>OV815983.1:10025000-14825000 GCA_929112965.1 Mythimna albipuncta | reverse complement strand
AACTTTGGCCTTTCTATGCTCACTGTGTTCCAATGCATCACGCTTGAGGGCTGGACTGATGTTATGTACAACGTAAGTTCGGGTCCTAAATTTTACAGTCTGTAATAGGGTTATTTGTAAAACACTAACAACCTTGCAGGACTGTATTACTAACATCTTATACAACAACTTTTGTTCTATGACTTTTTACCAAACATAATTTACATTTACCAAAAACAAACCTTCAAGATTTCGTTGTTCTATCTAACACATTTCAACTTTGTATTTTACTATACCTACCTAAGTCTGTATGATGCGACGCAAGTGCACCAAGCACCCGCCGCCCAATCCACACTCCCCTCTACTGTTGTACTATAGCTTGGTTCGCATAAACTTCATAATGTTTCGAACGTTCAATTTAAATATTTTTTTTATTTTTGTGTGAAAATCTAATGAACTAAAATATACCAATAAAATATATAATATTTTTTTTAAAGTCATAATACAAAAGTTGTTATGATGCCAACATCATAACGTTTTTTTTTTATTATTATTAATGATAGGCTTGCGTTTGACCATGGTGGTCACCTGATGGTAAGCGATGATGTGGTCGACGATGAAGCACGCTTGTCTAGAAGAAACCTATACACTCTCGACTTAAAGACTCCTAAGTTGTACCTATCAGGAAACACAGATTCCGGCAGGGAATTCCACTCCTTGGTTGTACGCACAATAAATGTGTTCCCAAAACGCTTTGTGCGTAAGGGTGGGATGTCTACCATGTACCGGTGGCGCAACGCTGAACGTCGTGTAGTCCGATGATAGAACGGACTTGGTGGAATTAGATTGTGCAATCCAGTGCGACTCCCCGAAATGTAAACGATAGAAAACCGACAGACTAGCAACTCGGCGGCGATGCTCAAGGCTTTGGAGCTTCGACTCTACAAGTGCATCATTGCCCATGATTCTTGTGGCTCGCCTCTCAATCGACTCCAGCGCAACGAGCTGGTATTTGGCAAATCCATCCCAAAGATGAGAACAGTACTCCATACACGATCGAACTTGGGATTGATAAAGAATGAGCAGCTGTTCCGGCGTGAAGTACCGTCTCACCCTTGCAAAGATTTGGCAATTTTTAGCACATAGTCCTGAGAGGTAGCCAGTGTTTTACAAATAATCCTGTATAGTATATTATGTAGATTTATTCGCAAAGTATTTCTTAGAGACTCATGTTGCTAAAAAAGTTATGAGTTCACATGTGGATGGATGGAGGGGGAGAAGGAGGCCAAAGAAAAGATGGATGGAATGTGTGAGAAGCGATATGAAAGAAAAGGGAGTGATAGTGTGATGAGTGACAGGACAGAATGGAAGAAAAAAACGTGTTGCGCCGACCCCAAATAAAACGGGACAAGGGCAGGAAGATGATGAGATGATTCGCAAAGTATTTTTTAACACATCTTGCCTTATCGTCTTTGTTAATTCTCAGATGAGAATGAGCATGTTTGGATTACTTATTGGATAATATATATTTTTTTATGGATTTCAGATACAAGATGCAATGGGTAACAGTTGGGAATGGATATACTTCGTGTCAATGGTCATCTTGGGCGCTTTCTTCGTCATGAACCTCATTCTCGGTGTGTTATCCGGGTAAGTTTTAATCTTCTTTTTCTTTTATGCTTATCCAACTAGGTTTGCTATTTATTTTCTTAAACTGTGTGTACATTATTGGTGTATAGGTGGAGTTAATGCAACAAGGCTTTCTCAACCAGTCAGCCTTTGGCTTGGCAATATACTCCACATACATCTTGTAGTCTGTACAAATTTAAGTGTATCTTAATATTTTACCGCTCTCTAAATTCTACAGCTAAAAATCGTTTTAAAGTGTCAGCAATGGCAGTTTCCTATGGAACGGTGTTGATTCTTTCAACAATTACTTTCTCTTGTGCAAATATAAATATAAATAAAAAAATACGTTCTAATTACAGAGAGTTCTCCAAAGAAAGAGAAAAGGCGAAAAACAGGGGTGACTTCCAGAAGCTTCGAGAAAAACAGCAACTAGAAGAAGATCTGAAGGGCTACCTTGATTGGATCACACAAGCTGAATACCTGGAACCGCTTGCCGATCAGCACGAGCACCATCCACCTGTAGATCAGACCAGGGATTATGGAATAGGTGAGATACGTACATGTCTATTCAGTTTCAACGCAGGCTTTTGAAATAACACCAGCAACATTCAGTTCGCTTTTGAATTGTCAATAAGTCATATGAGTTTAAATTATTAGTAGATGAGGATTCAAATGTATGTACCATCACGATCATTTCTGCCAAACCACTTAAAAAAAAATTCGCTTGAATCTTGCGGCGCGACGCCAACCAAACCCTTGAGTTTTCGTTTGGAGTGCAAGCAAAAATGAACTTAGCGGTGGTCAGGCGGAAGCGTCTTTGATGGTACATATGGTAAAACACGCATACATGCCCCAGTCAGTAATGTGCCCCACTTGCAAAACTAAGACACGCATTTAAAATTTGGTGCTTACTTGAGTCGATCTGACTAGTTTATAAGTATGACGGTGATGTAAGTGATTTAAGTTGTTGTAAATTTTAAATTCATGTCTGAGTTTTGCAACTGATTTTACCGACTGGTACACGTATGACTGCTTTACCTTAAATATTTTTTTAAACAATTGCAAATAAAACCTTTTAATTTTCTAAATTCGTAGTTATTGCTAAAGGACATTGCTTTAATTAATCAAGATCTCTAGTAATATGACAAATTAATGACCGATTCGTCGGTAATAATGTAAATCCTGTTGTTGATAAAACTTACAATCAAAATGGACAGGCACTGTAGTAAAATGTTTTAGAATACATTTCAGGTCAGACGCAGAACGAACATGATTCCACTGATCATCTGGGAATAGAAAACAATGAACATCAGAAAGTATCTATTTGTAAAGTATGGAAGAAGGATTTTGATAAAGTAAGTCGTGAAGATTAACATAGCGTTATTAAAGCTTGAATGAACAAGTAAAATTTTTCAAAATGTTCAATATACGTACCCTTGATCATTTTTATATGGGTAATGATATAACAAATCTGATAAAAAACCTATCATTGACGCTATAAGGTTTCTGAATAACAAATAAATGGAATATTTATTTTTGGCCTTTGGTACATTAAAAGGTCTTGTTCCACATTATTTTGCTTAAACCTTATATTTAACATGTAAATATATCTGAAAATCATAATTACATACTAATTCAAATGTTCTAGACTACTAAATTTTATAAAAATAATAAAAATTAGCACATCATAACTATTTTCCAATTTATTATTATAGAAAATTTAATAAATAATTTTATAAAAGTAAAAAAAAGAAAACTAAAGTCAAATAATACTAGAAAAAATAAATAAAGAATGAAACCATAATGGAGAATATGACATAATGACATCATGAGGATTCATCAGACATCATGACCTAGTTCAAACAATTAGGATGACGAAATTATAAAAGTAGACAATGTAAAAAATTCGCTAACCTAGACCATTGATTTTTAATTGATTGCAGTTTTACTAGAATTAATATATTTCAGGTAAACCGGCGAATGAAGAGAGCGTGCCGGAAAGCAGTCAAGTCGCAAACGTTCTACTGGTTGATCATAGTGCTAGTGTTTCTGAACACAGTCGTACTGGCCAGTGAACACTATCAGTAAGTATTCAATACTGTACGAATAGTAGTCACACAATTGTTTGTCACATAGGTATTATATTGTAGTACTACTGTCACACCAGCTTGATGTCGAAGTTCAGAGTATCGCACAAGCGTGCATTCGAACTACGGTGAGTCACAGTACAGTTTGCTGCAGTAGCTCAAGTAGTACACTTGACGTCGCCCGATTAACAACATCTAATAGAAACATAGCCTAGGTTTCGATTCCAAGGGTTATCTTTACGTGGGAAATCATAAAATGACTCCATTTGAGCTAAGGTGGAGTAAGAAGGAGAGTTAAAGAGTGCAGTGTTATTTTGTTTTTCACCATTTCCACTAAGAAATTCTCAATTAGAAGCATCAAGGAGTCTAGACAAATGACCGACTGTACGGCCTTGGAGTTTAGATTGTTTTTCTATACCTTACCACCCACTACTACCCCATCGCAGCCAATGACAGATTTGACTGATTTTTTTGAGATTGATGAAATTTTTTATTGATAAAGTCACATTTGACCACTATCTCACCTGATGGCGAGCGATGTTGTGGTCGACGATTGAACACTTCATGACTTCACTAAAAGTAACCTATTCACTCTTAAGTTAAAGAAACAAAGACTCCAGCAGGAAATTCCACTATTTTTCTGTACACACAATGAATACGTAACCAAAATGTTTAATGCATTGAACTCCAAAGATTTTAGATTCGAAAAGTGTCACTTTTTCTAAATTCCATTTTCTCATTTGCAGGCAACCAGAGTGGTTGGATCTCTTTCAAGAATACGGCAACGCGTTCTTCGTCGCGCTCTTCACTTTAGAAATGTTAGTCAAGATGTACAGCTTAGGTTTGCAAGTAAGTCGTCTATGTTGCGAGCTCTATCTGACTGTTACTTGTTTCTTCTCACGATTTTATGTTCACAACTCATGACGAAACTAGAAATAAATTAGTGATGTTAGTAACTGTTGCTGTTTTTGGATCTAGTTTAAACCTAACTGGAAAAATCATTAGAACTTACTTTTAGCTCGGCCTCAAGTCTGCTATTACTAATAGCGTCAAAATGGTCTATCATTAATTTCATATTTATTGATTTCGACAAGTTTGATAATAGGTACACTATGGCATCATAATGACTTTCCAATGGTCAACCACTGACACACCATTGAAAGAAGTGGCATAGAATGCTAATCTTGCACATATTGACAAATTAATGTCTCACGTATGCGGTAATCTGCTAAAATTTTGACAGTTCCTATAATCAGTAACTACCATTAAAACGTCATTACCCAGAATGACTGCTTTTAATAAGCTCGATATTGTCATTGTACCACAACTCTCATACGAGGTCATTGACCGATCAATGATCGATCATTATGAATTAGCAGAGTACGAAATTTTAGCAAAATGATATTGGGATCATGTTGGAATGACGAATTTATAAAAATAGCAAACTTGGGCCCCAGACGTCTGGTGACTGTCCTAACAAGTCATATTTCTCATGTTTACATTACGGAAGATCCTATTGAACTTGGTATAAGGGCCTTTACACAGAACAGCGATGCGATGCGATTTCATATCAGTTCAGGTGACCTTACAATGTGTGATGCGAATAAATTCGCAAGTTCTTGCAATTCATCGTTCGAATTCTATAGACACACTAGCAGCATATTGCCAACGGCAGAGGTAACTGCAGTTGTCGACACGGATAAACGACGGCAGCCTGTCGACGCATCGACGGTGAACAACGTCGACATTCCATCTTTGAAGATCAGTGGCAGCCGTCGTGTGTGTCAAGTGTCACTATAGGTCGACGGTTGCAGTTACCCCTGCCATTGAAAACATGCCGCGAGGGTGTATGAGCTCTTAGGCCGCTTCCATTAATTTGTTTCTAGTTTTCAAAATACATCACAAATATTTGTTTCAGGTTAAATTAAATTTATTGGTAAAATTTCACTAGTCATAGAAATCTTAATTAGTTGCAATAATTTTCTTTATGGTAAAAGCTTAGCCCATGAAATTCGAATTTCCTTAATATTTTTTACATTTTGCAGTTCAGTATCAAGTTGTACATTATCGTCTAACTCATGTATGATTCCTGTGTTCTGTGGTCTAACTTTTGAGTGGATATATCATGAAAAAGTAATTCTATAGGGTGAGACGAACTAACAGGGTTTAATGATTAATTCCGTGAATAAATATATATAAATCATGCTCGTCAATCAAATTTTAATAAACATACAACTTGATGTAGAAATTTTTGAATATTTAAATTTTTCGTGGGCTATCTTTGAGCAACCCCCAACAAGACTTAAAAAAACATTTTTGTAATATCATTTTTAGACATCGACATCAATCACGTCTGTAAAACTTCACCAAGATATTTAATTAGACAACGATATATATCAGTGTCTGTGAAATTTAACCAAGAAATTTAATTTGGCCCAATATTATGTCTGTTTGTTTTAAACAAGTCTAACATCACACACAACACCAACTAACCTGTGCTTAACACCTATGCTTTGGTTGCTGTTCTTCTTCCAGTAGACTTCTTATCTATCTTCTGCGTCCCGGTTAAGTTGCCTCCCAACATGTTTCAGGGTTACTTCGTATCTCTGTTCAACCGTTTCGACTGCTTCGTCGTGATCGGGTCTATTAGCGAGATGGTGCTCACGAAGACTGAGGTGATGCCTCCGCTTGGCATCTCTGTGTTGCGCTGCGTGAGGCTGCTCAGGGTCTTCAAGGTTACCAAGTAAGTAATTATGACTATTGTTGAAAAAAGCTATTTAACCCTTTAATCGCCCGTGCTGGTTTGGTCCGACGAGTATTTACTTGTCCTACTCGCCAGGGTCGTGTATTTAAGACTTTGTGCTCCATCTCGTTTAGCTCTTCAATACCCATAGGTGACAGCAGAGCTGACGAGATGGGAGTATTTGGTCGTGGATGTGCGACCCTGGCGGAATAAACTCGAGAGTGTTTATCAGATATAACCGAAGTAGGCGTTATTTGCTGTACTACCTTACACAAAAAAACATCATAAGGTTACGATGTCTAAGGTGAAATTATGATTGTCATCGTCGGCCTGATAATGTTTTTTTTTTTTATGCTGGGAAAAATCATGCATTGACATCCCCCGCCCTTGGGCGGAGAGGGAGATAGTGTCAGACTCTTACTGACTAAAAGACCCACCCCGTTCCTTCTAGCCTTCATACCGGGGCTCGAGCGCCCTTTCGGATAACCCTGGCCCCAGTAGGCTTCGACCCGGCTGGGTCCCTGTTGTTGCTGACAACTCCTTGAGGTGCGCGGGAACAGTGCGCGCCGTCGACGACTTGGGCTTGATCCGGACAGCTACCGGACAGCCGGACAGAGAGCTACCCATTGCTCACTGTCCGCAAGCCCGCGCCTGATAATGTTCCCCCGATGTTTTCTTTTACCTTTTTTGAGATCAGTGGTGATGAAATAAATTACACAAAGTAATGTGTCTGCCTGGGTTTGAACTCGCGACCTACGACTTGTGAGTCGGGGCTATTTTTTACTCGGCCACCACTGCTCCCGAAATTATGATAATGATAATAACAACAATTATATCAAAAACAGGCTGTAATTAATCATAATGTAGATGACACATAACAGAATCTATACTTATAATAAATCTGTAGAAGTGAAATTTTAAATAAATTAATTGGACATTTTACAAAACTAAACATCAACGATAACACGTTCTCAGTTAAATCCAAGCCTCCTAACTTCTTATTGATTTAAAATATTTTTAGGAACATAATTAACTAATAACAAACAACAAATAACAAAGTAAAAGTAAAATTTCACTCAAAGTTAAAGAGTCTAATAAGTAAATATCCTTTCCAGATACTGGCGCTCACTCTCTAACCTAGTAGCGTCACTCCTCAACTCGATCCAGTCGATAGCCTCCCTCTTGTTGCTACTCTTCCTCTTCATCATGATCTTCGCGCTGCTGGGGATGCAGGTCTTCGGAGGAAAGTTCAACTACGATCCAGTGGAAGAGAAAGATCGACATAACTTTGATTGCTTTTGGCAGGCACTGTTGACTGTATTTCAGGTATGAATAAAATTTCTTAATAAATGACTGGGTAAGTTGCAACTGCAGCACTTCAATATTTTAAGATATATAACTTAATAATATATAATAAGTAGACAGAAGTTACTTCAGATGATCACCTAACTTATTACTAGCTAATCAATGGTCTTTAAGTGGTCTATATCAAAGAAGTTGCTCGACGCACTGAGAGTGCTTGGAGGAGCTTTTGGTCAATGAAAGATCTTCTCAAAGAAGATCTCCCGTAATGCCTGAAACGGAAAATTATAGACATATACATTCTCCCTATACTTACGTACAGAGCACAAAGCTGGTCTTTGACGCTTCAGCAGTCCAGGCTCTAGGTTTGTCAGCAAGACAAGGAGCGCAGTATCCTGAATGTTCGAGTATCCGAGTGCGTAAGGAACACAATGCTGCGCACCAAAACTAAGATAAAAGATGTTACCCGAAAAGCTGCTACTCTGGGATGGCTGCTAGTGGGATGAGGCCGAACATGTCTGTCTCATGTCAGATGAGCTGTGGGCTAAAAGTGGGACATAAATGGGCTAATTAACTAACAAAGAAACTAAAACAAATTCAATACACGCAACATTTGAACTGCAAAAACCTATTGTGACTTTGTCGTCTTTTCCACCAAGTTCTTCTTTAGTAATTTCAATTATCGTTAAAGCCTTTGTACTTTTTTCAGATTCTAACAGGTGAAGATTGGAACGCGGTGATGTATGAAGGCATTAAAGCTTATGGAGGTGTGGGCACTCTTGGGATTCTTGCATGTATTTACTTTATCATACTCTTCATTTGCGGCAACTGTATCCTTTTGATAAATCTTGTATGTGTAAAAATGTAAATCTTGCAATTGATGAAACCTCAAACAATTTTCAAAATAACTTTTCCTGAACTACCCGTTGTACAGACATTCTTCTAAACGTGTTCTTGGCCATCGCTGTCGATAACTTAGCCGATGCTGAATCGTTAACGAACATAGAAAAAGATGAAGCGGTAAGTGATACAGTAAATTCAACTTTAATCCTTGAGACGCATGAACTGAATTCAAATACGAATAATTCACAGGCTCCTGAAGAGAAAGAAGGTGGAAGCGTGGCAGCAGCTGAAGGAGTACACATAGACACTGATGATGAATACATTCACGATGATGATGTGTATACTTCGGACAAGTAAGTATTTTATAAAATATATTAAACACTGCTGACACAGCTCTTCTAAAATACGAAAATATTTTAGTTATGCGAGTTCTAAGAAATAATGTTATTTTTAGCTCTGAAAGAGAATATGAAGAAACAGGTTCAGAAGGAGAGCAACAAGAAGACATAGAAGGAGAATTAGATGAAACAATAGATGAAGAAAACGAAGCAATCGAAAGAGCAGAAGAAGAACAGGAGAGAGAAGACCAGGAGATGATGGAAGGCCATCAGAGGAATCATATAGGTATAATAATTTTAGGTATTGAGCCAGATCAAACACTGGCTATAATACTTTCGAACATACGTAAGAATTGCGTTGTGGCTAATATAACATAAGGTTATTCTAAGAAGACATTTTCGATTAGTGAAACGAAACGACTCGGACTATGTCCTATTTTTTATTGAGATGATAAATAGAATTTTGTGCCACATTATAAGCCCATGGCATTTTCAAATGGAGACAACAAACCTAGTTTATGATGAATTAAGATGAATATATTTGTTAATTGAAATGCAGAAAATTCTCATTATTGTTTTATTAAGAAAATATTAAAGTGTTCATTCTGTAAAGAAAACTACTACACAAGATGACAATTTTGGTGAAATAAACATAACAATAAGCTAACCAACCAAAACAGTGAACACAGAGTTGGAAGAAGAGCCACGGCTGAAACGTAAGCCCACGACCTCATCGGCGCGGCCGCGCCGTCTCTCCGAGGTCGATATATGCGACACTAAGAAACCTATACCTGATGCCACCTCCTTCTTCATATTTGCTAAGACCAACAGGTTAGGGGGGGAACGAAGATTAACAGAAACTTATTAGATGTCATTTTTTTACGTATTTTGTTTTTAATTTTGTCTTTGATGGTAGGGTGAGAGATTCGTGCTTGTGGCGCTGAAAGGGCTTTTTTATTTATAATATGAATCAGTATTTGTATCGTTATACCATTTACCATTAAAGTGTGTGAATATAAACATGGAACCTACTTTTTTGTTTTCATGATGGGCAGGAAATTAGATCATGTACTCATAATGTATATTTAATATTTTGCTGATAACGATTTGTACTTTGTATGTCACGCGTCGTAAGCACGATTTTTGTAATTTATTGTAGCAGCACAAATCAACATCATCAAAGCTGTATCTATTCAATAACAACACTATCAAAGACAAACCTGTTTTCCACTTTATGCCTTACGTCTTTCTCTTCTTTCAATTAATTAATTAATTATTAAAAAATATTATTATTTACCATTTCTACACATTTAGCTAATTTCCACACTTGTGTTTGCGTTTAATTAAGCATTACAATAATTACTTGATAATTTAGTTGAGATATTCTAGGTACAGGGATTTCGGCATGGTCAATAGCAATAGTGATACTATTGGTAATCTTAGGATTAAAATAACTTAGTGCTAGACGATAGTGTAGAAATATTCTGTCATTTTCCTTCACAAAGATGGCGGTCAATCTGAAGAAGAGGGAACACTGGTAACAGCCAGACCACGGCGTGTGTCAGAACTGAATATGCCAAATCAGACGCCGCCTATACCGAACGCTAGTAGTTTCTTCGTATTCTCACCGACGAACAGGTGAATGGTGATGGCTTCGTCACCTGGTGGTACCCATGTCTCATTGTGTCGATTGGCGTTGTGTTGTCCTTGCAGTGATTGGCATTACATATCATCGACTGTGACTGTCCCAGTGTCTGTTGGAAACTGTATATCCTTGTAGTGTGTCCATTAACCTATTCTAGGGTATTCTTTCTTTACTCTACTGGTTTCTTTATTTACAATTTTGTAGTGATTCCTTTATCCTTAAAATGTAAGCATTCTTCAGTTCATCCTGTTTCAATTTCATTTTAAATTTCACCAAAAGTGATTATAAACTTTCTGGTGAGTAAAAACTTCTTTTCATTTTACGTTTTTTCAAAATTTCAAATCCCAAATTCTTAGTTCATACCACAGTACCGTTTCCAACATCATATACTTCATTCATACGTCCACGTGATGCACGAACATTATAACCTCCATTAAGTGTGGAATAATCAAAATTAGATGAACATTCTGTTTCAGCAATGAGTATAGTGGGTACCGAAATCTGTGTTTCCCATTAGCAGTTAGGTTTGTTTGTTTAGTACGATAGGTTTCAAAGCATGACCTGAAATCCCTTAGAGATTCTTCATTGGTTTTTGTTTAAATCGGAAATCATATTTTGGCTTGTAGCGTTCACGGCTGAGCATATTGCATGCTGGGTGTGTTCATGCATGATTGTCATAGCCGTGAAAACTATACGCCATAATTTACGATTTAGTTAAAACATTTTGTTATTTTAAATTGTTGCATGTATGCATGGTGTGTACCGTATTATATTTATTTGCCCAATTTTAATGCATGTGCTTTTATCACTGATTTATGTAACATGTGTTTAGAATATCTGTGTATTTCTGTGTAATATTTTATTTATAAAGTTTGAAACACACTTTAAAATTTCTCAAATCAATCTTTATCCAGTTTACTTGCTATTAAGTCATATTAAAATATTTGCTATTTTAATGAGATCTAAGATTATATACATTTTAGAATCAAAGTAATCGTCAATCAGGTAACGATTTTTCTTTCAGAATTCCTCTAACTCTTTGCTACTTTATTCTATAATAATAAACAAATATTTTCTGGTGTGTTTCCTTCATCGTCATCATTGTCTCTCTGAACACAATCCTGACACAGTCCTTCAATGCTAGGTTCCGGGTGTTCTGCTACAAGATGTCCTCATCGTCTACGTTTGGGAACATCATTCTCGTGTGCATCATGCTGTCTTCCGCTATGTTGGCTGCTGAAGACCCACTTGATGCTGCACAAAGTGGGTTTAGAAATTGGGTTAGTATGTTACTAAATATTTATATCACTTACCTATTAAGTTACTACTCCTAGCCTACTTAGTTCTGCTAGGTAAACTAGTACTAATCCACCTACCACCAACGAGCTTTCCAGAGCCTCTTTTTTTTCCTTTAAATGAAAATTCTAGCTGTTCTCTTCTCCTTCTCCATACGAAATGTTCAATTGGGACTGTGTATCAGATTCTGCATTTTATAAATACCCATTAAGCTTATGTGAAGTTAAATATTTTAAATTGAAATCAATCATCTCTTTAAAATCAAAAATACTGGTATTACTTCGTTAGAAATTTGATTTAACATAATCCTCGTCATTTCTTTCAATTATTTTTTCTAAATAGTCTTATATCTTAATTTGTACCTTGGTTTACGTTTCAGTTGCTAAGTCAATTCGACGTGTTCTTCACGGGCATCTTCACGCTGGAGCTGTTCCTGAAACTGATCACTTACGGGCTGATCCTCCACCAGGGTGCCTTCCTACGGTCCGCCTTCAACGTGCTAGATATGCTCGTCGTTTGTGTATCGCTAGTGTCTATGAGTTTTAAGTACGTACTGATTTTTTTTTAATTATTTTGAGATTAAATAATCATGATTTACCTAGTCATTAGTTATTGTCATTTATGATCACTTTCCATGTCAAGTGGGTTCAATAAAAAAAAAAATAGAAAATCTATTTATAGTCAATAAGTAATTAAAATTATTATTATAGAAATCTTACTGCAGATAAAGTCAGGACAAATGGATGGGCTGCAAAATTGTTCGAAAGACTTACCGTGACCCTAGAATGAAAAGATCAAGTGAAACACAGATGGGTTTTAGTCAGTAAAAGTCTGACACTCCCTCTCGCTCTGCCAAGAGTAGGTGGTATTATTTGACGATATCCCACTAAAAAATCAATCAAATAACTATCATCTACTACTAATTTGTTGTAGCGGATAACAAGTTAGTAACTATAGTTGTATCATATTTACGAAAGATACTCGGATTAAAGTGATTTCATCTCAAGCTAACACTCAAGCTCTTTAGAGTGGTTCAAGGAAGACGCGATACTTTTAACATAAAACCTTGATGTTTGTCTGTCCATTATAAGTAAATTCTCCGACCATTCAGTCTACCTGTAACCAAATATTTAATATTATTTGTTAATTTCAGGTCGGGCAGTATATCGGTGGTGAAAATATTGCGTGTGTTTAGGGTGCTGAGGCCTTTAAGGGCCATCAACAGGGCCAAGGGCCTTAAGGTCAGTGTCATAATTCTTTGACTTTCAATCTTAATTTTATTTAATAAACTTATTATTAAATACATCATTATTTTGAAATAATCGTCTCTATATAAATTTAACTTCCCTAGCTCAAGAGTAAATTGACAAATATTAAGACACATTAGTTTGTAGATGCAGAAGTGTTTTTAACAGATTTACAGGTCTAAAAATTTTTTTTACCATATTTGCTTACATGGATGATGATTGGTTTTGATTGTGATATTATATGATGTTTTAATATGATCAAATATTTTTATCTGACATGAAAGTACATATATTTTTCCATAATTATAGCACGTTGTACAATGCGTGATTGTTGCCATCAAAACAATCGGTAACATATTGTTGGTAACGTCGTTACTGCAATTTATGTTCGCCGTCATGGGAGTCCAAATGTTCAAGGTAGGGGGCAAATACTATATCCTGAAGAATACCACACCTTACTCCGTCACATGATGCGTCTTGTGCGGCCACGAGTGAATACACATCCGTTACAAATATATCACCGATATTCAATAGCTTGTCAATACACCTTTGGGTATAAATATTATATTATTTACACTCTTTTATCTTCTTTTGTTTTTACTCATTTCTCATGATTATTTTTACTATTTTCTTTTTCTTGGCCCAAGAATTATATTTTTTAAATATCACACGTATAATTCACTTTATTATGTGTGACACACCTGTTTTTATAACTAAATTTTAAAGGGAATATTATGTCTGTACATGATCAAAAGCACCACAAAGCAGACCTAAGGTTTATATATTACACAGGTGTATTTTATTTGAAGCTTTAACTAACACTTGTGCTAATTATTTTGTTGTTTCTGCTGAGCTTCCATACGATATATATTTGGAAAGCTTTGCTATTTTACCCTTATATTTTAAAAAGTATATTCGCTGTGACACGCTTCGAAAACTTTTTCTGTGTTCATCAAAAATTATTGTTCGAGGAATATTGGTGACCAAACAGTGGAGAAAGACCTTGTAAAAACGAAATTACAAAATTAGCATGAAACTCGTCAGTAGAAATAATTTTAATAGTAATTATAATTTCAATGTCGTCAATTAGTTCAAGCATGACATCATTAATACAACCCAAAGGTGTAGTAGTATTTGTGAAACCGATCATTTAGATGACTAATTTTACCTTTCTGTTAGAAGTTATAACCTACCCCCTACCTTGGCGTTTACTTGAAAAGTGGAGTTTCTAACCTTAGCAACTGTGGTCCCTAAGGCCCTTGTACAATACCCCATGTGATTAAACATTGGTTTGCTTGTCCCCCTATGTTTCCGTGGCTGCGTGGTGGACTTTGTGGAATCCTCCCCCCCTTGGTAACGTATGCCCCGACAACTAACTCACTGAATCCGTTAACAGTATGTGGTGAAGTGTGTGATAGTAGCGATTAAGACTATAGGAAATATAATGCTAGTTACGTATTTATTGCAATTTATGTTTGCTGTGGTTGGTGTACAGTTGTTTAAGGTGAGCCTGGAAACATTTGTTGGTAGTTGAATTAAGATCTTCGAACCTGGGTTATTGTCAGAATAAATTAATTCTTCTAAATTTTAAATGGCTAAGAATCATAAAAAAGAAACAAGCTATTCTTAATATCACTTCACAACATAAATGACTAAATTTTTTTTTCTTATAAAATCAAGACTTAAATATATACTCGTAAATACACCACATAATGAGTTCATAACCAAGTTCGAAAATCTTTTGACAAGCATGAAATGTGCCTTAATTTTTTTCGGTTGTAACCTGTTAATGTCGCATGTCCTTGTTGAGGCATAATTGTTCAAGCTTGTAGTTTAGGAAAGGTGTCATCATTAGATCATGTTGTCTTCATTTAAATAATAACATTAACATAAATGTTTTGGCAATGTATAAATGCTTCTTTATAGGTTTTTATCATGAGAAATGGGTTCACTCAAGTATTTTGAATTAAATAGGGAATTGTTAGTGTCTATTTTACTATCAATATTGGCTGCAACACTTTTAGATGTCGTAGCATGATACTAATCTAGTGATATTTTGTAATTGTCATTGATTTAATCGCTGAGATTTTGTTTCAGGGCAAATTTTTTAGGTGTAATGATATTTCTAAAATGACAAAGGATGAATGCCAGTGAGTATCTTTGTTTACTTATAAATAAGTATCTTAAAACACTTTATTTATTGGTATCATAATTATCATTGTAAAAATAGACTACTATTGAGGATACTATCAAATAAAAATGTTTTCCAGGGGAACGTATTTGGTATTTGAGAATCGCAACTATTTGGTGAGGGACAGAGAATGGACGCGTTATGACTTTCATTTTGATAATGTCATGAAAGGAATGCTTACCCTCTTCACTGTGTCTACTTTTGAAGGATGGCCAGGGTTAGTATACTTCGATGATTTATTAGCTTCTGCAACACAAAAACTTCAAATGAATTTTACGGTTTCAGTCAAAATATATAACAAATTAAGTTTTCTGAAATATATTTTAATAACAAATTCTCTTTTTAGGTTGTTGTACGTCTCTATAGATTCGAATGCTGAAGACCGGGGTCCCATAACTAACTTCCGTCCAATTGTTGCAGCCTATTATATCATTTATATTATTATAATTGCCTTCTTTATGGTAAGTACAATTTCTCGTTCCCACGACAGGGTAATATCTGAAAATGGTGAATATTCATTTTAAACATTTTTTGTAGGTAAATATATTCGTCGGTTTCGTCATAGTGACCTTCCAAAACGAGGGAGAGCAAGAATATAAAAACTGTGAATTAGATAAGAATCAGAGAAACTGCATAGAGTTTGCGCTGAAAGCCAAACCTATTAGAAGGTAAATTATTATTTAAAACCGCCAAGATAGTTGTAAAAATTATAGGGCAAATTATACAATAGTGATATCAGAAATTTAAGAAGAAGTTAGTCCATACATAATGTGTATATTGTTTCTAGCCTTATTAAAACCTTCCCATTTTCATCACAGGTACATCCCAAAACACCGGATCCAATACAAAGTGTGGTGGTTTGTGACGTCACAACCATTTGAGTATGCCATCTTTGTACTAATCATGATAAACACTATCACCCTCGCCATGAAGTATCACAATCAACCCCACGAGTACAGCAAAGCGTTAGATTTGTTAAATATGCTGTTTACTGCAGTCTTCGCTTTAGAGTTTATTTTTAAACTTGCTGCTTTTCGATTTAAGGTGGGTTTCTTAATCATATTTTGTCTTGTAGATTTTAGGACTTTTCTTTGTTGGGCTTTAATTCATCTTTATCATCTATTCTATTCAGAATTACTTCGGCGATGCTTGGAACACCTTCGATTTCATCATTGTGCTCGGCAGTATCATCGACATCGTTGTCTCTCAAGTAAACGAACTCAAGAACCAGGTAACCGCACGACGCACTCATAGAGATACACTTCCTAGATATACACTTTCACTAATGGTATCTTGTTCTGGAATGACCAACTTTTTATTTGATAATCTTATTTACGCAACTATTTTATAATGATCTTAATTTTTCATTTTTATATCTTATATAATTTTGCAATGTTCTGCTGTAATATAATTAATAATAATGTTTATGTCCGTGAAATAGGAATCTAAGTCATATAAATAAATATTAACTATTTTTACTAAACCAAACTACGTACATATATATATAAAAATGAATAATTATATATAAATTGTTATATAATGAAATTATACAAAAATGTCACACCCATAATCTTAGATTAAATAGTTTAAAAATTTAAAAATACAATACACAAAGAATAATTTACTGTAAATATGCATTAAGTTTTTTGATCATTCCAAAACCCAGATAGCATAGTTACTGTCCCGAGCATGGACAATATTATCGATGTTGTAATAACAACAGAAGCTAATGCTCTCACACACGTTGAACCTGCTGGATCCGCCACTGAAGACGATCGTGTTGATTTCAGGGAAGTGGCATGCAAAGGACACACGTTGTTAAGGTAAGCAATGCTTTCACGCTAATTGTTTTAACTGAGATATTGTAATCGTCATTTAATTTCAATCACTACCATTGATGAATTCCAATAACGCTAAAGATATTTTAGCCACAAAACTATACTATAATTAATTATCAAAACTGATCAAATGACGTTTATAATAAACTGAATTAGAGTAGTAGTAATAAAATTTTTATGTTAATAAAATTAACGTTTAACCGAAATAAATAGCACACTGAATTAAAATCGCACTGAATTAATCTTTGATAACAAGAAAATAACATAACAGCTTTTAATATAGTGTAGAAAGCAATTAACAATTAAAATTGTGCTTTAGACATGTGCAAAAAAAAAGCTATGGGACAGTAACGCTAAAGTAATCATCTGTATAAAAAATACTCCTGGTACAAGACTCGGCACAACAGACAAAGCACAAAAGCACACTCAAGAAACAATCAGCAATAAAGTAGAAGCTATATTTTGTTTGCTTATACAACAGCAAATAGCTTAAACACTTCAGCTAAAGCCACACACAGTAACAGATTTTCACGCATCTAATGTTTTAAAAAAATATTAACAGTTTCAGAAATCACGGCAGATGAAACAGAAAACGTATTTTCTTCCTTGAATTTGTGGTCCAAAGGCTGCTTTAAACACAAAAACATTTATGTTCATATTTCACAAACCCAGTACAACAAACAGTGGTAAAATAGTAAAAAAAAAACTTATTTCTTTTTAAATAAGTCTTAGTAGTAGTAATCACAAAATTCAGAAGACAAACATAAATTTTTCGACCATATTTTGCATTTAATATACTTATATTTGTAGTTTTTTATATAACAGAAAGATATCAAAATTTTACAGGTATCTCCAAAATATAAACCCTGACGAATATCTAAACTAAATAATTACAGGAAAGTTCCATACCATCAATAAATTTCTTCCGGCTCTTTCGAGTGATGAGGCTGGTGAAGCTACTTTCCAGAGGCGAAGGTATTAGGACCTTGCTGTGGACTTTCATCAAGTCCTTCCAAGCACTGCCGTATGTCGCTCTTCTGATTCTTATGCTGTTCTTCATTTACGCTGTCGTTGGGATGCAGGTAGGAATCTTAAATCATACATTTAATAAATAGAAATATATTTACTTTAGAAATTATTATGTACAATACTCTGAATCGTTTTGTCTATATAGATGATATTAATGTCAATGTTATCGGTATGTTTGTAGGTTTTCGGAAAAATAGCAATAGACGATGACTCACCGATCACAAGGAACAACCACTTTCAAACCTTTCCACAAGCACTACTTGTATTATTTCGGTCTGCTACTGGTACGTATCGTATACTCATTCTTTATCATCATTTTTATCTACAAAAAATTCACCAAACTTGTAAGTAACACGCGTTATTAATAAAATTTACTTCAAATTATTATTATTATGTTCAAGGTGAGGCATGGCAAGACATAATGATGGGAGTTTCTCCAGAGCCTGAAGTGAAGTGTGACAGGAACTACCATGAAGAAGGGGATGTGGAGGTAGAAGACAGTAGTGGCACATGTGGCAGTGTGCTTGCCTTTCCATACTTCATTAGTTTTTATGTGCTGTGTTCCTTTTTGGTAAGTCATGTTCTTTGCCACTTTTTTCTTTTGAAAGGCAGATACCATTAAATGTCGTCTTGCTCTGGGTGGAGGAAAAGGAAATACTAGAGTTTTACTGACTAAAACTTATCGTGTTTCTTTAGTTTCTCTTTGCGATACTGAGCCATGGTTACTCTTTTAAACCATCCTACTGAAGTTCTTTTTCATGATGTGCACATCAAAAATCAAGTTCTTTATGATAATGTGCCATCTGCTTTATCTTTCAGATCATTAATTTGTTTGTGGCTGTCATTATGGATAATTTCGACTACTTAACTAGAGACTGGTCAATATTGGGACCACACCACTTAGATGAATTTATAAGGTAACTTAATGTTTATCACTATCACAAAGCTGTACAACTTCAAGTAATCACTAATATCTAATATACTAATGATGACTGTCTTAATGCTTTCAGATTATGGAGTGAATATGACCCTGATGCAAAGGGTAGAATAAAACATTTAGATGTAGTTACTTTATTAAGAAAAATTAGCCCACCTTTAGGTAAGCACAATTCATCCATACGTTCTACAAGTCATCTAATATATAGATAGATAAAAAGTTTTGTCTCTTTGAAGCTACTGTTTTGTGGTTTTCACATGAAATTTTATTTATCCAGGTTTCGGTAAGTTATGTCCGCACCGTGTGGCGTGTAAGCGCCTCGTTTCTATGAACATGCCGCTCAACTCCGACGGAACAGTTCTCTTTAACGCCACGCTGTTTGCCGTCGTACGGACTTCGCTCAAAATCAAAACGGAAGGTAAATCATATGCCAATTATTTAGAAGAAGTTAGTTCATCATTTTATTTTGTCGCTTCTTTTACACATTTAACAGCCATCATCTCAGGTTTCTTTTGCATATCTAAGTATTTTCGAAAAAAAACATACAAAAAGCTGGAGTCGTTGAAGAAAAACCAAATAAAAACATTGAAATCAAGGAGCTACACACTAATTCTTATCCTACAGGTAACATAGACGATTGCAACACAGAACTGAGAGCAGTCATCAAAAAGATTTGGAAGAGAACATCTCCGAAACTACTTGACCAGGTAGTGCCACCACCCGGCGATCCAAATGAAATCACCGTCGGCAAGTTCTACGCCACCTTCCTAATACAGGATTACTTTAGAAGGTCAGTTAATACTACAGATGAAGATTAGACTACAAGTTTCTGATATTTTATATTTACGATTTGGAGTATATTTTATGATGCATGATGCAAAAGTTTATGGAGATTTTCCAATAAGTTTGATTAAGACATGCTACGCAAATGATAATATTTTACTATTAAAGCCTGTTGGAGCTACGAAATAGGATCATGCACCATAGAATATTAACTTAATAATTATAATTTAGTAAATTTTTTTTTATAAATTTTGTAACATTTAAAATCGGTTCTCTATTCAGATTCTCGATATTGATTACTCGTTGAAAATATTTAATTTAATTTTAAACACTAAAGAATATAGAACCGATTTAACCGATGAAAAGTAGCTGTTTATTCAAAATTCTCTTACAAAATTATTTGATTATATCCGTTTCACATCCTTTATCTCCCAAATCTGGTTCACAATTGGCGTTTAGAGTTTTAGGAGAAATTATATCTAAAAATCAAAAACACGATAAATAACCAATCGTGTGTTAATTTAAAATAAACACATTAACCACGTTTGGCATTGGTTAGAATTTTTTCTTTTGATTTTATTTCGTGTTTTGATTTCATTTCGTTTCGTTTAATTTCGGTTAACACTGACAAATACATTTTTGTTTCATAGGAATCACGCGTGAGTAACAACAGATACGTATGTGTAGGAAAGAATGTTCCCTTTTTTAGTGTTTTTTATCATATAAATGCTGACATGACCCTTCGCGATATAGATCTAATAAATTATAGAGGTCAAAGCGTAACCCCTCAAGACAAGTTGGAATTTGATTCAAATATACCGTTTTACCCTGCATGTCCCTATGACGCTCCTACAACGTACCATAATCTTTGGTTAAGCTTTATACGAGCCGTTTTGTACACATTACGAATTGATGCTATCCAAAAGCATGCAGATGTTTTCTACAATCCAACTACCATGTTTTTATTTTGTCCAATATTTTACGTTTCCCGATGTTATATGTTGTGTTTTTGTGATATTTATGTTATAAATATAATTTTAGTATTAGTTCATGAAATTGAAAAATGATTATTCTTTGAAAGATTTTTCATCTTTGCGTTTAGAATGTCTTATCATAGGCTATCGCTACATATATCTCAACTTTTTCTCTTTTGGGACTATTTCGGCTACAGATTTTTAAGAACATACTCGTAGTAGATAACTTCATTGTCAACTTTTTTATAATAGAACTTTTTCAATTCTTAGAAAAATCTTTTCGATATCACTTCAACGCTTAGCATAGTTGCACACTGCAAAGGAATAAATTATGTAAGTACTATAAAATTTTCCTCGATACTACAAATGATTCTAAACCCTTATAATATAAATCATAAGGTTCAAAAAGCGAAAGGAGCAAGAAATGAGGCAGAGCGATGAGCAGACACATCAAATGACACTTCAGGCTGGGTTGAGGACATTACATGAGGCGGGACCTGAACTGAAGAGAGCAATATCAGGGAACTTGGATGATATTTCTGCTGAATGTGATGTGCCTATGCATAGGGTACGTATGCAGAAGTATAATAAAAGGATCATAAAAGTATAAAACAGTTTAAGCACAAATGTTGCAATAAGAAACTTTGATACACATGATAATTTTGAAAGGTTAATTAAAAAAAAAACAAATTGCTTCGATATTCATTTTGATTTATAAATACCTATTGTAGCACTTTATTTCTTTTACCACAGAGAAACCACTCCTTATTCGGAGGTGTCTGGTCAAGCATACGAAGGCACGGACCAAACAGACATTTCCATAGACACAGAAAACATGGAGAACCGCCAACAGGTAAACATCACATTTCATCGCTTCATACTTATCTGCATCATTATTAATATCAGATTTAATTCATTACTAATATTCCACTGATCATTTTTCACACAATATTTTGCCAGAGAAGCATTGTGGTCGACACTGTCTATGTATAGATTTAATGGGTATTTGACGCTGGCACTAAAATTGGACTGTTAATAAATTGTGTAGAACTTCATTTATAATTTGGAGTCCGTCGATATAACATTGAGTAATAAAACATACATAAAAAACGAACAAACTCAGATGTTGAAGTGTAGATTAATGATCATTCATAATTACTATCAATATAAAATTTAGTGCCTGCGTACATGGGGCATGCACAGACTGGTTTAACATCTGACAAGGTGTTAAACGAATATGTGTAGTCACCATAACCTTTCAAACTGTACACAGATAGTAATTTGGCTACTTTCAAAGTGAATGAAAGTATGGAATTAAAATGAATGAGTTTACCAGTGAAATGTCTTCTCTATGCAGATGAACAAATAAAACATTCATCGTCAGCGGAAGAACTTCTAACAAATCATGGTAAATATGCTGAATAAGGCATTGAAGATGAATGGAATGAAACTAAGTGTAGGGACAATGAGAAAGACATTATGAATAAGTGAGATGAAAACTGTTTTTGATTTTAAAGAAAGAGAAAGGTGCACGTCATGTCTGGCCTAGGGTTCGATTCCCAGGCTTAATAAGTTAATGTGTTTCGTTAAAAAAATATACCAGCAGCGCAATTTAAATTATATTAGAAAATTAAGCGTAACGAGTGTGAGTATAATTTTGTTTTAGTAATAAATATTCAATTTGTTGTAAAAAAAAAAACTTGAGCGCAAAATTGTGTGAACAAAAGAACTGGGTAAAATCATTGTGGTTGAAAAGGATCCTCTTACAAATATCACCATCATTACATCAGCTCACAAATATTTACTGCTGACGAATGATAAAATTCACTAACAAATACTAACATAAAGTAGGAGAAGCAAAAGTGTATGTAAGATCATTGCACGTGGTGTTTTGTAGTAGCTGCCTTACTCCCTTTAGAAATAGGTTTGAAGATATTTGAAACCTTTTAGATGGTGGTGGCGGTGTCGGAGCGCCTGGTGGTGTAGGAAACCATTTGAGTTCAATGATGCAAAGGGAATATGGAGTCGGACCTCTACCTCTTACACCTAATTTGTGAGTTACTTAAATTAATAACCGTGTTCCACTGATGGCGTCAAGAGCATTGATACAGGAAGAAACATTTAATATTAATTATTATTATAAGAAAAAGTACAATGTTCAAACCAAGCTTTATTATTTTCAGAGCAAATGGACAACCAAAGGAACAAATACCACTAAGACCCCTAATATTCAATGGAGAATCAGAAAAAATATACCAAGTGCTCGAGTGAGTACAATAAGATTACTTAACAACTAATAAATTCATTATATTCATTCATAATTCAATAAATCAGTTTAATATTCTAATACAAATCAGAGTCTAAATAAGAAATGCTTATATTACAGAAGAACCACAAATGACCTAAAGAACACTATTTACCAAGGTAGTCAAACGTGTGGTTTTGTAGTTGATTTTCTAAAGTTAAAGTTTGCATCACCCCGCACTCTTGCTCAAATAACCTTTCTAACGCTTCCATCTTCTTTCACCGCTTCTGTGTGGATAACGGTACGTACTAACAGCAATCAAAAGTCAAACTACCCGGAGATGCTCGGGCAGATCGGTCTGGCCTTCGGCTGCGTCAACTATCTGTCGACACCGAGCGAGGGCCTGACCGCATCGAAGCCAACGGCGACGGTATCAAGACAAAAAGTTCACCCGGAGGACTCAACGTCTTCAAGGGAGAAACTATCGATACCAAGGAAAGCGTCAGTGGAAGATAAGACGCCATCCCCGAATACGAATACTTACGAGCAGATACAACCGAAGATATCACCGCTGCTAGCGAGCGAGTGTACGCCGACGACGGAGTCGCGAACGATGACGTTGTACGGGTACAACGCGGCTGCGAAGCTGCCGTTCGCGTTCTCACACGCGAAGGAGCGCGTGTGCCGCGGCGGGGAGCGGCGCAGCCTGCGCGCCATCAAGCCGGCGCTGTGCGGAGCAGGTCGGATGGTGCGCAGCGCCTCGTCGGGGGCGGCCTCGCATGCGCCGCCCGCTCGGCTTGTAGATCGCCCGCACTCGCCAGGTCCGCACGCCACAGGGAGCTTCCTTCCAAATCTTTTGACCCTCCCCTTAATAATTACTTTGTTGTCAAATTAATACATAGTTTGATTGAACTATAGATTTTTTGAGTCTAAATAATAATTCTCGTAAGACTCTAGTCTGATAGTAAATTATTATATTTTAGCAGTACTAATTAAATACAAGTAGTTTAAGTCTCAAAACTTCTTTTACATGAAGGAAGCTTTCTTCAATGTAGAATAATGAACGCTCATCAATAAAACTTCAAAGCTTACAGGAGTACATTGCAGGAAAACGGATACCTGACGGTATATAAACTAAGGATTTTACACACTCTCACACTGTGCTTCAGCAAATTTCATGTTTTGCAACTTCACACAAAAATAACAATACACAAATCTTGCACTAAGAATAAAATTAATGAGGTAAAATGATAACTTAATTACTGATTAATAATAATATTATTGACACATGTTAAAAGATATCATCATCGTAACTAGCATGTAAACTAACATTGAAGGGCTAAAATAGTGCATTTTTAGAATGATTGAGGATTTAGAAAAGCTTTTAGAGGATTTTGAGAAAAAGTTTTTGTTTTGTATGGTTTGCACGAAAATTTTAATAATCATAAAAATCCACGAGGACGCTATTGATTTAGAATTAATGTATAGAGAAATTATTGAGATTCATCGCTTTAAGAATCATTATAGGCTAGCTTATGAGCTTTAAGAAATTAGAAAATCAATAGTTTAGATTTTAGATTTTCAAAAATCAATTTACTTGAGATATTTTTTATTTTGTAATAATAATAAATAATCACTGAAATTAGAAGAGTTGCAAAGTAAAATGATTCTTAACGTTACCAGAATGAAATATCATATCATCTATATAAACGTGACCTATTGCACCCGATCTTACAGGAGGAGATAGCTTTGGGCGTGGGGTGGTGTCGCTTCCCGGCAGCCCGCGGGGGAACAACTCTTCGGGGCCTGTTGTGGTGGGATCCGCAGAGAGTTTGGTTACAAGAGTAAGTTCAATTGTATGTTTTAGGCATCTGATAATATCCTTGACCTAAATTAACCTAAAAATCAAATCATAATCTCGCTGTTTATTTTTTCAGGTGCTAACTGAGCAAGGTCTAGGCGACTACTGTGATCCTGAGTTTGTGCGGAACACCTCCCGGGAGATGCAAGAGGCATTAGAGATGACGCAGGAGCAGATGGACAGGTAGTTAATTTAATAACATATCATTAAGATACAACGATTCTCTCTAATGAATAGTTAATTTAAAAATCCCTATTAATCTTACAGAGCTGCGCATCAGCTGATGGTCAACGAAAAGAACATAAAACAAGCTCAAAGCCAACAACCCCAAGTTGTAAGTATCAGAATTTCTCAAACCGAAGGCTTTACTAACACTGCCCACTAATTCACTTTTCAGCTGACAACTTGCTATCATATTTTATAACGAATGTATAGGGTAACATTTGGGTTGTAGGGCGACATCCTTGCCCGCCAGTACCACCCGTTCCACCAGCCGGCGACGATGCCGCCGCCGGTTTTCAAGCGGTTATAGCACCCGCCCACAGCGAGTCCACGCGCAACGGCGTGGACGCACATAGCGCGCGCGACGCCAGACGTCACACGCACCATAGAAAAAAAAGAAAACGCAAACCAGTACTGGTTTAGTAAGATTTTATTCTATTATAAATACTGGTTCGTTTACATAGTTTGAAAATTTCTTATTATCGTGAAATAATTCAGTCTATCAATGATACGCTTGACTTATTTGACGTAACACGATATCTGTGCTCAAATTCTTCGTTTGTTTCTCAATTTTTCAAACAGGCGGATCAAAATTAGGGTACGTAAGTACTTTTTTAAAATTCTATACTGTGGTTATCACAGGTAAAGTGAGATTGTAGTTATTTAGGTATAGCGTAATTTTAGGGCCATGAACACTAATGGAAAATATTTGTACCTATTCCAAAAGTGTTTGATATCCTTTAAGTCGATATTTCAGAGAATTGGCCCTTTTAAATCCTTAAATTAGAAAATGTAATATTTCGAACTATGAGAGAGAAAAAGCTCTCGTTCACTAAAATAGATAGAAATTGTAATTCAAAATATATGATTTTATCCTTTTTAGATATTAAAATGAATACTTTGCAAAATAGCGTGTTGTATTGTGCAAGTTTTTTTTATAAAAGTTGTTTATAAAATTTTAAATTGTAACTCTAATTAAATATTGTCGATTTCATAAAACTTGCATGAGACAAAAGCTTTTTGATTTGAAAGTTCAAAATTATATTACATAAATGCGTACGATTCTTCCTCTAGTTTAAATATTGGTTAAAGTAACGAAGCTTTCAAAACTCTTGAACGCTAGAAGCTTTTGTCATGAAAAATGAAATTTAATGTTATTTTATTAAAAGAAATCGCTTTAATTGTTACGATTCAGTATTAAGTGGGAAGCTGATTATCTTGTTTAGCGATATTCGAGTAATCTAAATTCTGTTGATGTTATTTTGCTTCTTAAGTTTTAGCACCAGATCCAAGACAATACCGTATTTGAAGACTTTGACGTACTGATTGTAAAACTAGCCCTCGGCGAGGGAATCCAATTTTCTGTAGTGTACCCAAAAGTTGAATTTATAAAAATTGATGACCCTCGATAAATTCCGCACGAACATAACAGGTGCACAGTGATTTTTATAAGTTCAGCTTTATTGAATAGCTTTGACCACTTTTAGAATAGACACTATTCAATTGTAGCGTAAAGTCTAGGTTCAGTCGACGCCTACAATGAAACTAAAGATGAAAGTCTGATTTTCATCTTTTCAGTAACTTTACAATATAAAAGTAAGCACTCTTTTGAATTTTTAATAGATTTTATAGGTGGATCAATTTATATACGATTTTTCCATCCATGTCCTTCTCGGGTTGTTAGTTTTAGTCGACTTTATTTTTATCTACTAAACTCCGACTTATGAGCTTAGTATGGGAACATTGTTTGTCCTTTGCTACGTTAGATGAAGAGATAAATTATTTTGGGCAATAATTTTCATAGCTGACATCCTTGCTTTTTCTAAAGCTGCGTGTACTTGTGATAATGTCGCGGAGTGTTTATTTAAAAATGTAGCAGCCTAACTTTGTTACAGTTCTACTGACCGAATAATATATATGTTCAAAAATGCGAAAAAGACATAAGTAAACTGCGAAAATGAAATCGAAGACCTATCCACCCAAGTTTTACTTGACTGAAGTCCCACTACGCTTTTCTGATATATTTGATGGTGATAATAACGAAAAGGTGAAACGAATGAATTCTGTAATATAAAAACTTCTAATATAAAGGTAATAGAACTGTAACCAATTATGGTATCATTGTTAATTTCATATAAAAGACAGTAAAAGAGTAATTGTGTATTTGCGAAGAGGCATTTACTAATATCGATTGTCTCGGAGTTAGGTAATCATTAACTATTTAGTTTTTAAATCTAGTTAAATTTAACAGAATTTGCAATATCTTGAACTGTTTATGAAAGACATTTTCAATACATGTTAACAAGTATGGCCTTAATTTATTGTTGATTCTAAATACTTAAAATATACATCTACCAATTGTTTTTTCCAACATTTTTATAAATAATTTGCTGTAATCACCTTGAGTTATAAGCTCAATTTGCCTTATCCGCCAAAAAAATCTTAATTGTGATGTTACCTACTGAGAAAAAAAACAGTACAAGGTATTGCAAGTTTTAGAAATCTTAGCTCTATAAGATAAATTCCCTAGTAAGTGCCCTTTTAAACTCTATGAAGCGACGTAGTGTATAGATATTATCGTCAACAACTCCATGTTCACAATACACCTCACATTCCTCTAGAATTAAGGTCAAACTTACCGACAATTTTCTGTTGAAACCTCTTTGCTGAACAAAGAAGAATTTGAATCTTCTAGCGTAGTGTATTCACATATGACAACTACTGGAACACTGCTAATTCCTTGCTCAATACTGAGACCGTGAAAGCGATCTTGAAGGAAGACATAACCGGTACAGTATTTATCAAATTTTCATTTCTTAAATTTATTTTATCAATTTTGTTCCTCTGCAGCATGTTTCAGGATATTAAAGCAATTTTAATTAAATTCCATTACGTAGTGTACTACAGTACTTGTCATTTGGTAAATACACGACATGATAAACCTGTTTACTTCTCGTTTAGGCTACAACAGCAAAGATTAGGTAACGCACAAAATAAATGTATGACTAAGATGTTCGTGAAATATTCTAAATGTATTTATTATAGTATATGTACCTATATGTAATTTTAATTTTGTAGTTATCGATTCTTAATTCTGGTAATAAAACCGCTCTAGGGACATATTTGTTGAGTAATTTTATCGCAGACTGTGTAACTTTATCTACTGGCAACCGGCTGTATTTTCTAATTTTTTTTTTTAATGATAACTAGTGCCTGACTGCGATCCCATCTGATGGTAAGCAGAGATGCAATCTCTGATGGTGAGGCGCACTAGCTTATTAAGAGCTTATTCACTTTAGAAATTTCAAAATTTTTGTTTTATGGTTGAATCAACAAATTATATGAACAATAAACAAAAAATAGAGACGCTTAAATTAATTTAATATTATGAAGTAGACGCTCTTCTTGTCTTTGTTGTTAAGGTAGCCTAATCTATGCTTCCCCTAAACTTTTGGGTGCCAACTTGTTGTAGACGTTAAAGTTATGGCTTGTTATAAACTTTTAAAGTTGCCTTTACATTTTCTGCCATTTTTATATACTCGTTTGAAATTCCTATCCTATTGTCTTTTCTGTTTAGTCTATGTAAGAGTTTATTGAACAAGTTCTAAATATTTTTATTGAAAATATTGTAGAGCCCCATAAAATATATATAATTATATTTGCGCTGCTGTTAATTCTTAGCAGTTATATTAAAAATAATGAGTGCAATACGTATTAATTTATCAATCTCAAAAATGAGAAAAGATATCTAAAATTTTAAAATATTTATTCGTTAGTAATTTCATCTGTAAATAATGTACAAAATTAAAAAATCTGTACGCGAAGACACAAAATTTTAAATACGTTTTTATATTTCTAGCGTAATACCGGCTAGCAGTAATGAGAATCTCGATTGTAAATAGTTATGTAAATAAAAAAGTGTAAAAGATATATATTCCGTCAATCATATTAAAAATTGATACATTTAATTATCTATTTATTGTTTAAAAATGAACATTGTAAATTGTTTTCATATAAATAAAAAATGTGGGAAACGCATTCAAACTGAATTTTATTTCAACCCCAATATTTTTTCGCCACAAACAACGATGATACTATGTTAACGAGCAAGTTGTGCAAAACAGTTTCAGCTAAGATCTACTCGAATTAACAAAGGATATAGATTTTGTGCGAATAGTACTATTCTAAGTTACCGTCGCTTCCAAGTCCATCTTAACAATACCAAAAGTAGGTGGCGCTTTCAGAAAAACGGGGTCCCTCAAGGCAGCGTGTTGGGTCCGGCCCTATTTAACGTTTACAAAAATGACCACCCTGAAGGAACGGGATGGGTTTTTTAGTCAGTAAGAGTCTGACACTATCTCCCGCTCCGCCCAAGAGCGGGGAAAATTTAAATAAAGTTAGAAATTAAAGGGGGTTTCCATACTAGAAGCATTATTTTGTCGATGATTTTTTCTCGATTTTAATATTATAGACGCTTGGGGGAGGCCTATGTCCAACAGTGGATGCATATCGGCTGAAATGATGATGATGAATATTATAGTACGGAACCCATTGTGTATAAGTCTGACTCGCACTTGGCAAGATTTTATATGGAGACGACCTTGCATTAGCAGCCCAGACACCTAGTTTTGAAAAGATCGAAGAAAACCTGACGGAAATCCTAGAAACACTTGGAAAAATTTACGACAAAAATATTTCCTAAAATTATAGGACGTAAGTAAATAACTTTTT
Source organism: Mythimna albipuncta (assembly GCA_929112965.1). Classification (NCBI taxonomy): domain Eukaryota; kingdom Metazoa; phylum Arthropoda; class Insecta; order Lepidoptera; family Noctuidae; genus Mythimna; species Mythimna albipuncta. The sequence goes on along the minus strand of OV815983.1, from coordinate 14,795,080 downwards.
TTCTAACTGATATAAAGTATTGCTTGACTGCAATCCCACCTGATGGTAAGCAGTGATGCCACCGTTGATGGTAAGGCGCACTAGTTTACACTCAAGCCTTGAAATCACCCAAATTATAATACGACTGGAAGACCGCAGCAGGCAAATTGTTCCAGTCCTTCGATGTACGCGGTATAAATGACAAGGCGAAACGCTTAGTCCGGACCGTAGATGTTTCAACAACTTAAGGATGGATACTCGCCGTACATCGGGTTGTCTGATGGTAGAAATGAGATGGTGGAATCAAGTCATGACTCTCTTTATATGGCGGAATCCATCCGAGACCCAATCCTCTTCGTCTTCCATCTCTGCAACCGGCAGTCAAATAGGGCTTTGAGTATCATATGGTAAGGCGGGAGCATTGAGCACGGCCCGCATCCTCACCTATAAGTTCAGATTTTTGATGTTCCAAATTCAAATCTCATTATTCCCTAGGTATTGGCCATCCTGCATTATCTCCCTAGGGATAGAATGACGCGCTTTAAGTGAGGTTTGTATGACGTATAAAACGACTAATTTCAAAACTGAATCCCAACCAATTCATTTAAGCAAGCAATTAAATTAAACTGTAGCTGTTTTACCTGGTTAGACTTTACTATACCCATTGGTTTATAATTTTAATGATAGATATCAATACTAATAATGCAATAATTGGTATATCGGGCTGTTGTCCGCATCTCCACGACTAAATTAATACTACTAATGCAAATAATACATACTGTGAGCAATGATCCAAAAAGGGGGAAGGAACACTAACTTTTTGCTTGAATTTGCTAGGTGTAACACGGGGTAGGTCTGGTTATTTGGTTTCATATGTATATTGCACTATATTGCGTTCATCAGTGGCGTAACTAGCATTTTTTACGCCAGGTGCGAGCTTGTCTAACTGCGCCCCTAGAAAAAAGTACAATACGAACTAAAAGGACTATTAGATATTTTTGCGCCCCTCCAGGGACTGCGCCCTGTGCCTGGGCACCGCTGGCACCACAGCAGACATGGCAACAGTATCTTGGGTTGAGATATAGAACAGTTTGATGATAAATTACAATTAGTCTTGAGGTGGTGGAATAACAAGTTGAATTATCTAGATTTTTACAGATATGAAACCTATGATGCAACAAGTCAGATTTATGTTGATTAACCTTTTAACCGCTTACGTCGGATATATACGACAAACACTTTCGCATGTATTCCGCTAAGATCCATCTCGTTAGTTCTTCTGTCAACTATGGGGATTGAAGAGCTAAACGAGATGGAGTACCTAGTCGCAAAAACACGACCCTGGCGACTAGGAAACGAAAACAGTCGTCGGATCAATCCGACGCAAGCGGTTAATTCATTAAACCCCAAGCGAACGCCAGCGTTCACGCACCTATTGTCTTTCTATTGTGTCTGTAATTTCCACGATTGAAAGGTTAAAGGGTTAAAAATTTTTATATAATTGCTTGAGATTGAAGAAAATTAACATTGTGGTTAACCTTTCAGATACTGTCAACTTGAGACACAATAGTAAGACAATAGATGGGGTTTAATGAATTAATTTTATACTATACTGGTTATAAGCCAGAAATGAATGAATGATAAAAAAAACAAAGACATCATAAACAACCATTTATTATTTTTCAATTAAAGTCCCTCTAACTCTCTTCTCCGTACTCTGCGCAGGAGCCTCCGCTTGTCTTTTATTCATTCCTTTTCTCTCCAACTGCTTTTCAATAATCCTAGCATTATTGGCATAACTGTCTGCTACCTCCCGAGCTTCAATTTCATCTTCTTCTTCATCGATAGTGGAAACGGTGACCGAACTGAACTTGCCCATGTTCTTTGTGTGTTTTGTTACCATAATCTTCTTTGGTTGTGTTAAGGCGACCTGTTTATAGATGTCTGTCACGCCACCCTCACCAGCAGTCTGTACCAATGCTCCTTTCATGATAAAAACTATATTATTGTCTTGATCATGTTTGTAATAGATAGGTATAGCACATTTCTTGCATTTTAGTCTGTACTGTCGCTCGATACCTTTCTCCCGTTTTAAGTACACTGTCTCGTCAGGGTCTGACGTGATTTTGTGAGCGTGCTTAGAGCCGTCGATGACACGAGCACCGTCAGTAGGTCGGAGTGGCAAACGGTCGATGGTGCAATCCAGAATTAGCGACATTTGGCCGCAAAGGCAGTAGTAGATGTGCAAGGGCTTCGTCTCATTGTATTCTTCTTGATCTTTTGTGTCTGAACAGACGATACTTCTCGAAACTACTTTAGGCATGGTATTTTTTAAATCTAGGGAACAGTCTCAATTTGTCGTCTTTGTAAGTTTTATTAATATATCAACAGTAATCGCTACTGTTATCACTTTCACTCACGTAGTGTTTTAATATCCTATATATTATTTAATATAACACTATTTTTATCATTAATAATCTCAAAAACAACTATTCACAATTTAATTCACATCACAGTGACACACTCTTCCTACTGACAACAGTGACAACAAATAATAATTGTCAACGTCAATTTGGCATATTTGACATTATCCATGTACATAGACTAGACAGTTTACTTTTCTGAAAACTTTGAGATGTTATTCTCATAAGTCAGACTTTTAAGTCTTCTACACACTGTACATAACAACAAGTCACATCAGCTAGAGTGCGTCTACTGAAAGCGTAACCTGGAGTTTTTTTTTTAAATTAAATTGGCAACATTGTTTTGCCGAAAAAATCACGTCAAAGTCTATGGTTGCAATTGTCAGTTTTTGTAAACAGATATTTATTTTTCAAAAATAATTGCTTAATTATGGGAAAAACAATAAACAGTAACGTGCGAAAACTGCTACACACTATGGTTAATAAATTCAAACAAAAACAAGAAGAGAAAGAAGGTGTTTTCAATAAAAACCAACAATGTTTATATACGATTTCTGAATTTTTAAGTTAGTATGATGTTATATTCTTGATCCTTGTTGACAAATATTATTAGATATATTTACGATATGATAATATATTTTTTTTTCTTATATTTTTAGATAATCTGGCATATTGCGAATTTCGTAATTGACATAAACGTTGAACAAAGAAGACTTTTGGTGAATCGACTTAATCAAAAACATGCTAATGAGTAGTAGAATGCGTTCAAAAGCGGCTGAGATGTAATAAAAGATTTGCCTCAGTCTGTCTGGTAGTGCATCAGTCCTCAACTGAAGTTAAAATCGTGAAAGTGAAGGAAATAGTGACTGAAATCCTAGTTCAAGTTTGAAAGAGACAGCTGTTGAACTTTCTGTGACTCACGAGTCGAATGAAATGGTAAATAAAGAGTATTATTTGAATATTATGTAGTGACATTTGAAATAACAGATAAAATAAAATAATTTGGAATAATAACTAACATTTTGTGTGTTATTGACCTTTACCATACACCCACCAATAATTAAAGGTAGAACTATACTGCTCATACGTGTGCTACACACGCCGATCTCGGAGCGTCGTCGTCGGTCTCCATACGTTTCATATGGAAAATAGACTGTTAGAGCTACACTTGATTCACGCCACACCATGCGACGCTACGTCCGCGACGTGGACACATCAAATTTTAGAGGAAGGTGGGCGGGCCTATCCACGCGTCTGATCGTGGTGGTCAGGCGGAAGTGTAAATGGATGGTAAATGAAAAAGCAAGCTTGATCTGTTTTTAATCCTCCGATGAAATCAAAGGCATCACACGTGTTACGCGTTGCGTCGGTGTAATGTGCACACCTGCCGCTCATGTCTGAGACGTCTCACACGTGTGCGTCGGTGTAGTGTAGTTCTAGCCTAAGTCTACACGCACCTTTTTGACTAAAATTTAAGTTCCTATACAACTATAATACAATTGTCATAAATACAAAAAATACTCAAGTATCAAAACTTTTTTCTCCTACTATTTCAATAATACCACATACAAAATTTTTGGTTTTAACCTCCTTTTCTCAGGTCACGCTTTCGTTAGACGGACTCTACTGTCCAGTCCTGTAAGATTTTTTATTTATTTATTAAATAAATAAGATAGTAGATCTAAAATAAAATCACAGCCCAGAACCTAAACGTCAAACCTTATACATTTATTTATTTATTTATTTATTATAATCTTTATTGTACACCAAATAAACAAAAATACAGGACAAACATTTAAAAGAATAAGTGCACAATGGGCGGTACATTATTAGTGATATTATTATGTCCGTAATTTTTTTGCGAGATTCAAAAATTTCGAAATTGCGAAATATGGCGTTCATTAATCACTGCCTCACTGGATAATTGGATATCTCATATCAATGTACTAGATGCCTAAAAGAATCAATAATTTATGGTCTAAAAAAAATGTTGGTTAAGTTGGTAAAACCTGCTGTCAACTTCACGCTACTGCGATTGTCTTTTATTCCACAGAATTGTGTTTCATTGCACATGTTCATCGATTTCTGTCGAATTTAGAGAAAGTATTGTGAATTGAACGGTAAAATGGGTGCTATATCCAGCAGATACCGTGTATACAACTCGGGACTCACAAACATCGACGTAAAACCCGAAGAAACTGAGGTCCAACGTGAAAATCCCGGAACGTTAGATGAGATACATAAAAAGACCAAAGGTACATTTTACACACGTTTTAACTGTTTTAGCGACTATCAGAAGTGATTAAAATGATAATTAGATTCGTAAAAAGATAATGAAGTTACGCGTTCAGTCAGAAAACGGCGGCAAACTTAGTTTTGTATGGACTTAAAAGTGTGGTTATCTTGTGATGTAATAATAGATAATTTACGAGAATACTAGCGATGTATGCGTGTAGGAACCGTCATAGAAGTGCTGTGCCGTGTATTGAGATAATTATAAATTGGATGTATTCAAACAAATTGGCACACAATTGGTTTATAGTTTAGGTTGGCCTATAAGTGTGTCCACTTTATTTGTATTCTGATAACAATGTTATCAACCTCTGTCGTCCAATAGTCTCAATGCAGAATTTATTACAAACTGCCAGATCATAAATGGGAGTAACAATACAGAATGGAATGCCAATTTAATTTCTTGTGAAGAATCTAATAATTGATGGCAATTAAAATTGTTAAAAATAATTAGCTGCGGATTAATAAACTTCTACTTTAGTAGTTAACAAGACAATGGTATGATTTTTTACATGTCAATGATGAATTAAATTAATAATAAAAGTCTTCCTATATTTTTTGATTTAAATTTGTACACATCTGCCAAATTTAAATGTCTAATACATAAAATGCCTTTCGTCATCACCAGCCTTTTTAATGTTCCCACTGTTGGGACGCAAGCCTCCTCTCTAGGAGAGGGAATGGGCTGTAATCCACCACGCGGGCCCAGTGCGTGCCTTAAATGCCTTTCGGCAAGCAAATAAAATTTCTTATCAATTGATGACATATTAATCAAAGAAGCCAATAATAAAAAAATAATTGTGTATAACATGAAGCTGTTTTCAGCTTCATGTTATCATCACCATTACCATCATATCAGCCAAAAGACGTCCACTTTTAGACATAGGCCTCCCCCAAGCGTTGCCATATACAACATTAGTTTTAGGATATGCGAAACAACATGAGTCTAGTATTTTTATGTAAGGTATTGAAAAATCTATGTACAAAATTTTAAAAACGCATTATTAAAATCACAGTTATAAGCTTTTTATATTACCAGCTGGTCCACTCAAATACTTGGTAACCTGGTATTTGGTACTTGGGCTATGCATCCGACTGAGGGGCTGTTTTGCTCCCGCACCCAGCTGACTTGGCACTTATGCCCATTTTTTTAATATTTTTGGGGAAAAATATAATTTGGTGTAAAAACTGTTGGAATCAAATCAGTTACTGATTGTGAACAAATGATATTCAGGTTTCACAAATACTAAAAATAATGTACTTACATTTTATTTTTTAACACAAAATATGCATGTAATATTGTCAAAGTTAAGAATATTTCTGTACATCAAAGAACTGAATGTCATTTGAACTTACTTGTGATGCAAACCTTGATCCACTTGAACCATACACAAATACACATTGTGGTGAAAATAACTTCTAATATGATGTAGTTCTGAATCCTAGTGTGGCTGTAGTAGTTCTGAAACCAGTATAATATTAAATTGTGCAAATTATAGTTTTCTGGAGAAAAATGTCTGGAAGGATTTGGGGGAGGCTTTTATTATATTATTTGTGTACACCACATAAAGAAAAAAACCGGCCAAGTGCGAGTCGGACTCGCCCATGAAGGGTTCCGTAGCAGCAAGTAACATAATATAAAAGTTCTTGTAATGTGTTGTAACTTTGATCGATGTTTTAATAATAGTGTATTTTTTTTCGATTTATGACTCATTAAAAAAAAACTACTTACTAGATTTCGTTCAAACCAATTTTCGTTGGTAGTTTTTATAGTAATGTACATCATATATTTTTTTTAGTTTTATCATTCTCTTATCTTAGAAGTTAGAGGGGGGGGGACTAGAGATGGGATTTTACCCGAAAAAAACCCCAATATGGGAAAAAATAGGGAAAAAACCCAAGGAAAATTACCGAATGGGATAATATTCGGGTTTTTTCATATTTAGCATATGTAACATCAAGGTAATGTGTAGATACATGTAAATATCAAATAGTACGTACTATTTAAGTACTATTACTACTAGTTAGAGCCAATCTAACTTTGTTTATTTTCATAATTCAATTAATAAGTTAAATATGCTCCATGTTATCTAATTTTAGATAAAATGAAATTATATAAAAAACCTGTCTGTTTGTGTGTGTGTGCACATCCGCTCTTAGCGACAGGTAACCCGAAACGACGTACGCGGGTAGGGGGGCGGGGAAGCAGGTAGTAGCAGTAGCGTGCGCGTTGGTGATCTATCTATCTCACTCGTTGTTTTGGCTTCGTACTGTGCGCACTTGTGTTAATTTTTTGATTTAATTGACGACTTGGATTTTGATTTGTGGACTTTTGACTGCCTTGTGATTAAATACGTGATTTACTTTGGATTGACAACTATACTGCTACTCTTTTGGACTTCGATACCTACTTCTTTTTATGAACGGTAACTTACCGGTAAGTTTGAGCTTTAATAATTGTTTTATTACACTATAAAAGTTTTAGGTACTATATTTGTGGATTCTTGCAAATCTTGTACTTTTATTCATTGAAATTGATATATTTTGATTTTCTAAGTTTATTTACTGTAGGAAATAGTTATTTTACAAAAGTTGAAATGAGTAATGTATAGAGATGGCCCAACGTTCGGGCATTTTAGGCAAAGTATAAATTCCTTCTTTTGGCTATACTTAATTCATATAAGTTTCGTAAGTTTACCTACTCTGTTAATATACATTACTTTAGAAAAACTCATATGTATATCTACTGTTTTTACACTTGTTTTATTTTTCCTCAGATCACATCATGCCCAGAAAGAAAAATACTGATGTATGGGAAAACTATTTTCATTCGGCAACCAGTAAAATAGTGAAATGCAAACACTGTGAAAAAGTTTACCAATTTGGCAATGTCAGCAAAATGACCAACCATCTGTTGAAGTGTTATAGATGTCCAACTGTTATCAAGAACAAACTACAGAAAATACCTGCTACTAGCACAACTGCCACAAATCTACCCTTGCAAGATGAATCACACCATGAAATGTCACAGGATAACATTACGACTTCATCAGAAATTACAACAGAAAAAAAACTTTATTTAGATCAGCTCTTATCGAAGGCAATATTTGTTACCGGTTCACCTCTATCCATCGTTGAACATCCGCTGTGGGTACGATTTTTTGACGATTTGCAACCACTTTATAAGTTACCATCCAGAAAAGCAATCTCCACAACACATTTGGAAACTATTTATAATGAAATGGTCAATGAAATTACGGACGAACTGAAGTCTATAAATGATTTGCATTTGCAGTGTGATGGCTGGAGCAATCAGCGCAATGAAGGTATCATCAACTTTATTATTGCAAAACCCGAGCCTGTTTTTGTTAAAAGCCTTAATACTCTTACAAACCGACATACTAGCCAATATCTATCTCAAGAGATAATCAAAGTTATAAACGTGTATGGAGGCCACAAATTTGCAACTCTTATCGGAGATAACGCAAATAATATTCAAAGAGCATTTCAAATAGTTAAAAATTCGTATGCACATATAATACCGCTGAGATGTGTAGCACATACATTGAATTTGTTATGCGAAGATTTCTTAAAACTAGAACCTATTAATGCGTTTATACCGATTGCCACAGATACGATAAAAGCAATAAAAAGAAACCAAAGTATGTGCGCTTTATTAGCTCAGATTGTAAAAGAAAAAGGTTCAGCGGGCCTATTACGACCTCTTAATTCCAGTCAATTTACGCCGTAAAATGAACTGACTTGCTTATCCGTATTATGACATCTTATTGCCAGCCAGTCAGTAGTCATGTGACACTTGACCGTCTTCTGCACGGATATTGGCTGGGAATTCCGTATTATGAGCACCAAACTGACATTTTGTAGCTTGCTAAAGTGTCAAAAATTGTGACAAACTAGCCAGTCAGTTTACGCCAGTTTTTAGTAACTTATAGTGAATTGTTTTGACTTTTTATTATATTTGAATCTATTTGATAGTTAAATAAAACTTTAGATATGTGTGATGAGTTGATAATCTTCGAATTTCTCGAAAGTGATGCGTTTATAGTTTTAGAAATGATCGAAGTTTGTAATGTTCGCGATCCCGATTACGTAATTGTAAACTGATGTTTACCTTTTTTGTTTTGTGTCCAATTCCCACCATTACTGTATGTTTAGTTAAAACTTACCTAAAAAATGATAACATAGCAGTTAGATTGACAGTTGGTATAATATTGGGTGAGAAATTGAAAGATTTGTGTTTCAGAATATGACCAACATTGTATCTTTTGCAGTTTTTGTTCTAGAAACTTTTTTATGTGTTAAGTTATGCAAAAGATTATTGTTTTATATGAATGTAGACATCATAACGAGTATTTTGATGTGTATATTGTATATATTATTTGAAAGAATAAATAAATATAGCATCCGAAAGGGCTCGGCTGAAGCGAAACTAAAAGTAAAATAAGTCTAAAAATCATAGTTCCCGCGGACGTAAAGTTTCGGGCTATATAGCCGAACCCCTAGGAACCTTTTCGTCGAAAACGTGTTTTATTGATCCTCTTCGATACCCGCTGTGAGATGCTGCTACGTTCCCCCTTAGTCGAAAACGTACGCATTCAGGGGTGCGTGGTGGCGTACGAGACCAGCGCAACGAGCAACGTACGCCAAAAATCGGGTTGAACTGTCCCGAGGGCTCGGTAGCCAAAGGGTACTGCCCGCTACCGTCACCGCCTCCTAACAGGGGCCAGTCCACCACACCGTAGGTTATCGGATGTTTACGTCTGGGCTCAGGGTGGCGCAGCACTTCAACACCGTCACCGCGGCGACCACCATGCCGATCCCGTGACGTCACCTAGCACTCCAACGCCATCGCTAACCGGGATGCCAATCCGATGATATCACCCTTACACAGCACAGCGATCGCCAAGCTAACATATTTTTAATAAAAAGTTTTGTTCAAGTTCATACACACGCTTACCCTTAGTTCCGAATTACGTCTAAAGCGAATATATCGCAAATCCGACCAAATGTAATAGTCACAAAATATAAAGACTATCAAGTACTATTTGTGACTTTGCGCGTTGGTCAGATTCGCAATATAATCGCTTTTGACGCAATTCGGAACACGGGGTTAATTTTGTTTTTGCCGGGTCCTGACTTATTCTAGTACGTTCAGAAATGAAGTATATGAGACAATGGTCTATTTTCCACTTTATGACATTGTATTTACGGAAATAACACAAAATTCGTTTTTAAACTCGTTGTTAATTTAGATTTCTGTTATAAAATTATATTAATTTCATCATAAACAATATTTCATACAAAAATTTAAAAACCGTAAATACCGGTAACCTTTGTTTTTATGTTTTCGAACGCAATCTTTCAAAGCAGTGCAAACCAGCCACAGACAACTGTCCAGGATGATTCCAGTCAGAATGACGTACGTCATAATACGAAAAAGAACAAGGCAGTTTACGGCCGTAAACTGACTTGCCTGGAAACTGACTGGATTTTAAAACGGTCGTAATAGGCCCTCAGGTGAAACATTAAAATTGCCAGGGAAAACCCGCTGGGGCAGTTACTGCACTGCGTTAAAAAGTTTAAAAAAATCCAAAGTTGCATTACAGACACTAGCTGTTCACGAAGATGCCACTATTTCAGACGAAATAAAATCAAATTTATTAGATTTAAATTTCTGGACTATGGTAGAAAATTGTATAAAACTACTGGAACCTATAACAGATAAAATTTTCAAACTTGAAGGCAATGGAATACTTATAAATGAAGTTTATATGGCTTTCAAAGATATTAAGTCTACATTTAATTTTGCATTTCCGGATATATCTATTCTAAATGAGCATCATAAAGAAGATATTATAAATGTTGTAACTAGGCGAACAAATAATTGTTTGAAACCCATTCATTATGCTGCATATTTATTAGATCCAAGATCGCAAGGCATTGAATTAGAAGAAGAACACGAAGTGGATGCCATGGAGTTTATACACGACGTGAGCCAATCGCTCAATATTGACGTTGGTGTTGATTTAGCCAATTATAGAGCTAAACAGGGTTTATGGAGCAGACCATTTATATGGAAGCATGTCACCGAAATGGACCCGGTAGTTTGGTGGAGAGGACTCTGCAAGTCCAAATTGCTGAGTAGGGTTGCGGTACGTATTCTAACTGCCCCCTGTACTTCAGCAGCTACTGAACGATCTTTTAGCACGCATGCGCATATACATAGTCACAAACGAAACAGATTGACTACAGACAGGGCAGCAAAAATAGCTTTTATATCGTATAATTGGAACCTGTTACACAAACATAAAGATGATGACAATGAGGATGATGACGAGCCGTTATCTACACCCAGGCAATTGTCAAGTCCGTTGGGTAGCCCAATAAATGAAGAACGACCTTCAACATCTCGTGGAAATACAGAAGAAACAGAATTTTGCAATATTAATAATATATTTAATGATCATGACAGTAGCGACAGTGACTAAAAATTTGCAATTGTAAAAAAACACTTTTGTAACTTTTGTAAAGTGTAATAAATAATTGTTAGTAAGTATCTCTCGTTGTTTTTTTTTTCTGGTCTGAGATTTTTAAAAGTTTCAATAGACGTTCTTTCTGCAACATTCCATCACAATGCGCAGAAAAAATCTTATGATAAAACAAGAAGACGTCTTTTTGTTGTTAGGTATAATAAACTGCTGGTTTTATTTTAGTTCCTGAATCAAGCTACACATTTTGACGTTTCGGACACCAGGCAACAGCAACACTTGTTCTAAAACTAAAAAAAAAAAATATTTTTTTAAGATCGTGATAATTACGTTAAATAATGAAAATACCCGTCTATTGGGTTTTTTCCCACATAAATACCCGGTTTTTTCCCAAGTGGGAAAGAACCTGGGTATATTCCCGTTGGGTTTTTTCCCACTGCCCATCTCTAGGGGGGACACACATTTTACCACTTTGGAAGTGTCTCTCGCGCAAACTATTCAGTTTAGAAAAAAATGGTATTAGAAACCTCAGTATCATTTTTGAAGACCTATCCATAGATACCCCACACGCATGGGTTTGATGAAAAAAAAGTTTTTGAGTTTCAGTTCTATGTATGGGGACCCCCAAAATTTATTGCTTTTTTTCTATTTTTGTGTGAAAATCTTAATGCGGTTCACAGAATACATCTACTTACAAAGTTTCAACAGTATAGCTCTTATAGTTTCGGAAAAAAGTGGCTGTGACATACGGACGGACAGACAGACAGACAGACAGACAGACAGACATGACGAATCTATAAGGGTTCCGTTTTTTGCCATTTGGCTACGGAACCCTAAAAAAACAGGAAAATATTTTTTTTTTTGTTTTTTTGCCTCGTGTTTGACCACCATCTCATCTGGCCTTTATCCAGCTGTCCTACTACTGGCCTGCCAAACTTGACAATATTTTTCACTAATTTTTTTTGTTATACTGTTAAATAATAATTATTCTTTTTTTTTCAGATGTGATGCCAGTTAACTTTGAAGGTGGCAAGCTGATGGTGAATAGAGGGCTCTCCAATCACTTCCAGGTATTCAAAATCTCTTAATTTCAAGTGTTCTAAATTTTGCTTTGATCTTATCAATGATCTTGTCTAATTTTCAAGCATGATAATGCTTGAAAGAGAAGAGGGCCAAATATTTTTTATATGTCTTGAGAAAAATAATATTAGTTTTGATAACTTTATCATAACATAAAAAACCACGAAGCCGCTAAGGTAGGCGCCAGATAATCTTGGAATAACGGTTATTGACCCTCCTACATTCATTGACATTCTAAATTTAAAAAACTAAAATAAAGACAAAGCTGTCTTGAATTGCCCCGGCTTACGAGTCGAGGTCACAGGTTCGAGCCCAGCCAGGCGCATTACTTAGCTCTCAAAAAGGTGAAGGAAAACATCGTGAGGAAACCGGCATGTCCTAGAACTAAAAATTCGAAGACATGTTACATCCACCAACCCGCACTGGGCCCGCGTGGTGGATTACGGCCCATTCCCTCTCTTAGAGAGGAGGCCTGGGTCCCAGCAGTGGGAACATTAAAAAGGCTGATGATGATGATGTCTTGAATTGCCTCGACTTACAAATCGTAGGTCGCGGGTTCGAGCCCAGCCAGGCGCATTACTTTGTGTAATTTGTTTCATTACCACTGCTCTCAAAACGGTGAAGGAAAACATCGTGAGGAAACTGGCATGTCCTAGAACAAAAAAATCTTAGACATGTGACATCCACCAACCCGCACTGAGCCCGCGTAGTGGATTACTGCCCATTCCCTCTGCTAGAGAGGAGGCCTGAGTCCCAGGAGTGGGAACATTAAAAAGGCTGGTGATGATGATGTCTTGAATTGACATCTATTTCGATCCTTTTCTAGTAATACAGAGATAATTAGAAAAAAGTCATAGCACTTTATTCCACGACTATCTGGCGCTTTCTATGGTAGAAGTAAGTAATGAAGAACATGTCGATAATGCATAGTAACCGTTTTCTTTTATTTTTCAGATGTCCCACACCCTAACAATGAGTTCAGCACAGAACGGCTACAAGCTCGGAGCAACGTACATCGGCACCAAGCAGATCTCACCCACAGAGGCGTTCCCCGTCATCCTGGGAGACGTGGATCCCTCGGGGAACGTTAACTTTAGTTTAATTCATCAACTTACCCCGGAAATTAGACTGAAGGGTGCTGCTCAGGTAAACTGGATTTTAATTATTCAAAAGCAATAGAATAGAATTACATTTATTCGGGACAGACAGCACAAAGTTAAAACAAACAAAAGTAAAAAACCGGCCAAGTGCGTTCGGATTCGCGCACGAAGGGTCCGTAGGGTCCATAGCAGAGAGAGAAAAAAATCGCGTTTGTATTATTATTATTTTTTTATCTGTTATAAAGTAGTACTTGACTGTGATCCCACCTGATGGTAAGCAGTGATGCAATCGTTGATGGTGAGGCGCACTAGTTTATTAAGAGCCCATACCGAAAACATCTGACGCCCAGCACTCGTTTTCTTTATAAACTGCCTTCTATTATATGTTTCACTCTTGCCAGAGAAGTCATAGTTATCACGAAGGTAGCTTTCCGCAAGCTGTCAGGGTATGCTGCACGACTTCCTGCCACTTTTGTCTGCTGGCAGTCAACCGGGCGCATTCGTTGAATGGGCTACCAACACCCGCTTTGATCTGGTCTGTTCATCGCATCGGCCGGTCATCCAACTCGCACTTATTTATTTATTTATTTATTATAATCTTTATTGTACACCAAATAAACAAAAATACAGGACAAACATTTAAAAGAATAAGTGCACAATGGGCGGTCTTATCGCACAGGGCGATCTCTTACAGACAACCTTTGGATGGACTGAGAGAAAGGAGATAGATTAAGGGTTGTCAGTGTACAAACATCAGATATAATACTAACAAGATACATTAACACAAATACATACATACAATACAAAAAAAAAATAGATACTAATAAATATCAAATATATAGTTGAACCAGGAGAAGAAAATAAATCAAAGAGAAAGGTAATGCTCCTTCACCATCTTTTTAAATGTTAGTAGCGTTTGAGCACGCCTTACTTCTACGGGTAACGCATTCCACAAACGTGCAGCTTGAATTGTGAAAGATTTGTCAACGAAGGTAGTGGAATGCGCGCGAATACTTAATTTTAGGTTTTCCGATGATCTCAAGGACCTACTAACAAGCGAAGCGATTTTTAACTGTTCATTGTTGATAGAAATCAGTGTGTGAAAACCAAATTCGTCTGTAACCTTTTAAAGGGGTTTTTTTCCACCTTTGTTTAGTTGTGAGACTATAACAGTTAATAAAAACTGTGATAATCATAATAATAATATCTTTATTCGTAATGTGCTGATACATCGTGCACAGCAACAAGTTCCCTGGCTCCCAAACTAGGTTTATTACCTATGACTTGAGAGTCAGTTCTTCCAGAAATATGAATGATAAATGATCTTTATTTTGCAAGTAGGTTTTATAAAAACACTTTTACACGTCAATATTTTTTTTTCGTCAATTAATTTTAGATGAGGCCGGTGTTTCCTACCTGACTACCCTGAGAAGAAACACCGAAACAAACTCAGGGGTTACTCTTTTAAAGTCCATACAGCAAAACATGTAATGGTCAAATCATATGAGAACCGTGCAGATTGAGCCTGAGATGGTCTTTTGAGGAAAGAACCACACAGTTCTAAGTGGACCTGTCCAGTCAGTGCAAGCATTTGTCAGTATGCGTGTAGCTTAACTCAGGACTACTAAGGAGCTCAACGACTTGACGAACAATGCCAAAGAACCTTTCTTTTACATTTGGGTAGGCCACATGAAATACTCAAAACTGCCAGACATCATGTGAAAATAAAAGGAAAGAGTAATCCACATAGTTGTCACATTCACAAAAATATGCTTAGAAGGAATGAATTCACATAAATATGCTTAGAAAATTACATGTCATCAAACAAGATTGTTACTTGTAAAAAAACCAACCCCTCGCAACTCGGTTCTTCTACATAAAAAGATGTGAGATCCATCTAAGAGACAGAGCTATTAAGGTTGTCTAGCACCAACTCTTACCCACACTGAAACAAGATTAAAACATCTTACTTTGAACGTCATCGTAACCCCGCTAGATTGACTTGGCAATCGGACCAAACAATCTAATACACCCCTAATTTTTAATTAGTACACAAAAAATGGGGCTGTATCTGTTACTGATCATATTTTTGTATTCAAAAGTAGAAGAAACCGAAATCCTAAAATTGACCACAAAAAGGTAAATTTATCATAGATTAAATCATACATAACAATTGCTAGTAGAATATACTGCAAGTGTTTTACCATTTTAATCGTCCTTTTTTCATTCATAATCAATAGCCTGCACAATATTTTCATAAATTGAGAGACATTTTGGGATAAACACAAACGCTAATAACTTTGCTGTTTATGAATATTATTTATTGAAACTTTACTTAAATAATAACAAGGGCTTTTCTAATAAGCCCTTTAAGTATTTGTACTAATTAAAAGTTAGGGGTGTATAATACGTATTACCTGCGATATACATGCGATTATCTGTAACCATGAAATTCAGGCTTATACACAACGAAGTTATAGGCCCTATAACTTCGTTGATAGGGGATCGAAAATGGCCTGAACTGTTTCGAGATAAATATGGTACGTCTGTGCCACTTTTTTGCTCGCCTTGGTAGGCGCACTGCCGTGCCCCCTAATGTGAATTACCAATAAATCATAATGTCTTTGTTGGTTTAGGTGCAAGAATGCAAGCTGACGGCCACTCAGGGCACCCTGGAGTACAAGGGCTCTGACTACACGCTCGCGATGGCTGCGGGAAAACCGGACTTCAACGAGAAGTCGGCGGTCTTCGTTGGACATTATTTACAGGTAATTATAGTCACTGTACTTTTAAGATCATAAGATTAAGAGCATTAATAGCAGAGTGGAAACGGCCCCGACTTACGAGTTGTAGATCGCCGCGCATGTAATTTATGTCATCAACACTGCTCTCGAAACGGTGAAGGAAAACATCGTGAGGAAACCGGCACGTCCTAGAACCAAAAATTCAAAGCTACGTGACATCCACCAACCCGTACTGGGCCCGCGTGGTGGACTACGGCCCGTTCCCACTTCTAGAGAGGAGGCCTGAGTCCCAACACGGTGTTAAAATACAATGATATATTTTTTTGTTCTGGCTTCGCACTGTTTGTGCATTTACCTAGCTAGTATTTACTTTTCAGTCATTTTGAGTTCCGTTAGAGAGCTGATGTAACACTTCTAATGTTATCAGCAACAGTTATCTAATGTATCGAGTCGGCCTTTTCGGCAAGCTTGACTGAGATTATGGTCTGAAAAAATCGGCCTCTTCATATAAACTGTCCAATCAAATTTATAATTTTGTATGGAGAAGCCGATTACTTTTTTCGTATCCTAAAAAAAATTTTGTGGAAGGTTGTTCAGTTTCGTCTAGTGAGGCAAGCCTTTAAAGTTTGCGGAGATCTGTCCTTTACACTCTATGAAAGATATACATACATACATAAAAAAAAATATTGCAAGCAATTCAATCGCCATTTGTTCAACAACCACAGGTACAGTTCAAAGATATGCTGCATATTTTAGAACTAGTTTGCGGCGAAAAGCAGAATATCTAATGCTATTCTTGTAATCAATAACTGTGTTCGCGTTTGGACTTCACGAGGTACACGTTACTTAGCTAATTGATCACCTGTTTGTTTTCCCTTGACAGCTCAAGTTTATAGTTAATTTTATTATACCGAAAATTGAAAAAAAAAAAAACAATATCTTTAACGTGGCTTAGAAGGGCCAACTTAACTTTTCAAATACCGTAATTAGAGGCACAATAGAAAGACAATGAGAGACCGAACGCCGGCGTTCGCTTGGGGTCACCGAGACACCACGGCGGCGCGACCAGTCGCCGCTACCAACAAATTGTATACAGCTCTATAGAGAGTTGCTCACCTGGTATCCGTTTGGTTGCACAACCAAATTGGTGGCGCGGCAAGCTCTGACTCGCCGCCCCGCCACGCTGGTCCTGCCACTACTTATTTTAGTATAAAGCTGCATGGTGTTAAGGGAGACACGTTTAGACATCTCTACGAAGCGAAGTGAGAATATTGCTGGCAATATTGCCACCAATAATCATACTTCGGGAAATATTGCTACCAATACTCCCACATCTGCAATATTGCCGACAACGGCACATCTCTAGACACGGTGTAAAAAATATTGGAAACCCCTGGGCTGTATAACATAACACTATGACTTAAAGGAGCGGAGCCGTAACTAAAGTCGCGGCTGAAACCGCGTGGTACAGCTAGTAAGGTACACTAGCAGCTAGCAGCAACACAATAGAATAATGACATTATTTCGTAACGTTTGCAGCAAGTGACCAAGAGGCTGGCCCTTGGGACGGAGCTGGTGTACCAGTCCGGGGCGCGGGTCATGGGCGGAGAGATCGCCATCACCTCGGCCGCCGCCAGATACACTATGGACGGTAAGAACTACAGAAAATTTCACGGCACGATTGGTGCAGTGGTTAAGCGCTATCGGCTGTTGTTTTGCGTGTCTCAAATTCGATACCCGCACGGAACAAATATTTGTATCGTCTACAAATAGTTTTTCCGGGTCTCGCTCCTCAGTGTCAAGACGAAAGTCTATGACCAGCGCGTTTTGCTAGTGATGACATAATTTGGCTCTGAAACGTGACGAGGACGAAATCTTTTAAAGTAGCTTTCGCGTACCGGATGACGTAACGTTGGCGCGGCCTCCCACAAGCTGAAGCGATGACCTGGGACCAGAAATTAGATTCGCACAGGATCCATTCGTTGTGGCGACACTTGGGGGACGCCCATGTCCAACAGTGGACGTCTTTTGGCTGAAATGATTATGATGATATATGTATCCACGTCACAGGAGTAATTCCTAGTGTAAGGCAGTGTTACAAACTAATGTAGAGATTTTTCTAAAATCTTTTCCTGTAATTTTCCAGACTCGGAAGTGTCGGCGACCCTGAGCACAGCTAACTTCCACCTGTGTTACTTCAAGCAGTGCAGTGAACAATTACAGGTTAATGATCTTATGTCTCAACGTTTACATAATAGATTGTATTGTCAACAGCCTTCAACCTACTTGTATTAACTTTGATCATACACTCTAATATGTAGGACAATGGTCACGTCATATCTAACTTGTGAAGTCACTAAGGCCAATATAAGGAAAAAAAAAACCAATGGGACAACAAAATTTGGGTCCCATTTTTGTTGTTCAATTCATGTTTTCTTTTTCTTGCTAAGATTTAGCTGTCTATTTTATTTTTTTCTCTCTTGTGTGTTGTCTGTGTTTAAATAGTATAATTGGTTTCAGCCGTTCTATTTAAATCTATATGTATCAAAATGAATTTCTATTTCCTTGGTCACGCCATCACGCGTGAACGGCTGGACCGATTTTGCTAATTCTTTTTTTTGTTGTGTTCGTTATTGTAAAGAGAAGGTTCTTTTGGAAAAAAAAGAAAATTAGGGTAGAGAAGGGTATAGTAGGGTGGAGCAGGGAAAAGCGGGAGCAAAGCCGCGTGGGCGAGAACTAATTAAATAAATAGAAGTCCGTCTGTCTGTTACCAGGTCATATCTAATGAACCGTCAGCAAATTAATACTAAAAACAAGATAAAATAAATATTTTAGTCGCGATCCCATAAAACAGATGTAATTTTTTTTACCGTTTTTGCTACGAACTGTACGTAACCCTTCGACGCGAGTCTGACTCTCACTTAGCCGGTTTTTAGGGTTCCGTAGCCAAATGGCAAAAAACGGAACCCTTATAGATTCGTCATGTCTGTCTGTCTGTCCGTCCGTCCGTCCGTCCGTCCGTCCGTCCGTATGTCACAGCTACTTTTTTCCGAAACTATAAGAGCTATACTGTTGATACTTTGTAAGTAGATGTATTCTGTGAACCGCATTAAGATTTTCACATAAAAATAGAAAAAAAGCAATAAATTTTGGGGGTCCCCATACATAGAACTGAAACTCAAATTTTTTTTTTTTCATCAAACCCATGCGTGTGGGGTATCTATGGATAGGTCTTCAAAAATGATACTGAGGTTTCTAATATCATTTTTTTCTAAACTGAATAGTTCGCGCGAGAGACACTTCCAAAGTGGTAAAATGTGTGTGTCCCCCCCCCCCCCCCTCTAACTTCTAAGATAAGAGAATGATAAAACAAAAAAATATATGATGTACATTACTATAAAAACTACCAACGAAAATTGGTTTGAACGAAATCCAGTAAGTAGTTTTTTTTTAATGCGTCATAAACCGAAAAAAATTCACTATTATTAAAACATCGATCAAAGTTACAACACATTACAAGAACTTTTATATTATGTTACTAGCTGCTACGGAACCCTTCATGGGCGAGTCCGACTCGCACTTGGCCGGTTTTATTAAATATGTAAATAGTATGTAGCAATTGTTAAAAAGTCACAAATTAATAAAATACTTTTTTAATGTACAGCTTTAACAAAAACTTATTGTTAATTTCCAGGTGGTAGCAGAAATGGACACCTCATTCCGGGGGATGGAATCTGTAGGCACTGTCGGTTACCAGGTCAACATACCCAAAGCAGATCTAATCTTTAGAGGTAAGTTCATATTCAGTATCATCTGCGAACAGCTGAGGAATGAAATCCCCTGCCGAAATCCGAAACCTGCGGGTATTTAAGTCAAGAGTGAATAAGTTACTTTTTTTTAAATTGATATAAACTAGTGCTTGACTGCGATCCCACCTGATGGTTAGCAGTGCTGCAGTCTCTGATGGTGAGGCGCACTAGATTATTAAGCACTTCTAGGCATAGCTCGCTGTCCGACCTATGCCTAGTCGTCGACGGCGCGCACTGTTCCCGCGCGCCTCAAGGAGTTGTCAGCAAAAGCAGGACCCCAGCTGGGTCGAAGCCTATTGGGGCCAGGGTTATCCGAAAGGAAACTCGAGCCGCGGTATGAAGGCGAGAAGGAACGGGGTGGGTCTTTTATGGTGGTATGTACATTCAACTGTAAAAATATATTTCGTTCAGCGGACTGCGTTCGTCAATTATGTGCACAAGCCGACGTGATAGCGTTACAGGAGACCTGGCTGCTACCCCACGACGTGCCCTTCCTAGCGACCATTGATGGAGACTTCGCGTACACTGGGAAATCAGCAGTGGACACCTCTCAAGGTGTTCTGGTCGGAAGACCGTTCGGAGGTGTTGGGCTGTTGTGGAGGAAATCGTTATTTGCGTCGGTATCGGTTATAAATTGTGCTAGTGATCGTGTCGTGTGTATTAAAATAGCGCAGGGCGAGCGGTCCTTGCTAATATTTAGTGTGTACATGCCCACTGACTGTGCCGAAAATCTTGCGGAGTTTACGAGTTGTCTTAGTGAGATCATCTCTGTGATTGAGAGCAGTGAAGTGGAGTCGGTCTTTGTGTTGGGAGACTTTAACGCGCACCCAGGGACACGATTCTCACGTGAGTTACTTTTAACCTGTACAG
Source organism: Mythimna albipuncta (assembly GCA_929112965.1). Taxonomy (NCBI): domain Eukaryota; kingdom Metazoa; phylum Arthropoda; class Insecta; order Lepidoptera; family Noctuidae; genus Mythimna; species Mythimna albipuncta. Next base: position 14,774,274 of record OV815983.1, on the reverse strand, counting down.
ATCAATCATGGTCTTGCGTTGATACAGAACTTTTGCCGCAAGACTCGCATACCTTTACTAGCTCTGCCAACGGTTCCCTCCGCTGGCTAGATCACTGTGTTGTCACAGAGGCCGCCAGGCATTTGGTAGAGAGTGCGTCTATTTTGTATGGCGTTTACGTCTCTGACCATATTCCGTTATTAATAGAATGTAACATAAATCTAATCAAACCCAAAATGATTGAATCCAACATTTATTGTAACAAAGTTGTGTGGGGTGAGAGAGATCTAGAACAGATAAATAAGTATTTTGATTACTGTAATAGCAACTTAAAACTAATAAATTTTCCTCCAGAATTTTGTAATTGTGCTGATAGTATGTGTCATAATCCTGAACATCAGTTGATGATAGACAGGTTATATAATAAATTGATCTGTATTTTGAAAAAAGGAGCCGAACTCACTCATGCTGGTTCTGTTATGAAGCGTCATAAGGGAGGCTATGTGGTGGGGTGGAACAAACACGTCCGTGAGGCTCACCGTGATGCCCGGCTGTGTTATCAAACGTGGTTGTTGTACAACAAACCTACTACTGGATTTATTTATGAAAGTATGTGTGCAACGCGAAAACTTTTTAAAAATAAATTAAAATATTGTAAAAACAATCAAGAGAAAATTAAAATGGATATGCTGGCCTCTTGTCATAAAAGTAAAAAATTTAATAAATTTTGGAAATTAACGAATAAGTTAAAACATAGGTCGGGGATACCGGTGAGCGTTGCGGGTGTGAGCGACCCCATTGATATAGCTAATGCCTTTCAAAAACATTTTGACGTCAAGTCACGTTTGTGTGGCTATAGCGAACCGTCATATAGTGGCGCGGAGGCTGCCGTGACCGGGACGCCTACCGTCAGGTTCTCCGCTAAAGATGTCGCGACAAGTATACAGAACATGGTGAGGGGAAAGTCCCCCGGTCACGATGGCCTCAGCGTCGAACATCTTAAATATGCTGGGGTACACTTACCGCGAGTACTTGCTCTGATTTTTAACTTATGTGTAAGTCATAGTTACTTACCAGCAGAACTTAGTGATACGATTGTTGTGCCGGTAATAAAGAACAGGACTGGTGACGCCTCCGATATTTCCAACTATAGGCCGATATCGCTTGCTACTATCTGTGCTAAGGTATTGGATAGTCTGCTTGATAAAATTCTAGCTAAACATATCGCTCTCGAGGATGGTCAGTTTGGTTTCAGACCTAACTTGTCAACGGATAGTGCAATTTTATGTCTTAAGCAGACTGTCCAATATTATACGGACAGAAAGACCCCTGTTATAGCATGTTTCTTGGATTTATCGAAGGCGTTCGACCTGGTCAATTATGACCTGCTTTGGCATAAGCTCTCTCATGACACTACTGTCCCGGCTGATGTGATATCACTGTTTGAATGCTGGTACAGTACTCAAAGGAATAAAGTTAGGTGGGCTGACGCTTATTCTGATATGTATGGGCTGGATTGTGGGGTGAGGCAAGGGGGTTTGAGCTCTCCTCGTCTTTTCAACTTATACATAAACAAACTGATAGGTGAGCTCAGTAGCACTAATATTGGTTGTCACGTCGACGGTGTTTGTGTGAACAACATCAGCTACGCTGATGACATGGTGTTGTTGAGCCCATCTATCGGTGCAATTAGAAGGCTTCTCAAAATTTGTGAAAGTTATGCGGTGGCTCACGGGCTCAAATACAATACCGATAAGAGTGAATGGTTAGTTTTTAAATCGGGTTCGTTAACCTACAAACAGTTGCCTGAACTCTTACTCTCTGGGTCTCCTTTAATTCGGGTTTCGAAGTTCAAGTATTTGGGTCATTGGGTCACTGATGACTTAAAAGACAACATAGATATAGATAGGGAGCGCAGATCGCTGGCTGTCCGCTGCAACATGCTGGCCCGCAGGTTTGCACGCTGTACTGACTCTGTCAAAATAACACTTTTTAAGGCGTTCTGTCAGTCGTTTTACACGTGCAGCCTGTGGACCAAGTATACCCAGCGGGCATACAGCGACCTGCGCGTACAGTACAATAACGCATTCAGGGTGCTTTTGGGGTTACCGTGGCGATGTAGCGCATCAGGGATGTTCGCGGACGCATGTGTTGACGGGTTTACCGCAATCATGCGGAAGCGATGCGCTTCCATGTTGGCGCGCCTGCGCTCTTCTTCCAATGGCATCCTGAATGTGTTTTCAGATAGGTGGGACTCCCCCCTGTTACGAAGGTGGATAAGTATCCAAACTCCTTTATTGTAATGGACTAATGAATCATTGAACTGCTCGTGAAATGGTTCATTGGTTGTTTATTATTTTAATTAAATACTAACCTTAGGCTAAGTTTGTACCACTACTAACACATATGGATAATTATCTGAAATAAATATTTGAATTTGAATTTTAGTCAGTAAGAGTCTGACACTATCTCCTGCTCCGCCCGAGCGGGGATTGTCATTGGATGATTTTTTCCACCATAAAAAAAAAATACTTTTACCGACTAAAACCAACAAAGGAGCCTCCTTGCGTTCCAGGGCCGCGCACATTTGGAAATTATTATTATTATCGACTTATCGATGCATTCTATTGGTTGTTAATCATTTCATCTTTTTTCCAGGAATGGTAGATTCAAATTGGAACATCGGAGCGGTCCTCGAGAAGAAATTGCAGCCTCTACCATTCACATTTGCACTCTCGGGCATGGCGAACCAGGCCAAACAACAGTTCAAATTCGGCTGCGGTCTCATCATCGGTTAATCACCATCACCTGGTGATTGTGATGATGACTGAAAGATATATCAAGCTAGTGATCAGTGTGCACCCATATTTATATGTGATTAGTGAATTTGATGCGTTTTCAAGTGAATTCATTATTTCGTGCAAAAGTATCTCGTTGCTCATTGCGTTGTTATGTAAAGCCGTGTACGCACGTATGACCACGAACATAGAGAACACCACAAAATAGATGAAAAAGGTTAGAATGGCTTTGTGGGCGAGACAGGCACGCCACAAAGTAGGGCAATGCTCACAGTTCAACTACCAATAGCAAACTTGCAATCTAAGTGTGCGTGGTCTGTTTGTTGCGTAATGCGCGTTCGTATTGGTTTATTGCCTGTAGTGGAGTTAAAGGGCGGGAGACAAGCGGCGACACTCGTTGTAGTAGAAATCTAGAAGTATTTCCTTTCTAACCTCTTTCATCTTTTCCGTAGCGAACACAAACACCAAACTTGAATATTCGGTTTGTTCGTGCGGACGGCATTATCGAACACGAACGCGAAAATAGTTTGAATCGAGTTCGCACACAACAGTCTAGAACTCTTTTAATAGCCATGGCAGCGTTGGAAGTGATCTATTGTGAAGTAGCGAAAAGTTTTTTGGTGTTCACATTGATTCATGAATAACACCGTCCATATAGCACATACTAATAGGATCGCAGCAAACATGTTTGAAGAACAGTGTTCGATGTTCGTTAGTGGTATACACGTGCGAACCAAGTCGTTGCGTATCATGCAACGCAACAAATTTGTTCGTACGTGCGTACACGGCTTATGTATTCAGAATGAATATAATTGGATGTATAATAAACTGTTTAGCTGAAATATTGCACACGTTTTTACGGCACATTCTGTATAATACGTTTTTAAATAATACTGTTTGTGTGTAGATTTTGTTTAGTGGTTTTATATATAACCTTTGAAACGCCTTCGTCGGATATATCCGACGAACACTCTCGCATTTATTTCGGTAGAGTCGCACTTCCACGACCAAATACTCCATCTCCTCAGCTCTTCTGTCACCTATGGGGATTGGAGAACTAAACGAAATGGAGTACCCAGTCGTTAATACGCGACCCTAGCGAATACGACACTAAACCACTCGTTGGGTCAATCCGACGCGAGTAGTTAAAGGTAGAATTATGCTCTTGGTGTCTTAAAAATTGCTGGACAGTTATTACTAAATAATATTTAATTGGTGTAAACTAATATTTATTAGGAACAAAATGTCTAATTTAGCCCTAAGGGTATAGGCCAGTTTATCTTGAATGTAAGTCATGTAATCACATTTACAAGTCTAATTCAATATTGTATTCTGTGAATATGCCTTCGAAAGCAGCCCGTACCTGGCAATTGACAGAGTGATTCATAAGGAAGGTTTAGGCTGGTTTTAGAGTCGCGCTGACAGCCGAAACGTATGAACTTCTAGGAAGAGTTTAGCTATCAGCGCGTGCCTTCGTCAGCGCTGACGGGTCAGCGGCTGTACGAGTTGCTCATTGATGCCGCGTAGCCGTCAGCGCTGACCGACGCACGCGCGCCTCTGTCTTCAGTGAGCGTTCTAGTGTCGAGCCGAGCGGACGCCGTCAACATGAGTGAGCAGTCGGTCAAAAATAGCAATTATTTAACGCCCTTCGCATTTTTGTGTGTCTGTACTCCTCAGTGACCAGCGCGATACTGAAAGGTCTCGCGCTGATGGTCAGCGTGACTCGAAAACAAGCCTAAGTACATGCTCATTATAGTCAAAAATATTTAACCTTTTTTTTTTTTTTTTTTTTTTATGGTGGGAAAAATCATGCATTGACATCCCCCGCCCTTGGGCGGAGCGGGAGATAGTGTCAGACTCTTACTGACTAAAAGACCCACCCCGTTCCTTCTAGCCTTCATACCGGGGCTCGAGCGCCCTTTCGGATAACCCTGGCCCCAGTAGGCTTCGACCCGGCCGGGTCCCTGCTGTTGCTGACAACTCCTTGAGGCGCGCGGGAACAGTGCGCGCCGTCGACGACTTGGGCTTGGTCCGGACAGTTACCGGACGGCCGGACAGCGAGCTACCCATTGCTCACTGTCCGCAAGCCCGCGTCTACGTTGGCCGGAAATCGGGATCAGAATCCCGGCGACGGCGGCGGCGATAACGCCGTTGCCTGATGCGTTCGGCCTCCTCCTTTGCGAGCATTACTGCTTCGCAGAAGTCGGCGACCGCCTGCCACTCCTCCTCGCTCCGGACCATGGCCTCAACCAAGGCCCGGCGCGAGAGGTCTCCGCCGCCGATCGCCCCCACGAGGGCACGGCGATGCTCCGCCCAAGCAGGGCACACCTCGACTGTGTGCTCCACCGTGTCCTCCGGGCGTTCCGCACAGTGGCGACACCCGGGCGTCACTTCCGCATGAATCCGGTGCAGGAAACTCCCGAACGAACCATGTCCGGTGAGGACCTGCGTCATGCGGAAGGTAAGGACGCCGTGAGGCCTTTCCAGCCACGCCTCAAAGAGGGGACTTACCACCATGATTGTGGCGTGCCCAAAAATATTTAACCTTACGAATTAGGCGCGGATCTCTAGTTTATTTTAACACATTAATATGATGTTGCATCTATCTGTAAAATATGCTTAGATTACTTATGTTACTTTGACCACTAGCTTGATTTTGTCAATGTAATTATAATTTAGTTTAATATTGACTTGGTGTTATTGATCTATATTTCCGACTTCCATGTTTGAGAAAATGTACAAAATATGGGGACGAATTTTGAACATTGATTTTATTATTTTTTTTACGTTGTAGGTATTATCTACATGTTAATTACGGATTACCAAAAATACTTGTAATTTGTATCTTAAAAGAACTCGAAATTTCTCGAATTTGGCGCTGTACTTTCTGATTGTAAATGTAACTGTACAAATACAAGCCTATGTAATATTCAGATAAATTTTATTGTTAAAAGATACATGGCAGTCCAAAATATAGATCATATGGATATGGTAGTCGATTCCTAAATAAATCACAAGAATTGTGTGAACGATATGAGCCCAAATACACCGTGTAGGTTTATGTATTGATACTTTTTCTTTGTACGTTTACGTATACTTTTTTATTGTTATTTTAACGCTATACTGTTTTGCTGACCACCAGAAACGCATTTATGACATGTGAACTCACTCTAAGATATTTCTGAATAAGCATTTCATATTAATTTCATCAAATTATTATTATTCAAATTATTTAATGCATTTTATGATAGAATTTTCTTATTCGACGTCTTTTTTTAAAGTACAGTCGAACTAAATGATATTTATTTCGCAAATAGGTTATAAATATCTTTAAATATCAATTTATTTATATAATTTAATAAGGCCAGTATTTTCTAGCTGACTACCCTGAGAAGTAACACAAAGCAAATCAGAGGTCAGTCTCTTTTAAAGTCTACCATGCAGATTAGTGTGACAAGTGTACATTACCGCAGCTGGAAAGTTGCACGTAGAGCGATATGAGTGGAACGTATAATTAGTGCGTCATCTGGTGTAGATGTGCGCGACATATAAAATTAGTGCGTCTTGTCGTTTTGGAAAAAAATGGAAAAAACGATTCCAGCTGGGGTAACGTTACCGCAGCAAGAAAATTTTTAAAAACTAATCGGAGAGAAAAAAATTGTATATGAGCAGGTAGCTTATGCTTGTGCAAAGATGTGCCCCGAAAATATAATCGGTGCGTCTTCAGGTTTTCGAGATATTGCATTTCCTGCTGGAGTAACGTTTTGCAGAATCGTGTATCTCTAAAACTATTATATGTGCGGTTGTACTATAAACATACACGGGTAGCTCTTCATATGTGCGCATATGTGACAGAATTCGATTTATAGAAATATGTATAATTCTCGAGTAATAACACTTTTTTGAAAAATCGAAAATATGTCACAGCGCTTTAACGAGAAAACTAATGAGCTCTCTGAAATCGGTTTTCAGTCCCACTAGACGTTTATTATAAGCACATATCAGTTCCAAAAGCGCACATGCACGCGTTATTGAATAATCCTGCTAAAAGTAGAGACGACGATGCCCTAAGTTTGACGTCAACGTACAAGAAACTGGCTTAATACAATATGTGAACGTATTTACCAATAATTAGTGCGTATAATCAAGTGATATATAGTGAAAATACAGCTTCGAATATCTCGTACATAAGAAAATATAATAAGAAAAGTAAACATGTAGATAACGGCTGGCTACCCGACCAAATTCGAATGGTCACAAAAAAGCGACGGATTAGTACATACACATGATCTTCTTAACTTTACTCATGACTCAATTGACACGTGTTGTACATCAGTACACTGAAGTAGAAAAGAAATATAAAATAAACTTTTCATTGGATAATAATTTTTTAATTTATTTACACTTATAAACAACTTAATAACTTAATAAGCGATGTGGAAGAGTTTTTTGACGCCATATTTTAGATAGTGTATTTTAGCGTAGGGTTTTATTATTTATTTATTTTGTAATTTACTGGATAATAATAATAAGGGAAGTGGATAGAGCAATCATTGTGCTGATAGTCGTGACGGCCAATGGCTTAATAGCCAAGAGTCTCGACCAACACCTTAGGAGGCTCTCGTTAGGCGATCGGATCCTGTTCCCGATACCGGTGGACTACTATTTTTATGTTTTTAAATGTATTACATAATTTACATTGAAATATTTCAAAATGTAATTTACATGTAATAAACACAATAACACATTACATGAATAAACAGAATAATATACTTGATAAGAAACATTTATTGTATGTTTGTTACTTCTTCTTGCATGAACGCATTTGAGTGAATTATTGTCACACGGGTAGACCAGTGGCGTGCCTGATGCCTTTACAGGGGGCAAGCCAAGGAATCTTGACCTAACTACTACTTACCTATTAAAAAAAATCTCGTGCTACCACGTGTCATCAGTGCAGTAATGCTGATTTTTCTGAATTGATACACTACTATTAACTAATATAATGTTAATAGTAAGTAATAAATAATGATAACAAAAGCTTCACCACAACAACTTTATCATCATACCAATAATCGTGAAGTTTGAATACAAGAATAGAAAAAAATGTATTCTAATTCAAATTATCTTTATTTAAAAATGATTTTATTACTTCCACCAGCGTAAAAAGTTTGTGAACGTTTTAATTCTACCAACAGCTGATTTTCAATTGCAATCAAAGATAATTCGGAAAGCCGCTCTTGCTGTCGAGTGCCGGCCGGCCGGGATGGTCAGCCAATACTATTAAAACGATTAATTTGAACTTAATGAATATCTAATGTAAGGTTGAGTTGAGTGTGAAATAAAACAAACGAGTTCTAGATACTGATCTAATGTTACTTTTTTGACGCCAACGCCATCTAGTTATGAATGTGTAACTAAAACATCATTTTTTTTTTTAAATCTTTGTGTTTCAAACACTTGTTCTTTATAATAATATGTAATATTATTGGCAAATACTCACAATTGAAACAGCGGCAGCTTTTCGTTGTTCGCTTTTTTAAAACACACCTATCACTTAACTGTCGAGAAAGAGAACCAACTTTCTATAGGCGGTTTACCAAAAATAAAGAATAAATAACAGCGTTCAAGTACTTTTGAGAATTTTCATGGCACTAGCGAAGTTATTTGAGTCATACCTGATGTATTTCAAGCATTGTTATTAACTTTTCTGAGAAATATTCAAAATAGTAAAGTTACAAGATTATATTTATCTTTAAAACTCAAACCCTACCTGGCCAATATCAATTCCACACATAATAATATCCACACACAATCACAAGTATAGTTTCCGAATTCATAAACTGTTAAATGACGGAAAACAAAAAAAAAACTATCATAACAATAATTACGTACAACACGATAACCGATCAAAGCAAATTAAATTTGAACTGAGTCCTTTTTAGTTCGTATAACTTTACGCGTCATAGAGGGCGCCTCGTATTATAATATGCGTAAAAATTTATGTCAACAAAAACCATTCATAAATTTACCAAAGCCCGGCTTTTTTTTAGAACAAAATGTTCGACGAGCATTTGCACACAATAACAAATTACACCCACACACACTCACAATTTGACGTTTTTATATCAAAAGTAGAGATAGAAGATAAAGCCTCATAAAAGCCTTTGAGGCAGAAAAAGACAACAACACATTAGTGTTCATCTCTTTCTTTTATTAAGTGTTAGAGTGAGATCGGAGAGATTTCGCTCAGAATGGCATCCTCGCTTCACCCTGATATCGTCTTATGAATGATTTTTGAATTCCGCACAACACAGTGGCAACTTAGCGTAACCGCGTAAGCGCGCGGAGTTTGAAGTTTAGATTTTTGTGATAATTAATTGATTGGTCGTGTTCTATGAATTAGGTGAGGTTTTGGTAGGGCAAGCCGGGCTTTTTGACTTGTATGGCGGGCACGCCACTGGGGTAGACCATGCCCTGGAATAGAGTTTGACCGAATCGAAAGATGATAACCAATTATTTATCAAACGTTGTGTGTGGCAGAGTATAAAAAAAATAAGAATTGTCAAAATTGTGTTCTTGAACATTTGAACGATATTATATATCATCAAAATTAATAAAAAAAAATCGATAACACACAATTTGTTTTATTCAATTCTAGGGAAGTGCTAATTGAAAGACCCACCGCCCACATGTGGCTCTACAAATGAATGGACCTATGCTTTGTATAACATTCGATGCTGTCCTGGTGTGAAGCGCCGTTAGTGCCGGATTGAACCGGCGCGGGGTCTGTAACAAATTCGACCAAGGGGCCTCCTTCTAATAGGATGCAATATTTTTTTATTTTTCTTTGGAAAGGTCAGATTAAGCCAATCTTTAATTGGAATAATCTTTCTGAGAGATTGATCTCATCAACATATTCAACATGCCAACATCGATCGTCATCATCATTTCAGCTGAAAGGCGTTCATCTAGACAAAGGATTCTCCCAAGTATCACCACAACGGCCGGTCCTGTTTATCACGCCTCCATCGACTTCACGTAAGCCTTACAAAAAAAAAAAAGGTTATTGGTACCCTTATTGCTAGGCCTTTTCAACGCTGCGTCTTGAGGTATCCGATCGCCATACCAGAACCTCTCGGCCCCATCGATCATCTGTTCTGAGAGCAATGTCCCCAGCTTACTGCCACTTAAGCTTATCTTCCTCTTCATTGCTCTTTCTGTAACTTAAAACTATCTCATGAGGCGCATTGTGAACGACTACGTTTCAGAGCCAAATGTCACTACGCACAGGCAATGTAATATTCACATAGGCACACAAAATATGCAATTCCCTAAAAGCCTTGTTTATGCTTATTCTTAGTAGGTAGGGTTATTAAAATTAAGCTTAACCGAGGCTAAACATATTATAATAAGTAGTTTTAGCTGGCGGCTTCGCGCGCAGGAAGCTGCTGGCTAAAGCTACCTTTTCTAAATATAAGCTTGAAAACAAGGCTTTTATACACCAATAACTCCATGGTCAGTTGCGTAAAAAGTACGATGATGGGGCAAATTCTAAGAGATCTTCTATTCTGTAGTTTGCTTGCAGGAAAGTTTGAAGCAAAGTGACTATCTCATCACATCCAAAGAAATCAGGTGTATTTAGGTTTCATACAGTACACATATTTTGACAAGTTTTTTTTAAGTTCAAAAATGCGGGATCCCTGAACACGCAGGGCCCCCAAATGGGGAGTCTGTAGCATTTGCTACTCTTGCTACATGGCTAATCCGCCACTGAGTGCCATCTAATCTTATCATGAATGTCGAGTTTCCTAGCAGCTACCGTAGCTTTGTACTCAATGATCTGCCCAAAGTTTAAGGAAATTTCAACTCCCAAGAGCTGAAGGCAATACATTCCAAGGATACATTCTAAAAAGCAAGAGCAAAGGTGATCAGACAGATTTAGCAGTGAACGGACATGCTTGAGCTTTGGCGGTATTGAATATCGTGGCTAAATAAGCGGCACACGTTTAATTGTTAAATAAACATGCATCATATTATATCGCATACTTATTATTTTCATGAATAATCAAACGTATCAACTCCGTTTAAGTGGCGTACAGCTAGGATGAACAGCTTCAATTTTTTTTAATACGGCCTCCTTTTTGTTTTGAAGCCGCTAGAAGCTAGTTTCAAATACACCTACTTAAGTATGAAATTTATCTATTAGTGGTTCGTGTTGTTGTATTAGTTAGTTATATCTAGTATTCAAAGCGTGTGTATTTTACAAACAGACACTTATTATACCTATTATTATTAAAATTAGATCATATTATTATTTCTAACACACATTTGAACGCGACTGTACAGACAAAAACTAAGGCTTAACACGTTCAATGAAGAAGGTCATGTGTATGTACTAATCCGTCGCTTTTTTGTGACCATTCGAATTTGGTCGGGTAGCCAGCCGTTATCTACATGTTTACTTTTCTTATTATATTTTCTTATGTACGAGATATTCGAAGCTGTATTTTCACTATATATCACTTGATTATACGCACTAATTATTGGTAAATACCTTCGCATATTGTATTAAGCCAGTTTCTTGTACGTTGACGTCAAACTTGGGGCATCGTCGTCTCTACTTTTAGCAGGATTATTCAATAACGCGTGCATGTGCGCTTTTGGAACTGATATGTGCTTATAATAAACGTCTAGCGGGACTGAATACCGTTTTCAGAGAGCTCATTAGTTTTCTCGTTAAAGCGCTGTGATATATTTTCGATTTTTCAAAAAAGTGCTATTACTCGAGAATTATACATATTTCTATAAATCGAATTCTGTCACATATGCGCACATATGAAGAGCTACCCGTGTATGTTTATAGTACAACCGCACATATAATAGTTTTAGAGATACACGATTCTGCAAAACGTTACTCCAGCAGGAAATGCAATATCTCGAAAACCTGAAGACGCACCGATTATATTTTCGGGGCACATCTTTGCACAAGCATAAGCTACCTGCTCATATACAATTTTTTTCTCTCCGATTAGTTTTTAAAAATTTTCTTGCTGCGGTAACGTTACCCCAGCTGGAATCGTTTTTTCCATTTTTTTCCAAAACGACAAGACGCACTAATTTTATATGTCGCGCACATCTACACCAGATGACGCACTAATTATACGTTCCACTCATATCGCTCTACGTGCAACTTTCCAGCTGCGGTAATGTACACGTGTGACAAGGAGTGGACCTGTCCAGTCAGTGCAAGCTGACAAATGTATTTGTGTAACTCAACTTAGGACTAGTAACGAGCTTAATGTATCTAACAATACCAAAGAAAAGACATCTGGTTACAGTAGGCACAACGGATCTTGAGCGGTTACGCAAAAGTCGAATATTCGGTCTCTTTAGTGGTGCGAAGTGAGACGCGGGGGCGGGGAGTATCAGTGATTGGCTCGAAGCGCCATTGCGTCATAGACGTCACTCCTCATTCGTTCCCTGCCTTGCTGCATGTATCTAACAACGAAGACGATTGGCTCGCCAATGTATGGAATGCGTAAAGCGATCCCTACACTGACGCCGAGCGCTCAAGATCCGTTGTGCCTACTGCAAGCCACATAAAGTACTGAAACTACGAGTGGCTAGAACAAAAGTATGAAAATGTTAAAAACACGCCACGAGACGCCGCTCCTAGCGCCGTGCGCACACTTACCGATATCTCTCCGGGCGCCACGCCGCCCGCCGTTAAGACCGAAGTCGTCAACAGGCCATAACGTTGTTAATTGGTGCCTTATGTTCATGGCCCGTGCCTGACTAGGGAGGCCATTATACTAGGTCCTTGCCATCGAAAGTGTTAAACTGTCAAAACAAACAGCTGTACCATACCGTCGTAGGCTGCTCGCCCGCGTCTGATAATCGGTGACCGATTTTTTGTGGGAGTAAAATAGAATATACTGATAGCAATAGTGCAACGCACACGTCCTACAAAAAGTCGGTCAGAAAACAGAACAATGTTATACAAAATCGGTCCGATTATCTGTCCTACAAAAAGTCTGACATGGGCGGGTAGCGTTAAAATTATCATGAATCAAGTGTGAGAAAGAGATAGAGCTATACGGTATGTAGTTCTGTCTCCCTCTAACAGTTGGAAGTAGAAGCATTTTGCTTTTACCCATCAAAGATACATCTTAGAGTGAGTAGCTAATACACGTACCCCGAACCCGTTTTTCGTCCCCTCCCACACCACCAACCCCTTCTAACCTCGGGGTACTTGGCACAGCTTGATGTTGACTATACGCTGCCATCGCTTCGACGTTCTAGAGGGCGCATAAGTGCGACTAATTCGTCGCTAATTGTATTTATTATAAAATAGTCCTATATTTTTAAACTCTTCCACGCTGATACTGACCAAATATTCTATTTTATGATCTGAGCGATCAAAACTGTTGAACGATTTTGTCGCAAGTGTGCGCCCTCCCTAAGTATGATTGTAGATAGGTTACGGCATACTGTACAATGTACATAGCCTGTTGTTAAAATGTTTATTTTTAATATAGTTACTTATGTTAATAAATCAATTTGCTGTTTTATTTACTATCTCATTGCTACCTACTTTCTATTGAATCGTTCGGCACTCGGACACCGCTGCCAAAAATGTGGCGTTCTTCAAGAGTGTTAACGAGTGGGAAAATAACCGGGGGGCTATTTTCCCACGGACTCCATTAATGGTGTTAACGGTAGTAGAGGACAGTGGGCCTAAGCCATAAATAAATTGAGAACAAGCCATAGCCATTTTTTTTATTTAGGTACTAAAGCTACTTGCCATATCATTAGCTAGTCAAGTAAAAAAGTTCACATCTGACTAAATGCTAAGGGTCAACTCACACCGAAAGAGCGGCGAAGCGCAGCGACCCGTTTACCGTTTATAAAATTCGCCGGAATTCCCGCGGCGCCGCGGGCATCCGCGCGACTCGTTTGCGTTTCTCATGCGATAATAAGTATTATAGAAATTAAAATAAAGGTAAAATTCATATGACACTGAAACTTCGTTGCGCTTCGACGCTCTTTTGGTGTGAGTTGACCCTAACGCTGCATAAAGCGGGCACCCGTCGCGTGACTATGCGCGTGTTTCGTGTACGGACGGCGAACTACCCTTTGCTCGTTATCCCCACGCCTTCGATAGCTGGAAATAAACATCGGGATCCTGGAGCTGGGGCGTGAGGAAGTGTGCCCTCATCGCACGTGGAGCCCACAGAGTAATTTTTATAGTGGACTGTGGAGGCGACCGCCTACCATTCCTCCTCGGTCCAGACCATGGCCAGTACCAGTGCCCGGCGCGAGGGGTCGTTGCTGCTGATCGCACAGTTCACATTAGGCTAGACTTTTTTTTAATGGAGCAGTTGGCCTAGTGGTTGAGCGACTAATTGCTTCGTTGCATTCGCGTCACGGGTTCGATTCTCACACGAAACAAAATATGTACATATATGTGTAAATCCTACGGGCCAACGTTGCGTTAAGCGGGAGGAGCCCGCGCGTGCGTCCGTCGCGTGACGTTGCACGTGTATCGTGTGCGGCGGTCGCCGTTACGGAAAGCGGAATATCACCTACGCAGTGTCGCAAGTTCAACTTTAACGGGGTGCATGTCGCCGTGTCGACGAAAAAAATTGAAGTGTTATTACATAGCGGGGCGCGGCTTCCCGCGCGGACCACTTTTGTATCGGACCGCACGTGCGCAGCTTAACCCAGCGTCGGCCCTTAAATACCCATATTACACTATTCGATACTCAATTTTAGTTTTTGGATCGACGTATCTAGTCTATGGTTCGACGTATCTAGTCTATGGTTCGACGTATCTAGTCTATGGTTCGACGTATCTAGTCTATGGTTCGACGTATCTAGTCTATGGTTCGACGTATCTAGTCTATGGTTCGACGTATCTAGTCTATGGTCCGACGTATCTAATCTATGGTTCGACGTATCTAGTCTATGGTTCGACGTATCTAGTGTATAGTTCGACGTATCGCGTAGTGTAATAGGCCCTTAAATATGTAGTTGTTACGGGTCCGGGTGTAGTGTAAAGTCCTGATCCATCAACGAGCAGCGCAAACCCTTGGACCTAGAACACTGATGTTTTTCAGAGATTCCTGTTGTGATGTAAAGAAAGAGAGAAAAATAATATTTTGAAATTCCACCCGTAGGAGTATTTGACTCAATTATTTTTATTGTTTGTGTAACTGCCCAAAAACGCAAATCGAAAGAAATGTTTCGAATTGTTTCAATATTAATCAATTTAGAAACCTTTCAAATCTGGTGGTAGGAGAAACTGACAAATAACAGTATAAGGGTACACATATTGAAATGTGACGTCACCGCCATTAGGTTACGTGTGTACAAAAGAGATAACGAGATATTCCTGCCACGCCCCTACTCTTACACAAACCAATATGGGGGAATGTTAATTGCTTCATTTAATATCCAAATTTTAATGCTGTTTTCTGAAGAAGATTTCCTTGTAGTGGTATTTATTTATTAATGTACAAAAATTGGCACAAAAGCAAATATAATTTGTGCAGTAGAGCAAATTCAGCTGTATTGTTAATATTACTTGCAATAACTGTGTGTTGTAGTGTATGTATTTTGGGAATATAATTAAAAGGCAGATTTAGTTTAAAAATAACGTAAGTTTATTACATGTAATGAAATAAAAATATAATATTATAAACTTTTATTCTTTTACATGTATAAATGATTCCGTGCCGCGGGCGGATTGCCCGTCATATTTTGGTAATATATTCAACCTCGATTATATTTATATCCATAAACCAAACAATTGTGACGTGACCGACGCCATTTTGTCAAAGACTAAAAAAAATAAAAATTCATTTTTATTGAACTTGTTATCACGTCACCATTGTTAATGTAACGAAGGTTTTTAAATGCGCCATCTTGCTTTAAAATCTTGGCGCCAATTTTTTTTTCTTTTTTTACCTTTTGACACGCCTCATACGAAATTAATTTTGGGACATTTAAAAATCTTCGTTATGCTTTTCATAAGTATTATAAGCTACACATCGACGCCACAGCAACTTTATTGTAACTGTATGATTCATACCAATATAAGCTGGGTGGACAAATAAAATTACCAGAAAAATCCTGTCAACCCAACTTTACGAGAAGTACAACTAAGAAATTTTAACTTGTTATTTCCTTATTACCAAAAATATAATATATTATTATGGCTGAGTTTTTCAAAGATACGATAAATGTCTATCATTAATAATAATTTTTCGTGTTGTTTTAAATTCTATATTATTATAGCCTAAGGACTTACGATTAAGACGATTGCAACACTTACAGTTCGCAATGTGTCAAACATTACGGCCCCTGTACACAATGGCCGATGCTGGCGCATTACGACGAGCATAGACAACTAACTAAATTTTTTATGGGTCTTGTACACTGACAGAGTTACATAATGTCATAATAACAGTCATAGGCCATTATGTACGAGTACCTTTAGAGATCTGTATTTTGATTTTATCTTTTGAAATGTTCTTTTTGATTCGCGTGCAAAAAACTTCACTGATATGTATGCTAATATCAAACGTATTTGAAGCAGCAAAAAAATAATGTCATGTTATAAAATTGATTATTTAGTTAGATCGGTACAGTCAGCCATATAAAACTCAGACATTCACGCGGAGATACAAAACTTAAGTCTTATTAATATTATTTTAGAAACGTACATTTCGTAAGTCGACTGACGATACCACAAGCGTGTTTTATAATATTCATAATAGTTTTAATGTGCAAAATGCTTCGGTTTACATTTAAACAAAAAGAACATCACAAAATATGCTAAAACACCAACATTTGGCAGGATCAGCGCTTGTCATCGATTCGAAAAGCCAGCGTACAAGTTATTTGAAAAAAAGCGTAATCATTAGGCAACATTTGTTTTTAAACAATACAGCGTTTCACAATGTTTCATCATCTCTAGAAACAGTTAATAAACAAAAGTGATGAAACTTTGTTTATGAAACATGTTGCCATGTTTAACTTGGTGATAATAAACATGTCGTAAACAGTTTATCAACAAATATAGCCTAATGAATACGCGGCTTGACTATTTTAAATGACATTTTTTCCCGATCAAGTAGTATGATAATGAGTGGCCAATATCAGTAGTAGAACCCCAAAAAGTACGGACAAGAATAATAATAATTACACAACTTCAAAGTGTTTGCGCGACACGATATTTCACACTACCTTTCTAACAGCAAAAAGTGAAAGCGATTTTAAACAAGCTTAAAAAAATCTGCCTAAGGGTCATTCATACCGAGACGCGACGCTGCGCGCAGACCAAATCGAAATATAACTTAATTTATTACATGAAAAAATACACATTTCATTGTGAGTATTCAGAATACGCAGCGCCGCCCCGCGAGACGTCTCAATCTGAAATGTATATTTTCGTGTAGCAAATAAAATTGTCGCGTCTCGGTGTGAACTTACCCTAGCTCCAGTCAAATTGAATATAACTGAGTACCATAAAGATAAAGAATTCAGAGAGAATGAGATAAGATAATTGTTTGAGCTCTTTTGACTTGAAAGTTTGTATGAAATACTTTAGACGCGTAGACGCTCTTAACTGTTATGGAATTACTTTCGTCTCGTATTTGCTAGTATAACTTCGATCTCTTACGTAGACGTCAAACGAAGTCTGTAGTCGATCGAGTCGTTGCACACGTATTATTATGAAACCGTAAAAATATAGGTCATGTGAAACATCTGTTAGTATACGCGCGCGCATAGACAAGGAAGATGCAAGCAATGACGTAGTGGGGGTACCACGGCATGACAGAATCATGCCGTTTGCCGTCACGGCATTGCCGTCGGTTTAACTGCTAAGGCGCGCGTATATGTTTCACATAAAAAAATACAAACAATGTTTTCAAAATAGTAATTACATTTCACGGGCTTGCGTTCAAATGTAATGTTGAACTTTAAATGTCAATGTCAGAAGTGCGATTACAATTCGCATCGACTATAGTACGATTTTTCAAATAACTTGTACATCGGCAACCTGTATGAATAAAATGCTATGTATTTGGTGAAAGCGAAGACTGCCATTAACAACAAAACTGCTTGTAAACACCGCCACGAGTTGTGTTAAAAAAAGGCATTGTGATGAGTTTATATAAAAAAAAAACAGCCATTATCGAAGTCGGTTAAACTAACCAATAGGCACGAGACGCTCTTTCTTTAACCTTTTAACGGGCTATGTCGGACATATCCGACAAACTCTCGCGTTTATTCCGTTAGGGTCGCACGCATATCCTCGACCAAATACCTACTCCATCTCGTCAGGTCTTGTCACCTATGGGGATTGAAGAGCTAAACGAAATGATGTATCCAGTCGGACACACACGACCCTGGTGAGAACACCCGTCGGACCAATCCGACACGCGTTAAAATTGACAGTTATATGGGTAAGATTATTTCACGGATTCACCGGCCAAAGTAATTTACAAAGCGATGTAATGCTACTAAATGAAAACCATTGAAACACCTTTTAATACCGTGTTTTTTGCAAATAAATATTATAATTTTTTTTAGTAACATTCATTGTCCTTATATGCTGAATTGTCGAACAGATTATTATGAGTATTTATTGAGTTGTTTTATTGCATCGCTTTGGCGATTATTGAAAATTGTCATATATAGTTCTTCAAATTACCAGAACTTAGCCTTATAACCGCTTGCGTCAGATTAATCCGACGAGTGTTCGTATCTTATTCGCACGAGTTGTGTGTTTGCGACTGGGTACTCAGACTCGTTTAGCTCTTCAATCGAAATAGGTCACAGAAAAGCTGACGAGATGCGAGTATTTGGTCGTGGAAGCGCGACCCTGTCGGATTTATCCGACGTAAACTGTTCAAAGGTTAGTCCGCAAAATAGTCTTTTGAATACATTAGCTTTTATATAAATGTGATGAATATTGTCAAATAATGTCCCCTTTCCAACAGTACATTGCATTATCACAAATTAACTAATCACTTACAATTTACCAATTACATTATATTGTTAAATGATAAAGACTAATGTTGGCAATATTAGCTTAATATTAAAATATCGAATAAAATCAAAATCCGATTAAAAAAAAAACGTATCTAACCGGCGGTGTTCAAAGCATAAAAAAATAATGATTGTGCTAAGAAAAAAATATAGCAACAAACAAATCTAAAATCGTCAAACAGCAATTAGACTAAGTACAGTTTTTCTTTTAAATATATATATTTCTCAACCTCTTTTCTGACGAATTGACATTAAATTTTCCACTCACACAAACGAATGGAAGAAATGAAAATCACAGTTTTGTTACTAACAAATCACGCCAATTCTTTCAACAGGTAACATTGGCGAGAGCATAGACAATCTATATTAGTGTTGCTAGCAACGAAAATTATGGGTTGGGTCGGAATTAAACGGCTGTTGATATAAATTCATACAAAACCTTTCAAAGTTTTGAGGTAGACAGAGCGATAACTAGTGATAGAATATAATTATTATTTGAGACAGATTTAGTAAAATAGTAGAAATTTTAGAGAGACGATAGAACTATGAGCAACATTATTGGAAATATTAGAAATAAAGGCATTTTAATTTCCATTACAGTTGTTTTTCTCAATAAGGTCGATTATTTTTGGATGTGTGTGTAGACTATGTACATTTATTTAACTTTATGCACATAAACACTGTACAAAGGCGAACTTAATGCCTTTGGCATTTTCTGCCAGTCGACCTTAGGGTGCTGCATTACTGCATTATATTATTGTGTGTGTAACCTATTTGACATCGAGCCTTCAAGCACACACACAGATAAAAAATGTGTAAGTGAACCTACACACACATCGAAGCCCAATCGAAAATCATTGTATGATTTCCACCCTTAAAAAAAAAAACGAAAATCACAAGATAGAACAACAATAACTTCATTTGAAGTATGATTAGACATTTAAATATACTTTTTTACTCCCTATTCAACCGATTTTTACTTTTATAGCGTTGGAGGCATGACAAATGGTAAGTACAGTAGTAAGTAGTAACTATTTACTACAGTAAATAGTTGGTATTGTTACCACTGTTTTTGCTTTTAACGTCATCCTTATGCCTACGAAATAGAAGTCAAAATCGGTTGAGCGGACAGTACAAAAAGGTTTGTTTAAATGTTTAATCTTATTGTGAATGAGACTCTAAGAACATTAAAAA
This sequence comes from Mythimna albipuncta, assembly GCA_929112965.1. NCBI lineage: Eukaryota > Metazoa > Arthropoda > Insecta > Lepidoptera > Noctuidae > Mythimna > Mythimna albipuncta. The sequence continues at coordinate 14,754,241 of OV815983.1, read as the reverse complement.
CAAGAAAGGTGTATTCTTGTTTATACATATAAAAGGAGAAATTGACTGACTGACATATTAAAGCACAGCCGAAACTGCAGGGCCTAGGACCGTGAATTCACAAGGTTTCCTTTTATGACTTAGGCGAGCATTAAGAGAGGATTATTCAAAATTCACCCCCTAATGGGAGAAATGGGGGCCCAAAGTTTGAATGGAGATACCTATTTAAAGAAGCAGAAGCTAGTTAAATATAATTTTTGTATATGAGGAGCCTGTTAAAAATGGCCACTAATTCCGCCCAACCCAAGCGCCATTTAAGAGGGAGATCGACATTTAGCAATGACACATTGTTTCGAATACAAACTAAAATCATATTAATAAAAAAAATTAAATACCTATGAGATATAATGATGACTTTAGTCCGACGATTCGGGCTCATATTAAGTTGGATTTAAACTATGGGACAGATAGGATATTTACAAAATGCTATCTCGCTCACTCACACCGTGTGTTGCCAGTCGATAAAACTTTCTATACTCTGTTCAAAATAACATTAGACATTTATGAAAACCTTTTGATTACTGTCCGTTCAACCGATTTTGACTTTTATTACGTTAGTGACATGGTAAATGGTGGCTGCAGTAAATAGTTGGTATTGTAACCACTTTTTTGCTTTTAATGCATCCTTATGCCTACGAAATAGGAGTTAAAATCGGTTGAACAGATAGTAAAAAGGGTTTCTTTAAATGTCTAATCTTAACGCGAATAGGGTATAACTAAAAAGGTTATTTTAGACTATCATATATATTATTATTATTATTTTTTCGAAAGTTATTTTTAAGAATATAGCGTACGTCTTTAAAGTTAAAATCTAATATTTAAATGTTCGTTACATAGTGGTGCGAATTGGTACATTAGTAATGTTGCAAGTAATTTCAATGTTATTTCATAATTGTGTTATAAGTCTTTTTTATGACGATATTATTGCAAAATTACGATAAAGCAGGAACTAAGCTTGACTTGTAAGACCTGATTTATACGTAGAGTGCCGTAGCGTGGCGTGGGTTTAATGTAGCTCTACAATTCTAGTTGCCATATAAAATGTATGGAGACCGACGCGCTCAAATCGGCCTACGTGGCCCAATTGTAGTTCTACCCTAAAGCTTTTGAGGTGTTTATTTTCTATAAATGGTTGTTTTATCAGGCTAAATTACAAATTGTTGATTACTTTCAATAAAAAATTCTTAATTTAAGTGCTCTAAAATTACTAGCAACATCAAAAACGCAACAAGTACACGACAACAATCCTATGTGAAGAACTGACTGACCAAGATATTTTTATGCCCTTTTAACCTTTCGACAGAACAAAATGTGTCCGTCACCGTCGCCTACGTCATGACTACATGACAGACGCTAAGCGTTTAAAACGCTGATCTGATAAACCTTTAAAAAAAGTAGCTAGACTCATCCCGATTTATATTACGTGAACTGTTTACTATTTATTTCATCCATATTAGTAAAAGATCACAAAAAACGGACACTTTGAAATCATGACGTGGCTCTTTCGACGTGTCTGCCAAAGGGTTAAGAGCGCCTGCGCGTACATCTATGGATTGCAATCAAATCTCGACCTTAATCAGTCAGTCCCCAACTTAAGACGCAATTAGGGCTAATATCAACCATATTAGAATAAAACAGACATTAATAACTTCTAAAGCGACAAACATCTATTTTCATTTCGATGCTTGAAAGGCAAAAATGACCAAGCGACATTGAGTAAATTTTACAGGCAAGCGATTTAAAGTTCATTTTTTTAGGAACAAAAATTGCTTGGTAAAAAAAGTCGGATTTAGATACTATTACCATGATGTTAATAATATCTATAGCATAGCATAGTCGGCTTTATAATGTTCCCACTGTTGAGACTCAGGCCTCTTCTCTAGGAGAGAGAATGAGCCGTAACTACCACGCAGGCCCAGTGCGGTTTGATGGAAATCACATGTCTTCGAATTTTTAGTTCTAGGACATACCGGTTTTCCTTAACCGTTTTTTAGAGCATTGGTAATGGAATAAATTACACAAAGTAATACGCCTGGCTGGGTTTTAACACGCGACCTACAAACTCGTAAGTCGGGGCCGTTACCACTCTGCCAACACTGCTCTCAATAATATTATCTAAATCCGACTATTTCGTCATTTTTAACTTAAAAAAATTAACTTCAAATCACTTTCCTGTAAAATTTACTCAATGTCGCTTGGTAATTTTTGCCTTTCAAGCGTCGATTTTCTTTTAGTACCATATAGCCCTAGTTACGCCCACCCATCATATACCAAGCCTACCTCCTACATTTTACAACGAATTCGTGAACACTTTTTTCCTCTAACTTTCCAGCTAATCTTAAGCAAAGACACATTTAAGAGAAGCCAAACATTCCTAGTTACCTTTACATTTTCCAACACACCGAACGACTAAAAAGTTAAATTTACTTCTTTATAATTTACGATCATCATGCATAATATATTTTTTATTTTTATTTTAAATATATAATTTAAAGCGTATTCTGTTCGCCGCCTTGGGAATATCTGAGCACTCTTTTTTTTATTTCTAAATTGGCAAAAGTTCGTGGTCCATTGAAATATATATTTTAAATTGTTATTTCTTTGTTTGAACGGTGGCAGCGAACGTCTGTATGAGTACAGATAACTGGCTTTTGTTGATATTCGTTTTGTTTGTGGTCTAATGTCATGGTGACATTATGGTGTTCGAAAAATAAACTTGCTTGCCAACATAACAACACGATTATTGCACCAATAGCAGCAAAGTTTGGACACCAGCGCGAAACCCTATGGGTTAATCCGTGCCTTATCGCGTGGTTGGGCCAATCACGTGACTCCTGTCACAGCTAGAGATTATATTACTTCTACTCAAATCGGCTCAGTACATTTATTAAGACTACAACCTTCAATGAAGATAATCGAATACAATAATGATTACACTTGTATAATTCAACCTTTAAAATCGAGTCTTCAGTACTAAGAATTAAAATACTAAGTATTTACAAATCCTTGCAAACACGCCTAAAGTATGATTGCACCTGATTGATTGTTTTTTGCCATTCACAACTGTTGCCGACAAAACAAATTACTGTCAGTATTTAAAGATTGGTCACACTAAGGCGTTTTGGCATAAATAATTCTCTACTACGCGACCTGAGGCGAAAAACATACTAAGGAAATTAAATCCAGATGTAATTTGTTTTCTCATCAGCCTGACCAATTTTTAAAAAAATATTGCAAAGCCTGCACACTTCTTTATTTGAATACGTCAGCGTCATCAGAATAAGTTCTATAAATCAATCTCGTTTCGAATAGTGAACGCAACGTAAAATATTTCAAGGCTTTCCTTTCGAATCATATCCGACCACTAGCTTAACTACACCGGAAAACCCATAATTAAATACTACAGTACATCTAGACGCGAATATCAATATTATTAATGGCAACACCGACAACTGTCAAAGACAACACCGAGATTGTCAAAATGACAGTGCCGCCATATTGAGAAAGGAGCAGAGACATTAGACCACAAACAAAACTCTTCTTAAACACACAAGGCAGTGACGAGTGAGCAAGTTTTACTTATCTGTGGTAACTTATGTTATAACTCCATGTCTTGCGCTTCGTCGTCGCTGAACTCACTCATGGAGGACTCCGTGTCGCTGTTGTTGTTAGCGTTGCCGTTGGAAGGCTTGGAGCCCGAGGAGGCGGGGGCCGCGCCCCCCATGCCTGTGATCGCGTCCTTTTCTAGGAGGGCTTCCTCGGTCGCGAATCTTCGGACATAATCTGGAAAGAGAGGTTTGATGGTGATTAATTTCTGTACGTGTTTGTCACCATATCATAATCATACTAGCCGAAAGACGTCTATTGTCGGACATAGGCCTCCTCCAAGCGTCGCCACAACCACCGGTCCTGTACGTCACGCATCCATCGGATTCCCGCAACGCTGACCAGGTCATCTGTCCACCTTGTTGGAGGCATTCCAACACCGCGTCTTCCGGTACGTGGTCGCCACTCTAGAACTTGGTTATCTGATTCGTCCTAAACAGAATGACCGATTTGGATGAAATGTCAGGTGTATATTTGAGTGGATTTCTGGATAGTTTGAAAATACAATCGGATATAGGTGGCGCTGCAATCGGATGGCCAATTTTTTTTTCTGTTGTAAGACCAGCTTTCGGAGAGGACGTTTATCGGGACTGTTAGTATTAGAACGGTTTTTTTTATATTGATAGGCTCGCGCTTGACAACTATCTCACCTAATGGAAAGCGACAATGTGGTCGACGATGGAGCGCGCTTAGTTACCTAGAAGTAACCAATTTTTTTTTTTAACTTGATATAAACTAGCGCTTGACTGCGATCTCAATTGATGGCAAGCAGTGATTAGCGAGTGCTGTATGCAGTGTGTAGACTTGAAAGATTCCTAGGTATTATTAATTCCTTGCCGGAGTCTGTGTTTCCTGATAGCTATAACCTAGGGGTCTTTAAGTCAAGAGTGAATAGATTGCTTCTAGGCAAGCGTGTTCCATCGTCGACCACATCATCGCTTACCATCAGGTGAGAATGTGGTCAAACGCGAGCCTATCAATTATATAAAAAAGGTTGTAGCAATCAGGAAACACAAACTCCGGCAGGATAACAAATTCACAACAATAATGGAAAATGTTCTATTGCAAAACATCTTATATTAACCCAATCAGCTGTTCCCCGGCTGTGGGTAGTAAATGGCTCGTCATAAATACGTAAATCGAGCTCATTGACGGCGCGTCAAAACATGGCGCTCGGCCAATTGACTGTGTCCGTGCCAACTGCCAGGATTCTACTCAATCGTTGACCTTGGGAGGTTGGAAGATTTCTATAGATGTAATTGCGTGGTAGACTAGCAGGCGGCACACGACTAAAGGTAGAAATATACTGCTTATACGTGAAAAGATAAAAGAAGAAAGGAAATACTTTCCGATTTGTACTACAAGTGTCGCCGCTTGTCTCACACCCTTTAACTGCACTACAGGCAATAAACCAATACAAACGCGCATTACGCAACTGATAGACCACGCACACTTAGATCGCAAGTTTGCTATTGGTGGTTGAATTATTTGACCATTACATGTTTTGCTGTATGGACTTGAAAAGAAACTTTGACCCCTGAGTTTGTTTCGGTGTTTCTTCTCAGGGTAGTCAGGAAACACCGGTCTCATCTACCATTGACGAAAAAAAAAATGACGTGTAAAAGTGTTTTTATAAAACCTACTTGCAAAATAAAGATCATTTATCATTTGAACTATGAGCATTGCCCTACTTTGTGGCTCGCCTACCCCGGCCGCAAGGTCATTCTAACATCTTTCATCTGTTTTGCGTGTGCATCTGGGCATGTCGGTCTTCATACAATGTACGTTTATGAAAACTGACTATGGACTGGCCTGTTGGTCTAGTGGTTAGTGACCCTGACTGCTATGCCGGAGGTCGTGGGTTCGATTCCCACCCAGGACAAATGTTTATGTGATGAGCATGATCATTTGTTCTGTGTCTGGGTGTAATTTATCTATGATATGTATGTATTTAGAAATATATAAGTAAGTTTATTAGTTATCTAGTACCCATAACACAAGCTCTGCTTAGCTTGGGACTAGACGGCGTTGTGTGATAGTTGTGGAATATTATGAATATATTATGAAAAATAAAGATCATTTATCATTTAAACTATGAGCATTGCCCTACTTTGTAGCACGCCTACACCGCCCACAAGGTCATTCTAAACATCTTTCATCTGTTTTTCGTGTACATCTGGGCGTGTCGGTCTTCATACAATTCATGTATATGGAAACTAGACTTGAAGAGTTACACTAGATCTAAGCGACGTCGTTCTACGTACAAATCAGGCGTGTTACGTGTGCGTCGTCGGTCTAATGCAGTTCTTTCTTATGTGGTAACTCCATTTATGGATATCTTCAATATCACAAGTCATGGACAGTTTCAAAGCTTATAATGAAAGGGAGCCCTCTTCAGAAAAGGGTAAGTATACAACTGTGGTACTGTATAATAAAGCTGTCAATTCGACATAATTATATGTGAAAAACTGATTTAATTGTAGAATTGTCGCGCTGTTTAACAGAAGTGAACAGACAAATTGTAGAATTGTCACTTTTTGACATATGTTGGACGTGTCAGTCAGTCATGGTCAGCCGACCCCGTCGTGCGATTTTAGGGCACCAACTTTGTGTTTTACTAGCCCAAATATGACAATGACTAAAAAAGGGGTTGGCATAAAGAGAAAACATTTTGACCCTAGTCCTATCTTCAGTTCACTGTAGAGACAAACAAATCCATCATCAGCCGATAGGCGTCCACTGTTGCACACGGACCTCCCCCAAGTGTCGCCACAATGAACGATCCTGCGCGTCCCGCATGTTTCATAAGGTCATCGGTCCACCTTGTTGGAGGCCTTCCAACGCTGCGTCTTCCGGTACTCCAGAATTTTTCGGCCCAAACAGCTATCTGTTCTGCGAGCAATGTGCCCTGCCCATTGCTAAACAAGTGGCCAGTAATAAATATAAAAACCCATTAATAAGCAAAATTTAATAATAATAATATTCCACACTATCACACAACACCGTCTAGTCCCAAGCTAAGCAGAGCTTGTGTTGTGGGTACTAGACAACTGATAAACATACTTATATATTTCTAAATACATACATATTATAGATAAATTACACCCAGACACAGAACAAATGATCGTGCTAATCACACCAACATTTGTCCTGGGTGGGAATCGAACCCACGACCTCCGGCATAGCAGTCAGGGTCACTAAACACTAGACCAACAGGCCTGTCGAATGAATTATTTTTACAAGCTTCAGACATGTTTATAGCTACCTAGCACGTGTCCACTTCTTCCGTCGTGGGGTTTTCCTAGACCAATTTTATGCATTTACTAGCTGACCCAGCGATCTTCGTACCGCCTAACAGTCAATGAATGTAGTATAGAGTCTGTCTAATAAGTCAACCGACTTGTGTAATTAATATGGTAAAATGAAATCTGATGTAATCAACATTGGTTCAATAATCAAGGTTGATTAAGAGATATTGATCATTAATTTACTAATAGAAGAACCTTATAGAAAGTATCGATTATAAGTATTTTTATAATAATTAAATATTATACAAAATTCCCAAGTCGGTTGACTTTTTAAACAATCTTTCGATATAGTCAACCGATTGCGAAGAAATAAAGCCTATGTAATGTGACGACTATGAAGGTCACATAGTAATAAGTTTGCAAAGTAGCAATTGAATAGTCTTTTAAGGTTTATGGTAATAGATGTGATTAGATTTGAAAGATGTCTACAAGAAAAATATTAATTTAATTTTATATAAAAACATAATTTTAAAGCTTCTTACCCTGCAAATAAGTTAAAATTAAACAAAAGCCTTTTATTTGCGTCTCCCCACGCCACAGTAATATATCAAGTTACACACAAATTTAATGTATAAAATTTATCTACATCGATTTCGTATATTTTACGTGATTCGCGCACAACTAGACAGGTTTACAGATTAATTATATTTCTAGGTACTATTATAGAAAGCTGTATGTATAGTAATTAAGATTAAATGCATGTTATGAAGATATACTGGGTAGTGGGCAATACACATGCCATAAGCGTGGGCTTGAGTGCTGCTAGAGGTGATCCTACATGACGAGATCAACCAGAATACACGAGTCTACGTCATTTCGTTTTGACCTGCATAGACGGCTCAGGCCTCCTCTCTAGGAGAGGGAATGGGCCGTAATCCACCACGCGGGCCCAGTGTGAGTTGTTGAATGTCACATGTCTTCGAATTTTTGGTTCTAGGACATGCCGGTTTCCTCATGATGTTTTCCTTCACCGTTTCGAGAGCAGTGGTGATGAAATAAATTACACAAAGTAATGCGCCTGGCTGGGTTTGAACCCGCGATCTACAACTCGTAAGTTATGGCCGTTACCACTTAGCCACCACTGCTTTCATCATCATTTCATCGATTACATGGGAAAAAAAAACTTTATTTGCACACGTACATAAATAGCTAACACTTAACATTAATAATTTAAAATTACAAAAGTTTCACTAGCTAAGTCTAATAGGGTGCTTAGCTTACACAGAACTGATACACCCTGTTCCCCGTACTAAAACTATATTACCGTGGAACAGGATCCATCGGTCGCTGAATATATTAGTTATTACATTAGACTAGTGGCGCTTTGGTAATATAAAAATCAAAGTAAGACGTTACTAACTACTAGCGTAATTTTGTGAGTCGTGAGTCGCAGAATTTCGGTAGCAGAAATTCTGTCAGGATGCCATTTTATTCAGTTACTATCCATCGTAAGCCAAACGAGCGTAATTTTTTAAAATGTGAGTTGTGTAATTTCGGTCGCGTAATTTCTGCTACATACAGTTTCATACAAAAGTCCTATTTCATTCACACTGCGACGCAAAATAAGTTGTCTGCCGATTCACACGCATTATTCGGACCGAATTGAGTTTGCGGGGGCCGACTTGGACCGAGCAAAGCACGCTTTGCTGCTGCTTTGTGCTTAAGCGTCAGTCAGGTACAGATTACGTGCGAGTCGACACGTATTTTTACTCACAAATTGCTCAACACGGAAAAAAATTATAATTGAAGTTGAACAACGACCATGTCTATGGAACTTATCGGAGAACGTGTTTAGTGATACGTTTTTAAAACAGAGGGCACGGCAAAAGGTCGCCGAGAATAGGGTAATTTCTAGGGTCAAAAAAATATTGGACATTAATTTTTTCGATTACCTAAACAAAAAATAACTAAGATAATAAAGTTACGTGTGACGTCGACGCATGCGAAAAAATTCGACACGGCGTGACGTTACACGTAAATTTAATGGGCTACCTATATCTTTGTCATTTCTGGTTTAATTTACAAATTAAAAAAAAATACGTGTCCCTTATATTTGAATAATCTAAAAGACGGACTAATTACATTTTATAAGGCAACAATTTTATACAGCCTATTGTTTCAATGATTGGAATAATCCGATGGATTAAACGACGAAGCAAAACGCTTAGTCCGAACCGTAGAAGTTTCAACAATACGAGGGTGGATACTCGCCGTATGTCGGGTTGTCCGATGGTAGATCAAGATGGCAGAATCAAGTCATGCAATTTCCGCGCACACTCACCAAAAATGCATCCTATATAAAGGCCCAGCAGTGCACTGCGATAATGAATCCTAGCTTACCTGAAACTTTCTTCTTGTACTCCTCAGGTTTGTGCAGGTACATGGCGGCGGCGTCGCCGTTCAGAGGGTCGATGGGGTTGGGGTAGGTCAGCAGCTGCGGCAGGAACGATTCGAATATGTTCGACAGGTCTGGAAAGCAAACAAATATCGAATTAACACGTGTTATTCTGACGTCGAGAGGAGAGGTGGCTAAGTGGTAACAGCTCTGACTTACGAGTTCGTAGGTCGCGAGTTCGAACCCAGCCAGGCGCATTACTCTGTGTAATTTATTTCATCACTACTAGTCTTAAAACGGTGAAGGAAAACATCGTGAGGGAACCGGCATATCTTAGAACCAAAAAACTGAAAACATGTTACATTAACCAACCCGCACTGGGCCCGCGTGGTGGATTACGGCCCATTCCCTCTCCTAGAGAGGAGGTCTGAGTCCCAACAGTGGGAACATTATAAGGCCAACTATGCTATACTGACGTCAAACTTAAGAGCGCCCTTTTCGAGGTACATTTTCATACAACCGTTCTTATGTAATTGTGATGACATCTTTCACTCAATAATAACGATATAACAGCTATCATTTTTTTAATTAACATAAACTAGTGCTTGACTGCGATCTCATTTGATGGTAAGCAGTATCTTGTGGATATTATATAGGCTTCTATAGAACAAAGTGTAAAACTAATCTAATAAAAACTTCTGAAAATCTGCTATTTTACGTGGCTCTCCATAATGTAAAAAATATAAAAAATGTATGTATATTAAAATATCAAAAAGTACATCATCGACGATAATTTTAAGGATTTAAAAAAGTAAATTACGGAATTACCGAATGCTAACATTGGTTTGAGCCGTTTTCTCTCTTTTTTGCATCGTCTATTCATCAAACATCGCGTCCGATTACGTTAGATGAATCAACAAGCTTTTAAACCGTGCTCGATGTTGATGATAAGCGAGTGATCGCCGTGCCCTCTTGGGGGCGATCGGCGGCGGAGACCTCTCGCACCGGGCCTTGGTTGAGGCCATGGTCCGGAGCGAGGAGGCACTGTGGCAGGCGTTCGCCGACGTCTGTGAAGCAGTAATGCTCGCAAAGGAGGAGGCTGACCGCATCAGGCAACGGCGCTCTCGCCGCCACCGGGATTCCGATCCCGATTTCCAGCCACCGTAAGCGCGAGCTTGCGGACAGTGATCAATAGTTAGCTCGCTGTTCGACCGTCCGGTAACTGTCCAGACCAAGCCCAAGTCGTCGACGGCGCGCTCTGTTCCCGCATGCATCAAGGAGTTGTCAACAACAGCAGGGACCCAGCCGGGTCGAAGCCTACTGGGGCCAGGGTTAACCGAAAGGGAACTAGAGCCTCGGTATTAAGGCTTGAAAAAACGGGGTGGGTTTTTTAGTCAGTAAGAGTCTAACACTACCTCCTGCTCCGCCCAAGAGCGGAGTTTGTCATTGGATGATTTTCCCCAACAAAAAAAATGATAATAGGAGAAGGACCCTCTTAAATGCTAATATTGTTAAATCTTATAATAAAACTATTATAAAGACTTTGTTTTTAGAAATCTATATTTAACTGCACATCTCAGCAAATAATGAGTTGCAGTTAGAAATAGAATTGAAATATTTTTCAATATCAAATTGACCACATAACGCGTACAATAAAACCACAGCACTGCGGTTTTATTATTGTATTTATTAATTTTAGCATTAGACTTGACGGGAATGCCTGAGACAGAAGATGTAAGATGAGGTGGCAAACAATATATTTTTTATCTGTTTTTCTTTTTCTCCTAACCTTTACTGTTCCACTGCTGGGGCCTCCACCAAATCCTTCCAGACATTTTTCTCCCGCGCCGTCTCGAACCAGTCAAAAAGAACAACGATCAAAAATGAATCAATCAAACTCACGATAAAGTGCAGTCCAAGCCTGATTGATGACAAAACAGTTAACCATGGTGCTCAAAAAGAATAAGAACAATCAAAAATGAATCAATCAAACTCACCATAAAGTGCAGTCCAAGCCTGATTGATGACGTCAAGACACACGGTGCCGGAGACTTCGTCGATGTTGGGATGGTAGACTTTGTTCATGAAGCCGATGGAAGGAGACTTGAAGGGGTAGTGGTCTGGAAGATGCACGCGGACGCGCCATACGCCACCCTCGTATGGAGCTGGAATTTCAGGAAGTAGTTTCAATCATTGATATTTCCAATATTTGAAATGGTGTTTGTTCAATCATTGATATCTCCAATGAACTTTTTACTTTGAATCAATCTGATGTGAATAGGTATACATTGAATCAATCAGCGTGGCTTCATAAAAAATCCAAAAACGTTGACTAGTCAATTCGTTGAAGCAACCTGCCACACGTGAATAATTGTTACAATATTTTTGATTATTCTATAAATTATAGTTAACAGAGAATTGACGAAAGAAGCTAAAAAAACCACTTGAATCAATCAGTATGCAATCACTTTTGAATCAATCAATAAAAATGATAAATATAAATACTTACTGCCAGGAGGACCGAAGAATTTCACGCAGAACTCGTTGAGTCCTCCCAATATTGTCACCTCATGTTTACTTTCGATACTGTTTGTTTTTAGTCAAGGAAATATGGTAAAAACATATCGTATACATAGTTAATAAACATACCAATAAGTCTTAGAATTTCTCTATTTATATGATAATCTCGGTTGGATTAGAATTGATGGATGTATTTGGATATTATGCGCAGGAATTACATGACTTGATTCCACCATCGTCTTTCTACCATTCGTACAACGCGACGTACGGCGAGAGTCAGCTGTCCGCCCTAACATTGTAGACGAAGCGTTTCGCCTCTAAAGGATTGGAACGATTTGCCTGCTACGGTCTTTCCGGCCGATAATAATATGATGTTAAAGGCTAGAGTGACTAGGCTCTTAATAAACTAGTGCGCTTCATCATCAACGATTGCATCACCGCTTATTATCTGATGGTACCAAAATCAAGCACTAATTTAAATCAAATAAAAAAAAAACTAGACTATGCGAGTGAGTGATCGACCAAAATACAATTTGCAGCCGAAACCATGACCAAAAGTTCTGCTTCTGTTCCAGTATCAGCCGTAACCGAAACTTCGTATTTTTTAATTATGAAAAGAAAACTTTTTTTTTAACAAAAAACTCATATTGTTGTTTATGAAGTTCTTTCTGGAAAGGCTCTAAAAAATAAATAAATCAAGATTGGGTGAGTTTGACTGATTCATTTTTTAAAACGGTTCAGTTACTATTGTGTTCTAGAGATTATCTAAAGAAAAATTAGAAAAAAAATGCTCGACTCATACAACCTATGGTTAAAACACACTAACCTTTCTGTATTTATAAAGGGACTACTTATAATGACACCCAAGAGGGTAGAAAGGTTATAGATACAACTGTAACACCGCAAAGTAGGGAGAACTTCATTTATTTATTACATTCTTCTAGTAAATGCTATTTGCATTGTCATTAGTTAAGTGTGCTATTCGGAATGAACTCAAAATCGTTAGGGAGACTAATATAGTAAATACGCTAATAGATAAATGGTAATGATGCACTCGTCCAGCCGAAGCTCCAAAGTCTTGAGCACTGACGCCGAGTTGCTAGCCTGTCGGTTTTCTACAAGTTGCATTTCGGGGAGTGTGAGCCAGAATGGCATAACTTAATTCCGCCAAGCCAGTTTAATAATCGAACTACCAGATGTACGGCTATGCGCCACCAGTACATGGTGGACAAGCCATATGCACAACACGTTTTGGGAACACATTCATTGTGTGTACAGCTAAGGAGTGGAATGCCCTGCCGGAGTTTGTTTCCTGACAGTTACTATCTAGGGGACTTTAGGTCAAGAGTGAATAGGTTATTTGGCAACCGTCTTCCACCGTCGATCACATCATATATTTTCTCGGCCTATAGAATAGAATAAACTTTATTGTGTGCCAAAAAAGTAACACAATTAAAAAAACAAAAAATCAATTCTTCGATTAATCGTTTTCAGATTGGCATCCCGACTTTGCGTTCCGGGCCCTCGATAAATCTTACAAACAGCCCGCAGCCCACGTCCATGTTACACGTACCTTTTAATTAATTCATAGTGTAAGGGATACACGACGGTACCGTTCCACTAACTCGCATACTAGGTCACGATACCCACAAGGAGTTAGTTGTAATCTTATCACTCTTATCGTCACTTCCTCTTTGTGTTAATATCTGTGTGGACAGGCTGAACTTTTTAATTTAAACACGCCTACTTTGTAAGTTATATTGATCCTTTTTTGGAAGAACATTGCAAGTAGTGTTGCCAGGTCCATTTGGATAAAAATCGGGACAGATGGTAAAACAAATCGGAGTTAAGAGTTTCAGATCGGGACAATTTTTTTTTTTAATAAAGATTTATTTTTAGGTAGGAAATCATCCAATGACTCCTCCTCTGGGGTGTAACGAAAAAACGTGTGAAACTTTTACTGAGTAAAACCTAGACTTCTTCAGTCTCTCTTTGAGTTACAGGGCATTTGATTTATCGGGACATTTAGCGTTCCGATCAGGTGCAAATCGGGACGCGTCCCCAGACCCCTAAAAATCGGGACATCCCGCGCAAATCGGGATGGCAACACATATTGTAAGTGACACATACGTGTTTATGCGGGAGTTTTTAAAAATCGATTGCGTTAACGTAAAACAAACTCGCACTAATATGGGGAAAAACTAAACCTTCCTTCTTTACTCGAAGGTCGAGCGCAAGGGTATCAAGATATTAGGAAACGAATCGACTTGTAAAGACAGCAATAAAAAAAGTCCATTATTTTGTAGGCGTCTATGACACGCCATTGCGTGCCGTTGCACAGTCAGATATTTGTGGTTGCGGCTCTTCCGATAGTGCTATCATTACCGACGTATTTTAACCAAACATAGGTCTACGTAGAGATAGGATTTGAGTACGTAGATACTATAGGTTTGGTGAGAACGCCGCAATCTCGGGCGATAAGATAAGAACGAAACAAAACAAGCTTGTTGAAGATGGACACTGCTTGAGACCTTCAGGGGACTATTATCTCGTGTTGACACGGGGCTTCAGAGAATAGCCCCACATGGCCGGTCGTGGAAAGAAAATTGAGAAAATAGCGAGGATCGGGCGCGGAAACAGTGCGACGGGATCGCGGCAAACTACGAAGAATATCGAGGAATGAAATAGACAGATTTCGCCAGAACTGGCAAGAAGAAGCGTGGGCTCGCGAAAGATGGAATGAGTGAAGAGGCCTTTGCCCAAGAGTGGAATAGACCAGACCAACAAAAAAAGAAGTTAGGAAAGAAAGGGAGATAAATGCTAGCTGCTGTCAACTTCGTCCGCGTGACAGTAGAAACAATCACAAGGGAACAAAATAACTGGGATAAAAACAATCTTATGACCTATTCCAGAAGATAGTCCACCCGTGTGCAAACATCCAGTCACTTCAGATTCAGTGTGAAGGAGTAGCAAGCACACAAAAACTTTCGCTTTTGTAACATTAGTGTGATATGTCACACCTAGCAACAGGTTGCAAAGATCCAACAAGTCCACAAAACAATCAATGCAATGCGATCAGGGGAATAGGTTACTTCCAGGCTAGAACTACATTACAAAAGACCAACGCACACGTGTGTATCACACCTGATTGCACGTAGAAAGGCGTGGATCTAGTGTAGCTGTACAAGTCTAGCTGCCATATAAAATGTATAGAGACGCGCCCAGGATCTACTTATGTGGCCCACGTGTGCGCAGTGTAATTCTAGCTTTACAAGTCATGGTAAGGCCTCTGCCTTTCTTGCCTACATGGGGATGAGTGGAGACAGAGAGGGAGGCCAGAGAAAAGATGGATGAATTGTGTTAAGAGTGATATGAAAGAAAAGGAAGTTAGTGTTAGCATGACGGGTGACAGAACAGAATAGAAGAAAAAAAACGTGTTGCGTCGACCTCAAATAACACGGGACAAGGCCAGGAAGATGGTTAGGCCCCTGCCTGTTACTTGCAAGACTTTACGCCGAAAAATATTGTGGCCAGATAAATGAGTAATACATCACTATAAAGACAAAGCTTAGAATAATTAGAACACGATTTGTCATCCAGAATTTAAAATTCCCATACGTATCGTCATTGTATTTCCTGAAACAATGAATCAGTGCCCAACGAATTTATTCTTATCTGTCAGCGATCCTGAGTTTATTCATACGCATGGTATTATTTTTACTGAACCTTTTTCAATCAACGTAATAAGATTTCAATGGAATTAAAACTTGTAAATAGATACCCGACTCTAATATTTATAATTGAATTTTCACGCGGGCAAAGTTGCTGGCAGAACCCCGTAATGGAACAAAATAGGAAGTCTTTAATACCAACCTTTCAGCCCGCGAAATCGCGACCGATTGGCGTTGCTACGTCACGATTAATTATGTAAGTGCAGTGTAGACGAGCGACAATCGATATTGTCTGCTCTTTGTCTGAACCGAAACAGCAGTGAGCGACTGTGCCCGGCCGAGGACCTCTGCTCGGGTTACAGGATGCACTGTGTTTAGGTTAATGACAGGGGACTGTATTTTTCCGATAGAAATTGATATAAATAGGGATTAAACGATAACGAGACAGTTGATAATCTATATAGAGAATGAGATTCAGGCTGACTCACATATCAAGGCACAATTCGATTGGTATTTATTTAGTAATTCCTACTGGGCCTAGGAGCGTGAAATTTTGCACGTAGATTCCATTTATGATGTAGGTGAGCAGCACAAAGAGAGGATTTTCCAAAATCCACTCGCTAAATGTAAATAACGGGGGTCATAAGTTTGTATGAAGAAACCTGCTTACATGTGGGCGAAGTTGCTGGCAGAAGCCAGTAAGGGATAAAACACTGAACAAGTAGGGAGAGGGAGAGAGGGAGAGAGGGAGAGAGAGAGAGAGAGAGAGAGGGAGAGAGGGAGAGAGAGAGAAAGAGAGAGATAGAGAGCCTTATTCTGACCCAAAAATCATTCCTGCTCGATACAAAATAGGAAGTCTTTAATACCAACCTGTTAGCCCGTGAAATCGCGACTGATATGCGTTGCTACGTGACGCCTAATTATGTAAGTCCAGTGCAGACGAGCGTCAATCGATATTGTCTGCTCTTTGTCTGAACCGAAACAGCAGTGACCGATTGTGCACGGGCGAGGACCTCTGCTCGGGTTACAAGATGCACTGTTTAGGTTAATGACAGGGGACTGTATTTTTCCGATAGAAATTGATATAAATAGGGATTATACGATAAAGAGACAATTGATAATCTATATATAGAATGAGATTCAGGCTGACTCACATATCAAGGCACAATTCGATTGGTATTTATTTACTCCTACTGGGACTAGGAGCGTGAAATTTTGCACGTAGATTCCTTTTATGATGTAGGCGAGCAGTACAAAGAGAGGATTTCAGAAAATACACCCGCTAAATGTATAAAACGGGGGTCATAAGTTTGTATGAAGAAACCTACTTACATGTGGGCGAAGTTGCTGGCAGAAGCCAGTAAGGGATAAAACACTGAACAAGTAGGGAGAGAGAGACAGAGAGATAGAGAGCCTTATTCTGACCCAAAAATCTTTGCTGCTCGATACAAAATAGGAAGTCTTTAATACCAACCTGTTAGCCCGTGAAATCGCGACTGATATGCGTTGCTACGTGACGACTAATTATGTAAGTCCAGTGCAGACGAGCGTCAATCGATATTGTCTGCTCTTTGTCTGAACTGAAACAGCAGTGACCGATTGTGCACGGGCGAGGACCTCTGCTCGGGTTACAGGGTGCACTGTGTTTATGTTAACGGTTTTTTCTGATAGAAATTGCTATAAATCGGGATTTTATTATAACGAGACTATTGACAGGAATAATCTATATACAACATTATTTTTTAGTATTTGTGAAACTAGAATCTGTAAATGAATCGATTCCAATTATTTTAAAACCATGTTATTTTTTCCCAAAAATATTTAAAAAAGGTCATACTTGGACACCACCGACAATAAAAACAAAACAGGTCACGGCAGGTCATAATGGGCATTAGATGCCAGCGCACAGTCTCAGTCGCTCGAGTAGCCCGGTGACCATGTATTTATGACGCCAACCAGATACCATAACTGGCTTATATCTTTGTGATTTTTACGGTTCCGTAGTCAACTAGGAACCCTTATAGTTTCGCCATGTCTGTCTGTCTGTCTGTCTGTCTGTCCGTCCTCGCTTAATCTCTGTGACCGTTAGCACTAGAAAGCTGAAATTTGGTACCAATATGTATATCAATCACGCCGAAAAAAATGTTTTATTAGGGTAGCTCCCCTATATGTAAAGTGAGAAGTGATTTTTTTTTTAATTTCAACCCTAACGTGTGATATATCGTTGGATAGGTTTTTAAAAATGAATAGGGGTTTACTAAAATCATTTTTAGACCATGTCAATAATTTCGGAAATAATCGTTCCAAAAGTAAAAAAACAATGTGTTCCCCCCCCCTCTAACTTTTGAACCGTAAGTTTAGAAAATATGAAAAAAATCTGAAAAGTAGAACTTTATAAGAACTTTCTAGGAAAATTATTTTGAACTTGATGGAAAGAACAGTTTTTGTACAAAAAAGACAAAAGGGTTCTACAAAATAATTTCTGGACTAAGTTTGTAGTAAAATCGATATACGATTATTTATAAGCATTTTTTAAACTAAGTGTGTAAACTTATTGTGACGGGCGGGAAACTACGGAACCCTACACTGAGTATGGCCCGACACGCTCTTGGCCGGTTTTTTTCATAATAAATTTTGTTTGGTAGGTGGGTTTTAGTCAGTAGTAAAGTAAATTGACACTCCCTCTCTCTCTATCCACATTTTGTATATGACAGAATGATAATATATTACAAGCTTTTATTTATACCATAACTGGCTTAAATCTTTGTGATTTTTCATAATAAATTTTGTTTGGTAGGTGGGTTTTAGTCAGTAGTGAAGTAAATTGACACTCCCTCTCTCTCTATCCACATTTTGTATATGACAGAATGATAATAATATATTACAAGCTTTTACTTATTATCACATATGTCTGTAATCAAATATTGCAAATTAAATTTGATATACTTCCGGGTTACCGATTGAGCTGAAATTTTGCATGCATGTATACATCAGATGACAAGGCAAAATTATTATGACATGGAGCTGATCTGAAGATGGAACCGGAAGGTGGCCGTAGGAACTCGGTAGTTAAACGACACAACCCCATCGAGTTTGGGCTCGTATGATTCTTGTTGACGAGTATTAATTATACAGGTATACTGCGCTATATAAGCTTGCTATGTATAACAATATTTTCATCAAACTTGTTTATATGTATAACTTTGAAACATTCTGAATCTAAAACTCAATTATCTTCATTTACGCCCACGTACATAACTACTGAGGGTTGATGTGAATAAGACTGACACAATTATGTCCGGGTTTCCGTAGTCACGTACTAGTTCAACTAAGTTAACTGTATTCCCGGACGCATTGACATAAGAGTCCGGACAGCGGGCGGGTGAAAGCAATGGTGGTAGCGTGATAACGACTCCGACTTACGAGTTGTAGGTAGCGGGTTCAAACCCAGCCAGGCGCATTACTTTGTGTAATTTATTTCATCACCACTACTCTCAAAACTTCTTGAGAAAACCGACATGTCTTAGAACCAAAAAATTCGAAGACATGTGACATCCACCAAACCGCACTGGGGCCGCGTGGTGGATTACGGCCTCCCGGTGTATCATTTACTCCTAGAGAGGAGGCCTGAGTCCCAACAGTGGGAATATTATAAGGCCGACTAAACTACGTTATGGACTGCGAGCATAAAACTCAACGACTGTCTAAGTTTATCCGGGAATAAACTTTCACTTAAGTAAAAGCTTTTAAAAGTTCGGAGTTACCATAATGACGTATTAATTAAAATGTCCGGCGTGCGAGCGAGAAAGAGGTACGGAGCTACATATATACTCTACTAGCTTTTGCCCGCTGCTTCGCCCACGTACATAAAACATAGCCTATTTCACTCAGGCTTACAGCAGCTTTCTATCGGTGAAAAAATTTTAGCGATAGGTACTTTCAGAGATTACATCCTACAAAAAAAAGCAAACTACCTCAACGACCTCACAGCCACTAAAGGTCTTATAACAGAGGCGACGCATGTCTGTAAACACATACGACTTATAGATCTGATGTATGTCGCCACAAAATAATTTCCAAATAGTCTCGACCAATCAGAGCGACAGAAATATTACAGACACAATAGAAAGACAATAGGTGCGCGAACTTGGGCGTTCGCTTGGGGTTTAATGAATTAAATCATTGGGAATTTCCGAAAGGGAAAACGTGGTCTTATAACGCAAAGGGTTATTGACACATTGGGTTAAGACACGTATGGTTTTAGTCAGTAAAAGTCTGACACGCCCTTCTGCGCCTCTTTCCCTCCTAGAATGGGAGAAGTATGTAATTGGATGATTTCCCACAATGACAACTGCGCTTAATGACAACTCCACTTAATTTCTACACATTTTGAGAAATTGGCATTATGAGAAGTTGACAACCTAAGTGGACATTTTAAGAGTCTGATACTATATCCCGCTCCGCCCAAGAACGGGGCTTGTCATTAGATGATTTTCGTTCCACAATAAGGAATAGAAAAAAAAAAGAAGTGGACATTTGCAACCGGTTGACATTTTAAGAAGTGGACAATTTGAGATGATACGAAAATAAATAAGGGTACCACAAGTATCCAACTCCTATTGAAGTGGTTTCGTCGTTCTCTTCACTTGAGGACTTACGAGTTGTAGGTCGCAGGTTCAAACTCTACCAGGCGCATTACTTTGTGTAATTTATTTAATTACCACTGCTCTCAAAACGGTGACGGAAAACATCGTGAGGAAACCGGCATGTTCTAGAGCCAAAAATTCTAAGACATGTGACATTCACCAACACGCACTGGGCCCGCACGATGGATTACGGCCCATTCCCTCTCCTAGAGAGGAGGCCTGAATCCCAACAGTGAGATTAAAAAAGGATGATGATGAAGTTTGCGATATTCATGCATAACTCCCGCTGTTACTATGTGAACTAAACAAAGCATATTACCGAGTTGTATGCATTACTTTGCATAAATATTTCAGGCTAGGCTTGCGACAGAATGACTCATTCCAAGTATAAAACGTAATGCGATTTTATTTACTACGATTCATCAGTCACAATGTCAACCAAGTGACGTCAGTGCCAGTTACCTTATCAATAGGTCAGTTTTGACCTTTTATTTGACCACGTACGTCGTATACAACATTATTTTTAGTATACACCGCTAAATTTTAATCGTTTTAATCCCGTGGAGGGTCGATCCGATACATGAAACACTATCGATTTGGAAAGATAAAATTAAAAAATAAAGTACCTTTTTTTCAAAACTCGTATTAATTTGCGCATGTACGAAATTAATTTCTTTAAGAAAACGTCAGCTGAGCTAGTTTGTACGCAACGCCGACTACTAAAGATATGTTTTAAAAAAAAAAGGTACTTTATTTTTATTTTATCTTTAGAAATCGATAGTGTTTCATGTACCGGATCGACCCTCCACGGGATGAAAACGATTAAAATTTAACGGTGTATACGAAAACTGAATAGTTTTTTCAGAATCAGTAACTTAATCGATTGCAATCATTTTCATACTAAGTTATATTTTTTCCCAAAAATATTCAAGTTGGAAACCACCGACACTAAGTACAACACAGGTCACGGCTGGTCATAGTGGGCATTAGGAAATTAGAAGAATATGTCTCGGTGAATCTGTTGGCATATCTATTGGTTTTTCATTTTTGTGTAATTCATTGATTTATTGAAATTTTGAAAATTGTTTTAGTCTCCTCTTAATGATCCTCAGGTTAATTAGACTGGTTGATGGCATGGTCCGGAGGGTTGAGGCCATGATCCGGAGCGAGGAGTGGCAGGCGGTCGCCGACTTCTGCGAAGCAGTAATGCTCGCTAAGGAGAAGGCCAACCGCATCAGGCAACGGCGCTCTCGCCGCCGCCGGGATTCCGATCCCGATTTCCAGCCACCGTAGGCGCGGGCTTGCAGACAGTGAGCAATGGATAGCTCGCTGTCCGGCAGTCCGGTAACTGTCCGGACCAAGCCCAAGTCGTCGACGGCGCGCGCTGTTCCCGCGCGCCTCAAGGAGTTGTCAGACACAGCATAGCAGGGGCCCAGCCGGGTCGAATCCTACTGAGGCCAGGGTTATCCCAAAGGGCGCTCGAGCCCCGGTATGAAGGCTTGAAGGACCGGGATGGGTTTTTTATTCAGTAAGAGTCTGACACTATCTCCCGCTCCGACCAAGAGCGGGGGTTGTCACTGGATGATTTTTCCCATCGAAAAGTAAAAAAGGTTAATTAGACTACGTTTAAGAATTCACCAACGTAAAACGGGTCACTGGAGTTGCTTGAACTATGAACTTAAGGTCAAATGATAAAAAAATACAACTAAAAATACAGCTAAAATTGATTGCCAAACGCGTACCTATGTGATTTAAATTTATGTTGAAGATAATAATAATTTATGTCTAGCCAAAATAGTAACGAGGCGGGGAGAAAATAGGTATACAATTTCTTCGAGACTGGCTTTTAAAGGAGACGTCAACGACCCAGACTTGCGGAATCAGCGTTAAAAAATGAAGAAGGGAACAAAATTCAAAAAGCCTTTTCTCTACAGTTATATTACGGCTAAACGAAGATTTTTTTTCGGTGTTATCGGACGCTCTGTCAGGCCGCGACGGACACTGGAATCTGCCATTTGACATCTCAATCAACAATAATAAGCTAGTTGCCGTAAAAAACATAATTAGTCCGTCTTTTAGATTATTCCAAAGGGACACGTATTTTTTTTATTTGTAAATTAAAAAAAAAATGACAAAGATATAGCCCATTAAAGTTACGTGTAACGTCACGTTTTTCGCACGGGGTGACGTCACACGGCTAACTTTAATGGACTATATCTTTGTTATTTTTCGTTTAATCGAAAAAAGAAAAAATACGTGCCCAATACTTTTTTATAATCTAAAATACGGACTAAATAAAATGTAATTATTTTGACCCTGGAAACTACCCTATTATATCGGTGTCTCTGTACAACGCCCATTATTTTTGAGTTATTTCCTAATAATATTTACAAAAAACACCCCAAGATTTTTGAACGATTCGTAATTTGTTGGAGCGGCTTCGGAGGAAAGTGTACTGTCGGACACATCGTATCCGTTATGGCGTTTAACCTTTTTACGTGGCAGTGGTCAGGGCGTATTGCTCACAGAACAGATGGTCGATGGGGACGAAAGGTTCTGGAGTGGCAACCACGTACGGAAAACGCAGAGTTGAAAGGCCTCCCACAAAGTGGACCGATGACCTGAAGAGGGTCGCAGGGATATGATGGATGCGAGACGCAAAGGACTAGTCGTCACAACGACACTTGAGCCAAATATGATGACAATGATGATAATTCGAAATAAACATAACCAGCCGTAAAACGGCCGCCTATTGGTCGATTCGACGATTTGACAACTGTTAAAGGCTTTGTTATCGTTATAGTTAAATGGTGCAACTAACCCTTAATATTCTTATAATTGCAGTTTAAAGTTGATTTTTTTTTTCAAGTTCCGAAATAATAAACGGTGTTCTGTTGTTTCTTTTTACATTTAATTCTATACATATTTTTAGCTAAGGACCTGAGGCTTCGGTTACAAATATGTTTAGCCAGTTAAAGACACAAGAAACTAACATTAACCTCTCCTCAAAGATAATCTTAAGTTAAGCAGGATCTTAAGTTTACGAACACTTTTAACCGTAACTTAAAGTGGTAGGACACTTTGATTGAATGAAAATATCTATATTTATACAAGGTGTAAAGGACAGATCTCCGGCCGCAAACTTTATGAGCTTGCTCAGTATAGACGAAACTGAACAACCTTCCACAAGATTAATTTTTCCGGATAGGAAAAAAAAAATCGACCTCCCCAAAATTATAAACTTGATTGGACAATTTGTATGGAGAGGCCAATTTATTTTTTCTCGTTTCCGGAAAAAACTTGGTTCAGTTTCGTCTAATGAGCAAGACCTTAAAGTTTGCGAAGACCTAGGCTGTCCTTTACACTCTGTATAAAAAAAAAGAAACTGAGCCGTAATTACTGGGTCTAGAAGCGTGAAATTTTGCAAAAAGTTTTCTTTTATGATGTAGGCAAGCTGTGTAAAATTGTAGGATATTTTATGGAATTTTAGAAATCAAAAATACAGGATCGTAGCTTGCAGTGTATCAGGTTTAATTTGCCAGTCATGAGATTCAAAAATCATGGAGGTAGTTAATACTTAACTCCTGATAAAAAACTTATAGCTAAGATTTATAACTACTTATTGCTAACTTAAATTAGTGGTGCAAAATTGAAGTTACGCTTCAACATGCCGCCGGCCGTTGAAAGCTTGCCTTTCAACAGCTGTCTTCCAACAACGGACAGATCTTGGAAAATGCTCTTCTGACAGTTCCGGTGGAGGTCCTGATATCAGCAACTCTGCTAATGCCATCTGTGCCAGGATGAAGAGCAATAACGCGACCCAACTTCCACTTCAATGGTGGCTGGTTGTCCTCCTTGATAACAACGAGGGAATCCAGGTGCAGATTGTTGTTGCCGGTCCGCCATTTTACACGCTGCTGAAGTTCAGAGACGTACTCTTTGCTCCATCTCGTCCAAAAATGCTGCCGCAGCTGCTCAATACGCTGGTGGCGTGTCAAGTGAGGAGTGGAGTGGTCCCGGATGTCCTTTACAGGCAGAGACGTGATAGGTCGGCCGATCAAAAAATGACCAGGAGTGAGAGGCAACAGGTCTTCTGGGTTCGACGTTAGCGGTGTGAGCGGTCGAGAATTCAAAATGGCCTCAATCTGTATCAAGACGGAGTTAAGCTCCTCGTAAGTCAAATTACAATTGCCCAACACTCGTAACAAATGAAATTTGGTCGATTTGACACCCGCCTCCCAAAGACCACCAAAGTGTGGAGCGTAAGCAGGTATAAAGTGGAAGTCTATACCGTCTTGAGCTGCACTATCAGATAAGGAGTCACAATTGCGTTTCAAAAAATCAGATATTTCATTGTAGGCTCCTACAAATGAAGTTCCGTTATCGGAGTAAATGTTGAGAGGTTTTCCTCTCCTAGACATAAACCTACGTAAAGCCTGTAAATAATTGCTGCTCGTCAAGTCACCAACCAACTCTAAATGAATGGCCTTGGTGGTGAAGCACACGAAAACAACGATGTATACCTTCACCAATCTACATCCACGACCTTGACGACTAGCCGCGGTTATAGGGCCTGCGTAGTCAACCCCTACACTTTGAAAAGGGAAGTCGGCTGGCGAGAGTCTATTCAGTGGTAGATTACCCATTTGAGGAGTAATTGTCTGTGGCTTTAGTCGCTGACACCGAACGCACTGACGATAACAGGCTCTGGCTAAGTTGCGACCACCGAGTGGCCAGTAGGTCTCTCTGATTGTACTTAATAATAATTGAGGACCTGCATGCATTAATCTAATGTGCTCAGATTTAAATAAAAGTTTAACAAAATGATGAGTGGACTGTATCAATATTGGGTGTTTCTTTGTGTATAAATATTCTGAGTTATGTAACCTACCCCCTATACGAATGATTTTGTTGTTATCTAAAAATACGTTTAAACTTGATAACCTATTTTTATGGGGTAGTTTTTTATTGTTTAGTAATAAATTGTACTCAGGGAAAGACTCCTTTTGCGACTGAGTAATGATAAAATTTAAAGCATCTTGTAGTTCATTCACATTAAAGCAAGATGTAGTTTTTGATGAACGTCCTTTGCAAGTATTAATGAAGCGGAAAACATAACAAACGGAACGCTGTAATCGATTAAAATTAGAAAATCGATTAAAATCGATTATTCCCTTAAATAAATCTTCAGTAGTGTTGTGATCTTGGGCTAAATTAACTAAAACAGTAGATTTAATGTCTGGTAATGTTTCTGTGTATATAGCAGTGAGTGGCCATGTAGTACTGTCGTGTTTTAAGAAGCATGGACCGAACCACCACAAGTCCAGTGATTGCATAGCGGTAGGATCCACTCCACGAGTTATTAAATCAGCTGGATTGTCGTGGGTCGACACATGTCTCCAGGTACATGTACCGGATGTTTCTAGAACTTCGGCAACACGGTTACGAACAAAAGTATTTAATTTTATTGGCAACATTTTCAACCAACCCAACACTATCATGGAGTCAGTCCAAAAAACAATACTAGACGGTTTAATGTGAAGAGAATTAGCAACCTTTTGATATAAGCGTACACCAAGCACAGCAGCACAGAGCTCCAGTCGCGGTATAGTTAGTGGTTTGATAGGAGCGACGCGACTTTTGGCTGTTAATAATCGCACGTCGACGTCACCCTGCTCATTCACACTACGAACATACAAACAAGCGCCATATGCTTGCTCCGACGCGTCGGTAAAAATGTGAAATTCGAAGTGTTTGTATGCGTCACAGAGCACGCGACGTGAAACCCGTAAATTGTGAATGCAAGGTAACGATTCAATTATGTTCGCCCATATTGTTGCAATGTCAGGTGATAACTGATCATCCCATTTCAACTTGTCTAGCCAAAGTTTTTGGAGCAACATCTTCATGTTCACGACACACGGTGCTAAGAGTCCTAAAGGATCATAAATTCGTGCAATTACTGCTAACATGCCACGCTTAGTATTTTCTATGCAGTCAGGAACTTGTATAGGGAAAATGAGGTCATCAGTGTCTGTTCGCCAACTAAGACCCAGTGTTTTACTACAGACATCACCTTCCTTGTGGAACTCGAAGCAAGACTCGTCAGATGGATCTGAAATTAAAGTGGGCTCGTTCGATTTCCACTTCCGTAACGGCATACAAGCAGAGGCAAGAGCATCAGTCACCTTGTGACGCAACATGAGAGCTTTCTCATACACGTCTTCGCCGGTCAGCAGGTCGTCTACATAAAAATCATGAAGAATGACTTCAGCGACCCTTTGATCCTGGCATTCCAGGCCTATTTGTTTTATGCACCTAGTCGCGAGAAAAGGTGCACTAGCCGTACCGTACGTTACGGTATTTAACTGATACGTTTTAAGCGTGCTAGTAACATCATCACGCCAAATGATTTGCTGCAGGTGCCTATCTGAAGGATCTACAGACACTTGCCTGTACATTTTCTCTACGTCAGCAGAGAGAACGTACTTATGAGTTCGAAATCTAAGAATAATTGCAGTCAAATCGTCCTGAACAATAGGCCCGACCATCTGAATTGCATTTAAAGAAAGTCCAGAGGTAGTGGGTGCACTAGCATTAAATACAACCCGTAATTTTGTTGTGGTACTGCTTTCACGCAGGATTCCGTGATGAGGAATATAATATGACCGCAAATCTTGATTAATATGACACTCTGACATATGGCCTAAATAAATGTACTCAGTCATAAAGTCTTTGTACATTTTGTCAAGTGGAGGTTGGCTGAGGTTTCTGCGCTCTATTGACAGAAAACATCGTTTTGCACGATGATATGAATCACCTAAACCCTCCGGAGATTCCTTCAACGGAATCTTAACACTAAAACGGCCATCTGATAAGCGCGTCATGTTTTTTATGAAGTGTTCTTCACACATATTCTCCTCAGCTGAATAAGTTGATGCATCATGGCTAACTTCCTCGAGCTGCCAGAAACGCGTCAATTGGTTTCGGATGTCATCTAACTCATTCGAACTGGAAGAACTTTCGTAATAATCGTTTACGAAATTACATTTAATTGAAGAACGTTCAGAAGAATTAAAATTATAATTATAGCCGCCGTTAATTGGGCCACAAACTAGCCAACCTAGTCTAGTTTGGTGAAGTGTTGGTTTCCCATCACCTAATAAAATCTTATCAGATCCTAATAAACTCCAGAATACATCAGCCCCTATAATCATATCAATAGAAGACGGTGTGTGGAAATATGGATCAGCTAATTGAATATTTGAAGGTATGTTTACATGTACCTGTCTAGCGGGAACATTATCAGTAATTGTGGGTAAGACAAAACAAGTTAAATTATTTGAATACGATTCGTGCAACGACTTAATATGCACACGGCACATTTTATTAACATGAGACAGAGAATTATTTATACCTTGTATCGATCTTTCTGTGTTTACGTAGGGCAACTTCAACTTATTGTATAAAGTCTCTGTCATTAGACAAGCCGAACTACCTGAGTCGAGAAGCGCTCGAGCAATGTGTTCCTTATTATTTGCATCGTAACATCTAATTAGTGCAGTCGACAACAAAATGTTACCTGTGCTAGTCGTATGCGAATGTGCGGAGATATTGGCTGAGAGTGCAACGTGATTGTTTGTGTCGGTAGTGGAGGATGACTCACAGTTAGTCTTATCAGTCGTAACAGCTGATTTGCTTGAAACGGGTTTTTGTTTGTACTCTGCGTTATGAATAAGTGTGTGGTGTTTGCGCTTACATATTTTGCACCCCGATTTCTTGCAATTACTAGGATAGTGACCGTGACGTAAACAGTTATAACATACCTTATAGCTAGGTAGTAAGGACATTCTCTCGTTGACATTTAATGATAGAAATTGTGGGCATGCATTAAGGTTGTGATTACCGTTACACCTAGGACAGTTTTGTGATGAGGAACTACTGGTGTTGTCTGTCGTTAGAAAGGATTTTATTTTTGTGTTGTGTTTTATGTTAGTTGTGGAATGACGTGACTTTTCCAGTGTTTCTATCAACTCAGCGCGATTACGCATAAATTCAATGAACTGCTCAAAAGTGATTCTTTTCGATTTATCAATACGCCCTTTGTATTCTTCCCATTCTCGGAATGATTTAGTGTCTAATTTTTGTCGTATGATGTAAATAAGTAATGTGTCCCAATTGTGAACAGGTTCACCTAATGTTTTTAAAGCTCTGATATTTTTGTTTATATTATCTACGATGCCTTTTAACGCAGTTGAGGACTCCTTTGTGATTGACTCGATATTGAATAACGCTGTAACGTGATTCTCAATTAACATTCTTTCGTTATCGAATCGCTCACAAAGCAGTTCCCACGCCATATTGTAGTTTCGAGCTGAAAACTCGATAGACTGAATTACAATAGCAGCAGATTCTGTTAATGAGGACCTCAAATAATGGAATTTATTGACCTCGTCTATATCGTCATTGCCGTGAATGAGACTAGTGAAAGTATCTCGAAATTCGAGCCAGTTATCGTACGAGCCTGTAAATTTAGGTAACTGTATAGTGGGTAACTTGACGAACTGACGCTTACTACTAGAGGTGGACTTTACTTCCTCTTGCTCAGCTTTTAAGAACTTATTTAGCAGTACTTTAGCTTGAGCCATCAAATCATAATATTGCGATTCAATTGTAGCTCGTTCGAGTACCTCAGAGTCAACGTCACACATACATTCCAACTTTGATTGAACTTCGTTAAATTCGTCATATAAATTATCTAATTTGTTGACTCGCAACTGCAACTCCATTACCTGAGACGGGTTTACCGTAGAATCTTGAAATTTATTTAAATATGTTTCAAAGACGGTTAATCTTCCCTTATAACTGCTTCGCTTCTTTTTAAGATCTTTAATATCAGTCATTTTGACAGGAAGGTGTCGTAGACCTGAAATTATACAGTTGTGATGTTAAATAACGAAACTATATTTAACAAAAATATCTAGGCGTAATAAATAATGAAACAAGCAATTATTGGTCTGAGTTATTGATTAATTTTACAATGTTGACCTTTGATCACTGCAAATTATAAAGAACTACCGTAGTCAAGTAGGTAGGTAAGGTTTACTATTCTATTAGAATAATGTAACAAACAAATTAATTACCTAATAATTTATATTTTAAAGGTTTACAAAGCGACAATTAATGTTAAAGGTTAAAATTAAGAAATAATATTTGTGAATTGAAAATTAAATAGCTAACTAATGTAGGTTAACACAAACACTACTGTACGGTATTATAAGCACTGTTAACTATATTTTACAAATAAATTCAACTTAAAACTTTGTAAATAAATCCTTGTAAATTAATTGTATAAAATAATGTGTAAATAATTTGTAAATATGTATAAAATAACTATGTTACTAACCTTATTTAAGTTTTTATAATCGCTACTTATTACCTATATTTTTTATATTACCTGATTAAATATTAATGAGTGTTGGGTGAATTTAATTGATATTATAATGCTTTGTCTTTAACACTTATGGTTTTACTTCACTTGACCTTCACTTCACTTTCCCTCCAAAACGTGTTCGTCACCTCGTCACTCCGGTAATGTTCAATATAATCTCCAAAATCCAATATTTAGCTTTTTCCACTTTGCTAGTTGTAGATAATATAATATCCGGTTCGTATGGACCATGTGTAAAATTGTAGGATATTTTATGGAATTTTAGAAATCAAAAATACAGGATCGTAGCTTGCAGTGTATCAGGTTTAATTTGCCAGTCATGAGATTCAAAAATCATGGAGGTAGTTAATACTTAACTCCTGATAAAAAACTTATAGCTAAGATTTATAACTACTTATTGCTAACTTAAATTAGTGGTGCAAAATTGAAGTTACGCTTCAACACAAGCACTATGAGAAGGCATGAAACAGGGTCGAAAATTGTATGGAGAAACCCGCTTTCTTTCTTTACCCGATGCGACATCATCGTGAAAATCTACGAGCTCGCACGAAGCATCGCAAGAACTTCTAGTGGCAGCCCATCCTAGACAGGAGGACAGAGTCCCAACAGTGGAAACTTTATACGGATGATCATGCTATGCTTTCATGAACTTTATGATACAATTTACAACATACCTCTTGTTAATTTTACTTGAAACTCAGAACGTAACTACACTTCTGGACACATCTATTGGCCCACCTTGTATTTTCAGTTTCGTTTGGTCCTAGCTAAAATTTTATATTAGGTCGAGCAAAAAGTTTTTATGCAGTTTTGAACCTGGCATATTCACAATTTCATTCAATAGTCTTTTTTTTTAATTTCGAACACAGAATTTAAAGAAACAAAAGACAATTTGGAGCCTGTTTGTTGATATCAAACAATCGAATACTAAGAAAACTTGGTTTTATTGGTTTACTTGGATTTAATTCTTGAAAAAGTGATTGATATCTTTGGTTTTGCAACAAACATTACTTATTTTTAACATTAAGGTGAGGTTCTATCAATAATCTATGGATACTTCACCTGAAGTCGCCGCCCAAGCTGTGGCACTTATTCAGGCCGGACACAGCCAAAGAAACGTGAGTGCTCAACTTAATTTAAGCCGATCTGCGGTCCGAAATGTTTATCGGAGGTACCTAGAGACTGGCGGCTTTGTTCGTCGCCAAGGAAGGCCACGATCTCGGGTCACAACTGAAAGACAGGATCGATTCATCGTGATGACCAGCTTGAGAAATCGTCACCTTACCTCCATTGAGATACAAAACCAACTTCGCGACTTCCACGGAATATCTGTGAGCGCTCGAACTGTTCGGAGAAGGTTAAAAGAACGCGATATGGTACCACACAAGCCAGCTAATGGGCCCAAACTAACGCGAGCCCACCGAACAGCGCGCCTTCATTTCGCACGCAGTCATTTAAATTGGACACAGCAAGATTGGAGCCGTGTACTCTTTTCTGATGAGTCTAAAATTGTGTTACATGGCAATGATGGAAGGAAGAAAGTCTACCGACGTAAGGAAGAGCGTTTCGCACAATGCTGCTTTGAAGAGAGGGTTGCTTATGGCGGTGGCTCATGGACTGTCTGGGGCGGTATATCCGCGAGCGGCAAAACTCAACTTGAGTTTGTTACAGGACCACGGCTGCCAACATTAAATGCTGAAAGGTACATTCGTGAGTGCTTAGAACCTCACGTGATACCATACGCGGACTATGTGGGCCCAAATTTCCTTTTTATGCATGATAATGCAAGAGCTCATGCGGCCGGCATCGTCAGGGAATATCTTCGGGATGTGAACATCACAGTTATGGACTGGCCAGCCAGAAGCCCAGACATGAACCCCATTGAGCACATGTGGGACGAGCTAAAAAGACGTGTTAGGGCTCTTCAGCCAGTTGCCCAGACGATGCAGGAGTTGAAAACTGCCATAGAAGAGGAATGGGAGATGATCCCTCAAAATTTCATAGAGCGGTTGATAAACTCTATGCCTAATCGTATGAGAGCTGTGGTAGATGCCCATGGAGGCAACACGCGTTATTAAATTAAACCTTTATTTGATAAAACATGTTTTTTATTCAAAAATCAATTGCCTTTAACAAGGCGCATATCCGACTTGTTAGGCGTAGCTCCATGTCGTATGGTATTCTGAATTCAAATTTAAAACAATACGATCGAAAAAGATGGTAAAATGTATCAGGTTTAAAACTGCATCAACAGTTTTTATTCAATCTAGCAATCATATTTCGGTAGGGGCCATCGAAACCTAAACTCTAAGGTGGGCCAATAGATGTGTCCAGAAGTGTATTTCACTACTATTATCATTAAAAAAAACGTGACTTAACACAATAAGTTAACGCGTTGCATTTCGTTACGAAATACGATGTTAAACAATCGTGACAAAATAGTTTTACCACGGTATGAAGGTAGCCATTAGTATTTATGTTATGTGGCAATATTTCTTCCTCTGAGCCTTATATGAGAACCACAGACGGAGCAACTAAAGTTCATACAACTAACAACTTATTGTTGCCAGTTGCAGCAACAAAAAGGATTATTATACTGTTGTCTCGATTGCTATAGAGGAACATTGGTACAGGGCGCTAAGGGGACCGAGAGGGAGTACAATTGCTACGGTATGGTGCGGGTGACAGCTGTCGGATTCATACAATGTAAAAACCTAGCCTTTTCTCTCATCTTAAAAACTGTTGTCCTGCTGTCATCATAACCATGCTACGTAAAAAAGACCTTACCATTTGCAAGTTGTAGCAACAAAAAGGATTATCATACGGTTGACTCGATTGGCATTGACCAAGATTGGTAGAGGGCACTACGAGTACTGGGAGAGGGTGAAATCACCCGGAGCGTTACGGTTACTGGTTTGTATACACCAGCAACTTGACACAATTGGTATATGCGTCTGATGCTAGTTATGGCAATCTGTGAGTCCAAGAAAGATCACCAAGTGCGGGAACAGAAATTCGTAACTCATTTGCTAAACGCCTCATGAAGTTCATTGCGAGTTGCCGATTGTCGCAAAGTTGCTGAGTCTGCGGACCTCCGTTCTTCGGCCCTGTGTTTCATAGATGCGTCTAAGTATTTATTCTGTTCTAGGTGCTTCATTCATGCATGATTGAGGGGTTATTGGTTGGACGCGAAGCGAATGCTCGACCTTGCAAATCCTACAGATTCATAATTTTATCAATAAGCAATTGGAAGAACGATGTTTATGAATTTGAATGAGGCAGCGCCAGTACTCATCATTATCGCAAGACATAAAAACAACATCATATTCATCATATTTCGTCATGTTTCGTTTCTTTATTTTTTCGTCATATTTCTTAAATATATTGGGATCATAGTGCCTATTGCGAGTTAGGGCGCCTTCACATTAGCCGCACAGTGCCGCGCGATGGCAACGCGCCTGCAGCGCTGCTTTGTTTTACATTAATTAACGACCATAAACTTAGGAGTCTTTAAGTCGAGAGTGAATAGGTTTCTTCTAGGCAAGCGTGCTTCATCGTCGACCACATCATCGCTAACCATCAAGTGAGATAGTGGTCAAACGCAAGCCTATCATTAATAAAAAAATAAAAAAAATAAAAAAAAAAGTAGTTTAATAACGCAACGGCAATGGATATGGCTATGCTTGGAGTTTCCTTGCGTGATCACATCAGAAATAAAAATATCCGGAGGGGAACCAAAATTACAGACGTACAGATGCCATCACGGATCTTGAGCGGTTGCGCAGAAGTCAAATATTCGGTCTATTCAGTGGTGCGAAGTGAGACGCTGGGGCGGGGAGTGTCAGTGATTGGAATATATCATAGACGTCACTCCTAATTCGTTCCCTGCGTTGCTGCATGTATCTAACAACGAAGACGATGGGCTCGCCAATGTATGGAATGCGCAAAGCGATCCTCACTCTGACGCCGAGCGCTAAAGATCCGTTTTGGCAATTGTAGCCCAAAGAATCGCCAAACTTAAGTGGCAGTGGGTATTGCTTGCACAACAGATGATCAATGGGGATGAAAGGTTCTGGAAGGCCTCCTACAAGGTGGACCGCTGACCTGGTGAGGGTCGCGGGAATCCGATGGATGCGAGACGCACAAGACCGGTCATTATGGCGACACTTGGGGGAGGCTTATGTCCAGTGGACGTCTCTCGGCTGAAATTATGATGGACATTATGGCGACACTTGGGGGAGGCTTATGTCCAGTGGTCGTCTTTCGGCTGAAATTATGATGGTCATTATGGCGACACTTGGGGGAGGCTTATGTCCAGTGTGCAGTGGACGTCTTTCGGCCGAAATTATGATGATGTGTTTAAAAACGAACACAATTAATGAATTAGTCATTCCACGAGTATACATACTGATCTTAGTTATAAAATGGAGCTCAGTTTTTCGCTCTGATTAATTCAATGCGCATTTAGAGGACGGTAGAACGTGAATGTCTGAATCGAGTGCAGCACCAAAGTGTTTACACATAATTATGGCGCATCGAGTTTTGAAAAACCCCACAGACATACAGAATGGCCACCAAAAAAGAGAGGAGAGATAGGGAGACCCTATGAATTTTGGTTCCTTTGAGAGTATCGAAATATAATTTTTTTTTTATTATTATTGATAGGCTTGCGTTTGACCACTATCTCACCTGATGGTAAGTGATGACGTGGCCGACGATGGAGCACGCTTGCCTATTATATTGCCACATTTTTTGCGACTTAAACGGCAGTTTCTTTTTTTCAGACCTGAGTGTATTGTTTTAATTTCAATAAGATACCTCTACGCGTTCCCAAGATAAAGGGTCTTGACAAATAGACTGACAGACAGACAGACAACAAAGTGATCCTATAAGGGTCCCATTTTTGAGGTACGGAACCCTAAAAACAAGATTTTAAACCATACTGACGTTGACGGCTGACGAGTGCGGATGGGCCCTCTTAAGAGAGCCAATCCCTCATAACGGGGAAGAGGTGTGGGCTGAGAAGAACGTGTGACGACTCATCACACGACACTGTCTCGGTTACCAAAGAAGAAAAAAATTACATTCTTCTAGGTAATTCTAGAGAGAAACTGTAAGAGCGCCTCCAATTTATGCGTACTGCACCACAAACGTGCAGCTAGCATTCCGACAACAAGCACCTAAATTGAAAACGTATCTGGCAGCCGCTGCGTTTGTATGCCAGTGATACGTTATTCAACACCTAATTGTACACGCGGTGCTTGTGATGTTGCTGTCCTGTAGTCAACCTATCGCCGAACGGTTGGCGCACCACGCACTTTATATGAAAAATACGATCTTCCGTACGCAGTACCACTAACGCACCGCATCCGCACCGCAGCAGGCCGTCAAAAAACGCACCTTACACACAAACGAGTCAAGAGACGGCGTTCTATGAATCCGAAACTTTAAGACGGTTTTGCCCAATTAAAGGTCACATTGTTCTCAACTGAATCAAGTAAATCAATATTATGACTGCCAGGTGTGAAAGGGGCCGTAAATGATCGCAAGTTCGTTTTATGAGTCTAGAAATTTTCGTAATTATGTAATTTTTGACGAGTCCGAATTTTTAGGGTTGAGCACTGCATTATGAATTGTATCAGCTTTTTAACCGACTTCAAAAAGCAAGAGGTTATATCGTCACCTGTACGGTAAAGTTGCGAATGTGCGTAAAAAATCTTATTTTTTAAAAACAAAGCAGTTTAAAAAAGGGGCCCCTTTTAAACTCCTTTTTCTTATATTTAAAATGGATCGCTTTATGAAACCACTTTCTTTTAAAAAAATAACAGAAGCTTTTTTCATCTCCTTTTTTGCTTTGAGTTTTTGGGCAAATCGTATTGTCTATTAAATTTCTTTTATTTTTAAAATTCAGCTAAGCTTGCTAGAAATTTTACACCATCACTTCTTATTCCCTAAGAAATGGTGACGAGTGACCATTTTGAGAAACTGTCTTTTGTAATTTTTGTCGCAAAACTGCAAATTCTTAGCAACATTGAAATAAGTAATTTTAACAAATTGCTAACAGTGTGTTGCTGAATAGTTTATTGCATCGCTTCTTCTTCCTAGCTAAAACTGTAGAAGTGGTAACGAGGGCTTTTAAAGATCTATTTTTTACAGATTTTCAGACCAAATATATAAAAAAAAAAAATGTATCCAAGATATTTGCTCCCTGTAAAAATTATATAGGTACTATTCTAATTTTGGTCCGAATAAATCTGCCCTGAAAACTACCTTCATTTAAGTTTTTAAGACGAAATAGTTATGTTGTCAAAAATTAATCATGTAAATTGCAAAAGGAAAACCATTACAAGCGCATCAAATTATTACGTTACGTTTTTGATAAGTGACGCACGCGCACGTTAAATCATTATGTAGCCATATACGTATGGTACACATATGCTAATCATACGTCATATTTATTACCGATAGCAATGCTTGCAACTAAACGTTACTTATTGAGATAATTATACGACGTTTTACAAAAACGGATCGATAAAAAGTAAAGCAACAGTTTCCGACATTTTGCCTAATTACACAAAAAAAAGTACAATACTTTATTTTCAGTCTGTTTTTTTTTTTAAATAAAAAATAAAATTATTTAAGCACTAGCTTCTGCCAGCGGTTACGCCCGTTTGAAAATGTATTTATTAGCAGGTAGCTGATGTAATAAATAAGGAGTAACTTAGGCTACTTTTGTTTTAGAAAAAATATATTCAAAATCCTGTAGTCCACGCGAACGAAGTCGCGGGCACAGATAGTCTATACTAATATTACAAAGTTTTTTTTTTGTATTTGTAG
The DNA here is from genome assembly GCA_929112965.1 of Mythimna albipuncta. Classification (NCBI taxonomy): domain Eukaryota; kingdom Metazoa; phylum Arthropoda; class Insecta; order Lepidoptera; family Noctuidae; genus Mythimna; species Mythimna albipuncta. The sequence goes on along the minus strand of OV815983.1, from coordinate 14,717,828 downwards.
GATGTAATATCTGAAAGTACTGGTCTAATTGCTAAAATTTTTTCACCGATAGAAAACTGATTTATTCCTGAGTGACATAGGCTATATTTTATGTAAGCGGGCGAAGCCGCGGGCAAAAGCTAATATACCTATATATTATAATAATAGGAATGATCTCCTTTCTCAACTCTCAAAAAGGTCTTTGATCAAAATTGAATAACTTCAGAAAAATTGGATTTCTTGGCTATCTTTGAGTTTACTGAGAACATATGATTAATTAATTAGATACACGAAGCTAAAGAGCGCTTTATAAGATTATCGATTCTAATTAGGATTAGTAAATCGGCTGACTGCAGGAGGAAAGGTAGGATACCTGTTCATTCCTACCTTTTATGTTATCTCTAATTAATTTTACTCTCGAGTTCGCAGACGGTTAAATCAATTCTCTTTGGACACACTATACCCTATTCGCGTTAGGTAAGAATAGAAATTGAAAGAAACCTTTTTAAATCTGTTCAACCGATTTTAACTTTTAGGCATAAGGTTGGCACTAAAAGCAAAAAAGTGGTTACATTACGAACTATTTCCTGCAGCCGCCATTTGCCATGCCACCCACGTAATAAAAGTCAAAATCGGTTGAACAGACAGGAAGAAAAGGTTTTCATAATGTTATTTTGCATCTTTTTTTCATTCAAGACCAGCGTTGAAAGTGTTTAGCTAGGGATAATTAAGATTAATAAAAATGTTTTAATTAGTAGAGACCCCAGTTCCGAGCAGAAATGTGTCTACTGTAATATTTACCTTTATTATACAACCTCCGCTGTCTGTCCGTCTGTCTGTCTGTATGTCTATGTGTCGGCGGGCTGAGAAGAATGTCCGTGAAGTTTCTTGCACGTTCTTCTCCATAAGGATCTAGGTACGCTTTGGAACGTGCAATTTAGCTTCACTTTTTTTTGGACTGACCGACATTTGACTATTCAAAAGTGCCTGTAAATGGTCATTTGAAATAAATGCTTTTGATTTTGATTAATTTTTGTTTTTGCTGTATCTTATAAACCGTAAGAAAGAGAGAGTTGAAATTTTCACAGAATCTGTATTTCTATTGCCGCTACGGAGCTACAACATCAAATAATAAAATTATAAGAAAGTTACATCGAAAGACTGGAACAATTTGCCTGTTTCGGACTTCCCGTTCGATTATAATTTGGGTGTCTTAAAGGCTAGAGTGAATAGGCTCTTAATATACTAGTGCGCCTCACCATCAACGATTGCATCACTGCTTACCATCAGGTGGGATCGCAGCCAAGCAACTAGTGCTTTGATATATAAATTAAAATTAAAGTTAAAAATTAAAGGGGGGTTCCTCTTTAATTTCCCAGACAAGAGACTTTTGTCGATTCTTTTTTATCGATTTTAATAACGTAGTACGGAACCTTTCGTGAGCGAGTCCGATTCGCACTTAGTAAGTATTTTATTGTTGGTATACTCTAGTGAGTGTAAATTTTGTTCCATGGCTTTCGATACCGTTACAAAGTGGAAAGATTTTTTGTGTTTACAGTTTCAACTTTTTAAGTCACGATGACTCAGGTGTAATACCTATAGTAATGCATCTTTTGTTGTTGGTTGTATTTTTAGTTTTTTTTTTTTTTATTAACTTGGTGGATAGTTGATAAAAGATTAGTTATCAAAACTAGCTTCGTACCTGCGGCTTCGCCCGCGTGAAAGTAGAAAATTATCCCAAGGGAATATGCACCTACTCTGGGAATAAAAAAAAATGTATAGGACATTATTATATTTTTTTATTCCCAAGATCTACTCTAAATTCTCAGGCGATGAAGGGTGAAGGAATATTTGTGTAATGTGATGTTATGATTTGTTGAAAAAATATTGGTGGATAGCAAAATGTCGTTTGAAGTGACGTTATTTTTTAGGTGGTAAATCATCCAATGACTTCTCCTGATCTGGGTAGAGTGGGAGGGGATTTCAGACTTTTACTGACTAAAACCACAGCTGTGTCCCTTCAGTTGCCGTTTGCGTTCTAGGACTATGGGTTCTACTAAGTGGCGTGCAGTTAGTATGAACTACTACGTACCAGTTACGGTCGTGTGACGTCATTTAAGCGAGAAGTACACTATACCGACGCACACGTGTAACACGCCTGATTTGTACGTAAAACTACGTCACGCGGCGTGTATCTAGTGTAGCTCTACAATTCTAGTTTTCATATAAAATGTATGGAGCCCGACGCGCCCAGTAGCCCGATTCACGTAATCAAAACCGTAACGATATCGCAGCGATTTAGTCGTTTAGACCATTTCCGTATTCACATCCATCAATCGAGTTTGAACGACACCGATTTTATAGTCGTTTGAAATTCGTCAATTTAAAATAAAATCTGTATTACATTATCCTGGTAGAATGCTTATTAATGTAACTGGAAATAAGTCGATAGATCGTAAATACCGCTTTTGGATAGGACTTCGATCTAACGACTATTTTCAACGATATTTGGCTTGTTTGATTTTACGTGAATCGGGCTACAGATCAGCGTGTCATACGTGTGAGCAGTGTACTTCTTGCTTTAAACGCGTTGCTGTTTCTGTTAGCTTTTTCAAAAGACCTTTTCTAAGAAAAAAAAGAAGAATATTGTGGTATTTACAACAAATAAATGTAGCAACAACAGCATTATGAGAGCAAGCTGTACGTTTTGACTGTCCCTTTCAAAGTCAGTGGGTCATGTCTTGTGTAGGTGTGGCCAGTCATGGTAAATAAAACGTAAAAAACAGGTCAAGAGTGAGTCGGATTTGCGAACAGAGACCCACAATTAGAAGATTATAAACTGAACTAAGTAATTGATTATATTATTTTTTTCTTTTATTACATTTTAATTTATTGGCTATTTTAGTAAACTTTATTGTATTTGCCTAGTATTAGTATTTAATTTTTAAAACCTATGAACCAATGCAGATATATTAGAAGAGTTACTAACAAATATTGTGAATCAAATGTCGTGCATAAATAAATTATTATTATTTTTATAAGAACAGTTTATATGTTTTACTTCTCATTTTTAAAAAAGACTGACCTCTGAGTTTGTTTTGGTGTTTCTTTGCAGCATAGTCAGCTAGAAAACGCCAGCTTCATCTAGTTTAAATTAACGAAAAAATAACAGACCTGTAAAAGTGATTTGCAAAATAAATATCATTTATCATTTACAGCCCATTTAACCTTTAAAATACCAAAATTAAAGACACAATAGAAAGACAATGCCAGAATGAACACCGGCGTTCGCTAGGGGTTTAATGAATTAATGTGAAGTTCTTAACCAGTTGCCATTCATCCATGCATAAATACTGTTTAAATAGACTGATAATATTATTTAAAATTTAAAATCAAAAAGTTAGGCAAATTAATTGAGTGTCTATTGAACAGCTTATTCTAGAATAAAGGTCATTAAACAACAGAAGTTTGCCATTTTGATTAAACAATTAAAAATTCTAGGCTATTTGTCTAATTTCAAAACAATGTGTACTCAAGGCCTTAGCATTTTTAATCACCAAGTTAACTTGGTTTTTTTTTTGAACATTATTCTAGCTTATCTTTTTTTTTTTATAATGACCATCTATACATCCATACATATAAATAAAATTGGAGTGTCTATTTGTAATATTGAAATAACTGCTTTTTACCACATGCATATGAATATATATATGGTACATACACCAAAATAACATTTTTTACAATTTTTTCTGTCTGTCTGTTTGTCCGGGCTAATCTCTGAAATAGCTGGACCGATTTTGATGGGACTTTTCTTGGCTGTTAGCTGATGTAATAAGGAGTAACATAAGCTACTTTTATTTTAGAAAAAATAAATTCAAAATTCTGTAGTCCACACCAACAAACACGAAAAAACTTATATAAGTAAATGATTATTAATTTGTATTTCTTTAAACACAAAAATATGGAGTGAAGTAATGTTTTATAATAACATCTTGTCTGAGATAAATGTGTTGAATTTTAATTAAGATTGTTGTTTGTTAAATTTGTTACAATAAAAACAAATTTAGTGAGATTATTTTGGATGAAAAATATTTTTAAGAAACATTATTTGTAAATATTTACAGTTGTTTAGGTCCTATGAGGAACAGTTATATTTAGAATGTCTTCAAAACATACCTATCAGAATGCTCCAAAACAAAGTAATTATGTGAATCATGTGTTAATTTAAGTGCAAAATGAAAATTATAAGGAATTAAACTAATGCAAATAAAACCTGTTTGCTGACAATGACCCTAGCATACAGTAACAAAGAAATGGCCAGCAACTGTGTACTGTGGACCAATGTACGTGCAATAACAATTAATTACGCATAATAGACACTATAATCCGTTGTGAGTGCTTAAGGCCATAAACATAGAGAAAAAAAAAATGCGCAATCAAGACCATGGCCTACATACGGAATTACGAAATATCACCAGCCAGTACATACGGAAGAACACTGCTAACGTAACGCACCTACCTACTAGTTTATCAACGTGTTATATATAGATACGTTGGCCCACGGAGTCGTGAAAAGAATGCACGCTCCTTACCCAGACCAATAGGCAAAGGTCTACATGAATAAGAACCTTCAAATAAAATGTTATTAATAACTTTTCACAGGTGTACAACAAAGAAATGTTGATAAAAACACACCCCATATTGATTTTATATAGGGTCGTGACAATCAGCTGACGGCCCTACAGCTACTTATTTACATGGTGGCCCTCGAACGCAATAGGTTCTTTGTAATGACGATAACAAAGAAAGGATACAGTTTGATGACATCGGTGTCCATGCGTCGTTTCCCAGCGCTCGGTGACGACATCTTCGTGATCTATTACTAATAAATCACAATATCGAACACGAACACTAGAACTAACTCACACTAGACGCAGCGAAACCAATTTTTCGTCCACCAGCAGCAGTCAGAAAAATAACATTGTAGAAAAACAATGGACACAAACCATAGACTAAAATTTCGAAGATGATGTGTAATGAAAACGATGTTGCCACAAAGCAAAATCAGTAAAACTGTAGAAAACCACTGATTTTAGCTTTATGTGAATGGTTCTTTATAATAGACAATGACCATTCCAGAAGATTATGCGTCAAAAATTAAAAAGGATGCAAATTTGTCTATGCGTCATCATCAGCGAAACTTCGCGTGTGTGAACCAAGGAAGATTATTTATAATTCAGTTTTAATTATAGATTTCTTTTACATATACATCCCAAACTTAGTTAGAACGACGCGTTTGTGGACTGCGACGCTCCGTCGGCGCGCCACGAATGCGGAAACATGTGTTTTGATGTGAACATCAAATCGTGATACATGACAACAAATTCTAATTTATCGGAGTTTACGTGTGTATTAATTGTGTATAGGAGTGATAAAGGGTTGTTGTGAGATCTTATGGTAGTGGTGATTGCTGTAGCGTATCCGTGTGAGGCTGGTGATAAGTGATAAAGTGCGGTCATTTCCGGTGTGTTATTCGTGATGTGGGCGCCCCGGTGAAGTCTCCTTCTGAATTGTTCTGACGTCCTGGTGCAGCCATGGCGAACACAGGGATCGGGGTCTCTTTTGACCCTAATGACATGACCAGGTAAGCAAAAAATCACTAAAGTCAACCTAACCACAATACCTCATAATTTCCTGTTTCTCTTCATGATTTTCCTAATAAGGAAGTAAGTGCTAATTATTGGCAAGTTTCACTGCACTTTGCACTGCGATATTTGGTTCAAAATACTCCATACACATGATAAAAACAATATCCATAAATAAGCTAAGAATAACAAAATTTTATGTCCGGTTGGTATTTTGCTTTTCTATAATTAAATAATATAAAATCAAAGCTATTATATAGAAGAAATGCCTTAAAACCACAATTTAACTCGGTAAAGGAAACAAACTGATTTATTTATTAGGTTTTCCTTGTAATTTTAAATAGGCACTATTTTTCTTTGCTTGAAATATGCAGTATCAAAGCGTAAGCTGTTTCAAGTAGTACACACGGTTATCATTCTCCTGGTTGTGATTGTTGCAGCAATATGTGTCTTTCTCCTGTGGATAATATGTTTCATTTTTCATCTCAATGCTTTTTCACATGGTAAGGAAAGCTTTTTTTTTTCTTTTGCTGTTCTTAATTGTTAGTTTCTTGACCCTTTCATTTATTGAACGCTGGCATTCACTATCTCATTGTCTTTCTATTGTGTCTCTAATTACGGTATTCGGAAGTTTAAATCAATAGATATTTGCGCTTCAAGTAATTTAATAATTACTGAGTTACAAATTATGCTAATTAGAATATATACCCATTTAAGATGTATCCCTAATTAATAAGGTTCCATTAGTTAATTAATTGAACCTTCTAAATAGGTATGATTGTAAATGTGCGCATCTATTGTCTGTCTATTGTGTCTGTAATTTCCACAATTGAAAGGTTAAATAATTAAATATTATTAAAAAAATCCCAAGTCTAGAGGTTAATCAGTATAGACTATATTGATTAACCTTTCAAATACCATAATTAGAGACACAATAGAAAGACAATGAGAAGACAAATGCAGGCATTTGCTTGGGATTTAATGTATTAAAGCCGAGCTATGTTCCTCCGTTTGTCTTTTATGTTCTAAGGCCACACTTACCCTTTCAAACATTCCCCAAGACACTGCACACTCTAAGTTCATTATGCAATATTTATTAGCAACTAAACTGTATGTTAACAGCATACAATAATATCAGTTAATCTACCTTTGATAATGCTGCTATTTATAGGATGTTTATAAATATTCACACTTTATTACTAAGTGTGTATGATTTTTAAATCAATTTAATTTAAGTTCGCAATATTACACTGCGTCTTTGACATTGACGCACACATGAATACCATGGAACCAGTACATGATTCTGTACCCCCTGTTGTGGAATTTTTCATCGGTTTTTCCTTTAAACTGTACAAAATGTCATCAGGATTGAATAAAAGTAACGATTTTATCTATCACAATGACTTTTAATTACTTAATTCAATTTTTTTGTAAAAATAACATCGAAGTTGGTTAGAATAACTATTTTACATTTAAAATTAGAAAAGAACAGGGTTTTATTAAAGAGTTAAGAAAAAATGCCGACGATAAATACCACCACAGGGGGTTCCAGAATCATGTACTAGATCCGCAGTATTTGGGCATCGATGTCAAAGACACTGTGTAAAAGTAGAAACTGTGACATATCAACGCACTGCCGAAGCTACTGGGAGTCTGAAAGCTAAGCTAAGCGTGAGCTAAAGGGATGAAATTCCCTGTCGGAGTCTGTGTTTCCTGATAGCTGTAACCTAGGGGTCTTTAGTTTTGTTGCTATGAGGAAATATTGGTTCTAGGCAAGCGTGTTCCATCGTCGGCCACATCATCGCTTACCATCGGGTAAGATTGTGGTCAAATGCGTGCCTATCCAATATTAAAAAAAAAATGGGTTCCAAAGTATGTATGGATAACCCTAATTTCATAAGGGCATCATGTTGCACAATGGCACTTCCCCCTTCCTTCCTCTGTTTATTTTTACTCCCATTACATGAAAATAGTTGTCATTGGCATTATATTTTGTTAGCGAGAGGGCCTACAATAATACCAAAATACCTAATGTGGGCTTTCGCTTCTAGAATTTCCATTATACTTATGTATTTAACAAATATGGTCATGTCGAGTAAATTGTTATTTTATTTTACACTAGCTTTTGCCCGCGCGGCTTTGCTCCCGCTCTTCCCTACTTCAGCCTACTATACCCTACTCTACCCTACCCTACCCTACTCTACTCTACTCTACCCTACTCTACCCTACCCTACCCTACTCTACTCTACCCTACTCTACCCTACCCTACCCTACTCTACTCTACCCTACCCTACACTACCCTAGTTTTCAATTTTTTCCATAAGAACCTTCTCCTCATAATAACGAACACAACAAAAAAAAATTAGCGAAATCGGTCCATGCGTTGTTTAGTTATGCGCTTACCAACACATTTTGCGATTCATTTTTATATTATAGATTACCTTATTTGAACTAGATAGGTATAATAATAAGGTACTATGCTTTCCAAATGTGAATGGGAACGATTGTCAGGTAGTGACGTCACGTCGAACTGTCAAATCGAAAATTTTTTGGCAAAATTGAAAAACTCTGAGATGAGTGAAATTGAAGAACTGGATTCTGATTAAACTTTTTTGGTTCACAGTTCGTAAATAAATTTTATTGTTCGTAAATTAATAAGAGTTGAAACTTTTTCCTCGATTTGACGATAAATCGTGACGTCACAACATGGCAATCGATCATAATCTCATTTAAAACGCATTGTACTAGCTGCTACCAGCGGCTTCGCACGTGTTAATTCATTAAACCCCAAGCGAACGCGCACCTATTGTCTTTCTATTGTGTCTGTAATTTCCACGATTGAAAGGATTTAGGTCTCTTCATATAAACTTTAGAACCCCATTTCGTTCCTTTAGGGGGTAAATTTTAGAAAACCCTCTCTTATAGCTCACCTACGTCATTAAAGGAATCCTTGTGCTAAATCTCACACTCCTAGACCTTTTTTTTAGGTTGGAAAATAATTCAATGACATCTCCCGCTCTTGGGCGAAGCGTGAGGGTGTGTCAGACTCTTACTGACTAAAAACTCACTCCTATTCCTTTATTGCCTTTCATATGAGAGCCGAGTTTTCAGAAACAAACCTTTGGCCCCAGTAGGCTTCGACCCTGTTTTGGAATAGCCTCTCTTATAGCTCACCTACGTCATTAAAGGAATCCTTCTGCTAAATCTCACACTTCTCCTAGGCCCATTTTTTAGGTGGGAAAATAATCCAATGACATCACCCGCTCTTGGGCGAAGCGTGAGGGTGTGTCAGACTCTTACTGACTAAAAATTCACTCCAGTTCCTTTGTTGCCTTTCATACGAGAGCCGAGTTTTCAGAAACAAACCTTTGGCCCCAGTAGGCTTCGACCCTGTTGGGCCCCTACCTACGGTTTGCTAAAACCTCTTTGAGGCGCGCTTGGAACACTACGCGCCGTCGACTCCTAGGCCCTGTAGAATAGAATAGAAACTTTGTACACCAAAATAGTTAAAAAAAAAAAAACTATTTGTACTGCCTATAGTTTCGGCTATGCGTACATATGTCAGTCAGCCAGCTTCTCCTTTTATGTATTTAAAGAAAAACAGAATAAAAACTTTACGGTAACATGCATGCAATTCTTTTTCCAAGAATTGTAGATACAAAATTTTGAAGAATACCAGAACTCTCCTTAGTCGTTCACTCTTGACTGAGTGGTCGTGGTTGATGATATTGCATTTTCATTTGGCGAGCGAGGCCCTTGCGATGCGTCTCCATTTGTCCCGGTTCACGGCGTCTCGAGAACTCTGAACTAAGGAGGTTTGTGTTGCAGCTTTGATGAGGTCTATCCAACGCGTAGGTGAGCGCCCGCGTGACCGCTTCCCCCTACTTGTCCCTGGACAACGAGTCGCTCAATGGAGTGTTCGTTGCGAACAACGTGACCAAAATATTTGAGGATTCGTACTTGCACAGTCGACAATAACCTCCTAAAATCTTTCAATATGCTCTAATGTGAAGCATAAAATAAGTTTTACGAGTTTCCCCATTCTTTGAAAACTGTTTGTTTATCTCTAAATACAAAAACAAAGCAGACTAATAATACATTACTGCCTGGACTTTGCACTTTGATCAGCAAAACAGGCTGGTTTGTGCATTCATCAAATAATAATAAAATAATTCACACAAAATATGCTCTAAGATGTGGAATTGTTGTCATCAGGACAAATACTTACCTGTACCTACAACACAAAAAACCCGCTCCTGCCCCTACCGCTTTTAGTCACGCAAATTACTGTTTTCGCACTAGTGCAGAAAAGTTCGTTAGCTCACCCCCACCACAATCTATATCTTGTTTTTATGTTTTTTTTGTTTGTAGGAGGTAATCTCTGAAAGTACTGGTCCGATTGCGAAAAAAGTTTCACTCATAGAAAGCTGCTTTATTCCTGAGTCTCATAGACTATAGTTTATACACGCGGGCGAAGCTGCGGGCAAAAGCTAGTGTATTGTATACATCGTATTAGGTTGGGCAGTGAAGAAGTGGAGGGAGGCCTTTGCCCAGGCGTGGGACAGAACAGGGTAACAAAAAAAATGGTTGCCTGTAAAGTCGGTTTTACGGGCGAAGATTTTACGTGACAACGTCCATGCGCCGATTCAATGCGCCTAATTCTCTAGTGCTGCGCGCGCGGCAGACCGATCATAGTTGAGTGGGAGAGAGACGCAAGGCATTCGGCGGGCCTCTCTCTCGTTCGGTGACTCATCGTAACGTTACCGAGCGTTACACTTTTTCATAAGTGACTCCCAGCCGCAACCTAATTTAAGACGTTGTCACGTCAAAAAGAAATGCAAGCAGCCCCCACTTGTCGCCGGGCAGCCCCCGTTTATTTATTAGCACTCGGCATCGTAACATTCCGCCTCGGACGCATTGACAAAGTTTCTGTACTTGTACCAAAATGTACTATTTGATGTTACCTATGTTGCCTTTTTGATTTCTTGAAGAGGGAAATCATCAAATAACTTCTCCCGCTCTAGAGTTGAGCGAGAGGGCGTATCAGACTTCTGGCTAAAACACAAATGTGTGATTCAGTTGCTATTTGCAATCCCATACGTGTTAACTTGACGTGTTAAGAGCGGTCAACCCAAGATACATTTCGCGATTATTTATTTATTTATTTACTCAAGAAAAACCAAAACTAAAAAAAGGATAACAACAGTTTAAGAGACATTGAGCCAATTACGGGTTCTCATGGTTAGAAAGAGTTAGTTCATTAAACCCCAAGCGAACGCCGGCGTTCGCGCATCGATTGTCTTTCTGTTGTGTCTCAAATTGACGGCATCTGAAAGGACTAATAGAAAACTTGCGATCACTAAAAGCACATTAAAAAATAAAGAACATAATTAAACATCACCAACGTACAATCAGCACTACGCACTTTTGAAAAAGGTACATTATTACACATCTCTCTCGAAATACTTCAGAAATGCAGGTATCTTGTGGATGTTATATTCCAGTGCAATCAAAACATTTTGTATAATATTAGATCAGTAATGATCTTTAAAAAACTACTTTTTTGCGTGAATCTTTTGGCCCCTCATAAACAAACAAAACAAAAAAAAAAACTACACACACACATGACACACACTCATAAAAAATATTAAGTCTATAGAAACTTGCATATTTATTCGAGATTCTGAATAAATAGGTAATTATAATTAATCTTTTTGTTAATTCTTCATTAATTGTATAATTAGAAGTCTGTTAGCGCTTATGATATGCCAGTATAGGGAAAAGCTATTTACTAATACCATTCAAATAGAACTTGTTTACTTCTAATTTTATGTTAGGATAAACCCAAAGGTTTGAAATTCATGATTACCAAATATTATTACATAAACATTTCATAATAATTCCTTATTTATAACTACATATTAGTCATCTCTATTTGTTTCCATTTAAAAATATTAATATGGTACACTTAAGGCGTACCTATAGTCTCTTAAACATCTGGCCGGAATTAAATGCACATATTCTCGTACAGCCGCCTGCGCCCGCATAGAGCCCCGCTGAACTTTAAAAGCATTTTCTTTGCGAAATATTGATTAGTTTACATAATAATAGAGTGCTAACGGCCCCGACTTACGAGTTGTTGTAGGTCGCGGGTTCGAACCCAGCCAGGTGCATTACTTTGTGTAATTTATTTCATCACCATTGGTCTCAAAACGGTGAAGGAAAACATCGTGAGGAAACCGGCCTGTCTTAGAACCAAATATTTGAAGTAATATCCACCAAATCGCACTGTGCCCGTGTGGTGGATTACGGCCCGTTCCCTCTCCTAGAGAGGAGGCTCGAGACTCAATAGTGGGGACATTATAAGACCAACTGTGCTAAGCAATGCTATACATACAGCTACCATTACAGAAATGAGATGCCATAGTGGAGAAAAAAAAAAAAATAACAAAGTATACCATTAAAACCAATTACAATACAAAAACAATAATAATAGAATCAAATTAACACAAATTAGTAAAAAAAACATCGATCAGTGGGTAAACAGCGTGCGGACACTCACTCACACAAACTTTCCTTCAGTATGCGTTACACAAAGCTTCCACAGCCCGCATGCGGGCGCCCTATCGACTAATGAATACGATTCTTTACATGTAGTAGGCCCTATGGTGTGCGAGAAATCTTCTGCACTTAATTTGTTGCATGCGGGATGCTGACTCTATCTATAAAAAATAAGCCTCAATATGTGTATTCAATCAATAAGTCTTTTTACACACGCACTTAAATATTTACAAGATAGAAAAGTGGAAAGTAGTGAAACTATTATTTTATTGTTCCGTTTCCGTCTACATCTCATATAAAATGAGAAACTGACTCAAATCAAATCAAATCAAAGCATTTATTTCAAATAGACCATTTACAGGCACTTTTGAATAGTCAAATGTCGGTCAGTCCAAGAAAAGTGGAGCTAAATTGCACGTTCCAAAGAGTAGGTCTCTATGGAGAAGAACGTGCAAGAAACTCCATGGGCACTCTTTTAAATCATATTATGTGTTACATATAATGCTTGGTTACATATTACTTGTTGCTTCTATCATGTGAGCACAATGTCGATAATGAAATAAACATGTAAAATAATTAAAAAATAGAAACTGAATTAAGCTACTGGCAGCTAAGAGATGACCATCTGACGGCACCCGTTCACGAGCATGACGCGTGCATCAGCCCCACTCAGCTCAACCATTTTGAAGGGAACTGAACGACCCAATAACACGTGCCACCAACAGCGAGACATTTGAGTGAGCATGACAAACTCTCAACTGCCATGCTCGTAATGTCAAAAAAAAAAAAAAAGTTGTACCCTAATAAAAATGCTCCATGGTACTTCACATTCACAAACTTGGAAAAAGTGCTTCTACATTATACAATGCAATTGTGTCTTTCAAATTAAAAAATAATAATATTAGTTTCCAACTAATCAACTAATTAGTACGCCCTAGTGGTAGTGGAGCTGGACCAGCATTAGACTAACTGATATATGAACTCATAACTGATATATGTATACACAATCGTAACTGCTAGGACGACGAGTGTGAATAGTTTGCACAAGGTTTTATTTTTATGCAAGGGGCCATTCATTTATTAGGTAAGACGATTTGAGGGGGGAGGGGGTTTGACCATGTTTAATTTTTTCGGATTTTTCCGGCCAAGGTTGGATATGCAAGTGACATGAGGCTCTATAAAAAAGCAGCAGATCTGTAGCCTGATTCACGTAAAATCAAAGAAGCCAAATATCGTTGAAGTTTTATAGTCGTTCGATCGAAGTCCTATCCAAAAGCGGTAGTGACGTGTTCCTTAATCGGGATTGGGTAGAACGACAACTCAACTGGCTCGAAACTAAACGATCTAACGACGACTTATTTCCAGTTACATTAATAAGTATTCTACCAGGATAATGTAATCCAGTTTGTTTTTATCGACTCTTCGACCAAACGACTTTAAAATCGATGTCGTTCAAACTCGATTGATGGATGTGAATACGGAAATGGCCTAAACGACTAATTCGCTACGATATCGTTACGGTTTTGATTACGTGAATCGGGCTTCTGAACTCACAACCACTATGAGGAGCCAACTAATTCAGTCGCTGTGGCCGAAATCAGCTAGACGGTATCATCATCATGATCATGATTTTTTAGGGTTCCGTACCTCAAAAGGAAAAAACGGAATCCTTATAAGATCACTTTGTCCGTCTGTCTGGCTGTCTTAAATCAAATCAAAAAAATATTTTATTTTACATAGGCCTACATGGGCATTGGGCACTTATAAAACGTCAGAAGCTAGTGCACGGTTCCAAATTGGTCGTTTCCTATGGAGAAGAACCGGCAAGAAACTCCATGGTTACTCTTTTAAAAAAGTGGTTGTTTTACAATTTGATAGATATTATGTAAGAACAGCGTAGTCTGTCTGTCAAGACCCTTTATCTCAAGAACGCGTGGAGGTATCGAGTTGAAATATAAATAAACCATATTGTCGTGTTTGTAGTCCCTTCAAGCTATAAAAAAATCAAACTTCTAAGTTAACGAATAAAAAAGATATTTTGATACTCCAAAAAATCGAAATTCATAGGGTACTTCCCGTTGACCCAGAATCTTGAAATTTGGCACAAAGCAAGATCTTATAGCACAGGTATATCTGAAAACCGTAGGAAAATTCTTCGAGAATTCATTCGGGAATTGTAGTTTGCACGGAACTCTTAGTGCGCGAGTCCGACTCGCACTTGCCCAAAAAATAGATACGTTTTCGCATTTTATTATGTTAGGATAGACTTAGAAAGCTATCAACATTTATAAACTAACAGTTAGAAACTATTTCACGCAAATCCAGTTTTTGCGTGTGTGAAGTGAGTTTGTAACAAACACCCGTATATATATATATATAGTATAAAAACTTTGGCGTTTATAATATTAGTAGGATAATTATACAAAAAAAAAAAAATAAGGATTCAAAAATCATTAGTTTCTAAGAGATCAGTTTTAGAACTTTACCTTGAAATTTTCACAACTCACGAAGCGTAATTAGCGTGTTGTATTAAGACAACAAAAACATTTTGTTGGTAATTAGCAGCTAACTATAACGACCTTCAATCGTTCTACAAGTGAAACCGTTCGTTCCTAGACTAGTTTATATTACTTCCTTAAAGGGTGACCACATGGTTATAATTCAACGTCCCAACCAAGGTGACCTTGCTAGTTGCAATCCGTGGAGACAGCAGTTGTAATCCATGACCTTCAACGCCCTTGGCTGGGAGGCGCATTTTCCCAACAACCGTACGTATTGGTGCGTGGATTACATCCATGTAGTCGCAACACAAATCAAGGTCACCTGGTTGGAATGCCAGTTTGCAACCGTTTGGCCAACCCATTAGTATTGGAAGGCTTTCTGGATTGATAGGATTAGTTTTATTGCCTGACGTAGGATTTAAACCCAGTAAACGAAAACTATCTGTTTCATAAATTAACTATAGAAAATGAAACAAAAGTTTTGGAACAGATTCAAAGCATTTTATTTCAAATAAACCATTTAATCTCTCGTGTGCCGTAATTAGAGACACAATTAAAAAGTCATTGTGTTTCGCGTGGATCCACGTTTAGACACACAACGGGTTAAAGGCACTGTTGAAATGTCAAGAAGTCAGTAGGAAAAATGATGCTAATTGCACATTCGAATACGTTGATCTCTATGGAGAAGAATGTGCAAGGAACTCCATGGACACTCTTTTCAATCAGTCATATATTACAAATATCTTGGATCCATGTTTCTTGTCCTTACTATTATGTGAGAACAATGTAAATAAAGTAAAAAAAAACTATGTATAACAGAAGTGGACCCAAGACAGAGCCTTGTAGCATTCAATTTACTTTTAAAGGCTTATATGTGACAAAACTTTAATTTGTCTTTTAATCGTCTCCATGTAGTTTTGGAGGAGAATATCAGGAGATTGTTTTCTTTTAGTATGCGTCAAATATTGCAAAATTAAGATATTGTGAAGGAGGTAGGAATTAAATGCTTCATTAAATTATTTCCTTATCACTCATGTCTTTTGGTGGATATTCTGATAGTTTTGTTTCAAATGTTGCTGGTACTTAAAACATTTACGATTAATTTAATATGCTGTAAATATCACATTTTAATGACTCAAGCAATTCTAATTTTTAATTGCTGATGTGAAGAGAGATAAGTTTTATAAACAATCTTAACATGTCTTTTATCAAAAAAAATGTTTATAATAAGGTATTTCCCTAAATCGATGTTAGGTAACTGACAAAATTTAAATGATCGGTGTATGTCTTTGATACGATTTAATTTAAATAAAAAGACATATCAAGATTGTTTACGTTTAGTTAACTAACCTAAAGAGATGGAGTATAGTCTTATTAGCCTCCGGTTGAACCAGATACGAACCGAGAGGCTGTCTTTGAAGGCTGTTAAAACTGTAGTAAAGAATCATACGCACTATGCGGCTAGCTGTGCGGCTGACCGCAAGCACAATTATGTATGTAATATTCATTTTTATGCGCACTGCGATGCGGCTGCCCGCATTCGCAAGTGTGTCCTGCGGTCAACCGCACGGTTACCCGCTTATTGCGTATGAACCTTAACAGAGTGGCTATTAGAGAGGAAGTATGCCTACATGGAGTCTCTACTCACATACATCACCTAATCTCTCACGCACCCCGATTTTGTATGCTATTCTAACGATACCATTATTTCTATCAACAGCTGGTACTTCAGAGAGCTGTCCCGCGCTGAAGCGACGAGGTTACTCCTCAATGAGACGGAGAGTGGCGTGTTCCTCGTCAGAGACTCCAAGACTATTACTGGAGACTATGTGCTATGTGTCAGGTTAGTACTATAATTGTTTTAATTTAAAACTTCTGTTCAGAAACTAACCTTTTCTTTAGAACGTAGGATAATTTTCCTGAAAATAGAGCTAAGTTAATATACATTTATGATTTGTGAACCTATGTTGACTCCATCACCAATTTGGTGTTCTGTTCTTGAAGACTTAACATTAAAGTCATGAAGGAGACCTTAATTTTATCAACCTTTATATATTCAACCTTTTAATGACCCCACTGCTGGGACTCTTTAATGTTCCCACACTTCTCATTGCTGGGACTCAGTTCTTTCTTTAGCAGCTGGAAAAGAAATTAAAACAAAAATGCTGTGGTAAATTGTCAAGCACTGGAAACTTATCGTTAATAAATCAATCTATCAATAAATCACATCAGCTAACCCTAAAAATGAAACCCAAGAGTCTAATCGAAATTTTATTTAGAACAAGAAATCTAAAGTAGGCCAAATATCTCTCGATCTCAATGACAAAGCCTTGACTCACCTCACTGACTCATCAACGCTCAGCCCAAACCCTTGGACCTAGAACGCTGAAATTATGCACAGAGGTTCCTTTTATGATGTATACAAAGAAAGAAAAAGGATTTTTTTCAAAAATCACCCCTAAGGGATGAAATGGTGGTCTGAAGTTTGTAAGGACAAACCTATTTTCACACAGACAATGCCGTTGGCAGAAGCATGCTTTCAATTCAATTGAATGTGTTTTCAATACACTTAATCACTTTTAGGCACGCAATAGACTGTTTTCCGCACTAGCGCAGAAAAATGCGCCTGCTCTCCCTGCCACAATGTTATTACATTTATTGTGTCAGGCTGGGCGCGCGTCAACCCCCGTTTATTTTTTTTTTCTTAAGTGTGTTGAAAAAAGTCTTTTGATATACGTGCAAATTTGTCACTGCAGCCCTCGGTCCCATAACCAGGGACCGATAGCGCTTTCCTTTTATAGGGTTTTACCCCGGGTTTTGAAGGGCTAGGATATTTTAATTCAATTAAAAACCCCCATGGTTTTGCTGGATAGTTTTTTAGCTAACCTTCTCGAGGGAAACCCATTCATTAACTATCCCAAAAAATTATCCGGGTTTTTACAGTCGAATACAAAAAGCGCTAACAATCAGCTATCCCATTCTGAAAGGGAAACCCCTTCGTAAGCGCTAACCAATATATAATTTCATGCAAGTTTGAACCGTATTTTTAGCACAATAAGAGCGATCTGAAGCCAGTAGCAGCACGTGAATGATGAATTCGGCAACTCTAAGGCACACAAAGATACGCCTCCCGATCACCGCGTTATCCTAAAATATAACTTATTTTCTTTGCTTTAAAATTTATCGTGTGCCGTGCGTCGTGTAAGTGAGTGCAGCGTTGACGCAGCGCGTGTTTGTGTGCATGATGTTGTGTTTGTTTACAAATAATACGTCACGGGAACGGTAATAATATGATATTATTACCGTGTCACGGGCGTACAGCCATTTTTGCGAGAGACATTCGTAATAAGTACCTACTATTTACCGCATACGAATTACGATGCGCTCGCTCTAATTTATACCGATAAGGTTAATTATTTTTATAGTGTTAGTGTTCTTATTAGTGCAGTGACTAATTCATAAATAATGCCTCAGCCAAGAAAAGATGCAGTGCATAGATATTTTCAGTTTGACGAGAGAAATAATTCCAGCAAATGAAAAATTTGTGAAAAAAATATGAGCTCACCGAAAAACAAATTAATTTTTTACCTAGTGTACGCATCACACTTCTACGATACACAGAGGCGTAGCTTGAACTAATTTAGACGTTGTGCATCAGAGAGGCCTTTTCTTTCATAAATTCGAAACAAGACTGCGACTGTCGAAAATTAGCGTTCGAACACATCGTCGCTTACCATCAGGTGAAATAGTGGTCAAACACGAGTCTAGAAACCAAACCCTCGTTGTTAAAGAGCTCCTGCACACGTGAGGACTGGTACACATTTGGTTCGAGGCTGTAGACGAGCCCCCCCCTTCTATACATCATTATATTAATACCTACGCACACAACTAAAATACGCTTCGTGCCAGCCTATTGGCCAGGCGCATGAATTTGGTGAACTAACCGTGAGCCTTCCTATACAATTGTTGTATACTACCTGCGGAACTTTTGCCGATGGTTACCTCTCGCTTTCTCAAATTCAAAAACTTCTGACGACTAGGCAATTCGTATTTGTTTCACTAAAAAGTTGGGTAAATAAAAATTAAAATAGTAATGAAATATCATTAGGTATATAGCTTGATGTAGAATCCAAAGTACTTAGGTACCTATTGTAAAAAACGTAACTTACCCATTTTATAAATTTTTAAGCATTATTAATAATGCACGTCACATTCACATCTCGTCATATACTATGTATTATATTATATCTGTATCTGTATCTGTAGTATGCAGACAGAGACCCCAAACAAATCGCGCATGATTTCGCGCCATTACGGTTAAACAACAAGCGAACGCCGACGTCCGTATTAGAGATGGGCCGAGTACTCGGTTAATACTTGGTACTCGGCGTACTCGGCGGGTTTTTTGATACTCGTACTCGGCCGAATAACCGAGTTATTATTTGATTGCCGAGTATACTGTTTTTAAGAAAAACAATATATAATTATTTAGGTAGACATAATAAACAGCAGTGTTAATCAAAAAGTATAAATTTACCAATTTAGGAAATCTTTGACGATCTTAATTAATAAAATCAAAATTATAATAATGAATGAGTAGTTTTTGATGAGACAAAATCCTACACCACTACGTGAAATTAGAGAATTGCATAAAGTACATTTCACGTTTGCTTTATCTTATACAATCTCGTCGTAAAACGCCCAAATTCGAGACCTTTTACGTGAAGTCATTATGTCAACAATCACTGATCAGGTACTATACACAGTCAATCATTAATTAACAAACTTTTTCAATTATTTATTCACTATGACGCGCAACGTTTGCAAAATATCAAGCGACTGGTAGTTGAAAAGCGCGGGCGGGGTGAGGGGTGTATCAACGCGAGCCGGCCTCTCGACTGGCGCGAACCTGTTTGTACTTGTTTACGCGCATGAAATGGGAATTTTATTCAACCGAGTTACTCGGCCGAGTACTCGGTTGAATAAAATTTGAGCCGAGTAAAACTCGGTATTCGTTACCTACTCGGCAAAAGTGTTACTCGGCGCTTCTCTAGTCCGTATAGATTATAAAATATTGAGCATTTATTTATAGGGTATTTATCCAAGAACGTAAACAAGAAGTTCTTTAAAAAGTAGTCTGTACATATCGAAAAAAAAAACCTTTTACAAAAAAAAATTAACCAACTACAGTACAAAATAACTAAAATTTCGGAGACTTCCGAAATTTAAATTATTTTGTACTTTTCAATGAACATTGAAGTCGGTTATATTTTTCTTTTTTTTTTGTTAAAAGTTTATTTTACACTTTTTAGTTATGGCACCACCACTAAAAGTACCCCTCAGCCAAACTCATTCATCTCATAACGATTCCAATAATCCCAAACATGGTTAGATTACATTAATTTACTTTCTAGCTTCATCATCAGATCAGTTCGATGCATCTCCTCCCCTTTTTCTTCAATCAGTCATCGA
Organism: Mythimna albipuncta; assembly: GCA_929112965.1. Classification (NCBI taxonomy): domain Eukaryota; kingdom Metazoa; phylum Arthropoda; class Insecta; order Lepidoptera; family Noctuidae; genus Mythimna; species Mythimna albipuncta. Next base: position 14,697,670 of record OV815983.1, on the reverse strand, counting down.
CTACACGTATAAACAAACCAATTTTTCTTGTTACAACAGTTCTGCTGTGATCCTATGAGAAGTTATGTTCCATATCTTCGAAGTTCATGATCAGATCATAACAATATTTTTATGGGACCAACTTGGAAGCATAACCTTTCAATCAATATTTTTTTGATTGAAAGGTTATGCTTCCAAGTTGGTTTTTAAATTCGGTCCTCAATTGACCAAGATATTGGTAGGTACATACAGCCGAACATAGAAATCCTCCTTTTCGAAGTCGGTTAAAAATAAGCAAATCTTTCCATTATTCTCTATATAATATATACCTATGGGTAGAGATATCCACAGGATAAAATGAGGTCAAAGAACAAGAATTCCAGCCTGTCTACTCCTACATAAATTGATAATTGCTGGCGGAAGAAAATACCCTTTTATTAAGTGGAAAGCAATAAAGCATTTGGGCAACCCAATAAAGGCTAGGTTAGCGCTTACCCTTACGATATCGCTTGGGTTTCCTTCTCATTCGGCTTTCCATAGTATTTCGCTAAGTATTCGTACAAGTTTCCCAAATAAAGGGACAGTCAATCGTAAGGGAAACCCCTTGAAAGGGTTTTGAAAATTAATCCGCTCGTCCGGTCCCTGCCCATAACACACCTACGGCTCGTGCGACGAGACAACTTTCTGCACTTGTATTAAAATGTACTACTTCTTTTTTTCTAACCTTGTTTTTTTCCTTCTGCCAGAGAAGACGACAGAGTCTCCCACTACATAATAAACCGCGTGGTCTCCGCGGACGGTACGATCCGGTTCCGCATCGGAGACCAGCTGTTCGCGGACATGCCAGCCCTCCTGGCGTTCTACAGGCTACACTACCTGGACACCACGCCGCTGGTCCGGCCCCTGCCTCAGGCGCTGGCGAAGGTCGCAGCACCGCCGCCGCAGCAGCCGCATCAGGTTCTGGAGCTGGTCATCGCGAAGTTTGACTTCTCTGGCAATGTAAGTTGTTATTCTTTCTTGTGTGAGGCAAACATTCTGGTGCTCCATGTAGCGCTCATTTTGATGTGCCTACGAATTAGAAGTTAAAATCGGTTGAACAGACAGTAAAAATGGTTTCTTTTTTCTAATCTTAACGCGAACAGGATATTATTGCAACTAGACTTGTCTAATACACGCCACGCGACGTCGTTCTACCGGAGTCTGTGTTTCCTGATAACTACAACTTAGGGGTCTTTCAAGTGTGAATAGGTTACTTCTAGGCAAGCGTGCTCCATCGTCGACCACATCATCGCTTACCATCAGGTGAGATGGTGGTCAAACGCAAGCCTATCAATAAAAAAATAAAAAAAGTCGTGGCACTCGGGGGAATGCCGCGGTAAAGCTATTGCATAGCATTTTTTATCAACTTATGCAATTATAATTATTTATTTATTTTATTTATGCAGTTTTTTTTCCTTTTTTTTTTCTTTGATATTAATTGAAGTTACACTTTTTGAGCGTGGTGACCGATAAGAAAATAAATGAGTGGGGGCTGTTAGGTTATTTTCGTTACGGAATTTCTGGATTCGGTCTCCACGCTCAAGGCCCGCGATAGAAGCTATGCAATAGCTTAAAAAAACGTACAAATCAACGTGTGCGTTGGTCTAATGTATTCTTTATTCCCGACCCTAGAGAAGAAGCTTGATTATGCTAATCGACGGGCCCGTGCATTAAATTGTAAAACCTCGTTTACAAATAAAGCTTATTGATTCATTTGAATAACACATGTCATAAAAGTTGATGTTCTATTGTATTGTTTCAAATACGTTCACGTCGCGTGTCATTGTTACAAGATCTATTATTTTTTGTTACAATGTCTTTTCCTTATGTCGACTTGGTTTGATAGCCCATATTTTCGGACCAGTAGGCCTGCTCCAATGGGACAAGGGCAGGAAGAAGAAGAAGAAGAAGGCCTGCTCCAAGTGTCGCCACAATAGGCTAGTTGCCGTAAGAAATGTAATTAGTCCGTCTTTTAGATTATTCAAAAATAAGGGACACGTATTTTTTTATTTGTAAATTAAACCTAAAATGACAAAGATATAGCCCATTAAAGTTACGTGTCACGTCACGCCGTGCTGCATTTTTTCGCACAGGGTGACGTCACACGTAACTTTAATGTGCTATATCTTTGTTATTTTTTGTTTAATCGAAAAAAGAAAAAATACGTGTCCAATATTTTTTTACAATCTAAAATACGGACTAAATAAAAAGAAATTATTTTGACCCTGGAAACTACCCTATTACCCACAAAAATGCCTCCCGCGTTTCGCTGCATCTTTCGGTATGGGGTTGGTACTCCAGAACCTTTTGGCCCCGTCGATCATCGACAATATGCTCTACCACAGTAGGCATTATACTTTGGTGATTCTTCGAGCTGTGTCCGTAACCTTGATTTTCCTGCGGATATCTTCATATGTAGATGTCAAGATATTCACAGGAGAATTGAGTTTTTTTTTTCCGGAGGAACTTTTTTATGGTTGATCATTCTTGTCCACTATCTCACTTCATGGAAAGCGACGATGAGCTCGACGGTAGAGCACGCTTACTTAGACGTAACCTATTCACTCTTGCCTTAAAGATCCCCAACTCTAGCTATCAGGAAACTGTTTAGGTAGCCAAACTCTCGCAAAAAAATAAGAAAAAAAATCCCAAATTTTCTATCCAGATTTTAACAACTATGACTAACGCCAGCTAAATTAAAAGTATGCTTACAAACAAGGAAGTCAGATGTCTCATCGTAAAAACCAGGTCTGCAGTGAATGTCTTTCTAATATTAGCACGGCCATAGTAACACTGTCGGTGACGCTGTGAGTTACTGCCGTGATCATATCGAGTTACGTATGTTCTATTAAAAGGTTCTCGATAGTTTTTCATGCGTGCGATTAATATGCTGGAACACCAAAAACAGATTTAATGCTATTGAAGTTTATGTAACAATCGCTACATACTATTTTCTTCAGCGGCTTATATTTTAATGATGGACAAGCCCTTTCATGGAAACCACTTGTCAAAATACTGAAAACTTAAAACAAAAGTGCGCTGCAGTGCTGCCTTGGCATTATGTCGTCTAACAGAACTAATAAAACATACAGCGCTAAGATATCTTAGGATATTTTTTTCGCGACCAAAATGTCTTAAGCGCCATGAATTTCGTGGCAATTACGCGTTTCGTTCCGGAGTGTATTGTTCAAGGTGTACGGACTACATTACACCTGAATCGACTGAAGTGAGTGTTCGGCACGCGTATTCTAGTGCGTAATACATACGATATCGATGGTTTTCATGTTTAAAAAGCACTGAACTAACTAAAAACAATCTAAAATATGTCATCGAAAACTCCTCCGCATCACTCGACTGGCCCAAAAGACTCATGTTGCCACGCTGTATGGCAATGCCATCCTCTACCCGAAGTAAAAAGCCAGCTGGGATCGGCCCGGACCGAGCCCAAGTCGTCTACTTCGCGTAGTATTCCACGAAAGAAGTCTCCTCAAAGAAATGTCAGAAAAGCGTAGATGCCCGTGCCCCGTAGATGCCCAGCAGGGCCGATACTCGCTTGGGTAGGGCCTCGGGGATGTTTTGAAAAGAAAACCCATGGTCTTCGAACGCAAACGGCAACTGAATGACACAGGAGTCACTAAAAGTCTGATACGCACCCTCGCTCCACTCAGTGCAGTAGAAGTCATTGAATGATTCCCCACCTCGAAAAATAGCCCTCGGGTCACGCGAAGTGTCAACAAGGTGTATCTCGTGATTCAAATAACTTGTCTCCCGTCTCGGAGTAGACCGAGAAGTGTCAGACTTTTACTGACTAAAGCACATCTAACGCAACGTATTTTGGTTGAAAGAAAAGTGATGTTACATTTAAGACTTTTTTTTTAATTATAGATAGGCTCGCCTTTGGCCACTATCTCACCTGATAGTAAGCGATGATGTGGCCGACGATGGAGCACGCTTGCCCAAAAGTAACCTATTCACTCTTGACTTAAAGACTTCATTCATTTTTGTTTCCCTATATACTAAGATAAAAATAATTGGAAACTAACTTCTAATAGGGCAGATGTTCTCTGTTTACGTTATATTTTGCTAATCTACGACGGTGATAGTTATAAAATTATGAGTGACGCATGGCAGCGGCGCGGGTCGCGGATTCGGAGCCTGAGTCGCGAAAGAATTTGTTACGCCTAAACATAGATCAAGGTTTGAATGTGGTATACAAATATTATGTTTGTTGATGCCACAAGTGCGTATGATTTGGTTTTATGATTGGTTTTTCTAAACTGTTAACTATATGAACGTTGGTTTGGATTCTAGTTCTGATTGGTTTAGAGCTGAACATAATATATTTAATTCATTAAACCCCAAGCAAACGCCGGGCGTTCGCGCACTGTCTTTCTATTGTGTCTGTAATTTCCACGATTGAAAGGTTAATATCAAGCCTGTTATGTATTTTTGGAAAGGATGAGTAATAATGTAATTCTATAAATGTATATTTCTTCTTTACGTGTATTTGAAACCAATACTCTATTCGCGTTAAGATTGGACATTTAAAGAAACCTTTTTTACTGTCCGTTCAACCGATTTTTTCTTCTATTCCGCAGACATAAGAATGGCATTAAAAGCAAAAAAGTGGTTACAATACCATATTTTTTAGTGCAGCCGTCATTTGTCATGCCACCAACGTAATAAAAGTCAAAATCGAGCGAACGGACAGTAACAAAAGGGTTTAAATTTTAAATGTCTAATGTTATTTTTAACGGAGTATAATTCATCCGATTCGACCGATCCGATTGACCGATTTGAAATTATAATTTTGTGTATAAAGGTATCGGAGCGGGTCTCTGGATAGTTTGAAATTGGACCTTGTAGGTGGCGCTACAGTCGGCTTCCACAATTTATCGTATGTATTGTATTAGGTTGGGCGCTAGGTGGCCCCCACTAGTCGCCGGGCGGCCTCCGTTTATTTATTTCTTAATAATTGTATTGAAATTAACGTCGTTTGATACACTTAGAAATTTATCACTGCAGAACTCGACTCCATAAAACCCTCGCCTGGAGCTCGGGAGAATTCCGCCTCGATCGCTATGACAAACTTTCTCCACTTGTATCAAAATGTACCATATCATTATTTAAAAAATCTTTGTCAAATTTGTTCCAGGACGCAGACGACCTTCCGTTCCGTCGCGGCGAACGTCTGATGGTGATCAACCGCGACGAGGAACAATGGTGGACGGCGCGCAACGGGTTGGGACGCACAGGGTCCATCCCCGTGCCTTATGTGCAGAGGGTAAGATTATCCTTATCACACTTATCATCATATCCATTATTGAATATTTTTGTATCATCATCTTCTTCCTGCCCTTGTCCCGTTTTATTTGGGGACGGCGCAACACGTTTTTTCTTCAATTCTGTCCTGTCACTCGTCACGCTATCACTAACTCTCTTTTCTTTCATATCACTTCTCACGCAATCAATCTCACAATTTTATAATGTTTTAAATTTAATAGTAGTTTAATAGCTACTTAAATTCATCAAAATTGGTTCAGGCATGCAAGGTTTACAAACCTTCAGACGAACAGATTTATTTTAGTATTTATATACAACTCAGACAAAATACTATATATATATATATATATATACATATTTACTATAACTCTTTTTTGTAACTGGAATAATGCACACCCATAAACAGAATGTACACCCCAATTATAAAATTAAGTTGCACTGAATACTTGGACACCGTTACATTTTAATCGTTTTAATCCTTTGAACCGGTGGTTTCACTTATAAAATACTATTAATCCAAAGCTTATAGAGCGATGGAACTTTTGAAATAAAAAAAAAACAGCAAGTGATAAGGTAAAACTCGCAAAATGCATCGACTAAATAGTAACGACACCTAGGTACGTCACGGTGCCTACGTCGTCGTCGGTACCTAGGTGCCTACGTCGTCGTCGGTACCTAGGTGCCTACGTCGCGCGTCGACGTTGGTCGAGAGGTCATTGACTCGCTCAACTGATGTTCACGTAAAATAAATAAAATGATTCCAAATTTTCCTTCATACTTTTGGACGGACTTAACTGCTTTGTGCCTAAGACATGCCTAATAAAATAATTACATAGGCTAAAAGTGTTAGGTAATTAATTACATTACATGTGTAAAAATAACTCTCTACAGGCCTGCTAGTTATGGCGTATTTAAAAATGTGGAATCAAAATGATTTTAAAAAAGTTCTGTTACTTACCTAAATCGCCTTTGTATTTTTATTTATTTAACACTTAAACGACACGATAAATTGTTCATAAGTTTTAAGAGTTCTGGGTCAATGGGTCGTCGACACGTTAAATTGTTTATAAGTTTTTAAGAGTTTTGGGTCAATGGGTCGTCTTAGGGGCTGTTAAAAACCTAATAACTAATCACCTCCGAATCATCACTGGTTAGATAGACTTCATAAGAGCATAGCATTCCTTTGGATAAATAATCTTGCACGTTTAACACAAAGACTGCTGGTTTGGCACTGTAAAAACGTCGCGTCGCCTGCGCAACAAGACCCGCGATTTCGTCACCAACTCCAGGTTGGAATACACGTAATTCCGAGACGCCATTATTTTCGCGCGACGACACACCTATGACGTTTTGAGAGAAACGGATTTATTCCATGACGTGTGTCACTCACGCGCTGCACTTAGCGCGCGGGGTGTACGGGGCGCGCGCCGCGTCGCATGGCCAATCAAATAGGGTTTGGGGGCGTGTTTGATCTGGGATTGGCTATTTTTTGCGTGTCCACGTTGACTAGGCGAACGCATATTTATTGTTATTGTGGAATGGTGCCTACTAGACTAATGGTTTGCATTATTTATTCATTCATGCGAGAATTGGTTCGAGTTATAAAAAAAAGTATTTTATTTTTTAATTTTATCTTTACAAATCGAAAGTGTTGTTGTTGAGTTCTGCCCTCCACGGGATTAAAACGATTAAAATGTAACGGTGTATATCACTGAGTTTTTTAAGAAATATTAGACACAAACACGCTAGTGACGCAAACGAGATTTAACAAATTAGATATTTCAGGATAAAAAAAATACCTATTTAAATTCATTAAACCCCAAGCGATAGCGGCGTTTGTTCTCTCAATGTCTTTCTATTGTCTCTAATTATGGTATTCGAAAAGTTAAAAATAGCTGAAATCGATTCAGTAGCCGATTCTAAACATACTACTTTCAGGATGTCAATTATGTTACGTAAACAAATCCCGATTAATACTGGCCACAGAATTGTATCTCAGTTTTCACAAGCGCCAAAAGGATTGGGTCTGATCTTCTGTCAGGCTGTTACCAAGCGCCCACTCCACAGCCGCTATCCCACTACTGCCCGATACGGGGACTTTTGGCTGCTAGGTGCTCCCCCTGGCCCGGTACGCCCCTCCTTAGACAACCTGCGTCCCTCAGACTCCTCCGAGGGACCCATGTCGGTACCTGGCTTAGCGTGGACGGCCGTCATGAGCCGCTCAGTGCCAGTCGCCCTGACGTCAGATCATCCGCCGCGCCCGACCTCCGTGTCGCCGGATTACAGGAGGTGCCACGCTCCCAGTCGAAAGGGTAGCTGAAATATTAGACTAGTTTGTAGAAAATGTCGGGGTTTCGAATCTAGCCTTTTACTTTTTGCTTTTTTTAAAGTTTGTTTGTAAGAAGCGGAAAATTGTTTTGGCTATTTTAAGATATTGTAGCATGGGGAGACAGAAATGAAAGGCTTTGTGTTCAATTTAACTATTATTATATTGTTAGAAGCCTTTAAAATGTGTTTTTAATATAAAATTATATCTAGATTTTGTTGACATCTCTAATCAAACTTGTTTCGAATCTTCTTCCTAAACTTTTTTTTTTAACATAAGCTTTAATTTCAGAATTAATCCAGATGATGATGATGACTTAGTTTTGGTTGAATTCATTTAATTTATTTTAACGCAGCCGTAGTAGGTGTAACTTTACAGACGTTTTAGGTATTGGTATAATAACGGATATAGGGAAAAAATTATGTTTTCACACAATCATTTCTGCTCTCTCGTTTCGGGTTGTAGTTACCTAAAATTATTAATTATAGATTCGTTGGTTTATGTTATAGCGAAAATGTATACTACAAATCAATTTTCAATAAAAAAGGGTACATGTTCCTTACTTGGGTTAGCATGTGTTGTTCTTTCCTTTAACTACCTATGATATCTTTTATTTTACAAAAACGTTTTTGTGGCAACTAGGTGCCCAAAACTTGAACCCAACGGTTTTGGGAAAGGTCTTGTATACTGGTCACACAAGTTCAATCGTCATTTGATGACGATACATAATTATGGGAGGAGGAGTGTACTCCAGCAGTGAACCGTGGGTCTGGATTCTGTATATCTTTTTTCTGAACAAAAATCGTAACATGTTATCCTCTGATCATCTCGGTCGTGGCTTATTATTACAATTTTTTTCCCTAATTAATTTTGTTGATTAATATTGCTAGCAGTACACCGCAGGCCACGCCCTTTTTTAGTTTAAGTTCTTACACTCCATCCCAGGGTTGTCTGATGGAAGTCGCTGTCAGCTGTAAGACGCCATGGTACCCATAGATTTAAGTTTCTGTGAAATTAATGCTATTTTGGTGTATAATAAAGTTTATTCTATTCTATTCTATCGTGACTTCCGTCCTATTACGAGTATCTTGTAAAAAGAAAAAATAACTTGCAATAATTTTTGATACAAGGTCTTTTTGGAACTAACTACCCTATTCCACAGACTACACAAATGACCTTTCTGAAGAACATCACCAATAACATCTGTGTATATAGCTAATCTTCTACCCATTTTCCCACCAGATCCTGGACCCGTCCGGTGTGCCGTACCCACCGGCTGAGGCGCTCAATCATCTCGCAGACCCACCGAGCCCACCCAGCAACAAGCACCCGCAGCAACGTAGTAATATGCAGGTTAGTAGGCGGATCATACGGTCTAGACATGTTGCCGATAGATGGCGTTAAACTCAAACATTTAATTTATTTTGTTTTTAATGTATGGTACCTGCCTCTCATACCATGAGGTTCATCATCAGCTGGGATTCAGGCCTCCTCTCTAGGAGAGGGAATGCACTAGGAGGGGACTGTCTAGGAGGGGCTGTAATCCACCACGCCCGCCCAGTGCGGGTTTGTGAATGTCACATGTCTTCGAATTTTGGTTCTAGGACATGTCGGTTTCCTCACGATGTTTTCCTTCACCGTCTTGAAAGCAGTGGTAATGAAATAAATGACACAAAGTAATGCGTCTGGCTGGGTTTGAACCACCATGAGGTTGCGGTCTTGAAACCGGGCAAGTATATCGCCACTCAAGAATCTCATCAGATCATCAGAAGAATCGCCAAACTTAAGTGGTAGTGGGCTGGGAATATAGCTCGCAGAACATGGTCGATAGGGCCGAAAGGTTCTCTAGTGAGACCACGTACCCATACGACCGAAAGACACAGCGTTAGAAGGCCTCCCACATGGTGGACCGAGGACCTGGTATCAAGACATGTAACACAAAAAAAACATTATTAAAAAAAAAACATATAAACTGTCATCAGATTTAAATCCCTCGTAGGAAATCCTTGTAAGGAATCTAAAAATTCATTCAAAAGAAGTTTTTAAAATTTATCTAGGACATTACTGATACCCCATGCCTCCCTCCTCATGTCCTTTGTAGATCTTTGATAGTTGTTACGGATGCCAGAAAATCTGATCATCTGTCTGTCAAAGGTATTCCCTTCAAACCTTTTTCTTTTTTAAAGGATTCTTTCGTGTTGCTGGGCAACAAACTGTAACTGAGATGTGAAGGTTTTATAGGCAGTCGCTTTATATAAAACACAGATAATCTGCCGTATCCGGGTAGACTGGAAGCCAAACCTTAGCTGGAAGGGAAAGGCTTTAAAAAAAAAAATACAACACCAAGAAAAAAGTTTTTACTTAGTATTAAATATTTTTACTTTACGTTCCAGCGCACCCTGCCAGCGTTAGCCCGGGTGAAGCAGCCGAGAGTACCCAACGCGTACGACAAGACAGCACTCAAACTGGAAGAAGGAGATATTATTAAAGTAAGTCACGTTCGATTCCTGCACGGAAGTAATATTTTACATACTATCCCTACCATTTTTCTGCATTAGTGTGGACAAGTGCGCCAGCTCGCCCTAGCCACAATTTATTGTGTTTATCGTATCAGGCTGGTCGCCGCCCAGCACCCACGAATTGCCTGCAACTCCATTTATTTATTTCTTCCTAGTATATTGAAAATCGTCGTTTGATACAGGTGGAAATTTGTCATTGCAGCACTCAAATTCTGCCTCGATCGCCTGTCTTAATTATTTAAAGGAACTTTTTTTTAATATGCAAAAGAATAATTTATTAGGCATAGGCGAGTTAGTATTTACAAATTAACTTAAACAAGTCAGTAATCACAATAACAAATATTTTTTTAGGCTTTCATGAACTTTTAGGTCTAGTTTTTATTTTCATTGAATACAGTTACGAATACTTTGTTTATTTTTATAATACGGATGTAACACATTCTAATATGTTTGTAGTACTTATTTGGCAAAAATTGTATTGAGTCAGCCTTCTTAGCACCCTCAGTTCATCATCATCTTCCTACCCTTGTCCCGTTATATTTGGGGTTTGCGCAACAAGTTTTTTTTCTTCCATTCTGTCCTGGCAACCGTCACGATATAACTAAGGTCCAACGCTGCGTTAAGTGGGCACCCGCGCGGGCACTGATCGCGTGACGTCGCGCGTGTGTCGTGTGCGACGGTCCCCGAAGCAGAAACTGGATTATTACCTAGGCAGTGTCGCTATTTCAACTTTTATAATGTGCATGTAGTCGTGTCGATGGAGAACTTAAATGTATTATTAAAACGGGTGCGGTGCGCGGCTCCCCGCGACGTGAGTCCGCGCGGGTCACCTCAACGGAGCACTTTTGGATGAGACCGCGCGAGCGCCCGCTTAACGCAGCGTCAGCCCTTACTCCCTTTTCTTTCAAATCACTTCTCACACAATCCATTCATCTTTTCTTTAGCCGGGTCCCTCTCCATACATCCACAGCCTCAGTTTATTCTATAAAAAAAATATTAAAGCGTGATAACTAACACTAGTAAAATATTTCTTTCAGGTGACAAAAATCAACATAAACGGCCAATGGGAAGGCGAGCTACACGGCAAAATAGGTCATTTCCCATTCACTTGCGTCGAATTCCTCGACGAAAATCAGACCAGTTAAAATTGTGACGTCACACGACCGTAGACACGCTGTCTATGGTTTAGGCTCTATGGACTGTGCCCACCGATTATGGGCTATCGATTGCACTATAGCTATAGTGAAGTGGATTTGATGGTGGATTTTTTGAGTCCCATATTTGAAATGTATCTTTGTTTTTTTTTTATATAGCCTTTGGGACATTCAAATACATTTTGTTTTAAATCATATTACCGAAAACATACAGGATGTAAGGGACAGCCCTCCGCAAACTTTAAGAGCTTGCTCAGTAGACGAAACGGAACAACCTTCCACAATATTTTTTCGGGAAACGAAAAAAAAATCGGCCTCTCCATACAAACTGTCCAATTAAGTTTATAATTTTGTATGGTGAGACTGATTTTTTTTTTCGTTTTCTTAAAAAACATCTTGTGGAAGGTTGTTCAGTTTCGTCTACTGAGCAAGCTCTTTAAGTTTGCTGAGGGCTTTATCTTACACCCTGTATATTTATGCATTCAGAAGTGTATTAAAATTCTTAGGGAAAATATATAGAAACAAAGCTCGTCACGCCCGCCGCTTTCCGGCAACCATCTACAGATTGCAGGTATTAGTTATAAAATTCGTGGCGTCTAAAGTGCGTTGAGCGAACGACTTACGGACGTAAATCAATGCCTTCATTTATGTGATGGGGACAAGAATACAATTCTATGCTTCGTTTGAATGGAAAGTGTTGAGAATGACAACTAGTCATTTCCATGCTGTGTTTGGCTCAAATTTGCATTTATAAAACATAGCAGTCGCTTTTAATCTTTTAACTGCCCGCGTCGGATTACTCCGACGTTGTTTTCGTGTTCTATTCGACAAAGTGGTGTGTTTGTGACTGGGTACTCGATCTCGTTTAGCTCTTCAACCCTCATTGGTGACAGGAGAACTAATGAGATGTGGGAGTATTTGCTCGGAAAATAAACGCGCGAAAATTTGTCGGATATATCCGACATGATGTTTTAAGGGTTAACATTACCTAACACTAATATTTTGGCATATAGAAAGGACATTATCTGTTTTACTTTTGAATATGGGATTTGAAAAATGGATTAAATGCTATGAATAACTGAAGTATACCTATAATTTGTGATGTAAACTCATTAATTATAATTATTACACATTTTTGTAAAACTGAGTTTTAGTTAATAAATATGCAATAATTGTACTACACACAGGACGCACAAAAACATGTATTTTTAAACGTAATTATTTACATATTATAAAAATATATGTAAAAAAATCTAATTATAATTTTTTTGTAATCAAAATCTACTAAAAAAAATATTATAAAATCGATATTGAGATTATTAGAAACTCATTTTGATGTGTATTTATTTCTTTTTTCGTGCATTTTTACTGCATTTTCTAATGTTTATAAAATCGTGTAAAATTCTTATTGTCTCATCATTTTAAATGTATGACATTTTTATAATAATTCATGGCAGAATTCATTACTATTCCTGATGTGGAGTAACGAAGTAATACACGCAGTAAGGAATATTGATGAAAAAAAAATCATGTCAAATGCTTATTTGGCTCGAAGGACCATATTTGAATGTCTAGCAACTAATATAATGCTTGATGTTGAACTAACATTAGATCAATTCGACATAACATAAATAGGTAGCAAGCAAAACTGCACGCACACACACACACACACTCCGTGGAAAACGGGTCCTTGTATGTTTGCACCAGTGGCGTAACTATATTTATCATCTGAGGCCCGTGGCAACTCCATTAGATGGGGCCTCCGAAAAAACACGCCACGATGTGATTTAATTTTAATTTTAAAGTCAATGTCAAAGCATCAGCATCATATGCAGGCACTCTTGAATAGTCAAATGTCGGTCAGTACAAGAAAAGAAAAGCTAAATTGCACGTTCCAAAGCGTAGATCTCTATGGAGAACAACGTACAAGAAACTCCATGGACACTCTTTCAAATATATAAGGTTACTTCTTCTAAGTTCACGGCCATCCCCGACGGACTTGGGGCCCGTGGCATTTGATCAGCCTTGCCACACTATAGTTACGGCACTGGTTTCCAGTCTTTTCTACCTATCTAGTTTGTGAATTAGACGTGGTCTAACATTATTAATAAAATAATTGTTTAATTGCGGACATTGTACTTTTAGAAGGACTTCCTTCGCTTGCGTCTGATTAGTCCGACGAGAGCATTCGCGTCCTATTCACTAGGGTCGTGCGTTTGCCACTGGGTACTCCATCTCGTTTAGCTATGCAATCCCCATAGGTGACAGAAGAGCTGACGAGATGGAGTATTCGGTCGTGGATGTGCGACCCTGGTAGAATAAACGCGAATGTTTGTCGGATATATGCGACGTAGGCGTTTAAAATGTCCTTCTGAAAGGACATGAGCTGACAGAGGAATTGACACCGTTCTTATAATGATTAACCTTTGTGATTGATATATCAAAGAAGATTAGGTAAGATTTATTCATCGTTGTGATTTATAAATCCGTTTGAAAGATAGTTTCTTATAACATTTAGAGACTAACAATAATAAAAATGTTTTTAATAAAACTATACTCCATTCGCAATAAGATTAGACATTTACGGTCTTGCCGCTGTGAGCGGCAGCTAAGCGCGGGGCGGCACGCTTGCCGTAAGCCGTAAGAACAAACCTACCGATGCCGCTCCGCTCGCCGCGCCGCTAAAACCGAAATCGTGAACAGGCCATTAAACAAACCTTTTTACCGTCCGTGCAACCGATTTTGACTTTTATTACAATGGTGGCATGACAAATGGCGGCTGCAGTAAATAGTTGGTATTGTAACCACTTTTTTGCTTTTAATGCCATCCTTATGTCTATGGAATAGAAATCAAAATCGGATGGACGGACAGTAAAAATAAGTTTGTTTAAATGTCTCATGTGAATGGAGTATGAGTGACTATTTTTCACACAGTAAACTGTATTTATTTAGTTTTCTTGGAGTAGTAGACGATGATGATGATAAGGCTAGTTCTACGGGACCGCTGTTTCTTACACGAAAGTAAATGGTCTTATGGCTACATTTAACCGGGACACCATGGTGGTGCGACCAGTTGCGCCGCCATGGTGTGCCGGTGAAATATAGCCCTAAGCTACCAAACTAGACACCATACAGATACCAGAGTCGCCACCCGTCCGAGCTGGTCGTGCCACCAAATTGGTTGCGCAACCAAACGGACACCAGGTGAGTAACTCTCTATAAAGCTGTATACATTTTGTTGGTAGCGGCGACTGGTCGCGCCGCCGTGATGTCTCGATGATATTTAGCCCTTATGGACTTTGAAAAGTACTTTCTGCTAACCAACGGTATCGTCGAACAAGATTTGACCAAGGAAATGATTTAAAATCACATACATACATTAGTTTTAAGTAAAAATGTAAAAATAGCACCGGACATTGTATACTCTGTTAGTGAACGCAATAATATTGTAGTAAGCAGTTACCTAAGCGGCTGGTGGATCAAACTTGTGGAGAATAAATATGTACTGAGGATTTTAATGCTACTTATCGTCTGGTCGCCATGGGTTTAGTTTTATGGGTCCCAATAAAAGCTCTTACAGGCTAGTTAATATTTTAATAACCTTTCAATCGTGAAAATTACCGACACAATAGAAAGACAATAGGTGCGCGAACGCCGTTCGCTTGGGGTTTAATGAGTTAATTTGGCAACATTTGTTAGATTTGAAGATGATGATAAGAAATTAAAAACTAAATCTTAAATTGTCAATGCAAATTAGATTTAATTAAATACCAAAAAAAATAAACAATAAAATACTATATTATTAATTGCATAACTAGTTTCTACTAGCAGTATGGCCCACATTGAAGTGGAAATTTTCCCAAGGGAACGATATTTAACGTGACTAATTATATATCGAATAACTTCACCCGCTCTGGGTAGAGCGAAAGGACCACTTTTTAAACTTTAATGGCTTCCAAAAACACAAGTTTGATCCACGAACCAACCAACAAAATGTTTTCCATACAGGAATTGATATTTATATTGTATACATCGAAAGTTGTTTGACTGTTTAGCATTGTAACATTTATATTTATATAATATTACATTATACATGTCTGACATGATGTCGACAGTTTATCATGATTCTGCTCTCATACTAGAGGCTATGACGTGATAAATACAGCATTGTTTTAATGTGAGAAAGGGACAGAGCTCTACAGGACAAATACCACTATCTCTTTCCCACAAAAGATGGTCATAGTAAAACCGGTACTCATAGTCAACTGTTTTTCTTAACCTCTAAAGTTTTAACTGGATTTCTGAATTGAGTATTATGTGTTGAGAACGTCTCAGAACTGACTTTAAAACCAAATGTTGGTAGTAGCGTAGTGAGGTGTGGGTAACGTGGGCCCGCGCCCATGGCCATACAACCAAAGGGGCCTCTCATGTCTGAGGGCTCCACATTGACACTGGAGTGTTTAAAGCCCCATGAATAAAAAAATGATAAAAACCTTATCTAGCTTGTTAAAATTTTGATCTGTAACATTTTGTTGCTATACCCATTTGCATAACTAATTTCTGCCAACGGTATGGCCCGCACTGACATCGAAACAAGTGAACGGTTTTTCCTGGATAAAAAGAACTTTGTTTTATAATTTATAGGCTCGCGTTGGCACCTGATGATTATTAACGATATGATCGATCACTTGATTTGATAGCGACAGTCACTGTCTCGATTTCGTATTTATGAAAGAAAAACGCCTCGCTGAGGCGCCTTCACCTGCGTCTAAATTAATCTACGCTACGCCCCTGGTTAACAGGTCAGAGTACGAGAAATATTCAACTTTTAAATGCTTAATTCAGAAATTTAGGCTATTTTCTGCCTAATCAGTGGATGAATATAAACTTTGAGGAGAGAATTTCGTGGTTGGTTTGGTTTATTGTAAAACTGTAGGTGTAATGATAGATTTTGTGTACATTGATATTCAGAAAAAATAACATATATATAAAAGGCGTCAGATAACCATGGAATAAAGTTCATTGACCTTTTCGTAACATCTCTGCATAGGTACCCGAAAAACAAATAAAGAATTGCTTTTCATTACTAGATCATGTAAAGGATCACGATACATGTCGATTCAAGACAGCTTTTTGTTTTTAATTCCGTTTTTGAGATTAAAAATGTCAATAATGTGGGAGGGTCAATGGCCGTTATTCCACGGTCATCTGGCACCTATCTTAGTTGATGAGTCGTCTGTAGAAGGCTGTTATAATAATATATTATTTTATACACATAAAACTAGATTGATAGTGGTTTGACCGAAAAAGTGAAGCCCACGTTAGTATTACTAACTTAACTCTTTAACAGTTTGCGTCGGATTTGTCCGACGAATGTCATATTCGCCAGGGTCTTATGTTGCGACTGGGCTGTGACAGCCCTTCAAATGACGAGATGTAGTATTTGGTCGTGAATGTGCGACCGTGGTATAAACGCGAGAGCGTTGGTCGGATATATCCGACGTAGGTATTTAAAAGGATAAGGGACACATAAAACTATCATAACACCTCAGTGTAACATCAAAAAACAATTTGATTGTGACATAAGTCGTTTTTTAATTAAATCACTAGATTATAGCGAGCTCGATCATTAATAAAAATCGATAAAATATATATATATATTTTTAGAATAAGATCACTTGAAATATACTCGAGTCACAGGCGAAAGCGTCAAATGCAAAAATGTAAGAAGTGTCTTTTTGTTATTTTTTTTTATTTGAATCATGCAATGTTGTTCTTCCATGTTTTTTTTTTTAATACCATTAGCTTTTATTTTAAGGTTCATAGTGTAATAATAATGTCATGTTTATTATGTAAATATAATTTTTCCACCGATATTTCTTGTGACTTGAGTTATTTTTTGTACCACCTTATTACTGATGGAGTGCGCGTCTGCTCGTACGCGAATGTATCCGAGGTATGCGGTTAAAGGGTTAAAAAATTCGTTTACCTACACTCACTGTTTTCCACTGTTCCGGATTGGAGATTTCGAGAACATTGTGATTGACCATTTCACGGTCCACTCGTCTTCAATCCACCCAACTCCGTTAGTGGAAACGTACCCTTAGGCTGCCATCAGACGGACTGCATTGCAGCAATCGCACGCAGTCGATATATTCAACTGCATGCAGTTTGATCTGACTTTGCGCAGTTGGCGCTACGCATCTAGCCCAGGAGCTTAGTGTATGATTTGATCTTTACGTACGTATGTCAATATGCGTATGCTCTTTGTAATTAACTGCACACTGACTGTATGAGGTTAGCGATGGAAAGCGTGCGTCGACACTACACGACTGTAGCCGACCGCGTAAAGTTGAAGGCACGACTGCATGCAGTTGATATTGACTTCACTCGATTGCAGCTATCCGCGTGCAGTTGATATCATGACTGCACGAAGTCGAACGTACAACTGCATGCAGTCAAATATATCGACCGCGCGCAGTCGGTGCGATGCAGTACGTTTGATGTCAGCTTTAACGTTTGACTCCCTATTCTCATTTATGACTCGTTTTAGGAAAGTCCTATCACCCGAAGTCATAAATCTTAGCAAGGTTCCTTTCAAATTAGAACACCCATACTTTTGGGTGTGTTATTATGAAAAGTGGTCGTAAATGTTTCGAAAATCCACTCAATGCATATGCCTGTTACGGGTAACTTAACAGTGTATTCGCAAACTTACTTATATCAAGATAAAGGTATAAAATATACCACTTCAAATGAGGTGAATAGAGATGCAGGGGTGAAAAGAACCAAAATTTTGAAGGGTATTTTTACATTATGAAAATATTTTGTTTTTGCAGCACAAAAACCAATACTTTATTAGTCATGGTTATGGCTTCTGCATGCATGAGGTTGCGGGTTCGAAACCAGGCCAACCAGTATGAATTTTTCAATTCATATGTGCTTTTCTAAGTTTATCTAGGACATTAATGACCTCGTGCCTCGTAAATCTGTTGGTCTCGGTTGTCATTTGTAGATCTTTGACAGTGGTTACAGGTAGTCAGACGCCAGGAAGTCTGGCCCTCAGTCTATCCAAGGAGTATCTCTAGTAACTGGGTTGTGAGGTCTGATAGGTAGTCGCTCCATGTAAAACAGGTATTCAGCCGCATCCGGATAAACTGGAAACCAAGTTAGTTGAGAAAAAGCTAGAAAAATGATAATGAATACTTCGAAATCAACAATATGGTATCAAACCAAAAAACCTGATCAAAGTTTCTGTTTCTATTTACCCCCTGCTTTCCTACTCGCCCCATGTGTAGGTATTTTATTTCAGCCCCCTTAGCCAAATTACAACCGTTTCGTTTCAATTCTCATGCGTCAAACGCCTCGAGTTAACCACGCTTCCGATTCATTTGTTCTGACCACCTGACTGAGCGTTGAGATGACGTCAGGACAAAGGAATAGGAGGCGAGGTCGACGCAAGAGAATCGAAACGAAACGGACTTGACTAGGCCTGCTGATCCTTAGAGCGTCGGCCAATAGTAGAACTCGGAGATGAGGTGTAACTCTTCCAAAATAATAACATAGTCAATATTTTTATATGTAATCGCGCGGATGCAAGAAGTATTTAGTTTAGTATTAGTTTAGTCGCAGCTGGCTAAGTTTACTGCCATTGTTGTTTTTCACTGTTTTCTATTTATTTATTGCAACAGGCTAAAGTTCAGCTATAGTTTCGTTGAGAGCAATCGATGGTGCTGTTCGATCTCTTTCTCATAGGATGAGAAAGAGATAGCATCCTGTGAGAAATAAATAGCTTTCCGTGTCCATCCCCTTACCATCGATAGCTCAACCTTGAAGTAAACCTGGCCATAATGAAATAACTTATAGGTAATTGCTATTCTGATTCCCTTATCGGTAACTACAGTCCGTACCATAGATATCGTGGTACGTACGGACACCGGGGACCCGGTAAAGGGGGGATAGTGTTTACCTATAGAGGCTGCATTAGAGGTTTGTGCCTTTTTGATGTGAAACATCTATTAGTGCGCCTGGGCAATAAAAGCGACTCGACTACCGTGTCGGCAAATGGCAAGACATTATCATACGTGATGCTCCCACTACGCGACCTCTCTCGACTTCCTGATGTAGTATATCGTATACAGCATATCAAATTTTGCTTGCCTGTAAATCAAATTCAAAAAAGAAGGAGCATCAACAATGTCATTCAACTTGGTCAGCGGAAATGAAAGTATTGAAATTTTAAAAGAATGCTCTTCATCATTATTTTATTTGGGATTCGTACTTTACATACCAAAATGTTATCTTCATTGTATAGAACCATTCTATTTTGAGATTATGTGTCATATTGTAATGCATACACTCTTTAAGTCATGTAAAAATTAAAAACACATAATTTTTTTATTAAGTTATAATTATGTAACGGTTCAAAATAAAAATTAGGAAAGATTAACTGTGTTATTATTTGTAACGTTGTTCCCCGCATGTTTACACGCATCTTTGGTGACTGCTCAGCTCCTACTGATTGTAGCGTGATGTTATATAGCATAAATTGACTTACTCAATAAACGCGCTATCCAGCTATATTATATTTTTTTTTTTCGATTTGAATCAGTATTTCCTGAGATTAGCGCGTTCAACCAAATAAACAAACTTGAGCTTTATCTATATACTTATGTACCTATATAAAAATCAATGCCACTTTTCGTTGTAATTTTATAACTCAAAAACGGGCTCACCTATCCAAACAAAATGCTTAGGCTTTGTTTAGACTATTTAGTAGATGGTTATGTGAAATTTGGTAGGGTGGAGTAGGGAAGAGCGGGAGCGAAGCCGCGCGAGCAAAAGCCAGTATTTGTATCCCATTTTCTATATTTACCCAAACTACCCCCAATGGCCTACCTACTCAAACATTGCTGAGGTAATGCAAAAAGTATAGTAAGTAAATTTAGGGGAAGGGGAAAGGTAATGACTCTTATAATATTGAACTTATCGAGGTGGTAATGGTACCTACGGAATATCAAAAGTTCAATCAGTATTAGTACCTAAGAATATACTACTGTTAAGCTGATTTTGAGTTATTGATCACAATTGCATCTAAATGATCTACCAACAGTTTTTGGATAAATTCGTGATAAAATCACTGAGTCTTTGATAAGGAAACCTTGAAGACGACATGACGTTCAATGACATTATAGCGAGGTGTATCTCGAAAACGACTAGAGCTAAAAAATTAAAAACTTGGAATGATCATCCAATAGTGTAGTCCTTCCAACAAAGCGGGTTTAGGTCATTATAGTGATTGAATCACACTTAAAGATGTATACTAGAATAAATAGCAGGTCCTTTCTCAGCATTTAAGGTGGTCCTGCAGATGGGTCGACTACCACCCACCTACGAAGTCGCTATTCTCGAAATAGATAACGATTGAGTACTTATTTACTAATATTAGAAGTAATTAGCGATGGTGGGCGGTAGTCATAAACTGCGTCTCGCACGAGAATGACGTCAAAATGGCTCATAGAACTATGAACTGGGCCCTCTGCCAAAATCTCAAATCCCAGTTCAAGCAGCAATAATGAGAGACGCCATAGATCGCGTGTACAGACGGGTCGAGTAAGCCGTGCCCATCTCGCTCGGTATGGTCTAGCGCCTACCCCAAGATGCAAAAGTACTGATAGTAGAATTGCTTATAAATTAGGTATGTTAAGGGCAAAATTACCCTGATGGCAGGTGTACAGACGTATGGTGTAAAAGGCTCTTTATACAGATAAACATTTGTGTAGGGTTGCACTTGGTTGCACTCTTACTAACTCATCGAGGTATCAATTTATTGTTTAAGAACTAAATCGCTTATCGTAGCATACCATAAAATCAAAAACAACGATCGAGTCTGTTGGCCACACACTACAGAGAATTTCATTTCATCTGTAGAGTATTTTGAGCCTAATCTATAATTAATTTAATTGGAATTTCCAGCATCCAATCGATTTTCAAGTGTCAACTTCAGAATCGAATTCCGCTGCGTTTTATTATTGCAAATCAGCGTTTCGAACTGGCTAAACGCATCACTAATTTTGACAAGTGATAGCGGATTGTGATGCTGAATGTTGATCGATAGAAAATAAATGTAAAAAGTACATTTTAAAACGGTAAAGATGCTTCATCTGATGTTCCCGATAGTTATTGATGAATCTGATTTCAGTGTTTGTAGTGTTCAGAACTTCTTAGAACGCCGTGTTTAAAAACTGCAGGTGAAAATTCCTACCACGTCGTCGCTAGCCGGTAGCTATCGGTTAAGAAAACTGAGGATAGTGACTGAAAATAGCCAAAAACTGTGGAGTTTTGTGTAAAAAATATTAAATAAACATTTCGACTGTGACTCTCAGTGAAAAAGACATGACATTGAGCTGGTCATCTTTAGAAAATATGCATAAAAACATTATAACTGATTTGTTATCGCAATTATTTTTTTCTGTTTGACAAAACATTGTTTTTGTGGTCGTAAAAGTAGGTTAGCACGATTAGCGATGGAGTCGACGTTGCCAATGGTGGAAATAACTGTGAAGCCTGAACCAATGGAGTGTGAGGCTGAGGAGAATGAACAGAATGAATTCAATGAACAAACTGAAGATAGTAATCCAGGTAAGGTAAACATGAAGACATCCACTGGAAGGCTTGAAGGGAAGGGTTTATCTCGCATTAGTCAGTTCAGTTGTGTTCAAGACCCAAGTAGGGGTTAATCTATTTCACTCCACTATCCAAAAATCCACTAATTAAAAATACATCATCACAACTATGGCACAGGATATTCATGGGTTTACTACTAGTAAATTAATAGTCATTTTAATAATTATAGTCATATATTTTCTAATTAGCATTTCATTATTTAAAAAAATAATGTATTCATTTATAAAATAATTTATTGGAAAAAAAAGTTAATATACTTACTAAATATTTGAATGCTAATACTTAATAAAACATGCTCTTATTTGCATCTCATAGATTGTGTGTTTTAGCAAATAAATATAAAAAAACAAAAATATAAATTAAACATTTTTTTTTTTTTTTAAGTAAAAGGTAAAGGGGGTTGATGCCTTGAATTGTTTATGGAATTTTTTATTATTTAAAAATTGTTGCTTTTTTGTTATTATTTATAAGTACTAAAAAGTAAATTTATTATTGCAGACGTGAAGTCAAAGACGGATAAAGTGTAGCCTATGCCAATCTTTGGAGTTAAGCTTTCTCTATTCCAAATTTGATAATAATCGGTTCAGTAGTTTAACTATGACAGTGTAACAGATAAACTGAGTTACTTTCACGTTTATAATATTAAATATTGATGATCAAACCGTGCACTAGTTTCTGATGTCTTTCTTTTAGTACCCACGAAGGGTATAGGTAAAATAAAATATTTTAAATGATAATAAATATTATTTTGTTTTATTTTTTATTATTTTGTGATGTTTTTTTCAATGTTTTATATTTTTATTATTTTTTGTTTTTTAGTTATTCTGGTATTTGGGGCGAAAAAAAATCCAAAAGGTAAGAGAGCATTAAAATCGTTCCAGCCATTGTTTTAGTTATTACTAGTAGAGAACACACCTGGCATGAAAATCATAAATATCATAAATATGCAATTTTTTTAAATTTATATTTCTGACCGATGTCCGCAACTCCGCAAATTGAGTACAAGTGGGATACATATGTCATTCTAGCCACCACAACAACACCTCAAGGAAGCTTCTAAATACTGATCAGTTCATGGAGGGTACCTGGGTTCTCAAAATACTTTGCCCTGCATCCAACGATCACTGAGCATAAATATGATAGAGATGGAGATGAACTGCTGTATACCGGGTTATTTGTAAAACACTAACAACCTTGCAGGACTATATTACTAACATCATAAACAACAACTTTTGTTCTATGACTTTTTAAAAAAATAATAAATTTACCAAAATTTAACCTACAAGATTTCATTGTTCTATCTAACACATTTCAACTCTGTATTTTGCTGTACCTACCTACGTCTGTATGACGCGACGCAAGCGCATCAATCAACTACCCCCGCCGCTCAATCTTCTCTTCCCTCCGCTATTGTACTATCGCTTGCTTCGCAAAGACTAAGTAAAATTTAGAATTTTCTGGGCCGCACATGTGTGCACAGTGTAGTTCTAACTTTATAATATTAGTATGGATTAAAATTTTCATTTGTTATTCAACTCCAGGGAAAGATGATGAACTATGGATCAAAACGGAGAAGGATGATGAGTCTCAAGATGACATAAAGGATGAGGAGCAGGAGACGCTCTCCGAAAACGAAGCCAAGTTGGATGAAGAGGCTCTGAACGATGAATCGAACAGTAAGTACATAATTTATCCAAGAATACCATGCACAATGGTCCATCCCATTCCCACTGCTGGGACTCAGGCCTCCTCTCTAGGAGAGAGAATGGGCCGTAATCCACCACGTGGGCCCAGTGCCGGTTGGTGAATGTCACATGTCTTCGAATTTTTGGTTATAGGACATGCCGGTTTCCTCGCGAAGTTTTTCACAATGGTCCGCTAATGACCAAGTGCGGAAACCAGACCACAAAGATCTGGGCCTTGGTACAGATCCGGAGCAAGGAGGAGTGGCAGGCTGACGCCTCTTTCTGCGAAGTAGTAATGCTAGCAAAGGAGGCGGCCTCTCGCGCGAGTTTATGGCCCTCGTACGCCTCAGCCGCCGTGATTCCTATCCCTATTTCCGGCCACCGTAGGCGCGGGCATTCGGTATCTTGCGCTGGTTTTCAGCTGGCACGCCGCTGAAAACCAGCAAACATAAAATCAGCATCCCAGAATTTTTAAAGGTAAAAACTATACATCTGGCCAAATGGGGCTTCGTCGACCCATCTCTAACAGGAAAACGAAGATTTTGTTTAAAGACGAAGCAAACTAGCAATTATTGCTATTGCACTTGAGGAAGAAGAGAAAAGCGCAAGAAATAACAGACAAAGATTATGGTTGCATCAAAAGCGGCGACTGCGCGGCGACTGCTAGCAGTGAGCGCGTGGAAACCGCGCCGACCGCTCGTCTTCAACGTGCGGCTGTAAAACCGTTTTTTTTTTTTTAAGAATCGTACCAAAATTGCGTGCCTGCCCCATCCCTCCCCACAATAAATAAATTCCTTGTGGTAGGGGTAAAAGGAACCAGTAAGCTAAATAAATTCTCAATCAGTCCCATCTTTGCAGACAAAGACACCAAAGATCAGAAATCAAAATTGCCGCTCAAGAAGAGATTGGAGAAGAGAGTCAAGGAAGAAGATGAAGTCGTTCCCAAACAAGAAAAACCGGAAGAAAAGGTTAGTTTTTCTTAATTCTTTAGATGGCTCGAGCATGCTGCGGGCTGACGTCCTGCTGTCTTCCATTCTTTCTCTTTTAAATAGCAGTAAGCAGTTGCAGGCGCCATTTTTTCATCACATACTGTTGCGTAATAATTTGCCGAGGTCTGTTTGCTATTTGTCATATGAGTTAGAACGGCAAGCCGTTCAAAAATGGCAAAAGTCAAGACTTGCCATTTTATTCCTCGGTTGTAGCTATGTTCCATTTTGAAATGGTGCAGTGCAAGTGGGGGCAGAGTTATGAAAGCGCAAAAGGACGATGCTGAAAAGGCATGCTGAGGAGGATGCTGTGAAAGGGTGGGGTAAAATTGATACTGTGAGATACCGCATAGTACCATTTTACCCCACTATTGTATGAAAGAGGAATGAGGGACTGATGCTGTGAAAGGAGAGGTAATGCGGTGCAGGAGGGAAGTAATGGTGCGTCGGGATAACTCTAAAAGGGGCGAGGGAAAAATGTTAATGAAGAAGTGAAACGGGGAGAGAGAAAATAGATTTTAATAATGAGTCAGATGCAGAGCATTGGTGGCCGAGTGGTAACGGCCCCGACTTACGAGTTGTAGGTCGTGGATTCGAATACAGCCAGGCGCACTGCTCTCAAAACGGTGAAGGTAAACATTGTGAGGAAAACGGCATGTTCTAGAACCAAAAATTCGAAAACATGTGACATTCACCAACCCGCACTGGGCCTGCGTGGTGTATTACGACCCATTCCCTCTCCTAGAGAGGAGGCCTGTGTCCCAGCAGTGGTTACATTAAAAAGGCTGATGATAAATGAGTCAGAGGCCGGCCATGTTTTACCAATAATGATTGATGGGATGATACTAGGATACTGATGTTTGAATATTGCCGGTGCTGTCGCGGATACTCAAGTTGCAAGTTATGAGTTTTGAACGAATTTGATGGGATAGTGGAGGATATTAATGATTTTTACGGATGGTTGATGTGATAGTGCAGGATACTGGTCATTTACCAAGGATATTGATGGGATAGTGGCAGATAGCGATGTTGTTTAAAGGATTCTTCCTTCTATACACAGTCCATACTTCTGTGGAATGCGCTTCCTCTCGATATCAGGACGGCCGAAAGTCGGTGTGCATTTAAGCGGAAGTTGCGGAATCATTTTCTACACCATTAGCACAATCGTCTCAAAACTTCTGTCCTTACTTTATATAAATATACATATGTAGTATATATATTATATTAAATATATTTATGTAAGTACGTGTATAAAAAAAAAAATCTTTTTGTGCGCCTACCATATTGTCTCTTCACCACCCTAGGTTGACTGGTAGAGAATGCCTAAGGCATGAAGATTAAATAAATAAATATTTATGGACAGCAAGGGTATTGATAATTTTACAAACGGTATTGATGGGATAGTGGAGGATTGCGATTATGTTTGAAGGATATTGATAGAATAGTGGAAAATAATGATGATTTTTAAATGATAAATGGTGTGATAGTCCAGGATACTGATAATTTACCAATTATATTGATGGAATATGGCAGATTGCGATGATATTTCAAGGATATTGATGGGATAGTAGAAGTTAGTCATGATTTTAGAGGGATATTGATGGGATAGTGGGGTGGCTGATTTTTTGGTAGCTGAATTCAAGGATTTGAAAGAACAGCAAAATGCTATTTACTCACTCACACACGCTCATTATCAAGAGTCGGAATTAGGTAGAGTTACTTACGTACTTGCATCGAAATGTTGATATTAATACGGATCTTCCCGGGACTTCTAATGAAAAATCCCGTGTGGCCAACAATATTACAAATAAATATTAATAAAAACCTTATATATAAATAAGACAAATACAACAAAGAATTAACATACAATTTTTATTAGTATTTTTCATTGAAAAATATCTCTCTACCAAAACTGAGGTAAGGTTAACTTTATACACTTCCTACTTCTCGTCATGAATGCAGGAAGAAATTTGTTCTGTTATATTTCTTAAAGTATAAAAAAAATCTACTCTTTAAAATTGATCTCGGGATTTGAGGCATATCCTCCACTTTATTTTTTCCATGTATGAAATCGGTGTGAGTACGTGTTTAACTCTGCTTAATTCCGACCTCTGGTACATAATAATAGATAATACGCGATACTGTAGTGTGTCATCCGTCTTCTATTATATCTTTATGCTGTTATTAAATTGATCTTCTTGGTTTCAGCCTGAAGCTGAGGAAAATGAACAGCAAGACGATAGTGCTCAACCCAAAAGTAAGTGCAGTTTACTTTAAGTAAGTGTACTTTTTTAATAGCTTTTTTCCCACCATTTTGTAGTTTGTTTTGTTTCTAGTGTTTTGGATCATTATTAAGTCAAGGAAATGGTATTTGTTAAATTCAGACATAAAGCCTTTTTCTGTGTCCCATTACTTTTTTAGTAAATTTTTAGTGTATGGGATCATTATTAAGTCAATGAAATGGTATTTGTTAAAATCAGACCTTCCCACTTTATTGGACTTAGTCAAATTAGTGAATTAAAATCGACCTATTTCTGACTGTCCATAACTCTATAACAACTGCAGTGCGTTAGTATAGCACTAAACTTAAACAGTATTGCCACAAATAATCGTTATTGCTATACCCAAACGAAATAACTTTATCAGTCTTGTTATTTTAAGTTTTAACGATCTTAAACAAATACCATTTCTCTATCGGGGTCTGTGTTTCTTGATAGCTATAATCTAGGGGTGTTTACGTTAAAAGTGAATAGGTTAATTCTAGATAAGCGTGCTCCACCTTCGGCCATATCATTGCTTACCATCAGTTGAGATAATGGTCACCGCTACCGGCTTACGCTGAAAACCAGCGCTGTGAGCTCATCGCATTATGCGTGAGGCCGCAGCTTTATGTTGAGCGTTCGGCCGTTCTGCGCGGATGTGACTATCTATTGATGTTATATTATGTTTTTAGCTACTTTTAAGATTGCGTCTTTTTTCGAGTATTTTTTTTTTAATTTTTTCCTTCTTTAAACTGCAAGCCTATCCATCATAGAAGTGGCTTACTTCATCCGGTATGAAGGCTTGAAGGAACGGGATGGAGTCTGACACTATCTCCCGCTCCGCCCAAGAGCGGGGGTGGTCATAAGATGATTTTTCCAATCGAAAAAAAAAATCCATCATAGATAATTACCAAATTATCATTTTCTCACCGTCTTCAATCAAATCTCTGATCCACAGTGGAAACCCACCTGATGTACTCGTACGAAACATTGAAGAACATAGAAATCGTGACCATTGATGAAGAGGAACGCCAGAAGGAGTACGAGAGGACGCTGAAGGCGCGCCAGCACATGCGCCACGTGTGCGTGCACTGCGCGGTCGGCTTCGTGCTCAAGCAGGCCTTCGACATGCACATGAAGGTTCATTCTCCTGTGAGTATTCATCACCAGCATCTCAGCTGAAAGATGTCCACTGTTGGACTTAAGCCTCCCCCAAGTGTCGCCACTACCACTGGTGCTGTTTGCGGACAGCTGCCGTCCGAACAGATTCCAAGTCGTCAACGACGATGTCAGCCAATCGTCGGGGCCCAGCAGGGTCTAAGCCTACTGGGGCCATGGGTTAAGTGAAAATGGAACGTAAGGCAAACGAGTGGGTTTTAGTCAGTAAAAGTCTGACATCCTCTGCTGACAGCCTCCCGCTCCGCCCAAGAGCGGAAAAAGTCATTGAATGATTTCCTACTTTAAAAGAAAACACCGGTGCTATGCGTCTCGCATTCATCGGATTTTCGCGACCATCACCAGGTCATCGGTCCACCTTGGGACGCCTTTCTACACTGCGTCTTCCGATACGTGTTCGCCACTCCAACATAATCCAGTTAACTTGATCGTTACGCACACGACAAACCCAACCAGGCTTTGTATAATTTATTTCGTCACCATTTCTCTCAAAACGGTGAAGGAAAACATCGTGAGGAAACTGGCATGTTCTAAACCAAAAATTCGAAGACATGTGATATCCACCAAATCTACCAATTGGGCAAGTAATTTTCATGCGGGCGCTTGGCCCGCATGGTAGTTACGGCCCATTCCGTCTCCTAGAGAGAAGGCCAGAGTCCCACCAGCGGGAACATTACGATGCTGATTCTTATATGCTTTTCACCAGGAATCAGGCGAGCACGAATGCGTGCTCTGTCACTCCCGGCTGAAGACCGCCGACATGCTGTACAAGCACCGCTTACGTCACTACCGCCGCTATCGCTGCCTGCTGTGCCGCATGCGCTTCAAGGACAAGGACACCGCCGCCTGCCACGTCATGAACGAACACACCGGACAGACCTTCGAGTGCGATCGATGTGGAAGGGGCTTCAAGTAAGTTCTACTTATCATCACAGTACTGGGGCCAGGGTTAGCTCCGAAAGGTAGCTCAGCCAGCTATGAAAGGCACGATGTCATTTGGATGATTTTACACACCCAAAAAAAAAGAAACTCATCATCACAGGATATGTGTCACCACCTCCTTTCCTGCCTGGCATACACAACTACCTGCACCTTCCATGATAGGTAGTTTCTACGCAACGCCGACTACTACCTACGGGTCATTGGACTCGCTCAGCTGACGTTTTCTTAAAGAAATTAATTTCGTACATGCGTAAATTAATACGAGTTTTGAAAAAAGGTACTTTATTTTTTAATTTTATCTTTAAAAATCTATAGTGTTTCATGTACCGGGTCGACCCTCCACGGGATTAAAACGATTAAAATTTAACGGTGTATACTGTAAAAACTTTGTGATTTTTCATGATACAGTTATGAAATTTTGTACATAGATTCTTTACATAAAAATACTAGTCACGTGTTTCGGTTTTCGCATATACTAAACACTAATGTCGTATATACCTTCTCCCTCCATTATTCACTTATTTGTCTCGCATATAAGATGTTACTCTAGCCTAGTCTCCTTGGTTGCAGAAGACCGCAGTACCTGAAGAAGCACGTGGCGCAGCACCACACCAAGCCGCACGATCTGGAGTGCGGCGTCTGCTTCCGAGTGTTCCACGAGCGCGGCTGGTACAGGTCTCATATCAGGTACGGTAGAAACCCTAAAAAATGAAGATGTGGAAATCTATAATATATAATAAGGCTTTGGAGGTATGCGGAACAGAGAGTAAAGTCCCACACACCTCCATTGAAAAGGGAGGATCCTCCGACCAGACAGGTGTTATGGTCTGGTGGGTCTGGCGTAAATGGGATTTACGGAAAAGATTCTGCGTTTTATTGAGGATGCGCAAGAGATATAATAATATACTACGCGTTCCAAATGAGAATAGGAGCGATTCCTGTTTTGACGTCTCCTCGTACTGTCATTTGACAGTAATTTTTTCTAAAAATTGAAGAACTTAGAGGTGAGTAAAATTGAAGAACTGGATTCTGATTAAACGTTTTTCTTTTACAGTTCATAAATAATTAAATTTTTCATAAATTAATTAATATTTAAAAATTTCTATCGTAAATCGTGACGTCACAACATGGCGGGCGATCCTATTCTCATTTGGAACGCATTGTACTTAGAAGAAGCAGTGGTGGTCGAGTGGTAATGGCTCCGACTTACGAGTTTGTAGGTCGCGGGTTCAAACCTTGCTAGGCGCATCACATTGTGTAATTTATTTCATCACCACTGCTCTCAAAACGGTGAAGGAAAACGTCGTAAGGAAACCGCCAAGTCCTAGAAACGCTTGGTCCGGACCGTAGAGGTTTCAACACCATTAGGGTGGATACTCGCCGTTCGTCGGCTTGTCCGATGGTATTGTTACCACTTTTTTTGCTTTTAACGCTTATGCCTACGGAATAGAAGTTAAAATAGTTTGTGCAGACAGTAAAAAAGGTTTCTTTAAAGGTCCTATGTACAAAAGACTCCTATAAAATGGATCGAGTCTTTCCACACCATCGAATGGCGAATCGCACAAAATAGTCATGTTTGGTCATGTTATATGACTATTTTGTGCGATTCATAATTCCGTCACTCCCGACACATTTACTGATCATCATTATCCTAGGAGTGGCAGGCGGTCGCCTCCTTCTGCGAAGCAGTAATGCTAGCAAAGAAGGAGGCCGACCGCATCAAGCAACGGCGTTCACAGCGCCGCAGCCGCCGGCGGAATTCCGATCCCGATTTCCGGCCACCATAGGCGCGGGCCAGCAATGGGTAGCTCGTCCGGTAACTGTCCGGACCGAGCCCAAGTCGTCGACGGCACGCAATGTTCCGCGCTCCTCAAGGAGGTGTCAGCAACAGCAGGAGCCCGACTGGGTCGAAGCCTACTGGGGCTAAGGGTCTGCTTTTGAAAGGAAGGCTCGGTCCGGTATGAAAGTCAAAAATGAACGGGGTGGGTTTTTCAATAAGAGTCTGACACTATCTCCCGCTCCGCCCAAGGGCGAGGGATGTCATTTGGATGATTCTTACACACCAAAAAAAATCATCATTATCCTTCACTCGGCTAATTCAACTCATACACAATACAGGACGCACAACGAGGAGGTTCGAGCCAAGACAGTGCGCCTGCCGGTGACGTGCGAGATCTGCTCGCGCGACTACAAGAACAAGGCGAGCCTGAAGCGTCACCTGCTCACGCACGACGAGGACGTACACTGCGACATCTGCTTCGAGAAGTGCAAGAACCGGATCACGTTGGGACATCACTATTTGAAGGTGCATAATGAGAAATATGTTGGGTGAGTATCTTTAAAAAACCGAAGTTTTCTGAACGGTCCGTAGCGGCAAAAAAAAATTACCTTTGTTGTGTGGGAGACTCAATTAAATTTTTTTTTTCATTCTGTGTTCAGTATATGTTGTTATAGCAGCAACAGAAATACATCATCTGTGAAAATTTTAACTGTATACCTATTATGGTTCATGAGATAAAGCCTGGTGACAGACAGATAGACAGCGGAGTCTTAGCAATAGGGACTCGTTTTTACCGTTTGGGTACGGAATCCTGGCACCACAGGGTGCACGGTGTCGTTGCGGGATTGGTCGAAAGAGTCACCGCGGCCCTGGAACGCAAAGGCAACTGAAGGAACAACCCACTTGGGTTTTAGTCATTATAAGTCTGATGTTCCCTCTCGCTCCAACCAGAGCGGGAAGTTGTGAAATGATTTCCCACCTCAAAGAAAAAGGCAGTAAAGCCCCGCGGTCCTCAGACCAGACGATTGCTCTGTCTAATCCGGGCAACTGCCAGATAATTATTAAAGTGATTTCGGACTATTATAATGTACTAATCGTGTGGTGCAGGAGATTTTTTTATTTTAGTTCATATGTGACGTTATAGGTGTCCCGACACTTCCGCTTGCAAGCTGATAGACGCATAATACATTTTCGCGTCGCTTTATTGTTGTATAGTAAATTATATGTTCCTCCAGTTGCATGAGAGTATAAATAAATGTAGACATAATTTAAAAAGTAAAATATCTGTTTATTTATTTTTTAACAATTATAAATTAACATCATACAATTATAATTTCAGGAGTCAAAGATATTCCAGAATTAAAAATTAATTATCATTTTTTTAAGCTATTGCATAGCTTCTATCGCGGGCCTTGAGCGTGGAGACCGAATCTAGAAATTCCGTAACGAAAATAACCTAACACCCCCCACTCATTTGTTTTTTGAGCGTGGTGACCGATAAGAAAACAAATGAGTGAACAATCAGTCAAAATTCAATTCAATTAATATCAAAGAAAAAAAAAACAAAGGAAAAAAAATACTGGATAAATAAAATAAATAAAAAATTATAATTGCATAAGTTGATAAAAATGCTATGCAGTAGCTTTACCGCGGCATTCCCCGAGTGCCACACGTCTTTTTTATAAGTTTCGATTATAATTAGTTCCTTATTCGCCAGTGCGCCTGAGCAAACATGTCCGCACTGCGACCGCATCTGTGCGACGCGCGCCATGCTCAAGCGGCACATGCAGAGGATGCACAGCGACAGAACCAAGAAGTAAGTAGACGTAACATCACACCTCAATGACTAAAGCCAGCCATACAAGTTTGGGTGTACATGATTTATTTATTTATTTATTTACAATTTACTTATACAACACTACAGTCTAACTAAACTAATGCGTTGTACAGAAACAAGAGAAAAAATAAAAAAAAAAATATATATATATATATATATACATTTTATAAAATATCCCACAAAACCAAATAAGACAACGTATACTTATTTTTCATCCATCCTCTCACAAAACCTCAGACATTCACGACACACATCTATCCATCTCTCAGCAAACAAGTCACACTCTGGTGTTAGAGTCCGAAGAGCATTAAGCACAGGATAGGTTTGTCTGCACAGTTGTACCTGTCAAGTAAGCTTGTGTGGAAACCTGCACAGTTGTGTAACATACACGCTCCGGTTTACCTGTGTAACTCACCTGTACAGGCAAACCTGTCAGGTGATGACCATCAGCCGCCGGGATTCTGATCCCGATTTCCGGCCATCGTAGACGCGGGCTTGCGGACAGTGAGCAATGGGTAACTCACTGTCCGGCCGTCCGGTAACTGTCCGGACCAAGCCCAAGTCGTCGATGGCGCGCACTGTTCCCGCGCGCCTCAAGGAGTTGTCAGCAACAGCAGGGACCCAGCCGGGTCGAAGCCTGCTGGGGCCAGGGTTATCCGAAAGGGCGCTCGAGCCCCGGTATGAAGGTTAGAAGGAATGGGGTGGGTCTTTTAGTCAGTAAGAGTCTGACACTACCTCGCGCTCCGCCCAAGGGCGGGGGATGTTAATGCATGATTTTTCCCACCATAAAAAAAATGTGATGATCATCAGATGATCATTTGTCAAGTGTGGAGCAGCGGAGACCCTGTCGTGACGGCCCAGGCATAAGTCATAAGTCATTTATTTCATAACAATGTAACATTGTGTTGAAAATAAACTAAAAAAAAATAAACAATTTCACCGATAGTTTGAAGGGGAAAAAGAATAAAAAAACATACAACAAAATCCTAATAAAATAACAATATTGTCAATAATTATTATACATAAAACAAATAAATAGAATATTTAACTACTATAAAATTATTTTAACAATTCCCAAAAATTAAAAATCTATTAAGTACATATAAAAATATCGACAAAGTCACACAAAATAATGATACAAATTCCAAATTAAGGCTTAAGAGTTGTAGGTTGTTGGGTCAAGGCGGGCGAGCACTTCACTTTGTGATATATTTCTTGATCATTGTTCTCGAAATGGTGAAGGAAAACGTCGTGAGGAACCGAGGATGTCCTAGAACTAAAAGTTCGATTGCATTTGACATCACTGGGCCCGCGTGCTGGATTATGGCCATCCATTGTCTTTCCTATAGAAGTTAAGCCATGAGTAAGATTCTTAGTTTATTTAGGCACTCCAACGAATAGTTCGCCAAAACATTTACAAAGGAACAATCTTATAATTAACAATTATCACAGCGAATTCTTCACTCAAAGGTGTGCACAGCACTTACAGAATTTGGTTTGGTTTATTATTGTATTTAGAATAAATTGATCATTCACATTTAGTAAATAATATCCAGGTACGACTCGATAACATAGAAAAAATAATCAATAAGATGTAAGGAAGGAATTATTATAGATCATTCAATTAAATAATGTCAGATTGAATTAAATTGCATTAAAATTCAGTAATAAATTATGTCAAAATAAATTAAATTACATTAAATAGTTAATAATAATAATATTCCAGAATTTTCACACAACCACATCTAGTCCCAAACTAAGCAGAGTATGATTGAGCAATGATGATACTGCAAGATATCAGCATATCCAATATTGTCGCAGGTACCAGTGCGACCACTGCCAGCGCTTCTACCTGACGAAGGGCGAAGTGCGCGCGCACATCACGTGGTCGCACATGCCGGCCGAGGCGCGCGGCGGCCACGCGTGCACGTGCGGCCGCATCTTCCGCAGCCCCTCGCTGCTCAAGGACCACAAGGCGCGCTTCCACGCCGACCAGCCGCCGCCCCGGGTGCACCAGTGTGACCACTGCGACAAGGCCTTTGCAGTAAGTGTTGCTCTCAAATAACTAGTGCGCCTCATTATCAACGATTGCATCACTGCTTACCATCAGGTGGGATCGCAGTCAAGTACTAGTTTATGGCATAAAAAAAAGTGTTTTCTTTAATTGTTGATAGGTTTGCGCTTGACCGCTATCTTACCAGCCCCCCTAGCCAAGTTACGACCGTTTCGTTTCGATTCTCTTGTGTCGAACTCCTCGAGTTGGCCACGCTTCCAATTCCTTTGTTCTGACGTCATCTCAACGCTCAGTCACGTGGTCAGAACAAAGAAATCGGAGGCGTGATCTACTCGAGAAAACAAAAAATACAATGTGAGAAATCTAATATTCGTGGCATCAATACTATAAATAATATAATAACTATCGAATCCTTCTATTATTAGAAGCGACAAGACGTGTAACCAAGATTTATGTAACTCATATGATTTGACCCCGGACTGTCCATGGAGTTTCTTGCACGTTCTTCTTCAAAGAGATCTACACTTTGGAACATGCAATTCAACTTCACTTTTTTGTTTTTGACTGACCAACATTCTGACAATTCAAATGTGCCTGTAATTGCAATTGGTCTATTTAAAATAAACGTTACTGATTTCTGATTAACCTTTTATCCAACAGAACAAGCAAGTCCTGAACCGTCACAAGAAAAGCCACTCCAACGAGATGTACCCCTGCAACGAATGCGGACTACTGTTCAAGACCCAGCCTTACGTGAAAGTCCACTATCAGATCAAGCACTTGAACATGACGAGAGCACAGATCAAGGCGCAGAGGAAACTCAACAAAGACCAGATAATACAGAACAATATAAATAAGAGCACGAACTGGGAACCACACATTGCCAACAAGAAAACTAGTTCAGTTTCCATTGGAAATGAAGAAGATCCTCTCCTGGTCCAGGAAGGAGAAGTACCGATCAAGCTGGAGAATGATGAAGAAGAATTTAAAATCCCGACTTTCCAAACTTTCATTGATATTAGTAGGGAATGAATGTTGCTATACCAGTAAGGAATTAGTAGGTGTAGGAATTTTGAATCGGAATCTTAGATAGTTTTATCATTTACTCAACTATGGGATCTATTGTTATGCAGTTTAATTCATTAAACTTCAAATACAAAATGAGTACAGAAGTCAATCTTATGTATGTACTTCACTTTTTGTATCTACGCTAGGTGATCGCGCCAGGGTCAGCGCGTTGCGCCGAACTGTACGAGTGCGACCGGGCGAATGAGCCGTGATATCGTGTCCGTGAGCGGTGTCTATGTGTGCGTTGCTCGAGCGTGCTTTGTATGTAGATTGTCTTCAGTACCTATTTATATTGTGCCTCAAACGAACGCCGGCGTTCGCTCTCTTATTGTCTTTTTATTGTGTCTCTAATTACGGTATTCAAAAGGTTAAGTTTATTTTTGGAAAATGTTTTAAGCGATCTGCAGGTTCAGACGAATGACTTTTCTTTTAAGGCAATGACCTGCGCAAAAGTCACGTGACAAATGACGTCACTGGTAATGTCATTATTGCCATACATTTTGTACTTGGCGTTTAAAGTACACCGATCATATTGGTTAGGGAGCATAGGTCAAAACCGCAATATCAGTTGGAGCACAATACTACAAGACAATCTTAAACAATCAGTCAATATAAAAACCGGCTAAGTCCGAGTCAGACTCGCACACAAAGGGTTCCGTATTGTACGTAGCAAATAAAAACCACGTTTATTGTAATGAAGTCCTACTTAAATATTTTTTTTAGTATTTGTTGTTATAATGACAACAGAAAACAACATCTGTGACAATTTCAACTGTCTAACTTCACAGGAGATACAGCCTGGTGACAGACGAACAGACAGACGGACGGACAGTGAAGTCTTAGTAATAGGGTCTCGTTTTACACTTTCGATACAGAACCCTAAAACGTAAAAATTAAAATGAAAATTATATGGGGATTGAATAAATACATAGGTCATGAGTGTAATCAAATTTGAATCTTATTTTATTGAGTAAGTGGTTTCAAAATCTACTAACTATCTAAGAATCCGAATTCAATGTCAATAAGTAAGCCAAAGATTCCTGAATTTTGTAGTTAGAATGTTTCGACAGTAGCTGTGCGTATTGTGTGAATGTGTTTGTGCGCTGTACTGAAACTAAGAGCTCGTACACATGAGCTGCATGATCCCATCGGCAGAGGTAATTGAAGTCGTCGACCTATAGTGACAGTTGATGACTTGACACACACCCGCCAGGATTCTGATCCCGATTTCCAGCCACCACAAGGCGTGGACTTGCGGACGGGGAGCAATGGGTAGCTCGCTGTCCGATCGTCCGGTAACTGTCCGGACCGAGCCCAAGAAGTCGACGGCGCGCACTGTTCCCGCGCGCCTCAAGGAGTTGTCAGCAACAGTAGAGATCAAGCTGGGTCGAAGCCTACTGGGGCCAGGGTTAGTTTCGAAAGACAGCTCGAGCCCCGGTATAAAGGCTAAAAGGAACTGGGTGGGTGTTTTAGTTAGTAAGAGTCTGACACAGGGGATGTCATTAAATGATTTTCCCACCAATTAACCAACCGTCTGCTTTTTAGCATGATGACCAATTGATGCCATCGCTACAAAAACTGATCAATAGATCATAACTGTATTCTGGACAAAGTACCGATCATATCCTTCTCATACCTTGACATTGGCTAAATCATCGGACGATCGTCGATGGAGCTATACACTTAAAAATTGAATAGAATTTGTGCGTAGTACTGAAAAGCTCATACATACGAATTGGAATGTCGATGGCTGCAGTTACCTCTGCCGTTAGGAACATACTCCTCATGTGTATGAGTTCTAAATGGATATAGCTGGCTAAAAGATGATCCATAAAATTAAGAACATTATTTTATGACATTTCGATAATCCTTGATGGACAGTTGTCTTATTATCTATGGTTTTAGGTGTCTGGATTGTGTGTGTCTGTATCAAAAATACTTCCTTTAAAGTCAGTCGCAGAAGGCCTCCCACAAGGTAGACCAAGACCTGGTGAGGGTCGCGGGAATCCGATGGATGCGAGACGCACAGGACCTTTCGTTGTGGCGACACTTAGGGGCTTACAATTGCCAAAACGGATCTTAAGCGTTCGGCGCCAGAGTGGGGATCGCTTTACGCATTCCATACATTGGCGAGCCAATCGTCTTAGTTGTTAGATACATGCAGCAACGCAGAGAACGAATGAGGAGTGACGTCTATGACGCGATGGCGCGGCGAGCCAATCACTGACACTCCCCGCCCCCGCGTCTCAAAAGAGACCGAATATTTGACTTCTGCGCAACTTGAAGCCAGCGCTCAAGATCCGTGATGGCAATTGTATGTCCAACAGTGGACGTCTTTCGGCTGAAATGATGATGATGATGATGAAAATCATAGTTGAAAATTGATTTTGTGAAATAGTAAACATGACTGTGTCAAGCCGTTGTATGAATACAGGCTGATTTGTACTATCGTGAGTTTTTAAGTATACAGAATTATTTGTAAAACACTAACAACATTTACTGACTGCAGGACTGTATTACTAACATCATAAACAACAACTTTTGTTCTATGACTTTAAAAAAAAAATCATTTAATAAAACAAATTCAACTCTGTATTTTGCTATACATGCCATACTGACGTAGGTAGCTACGTCTGTATGACGCGACGCAAGCGCACCAAGCACCCCCGGCGTCCGATCCCGCTGCCCTCCACTATTGTACTATCGCTTGCTTCGCATAGACTTCGTAATATTCAGAACGTTCAATTTAAATATTTTTATTTTTGTATGAAAATCTACTAAAATATGATAATTTTTTAAGTCGTAGAATAAAAGTTTGTTTATGATGTTAGTAACATAATCTTGAGAGGTTGCTACTGTTTTACAAATATTCTTTGGAAAATGGAGAATTTTTCTGTTATATACACCCTTGTTAAAGCCTGAATTGTGTAAATACATAGAATTCTCACAAATGATCTTGTACTTTTGTATATATTGTAAGTTAATTCAAACATATTCAGAAGCTTATTAGTAGATGTACGGCGTTCCTATTATGAGTATTAGGTAGTGAAGATATTTATTTAAATAATTGATCCTTGTTAAACTTAAGAGGAGGCAAAGTCAGTTTGACAATTGGAGGAATCCGGCTCGAAGGTCCGCGATTGTCTAAGAAGCATTCAATTTGGTGAAAGAAAAAAAATTTAAATATTAAATTTCCCATTTCCATAATTCCAATATTTATAAATGTTAAATGTAACATTTTAGTAAGTTGGAATGTAATGCAATTAAAAAATAGTATTCTACCAGTTTTAAGAACAGGGTCCAGAATATCGACGGTCAGGGCTCACTGATCAAGTAATGTTAACTCCAAGGTTTGGTGGTGTCCAGCTTGGCAATATTACCCAATACCCAGATCTAATGTGTTCCCGATTTCCGGCCACCGTAGGCGCGGGCTTGCGGACAGTGAGCAATGGGTAGCTCGCTGTCCGGCCGTCCGGTTACTGTCCGGACCAAGCCCAAGTCGTCGATGGCGCGCACTGTTTCCGGCGTCTCAAGGAGTTGTCAGCAGCAGCAGGGATCCAGCCGGGTCGAAGCCTACTGGGGCCAGGGTTATGCGAAAGGGCGCTCGAGCCCCGGTATGAAAGCTAGAAGGAATGGGGTGGGTCTTTTAGTCAGTAAGAGTCTGACACTATCTCTCGCTCCGCCCAAGAGCGGGGGTTGTCATTGGATGATTTTTTCCCACCATAAAACAAAAAAGTTATAATGTGTTGAACTGATCGCTTGGAACGCTTGTCTTTAGGGTACCTTTACCAAATAAGTGACCACAAAGTGTTACCCGCAAACCGACCAGTATGAACTAAAAACAATCGATTTGTTTTTACAAAATCTATACTCTGTTCAAAATAACATTAGACATTTATGAAAACCTTTTACTACAGTCCGTTCAACCGATTTTGACTTTTATTACGTTGGTCACATGACAGAGTGCGGTTGCAGTAAATAGTTTGTGTTGTAACTACTTTTTTTGCTTTTAATGCCATCCTTTTGCCTACGGTATAGAAGTTAAAATCGATTGAACAGTCAATAAAAAAGGTTTCTTTAAATGTCTTAGTATAAATTATTTGTTTGATTGATTAAATATTTACCCTGTTAAATTTTTGTCGGATAAAAACAAAAAGGTTTTTGGTGTTGTCTTGATATTTCTTAATTAACAGTTTTCTAATTATATTTGTTATTGAGGAAATCTTTTTAGTTAACACACGTCTCATATGTCTGTAAACAGACATTTATGATTTATGTAACAAAATAACTACCAGAAAGTCAGACTCGAAAATTGCTTTTGTTAATAAATTCATTGGGCACATAATGCCGATTCCTTCTATCAATACGATTGTGTAGATATAGGCTGGGTTTGTGCAGCCGTAAGTTTTAACTTTAGAATCTTTTCAAAAGGAAGGGATTTTACGTTGTCTTTTTCTTAATAAAACTTTAGTTATGTGAATACTTGGAATTTTCCAAAATGATCTTGTTATTTCTTTTACTCGACTGTAATAGGCTTGTAAATTGAAATGTATTCAGAAGCTTAATTATATAAATATAGTGTTCCTATAATGAGTATTAGCTAGTGATGGTGTCTTAAAATTTAAATTGATAATTGTTAAACTTACTAGCAGACAAAAACATTTTGACAACTGGGAAAAGCACTCAGATGTAGGCGTTTGAGCAATGCTGTGCAAACTAAAGCCTTGCCAGCCGGGTTCGTGCCGGCGGCTTCGGTGTACCTTAAGAACCATTCAATTTGATCAATATTTTTTTTATGTATTCAGTTTTCTCATTTAGTGATAATACAGATTTTAAAAATGGAGATAGGATGATTCTTTAACCGCTTGCGTCGGATTGCTCCGACGAGCATTTTCATGTTCTATTCGCCATTGTCGTGTATTAACGACTGGGTACTCCATTTCGTTTAGCTCTCCAATCCCCATAAGTGACAGAAGAGCTGACGAGATGGAGTATTTGGTCGTGGATGTGGGACCCTAGCGGAATAAAACAAAAATGTTGGTCGGACATATCCGACGTAGTTTAGCCGCCTATTGAATATGTCCAACCAACACTTTCGTGAAGTTAACATCGGGGTTACGGAAGGCACATTGTCCGTGAAGCTCCTTGCGCTGTTATACAGTCTTGTAACCATTGATATCGCACTGCAGGCTAGCGCGTTCTCTTGCGGATGCCAAAAAAGTACATCAATCAATGCCTTAACGTTGCGTTTTATTGTGAGATAGTTAAATGTGTTTGTAAACTTCGTAATCTTGTAATGATAATCGCCTTTTACTCAATGATCTTCTATGTATTTGTTAAGAGCCGAAGTATTTTGTAACTCTGCCCAGGGGCCGTATTATGACCTCTTAAAACCATCATGTTTTCGGTGTGAAAAAGAGACGGAGCTATACAGGACGAATAGCACTATCCTTTTCTCACACAGAAAACATGATGGTTTTAAGATGTCATAATACGGCCGCAGGATTATGTCGACTTGGCGGCCCCGTAATAGCGATTTTATTTTTGTAAAAAAATCAGCAACTATTCAAGATTTTTGTTTAGGCAACTTTCAAATATTGCCATGAAGTTATCTCGTAAATATATCGTACAAGGTGTAAGGGACATCCCTCCACACATTTGCTCAGTAGTTAAAACTGAACGACCTTCCACAAGACTGTTTTTCAGGAAACGAAAAAAAAAATCAGGCTCGCCATACAAAATTAAAAACTTGATTGGACAGTTTGGATTTTTTTTCGTTTAATAAAAAAGACTCGTGTGGAAGGTTGTTTAGTTTTTTCTACTGAGCAACCTGTTAAAGTTTGTGTAGGGCTGTCCATTACACCCTGTATACAGGTTTGCAGTCGTAAGTTAGGGTCAGATATAGGTACCGGCACGAATCTTGAGCGCTCGGCGTCAAATTGGTGATCGCTTTGCGCATTCCCTACATTGACGAGCCAATCGTTGTCGTTGTTAGATACATGCAGCAAGCGCAGGGAACGAATCACGATTGACGTCTAAGACACGATGGCGCGACGAGCCAACCACTGTCATTCCCCGCCCCCGCGACTTAGGTACGTCATATCACGAAAGAGACCCGATATTTCACTTCTGAGCAACTTGAAGCCAGCGCTCAAGATCCGTGCCGGTATCTGTACAATTTTTTTTATCGAGCCAACTAATTTAAATCATGTTTCGGTTTTTACCCCGCGATAGTTTGGTTAGGATTGGTCATATAGTCAATTTTAATAAAATCTTCAACACCGAAAGATGATAAGTGAGTAAAAATTCGGTGGATTAATATTTCTAGGATATGAAAATGGAAACGAAATAAAAAGGTTCTCAAAGCAATAAAAATACGATATCTTGAAAATACTTGATAAGCAGACGTCTTATTACTTTGTAAGCTAGTACTGTAGTGATCTCTGAGGAATTTGAGTTGTAATTTGTTTTTTTATTTAATAAATTAACATATGATTAGATCGTTTATGATTGTTTTATTTATACTCCTTGTCACCCTATTTTGAAGAAAAAAGGGAAGCCTTTTAAAAAAAAAAATCTTATTATCCATGGACTTACGAATCCAACACTGACTGCATTTTAAATGCAATCCAACTGCAAATTGCAGTTTAAATGCAGTTGATACGACTGCAATAGAACTGCAAACACGACTGCAATATAACTGCGAATCGGACCGCACGTTTGGTTTGCAGTCGTGTCAACTGCATTTAAATTGCAATTTGCAGTTGAAATGCAGTCCGTCTGTTTAGATCCTTAGCGACTCAAGCGCGACGAGCGGGGGGCGGCATCGCTAAGCAAGCGCGCGTCGCGCGGTAAGAAAAAAAGTACGTAAATGTTTGAAGCATGCCACTAGACGCCGTTCATAGCGCCGCGCGCCCGCTTACTGATGCCGCCTCGAACTGAAGTCGTAAATGGGCCGTTAGTGCCGCTCACAGCGGTAATGTCGTGGACATGGAGGATAGCAAAGAACGAGTTGGATCGATTTATTAATTAGTTTTAGAATGATTTTAAGACTAAAGGGTTAGCGGGCGCGGGGCAGGCCGGCCCGTGCCAGGAACGTCTTAGACATGATGAAGACATCGTGGTGGACCTCGGAGACGAGGACAGAAGGACGGCGCTCCGAGTTTGAGAAGGGTGCTGGTTACCGTACGATTCTATTGCTTGGCGCAAGGTAACTAAGCCCCTCTTTCGCACCGGGCACTCTAGACTCTAGAGATGAGGGTCCCATGGTTCCTGCCCGATTACCATCCAATAAGGCAATAACTGATATTCTTCTATACATCTATACAATAAAATTGAAGTGTATGGTGTAATAAAATATCAACATTGCTAAATGCAAATGAAAGTATTTTCGAAACTATAACAAAAAAGCAGTTTTTTGCCATTTTAGTCGTTCCGTCTCCGCATCGGCTGGACTGATATTTGCACTGATTATTTAGGAAATATATTAATAAAAAACTGGTCAAGTGCGAGTCGGGTTCGCGTACCGAGAGTTCCGTGTTACAATTAAAATAAATAAAAGTATAGCGCTTTTTTATCAACTTAATTAGAATCATGAACAGTCATAATTAAGTAGGTAAATAGATAATAATTTGATTAAGTGGAATATTTTTCGATTCTAGCACGACTAGAGTGCAAGACGGATCACAAGGATGAGAGTGAGAGCGTAAAATGATAGGTAACACATTCTATAAGCTGAAAAGATGCTTGTTTTGTAATCGACTTAAAACTTATCAGCTTGTGATAAGAAACCACAAATTGAAGGCAACTATTGTGTTATCTTTTACTACTCAGCACAACACAGCAACTTTAGTATCTAATCTCT
Organism: Mythimna albipuncta; assembly: GCA_929112965.1. Lineage (NCBI taxonomy): Eukaryota > Metazoa > Arthropoda > Insecta > Lepidoptera > Noctuidae > Mythimna > Mythimna albipuncta. Next base: position 14,654,071 of record OV815983.1, on the reverse strand, counting down.
GCAAGATACGAGTGTTTTTAGTTTTTAACATTATCAGATATTTATCCGATTTCAGATTTCAAAATCGATTTTTAAATGCGATTTTAGATATCCGATTTTTTACTTTCTTAGCCTTGTCGCCTGCGTCGTTTGCTATCGACTATGATGCGATATCAATGCTAACGATTAACTATCGTTAAAATAACAATTTGATAGAAATTTACGCGATTTTCCCTTAAAATAAAAATGGTAGGTACCTAAGTACTGATCGCATATTATAACATGCAAAATTAGAGAGAAATCGAATATCTACTCGTTAATCAAAAAGCGTGTAATAGAAACGCTATGTTAAGTAATACGTTTGTTGATATTCAGTGTTTTTTTTTTATTTTGTCGATTCGGTTTCGTTCGGTGCTAAGGATGGTTAGGCCGCACGATTAGCGTTTGATTCGTCTAGGCCGGTTTAGGTCGGTTTATGAAATCCATTTTTTGTATATTAATGATGAAATCGCATTTTTTGAGAAATCGATATAATTCGATTTGTTTGAAATCGGATTTTATAATCGTTTTGATAGATACAATACATTTGCTTGGCAACTGAAAACAAGTTTGACTTTGACATTTTGAATTAACAGCACTACTCTCTTTCATCTGTGGAAATAACTTTGTTTGTTGTGGACTTAGTTGACGAACTTTAAATTGTTTGTAAAACTTGTGTAAAACTTGAAAATGTCTTCAAAAGTCGCCGTAGTAACTGGAGCAAATAAAGGAATTGGCTTCGCAATAGTTCGGGGACTTTGCAAGCGTTTTGAAGGCGTAGTCTACTTGACTGCTCGAGATGAAGAACGCGGCAAAAAGGCTGTAGCAGATTTGGAAAAAGAAGGTTTAAATCCTAAGTTCCACCAACTGGACGTTACAGACAAGAAAAGCCTTGAAGTTTTTAGAGATTACATCAAGAGTAACTATGGAGGTATTGATATCTTGGTGAATAACGCTGCAATTGCATTCAAAAGTAATGCACCAGAACCGGTAGCTGTGCAAGCTGAGCAGACGTTGTTCGTTAACTACTTTACCTTAGTGTCGACTTGCGATGTTCTCTTCCCGATTCTGAAAAATGGTGCTCGAGTGGTGAACTTATCTAGTTCAGCTGGCCATTTGAGTAACATACCCAGCCCAGCCTTAAGGGACCGTCTTAAAGATGAGAAACTGACTGTTGACGAGCTTTCCAGTCTGATGCAGCAGTATGTGGATGCTGCTAAAGCAGGCACTCATGCTGCAGACTGGGGCAATTCTTCGTATGTTGTGTCCAAAGTTGGTGTGACTGCTCTGAGTAATATTCAACAGAGATTGCTAAATGATAGAGGTAAGTTATATTTTTGTCTTTTAACTTTTATTTAATTAATTATCAATTTACATCCTTACGAATACTTAACTAACCTCTGACTCGGTCCATCCAAAATTGGTATGTTAGAGGTTGCATGATAAGGTAACCCACACAATTCTTATGTTGATGTACTTATATCAAATAAGTTAAAATCTTGTCACAGTGTTTGTTATAGATACCGGCACGGATCTTGAGCGCTGGCTTGAAGTTGCGCTGAAGTCAAATATTCGGTCTCATTAGTGGTACGAAGGGAGACGCGGGGAGTGTCAGTGATTGTCCCTGTTCTAGCTGCATGTATCTAACAACAACGACGATTGGCTTGCCAATGTATGGAATGCGCAAAGCAATCCCCACTCTGACGCAGAGCGCTCAAGATTCGTGCCGGTACCTGTTCTGCACTCTTGAAATGCGTTGACCTTTTTTTCAAAATATTGCATAAGGCCTTTTTGTTTCATCAACTATTAGCCATCTCCTTAATGTTTATTTTCTTTCTAATAAATGACTACTAAATTTTAATAAATATATGTAAATATAATATTACATTAACCATTTTATCTTTTCACAGATATCAAAGTGAACTCGGTCCATCCTGGCTACGTGGCTACAGACATGTCTTCACACAAGGGACCTATGAGCATAGACGACGGTGCTGTCGCTGCAGTATACCTAGCCCTGGACGCTCCGGACTCCGTCAGGGGCAAATATGTATGGTTTAATAAGGAAATTGTAGATTGGGCTGGTGAAAAACCTAAGGCGTTTTATTAGGTACGGGTTATATTTACATGTTATATTTTTTTCCTTCATACATACGTCACTGCGGGGTGCCTGCTGTATTGCCTGTGTCAAATAAATCCCATTCTATTCTTTAAAGATGATAGAAATTATGTAGGTGGAATTTTTTGTTTCACCACTTGCTTTTTTTATGGCAACTGAGCCAATTGGTTGAGCGGTGATGTTTTTTTGTAACAATTTTGTAAAACTGTCTGTTTTTTTTTATTATTATTAATTTTATAATCTGTTCTCACATTACACAATGATTAAAGTCAAAAATGTAATTAGAAATCAAAATGTTAATTTGTTATTTTTTTTACTGTTTTACGTACAATGAATGTTGTTTATTATTTTAATTATATTTGCATTTGTTAAAATTTTAATAAACTTGTATTTTATCATCTTTGTTTTAATTTGTTTGGTCAGATTAAACTCTTGATAATAGTGCTAACAACAAAAAATATGATAATCAGTATGATAACTGAAAACATACTAGCTATTGAGTTGGTGTTAATTTTGTTTGGTAGCTTATTATTCATGAAATTCATCTATACTTTTTATAGGAAAGAATTGTCTTTTTGTTTCTAATAAAAAAAAATATTGCCTGTACTGTCCTGTTGCTGGGCAAAGGCCCCCACCAACTTCTTCCAGGTATTCTGTTCTTAAGCCACCTTGAACCAGTCCCCTTGGTAGACATCTAGGTCCTCTCGGCTCCAGTTCGCAGAAAAAAAAAAGTTACTACGTATACAATAATCTAATAGGTACATCTTTTGCCTCAGTGTATGATCCGTAATTGAGGGTAGATTTCAATGATACCTGGTTACCCCAAGAAGCTCAAGCCTCAAGCTCATGGTCGGTTATCGTCACGGTTACGGTTGGCTCTATTTTATGCAAAACTACTGTAAGTATCGCCTCAATCGGAGACCGCCTTTAATTACAAGTTCAAGCGCTCAATACTAGCCTCTCGAAAAAATGAAACGCGTCGAACACCTAACTCTTAGAAAAAGTTCTGTCGTCTACATATCCAAATATACTGGGCCTAAGATTATTTAAATGCAGCAAGAACAATGTTGCGGAGAGCACCGACCCCTGAGGGACCCCGGCATTAATATCCAATTGATCGACAAACGGCCATCAATTACCACTCGGATGGACCGATCCCTCAGGAAGTCTGTATTCCAATCACACAGATCAGTCGCAAGAAGGAAGCTCAGCAATAAGTCTTTCGTGTCTGACCCTGTCGAAAGCCTTCGAGAAATCAAGGAAGACAAGGACGCAAGTACTCCAGATAGAAATGGCATATGCAACGAAGCCCTATTGCCAATTACTGAGGACGTCTTTAGCTTCTGGGTAAGTCAGAACAATACCTATTTAGCTCCCGTTCCATACTCTTACACAAGATGGACGTTACAAAGATGGGTTTGTAATTCGACGGGTCTTCGCGGGCACTAGTTGCACGTTAGCTTACGACGCAGATGTTAAATGCAAGTCATTCTCGTCAGCACCTTTATATGATGACGTGTACCTACCTAAGTACCCACTTAGTTCGTGCAAACCACATGTTATCATGACTGATTGTGAAGGTGTGGTACCTATATTATGACATAATCTTCGTTAGGATATACGCCACAATGATTTGAAGTCTTTTATCTGACTAGCAACGATGAATGAATAAATAAACATAGGTAAATCAGTTTTTTTTTCTTACTTTTAACCTTGTGTCTACTAGGTAGGGACTTAAAAGCAGCATAGCGTAATCAGCCTTCTAATGTTGCTACTGACGGTACTTAAGTGGCGGCTCTCTAGGAGAGGGAGTGGGCCGTAATCCACCACGCGGGCCCAGTGCGGTTTGGTGGATGTCACAAATATCTTTGAATTTAAAATAAATAAATATTTTTTTTGGTTCTAGTGGCAGATCGAGGGTTCAAACCTGGCTAGGCTAGGCTATTTCATCACCACTGTTCTCAAAACGGTGAAGGGAAACAGCGTGAGGAAACGGCATGTCCTAGAACCAAAAATTTTATGACATGTGACATCCACCAACCTGCATTGGGCCCGTGTGGTGGATTACGGCCCTTTACTTCTCCTAGAGAGGATCGAGACCTGAGTCCCAACAGTAGAAACATTAAAAGGGCGACGATGATGATGATCTTAAAAACATAAAATAAAAAATAAAATAAACTACAACTTTATAATATTAGTGTAGATAACATATACCTACAGTGTAGGTAGGTACCATAGAATTATCTATGGTAGGTACCTAAACTAGTTCGACAAACCAGTCCTTGTTATCATGTGATGTGGTTTATTACGTAATCTTCGCTATATTTACAAAGGTATGTCTCAATCCTTGATTAATATTATAAAATTAGTTTGTTTGATTATTTGAATACGCTATCTCAGGGACTACTGGATCGAATTTAAAAATTCTTTTATTTAACTATTCTCAAATCTACACACATAAAATAAAAGACAAGAAGAAGGAAACAGATAAATAAGTAGGTATGTATCTAAGTACAAAGGTGATATGAGTTTATTGTTGGATAGCACATTTATTGAGGAAGGCATAGGTCGTAGCATGATGTTATTTATAAGATAATAGTACAGTTATGGAGTGGAATTCCCTGCTGGAGTCTGTGTTTCCTGATGGCTACAATCCGGGAATCTTTAAATCAAGAGTAAATAGGTTACTTCTAGATGAGTGCGGTCTATCGTCGACCGCATCGTCGCTTTCCATCAGGTGAGATAGTGGTCAAGGGCAAACTTAAAGATAAAATTATACTACAATTGATAGGAGCGGAGCAGTAACTAAAGACGCGGCCCAAACCGCGCGAGTTAGCTAGTGATGTGATATTTTTTATTAGACTAACAGTAGTGAATGAATAAATATTTTTTTCATTACTCATACTCTGAAAGTAGGTCTGAAGTTGCCTGAGGAGCGGGCTGAAAGTGATACTTTTCATCCCTAGGGAGTTTTACTTTACAACTGACAGCTGTCAAATTATTAAAAAAAAAACTAGTTCTATCTTCACATTTCTATTGAACCATGTTCCAATTTTCCATACAGCCAGTCAATTACAGCACGATATAAAATTGAAATAACTTAAAGACAAGTATTAATTAAATAATGTTATTGATTTATTTTTTCAACTATTTCTTTAAAATACTTTATTATTAAAAGATTACAATTAATTTCAAATTTTTCATTAATGAGGCTGAATAGCTGGCCGGCCGCAGAAAAAAAAACAAAACCAAATGGCGGGAAAATGGCAATCAGTCGTTGGTTTTTTCGAGTTTTGTTTACGTTTCCGTACAACAGAGATATGTATTAACACATTATGTTTATCAGATTAAAATAATGATTTAACACCTAATTTCATAAGAGAAGAGGCTTAAGCAGTAGTGGAATACCTTTTACCGCCTAAATCAGAAGAAAGATACCTACTTAAAATCATAGGTACGACGACTCAGGTTTTACAAACTTTTTATTTTATTTTTAGTTTCCTCGTATTCGTAATGAAAAGCACAGTGTTTACCTCGGGTTGAAAGTAACCCATTTAACCCCTCGAATTAGCGACCTCGCTACGCTCGCCCGCCAACTCCTTCTCGGGACGAAATGAGTTACTTTCACCCCTAGTGTAACAATGTACTATTTTACGTCTATAAAAACATAAATAACACAACATTTAAGTTTAGTATCAAATTGTACCTTCGCTGGATAAGGTATGCAAGTTAATATTTAAAAATATGCCCACTAAAGTTGCCGTAGTTACCGGAGCTAATAAAGGTATCGGCTTCGCAATAGTCCGAGGACTTTGCAAGCGTTTCGACGGAGTTGTGTATTTGACTTCCCGGAACTTAGAGCGCGGGAAAAAAGCAATAAGTGACTTAGAAAAAGAAGGTTTAAACCCAAAATACCATCAACTAGATGTTACGGACAAGCAAAGCCTTGAAGCGTTCAGAGATTACATCCAGAATAAATATGGAGGTATTGATATTTTGGTGAACAATGCTGGCATTGCTTTCGGCAGGAATTCGACAGAACCTGTGGCTGTACAAGCAGAGCAGACAATACTTGGCAATTACTTCGCTCTGGTGACTACTAGTGAAATACTTAACCCAATCCTCAAGAATGGAGCTCGAGTGGTGAATGTCTCCAGTTCTTACGCCCATTTGAGTAACATCCCGAGCTTAGCGTTGAGGGAGAAACTCAAGGATGAGAACCTGAGTGTCGCGGGGCTGTCAGAGTTAATGCAGCAGTACGTGGAGGCTGCTAAGCAAGGCACTCATGCTGCAGACTGGGGGAACTCGTCTTTAGTGGTGGCTAAAGTTGGTATGACTGCGTTGAGTAATATTCATCAGCGCTTGTTGAGCAGTAGAGGTGAGTAAATAATATACTTATAATTATGTTTGTGTACTGCTGAGCTTGAGGTTCTGCACGAACGATTCCTGGGTCGGACAGTCTTATTGGTGTATTGCATCAGGATGTTTTCTATAGCAGCTTTTTTTTATGGTTGGAAAATTCATGCCCCGCCCTTGGGCGTGGCGGGAGATAGTGTCAGACTCTTACTGACTAAAAGACCCACCCCGTTCCTTCTAGCCTTCATACCGGGGCTCGAGCGCCCTTTCGGATAACCCTGGCCCCAGTAGGCTTCGACCCGGCTGGGTCCCTGCTGTTGCTGACAACTCCTTGAGGCGCGCGGGAACAGTGCGCGCCGTCGACGACTTGGGCTTGGTCCAGACAGTTACCTGACGGCCTTATAAAGCAGCTCATAGTCTGCCTTTGTTCTGTGTCTGGGTGTAGTTTATCTTAACATTTAGTTACTTATGTAGGTATGTATTTAGCAATATTCTAAGTATGTTTATCAGTTGTCTAGTCATAGCACAAGCTGTGCTTAGTTTGGAATTATATGATATTTATTTTGCAACTAGGTTTAAAAACATTTTTAGGCGTCTATTTTTTTGTCGTCAGTTTAAACTAGATGAGGCAGGTTTTACTAGCTGACTACTCTGAGAAGAAACAAACTCAGGGGTCAATGATTGGATGATTAGATGGCGTTATGTAGTTGTAAATTATTATTATTATTGCAAGTAATGTATCGCACTCGTACTACGGGTGCTATTCTTTAGTCTGAGCGCGATATAATCAAAGGTGACGATAAAATTTTGTCTGTCAGTGTCAGCGTGATCCATCGAGAGGAAGGTGACTCTCAAGAGCGATATGATATGAAATGGTACTAAATAAATTGGTAGGTACTTTAGTAGAGTTGTTATCTATTATAGCAACAACAAACAAATACAATTCGAGTGTTTTAAAAATGCCCTTGAATGATGCCTATCTTGTACGAAACTATGTAAACAGGCACATAGGTACAAGTTGTTCATTGTTTCAGTAGGTAAGTACTTCTAGTGATGTGCCATTTTTTTTTTTAGGTTGGTAACGGATATCGTGAAGGTAAAAGTAGGAAAAACCATAGAATAGGTAAAACCCACCTACGTTCCTTCAGTTCTTCAGTGGCCCTTGCGTTCCAGGGTCGTAATAGTGCGAACATTACAGGTTAAATTTTGAGGGGTTATTGTCTTGTGTATGTGAACTTATAAAGTTTGTAAACGCACATATGGCGTCACATAAAAAAAGAAAAAAGTACCTATGTTTAGGTTTAAGTACCTATAATTGTTAGCTGTACAGTCGCATCGGGCATGCGGACAGTGAGCAATGGGTCCGGCCGTCCGGTAACTGTCCAGACCAAGCCCAAGTCGTCGACGGCGCGCACTGTTCCCGCGTGCCTCAAGGAGTTGTCAGCAATAGTAGGGACCCAGCCGGGTCGAACCCTACTGGGGCCAGGGTTATCCGAAAGGGAACTCGAGCCCCGGTATGAAGGCTAGAAGGAACAGGGTGGGTCGTTTAGTCAGTAAGAGTCTGACACTATCTCCCGCGCCGCCCAAGAGTGGGGGTTGTCATTGGATGATTTTTCCCACCATAAATAAAAAGTTGCACTGTCGCATTAGGTTTTAAGACCTGTAAAGATAGATGTAAAGAGGATAAACAAATAAAAACGAATCCTGCATCGAGCAATTAAGGTATCTACTCCGCGCGATCTGAACAAATAATCTTAAAGAATAGCCCGAAATCATCTGCCAAACAGTTTCCCACTAGTCCTAACATCTGCCTGGTCGGAGGATCCACGAACAGGAGTAATTCCTAGAGTAGGACAGTGAGAAAAAATTCAATTAGTACATTAAACACCTTTTACTTTCTCCAGATATAAAAGTGAACTCCGTGCACCCAGGGTACGTGGACACGGACATGTCCTCACATAACGGCCCCATGAGCATCGACGAGGGTGCGGTCGCTCCTCTGTACGTGGCGCTGGACGCACCCGACTCCCTCCGGGGACAGCTGGTGTGGTTCGACAAGCAGGTCGTCCCATGGGATGGGGTGAAACCAGAGAGAGAATTTTAAGGGGTAACCAGACGGTTGCAGACTAGCGTCCCAACTAGTGTTACCAGGCGTCCCGATTTGCGCGGGATGTCCCAATTTTTAGGGGTCTGGGGACGCGTCCCGATTTGCACCTGATCGGGACGCTAAATGTCCCGATAAATCAAATACCCTGAAACTCAAAGAGCGACTGAAGAAGTCTGGGTTTTACCTAGTAAAAGATTTACACGCCCTTTCGTTCCACCCCAGAGCGGCGCAGTTATTGGATGATTTTCTAGCAAAAAAAAAAAAAAAAAAATGGTTAGTGTTGCGGCTACATGGATATAAACCACGCGTCAACACGTTTGCAAATCAGTCACTGCGGTTGGGAAAACGCGCCTCCCAACCAAGTGCGTTGAAGGTCATGGATTACAACTGCTGTCTACACGGATTGAAACTAGCAAGGGAAGTGTTGGGACGTCGGTTTGCAACCATCTGGGCGACCCTTTAGGTTTCGAAGACCGCCACCGATTTACAGGCAAAAAAATATCAATCTTGTCATACTTGGTTATGATTGCCTCGTTAGTCAAGGCCGTGATTTTTTTTGTTTAGTTTTTAAGTTGATAATTATCATAATTTATAATGCTGTTATTTGGTAGCTTTACCTAATTATGTTAAATTTTATACCTACAATATAGAGTTGAAAAATAACACAAGGGGATTTATTTAATTACATCAGTGTTTCTCAATCTATTTTTAACTTGCGACCAAAAAAAGCACTAAACCAAGGTTGCCTGGAAGAAATCGCCTAGTGCGATAAGGCCGCCAATTGTGTGTTTTTATTATATGGTTTCCTTTTTGTTAATTCATAATCTTGATGTGCAATAAAGTATATATAAATAAATAAATAAACAAAAAAAACTGCTAATTGTTGTTAGCAAGGTCTACAAATCCAGAAGAAATTTTAATTATTTTAATTGGTAAACCTTTGGTTGGTTGGTTACCACTTTCTAACAAACAAATATTATATTTTTTGATAACACATGAAAAGTTTGTGAGTGCCAAGCTACTCAATATTTTTTATGTTGCAAAATATCTAATGACTTCTCCCGCTCTTGCGTCATGCGAGAGGGATTTTCAAATTGTTACTGAATAAAATCACGCTTTGTGTCTTTTTTTGAACTTTTGCGTTCTAGGACCACGATTTCTATTTCAGGAATTCCCCGTGGAGCCCAACCCTACAGTTATTTGTTTAATTCTAACAAATTTTTAAATTATTTCTTGCATTCGACGAATTTGTTTCTGGTAAAACACATGTATGACTTTTATATGTTTGGAAGTAGCATTAATTCGACACGATATTAAAATTAGCATCGACTTCCTAATTTGTTTGACACTTACATACCTACCTACCAATATAATAACAAAACTTTAGTTGCTAGGCTGCTGTGATCATTAAAGAGAAACACAAAATAGGTACTGAAGTCAACCTCATGTATGTACTTCACTTTTTTAGGGTTCCGTAGCCAAATGGCAAAAAACGGAACCCTTATAGATTCGTCATGTCTGTCTGTCTATCCCTCCGTCCGTATGTCACAGCCACTTTTTTCCGAAAATATAAGAACTATACTGTTGAATCTTAGTAAGTAGATGAATTCTGTGAACCGCATCAAGATTTTTACACAAAAATAGAAAAATAGCAATAAATTTTGGGGGTCCCCATTCTTAAAACTGAAACTCAAAAATTTTTGTCAAACCCATATGAGTGGGGTATCTATGGATAGGTCTTCAAAAATGAAAAGAGAAATCAAAAACAAGAAATTGAATAGTTTACGCGAGAGACACTTCCAAAGTGGTAAAATGTGTGTCCTCCCCCCTGTAATTTCTAAAATAAGGGAATGATAAAACTAAAAAAAATATATGATGTACATTACCATGCAAACTACCAACGAAAATTGGTTTGAACGAGATCTAGTAAGCAGTTTTTTTTAATACTTCATAAATCTAAAAAAATATACTATTATTATAACATCGATCAAAGTTACAACGAACTACATGAACTTTTATATTATGTTACTTGCTGTTACGGAACCCTCTATGGGCGAGTCCAACTCGCACTTGGCCGGTTTCTAAAATCTACACTAGGCGATCGCACACACACGTCAGTGCATTGCGCCCAACTGTATGAGCGCGACCGGGCGATTGAGCCGAGATATCGTGTCCGTGAGCGGTGTCTATGTGTGCGTTGCTCGAGCGTACTTTGTATGTAGATTGTCTTCTGTACCTATCTATTTTGTGACAGAAAGGCTGTGATAGTTACTTAAAGGTTCCGTTGATACCTACCTCAAAAGGAAACAGGAACAGCAGCGACTATATATTTGAGAAAATACAATTACCGTCATGGATCTTGAGCGCTCGGCGTCAGAGTGGGGATCGCTTTACGCATTCCATACATTGGCGAGCCAATTGTCATCGTTGTTAGATACATGCAGCAAGAGCCGGTAACGAATCGTAAGTGACGTCTATGACGTGATAGCGCAGCGAGCCATCCCTGACACGCCCTGCCCCGGCGTCTCACTTCGCACCACTAAAGAGACCGAATATTTGACTTCTGCGCAACTTGAAGCCAGCGCTCAAGATCCGTGCTAGCAATTTTATGTTTGTTACTCCTTCACACACAAACGGCTAAACGCAGAGGCGAGGCCATTTTCTTTCATGAATTCGAAAACGAGTCAGCGACTGTCGCAACCCAGTGTTCGACCACATCGTCGCTTACCATCAGGTGAAATAGTGGTCAAACGCGAGCCTGTCAATTATAAAAAAATTCTTCGGTCGAGGCCCTTTTGGGTGCGAGGCCTTGGATAAACGCATTTGGATGTTTGGCACACTGATAGACCATGTCCAGGATTTGGATATAGAATACTTTTTAACTCCAGGACAATGTTCCTCTGGGATGCTGTAACTGCGAAAGCGACTGGCGTCCAAGCTGAACGCGTATCAGACGGTCATGGCCGTCCGGATGGCGCAGGGATACCGCAGTCTACCGCGACGCGACGAGCCTCCTTGCTGGCCTACCGCCATGGAATCTGGAGGCAAGTCCTTGCATGCATACATGATTTGCGCATGGAGATGCAACGCCGGTGCGAAACTCTGCTGCAGTGACAAGTCGTGGCGTGTCTGACAGATTTCCGGCAGGATCTCATGGCGTTATGGCGACAGCGAGTGTCGCAACTCAGTGTTGGGCACCATAACCAAGGCGGTTCTTTGAGGAGTGGCTGGAAAAACATCACGGTATCCTCACCTTCCGCACGACACAGGTCCCCACCAGACATGGTAAGTTCCTGCACCTGATTCGTGCAGAAGAATCGCCCGGTTGTCACCACCCGGAGGACACGGCAGAGCTTATGGTGGAAGTATGCTTGGGCGGAGTACGCCGGGTCTTCATAGAGGCGATCAACAGCAACGACCTCTCGCGCTGGGCTCTGGTCTCGAGAGTCCAGGAGATCAGGGATCCCTTCATAATACTATTAACCTCAGTGAAGTTTGTCGAGAAAGCTGACTGAAATTTGCTGCTAAAAACTGCAATAACTGAATTTGTTACATCGGCATTATAAATATATCTCAAAGTAACTCAAAATACTAGGTGCTGATGACGAGGCAGTATAGTTTAAGACCTTAGCCTGCCCAAATAGGACGAAGGGAAAAACGTAAAAAAAAAAACATTAAAATGTGCATATCAATTTATTAGGCTTTTTGAGTCAAGGCACTTATAACTTAAACTATAGTTTTAGATTTTCACTGGTTGGCACCAATTCCAAGATTCTATCATGGTTTCCAAATATAATCTGTATGTTACCTTTTTAAAATGGTCATGTTATTATTACAAATTATATTTTATTATAATATCTACTCTTAAAACTTATTTTCTTTGTAATTAAACATTTAGACATATTAATTGCTTATATTATTAATAATAAAATCAGCTGTAATAGCATCACTTTCGTATTTTTAATTCTTGGATATATTTTTAGTGACCAAAATTTTAAGTTTTACAAATATTTCATATAACGATTCGTATAATTATAATTATCTTAGATATAATCTAACACTTTCTTGGAAGGAATGATTGCTCGCATGAGCGCAAAGCACCGAATACTTATATCCTACATACTGGCTTAGTATACTTAATAACATAATACTATGTTAACCGTTTTCACAAACAGTAGACGAACGCCTAAATTTAAGAGCTGTTGGATTTTCAATTCTGGGCTGTGAGCCGAAAGTTGAAATTCCAACAGTGAACAGACAATATTTTCAGCAAAGCTCTCTCTTACTGTATACCTACGGGCCACAAAAAAACGCCGCTTCAACCTTCTTTTTGTGGCTCGTGTGCGGCGGTGCCGCCACAAAAAAACGCTTGAAGCGGCTTCAAGCTTCTCCGGACACAAGGTGTCGCGCGCTTCAGCTGTTTCTTGCGGTCGCTTCTAGCTTTTTTTGTGGCGGCGTTCTTTTGAGGCCCGTGTGCGGGGACGCTTTTATAGAACAAAAGCGACACGACTTTTTCGTAGAAAATCATTACCAAACGGGGTTATGCGTCGCTAGCAAGTCTCTCTCCCGGGGCAAGTCTTTTTTTATTGTTGATAGGTGTGAGCTTGACCGCTATAGCGACTATCTACATATCTCCCAGCTATCGCATCGCTACCTGTGTCACTACATGCGCACGCTTTTATACAACCCCATAGACTTGATGTAAGGAACAGATTAGTTGCGAAAACTAAAATTGCTTAACTAAAGTTCTTAATCTTTAAACTGTCCACGTCGTATATATACGACAAACACACTAGCGTTTATTTCGTCAGGGTCGCATATCCTCGTCCAAATACTCCATCTCGTCAGCTCTTGTCACCTATGGGGATTGCAGAGCAGAACGAGATGGAGTACCCAGTCATAAACACAACACTGGCGATTAGGTCACGAAATCATTTCTCAGACCATTCCTACACAAAATAGATAGGTACAGAAGACAATCTCATGTATGTACTTCACTTTTTATACCTACGCTCGTTGGACGCAGACTAATGAGCGTTTGAGCCGGAACTGTTCGATGAGTGGTCCGAAACGCGACCGAGACATCGTGTCCGTGAGAGGTGTCTATGTGTGCGTTGCTCGAGCACGCTTTGTATGAAGATTGACTTCTGTACCTTTCTATTTCTTGTGATACCGACGTAAGCGGTACTCACAATATCAACCGAAAACCGTACTTCAAAATACCTTAGTAATTAAACTACAGCCCATATTCTAGCGCTCAGCATTCAACAAGTAGGGTATGACGTCATCGATACTGACGTCACCGACGAAGCCCACGAAGAACACGTCTTCGAGGAAGGGTCCGGAGAAGGTCCTCAGCACTGGCAGCTGCAGCAGCAACGTGGCCAGCCGGTCCTCGTCCGCCTGGCAGGACGCGCGGAGGGAGCGGAGAACTTTGATCTGATAGTCTTGTAGCTTGCGGGTAAGGAAGTCTGGGACGCCGTCTGGGGAGAAAGATATTTAATATTAGACTAAAGCGTCGTATTAGCTTTAGCGTTGCGCCACCTGTAAATGGTAGACATCCCATCCATACGCACAAAGCGTTTTTAGGAACACATTTATTATGCGTACAGCCAAGGAGTGGAATTCCCTGCCGGAGTCTGTGTTTCCTGATAGCTACAACTTAGAGGTCTTTAAGTGAAGAGTGAGGTTGAGAGGTTACTTCTAGGTAAGCGTGCTCCATCGTCGACCACATTATTGCTTACCATCAGGTGAGATGATGGTCAAATGCAAGCCTATCAATAATAAAAAAAAGGCTAGTGTGCGACCGAAACTGGTTTTTCAACCGAAACCGAATTTCGGCAACAGTCTCAGTTTCGGTCGAAACCGTAACTTCCTTACAAGGATCATGTTTTGAGGGAAAAATAAAGAAAACTTTATTATAATCTGTCAGTCCTTATTTTTTAGGATTCCGTAGCTAAATGGCAAAAAACGGAACCCTTATAGATTCGTCATGTCTGTCTGTCTGAGCAAATAAATTTAAGCAAGAAATTTTGGGGGTCCCCAACTCATGAGGAGTTACAACAGAAATTCAAAAATTATACTAATACGTCATAAATCCAAAAAAAATATTATTAAAACATCGATCAAAGTTACAACAAATTACAAGAACTTTAGATTATGTTACTTGCTGCTACGGAACCCTTAATGGGCGAGTCCAACTCGCATTTGGCCGGTTCTTTTCTAATACATTTTAAATTTAGGTATTTATATCCGTTGACTATCATATATGAAAGGTATGTTTGTGGTTGTGGAATATTATTATTATAATGTTGGTTACCGGGTGAGAACAAGCACAGAGCTCTAAGGTGAGCGTGCTCCCGCTGCTGCACGCGCAGCTGCTCCATGTTGGTGAGGAACTGCTGCAGGCGGGACAGGCTGCTGCTCACTTCCGCTATCCTCTCGTCCGAGTAGTCTGACGCTGTGATCTGCACAAACAAAACGAGGTGTCCTGTAAAGAATGCTTTTTAATTTTTGTTGTTTATTTTTTTAGATGTGTTATCATCCATCTAGACGCGTATCACGAGAACTGGTTAGAGATGGCGCGAGAGAAGAACGTCTGGAAGGACTTGGGGGAGGCCTTTGCCCAGCAGTGGGACAGTATTGGCTATTAAAAAAAAAAAATTCATCCAATGTCTTCTGAGCTCTAGGAAGGAGCGAGAGGGCATGTCAGACTTTTACTGACTAAAAACCCCACGCCTGTTCCTTCTTTGCCATTGTTCCAGAGCTCCGGGGTTGCCTTTCAGAAGCGAACCCATGGCCCAGCAGGCTTCGACTCTTGTGGGTTACGGTTTTGCTGATCTCCTTGAGGTGCGAATGGAACACTACACACCTTCGAAGACTTGGGTTCAGCCTAGAGCATAAGTCATTAGATAAACTCCTACCTAAAAAAAAAACAGCCTTAGCCGGCACCGGTCATATTGGGCCCCTTCAGTTTGACAAGCTAGTTACCTCCGGCATGGCCATGTCATGCGACCTGTCGACGCAGTCGTTGCTGGCTCTGTCCCGCAGCACCGCCTGCAGGTGGCTGACCATCTGTGGCAGCAGGCTGTTGAGCGACAGTTGCTGGGAGAACATCGAGAGGGACAGCACGAACAGTTCTGGCCAGCACTTCTTGAGGAGGGTCACTTGGATCTCGAATCTGGGGAGAGATTGAAGTTTTTTTTTTTTTTTTAGATTCTGCTATATAGGTATCAAATTAAAGGCCTTTTCATGAGGATTTCAAAGTGGTATGTCATGACCATATCAAACAAAAAGTACAACAGGAAAGATATGTTATTTATTTTGTACCGAGGTGAATGCCTAGGTCGGTTTATGAACTTTATAGTGATTTTACGTATAAAATATAGTGAATAAATAGTGATATTATAATTGTAACTAAAAAGTGTAAAGCCTATATTTATGTACACTAAACACAAGAACGCTGAGAACACCAGAGAGCTTACAAGAGCTAGAGCTAGCACTCGCAAACATCAAGTGGGACATCCTGGGGATAAGCGAAATGCGAAGATTAGGAGAAGCAATAGAAGAGAGAAGTGGCTATATCATGTATCACAAAGGTGAAGTCGCTGGTCAAAGAGGAGTGGGGTTCTTGATAAAGATAAAACTAAAAAACCAAATCGTTGGGTTTGAAGGAATATCGGATAGAATTGCTCTACTGCACCTTAACCTACCAAAAGAACCTAAAGAGTGGACAGTCATCCAAGTCTACTCGCCAACAGAACAAGCAACAAAAACAGAAATATTAGATTTTTACGACAAACTGAGAGTAGTCATGGAAAATCATTCGGAAAACAACATAGTGCTCATGGGCGACTTTAACGCTCAAGTAGGTGCTCGAGCAGCAGGAGAAGAACATATAATAGGAAAATACGGTAGAGGAAAAAGAAGCAAAAATGGAGAAAAATTGGTGGAACTCTTACTTGAGCAAAACTTAACACTTCTAAATTCCATGTATCGCAAAAAAACTAAAAGCAAATGGACTTGGGTATCCCCTGACGGGAAGACTAGAAACGAAATAGACTACATAATCACCAACAAAGCCAGGTCATTTAGTGATACAGGAGTAATACAAAACCTAAATTTCAATACCAACCATCGCATGGTTCGCAGCTGCCTAAACGAAAAGAGCACAAAAAAGCCTAGACCAAAGTCAATACTTATAAACCACTTGAAAACCACTAATGACTCCACAGACACCACAGAAGATTTAATGAAAGCCGTAACCTCAGATATAGACTTAAACGAAAAATATACAAAAATTGAAAATAAGCTTAAAAATCAGACTAAGTTACTAATAGACAAAAGCAAGAAAAGCTATTTAAGTGAAAAAACTCTAAAATTAATTGAAGATAGAAAAAACTTAATAATCAAAAAGATAAGAAAGATAACCAAAAAGAAATCTCTAATCTTAGCAAACAGATTCGCGAAAATATGAGGAAGGACAGGATAAATAGAAGAACTAAAACCTTAGAAAACCACATTAACAAAACGGGAGGCACAAGAAAGGCGCTCAAAGAACTGAGAGAAAAGGGAAAAGAATGGATACCAAAAATGAAACTCAAAGAATTAACAACAACATCTCGCATCAAAATTCAAAATTTGGCAACAGACTATTATCGCTTATTATATCAAAAACCCAGTCCTGATGAACCAAAAACACACTTGCCCAATAAAGAACATGTTATAGAAAACCACAAAATCCAAGACGCTGAAGATATACCTGAAATACTACAAAGCGAAATAGAAAAAGCTATTAAAAGTCAAAAAATGGAAAAAGCTCCCGGCCCAGATAGAATTACAAATGAACTATTAAGAGGTACAATCAGTGAGTTAAGCCCAATACTAACACGGGTCTTTAACGAGACACTATATACAGGCATTATTCCGAGAAATTGGGCTAAATCTCACATAATACTTATACACAAAAAAGGCCCAAAAGACGATATGGGTAATTACAGACCCATATCTCTTATATCAAATGTATGTAAAGTTTTTGCTAAAGTAATTCTAAACAGAATATCTAACAGTCTGGACGAAAACCAACCAGTGGAACAGGCAGGATTTAGAAAAGACTTCAGCACAATTGATCATATACATACAATAAAACAGCTCATACAAAAATACAACGAATACAACAAGCCTATTTACCTGGCCTTTATAGACTATTCTAAGGCTTTTGATAGCCTCATACATAAATATGTATGGCTAAGTCTAAGAGAGCAAGGGATCGAAAGTACCTACATAAATATAATAAAAAACATATACAAAGAAAGCAAGGCGAGTATTAGGTTGGAATCAACAGGAGATGTGTTCCCTATAGAAAGAGGTGTCAGACAAGGTGACCCACTATCACCAAAGCTGTTCACAGCAGTGCTTGAACATATGTTCAGGAAACTGGATTGGGAACATTTTGGACTGAACATAAATGGAGCACGACTGAGCCACCTAAGATTTGCAGACGACTTAGTTATATTGGAGGAAGACCCAAAAAAAATTGGAATATATGATACAAACCTTAGTAATCAGAAGTAGGGAAGTGGGTCTGGAAATCAATTTAACTAAGACTAAGATGATGACAAACTTAACCCTCGCAGACATAACAAACAATGGACAAAAACTCGAGTATGTAGAGGAATACGTATATCTAGGCCAGATAATATCGCCAAATGACCAAATGTCAAAGGAAATTGACAAAAGAATTGCGACGGGGTGGAAAAAGTACTGGGCTCTGAAAGAAGTGTTGAAGAGCAAGGAAATGAGCATTAAGATCAAAAAGAAGACTTTCGATACCTGCATCCTACCCTGCATCACATATGGCTGTGAAACCTGGGCTCTGACAAAACACCATAGGGACAAACTAGAAAGATGCCAAAAAGGTATGGAAAGAAGCATGCTAAATTTAAAACTAAAAGATAGAGTCAGAAGTGCTGATATAAGGCGTAAAACCAAATTATCAGATATACTATCACGTATTGATCAACTCAAATGGAGGTGGGCTGGGCATATGCTTCGGTGCAAAAAGGAGAAATGGAGCAAACAGGTGACAGTTTGGTACCCAAGGGATGGTGTCAGGAGCAGAGGACGGAAAGCAAGACGATGGGAGGATGACATGAAACTCACTATAGGGACTCACTGGATTAGAGTAGCAGCAGATAGGAAACAGTGGAAAGAGTTGGAGGAGGCCTTTGCCGTAAGGCACACCGAAATCAGAGACATTCTGTAACCACATGCATGTAAACAGTATTTATAAGTTTTATTTTGTAATTAGTTTTAAGTTTTCGGAAATAAAAGGCTATATTATTATTATTATATGGGTATCAAATTAAAGGCCTTTTCATGAGGATTTCAAAGTGGTATGTCATGACCATATCAAACAAAAAGTACAACAGGAAAGATATGTTATTTATTTTGTACCGAGGTGAATGCCTAGGTCGGTTTATGAACTTTATAGTGATTTTACGTATAAAATATAGTGAATAAATAGTGATATTATAATTGTAAATAAAAAGTGTAAAATAAAAAAATTATTTAAAAAATAAAAAAAAACCAGACTGCGTAAAAAAATACTTTAAATAAAAACTGAAAAGAATAATAAACCAGTTCAGTCCACAGTTCAGCAACAGTCGGGACCCACATTCGATAGAATGATTTTAGTTTAGATTATTAATGGGTAACGACTGTTGCAGTTTTTATTTAAAGTATTTTTTTACGCAGTCCGGTTTTTTTTTTGTAACATGTTTTAAAGTTTCGGAAGTCAGTGCAAAAGAAAAGACAAAATAATTGATCAAAGTGCAACGTCACTACGTTCTCGCGAACAAGATCAGAAATAATGATACACCGGTGACTTCTTGAAATATTGATTTGTTTACGACTAGCTTCACACACAGCGTACAGGTGCAGGGGTCCTGGTGTTGTACCCATGAGGGATATGTTATGTCATGTTATGTCTGAGTATAGTTCCCGCACTTAGTAGCCTATGTCACTCAGGATTAATTCATTCGCTCTCTCATTGTATTTTATATAAAAATGAGGATGGATGCAAAATAAGTATATGTTGTCTTATTTGGTTTTGTGGGATATTTTATTTTATTTTATATTAGTGGTAATGTATATATACATTTTTTTTTCTCTTGTTTCTGTACAACGCATTAGTTTAGTTAGACTGTAATGTTGTCTATGTAAATTATAAATAAATAAATATATATATTCCACAACTATCACACAACGCCGTCTAGTCTCAATCTAAGCAGAGCTTGTGTTAAGAGTACTAGACAACTGATAAACATACTTATATATTTCTAAATACTTACATATAGATAAATTACACCTAGAACAAATGACGTGCTCATCACACAAACATTTGTCCCGGGTGGGAATCGAAACCACGACCTCCGGCATAGCAGTCAGGCTACTAACCACTAGACCAACAGGCCAGTCAAAAAACTTAGTCCTATGTGGATCATTGTACGTTGGCCTAACGACCATAGCCTTTGCTGGGCTTATTCCAACCAGCCCACCCAGGAGGGATACTAGAAGTTGTTGTGTACTACTTACGGTAAGGCATGCGCTGCAGGCACAGCCCTGAGCCAACGCGCCGCCGCTGCTAACAGTCGCGCGCCTGCTTCACACACGGCGTGCAGGCGCAGGTGCGCCGGGGCCGCGCCCGGGAGAGACACTAGGAGCTGCTGTGACTCTGGCGTGCTTAGGATGCCGCCACCTGAGGCGTCTGCTGAAGATGTTAAATGATCTTTATGTTGCAAGTAGATTTTATAAAAACAGTTTTACACGTCAAATTTTTTTTTTTGATTAATTAAAATTAGATGAGGCCGGTGTTTCCTAGCTGACTACCCTGAGAAGAAACATCGAAACAAACTCAGGGTTGTTCGCGTTGCTCGCGCAGATGCTCGCGCTTACGCGAGCACGTGCAGAATTGAAACTTTCGTGAAAACCCATCAACGCTAATCATTTTCGGAGATATTACCCCTCAGCACAGTATCCACTCCATTTGCGTGCGTCTCAACCAGTTTTAATGATTTCGCAAACTCAAAGGTTAACTTTATTTAAACACTAGCTTTTACCCGCGGCTTCCCCCCACCCTTTTCTCACTTTATTTATAAAAAAATTAGCCTGTCTGTCTCCAGGGTCCCAACTATCTCAGTACCAAAATTCATCAAAATCGGTTTTGCCATTTAGGCGTGAAGACGTAACAAACAAACAAACTCACTTTCGCTTTTATAATATTAGCAAGGATATTGAAATACGTAACCAAGATTATATCTAACTCATAATATGATATAATATTTATGTATTTTTGGAACTTTGCAGTAGTACCATGTATTTGTGCTTAGTTTCACATTTTTTTATTTTAATCATTTAATTCAATTTAATATGTAACGTACTTTATGGGAACAATAATAAATAAATGAAAAGAGTGTCCATGAGTTTTTTTCACGACTTTCTTCATCTACGCTTTGGAACAAGCAATTTAGC
The DNA here is from genome assembly GCA_929112965.1 of Mythimna albipuncta. Classification (NCBI taxonomy): domain Eukaryota; kingdom Metazoa; phylum Arthropoda; class Insecta; order Lepidoptera; family Noctuidae; genus Mythimna; species Mythimna albipuncta. Next base: position 14,632,940 of record OV815983.1, on the reverse strand, counting down.
TTCATTTTTTTTTACCAACCAATATTTTGACACTTCGAAAGTGCCTGTAAATGGTCTAAGTATTTGAAATAAATGATTAAATACTTTCTTTTGACAGTGAAAAACGGACTGAGTATTGTTTAAATTCACACTAAGTACTACGGCTTTCTTCACTTGCGCTTTGTATACCTTCTTCTTCTTCCTGCCCTTGTCCCGTTTTATTTGAGGTAACGGCGCAACACGTTTTTTTCTTCCATTCTGTCCTATCACTAACTCCCTTTTCTTTCTTATCACTTCTCACACAATCCATCCATCTTTTCTTTGGCCTCCCTCTCCATCCATTCACATGTAAATTCATAACTCTTTTAGCAACATGCTTTTCATGTCTCCTCTTTGACCACCAACACAAACGATTTCCTTTCAACTTTTCAGTCACTGGCGCCACTTTTAAACCTTTACCTAATATGCGCTTTGTATACCTAAAATTGTAACATTTACATAAAGTCAGTATTATTAGGTGTCCCACCTTCGGTCTGTTGCGTCTCAGCGGCGGCGTGTAAGGCAGCGAGCGGCACCTCTGGCGGGGTCGCGCCGTACGCGGACTGAAGATACTCATTGATTGCACCTATACAACAAAACGGAATCTCTAGTTGTCGAATAACAAAATGCTTGATTTTTTTTTCCTTTGAATATGATTTCGTCCTGTTTGCAACATTGTTTATTTCTTCTTATGAGGAATGTCCATTAAATGCCTGAATTAGTTAGAAACTATTAACAATCCTAAATTCTATTTAGTAAAAAATATACATAATAAAGTTTGTCTATGTAGTGTATAAAAATAAGGAATTTATATATTTACTTTGATATATCCATCTATTTTGACATGAGATGGACTAGATGGGATGGCATTCCGTCAAATAGGAATCAACAACGATTCAACCAAGAAACAAAAATAATTAGTGCTCATTTATTATGAATTTAATTCGACCTAAGTAAATCTAGGTAAAATAATGGATGTGTCGCATTCATCGGGTTAAATTAGCCATCCGTTGGATGCCTAGGCTGATAGTTGTTTGAACTAAAATCACTCAACGTTTAACAGATTGGCGTATTGAAAGTTAGCCCTTTCGAAATGACTGATCAAGACTCAGCCAAGTCATTCAAATTTAGTTCCGCTATTTATTGATTTAAAAATATTTCACTATTACTTGGTGGACACTATTACTAAAAAGTAGTTTTATGTAATTTATAAACTCGTCACCCTACTAAATTAAATGACTACACAACGTTCAGCCATCTGGTCAAACGTTGCGGTCAACGACATGGCTAGTTGTTCTTTAGCCATTTCATTGGATGCCGGCGTTTAACGAACTTCCTAGGCGTCCAATTGGATGGCTAATTTAACCAGATGGCTGCGACATCTATATTGTGCCAGCACAACAGAAAGTAACTCACCAAACTGTCCCATTTTGAAGAGATTCTTAGCGAGTTGTGTCTGTAACATCAGCTGCTGTCTACGAGCACCTTCGATATCACCTGCGTTGCCCGGGGTTAAGTATGGAGACACTGAAACAAATAGTTTAGTCAGAACGGTCTGAGTCTTAGGTAAAGTGTTGAGTGAAGTGTTCTACGCGCGCCTCTTTTATAATGAGAGTCACTCTCCAATACGTGAGACCCAAGGGGATTGAGTCAACACTCTTCCAAGGTAGAGGAAGTCAAACTCCACCCGTTGCTTCCGACGCAAGTGTGCGAGGGAAAGAACCTTCTACCCGCCCTAGGGCGGAAGACATCTATGAGGAATTCCACCCTGAAAAAAAAAGGGCCTGTGGGACCGGCACGGTTCAGTTAAAATGCTGTTTAGAAGGCTAGGTTAGATAATGACTTTGGTGGCTTTTATTAGTTTCTTAAAACTACATATTTTATTAAAACCAAATCATATTTTTTTGTTATTATTATTTTCAACTTTTTCACATATACTAATTTGATGGAAATTTAGAGAAAATGTACCACTTCTTATGATTTATTTGGAATGATGCATAGCATTATCAGCCACTGCTGGGACTTGGAATTCCTCTCTAGGAGAGAATGGGCTGTAATCCACCACGCGGGCCCAGTGCGGGTTATTGGATGTCATATATCGTCGAATTTGGTTCTAGGACATGCCGGTTTCCTAACGATGTTTTCCTTCACCGTTAAGGCGTATAGTCCCTTGAACCATCTGACCGAAATTATGTGAACGGAACTCTAACACTCTCGGAAAGGCGGCAGTACGCAAATCTGCGCATTTATTTGCGGCCAGCAGTGCCCGGAAAGCGCTTTAAATCCATTTTCTCTGCGAGATATTGATTGATTTACATATGCAATGTTCACTTTGAAGAATATTTAACCACCAATTTTTATGTGTAAAAATGTTTCTAAAGGTCCAAGCCGTTTCGAAGGAGTAGGGAAAAGTTACGAAAACTTGCGAAATTGCTAATTTTTTTTTTTTTGACAATAGTATTAATTGCACGATAAAATCAAATGTTGATATTATTGTTCATGAATCTATAATAAACATATATTTTTTTCAAACCAATCGACCTAGCCGTTACGGAGGAGTAGGCCTCAGAAAGTCACTGTTTTATGCCATAAAACATATTTTTTTATTTTTTTATTTGAATGCATAAAATATTTAAGAAGACGAAAGAAAATTACTAACAATTAAAACTAAAATTACGTAGTAAATGAATAAATAGCACATTACCTGGATTCCCCTTGTTGAACGCGACCGCGGCTGCCAGCGCGAAGTTGATGGCCGGCGCAGGCGACACCGCACCGAATGCGTCGCCGGGCTCTTCCTTAGGATTGATCTGCGAATATACCTCCTAGATACAAGACCGCGGCGTTAATATTACACATTGAGAAAGAGTTTTTTTTAATTATTAATTTATTAAATATTAGCTCTTAAGCGGTTTCATCCGAGTCTTTGATGTAAGTTCCGCTATCGTGGGTCGGTAGCGGTACACTTAGTGATGTGCCGTTGCTTGCCGGCAATATTTCCGTTAAGTGGGAATATTGCCCGAAGTATGATATTGGTGGCAATATTGCCATGAAGTGGGAATATTGCCAAAAGTATGATATTGGTGGCAATATTGCCGTGAAGTGGGAATATTGCCCGAAGTATGATATTGGTGGCAATATTGCCGTGAAGTGGGAATATTGCCAAAAGTATGATATTGGTGGCAATATTGCCGTGAAGTGGGAATATTGCCCGAAGTATGATATTGGTGGCAATGTTGCCAGCAATATTCCCATATTGCCGGCCACGGCACATCTCTAGGTTCAGTATCCAAAAGTAAAACACGTTTAATACGAAAACTCTAATTTGCCTGCTACTGTCTTCCCGTCCGATTATAATTTGTGTATCTTCAAGGCTAGAGTGAATATGCTCTTAATAAACTAGTGCGCCTCACCATCAATGATTGCATCACTGCTTACCATCAGGTGGGATTGCAGTCAAGCACTCAAAATTCAAAAGTTTTATTTCACTTAGGCCTACGTGGACACTTATAAAACGTCAGAAGCTAGTGCACTAGTTCATATTAGATAAAAAAATGTACAGCTAAGGAGTGGAATTCCCTGCCAGAGTCTTGTTTCCTGATAGTAAAATGGGACTTTAAAAACCCCTAGGTTGTACCTAGGGGTTTTTAAAGTCCCATTTTACCACTTTATAATTCGTAACATTGTCCCTCCGAGACTCACCGGTCCGCCCTGAGCCTGTCCCGCCAGCCCCAGGAACTTGGAGTAGGCCGCCTGCCTGTCGTGCATGCCCTCCCGCTGCTCGCCCTTGGACTTGTCCACGATCGGCTTCCGTTCATGCTGGACCGCTGTCGCATACAGTGCAAGAATTATTGCTCATCAGAATACGCGACACACAAATAGGTAGAAAATTTTATCTTTATAAGTGCTTTTAATATTATTTCGTTTATTCACAAATAATACATTATAAATTACATTTTTAAATATTTCAATGTAAAATAAAACATTTAAAAATATAAAAAATAGTTGCCCACCGGTATCGGGAACAGGGTTCGAGCTACCGGCGGTCAGGGCTCCAGAGAAAGGAACCTCCTAACAATACGAGCTGTGTCGAGGAGTACCGTTTACTGAGTCAAGCCCTAGATCCAGCCAACCTAACGCAAGCCTCCTCAGGTGTTGATCGAGGCTCTTCGTTAAGCCATTGCTCATTAATATTATTATTATTATAATATGAAAGCTGGCGTGGCCATGTTGTCACTAGATGGCGCTGGACTCCACATTTTTTTTAGTGCATAGGAGAATTATTAAGAGAGCCCTTCCCGATCCGACTATCGTCAACATGAGTATGGTTTAACACTAGAAGCGTGGGGGTCTTAAAGACCCATTGCGTAGAATCGCAAAGTACATCAAAATATGTGAAAAAATTGGTTGCCTGTAAAGTCGGTATACGGGCGAAAGTTTTACGTGACAACGACTGAAGGGACGCGTGCCTTTCACTTTTTATGTCTGTCTCTCTCGCTCTTAGGCGGGCTGACCATGCCCGAGTGGAAGGGACGCGTGCCTCTCACTCGCTCTCATTGTGAGCGCATAACGTGAGCGGAGCGTAACGCCTTTCACTTTTTATGTCTGTCTCTCTCGCTCTTAGGCGGGCTGACCATGCCCGAGTGGAAGGGACGCGTGCCTCTCACTCGCTCTCATTGTGAGCGCATAACGTGAGCGGAGCGTAACGCAGTTTCTTGAAGTGTCACCCGGCAAACCAATTTATAAGACGTTGTCACGTCAATAATAATACAAATGTTGTATTATCAGCTACTAGTAACATTTGTATATCATCTCCCCAAATTACTGTAGTAAACATAGAATGGCCAAAATTGACACTGATATTTCTACGCTTCTAGTGTTATAAGCTTGTTGTTTCATCCAATGCAATGTTTCATGAAGAGGCATAACACGAAAAAGAGTGATAACGCCATATCGCTTGCTGTTGGCATTCGGCAACTTTTATTACTCACACATAATTTCACGAAACCTTTTCCAGGAAATACGTGATTTCTTAAAAAAAAAAGTTTTTGGAAAATAATCATTCATAATCTCGATTAATTATTTATGAAGGGCCACAAAGTGCAGATTTTCAAACGTCCTTACTGGATTACTTTTAGAATTTTTTTTTTTTATTTCAATAGAAACCTAGATAACTGCAAGATATCTGTGTTCCCAAAATATCTAGAGAAAAATGTTTAATGACGAAATAATCACATATTACGGGTTGGGCGCTCTTAAGGAAATGGTATTTGCTGAAGTAATTGATTCCTTCTGTACATTACTTCCGTAAAATTACTTGAACTATTAGCTGGGTATGTCCACCTAAAGGGCCCCACTAACACAAGTTCCAGTTTCTCCTTCCAAGCTCTACAACTACTTTCAAGTCCAGCTGATACTCACAGTCGCTCCTCATGCCGCAGGCGAGGCACTTCTGCAGGCGACAGTACTGGCAGCGGTTGCGGTGGTGCTTGGTCACCTCGCAGTTCATGCTGCCGCGACACTGGTAGCCCAGCTTCTTGCGAATAGATCGTTTGAAGAAACCTTTGCAGCCTGGAGACAAGAAACAAAGTTTTTTTATTTTTATTCGGAATACTGAAACCAGTCTCATGAAACCTCGTCTCGTGTGTGGAGTCCTGCAGCCACATATGGGCTGGTGCTGCAAAGTGCCACCTGGCAGCTTTGGACTCGGTGGAAAGGCGTGCGAAGAGGCTGATTGGTGATCCAGATTTTGTTAAGTCCAATCTTCAAAGCCTTGAGCACAGGCGTAGGGTAGCCAGCCTTTCGGTGTTTTACAGATTGCATTTTGGAGAGTGTGCGCAGGAACTGCATGACTTGATTCCGCCATCACATTTCTATCATCGGACAAACCGAGGCACGGCGAGTATCCACCCTTACGTTGTTGAAACATCTACGGTCCGGACTAAGCGTTTCGCCTCGTCATTTATACCGCGTACTTCGTAGGACTGGAACGGTCTGCCTGCTGCGGTCTTCCCGTCCGTTTATAATTTAGGTGTCTTCAAGGCTAGAGTGAATAGGCTCTTAATAAACTAGTGCGCCTCACCATCAACGATTGCATCACTGCTTACCATCAGGCGGGATCGCAGTCAAGTGCTAGTTTATAAAAGATAAAAAAAAAAAACCTAAATTTTACTGCACTCTATTTTAGTTTGGGAGTAGATAAAATGAACTGCTAACACAAGCCAGTCACGATATGATTAGGCACGTGGACACGGCAAATGTCTTCGTTCCTTACTCGCTTAGAAGGAATTTAACGCGCTGAATATGACTGATCACATTGCGAGAATTCCCTCCCGAGTGCAGTTTCGATTGAGGTCGCAGTTTCGCAACTAAACCGAAACTCGTTTTATCGAGACCGAACATTATGTCGGACACTAGTTGCCACTATGCAACAATTACTAAAAACAGAATAAAAATAAATATGACAGCCTACATCAGGTCGAGGGGTTGAGGTAAATTCAAGTACAATTTTTACGACAAAACCTACCTTCACAGCTGATGGCTCCATAGTGTCTGCCAGAAGCCCTGTCTCCGCACACAATGCACAGTAGTTCCAGTCCCCCCACCTCATTGTTACCACTGAACTTCAGCTCCATCTGGTCTTGACCTTCCATAGTATCTGAAGTCAAAGGAAATTAAACAGATTAACCAAATGGGTCACATCTCTCAAAACGGTGAAGGAAAACATCGTGAGGAAACAGGCATGTCCTAGAACCACATAATTCGAGGACTTGTGACATCCACCAACCCGCACTGGGCCCGCATGGTGGGTTACGGTCCATTCCCTCTCCTAGAGAGGAGGCCTGAGTCCCAACAATAGGATCATTATAAGGCCGACTGTGCTATGCTATAACCAAATGGGTAAAATGACTGCCAGGCTCAAAAGGGATCATGTTAGCCGCATGCACAGTGACTGTAGGGCAAGTGTCACTACGCAGTGAGCTAGTGCTGTCGAGGCCGACTTAGAGGTGGCAAGATGATCTAGACGCATACTATGGGAAATGGTTCGAGATGGCGATGAGAAGAACGTCCGAAAGGAATTGTTATTTTGCAAATAGGTTTTTAAAAACACTTTTACACATCAATTTTTTTTCATCAGTTTAAACTAGATGAGGCCGGTGTTTCCTAGCTGACTATTGAGAAGAAACATCGAAACAAACTCGGGGATCTAAAATTCTTTGACCAGTAGAGGGACAGTGATGGCTAGATGAAAAAAAGATATACAATTATGGTCTTGCGCTGTGGGTGAGGAGCACTGAGGAAAATGTTATGGGGAAAGCTTTGAGCGTGAATGTAAATGGAGTGTTTAAAACTTTTCCTCGAGTTGAGAAATCATCAAAATTTAATACTCCTTCTGCTCTGTGTGGAGTGAGAAGATGTGTCAGACTTTCACTGACTACAACCCACTTATGTTGCTTTCAGTTGCTTTTTGAGTTCATGGCCCTAGATCTCAAATAACTCACCGAGACGGTGGCCACTAAATAAACATTGTATGGACAATAGGTTTCACAAATAGTCCTCGGTACAGAACATGGATAGAGTCAAAGGAAACTTGTCATGTTCCTTGAGTGTATGTGTGTCACTGAAATACATAAATGAACCCTGGCTCCGCTAAATTCAACAATCCATATAGACGTCTAGATTAAAATGGGAGGCATTATCTACTTCAGATGAACTGAATGGAATAAAGACTGCCTTAGTTTTAAGATTCATCATCATCACCAGCCTTTTTAATGTTCCCACTGTTGGGACTCAAATTCTCTCTAGGAGAGGGAATGGACCGTAATCCACCACGCGGGCCCATTGCGGGTTGCTGAATGTCACATGTCTTCAAATTTTTGGTCCTAGAACATGCCGGTTTCCTCACCATATGTTTTCCTTCACCGTTGTGAGAGCAGTGGTGATGAAACAAATTACACAAAGTAATGCACTTGGCTGGGTTCGAACCCGCGACCTACAATTCGTAAGCTGGGGCCGTTACCACTCAGCCACCACTGCTCTCTAGATTGGCTCACATACATTAAGTCCATCAAGAAATGAGTCTAGAAACACACAATTGAAAGTGAGCAGTAGTTGTACCTAGTAGGGCTATAAAATATAGCCCTTATTTAAGACAGAACAAATTCATTAACCTTTCAATTGTGGTAATTACAGACACAATAGAAAGACAATAGGTGCGCGAACGCTGGCTTGTTAATGAATTAATTATGCATTTTAAATTTTACTTGCTTCAGCCAGTCGCTACGTTCACATGAACATACGAGTTTCATACAAACTTTCAACGCTCGTTAAACCCCCTTGTGCGAGAATTATGGGTATTCTGAATGAAAATCAATGACTGGATGCTCAATGCAAATTAGTTTTTAATAATTTTCGGTGTGAACAATATATTTTACAAAAAACAAGTGAAGACAAGTGACAAATAGAAGTGTCATATTTTTTCATATAATTTAGGAAGCTTGCAAGAAGGTTTTATCTCCAACATTTCCCCGGGCGTTGAAACCAATGGTTTCAACCAGATTCTGAAGACACAGGCAAAGGGCAGATTCGGTTGAATGCCCGTCGAACGACTCCAGTAGACGTCCGAATGTCAGCTACACGGGCGATACCATCCGTTCCTGGATGAACAGCCACGATCCGTCCAAGTCTCCACTTCAACGGAGGAAGATCGTCTTCCTTGATAACCACCAAGGAGTTCAGCATCAAGCCATCCTTGCAGGAACGCCATTTGGAGCGTTGTTGCAATTCTGCAACATACTCCTTGCTCCATCTGCTCCAGAAATGCTGGCGAAGCTGCTCGATCCTCTGGTAACGAGACAGATAATTGGCAGAGCTATCCTGGTAATCAGGTTGCGGCAAAGAAGTAAGTGGCCGTCCCACAAGAAAATGTCCTGGCGTGAGCGGAGTATAATCTGCAGGATCTGAAGACAACGGCGTCAATGGACGAGAGTTCAAGATGGCTTCAATCTTGGTTAGTGTGGTGTACAGCTCCTCAAAAGTCAAGTTACAATTTCCCAACACTCTCTGAAGGTGATACTTTGCTGACTTGACACCCGCCTCCCAGAGTCCACCGAAATGTGGGGTGTAGGCGGGAATAAAATGGAACCTTATTCCGTCGTTTGCTGCACTTTCACCCAAGGACAAACTATTTAATTTTAAAAATTTGGAAAGGTCGTTGTATGCACCGACAAATGAGGTACCGTTATCGGAAAAAATATCAGCAGGTTTACCTCTCCGAGAAATAAACCGATACAAAGCCAGTAAATAACTATTGCTAGTTAAATCACCAACGAGCTCCAAATGAATGGCCTTGGTTGTGAAACAAATAAAAATAGCGACATACACCTTTACTAACCTACATCCACGGCCCTGGCGACTAGCACACATAATAGGGCCAGCGTAATCAACGCCTGTGCTTTCAAAGGGATAACCTGGACGAAGGCGTTCTCGTGGTAAGTTACCCATTAAGGGAGCTACAACCTTACCCTTCATACGGTGACACAAAACACACTTATGATAACAGGCTTTCGCCAACTTGCGACCTCCTATTGGCCAATAAGTTTCCCTAATGGAAGCTAATAATAATTGTGGGCCAGCATGCATCAGCCTTTTATGCTCAAAATTAAATAATAGTTTAGTGAAATCATGAGTGGACTGTAATAAAATAGGGTGTTTCTTACTATAAGCAAAATTAGAGTTATCGAGACGTCCTCCTACTCGCATTACATTATTATCGTCTAAATAAACATTAAACTTTAGAAGGGCGCTCTTTTTAGGTAAACTCTTTTTGTTCAAAAATAATTGGTATTCAGAAAATGACTGAATCTGACTCTTAATAATGACAAGAGTTAGTGCATCTTGTACCTCATCATGTGACAAGTATTTGGTTTTAGGGTAATGCTTTCTACATGACTTAATAAATCGTAATACGTAGGCAACAGATCGTACGAGCCGTGTGTAATTGGAATAACGCCTAAAATCAATTAAAAACTTCAGGTTTCGAATCGTTTACAACATGTAATATGATTTTAGGTCGAGTCTCCGGTAACGATTGTAGTCCTGGGCTCGTAATTTGAGAAGGCCATTCAGACGAATCTAGTTTTAAAAAAATCTGGTCCTTTCCACCACAGATCTGACTCCTGCAGATCACTAATATCCATGCCACGAGATATTAGGTCTGCTGGATTTTGATCTGTTGGGACGTGCCTCCAAGTACAGTTACCCGACTTATCCAAAACCTCAGCAACGCGGTTGCGCACAAAGGGCTGAAGTCTGGTAGGCATCATCTGTAACCATCCCAAGACAATGGTTGAATCAGTCCAACAATAAACCCGACTGATCTTCACTCGAAGTGAGCTCATCACCTTCTCGTGAAGACGAGAACCGACTACCGCACCACATAACTCCAGTCGCGGAATTGTCGTAGGCTTGATGGGAGCAACTCGACTCTTTGCCATTAACAAGCGAGCCATGTACTCACCCTTAGCATTAACACTGCGAATGTAGACGCAAGCACCGTACGCGGACTCAGACGCGTCTGTGAAAATATGGAGTTCTAACTCCGTAAATGAATTGCAGACTACAAGTCGCGGAATGCGAACATGATTTAAAAGAGGTAAAGATTTAATAATAATCTCCCATTGTTTACAAATCTCATTAGGTAATGGTTGATCCCATGATAATTTATCTAACCACATTTTCTGTAGCAAGATCTTCATAGTAATAACAATAGGACCTAACAGACCTAAGGGATCAAAGATTCGCGCAATAACGGATAACAAGTCACGCTTTGTGTACCTAGTCGAAGATTTAGTCAGACCTATAGGAAACCCTATCTCATCAGTGCCGATATGCCAACAGAGACCAAGCAACTTTTCTGGCTCATTTTGTCCAATGTTCAAATCGTATGACGCAGGGACAGCATTCGACAATAATTGAGAATCATTTGACTTCCACTTTCTCAATGGCATACATGCCGACGCAAGCGCTTTGGTGACTTCAGTGCGAATGAACTTTACTTCATCTAAGTCATCCCCTCCGGTCAGCAAGTCGTCGACATAGAAGTCATGTTGGATGATTTCCGATATCTTAGGGTTCCTACAGTCGAGTCCTACTTGTTTAAGGCATCGTGTCGCAAGGAATGGCGCACTGGCCGTACCGTACGTGACGGTGTTTAATTGATAAACATTAATAGGATCACTAACATTATCACGCCAAACAATCTGTTGTAAATATCTGTCCGACGGGTGGACGACTATTTGTCTATACATCTTCTCCACATCCGCAGATAAAACATACTTGTGGACTCTAAAGCGAAGAAGTATAGACAATAGACCGTCCTGTACGGTTGGCCCAACCATCTGTAGGTCATTAGAGGACACTCCCGTCGAAGTAGAAGCACTAGCGTTGAAAACAACACGAAGTTTGGTCGTGGTACTCGACTCGCGTAAAACTCCCATATGTGGAATAAAATAACCCAAACATAAATTAGGTTTATTAATTTTTGTCATATGACCAAGTAACTCGTATTCTGACAAAAAGTCATGATACATTCTACTAAAGTTCGTCTTAACCTTTAATTTACGCTCTAAAGAATGTAAACAATGTGTGGCTTTATTAAAAGAATTTCCTAAAATTGAAGGATCTTTCTTAAGGGGGATGCGAACACAAAAACGACCATCAGACAATCGTGTCGTATTTGTAACGAAATTGTCTTCACACAATTTCTCTTCAGGCATATAAGAATTGGAAGACTTCGCATTCACCTCCTCTAATTGCCAAAACTTTGTCAATTCTGACTTGAGGTTTTCCCAGTCACCATCGCTGTCGGCAACCATTTTAGACATATTGCACTTTACGTCATTCGTCAGCAGTGAGATAGTATTCTGAGTAATTGGACCGGAAACTATCCATCCTAGACGGGTTTCACATAATATTGGTTTCCCGGTACCTAACTTTAGTCTTTGAGATCCTAACAAATCCCAAAAAAGATCAGCGCCGATTAAAATATCAACATCGGCAGGGTTATAAAAAGTAGGATCAGCTAAAGTAATATTCGAGGGTAAGTCGAAATCAGAAATATTTATCTGACGACACGGAACACTACTCGTAATGAACGGAAGAACAAAACAATTTAGTTCGAATACAAAGCTATCATCTAATGGCGTACCCTTAACCCGACATATTTTACCTACGTGCGAAGTGACGTTATTGATTCCAAGGATTGATCTATCTACCTGGCTAGTTTTTAAGTTAAGTTTATTGCACAACCTATCTGTTATGAGTGAAGACGTGCTACCACTATCGAGCACCGCGCGAGCGAGATGCACACACCCATTGTGGTCTCTTAATTTGATCAAAGCGGTTGATAACAACACATCTCGTTGCGTATGACCACACGGAGATGCAATGTTTGCGGATAAAGCTACGTTATTCGTTTCAGTCGTAGCAGACAAGTTATTCATCGAATTACCACTAGGTGTATTCGATACAGTGCCATTAGAATGTACGTGAACTAATGTGTTGTGCCTACGTTTGCATAGTTTGCAGCCTGGTTTTTTACATTTGTTAGCATAGTGTCCGGAACGAAAACAGTTAAAACATACCTTATAACTAGGTAATGATTTGAGACGGTCATCGTTACTCAATGCGAGAAACTGTGGACAATTATTTAATGTGTGATCGTTGTTATTACATTTAGGACAAGGTTTAGAAGCTGAGTCAGTGCTAGAATTGATAGGAGATTGTGCTACCATTGACTTGATCTTAGGACCTGATTTACCTGGTGATTGCGAATAATGATTGCGGGGGAGTTCCAGGGTCTCGATGAGGTCGGCTCGATTGCGTAAGAATTGCATAAATGCGTTAAACGTGATTAAGCCATCCTTGTCTATCCTACCTTTGCACTCCTCCCACTCACGATAGGTTTTTTGATCAAGTTTTCGTGTGACAATGTAGATTAAAAGTGTATCCCAGTGTTTCACAGGCTCCCCTAATGACTCTAAAGCTCGCAAGTCTTTATTTAACTGATCGATCAAATTCTTAATGGCAACAGAAGATTCTTTTGTAATTGATTCAATAGTAAATAATGAACTTATATGATTCTGAACCAGTAATCTTTTGTTGTCAAACCGATCACATAACAATGACCATGCCACAGAGTAATTACTTGAAGAAAACTCAATGGATTTGATAACTATAGCAGCTGTTCCCTCAAGTGATGCTCGCAAGTAGTGAAACTTATTGATTGCGTCTATGTCATCATTACAATGAATTAGGCTAGTAAAGGTGTCGCGGAATTCAAGCCAATTACAATATAATCCGCTAAACTTTGGTAACTGAATCGTTGGCAATTTAACCGGCTGCTTTATGCTAACACGAGTACTTTTACAACTTTCCATCGATTTATTATCTTTATTGTAGTCAGTCAGAATATTCTGGGCTCTAGATAAGGTTTTATAATAAATAGACTCAAACTCGGAACGCTGAGAATATTGTAAGTTGATGTCGTCAACAATGCATTCTAGACGTAACTGTACCTCATCATACTGCTCATACAACGCCTCTATCTTGCCCATGCGCAACTGCAACTCGGACACATCACAGCTAGATAGCTCCTTGTCCTTGAATGAGTCCAGAACATTGAGGAAACTAGTCAAGCGACCTTTGAAGCTGCCTCGCTTCTTAATTAAATCCTTTTCCTCAGACATTCTGGGAGACGAGTGTTGTCAACCTGGCATTGATACAGGAATATAAAAATTAAAAACAACAATATAATTTCAATAATTATACGCCTAGCTGTAGTCTATGCCCTTTCTGACTGCTAACTATAATTTATAACAATGACTTGTACTAATATCTAACACTCAAATATTTTTATTATGTCAAGATACTTGTTAAAAATTAATACCACTGTTAAGTAGTTATGTAATTAGTTACAGCTTAATATAATGTAAGTTTAATAATGTAGCAAAATAGCTAACTATACTGTTAAAAGTATGAGTTTAAACTTAACATTGCTGTTGAATAAAATACTAATCACAATGCAACAAAGTACCTAATGATTTTACTCAAACACAATATGGTTGGTAATTTAATAAAATAGTACTGACCTTAGTATGACTACTTATATATACTACCTGAGTGTTGGGTGACGATATTAGCGTAATTATAACTGTACACCACTAACTAACTTGCTTGAAATCAATCCAGTTCTCCAGCAGTGAACTCATGAACCTCCATTCAGCGTGGAAGTCAGTCTCTATTCTTTTTCTTGAAAATAATCGCTGATCTTCTTAATTATATTTCATCCGGCTCGTTATGGACCATGTGCGAGAATTATGGGTATTCTGAATGAAAATCAATGACTGGATGCTCAATGCAAATTAGTTTTTAATAATTTTCGGTGTGAACAATATATTTTACAAAAAACAAGTGAAGACAAGTGACAAATAGAAGTGTCATATTTTTTCATATAATTTAGGAAGCTTGCAAGAAGGTTTTATCTCCAACACCCCTTAGGGGTGGAGATTCGTAAAATCTGTTCTTAGCTAATGTTTACAGTTTACACCCTTGTGACTTACTTGAAAAATGTTAAGTTTGTTGGTATTATAGTTTCTGAGATTTCATGATTAACTTTTCAAATAGTGTCATTAGAGACACATTTTAAAGACTATGAAGAGAGTGAACGCTGGCGTTCGCTTGGGGTTTAATGAATTAATCAGCGAGTGGTATTTTTATATATAGAGGTAGTTTTGGTTATTAACCTGTAATATGAATTTCAATGACATTAGTGTCACATGCATGCTTGAAGTGTATAACAATAGGTATTTGGTTAATTTCTTAAAATAAAAATTTATGAAAAACTAGTTAGAAAAATAGTAGATTTAATGGTCATTGACTTTGAATTGAAACTAACAAGATGGTTTATCCTTATGAGAGAAATGCTCTATAAAGGCCTAGTAAGTTTATGTAGTAAATTTAGATCAAGTGAACCTTGCTAAATTGAATATCATAATCTGTTTTTACAAGATTTACCATGGGTAAAAAGCAATGACTGGCAATACCCTCTGCTTGGACAATACAAGGTAATTTACATGAGAAAGCATCCGTGACCATACGCTACGCGTCTAGCAGATAGCTGTGACGAAAAAAAACAACTTTTGTGTAGCATACCTTTCACTTTTCGAGAGCGTGGTATTTTTCAAAAACAAGTATTAAACTCATTATGTGTGCCTAGTTAAAAGATCAAGGGAATAAGGTTAAAAAGATTTCATTTTATCACAAAACAAAGCAGAGGGCATGCTACGGTCATTGAAGTGAAAAATGTATTCGTGAGCCACAAATACAGTTACTTGATCGTACTTACATTGATGTTTTATTGAGTAGATTTTTGTTTAATTCGCATCTATAGTGGTTTGCGATGCTGATCCAGAATAAAAAACTTCACCATTTACTATTTATTATATTTTTTTCACTTTATCATCACGAATTCCACGATACACAACGAAAACAAATAAAAAATGATGAACGAATGAATGAAATGACGACTGACGAATTAAGGAATGAATGAGGAATGAATGAAGGTTATCCGTAATCCGTAACTATTCGTTATCTGTGATTTAGAGTTTGGTTTCAACAACGAAACCAACCGCGTAGTGCAAAAAGCAAAAATCTGAAAGGATTCGTGTTTAACTTCTGCATTTATTGTCAAAGCTGACAATTGACATTTGACATTCACGAAATAAACGAAACCGCGTGTGATTTTGTTGTAATCAAAGGTGCTATTACGATTTATTTTCCATGCGAAATATAAGTGAAATTAACAAATAGTTGTAGTTGAAAACAAAGAGCACTATGGCGTGTCCAAAGTTGGATAAAATAATAGACGAATTCAATGTTTTCACTGACAAACCAGTCAAATTTCTTACTGTGCAAAGTGATCTCAAGGATGATATTAAAAAATTGGTTAAATCTTTATACGACTACACGAAAACGGAAGAAACAGTCGATAAAAAGGCAAAGAAAGCTGCGTTGCCTGAGCTGATCGTCGAGGACTGCGACGAGGAACAGATTTGGCAACAAATTGAACTTCAAAACACCGAATGTTGGGATCAATTTGTTTGGGACGTTGCTAGTTGCATGTCCACTAAAACTAACTTAGAGTTCCCTGTAAAGACTTCTGAAGAAGAAACGAATGTTACAAAAGACTCTGTTGATGAGGAACCAATGTCAGAAGGTGAACAATCAGATTTAGAACTTGAAAATGGCGACGATGACGAAATCAAAGAGAGACCTAAGAAAAAGAAGCCTACGTTACCAAAATCTAAAGTAAAGTCTTCAATAGTAGATGATAAGTTCTTCAAACTCCAGGAGATGGAGAAATTCTTGTTGAATGAAGAGAAAAATGAAGGGAAAGCACATGCTTCTGACAGTGATGAGGAATCCATAGATATGTTTGAAGATATTGATGATGATGTTGGTTCTGATGAAGAAGGTGGTAAAGAGGCTATGTACTCTGACTTCTTCAATCAAGAAGGTGAGGAAGGTGATCAGAATGATTACAATGATCAAGAAGTAGACAATGAAGAGATGGATGAAGAAATTGAAGATGATGAAGGAAATGAATCTGATCATGAGCCTACAAAAGTAGATGATAAGAAAAAAGTCAGATTTGCTCTGGAAGCTGCTTCATCAGATGACGATGACTCAGTAGATAGCGAAGTACCTACAAATAATAATATAAAACAACAACCAGATGAAAAGAAATCAGAATTTGAACAACGACAGCTGCGGTTGAAACAGCAGATAGAAAAACTAGAACAGAAGACATTATCTGATGCCCCATGGCAGTTAAAAGGAGAAGTAGATGCTGCAAGACGCCCACAGAACTCTCTTCTAGAAGAGGTCGTAGACTTCGACCTAACAAGTAGACCACCACCAATAATTACAGAACAAACTACGGTTACTCTAGAAGAATTAATCAGGCGCAGAATCAAAGACAAAGCTTGGGATGACGTTGTAAGAAAAGAGAAACCAGTTGATGATCAGCTTTCATTCCGCAAAACTGTAATCCTAGATCAAGCTAAGAGTGAGTTAAGCTTAGCACAAGTCTACGAAGCTGAGTATTTAAAGCAAAAGCAAGCGTTGTCAGGAGAAGTAGAAGATGAGAAAGAACCTGAGGCTCACACGGAAGTCCGTGATGCAATGAACAAGTTGTTTGCCAAGCTAGATGCTCTATGCCACTATCATTACACACCAAAGGCACCGCAAGCCGAAGTCAAGATTGTCAGCAACACTCCCGCTATTTCAATGGAGGAGGTAGCACCGGTAGCAACAAGCGATGCTACATTATTAGCTCCAGAAGAGGTTAAGAAGAAGCGTAAGGGAGAATTGATGAGTAAAGAGGAACGGTCACAGACGGACAAGAATAGAGAGAGAAGGAAAAAGAAGAAGTTGCAACGTAAAAAGGGCAATGTGCCAAAGGTAACGGAACATAGGAATACAGAGAAGGGTACGGCTGCAGATGATAAGTCATTGAAAACTTCGAAGGCGTTCTTCCAGCAGTTGACGGATGATTCTAGAAGTGTGATCAAGAAACGTAATGTTAAGAATAAAGGACAATAAATGAAAATAAATGTTTGTTTAAAATGTTTATTATTGTTTTTTTTTTATCTATTATGCTTATCTATTTTCAGTAATCTGACTTTTAAATAAGAAATAACTCCATAAATTGTCTAGACAGTTACAGCGTACCTTATACATGTTGGTCTTCAGAAACGTCAAGTGTGTAATACTTGCTCAACTAACGTGCGTGTATTACCTTGCCCAGCAGTAAAGGGCCTATTACACTACTCGATATTCAGACAGTCTTAGTCGATATCGTGTCGTGCGTGTCGCGTAGTGTAATAAGGGTCAGTCTGTCTTACTATGAATGAAAAGTAAAGCTAGAACTACATTAGACCGACGCACACGTGTAACACGCCTGATTTGTACGGAGAACGACGTCGCGTGGCGTGGATCTAGTGTAGCTCTACAAGTCTGGTTTCCATATAAAATGTATGGAGACCGACGCGCCCAGATCGGCGTGTGTGGCACACGTGTGCGCAGTGTAGTTCTAGCATAAGACGAGTCTGAATATCGTGTGCTGAATAACGCGTAGTGTAGTGTAATAGGCACTTTAAACAGTAACGCCCAGTATCAAAATAAACCCCTATTTCTTCTGGTCATAAACTTAAAAATAGCTGGACCAATTTTATTAATTCTTTTTTTTTGTTTTGTTCACCAGCATACAGGGTAATTAGGTAGGTAAGTAGATCAGGGTAGGTGTAGGTTACTAGGTAGGGTAGATTAAGGTAGAGTTGGGTAGAGTCAAAGAAAAGATAGAGGTTAGAATGGAAATACTTTCCGATTTGTACTACAAGTGTCGCCGCTTGTCTCACACCCTCAGGGAATAAACCAATACGAACGCGCATTACGCAACTAGCAAACTACACGTACCTTCACTTAGATCGCAAGTTTGCTACTGGTAGTTGAACTATAAGCATTGCCCTACTTGGTGGCACGCCTGCGCCGGCCACAAGGCGGAGAATCTGGCTGCTCATATGCCTGATATATCAGCAGCCAGATTCTCCTTCCCTTTTGTGTCAATTTATCAGTATTTTGTCTTCCGTCATAAAATTTTAAATCCAACATCCTGAGGTGGACGCTAGTTTACTGGAGTAGGCACGTTTCACTCAGCCCTATACACACTTAAACTTATTTAGTTTTGGTATTTCCGAAATCCAGTGCGAGTGCAGTGCTTCTGATCAGACGATGGTCCACTTATTACGACCTGTTGCCGCTGTGAGTAGGGTAGCTAAGCGCGGTAACAACAAAAATATGAAAATGTTTCAAGCACGCCACGAAATGTCGCTCATAGCGCCGCTTGTCCTCTTACCGAAGCCGCCCCGCATGCCGCGCCGCTAACCGTAAGACTGAAGTCGTGAACAGGCTTTTAGAGTGCCCAAAGTGTCTACATCTATACTTTGCCTCTTCACCACCCTTGGTTGACTGGTAGAGAATGCCTAAGGCATTAAGTCCGCCTATGTTCTTTGTGTTGCATGAAGATTAAATAAATAAATAATTTGGTTGGTAAGCTATGAACCTATAAGTATGTGCTTGGTGACTGCCTCCGAGGCAGTGCCTCATTGTTCTCGTGGTTGCAAACGCGACTGCTGAGTTCTTTGGTTCGATTCCCAAGTCGGGCAAAAACTGCTAAAATAAAATAGAATAAACTTTATTGTTTACCAAAACAGTAACAAAACTTTAAAAATAATACTAAAAACTACCACGCTACCACTACTAGGTACTGTTATTGGGTTTTCCCATTAAAAATGACTCAGTAGCAGCCTGGAGTTTAGTAGTTGGTGGTGTGACCCCTCGTGCCACAGAAAGCGTACCCAGAGCCGTTGGTTCTCGATCTGATCTCTTTCTGATCGTGATGGAGTGTCGTCCCATCGAACTATGAGAGTAAGGGCTGAAACTGCGTTAAGCAGTCGCTAGTTCAACTTTAATCGTGTCGGAACAGAAAGCGCACAAGCTTGTTCACTATAATATTTCTTGCATACTTACCTACTTGGCTAATTTCTGTTGAGATTGGCCGCCGAGATCGGAATTCAACCCGGAGGATTATTGTTACCTACTACTTAGTTTTTTTTTCTAATGTAGCAGGTGTGTAAGTTGGTAGTTATGCTCACTAACAATCTATCTAACTATTATTAGGTTTCAAAGTAACTTCTGTAGACTTATATAACTTCTGCGTCCATGCATAAAATCAATAAATATGTACCAAGATGTGGTGAACTCTATGTCACTAAAAATATAACATCATAGTAACTAAAATTTAAAATTCTGCAATGCAATATTCTCTGTGTTCTCAATGTAATAAAATATATACCTTTAAAACAGTCCGGAATCAACTATCACGCAGTGGCCTGGATCAGAAGAAATACCAGTCTGGTCAGAGGATCTTCCTTTGAATTGGTGTCGGATGTGCCGGTTTCCTCACGGTGTTTTCCTTCACCGTTTTGAGAGCAGTGGTGATGAAATATATTACACAAAGTGTTTGGATGAGGATGTTGAGTACCAAAACTGCTTCTGACTTCAATTTAAAAATATTTATTTAGCGGACACAGTTTATAAAAACACTGGATATATTGATCCGTTTGCTACTGGTCGTTAGGTGTTGAGCGTAGAAGCAGATGATGGCAACTGAATGAAAAGGCGCGAATATATCGCCACGCGTCGAGTTGTAGAGATGTGCGCATGAATCGACTCTACTAATAAATAATTTTAGTGTTGGGATTCCAACACAAAGTATTGCACTTGGCTGGGCTTGAGCCTACGACCTACTACTCGCAAGTCCATTACCACTGGGTCACCGCACCACTACTGTCACTATGCGAAATAGCCACTTATATTTTTGGAGTTTCTTCATCACTGATGTTACATGTTAGCTAATCTTTTTGCGCAATAAATTATTATAATTTACTTACTTGTTTTTTATGTGTGTGTTGTACGAGTTAGTAGGTCGCGGGTTCAAACCTAGCCAGGCACATTACTTTGTGTAATTTATTTCATCACTACTAGAAAATATCACATGGCAATATAAGGCATGTTCCACGGTCACATGTTTTTGAATTTTTGGTTTTAAGATTCATTCACCAACCCGCACTGGGCCCGCGTGGTGGATTACGGCCTATCAGAGGTTTGAGTCCCTGCAGTGGGAACATTAAAAACCTGATTATGCTAAGCTATTAAGCTATATGAATGAATTGTTGAACATCAATTTTATGAACCGCATCGCTTCGCTCCCCTCTTCAAGTTACAAGACTACAAGTAAACAGACATCAATAGAAGCCAGCCACAGAGTACATATGTACGGAGTACAATGAAATCCCCAAACTGCGTTGGCTTTGGGGAACTAACTCGGCTCGTAACTGCGCACTGGCAGTAATTAGCAGAGGAAAAACCTAGCGATATGGGCCGAGACGAATCAGACGACAAGGGACGTAGGAAAGTTTTGTGGGGAGTGGAGATGGCATGTTTATGGGGGAAACTTTTAGGCACGCCATAATCATGGCGGCGGTAAATCCCCTCTTTGATAATTGGCTAGAGGGACGACAGGGCGTCCTCATCTTTCATGACGCAGGTCCTCACCAGATATAGTAAGTTCGAGGTTCCTGAAGAAACGTGCGGGTGCGGAACCCCTGGAAGACACGGTGGAGCATACATGGTGGTGGTGTGCTCCGTTTGGGCAGAGCACCGCCGTGTCCTCGTGGGAGCGATCAGCGACAGCGACCTCTTGTGCCAGGCCCTAGTGCCGGCCATGTTCCGGAGCGAGGATGAGTGGCAGGTGGACGCCTTCTTCTGCGAAGCAGTAATGCTAGTGAAGGTTACTGCCTCCTTTGAAACTCTGCAATAACAGAAGCATCGGTCATGCGTGGTCAAAGATACAAAGCTGCTACACAGAGGAAGTAAAATCCATGGCATTCTATTAAGGCAAACCTGGCCAACTTAGCCGCGGTCTTGTGGACGACTGACAATGGGTAGCTCGCGTTCGGTCTTCCGGTGAGGACCGAGCTCAAGTCGTTGACAGCTCGTAGAAGGTAATCCCCGCATATCAAGTCTTGAAGATTTTTCTAAATTGCGAAAAAATACTTAAATAGTTTTGTGATGTAGCAAAATTTCGTGATGTAACAACATTTTTAGGGTTTTCAGACGTTTTCCTTTACTTGTAATAAGAGACATTACTTCTTCCCAATTTCCAGACTCTAGGTCACCAGGAAGTACTACCCTATAGGTTTTGATTCCCTTGTGACTGTCAAAATATACTTACCTAAGCTATAAACGGAGTATAATCGGATTGTGTTGACTCAGAAGTTTGATTTTGTTCACTGCTCCAGACCTGACTATTTAATATTAATTTCAGATTGTTACCTTCACGCGATCTTGAGGAGTAGGGTCTTGACAGACAGACAGACTAATGAGCTTCTGTTTTTTTGTCAACTGAGACACAGAACTTTAAAAATAAAACAACGGAAACTCATTGCTCCCTTCATTTGAAGAGATAACAATTTCATAACTTGACAGACGAATAGACCGGGCACATTAGGTGATTCTATAAGGATTCCGTTTTTGTCGTCTGAGATACAAAAATCGGAACCTAAAATTACATATTTTCGGTCAACAGGACCTTTATCAAATACACACATGTGGCTTGAATACCACGATTATTCTACATTCTAAATACAGATAGTTTTACACAATAGTTTGAACACATAGGTATAGTTTTATTTAATTTAAGACCAATGCCAACTAAAACTATCATTGCCTTCTCCATTTGAAGAGACAACAGTTTCCTAACTCCTTGCAGCCTATTGCAGTTAGCCACCGACTGAAAGTTACATAACGTGCACTCGTTACTTTTTAGTTTTATACTACAAATGTTAAATACCTAAGCACACTTGCTGTTCTAGTCATGAAACGTTCCTACGTAGATAGTTTCATAGCTTCGTGTATATTTTTACAAGCTTTTATTTATTTTCACCTGTCCCGATATTTGCCATTATGTCTGTAATCATATCTTGCAAATTGTTGATCCACTTCTCAGTGACCGATTGAGCCGGGCCCCAAGTCTCCTATTACAATAGTGTCAGAATGGTCTATCATTGATTTTATAATAATTGTTGATTTTGAGTAAGTTTGGGAATCTAGTAATATAATGGCGTCATTATGACTTTCCAATGATCAACCACTGACACTCCATTGAAAGAAGTGGGATAGAATGGTAATCTCGTACATATTTACAAATGAATGTCTTACTTATGCGGTAATCTGCAAAAATTTTGACAGTTCCTTTGATCAGTTACCCTACCATTAGAACGTCATTGTGCATGCAGTCATTGCTTTTAAGCT
Organism: Mythimna albipuncta; assembly: GCA_929112965.1. NCBI lineage: Eukaryota > Metazoa > Arthropoda > Insecta > Lepidoptera > Noctuidae > Mythimna > Mythimna albipuncta. Next base: position 14,609,927 of record OV815983.1, on the reverse strand, counting down.
CGATATTGTCATTTTACCGCAACTCTATTACGATACCACTGACCGATCAATGATCGATCATTATGAATTAGCAGATTAGGAACTTTTAGCAAAATGACAATGGGATCGTGTTGGAATGACGAATTTATAAAAATAGCAGACTTAGGCCCCTGAAATTTTGCATGCATGTGTAAATTAGATGATAATACAAAATTATTACTATTAAAATTATTGACATGGAGCTGATCTGATGATGGAACCGGGAGTTGGCTATAGGAGCTTGGTAGTTAAACGACACAACCTTATCGAGTTTGGGCTTATATGATTCGTCTTGACGAGTATTAATACTAATATGTTATTTATTATTATTATTAATATGTAGGTATTATACCGTGCTTTAAAAGCTTGCCCACTGCCACTTACGTTTGGCGATTCTTCGTGCTATTTCAGCAACTTTGGTTCTCCTGCGGATATCTTCATTTCCTTAAAGCCTTCTGATGAGGCCCTTTATGATTGACCACGTTTCGGAACCTTACGTCATCATTGGCAACACGCATTAGTCATAGACTTTTGTCTTGAGACACTGTGGCCGGAGTTGGTGTTTATTTATTATTATTTAGTAGCACACACTTGCAGACTATTAGGTATGAGTGTATTTTAAATAGCTTAGAGATATTTAGTCTGTTCAACCGGCTTTTAAAGCAGTTTGGTATAGAAGCTGTCACATCACTTTCTGAGAGCTTGATCTACTCTGTTACGAGTCGTTCAAGCATGAATTGCTACTAAAGATTCTTGTTAGTAAACTAAAAATTTTAAGATATCTGGCATCTACCAACCCGCATTTGGACCGCGTGGTAGATTACGGCCCATTATCTCCTAGAGAGAAAGCCTGAGTCCCAGCAAAGGGAACATTAAAAGGCTGATTTTGCTTTTCATGCTTCTTCTTAGATAATAAAATAATATTCCACAATTATCACACAACGCCGTCTAGTCTCAAGCTAAGCAGAGCTTGTGTTATGAGTACTAGACAACTGATAAACATACTTATATATTTCTAAATAAATACATATTATGGATAAATTACACCCAACCCAACAAATGATCGTGCTCATCACGCACACATTTGTCTTAGATGGTAATCGAACCCACGACCTCCGGCATAGCAGTCAGGGCCACTAATCACTAGACCAGTGGATGAATTTTGGAATTATATTTTTCTAAGTATGTTATATATATATAAACCTGGTTTGTTCCACTTCATACGAGCAGAAACTCCTACCTAGTACCTAGTTCCCAAAAAACAGGGCGCCTAATATTGTCGACCACAGTTGCGCTTACTACAAATTGCTACGAGTATTTTTGTAGGAACCACAAAATTTTTAATTTTGTCTGCTGTAGTACTTCCGTATTGCGGTATTATGGTGAAGTTTCTATTGGTAGTTTAATTTTATTTCAGCCAATAGATGTCCAGTTGTGAGCATGGCTACTACATGCTGGTATCATCATCATCATTTTAGTCAAAAGACGTCCACTGTTGGACATAGGCCTCTCTCAAGTGAGTGCCATAAAAAGCCAACATGTTGTACTACAAAATTCAGTGACAGAAACGAATCACAGCAAAACCGACTTTACGTAGTCTTGTTTGCCCTACCTCTAGAGTCACCGTAATAAACAGGAAATAAACTACCATTGTCTGTTACTAATATTGAGTTACTATTGTTTGTTGTAACTGTATCAAATTGTCTTTCTTTTTTTTTGTGGTGCGGAATAATTAAATAACTTCTCCTTTTCTGGGGTGGAGCGAGAGGTCGTGTCAGGTAGTTACTGACCATAACCCACCTGTGTCCTTCATTTGTCCTTTGCATTCCATTACGACATACGCGATCAACCTAGCTATATATGACGTGACTTTTCAATATCATTCTCTCTTCTCAAGACAATATTATTTATTACAGCATGAAGGATTTAGAGCTTAAAAAAAACGTATTAAAAAGAAAAGCAATCATAGACCACAGTCCATAGATAGCCAATTAGAAGTTCTCACATAAAGTGTCAGACATAAAATTGAGTAATGAACATAAACAGACCTTAACACATTTAGTTAAACTTATTGAAAGGTTATGGTGACATATACAAAGTCAATTGCAAGGGTTTAAAAACGAGAATATTGGAATATACTCCTTTTAAAAATATTTATAATCTCTACAATGTTCCCACTATAAATAATCAGGTACCCAGTACGTGATAGTAAGTGGGCGGGACCACCACGCGAGTAAGTGCGCTCTTGTGAACAAAAACCCTAAATAAAAATGGTAATTCGTAAAGATTGACTCGTATAAACGTCTTTAGGGCGTCTCAAATTCAGCAGTCTACAGTCTAGTATGCCTGAATTAAAATCACAATGCATACATGTTAATATAAATGGGTTTAATAAACAAAACACTGCGGGCTATAGACCCACAGTAGAGATATTTTAGAAGTCTCACTTTACACTACCATTCATTGAACAGAAATATCGGAAAGCAAATACGGAAATGAATAGTGGACCCAGCTCTGTAGAGCAGTGCTTTTTCAACTTGTTTTAGACTGGGGATGAGTTTGGTTTCTTTGTTGCTTGCAAGGAGCAGAAGTCTGGAAGAAAATTTATAAGACTGTCAGATAACAAATTCAAAATTTTAGGGACATTATTTATTATAATTATTTTATTTACATTGTTTGGCTCGTGCTTGACCACTATCTCATCTGATGGTTAGCGACGATGTGGTCGATGGAAAACGCTTATGTCTAGATTGTCTAGTGGTCGGAGTAAACACGTTGCCTCAAAAAACCTAAAATTTCTGACAGAAACAGTTCGCTACTAACTTTATTAATACTCGTATAAACTTTAAAATTATTAGCCCTTTCACTTATTCTATTTTAGCGTTCCGGGACCATTCTGGGAAGTACAACCTATGGTTTACTAATGACAAGCATAAAATATATTGTCATAATCTACATTGGCATAACGAAATTCAGCATAATGATTATTACGCATTATTAGGTATAAATGTTTTGCCACAATGCTTGTTGCCATAAATACTGCTCTTTCGCACTTCTCAATCCCTTCCTTTTTAGTTCATCTAGGACATTGCTGACTCCTCGTGCTTCGCAAAGAACGTAGAGGAGCCATTATAAACCAAACCTAACCTAACCTTTGCATTACGCCAAGTATTATTATGCAGCAGTATTATTATGCTAATAAAAGATATGCGAAAACGTTATGCCAAACTATATTATGCCTTAAAATTTTATTACCCATATCATATACCTACAGATGAGGGTGGAACGTCAGGCCAAATGTTTTTAAAAAAGAAGATCCACGGAAAGAGAAGGAAAATGAAGAAAAAAATGAATAGTCAGTAAAGGTAGAACCGAAGCGTAAAAAAATATTTTAAATGAAAATTAAAAAGATAAAAAACAAGTTCAGTCCAGTAGCGTACAAATCAATTTAATTGCATTAACTCATCGAATGCCGTAATTAGAGACACAATAGAAAGACAGTTGTTTATGTCGAACTGTGTAACTTAAGACATTCAAAAAGTTAATTAACACCCGATGACCTGGTGAAGGTTGCGGGAAACCGATGGATGTGAGACGCACAGGAACGTTCGTTGTGGCGACGCTTGGGGGAGGCCTATGTCCTTTGTGTTTTTAGTTTTTATTAAAAATATTTTTTTACGCAGTCGAGTTTTTTTAATTTTTAATTTATTTTTAAATTTACACTTTTTACCCGACTGCAAGAGTTATGTTTTTCGCGCATATCTTGTACGTTTGTATGTATGTAATATTCTTTATTACCTCATATATTCCAAACTACTGAACGGATTTATATAAATATATATAACCCGAGTGCTGTTAGATAGGTGACGTTAAAAAAAAATCAACGTAACGACTGTGAGATGTTATATTTTAGAGTAAAAAAATTTTTTTTTTGAGTACTGCAATATGGGTATCATATTAAAGAGCTCATCATGAGGATTCAAAAAGGATATTCTTGATTTTTTTTATTTTTTACCGAAAGAGAAGACTGGAAAGACTAAGTTGTTCTTCTGCACTATCCTGTACAGTGGCAGCGTTGCGACACGACTGCGACGCCGCTGCGACTGCGCTGCGACCGCGACGTGAGTGCGACCGCGCGATTTAATCCCGCAACAGCGGCAGTCGGTCACAAATTTATAATTTGTACAATTACCAGCGCCCCCGAGACTTGGGGGAGGGCAGAGCTCAGAAGAGTAGAAGAGGCACAGGCCATGTTTTTTTTGAGGATTTCGCTTTACACTTGTGTTACTTATTCTGTGGCATAATTGATTAGATAACTCATAATATGATTTAAAAAGTCCATGGAGTCTCTTGCACGTTCTTCTCCATAGAGATCTGCGCTTTGGAACGTGTAAATTAGCTTCACTTTTCTTGGACTAACCGACATTTAACACTTCAAAAATACCTGATGTGGTTTTAATTGATGCAAGGTACGTAAAACTAGTTATTTTGATCTAAAAAAGTTTTTTAAAAGTTGGTCAATCATTATTATTTGGTCTAACATCAACTTCTTGGTTATTTGGGGTCGGCACAATTTTTTTTTTCTATTCTGTTTTATTGTGTGTGTTTTTTAGGGTTCCGTAGTCAACTAGGAACCCTTATAGTTTCGCCATGTCTGTCTGTCTGTCTGTCTGTCCGTCTGTCTGTCCGTCCTCGCTTAATCTCAGTGACCGTTAGCACTAGAAAGCTGAAATTTGGTACCAATATGTATATCAATCACGCCGACAAAGTGGTAAAATAAAAATTGGAAAAAAATGTTTTATTAGGGTAGCCCCCCTATATGTAAAGAGGGAGGTGTTTTTTTTTAAATTCCAACAAAAGTGTATATGCAAGCATTTTTTTAACCTCATAAGTGGGTACACTTATTGTGACGGACGGGAAACTACGGAACCCTACACTGAGCGTGGCCCGACACGCTCTTGGCCGGTTTTTTTTGTTATTCTTTTACCGGTCACGTTATCACTAACTTCTTCTCTCTTCTTTTCTTTGAAATCATTCCTTACACAATCCATCATTATTTTCGTCTAACAACTGTCATTATTTTATTAACCAACTTGATATAAGACAGAAGGTTTTTAATTCGTTTGAACGTCTTATTTTTTCAGTTCGATTCAAAGATTCAACGTTGGTTGTAAGTGTTGTAATTCGCTCATATTTCTAGACTATTTCTTCGGTCACAGTAAACAGCCATTTACTTTACTACCTTAAGTATCAAATTTTCCCTTTAATTACCCTTACATTATTGAAACCTCTACGGTCCGGACAAAGCGTTTTACTTCGTCGTTTATACCACGTATATTGAAGAACTGGTACAATTTACTTGTTGTAATTTAGGTATCTTCAATTTGCACTCAATAAACTAGTGCACCTCGCCATCAACGATTGCATCACTGCTTACCATCAGGTGAGATCGCAGTCAACCACTAGTTTTTATCTATAAACAATCATAGGTAACTCTGTCATTCACTTAACGACAGTAACTTCACAAATATTATTCAGGCTGTCTCCTCTACAACATTCGTACCCCAACTACGAGGGCAGAATCGCCGGGTAGCAGCGCAGACAAATAAATTTAGCAGCGAGATAAGCGGCGTATAAATCAGACGACTACAACGCACGCTTACCACGGGAAAAATGTCCCGATGCAACGTTAAGCGTGCCTAACTTCGGAGGTAACCTACTGACTTTAAGAAATGCGGTGAGAACCGGATTAAACTGGTTTCTTTGTAGTTTAGCGTTCTGATTTTGAAAAAAGTTTGTTACTGGTGTGTTGTTAACTTCAGTGGTTACTTAGTTTTTTTTTGTTGTGTTTTGAGTTGGGAAATCATCCAATGACTTCTCCGGAGAAGATATCTACTAATATTATACTAGAATGTATAGTCAGTCTAATAAGTCAACCGACTTGAGAATTTTGTATAATATTTAATTATTTAAAAAATACTAAAATTTGATACTTTTTATAAGGTTCTTCTGTTAGTAAACAATGATCTCTATCTCTTGATCAATTCAATCCTTTATTATTGAACCTGTGTTGACTACATCAGATTTCATTAAATCCTAATACCTAATTACCAAGTCGTTTAACTTATTAGACAGACTCTATAAGTACTTTTTTCTGACTATCTGTTTGTTTGATATTTAGACTTTCAAGCCTAAACAGCAGAACCAATGTTAGTTTCGTAAGAGCTTGATTGGACTTTGGTGTATAGGATACCTTTTATCCGGATCTGAAAACATAAAAAAAATCAAACAATTTGCTTGCAGTGGTCTTCCTGTCCACTTATGTGTCTTCTAGGCTAGAGTGAATAGGCTCTTATCAACAAGTGCTCTTTTCCATCAACGATTGCATTAGTGCTTTCCATCAGATCGGATCGCAGTCAAGCACTATTTATTTTCCCTCCTCCTTGTGTTGCATTCCTCAATGGAAAGGGTCGTGACCCTGCTTCATCACTATTTATTTTATATCATTTAAAAAATGACCTGAGAATATGTTAGGCTGTTTATTTACCCTCATACCGCCTCCCCAAATTTTTTCTTTGATAATAATTTATGGCAGAACAATGTTTGTGGAGTCAGCTAGTCTATATGTATATATTTTGAACCATAGAGATTGAACCTCTTACTCGTTGCTCAGGCAAATCGAGCCGTAAACATGTCGCGCGACATTTTCCTATAAAACTATCAAAAAATAACCTGCTCTAAACCCATATTCACTAAACCTAAGCCAGCTAAACCTAAGCTTCACAGTTTTAAAACCGTTTTACATAAAACTATTCCCAAATGTTTTATGTTCCCGACGAGTTAGCGTAGAAGATTGCAATTTGCTCCTTACATTAAAATGTGCTGGGTTGCTGGGGAAATTTGTGGATATTGGATAGGAATTTATATTACGTGCTGGTTGGTCTCTTGTGGAAGCCAGGGTTAGGAGGTGTTAGAATTTTTAGGTTCAGTCAAAAGTTTGTGTTTGAGCATCGGCGATGATGCACTCGTCGAGTCCAAAGTCTTGAGCGTCGACGCCGAGTTTACTGGTCTGTCGGTTTTCTATTGACTACATTTCGGGGAGTGTGTGTTTAATGCCGTCCATCCCGTTTCATCGTCGGACTATCAGACGTATCTACGCTGAGTCACAAATATAGGGAAACAATAGACGACTGGCTTTTTGGTCTAGAGGTTAGTGGCCCTGACTGCTATGCCGGAGGTCGTGGGTTCGATTCCCAACCAGGACAAATGGCTATGTGATGAGCATGATCATTTGTTCTGTGTCTGGGTGTAATTTATCTATAATATGTATGTATTTAGAAATTTATAAGTATGTTTATCATTTGTCTAGTACTCACACAAGCTCTGCTTAGCTTGGGACTAAACGGCGCAGTTGTGAAATAAAAAAAAGGCCAAAGTCTTGAGCGTCGACGCCGTGTAACTAGTCTGTCGGTTTTCTATTGTTTACATTCCGGGGAGTACCTATGTATTTAATTCCGCCCATTCCGTTCCATCGTTGGACTATCAGACGTATCTACGCTGAGTTACATGTATATGAAAGCTAAGAATGGACATCCCACACATAACTACACAGCGTTTTGGGAACACATTCATTATGCGTACAGCTAAGGAGCAGAATTTCCTGCCGGAGTCTATGTTTCCTTTCTTTAAGTTAAGGGGTTCCTATTAGCCGATGACCTTTTGAAAGCCCATTTTCAACTTGTATAAAGTACCTTAAAAGTGCATCATGAAATTCTGAAAAAATATAATGCAATACTTTGATTCATGGACTACAATTCTATACAAATATTTTTTTTCGTTTATTGTTTTACGTCTGTAAAATAAATTATAAAAATAAAATGTCTACTTGCGTTTACTGTTTGTGCATAAACTTTTTTACCTAAACGATTACCAACACGAAATTTATACCTGTCGATAGAGAATATAATGATTGTAAATATTGTGCAAATACTTTGTATAGTAACAATACATTTTTTCTGAGATATTAGCATTTTTTCGATAATTTTGTAAATCATAACCTCAAAATGTCAAGTAACAGGTCGTCTAGGCTCCCTTATTTACGTAGTTTCGTTCAAGGGTAAGTAACATAGGGAAAAAGGGGTAAAAAAAAATTAAGTTGCCCCTTAAGAGTGAATAGGTTATTTTTAAGCATGCCTACTCCATCGTCGCTCACATCAGGTGAGGTAATGGACAAACGAGAGCCTATCACAATAAAAATAAGCCATTGAAGTACACAAGGTGTTGTTCTAATCAGTCAAAGTATGACAAACCCTCTATCTCCACCCTGGAGCGGAAAATGTTACTGGATGATTTTCTACCTTGAAAAAAAGTATAACCTAGATAACTAATAGTTAAAGAAAAATCAATGAAAACAAAAAGGTGCCAGTTATAAAACCAAGTCTCCCACCACTTTTATCTGTGTCCGTATGTATACGCGATAAACTTAAAAACTATAGATCGGATTTTTATACCGTCTTCATCAATAGATAGAGTGATTCATGAGGAAAGTTTAGGTGTTTATTACATGTAAACTCTCACATGGGTTGATATCATCCGAATCATGTAACCCACTGCTATTGAGGTTTATAAGAATGAAATAAAGAGTGAAAATAATAAACCGTTGTGCATGTACTTACTTATTGTATTTCTCCAATCAGAAAACAAATATAATTGTAAATAAATGTCTACTTTTCTCCAGAATGGTACGACGCCCAAAAATCCCGCGCTTTTTCCCTTTCTGTCAATATTCAAATCCTCGCGCTCTGATTGGTTGTCGTGCCATTCGCGGCCATAGTTGATACTGCTATAGACAACACATTACTTTTTAAATAGACAATACAATTAGATTTAAATTAAGTAATAAATTAGGTAAATGAACTAGATAATTTACTATTGACAACATATATGTATATTATAGTAGAATAAAACAGAGAAATTCAAAGATTTGCAACAGTCATGCGAAGCTGGGTTAGTCGCTAGTTCTAGCTATAAGGTGCTACGCAGCATCTGCATCGTAGCAGTTTTCGTAGATCCCGTAGCACTTTATTCTTGGAGAGACCTCATCAATTGCACTGAGATATAAGTTTAGTTGTTACTATTCGTTGCGGAGGAGCACAGCACAATGCTCAATGACCTCAGCACGCTTAGCCAAGTTGTTATTCTGCAATCGTTAACGCTGTCGAAAAGTTATGAAACGTTTGGGAATGACGTCATCTCAACGTAAAGTCGACAAACGAATAGACAATTCGTAGCCAAGTTCACATCGTTCAAAATCGTTTCTACAATGTTTTACGCTACATCCTTTGTTATAGAAACGCTACATTGTAGAACGAGCGGCCGACTCAGGCGCGTCAACATGGCTACCAACTTATCGTTTTCTACAATTGCTGTCACCGAAGCGTTACCGATTAGAGAACGGAATTCGACACAAACTGGTTGTAACTTGGCTAGGATTGGCTGTAGAGCTTCCGAAAGAGTGGAATTAGAAACTGGGCAAGTGCGAGTCAAGAAATTTACCTGTGTAAATAGTTCAATTGCTTTTTTACACATAAGAACAAATTTATTATTTTCAGATTTATTCCCATATCTGTGCTCTAAGACCTTGCTTCATTTTAATTTTCAGGATTCTAGGTCAACGGGAATTACCCAATGAATTTTGATTATTTTGAAAGTGTCGAACTATACTTTTTTAGGGTTCGGTACATCAAAAGGAAAAAACGGAACCCTTATTGGATCACTTTGTTGTCTGTCCGTCTGTCTGTCTGTAAAGACCCTTTATCTCGGGAATGCGTGAAGGTATTGAGTTGAAATTATAATAACCATATACTCAGGTCTACGGTCCCTTTAAGCTGTGAAAAAATCAAACTACTAAGTTAACGAATAAAAAAGATACGGCCGTTTATGTAGCAAAACAACGTATATTTTGATATCTACTCTCAAAGATCGAAATTCATAGGGTACTTTCCGTTGACCCAGAATCCCGAAATTTGGCACAAAGCAAGGTCTTATAGCACAGGTATAGGAAAAAATCTGAAAACAGTTAATTTGTTGTTACATACGTCACAAAAAAAATACAATTCGGAAACAACTTCGTGACTCCATTCGGGAATTGTAGTTTGCGCGGAACCCTCAGTGGGCGAGCCCGACTCGTATTTGTCTAGTTTTTTTTTGAAGCGACAACTGTTAAGTCGCTAACTAATCAAATTTTCATACTCCATAACAATAAAGCACTAACAAACTAAACATTACTGCCGTAACAGCCGTAGTGTTGCGCCAATTTTCAAATAAACATAAAACGATATTCGTCCGATAGATAGTGGTGTGCCGTTACTGTTATCGGGGACATAAAGTCGAACGGTTCGAAATTAAAAAGAATAACGGGCAGCGAGAACGCCTCAGGCGGTTTGTGAACGGCTCCTGATATTTTGTATACGCGTTATAGCCGGGTTTTTGTCACAATTATCGTGGAAGGGTTGGGAAAGGTACCTAGTATTTTTTTCTTTGTTTTTCGGACTTTAATGGTCTCTAGGGGTGGGTAATTAAGAGAGGACAATCCATTGTAGGCTGTCGAATTTAGGTGTCGCAGTGTCGGGCGGTAACATACTACTGGGGTTGCTGGGTAGTTTGAAAGAGTTACCGTGGCTCTAGGACGTAAAGGGCAAGTAAAAGAACACAGCTAGGTTTTATTTAGTAAAAGTCTGACATTCTTTTTCGCTTCACACAGAGCGGGAGCGGTTATTTGATGATTTGCCACTAAAAAAGCGGTCGGAAGACTTACCTTTTTTTCAAGGCTCGTTTGACCACTATCTCATCTAATGGTAAGCGATGATGTGGTCGACGATGGAACACGCTTGCCTAGAAGCAATCTATTCACTCTTGACTTAAAGACCCCTAGGTTGAAGCTATCAGGAAACACAGGTTGTAGCTATTCGGTCTTAAAACGTAAAAGGTAACTTGGTGAATGAACACAAGTAGGGTTTTAGTCTGTTAAAGTCAGACTTTTCCTCTTGCTCCACCCAGAGCGTTAGTTAGCGATTTGCCAAAACAAAACGGATTTAAAAAGAAAAGATCTGCATTTGTGTGCATATAATAAATCAGTAAAACTTAATAGTTAAATGCAAGTAAAATGTACGAAATCGATGTACGTAACTTTTATACCTTTAAATTTTGTGTAACTTTATATTATTATTTAGACTTTGTTTCACATTCATTGACTGTTAGGCGATTCGATATTCGCTGGGTCTGCTTGTAATGAATAAAACTCAAAAAGTACTGGACCGATTTTAAAAATTCTTTCTCCGTATGCACTGAGCGATATAGGCTGTAATGATATCTACCTTCATGAGGGCAAAGCCGCTGGGAGAAGCTATAGTACTTCATAATGCTACGATTACTCATCTCTCAACTCTTTCTTACAGCACCCAGACACGACACAACCTATTTTTAACCAAAGAGAACCCAGTAAAAACCCACATATCCCACTTCAATCATAACTGTATCGCCACGGAGACAATCCGACACTGTGTTACAACGGAAACCAGGTGTCAACGTTCGTGACGACGTCAGTCAACGAGAGAGATTCTTGGCATCGTGACTTGATTCATGAGTAGTGTAGGTTCACGCTTGTGTTCTGTAGCGAGGTGAGCAGTGGTCTATGGTGAGCTTGACCACGTAGGTACTACCACAATAACTATTTTTAACCGACTTCTAAAAGGAGGAGGTTCTATGTTCGGCTGAATGTATGTTTTTTTTTTTGTTACAATACGTTTACTAGGTTTGTAGACTCAAGCACTTATTTCAAACTAGCTTTTACTTTGACTGAATGTTAGTGTCATGAGATGCACTTCGGCTATAAGGTAGTATCGAACTGATCTGACGATGGAACCGGAAGGTGGACACGGGAACTTCATATTAAAACCATGTATCCTAGCAGTGTTTGAATTAATTCGAATTTTCATGAGAAAAAGGTACTACATAGCAACTACATCGCAACAAGGAAAAGGTATCGCAACTGAAAAGTGTGTGTGGAATAAAAAACTTTTCACAAAATAATAATAATAATAATCTTCGTAAATACTTCACTTTTAATACCTACGCTTGGTGGACGCAAATTACTGAGCGTTTGAGCCGGAACTGTTCGACGAGCGGACCGAGGCGCTCCGAGATATCGTGTCCGTGAGCGGTGTCTATGTGTGCGTTGCTCGAGCGCGCTTTGTATGTAGATTGACTTCTGTATCTTCTGTATCTTTTGTGGCACTGCTCACACAATCCATCCATCTCTTCTTTGGGCTCTTTCTCTCGCTATCTATTCATCAAAACTCTTTTAGTAACTTGCGTTTCATCCCTCCTCTTTACATGGCCATAGTCTACTCAGATAAACGATTCCCTTTCAACTTTTCACACAAAATAGTCTGTACCTTACTTAAAAAGTCCTATTTAAAACAAGTAACACAAGAAACCCACACACTCACACATCATCGAGGAAAATCAGAATTTTCTCTTCCCGTAAATCAAATCAACCATTAGGCTGTTTCCACACGAACGACACGTGATTAGGCAGTGCGCACACGGGCGACACGTGAGCTATTTAAGCTGAGTTCAGTTCAGTAATATAATAAAGCTCTAGACTTGTTGTACTGTATTAGATTTACTGCTCACCTATTGTTTGTAGAGTAATGAATGGGGATAGAGACTGCATATGTTCGGTTTTTACTTCTAGTAATACTTTGATAATATTTTTTTAAGGTGTAATATAATTCAATGACTTCTCCCGCTCTTTGGTGGAGCAAGAAGGCATGTCAGACTTTTACTGACTAAACCCACTCGATCGTTTCTTCTTTGCCTAGCGTTCAAGAGCCCCAGCAGAAACTTGGGGGCCCTGGAACGACCCTGCTAGAACCCCACGATTGGCTGACATCTTGTTGACGTGCGCGTGGAACACTAAGCACCGTCGACGACTTGGGCTCTATCCGAATTGTTACCGGATGACCGGACGGCGTTCTACGGTTGTTCCCACTGCTAGGACTCAGGCTTAAGAGAGGGAATGGGACGAAATCCACTACACCAGTGTGGGTTGGCGGATGTCACATGAGGAGCATAGGAACAAAGAACGATATATCAAAGTTACCGTATTTTACACAAATTAGAAAAAAGTTTGTAACTTTTTTAATGTTACAGCTGTGGAAAAATAAATTATGTCAATATGCAGTTAAAAGGGACCCAGATTGATTTGTGAAACGAAACGGAAGGTAGATACATAATTTGGCGAGATATTGGGTGAACACGTTTGGATATATCGGTTCTTGACGCGATCATTTGGATATGTCGGTTTTTGATGAATGATTAAAATAGATTTATCGGTTTTTGATACGACAACTAGAAACTGAACCTCCTTAGATATGTATGTGTCGGGTTTTGATTGGATCACTGTTTTGTGATATTTTTTTAAAGCTGAAAATGTCTGTTTTTGAATAGATTTCTTTCCTGAAGGGTATGTAATACAACATTTTGCAACGGAAAAAAAAAAAATAAAAAAATAATGGCATAAATGCGACATATCGGTTTTTGTTCCGACGCTCCTCACATGTGTTAGAAATTCTATAACGACATTTAAAAACTCTTAGTAATATTTATTGTAACGTAAATGTAATTTAAAGCACTACTTCCGTTTGTACACCACGTGTTGCCAATAATGTCTACTTACACTTTTTCCGGTATAAAAAGCAAGTGGTGGGAAGTAGTGCGGGCGCCTAACGGGCAGTTGTCGTCGAGCAGTGGAGGTGAACACATGTACCTAACAAGTGATTTTGTGAGAAATATAATAAATCCTTAAGTGAAATTGTGACTTTTATTACATGTCTTCGAGTTTTTTGGCTCTAGGACATGCCGGTTTCCTCACGATGTTTTCCTTCACCGTTTTGAGAGTAGTGGTGATGAAATAAAATACACAAAGTAATGCGCCTGGCTGGGTTTGAACCCGCGATCAACGTACAAGTAAATCGGGACAGTTGCCGCACTATTTGTCCTGTTTACAATTAAATGTATCACCTACAAGGGAAGAGCGCTGTTGTCTGAGACACAGATATTTATTTATCTAGTTCAGCCACAGATGTTCATTGTATTGAATATTATATTTGACTGGCCTGTTGGTCTAGTGGTTAGTGACCCTGACTGCTATGCCGGAGGTCGTGGGTTCGATCCCACCTAGGACAAATGTTTGTGTGATGAGCATAATCATTTGTTCTGTATCTGGGTGTAATTTATCTATAATATGTATGTATTTAGAAATATATATATTTATCAGTTGTCTAGTACCCATAACACAAGCTCGGCTTAGCTTGGGACTAGACGGCGTTGTGTGATATTTGTAAACTAAAAAAATATATTACTAAACTGTATCTCAAAGTGCTTGTATGGTAAAGCTAAGATATTTGTTGCATTAATAAATTATTATTATTATTATTTGTTTAATTACATTATCATTTTCTTTACAAACAGTCAAGAGTGAACAGTTTATTTCTAGGCAAGGGAGCTTCATTGTCGACTATATTATCGCTTACCGTCAGATGAGACAGTAGTCAAGCGCGAGCCTGTCACTATTAAAAAAAAACGGATAAAAATAGTTTTGCTCACAAAACTCTTTTTTTAAATTATAATATCAATACACTTACTCGAAAACCCACTCTTATCCCTATCGCTTTTAGGGACACTACTGTTTTACGCACTAGTGCAGAAAAGTGCGCAAGCTCACCCCTGAGACAATTTATTGTATTTGCCGTATCAGGCTGGGCACCGGGCAGCCCCCGTTTAAATTTCTTAGTAGGTGTATTGAAAAACGTCGCGACCGATTTCCGCGTGTATGGAAATCGGTCACTGTAGCACTTGGCACTATAAAATCCTCGCCTGCGGCTCAAGGACTTTCTCCACTTGTATCAAAATATACGAGTATTATTTTAAAATTCTCTGTCCCACCAGCACCGTACACTACTCTGTGCCGCGCTCTGCAATAACATTACACTGCACACATTACGTAACACAGCTAATCACTAACACACATAAATTACCAATCGCGCCAGTGTGGGTGGCGTAGCCTCGTAGCTCGTAGCGCCGTAGCCCGTAGCGGGTCTACGAGATAGGAGCCGTCTACGAGAGTTATAATGTGTTTTCTTGCGCTTAGTTTTTTTTTAGCAAAGACGACAAAATTATGACTTTTTTTTATTAGAAAATGTGATAATTCTATGTATATAAGCTTAGATAAAATCAGAGAATTCCTCAGATTTTTTTTTAGTTTACAACATTAGACGCTATATTACGAGTATAATTACTATTAATATCGAGCAAAAAAAAATTACGTTTGTTGCATGAGAGCCCAACTTGAATAATAATTTTATTCTGTTATTAGTTTTTGTTTTTATAGCGTCAACAGAAATATACCACCTGTCAAAATTTCAACAGTCTAGCTATCAAGGTTCATAAGATAGCTTGGTGACAGACAGACGGACAAAGGAGTTAGTAATAGAGTCCCTTTTGATACGGAACCCTAAAAAAAACTTACAACACAAATCAAGATTTTGTAAATTATTGAATAAGTATATAAATTTAATATACTATATTTTAATATACTTTTGACATTTTTAATTCAGTTGACTTGATTAATTTTAAATACTTGTAAGCATGTTAGTAGTTCGTAATTATTGTATGCCTGTTTGGCAGGATATAATGAAACTGTAATTTGTTAATAAGCCTTAATATCTTTAACTAGCTTTTGCCCGCAGGTTCGCCTGCGTACATAATATAGCCTATGTTACTCAGGAATCAAGCAGCTTTCTATCGGTGAAAAAAATTTAGCAATCGGACCAGTACCCCTAGCCAAGTTGCTAATCTGCAATAGTTAACGCTTGTAGAAAGCTTCAAATGTACGGGAATGAAGTCGTATTAACGCTCAGTCACGTGGTCAGAACAAAAGAATTGGCGCCAAGGTCATCTCGAAGCGTTCGATGCAAGCGAAATGGTTGTAACTTGGCTAGGGGGGCAGTACTTTCAGAGATTACCTCCTACATGTCTTTGTTATGAGCACGATCATTTGTACTGTATCGGGATGTTATATTTTTTTTTTTACGTAATACTCTTTTATTAATTTTTTTATGTACCTGCCATGTTTACTCTTCATCACCATAGGTTGACTGGTAGGAAATGCCTAAGGCATTAAGTCTGCCTCTCTACTTTTATGTTGCATGAAGTTTTAATAATTATGTATACTTATATAATAAATATGTATTATATAAGTATATAGTTGTCTCGTACATATAACATAAGCTCTGATTAGTTTGGGACTTAATGGCGTTGTGTGAAAGTTGTGGAATATTATTACAATATTATTAGATTAGAAAGTAAGTGATGATTTAGTCGATGGTGGAGACGGTGGGATATCATCCCAGGGGTACATTCCCATAGGAAAATTTTCCTTATCGACGTAGACAAAACCAATTTACGGATTGTCTTCATTTATGTTACTAATTTATCTTCTGATAGGAAATGTTTGTTCTATGCGTTCTCAGATAAGCTGTAAATAAAGGAACACTGTTATTATATTATCGTCTTCTTGCTCTTATCCCGTTTTATTTGGGTTCGGCGCAAAACGATTTTTTCTTCCATTTTGACTCATCACTCTATTACTAACTTCCTTCTTTATTCTTTATTATACACACAATTTAAACGTACAATTACATATTACAATAAAATAAAAATTAAATACAATAATGAAATCTAACTTAAAACTAACAATATCCTAAACAGATATTTGCAGAACACACAATACATAAACATAATATATACTATAAATAAATACATATAAACATAAATATATGTGGGTCATGTTGACAGGAAATATTCCTTAATTTTTCTCCTAAAAACTTTCAGTTTTCCTTTTTCTTTTCTTTCTTTTATTTATTTATTTATTAACGCTTTAAGGACATTACACTGTACAAAGGCGGACTTAATGCCATAGGTATTATCTACCAGTTGACCTTAGGGTGGTGCAGAAACAACATGGCAGGTGCAACTTAATAAATAGAAAAACAGAAGAGAGACAAATGCAAAAGTAAATACATACTTAGATAAATACATACAAATAAACAATGTTGTTGTGAAAAAACAAATCCAAACAATCAATGCTGTGATGATTATACCAACTTCTTGCAAATATGCTCACGTGCCATCACCATTCACAAAAACCCCAAGCGAACGCCGGCGTTCGCGCACCTATTGTCTTTCTATTGTGTCTGTAATTTCCACGATTGAAAGGTTAAAGGAGAATTTTTGCCCTTTTCTTTTCTTTTTTTCGTTCGTTTTTTTCTTTTATATCACTTCTCACACAGTCCTTCCATATTTTATTTAGCCTCCTTCTCCATCCATCCACACGTATACTAACTCAGAACTGTTTTAGCAACATGCGTTTCATCCCTCCTCTTCACATATTATACCAAGACAAACGATTGCCTTTCAACTTTTCAGTCACTGGCGCCACTTTCAAACTTCCTCTGATATACTCATTTCTCATTTTATCCGTTCTCGTCACACCGCACATCCATTTCAACATTCTCCTCTCAAAAATATGCAATCGTTTTTCGTCTATACATTTTTCTGACTGCGCTAAGGTTGAAATATTTTTTAAGAAAGCGAGTTTTAAAACTGACAAGTACAGTGGATACAGGCTATTACAGGTTGGTCACGACAACGCGGGTCTTAGCTGCGAATTTTAGTAATTCTACCTAGCCCGTTCCATCATCGGACCTCCAGACGTTCGGCGATGCGCCACCGGTACATGGTGGACATTCCACTTACATAAAAAACGTTTTGGGAACACATTCATTGTGCGTGGAATTCCTTGCCAGAGTCTGTTTCCTGATAGCTACAACCCGGGAATCTTTAATTCGAGAGTGAATAGGTTTCTCCTAGGTAAGCGCGTTCCATCGTCGACCGCATCGTCGCTTTCCATCAGGTGAGATAGCGGTCAAGCGCGAACCTATCTACAATAAAAAAAAGCCCAGTACTTTCAGAAATAATAATAATGGAAATAATAATATCCCACAACTATCACACAACGCCGTCTAGTCCCAAGCTAAGCAAAGCTTGTGTTATAGGTACTAGACAACTGATAAACATACTTATATATTTCTAAATACATACATATTATAGGTAAATTACACCCAGACACAGAACAAATGATCGTGCTCATCACACAAACATTTGTCCTGGGTGGGAATCGAACCCACGACCTCCGGCATAGCAGTCAGGGTCACTAACCACTAGACCAACAGGCCAGTCAAAATAATCTCCTACAAACAAAAAAACAGACTTTACCTCTTTGTAATATTAATGTAGATAAATAGTAATAAACCCAATATCAATATGTTCCATTGATATAATTTTCTACGTTTTCGAGACGAAAATACTAGCAGAAGTTCTCTTACATACAACAGGAAAAATATTCAATATATTTCATACTTTTCTTTTCTAAGAAGAAACCTTGAGCCCCGAGGTCAACTGCCGACATTTAATGTTGGTCATTCGTATCATTTATCTTCGCGATAATAAAAGAATGTACAAGGAAGGATACAAAAGTTGAATTAAAATAATCTAAGTTTCGTTCACAAATCATACTTCTATATAATATTATAAAGATTTTAGTGGCCCCAACTGTTATGTCAGAGTTCGTGGGCAGGGACTCAAACTGAAACCGTAATAATGTGTTTTAACACTGTTTTTTCATACAGTTTAACAGAAAAACACTTTTAAATGTAACAGAAACAATAATGTTACCGAATGAAACTGTAACCTTTTATATGTGTTATGGAGTGCCAACGAATCAAACTGTAACCTGTTTATATGTGTTAATAAGTGTTAATATGTTTAACTGAAATAATCAGTTTTAGTATAGCTTTGTAAATTGTAACTTTGGCAACGCTGCGTTTACCTGTTACACTTATTAACACTGTTAACACTTTTATATCTGTTACAGATATATTAGGGTTACACTTTTGTAAGTGTTTTGGGTTAACACATTGAAAACACATTAATAAGTGTTACATATTTGATTCTGTTACCAATTCAACATGTAACACTTATAATTCTGTTACCTTTATGAAGGTGTTTTTAAGTCCCTGTTCGTGGGTTCGATTTCCACCCAGAACGAATGTTTGTGTGATGAGCATGATCATTTGTTCTGTGTCTGTGTGTAATTTATCTATAATATGTATGTATTGAGAAATATATAAGTATATTTATTACTGGTCCATACTCATAAAACAAACTCTGCTTATCTTAGTTGTGGAATATTATATTACTAGCTTTTGCTCGCGATTTACTACTATCCTTAAAATTATTTGGTAGATTATTAAATAATGCTTTTTAAAACTTTTTATTTACAACTTAAAGCAACAAAATATATATACACCACTAATTTTTAATTAGTACAAATACTTAAAGGGCTTATTAGAAAAGCCCTTGTTATTATTTAAGTAAAATTTCAATGAATAAGATTCATAAACAGCAAAGTATTAGCGTTTGTGTTTATAACAAAATGTCTCTCAATTTATGGAAATATTGTGCAGGCTATTGATTGAATGAATAAATGACAATTAAAATGGAAAAACACTTCCCGCAGTATTTTCTACTAGCAATTGTTATGTATGATTGAATCTATGATGAATTTACCTTTTCGTGGTAAATTTTAGGATTTCGGTTTTTTCTACTTTTGAATATAAAAATATGATCAGTAACGGGTAAAATACAGCCCCTATTTTTTTGTGTACTAATTAAAAAGTAGGGGTGTATAATAAACTTAAATATTTAAAAAAATATATATAGGCTACTCCTTACTAAAATATGGCGTAAAACTCCTCCGCATCGCTGTTGACTGAAAGTGTGCCCAAGAGGCTGGCGGCATTGCCACGTTGAATGGCAATGCTTAATCTCTGACCGAGGTAAAAACTAGCCCTCGGGTCACGCAAAGTGTCAACTAAGGGTTTTGACAGTTCTTTAAAAAGTCGACCCCACGGCCCAAGAGTTTCAACCCCAAACGGCTCAAAAATATAACTGCCGACAAGGTTGTTATATTTCCGCCGCTTGGGGTTCTCCGCAGCCGCAGCGGCAGCACCAGCACAGCACGATGAACTAGGAAGATGGGATGGCGCAAGAGTGTCGACACAGGTAGCGTCCCACACTAAAGGTCTACCCAACTTCTATGGAAATAAAGACATACCGTCCAGTCTCTTACCATCGTCGCGTGCCAGGCCATGAGGTTCCAAAACAGTGACAAGGGCTCGTCGGCGTTCCGGCTATGCGTCCCGCGTTTCGACCGCATGACAGGCCGTGGTGACCGAGGCTGTTGACAGCTTCGCCACAGTGACAGCGATGAGGAGAACAACAAGGAGCTCCAAGGCATAGGGCAACAGCTAGGCGGAAAGTAGTTTCGTCGAACAAGGTGCCAATATTCGACGACGGCAGTGCGTGAAGCCAAAGACCTGACTCCCAATTTCCCACAGCCAGCAGGCGTGCCCGCTCCGCAGTCGTAGCAGATGTTAGAATTACGTTTTCGGGCAAGCAAGTCTCCAGGCATCTATAGCCTCGATGGTGTTCTGACATGTCCGCTCTGTGATCGGAGTTTTTCGGCCAAGGTTGGATATGCAAGTCACATGAGGGCACATAACAGAGCAGCAGATCTGAGCTCACAACCACCATAAAGAGCCAGGGAATGCGGTCGCTGTGGCCGAAATCGGCTAGATGGCATCATCATCATCATCATAGCCTCGATGAACCACGGCACATTGAAATCAATCAGTGAGGGAGATAAAATATTCCTGATTAATTTCTCAGTGCCGTGAACAGAGGTTATAAAAGCTGTTAAACTAATACTAGAAATTTTGCGGAATAATATAATTGTGCTCCTTCATATATAACATCCTTTATGCCCTAGTTAGTTAGTTTTTCACTTTTTACTTCTTTTGCAATTCACCTCGACGGTTATACCGCGTACATCGAACAATTTGCCTGCTGTCTTCCCGTCCAATTATAATTTAGGCGTCTTCAAGACTAGAGTGAATAAGCTCTTAATAAACTAGTGTGCCAATCAACAATTACAACCCTGTTTACCACCAGGTTGGATTGCAGTCAATCACTAGTTTATATCAATAAAAAAATCTTATTATAAAAAATATTAAGCAAATTCTATTACGGCCGAGGCAAACAAAAATAGTGAAACACGAATCTGTTTTAACTGTCATTGTACACGATTATAGTATTACAATTTTCTTCGTGAATATCGTTTACTTCTAACGGGAAACGAACCCTGCTTAGGAAATCGAAAGCTCTGCAACAACATACATCGAAAGGAAGGAAAACGTATATTCACTCATACAATATTGTACAGAAATATAGACACACGGAAACCTCAAACTTGTAACAACCCTCTTTTCCGTCGGGGGTTAAAAATAAAATAAAAAGAACAGCTTGTAGATTTAATTTTCATGTAGAGGATATATATTTTTATGTTACGTATGCTATATTAAATACAAAGTCATTCACAACAGAAATATAAAACAATTAATTCCGGAAAAAGAATAACGTTTCTTTTTTAGGCAGTTAATCATCTGGTGACTTCTCCCGCTCTAGAGCAGAGCGCTGACTGACTGACTCAATTCCATCCTGATCCGCTCGACCCCGGGGCTCTTTTTCGCAAAACCCATGGCCTTAGTAGCCTTCGACCCTGCTGGGGCCCCAACGGTTTTTTGACATCTCTTTGAGGCGTACGTGAGACAGTACGCGTTCGGACGGCGAGCTGTCTGTTGCTCGCCGTCCGCAAGTCCACGTCTACGGTAGCTGGAAGTCGAGGTCGGGATTCCGGTGGCTGCAGGATTGAGGAAGGCCTTCCCTCACGCGTGCGGCAGCTTGCTTCGCTAGATAATGTACCTTTAACTTTATTTTTATTTGAACTTATAATTCCAAGTCAACCCGAAGATCAAAAGTTCAAAGAAACCCGTTAAAAAAATAACTTAATTTTTAAAGCTTAGTACTTGATACATATAAATACAATATGTTTTCTTAAGTCAAAGAAAATAATTATTATCTAACGTGGAAAAATCTGCCTAAAATCGCTACGAACCATCCGCCCAAGATGTGTTTTTAACGCACACACGCAAAAACAAAACGCACACAACCGCACATAATGTGACATTTATAGACGCGTCAGCTGAAAAAGGCATGCAGCCTAAATTGAACTGTCTTACTAATAAAATAAGAGCGAGAATACTCAGCGAAAACTGAGCTAAATTAGGATATTTCAAAAGTCAAACACAACACTTGAACTTTTTTTTATCAAAGAAAATCAAACGTTAATTTGTAGTGTCAAGGTTCGAATTCGCTTGGCTGATGAAAAAAGATATGTCATGTCTATGTTCCGAATTTGAAAGAGCTTTCCGAGGGGAACCGAGCGCTTACCGATCGGGCCCGACTGGCGCCGACTCGAGGCGAGAGCCGAATGCATTACGACGTACTGCTATAGGGTTGGTACTGAGGAAAACTATGCTATTTTTACATATACACAGTTTTTAGATGTAATACTTGTACTTTTATGCGTTTTTGTTAAGTAGGTTAATTTTTTATGCTGTTGGTTTTGGTGTTTTCTTGGAGCAATGACAGAGGAGAGGAGAGATGAGGATAATACGGTAAGTTTTGAAATAATAATTATTTTCTTGCCTAACCTTAACTGATCTAATTTAATCAATAATTTGCAGTGCAGTTTCAATTAAAGATAATTTTAACCAAAAATTTACAAGCATCTAACACCAAAAACTTAAAAATAATGCACAAAAAAATCAATACTTCGAATAGCTTTCATCTAACCTAAAAATAGCAGTCACAGCCTAAAAAAAACCTTACGAAAAAGCCGGAAAAGCTTGCCGTCAGCCCTGTGCGTAGGGCGGGTCGGGGCGGTGGGGGCGCGGGGACGCGCGCGGAGGGGGGGGCGGAGGGGGCGCGGCGAGTCGCGCCAGTCGGTCGCGGGGCGCCGCGCAGCCCACACGCGTCATGCGCGCCCTCTAGCGTATTATGTTCCTCCCCGACCTCCCGCGAGCCTGCATGGTGGACGACGTAGCGACTTACTTGCAAGCGCCCTCCTCGGGACAGGTGGCTACAATTATTAACAACAAACCCATATGTAATTAACAATGATCATATTAACAGATGTTGTGAGCTAATGTTGCTTACCTAAACTGCGTCGGCCGCCCGGGTATTTTCGGGACGTACCGATTTCGCCGTCAGATCAATGTGGAAGCACGTGATCCTCTTATGTTATAGGCTGGATGCGACTGGCCACATCACTAGTAACAAGGTAACTTAAAAAAATAACAAAAATTAAAAATAAACACGTGTTCGACGTTCAAATTGAAGATTGAGAAGAATTTAAATGAAGAATCAAGTGTAACGGTCTTCGCGAAGGTAAAGAAGTAAATTGTGTTCAAAACAGTCGGTGTAAACAGATCGATGAGCATGCTTGTACAAGATTGACAGTTGAGAGCTGTGATGTACGTTGAATTTAAAACGATTCAGTGGAAAATATAAAAAGAATGTGAAGATTTGACATAAAAACGATTATAACCTCAAAGAAAATGAACCGGTAAACGTAAGTTGTAATACAAAAATAAATATAAATTTATAAATGCTACGCTAGATTTCGTCCTAAATCTTTATGAACGAGCATAACCTTCAAAACGATAAAATTATTTATAATAAAGAGCAATCGTAAAACTCGAACATTCGAAGCTGGAATTTGTTGTATGTAACGAAAGCGAAAAACTAAAATTAAGATCCACTAAAGTAACAATCCAATGACTAAGAATATTGTTGTTGCGTGATTCAGAATGACAATCAGTTTCTTTTAATGTGATCAATAAATAATAAGAAATACTAATCACAGGCATTAGCAAAATTAACAATATAAAATTGTGATTAAAAACTTAATTCACCAAGAGCCAAACCGAATTTAAGTGAAAAAAGTAAACTCATTCTATATTCAAAAAATGATACAATCGACAGCAATGCAAACTGCAATCAATCAAAAAAAAAAAAAAACAAACTCAACCTCTTTGCTAATACGACTCTTCAAATGAGCATTAAAAAAATAAAGCCAGTCACGAAAGAACCATAGATTATAGCAATAATAGAAATGAAAAAGGTTAGTGAATCGATATGGTGTGGCTAAGATGTGAATAAGTTGACTGCAGGGAAACTACGGCATAGAATAGCATAACGCCCATCCCATCTGCAGTTTCGCTGTTTTGCTAAAATCGGCTCTATCTGACTGCAAAAACAATTTACTAGTCGTTTTTTTAAACTTTTAGTTTTAAAAAGGAGTTTTTATGCGGGTACGCGGACCTCTTTCGTTTGTGTTACGTTTCTTTTACTGTAATGTTTTTAGGTTAGGATAACATGGTTTAGGAAACGTGTGTTGTTTCTTAGTTAAAGTATTTTTTTATTGTTCTTGTTTTTCTTTGCTGAGATAAATGTTATGTCTATTGGACTGTCCTTCGTTATATCGATTACTATTCTTACTTCTGGTACAGATAGGAAATATCTAAGATGAACTCATGTTCATCTACGAGATTACGTTTTATATAAGTACTTTTAGAAGTTAATGATTTAATAGATTCTTAGTTAATGTTTGTTTATTTGTACTTTCAAGTTCGTTGTTTTAAAAGCTTTCGTTTATTTTGTTCATATCTTGGAAATTTTGGAGTTATTGGCTCCGTGCCCTAATACTTTGCCCTTGATCTTGATGATGAGAATGCGTTTGGTAAACATTAGTTTTTATTATGTAAATTGATTGGTTTTATGATTAATTTACATTTTGTTGTATCTTTTTTTATTGTCTTTACTTTTCAAAGATTTTCAAAATTTACATTTACAATCTTATTAAAAACAATTGCGTCTAAATTTTATCAATAGATCTTTCAATATACAACGTCCTCATTTGAATCAGGCACTGATCTAAACCTTTACGTATTTATAATCTCATAAAATATGCATTATCGAATAACAATTTAGAGCATATATTCATACACGATAATATAAGCGAGGCTTGCGAAGGTAACCCCGCTCCCAAGTTAGTCGAGCCGGCACCCAGTGCTTATTCAGCAGAGATAAACAGACCAGAACTCGACACAACTTGAAATTCTAATTTAATTTCGAACATTTTACTTGTGGAATACGAAGCATTTGATTAAAAGTTAAATCTTGCAGTTTTACACTAAAAAGAAATGTAATTTTCGGTTTAAAGGGTATTGAAGATGAATAAAATTGAATTGATAAAGTTGTATAATTGAATATAACGTCTAAAAAGTCTTAAATTGAATAAAATAAAGCTACAACGTTGTTAGGATACAATCAATAAAAGAAAACTAATAAAATGGAGAAATCAATGAGCCATAAGGAATACGCACTATTGATGGAGACAAATAAGAATTTTATGATGTTTTCGCTGATTTTATGTTTCGGAAACGGGAAGAGAGATGTTATACTGGAAATCAACAACAATTAGAGTAGAAAAATAAAAACATATCGATACAGAGACAAAATATAAAGACACTAAGATGATTTCAAATAGAATGAATAAGTAAACATCTGACTATGGAAGTCTATAAAATCTAAATTCATAAACATTGAAATCTAACAACAGAGATCATACCAGTAAATTATAATATAACTGGACCCAATAGGGATAGAAAAAGATCAAAAATTATCTACGCAATGAGATACTTGAGACTACAAGCCACAAAAATTATAAAATTGCAAAATAGGCTAGACCACGACGATTCACAAGATAATTTTTCTTCAAATTCATATCTTTTGACACCTGTCAAATTTCAAAAAGAGTGTTGCTCAAGTAAGGAACTAAAAAATATGTAAGGGAATAGACAAGGAAGAATTCAATCACGGTTAAAAAAAAAAGATTTTTAAATGTTTTAAAAATGGAATGTTATTAAAAAAAAACTGACGCCCAAAGTACCCGGCCGGCTGGCGTTGAGCGGACCGCGTCGCATCGGTGTTTCTCGATGTATCCCCCTATTATTTCTTCTATCACCCTTTTTGCCACTCGATGTATGAATGTTTTTCACTAACTGTTAATGTTGATATTTTAATGTATCCCTAATAATTGTTAGTTTGGACTTTTTTTTCTGTCTCCTTTGGGAAGCGTGAATATTTATGACTTAAAAAAAAAGTATAGTATGTCGACAGCCTTATAGTTTTGTGAGTCTTATTCCTTATATTGATAATTTTGAAATTCTTTGAAATATGACTAAACATTAGTAGAAAATCATGATTCTATTTTTGTCATTGTCAATCATAATGATTCACGCATCACAATGTGTATATTTTTGTTTGTATATGGATTGTTACATTGATTTTACGAGCTTGTCATCAATATTTCTACACTCTAAATAGCTGGAAAACTATTTTAATATTTTTTTTGTAACATAAAAGTGTCCAGTGAAAACAATGTACCATGATATTCATTTACAAAATGGCCAGGGAAATAAAAAGAAAGCAGATGAGGTGGATTTGATAAACTGGTTTTTAGACCCAGTAGATTAAAACTTACTTAACTATGACTGAATATGAAACTTATAGTCTGTCTAAAAAGTCAAATGACTTGGGAATTTTTGAAGGAAATAAAAAATCTGTTGTTGGCAATATATTTGATACTTTTTATAAGGTTCTTCTATTAGTAAATAATGATCAAGATCTCTTAATCAACCTTGATTTTTGAATATGCGTTGACTACATCAGATTTCATTTTACCCTAATAATTACCGAAGTCGATAGACTTTTCAGACAGACTATACAAATTTACTTCCCTGGTCACCGTGTTTAGTTAATAATTCTGTATATGTGCATGATTCCCGAATGCACTACCCTAAAAGCGAGAATGTGTTGCACGAACCTGTTACTTTAATGTTCTTTTTTAAATTTCTTTTTTTATTTCACTACTCCAAGCAAAGGAATCCATTAGTGAATTGGATTTGTGTATTGATGTCTTTTTTTTTCGATTGCAGCGCTCAGGTAATCCATGTATAATGGCTGTATGTAACTTCGTCTGTATTTTGACTCTTGATGTCTATAACTATATATATTTTAAACGTGTTTCTTATTTTAGAACTTCAAATTTATGAAAAAATCTTTTTAAAATGTTTTTACAGTGAAGCTTAACATCGGAATAGTGAAATAGGTTAATGTTATCATCTCTATGACAGTCGGAAGCTCGTTCAATAAAATAGCGGCTTTTTTGCCATCTATAAATAAACTGGAATTATGTTTACACGTTTTAACTGTTAAAATATTACGGTTTTTATTTTTGTTAACGTTAAAAACTCTGAAACTATTGTTTTAGGCGTTTTAGCATAGAAAAGTTATAAATTCGTTCGTTTTTTGCTAAAACTAAGGTTCATCGAAATTATTTTTCTTCATTACTTGAGATGGGTTTTGTCATCATTATGATTTAATTTTAAATCCTACACTATACTATTTATCTATAATATCTATACTTATATATAACCATTACCACAATTTGAAACTATTGTTGTAAGAGTTTTACCATAGAAAAGTTATAACTTCGTTCGTTTTTAACTAAAACTAACGTTCATCGAAGTTATCTTTCATATTTTTCTTCATTACGATTTGTCATAATTACTATTTAACTTTAAATCCTAAGCAGCACTGAGATATCTAACTTTTACCACAATTTTACCGTAAGCGCCACAAAAAGTGTCTTTGAAAAATATTAATTTTTCTCCTCCTTGCATCGTGCTCCTCAATGCTGCTTCATCGAACGATATTCCTCCATCTGTTTCTACCTCTGGCAGTGTGAAGAGCATTGTATAGCGTAGTCAAGAGCGGTGCAGATCTGGTCGGAACAAAGCATGGGCTGCGTCCACGAGGCCTTTTCCCATCCACATTACCAGTCACGATGAGCCTTCCGAGGTTGCTACCATCTTTCCTGGCAATGTGACCGAAGTATTGTTGAATCTTGGGTAGACATCGATGACAACCAACAATTTATTTTGCAAATGCGTTTTAAAAACACTTTTTGACTAGATGAGGTGTTAGGTGGGTGTTTTCTAGCTGACTACCTTGAGATGAAATACCGAAATAAACTGAGGGGTCAAAGCCAAGTCGTCGATAGTTCAGAACCTTTCGTCCCCATCGACCATCTGTTCTGCAAGCAATGTGCCCTACCCACTGCCACTTAACTTTGACGATTCTTCAGGCTAGGCGAAAACCTTGTTACTCCTGCGGATATCTGCGCTTCTGATTCGATCACCCATGGAAACTATAGCCCTTTTCATTGCCCTTTGGGTGACTTTAGGCCTTCTGATGAGTTCCTCAATCAATGGCTTACAATAATGGCAAATGATAAATGATATTTATTTTGTAAAACACCGAAAGGCGTAGGGTAGCCAGCCTTTCGGTGTTTTACAGGATGCATTTTGGAGAGTGTGCGCAGGAATTGCATGACTTGATTCCGCCATCGCATTTCTACCTTCGGGTAACCCGACGTACGGCGAATATTCACCCTTACGTTGTTGAAACCTCTACGGTCCGGACTAAGCGTTTCGCCTCGTCGTTTATACCGCGTACGTCGAAGGACTGGAATAGTTTGCCTGCTGCGGTCTTTCCGTCCGATTATAATTTGGGTGTCATCAAGGCTAGAGTGAATAGGCTCTTAATAAACTAGTGCGCCTCACCATCAAAGATTGCATCGCTACTTACCATCAGGTGGGATCGCAGTCAAGCACTAGTTTATATCAATTAAAAATATATATATATTTTGCAAACAGGTTTAAAAAAAAACACTTTTACACGTAAATTTATCATCAGTTTAAATTGATGAGGTCGGTGTTTCCTACCTGACTACTCTGAGAAGAAACGCCGAAACAAACTCAGGGGTCAATATAGGCTTAAATTGATTTAATAAATAAATGAGAAAAGTAAGCGTTCACTTCTATTATCAGAAGTTTGGGCTCATACACAAAGAAATACATAAAAACATATGAGAAGAAGGCAAACAGAAATAAAGTTTATTACAGTCATAAGTGTATCTCTACTAGTAACAATAAAAAATAAGGAAGAAATAAATAAGCATAGACGAAGAGGATTTACTTATAATTTCTATGTATGGAGGTCGTAAATCGTTTGATACAACCTTTTTATGTGTTTCATTTGGCTAATTGTCTGTGATATCGTAATGGGATTGTTATGGTAATAACAACTTTGTGTTGAAGGTCTTTGAGTACGAATTTCTATGTATGTGATTGTGCGTGAAAGGTTAGGGTGACTCCAAAGTTATTCTCTATTAAAAATTTATAGGTTTCATACCTAACGTTTATCGTTTTTTGAAATGTTAAAAGTACAATTGTTTTATTAAAAACTAGGTTTTACCCGCGGCTTCGCACGCGTACATAAAATATAGCCTATGCCACTCAAGAATAAAGCAGCTTTCTATCGATGAAAAAAATTAAGCAATCGGACCGGTACTATCAGAAATTACCTCCTATAAACAAAAATTACCTCCTACAAACAAAAAAACAAACTGTACCTCTATATAACATTAGTGTTAATTAATTTATCTCTTCTAACTTATTTATATACATAGTGTCTACATCTCTCATCCAACTCTCCTGTCACAGGTCTGCTGGAAGAAATTTCATTTGAAATAAGCAACATCTTTGTGCATTACTATCTATATTTTATTCCTTCAATTTTTAAGTGTTTGTGCACATTAATAAATGTATTGAGAACCTGCACTTTTTGGACATCCTAAACGGTTACCACCACTATTGTGTATGGTTGTCACTTCTCCACGTTCTTCTTCTTCTTCTTTTCGTGTTGCTATACTCTTACTAGATTTTTTTTAACCAGTATTTCGCAACCTCTACAGCCGTAGAGATTGTCAGGCTCTGTTATTGACTTCGTACAGATCCTTCACTTTCCTTCACGTTCGTACGGCTGAATAGATTTCAATGAAACGAGGTACAGGAGTACACCATGTCGTAGAAGAGCACATAGGATATTTTTTAACACGAGAGTATGTTTCCTTGGGATAATTTTCTACTATCGCGTAGGCGAATTCGATGGTACCTGCCTTTTCCTCCTCCTCACATGACTGTACCAAGATAAACGATTCCCTTACAACTTTTCAGTTACTGGCGCCACACTCAAACTTTTTCTAATGTGCTCATTTCTTACTTTATCCTATCTCTTCACACATCCATCTCAACATTCTCATCTCCGCTACATGTAATCTTCTTTCATCTATCCTTTTCACAGCCCAACATTCTGATTCATACAGCCATACAGGTCTTATCACGGACTTGAACGTTTTGCTCTTTAACTTAAAGGGCATCCGTGGGGCACAAGTTCTTCCAGTGAACTGTCGCCCTTTCACATATCCCGATTTGTTCCAGTGCGTTACAAAAAGTAGTACGACAGCACCATCCTTTTCTTGAAACAGTTCAGACTATTTTCGACCCCCTATAATTTTACTGTAAATAAAACTAGAAACCTGAATTAGTTGGACTGAAAAATCTAATTTAGTATTACATGTGAGATACATTTTGTTTTCATGCGATTGCCAAGTCAATCTATTTATTTAAAACATAACAGACTTGTAATATTGATATGGTCACTATAAGATATTGCAAA
Source organism: Mythimna albipuncta (assembly GCA_929112965.1). Lineage (NCBI taxonomy): Eukaryota > Metazoa > Arthropoda > Insecta > Lepidoptera > Noctuidae > Mythimna > Mythimna albipuncta. The sequence continues at coordinate 14,579,117 of OV815983.1, read as the reverse complement.
ACGTACCTCAAGTAGGGACTGAATAAATTAACCGACTTCGTATTACATGGATCTCGCAAATTTTACGATAGAAGGAAGAACTGGGTTTCGAGCCGTGGTTTTTTGGCAAGTCATGTTTTTGATGGTTCGAACCCGCGACCTACAACTCGTAAGTTCGCTACTTTTTGTAATTTACTTCATCCCACTGCTGGGACTCAGGCCTCCTCTCTAGGACAGGGAATGGGCCGTAATCAACCACACGGACCCAGTGCGGGTTGGTGAATATCACATGTGTCCGAATTTTTGGTTCTAGGACATACCGGCTTCTTCACGATGTTTTGAGAGCAGTGGTGATGAAATAAATTACACAAAGTAATGCGCTTGGCTAGTTTTGAACCCGCTAACTACAACTCGTAAGTCAGGGTCGTTTTCACTCGGCCATTACTGCTAAATATCATCACAAACTCGGAACCCAATGTTACATCTTAAGACCCACTTAACACACCACTCAAGTTCGAAGGTACATCATACTTTGCGAGGTCTAAATAATTTATGTTGCAAGTTGTAGTTTCATCAGTATGCGACCTACGTCTTGTTTTCTGGGATAACTCTGAAATCTTATATCGATGCTGTAAATCATGGGGAGGAAGGAAGGAAAAACATGCGGGAAGCGAAGGTTATTATTTTCTATAAGATCTTGTGTTGTGCGGTTGGTATAATCCACTTTGTGTTGGCGTTAGGTTGGCATTGTTTGAGACTGTAATCCTTCTGTAGGGAAGGCATTTTTCATCGAGTGATTTAGTAGTAGATTATCTTGTTGAGAAGGGTAGGTATATTGGTCAACTACTATCTAGCTTTATACTTACTTTGTGAGTTTGCGTTTGTATGTTTGTTACATCTTCACGCTCAAACGGCTCAACAGATTTCGATGAAATTTAGTACGCGTGTAGGCCATGTCCTGCTTTAGCACATAGGGTACTTACTCCCTACGTTTGCGCGAAAAGCCGCTGGCAGAAGCTACTAAGCTTGCAGAGATAAATGATATTCTTCTTCAGAGTTTAATGACAGCAACTGCTGGACCTAAGCTTTGTTAAAGCCTGCACTGACGTTATAAAATCTAGCTTTATTCTCTTCCATTAGATTTTCCTGATCTTTACTTTCTTTCATTAAAGCCCAAGCGCACGCCGGCGTTCGTGCTGTCATTGTCTTGCTATTGTGTCTCTAATTGCCACGATTGAAAGGGTAATATGGCAATAGCAATATTTTTGAGTCAGTAATGTGAGCTATTCCATATCATATTATGATGATGATGCCATCTAACCGATTTCGACTTTTTTTTATGGTGGGAAAAAATCATCCAATGACATCTCCCGCTCTTGGGCGGAGCGGGAGATAGTGTCAGACTCTTACTGATTAAAAGACCCACACCGTTCCTTCTAGCCTTCATACCGGGGCTCGAGCTGTCTTTCAAAACTAACCCTGGCCCCAGTAGGCTTCGACCCGGCTGGACCCCTTGCTTTTGCTGACAACTCCTTGAGGCGCGCGGGAACAGTGCGCGCCGTCGACGACTTGGGCTTGATCCGGACAGTTACCGGACGGCCGGACAGTGAGCTACCCATTGCTCACTGTCCGCAAGCCCGCGCCTACGTTGGCCGGAAATCGGGATCAGAATCCCAGCGGCGGCGGCGGCGATAACGCCGTTGCCTGTTACGTTCGGCCTCCTCCTTAGCGAGCATTACTGCTTCGCAGAAGTCGGCGACCGCCTGCCACTCCTCCTCGCTCCGGACCATGGCCTCAACCAAGGCCCGGCGCAGTCGTACTCTCCTGGCGGAGTGTTCGTGGTCATGGATCATCTGTTATTATTATTATTATTATACATCTTTATTGCACACCTTAACTTATTAAAGAATCTGATCTGTTAGTTCTCCATCTCTCCCTATTCATGGCATTGTGTGTGTTCAATGAGGGAACACTTCGAAAATATTTTAATGAGGTCTTTCCATCTACAACGGCCACGAGAACGTTGTCCCCGGACTCTTCCTTGTACCGCTAAACGTTTAAAAGAGCTGTCATTGCGGATGATAATTATTTCCAAAGATCTTCAAGATTCGCAGTTACACAATCACTCGCTGTCATCAATGACAGCAATCAATGGGTAGCTTGCCGTTCGACCGTTCGGTAACCGTCCGGAGTGAGCCCAAGTCGTCGACGGCGCTTACAACGCCACGCCTCAAGGACATGTCAGCAAACCATAGGGGCTCAGCAGGGTCGAAGCCTACTGGGGCCAAGTGTCTGCTTCTGAAAGGAAGACTCGACCCCGGTATGAAAGACAACGAAGGAACAGAAGTGGGTTTTTACTCAGTTATGGCTGACACTATCTCTCTTTCCACTCAAGAGCGGGGGATGTCATTACAAATAAAAATGTAAAGAACTCCATGGTTACTCTAAAAAAATGTTTGTTGTGTTAAATAGAGCTCAAAATAAACAGAAGGCTCCATTAACACTAAACTTTAACTACCAAAACATTTAGCAAGTTCGCTTAAAAAAAACAGCCGTCAGGTTTTTAGTTTTAAAACTTAATTCGTGTTAAGACGTGCTAGAAAATTCAGGAACAGCAATCTAAGTTGGGTTGGAATGGTTAGTCATAACAGTTTGGTGAGCTGATAGTCGGGGTAGGTGCCAACTGTGGCTGCTGTGCCAACGGACCCTAGGAACTCGACCTTGCTGGAAAAGATGGCGACTGCATTTTGACAGATTGTCTAAAAGGGTTGTTTTCATAGCTAAGAACTTTTTAAGCTAGTTTATAATAACCAAAGCATGTAGCTTGTATGATATTCAAAGATTCAAAGCATTTTATTTCAAACTAGCCTTTGCTGGCGGCTTCATCCGCGTACAAAGAATATAGCCTATGTCACTCAGGAATAAAGCAGCTTTTTATCGGTGAAAAAAAATTTAGCAACCGGGTCAGTACTTTTAGAGATTACCTCCTACAAACAAAAAAATAAACTTTACCTCTTTATTATATTAGTGTAGATGTAGAACACTTTGGCACAGGCCTGTTGGTCTAGTGGTAAGTGACCCTGACTGCTATGCCGGAGGTCGTGGGTTCGATTCCCACCCAGGACAAATGTTTGTGTGATGAGCACGATCATTTGTTCTGTGTCTGAGTGTAATTTATCTATAATATGTATGTATTTAGAAATATATAAGTATGTTTATCAGCTGACCCATAACACAAGCTCTGCTTTTTTTTGTAATAATGGATAGAGTCGCGTTTGACTATAATCTCACCTGATGGTAAGCGATGATGAGCTTAGCTTGGGACTAGACGGCGCTGTGTGATAGTTGTGGAATATTATTATTATATTTGAAACATCAAGAAGTCAGTCAGTTAGAAAAATAATTCTAACTGCACATTCCGAAGCGTAGATCTCTATGGAGAAGAATATGCAAGAAACTCCATGGACACAAAGTATATGGATAAAATTTCTAAATCTGTCTCAGACATTACTGTTGATAGAATCCTTGTATTAAAGATATTCCAGTTTAAAGTTGATGAGATTATTATGTCAATAATACCTACGTAGAACGAATTCTAAAAATTAAAAAACGCATTTTTGTACAAACGACAAGATGTCATGTCACAATGTCATGTTTTCTTTTTTTAAGTCATTAGGTTGGATTACAGTTGAAATGTCTTAATGCCATGTTTTTTTTTTCTTTTGAAGTTGCTATATTCAAATTGCACTACGATGCCATTTTATGCATATCCCTTCTTCATTCTTTGATTTTAATTATAATTTTGTATACTACCATTAATTGCAAATGAGGTGTTCTCTTCATGAATTAGGTACTTAACATACACACTACAAAATTTTAATTATTAAAAATATTTAAAGAGTTTATTAGGAAAGGACTTGTTATTATTTAAGTCTCATTAAATAATATTCATAAAGAGAAAAGTTTAATAAATAATTAATTTAAATTAATTAGCGTTTGTTGATATCCTAAAATGTCACTCAATTTATGGAAATATTGTACTCGTACAGGCTATTGATTTTCAATGAAGAAATGACGATCAAAATGGAATAAACACTGCGCCTAGTATTTTCTAGTAGCAATTATTATGAATGATTGATTCTATAATGAATTCATCAATAATGACCATTTCTGTCGTCTATTTTATGATTTAGAGTTTTTTACTTTTGACTACAAATATAATCAGAAGATGATCAGTAACGGGTACGGATAGAGTCCTATTTTTATGTGCTAATTAAAAATAGGGGTGTATGTTTTTTTTACTTGAGAAATTACCAAATAACTTCTTCCACTCTGGGTAGACCAAGAGGGAGTGTCAGACTTTTACCGACTAAAACCCACTGTGTTCCTTCAGATACCCTATGCGAGCACCACGGCAAGTCTTTTGAACAATCCACAGCTTGCATTAGATCCTGCCATAGTACTGTAACAGGGGAAGACGCTAATGAAAAGCTTTTAGTTTAATTACGACTAATTATATTGAATGAGGCCTTTAAATTATGTTAAAATACAAAATAAAATTAATATTTTTCTTGTTGACAACTATCTATCATATTCGAATCTATTTTTTAAATACCATATACCTTAAACGATCCACTATGTGGCCAGTTTTAACTACAACTAATATGTGACCTTCATAGTCGTCACAGTACTCACAGCTGTCTCTACTTACCCTATAACGGTAACCTGCTTGAAGATACTCCAACAAATGTGCCACCAACGCACGTGGTGCTCCGTGCCTGGCCATCGTCACGACTATGCGAAACGTGGACTGTATCTGCTTAGTGTGTTTACTTTGAGTACAGTTGGCAAACGAGATTGGTGTACAGGCAAGAGTTAGGAGCTATTTGGAACCATGAGTTTTTCTGAACACTTAGTGATAGTGAAAGAAAGAAGAAAACTTTTATTCTAGTGTAACTTTTAATTAATGAAAGAATTTTCGTTATTGGTATACGGTACATTCATTTTTCAAATGTGTAAACATATCAACACCGAGACACTTGAACATTATATATATCTTTTAACACTAATATTATAAAGGCGAACGATAGTATGTATTTATGCGTATGTTTGTTACACCTTCACACTCAAATGATTAAACGGATTTCAATAAAATTTGCACGGGTAGACCATATCCTGCGATTGTACATAGGTAACTACTCCCTTGAGACAAATTTATGTTTTCACGTGGACAAAGCCGCTGGCAAAAGCTATATCAGACTCAAATGACGAGCACTACTAACCTAAGCCTTCTCAAAGCCTGCAGTGACGTTATAAATCTAGCTTTACTCTCTTCCATTAGATTTTCTTGACCTTTTCTTTTCTACAGTAGCAAGATTAAAAACTATTTTTGGAGTAATTGTGTGCTATAATAAAAATTTGTTGCAAAAAGCTGCTGGATACTCTCAGACATCCAATTAGACTATAATTTGGGCAGACGAACAGCTATTTTTAAAGTGAGAAATCATCAAATAATTTGTCACGCTCACAAAGACTGATATCAGTCTTTTACTGACTAAGAGCCACGTGTGTTTCTAGGCCGTGGAGCCTATCAATCTCTTTCGTTAACTGTACATTGTATAATAGCAGTTACTACAGTGATTAGTAATGGCTAATGTGGTATGTTGAGTGTAGTATTTTACTATCACTAAGCAGTTAGCTAGAAAACTGACTACTAGCTTATTTCTCGTGTTTCTTTTTAATTATTTTTTTCATCTAAAAACGGTAAACGTAAACGCGGAAAATTAAATGTTCCTGGTTGCTGAATACTCAAAAAAATGCTTTCTTAGACTCGAGACAGCTAACGAGCACTGGTATATAATTTTAGATTAATAAATATTATTAGGTATAATTGAATAAATTTTAAAACGTAAATTACGTTACATTTAAATTGAACTAGCTGAGCCAATGAACTTCGTACCGCCTAGCAGTCAATGAATGTAGTATATCTTTCGATATAGTCAACCGATTGCTATGATACAAAGCCTAAATAATATATTAAGTTACAGATAATTTTATGGTATAAATTTATCTACATCGATTTCATACATTTATGTGATGGGCGCAACTAAACACTTCTACATATTTATTTATACATCACAAATTTTTTAATTAGTACACATACATAGTATCTGTCTAATAAGTTAAACGGGTAATTATTAGGATTTAATGGAATCTGATGTAGACAACACAGGTTCAATAATCAAGTTTGATTAAGAGATAGACATCATTGTTTACTAACAGAAGAACCTTCTAAAAAGTACCAATTATAAGTATTTTTTAAATGATTAATTATTATACAAAATTCCCAAGTCGGTATATAAAGGGCTTATTAGAAAAAGTCTATTTATTATTTAAGTAAAGTCTCAATAAATAATAATCATAAACAGCAAACTTATTAGTGTTTGTTTATATCCCAAAATGTCACTTAATTTTTGGAAATATTGCACTACAAGCCACTGATTATGAATGAATAAATGACGATCTGGAAAAACACTGCGCGTAGTATTTTCTAGTAGCAAATATTATGTATGATTGATTCTATTATGAATTTACCAATTATGACAAATTTTTGTGGAAAATTTTGGCATGTCGTTTTTTTTGTACTTTGACTACAAAAATATGATCAGTAACGCGAAAAGAAGTAGCTTCATTTTTTTTTTGTACCATTTAAAAAATAGAGGTGTATACGTATAGAAATTAAAACCGTGTTTCAGATTTTATTCTATTTTTCAGTCAAATTGATAGATTATGGCTATGATGCTCACACCGGTATCCACAAGTCCCCATACACCGTGGGTTATTTTAAGGTGTCTACAAATCTACTGTCCTAATTTCACATCGTGTGTGCAAGGCATCTTGTGTAACCCTGGCGTAGACATCGTAGTATTTAAAAGCTCTAATTAATGGCTTCAATTTGTTTAAATAACACCAAATCCCACCCATACGCACAAAGCGTTTTGGTAACACATTTATTGTGCGTACAGCCGAGGAGTGGAATTCCCTGCCTGAGTCTGTGTTTCGTGATAGCTACAGCGTAGGTGTCTTTAAGTTTTAGTTACTTCTAGGCAAGCGTGCTCCATCGTCGACCACATCATTGCTTACCATCAGGTGAGATGGTGGTCAAACGCGAGCCTATCAATAATAAATAAAAATTATACAAATAATAAATCTGTAGAAGTGTTTAGTTGTGCGCGCATCACGTAAAATATACCAAATCGACGTAGATAACTTTCATACATTAAAATTGTGTGTATCTTGATATATTACTTAGGCTTTGTTTCATCGCAATCGATTGACTATATCGAAAGATAAACTACATTGATTGACTGTTAGGCGGTACGAAGTTTGCCGAGTCAGAAGAACGAGTCACCGTAAATCGTGGAATTATGTTTGTTTGAGCTGGGGAATCATCAAGTGATTTTTCCTCCTCTAAGGTGACGTGCAAGGGCGAAAAGGATCATTTAATAACATCTCCCGTTCTGGGCAGAGCGAGAAGCAGCTTCGGGAATTCTTTTGAACCATTCCGCACCCTGAGAGCCAACAAACCTCTACTAGCTTTATAGAGCACTGGCTTTTCCTCGCGACTTGCGGGCGAAGTCGCCCGCATACATAAAATATAGCCTATGTCACTTAGCAATAAAGCAGTTTTCTATAGGTGAAAAAAAAATTCCCGAGATAAAGGGTCTTGACAGACAGACGGATAACAAATTGATCCTACAAGGGTTCCTTTTGAGTTATGGAAACCTAAAAACATGTAAATGTAGATGATTTTTATTTCTTTTTTGTGTATTTGTTCCCGCCTCATTTTCTAAATAAACTGTCACAGAAATATTCTAAGGGCACCGTCTCACCTGCTGTAGTAACGTCACAAGACGGCGCCCACGTCATACACGTGGCCTGCCAGTCTCTACTAACTGAATTATTTCACCTTTGACACTGCTAGTCCCACTTCTAACTGGCGTTATGAAGCAGGAGTCTCGCTCTGTGTGGAGCGAGAGGAAACGTTTGGTTTTTCTGACTAAAAATACTTGTGTTCCTTTAATTGGCCTTTATGTCACGGTTCATGAGATATAGTCTGGTGACAGACAGACAGATGGACAGAGGAGTGATAGCAATAGGGTCTCGTTTTTAAAACGGAACCCTAAAAAAATATGTGAAAACGCATAAATAATTTCTCCACCTCGTTTTCTAAATAAACTGTCACAGAAATATTCAATGGGCACCGTCTCACCTGCTGTGGTGACGTCACAAGACGGCGCCCACGTCATACACGTGGCCTGCCAGTCTCTGCCAACTGACTTATTCCGCCCTTGACACTGCTAGTCCCACTACTAACTAGCGTTATGAAATATTGCTTCCTTTCTATTTTACGTAATTGGGTAAGATCTAATTAGTATTTTAGGGATGAGAGATTTATTTTAAAGGTGTTATTGGCTCTGGAAAAGTAAAAAGCTTTTCTGGAACATTTCTTTTTGTTTTTCATTACTGTTTTTGTAGTAGTTTTTTCTTTGTTATTTAGAACATATTTTTTTTATCAAAATTAAAAAAAGTGCCTATATAAGTTTCATATGTGTGGATTTTTTTTTTATTAAATCTAAAGTATCAGAACGTTATTATAAAATTTTGCCATTGTGTTACCGTTATATGTCTATGAAAAAGTTTCATTTGAAAGCTTTATAAATAGTCATAATAAGACCCATAAAAGTAGGTAAAGAAGTAAGGGTTACTTTTTATTCCTTCGAATATAATATTATGTTTTACTATATTACATAAACAAATAAAGGAAAAACTAACTAACTACTTACTATTATGTATATATAGGGTGACTGGTAATTAGTGTACGATACTTAAACACGTGATTGTGCTCATGATAACCAACAACTTTTACAATGGGAACAAACCTGAAATCGCGAAAAAAAATCAGCTGTTCAGTACATTTATGTTTGCCTAATGTACTGAATAGCTGATATTTTTTTTCGCGATTTCGGCTTTGCTCCCATAATAAAAATTGTTTGTTATCATGAGCACAATCACATGTTTAAATATCGTACGCTAATTGCCAGTCACCATATATAACCATAGAAATGGGAAAGCTAATCTGTTTTTTTGTTATATTTTACGTCTTAACGGCTGAAAAGACTTGGACGAAACGCTTCGACACATGGATAGAGTATCTCCTATGATAGCATATAGGCTACTTTTTATACTGGGCGTAGGTTCCGCTGGTAGAATTTTCTACATTCAAGCGGGCAAAGCCACACTCGAAATCTAGTAAGGTATAATTTTAAGGAAAGTTTTCAGAATTCGTTTTTCCTTACCTTCAGAAGCTTCGAAACCTGTGGCTGACAACAATGGTTCCAATGAAATAGATACGGGTATATTTCAGTATTTCACCGAGATATGTATCGGTCTGGTATCGACTGGTGCTCAGATTCGGTCTCTGATACTGTTGCCGCTTCGTTCACGTGGAAAAACGAGGGTTCCTGGTGCTTTTGCCGGTAACGTTTGCTTTTAAGTTTTCAACCTTATTGATTTCGCGTCTAAAATTGCAGATTTCACAGTGAAAATAGACTTTGTAATTTTCTGCCGGCTGGCATAGTCATGCTTATATTTCTCAAAGGGGCAGACAGTAAGGGATAGGCGCACTAGTTTTATCATCATATCAGCCAATAGATGTCCACTGTTGGACATAGGTCAAGCATAGTTGAGTCTATACATTGTAGCTTTGAAGACACCTAAATTATAATCGGACATAAAGACCACAGCAGGCAAATTGTTGCAGTCATTCGATGTACGCGGTATAAACGATGAGGCGAACTGCTTAGTTCGGACCGTAGAGGTTACAACAACGTAAGGGTGGATACTCGCCATACGTAGATCGCTTTAATACTAGCTCTTTGATGAAGTTTTTCATAGCCATTGAATGCAGTTTTATACGATTTCTGGCCTATTGGTCTAGTGGTTAGTGACCCTGACTGCTATGCCAGAAGTCGTGGTTTCGATTCCTACCCAAGACAAATGTTTGTGTGATGAGCACGATCATTTGGTCTGTGTCTGGGTGTAATTTATCTGTATGAATATTTGAAAGAGCTAAACTTAATAAAGTTTTTATGTTTTTTGTTTGTAGGAAGTAATCTATGAAAGTGCTGTTCCAATTGCAAAAAAATTTTCACCGTTAGAAAGCCGATTTATTTCTCAGTGACAAAGGCTATAATTTATGTACGCGGACGAAGCCGTGGGCAGAAACTAGTTTGTATTTTTTAAAATTATTATCGATAGGCTTGCATTTGACCACCATCTCACCTGATGGTAAGCGATGATGTGGTCGACGAAGGAGTACGCTTGCCTAGAAGTAACCTATTCACTCTTGACTTAAAAACCCCTAAGATGTAGCCATCAGGAAACACAGACTCCGGCAGGGAATTCCAGTCCTTGGCTGTACGCACAATAATTGTGTTCCTAAAACGTATATAAATGTATTTATAAATATACATATAAGTATGATTATCAGTTCTCTAGTACTCTTAGCTCAAGCTCTGTTTAGCTTGGGACTGGTTGTCGTTGTGTGAAAGTCGTGGAATATTATCATTATTTCGTAGCGTGTATTTCCAATGATTCACCAACATTATGTACTGTATACATATGTATATTATTGTGCTGCGATCACGCTTGCCAACCGTGTTGATAACGTGTTTGTGACATGGTATTACAAGTGCAAGATTGTTCAATGTTTCAGTGTAGGAAGCTTGTCTGTCTCCCAGTATTTTACTATTCTTAATAATAATATTATAAGGATCTGTCTTTTTAGGAGAATTAATGTTTTATCGACACTAATATTTTTTTTTTATGGTGGGAAAAATCATGCATTGACATCCCCCGCCCTTGGGCGGAGCGGGAGATAGTGTTAGACTCTTACTGACTAAAAGACCCACCCCGTTCCTTCTAGCCTTCATACCGGGGCTCGAGCGCCCTTTCGGATAACCTTGGCCCCAGTAGGCTTCGACCCGGCTGGGTCCCTGCTGTTGCTGATAAATCCTTGAGGCGCGCGGGAACAATGCGCGCCGTTGACGACTTGGGCTTGGTCCGGACAGTTACCGGACGGCCGGACAGTGAGCTACCCATTGCTCACTGTCCGCAAGCCCGCGCCTACGTTGGCCAGATTGACACTAATATTCAGCGATCGGAATGAGGTAGAGTTATTCATGTACTTGCACCGAAATGTTGATATTAATATGGATGTTCCCGGGATTTGTAATAAGAAAACCCGCGTGGACAACAATATTACTAATAAATAACATTAAAAACCTCAGAGATAAGACAAATAAAACGAAGAAAATGAATATACAATTTTTATTGTTAATTTTTATTGAAAAAATCTCTCTACGTCAACTGAGATGAGAATAACAAATTTATACAAGTCCTCCTCCTTGTCATTAAAATGCAGGAAGAAATTTTTTTCAAAACGAAACTCCGACTTCCGATATTAAAGTTATTTTGTACTTTTCAGTGTTTATTTAACATTGAAGTCGGTTGTATTTTTTTTGTAAAAAGTTTTTTATCTTGAAAACAGACGACTCGAAATGACAAGCGTGGGACAGCGGCGGCGTTGATTTCAAGGAAATTCAAGAGCCAAGATATCATAATCTTAGCGTAGGTACGTGGCACACAAGGGCTCAGTTTGTTTTTAGCTTACTACGGCGACGGTAGGTACTAGTACATACATACGTTTGTACAACTTGAACGATCTTAAAAAACGCTTAATTTTCGTTCCATACACACGTTTCTACCAAATTTTTTTCTGCAGAAAAATGTTTGATTTTCCTAGAAAAATCCAGAAAAAGTTAAAAAAAAGTTGTTTTTTTTGGTGGTTTACGTAAAAACGCTCAATTACGTAATACCTACGCTAATTACAACTAAATATAATAAATCTAGAAAATGTCGTCAAAAAACTCTTCCACATCGCTGTCGACTGGTAATGTACCCAAATCTCAAACCCAAAACAGCAATGCTTATCCTCTGTCCAAGGTAAACGCCAGCCCTTGGGTCACACGTCAACTAGACGTTTCAACAGATTTTTACAACTTATGAATACTCGGACCACACGATCAGAGAGTTTCAACTTCAACCCCAAGCGGTTCGAAAATATAACTTCCAACAAGGTTATTATATTTCCACCGCTTGAGGTTCTCCGCAGCCGCAGCGGTGGCACCACCACAATATGATGTAAAATTTAATTTGAATCTATTAACAGGCTAACATTGAAAGCTTGATTAAAAATGTGTGCAATACGCAAGAGTATAATTATTAAATTTGTTTTATGTAAAAATCTATGCCCAGTGCGTGTTGCCAGTGATGATATATGGCTCTGAAACGTTGTCGCTCATAATGGGCCAAATCAGAAGGTTATAGGGCAATGGAGAGCTCGGAGTTTCCTTGAGTGATCGGATCGGAAATGAAAATATTAGGAGGAGAAGCAAGGTTACCAACATAGCTTGAGGAATCGTTTGTAATCGTCATCTTTGTCTTTGAATTCCTCACTTCACTGAGATTTCTATAATAACTGCCTCACAGTGCTCGGGAGTTAATCCCTCACTGCGGTCGGGATTAAATCTTAGTAACATTCGTTTCGTTCGGTTTTCGAAATACCGCCCGTGACTTAAAGACATCACTTTATCCTCAAGTCACATGATCTATGTACTATTTAAATTCCTTCCAGCAAACTGAGAAAGGAGACATTAAAAAATGTTTCTTAAAAAGTTTAAAGAATCTTATCAAAGGTTCTTTTCAGTTAATTCAGCAGCTAGGAAGCTCAGTAGTTCCATTCACTGTCCTAAGAAAGCCGCTTAGTCGCTCACCACAAAGAAATTAGTCTTTCTTGGAAAGCGCTTTACTCTGAAAGATGAAAAACCGTGGAGTTTTTTTTCACTTTTCACGTACCGTTAATAGTGTTTACGTTTTACTGTAGATTACATTACTGTGTTTCATGTATTTGACAGTCTTTGATTGACAACTGTCATAACGCTACTTACTTTTAAACGTGTTTTAATTTGAACGTTCAATATTCCCTCCCCCCTTCTTCTACTTAGCCCTTTCTTTTAAGTACTTTATAGGAATATATACATGTGTATTTTACTAAATGTATGTATGTTTATTTATCTCTCTCATCATCATCATCATTTCAGTCGAAAGACGTCCACTGTTGGACATAGGCCTCCACCAAGTGTCGCCACAATGATCGGTCCCGCGCGTCCCCTTTTATCTATCTACAATTTTTTCAATTATTACAAATACTTAAAGGGGTTAATAGAATAGGTCATGTTATTATATAAGTAATGTCTCAAAAAATAATATTTATATACAGCAAAGTTATTAGCGTTTGTTTATAACGCAAAATGTCACTCAATTTATGGAAATATGGTACAGGCTATCTATTGATTATATGAATGAATAAATGACGATCAAAATGGAAAAACACTGCGCGTACTATTTTACTAGCAGCAATTGTTATGAATAATTGATTTCATTATGAACTAGCTTTTGCCCGCGTTTTCGCTCGCATTAAATTCGGGGTAACACGGTTCCCCTTTCTGTGGAGGGTTACAAATAGACAAAAAGTAGCTTATGTCACTCTCCCGTCAACTCTCTCCACTTAAAAAATCACGTCAATTCGTAGCTCGGTTTTGCCGTGACAGACGGACAAGCAGACACACACACACTTTCCCATTTATAATATTTATAGTATATAGTATAAGTATAGTATATAGTATGAAAGCATGGATCTTAGCCATGTGTAGCGCCCCTTAGTGAACTCCACTGCGGGTGACGTAACCTACAACAAACTTATTATTTGCGGTTGGTACAGTAATCGGGTCTAGGGATCGAACCGCAAAATTAAGTTTGTTTTTTTATTGTATATACTTTTCCGGGATAAACAGTATCCAGTGTGGTGCGGTATTAAAGAATAATTATATCAAGTTTCATCGTAATCCAACCGGTAGTTTTTGCGTGATGCCTGAACAAACAGACAAAAAATTTTTTAATCATATTTTTGGGTTCGGTGTCGGTCTAGTAACACCCCCCCCCCTGCCATTTATTTGTTTGATATTTTCAATGTACAGAATGTTCACTTCTACAGATTTATTATAAGAAATAGATTTACCAATTATGACAAATCGTGGTAAATTTTAGGATTTAGTTTCATTTTTTTTTTTACTTTTGACTACAAAAATATGATCAGTAACGGGTACAGAAAAAGCACTAATTTTTTGTACTTATTAAAAAATAGGGGTGTATTTGGACCCTTGTTGTCTTTCTCTTTTCTCGTTTATATCGCGTGCATCGAAAGACTGGAACAATTTTCCTGCTGCGCTCTTCCCATCCAATTATGAAACCAATCAATCAATCAACCAATTATATTATACCATCCAATTTTTTTTTTTTTAAGTGTCTTCAAGGCTTGAGTGAATAGGCACTTAACTAGTGCAATTCTCCATCAACGATTGCATCACTGCTTTCCATCAGGTGGGATCGCAGTCAAGCACTAGTTCAGACCATAAAAAAAGAAATTATGCACCTGTCATGTTGTCCCTTTAGCACTCTTGGTAGACTGGTGGAAAATGCCTTAGGTATTAAGCCCACCTTTGTATCTTTATATTGTATGGTGTTTTACAATTACATACATTTTGATAAAAGAGGAGTAAGCTTGTCACTGCCGAGGCGGAATTCAAACGAAATCAAAATCGCCTTAGTAACAGAAAAACTCATCATCATCATTATCGTCATCATTTTAGCCAATATACGTTCACTGTTGGACATAGGCCTCCCCCAAGCGTCGCCACAACGAACGTTCCTGTGTGTCTCGCATCTATCGGTTTCCCGCAACCTTTACCAGTTCGTCGGTCCACCTTGTAGGAGTCCTTCCAACGCTGTGTCTTCCGATACGCGATCACCACTCCAGAACCTTTCGGCCTCAACGGCCATCTGTTCAGAGAGCAATGTGCCTGCCCATTCCCACTTAAGTTTGGCAATTCTCAGAAAAACTAACAAAAAACAAAAATAACAGTTATTTTAATATTTCGATTTGGGTTTTCCATAATGATATAGTTATATAAAACACACAGACAAAGGGGAACCGAACAAGTCACTCAGTTTTTAGGTATTTATCACAACCGTCAACTTGAAAAACACTAGTTGACCTAAACCAAAAATACTCATGATCCTGGAGCGCAAATAGCAACTGATAGGACACAGGTGTGTTTAGTCAGTAAAAGCCTGACACGCTCTCCTGCTCCAGCCTAGGGCTAGAGAAATCATAGGATAATTTACTAAATAAAAAAATGACGATACCAAATCTTCACTAAGTCTGAGACTGAGTTCAGACATTACATAAATACTAATACAATATAGGCTGAACAAAATGGTTTCAAAATATTTTAAAACATCATTAAAAAAAAAACAATGCGGTTGTCTATGGGGATGGCATTTAGAACAATGCAATTAGGATTAGCGTTAGGGTTTGAGGAATTGGCTTCGGCAGTCTGGCGTAAAATTGAGTTACTATAAAACTGTGTATTATTGACGAAACTATACCGTGCTAGATTATTCGTGCTAATCTACACTAATATTGTAAAGAGGTAGTTTGTTTTTTTGTTTGTAAAAGGCAATCTCTGAAAGTTCTGGTTTCATTGCTAAAATTTTTTCACCGATAGAAAGCTGCTTTAATCCTGAGTGGCATAGACTATATTTTATAGCGCGGGTAAAAGCTAGTAAATTATACAATTCGAGCTTCAATAGGCTAGTTGCCGTAAAAAATGTAATTAGTCCGACTTTCAGATATTCAAAAATAAGGGACACGCATTTTTTTATTTGTAAATTAAACCAAAAATGACAAAGATATACCCCATTAAAGTTACGTGTAACGTCACGCCGTGCTGCATTTTTTCGCACGGGGTGAAGTCACACGTAACTTTAATGGGCTATATCTTTGTTATTTTTTGTTTAATCGAAAAAAGAAAAAATACGTGTCCAATATTTTTTTTTAATCTAAAATACGGACGAAATAAAATGTAATTATTTTGACCCTGGAAACTACCCTATTGTACTTTATGAAGTAGCAAAACTGTTGCACACACATTGCACCAGGGTTTAGTCATGTTCTAAGAGAAATTGGCAAAAGTGTTGACTACTTAGTAATAAAGTCCGTCAAAAGCCGAGTTTATTCACACGCATGACGTCTTCAAGATTCATACAGTATTGTATGAAACATTCGACTTTATTTAAAATCTTTGTCATCCAGAAAAGCAACTTAAGAGGATACAACTCGACATACATTTTCAACGATTTTCATGCAGCCGCTCTTACGCGATTATGACATTATTACATTCCTACAAACAAAATAAATGAATTGCGACAGTTAAAAAAAAGACGTGTGGCACTCGGGGACTGCCGCGGTAAAGCTATTGCATAGCATTTTTATCAACTTATGCAATTATAATTATTTATTTATTTTATTTATGCAGTATTCTTTTCCTTTGTTTTTTTTTCTTTGATATTAATTGAAGTTACACTTTTTGAGCGTGGTGACCGATAAGAAAACAAATGAGTGGGGGGTGTTAGGTTATTTTCGTTACGGAATTTCAGGATTCGGTCTCCACGCTCAAGGCCCGCGATAGAAGCTAAGCAATAGCTTAAAACAAAAACAAACTTTACCTCTTTGTAATATTAGTTTAGATAAATAAATAACTGAGCAGTGGTGGTCCAACGTAACACTCCCAACTTACGAGTTCTATATTGTGAGGTCAAATAAAGCCGGTTGCATTATTATTTGTGTATTATATTTTATTAACAATTCTCTCAAAACGGTGAAGGAAAACGTCGTGTGGAAACCGGCATGTCCTAGAACCACAAATTTAAAAACAGGTGACATCCACCAACTCGCACTGCGCCTGCGTGGTGGAATATGACCTATTCTCTCTCCTAAAGAAGAGCTCTAAGTTACAGCAATCTCTCAAATTAAAAAACAGTTTCCGAATTTTTTCTCAAGTTACTACTACTACTAAAATATGAAAATGACCAAGCTAGATATATCAGTCAGACCATAGTATGTAAGGTGACTGTTAATTAGTGACCGATACTTCATACACGTGATTAGAGATGTGCCGTTTGCGGCAATATTGTCGTGGGAATGTCGGTGGGAATATTGCCCGATGTATGAATATTGGTGGCAACATTGCCAGCAAAATTCCCTTATTGCCGGCAACGGCATATCTCTTCACTTGATTGTACTAAAGATTATAAACAATTTTCCCAAAGAAACTTTATAAACAGAGTAATACTTTTGTTTTTATGGTTGGGAAGTAATTGAAATACTTCTCCCGCTTTGTGTAGAGCTAGAAGGAGTCTCAGATTTTTACCGACTAAAACCCCTGTGTTTCTTCAGTTGCTCTTTACGTTCCAGGGTGACTCTTTCAAGCAATCCTGTCAGTGCCCTTTCTCAGCTCTTCTGCTATCCATCATCTATCTGCTTCTTTTGAGGCCCGATGACCTGGTACCTAAGGGTCTTGGAAATAGATGTGAGACGCACAATATCCAATAATTGAGACGTCTTTCGGTTGAATTTCTTTTTCCAGGCTAAATGCTAATTCGGTCAGATTTTCAGTCAATCAACAAGAAAAGAAAAAGAAAACAAGCTTATTTTCATCAAGAGCTTTGCAACCCTTAAGTGTACCGCTCTTATCTCTTAACCTCGCTTTGAGTCTGATATTCAGAGCACAGTTAGTTTTCATGAGACTATTACAAGTCCATACGCCATTATCTACTATCGACATTATGTTCAAGCGGCCACACGTATAAATATCTATTGATATTATTCACAGATGACGTCTACTGAACAGCAGACTGAAAACGTTTTTTCAAAGTCGCATCTCTACTCCGTTTCTTGAAACCACTCTAACGAGCGACACATTCCACCGTTCGTATCAATCAGAAGTCGAATCTGTATTCCGATCTCCGGAATCAAAGACCCGACTGCGGCCGACGTCTGTGCGATCATTTTTCCGTTAATAGACCACGTCGTCTCGCTCGCACAACGTTGCGCAAACGCTACAGTCTAAAACAGGGGCTCAGGCATACTAAATATAGTTCTGCAACACTGCACCGTGGCATGCCCATAGAAAACATTAACAGCCATACACCACACGATATATGGACACCGCATATTCCCAGCCAGATTTTCGCGATCACAAATTGCTGTATAATATTCAATTAGGTCGCCCGATATTGATGGGAGAGCCGGCCGCTCGGCAATTTTGGTTAGCGCATCTGCTGCTGTATACGCGTAACGTTTGATATACGATTAGTTTTCGAACCGTTTTCACCAGGTTTATCCGGTCGATAGTCCATTATCGCCTGTTAGTTTGCGGGCCGTGCCGGTTCCGAGCGTTTGTCCCTCAAGGTGCGTCGCGGGGACAAGCTAAATATAACGCACACGCGCCCGTCGTCTCTCCATTTTTCCTCGGACCGTCGTACTCCCGGCATGCTGCCAGCTCCACGTCACACCTCTATTACCTCATAAACGCCAAACTTTGAGAAAGGACTTTAAAATTAGCAAGGACGCGGGTTCAAACGGTTACAGACCGGCCGCAAGCTGGTATTTCTGTAGCGGCGACAGCAGCGCTGCTCATAATTACGCAAGCTTCGGAACATCGAACATGGCGGCCGCCGCGGCAAAAGACGCGGGAGAGGAGAGATGAGCTGTCACGGGATATTTATGAAATTGGAACTAAAATAGATTCAGTAGTAGCTTGGAGCGAGTCACCTTGACGCGTGTCTTATGTAAGACGCGCCACGCGAACCGAACTAGACGCGCTCCAAAATCGAAATTCGAAAATGTCAAAAACGTGACGCAATCGGTGACGTGTCGATGTGTGACGTAAGTTTAGTGTTGCCACTCCTCCGTTCGACTAATAAATTTATTGTTTGGCATGTAAACGGATGCGTTCGAGCCAAGAAATTACAGCGTTCGGTAAAAAAAATATTGAATGAAGCAACGGAATGATGGCGCAGTGTAATCGGGCCCGCCTTGCAGCTTTGCCAAACACTATCTTGTTTATAGTTCAACAGTTGCACAAGATTTTTGATTATGGAATGTTTACACCTTCCAGTTTCCTTGTTTCATTGTGAGCGGGTGGACTTTTGTTCTCCCGGTCTATTTTTTATAGAACTTTTAATTACTCCTTTCTCCTAATGACGGCGGCGCCTATTGAAACGCTGGACCACTTAAACTTAAGTGTAGAAATGACTTTTTATTTTTACCGTCTGTAGTAGTGTTCCCTAATGATTTTTCAGCGCTAGTACGTACTTGTTTGGGATGGCTGAAGTTTCGTTTGCATGCATTGTTTGATGAGTAAAGTTCGAGATTTTGTTTTTGTTTTCTGTGCTGGCAATACCAGGTAATATCAGTTGACACATTGTTACATATAAAGATGTTTTGTTACATTGTATGTCCCAATAAATTCGTGTATTATTGTCACTAATATATTGTTGGCTTCTAAATCTGTGTACTTTAATAGTTTTAGTACATTTTCGCTTTATTTATGGGCAAGAATTCAACTAAATGGCTGATATTTCTGTCCATTAGTTTGGTTTCCATTATTTTAATGGTAGTCTTATTTATAACGAATTCCTTTCGTTCCGATTGAGATAGATTATTAAGTCTTTTAAGAGCTTTTTCCTTTCTTGAAAACTTGTGTTTTTCCCTATTCAGACATAGAAATAAATGTCTATATCAGAATGACATACTACTAACTTTCTATGTTCATCATTTTTCAGGCTAAAACTTTTTATATTATTTTTTAGGTTTTCATATTCCTTTTAATTTATAAAACCCAAAGCAAACTCCGGTTTTAGCTCTCTCATTGTCTTTCTATTAAGTCTCTAATTGCGGTATTCCAAAGCTTAAGTATAAGTTTATCGATTTTCATTTTCACTCTTTACCACGATCTGATCTGATGGTAAGTAATGTAGTGGTCGATTATAAAACACGTTTGCCTAGAAGTAACCTATTCACTCTTGATTTAAAGACTTCTAGAAGAAAGTCGTAGGATAAAGACTTCGAGAAAATGGCAAATCATTCGACTACGTTATGAAACTTTAGACTTTGTGAAACTTTGAAATAGAAATGTTAATTGAAATTGACAGTTAAAGAAGTCTTCAGAACTAAAATCTAATTTCATAAATCGGTGACACCAAATTTAAAAAGCGAACGTCAATACTATATAATTTTTTTTTCCCTTTGCCCAACTCCTTTTTTTATACATACCTACGTATCTAAACCATGTCTCCAAATTTAAAAATAGAACATCAAAACTGGCCATAAATATTTTTTTCTTTTACCAAACTCCTTTTTCCTATACCTACTTGTCTAAACCATAACCTAACCCAATGTTTACCTATAGCGATCTATGTTTAAGCTGTGAGGTCCTTAGTTATTCTACTACCGTATTACACTTGGTACGGAATCATAATGTTCTTGTAGACGCATGCACGCTGCTCGTCCATATTGAGGAATTAATGTGATCGTCTGTTTAATATGGCTCCTGGGTGGTTATAATATTATGGTACCTTTATGTAGCAAGTGATAGTGATCGCGTTGATAGGCTTTTGTTTTTTTTCATCATCATCATTTCAGCCAAACGACGCCCACTATTGGACATAGGCCTCCCCCAAGAGTCGCCACAATGTACGGTCCTGTGCATTTCGCGTCCATCGGATTTCCGCAACCCTTGTCAGGTCATCGGTCCACCTTGTAGTAGGCCTTCCAACGCTAGGTCTTCCGGTAAATGGTCGCCATTCCATAACCTTTCGGCCCCAATGGCAATCTGTTCTGCGAGCAGTATGCCCTGCCCACTGCCACTTAACTCACTTGGCGATTCTTCGTGCTATGTCGGTAACCTTGGTTCTTCTGCGGATATCTTCATTCTTTATTGTTTTTTTTTGCTATAGTAATTTTGAGGAGAAATTTCCTATAAGTGCGCTGACATATTCAAAGAAAGACTAACAATATCTTTAACACTATAAGTTAGAGTTAAATTGCAAATTAATTTGAATATACTAAATTAGGAGAGTGTTTAACGTCACACTAAATATTGTTTTATTTAGTTAAAAATAAACATAAAACAAAGACTTAGAAGCGTTTATTTATTTATTAAAACTTTATGCAACACAAAGGTACAAAGGCGGACTTAATGCAAAAATGCGATTAAGGTGCAAAAATCTGTGAAATATTTGTTTTTCATGTCAATTTCCTTATAATTGCATCTATTTAACACTGAGTCCAATTCTATAATTTGTATCTTTTTAAAAGCTTAATTTTTACTGGCTCTGTTTCTATTCGGCCAGTTACAAACTGATAACCTATTATTTTTCATAATATTTTCGAAACTTTAGACCATAGAGCCTTATTTTAATTCTACAAACCAATAAACCATAGACAACTCTTAGTTCCCCGTGACCAAACAATCCATTCCTATAAATTTTTCCACCAGAACGCTATGACGTAGACGCGGGCGGCCCGCCAACCCCGACCATTGCAAATCACAGACCCACAGACCGCAAATTGGGTGCCAGTAATCATAACTTTGCTACAACACACAACACTACTACATATCTTACGATAAGCCGTTGACAACCCTAGCAGCCGAGGATTAGTGACGTGGCTGCCTGTAATCCCGGCATATCCCGGGACAACACGGGAACTATTTGCATACGATTGCAGTTAAATGTCATCTGCGGGATTTGAGACAGTGCTGCGTCTTAGCGGGATTGTAGCAAGTCGGTAGTAATTTTGTGTAATTTCACCCTGGGATTATAGGGGGTTCCGGCTTATAGGGTTAGATAGGGTTGGGACATGTATCCTAGTCGTTATGGTCTATGGTTCGAGTGTTGCCGAGTTATGGATTGTGTAGATCTTGGCTTAGACTGTTTATGTTACAGAATAGTAATGTTGTAGGCATAGTAGTTTGAAGTTAATTTAACTTGAAGAACTTCCGATTTGGTCTGCATTAATGATTAATCTAGCGTTTATTTTATCAGCCCTAACTAGGACATAAACATTTGTTAAACACAATATAACTGGTATGAAAACATAGGGAGTTTCTTGCATACTATTTGGATTGTTCAATTTGCGTCATTTTTCTGAGTGATTGACTTCTTGACAATTCTAAAGTGCCTATTTGAAATAGATGATTGGTTTATTTGGAATAGATGCTTTGATTTTTGCAGAAAAGAGACGATACACTGTAAAAGCTCTCGGTATGAAAAAAAAAAACAGAATTATCACCATTAATTGTTCCTCATCAAATTAGCATTCATAGCATAGTCGGCTTTATAATGTTCCCACTGTTGGGACTCAAGCCTCCTCTCTAGGAGAGGGAATGGGCCGTAATCCACTACGCGGGCCCAGTGCGGGTTGGTGGATGTCACATGTCTTCGAATTTTTGGTTCTAGGACATGCCGGTCCTTACGATGTTTTCTTTCACCGTTTTGAGAGCGATGGTGATGAAATAAATTACACAAAGTAATGCGCTTGGCTGGGTTTGAACCCGGGGTACCACTCGGTCACCACTTATTAAATTAAAAAATCGAAACTCCACAAAACAACAAAAAAAAAAAACAAAAACCTGCACCAAAAAGCCTCCATGCTCCTTGCACATTTGACCCAAATCGCAGCCGAAGCCGGGTGAACGATCGTACACTTACGCAACAATGACAACTGACAATACGATTAACATAACATATTTATTACACGCCACGTCAAGTTTGCCATTGTAAAAAAATCTCTGCGCACGTGTTTAGAATCCAAGCGGCGAATTTGCAAATAATTGTGTACCAAGTGCAATGGCCGAAGCTTACCTTGTACTACGTGTGAAGAATTGGTCATAAGACTTCTGTTGCTGGGTTTTTTGATCTAACGGTAGATTTGGAATTACCAGTGTCCTTTATTAATGTTATTTTGTTTGGATTATTACGTGGATATTAAGTTTTTGTTACTATTTAGTAATCTTTTTTTTCGCCGAACTGGACCTTTT
Organism: Mythimna albipuncta; assembly: GCA_929112965.1. Taxonomy (NCBI): domain Eukaryota; kingdom Metazoa; phylum Arthropoda; class Insecta; order Lepidoptera; family Noctuidae; genus Mythimna; species Mythimna albipuncta. The sequence goes on along the minus strand of OV815983.1, from coordinate 14,556,012 downwards.
TGGCGCAAATGTTGGACACACGATGTTAGTTTTTATCTGTTTTTTCTACACTGTGTGTGTCTATGTGTGCCAAATAAAATACTTTTCTGTCTTCTTTTTCTTTCTTGTTTAGTGATTTTGTAGTAGTCTATGGGGTTGTTTGTTAATTGTTAATCAACAACGATCAACGATGGTGTTTCAACGATTGCATCTCTACTTACCAGTTAAGCTCAAGTATATAACAACAAAAAAATCTAGCTTATGAGTTAATCCAACACATAAGCTATTCTGGGCACCATAGTTGTGGGCGGACGACGAGCAAAGGGTAGCTCGCTGTCCACCCATCCGGTAACCGTCCGGACCAAGCCTGAGACTCGCGCCTTATAGAGATGTCAGTAAAGCCGTAGGGGCCCAGTAAGGCCGAAGCCTTCTGGGACGCAAAAGGCAATTGAAGAAACGTAAAAGCTGATCTGGTATATCCGTCCAAAGCTGTTCAATTCTTTAACCCGTTGTGTGTCTAAACGTGGATCCACGCGAGACACAATGGCTTTTTAATTATGACTCTAATTAAGAAACACGAGAGGTTAAGCGTGAGCAATGGGTAGCTCGCTGTCCGGCCGTCCGGTAACTGTCCGGACCAAGCCCAAGTCGTCGACGGCACGCACTGTTCCCGCGCGCCTCAAGGAGTTGTCAGCAACAGCAGGGACCCAGCCGGGTCGAAGCCTACTGGGGCCAGGGTTATCTGAAAGGGCGCTCGAGCCCCGGTATGAAGGCTAGAAGGAACGGGGTGGGTCTTTTAGTCAGTAAGAGTCTGACACTATCTCCCGCTCCGCCCAAGGGCGGGGGATGTCAATGCATGATTTTTCCCACCATAAAGCGTGAAGGAGTTACAAAGAGACAAAATGTTTGATTTGCGTGATAGATTTAATCTAAATTCTTGATGTATGCTGCACTGGTTCCAACTTGCAGGCGCCTCTCCGATCTCTCAAAAGGCGTTGTAAGATCAGTCATTCAGGAAGCGTGCACAACTGAGACATCTGTGCACTTCTAAAGTGGACTTCTTGGGTTTCTTTAAGCTTCCTTGTGCTCAAGACTTATACGTAAAGATTTCTTTATCCTATTTTGTAATTGAAATAGCATTGAAGTAACACGTGTTTTAGGGTAGGTTCACTTTGTTTTCCGTCCGACCGTCTGTCTGTTAGGACCATTTATCTCGAGAACGCGTGGAGGTATCGAGTTGAAATTAAAACCATATGCTCAAGTCTATAGTCCCTTCAAGCTGTGAAAAATTAAACTTCTAAGTTAACGAATACAAAAAGTTAGTCCAGTAGTTTAATTATTCGTAAATTGAGTCTTAGAGCATATTGTGATGTGAAACTGAGGTAATTTTGTATCTAAAGTATCTGGACAATATATAGAGGCATTGAAACAAACACGATCTCGGTAAAATAGAGTATAAAATTGTATTGACTCCTTCAGCGAAGTTTGCAGAGAAAGCTGACTCGATCTATTTCTTGCCAAATATTGCAAAAAAAAAATGAATGTTTAAAGGAAAATGTTTTAGTCGAAAACACGTGACTGTATTCTGAATAAAAACAAAATGTTTTCAACACAATAGATTACACAAACTTTGCGAAGCCATCATGTTAGCGAATTAAAAAAAAAGGGTACATTTCTGTAATTCGAATTCCCGCCAAAACGAGACTTCTATTTTTAAACTCAATTGTTGTGCTATTTTTTTTTCTTAACTTCAGGGTTCCTATTGCTATCGCTCTGCTATCCGTCTGTCTGTCACCAAGCTGTATCTCGTAAACCATGTTAACTAGACAGCTGAAAATTTCATAGATGATGTGTTTCTGTAGCCGCTAGTGTAACAACAAATACTAAACACCGAATAAAGTAAATATTTATGTGGGACTAATACAACAAACGTGATTTCTTTAGTAGTTTTTTGCTACGAACGGTGCGGAACCTTTTGTGCGTGAGTCCAACTCGCACTTGATCAGTTTTTGTATTTCAAATTGCCGTCAAAACAAGACTTCTATTTTTAAACGCAATTGTTTTGACACCTCACTTTTTCTTATTTTTTTTTTATTACCAATATCGAGGTTGCCAACATTAATAAATAGACCACAAGATATTTCTAGGTTATAAAGTAGGGCTTAACTCTCGTATCGTTTAATTTAGGACGGATAGAACCTTGGAGTATTTGTGTGCGAGCAACACTGTGTGCACAATGTGTTCATAAGATATATGTCGGGATATAATCGACGTCTTGTTGTTTCTGCTGGGCTGGTGTTAAGAATATATTAGAGATATCAGACGTTCGATAGTTTTGCTTAAGTCTGCTCTGATTTAGAATTCTAAGTCTAGGAATTTTGGTGACTCATTTAAACTTTAAGCGAACGCCAGCGTTCGCTCTGTCACTGTCTTTCTATTGTGTCTCTAATTGACGGTATTCGGGTTATTTCATTAACCTTTTAATGGTTAAATAAGCATAATCAGACTTTCAAAATCACCGCTGGGACTCAGGCCTTTTCTCTATGAGAGGAAATGGGCTGTAATCCACCACGCGGGCCCAGTGCGGGTTGGTGGACGTCACATGTCTTCGAATTTTTGGGTCTAGGACATGCCGGTTTCCTCACGATGTTTTCCTTCATCGTTTTGAGAGCAATGTGATAAAATTAACAGCTCATTCCCTCTCCTAGAGAGGAGGCCTGAGTCCCAACAGTGGGAACATTATAAGGCCGACTATACTATGCTAATCCCTATATTCTCTCTTTTTTTCCCATAAAAAAACGCATTTCAGTGACACGAAAAAACTAACAATTCTATGCTTACCAAAAACTTAAAAAAGCCTCATACACAAAATATATCACCTTTTAACAGACCAATAAAACCATTTCGCGATACTTTAAAACTATTAACATAACCTTGGCGATTTGAGAAGGCGATCGTTTGAGAGGATGCCAAGCAAAATATTAGCTTCTGAAACTGGTCGGTTACACAATTTGTTAATATAGATAAATCAAAAAGTTTGAATGTTGCCTTGATCGTAGAAACCCATGCAATTTGCTATATCACTGCAGTATTGAAAGTTTTTAAATGATTTGTGTTGAATGGAGGTGGTTTTTGCTTACTTCTGTTTTATTTCTTAAATAGGTTCGCGACTTCACCCACGTAAATAAAATATAGCCCAAGTCACTCCAGAATAAGGCAGCTTTCTATCAGTGAAATAATTTCAGTAATCGGATCAGTACTTTCAGAGATTACCTCTTAAACACCAAAACCTCTTTATAATATTAGTGTAGAAGTAACTTCTACCACCGGCTTCGTTCGGGAGGCGTAATAAGCATAATCAGCCTTCCCCACTGTTGGGACTCAGACTTTTTTTTCTCTACGAGAGGGAAATGGGCCCCCTTCTTTCCTGGGACTCCCGTTACATTTTCTTAGAGGCTTAATTTTGGAAAATCATCTCTAAGTGCTTGCCTAAGTCATAAAAGGGAGGCTTGATCAAAATTTCATGTTCTTAGTCCCAGTGATGTTGGTTGTGCGTAGATATGTCAGTTACTCAGTTTCTAGTTTTATGTATATAGGTAATAAATAAATAGATACATTTTCTCTGTTTGCTGCAGTAGCGAATCGGCCTTGGTTAGCGAGGTCGTGGTTTCGATTCTTGCATTGGAGACTATTTTATGTATGGCTTATAAATAAATTAATTGTTAGGTTACTTGGATTGGCGTGAAATTGTATTTTTAATGCAGTTGTGGTTAAATCTTTTTACCATGGCATGAATCGTCCTCACTGAGCCTTTTTTAAAAGCCATTCCTGTTCCTTCTTTGCCTTCGTTCTAAGACCCTGAGGTTCTCTTTTGCACAAGCCATGGCCTCAATAGGCTTCGACTCTGCTGGGCCCCTATGGATCGTCATTGAAGTAGTGCTGACATTAGTGAAGATAGCTAACTTCTCCCTTAAATCTCGATTGTGTCACTAGCATATTTGTGTGTGCGAGCTTAGGTATCAATACCGATGCGCAACCAACGTACTTCGTCGATTCCCACATTATTATCCTACTATTAGGATAACTTATTTTAAAAATAAAACAGCACTCGAGTAATAATTGTTCAAATTATTTATTACGAACAAAGTGTAAGTTTTGGAGACGTTAACAATAAGTGTTAGGTTTTTAAAACTTAGTTGCCTGTTAAGGCCATTCAATATTACAATAGACTTAATTTTCTAATTCGGATGTATAAGGATGTGCATTATTCCATTGCCCTGTTGTAGATCTTCTTAAAGGGAGGGACAGGTATCTAAAATATCCTTATCTAGCTCCATCTATCTGTCATCACAAGCCTTGTAGGCTTGTTACATAAACTCACAATACGTGCATAGGAAAACCCGCGAACATCACATTAAAACACATCACCTTTATTAGAATTCCTCCCAGTTAGCGTATTTATTAGTACATGACGGTCACAGCCTGCATTCTGCGACGTATCCGGGAGCGTGCACGTTTTATCCACAATTACTTGTACCTTAAGTATGCAGCCCAAGTTCCCACTGAATAGTGAAATCGATATGCCAATCTGCCAATAGATTTCGAAGGCTTCATGTAGATTGTGAGAGAGACTTGTGCACCTGTGATCAAAGGGGTGGTTAGATTATGATTTGCATCTGTGTAGAAGCGGTAGGCTTTGATACTGGTTTACATACCAATGTTTGGCTCAATCTGCTAATTGATTTCCAAGACCTCAATGGTTACATTATTAAACTAGGTTTATGGATACTTATCATTGTATCTATAGATTTAAGTTGGTGTATAAGTTGTATTACTTCTTTGGTGTACAATAAAGTTTATTCTATTGTAGGTTTTTTTTTATTACGATTCTCATTTGTTAAAAGGTTTTCTTTTCATTCGATTTGATCATCTGATGATGATTTATGGAGCAGTTAATTGTTTTCTATTATTTTGTCTACCCGTAAATTCTGTTCATTACCCAGTAGGGTATTTTTTTTCAAATTTTCATTTGTTATAAATTCCTTATTCTGATTTTGGTAATTAACAGTTACAGTTGATAAAGATTGTGATGAGGCTTTTCATTCGTTTCAACTGCATTCTGTTGATGTAGTATGACTACTATATGATCGAATGAGTAGGTCTCCATACGATACACAAAACACGCACGCATCACTATCATATTTGTATGATATTTATCTCTTGGCAGGATTTTTTTTTTCATATTTCTGTTAATTCATAATAAACTAAGTATATAATTTCTTCATTTCATAAGCTCCAAACAGTTACTTCCATTAACATCTACATACACATTATCACTTAATTTCTCACGACCTACATCTCAGCTCAACCTATTTTAAAAACCTTTAGTGCATACCGCAGCTGCGGTGAAAAACGCAAACGGTTCGGTTCGTACGAACTTTGAACGAAACAACTTTATGTAAGTTTTGCCAGAGAAGGTCGCTGGATTGCACATGAGGTGTAGCGTTATTGAAAGCGAGTATATGAGTTATAAACTAGAGCGCCTCACCATCAACGATTGCATCACTGCTTACCATCAGGTGGGATTGGAGCCAAGCACTAGTTTATATCAATTACAAAAAAAGAGTACCTACATGAATAAAACAAACTATTAAATTAACCTATTTAAAATCAAAGGTGTATACTTTAAAGGATACACCCTAAATTTTAAATAAGTTATTTGTAAATATTTTCTGATTAATAAAACATTGTCTATGTTTTGTAGTTTCTCGAAAAAAAGCCTCAATTTTCGGTGAGCTCTTGTTTACGCTGTTCCATTTTCCCTTTAAACCTATTGATTAATGTTGTTGCCTTGATTAACTAAGACCTCAATATCAACTTCTGTGTTGTCTTCCGCAACATATTGATCAAGAGCGGAAGCGTTTTCCCCTCGCCCCGCTCTCACACACACCACATCTTTAGTTCTTGAAACTATTTTCTATTTGTGCGCAACTGCTCAGCTGTTACGATTCTTCAAGTTGTTCGGTATAAATACCTACTCTGTCTGCACCTATGTTGGTAACGAATCTATTTGTTTAATGGTATGCAGCCATTTGGATATTGCATTCCTCTGCAATAGGATTAATATTAGATATCGTCATTTATTACTAAAAGGCTTTTATGTTTGTAGTAATGCTATTATTGCAGAAAATATGACCTACATTTTTGAGTCTCTTTTTTGTACTTTATTATTAAGAACAAATTTGTTAATTACTAATAGATTACGGTTAAAGCCATTTAAATCAAGTTGATTATTATACGTTATAGATTATATTAAAACTAAGAATCCTTTTGCATCTTTGAATATGTCTGTAGCTCTTTTTTAAAGATTAAAGACTGTGTTTATAGCACAGCATTTATCACAATTATATTGTTGTGTTGCCTAGATTGTTAAATAAGTAGATGTTTTTGACAATAAACACAAGCCTATTTACTTTAATGCATTTAACAGTATTAACGAGCTGTTCCCGTACGATATTTAGGAATAAAAGTCATCAATGTAAAAAAATACATAGGCATTTTTCGAACGGGTATCTGTTGAAACCCGCGGACCAAGTCTAAAAAAAAATCTACGGCTTTTGTGCGGATTAACTATCAAGTTACGAAATTATTGTATTTTCTTGACACCATAACGAGTTTACGAGCAAAGTCGTAAAATAAGCCACGTGTGCCATGAAAAACGCGATCTTGATGGTGTTGGTGCATTATATCTACGCTATTTTTGATGAGGTAGTTTTGATTGGGCAAGAATAAGAATTTCATGATGAAGATTTAGCTTTTAAATTGTAGTTGTTTGAGATTGAACATGATATTACTAGCTGCTGCCGAGGTAAAAAGTATCTTATTTGAAATCTCACATAAGATATTAACACACTACATCTACATGCAAACGGGTGGGCAATATCCAGGAATACTAGAACATGGTCTGCCCGTGTGGTAAACATCCAAGTTAGTCCAGTTGATCAGGCAGAACGAAGAAATAAATATACAAACACTCACAAACTTTCGCTGTTATGTTAGTTTGACAGGAACGGAACATTGGTTTTCTTTTGTCTATATTATTATTTTATGCAATTACTATGACTACGGATTACAAGATTCACTACAAGACAAAAATTTAAGATTTGTCCAAAATTACGGATTTAATAAATGGAGTAATCTCTAAAATCTCTCATATCTACAGAATACAAGCAACCGTATTACATTCTTTAGGTTTATATAAAGAATGTGTACAATAAGAAAGTATTTATCTTACGATTATTATTAAAAACTAGATTTTATTACCATAGCTTCAGGAAAACGCTAACCTCAAAAGCAATATAGCTGCAGTCGCTATGATTATTATTATTATAAAAGGAAAAGTCTTATTTTATAAAGTAACTGGTAAAATCTAAGATATAATATAATAATAATATACAGTAACATAGTTACAACTATTTTATGTAGATGATGTTATAATTTAGATTGTCAATACTCAATACTTCATTGCATTCCATATGTACATAATATAGATGGTATAAAAATATAGATAAGACCAATATGGACCCTGTCGGGCACAGCAAAGCTATGAGAGAGGATGAAGGCTAATAAAATAAAGATATTTCACTTACTATTGTCATCATTATTAATAAAATATGTGCCTATCTATTTAAATTAGATTGTGTATGCATGTTTGTGTTTGTTGTATTATATAATTATGTCTAAGTATTGGTATATTCTGCTTAACAAAAAGTCAAAGATATTTATTTAATCGTTAAAAAAATAGTAGAAGATTTTTTAGTTGTGCGCCCATCACATAAAATTTATGAAATCGATATAGAAGACTTTTATATATAGGGTGACTGGTAATTAGTGTACGATACTTAAACACGTAATTGTGCTCATGATAACCAACAACTTTTAATATGGGAATAAACCTGAAATCGCGAAAAAAAATCAGCTGTTTAGTACATTTACGGTTGCCTAATGTACTGAACAGCTGATATTTTTTCGTGATTTCGGCTTGCTCCCATCGTAAAAATTGTTTGTTATCATGAGCACAATCACGTGTTTAAGTATCGTAAACTAATTGCCAGTCACCCTATATTAAAATTGTACATAACTTAATATATTACTTAGGTTTTGTTTCATCGCAATCGGTTGAATATATCTAAAGGTATACTACATTTATTGATTATTAAGCGGTACGAAGTTCACCGGGTCAGCTAGTTTATTTAGATTTTTGATAGCACACATTTCACTGTGAATTGGCATGCTGATTTTTAGCACTTACATCAAAATGTAAAGTGATTAAAATGAGTGAAACTCTACAATATTTAGTAAAATTTAATACAAACATATTTTTTTAAACTTGAGACAAAATTAAACATCGGATTTAAATTTAATTTTAAATATTTAGAATTAAAAATACAATGAAAAACAAAAAATACCTTCATGTGCAAAATGGCTCAGTGGCTATATATTATAGTTGGCTCATGCATATTTGTATAATACTTGGCTCATGGATATACCATGACCAGGCTAAGGAAACAGGAGTCATTTTATCTCAGGAGGACCACCCTTGTAGTATTTTCTGACTTTCGGGCTGACAAACTCCTAAAATGACTTCTACAAGTACCCCTATATTTTTTTTTTGTTTGTAAAAGCAAGACGCACAGAACCGGTCGTTATTGCGACACTTGGGGGAGGCCTATGCCCGACAGTGGACGTCTATCGGCTGATATGATGATGATGATTAGTCCCTAAAAGCATTAAATAAACTGTCCAGGTTTTACTGTATAGTTCATGTTTTCTAGTATATTAAACAAAAGGACCTCAGGTTTGCTGCAGTGTTAGGTAACTTAAAGCAGGAACAATGCGACGAAATGTGATAAAAGCAGCTTGTGCACTATGTAACAAGAGACCAACCTACATCATATTGTTAAAGCCTCTACTCCCATTTTCAGAAATCTGAAGCTTGCATAACAATTTTCCCTCGCCAAAGCAGATTAAGCCGCTCGACATGTGCATATCGATGTATTTGATTGCTCATTACCGGCTCTCTAATCCACCGCAACTAGGTTTAACATACTAATACATGCAACCAGCCAGGTGCACTTGCACACATGTTTCTTAGAAGCTTTTCAACATATTTCGAATGCATACCGTTTAAGTACCTAAATACATGTAATCGTCCAACCATTTTGCATTCTACTAACAATAAAATTTATTGTAAATTTACGTGCTGCGTCTGATAAGCGCGTTCTTACGCATCACTTGTTGCGCGCCAAAACCGCGCGTGGCAAGATGGCTGCCGCACGCTTTTTTTTTCACGGCGTCTTTCCGCGTGTGCCGTGATTTTGGCCAGTTCTCCTGTGTGACGTCGACGACCCAGTTAGGTACGCCAACCGGTGCCACGGCCAAGTCCATCCGGGCATCCCCAATGAACCAGCGCCAATGTCTATAAAATAAATCGTACGCACGAAATAAAGAGAAAAAAAATATATAATGAAGTAAACGTCAGCTCCTGATTTTCCGCCAAAACCTGGGTGAACGCACTCCAGTGTTTTGGCATGGCTCGTTGGATGTTGTCCTAATAGTTCGTTTATTTGATAAGGCGTTTTATTATTACCGCACGGCCTTTTAACCATTCAATCGTGATAATGACAGACACAATTGAAAGACAATAGGTGCGCGAACGCCGGCGTTCGCTTGGGGTTTAATGAATTAATCAGTTCGCAATGGTTTGACATTAATGTTATCGTTAGTGAGAATTATTTGAGGATGGTTGCATTGCCAATGTTGAAAAGCGAAACGTTTTGGGTGTTTGTCACATTGACAGTGAAAACATGAGCAGCGGTCGATAGTTAATCTGTTCACGACATAATTCGACGATTCAGCGGTCGTTTGACTTAGTATTCGTGTTCTAGATTGCAGTGCGTTAGCCGTCAACTATCTGCAAGCGGTCGATTTTATCGTCAATGTGCGCCTCGTCTAAAAGTATAATAACATGAAAATCACGATTCCCGTGTATGATATCATCATAGTAGCAGAGACGGCTCGTACCGAGAATCCACTATGAGCGAACCTTTGCCAACAATCTTACTATTCAGCATTTGTTGTTCTTATATTTGCCAAATATTTGCACCTTATCGCAAGCGTATTGTGATAGTTTTACGAGCGCCATTTTTATACTTTTATTTCGCGCGCATTTTGGCTGTGTTTCCAATATGGTGGCTGTTTGTTTTGGAAAATGAGGTAATGTGAAGCTTTTTCGCGTTATTATGAGGATGTTTGTTCATTTTTGCGGATTAAATTGAGCGATCAAAAGTTGAAAATATTTTTATGTGTTTGGATAATCATTAAACTGATTAATTTTAGATTAAATGGATTTTCAAACGACACCAGTGCAGGGAAGGTCATAATGTGTTTCACCTATTTGGCTCTGCTGAAAGTTACAAAAACAAAATTAAAGAATACAAATCTCTCAGAAGCAGACATAAAAATTTATAACCAGCCAAACACACTTGAAAACAAATTGAAACAAAAATCCATGCCGAAAATTTCGCTCAGGCTATTGACTCTTACATTTGGCATGATAAAACTGATAATTTTATAACAAGGGGATTCCGTCCACGTGTGTCCATGGATCCTGCCAAGGGGGCACACCAGGCGCTGGCACACTGGCAACCGCCTCGTCTGTGGTGGCAGCCAACTCAATGTTTTGACTAGACCTTTTTGTTTATACCCGCGGAAGTCGAGCGTTTGTTTAGGCGAATCAATCATTGGTAATTTACATTTTTTTCGCGAGTTAGAATCGTTTTCGATTTAGGAAGGTGTGTGGGCATTTGATGGAGTTGTAAACTGTATGAATGAATTGCGTGTACTTTTATTTAGGTAGTTGTTTTTTCAATGATATCGGCGTTGTCTTGGTTAGTTTTGAGAATCGTCTTCAGCTGTTGAGTTTTTTGTTCTACATGTTGATTTTATTACATCTGGTTTTAATTAATTGATTCGCCGAGATTTAAAAGCTAAATGCAAAATGAAAATAAGCCTAAATTAGAAATAAAATCAAACGCTGAAAAGACTTTCGAACGATTATTATTTAGCCTGTGTGCTAGGAAAAGGTCCTGTCCTTCTATAGTTACTGAATGATGAATTGACTACTTCGAATTTCAACCTGTTGATTGTTGAATTACAATAACGTACTAACAACCGATTTTATTTGTTAGGATTTCACCTAGCCAGTCTTTGACATTTGTCGCCATGTAAGACAAAAAAAAAATGAGGAAAAAACCTCACCACTTCAGTCTTTAACAATATTAATAAAACGTACCAAACATTAATAATATTACTTCTAGAAATTGTTTCTAACTACGATTTGACTCAAACGCAGACACTTGACAAGCTTAGATTTTCTATCCACGTTTTCCAATAAAGTATTGTGGTTGTCGATCCTAAGTAGGACACCTAACCCAACGATGCGGATTCCTGCGATAATAATACAATAAATTCTGAAATCGACGGGTAATTTATTGATTCCGTGACAAAGAATGGGCTTGCCCCTTTCTATTTGTACGTGATGAAAAATTTTACTAGAGAATGTGTCAAGGACATGGGTGTCAGGGTCTTTTTTTGAATGTTAATAGAAACAAATGACTATACCTATTCAGTTTACCAAAAGTGATAATTTTGATAAAATTCGATATAGAAAGAAAGAAAGAAAGAAAACACGTTTATTTGGCAAATCAGTACACACAATGAAATAACGCGTTTGACCACCATCTCGATGGTAAGCGATGATGTGGTCGACGATGGAGCACACTGACATAGAAGCGTGCTCTTAGGCTTGCAAATATCGTTTATTGATATTTATAAGTAGAAATGGAAAATATCATACAAACAATTAAATATTACAAAATTTATGCAGAATAGTGTATTTGTTGAATATCTCATTGTAATCATCCCAATAGTAACCGCTAAATACGTAAGGTCTCCAAAGAGACAGTCCAAATTTATGCAAATGAATTAAGAAACGTTACAATTTTCTCGAATCGTCATTTAAAGTCCTCCTTTTGGCTGTTGACAGGCAATGAGCTAGCTACCTGCTGCTATTTATATGCCATTGCTAATTCTCATTCTAAATTTACTGTCAGACGCGTTTAGTCGTATCTACAGTTGTCGTATTATAGCGTCTCGAGAGGAGAAGGTTAATATATTGTAAGTCTAGGAGGTTATTATCGGATGATGTTTTAGCTTACTGTATTACGGTTTCTTCGTCATTAAGATGGTCTGTATCATTTGTAGCCTGTAGTTTGAGACTGACTCTAGAAGCTGCCTTTTCTCTTTCCTGAGTATCTCAGTGTGTTAAAAAATTGGCACTTTCGTCTACTACACAGGTTATTCATCATTCTAAAAAAACTTTCCGCACTTGAATGTATTTGGCATACTCAATGTCCCAAAACGAAATGGTTGTGTCAATCTGTTATAGTTTTTTGAATGGTCCTATTTTGATGACGTCGAAGACACTAATATTATTATTTTGGTCCCCATATTCGTTAGTAATCGTAATATTGAACCGATAACAATTTTTTATGGACTTTTATTACCTATTATTACAGTTGAATGGATAGTTGAAAATACAAAAGAAATTAGTGTAAAATTCTTTGATAGCACTACCAAATAAAACTGCCCTCGTATTTTTTAATTAGATTTTTTATTATTGGCTTCTAGAAGGTTTATTGTAGGCATTTTCTTATATTGTCCAATTTGATTTTCAGTCAGTTTTTCAGTCTGCAACTTTTTTACCAGATTGTATGTTCCAAACTGACTGGTTTTTAACTTCCTAATCTTGGTTATCGCTACATCTAGCGTTTTTTTTTAGTTGATAATTTTCTACTTGAAGTTCTGATGAATCAACATTTTAAGGATCTTTCGTAGACATATCACAAGTCGTAATGCTTACCATTCAGTTCACGTTTCTTCGCAAACTTTTATAACATATCGGTGTCCGAATACTTTCACTATTCATGTCACGATCTATAATACTATCACTTTGACCCTTGATCTTTTACTTTTGAATATCTTTTTATATGCCGTTGATTTTTGTTCTTTTTCTTTCATTTATTTCATAATAAGCTGGTTAAGCAGAAGAGGTCAATTTATAGGATAATCAGTATTATATGAATTTATGTGAGTGAATTCAGAACACGCGCACTTATTTTCCTTTAAGACAACGAGAGAATAACAAACACGGTCAATTTAAAACTCATCTTAAAACTCTGCACACATTTTTACAACGTCACAAAATACCTTCAATTGATTAAAATTCCGCACACAAAAGAAAAGAATATGGTCAAGAAAGGAATATATCAAAAAATCAATAATACCATCTCAGAAATCAGGCACGAAAAATCGATGCAAGTAACCGAATGGGGTAGGCGGTAAATCACAACATATTTGCATACATTACGCTATGATTCAACGCATTACAATACAGTATTTGTTTCGCATATGCGCGATGCATACGTTATTAATGTCAGTCTGTACCTCACGTAGATCTTTTTTTTCTTTTGTTCGAACATGACACAATTAGGCCTACTGGTATAGAATATTAAGATTGACAGTTTTTGATATGTATGACAGGTGTTTGGGCAGAGGATTGTAAACGGTCGACGTTTTGGACATGATTCGCATCAAACGTGTTAGATCTTACTTCGGGGAAAGGACCATCAGTCATAATAATGATTTCTTTGTTTTGGTCTTGTATGGTAACTGACGGAATCGCAAAGAGATTTACTGATTCCTAACAACAAAGAGGAGAGTAATAGTAAAGTTTGCTTACAGAGATGAAAAAAAAAATCACAGATCGTAGCATGTTCACGCTACTGACGTTGATATAAACGTGGCAACCTACAGGACCCAAAAAGTTTGATGAAAAAGAAAACTATCGATTCGAGCAGCAGATTATTATTAATAATAATAATAATAATTTTTCCAACTCTTCTTTTGCAGATATGCTGAAAGAGATTTCTTTGCCAATAATCTGCATATTTCTATCCAATTTTCTTGTTTATTTTTTCTTTTGATTATACATATGTATGTATAATATACACAAATTATTATCTATGTTGTGGGATCTGTTGGTCGTACTCGTGTGTAGATAGTTATTAAATTGGAAGGTTTAAACGTAAATTGTGGTAAAAAAAAAATAGGTTTCAGTAAATGCTATGTTTATTGGCTAGAACAGGATTAGAAAATAATTATTCACTGAAAATAAATATTTAGGTCGATGAACAAATTGAATATGGGTAATCGACTACAAAATGTTTGGTCTACAATTGTTTAAATCCAAAGGATTTGTTTTGGTTGAAACTTTGAACTTTTCATTTCGAGAAAACTGGTATCCACCTGCAAATAATCAATTCATTAGCACTTACCTTAATAAATTAACTCAGATTTACTTAGTTATGTCTAGAAGTCTGGGTTTCTGGATTCCTTTCTTCGTGGTCTATTCAAGCTGCTACAATTATTAAGAGGAAGATAAACATTATCTTCCTCTTCATAGTCGTATATAACGCAACGAATAGATATTAAAACTAGCTTGTTAGTTTATTTATCGATGGCAAAACAATCTTAATGTTTTCGTTTATTTAAAACGCTAAATTTATTTGAACGAAGCTCCGAGTCATCAATCTGGATAATATAAACCCTGAAAATCTTATTTGTAAAGCATTGAGTGCTTAAATATCGTATCTTATACAAAGATATGAGGAAAATCGTTCATTTGAAAGTTCTGGGTTTTGATGCTGATGAATTTATTACATCCGAAAGTAAGCGGGGTTTTTGGATTGGTGGGTAGTCTGGGGTTGGAGAAGGTGTCCCACGGTGGGCGCCAATTAAGAGCATTGAATCTACCAAGTTAATACCTGTTTTGAATGTTCTCCTTGTTCACAGGACGAGTTCCATCCGTTCATAGAGGCCCTGATGCCATTTGTAAAGTCCTTTTCGTATACTTGGTTCAATTTACAAGCGGCCAAACGGAAATATTACAAGAAACACGAAAAACGGATGAGTCTCGAGGAGGAACGCCACACTAAATATGAACTACAGGTAAATTTTGTACTAATTTTAGGTGTTTTTTCATGTTCCACAGCTCACAGACATAGCCTGGTACTAAGGTTTCCAGTGCCTGCATTTCATGTCCACACAAATGTCCTGCTTCGGAGCCAATATCTTTCGGACAGACAGCTATTGCTTCCGATGCGGTAATCGAACTCGCGACAGGAGACGCTCCTTCCGATAGATATTCTGAATATATTTGGAACTGGTAGGTACACTTTTTGTGGTTGTAGAATCTTATTCGTTTAATCGTTGTGACTTAATATTTCTAAGCTGCTTTTGAATTGTAAGTGACTATTGAATTATTTTTAAAAGAGTTTACATATCTACACTATACTCAGAACATTTTAGTAACATTACCAAAAACTCTGGTTAGTTTTACCAAACAGTTTTGTCATTAAAATCAAAGTATTAGTTAATATAGCTCAGAATGTAGCTTGATTAGATCTATTTTATAACAGCTTGATCAAACATACTACTAATGATGATGAAGACATTGACAATTTAGAAGGTATTAAGAAACAAAAATACACACACACAAAATACACACTTTCTAAGGGCCCAAAAACAAAACTGCAATGCGACATCGTGTCATAAAAATCTGCGAGATTGCAGGACGCATCGCCATAACTTAAAAAAATTGAAAATCCATTTATTGCTCGTTATAGGGTTATGGTCAGTTCTTATGCTTATTTTCTATACATCGCTGTAACATACCTATGGGGTGTTCAATATTTATATGTATATGTCAAAAATTTAAATTTAAAATGTAATAAACTACTGGTCATAATTACACTGCTAACAATATTCACATGTCATTTTCAATTAAAATTAAATACATTACTGGTCACAATTATGCTGGTTACAACATTTATATGCCAACTTGCGAAATGTTTCGCATCGCAGATTATATGGTCACCTGCTGTTTTGCCGCACGAATTCGCATTGCAGGTTTCTTCGTTGCGATGTCGTATGGCATTGCATCGCAGTTTTGTTTGAGAGCCCTGCATCAATGTCCAAATTAGCATAAAAAACTATCCCAGACTGATTTACTCCTTTACCAATTCCAGAACGAAAAAGCAGAAGTAAAACAAAAATGGGCGTCGCGGTTGCTAGGGAAGCTGCGCAAAGACATAACTCAGGACTGCCGGGAGGACTTCGTGCTCAGCATCACGGGCAAGAGGCCCGCCGTGTGCGTGCTGTCCAACCCAGACCAGAAGGGCAAGATGCGGAGGATAGACTGCTTGAGGCAGGCTGATAAGGTGTGTCTTCATTTCAGTTGTCTATACTGATCTATTACTAGCTAACAATGTGAACTTTGTGCCACTTAACAGTCGGCCCTGCGTTCAAAAATAATGTAGAGTTGCAACTGTTAGCAACAAAATGTTAAAAACTAATTTCAGAGTCACTTACGGGAAAACGGCAACTAGTTTTTTTTTTTAATATTTGTAGAAAGAATTTTGATAATTAATTAATTCATGATGATTTTAGGTAAATATAATATGTACGGTCACTTGAGGTTTATAGTGCATAATACCACAAACCTTCAGAATAAAAGTGACTCATAACTCAAAATTAATGTAAATTCTGACATTGCTAACCTTAAAAAGCTTACTCACAAAATCTGCGGTCAAAGAAATGCTCGAATTATGAGTAAACAATACGAGAGACGCTTTTAAAAATCGTGGCACTTTTAAAACTTTCTTGCTTATTTTCCACAAACCGTAATTTTGGAGTTAGGTCACTTTCGTTCTGATGTGTTTAAGTGCGATATACAAAATTATTCGTCTTGAGAGGGTGACGTTCCTTCGAAGGACAGTTAAAATTAAGAGTCCTCGTCAACCTCATCGTTAATCTCTTGTCACTTGTATGAAACTTGCTTATCTTAAACGAATATAATATCATGATATGCGATATACTACTCGTAGTTACTTATTCTATCTTTTCCTTTGTTACCATCTAAGCTATGAATATGTCTACTACTAGCTCTTTTACTTTTTTAAAGTTCCATAATAAGCTATTCATTGCAGAATATTAATTTATCCAATTTATATTTTTAGTAAAAAATTGAGTTAATCTTAATTTTTTCTCATTCCAGGTATGGCGCCTAGACCTCGTAATGGTGATCCTATTCAAAGCGATCCCCCTGGAGAGCACAGACGGCGAGCGCCTGGAGAAGCACCCAGAATGCACGCAGCCAGGCCTCTGCGTGAACCCCTACCACATCAACGTGTCCGTTAGAGAGCTGGACCTGTACCTCGCGAACTTTATAAACAGCTATGGTAATGGGAGCGACGGTCTACCAGGTCTCTCGCTCATATCTGTTTTTTGTCTGCTTCTTGAGTTTGTTTTTGGGATGAGTGCTGATTACAAGGTTCTATTACATATATGCTAAGAGGTCAAAATGTTTCTTGCGATCTACATTGCTTACCTATATGTAGGTTTATTTTTTAGTTGATATACACTAATGCTTGACTGCGTTCCCACTTGATGGTAAGCAGTGATATAATCGTTGATGGTGAGGCGCACTAGTTTATTGACAGTTTTTTTAAATATTAATAAGCAGAAACAGTTATATCAACCTTGTCGAGCACATCTAAATTTGTAAGTTCAGACTGCTAGCTTCTATGGTTGAATAAAATAAATGATATTGGCACTGGTACTGCAAAACACGTTATCAATAAAGCATCAACGATAATGGTTGCCGTAATCGCAAATCCTGAATATAATAACGCTAACCCAAAACATAGGCTAAAATGATATTGATATAGAACTAGATCTTGATTCTATAATTAATATGAGAGTAACTATACTTGATATAGTTTGAGATGATGAAACCGTAATCAATTCTCATTCCATTTAATGACTATAAGTTGCACAAAGTAGACACAAATATTTAGAAGTAGCTGCATGTTTATTTTTAAGTTTTTATTTATTCATTAGATTTAGTTCCTTTAATTTAATTAGAATAATTTATAGCCTAAGTAGCGGACCTTTGATAATTTAGAAAAACATTTGAAGGATTGACCAAAATACGATCAACCGCACTAAAACTGCTTTAGTAGTAAGCAAGTATAGCATTATAATCGCTTTATAGTAATGCTGCATTATCTCTATTACGAACTACCAACGTCATAATAATCCAAATCGCTCTTAGACACCGTTCTCTCTGTGTTGTGATATTGAATCAATCTGCATAGCTGATATTATTATCAGCAAATTATAAAAAGTCTTCTGCAGTTTTACAGTGCTTGACAGTTGACTTTTTCAACAAATAGTTCAAAGATAGACTATGAACTATAGACATATCCTCACGACACAGTGGAAACTACACCGGGAGTAACCACTACATCACCGGTTTCTAACTCTTGTACAATGAAGTTGGTGTGATTTCAGATATTCTTAGCGGGTCGCTCTCGCCCCAGACTCCTAGGGACAAAGAGAACGAACACGAGGCTAAGAGCAAAGGTAACTCGCGCGAGTACTGTATGTGACACGTGTGTTGTTGTGTGTTGCTTCTGCGGTTGTGGCAAACAATTGTTTAATGTTTTAATAACAAAAAACAAACCAAGTAGAATCAAAGCGTTTAAAAGATAATTAGTTAAAAAAAGATAATTTATAGTTCAAAACTGTTGATGTAATTGAATTTATTAATAGTAAAATGCTGTTGCGGCCGGTAACAAACAGCATGAGAACAGTATTTGATATTGACTTCGATTAAGATGTTTCAAGTAATATCCTATTTTTGAGAAATACCAAGACTTTTATCGATAATAAAGACTTTCGTTAATAATTTATTAAACCCCAAGCAAACGCGGAATTCGCTCTCTCATTGTGTTTCGTTACGGTATTCAAAAGGTTGGAGAGGAAGAGAGTAGATGATAATATTGTCACTGTGTTTGGAACAGGAGTAGTATAGAAGAATGGAGATTAGGTCAAACTAAGAGAGGCTCATACAGAGCAAAGTTGAGTTGTAGATGATGGTGATGATGAAAATGACATAGAGGGAGTTTTAGATATGTACACTATATTCTATTGTGAGTTATATAATCATTAGACAAATGGTATAATTTGTAGAGCGGAGTAAGTAAGAAATAGTTGATTGCCACACTGTAGAAGGAACATAAATGTGATTGGTTTGCACAAAAAGTATTGTCCTACAAATTATTTTTATTTTTTTCATATTTTATGCATTTTCAAAGCAAAATTCTTAATACCTGCATCGAATTGGCTTGCACTCACACTGTTTATGCTTTTATTGGTATCAAAATTTTGATAAAAGTTCACATTTTGGGATTGCCAGAGTAATGTTTGCTCCTATGTTGTTTTTTGAAAATTATTTGTATGTAGTCGGTGTTCCTTCTCTTTTACTCTTTTTATCTTTGTATTTATCGATGCCTTTCTCAAACGTATCATTTGTAGCTTCCATTATAAATTTCTTTTTATTAAGTAAATTTTATTCTTTATATCTTTTATGTCCTTGTCTTTTTTTCTGCAAATGATACGTCTTTGAAAGGCATCGACTTGATGTTTTCAATATACGAATTCGCATTAACTACTTTTTTGAATGGTTGAAAATGGCCAATCACGTTATTGTCATATACCAGCAGTGGTATATGACGATACCACTCGTCATCAATATCAGCAGTAGATTGAATTGTTTGATTGATGATGAAGCCAATAATTTCAACTAAGATAAAGCTAAGCTAGTACGGATTCAGTATTGCTGCAACTGATCAGCTACTTTTTGAAGCCATTTTCTAGAAAACAAAGTTTCTATTAAAATAGCTAAGTATAGTCAAATGTATGTCCAACTTTATGATCTTTATAGACTTCACTGGATTCTATGCGATATTAAATTTCGTTTGGTTTCTAAAATATGGCTCCATAAAATTAACTCTGTCGTAGTTATATCGTTGGATGTTTTCTATATTGTACAGATGTTTGATGTCGTGGCTTTATTTAATATAAGTGAAAAAAACCTGTAGTCAAAACACAGGCGCATAAGATTAAGGACCCAAGTCTTCTAAACCATTATCTATATTTCTTGGAACCAAATACTAGACAGTCAGAGATTTTGTATGCCTTTGCAATTTGAAATATAGAGAGGGGTGTAAAAGACTTCTAGATGTTAAATTGGTGTTGTATTTCAGTTTTATTTTGTAAGTTATCTTCAGGGATCTTTAGGTCATTTAAACGCGTTATCTGGAACCAACAAGTTTTCCTTTAAGACAAGGTTTCCTTTATCCTGTTTGTCAAATCACTAATGAAATAATTATTTATTTATTATTTATTTATTTATTATAATCTTTATTGTACACCAAATAAACAAAAATACAGGACAAACATTTAAAAGAATAAGTGCTAATCAGGATGATTGAGAAAGGGTGCATCTATACATAAGAAATAATTTATTTATTGATTTACTAAAACATTAGTATTGCAAGCATAGATTCATTCTGGAGGTACTAATGAATGAAATAGTGCTAAGTACTGCAATATTAACGAGTATTACCTATGTCTATAGAAGTAAATATGGCATTCATATGCGTTACAGACGTAGCATCATTAGACAATACGTCATTGACGAAAATATAAATTTACAAACTATTATCGAAATGCAATGAACATCATCAGTGTCTTTCTTTTGTGTCTCTAATTACGATATTCGAAAGGTTAAGGAATACATCGACACACTCACACCATGGGATTACTATGCAGAAATTAAAATAAGATTGAGTGTGTTAGGATCAATAGTACACATAGTTCAACAAATGAGGCTGATTCGAGTTCCGCTCATGTCAGTTGTATTTCTGAACTTCGAAATCATAACTTGTGTGAATTAGGTGCATTTAAGCATTGGCCCTGAATTAGGAGTTGTAGATTGCAGATTCAACCTCATCAAGGCATTCACTTTATCTAGTACACTTTATTTCATCACCACTGTTCAAATAACGGTTTAGGAAAACGTTGTACCACTGCTCAAATAATGGTTTAGGAAAACGTTGTAAGGAGACTGACATGTCCAAGAACCAAAAATTTAAACACCAACTAGCACCGGGTCTGCGTATTGATCAACTCTCTTCTTAATGAAAAGACCCATGTATCAGTAGTGGGAACATAAACAAAGGGCTCTTCTCAAAGAGAAAACCCATGTATTAGTAATGGGCTGATAATAAGTTTAGGTTCCTGACATTTACATAATTATGTATGCGTTATGATTTCTTGAAAATTCACACAATGACGCATTATGATATAAAATCTTTTTTTAAATAGATTGAGAAGTTCGAGGATATAATCAGCACAGACTAGGTTTGCGTGGAACTTCTTCTCACAGATAGGAAGCTTATGTCACAGTATTAGGGATATTGTAGGTTGAATTTGAATAGCGATATCGTTTCAAATATGCGTCATGAAAATCCTAAACTATGACGCAGTATTTAAAGCTCCTATTTTAATATGACAGTGTCATTAAATTGTAACGTCTGAAATGGGTGATTTCAGGCTATAGTCACAATCCATACAACGGTGTAATATGCAACGATATTATTCTAGCGACCGGTGTCTTCTCGTCCAAGGAGCTGTGGAAGCTGTCAAAAGGTACGTTTTAATGTTTGTTTGTTCGGTAACTATAGAAAATTCCGTAGGTAACCTACAAATTTATAGGCCACAGATGAAGTGAAAAAAAATTATGAAAATTTTCACAAGTAGTAGCTTACTATTGTAAGTCGGCTTTAAAGATGATCCGTTTAGGCGTCATCGTTGGTGCATATGTCGTGGCCAAATCCTAGAATTGATCACTTTATGATATAGCCAACTAAACCTGGCTAGATCGTTTAAACGTTAACAGATGATATGTCAATCCTCGTTTGGCCATAATATCGTTGACGTAGGATTTCAATGATAATAAAAAAAAGGACGTGTGGCACTCGGGGACTGCCGCGGTAAAGCTATTGCATAGCATTTTTATCAACTTATGCAATTATAATTATTTATTTATTTTATTTATGCAGTATTTTTTTCCTTTGTTTTTTTTTCTTTCATATTAATTGAAGTTACACTTTCGATTTTGATTGATTGTTCATTCATTTGTTTTCTTATCGGTAACCACGCTCAAAAAACAAATGAGTGGGGGGTGTTAGGTTATTTTCGTTACGGAATTTCTGGATTCGGTCTCCACGCTCAAGGCCCGCGATAGAAGCTATGCAATAGCTTAAAAGTCTAAAGGAAGTAGGAATATCATCAAACGAAGATTGAAATATCATCAAACTTTAAAGTTTAAAACGATCTGGTCATACTTGGCTATATCACGAAATTGACAATTTCTAAGACCTGGCTACGACACATATATACCTTTAAGACAGGCAATATGACAGAAATATATGCAATTGAATGGACAGTATGACAGAAACTATTACAAATGATCCAATACATGTTGACCCCAAATCTATGAAATCTTTCGTCGTTTTGGACGTATATTGTAATATATATTTTTTTAAATCTATTATAATTCCACGCTGTGAGGTCTACAATCATGTACTGAATACATGGTAAAGGTTTGTGTTTCAATGTCACCGTTTAGCGTATTACAGCTATTTAAAAAATCATTTTTAGTATCTGCTAAGTCCTAAACAGTCTGTTCATAAATTAGAACGCTTCCATTAGAAAGATCAGCTGAGTATAAGCACTCGTTGACGAAAAATAAACTATATAATTATAGGACTAAGGTACAATTTTCTTTGTTTCCAGCTTCAATCCTCCAGGAGACTGGGTCGGAGTCTCCGAGTGGGTCTGGCGGCGGCATAAAGCTGGAGTCAGGATACTACTGCGGGTACAACAGTCCAGCTCCTCCCGCCTTCGAGCCACCCGCTGAGAGAGCTACCCCGTCTGCAATGCTTGTAGGACAGTGTTACAGTGAGTCCATTGGATTTATCATTATTGTTCCACTGTTAAAATCTGAAGATGTAGTAGGAAATATCTTCTCAATGGTTTAAAAGCAAATCTAGTGTCGACTTTCTTGGATCTAAACTCTGATTAAGACAAGTGTAACTTTAGGATTACTTATATACTCGTAATAATAGGTAAAAAAATATAACCTCTAAATTGACGACAAGTATGATTTTCTCCAGTTTTAAATTCGGTGATGTTAATTTAATACAACCAATTAATTTTTATACATCAAATAATGTAAGAGAAAAAAAAATGGGGCAGTTTATACAGCGTTCTAACCATAATCTTGACCACATCTTCAGATATCTAGTTACCGTTAACCAACTGCTCGGATATATGCGAAATATAATAGAATGAAAATAGTTATTCGACATATACCTACACAAACACAACAGTAACAAACACAGTAAAAGAGAAGAAGAATCATAGAGAATGACACAATAAATCTGCGCTGAGCAATTGAGCATGTCTGTACTGAAAGGGCTTGGCATTTGCTGCCTTTGCTGAACGTTACACCCAGTACCGGTTTTCAAATAGTGAGATATAGAGTCAAATATGCATCTGGAGTGCTTAAATTGTATATGTCAACGACAGAAGCAAGAAAATCGTACAAAAAATTTAAACATAAAACTTAGAATATAAGTAATAAAAATTATGATTATGACTCATTAAAACAACATAAAGAACCGCGACAAAAACATAGTCAATCAAACCCCGCTGTTGGTGAAGTATTCGGCGCACGTGCTCATGCGCAACTAAATATAGTGCGTGTGTGTATGGCACATGTATTGTGTTGAGTCGCGCGGTGACTGTGCAGCACGTGCTATTTCTGTTTTGTAAGTGGCGATTTTGTTGGTATTTTTAAATTGTATAAGATTCTGTTGATATACCGGAGATTTTTTTTTTATCTGTTATAAACTAGTACTTGACTGCGATCCCGCCTGATGGCAAGCAGTGATCCAATCGTTGATGGTGAGGCGCACTAGTTTATTAAGAGCCTATTCACTCAGCTCATTTAGAGGATTATTATTATTATTATTCTTTATTACAAAAGGTAAGTAATTTATAGGCTAGGTAAGCCCCACAAAACCGTTTCAATGGTTTAGTTTCCACTCTTAGATAAAACTAATTATGTATACTTTTTACTCTTGTTTTAATACCATAATTTTCTTTTTGTGCGCCTACCATATTGTCTCTTCACCACCCTAGGTTGACTGGTAGAGAATGCCTAAGGCATTAAGTCCGTCTATGTACTTTGTGTTGCATGAAGATTAAATAAATAAAAGAAATTGACAAAACAAACAAAGTTGCAGCTCTACACTCACAGTTAATTATGATATATTAATGATATGTTTTCGTTTTACTCTCTACTGACGGTAAGCGATGCTGTGGTCAGCGTTTTAACACGCTTAGCTAGAAGTGCCCGAACCCACGACCTCCAGAATAGCAGTTAGGGCCTCTAACCTAGTGGTTAGTGACTTTGACCACTGTAGGCGCGGGCTTACAGACGGCGAGCAATGGGTAGTTCGCCGTCCGGCTCCGATAACCATCCGGACTGACCCCAGTCGTCGACAGCGCGTAGCGTTTCACGTGTCACTCTAGGAGATGTCAGCAACCGTAAGGGCCCAGCAGGGTTGAAGCCTACTGGGGTCATGGGTGATGCAGAAGGGAGCCCTGAGGCCCTGGAACGAAGGCAAAGAAGGAACAGGAGTAGTTTTTAGTCAGTAAAAGTCTGACATACCTTCCCGCCCCGCCCAAGGGCGGGAGATGTCATTATATGACTTCACACCTTGACGGGACCTGTTGGTCTAAGGTAGGTGCTAGTTAAACGTCGAATAACGGTCATTGACCCTCTACATTTGTTGACATTCTTATTTCAAAAACGGAAATAAATACTTCTTCTTCTTCTTGAATCGACATGTATCGTGATCCTTTACTTACATAATCTACTCGTAGTAAGGAAAAGCAATTTATTGTTGGTTTTACGGGTACCTACGTAGATATATTAGTAAAAGATTGTACGAGTATTTACTTTATTTCACGGTTATCTGACGTCTTCTTTATTAACCAACAATAGCCCCGTCAAAATCAAGTATTCTATTCTACTTATTTCATTTATCTGTACACTTCTGCCCTTGCCAGCAGGTATCCCGCACAGCTCTGCCGGCTTGTCAGCGCAGTCGCCGCTGGTGCCCTCCAACACCATCTTCTACCAGCACGCGGCGCCGCCCACCGATACGCATCCTACAAGTAAGTGGGTTTGAGAGTTACAACGCCATCTGTTGAGGTAGCAGGGAATCAAAAAGTGAAGAGCAATAATTTTGTAGATCACCGTACATTATTTTGCATTTGCCGGTTATTTAGGGCTAGATGTACAAAATTTACATTACCATGAATAGCTGTGTAGCCAGTGAAAAGGCCAAGTAGTTACTGAAGCGATTACGGCGTGAACACACATTTATCGATCATTTTGTTTGGTGAACGCAAATGCGTCTTTCCGCTAACAGATGGCGCCTTTCAGTTTTTTGAACAAATGAGGGATATTGGACATGATGAATGCAATATGTATGTTAATACTAGGTCTATATTTATACTATATAGTAATGTATGGAATGTATATTTGTATTTTTGTTTGTAAGACTCAAAAACATACATTGAGCGGAACATATGTAGAACCTCCTCCTTTTCGAAGTTGGTTAAAAACTGCCGTAATGATATTGAAAATTATTGCAATTGAGTAACACACTAGGTACATATTTATTACTTTCACGCGTGCAAAGCTACTGGTTCGTTTTGTATATTTAGATAATTTATTTTTTTGAAGTTAAAGACACTTTGAAACTGACAAATTAATTTGGTAACCTTCAGTCCTTCACTAATATAGTTAAATACCATAATAGTCTAAGATCCGATTAAGAACGACCTTCATCGGTCTAACAAATCTGGTGTGAATAACGGTTGTGCATTTTTCTAAGAAAAAAGTAAATTTTTAATTTTTAATTAATAATAGTCTGGCCAGGAATTTCTCAGGCAACCCACCCGCGTTATATTATTTAATATACTAACTTTATCATAAAATACATTTTATCCATTAAACAAACTAGTGTAGGTCGTTCTTAACCGTATCCTCTACTGTAAAAGTTTTTGTGATATATCTTAAAATATTCAATACCAGTTAAAGAAACTTGAACAATATTCCCTTACCTATTTCAGCATCAGAAGCACTCTCAAGCCAGCATGCAGGCGGCAAGTACGACGGAGCTCCTCAGGACTCGCTCGGGGATTTCGTCACCTTCGTCTGCCAGGATCCTAGTGATGTGCAGCAGTTGCAGGTACAGCTAACTGGCATATTACCACCTGGCACTTTCTGTAGCGTGCGTAGTTAGTGCTGGAAGACGCAGTATTGGAAGGCCTCTAACATGGTGGACCGATGACCTGGTCAGGGTCGCGGGAATCCGATGGATGCGTGACGCACAGGACCGGTCGTTGTGGCAACGCTTGGGGGAGGCCTATGTCCAACAGTGGACGTCTTCCGGCTGATATGATGATGATATGATGACCTTCTGTAGCTATCCGGGTCTACCGGTTTGGGACATCACAAAAATAGAAGACAAAATAAAATAATTTGAATTTGTAAGGACTCATTTTCGATAATTTGTGATTTTGTACAGTTGCCAAAACGGATCTGAGCGCTCGGCGTCCGAGTGGGGATCGCTTTGCGCATTCCATACATTGGCGAGCCAATCGTCTTCGTTGTTAGATACATGCAGCAACGCAGGAAACGAATCAGGAGTGACGTCTATGATGCGATGGCGCGGCTAGTCAATCACTGACACTCCCCGCCCCGCGTCTTCGCACCACTAAATAGACTGAATATTTGCCTATATTTGTTAATTCTTCACACTAGAACTGCTGAACGGATTTGACAATGGTAGACCATGTCTTGGAATAGCATACGATTAATTATAATAATTTTCCACTTTCACGTTAGTGAAGCCGCTCGCAGTAGCTAGTCGTTTACTTCCTGCCCTTGTTCCGTCTTTTTTGCGTCAAGCGTCGCCACCTCATGATTATCATCAATTCAGGGCTGTAGCTAGAGTCGAATATGAGGTAAAGCAGCACTGGTTACAAGTAGGGCGGAAGTAAAAAATGATCATGCCTCATGGTCTCCTAAATCAATCACCATGTATGATTTAGGAGCCCCTGAGTAGATTATATCACTGGTCAGTCTCTAGATCAAACTGATCTAAAAGCCAAAGCTGAGTGAGAGTGAGGTAGGGCATTGTGATTTCAAGGTAAGGCACTGCTCCACAATGCCCCCCCCCCCCCCTAGCTACGGCCGTGCATCAATTCAGCTGAAAGAAATTCACTGTAGAACATAAATTCGCTCAAAGTGCGCGCGACACCGACGGCGGGAGTCCCAGGAAACCAGAGCCTTTCTCACATTGGTTAGGCCACTTTAAATATTATACTGGTCCATATTAATGTAACCTTCTGTTTCCAGGTGCACAGTTTATCGAGGAGTCCGAAGCCGCCGTACTTCAGCAGTTCAATGCTGCCGCCACCTCCGCTGCCACCGATGGCCAGGCCCGTCGCCATTATCAGATCCACAGGTAAACAAAAAAACCTATCTATTTTAGGGTCTGTAGGGGCCCAGCAGGGTCGGAGCCTACTAGGGCCAAGTATCTGTTTCTGAAAGGAAGATTCGGTCCCGGTACGAAAGGCATTGAAAAAACAGGAGTGGGTTTTTAGTCAGTAAAAGTCTGACACTATCTCCTGTTCTGCACAAGAACGGGGGATGTCATTGGATGATTTTGCCACTTAAAACAAAAAATATATTTTAGGATTTTTCTCAAAAAAGTGAAAAGCGTAAAGACTGTGTTTATTCGATACTTACCTAAACTTATTTTGCCTCACCATCAACAATCAAGTGGGATTGCAGTCAAGCACTGGTTAATATCAATTAACAAAAAAAAGCAGTCTTCATAAAATATTTAAAAAATTCTGATTGCCTCTTCAAAAACACTCATTCAGCAAAACGTTATTTCCAGGACGCTATAACAATGATGGCGATCCGTCTGTTGCAGCGGGCGAGCTGGCGGGGGGCGGCGGCGGCGGGGGCGGCGTGGGCGGTGGGGGCGGTGGGGGCGGCACTCCGCCCGCCTCGCCCGAGGTGCGCTCGCCGCCCGCCAGCCCACGCCGCCGCTCGCCGCACCCCTACCGCACCGACTGCCATCCGCCCATCTCGCACTTCAACCATTTCCACTCGCAGCCGCAACAGGTAACTCTACTTTTATATTCGATATAGTTAACTATCATCATCATCATCATTTCAGCCGAAAGACGACCACTTTTGGACATAAACCTCCTCATGCTGGGGTGACGCGAAAGAGATCCCTAGGCCCTGAAACAATGGCAAAAAAGGAACAGAAGTCGGTTTTCAGTCAGTAAAAATGTGACACTATTTTCCGCACCGCTCAAGAGCTGGGGATGTCATTGTATGGTTTTCGCACCTAAGAAAAGAAAAGACCTTCCCAAAGTGTCGCCACAATGAACGGTCCTGTGTATCTCGCATCCATTGGATTCCCGCAATCCTTATCAGGTCATCGGTTGTCTTGTAGGAGGCTACGTCTTCCTAGCGGAATCGTGGTCGCAGTCTATTTAAGCACTACTCGCTATCTCTCAGAGGACGACCTGGAGAGGCTTACAGTGAAAGTCTGATCCATTTGGGTAGAACAACGTCGTTTTCTCGTGAAGGCGATCGGTGGCGGCTATCTTTCGCGTCCGGCCCTGATCAGGCCATGGTAAGGAGTGAATGGGAATGCGAGGCCGTCACCTCCTTCTGAGAAGCTGTAATGCGAGCAAAGGAGGTGGCCAAAATCGTGAGGCGAAGACAACCCAGACCTTTCACCGGAGACGTTACGGGCGTCGGGAATCGCAGGACGATTTCTGGTTACCGAAGCCGCTGGCTTGCGGTAGAAAAGGCCAGTTGTCTTTGTATTGTTTTTGCAAAAAGCAAGCCAAAAACTTTTCTTGCCTAAAAGTCTGTCAGTCTTTTTGACTGACAGCATTCCACTTGGTCATAAGTGAGTACCGTCACCTGCAATACTAGTAGCATTTTCATCATCATCCTGATTCTAGAAACTATTAAAAAACCTTACACAAAATTGAAAAAATATCATCTTCTTCTGGTTTCAAGTCTTATGCTGACCAGGGTTTTATCTAGATACCTGGTAACTTAAATGATAAGTGCTCACGCAACATTTGTATGAAATATTATTCTTGGATGCAGACGCAGTGTTTGAAGGCCTCCCACCAGTGGACCGATGACCTGGTCAGGGTCGCTAGAATCCAATGCGAGACGCACAGGACCGGTCGTTGTGGCGACGCTTGAGGGAGTCCATGTCCAACAGTGGATGTCTTTTGGCTGAAATAATGATGATGTTTGTTCTTTCAACTCGCATTTTGTCCTTGATTATTGACCTTCAAACGTTTTTCCACAGGTATTTAGCTACGCCAGTTCACTTGGCGGCGTGGGGTTAGGTGGTGGAGTATCAGGCGTGGGTTCCGGGGGTGGTGCAGTGATGGCGGGCGCGGGCGGGGTGTCTCCCCCCGGGGGCCTGGGGTTGTACGCCCCCCGGGCCTCGGCCAGGGCAGCGCCTAGGTGGGTTTTAGAGGACTTGGGACCGATTAACAGGTCCGTATCAGGATTAAATTGGGGTGTTTTGGGGGAAGGTTTTGACTCTCAGTTTCTGGAAGCCTGATAAGGAACTAAATATGTTGGCCATTTCAGTTTCTGGGAACTCTCTAACAGAGCAGGAACTAAATCTATTTGCCAAAACGGCAATGATTTACCGTCAGATTATAAAGGTTTTTGACAGCAGAAATGATGAAGAGGCTTCGAGTAACTGGGAGTCAGTCTTCTCCAATAATATCAATCTCACCTTTACATGAGCCCCGCTTTTGACTAAAGAAACTTTGACAATTCATGACCATCACCAGCTTATAGAACTTTACAACTAAAGATTTTTAATAGCGTTTGAACTTTGTTGCTCCAGAGGCCATCTTATGAGCTCTTAAAACCCGTGCTAGGGCGACTTTTTGTAGCGAAGCTATAGCGCGTTTACATCGATACAGTAGCAATGCTGTAGCATGTTGGCATCTTTTCTATAGCGTTTGCAAATGCGACTAATGCGCGTTAGTAGCGATGCTGTCGCGCGCTTGCGAAACACGCAGCAGCATGTCTACAAAAAGTCGTCGTGGGCGAGGGGCCTTAGCGCGATCCATTTGACGACCTAAACTGAACTGTAAAAGGGATGGAGCAGAGTGACTGATAATTAGTGACCGATACTTATACACAATATTGTACTCATGATTACAAACAACTTTCCCAAAGAAACATTTTTTTATACCCATTAGTTTTATCACAATAACAAAACAGCTGTTCGCGCAAACTCGCGCGCGCGCCTCCGACCTCTCAGCTGTTAGTCGCGTAACGCCGTTGTCTCGTGTACCTTACCTACAATAGTGATAGGGCACTCGCGCCGCTTGCAAAGCCGTCGGTGTATGTAATCGGTGTCCGTACCTACATGTACCAGATAATTAATATAAGTTAAAGTGTAAAAAATGTTTCTTTGGGAAAGTTGTTTGTAATCATTAGGACAATCACGTGTTTAAGTATCGGTCACTAATTACCAGTCACCCTGTCTATGGTGTTTAACTCCATCTTTTTTTTTTGTTCGCTCGACTGACATTTCTATACTTCATGATAAGGCCCCAGACAGCCTCAGATCTGTAGTTGCATTTTTCTCATCCAATCATGATCTAGGGTTGCTACGACGTTCAAAGTAAGATTATTTCATTCTTATTTCAGTGTGGGTGAGAGATTGCGCTAGATAACTTGTATAACTCTTTCTCTTACCCACACTCGAATAATAATAAAAAAAAATATTTGAACGTCATGGTAACCTCCCTATAATGTGTGTCACCTCTCAATAATAACAAGGGCGGTTCTTCCAGATGGAACGCACCATTCCCTACCCTGGAGGAGGAGTTCAACATAATGACGGCGCCGCCAGGACCCGACCATGTGGTCCTGTTGGATGATGGTGAGTTAAGAACGTTCTGAACGGTGAAGTTGCTAGTGTACTTCTAGACTTACCTAGACTGTGTTAATACTGATTAGGCTAGGATATGTTTAAGGATCAAGTTAGCTTGACAAAAAGGGCTGATTAAGATCTTATAGTAATATATAATAAGCAGAATCAGCCTTTTAGCGGTCCCACTGCTGGGATTCAGGCCTCCTCTCTAGAAGAGGGAATGGGCCGTAATCCACCACGCTGGCCCAGTGCGGGATGGTGAATGTCACATGCCTTCGAGGTTTTGGTTTTAGGACATCCCGGTTTCCTCACGATGTTTTCCTTCTCAGTTTTGGGAGCGGTGGTGATGAAAACCATTATACAAAGTAATGCGTCTGGCTGGGTTTTGAACTCGCGACCTACAACTCGTAAGTCCAGGCCGTTACCTCTTGGCCTCCACTGCTCTGAGCAATCAATATATATGGTATTCAATTCTGCCCTGCTCCAACTTTCCGAGATGTAACCGTGCCGATAACCGACCAACTTAATCTTCTTGGTGTTACGTTGACATCAACTCTCAACTTTGGGCCAAACATCGAAGCAAAGGCTCGCAAAGGTCAGACAGTACTTCACGCCGAAACAGCTGCTCAAACTTTATCAAGCGCTAGTTCGATCGTGTATGGTGTTCGCTCTTGTCTTTGGGACGGATCTGCCAGATAACAGCTTGATGCACTTGAGGCAATTGAGAAGCGAGCTAAGAGGAAATGATGCACTCATCGAGTTGAGGCTTCAAAGTTTTGAGCATCAAAGTCGAGTTGCTAGCCGGTCGGTTTTCTACCGGTGGCATTTCGGGGAGTGTGCGTTGGAATTGCACAGCCTTATTCCGCTAAGCGTGGTCCATCATCGAACCATCAGGCGTACGGCGATGCGCCACTGGTACATAGTGGACAGTCTTCCTATACGCACAAAACGTTTCAGAAACATATTCACTATCGGCGTTTGTGTTTTCTGCAGCCCGATTCACGTAATGAAAACCGTAACGATATCGTAGCGATTTAGTCGTTTAGTTAGACCATTTCCGTATTCCATCAATCGAGTTTGAACGACACCGATTTTAAAGTCGTTTGAAATTTCGGCGAAAAAAAATCTGTATTACAATATCCTGGACTTCGATCGAACGACTTCAAAACTTCAACGATATTTGGCTGGTTTGATTTTACGTGAAGCAGGCTACTGATAGCTACAACTTAGGGGTCTTTAAGTCCAGAGTAAATAGGTCACTTCTACGCAAGCATTTTCTATCGTCGACCATATCGTCGCTTTCCATTAGTTGAGATAGTGGTCAAGCGCAAACATAAATTAATAAAAAAAAAATGTATTTCTTGAGTCTCAGAAGGTGATACCAAAACTTGTTAGACATTTTTACCTGATTAAAAATGTCTGACGTCTATATTGTAGTCTTAATTTAAAACCCCTCATATAATTTGAGTTCTCCAATAAAGCGCGTTGTATATTTATTATTCTTTTTCTACTTTCATGCGTACTTTTACAGAGAGCCCGTCAAGAGTGCTATTTTATGACGTAGCAATATTGTGTAAGACTTTTTATACGTACATAATTTATATCTCAAGTATCTAGTCCGTATCCAGCATGAAAAATAAGTTACTAATGATTTGGACACAATATAATTCGGACACACTGTCCGAGTTTGCACATTTTGTTTTTAATACTGTTTTAATTGATGATTCGGACACCACCAAAATTGAAGCTATTTATTACATCCAGATAAAAAAGGCTTCAATTATAATATAAAAAAAATAGGTACTCGAAGTTGCCGCTTTATATCTAGCCTAAAATAGTTTTGGTGGTGCGCTATTTTCCTCATTTTGTTTTTATTTGTCTGTATTAAACAGTGTCTGCCCGAATTGTCAGTGAAAAAAATATTGAAATAAATATGTGTCAATCTCGATACTGTGTCCGAATCGTCAGTAAGTCAAAAATAATTGGCTTAAATTTTTTTTTCTGCCGTTTTTTATATATAATTTTTTTTCGTCCACAGAACGCTTCTTCCAATCAAGCGTGATTACATCAGAAGCGACCGCGATGGACACGACCGGCTCAACGGTCGGGTCGGTCGTCGACACGTCGGACGACATCGCGCCCGACAAGCCGGCGCCCGACTTGCGCTCGCCGTGATCCCACGCTACGTCGGTCGGAGTCGCGAGTGTCGGACATGTTGGGTCGGTCGGTAATGTCGGATCTGTAATTAGTGTTGAGTCTGATACGTCGAGTGTCGGTTCCGTCGCGCCGGCCACCGTGCTCCGTTGGACACCTGCGCCGCTCCCCCACTGGCGACCCGTCTCGCATCGGACTGTTTAATTTCTAAAGTTATCTCTGAATATCGGGGGATTAGTGTAAATATAAAAAAGGAATTAATAAAGGATGAGGTTGTAGTTGAAATTTAGATTTTACAATTTTTACTCTGTGTCGATCGACTGCATCCGTCCGTGTGATGTGACCTTGTCGTGGCGTTCAGACATTTCACATTTTTTAATTTCGACCGACGCGGGTGATCGACATGGTTTTCATTTATTACTTGTTAAGGCGATAACAAAATACAATACTCCAACGATAATTATGTAAAAATAAAGCTACGAAATAAAACAACATATTATATTCTAATATTTTTATAGAATATAAAAAAAAAACAAGTATGATATGATCAAGCCTTCCAGTAATTTAGTGAAATAAAATGTTAATAAAAAGTGCAGCTTATAAAATATTGTTTTGCTGAGCTGTGAGACAGGATAAGCGAATAAAAATGCTTCCAAAGGCGTCAAAACAGTTGAAATTGACGAAAGTGTGATACTATAAGTTGTTTTTTTGTTTCGTTGTTGTGTGTTTTGTAATGGAAATAAAAAATTAAATAAGTGTAAGACTTCGATTAGTTTAAAAAGTATTTTTTTTTTTAATTTATTGAACGAATAATATTTAATAAAGACGAGCCTTGCTTAAGAGATTAGTTTAGTTGTAATTAGTAGCGAACAGAAGTAGTTGATTTATTGTACTTTCGATCGGGATACTCTAACACTAAAATTTTTATAAAATGAAAAAAATTGCAAAAAGATTTTTTACGTAATTTTCGCACAAAAATACACCTGTATTGATCTCAGTGACACAATTATACCAAGACCATTTTTTTTTCATTTTTATTATTTTTACTATTTTTGTGAAAAGTTCTGGGCATCGAAAGAGACAATAAATCATAAGTAGATCGACGTGTGTCGAAGGACATTTTATAGGTGCCTTTCATAAAGAAAACGTAAAATAACTTAATAATAGGGATTTGTAAATTGTAGTGTTCTTTTTGATAAATCCATCCGCTCATACCTGTAACAAATGATTCATTGAATATATAAATAAGAGTTGTGTGTTTTGTAACCAAATTGGTGAGACAAGTGGTACGAGTATGTGGCTAGTCAGTATGCCGAGTATTTATTTTCACACCTTTTATAATTAATTATTTATTTAATAATCCAAATATTTTTTTTTAAATCTAAATTACCAAGATTTTTATAATCGTTATCAAAGTCTCGTGTTCAATGTTAGGTACTTAATATTTTTCGTCAGTTTTGAAATACTGTTACATTGCACAAAATACTTAAATTAATATTTTTGGTTACATAATACACATGTAAAGTACTATAATCCTGTAACTTAAATCTTAGAAATTATTAAGTTTTGTCACTCATGAAAATGATTTTTTTTTTTCGCAATAACAGTGGCCATACGAGGAAAGCTAGTCATTAGAGTTACAATGTAAATTTAATGTTACTTAAAATAATAAAAAAATATTTACAATTATAAAAACCCCTTACGTTTATTAGTAAGGGGTGTGAAACTAAAAATGTGGCCAAATTACACTTAATGAATGAAATCCAAATATATATACACAATTTTTAATAGATTTAGATTTAAATAAGCGTGGTAAAATTAAGTTCGTAGCGAAAACAATTAAGTGACTATAATTCGAGTAGTAAAATCTTACAAAAAACAATTTTGACTCAAAATTCCACGTCACATTGTCATAAAAATCTTAATTTTTTTTTAGTGAGGCTTATAACAGAAAACATCTTAATTTTAATCATCATTCAATCAACAACTTTTACTTCGACGCCATCATAAACATTGATTTTTGGATTTCTATAAAAATAGTGTAGTAGGGGAACGTAGCAATAACTACAAGCAATAAATAAAAAAATAATTATAAACAAAAAAACGGCTTTAGTGAGGCTAGAATTTGGTACTGAAACGTAGTGTGACCTATATAAACGATTCGCGATATATTTTCTATAGACAGATCGGCGAGAGGCTGGGTACTATGTAAAATGATAAATATAATGCAGTTTGGTACAATTAATAGCTATTTGACAAAAAAAGTATATTAGACTTACAGCTATAGTCGAACTAGGCAGAAAGGCGGGATTAGTCAATTGCTAGCTATAGAAAACATTATTAGAATACGGAAAAAAAAAACATTAGAAAGTAATAGTAATGTCATTAAGGCTTGTTGAAAACAGAAAAAAAACAGTTTCGTCATTGAAAATCTGAAAGAGATAACCTTGAAAAGTGGTAAGGCAATATTGATATTGGTGACGAATTTAAAGCTCATTGGTGCCGAAAATTCTAGACTGTGATTCAATTGTTCATTCAGGACGTGTCTTATATTGAAATAGTTGTTTTTGTATGATTGGCAATGCACAGTGGGTGCTGTATAATACAAACTAAATGTATTGTAAAATGGCAGATTCGAACATGTTGTATGAAATGCATTTGTTATAATTGTAAAGATTATCGTAACAGCGATTGTAAGCTGAGAAATGTAATTTTTTTGACAGCGTAAGTAGAAACGGTAGATTTATTTGATAGCTTTGCAGTAATTTATATGGATGTGACTAATACAAGATTTTGTATGGACAAAAAGTTATGATGGAATATTGAAAATTATGTATTGGTCGCGGCATGTATTCTTTCGTTTGATTATTAGCACCATTAATACGATATGGAGTAATAATTGAAAGCCTAAACATTATGTGCCTTAGATACAACAATATTGTATGATATTTATGATGCGTTCTATACAACGTGCTAACTAGAAATAAATGATAAACATTATTTTGAATGCCTGGACTTTGAACGATTATCTTCATTGTTAGAATTTATTTCTGCAAAGGCTTGTATGTACTCCCAAAGATTTTGTAACCTCGAAATGCAACTTTTATTATTAAATTAGGCCCAATGTTCGGAAAATTGTATGTAACCTTTAATGATGTATTAGTTTTTCCTTTAAAAAATTCTCTATGTTTTCTGACATTTTTTTTTTATATCTATGAGAAATTGTGAGTAACTGGGCACCCAGCAGTCTGGAAATTGATTTCGAATCCAGAGAAATAAATTATAACCCTCATGTAATAATATTTGTACGATTAAGTAACGCTTTTACGCGTAGTTTCGCTGAAATATAAGAAATACTTCTATGATATTGTATAATTTTAGTAATTACCTACATTGTACCCATTTATGTACCTATATACTTTACTGGCATGTATATTCTTAATCTACGCAACTCGGAATAGCCACGCTTTTTTTTACGAAGTAGACACCTCTTTGATTCTCGCATGGCTTTTTGATCAAAAATAAAATTACAATCCATATATTCTATAAACTTGTATAATAATTTCTTTTAAGTTATTTCTTATTAAAAATGGAACGAAAATCCGTCTTATAAGTTTCGTGGATTTCAAAGTTGAATACATAATACGTAAATAGAAAAAAAAAACTAATTGTAAGGATAATTAACCAATAGAGAAATACTCCTAGTTACGAATTTTTAGTTCATCTGATGTGCAATTATGATTAACTGTTTTTTTAGCGAATTTGTTAATTTTTATTAGTAGTATTATGATTGTATCCATTATCATTGTATGTAAATATGTTCCGGAGTGTATTTATATTTTTTTATTTGTATAATTAACATTAGAATGCGTTTATATCTTATGTTTGTCATCGGTCATGTCCTCTGCGCTTTCATTTTCATTTAGGTTTTTACAATTTTTCTTTATTTTTTAAAATAGATACTCACGAGTCGAATGACTTATTCCAACGAGGGATTTATTCAGGAAAATAACGATTGCTTTGAAAAGTTGGAATAGATCATTAGATTCATGCAATAAACTAAAGATAGACTTGTAAAAATGTTATAACATGTATTTTTAACCTATACATAGTAAGATATTTATAGAATTTTAGTCGTTTAATTATTTCGAACGACTTGTTATAAAGAAAATTGGTGCTTAAAGCTTAAAAACAAAATATGACGGCACTTTGTCGTGTGTGTATTGTCGTGGAAGGGGTCAGAGCATTATGACATAGCATGCGTTGTTATGCTTTCTTGCGATACAGAATCGTTTATTCGAAATCGAAAAAAAAAAACCGTTAGAAAATTTATTCGAGCCCGCCGTTACAAAGTTAGTGCGTGCGGATTTCATATAATTATTTTTATTTTATTTTTTTTGTTTATTTTGTTATTTTTAAAAGATGTAAAATAAACGACTTTATATCGTAATGCGAGCAGTTATAATAATGTAGGTAAACTTTGCTCAATATCGATGAAAAAACTGAAAGTGTTACAGTTGATGCAATACAAACAAACAAACATAACAGTTGCGTTTTATTTTTATACATTAGTAGTAAGTATAGCCATCTGAGTCAATGAACCTAGAAGCATCAAGCATTCATCACCATGTTTTGCTTCAGAATTCCTTGTCGGACTCTGTGTTTCCTGATAGCTACAACCCGGGAATCTTTAGGTCGAGAGTGAATAGGTTTCTTCTAGGTAAGCGCGTTCCATCGTCGCTCTATATTTCAGGTGAGATAGCGGTCAAGCGCGAACCTATCAACAATAAAAAAAAAGTTTTTGTTATTTAACAAAAATATTTTTTTACTTTGAAGAGAATTTTGTCTGAGTGGGCAACTCGAGGTACATTTTCATACAACCACTCTTACGTGATTGTGTTAATTACACATGTTTCTCCAGTTAACTCTTTGAATGCCGTAATTAGAGACACAATAGAAAGACAATTGCTTATGTCGAACTGTGTAACATAAGACATTCAAAAGGTTAAGTACCTTTTTGGATACACAGATATTTTTGTGGATATAGAATAGAAATCAAAACATAAAAACGAATCCAGTAAATACTTCTGAAAATCTGCTGTTTACGTGTATTTTGGTCTCCATAATCATCTCGTTATTAAAAATATTAAAAAGTAGGTATGTTTGTAGAAGCCTTGCACATTTAATTCAGCCCCCCTAGCCAAGTTACAACCGTATCGTGTCGAATTTCGTTCTCCAATCGGTAACGCTTCGGTGTCAGCAATTGTAGAAAACGATAACTGGCTAGCCATGTTGACGCACCTGCGTCGGCCGCTCGTTCTTCTATGTAGCGTTGGTTTATCAAACGATGTAGCATAAAACGTTGTAGAAATTCATTCTATCATTTTGAACGATGTGAACTTGGCTACGAATTTTCTATTCGTTTTTTTCCGACCACGCGATTTACGTTGAGATGACGTAATTCTCATACGTTTTATCACTTTTCGACAGCGTTAACGCTTGCAGAATAACAACTTGGCTAATCGTGCTGATTCTAAATGACGAATTTTTGTGGAAAAATTTTAAGGGTTTAAAAAAAACACTTATTTCCAGGAAGAAGTTTTTAGGAATATTCGAGTAAATTACAGAATTACCAAATGCCAACAGAGTTTTCTCTCTTCATCAAACATCGCGTTGGATTGCGTTAAATGAAACAAAAAGCTTTTAAACCATGCTCAACGTTGACGATAGTCGAGTGGAAAAGGATAGGTAGGTAGAGTCTGTCTAGAAAGTCAAATGACTTGGGTAATTATTAGGATTTAAAGAAATCTGATGTAGTCAACACTGGTTCAATATCAAGGTTGATTAAGAGATATTGATCATTGTCTACTCATTGAAGAACCTTAAAAGTATCGAATATGAGAGTATTTTTTAATTGATTAAATATTACACAAAATTTCCAAGTCGGTTAACTTTATAGACAGACTTATTTGAGATGTTAAGTCGATTACATTTCTAATATGTCATTGCAGTTACATTTTCAGAAAGAAGAAGAATCAATTTCAATTCAAATATTGGCGCCAATCGACGTCATTCCATCAAACTGCTTATTTAAACAAGCGCCATCTATGCAGCCGAAATGGAACTAACTCGATTCCTGACGTCACAAGTGGTAAAACCTTATTTTCGTTGTTCTATGTGCAATGTTGGTTAACGGCTACGATTATTACTACGAGGTAAGTCAAATTGATTACTAATTAATCGTAATTTAATGATTAGGTACTATAAGCTGTAATGATTGACAATCATGTTTTTAAAGAGTGTATCCAGGTCTTTGCATATGGTGCATTTTTTGCGTAATTGAACTCCTTGGTCCAATTTATAAGGGACTGGTACCAAAGTATAGTTTTGATTTTGGAATCCTAAAAAAGAGAGATTGAGTTGGTTGGTTTGGTTTTTGCGAGTTTTTCTTGATTAGTTTGGTGAACAGCTGATTAGAGTTCGGTATCTAACTATCCTAGTATTCTTTTATTGAGTTTGTTTATATCTACATTTGTGTTTTGCGCAAGTCTGTGCAAGAATGCTGCTTTTTTTCTGCAATAAAAATGAGTTAGCTAATTGATGAATTTTGGTTTAGATAATTTTTTTAGACATTTTTTCGATCTGTTAGACAATTAGTGAACTATCTAAACCGATAGACACCGGTCACAGACAGAGTATACTACATAATTCCATCAAGTTTCAGCTCACTAACACAATTAAAGTCAAAGTCAAAAGTTTTTTATTTCACATAGGCCTACATGGACACTTATAAAACGTCAGAAGCTAGTGCACGGTTCGAAATTGGTCGTTTCCTATGGAGAAGAACCGGCAAGAAACTCCATGGTTACTCTTTTAAAAAAGTGATTGTAGTTACAATATTTCCATATTACAGTAGGTATTAATAGGTATTATTTAAGAACAGTGTAAACCGGTCTATATTGTACTCAAAAGAACAATAAAATCATCAAAATAATCATTTAAAAAAAGTGAGTCAAAATATGAAGTAATCTAGGAATTCGTGGAGTCTACAGTGTTCTTCCATTTACATTATAAAAAGAGGCTATATATAAAAAAAAAATTCATGTCGAGACTGCCAACATACACAGTCACCTACATAGCGTGTGCTGAGCAATGGTGCCAACGCAAGCCACGCACGGGGTAATAATACACCCCACACGCCCCTCGGTAACCGTACAAGTTCCTAGGGGTACAATTTAGTGGGAGCTGAGAAAATTACCGTCACACGTAGGTACGATGGGCCAGCCGTAGATATGTAGGTATATAGTATAATCAGCCTTTTAATGTTCCCACTGCTGGGACTTAGGCCTCCTATATAGGAGAGGGAATCGGCCGTAATCTACCACGCGTTGGTGAATGTCACATGTCTTCGTATTTTTGGTTCTAGCACATGCCGGTTTCTTCACGATGTTTTCCTTCACCGTGTTGAAAGCGTGACGAAGTAAATTACACAAAGTAATGTGCGTAGTTGGGTTTGAACCCGCGACCTCGTAAGTCGGGACCATTACCACTCGGCCGCCACTGTTCTGGTACTACTACTGTCTATACTAATATTGTAAAGAGCAAAGACTTTATTTTTGTTTGGATGTTACGATTTAACTCAAAAGATATCTACTGGTCTAGTTTAAAAAATTCTTTCACCAGTAGAAAGCTACTTTATTATTAAGTAAGACTATATTGTCTATTTTCACGTAGGTGAAGCCGCTGACAAAAGCTAATAATACATCTATTAGTACTGTATTAAATATACAAGGTGTAAGGGACAGCCCTCCACAAACTTTAAGGGCTTGCTCAGTACATGAAACTGAACAACCTTCCGCAAGACGTTTTTTCCGAAGACGAAAAAGTAATCGGCTTCTTCATAAAAAATTATGATTTTGATTGTATGGAGAGGCCGATTCTTCGTTGCAATGTCGTGTCATCCCACACTCTATCTCATGTTCCTCAATCTTTCCCACATGAATCTGCATCTTGATTCATAAGTCATAATCTATACCAACTTATTATAATAAATCTGTAGAAATTTTTACATTCATTGACTGTTAGGCGGTACGAAGTTCAATAAGTCAGCTAGTTTGGAATAAAAGTTAAAAAAAAAAACGTGATCATGAAAAATACAATTTGTCACCCAAAAGGCGGCAGCCTAGTTACCTGTGACCCCGTGTGTCTATTCGTTTCAGTGAGTACTCAAATGAATGGACACACGGGGTTAATAGTTAGTTTTAAAACATTGAATAGGTAACACGTCGCTCTCATTAATAGTTTTTTAAGCTCCACGGGCTTACAGACGGCAAGCAATGTGTAGCTTGTCGTCTGGCCATGCGGTAAGAACCAAACCACAACATAGATAGAGATAGGTAGAGAAAACAATCTCAAGTATATACTTCACTTTTTATACCTACGCTCAGTGGACGCGCACTAATGAGCGTTTGAGTCGGAATTGTTCGACGAGTGATTCGAGACGCGCCCAAGACATCGTGTCCGTGAGCGGTGTCTTTGTGTGCGTTGCTCGAGCGCACTTTGCATGTAGATTGACTTCTGTACCTTATTTTGTGACCAAACCCAGGTTAATAGCGCATTGTGTTCCATGTGTTCTTCAAAAAGTTGTCAGCAAGACTAACGGGGCTAGTACCTGATGGCTGATACCTGCTAGGGCTGCATCCTTGATAAGAAACTATAGAAACCCAGGTTTTGCAGAGGTGCCAATTTTACTACATTATTTGTAGTATACCCGAAACACGCGCCTAGTATTTTACAAGTTTTAATTTAGTTTCACCTGTCCCGATGTTTGTCTGTCATTTTTGTTTTTCTCGATGGGAAATATCATCCTATGACAACCCCCGCTCTTGGACGGAGTGGGAGATAGTTTCAGACTCTTACTGACTAAAAAACCCATCCCGTTCCTTCAAGCCTTCATACCGGGGCTCGAGTGCCCCTGCTATTGCTGACAACTCCTTGAGGCACGTGGGAACAGCGCGCACCGTCGACGACTTCGCATGCATGTGTACCTTAATCAGATGATAATGCAACATTATTATGATATAGCTGATCTGATGATGGAACGGGAAGGTGGCTATAGGAACTCGGTAGTCAAACGACATAACCCCATCGAGTTTGGGCTCGAATGATTCGTCTTGACGAGCATTAATTATACAGGTATAATTAATGCTTTAAAAGCTTTCTATGAAAAAAATATTTTCATTAAAATCTTGTTTATGTAAAGAATCTATGTACTTTCATAACTGTACCATGAAAAATCACAAAGTTATAAGCTTGAAATGTTATCAGATTGTCCGCACATTCATGGTCACCGAGCCATCCGGGCGACTGAGGGATTGTTTTGCTCTCACAGCCAGTTGTGCGCTGGGTTGGAATGCCCGCTATGACCTGCCGTGATCTGTGTTGTACTTAGCGTCGATAGTGTCCAACTTGTGACCTTTTTGAAATATTTTTGGAAAAAATATATAACATTTTGTAAAAATTATTGGAATTGATTCTGTTACTAATTCTGAAAAAAAACTTTACAGGTTTTGTTTATATACTAAAAATAGTGTTGTTTACACAAATCTTACCCATTTCCCTTCTAGAACCGCGGGGATTTTTTGAAAAGGGAACCCGTAGACTTAGAACGCAAAGGGCAACTGAAGGACACAGGTGTGGGTTTAGTCAGTAAAAGTCTGACATGCTCTCTCGCTCCACCCAGAGTGGGAGAAGTAATTGAATTTCGGCACTTTGCTTTACTTGGAAAACCCAATAGTACATTTTGCTCGACCCGGGAATCAAACCCAGGACACTACGTTCAGCTATCGGACCACGAGACCAAGACCTTCTTTATTCCTTATCTGTTAGTGGAAACTGTATCAAAAAAAAAAAACTACAAGACCTAAAGCTTGAATTGCGGAAAGCTATTTTTAGGGTTCCTTACCCTAAGGGTAAAAACGGGACCCTATGACTAAGACTACACTGTCCGTCTGTCTGTCACCAGGCTGTACCTCATAAACCGTGATAGCTAGACAGTTGAAATTTTCACAGATCATGTATTTCTGTTACCGCTATAACAAAAACAAATACTAAAACAGAATAAAATAAATATTTGAGTGCCCCCACTTAAATATTTATTTTACATTTTATTTATTGCCCACATAAAACACAACCTATTGTCACTCAGAAATAAAGCAGCTTTTTATCGGTGAAAAAAATTTAACAATCGGACCAGTACTTAGGTAGGTACGTACTTTCAGAGATTACCACCTACAAATTAAAAAACAACAACATAAAAATGAAAAAAAACAAACCTTACTCATTAATATATTAGTGTAGATTATTCCCATACAACAAATGTGATTTTGTACCGTTTTTGCTACGAAACGATAAGTACGGAACCCTTTTAACGCGAGTCTAACTCGCACTAGGCCGGTTTTTCTTATTTAGTTATTTAGAAATCCAGCTAAAACCTTTCGCAAATTGTCTACCAAAACCTCAGACGTAGCGTTCTCGTCATCCATTCTACACAAATTCCTTTTTAACTACACAACTGACAAAGGCATTAAAAGAACATTAAATAATCATAAGACAACCTAGCCACGCTAAAACCGAATCTTTTAACACTTACTCGCAACGTCTAAACGGGTAGAAATATTCCCGGAACAGTACAAGTACGTATTAAATAATCCAATAAATCGAAATTTCTAACAATCATTGGCAAAAGGGATCGCGAAAATCAATAGTCGATGGTTTGTTTCAACCCAGCAAGTCGCCTACAAACCACGGAACATGACGTATAAACTTTTATACAGTTTTTCTCACTTGGAAATTAAGCTTTATCTTTAAGAAAATAGAGCTGCAGTTTGGTTGGAAAACCTACAGAGTTTTGACATTACGCCACTATGCACCAGAGAACAGATAATCGACGCCTAGCCTTGTGCGATATCGATTTTGACAACGGCTACTTTCACTGAAACGCAATGGGAAAAATATAGCTATCTCCCTCGCTCTCGCGAGTAAAATAGTAGCGCAGAGAGGGATAGCTTCGGCGCCGCAAC
This sequence comes from Mythimna albipuncta, assembly GCA_929112965.1. Taxonomy (NCBI): domain Eukaryota; kingdom Metazoa; phylum Arthropoda; class Insecta; order Lepidoptera; family Noctuidae; genus Mythimna; species Mythimna albipuncta. The sequence goes on along the minus strand of OV815983.1, from coordinate 14,511,611 downwards.
TAGGGGTCGCCGCGGCGGCGTTGCCATGACGACAGGTCACCGGGAGGGTATGATTTCCAATATAATAGCTCGATATTTTTAGGTCAAAATGTCGGACTTGATAATAAAAGTATTTATGAACGAGAATAAGCTGGAAATATGCATGGATGACAGTAATGTGACGATGGTGGTGGACAAAAAAGACTACGTTATTGATTCGGTAAGATTTTTATTGGATTTTGACGCATTGCAAAATGGCGGACGCTGTTGATAAAATAAATTATTGATTTTCTGACAAACATCGATAATAAAGTAGTTGGTAGATAAGTTTAGTTTTATAATAAGTGGATGAAACGTAATTTTCTATACAAGATAGGTACGTATTTTATTAGTAGTTAGTTTTTTTTTTTTGTAAAAATCAAGAAATCTTATTGGATTTTGGCAACTATCTATTTTTATCTAAAAAAAAAACTTTTCTGTATTAGGTCGAATTCTTTCTTCAAATTGAACGTTTCATTTTGATTCAAGAATCGTAGACTAGTTTCTGCGAAAGGCTTCGCCCACGTGAATATGTCTAGGTTAGGTTGTTCAGAGTCGAGTCGTTCAGTAACAATTGAGCATTTACATATAGGTACCTATATCAGTCCAGCAGTTTTTGAGTTTATTTATTACAAACAAAATTATTCTATTGGTTTCTGTTTACTATATCATCTTTACTAGGTATACGGCTTTGCCTGTATGCAAGTAGAAAATAAACCTACCGATAGGTAGCCTGTCACTCAGTGACAAAGTACCTAGCATTTTACCGGTTGGTAAAAGAATTAATAAACCGGGTCAGTAGTAGTTTTGTGTTTATTTATTACAAACAAAAATAAAATCTTTACTTACTCTTCATAGTTAATACTACCAGTGCCCGCGACTTTGTTCGCGTGGACTACAAGATTTTGAATTTATTTTTTCTAAAATAAAAGTAGTCCTTATTACATCAGCTACCTGCCAAAAAAAGTCCCCTTAAAATCGGTCCAGCTATTTCAGAAATTAGCCCGGACAAACAGACAGACAAAAATTGTAAAAAAAAATATTTTGGTGGATAGCATATATGCATGTAGTAAAAAGCAATCATTTTAATATTACAGACATTCCAATTTTATTTATAAGTATAGATGTATAGATTAGTATCATCGATATGTAATAAGAGCGATAAATTACTAATCTTGCGCTGCAGCGAACTTCTGTTCTAACTTTTCAGTGTTTTGACGAATACTTTCCATGAAAATGGTCGTCTATCGCTAGAATATGAGTCGATGATTAGTATACTTAGTTTAAAGGCCATCACCTTTTCCTGCTGGTGGGCTCGTGCTTCGCTCATGTCCGGCTCCACTAGCGTAGATCCACCTTGACGGTATTTTTTTTATGGTGGGAAAAAATCATGCACTGACATCCTCCGCTCTTGGACGGAGCGGCAGATAGTGTCAGACTCTTACTGACTAAAAGACCCACCCCGTTTCTTCTAGCCTTCATACCGAGCTCGAGCGCCCTTTCGGATAACCCTGGTCCCAGTAGGCTTCGACCCGGCTGGGTCCCTGGTTGCTGACAACTCCTTGAGGCGCGCGGGAACAGTGCGCGCCGTCGACGACTTGGGCTTGGTCCGGACAGTTACCGGACGGCCGGACAGCCAGCTACCCATTGCTCACTGTCCGCAAGCCCGCGCCTATGGTGGCCGGAAATCGGGATCAGAATCCCGGCGGCAGCGGCGGCGGCGATAACGCCGTTGCCTGATGCGTTCGGCCTCCTCCTTTGCGAACCTTGACGGTATGGACTATGGACAGAATCTTCTGTGTTCTAAAACCAAAATACTGTTCGCAGTACGATGACGATGACTAATCTTGGACCAATCTAGCTCGCAGTGTTGTGTTTGTGCCGCCGCTGCGGCTGCGGAGAACCTCAAGCGGCGGAAATATATTAACCTTGTTGAAAGTTATATTTTCGAACCGTTTGGGGTTGAAACTCTCGGATTCCCGTGCTCTCAATCGTGATTGTCCGAGTGCTCTCAAGTTGTATAGAGATCTGTCGAAACTTCTTGTTGACACTTCGCGTGACCCAAAGGGCTGGCTTTTATCTCGGACAGAGGATAAGCAGTGCCATACAGCGTGGCAATGCCACCAGTCCTTTGGGTATATTAAACAGTCGACAGCGATGTGGTAGAGTTTTTGAACGCCATATTTTTTTTTGATTTTAGTTGTAATTAGCGCAGGGTTTTATTAGTACCTTTTTTTGTTTTACTCGTTAATTATTTTTTAAAATTATTCGTTTTTAATTAATAAACAAACTCTCTATTGACCATGTATTATATATATATCTACGATTGGTAGGCCATTACATAAGCAGAAGTGACTGTATGATGTAGACATAGGTTCGTTTTATATATCTCTATACTACCTGACCCCTGCGGTAATACCTACACTGGTTAGTTGCTGGTTGGATTTCCAAAAATCTCTTCTTAACCCTTCCTGTGTCATAAAAGGAAGCTTTTTAGGGTTCCGGACGTCAAAAGGAAAAAACGACAACTTATAGGATCACCGTCTGTCTGTCTGCCTGTCGGTCATGTCGAGAACGCTTGGAGATATAAAACCATACACTTACTCAAGTCTGGGGTCCCTTCAAGCTGCGAAAACATTAAACTTCTAAGTTAACGAATAAAAAAGATACGGCCATGTATGTTGCAAAGGAAATTATATTTTGATTTTCTCAAAGATCGAAATTTTGACATGGAATCCTGAAATTTGGCACAAAGCAAGGTCTTATAGCACAAGTATAGGTAAAAATTAAAGAAAAAAAAAGAATGCAATTCGAAAAAAATCTTAGAGACTTTGGGTACTTATTAACTTAGAAAAAACTAAAAAAAACTTAGAATCTCGGGAATTGTAGTTTGCACGGAACCCTCAGTGCGCGAATCCGTCTCGCACTTGCCCAGTTTTTATTTTATTTTGTATCGGCTCTCGTTTGAGCACTATCTCACCTGATGGTAAGTGATGATGTGGTCGACGATGGAGCTCGCTTGCCTAGAAGTAACCTATTCACTCTTGACTTAAAGATCTCTAGGTTGTAGCTATCAGGCAGAGGCATAGTACATCAGGGGGTCCTTTTTCTTTCATAAATTCTATGAGACTACTGTTTACCATCAGGTGAAATAGTGTTTTTTTATATCCCATTGCTCGCCGTCCTCCAGCCCGTGCCTACGGTGGCCAGAAATCGGGATCGGAATCCCGACGGCGGCTTTTTTTTTTCTTTTTTCGATGGGAAAAATCATCTTATGACAACCCCCGCTCTTGGGCGGAGCGGGAGATAGTGTCAGACTCTTACTGACTAAAAAACCCATCCCATGCCTCCATACCGGGGCTCGAGCGCCCTTTCTGATAACCTCCTGAGGCGCGCGCGCGGTAACAGAGCGCGCCGTCGACGCTTGGCTTGGTCCGGACAGTTACCGGACGGCTGGACAGCGAGCTACCCATTGCTCACTATCCGCAAACCCGTGCCTACGATGGCTGGAAATCGGCATCGGAATCCCGGCGGCGGCGAGAGCGCCGTTGCCTGATGCGGTCGGCCTCCTCCTTCGCTAGCTCATTACTGCTTCGCTGAAGTCGGCGACCGCCTGCCAGTCCTCCTCGCTCCTGACCATGGCCTGTACTAAGGCCCGGCGCGAGAGATCGCCACCGCCGATCGCCCACACGAGGGCACGGCAAGGCTTATCTATTATAAAAAAATAATTCGTTTTTTAAGAGCCCTCGCTTGTGCGAGGTCCCTTTGTGTGTGAGGCCGTGCATTTAAATTGAGCATTGCTCAATTTAAATGAACGGCCCAAAGCACACTCCCCGAAATGTAAACGTTAAAAAACTGTCAGGCTTGCAATCTCTCTCAACTCGACAAGTGCATCATTGCCGATGACCTTGGCTCGCTTTTCAATCGACTTTAGTGCATCAAGCTGCTATTTGGCCCATCCCAAAGACCAGGATCAATCATCGAACACGATCACTATCGAACTTGCGCTTGATTAAAGTTTAGAAGCTGTTCCGGCATGAAGTACCGTCTCATCTTTGCTAAGATCCCCAAATTTTTTGATAGCCAGTTGAGCTTTTGCCTCGCTGTAAGAGCCAAAATTGATGGTGGTTACCACCAGGTAGGATCGCAGTCAAGCACTGTCTTTATGATTTAAAACAAAAACCGGCCAGAGCGTGTCGGGCCACGCTCTGTGTAGGGTTCCGTAGTTTCCCGTCCGTTACAATATGTGTGTCCACTTAAGAGTTAAAAAAGTACAGCGCCATTTTTTGGGAAAATGGGTTACTAATTTGTATAAACTAGATGGGTTATGTATGTTGGGGTTTCGGTGGTAATTTCGGATTGCGAGAACCGATTTTAATAATTCCTTTTTTTATTTAAAAAAAAAAAGATACGTTCAGGATAATAAAATATGTGAACTAAGTTAAAAAAATGCTTAATAAATTACAAACTTAGTTCATAAATTATTATGAAGAACACTTCTAAACTGTTAACCTTTCGTATGCCGTAATTAAAGACACAATTAAAAAGTTATTGTGTCTCGCGTAGATCCACGTTCCGGACACACAAAGGTATAAACCCATCATATTTAAAATAATTTTCCTAGAAAGTCTTTATGAAGTTCTACTTTTGTTCTGTGTATTATTTTCATATTTTCTAAACTTATGGTTCAAAAGTTAGAGGGTGAACACTTTTTTTTTTCTTTTGGAGCGATTAATTGTTTCCGAAAATATTAACATTATCAATATATATTTTAGTGAAATCATATTCATTTTTAAATACCTATCCGACAATAAAAGGTGTAAGGGACAGCCCTCCTCAAACTTTAAGGGCTTGCTCAGTAGAGGAAACTGAACAACCTTACACAAAAAAATTTTTCAGTAAACGAAAAAAAAATCACCTTTTTGAGAGCAGTGGTGATGAATTAAATTACACAAAGTAATGCCCCTGGCTAAGACTAACATAATACATTTTTATATTAATAAAAGAAATAAAATAATTAAAAAAAAAAACAGAAAATAATATTATAAAGAAAATATGTTCGAGCAAAACGGCCGTACGCTTAGCATAATGCTGTGTCCACACGCAAAAATGCAACGAGTCCACAGCGCTGGTTTTCAGCGTGGGCCGGTAACAATATCGACTAAACGAGTCGGCAACGGTGTGGTGTGTCAATAGATTTAAATAAAATAAATAAATTTAAGACAGATAAAATAACAAATCGAAATAAATAAGTAAGAAGTACGATTTTCTACAAACGTATAAAGTTGCAACATTACACCACATTTTCAAGAAGAATGATGGCTTAAAAAACAGCTAATCAGGCGGTTACGACACGGGAAAAAGAAAAGGCACGAGGCCATTATTTTGGCGGCTTCGTCCGCGTGACTTTTCAAAAAACCCATTCTTATTGCTCGCCCACATCATAAAAGGAAGCCTCGTGCAAAAATTCACGTTTCCACGTCCATTATTTTCAACTGTGTGTTGAGTTGTCAGTCAGTTTGTTTTTGTGTTTGTAAGTTTACATGTTTGTGAACAACGACACAAGAGCGTTCTTAGGCGAATATTACACTGCCACGAACCACGCAGCGTAGTGCGTGAATGCGTGTCTCAACATTGCTTGTAAGTGCCTTTTTCCTATCACGTGTATTTTAGCCCGCACGCGGTTCTCGTCCGCATGCAGACTGCCCGATCATTTGACACATGTTTTTCCTAACATACGGCTAGAACGCGCGCGGAATGCGGATTGGCTGTGGGCGCGCAGCCCGCGTGCGCGCTATACGAATGCGGGCGGTGATCTTCTGCCTTCAGTGTGGTTTTTACTGTGAAGCGGGTTGCACGCATGCTCATAGTCCGCATATATCGCAAACAAGTTTACCCACTGGTGACACGCACAACGCTGCAGCAGCAAACGAAATCTTTGTCCTGCATGTGGCCTAGAACGTGCTATCACCCGCATGCGGACGAGACCCGCGTGCGGGATAAAATACGCATGACAGGAAAAGGGCCCGTATCTCCGTTTGTATAGAAAACACGCACAGTCCAATACACCGAAACTGCATCCACGCGCGTTCATGCAGATCACGCACATTCATGCGGAGAAACATGACTCACGCGCGTGGGTGCGGGGTGACACGCAAGGTATGGCACACTGAGTCTCGTAGTATCATGCGTGATTTTGTATGAAATGAGTGCGTGCCTGCGTGAATTCACAAAACGCATCTACGCGAGTGAGTGCGTAATAAACCCGAACGATGATTCAGATCTGCACTCCCGCAAATACGCGCGTAGGTGCGTTGACACGTAACGTGCAGCGTTATGCGTGGCAGTTTGATAATTGCCATAATGTGGAGCAAATTCCATAAAAAAAAAATAGAGAAAACCCGGTCAAGGACGAGCCAGACTCGCGCACCGGGGGTTCCTTACAAACTTACCTATGTAAATAGTTCAATACCCAAATCAAGTCTCGAAGATTTTTACGAATCGCATAAAAAGTTTTAGCGAAGTATTTTTTTGTGACGTAAATACATGTTTATAATTTATAGACTTTTGCCTATACCTTTGTGCTTTGAGACCTTGCTTAATGCCGAATTTCAGGATTCTAGGTCAATGGAAAGTTCATAGTAAGGTTTTGATTTCTTAGCGCAAGTCAAAATCTTTAGATTAGGTTGATTTAGATATAATATTTGATTTCTTCACCGTTGCTTGTGCTTCAAGCAGTCAGATTTTAAATATCTGTTATTCATTTCAAATTCATATCTTCGCGTCCTGATTAAATGAGTTTTGACAAACGGACAGAGGGACAACAGAGTGATCTTATAAGGATTCCGTTTTTTCCTTTTGAGCTACGGAACCCTAAAAAGGGTTAATTGATAAATGTCATTTATTTTGGAAACGGTTTTACACGACAATTTAAACTGGATGGGACCGGAAGATTGATAGGCCATTGGACCTTAGCTTTTTTTTTATAGAATGTTACTAAATTACTGAGCAGTGATGGCCGAGTGGTAATGGCTCCGACTTAAGAGCTGTAGGTCGCGGGTTCGAACACTATTGTAATAGCAGTCTGCTATTGACTGTCTGTCAGAATGGTTTATGATTGATGTCATAATTGACGATTTTGACAAGTTTGGTAATCTAATAATATAATTTAGTCATTATGACTTTCCAATGGTCAACCACTGACACTCCATTGAAAGAAGTGGCATAAAATAATAATCTCGTACATATTGGCAAATGAACATTTAACGTATGCGGTAATCTGCTAAAACTTTGACAGTTTACTTGATCATTGTTCTACCATTAGAACGTTATTGTACAGTTATTGGTTTTAATATGCTCGATATTATCATTCTAAAACAACTCTATTACGATACCGAACCGAACAATGATCGATCATTATGAATTAGTAGATTACGAACTTTTAGCAAAATGACAATGTGATTGTGTTGGAATGACGACTTTATAAAAATAACAGACTTGGGCCCCAGGCGCATTACTTTGTGTAATTTTTTTTATAACACTGCTCACAAAACGGTGAAGGAAAACATCGTGAGGAAACCGGCATCTCCTAGAACCAAAAATTCGAGGACTTGTGACATTCACCAACCCGCTCTGGGTCCGCGTGGTGGATTACGGCCCATTCCCTTTCCTAGAGAGGAGCACTGAGTCCCAGCAGTGGGAGTACAGAAGGGGCTGATGATAATGATGACTAAATTACTTCTCCTATTCTTGGTGGAATACGACCAACCTTCTTAATAGGTGAAAACATTAGATTTCCATGGAACATCGCTAGTTTACCAGCTGTTAGTAGTCCCACAGACATTATAAATGTCATACCTATGTCGTGAATGAATGCCTTCATTTATTATTGGTGAAAGGGAGCGGTATCGTAATTATGGGTTAGTTTAAGTCTAAAGTTGTGACGTGAAGATTAGCATGTAGATTAGTGGCTTTTACATAGATTTAGGTGAAATAATACTCACAGAGTCGAAAACAAGTAGGCATGTTAAAACTTAATAATAATAATAAGCCTTTTATTCAAACAGTAGGTTGTAAACAATTTGTATAACTTATTTCAAAAAATTTCATGGCGTTTATTTTCTACTGCCTGTATGTCACTGATTGATAAAGGCCTCCTCCAACTGTCGCCATTTATCTCTGTCTTTTGCCAGTCTTGAAACTTAAGATTAAATAAAAAACCGGCCATCCGTAGCAAAAAAACTATGCGAGCCCCTCTGAAATATTTATTTTATTCTGTTTTTTTGGTAATAGTTGTTATAACAGCAACAGAAATAGGTACATTATCTGTGAAAATTTAAACTTACTCTCACGGTTCGTGAGTTACAGTCTGGTGACAGACAGACGGACAGTGAGGTCTTAGTAAAAGGGACTCTTTGCGTACATAGCCACAAGAAGAATTAGATTATAAAATTATAGAGTTGGCGTATAAGCACGATTTCACAGAGGAATTCTCTACCTCGTTTTAAAGTTTTTTTTGTACTGGTTTTGAGTAAATGTGGGGTCAGCAGACACGCGTTACTATGGGATGATAAAAAAGGGGTTGCCATTAAAACAATGTAACGTAACCCTAGGAAGTGGTAGCGGACCCCCAACCCTTCGCTTCCGATGGCTACCACGAAGCCCTCCTAATATATTTTTTAATATCCTTACAATTACAACGGTAGGGCTGCTTTATTATGCATCTTGCGTTGTTTAATAAAATAAATTCATAGTTAATACTAAAAATTCATATTAATATATCGACGTACAGCCGAAACTGCTGGAAATAGGAGCGTGAAATTTTACACTTCTTCTTCTTCCTGCCCTTATCCCATTTTACTTGGGGTTGGCGCAAAATGTTTTTTTCTTCCATTAGGTTTAAAGAATTTTATTCTCATAAGAACAATTACAGTTCACTTAAAATGAGATACAAATAGTTTATAAGTATTGAAATGTTCACATCTGGTGTGTGTTTCCATTCTGTCCTCCTCCCTTTTCTTTCATATCACTCCTCACACAATCCATCTATCTTTTCTTCGGTCTTCCTTTCCCTCTCCATCCATCTACATGTGTATTCAGAACTCTTTTAGTAATATGCTTTTCATCTCTTCTCTTCACATGACCATACCAAGACAAACACAAGCTTTCCTTATATGGGGATCAAACAGAGATATACGAAATTTGCATGAAAAAATCTACAGCGAATTTAGGCGATTATCACATAATGCCACGCACCGCACGCACAGCGTAGCGCGTGAATGCGTGTCTTAACGTTGCTTGTAAGTATCTCCGTTTGTATAGAAAACACGCACAGTCCAACACACCGAAATTCGAAAATGCATCCACGCGCGTTCATGCAGATCACGCTCCTACATGCGGAGAAATATGCACTCACGCGCGTGGATGCGGGGCGACACACGAGTTATGGCACACTGAGTCTCGTAGTGCCGTGCGTGATGTTGTATGAAATGAGTCAGAGCCAGCGTGAATTTACAAAATGCAACTACGCGCGTGAGTGCGTAAAAAACCCGCACGATGATGGAGATCTGCACTTTCGCAAGTACGCGCGTAGGTGCGTTGATACGCAACATGCAGCGTGATGCGTGGCAGTTTGAACGGCTTGTGTGTATATTTGAGTAACCTAGATGGTTTGAAAATATAATTTAACTCGGTAGGTGGTACTGCAATAGATTCTCAATTGTCTATTCTCCACCACACGGGCCCAGTGCGGGTTGGTGGATGACACATGTCTTCGAATTTTTGGTTTCTGGACATGTCGGTTTCTTTACGAGGTTTTCTTTCACCGTTTTGGGATTACGTTAGAGTTCAGGTTACTTTCACCGAATTTTTGATGAGGCAATACCTTGATCAATAAAACACATGTTAATAAAATAAAATTCACCAGAAGGAAAATACACAAAGGAGATGGGTTTTGTCTCCGCTTTAAGTTAACAAAACATTCTGTACTTACGAAGATTTTCCCAAAAGATAACTTTTCGAAAAGTAGACAATAGTTAACCCCAGATGTCTTATCACATTATTATTTTATCCAAACAAAACAGGTCCTCCAACCAAGTCCCCACATCCTTTATAATTCGTTCCCTTCGTCTCAATCTCAACCCTAAGAAAAAAGTAAAAAGGTCAATGCACCCGGAAGGCGCGGCACGCGCGGGCCACAGGTGTGCGCTCGATAATATCGATTTTCGCGCCCCAATCGATACGTGACGTCACGAAACAACATGGCGTCTGCGCGCGCAGCTGTCACGCGATAAAAAAACATGCATGTTGATGACGATGGGGTCGAATAAAATGGGGGATTAACAATATCATTTTTGGGACACGCGAAAGTTTTTTATGGTGGTTGTCGAATTTGAATAGGGTGCTATGGGTCTTTGAACTTAGTAGAGAATAATTTGAATACGTAGATAATGCTTGTTACTCTGGATCATAGCGGTAAAAACTCCTGTATAAATCGCAAAAAAAACCTCTTTTTTGTAATTACAATCTTTTCTATTTCCATCAAAATCTGTTCAAAAGTTTAGATATAAATGCATTGGGAAAGACCCAGTAGGGCCGATGTCTGCTAGCGTTACGGGAATATTTGAAAGAGTTACCGTGGTTTTAGAACGCAAAGGGTAAATGTGTTCTTTGTAGTAGGTTTTAGTCTATATAACTTTGACACATTTTCTCGCCTCGCTCTAGAGAGAGAGAAGATACTTGATGATTTCCCAACTTAAAGCAAACGGACATACTTTAGCATTTACGAGTACAATGTTAGAATCTCTTTCGCTTCTTCCCCTTACGCAAGGTCGGCTTTCTTAATCATGCCGCGCCATTTATTTCGCTGATAAGCATCGTCATCCGTAAGGCTAAGCTTTTGTATGTCCTTGCACACATTTTTTATCCAGGTGACTTGCGGTCTACCTGTCCCTGCCTTCTGTGTAGCCATGGAAAGGGACTTTTTTAAAATTGATATATACGTAAACTAGTGCTTGATTGATATCCCACCTGATAGTAAGCAGTGATGCAAACGTTGATGTGAGGCGTACTAATTTATCAAGAGCCTATCCACTCTTGCCTTGAAGACACCTAAATTATAATCGGACAGGAAGACCGCAACAGGCAAATTGCACTTTTTCACGATATGGTCATCGGGTCTCCGCATACAATATTAGAATAGATTCCTTTATTAAACTCGGTCGCGTAGCATTTCCCGCTTTTCCGCAGTTACATTTGAAAACGGTGACAATCAACTGTCTGTCTATTAATTTTATTAAACCCCAAGCGAACGCCGGGTTCGCGCATATATTATCTTCGCGCACTATTGTGTCTCAAATTGACGGTATCTGAAAGGTTAATCGTCATCATGATGATGATGATTAACCATCAGCCGTATAAAGTTCCCACTGTTGGGACTCAAGCCTCCTTTCTAGGAGAGGGAATGAGCCATAATCCACCACGCGGGCTCAGTGCGGGTTGGTGAATGTCACATGTCTTTGAATTTTTAGTTCTAGGACATGCCGGTTTCCTGACGATGTTATGTTGTTCTATTAATATCGTCTGTCAAATACTGTTGCATTTTTATAGTTGCGGAAATCCTACTACAAGCTCCGCGCACTGTTCCTGCGCGCCTCAAGGAGCTGTTAGCAACAGCAGGGGCCCAGCCGGGTCTAAGCCTACCGGGGCCGGGGTTAGTTTCGAAAGACAGCTCGAGCCCCGGTATGAAGGCATGAAGGAATAGGGTTGGTTTTTAGTCAGCAAGCGTCTGACACTATCTCCCGCTCCATCCAAGAGTGGGAGTTGTCATTGATGATTTACCCATCATTAAAGAAATCCATTTGACAATCTAAACTGAACTGAAGGGATGGACATTTTAACTCGTCATGTTAAGGCCCTGGTCCTGCAATAGTCAAGTGGGCCACACACGTCGATCTGGGCGCGTCGGTCTCCATACATTTTATATGGAAACTAGACTTGTAGAGCTACACTAGATCCACGCCACGCGACGTCGTCCTACAGACCAGGCATCTTACACGTGTGAGTCAGTCTGATGTAGTTCTAGCTAAACTGTTCCAATAATATCTTCCGTCGAATAGTGTTGTACCTAAATAGTTACAGAGGCTCTACCACAAGCTATTAACGTGATCTATTTGAGGACCTATAGTGAACTATAATAGGGATGGAGTTATGTATATATATATACTCCCTAGACGATTTCGGCTGCGGTGACCGGTTACTGATTTAGCGCAACTACGGGTCGGGATCATGTGCTCTAATGTGACTTATATAGCCTATCGTTGCTGTAAAGGAAATTGAGCTATATAGGGTGGGATAGGCTCGCGTTTGACCACAATCTCACCTGATGGTAAGTGATGATGTGGCCGACGATGGAGCACGCTTGTCTAGAAGCATTCAATTCATTCTTGATATAAGACCCCTAGATTATAGCTATCAGGAAACACAGACTGCGGCAGGGAATTCCATTCCTTAGCTGTACGCATAATGAATGTACTCCCAAAACGCTTTGTACGTATAGGTAGGATGTCCACCATGTACCGGAACATGTAGGTACCTTCTCTGATTACATACACCAATGGATTTTCAAGCGGCGCGGGTGTTCTATCACTATTGTAGGTAAGGTACTATGAGACAACGGCGTTACGCGGCTAACAGCTGAGAGGTCACAGGTGAATTTGCGCGAACAAATGTTTTATTTTCATAAAACTAATGAGAATTTAAAAAAAGTTTCTTTGAGAAAGTGGTTTGTAATCATGAGTACAATAACGTGTTTAAGTATCGGTCACTAATTACCAGTCACCCTATGTAGGATGTATTGCTCCATTTTTAGGGTTCCGTAGCCAAATGGCAAAAAACGGAACCCTTATAGATTCATCATGTCTGTCTGTCCGTCCGTATGTCACAGCCTCTTTTTTCCGAAACTATAAGAGCTGAAACTTAGTAAGTAAATGTAATCTGTGAACCGCTTTATGATTTTCACACATAAATAGAAAAAAAAAACAATAAATTTTGGGGGTCCCCATACTTAGAACTGAAACAAAAAAAATATATAATGTACGTTACCATGTAAACTACCAACGAAAATTGGTTTGAACGAGATCTAGTAAGTAGTTTTTTTTTTTTAAATACGTCATAAATCTTAAAAAATAAACTATTATTAAAACATCGACCAAAGTTACAACGAACGACAAGAACTTTTATATTATGTTACTTGCTGCTACGGAACCCTCCATGGGCGAGTCCGATACGCACTTGGCCGGTTTTTTCTCTCTCGCTCAGGCGCTTGACATCGTCATCATCGACACCATGTCGTTTTGTTAATGCTGAATTAAAATAGCTTTCATGACTGCTGAGATTTAAATATATATTCTCTACAACATTAATTTTAGTATATTATGCGAAACCCAAAACACGTGTCTAGTATTTTTATACACCCTTAAATTTTGATCGTTTTAATCCCGTAGAGGGTCGATCCGGTACATAAAACACTATCGATTTGTAAAGATAAAATCAAAAAATAAAGTACCTTTTTTTCAAAACTCGTATTAATTTACGCACATACGAAATTAATTTCTTTAAGTAAACGTCAGCTGGGCGGGTTCAATGAACTGTAGTTAGTAGTCGGCGTTGCGTACAAATTATCTACAGGTCATTGAAATCGCTCAGCTGACGTTTTCTTAAAGAAATTAATTTCATATATGCGTAAATTAATATAAGTTTAAAAAAAAGGTACTTTATTTTTTATTTTATCTTTACAAATCGATAGTGTTTCATGTACCGGATCGATCCTCCACGGGATTAAAACGATTAAAATTTAACGGTGTATAAAGAATCTATAATAAGCAATAAAAATCCTTTTATGTAGCTGTTTTCTAAATTCAAATTCTGTTACATCCAAGCCCTATTTCTTCCTACTCTAATTCAGACAATATTGTCTATTTGTTATTATAGTTAAGTTGAGGCCTGCGTGTGGTAGTAATGACGTAACGCAGTTAACAGGACGTGCTATAGGGGCTGAGAACGTTTACTGTGGACTAGTGTTGAAGCTAAATATCGATACATGAAAATCTCAAATTTAAACATCGAATTCACGTGATTCTGATTCTGATAAATGAAACTCTCAAATGTAAGCATCGAATTCATATTTAATCGATTTTTTTTTTTTGAGTTTGGTATTATTATTTTATAATGTATTTTTCAAAAAAGTCTGTTATATTTTTTAGCAGCTTAAGCAACAGGAGGTGTTTATTACTTTTTTAAAACATTACTACTACAATCATAAAAAAAAATATATTCATGCTGTGTAATATTTAAAACAGTCAAAACAGAAGTTATTATTACCCTCAATAAATAAATTAATTACAATTTGTTTACTTCATATAAAATTAAAATATTAATTCAGTTTTTGACTTCGACAGTTAGTAGTTATTGGCACTTCACCGTCGATGTGATACTTTTTACCCCGGGAATATAATCTCTTAGGATAATTTTCTACGTTTACCTGGGAAAAAACCGTTGACCGATGCTAAGAAAAAAAAAATGGTACTTTATTTCAGATTGTGGTCCATATTTTAGATTATTGGCGGTCTGTAATAAACATATTTTCTTTCTTTTTCTCTAATTTAAGATTTTCATCGACATCGATAAAAGTCGCCTCCCTAAAAGCCCTTTGTCACGAGCCAGGTGTCGAGCGGGGTCATTCGGAGCACCTGCCTGTGTGTGCAACCGTGTGCACACACAAATAAAACGCACACACACACACTTAAGGGTTTGTTTGTGTGTTCACGCTACCGTCTGCCGGTTTCTACATACAGTTTAAATACACCATGTCTTTTTCATAACTAGCCTTTTTTTTATAATATGTTTGTTATGTTAAATGTTTTGTTGGAAATATAATGGTGAATGGTATTTCAGCTTCTGTAGAGTACAGGTTCAGAATCTTTTGTTAAACTTACATAACCTAGGGTCAGTTTGATTGAAAAAACTAGGGTATCAATTTGACGGGTGCAAAGTAAATAATTTTTTTTTTTTTTGTTGATTGATGAACAATCCGTAGCCGTGGCAGGCATGGACGCTAATTGGCTTCGTTGATCTGGACATCTCCATGAAGTTTCTTGCGCGTTCTTCTCTATAGTGACTATAGTGATCTACGCTTTGGAAAGAGCAATTTCGCTTCCCGTTTTTTTGGACTGACCGACATTTGACTATTCATAAGTGCCTGCAAATGTTCTATTTGAAATGATTTGATTTTCTTTGAGGCGTGATGATCCGCACTTGGTCCTTATTGGACGACTGGTCGGCGAGCTATTCATTGCTCCCCGTTCGCAAGCCAGCTGGACCTGAAAGTCTGGTGACACAATCAGCAAGTTTATGAAAGCTACACTATTAGTAAACCTGTTTTTGAATTCTGTCAAACGTTGAAATGTTTGGAATAGGCAGGTTTTTTCGTTAGTAATTGCTTATCGTCTATTTCTGAATTAAGAATTTGAAGTTAGCTCTTGATTTTATCTAAGCTTCAAGGGACCGTAGACCTGAGTACATGGATTTTAATTTCAACTCGATACCTCCACGCGCTCCAAAGACAAAAGGTTTTGACAGACAGACAGACGGACAATAAAGTGAATCTTTAAGAGTTCCGTTTTTTTTCTATTGAGATACGGGAACCCTAAAAATAAAAGAAAGAAAGGAAAGAAAGAAAGAAAAAAAGAAAGAAAGAAAAAAAGAAAGAAAGAAAAAAAGAAAGAAAGAAAATACGTTTATTAACTGTGTAACGTTTTAAAACTGTGTTCATCAAATGCCTTTTCCCGCATTAGGGTGGAGCGAGAGTGCATGTCTGCCTTTTATTGACTCAAAGAAGAACGGAGCTGACGGGAAAGACGGATGGACTGAAGGACACTGGACCTGTGTCCTTCAGTTGCAGATTTCGTTTCAGGAACACGATATGTCTTTAAAAAAATTACAAGAGTTTTTTTTTTCATGGCTCTATCAAGGATTGGCCTTACTGGGCCCCACACTACAGTTTTGATGCATCTGTTTGAGGCAGATGTGGAACACTACGCGCCGTCGACTACTCGAGGTCGGTCTTTATTGGGCGGGCAGACGCCGATCTACATATTGCTCATAGCCCGCGACTATGGTGGCCAGGGATCGCCCTAACTGCTACTCCCGACGCGTCTCCTGTCGCGGTGGCAAGGGCTTGAAGATGTCCGTTCCCTCACGTTTGCGGTCATCTCCTTCGCTAATTACTGCTTTGCAGAAGGAGCCATCCACATCCCATTCCTTCTCGTTTCGGACCATGGCTTGAACCAGGGATCGGATTGGTGTGTTGTATTGTTTCTATAATAGTTTGCAAGTAAAGAGGTAGACGGAAGACGTAGCGTTGGAAGGCCTTCTACAAGGAGGACCGATGACCTGGTAAGGGTTGCGGGAATTCGGCGGATGCGAGACGCAAAGGACCGTTTATTGTGGCGACACTTAGGGGAGGCCTATGTCCAACAGTGGACGTCTTTCGGCTGAAATAATGATGATGAAAGAGGTAGACGTGGAAAGCGACTTTGACTTGTGACCGTTAGCACTAGAAAGCTGAAATTTGGTAACAATATGTTTATCAATCACGCCGACAAAGTGGTAAAATAAAAAATTGGAAAAAAAAAATTAGGGTATATATTAATTATAATGTCAATAATTTCGGAAATAATCGCTCCAAAAGTAAAAAACAATGTGTCCCCCCCCCTCTAACTTTTGAACCATAAGTTTAGAAAATATGAAAAAAATCTGAAAAGTAGAACTTTATTAGGCCTTTCTAGGAAATTTTGAACTTGATGGAAAGAACAGTTTTTGTATAAAAAAGACAAAAAGGTTGTACAAAATAATTTCTGGACTAAATTTGTAGTATAATCGTATATGCAAGCATTTTTTTACACTCATAAGTGGCTACGCTTATTATTTAACTTTACCCGTTTTTAGAAGTCAGTTAGCAAATACAATAAATTCAATAGAAAAAAATATCCTTTTAGTAACAGTAGACAACAAGTTTTCAAAACATTGTATGATCGTCAGCAAACGTTACATGTTCCCTTTCAAATGCAAATACACAATCGAGAGTTATGACATTCAATATATACGTGTATGGAATCAAGTTTTTGATTGTATTTCTTAAAGTCAAGTTATTGTAAAGTATAAAGGAGATTGAATTAAAATAGCATAATCAGCATTTTTAATGTTTCCACTGCTTGGACTCAAGCCTCCTTTGTTAAGAGAGAGAGTGGGCCGTACTCCACCACGTGGACCCAGTGCGGGTTGGTGAATGTCACGTGTCTTTGAATTTTTGTTTCTAGGACTTCCCGGTTTCCTCACGATGTTTTCCTTCACCGTTTTGAGAGCAGTGGTGAGGAAATAAATTACGCAAAGTAATGCGCCTGGCTGGGTTTCAACCCGCGACCCCGTCGTGTAAGTCGGGGCCGATATTACTCGGCTACCACTGCTCTCTGAAATAAAGTAGCTTTTGTAAAAAAACTAGTATACTATAAAATGGGCGTTTAATATTGTTGGAGAATATTATAACGTACCTATATAATGTGGAACATAGAAACATTTGCAAAAACTAATTGTACCATGGGCGGTCTTATCGCACAGGGCAATCTCTTACAGACAACCTTAGGATGGGCTGAACGAAAGGAGACAGATTTGGAGTGGTCAGATTACAAATATCATAAATAATATTAATTAAACATAATATTGTGGTGTATATTCATTCTACGAAAGATGTAATAGAATACTTTATACAATTATATCTAAAACAAAATTTTCTCCATAACATATAACAGCAATAATATTTCAAGCTTTGTAGCGTTAATTATTTCCCTCTTGGAAGTTCCACCATGAGGTAAGCTTGGCTAGCAAGTAGCCAAGTGACAGCAACGCTCGAACGAGGGCACTGCCGACACCAATTTATTACCAAACACTAGACCAGACCTTCGAAAACGCCTTTCATAGATCCCCTAAAACCAACCTCCCTAGCCTACACAAAAGAAAACCAGCAGTGGTCACAAAACAATCCGTACCGTCACAAACACGGGATGTACAACGCCCCAGGGTAGGTTAAGGGTGCATTGTATACAGCTAACGTCAGATAGCCCGACAAAGTAACCAATACCAAACGAAACCCAACTTAACAGCTCTATAATAAGGTTGACAATACCTATTTCTCTACCATAGATAGGTTGTTTGAAACGAGGGTGAAGAAACAGGGGTGTTTGCAGGATGCGGGGCGGGGGGAAGGTAGGGTGCGTCGCGCAGGCGTGCTTCAGTCGCCCGCGCGACCCCGCTGCCGCCGGCCGCGCGCCATGGACGAGGTAAGAGCGCGCGATCGCGCTCCACTCACGGTTATAGTCGCCCCGAGCAACGCTTCGCCGCCCAGACTGTCGCCTGCGGATCTACTACCTGACGGCGATGCGGCGTTCCACCCTCTGTCCGCAGTCAACGGACGCCTGACCCCGCCGGGGCTCGAACCTGCCTCGTACGCCACGCTCACCCCGCTACTGCCACTACCACCGATCAGCACCGTCTCAGACAAGTTTGCATACCACGCCGGGGGCACCTTCACAGTAATACAGCAGCAGCAGTCCTACGCATCCTTATCACCAACACCTTACAATGAGCCCTTATCGCCGCAATCAGCGTATAGTAGGCGAAGTGCGTCGCCGAACTCATTTGAAAGGCGATCTCCCACGCCGCCATTACCGAGCCCTGGGTTGGACTTGAACGCGGCGTTGCTTGCGAGAGAAGAGCAAACACAACAGCAGCAACAAGGACAGAGCGATGGAGAGGAAATAAACACAAAAGAATTAGCACAGAGGATAAGTGGTGAACTGAAGAGGTACTCGATCCCTCAAGCGATATTTGCTCAGAGAGTGCTGTGCAGGTCTCAAGGGACGCTGAGTGACTTGCTAAGGAATCCAAAGCCATGGTCAAAGCTCAAGTCTGGAAGGGAGACGTTCAGACGGATGTGGAAGTGGCTGCAAGAGCCGGAGTTCCAGAGAATGTCGGCGCTGAGGCTAGCAGGTACGTGATGCATGCTCTTGTAGTAGTAGAGGTGTTTATAGATGGTGTGCTTACGTTTTTAAATGTGTTTTTTTTACTCAAGGTTATGTTAAAAAACGATGATTGTCTATGAAGAATTTTGGAAGATGTAGTAGCATCGACGATACAATTGCTTTGATTTAGGACGTCTAAAGTATATGTAATTTTGTATCAGGTTTTTGGAGACCACGTGGTTCGGTTTGCCTATCTCTTTCAGTAAAACCTAATAGTATCTATTTTTATAGTATAGGATTCGTATTGGAATCAACGCTCTTGTTTCTTTTCATTTCATTATTATTTTCAGTGAACCCTTTACCGCGACAAAACTAACACATTTTGAAATCTAAATTGTCTCATAAATTTGGCTTGACTAAAGCGCGCCTCATTCAGCCTTCATTTACATAACTTAGCTTGTGGCCTGACCTGGATTACCATGTGGATTTAGCATTTATAAAATCAGTCTAAATATGTGTTCAAAATATCCTACGTTGATATACATTCAATTTCTAAGTAATATTTACCAAAATCGATCTAATTTTAGGCTGTTTTGGATCTTTCGTGTCGTTAGGAGTATTTTAAGAATAAATGTAGATGGTTTAAGGACAACAGAAGACCAGAAAGATAGCAGACGAGCTGTGTAATAGATGGAATATCTAAGAATAAAGCATTAACAGGAAATACAATTGTATAAAAGTAGTAAAATACTTGCTTCACCGCTTCTACTGGAGTCCACGTTTCCTGAGAACTATAAACTAGGGGTTTTTAAAGTTAAGAGTGAATAGGTTACTTCTATCCAAGCGTGCTTCATCGCCAACCATATCATCACTTACCATCAAGTGAGACAGTGGTCCAATGCAAGCCTATCAATGATGATAGTTAAATGTGGGATGTCTACCATGAATTTTGAGCTTTAGCATCATTTGAGACTGTTCTCTGTGTTTTTGCTTTGAAAATGCTATGTATATTTATGTGATTATGGCATTAAGATGGCCTTTCTTTACTCGTCAATCGTCAACATGAGCATGGTCCAACAATCGTCAAACTTGCTGTTTCATCCAACGCAATCTATGATGAAGAGGTAAAGCAAAAAAAGAGGTAACATCTGAAAACTCTGTTGACACTCGGTAATTCTGAGGTCTTCAAAGAAAATATTTCAGTAAACATCCTTTATATTTTTGACAATTCATTCTTTGCCTCATATTGTATCAGTTATTTTTCAACAAAGCTACTATTTTCCATTCATAACATTCCTATAAAATGTTTTCCAGACTCTCTGTTATCATTCAATTTCATTGCTAAAAATTGTCTTTTTGATAAGCAAATTAGACTAAAATATCTCAATGGGCATAATGTGATATGGCCCTAAACGAAGGAAAATCTGAAGCTTATTCGTGATGTACTGGCGAAGAGTGAAAACTTCGTACATATTCATAGTCAGCAATGGTTCATAACTGAGCCCATAGCCTTTATAGCTTGTTAGATTTTTGTTCTAACTTATATGAGAACTAGCTTTTACCCGCGGCTTCGCTCGCGTGAAAAAATAGCCTATGTCCGTCTCTAGGGTCCCAACTATCTCTACCAAAATTCATCGACATGAAGACGTTACAAACAAACAAACTCACTTTCGCTTTTATAATATTAGTGAGGATGCAGGCAGGTACATTCCATTTGTACCTACAAACAAGGTATGGACTTGTATCATTATTGTGTGCTTCATTGTCGTCATCATCATTTCAGTCGAAAGACATCCTCTGTTGGACATAGGCCTCCTCCAAGTGTCGCCACAATTAACGGTCCTGTGCGTCTACAAGGCCTCGTACAAGGTGGACCGTGAAGGGCTGACGGAATCCGATGGATGCGAGATTGTGTGTATTTGGTCAGAAATAAATATTTTCAATTTCATAGCCTTTGTAGTTTGCCGAATTTTTATTCTGACTTTTATTCTGGCTCATATGAGAATGCAGGCAGGTAGTTTTCTAAATTTCATTTATGGTAACACAGTGTTTAGTTCTCACGAAATTACATACAAACTGGCAAGTCTCTTGTCTTTGTAATTTCTTGAACCGTTTTTAATTAAACTAGGTACAAACGCAAGGTAGCTAGGTAGGATTTGGATGGCTTGAAAGCATCACCCAAGAATGTAAAGGAGATCTGAAGGTACACGGGTGGATAGTAGTCAGTAAAAGTCTGACACTACCTGATTCCTTCCTATAGAAACAGAAAATGAATTTTTAATTTCTTTGGAAAACTTAAAATTGCTCTCATAGTTTCTGTGAACCGTTTTTTTTCAATCATTTTAATTTCATTCACCCTTTTGCTTAATTCATTAAACTCCAAGCGAACGCCGGCGTTCGCGCACCTATTGTCTTTATATTGTGTCTGTGATTTTCACGATTGAAAGGTATAAAGCCGTAAGTAAAGTGGTAATTATCCAATTGTTATCACTAATATTATAAATGGGAAAGTGTGTTTGTTTCTGTTTGTCCGTCTTTCACGGCAAAACGAAGCTACGAATTGACGTGATTTTTAAAGTGGAGATAGTTGAAGGGATGGAGAGTGACATAGGCTACTTTTTAGCTCTTTCTAACCCCCCAATGAAAGGGGAACCGTGTTAACCCGAATTTAACGCGAGTGAAGCCGTGGGCAAAATCTAGTTACCTTATATTCTACTCTATCACATCACACTAATATTATAATTTTGTAATACTTGTTTTGATAATAATTCCTTTTTTTATGTACCTGCTATTTTGTCTCTGCAGTACCCTAGGTTGACTGGAAGAGAATGCCTAAGGCATTAAGTCCGCCCTTGTATCTTTTGTTCCATGAAGATTAAATAAATAAATAAAGTTTGTATGTGTCTGTGTGCATGTTTGTTACGCTCGAACAGCTGAACGGATGTGGTTGAAATCTGGTACACAGGTAGTATACTATTTGATATATTATCCAGAGCGCAGTCCATTGTGTCCTAGAAAAATATAGCAGATACTTTTCATCTCGAGAATGTGATCTTTTCGGATAATTTTCTACTATTACCCGGGCGAAACCACTTACAGAAGTTAGTTTTTTTAATGCAAATGAGGTTTTTTTTTCTGTTCCTTCAATCAGTCATTCCAGACTATAAGCAGATGTGGTAGTTTCTTAAAAGAGGTAAACAACTTTTTTCAGTAAGACTGTATGGAAATGAAATTACGTCATTTTCTACGCCGTGAAAATCATGGGAAAGTGTTTTTTTTTTCTAGTTTTTGCCCGCGGCTTCGCTCGCTTACATAAAATATAACCTATATCACTCAGGAATAAAGCAGCTGTCTATCGGTGACAAAAATTTTAGCAATAGGACCAGTACATTCAGAGATTACCTCCAAACTAAAACAAAAATAAAAAAAAACTTTACCTCTTTATATTATTAGTTTTATTTAATCATTACTTCATCTAGGTAAACCCATCTCATTAACTATGGCATCAAGAAGATGTTGTAAAATCATTATAGAAAAAGTTCTCATCTGGTCACAAAAATTCACGGAGGAAACCAGATCTATCCAATCTGACGAAATACTATCGAAGTAAATAAATCTGCATACAAACCTAAAGATACCGCAAAAAGTCGCCGTCCTTGCGTAGTTTACAACCAAGCCAATGATGCGCCACTAGAGTATCGATAAAAACGCATACAGTTTACAAACAGCGGCCGCGTCAGCTGCGGTCATCGATTGGTAGAATCGATGCGTTGGGTCACCGCGCGGTCGATGGAGTACGTCACTAGTTGCGGCGGCCACGCGATTTGAGGACGCGGGAATTTTTCGCGGTTTTTTGTTGGTATTCGTGATGTAGAGATGGAGTGTATGGAATTATGAATGGCTGTTGAGTTCAATAAGGTTTAAGTATAAAAAAAGATAGAATATTTTTTTCGGTATTGCGTTTTACCAACAGTAAACCTGCTAGTAAGCGATGATAGGGTCGACAATGTAGCATGCTTGCTTAGAAGTAACTTATTCAATCTTGACTTAAAAAAAAACCCCTGAGTTATAGTTATCAGAAAACTCATTTATTTTATCGCACTAAAAAAATAATGACATTTATTAAATTTAAATATTTAGATTTACATAATTAGTGAAGTCCTTGCATATATTTATGAAAAAAAAAAAATCTGTCACGCTAGTTTAAAAAATATTCAAACCTAAAATCGTTAAAAAAGGTCAGCTGCCTGCATCGATCCCTGTTTTAATTTATTCACGGTCGATGCATGACGTGAGTTAGGGGAGCGTCACCCTCGCGCTTGAAGGGTTTATGGGTTTTAGTTAGTGCGTTACTAATTTATTGTGACCCAAGACATAGACAGTTAAATCATTAACTATGTCAGCTGCCAAAAAATAAAGCCAATTTTCTATCTAGTTTTTCTAAATTATTTTCTGTTGGGGATACATTTGATTTGCAAAAAAGTACGATGTGTTTTTAATTATTTTCTGGATCTTGCACTTTTAAATTTTACTCAAAACTTCACAGATTGAAAGTGCACTTTAAGGAAAAGGTCCTTTCATTGATCAGAATAAAAATCTATCTCCACCACCATTATCATGGTCACCCTACACAATTCGGCTCTACGTGTCGTAGGCACGCGACCGCGAGCTTCCGTTCGATAACCATTGCGTTTTACTTACGTTGCCTGCTAGTAAATCGGTGCAGTGGACGGGCAATGTATACAGTCGCGTGGTCTGACTGACGTTGTACATGATTGATGGGCTCTTTTCATATCGTAATGAGGGGTAGTCCATGTTAGGTTTGTATGATTTTAATGTGTATTTATGCATACAAGTTTATGAATTTATTCATAAATAAAAGCTCTTGTTTTGATTGTTAGCCTATTGCGTTTTATCTATCACTAGTGTTCTTGCTGACTTTCAATTTCCTTTGGCCTGTCTCTATGTGTTCCGTTAGCTCCTTCCCTTAGCATGGTCAGGCGTTGATTGTTCGCTATAGTTCTTGCTAGTGATCTTAAGGTCTCGAATGGTTAGATTTCTAGCCTTCTAAATAACTTTGTATGAGTGTCATCATCGACGACAACATAGCTTCCATGCTGAGCAAGGCTTTCTGAACTAGATTCTAGTTGCCCAAATCATGAACTCCCAAAATTACCAAGATACCAAGGCACCATTAGGAATTTTTCAGTAATTGTATTGGATTTTAATACAAATGATTATGATAATGTAGATTGTAGGTTACGCTTGCAAAATTGGCGATAGATGAACGCTTTGCACAGTCACTTCTAAAGTCTCTTCGAGGCCAATGAGTTTATTGTGTCATTTATTGGTTTTTCAAATGATCCTTATTTATTTATTTTACAATTTATGCACACATAGAAGAAGATACAAAATTATTATAAATTATGTACAAAGGTACTGCTTATGTCATAAAGAAATTTTTTCCAGCAGACCTGCGAAAGGCAAGATCAGACGAGATGTAGACAATAGTGTGCAGAAATAAGTAAAGAAGAGTTAGTGAAATCTTAAACTAATATATACATATTATATAACTATATATACCTTATACTAAAAATAAATACATAATATATATATGTATAAACTACATCAAAACAACTAAATCTTCTACAGCTTTAATACTCCCCATGACTTTAGTTCCTCCACACTTTCTATTACTATCATCCCTTTCTTCAAGTTTGATTGAGTGAACCTCTTCCGTTCCTTCTATATTGACTTATTTATCATAAGTATGCTTGGCAGTTGTTTGACGTCATCTCATCTTCCTCATTTTCATCTCATATTGACTCTGGAACATTTGTATTTTCAGGAATCAATGTTTGATTTACTTTGGATACGTTATTAAATACTGCTTTAGCGTTGATGATTAAATATTTTGTATATGTATGAGTTCGGGCTTTTCTTCCGTTATTAAAATGTATGAGTTACATGTTATTAGTATTGGTTTTCTTTAATCCCTTCTTGATTAACACAGTTATTATATTTGAATAAAGCTACGTTTTCTCAACTTCTTCATTTTGAATCGTTCATCGAGAATTTTGTTTTTTAAATGGGTAATCATCAAATGATTTTACCGGAGTGTCAAATTTTACTGACTATTTACTAACTACTACTATACTAATTCACCTGTATTCTTTCGAACATTCCCGAAGCCCGTTCGTTGAGATTGAGCGTTTTTTGGGGAAAACGATGTTTGACCTTTAAAAAACTTTATTTGTATTGCCTCACGTTTTTCTGACGACTGAAAAACAACAAGTAGTAAACGATAATCGTGAGTAAATCTCCACGTAAAATCACACTATTGCCGTGTGTATATGGGGTATGTGTTACCAACCAACCATGTGCTAGTATAGGTTAGCAACCCACTATGTGGAGGTATAAAACCTCATGCTTTTTCCCAACGGGATAAAAAAAAATCACTTCAAATATTTGACCTAACCTTTTCTGCTTCATCTAACACACTAAATTAAGGCCAATATATCCCATCAACTCAAGCAGACACCATCAGTTATCCTGAAGAACTACAAAAACCCTCAAAAAGTACCGCAAACGAGGCGCTGCGATGTTGGCGCCCCCCTCCCCCTGTGACGTCAGGCCACCCCATTTATCGATCGACCCCTCCCCCCCACCGTCGTCCGCCGCCGGCTCCAGTTGTACGTACCTATGTGGAGTTTCTTGGACATTTTACCTTTGCCATAGCGTTTGGATTTTTTATGGCGTGTTTTATTTATTGGTTTTTGGGTTTAGGAGTTATTGGCGCACGTGTTTTGGGTTATTATGACCTTACTTTTATAAAAATTTTAACCTTAGAATGATACTAAGTAAAAGAGAATGAAAGCCAGTTAAAAGATGATTTCCTTAACGAGTAGAATTTTGTAAATGCCTTCATAACCTTTGACATACTTAATCCGTATTATTTTTAATACGAAACTAAATAAAGTTCAGTCTATTTGTTATCCTATATTACCTGGCAAGATTTATGGCGTTGAAATTGGATAGGTTGATAACCTCCATTTTTCATTATTATTTATTTTTGCCTTTCTAGAAATTTTGTCTTTATTCAGTTTCGAATCGTTTTGAGAATTTCTATAATTCAACCCAAATTGTATTTCTAAATTCTCATGCTATAGCAGCAATAACTTAATCGGGCAGACATCATAAATCAGTGTCTAAAGTTTAATTTCTGTTGCTAAACTTACTCAGAATATGTCTTGAGGATACAATTCCTCTTTGGTAGGCTTTCATTGGTCGTGAAATTAGCCTTTTATTTATTTTTGGTAGTTTTCAGTTGGTATAATGTACGTTCAAGTTTTCTTAATTCAAAAAATATTACTGTTTTGAAAAAAAAAATAATATCTTTCTCTATCAGATTAGAAATGTAACTGTCACAGATACGGGGTCTCCTATTGTAAGCTTTATCAAAATCACCATCTAAATAAAACGTGACTTAAAACACTTCCATGCGAAGCGTGACAAGTGCTGCCATCTATTGCGTGATATGAGATTGTTTCAAAACACACTTTTTAATTTCAGTTAGGAAATTCTATTTTTATATTATAAAGAGTTTTGTTATGAAATGATATCTACATAATGCAACACATACATGTGACTGAAATACTATGACGTTCCTCAGTGTCGTAGAGAACTTAGATAATCATAAAGTCGTATGGAAATATAGGATGTCTATATATTTTTTTACAAAGAAATAGCCAAATAGACTAAAAGATGATGACACGATAGTTAACAAAATAAAAATACTTTAATTTTACAGATACGCCAAATCAGCATCAAACGATAAAAGGCGACAATGTAAACAACATGCCTCAACAGGCTTACTGCCAGCCTCGGGAGTACCAGGGTGCTCCGCCCGCGCCCCAGGGCTCTACAATGTACCCCGGGCCTTCGCCCCACTGGGACGCGCCATACGAACCAGCTGGGGATGTATCTTGCTTGTGAGTCCTCCCCTCATCTTGACTTGGATCCTGGATTCCATCAAATTCCTTTCACCTTCTATTTTCTCCTTGGGCCTTTTGTTCTGTCTTCCAAATTATTATTTTTTTCTAGTCATTTTTGTTATGGTTTTATTTTCTTCATGTTTTCATTCTCTTCAACTTGTTATAACCATTTTCATTATTATCATGGTCTGGTTTATATGGACGACGTCATTCACGGATCATTTCTATTGTGTTCTCATGTTTTATTGTTGTATAAAATGGATTCTAATTTAAACCTACCCCTAACCCTTTCCATCCTCCCATCCCTGACCCGTGGCTGCGTAGCAGTGGACTTGGTTTCTCATAGGTATTATAAACATGTAAATAGCTTGTCGCAAAGGTAAAACAAACACATTATTAATAGAAATACTAATCATAATTTTGATTCGCAGACATCTTTGTGACAAGTCAACTTAGATTGAGAGGATTATCTGAATGGATATTTTTGTTCTGTCGATCAAATGTGTAAAATGTATAGAGATTTTGCTCATAGATGTTATTTTTTTCTGAATAGGCAGTATCCTTTCACGAGCTTTAGCTTTGTTTGGCTTATGTGGTCTGGATACTGCCTAATGATTGTTTATTTAGATAATGTTTTTTGAAACATTATTTTTAGCTGTAGGTAAGTGTTATTTTGTTAGCTTCAAGAGGCCAAGATGAATGTTAGACTGCTACCGCGCCCTCATCCCTCCCTTTTTGTTTCTCCCTGCGCCCGGGCTGCAATAGTTTTTCATTATATGATTTTATAGGTGCCTGCGAGATTTCAGAACCCTTTGTTAATGTTGTTTACATTGTCGCCAGGTATGCGTTTTTAAATAATACGTTTGGTGTTTAGATTACTTTCGACATGTTGGGATTCAATAAAAGATTATAAAAAAAATATAATGGTGGATATTCTAATTTTATATCTAAATAAATTTTAATTGTTACAATAAATATCATAATTATTTGACAACATTATGAATTTTGTGCAATTCCAACATGTCAACGTTAGAATAAATAGCAGAAAATAAATGTACAAACAAACGAATCTAGATGGGTTTTATTTAAGTGTACAAAACACTAGAATTATCTAATAAATAACTTTATGATCATTCTTAGATTGTACTTTTATTACATTTATTGAAACCCATCAAGATAAACCAATAGCTCCCATGTTGGGTGCCAATATAGAAAATTGTAAGAAACTAAATGTTAGATCCATTATTATAGATTTAACGATCATTTTCAATCGATTTCAATGCAAATTATAAGCTTTTATATTATCTGCCGTTAATTTAGAACTTATTGATATGACCATTTTACCAGAAGATAATTTTATCATTATGACACTTGATGATAAAAAATATTAAAATGACGGTAGTAATGTAAAAGCTATAAAGTATAGTCTATGTTTAGAAGCATGTTTGTTGTCTATAGATGATGAGCTTGATAGAAAACCGTCAAGCGCGAATAGATAACGCTAGGGACAATATTCTTGAAATGTGACAAAAATGAGTAAAGATATGATTTTTATTTGTTTCAGCGGCCCAGATACCTCAGAGAGGCAGTGAGTATATTTCTTTGTTATAATAGATATTGTTAAACTAATGAATACAATTAATATTCGACTCATTTATTAATTTGTTATTTTATAATTCAGGTCTACCAATGAAATAATTAATGCATTGAACATGAAGCTTTAAATCATGCATATACAATCATGTTAGATTTATGTTATTCAGGATTATGCATCATAATTTCACAACAGGGATTAGTATCCTCAGCAGAGAATATAATACTATTACAAAGTAGCTGTTATCAATTGACATTCTTAAAAAAATATTAACTGTGGTGCATGTAAGATTTCCAAAGAAAAGATTTAGATAAAGATTAAAAGGCGCAGGAATTATTGCTAGAAAAGAAAAACGGTGCTGAAAGATATAAAGCAGAAATAGCAGGAAACAAATAAATTTTGATCAATTAAATGTCAATAGCACAGATAATATAATATTCCATATCATTTTTTATCCTTCAGGCAGATCTAATTCATTGTATATTCACTTAAATCTCAGTACAAAGAGAATAAATTGTATTTTTACCTTCTCCTAAAATCTAGATGCACCATAGATAGATCTAAACTGGGGATTATAAATTTACGTTTTTTGTATATGTATGTATTAAATTTTACTTCAGAATTTAAATACTGCGTATGATGTTCCAAGCTTTAATTTACAATGTATTCTTATTAACCGACTTATGAAAATTAAACCTGTGTTAGGATGTAACCAAAATTCAAATACTAAATTACAATATTAAGCTAATTTCTTTCTTTTCACTCAACTTAAGGAGAGACCCGCATATGTACGTACATTATTTTTAGAAATTTCTTCCTTGGTTTGTGTTTGAGGTCAGGTAATGTAAATGATAACTCCGTTGGTTGCAGGTTGCAAGCGCAAGGAGGAATTGGGTTCGGATATGCCTTCCCCGAAGAAACCTCGTTTGGTTTTCACAGACCTCCAGCGGCGTACTCTACAGGCTATTTTTAAGGTAAATTGATAACATATTCTCTTTAATGTAGTCGTTACAGGTATTTCAGATGCCAAAATTCTGACTATCCAAGGATCAGTTTATCCAAGCAGTATCGTATTGCCAAGTAACTGGTTTGTGGAGGCCTAAGAGGTAGTCGCTCTATGTAAAAAACAAGTATTCAGCCGCATCCAATTAGATTGGAAGCCGACCCCAAGCCAGTAGGGCAAAAAAGAGAAAGAGGATGGTGATGTATACAAGGTGTAAGGGACAGCCCTCCACAAACTTTAAGAGCTTGCTTAGTAGACGAAACTGAACAACCTTCCACAAAACTTTTTTTCAGCAAACAAAAAAGAAATCCGCCTCATCCTACAACATTTTAAACTTGATTGGATAGTTTGTATGGAGAGGCCGATTTTTTTTTCGTTTCCTAAAAAACATTTTTGTGGAATGTTGTTCAGTTTCGTCTACTGAGCAAGCCCTTGAAGTTTGTGGCGGGCTGTCCCTTACACCCTTTATATTATTTCACTTAAACAGCTTCACTGCTGTGTAAGATTAAACATTCGGAAGCAGATGGAGATAACCAATGCAATAAAAATATGAAATCCACTTGTCAGCGCTGGATTCTTTTTTTGAGTGGAAAATCATCAAGTACCCGCCCTAACCACATGAGATGAATTGATGATGATGACATTTCATGCGCGTGGTGGATTACGGCATATAGAGAGGATGCTTGAGTCTCAGCAGTGAAAATATTATAAGGCTTATTATACTTATATGCCTGTATACTCGATGGATGTAAGCGGCTGAACTGTATTGTAGGGACTTCCATATTTTCACCGTAGAAAACCCCTAGTAGGTTTTCTACGGTCCCTATGGGTATTACCGCTAACGCACCCAGCCTCCGACATACTATGATTCTTGCTATTAACGACGATCATATTTTTAGTGAGTCTATTATGGGGATCAGAGTTTTCACAATCTATTCTATTTTCAATTTATTCTTCTTTATTCTCGTGCAAATTATTATCAGTGGCAAGTGATTCAACTGACCTTCAGCCTTATCAAGTATATTATGTGTCGAAACAACACACCTATCACATGGTTGAGTCCATTCACCTTTAAGCTCATTACTATTTTCTATACGTTCTCGGAGTCCAGATATATCAGTATTTGGAAAAAAATCTGTGACTGTTTCTTTATCAAGCTGTAATAAATTTATTTCAATCATTAAACCGCAAGCGAACGCCAGTGTTTGCTCTCTCATCGTCTTTCTATAGTGTCTCTATTATGGTATTCGAAAGGTTAAATGAAAGCGAAATAACACTCACTGATTACTTACGGAATCTAAGAAACTATAACACCTACAAACTTAAACTTTGGCAAACACTCTATAAGGGACCTATCTTTATAGAGTGTAGACATCGGCTAAGAACGGATTTTACGAAACTCTACCCCTGAGGGGGTAAAACGGGGTTTGGAAGTTTGTATAGTCCTATTTTCAATCGAGCATAGCTGCAAGCAGAAGCTAGTAAATAAATATATAACTATATTAAAATTAAACAAGTCTCAAAATTTAAAAAACTGTATAAAATAAGCAAATATGAGTTGTTTTTCTGATCTTTAACCATACCAACTAAGGATTGATTTTAAGGGAAAAGTTAAAAAATATTGAATGAAGTTTTTTATGTGGCTTCGGGAAGTCGTTTTTAATTAACAAAAGAAAATTAAAAAAAACATGGTGACTGGGCTGCTTTAGTATAATATTTCAGCACAACATACATTTTATTATATTAGAAAGAGCATACTATTGTTAATTTTGCTTTTATACAAAAAATAAAATATATCAATTTTTGTTTCTGGAAAAAATTTAGGATACCTTACAGTCATCATGTAATTTAGATTTAGTCAAAATAAAAAAAATACTTAAAAAAAAGAAGCTTTTGCATATCTGATTGATATCCCATTATCCCTAAAGCCATAACTTTAACCACTGTAACCATAGTCTTAACATAGCTCTTAGTAACCAGTCTAAAAACTATAACCTATCTCGATTTTCCCTTATATCACAATAGTTTCCCACCAACCGGGGTTGTCTTTGGATGCACTAGCATAATACGTACAGGGATTTATCATCGGTTGGTATGACGTTCCATGAAAAGCGTCTAAGAAGCTGCAAGTTGACTTCAGCCCTTCGTACGCCTTCCAAAGGTACAGGACCAAACTAATATTACAATTTCTGCTTTCCAGGAAACAAAAAGACCATCTAAAGAAATGCAAGTAACAATAGCGAGACAATTAGGACTAGAACCCACAACAGTAGGTAACTTCTTTATGAACGCCAGAAGAAGATCAATGGACAAATGGAAAGACGATGACGCGCCTTCAGAACTAGACCAGCAGTGCGAGAGTCATGACCTAGACAGGGTTCCTAGTCTAGTAGACTCAGGGGAATCTGAAGAAGATCATGATGACCAGGACGACCATCTCTTGTGACGCCGTCTATCTCATCAGCAGCTCCTAGTGCTATGAGAAACGCTTGTTATAGGCCCTGAATTGTCCGTTTCGGTTGTTAAACGGGATTAGTTTTGAGTTTCTTGTTTTGGTGATTGAGCTCGGTTAGGTATTTAATTTTTATTGAATTTGTTTTTATTATAATAACTGCTCAAAATGACTTTAAAGTTTGTTTTGAGGTTAGAGTTCTTCATTTTATTACTCTTCTCAATTACCAGTAGGAATCAAAGGTCAAATAACTCTAAAGTCAGTCAACTGAATAAGTTGATTGATTCAAACACCGAGAAGATGAAAGAGGTCAGAAAGGAAATACTTTCCGCTTTGTACTACAACGAGTGTCTCCGCTTGACTCACGCTCTTTAACTCCACTACAGGCAATAAACCAATAAGAACGCGCATTACGCAACTAACAGACCACGCACACTTAGACCGCAATTTTTCTATTGGTAGTTGAAGTATGAACATTGATCTACTTTGTGGCACGCCTGCCCCGCCCACAAGGCAATTCTAACCCTTTTCATCTATTCTGTGTATTCAAAGTTGATTGATTCAAAAATGTTGAGCAGTGTAATGTGAATAGTAATTATTTTTCTGACTTTCTTAGTCTTTTGTAATGGTTTCGGAAATTTTCGGGGCCTTTAACATAGTAAGTTAAACAAAGTGTACAGTTAAAACTTACGTGAATAGTGAACGCCGATGCCGTTTTAGATAACGTTTAGTTGTTAGCCACTGGGTGGCGCCACTGTCTCGATACTCGATAGATTTGTCGATAAATGACGATCGACTCTACTGATTGATTAGGTAAGATAGAAAGTTCACGGTCGATTGATAGATATAGGAAAGTTACGATTCGAATGGGTCATCGTTATGATCAGTTGTTTTTATTAGGCAATTAGGGATGATTTTTGTAAGATAATGACTGAAGTGACACAGGAAATTGTTAAGGTTTACCCTATATCTACTTATCGACGCATCTATCGATATTGATATAGTGTTGCTCCAGATTGATCTCTATATCAAACGTTTCTAGTCAAACGTGAACTAAAATAGTTAACTTTTAGTTTTTATTTTAGAACGACAATATGTATTTTTTAGTGTAACACAATCATTTTGGATTCAGGCGTCTGATTGATTCAAGTTTGTCAATCACTATTGAATCAATCATCATTGTAAAAGCCCTTTAACAGTGCAATAATTAAACACATATTCTACTTTTAATAAGTGTTAGTTAAAAAAATATTTTAAGAATGAATCGATCAGCTCCTTTGAAAATGGCGCCTTTATCCAAAGTTGATTGATATTAGATAACTGTTAACAATGACACGATCTTTTTAAAGTAGCAAAAATTTCCGATGAAATCGGATCAATTACATAAAATTAATGAATACGTTACACGATTATAAGGCTAAGCAAGATTTTATGACTTTCAAAATAATTAATAATTTTAAATTAAGACTGTATTAATACAAACAAAAAACTATTTATTTTACTGTCGTGTACCAGCATCAAAAAGACATATAAGGGTTGTGCACACAAAACGCATGAAGCAATTTCCTTCACAAGCTATAAAAATAATAATCTTATTTTATTTACTAATAAAATAATAATAGTTACAAAAGAATAGTTTAACAAACTATACTTAAAAAGAGTAAAAAAGTTATGAAAAATCTTGTTTGGACTTAAGTCATGGACGTATCATTCCTAGTCACGACTTCTTAGCCATTCCAATTACTTTTATAACGGCTGATTAAAACTTGAAAGCAAATTTGTGCGTGATATTATCTAGTTATAACTTAGATTTAAAAAATGGTATTTATTTAAGAACCGCTTCAATGTAAGTCTAGTCTGATTTGTGCAAGATGTAGGTATTAAATGACGCTTTGAACCAAGCCGAGAACATAAGCTAGTAACTTCCACAAATATATGCAAGAAACTTGCAGTAAATGTCAGAAAAACTTATGAATGATTAAAGTCACGATGACTTATTACAAAAATTACAAACTATTTAGCACGTAGCTAAAATCGAAATGATTGCTACCTATTTTGCTTTTTTTAAATACAGTTTCAAAATTGTTTACCTACAACGCCCTTTGCCAATATTTTTCGAATTTATGTCCTCTTGCAATACTCTAGAAGCTTCTAGCAAATATTTTCTGCAAGTTAGTTTTCACGTTTCATTATTAATCAGAAGATTTTATGACCCAATAATATGCAAGTTACTTGCGGATTTGTACAAGTTACAGGCCGATGTATTTTTGGTTTTAAGTTGGAATCACTGAGCGAGCGAATACTCCAATATAATATTTAAGTGAAGCTATATTTTATGACTTACACTGTATAATATGTATTTTAAACTAGTCAACGGTATTGTAAAGTTTCAATGTTGTAATAAGATAGTCAAGTAGTCATTGGTTTTTTAGAAGTGTGTAAGTAAAATGACTACGTTTCAAGCAATATGGTTAGTTGTAAAACGTTGCAAATTCCTTCTTGTAATGCGTTAAAGTATAAGAATTTTTGTACCTGTAACATATATAACTATACGTATGTTCTAACTGTAGAACGAACTCTGATTGTTATTTACACTGCAAAGCTATTTTAAAAATTAGGTATCTATCGCTTCGCTCGCACAGTGTAGTATCAACTTTATATTTTGTTATTTTTAACATCAAAAATAACTCTTAATTAAAAGCAAATATTTTAAGTTAAAGTAAGTATAGTTTATTTATTAATTTATTTATTACCGTGACCACGGCTAGTCTGTTTATTTACCACCAAAGATATGTGAAGTGCAATTTTGTATTTAAGTTTATTTTTGTCTCAGATAACAGCGTCGGTTTTATTTTTATTGTATCTATTTTATGATGTATTTTTATTATATTCATGCATAATTATCATTAATTTTATAGTATTTCTTACATAAATTGACTCAATATTTACTCTATTTACCCCCAAAGCTGCAATAATACTTTAAAAACATAACCTACACCGTATAATTATGGTTCTGAACAGAGAGACTGCATTTCAACTGCTCATCTATAAATTGACAACTGCAGATGGATTTTTCAGTAGGTTGGCAGTATTTATGCAGTTTAGCCAACTGCATAAAATTTACTGTCTACGGACGCGTAGCTTCAGAGACTCAAGATAGACTCTAAAAGCAGTAATTCAGTGACAATTACCAATTCCAGTCCTTTGTCTAATAAATCACATTGTTGATTTTTAGGACTTTCAGTGAAATATTACTATTCATTTTATTTCAATGCAGTGACATATCTCCCCTTATTTTATTTAAGTGTTAGCGTTTTATATAATATCAATCCAGGTTTTAATTATTGAAATTCTGGCGATATACTAGTAATTTTGTGTTCAAATGTCTAGTCATCTTTACAATTGTTGCATAATCTGTTCTGCGAAATTGTTGAAGAATAGTCAGACTTATTATTTAAAATCCGTATTTTCCCAATGCTGGGAAAATGCCCTAGGAACTTCTTTCTAATGCTGAATGAAGATGTTTAGGTGGTCTCGCCATCTCCTTCGTGGTCTGCCGTTTAGTTCAGTTACTCTCAGTGTTATATTAAGTATAAAAATTCGATTTGTGATGGTGAGAATTCGCCCGAGCCACAGGCGAGGGTGTTATGGAGCCGAGTGGTACAGTGACAAATTTCTACATTTACCACAAATGTTTACTGACTTAAAACCACACTTATGATCCTTCAGTGGCCCATTGCATTCCAGGTCTGAATTAACTCTTTAAAACAATTCCACTAAAACATGAACAACTTGAAAAACATATAATTGATGATTCCCTCAACTCGATTAAGACCCCTCCCACTCTGCCCCCCTTTCTGACAGCAAAGTCTATTCATAAAGACAATATTAACTATAAGTAGTACATATTAGAAAACAATTATTTCATCATCTGGCTTAGCCTTCGTACCTATCTTCTCTTTTTTAAATGCTATAAACTAGTGCTTGACTGCGATCCCACTTGATGGTAAGCAGTGATGCAATCGTTGATGGTGAGGCGCACTAGTTTATGAAGAGCCTACTCAGTCCAGCCTTAAAGACACCTAAATTATAATTGAACGGGAAAAAAATAATCGTTTTACTTTTTTTTTTCTGTTGCTAATTGCAATACATTGTCACAAACACTCCCAACACAGTATACGTCTGCTATAGAATTTAGGATTAAATAAAACATTTTTGATTGTATTTACAAGACAATTTAAGCTTTATAAAGTGGAAAGAATCCATGTTTACTAAAGATACTACCCGATTCATTCAATATTTTTCCAGGCTTTAGGCAATAAGTAATAATAAAATAATCTGTAAAAAGTCAGAGAACAAAAGTTTTTGTTTATGATTTTAGTAATACAGAGTTCTGTATGCAAGGTTTTTAGTGTTTTACATATAACCGTGTATAAATTGTTCAGGGTACTTTAAACAGTGTATTTGGCGCCTATCATAGTAAATTCTTGCTTTTGTATGCATGTTTAACGACTTGACGAACAATACCAAAGAAAGGACGTTTGCGTAAAGCCGCATGAAATGTTCAAACTGTCAGATACACGTTAAAATTACTGAAAAGAAAAAACAATCCACACTGCTGTTGTGATTAACCTTTCGTATGCCGTAATTAGAGACAAAATTAAAAAGTTATTGTGTCTCGCGTGGATGTACGTTCCGGACACACAAAGGGTTAAATATTGCTCCACAAATAACTTTGGTTACGACGCACCTTAACAAAGAAAACGGGGTAAAAATGGGAGCCTATTGCTAAGACTTCGCTGTCTGTCCGTCTATCTGTCAGCAGGCTGTATCTCAAGAACCGCAATAGCTAGACAGTTTTAATTTTCACCAATTATGTATTTTTGTTGCTGTTATAACAACAAATACACAACAAACGCGATTTTTTGTCGAATTTTCATAAAGACGGTAGATACGGAATCCTTCATGTGCGAGTCCAACTCGCACTTGGCTAGTTTTTTTTTTTTAAATTATTAACTATAGCCTGGAAAAAAGTTCACGCTGTGTAGCGATTTATGTGGTATCTATAACTCTCAAAAATTTTGTAACTCAGTATCTATGTATATTACTTTTGTTTGTGACTTTTAATAATACTAGTCACATTCCATGTCGATGCTTAATAATTCCATGATGTGTCTCTTTAAGTATACTCTGTTCAAAATAACATTAGACATTTATGAAAACCTTTTATTACTGTCCGTGCAACCGATTTTGACTTTTATTACGTTGTTGACATGACAAATGGCGGCTGCAGTAAATAGTTGGTATTGTAACAACTTTTTTGCTATTAATGCCATCCTTATGCCTACGAAATAGAAGTTAAAATCGGTTGAACTGACAGTAAAAAAGTTTCTTTATATGCCTAATCTTAACGCGAATAGGGTATAGTAGCATAAATAACTTTACCCTAATACAGGCCCTAACACGAGCTCTTAACGCGATTCTTTTTACGACCTAAACTGAATTGTTAAAGGGGTGGAGCTATATATGGTATATTGCTCCATTTCTCTTACTGAGACTGACATTTTTACAGGTCATAGTAGTAAGGCGATTATCACACTGCCGCGCACCCCGCAGCAAAGCGCGTAAATACGTGTTTTGATGTGGCTTGTAAGTATCTCCGTTTGTATAGAAAACACGCACAGTCTAACATGCAGATCATGCGTCTACATGCGGAGAAACATGCACATACGCGCGTGGGTGCGGGGCGACACGCAAGGTATGGCACACTGAGTCTCGTAGTGCCGTGCGTGATTTTGTATGAAATGAGTCAGAGCCTACGTGAATTTACAAAACGCACCTACGCGCGTGAATTCGTAAAAACCCGCACGATGATGCAGATCTGCACTGCCACAAGTACGCGTGTAGGTGCGTTGACACGCATCATGCAGCGTGCTGCGTGGCAGTGTGATAATCGCCTAGGCCTTGATGCATGTAAGACGCATAAAATATAAATGCGACCAATCAAAACTGTGTAATAATCAAACATTCCAATTTCAAGTCAAATATTTTTCATTTAATTTTTATAATGTTAAGAAAAGAAATGTATCAAAAAATTGCGCACAAAATTTCAGTACAGTACCAAAAAAAAAACTTTCTTTAGAAAATTCTAAAATTGTTCATTTTGGCTGTCGGAAACTATTTTGCGTAATATCTTTTTTTTAAATACTGATTTGAGAACTATCGAATAAAATACAAAAATACAATATTTTTGTGTATGTATAGTACTAAATAGTGCGCTTTCTGATGTACATAGTTCGTGATTATATGTAAGATTATATGTACATTTTACAAAAAAAAAAAAACCTGTGTGTTATTTATGTAGTCGTGGGTCAAAAGTGCAGTTACACTCTACTATAATGCTAAAGAATCTATTTCTTTTTTGTTTCATGACTGATTTAATTTGTGATGGATGGCATGGTCGGCGCAGTGGTTGAAGGATTGGCAGCTGCATTGCGTGTCGCGGGTTCGATTCCCGCACAGTACAAATATTTGTACGGCCTACTGATGTTCGTTTCGTGTTTGGAGTCTTGAGTTTTTTTTATATTATATTAGTTTACATGTTTGTGAACGCACCCATAATCAGGAGTAATTCCTGTCCTCCATTCGCAATAACATCACACATTTAAACAAACTTTTTTTATCGTCCGTCCAACTGATTTTGACCTTTATTGCGTTGGCAGCATGATAAATGCCGGCTGCAGTAAAACTTTGGTATTGTAAAACTTTATAAGGTTTTAATACGTTTCTTATATCTACAAATTCAAAGACATGTGACATCCACCAACCCGCACTGGGCCCGAGTAGTGGATTACGGCCCATTCACTCTCATAGAGAGGAGGCCTGAGTCCCAACAGTGGGAACATTATAAGCCCGACTATGCTATGCTATGCTCATTTCTACAGAATAGAAGTGAAAATAGGTTGAACGGACAATAAAAGATTTTTGTTTAAATGTGTAATATTTTTGCAAATGAAGTATAGTGTGGGGCAAAGTTTTATAAAAAAAAAATTGCCTGAAATCTAAAGTATTGAATAAACTAGTTGTGAATCACTGAAATTCCACTACTAAGAAATACACATTTTAGCATTGCTAGAGTGCTACTGCACTTTTGACTCTTGACTGTACTTCCCCTTACTTGTATGGTAAAAAGTTATAGTTTACAAAAAAATATTTTTTTAAGGTAAGAAATCATCTACCTAATGACTTCTCCCAATCTAGGGCAGAGCGTGAAGGCATGTCAGACTTTTACTGACTAAAATTACACCAACGGTCCTTTAGTTGCTCTTTGCATTCTTTGTTTTCCCTTTCAGATGTCGACCCATCGCCCCCATAGGTTTCTGTCCTACTGGGTCGCTACGATTTTGTTGACACTTTTTCGAGGCTCGCGTGGAGCAATACGCGCCGTCGAGGAGACGTGCAGTTTGAAAAAAACCTTCCTAGTGGTTTTTCAGTTAGTCACATGGAAAGGCAATGTGGCACTGTCTGTTTAATTAGCACCCAATAGAAAGTGTCCAGTAGCCCGATTCACGTAATCAAAACAGTAACGATATCGTAGCGATTTAGTCGTTTAGACCATTTCCGTATTCACATCTATCAATCGAGTTTGAACGACACCGATTTTAAAGTTTAAAATTCATCTATTTAAAAAAAAAATCTGTATTACATAATCCTGGTAGAATACTTATTAATGTAACTGGAAATAAGTCAATAGATCGTGAATACCGCTTTTGGATAGGACTTCGATCGAACGACTATAAAACTTCAACGAAATTTAGCTTATTTGATTTTACGTGAATCAGGCTACAGAACGCTGGCAGCATTGTTACGTTCAATAGCAATGCTGATTTGACCTAGTCTTCTGGCCAGATCTTCCTTATAAAAAAAATACAAACAACACATAAAAAAAGCAAAGTAGTACATATAAAAAAAGTAATGACTGTGCGGTGTCTGCTTGAGAGTGTACAACGTGAGGTCGACCAAACTGTAATGTGGTTCACCTGTAGCGACATCTATGGCGTCACATGAGAACTAGTCATATCTCCACGAGATTTGGACAAGAACAGCCCAAAATTATCTATCGAGCTGTTGGCCACTAGACATAACACGAGTCTGGTCAGAGGATCTTTCCTTTTCAACGGAAGTTTGTGGGACCTTACTTTCTGCATACCTACAAACACATTTATTCGAATGCTCGTTTGTGCCACACACTGAAGCTCGACATCATGCTGGTGTTACGAACGATCGTGCGACAGTATTATTGCAACAAATTATATTGTGTGACTGCTACGTGTATAAGTTCTGTAAT
Source organism: Mythimna albipuncta (assembly GCA_929112965.1). Classification (NCBI taxonomy): domain Eukaryota; kingdom Metazoa; phylum Arthropoda; class Insecta; order Lepidoptera; family Noctuidae; genus Mythimna; species Mythimna albipuncta. The sequence goes on along the minus strand of OV815983.1, from coordinate 14,471,130 downwards.
TCGACAGTACTCGTACGTTGGTGCAAGTAGTTTGGCAGTATCCTACCTATCAAGAAAGCTTGACAGAGCTGCTTTTTTTTATTTGATATAAACTAGTGCTTGACTGCAATCCCATCAGATGATGGAGCGTTGATGGTGAGGCGCACTAGTTTATTAAGAGCCTATGCACTGTAGCCTTGAAGACACTCAAGTAATAATTGGATGGGAAGACCGCAGCAGGCAAATTGTTCCTGTCCTTCAATGTACGCAGTATAAATGACGAGGCGAAACGCTCAGTCCGAACCGTAGAGGTTTCAACAACGTAAGGAAGGATACTCGCCGTATGTCGAGTTGTCCGATGGCAGAAATGAGATGGCGAAATCAAGTCATGCTTCTGGGTGCTTGCGGTAAAAAAAAAATCAGTTTTGTCACATAAGCGTTAATCGCATAATACACACACACTTTCTACTTGAAGTCTGTAACTAACAGCGACATCTACCTATGCGTCAAAGTACTATCACACTGGAACAATAGGTACAACCAACTTCGAACGAGTTTCACCAACCAGCTCTAGAGAATGCAGCGGTAGTGTGGAAATGGGGTGGATAACATTGAGAATAATGGCGGTATTTACTATTGCAAGTAAAGATATACTATTGCTGATTTCTACAAAGATTACGAAGAAGGGTTGGATGCTGAGTTGGGTCATACGGTGAATGCAAATACAGTTTAAAATCGGTATGTACTGTCTAACAGGGTGCAAGCCAAGTCGTAGGAAATAAGAAATATTCCAAGTGTTTTTTTTAATGATATTTAATTTGCTTAATAATAGGTTAAAAAAACCGGCCAAGTGCGAGTCGGACTCGCCCATGAAGGGTTCCGTAGCAGCAAGTAACATAATATAAAAGTTCTTGTAATGTGTTGTAACTTTGATCGATGTTTTAATAATAGTGTATTTTTTTCGATTTATGATGCATTAAAAAAAAATTACTTACTAGATTTCGTTCAAACCAATTTTCGTTGGTAGTTTTTATAGTAATGTACATCATATATTTTTTTTAGTTTTATCTTTCTCTTATTTTAGAAGTTAGAGGGGGAGGGGGACACACATTTTACCACTTTGGAAGTGTCTCTCGCGCAAACTATTCAGTTTAGAAAAAAATGATATTAGAAACCTCAGTATGATTTTTGAAGATCTATCCATAGATACCCCACACGCATGGGATTGATGAAAAAAAAAAATTTTCGTTCTATGTATGGGGACCCCCAAAATTTATTGCTTTTTTTCTATTTTTGTGTAAAAATCTTAATGCGGTTCACAGAATACATCTACTTACAAAGTTTCAACAGTATAGCTCTTACAGTTTCGGAAAAAAGTGGCTGTGACATACGGACGGACGGACAGACTGACAGACAGACAGACAGACAGCCGGTTCCGTTTTTTGCCATTTGGCTATGGAACCCTAAAAATATTTTTATATGTATTTTTTCGTCCGTTTAATCTAGACGAGGCCGGTGTTTCTTTGCTGGCTACCCTGAGAAGAAACACCGAACTAACTTCTGCTGAGTTTAAGATCAAAGTCTCTTCTAAAGTCCATACAGCAAACATGTAATGGTAAAATCTTATGAGAACCATGCAGAATAGTGTCTGAGATGGTCTTTTGAGGAAAGAACCCAGACCCATTTTGTCAGTTTTCAGTTACTGCTTATCCAAACTAATATTATAAATGGGAAAGTGTATGTGTGTGTCTGTTTGTCCGTCTTTCATTTCTTTCTTTTCATTTCATTGTCATGCTCACTAAAATGTCTCGCTGATGGTGGCACGTGTTATTGGGTCATTTGGCTCCCTTCAAAATGGTTGAGCTGAGTGGGGCTGATGCACGCGTCATGCTCGTGAACGGGCGCCGTCAGTTGAGACTGGTCATCACTTAGCTGCCAGTGACTTATACAATTTATATTCTTATTGTTACCATTATTATTTAATTTTTATTGCTGATCTTAATTGTGTTCACATAATAGAAGCATAAAAGAAATATCTAACGATGATTAATGTAACTCAATACGATTTAAAAGAGTGTCCATGGAGTGTCCTTGCACGTTCTTCTCCATTGAGACCTACTCTTTGGAACGTGCAATTTAGCTTCACTTGTTTGACTGACCGACAATTTGACAATTCAAAAGTGTCTGTAACTAGTCTATTTGAAATACACGTTTCTGATTTCTGATTTCAAGGCAAAACAGAGCTACCAATTGACGTGATTTTTTAAGGGGAGATAGTTGAAGGGATGGAGAGTGATATAGGTTATTTTTTGTACCCCCCCCCACTTATGCGAGCCAAGCCGCGGGCAAAAGCTAGTTAAAAATAAAATATTCATCATTTCAGTCATCTTCTTTTTAACCGAAAGACATGGGATATGGGCCTCCCCCAAATGTCACCACAATTAAAGGTCTCGCATCCATCGGGTTCCCGCAACCTTTTCCAGTAGTTTGATTCACGTAAAATCAAACAAGCCAAATATCGTTGAAGTTTTATAGTCGTTCGATCGAAGTCCTATTCAAAAGCAGTATTCACAATCTATCGATTTATTTCCTGTTACATTAATAAGTATTCTACCAGGATAATGTAGTACAGATTTTTTTTTTAAACAACGAATTTCAAACGGCTTTAAAATCGGCGTCGTTCAAACTCGATTGATGGATGTGAATACGGAAATGGTCTAAACGACTAAATCGCTACGATATCGTTACGGTTTTGATTACTTGAATCAGGCTACAGGTCATCGGTCCACCTTGTAGGAGGCCTTCCAGCACAGCGTCTTCCAGTACGTGGTTGTCACTCCGTAAACTTTCGGCCTCAACGGCCATTTTTTCTGCGAGCAATCTAATATTCTAATCTAATCTAATATTCCACAACTACCACACAACGCAGTCTAGCCCCAAGCTAAGCAGAACTTGTGTTATGGGTACTAGACAACTGATAAACATACTTATATATTTGTAAATTTGTAAATACATACATATTATAGATAAATTACACCCAGACACAGAACAAATGATCATGCTCATCACATAAACATTTGTCTTGGGTGGGAATCGAACCAACGAACTCCAGCATAGCAGTCAGGGTCACTAACCACTAGACCAATAGGCCAGTCAATCAGTCAAAAAAAAAAAAGCAATGTTGACAACATTAGTTCTCCTGCGGATGCTGACTTTAAATCTTCTGATGAGGCCCATTGTGAGCGACTACGTTTCGGAACCATATGTCATCACAGGAGACACGCACTGGCCACAGACTTTCGTTTTCAAACACTGTGGAATATTGCACGAGAAGATACCACGCAGCTTCTCGAACGCTGTCCAGCCGAGTCGGATTCGACGGTTGACCTATTTTTCGAAATTAGATCTACCTACTGGATGGTCTGTCTGAGGTAGACGTAATCGTCCACAACTTCGAGTGTAGAGTTTCCGATCTTGATAGGAGTGGAAGGTACATAAAAGGATAAATATTGTGATATCGAAAGGAGATCGCATGAGTTGTTTTTTTTATATAACCAACGAACTGGCTTGTAAAATATAATTCGAAGCATTATGCTGTTCTAGAATAGTTTTGAAAGTCAGTAGAAAAAAAGAATGTCTGTTGTTTTTTCAGAGTTGAAAGGATTTTTGTAAGAATAGCATGTATTCGTGGAAATAAGTTAAAAAATATAAGAGTGCGCCCGAAGTGTTTAATTTCAGGAGTATCCCTACCCGGCGCCTCCACCATGTGACGCAGCTCAGCTCGTCGGTAGGCTATATTTTTATCTGGGGCCAGGGTTATCCGAAAGGGCACTCGAGCCCCAGTATGAAGGCTAGAAAGAACGGGGTGGGTCTTTTAGTCAGTAAGAGTCTGACACTATCTCCCGCTCCGAAGAGCGGGGGATGTCAATGCATGATTTTTTCCCACCATAAAAAAAAGAATATATTATTATAATATCTCCTATATCGATAAGTCGGTCTTAATTCGGCTCGATGCAAATCTTTCGTAATCCTGTCAAAACAGCAGAGTACGGTCTAGTTAGGTTGACACCTGGCTTTAAGGGTTTACAGCTATTTGTAGCGTTGTGGCTTTGTTTACTTGGATTGCTATTTAGTTTAGCATTAGAAATAGTTACTTTAATTTTGATATTATCAAGTTTTAAATGTTTGTTTATTGCATTCCTAAAACCTTTTTTGAAATAAACAGTTATCAGATCAAAAGTTCAAACAGGGACCAGACTGGGTTAAAGCCTACTGGGGCCAGGATTAGTTTCAAAAGCAGCTCGAACCCCAGTATGAAGGCTAGAAGGAACGAGGTGGGTCTTTTAGTCAGTAAGAGTCTGACACTATCTCCCGCTCCGCCCAAGAGCGGGGGTTGTCATTGGATGATTTTTTCCCACCATAAAAAAAAGATCAAAAGTTCTACAGATCACTGACTTGATCTGTATAGACCTAATTGTAGTATTCCACAACTTGACAGACAGTATTCACTTGATCTGATAGTGGTACTGAAGTTTCCCGTTAGTTTTGTTCAGTAATTAGTAATTAATACTGAACAAAACTCATAACTCAAAATCATATCTTTTCTTTACACATGTTAATAATATATAATTAATAATAAATTGTTTAATTTAAAAGACATCATATAACAATGATTAGTAAACAACTTATCATCGTAAGTCTTATTAAATTTACAATTAAAAATGTTAAGGGGATGCAACTCGACAAATATTTTCACTGTTTTTTACACAACCGCTTTTACGCACTGATGATGTTATTACACATTATTCATTAGATATTTAAGAAATACAGTATATTGTGGATATTATCTAGGCCTCTATTGAAAACAATTTATAAACTTGTGTGAAACTAATCCAGTTGAAAAGACCTCTGAAAATCTGCTATTTTGCATAAACTTTGACACTTCATAAACTCAAAAATTTTAAAAGTCAAGAAAGTATACCAACAGAAGCCTTGCAAACTTTATCAGAATTCAAAATGAAGACAGTATTTTTCTAGAAACTTTTAAGGGTTTAAAAAAACACGTATTTCCTGGAACAAGTTTTGTCAAATATTCGATTAAATCACGAAATTACTGAATATTTTCAGAGTTTTCAGGCGTTATCTCTCTTTTTTCGCGTTGCCTCTACGTCAAACATCGCGTTGGATTGCGTTAGATGAAGTAACAAGCTTTTAATCAATGCATGATGTTGACGATAGGCGAGTGGAAAAGCAGCCTCTTAATTTATTTATTTATTATATTCTTTATTGTACACCGCATGAACAAAAAGATACAGGATAAAAATTATTCAAAATAAGTGTACAATGGGCGGCCTTATCGCACAGGGCATAATATACAATTTTCTTTTCAAAACCTATTCCTTGCAACCTTAATTTTATACTTTGATAGGACAGTCAAATTTATCAGCAATTACCGCCAGAATACCATTGCTGTTAGCTTGAACCGTGTTTAATAAGGGGGTAATATTTTGTGCAAATTGGGAAATTGGAACCCATCTGTATGAGCCTTATGAAGATGCCAGGTGTGCTACAAACCTCTCACGCCAGGCCATGGCCCGAAGCGAGGAGGAAAGGCAGGCGGACGCTTCCTTCTGCGAAACAGTAATACTAGAAAAAGAGGCGGCCGAACGCATGTGGGAACGGATTTACTCACACCGTCGGGATCCCGACCCCGATTTCCAGTCACCGTAGGCGTGGGCTTGCAGCGAGCAATGGGTAGCTCGCTGTCCGGCCGCTCGATAATCGTCCGGTCCGAAACAGGGCCGAAGCTTAATGGAGCCCTGAGTTTGCTTCTGTAAGAGAAACCCGATGTCCCATTAAAAAAATGGGCAAGTGCGAGTCGGACTCGCGCTCTGAGGGTTTCGTGCAAACTGCAATTTCCGAATGGAGTTTCGAAGATTTTTCTGAACTGAATTTTTTTTTTGTGATGTATGTAACAACAAATTTACTGTTTTCAGATTTTTTCTTATACCTGTACTATAAGACCTTGCTCTGTGCCAAATTTCAGGATTCTGGATCAACGGGAAGTTCCCTATGAATTTCGATCTTTGAGAGTACCAAAATATACGTTTTCTTGCGACATAAACGGCCGTATTTTTTTATTCGTTATAGAATTTGATTTTTTCACAGCTTGAAGGGACCGCAGAACTGAGTATATGGTTTCAATTTCAACTCGATACCTCCACGCGTTCTCGAGATAAAGGGTCTTGACAGACAGACAGACGGACGGAAAACAAAGTGATCCTATACGGGATCCGTTTTTTCCTTTTGAGGTACAGAACCCTAAAAAAAGGTGTGCTACATGGGAGCTGCTACAGCTTTCTGCAGGTGTTATATTGGAGGCAATAGCTGATCAGGGTGGCTTTGAGAACGTTTGAAAGATTGTCATGTCAGCTAAACAGTAAGGGGCCAGTAAAGCCGACGCTCGCTTGGGCCACGGGGAACTTCTGAAAGGGATACCGTAGTTGTGGAACGGAAAGAGCAATTGAAAAACTCAGGTGGGTTTTAGTCAGTGAAAGTCTGATACGCTCTCTTGCTCTACTTCAGAGCGGGAGAAGAAAATAGATGTTCAGAGTTTTACATAAATATGCATGTCCATATAAGCACAAAATAGATAGGTACAGAAGTCAATCTACATATAAACCGCGCTCAAGCAACGCACACATAGACACAGCTCACTGATACGATATCTCGGAGCGCCTCGGCCCACTCGTCGAACAGTTCCGGCTCAAACGCTCATTAGTGTGCGTCCACCGAGCGTAGATATAAAAAGTGAAGTACATACATGAGATTGTCTTCTGTACCTATCTATTTTGTGATATAAGCGTTTGTGCACTATTGCGCTTGGCAGGGATCAAGCGCGTAACTTCGTGTAATTTATTTCATCACCACTGCTCTCAAAATGGTGAAAGAAATGAAGGAGGCATGTCCTAGAACCAAAAATATAATAATATTCCACAACTATCACACAACGCCGTCTAGTCCCAAGCTAAGCAGAGCTTGCGTTATGAGTACTAGACAACTGATAAACATACTTATATATTTCTAAATACATACATATATAGATAAATTACACTCAGGCACAGAACAAATGATCATGCTCATCACACAAACATTTGTCCTGGGTGGGAATCGAACCCACTACCTCCGGTATAGCAGTCAGGGTCACTAACCACTAGACCAACAGGCCAGTCAAAATTTTAAGACATGTGACATGAGCCCATTCTTTCACAAAAAGTTTTGGGAACACATTAATTGTGCGTACAGCTAAGGAGTGGAATTCCCTGCCGGAGTCTATTTTTCCTGATGGCTACAACCCGGAATTTTTAAGTCAAGAGTGAATAAGTTTCTTCTAGGTATGCGCGTTCCATCGTCGACCGCATTGTCGCTTTCCATCAGGTGAGATAGCGGTCAAGCACTAACCCATCTACATAATATAATAAAGTGGTAAAATTTGTTTTTTTTTTGTACAAGGTGATCTCTGTAAGTACTGGTCCGAATGCTACGATTTTACACCGATAGAAAGCCGCTTTATTCCTGAGTGACATAAGCTATACTTTATCTAAGCAGGCGAAGTCACGGTCAAAGGCTAGTCAACAATAAAAAGAAAAGAGAGGAGGCCTGAGTCCCAGCAGACTGAACATTATAAGGCTGACTATGCAATGCTCGAGCTTTGATACAATAAGGAAAGTCTGAATCATAAGAATTGTACGCACTATAAAGATTTATTGGTATATGCACTTAGCGTAAACCCCATTGAACTCCATAAACTCAACTTATCCCATAAATGTCCCATGCATTATTATATTGAGCATATAAATAAAGAACTAAATGTGCCTAAATTATTTTCTTTCTTTTGTTTCTTACTACGAGTATAATACTATGAGTGTTTGGTTTTAGACTGAGCTTGTACCTAGACCAGTAGCCTGATTAACGTAAAATCAAACAAGCCAGATATCGTTGAAGTTTTATAGTCGTTCGATCGAAATCCTACCCAAAAGCGGTATTCATGATCTATCGACTTATTTCCAGTTACATCAATAAGTATTCTACCAGGATAATGTAACACAGTGTTTTTTTTTTAATCGACGAATTTCAAACGACTATAAAATCGTTGTCGTTCAAACTCGATTGATGGATGTGGATACGGAAAGGGTCTAAACGACTAAATAGCTACGATATCGTTTCAGTTTTCATTACGTGAATCGGGATAATGGTTATTGAAAGGTTCTAGATAATATAAATAACTAGTTTTTGCCAGCGGCTTCGCCCGCGTACATAGAATTTAATCTATGTCACTCAGGAATAAAGCAGCTTTCGATCGGTGAAAATATTTTAACAATCGGACCAGTACTTTCAAAATTACCTCTTGCAAACAAAAACACAAACTTTACTTCTTTATTATATAAGTGTAGATTAAAACATCGGTTAAGTGTGAGTCGAACTCGCGCATATAGGGTTCCGTACCAATTACTGAAAAAATTTTGTTTGTTTGGCCTTTTTATTTTTTTATTTCTTGTTTTTTTTTTTTTTATAATAACGGCAATTAAAGTAGATGCAGTTGGTCTGCTGCGGTCTTCCCGTTCGATTATAATTTGGGTATCTTCAAGGCTAGAGTGAATAGGCTTTTAATAATCTAGTGCGCCTCACCATCAACGATGGCATCACTGCTTACCATCAGGTGGGATCGCAGTCAAGCACTAGTTTCTAACGATTAAAAAAAAAATGCTCTATGAACATTTCAACCGTCTAACTATTAGGGTTCATGAAATATAGGTTGTTAACAAACAGTCATACAGCAGAGGACTGGAATTTCCGCTAAAAGATAGACGTACCCTTACCCGTTACCCTTTGTACGGGACCCTTTTGTAGGAACTCCATACTTACGTAAATAATATCTAGAGTAAAAAAACTGATTCGACGAATATCGCATCAAAAAATGGGTTAATTAGGGACCAAAATTTATACAAAACTTTGTAGGTTTGTCGATGTTAAATCTTATCGGACGCACTTGGTTTTCCTGTACCTATTGACAAATCCACCTGAAATTTTAAATCTTCTTGTGTTATATTTTTTTCATCATATAACGTAATTTTGAAAGATGAGGGTAAAGTTTGAGACAGTACCTAAAAGTAATGTTGAGTGATAAGGGAGCAGTGTTATAAGGGGGCAAAATGATAAGGGACCATTGTGATAAGGGACCGCCATGATAAGGGACCAGTAAGATAAATGATGAAGGAATAGGAATTGTCTTCAAAGTTCAAGGTTCGCAACGCAATGGGTAGCTCACCGTCCGGCCGTCCGATAACCGTCCGGACTCGAGTCCGAATCGTTAACGTCGCATAGTGGGTTCCAGGTGCGCCTCAAAGATATATTGAATCAGCAAAACCGTAAGGGCCCAGCAGGGCCGAAGCTTACTGGGGCCCTGGATCATCCGAAAGGGAGCCCCGGGGCTTCGGTCGGATATTGGGTTTTAGTCAGTAAAAGTCTGATAGAGATAAATGATATGCTTTTTAACAGTATATGCTTTTTGTATTAGGAATTTAAAGAGTGCTTTTTTAAAGTATTTTAGATCTTTTAAAGTTGTTATGGATTTAGGTAGTTTATTAAATATTTTTGGTGCCATTCCTAAAAAACTTTTCGAAAAAAGAGCGGTTTGGTGGGTTTTTGATTTGTTATGTATGTAATATATATATGTTACTTAGTGATAACGTTCTATTGATGGAAGAATGTTTAAAACTCGGTCCATTTGTTTTTGGGTTTATTCAATTTGAACAAAGTATTAATCTCTTCTCTTCTTGAATCGTTACTCTTATTTTTTTCTTCTTATTTATTTATTTATTAAGGAAACTCAACAGTTTATTTTTTAATTACACGAGTTAAGAAGATCCACCCCCTATCAATGAGCAGCCCAATACAGTTGCGTGAAAGTAACTAGCATGTAAAAGTGAGGTCTACTAGGCTAGGCTGGACAGTGATAGCGAAATGATGACAATTATCACTTAAACCAATTACGGAGTTCCACGGCATTTATAAAACTAGGTTAACTAGAAAATGGTGAAGGAAAGATTAAAAGCGTAAAAATACACTGATAAGTATACTATTAAAATTCAATTAGGGAAAGAACAAAATATCAAATCGTGAAATTTAAAGAGGTAAAATTCAACTTACATACAATAATTAGGGTCAGTTGCACCATTTAACTATAACGATAACAAAACCTTAAGGCATATAGTTCCTTGAACCATCTGGCCGAAATTATGTGAACGCAACTCTCGCACTCGCCTAGGCGGCAGTACGCAAATCTGTGCATTTATTTGCGGCCAGCAGCGCCCGGAAAGCGCTTTAAATCAATTTTCTCTGCGAGATATTGATTGATTTACATATGCAATGTTCACTTTGAAGAATATTTAACCACCAATTTTTACGTGTAAAAATGTTTCTAAAGGTCCAAGCCGTTTCGAAGGAGTAGGGAAAAGTTGCGAAATTGCTAAATATTTTATTTTGACAAAAGTATTAATTGCACGAAAAAATCAAATGTTGATATTATTGTTCATGAATCTATAATAAACATATATTTTTTTCAAACCAATTGACTTAGCCGTTACGGAGGAGTAGGCCTCAGAAAATCACTGTTTTATGGCACTTTTCGGGCGCTTGGCCCTTAACCAGCTGTGACACGGCCGCCTATTGGTCAATTCGACGATTTGACAACTGTTAACGGCTTTGTTATCGTAATAGTTAAATGGTGCAACTCACCCTAAGAATGCGTTTATTTAACTATTGAAAAACTTATACCACCAAATAAAAATATTATAAAATTCTTATCTTCGTGTTGTCTTTTTTGACCCAAAGGTTGACTGGTAGAGAATGCCTTGTTGCATTAAGTCCGCCTATGTACTACTACTGTACATGAAGCTTAGATAAATAAATAATATTATTATTTTAGATAAATAAGTATATAACACAACCCAGCATCTGAGTACAAAGAACTAGGTTAAGGCCATAAAACAAACCGCTGCTGCAGCCTGTCGCGTATCTCATGGCCACACACGTTCGCAGCGCCCACCCATCAATTTCCAAGCCTTACCCTCCGACCCTTAACTTTCTCGACTCTCATATTAAGAGTTAAAAAAATAAAAACTAGCCTAAAGCTAAATTCAGATCTTTTCAGTTCCTGAAGACAAAAAGCCTTTGACGGACCTGTTCGTAGCACTGGAAAATATACAAAAGGTCACTTCAGCTTAAAAGTGTGCGAAAGAGACGACAGGATGTGTTGTGTGCGGAGCGAGAGAGAGATGGCTAGCTGAAAATCAATTTATTAGTCCGTGACGTCACGTTTGACGCTTGCGCAGTAGTGTTGCTCCCGGGAGAGGGTTGCTGGGCTCGGGGTAATTTCCACCAATTCGGGGAAAATTGGAGTTACAACGTTTTGGGGAAAGTCATTCGATGCTTCTTGGGTCATTTTTTCTGCCATATTCTGATTTAGTTAGCAAATATTTAAATGTTATCTATATAGTTAGGTGTGTTACTTGGAAAATATAAAATTATTTCTTGTTGAGTTGGTTTTTATCTGTTTTTAATTGTCAATAAAGTCATTTTAAATACCTAAATAAATAAGAGTTAGTTATGAATTAAGTCTCTTTTATTCTAACTCTGAGTAAAACATAGTTTCTTCTTGGAATTTGATTCAAAATTTATTTTAATTTATTCTGGGAAATTAATTTATGTAGAAACTAGATTTGCTTTTTTAGGAGCACAGTTCTGAGTTTTTTTAGAAAACATTTAATAGAAGTTTTTTTTCTTTCAAAAAATCTAAAAAAATGAACAAAAATAATATCAAACCAATAATAAAACCCAAACAAAACAAGAAAAACAAAATGCATTACACGTAAATAAACAAAACAACGAGACTAAACACACAAAAATAGATCACAAAACAATGTCCAACTAAATTCGTAATCACACTTCGCGTGTGGCAACACTGCGCTCATCTGGGCGGCCCGAAATAGTGGCACGAGGGGGGGCATCAGTAGTCGCGGCGGTGCCGCTCACGCCGCGCGCGCCATGGCGTCCGTCGCCGCTTGGCTGCCCTTCGCTCGAGCAGCCGCCATCGGATGGGTCCCCATCGCCACGCACCCACTACCGCCACCGCCAGTCCCCAAGGACCGACGACGCGCCGAAGACGAGAAACTCCTCATAAACGTATCCGGACGGCGCTTCGAGACATGGCGGAACACCCTCGAAAAATATCCCGACTCCCTCCTCGGGTCCACAGAAAGGGAATTCTTCTACGACGAGGACAGCAGAGAGTACTTCTTCGACAGAGACCCCGATATATTCCGACACATATTAAATTACTACAGGACTGGCAAGTTGCATTATCCCAAACACGAGTGCTTGACGGGCTACGACGAGGAGCTCGCGTTCTTTGGGATCCTACCTGACGTGATCGGGGACTGCTGTTATGAAGACTACAGGGATAGGAAGCGGGAGAATGCCGAAAGGCTCATGGACGATAAACTAAGCGAGGCGGGAGATCAGAGCCTGCCTCAGTTGACAGACTTGCGGCAGAAGATGTGGCGAGCGTTCGAGAACCCCCACACTTCGACTGCCGCCCTGGTATTCTACTACGTGACCGGGTTCTTCATCGCCGTGTCGGTGATGGCTAACGTGGTGGAAACAGTGCCGTGCGGCCACCGGCCCGGCCGCGCCGGGACCCTGCCGTGTGGCGAACGGTACAAAATCGTGTTCTTCTGCTTGGACACTGCGTGTGTGATGATATTTACTGCGGAGTACCTCCTCCGACTCTTCGCAGCGCCGGACCGCTGCAAGTTCGTGCGATCCGTCATGTCGATCATCGACGTGGTCGCCATTCTTCCATACTACATCGGTTTGGGGATCACCGATAATGATGATGTCTCCGGAGCCTTCGTGACCCTGAGGGTGTTCAGAGTGTTCCGTATCTTCAAGTTCTCCAGGCACTCTCAGGGGTTGCGGATCCTGGGGTACACGTTGAAGTCGTGCGCCAGTGAGCTGGGTTTCCTGGTGTTTTCGTTGGCGATGGCGATCATCATCTTCGCCACAGTGATGTTCTACGCTGAGAAGAACGAGCAAGACACTAATTTCACATCCATTCCTGCTGCCTTCTGGTACACCATTGTGACGATGACGACATTGGGGTAAGTACTTAAATATTAATTGATTCTTGAACCAATCAAAGATATTCGAGAGTATTGATCGCTCGTCATCGGTCAGGGCTGGAATGCATCAGCTAGCGATCATTAAACAAAATGTTGCGCATATCTGACACCTGTCGACGCCATTAAATATGAACGCGGGAAAATATGTGTCATGGCGTCGATTTGCCGTTTCGACACTGTAAAATGTTTAACTTGAAATTGACATTTTACAACCGTTTTAATTTCGTGTATTTTTCATCTGTAGAGTTGTTTATTGTGAGGGTTTTGGGAACAAACGTTTTTCATTCCCCGGAGAGTTTTCATTCTGTTGTATGGTCAGCAAATACGCTTGTGCGTGAGATGCGGTGTTTTTAATTAATTATTTTGCTGTCGCTACAGCTTGCGGATTTTCTGTCTCTATTTTACTGTTTTGGTTGACGAAGGATAACTTAGTTACAATTTAATATTACAGGATTATCTCGTATTAAAATGATGTCTCCATATTCGTTTATTATTGAAAATGTAGTTCATATCTGTAAAGGTTACTATTGTAACTCACAAAAGCTGAAACATTTACGTATTTAGATATTTTATCAAGTTCTAAACTGCGAAAGAATTAAAGCTTAATTTATAAGCTTCCAGATTACACCTACTTTCACTTTTTCTTACTTTGTTGTCTCTTGGCTTGTTCTAAGAGAAACTTTGTTGATAAACTGGTCTTAAGCATTATTAACACAGTCTGACTAAGTAAGAGAAGAAAAAATCTCAATTGGGTCAAAACTGCAGTAAAAATGCAGATTTGTAATGCAGTATGTGTATTTGCAAATTTTTAGAAGGGCGCATTACGTTGTGTAATTGATCTCATCACCACTGCTCTCGAATCGCTGAAGGAAAACTTTGTTAGAAAATTGGCATGTCTTAGAATAAAAAATCAAAGACGTGTGATATCCACGAACCTGCATTGAGCCCGAGTGATGGATTACGGTCTATTCCCCCTCTTAGAGTGGAGACCAGAGTCTCAGCAATGGGAATATTATAAAGCTAACAATTGGTGCCTTTTTGTTGGGGTGGGATATTATCAAATGACTTCTTCTGCTTTGGGTAGAGCGAGAGGGTATCAGACTTCGACTGACTAAAACACACTTATGTTCCTTCAGTGGCATTTTGCGTTCCAGACCTACGGTAACTCTTTTGCACAAGCTTGCAGCCTATGGCGAATTGTGGCTATTTGTGCATTGTTAGGATTTAGCATAATTAGTACTCAGCCTCCTTTCTAGAAAAGGGAATGGGCCGTAATACACCACGCGGGCCCAGTGCAGGTTGGTGGATGTCACATATCTTTTTTTTGGATTTAGGACATGCTGGTTACCTCGCGATGATTTCCTTCACCGTTTCTGCAGTGGTGATGAAATAATTTACACAAAGGACGTCTTATTTATTTAATAATTTAATTCACAACATAATTCCGTAAAGAATATTGTTAGTAAAACTTCAAGCTATGTCAGTACCTTATACCTACTTATTCTTGAACCGTGAACTTAAACTGTGAAGCTTACTATGTGAGACTGCCTCGCATCCGACGTATTGGGGAAGTCACTCTTTTGCACACTAGTGCCCTAAAGCAAACCACTTCGATCTACTACAGTAACGCGGCAGCTCCATCAGCATCCTAAACCTATTATTGTAGAGACTCGTAGAGCATTGAAAGCCTTCTGCGTATAGCGGACCCACAAGCTGTAGGTGTACATGTCTGACAGTACGCCTTAAACAGTAAAATTTTAACATTTTTCATTATGTAGACAGACAGACAGATCTAAAAGTCACAGTCAAGTGATACTCTTTAGGACCGTTTACTTAAGCCTAGCGAGTATCACTTGGACCTTAGGGTCAAGCATATATTTGAGCAATGCAGATGTAGGGATTACGTTCAAACTGCATCTTGTTTGTCGGATTGCATTTAGGGTGCAGTAAACGAAACTTTTGTTTTGAAATGCTATATAATTTACTCAAAAGGGGTTTTTTAATGCCGCATTTTGTTAATATTCGAAAATTGTACTTATCATTTTTGAGCTCGTTCCAAAAACTACAAGGAGCAAATTGGATTAAAATTTAAGAAAAAACTTTGGAACTAAAACTGTGTGACTGAATATATTTAACAAAATTATCAATAATATTTATTAAATTAACCTTATCATTACCAAATTTTTATTCAGTCAAAATCTGACACTCCTCCTTCTTTTACCCCTAGCGGTAGAAGTGATAAAATGATTTCTTTTCATGTTTTTTTTTATTTTCTATTAACTAGCACTTTACAAATAAAAAACACTTAACTGTCATTAGTTATATACACTAAATAAAAATTAAAGCTCAAAAATGAAAAAAAGTAAATAATTAAAATCTAAAGTACGGCGTCGAAAAACTCTTCCGCATTGCTGTGGACTGGTAATGTACCCAAAAAACTGGCGGCATTGCCACGCTGTATGGCAATACTTATCCTTTGTCTGAGGTAAAAGCCAACCAAGCCAGTAGCCATAAAAAAACATGACAATATTTATAAGTACATAAGTATAACCTATATAAATATAACACATACTTTCTCGTCTCAAAAAGTAATTCCTAATAATTAAAATATTTCTAAGTTTTAAATACCCTCGTACCATCTAAATACGTCTTACCACACCAATCTGCTGACCCATTAAAACGAGAGCATAAAACCTCTCATTACTAAACTTTGACGGCCGGATGTACGTCATGCGTCAGGCAAGTTTGACAGTTTCCCGCTTAACACTCAATTTTGATTGACATTTATGTGTGGGCTGAAAGATTTTTAGTTCGAAAAGTTACAGCTTGATTTATTCGAGTTTAAAGTAGGTAATTATTGTTCGAAGTAGGAAAAAATAGGATCGTGAAATGTACAGTTACAGATGTCATTTTACTGATGAGAAAAAATTTCAACAAT
Organism: Mythimna albipuncta; assembly: GCA_929112965.1. Classification (NCBI taxonomy): domain Eukaryota; kingdom Metazoa; phylum Arthropoda; class Insecta; order Lepidoptera; family Noctuidae; genus Mythimna; species Mythimna albipuncta. The sequence goes on along the minus strand of OV815983.1, from coordinate 14,454,972 downwards.
AGGACCAGTAATTTTAATAAGTTTTATTTTAATATTTTTTCACTGACGTTTCGGACACAACTAAATTTATTGAAGTTGTATAGTACAGTCAGATAAAAAAGTTTTCAAATATAATATTTGGGGAAAAAAGCGTTACTAAAATAAATATAGGGTAGATTTAAGACAGCAACTTTGGATAATATGCATTTTTCCCATATATTAGGTACTAGCTTTTGCCCATCGCTTCGCATACATAAAATATAGTTTATATCATTCAGAAATAAAGCAGCTTTCTAACAGTGCATTGGTATAAAATTATCGCAATCGGACCAGTACTTCCAGAGATTACCACCTACAAACAAACGAATAAACAAACAAACTTTATCTCTTTTTAATATTAGCGTAGATATTCTAATACTTTTATGTAATAGTACTGTTTGCCCGAATCGTTAATGCCTCGATATAATATGGAAGTGTGATGGGGGCTACGCGTAGCAAGGACGTCTAGCGTAGGCCTCTTGCTACGGCGTAGGCCCTTTGCTACGGCGTAGGCCTCTACGGCATAAATGTCACAAATATTATAAAGACAAGTTTGTAAGTGTGTGTATGTTTGTTACTTCTTCACGCTCGAACGGCTGAACGGATTTCGATGGAACCTGGTACACGGGTAGACCATATCCTGGAATAGTACAAAGGATACTTTTTATCCCCATACTATGTTTATTTGAGGAAATTTTCTACTTTCACGTGGGCAAAGCTATTGGCAGATTATACCTAGTATCAGTTTACCTTTTATTATAAAAAAAAGTAAAAACATCGTTTGCGTATTAATTAATTTGTACTGAATTTTATTTAATGGTAACTTCCTAAGTGGTAAAAGTACGGATATAGAAAAAAAACCAATCCACTTTTACTGAAAAATATTTTCAAAATTAAAAAGCTGTACTTTTATATATATTTGTGTGTAAAAATTCCAAAGAATAAAAATACCCACTTCGAAGGACTGGAACAATTTGCCTGCTGCGATTTTCCCGTTTAAATATAATTTAGGTGTCTTCAAGGCTAGAGTGAATAGGCTCCTTAATAAACTAGTGCGCCTTACCATCAACGATTGCATCACAGTTTACCATCCGGTGGGATCGCAGTCGAAAAAAAGTAAGTTGTTATTATGAAATCCAAGAAAGCCACATCATTTTCATACATAAAAACGATGGTTTTTTAAAACGTAGCTTTTTAAAAGTTACTTTTTATATGAAAAGCCGTACTTTTGATATCTATTTGTGGGTACTTTACTCTGAAACATTGCCAAAGAATTAAAATTTTCTTGTACATTTAATCCTAGATTACCGTGATGTTTAGTTTATTTAATTAATTAGTTCTCAAGTGATTAATAGCCACCTGTCACAATAGTAATTAAGATATTACAATGTCTTGTAATAAGGGGGAAGTCGGACAGCCATTTGTCGAGTGCCAATTCCAATAACTACACAATTTTCTTTCCTTCGTTCGTTTTCTTTTTACTGCGGTTGAGAATATTCTTTCCTTGTGGAAAACTTGATTACAAATATAACTTGAATCAGGAAACGGAATCTCAGCAGTTTTCAGCTGTGTTTATTAAGGCGGTGTTTTATAGGAATTACTTTCTTGGTTAGGGATTTACTTATTAAATATTTTAAACCAAGCATACATGCCCCAGTTAGTAATGAACCCCACTTGTAAAATTTAGACACGTTTTTTAGTCTAATAGAAGCTATTAGTAACGATAGAACTCAATTTATTTAGTATTTGAATGAAGTCGGAAATACAAACTGTTTGCGATTTCTTTTTTTATTGTTGATAGGTTCGAGCTTGACCGCTATCTCACCTGATGGAGAGTGGCGATGCGGTCGACGATGAAACGCGCTTACCCAGAAGAAACCTATTCACTTTCGACTTAAAGATCTCAGACAAATTTAAGGGTTTAACATCATTGGCACCAGATTTAGCTAGGCAACCTATGCGCAATGTCTTAAAAAACGTTTTATCTGACACATAATATATATCATAATCGAATAACAGATGAGAAAAGAGATTTCTTCCACGGATCTCGTATACTACGTATAGTTGATTTTAATAGCAACGTCATCTTAAAACAGAATACAGAGACGAGTCACGATCTACGCTAGAATAGCTTATTCGAAGTTGAATAATAATAACTTGAGAATAACAGTATTTATTTTAATATTATTCATTACTTTATAGATTGGGCAACGGTGCGGCTCATAAAAATGTGACTGACATATAAAGAAAGAAAAAGAAAGAATTTATTTGTTAACTACCTATCCGCCCGCGACTTCGTACTTCGGTTATCGCACTCTAAACGTGTTTTCCCGTAGGAATAAGATGTTTTTCCGGGATAAAAACTAGCCTATGTTCTTTTTCATGTCAAAGGCTATATGCATGCCAAATTTCATCCAAATCCATTCAACCGTTTTTGCGTGATTAAGGAACAAACATCCAAACATCCACACTTTCACATTTATAATATTAGTTAGAACTAGCAATTGTCTGTGGTTTCACCCGCACGATATTAGAAAATTATCCCAAGTATACATTATCCTAGAATAAAAAAAAATACTTTATGTGCTATTCCAGGACATAATCTCCCCGTGTACCAAGTTTCATCAAAATCTGTTAAGCACGTCAAAGTCAAAGTCAAAGTCAAAATTTTTTGTTTCACGTAGACCTACATAATGGGCACTTCAAAACGTCAGAAGCTAGTGCACGGTTCCAAATTGGTCGTCTTCTATGGAGAAGAACCGGCAAGAAACTCCATGGTTACGAAGAACCATTGGGCTCGGTTGTCATTTGTAAGTCTTTCACCATTGTCAGACGACAGAAAGTCTGTCTATCAGAGACCATCATCTCACTTCACCCAGAGTTGAAGAATTAATTTGATAATTTCCTACTAATAAAGATATTACACAAAAATATTTTCAGTTTATGCAAAATCTGGATGTAGTTTTTTTCAGAATCAGTAACTGAATGTATTCCAATAGTTTCTACACCATGTTATATTTTTTTTCAAAAATATTTTTAAAAAGTTACAATTTAGACACCTCCGACACTAAGTACATCACAGGTCACGGCAGGTCATAGCGGGCATTGGGAACCAGCAAACAGCTGAGTGCAAGTGCAAAACAACCTCTCAGTCGCCTGGATGGCCCAGTGACTATGTATTTTTATGATAGAGTTACGAAATTTTGTATATAGACCCTTTACATACAACTACATACTAGACACGTGTTTCGGGTTTTAAATATACTTAAACTAATGTTATATAGGTACCTATACTGCCCTGGTAATCGATATAGCAGTAAGTCAAAAAAGGCGGTTTGTGATAAAACTATACACTCGATTTTTATGTTCTATATGTCAAAAGAAAGGGGAAAATGTGTTTTTTACAGTAGAATAATATTGTTTTAAAAATTTTCTCGAAACCGCCTTTTTTGACTTACTGCTATATCGATTACCAGGGCAGTATAGCTCACAGTTACCAAATGGCTCACCTAAACCAAAGTAACTAAAATAACTGTCTACAAAGTATTTCCAAATCTGTGATTCACGTTTTATTGCCAAACTTTTAAACCAATAAAAAGCATTGCAATAAAATTCAAAACGAATCTTGTTACTTTGTTTGTCAATCGCATTTTTATGAGCTGCACCGTTGCGCATGCTCCTGGAAAGTAATGAATAATATTAAAATAAGTATTGAAGAGGTCAACCGTCGAATCCTACTCGGCTCGGTAGAGTTCGGGAAGCTGCTCGGTATCTTCTCGTCCAATATACCACAGTGTCTCAAGACGGAAGTCTGTGACCAGTGTGTGTTGCCAGTGATGACATATGGTGCTGAAACGTGGTCGCTCACAATGGGCCTCAGCAGAAAGCTTAAAGTCACCTAAAGGGCGATGGATAGGGCTATGCTCGGAGTTTCCTTGCGTGATCGAATCAGAAATGAAAATATCCGCAGGAAAACCAAGGTTGCCGATATAGCACGAAGAATCGCCAAACTTGAGTGCTACAACTTAGGGGTCTTTAAGTCAAGAGTGATTAGGTTACTTCTAGGCAAGCGTGCTCCATTGTCGGCCACATCATTTCTTACCATCTGGTGAGATAGTGGTCAAATGCGAGCCTATCAATTATATAAAAGAAAAACTCAGCGTCGATGCTCAAGACTTTGGAGTTTTGACTTGATGATCCTCCTTAGATATATTGATGGTCAGACTTTCTGGCATTGTACTACCTGTAACGACTGTCAAAGATCTACGAGCATCGATGTATATAATAATAATCATTTATTTTCAGGCATCGGAGGCCCATATCATAACAACAAAACTTGTTTAATAATTATACACGTAACATCGGCGTCGTGTTCCGCTGCGTGGTGTCGCGTAGACGTCCTCGGAAACGTCGATTCACGACTCCTTTAGGCCAAAAGTCCTCTCTTAAAAATATAATATTCCACAACTATCACACAACGCCGTCTAGTCCCAAGCTAAGCAGAGCTTGTGTTATGGGTACTAGACAACTGATAAACATACTATATATTTATAAATAAATACATATCTATTATAGATAAATAAATTACACCCACACACAGAACAAATGATCATGCTCATCACATAAACATTTGTCCTGGGTGGGGATCGAACCCACGACCTCCGGCATAGCAGTCAGGGCCACTAACCACTGGACCAACAGGCCAATCAAGTCAGAAAAAAGGTCTCCAGATGGTGGGTTGAACTCGTATCACGAACGATTTAAAGTTGGTGTCGTGGCGCGAATCTAGCCTTTCAACCCTATATGTACTATGCACTAAATTAGGCGTGGCGAACACTCACTTTAGTCGATTCAGGTGTAATGTCGACTGTATACCTTGGACATTACACTTCTTTGAACGAAACACGTAAGTGCCACGAAATTCATGACGCTTAAGACATTTTGGTAGCGAAAAAATATACTCTAAAAGCTATCTTAGCGCTGCATATTTTAATAGTTCTGTTAGACGACAAGATGCCAATGTAGCGCTGCAGCCAACTTCAGTATTTTGTCAATTAGTTTTCGTGAAAGGGATTGTCTATCACTAGAATGTAAGTCGATATCTACGAGTCTTATTTGTTTTTATAGAATAGATAATGTTTATAGTTGGGCGGTTTTCAAAGGGGCGTTTAACGACGGCCCCCCACGGTTGCAAAGTGGGTGGGCCACGAATAGAAACAACTCACAAGGTGTATTTTGTCTACAGTTCTATTTCTTTTGTAATAAATACTTTTTCTTTTGGCAGAAAATAATTTAGGTCATAATGGATATCGTTTATGTTTATCATGGATAAAATAAAATAACTCAGACAAAAAAGTATTATTCACAATTTTGATTAAATGTGCTGGGTGTAAATAGATATATAGTGCGTTGGGGTAAGATCGGCATTGGGGTAAAAACGTATAAATATAAATTATACCACTTATTTTGCTTTATTTTTAATGCTAGTCATATTGCGTGCCGCGTCATTATGTTCCACCTTGCCTAGCAATGTGGCTGGCATTAAAAATAAAGCTAATTAAGTGGTATATTGATTTATACATTTTTAGCCCAATGCCGATCTTCCCCCAACCTACTATTTTCTTCACTTTATAATTTATACACTAACTTTTGCCCGCTTCTTCACCCGCATATACAGGGTTACTGGTAACTCGACGTATTCCTTGCAGGACATCATAGTAGGGTTAAAATGCTAAAAATTAAGCCACCAAATGTTCTACCGAAGTTCAGTAGTTTTTGAGTTAGTAAGGGTTTTAGATGTTTTGTGAAAAATCCCAGATTAAATTATTTGAAGCCAATTTGAAAATTTTTCACGGGGCGGCTGTACTGAAATTGGAGTTATTATCATAGTTGACGCCGTAGCGGATCGTTTTTAATAATTAAAAGTTCAAAATTACTAAAACTTTGGTAAATATCACTAATCAAACATTTTTTTTTTTGTAATTTTTGCTATTACTTCATACAAAATGTTGTCTTAGCACAAAAAAAAAATACTACACCAGGTGTACAAATTATTAGTAAAATATCCTTGTCTTATCAGCTATCCAAAAAGGTATGAAAGTTAATACAAAGTCTTGGACTGCATTATGAAAATCGTTTTTGATTTAGTACAAGAAGGTGTTTATTCGGAAAATCAAATTAAACAATTTCGTGAAAATTATTATTATTTTTAATCAATATCAATTTGTGGTCTTTAATAACATGTATTTCACACGTCTTGTTCGAAGTGCTGCCCTCGGTTTCGAATACATGCTCTTATTCGCTTCCTCACTTCGGTTTTTGTGATTCTTGATGTGATTGTGGTCCTCATCTGGTCCACCGCATCTGTTATTCTCTCCCTTAGTTCTTCAATTGAATTTACGGGGGTCACATAAACTAGGTCTTTCATATGACCTCAGACGTAAAAGTCTAGCAGCGTCAGTTGGTATATCATGTTTGCCCTTCTTTCTTCGGGTACATCCGTGAGCAATGCTGCTAAATATTTTACCCCGAACATTAAATGGGGAACTTTATGAAGATTTCCTAAGAAATCACATCAAGAATCACAAAAACCGAAGTGAGGAAGCGAATAAGAGCATGTATTCGAAACCGAGGGCAGCACTTCGAACAAGACGTGTGAAATACATGTTATTAAAGGCCACAAATTGATATTGATTAAAAATAATAATAATTTTCACGAAATTGTTTAATTTGATTTTCCAAATAAACACCTTCTTGTACTAAATCAAAAACGATTTTCATAATGCAGTCCAAGACTTTGTATTACTTTCATACCTTTTTGGATAGCTGATAAGACAAGGATATTTTACTAATAATTTGTACACCTGGTGTAGTATTTTTTTTTGTGCTAAGACAACATTTTGTATGAAGTAATAGCAAAAATTACAAAAAAAAAAAATGTTTGATTAGTGATCTTCACCAAAGTTTTAGTCATTTTGAACTTTTAATTATTAAAAACGATCCGCTACGGCGTCAACTATGATCATCACTCCAATTTCAGTACAGCCGCCCCGTGAATAATTTTCAAATTGGCTTCAAATAATTTAATCTGGGATTTTTCCCAATAAATCTAAAACCCTTACTAACTCAAAAACTACTGAACTTCGGTAGAACATTTGGTGGCTTAATTTGTAGCATTTTAACCCTACTATGATGTCCTGCAAGGAATACGTCGAGTTACCAGTAACCCTGTATAAAGCATAGCCTATGTCACTAAGGAATAAAGCGGCTTTCTATTAGTGAAATATTTTTCGTAATTGGACTATTACTTTCAGAGATTACCTCCTACAACAAAAAACAAACTTTAACTCTTTATAATATTACAAGTGTAAATTATAACGGGCTAAAATTTGCGCAAAATTGTGTTGTGTAGCTTTTCAATCTTCATATGTGACAGAAGAGCTGACGAGATAAAGTATTTGGTTGTCTTGTCAATGTGCGACTGTGACAGAATGCACGCGAGTGTTTTTCGAATACATTCGTTGTAGGTGTTCAAAAGATTAATATCTTCCCCCGTCCGTACTTTCTTCGTTTTTTTATTTTTTCTTTTTCTTCTTTTCTTTTTCTTTCTTTCTTTTTTTTTTCTTTTATTTTTCTTTCTTTTCTTCTTCTTATCTTCTTTCTTTCTTTGTATCTTGACTCTATTTTTTAGATTTAATTTGACATGATTTATTGAAATGTGTTTTTTGTCGAATCTGTTTAGATTTTTTTTGTGAAATTCAATTTTATCTATATATCACCTAGTTATATGTGCATGCTGTGGTCTCCTGTAATGTAACTGAAGGAGTTGAAGGGCCCCATGCCTAATGATTTATATTGTGTCTGTGTAACCTTTGTTTGAGATCCTAATAAATAAATAAATAATACCCTTATATATGTTAATAAAACTCTTACAAATGGCAATACAGGTGTATTATTGCCCACTTTCATATCACCACTAACGGTGTTTGTGACCATACCTTATGTCACAGTTCCCCCTTTTACAGTAAATTTATGTACATATATTTGAATAACCAAGTTGGCCAGGCTTGGTTTCAAACTCACAGTGCCAAGACGTCATGTTTTCGTTCACCCAAGGTCGCGTAAAAATACCGGCCTAAAAATAGGCCAGGATATAAATAGATTAGAAGCTTTTAGGGGGTCATTTTGAAGGTAAGTAGGGGTCGTTTGTTTGAATGACCCTTGCGGCTAGTCAAGTCTGTGATCCGTCAATAAGCTGTCAACTGTGTAAGCTGGTCTGTTTGGTTTGAAATAAATACTGACGAAAGTGTATGTTGGTTGATACAAGTTTCAAGTTAAGTGAGTTTAAGTTGAGAGTGATTAGTTTGCTTATAGGCAGGCGTGCTCCATCGTTTGATACATCATCGCTTACTATCAGATGAAATAGTGGGTAAGAGCGAGCCTATCAATAATAATAATAAAGAAAGCTTGATTGAGAAAGCGGTACTCCTGGACACAGCTTGTATTGTTAGGAGGTTCCTTTCTCTGGAACCCTGACCGCCGGTAGCTTGGACTCTGTTCTCGATACCAGTGGGGTACTATTTTTGTATGTTTTTAAATTTTTTATTTTATATTGAAATATTTGAAAATGTAATTTATGTGTAACGTTGCTGAACACTTGTGATTGCTTCTGTAACGTGGATGCGCTTATAAACATGTAGGTATACTTACATATATAAGACACTCAGACCCGGAGAAACTATATGTATGCCATACAAAGACTTTCTCACGCACCAGCCGTTGGGATCCCGACCCCGATTTCCAGCCACCGTAGGCGTGGGCTTGTGTACAGCGAGCAATGGGTAACTCGCCGTCCGAAATGTTAGCAAAACCGTAGGGGCCTACTAGAGTCATGGGTTGTTCGAAAGAGAACCCCAGGGTCCTGGAATGAAGGCATAAAAAGGAACATAAGAGTGAGTTTTAGTCAGTAAAGGTCTGACACGCCCTCCCGCTCCACCCAAGAACGATAGATGTCTTCGAATGATTTTCCACCTAAAAAAACAGTAAATATGGCACAGTAACATAAAAATCTCGTTTACCCATTGACTAAAGAATTTAATTCCAAGCCCAACACGAAAAGTACATAATAATATATTTACTATAGAATTCAGAAAGAAATATGGCGGCTCCTGTGTTCGTCTGAGAGAGATTGATGGGAACTGCCGCGGAAATAATATTAGTAGCGGTGCCCGAGGCTGCGGCGTAAGAAAAATGATGAAATCTCAGATAAAAAATTCCCCTTTTATGTTAATTTGGATTTCTACGTTACACTGTAAGCATGTAAGTATGTGGCCATCAATATGAGACAAGTTTCGTAACAGTCATAATATACTAGATTAGCTTTTGCCCGTGACGTCGCCTGCATGCATAAAATATAGCCTATGTCACTCAGGAATAAAGCAGCTTTCTATCGGTGAAAAAAATTTGACAATCGGACCAGTACTACCAGAGATTATCTCCTACAAACAAAAAAACTAACTTTACCTCTTTATTATATGAGTATAGAAGTATAGATTATTTATTTACTAGATTTTGCTCACGGATTCGCTTGCATTCATTTCATCATCATCATTTCAGCGGAAAGACGTACACTGTTGGACATAGGCCTCCCCCAAGTGTCGCCACAACGAACGGTCCTGTGCGGTTCGCATCCATCGGTTTCCCGTGATATTCTGGTGAAAGTTACGGGAATACGGCCCAAAGCTTTTTTTTAAATTGATATAAACTAGTGCTTGACTGCGATCCCACCTGATGGTAAGCAGTGATGTAATCGTTGATGGTTAAGGCACACTAGTTTATTAAGAGCCTATTCACTCTTGCTTTAAAGACACCTAAATTATAATCAGACGGGAAGACCGCAGCAGGCAAATTGTTCCAGTCCCTCGATGTACGTAGTATAAACGACGAGGCAAAATGCTTGAGTAGAGGTTTATGGCTTAAGCCTAAGGCCTTCCACAAGGTGAACCGATGAACTCCAGGTCCAATGCTGCGTCTTTCATTACAGGGTCGCCACTGCAGAACCTTTCGGCTCCAACGACCATCTATTCTGCGAAAAATTTGCTCTGCCGGGATAAAAAGTGTTTTAAGACAAGGCCTATTTATTTATTTAATCTTCATGCAACACAAAGGTACAAAGGCGGACTTAATGCCTTAGGCATTCTCTACTAGTCAACCTAGTCCATCCTATCCGTGTACTAAGAACCCGTTCGAGTGTAAAAATGTAACAAACACATTCAAAAACTGTTATAAAATTATTGTGATCAATTACAAGGCTTTTGAGCATGTCAGCGATGGTGGCCGAGTGGTAATGGATCCGACTTACGAGTTGTAGGTCGCGGGTTCAAACCCGGCCAGGCGCATTACTTTGTGTGATTTATTTCATTACCACTGCTCTCAAAACGGTGAAGGAAAACATCGTAAGGAAACCGGCATGTCCTAGAAACAAAAATTCGAAGACATGAGACATTCACCAACCCGCATTGGGCCTGTGTGGAGAATTACGGCCCATTCCGTCTCCTAGAGAGAGGAGGCTTGAGTCCCAGCAGTGGGAACATTAAAAAGGCTGAAGATGATGATGACAAGGCTTTTTCCATCAGCTTTTTTATCCCGGGAGTACCGAGTACGATATACTAAACTGCTTTACAAATTTTTGGCATAATTATTGATTTTTACACGAGAAAAGTCACTAGCACAAGCTAGTCCGATAACACGAGAACAACATGGGAGGGAAGAGGGGATCCTCCCCTATGTTGTTAATAACAATGTACTTTGTGTGGGCTCGTGTTTTTGATGAAATCCTCTCCGACTGATAAAACACGTGTAGAAATAACACGTTAATAAATATCGTTACAGTCGATGTGGTTTAGGAATATTGGGAACTCTATTGTTACCTGTGGTTTGGTCTGTTTTTATGGGGAATAATTTCTTGGTCCTGATAAAATAATATACAGCTATTTTAAGATCGAAAATCATCCAATAACTTCCTCCGCTCTTGGCCGGAGCGGAAGATAGTATCAGAATTTTAGTACCTAAAAACCCACTCCTGTTTCTTCCTGCCTTTAGTACTGAGTTCTGAGCTTCCCTTTCGGATAACCCCTGGTCTCAGTAGGCTTCGACCCGGCTGGGCCCCTGCTGCAGCTGACAACTCCTTGAGGCGCGCGGGAACAGTGCGCGCCCTCGACGTCTTGGGCTCGGTCCGGACAGTTACCGGAAGGTTGGACAGCGAGCTGCAGCGGGAGGGTGTCAGACTTTTACTGACTAAAATCCACTCCGGTTCCTTCTTTACCTTTTTTCTAGAGCCCCGGGGTTTCGCACAAAAGAGGCTATCAATACACATTCAAATTGTAATTGTATTGTAATTTAACTATGGGTTTTCAAGGCCTGAAAGGAACCTCCGAATATACTACTACATTACTAGCTGACACAACAAATGTTGTTTTGCTCTTTGAATTATCCTAAAAAATAGGGGTAAGATAGGAGGGTGAAAATAGCCACGACCTATTCTCAGACCTACCAAAAAAAAAAAACATAAAAATCCGTCAAACCGACTTTGATAACAAACACTATGACACGAGATTTTTATATAATACTAGCTGTGCCCGCGACTTCGTTCGCGTGGACTACAGGATTTTGAATTTACTTTTTCTAAAATAAAAATAGCCTATGTTACTCCTTATTACATCAGCTACCTGCTAAAAAAGTCCCATCAAAATCGGTCCAGCCATTTCAAAGATTAGCCGGGACAAACAGACAGACAGACATACAAAAATTGTAAAAAATGTTATTTTTGTGTATGTACCGTATAAATATTCATATGCATGTAGTAAAAAGCAGTTATTTCAATATTACAAACAGACACTCCAATTATATTTATATGTATAGATGTATAGCATACCTATTATAGTAATACTATCACACAAATACACTAGTATCAATATTATGTACCAAAGTATGGGTTATATTTATTTATTTATTTAAGTATTTTTTCTTTACCATCATCCGTGCGTCACTGCGGGGTGCCAGCTGAAAACCAGCGCTGGGTGTTTGACGCCCAGCAATTGCTGAGTTGGTGACCCTTTCGGTTCAGGCACAGTCACTGCAACTGTATTGTATATCTGTACCATTTTTTAATTTATTGTTTTATGTTGTGGTATATTGTATTGCTTGCGCCGAATAAATGCTATTCTATTCTATTCTGTTCTATTCTTTATTAGCTAAATCGAATCCCCACCGCATCTCTCTGTCTGTTCATGACAAATTCAAAAACTATTGACCGCATTATCGTGCGGTATACAACAATATACAGAGTGATTAATGAGCAAGGTTGTTACACATGCAAATGATAGCAGAAAAAAAAACAGTGAATTTCAAATATTTTTTCTTTACTGTAACGAACTCTAGATGCTAAGCTTCAGTTGGGCCCACAGTCGAAAAAACTTAGCTGTGCAGCATACGCTGTTATACCCTGTTCGCTTCAAGATTAGACATTTAAAGATACCTTTTATACTGTCTGTCTAAACGATTTTGACTTCTATTTCGTAGGCATAAGAACGGCATAAAAAGCAAAGTAGAAAAAAAAGAGAATTTCAAAGTCAATACACAGACTCAAACAGACAGAAAGAAAATGTCATACAACAACTTGTCTCCCTCCTCCCAAAAAAAAAAAACACAAAAAAAACCCTGTACACCCCCTCCCACCCTCCAACACAAGGCTGATATTTGATATATCCCAGCCACAGTTCCAAGCGGACATCCCCCTGGGGCTGTTTACATAGGGGCTGGAGTGGCCTCGAAGGTAACTTGTATAACTAGCTCCCCAGATCTAGTTTAACTACGTAGAGATAGCCCGGGGCTAGTGGTGGAAGCAATCATTGCTCGGAGGGGGGAGGGGGTGGTGGCTATATTGGGAACTAAAATTAAGATGATTATAATAATATATAGAGCTTTACAATTGCCGAAACGGATCTTAAGCCCTCGGCGTCAGCGTGGGGATCGCTTTGCGCATTCCATACATTGGCGACCCAATTGTCTTCGTTGGAGTGACGTCTATGACGCGATGGCGCCGCGAGCCAATCGCTGATACTCCCCGCACCCCCGTCTCACTTCGCACCAATAAAGAGACTAAATATTTGACTTCTACGCAACTTAAAGCCAGCGCTCAAGATCCATGACGGCAATTGTAGAAAGCAGTACTTCTGGAGACAGCTCGTACCTATAGTTTTGAGGTTCCTTTCTCTGAAGTCCTGACCGTCGGTAGCTTGGAGTAGAGTAGATTGGAGTAGTTTTTTCCGAATACCAGTGAGATACTTTTTTTTTATATTATTAAATCTATTTTTTTTTTTCAACTTTTTTTGTTGAAGAAATGTTTAAAAATGTAAATTATATGTGAATAAGGTAGGACGAATAAAAAGTTTTTTGACGCCATATTTTAGATAGTGTATTTTAGCGTAGGGTTTTATTATTTATTTATTTAGTAATTTACTGTTATTATAGTTATTAAGTTGTTTATAAGTGTAAATAAAATAAACAATTATATTAAAAAAATAAAGAGGTAATATAATATTTTACAACTTTAACATACCGCATCGTCGCTTTCCATCAGGTGAGATAGCGGTCAAGCTCGAACCTACCTACAATAAAAAAAAACAACCTAATAAACAAACATTCAGGCACTAGACATCGACTATGTAATATATACCTAACGATGGTACTAGACCACTGCTAAACATACTTATAAATTTTTAAATACACACATATAATATTATAGATAACACGTAACAAATCGAAAAAAACTTTTTTTAAAGAAAAAGTTTTTTTAATGAAATTAGATTTTATGTTATTCTATTTAGACATCTATAAGAGCGATATAACGATTTTAGCGATCATAAAATCTTCGATATCATTTTTAAACTACGATTTTTTCTAGCCTCAAAATAGGTCTCAGTACCTAATGGCTATTACAGTGATAATAGGCAAGACCAAGCACTTCAGCAATCGAACCTTTATATTTCTGGTTATACTGCGATCCTTCCAAATTTTGTGAGCTTTTTCTTTGAGCATCTCGTCATGGCACAGCGTCTCCAGGTTTTGTCCTCGCAGCCTCCATCATTCGACTGGCCTGTTGGTCTACTGGTTAGTGGCCCCGACTGCTATGCCGGTCGCGGTTTCGATTCCCATCCAGGACAAATGTTTGTGTGGTGATCGTGATCATTTGTTCAGTGTCTGGGTGTAATTTATCTACAATATGTATGTATTTAGAGATATATAAGTATGTTTATCAGTTGTCTAGTACTTATAACACAAGCTTTGCTTAGCTTGGGATTAGACGGCGTTGTGTGATAGTTGTAGAATATTATATTATACTATATTATATTAGTGCTCGTGAAGCCCAAGTATATGTAGCTCTTGACCACCTCGCATTCCTCTATATCTTGGACTTTCTTGGTATGTTGTTGTCAGCACAAACACATTAATTATCGGTCCCTTTACGTAAGCCAACAATAACTGAGATGTCAACCTTTGTTTGTCGTGCAAGCAAAAATTGATTGATGTCAATTTGATGACTTACCTGGTCGTACCGCCCGCGGCTTTATCTTTAGATTAAATCTTTATATTGCAAAACTGACCATACATGGTCAGTTATACAGATGCTTCTTACCTTTGCTTCACAGTTATAATAAAAAAGCAAAAGTTTGTGCGTGTGTGTGTTTGTTACTCTTTCACGTTTGAACGGTTAAACGGTTTTGAATGAAATTTGTCACACGGATAGATTATGTTTTTGAATTGGAGTATCATCCCTTAGGTCCATTTCTACCTTTACGCGAGCGAAACCGCTGGCAGTAGCTGTTTTTAAGCGACTTCGAAAAGGAGGAGGTGCTATGTTCGGCTGATGTGTTTTTTTTTATTTATTTTCTTATGTATGTTCACCGATATCGCGGTCAATTGTGGACTGATTTTGAAAATTCTTTTTTTGACTGAAAGGTTATACTTCCAAGTTGGATCCATAGAAATATTGTTATGATCTGATCATGAACTTTGAAGATATGGCACAGAACTCCTCATAGGATCACATCAGAACTGTCGTAACAGGTAAAATTGCTTTGTTTATACGTGTAGTCGATGACTGGCTGAAGGAAAAAGGGGATGGGATGTATCGGACTGATCTGATGACGAAGCCAGAAGGTAAATTAATGTAATCTAACCGTGTTTGGGATAATTAGAATCGTTATGAGATGCTCTCTGGCTATAAGGTATTTAAGTTGGGTTGAGAGGAACTTTTTAGTGGTGGTGCCATAGCTGAAAAATGTAAAATAACGAAAAGACAAAACTATTACAGAAACACCGACTTCCGAAATCAAAGTTATTTTGTACTTTTCAGTGTTTTTTTAACATAGAAGTCGTTTGTATTTTTTTTTTGTAATAAGTTTTTTATTTATTTGTAAATCTTTATTCTAAGAGGTAACCTGTCACGGTCTAGCCTGGGCGGTTTGGTTTGCCGCTGGCAAAAGCTAGTATACTATAAGCTATGTCATATACAAAAACATAGTTAAACATACATACCAATTGACAGAAACCAACCATCATCACCATCATGTCAGCCGAGAGATGATTCTCCCAAGCGTCGCTACAATAACCAGCCGTATGCGTCTCCCATCCATCAGTTTTCTGCAACTTTCATCAGGTCATAGATCCACCTTATTGGCTTGGCTTACCAACGCTGTATCTTCCAGAACACGGTCACCACTCCAAAAACTTCCGGCTTTGTCGATCATCAGTTCTGCGAGCAATGTGCCCTGCTGGTGACTGATTGGCGATTCTTCGAGCTATGTCAGTAACTTTGCTTCTCTGGCGCATATCTTCCTGATTCGATCATGCAAAGAAAATCAAGAAAAGGCCGGTCTTAAAAACTTCATAAATATTTGAACCAACGCGTGTAACTTTACCGAGAAAGCTAGCCCATACAAGGCTAATGTCCTGAAAAAACTAACGCTGATAAGAATCGTCTCATTTTCAAGGTTCTCTATAAATTCATGAAGTCGTTACGCTAGGGGCTGTGGCCGGTGGCGTAAGTATGCCTACCATCTGAGGCCCGTAGCAAAATCATTGGATGGGGCCCTTTTTTTATGGTGGGAAAAATCATGCATTGACATCCCCCGCCCTTGGGCGGAGCGAGAGATAGTGCCAGACTCTTACGGGCTAAAAGACCCACCCCGTTCCTTCTAGCCTTCATACCGGGGCTCGAGCGCCCTTTCGGATAACCCTGGTCCCAGTAGGCTTCGACCCGGCTGGGTCCCTGCTGTTGCTGACAACTCCTTGAGCCGCGCGGGAACAGTGCGCGCCGTCGACGACTTGGGATTGGATGTGGCCCCAGAATAATCGTCAACTTTGTAATTTAATTTGTTTAAATCACTGAAGTACAAAGCCTCCTATAAGGTGGACCGATGACCTGGTAAAGGTTGAGGGAATCCGATGGATGTAAGACGCACAGAATCGTTCATTGTGGCGACTCTTGAGGGAGGTTTAAGTCCAACATTGGATGTCTATCAGCTGAAATGATGATGATGACTGAAGTACTGGCATTAAATACTTGTTATTGTTAATAAATCAGTACGTTCTCTAATGCACGTGGACTTATATTTTATCTCTGATGGTGGGCTTTCCAGTAACGTATCTATAAGGTAAGGCTGTCAAAATACCACGGGAAAATGAGCCTTTTCTTATGAATGCGTTAAATAATCATCATCATCAGCCTTTTTAATGTTCCCACTGAGACTTAGGCCTCCTCTCTAGGAGAAGGAATGGGCCGTAATCCACCATGCGGGCGCATTGCGGGTTGGTGAATGTCACATGTCTTTGAATTTTTGGTTCTAGAACATGCCAGTTTCCTCACGATGTTTTACTTCACCGTTTTGAGAGCAGTGGTTTAGTGGTTCGGGTTTAATAATATTTTACTTGAATGTATACATTTACTTTTTCAAAGCTTAGGGCCTCTTGGGCCGGGGGCCCCACCAGGCTATTGGCCTGTGGCATTTCGCATGCCTTACCACCCTATATGTAGTTACGCCACTGGCGATGGCATTTATTATTTAGCGGCAAGGTGACCTCTGATTTGTGTCCAGAGTAACTTATTTGTGTGTGTAAGCCAGGTTTTTGCCCAGACTTAATATTAATCGAGTTTCATAGCTAGTGGCTACCATTTCTCTAAGTTTTTCTAGATATTTTTTTTGGTTACTGCTGACCCAAGAGACGTCGCGTCGTTCTGTCAGATGTTGGACTTTTTTTTGGGGATGTAGGAAATCATCTAATGCCTTCTCTCGCTCTAGAGTTGAGAGGGAGGGCGTGTCAGACTTACTGAATAAAACCCACCTGTACCTAATCATTTTTAACAGGCTAGTTGCCGTAAAAAAAAATAATTAGTCCGTCTTTTAGATTATTCGAAAATAAGGTACACGTATTTTTTTATTTGTAAATTAAACCAAAAATGACAAAGATATAGCCCATTAAAGTTACGTGTAACGTCACGCCGTGCTGCATTTTTTCGCACGAGGTGAAGTCACGCGTAACTTTAATGGACCTATATCTTTGTTATTTTTTGTTTAATCAAAAAAAGACAGAATACGTGTCCAATATCACTATCACTACATAGTATAAAACAAAGTCGCTTTCTCTGTCCCTATGTCCCTTTGTATGCTTAAATCTTTGAAACTACGCAACGGATTTTGATGCGGTTTTTTAATAGATAGAGTGATTCAAGAGGAAGGTTTATATGTATAATAACATCCATTAAATAGTGGAGAAGTACTGTTATTTTTGAGGTTTCTAATGTGATGTCGTAAATAATTACATTTTTTCCGCTTACATTGCAAACGCAGGCTGAACCCTACGAGTTTTATCAAAATAATGTACTAAGTATTGTACACATTGAAAAGGTCTACAGAAAAGTCCGTGATGGTATATGTCTATCTCTTATGGATAACCCACAATAACTTTTTTTTGTCATTTTCTTTTTACGACAAATAATGGCTAATTTTCGAAGCGATTTAAACCAATACAGCATTAATCCTTAACCAATTAAATACCTTGAATATATTGTTCATTTAATATAGATCTATATGGCCCTTTACACCGTATGATTTAAGTGAATATTTTCGAAGATATTACAGATTTAAAAATTGCGGGACGTAGCGTTTGCGGCGGTACCGGCCGGCCGCCCGGTGCGGCAAGAGCATTGCATCCGTGCGAAGCCGGGGCGGGTCGCTAGTTTTTTTATAATCTAAAATACGGACTAAATAAAAAGTAATTATTTTGACCCTGGAAACTACCCTGTTCTTTTTTGTACATACACAACATAGGAGATACAGACAAAAGGAAAGCTTAACTCAACAATGAGTTTTCTCCCAGCAAAACCTTTGAGTTAAAGAGAGAGAACATATCCTTCAGTTGTCGTTGCGTTCTAGGTTCGGTTTCTTTTTAGGAAATTCCTAGTGGCCCTAACGAGTATCGGCCCTGCTGGGAAAGCTATATGACTGCTGCAGTAAAAATAAAAAGCTTGGAGGTATGCGGAACAGAGAATAAAGTCCCGCAAATCTCCGTTGAAAAGGGAGGATCCTCCGACCAGACAGCTGTTATGTGTGGCGGGCAACTGCCCGATAGATGATTTCGGGCTGTCGTATATGTTCAAATCGCGCGGAGAACTTTGATTGCGCGATGCAGTATTTCGTGTTTTCTTCGTAGTTCTTATGTGGCGCCATAGATTTCGCTACATAAGAAAATGCAATTTTTTAAGTTTTTCTTCTTGACCTTTGCCAATTATACCCATAGTTTAAAAAAAAATAGTACAAAATGATCTTGTCATTCTCGAATTTTGCGCTTTAAATTATTATAAAAAAAAAAAGAATATTTCTCTTCATTATTATTACGTCCTACTACTCGTACGTCTTTCGTCTTACATCAGTCTCGTCTTAAATAAATAACTTAACCCTTTCACAACTCGTGTCTTTCAAACTGTCATCCCTTTCACAAATTCATGCTTCCCATCTGTCATTCATCTTTACGTTTCAATTCACTCATCTGCCACAACACTCATTACGTTCCGTTCCTACATAAATAGAACGAAGCGATTAAGGAAAAAAAATAGATTAGGTAAATCCTGAGAATATCATTGCTATGTTTGTTAAGGGCCAAGCGCCCGAAAAATGCCATAAAACAGTGATTTTGCAACTTTTCGCAACTTTTCCCTACTCCTTCGAAACGGCTTGGACCTTAAGAAACATTTTTACACATACAAATTGGTGGTTAAATATTCTTCAAAGTGAACATTGCATATGTAAATCAATCAATATCTCGCAGAGAATATGGATTTAAAGCGCTTTCCAGGCGCTGCTGGCCGCAAATAAATGCACAGATTTGCGTACTGCCACCTAGGTGAGTGCGAGAGTTGCGTTCACATAATTTCGATTTCGGTCAGATGGTTCAAGGGACTATACGCCTTAAGCGAGAACTACATTAGACCGACGCACACGTCTACCGAGCGTCATTTGTACGCAAAGTCGCGTTGTGTGGCGTGGATCTAATGTAGCTCTACAAGTCTAGTTGCCATATAAAATGTATAGAGACCGACGCGCCCAGATCTGTGGCCCACGTGTGCCCAGTGTAGTTTTACCTTTATGTTAGAGTATTGATGGCCGTGCAGTAACTTAGGAGTGGTAGGTCGCGGATTCAAACCCAGCCAGGCGCATTACGCTCTCAAAACGGTGAAGGAAAACATCATGAGGAAACCGGCATGTCCTAGAACTAAAAAATCAAAGACATGTGATATCCACCAACCCGCACTGGGCCCACGTGGTGGATTACGGCCCATTCCCTCTCCTAGAGAGGAGGTCTGAGTCCCAACAGTGGGAACATTAAAAGGCTGATCGTGTATGTATCTATGTTTATTATGTATGCAGAATAATTCAATAAAGCTGAGTTTTAGGTTCAATGATCGAACCAAGGTCGTCAAAGCTTCTTTGTATCAAGTATAATAACTTTATACTCATAATATAATACCTTTCTAGTCAAGTATTAAACGAATGACCTCACCTTGATTATTCACCTTTAGCATTTATTTTAAACTAGCTACGGCTTGCGGCTTCGCTCGCGTGAAAATAGATAATTTATTACAAGGGAAGATGTTGCCAGGTGCTATTCCGGGGCATAGTCTACTCGTGTGCTAAATTTCATCTAAATTTGTTCGGCTGTTTAAGAGAAAAGGAGTAATACACTCACACACAAACTTTCACCTGATAATTTTAGTGTTATTTTTCATTGGGGCCATGGGTTGAATGGGTCCATGGGCCATGGGTCCTAGAATGCAAGGCAAAGAAGGAATATAAGTAGGTGTGGTTTTTGTCAATAAAAGTCTGGCTCTCCCGCTCCACTCTAGAGTGTGAGAAATCAATGGATGATAACCCACCTTAAAAAAAAAATTATTCTTCATTCAAATACTGTTCGAATTTTGAAAACTTAGCATGAAATATGGCTGGTCAAATATCATCAATCATCATCATCATCAGCCTTTTTTAATGTTCCCACTGCTGGGACTCAGGCCTCCTCTAGGAGAGGGAATGGGCCGTAATCCACCACGTAAACGGTGAAGGCAAACATCGTGAGGAAACCGGCATGTCCTAGAACTAAAAATTCGAAGACATGTGACATCCACCAAACCCGCACTGGGCCCGCGTGGTCAAATATTTTCTGAATTATATTATAATCTGTATATTTTAAATTGCTTTTTTTTAGATTTTTTTTATTTAAATTGACCTCACGCTTCTAAAATGAAACGACGAAAGATATGTTAAAAAGAGTCCAGGAAAAACGTAAAAAAAAAACGCGTCCATTTACTAGTAATCCAAAAACAATGACACAATGACTGACTTCCAAAATGCTCCAGCAAAAACACATTTAAGATTGAGTTATCTGGAGAAAAGCATTTAGGTAGTACATTAGTTTTCAGATGCTTCTAATTGACGCATATCATTCTAGTCTAGCTTAGATCTTTTGAAGAAGAAAAAGCTATTAAGATTCCAATTTTTTTTCAATTAGCCCTCCATAAATATTTCCCGGTAGTAACTGTGCCATTTTTATTGTTCTGTAACTGCTATTAGCGTGACGTAATAATGCTAGAAAATTATCCACAGGAAAACCAAGGTTCCCGACATAGCCTGAAGAATACGGTAGTTTCCAGGGTCAAAATAATTACATTTTATTTAGTCCGTATTTTAGATTAAAAAGAAATATTGGACACGTATTTTTTTTTTTCGGTTAAACATAAAATAACAAAGATATAGCCCATTAAAGTTACGTGTGACGTCACCCCGTGCGAAAAAATGCAGCACGGCGTGACGTTACACGTAACTTTAATGAGCTATATCTTTGTCATTTTTGGTTTAATTTACAAATAAATAAATACGTGTCCCTTATTTTTGAATAATCTAAAAGACGGACTAATTATTTTTTTTTCGGCAACTAGCCTATTGTCAAACTAGCCTATTGTTAGTGGTAGAGGGCAGGGCACATTGCTCGCAGAACAGTTCGACTGTGGCGACTTCGTATCTTAAGACGCAGGTTTGAAAGGCCTTCCACAAAGTGTATGACGTAGGTCACAGAAATCGCGCAAGGACCGTCGTTGTGGCGACACTTGGGGGAGGCCTATGTCCAGCTGTGGACGTCCTTCGGCAGTAATGGTGATGACGGTGTTCGAATCTGCTATATAAATTATTGTGAGAAAGTATTGTTGGATTATCAATGTACTATGTCGATGCCCATATTATTTACCTACAATTAGGATAATTAATTTCTTACAAAAAATTTTAAGTACTTAATTTTTTAATTGGTGTGTTATTCCAGTTACATGTTGTTTGATTAAAATCAGACTTAAAGTCCTCTACAGATTGAGTTATTTTGTTATACAATATAGTATCTTAAAGTATACAAAACTTACAGTACTGTAGGTACTGTAAGCTTTGATACATATGGAAAAATTCATAGTTGTAACCGAGGCAGAATTCGCCTAAACCGCAGGCGAAAGAGTCCGAGTGCTGCAGTGATAAATTCCGTATGTATCAAACGATGGTTTTCAATACGCGGGTTGCGCGACTTGTAGGGGCTGCGTGCCGTCTATCCTGCCCCCCCTAGCCAAGTTACAACCGTTTCGCTTGCGTCGAACGCTTCGAGTTGGCCGCGTTGCCGAATCTTTTGTTCTGACCACGTGACTGAGCGTTGAGATGACGTCATTCCCGTACATTTGTAGCTTTCTACTAGCGTTAACTATTGCAGATTAGCAACTTGGCTAGGGGTACTGATACGATAGAAGTAATAAATTGTAGCGAAGGCGGACTCGCACACTTTTCCACACTAGTGTGAGAAACAGCAAATTGAATGCCTAGAAGCGAAAGGCATAGGAGCGGATTTTCGAATAAGTGTGATGAAAAACTGAATCTACGGAACCCGAGACAATGATTATGTTCTCATTTCCTTTGTATTTTTTACGTGTTTTTGACTTTTTTCTCTCGAATATACAGTAAAAATTCGGCACGGTAACTAGGTCGCCGTTGTTAGACGATAAAATCTTACAATTTACTACTAACATTTTGTTTACATAACTGAAGGTCCCATATACCCAAACAATAGAGAAAGATCTCAACCTTGAGTATTTCGAAATTGCCCCGATGTCGCATCGGTTGATATGGGTCAATGTCTGTTTGCGCGTCATTCGACCAAGGTTCGATACCTGGACGATGCTAAAATTAGACTTGCAACATACTTAGTCTTTGATGGATTGTAAGTGATACTAATTAGAAATAGATTTTCGTTATGTGTTCATTTGTGATTAGAGATGAAGATAAAGATGAAAAATATAATAAAGATGTGTTGCTAAAAGAGTGGTGAATTTACATGTGGATGGATGGAGAGGGAGAGGGAGGCCAAAGAAGAGATGGATGGATTGTGTGAGAAGTGATATGAAAGAAAAGGGAGTTAGTGATAGCGTGACAAGTGACAGGATAGAATGGAAGAAGAAAAACGTATTGCACCGACCCCAAATAAAACGGGACAAGGGCAGGAAGAGTCAAGTCAAGTCAAAGTCAAAAGTTTTTTATTTCACATAGGCCTACATGGGCACTTATAAAACGTCAGAAGCTAGTGCACGGTTCGAAATTGGTCGTTTCCTATGGAGAAGAGCCGGCAAGAAACTCCATGGTTACACTTTTAAAAAAAATGGTTGTACTTACAATATTTCCATATAACAGTATTAAAAGGTATATAAGAAGAAATTCATTTGTGATTGTAATGGATCGTCTAGCGCATGTCGGTACTAAATACTTGAACTACAAAATTAAAGCTACTATAAAAAAAAATGCCGAAATTTATTTGTTACAGTGAACAAGTAGTAACGTGCAGTTGACTGAACTTTTCAAACACTAGCTTTTGACTTTTTATAAATACTCATATTCGCCTATGTGAAATAAAATATTGTGAATTTGGACTGAATTTGTATTTGCTGAAACAACGCATATACGCGACACGCATGGTATGCCACACTGACTTTCGTATTCCTCCATCGTGTGTGATTTTGTATGAAATGAGTGCGTGCCTGCGTGAATTTACAAGACGCAAAAGTCTTGCAGACAGCGCAGTCTTGCCTGCACAGGCAAGGCAGGGTTAATAAAATAAATACAGATTTTTTGGTAACTGTACTTTAATGCTTTTTTCCTTGTGGTCCCAAAATATTACTCTAAGAATAAAAAAAATAATAGATGAAATTTAAGACCGGGTTCCAAAGAGCTCCACGACCCTATATTTTTACAATGCGTTCCAAATCAGAATAGGATCTCCCGCCGTGTTGTGACGTCACGATTTACTGTCAAATCGAGGAAAGAAATTTTTAAACATTAATTAATTTGCAAAAAAATTAATTTATTTATGAACTGTGAGCGAAAAAAGTTTAATCAGAATCCAGTTCTTCAATTTTGCCAAAATTTATTCGATTTGACAGTACAACGAGACGTCAAAACATAGGAATCGGTCCTATTCTCATTTGGAACGCGTAGTACACATAAGGATCTTAAATTCGTAAGATGCTTATGTGTAAAAATGTAACTAAACAGGGTTATTTATAAAACACTAAAAACCTTGCAGGACTCTATTACTAACATCATAAACAACAATTTTTGTTCTATGACTTTTTACAAAACATAATTCACTTACCAAAAACAAACCTTCAAGATTTCGTTGTTCTATCTAACACATTTCAACTCTGTATTTTGCTATACCTACCTACGTCTGAATGACGTGATGTAAGCGCATCAAGCACCCCCTCCGCTCGATCCCCGCTCCCCTCCACTATCTATATACTATCGCTTGTTTCACATAAACGTATTATTTAAAACTAAATTAAATTAAACATTTAAGTATTTTTATTTTTGTATGAAAATATGATGAATTGTTTTTTATGATGTTAGTAACATAATCATGAGAGGTTACCAGTGTTTTACAAATAACCAGTAAAGTAAAGAGTATATACTTAGCTTATCCACCATCTCAGCTCACTCCAACCCACAAGAGGGAATAGAAACCGATGTTTCTTTCATATTCGACCTCATTTCTAATACACTGTCGGGTACAGAAACATTTTTCGCGTTTACTGCTCAAATATTAATTTCCTGACCCTTTGGCCCCTTAGCGCCACTTGTGTGGAAATGTGGGCAAATTTAATAACTCCCCGAGTCTCTATCAAGTGATAAAAGTATTTAACATGAGGTTTTAGTGGTGTAGTTAAATGTTATGACAGAATGAATAAAAATACTAAATATAACGAAGATCGGAGTCTGTTTCGTGATAGCTACAACCTAGAGGTCTTTAAGTCAAGAGTGAATAGGTTACTTTTAGGCAAGCGTGCTCCATCGTCGACCACATCATTGCTTACTTACCATCAGGTGAGATAGTGGTCAAGCGCGACCTTAGGTATTACCAGCGGCTTTGTCCGTGTGATAGTAGAAATTGTCTATTTAACTTAGTGATAGATTATAACTCTGCTGTTGAATCAATTTTTAAAATCGGTCCGGTCGTTTTTGAGTTTATTAATGACTAGCTTTTGCTAAAGGCTTCGCCCGCTTACATAAAATATATCCTATGTCACTCAGAAATAAAGCAGCTTTTTATCGGTGAAAAAATTTTCTCAATCGGTCCAGTACCTCCAAATATTACCTCCTACAAACAAAAAAATAAACTTTACCTCTTTATTATATTAGTGTAGAATATACGGTTTATTTTTCTTTAATTTTAAGATTATTTCATCGAAAATTGGCTTATTGTTTTGTTGTGTTAAAAAAAAAAAACTACAAAATAATCTCTAATCACATAAAAGTTGGCTCCTTTTACGACATATTATTTCTCCCACTCTGGGTGGAGCGAGAGGGAGTGATTGACTTTTACTGAATAAAACAGTCAGTTCCTTTTCAATTGTCCTTTTTTATGAGGGCTATGGGAACTCCTTCAGATAACCTGCAGCTCTGGCAGGCATGGGCCTTGACTGAACCCGTCAATCTTGCTGACAAATCTTTGAGACGCGTGTGCAACGCGACCCAGGTTTAGTCAGTAAAGAATTTTTGAAATGGGCACAGTAGTTTTTGAGTTTATTCATTACAAACATACACACAAAAACATACATTCAGCCGAACATAGAACCTCCTCCTTTTCGAAGTCGGTTAAAAATACAATTTTTTCCTCTATATAATATAAGTACCGAGTTTTCTTATAAAAATAGTTTTCCATTTTTATACTTTGCCCCACACCAGGAATTACTCCTATATCGTAATGCGTTCACACTAACTCACATATATAAGACATCCAGACCGGACCAACTATGTGTAGACCATATAAATATTTGTTTCGTGCAGGAATCAAATCCACGATACGCAGCGCTGAAGTCAATCGCTCAACCACTGCACCAACAGTGTCGGTATTAAAAATAATAAACCAGCTACATAACACACCTTAACGGTAAAAAAAAAAATAGTCTTTAAATATCTGACCTCAGTCAACCGTTGTATCGACCTCGTGTTAAATATAATCAATAATAAATTAGTACCACACCTGTTCAGCTGATCCCATCATAATAACACGGCCGGGCATTGAACCTGGGACTCTGAGGTGCGAAGCTTTGATGTTGAGAAAACGGATATAAGGGGTCAGGAGGTCATTACTCTTGAGGAAAGATGGAATTTGTTTTAGTGAAATAATTTGGCTGTTGGTTTGAACTTTTTTTTTGGGGTGGAAAATCAACTAATGATTGGCTTAGACTGGCCTGTTGATCTAGTGGTTAGTGGCCCTGACTGCTGTGCCGGAGGTCGTGGCTTCGATTCCCACCCATTACAAATGTTTATGTAATGAGCATGATCATTTGTTCGGCGTCTGGGTGTAACTTATCTATAATATATTAGTATGTTTATCAGTTGTCTGGTACTCACAACACAAGCTCTGCTTAGCTTGAGACTAGATGTCGTTGTGTGATAGTTGTGGAAAAAAAAATCGTTCTCGCCAGACAAATTGTCCAATCAAGTTTGTTATTTTGTATGGTGAGGCTGATTTTTATTTTCGTTTCAGTTTGGTCTACTGAGCAAGCCCTTAAAGTTTGTGGAGGGCTGTCCCTTACACCTTTTATATACCAAAACCCTTTTCATCTTTCATTGACCACATAAAAACAAAATGATTTATAACACGTAAATGTTTTACATGAAGAAGTATGTAGGTATACTCATTACTCAAACCAAATTCGAGTAATTCAGTAATTTTATCGAATGACTATTTACAAGCCAGTAGACAGCGACTCAGACGAAGGCAACAGCACCATCAGTCACGTTGGCAACTCATCGGGCGGTGTACATCATAATGCCGTGTGTTTAATGTCTTTGTCAGCCATTGTGCCGAAGTACTATGTTGTATTCTTTGCGAGTTTAGCTGACATTGTAAAACTGCTTTGTGTTAAAGAGTATTTTTATGAAGCAGCTTTGGCCTAGGTAACGGTTCTGACACATGACTCGTATACAGTGACTTCAAGCACAGGTTTGAGCTTTAATTTGTGTAATTTGTTTTTTACACCACCTGCTCAATAATGTCGTTTTATATGTCATACAAACCTCACTTAAAACAAGTCATTCTATCCCTAGGGAGATAATGCAGTATGGCCGATCCCTAAGGAAAATTGAGATTTGAATTTGGAACATCAAAAATCGTCAACATTGTGAATTAAAATGTACGTGCATCGTCAAGTCAACTTGTTAGTTGACTCGAAATTCAAACTGGCCAAAACAAAAAAAAAAAAAATAGAATAAAACGTGCTTACTGACGAAAACGTTATAGAAAATTGAAACTATAGAATCTTGGAGTAGTGAATTTTGTTTGCTTGATGAACTTGTAAATATAATACTTATATTTCTCTAATATATGATGAGGTCGACTTTTCTTTTAATTATCTCACAGATAGTGTAAAAAGTAGAGTATGCAATACGGGCATAAAGCTGTCTTTGTCTTGGGCGGCTTGAATTCCTCACTTCACTCATGTTTCTTTATAAACTCCCTCGCAATGCTCGGGAGTTAATTATATAAATCCCTCACTAACGTTCGGGATTAAAATCAGCAACTTTCGTTTCGTTCGAAATTCAACATCCGCACTCCCCTAGTCACATAATCTACTATTATTGCCAATGCTGCCAAAATATAAGAAATTCCTGAAAGGAAATTTGTGAATAACAAGGGCAGTAAACGTCCTATATGCTCTCTCGTTTCACAATAAAGCAGGAGAAGTCATTGGATGATTTACCAACACAATAATAAAAGAAATCTGTCAAAACGGTAAAAGAAGATATCGTGAGGAAGCTATCATGTCTTAGAATAACAAATTCAAAGACTTATGACGTCCACTAATCCACATTGTGTCCGCGTGGTGGTGGCATATTCTCTCTTTTAAAGAGGAGGCTTAAGTCCCAGCAGTGGGAACATTATAGGGCTAATTATGCTAATGCTTCAGTTCAAGAACAGTCAGTCTCATCACTGTAGTGATGCCGCATTATTTATTTATAACTTTATTGCACAGCTTAGCTTAATACAGGATAAACATTTGCAAAAGATTCTATGTACAATAGGCGGTATTATTGCACAAGACTGGCAACCGAGATTATCGACTCGTATTTTTTTTTTGAGATGTGAAGTCATTAAATAACTTTTTCCTGTTTTTTTCTGACCTGTATGCCTTTTTTTTTTCGATGGGAAAAGTCATCTTATGACAACCCCCGCTCTTGGGCGGAGCGGGAGATAGTGTCAGACTCTTACTGACTAAAAAACCCATCCCGTTCCTTCAAGCCTTCATACCGGGGCTCGAGCGCCCTTTCGGATAACCCTGGCCCCAGTAGGCTTCGACCCGGCTGGGCCCCTGCTGTTGCTGACAACTCCTTGAGGCGCGCGGGAACAGCGCGCGCCGTCGACGACTTGGGCTTGGTCCAGACTGTTACCGGACGGCCGGACAGCGAGCTACCCATTGCTCACTGTCCGCAAGCCCACGACCTGTATGCCTTCAGTTCCTCAGTTCCTCTTCGCTCTCCAGGGCCTTGGTGATTCTTTCAAACAACTCTGCAATCCTGGCAAGCCCTAGTAGACACCTGCTCATAGACCCTTAAGGCGCGCGTGGAACACAAGTGGCCTGGAGGTCTGATCTTTATAAAATCGACAGCTATTATTTGCCTCACCACGCCAGTAGAAGCGTAAAATGTCCTCCAAGCTTATAATTATATCAATCACCACGGTGCGCATAAATTACCGTAACCTATTCCTAGCTCTCTACACACGCCTGCACTACCTCGAGCTCGATAAATACTTGTGTATTAGGGCTTCGCTCCATAGTAGCGTACGGCTAAGCTACGCAGGCAAACAGCTAAGCTAGCGTCGCTTTATATGAAGAAGGAGCAGTGGTGGCCGAATGATAACGTCTCCAACTTACGAGTTGCAGGTCGCGGGCTCAAACCTAACCAGGCGCATTACTTTGTATAATTTATTTCATCACCACTGCTCACAAAACGGTGAAGGAGAACATCATGAGGAAACCGGCATGTCCTAGAATCGAAATTTCGATGACATGTGACATTCACCAACACGCATTGGGCCCGCATGGTGGATTATGGCCCATTCCCTCTCCTAGAGAGGAGGCCTGAGTCTGAGATATGTAGATTGACCGCTATTGAGACAGCGGATATAGCTAAAGATGGCATTTTATTTTATTTATTAAATGATAGTAAATAACAGTTATAACATAAAACTTGTGCATAGTATGTACAGTAGATCCCCGTTAATACGGCACTCCTTGTTATTTGACATTTGTAATATTGAACAAATTTTGACAACATGTATATCACTGTACATGCATGAGGAAGAGGTTGAATTTGTACGAATTACAACTATTGATTTGTAGTTCAGATCTATCTGAACTACAAATCATCTCATCATTTTGATTAAATAATTCCGGTCTACAGGTTAATAAGTATAAACACATATTAAGGAATCTGTCGCTTTTAAGTGTGATGAAGACCACAGACGCTGCTGGTACAGGATTCCATGATCCATGGTCAACCGCGACTCAAAAGCACGCTAGACACGTATGCGTGGCTACCAAACAAATGAACTGCGCACGCTAGCGTGGCGTACATTTGTGCGTCCCACGTAGCGCTGGACGGTCGACTTTATTACAGTGAACCGTAAATAACTGTGTATTATTACTGTGTACGATTATACACAGTCATAACCGTGTGCGATAAATACGTGTGTACTATTAGCAACCTTGCAGGAGTCGAATTATAACGGCCACATTTGATGGCTACATTTTTGATGACTTTAAAATGGATTGGATCTGTGCCAGGACTATGAATTTAATGGAAAAGGTCCATTTGATATTTCAGCGGCGATTTTTGCTCATAACTACGGTTTATTTTGCCAATGGTATATGCAGAGGTATTATAGTAAACTTACATTTCGTGGCAGTAGAGAAAATCTAGAATCTAGGCTGTTATTAAGAAATTCAAAATATCCATATTAACAAAAAAAAAATTGTCGGGTTTGATCTCCACAAAAATCAATTTGGTTACGTTCGTGCTCAATGAATACTTTTGATCAACGTATTGACAATAGGGTAATTTCCAGGGTCAAAATAATTACATTTTATTTAGTCCGTTTTTAATTTATAAAAAATATTAGACACGGCGCGCCGTGCTACATTTTTTCACACGTGACGTTACTGGGCTATATCTTTGTCATTTTTGGTTTAATTTACAAATAAAAAAATACGTGTCCTTTATTTTTGAATAATCTAAAAGACGGACTAATTACATTTTTAACGGCAACTAGCAACTAGTATTTAAAGAATATTATTTAGTGCGCCTTCTGCTTTCAACGTTGATGGAAAACCGTCTCGCCTATAGTTTGGCCATGAAATGTTGGTGTACACAAAATATTTACTGAAGTACATAAATATTATTTGGGCGTAACCTTAGGACCTTGATCGCAGAACAGTTAACTGACTGATTTATAAGTAATAAACTAGCTTGAACTCTGTGTAATTGAGATATGAATCATATTTTTGTAGGTGTGTTTTTGAGCGTCGTTAGTACGATGCGGTCGATTTACGTAGGTATCTCGTCTATAGATGAAAGATAATGTGTCTGTTTTTTTTTGTTTGGATGGCAAACCTTTAAAATACTTGGTTGGGAGTGTAAGTCTTACCTACTGATAAAAACGTTTAGAAGTATGCGAAACTATTGGGGCCATGGGGTGATACGAAAGAGAACCCCGGGGCCTTGGAACGAGGAGTATAAAGTGTGACTAACCTCCGTTGAAGGGAGAATCCTCCCTTCAACGGAGGTAAGCCACACTGCCCAGACGGGTGTTTTATCCAAGCTGAGAAGCCAAAAATGAAAAGAAAATTTTTCAGTCAAAAAATAACCATGGAGCTTCTTGCTGGTTCTTCTCCATAGGTAATCAATTGGAACTGGCACTAGCTTCTGACATTTTATAAGTGTCCATGTAGGTCTATGTGAAATAAAACATTTTGAATTGAATTATGGCTCAATCTCTCGAGCAGTGCCATAAAACAGTGACTTTCTGAAACATCGGTAATGGCCAGGTTCATGAACCATATTGTCAACTATTGATTTTAGTGCGATTGATACTTATGTTCAAAAAATATTTAGCAAGTTTTCCATACTCCTTCGAAACGGCTTGAATCTTTAGAAACATTTTTACACAGAAAAATTGTTGGTTAAATATGCTTCAAAGTGATGAAAATATTTCGCAAAGAAAATGGATTTAAAGATCCACGAGGCTCTATACGGGCGCATCTGGCCGGAATTAAATGCACAGATACTCGTACTGCCACTTAGGTGAGTACGAGTATTGTGTCCATTTAATTCCGGCCAGATCTTCAAGGGACTATAAGTCTTAAGTATGTAGATGTAAACCTATCAAATGAAATTACTCTATAAGATTACCAACAGCATTAATTATAACGATTTAATACAAAGTGTTTATGAGTAATGTGACTTAATTGGGGCTTGAAACCCTGCCAAAGGAGTCACCATCGACTGCTCCATTTTCTTACAATAACGAGAGTAAATAAACTGTAGTTATATTTGTATTTGATCATAGTTGTTTGTCAATGGCCCTTTGCGTTCTCCGATTACGGTTTCTCTTTAAAAATTTCTCCGTGGTGAAACCTGTAAAGTTTTTCTGAGTACCTAAATAGTGAACAGTGAGATCAACTAGACAGTGAGTGAGAGCACGTACATATATTGGATACATTATACATATAAGGCGTTGGGTTTCGTACCATATTTATTAGTGTTGGGCCGAATGTGGTTTGTACCGAATACGAACTTCGGCCGAACATTCGGTATAATTTAAAAATTCGGCCGAAATTCAGTTATTTTTGGTGTGCTTTCTAGGGAGCGAAAGGTCAGGACAAGTAGAAAGAAAAGAAAGAAAGAAGAAGTATTATTATCTTCGCGATACGTAAGCTTAAAATGATTTCGATGTCCATGTCAAGAGGTCCATTTCGTTAATAATAATTAAAAGTTTATTTGATTTTATAAAAAGGTTATGGAGAGTTAACTAATTACAAAAATTGATAAATGACTGATTTGATTATTAATTTTACTTTTTCAATTTCTGTTTTTTTTTCCGGTAAAAATAGATGAGTTAATTAGATCTTATTTAGCTTCACTTTTCTTCGACATTTGACTATTCAAAAGTGCCTGCAAATGGTCTATTTGAAATAAATGCTTTGACTTTGACTTTGACCGAATGTTCGGCATTTGAACCGAAAGTCGGCCGAATGTCGAAGTTCGGAGAGAGTACTTGACATTAATAAATGAATAGGAACTACCCCAGTAAGCTTCGATTCCGTTGGGCCCCTACGGTTTTGACTGATATTTTTGAGGCTCATGTGGAACACTACCAGCCGTCGACGACTCGGGCTTGGCTCAGATGATTACCGGACGGTCGGACGGCGAGCTACATATAGGGCTTGATCCTCGGAGAGACACTTACAAAAGAACATCATTATATCTACTCTAAATGTTTCCACATTCCTGGCCATACTATGTGTAAGTAAACAATGCGTGAATCACACACACAGACAGTCCGCCCGCTATAAAAAAATTGTAAACATTGGCACGGGTGCCTGTCGCGTCGTCGTGATTGTCGCATTGTCAACATTCCACTGTTTCTAGTCATTAGGTAGTTAGCACGCTGTTTTGTGAGACAGTTTCTCTTTTTGTAAACCATTGGCGTGTTGCCTAAAAGGTCAAATCGGCGGACGGATTTTCGTTCGCGTAATCAGAATTAAAAGTTTGACCGACTTTTATATCAAGATCTGGCTAGCGAAGGTGCGGGCTTAAGGATGGCCAGCCATGGGTAGATCACTGTTTGACCGTGTCATCATCATCATTATAGCAGCCGAAAGACGTCCACTGTTG
Organism: Mythimna albipuncta; assembly: GCA_929112965.1. Classification (NCBI taxonomy): domain Eukaryota; kingdom Metazoa; phylum Arthropoda; class Insecta; order Lepidoptera; family Noctuidae; genus Mythimna; species Mythimna albipuncta. The sequence continues at coordinate 14,421,865 of OV815983.1, read as the reverse complement.
GACATAGGCCTCCCCCAAGCGTCGCCATAACGACGTTTGATAAGGACTAAACCCGGGTCGTGTTCCACACGCGCCTCAAAGAGTAGTCAGTAAGATTGACGGGGTCAGTCAAGGCCCATGCCTGCCAGAGCTGCAGGTTATCCGAAGGAGTTCCTCTCATAAAAAAAGGACAATTGAAAAGGAACACTAACTGTTTTATTCATTAAAAGTCAATTACTCCCTCTCGCTCCACCCAGAGAGGGAAAAGTAATATGTCGTAAAAGGTGCCAACTTTTATGTGAATAGAAATTATTTTGTAGTTTTTTTAACACAAAAAAATGCCTGTTCTCGATGAAATGATTTTAAAATTAAAGAAAAATAAACCGTATCTTTTAAACTAATATATTAAAGAGGTAAGTAAAGTTTTTTTTTTTATTTGTAGGAGGTAATTTCTAGAAATACTGGTCTGATTGCTAAAATGTTTTCACCTATAGAAAGTTGCTTTATTCCTGAGTGACATACTTCGGCTATATTTTATGTTCGCGGATGAAGTCGGGGGCCAAAAGCTAGTAGGCTATATTTTATATAGCCGCGAGTAAAAGTATCTATATTTTGGATTATAATAAGCAGTAGATGTTATTTTACAAAGTAATAACAAAATCGGTGTAAAATGTGTTGATGATTTGAATGTGGAAGATTTCCAGGAATTTCCATTCCTGGAAATCTTCCAGTGATATAATTATCCGAAATAAACTTCCGAAACAGTGAGTTTTTTAATAAACACGTACAAAACCAAGGTCATGGTAAGTATCCTGTTAGCACACACTTCTGAACATGACTGATCACAGCGCGAGAATTGCCGAGTGCAGTTTCGATTTCGGCCGTAGTTTCGGCATGTTTGTCTCCAAAGCCGAAACTCGTTTTTTTTTTCCCGAAACTCAACCGAAACCGAACATTCGATCGGACACTACACTTACAAAGATACACCGTTTACATACATACATATAAACGGGGGTTGACGCGCGACTCGTGTGGGTCGCTTAGCGCTTAGCCTGTTGTGAGCTCGCGCACTTTGCTGCACTAGTGCGAAAAACAGTCAGTTGCGTGCCTAAGAGTGGTAGGGTAGGAATAAATAAGAGCAGATTTTTTAAGTACATTGTTTGTTTAATGTTATATTTCTTTTATATTTACTTCGTTCTAATTTTTTAAATATAAATTATTTGTTTAGTATGCATAAGTGTACATAATAAACGTGTTTTTTTTTAGTCAAATGTTAGTTGGTAGGGAATGCCTTATTGCATTAAGACTTCCTATATGCCATTACTGTCCTCCTCCCTGCGTCGTATTCCTCAAACCTTCACTTGTCGTCGTATACCTTTGTTGGTCCGACCAGATCCGCACCGCTCTTGACTTTACAATGTACAATGCCATTCACACCGCCAATGACAGAAGCAGATGGAAGAATATCATAAAGGTTAAGGTGATGAAGCAGGTCACGACCCTCAGCATTGAGGAATACGACGCAAGGAGTACTTCTTCTTCCTGCCCTCATCCCATATTATTTGGGGTCGGTGCAACACGTTTTCTTCTTCCATTCTGTCCTGTCACCCGTCAAACTATCACTAACTCCCTTTTCTTTCATATCACTTCTCACACAATCCATCCATCTTTTTTTCGGCCTTCCTCTCCCTTTCTATCCATCTACATGTATACTCAGAATTCTTTTAGTAATATGCGCTTCATCCCTCCTCTTCACATGACCATACCAAGACAAATGATTACCTTTCAACTTTTCAGTCAATGGCGCCATTTTCAAACTTCCTCCAATATACTCATTTCTCACTTTATCCATTCTCGTCACACCACACATCCATAACAACATTCTCATCTCCGCTACATGCAATCTTTTTTCATCCTTCTTTTTCACCCTACTGTACATGTTTCTTTTACCACTAGTGTACATGAAGTTCAAATAAAAAAAAATATATATATTACGATTCTGAAAACTAAGTAACGTAAGTGCCATTTAATAAACCAAATGTTTCATTTATGGCCAAGAACTAGGCATAACTAAATACATTATAAAACCGCCATCCCAAAACTTAAGTTTACACTGGCGTGCAAATGAAGTGGGTCTCCACATCTGCACTGCAGTGTAAATGGAGCATTCTTTATTTCACCTGTTTGGCTTTAGCGCCTCGTTTTTAATTCAAAGGGTCGGTTTTCTTTATGTAATTCGTTGGCTTTTTAAACTTTTACTGTTTTTATATTTTATTGTGTGGGTAGCGTTTTTTTGTGATTCTATTTGTGAGATTCACTTTTAAAGTAGTAGAATTTGATATTATATTACAAGAAAATATCTATCGTCACTTTTACACAAAAAATTGCATTATTATTATTAACGTTTTTTGCCACGTAAACCGAAGTATCCTTTTTTCTCGTCAATTTATAAATTAGTTTTTTTTTTACAGCTTCAAGAGTCCGTAGATATGGTTTTAATCACAATTCGATACCTCCACGCGTTCCCGAGATAAAGACAGACAAACAGATAGACAGATGAACGGATGGACAACAAAGTGATCATATAAGGGTTCTGTTTTTTCCTCTTGAGATACGGAACTCTAAAAGGCAATTACAGTGGCTTCACTATAACAGAAAACAGAATTGTGTAGTAAAGAAAGAAAGTGTACTTTTACCTGCAGTAGGTCAGTGGTGTGACTAAAATAAAGTTCTCAAAATAATTAAACAAGTTCATAAATATTTTTCTACTTCCCATAAGTACTTAATTCTAACTTCCTCTTACAACCTCCTTCACCCTCCCTCCCCCCCCAGAGCAAACGGGTATTTCTACACTACCCCGGGGGTTGAAACGGGGGTGTAATGAATGCATCTGGAACGCGGCTCGGTACTATATACACACACTTTTATTTAATATCCTCATTACGTGCGGCTTACTTAATTAAAATATGGGATGCGTATTTATAACACCTATTTATTTGTTGATGTAGATTCATCATCATCATTTCAGCTGATACACGTCCACTGTTGGACATAGGCCTCCCCCAAGCGTCGCCACAACGAACGTTCCTGTGAGTCTATGATTATTAGATCTGTGTTTTGGATTATTAAGTAATTATTATTTTATGGAACTGATAAATAAACTGAATTTTACAGTTTTATACAACGCACACCCGTGAACGCACGAACTTAACGTGGAGCTATTGTCAGATTATAAAAATAAGCAGACTGAGCTGTTTGACGATTTTTAATTAAAAATCTAGCAAAATAATTGAATTCTCTAACTTTCTATTAAAAGAACCTTTTAATTGCAAAATCTACTTACTACGTACGATACTGACCGGCCATTGCAAATAAAGTACTTCTATTTCTTGCACGATAACCAACCTTAGCAACTTCACACAAAGTTCAATTTCCATTACAGTAGTACTTGACTTAAGACCTTTCAAACGCGTTAAGCCAATGCAAAACCAACCTTATTTACATAGCGTTTAGATAGGTATTTGTGTACACGTGTTCACTTGAATCCTCAACTGGATTGCTCCAGTTGCATTCATTACGTCGTCAATCAGGGAATAGGCGAGATATTACGTTTGGGACTGGGGTTCGATTTCCGGATCGTGATGTCACGGATTGGAAATATTGATCTGTTTATTGTGTTTTGGTATTTCTTTGGGGATATATTTTTGGGTTCATTTGGGAGGTAAGGAAATGAAGAATGTCTTTATGGGTTATAAAAAAAGAAAACATGTTTATTTGGCATACGATGAACAAACAAGAATAAAAAAATATAAAAGACCAAGCCAGAGCTTGGTCTTTTATCGGACGGCGAGCTACATTTTACTTACCGTCCGCTAGCTTTTACTTTGGTCGGAAATCGTCCTGAATTGTGTGAATTTATGTTTTGGTAAAAAATCTCATATGTTTATAAAAAGTGTTTACTGTTGGGCATAAGCCTTTCCCAAGTATCGCCACGAGGACTGGTCTTGTAAGTCTCGTATCCATCAGATTCCTCAGTCCTCTCGTACGTGGTCGCCACTCCAGAAATTTTCAGCCTTAACGCCCATTTGTTCTGCGACCAATGTTCCCAACCCATTGCCACTTAAGGCTCTAGTGCCCGAGCAGTGCCATAAAACAATGACTTTCTGAAGCCTGTTTGCCCTGAAGGTTTAAGGAAAATATATGTTTATTAGAGATTCATGAACAACATTATCTCTATTGATTTTTTCGTGCAATTAATTGATTTCTCTACTCCTTCGAAACGGCTTGGATCTTTAGAATTATTTCTACACATAAAAATTGGTCGTTAAATATTCTTCAAACTGAACATAGCGTATGTAAATCAATTAATATTTCGCAAAGAAAATGGATTTAAGATCAGCAGGGCGCAGCTTTTAACCTTGATTCTCCTGCGGATAACTTATTCCTGACGCGATAACATAAATACCCGTGTACATCTCTTGTTCTCAAAAGAATATATTTATTATTCGTAAATAACTTGTCAATACCGTTTATGTCAAGGAATATCCCAAGAACTGAGCGTGACATATTTAATCTGTGAGTAAATTTGCCGAAATGGATTCAGGGAATCAAAGCTTGTAAGAATCAACATGGCAACCTCCTTGCTCCCGACTAAAAAAAAAACAGGGCAAGTGCGAGTCGGACTTACGCACTTAGGGTTCCGAACAAACTTAGCTATGTAAATAGTTCAATGCCCGAATGGAGTCTTTTTTGTGATGTTGTTACTTCACTGTTTTTAGGTTTATTCCTATACCAGTGCTATAATACAGACCTTGGTTGTGCTTTTCAGGATTCTGAGTCAAAGGGTAGTACCCTATAAATTTTTATTCCATTGAGAATCGACTGAAATTACATAAATGGCAGTATCTTTTTTTTTGGCTGACTTAGAAGTTTGATTTTTTTACAACTTCAAGGGACCGTAGACTTGGTTATAAACGTGTAGTTATATGGTTTTAATTTCAACTCGATACCTTCACGTGTATGTCAGAAAAATGGTCTTGACAGATGAACAGACTGACAGGCGTAGAATATAGTGATACTGTCAGGGTTCCGTATTTCCTTTTGAGATTTTGAGACTCCTCCTCATGAATCGTTCACTCTTGACAAAGTGTTTTTTTTTGGTGGGTAAAAATCATCCAAAGGACAACTCCCGCACTTAGGCGGAGCGGGAGATAGTGTCAGACTCTTATTGACTAAAAAACCCACCTCGTTCCTTCTTGCCTTTCATATAGGGGCCGAGCCTTCCTTTCAAAAGTATATCCTTAGCCCCAGTAGGCTTCGACCCAGCTGGGCTCCTGCTGTTGCTGACAATGCCTCGAGGCCTTCGGTAACAGTCCGCGCCGTCGACGACTTGGGCTGGGTCCGGACAGTTACGGAACGGCTTGACGGAGTGGTCGTGGTTGACAATGTTGCGTTTTCGTTCGCGAGTGAGGCTCCCACGATGCGTCTCCACTTGTCACGGTTTACGGAGTCTCAAGAACTCTGGACTATGGAGGTTTGTGTTGCAGCTCTGATGAGGTCGGTCCAACGCGTAGATGAGTGCCCGCGTGACCGCTTCCTCTCCACTTGTCCTTTGTCTTTTGTCGTTGTCTTTAATGTTTTTATTATAATCTTTATTGTACACCACATTAACAAAATACAGGACAAACATTTAAAAGAATAAGTGTACAATGGACGGTCTTATCGCACAGGGCGATCTCTTACAGACAACCTTTGGATAGACTGAAAGAAAGGAGATAAATAAGGACTTTTGGTGTTTTTGAGACTACGGAACCCTAAAAAATATCAACTAGCGTTATTTATGGCGTCCTTGATCTATAGTAAATGGCGCATGTAAATACGTACCGCTTTTCTAGGGTTTCTCAACTGTAAAGAATCCATAGAATGGTGTTATTGTTATGAATAACTTCGTCTTGTTTCCATTTACTACAATAGCGTTAACTTTCATGTTTCGAAGGCCTAGAAAACAAGATGGCCGTCATTTTCTGTTACTAATTATAAACTGTTTATGAAGTTGGTAACGATGTAGCTTTGAAGCGATTGTTCGGGCTTTTGTGAAATTATTTCACGTTAATTTTTTTGATGTTTTTGTTCATGGTATTGAATAGAATAAGCTTTATTGTAAGTCAAAAAAAGAAACAAAAGCATAAGTATAAAATATTGTAGTTTTTGGTGAAAATGATTATTAAAAATATTATAATATTTTTAAATTTATGACATAAAGCATATCGGATAACGGTGAAGGGAAACATCATGAGAAAACCTTGCGTTGTATAGTTAATCTAATTTAAAATAAGTGTCTTAGTTTTGAAAGTGAGACACATTACAGATACCGGCACGGATCTTGAGCGCTAGCTTCAAGTTGCGCAGAAGTCAAATATCGGGTCTCTTTAGTGGTATGACGTGAGTGCGGGGGCGGGGAGTGTCAGCGATTGGCTCACCGCACCATCGTGTCATAGACGTCACCATTGATTCGCTCCCTGCGCTTGCTGCATGTATCTAACAACGACGACGATTAGCTTGCCAATGTATCGAATGCGCAAAGCAATCCCTACTCTAACGCCTAGCGCTCAAGACTCGTGCCGGTATCTATACCGTCTGAGCTCTGTAAGCCTGGTTAATCTTAGACACAGAAAAGTACCCAATTATAAGGGTAATTAGCAAGATGTGGGTATTAGTCAAGATGTGGGTATTTTGATAATATCCTAGATAGTATGTGATCACGAATACAATGTATTTGTATCTAAAGTAAAGCGATTAAAAATAGTAGTGGTTAATAAAAGGGTAAGTGGTGGCCGAGTGGTAATAGCCCCGACTTACAAGTTGTAGGTCGCGGGTTCGAACCCAGTCAGGCGCATAACTTTGTGTAGGTAATTTATCCCCACTGCTCTCAAAACGGTGAAGGAAAACCTCGTGAGGAAACCGGAAAAATGTTCTAGAACCAAAAATTCGAAGACGTGTGACATTCACCAACCCGCACTGGGCCCGCGTGGTGGATTACGGCCCATTCCCTCTTCTTGAGAGGAGGCCTGAATCCCAGCAGTGGGAACATTAAAAAGGCTGATGATGATGATTATATAATTCTAGTCGAATATTAAATCAATTATTTAGTTATATTGAATCGTTAGTTAAGAACGGCAACTCTTTATATGACAGTTTTGACGCTTTAAGGCGAGATGAAATTATTTATTTTTGACTAGCTTTTGCCCGCGGCTTCGCTCGCGTAAGTGGGGGGTTAGAAAGAGACAAAAATTAGCCTATGTTACTCTCCATCCCTTCAACTATCTCCACATTAATAATCAAGTCAATTCGTTGCTCCGTTTTGCCGTGAAAGACGGACAAACAGACATACACATATACTTTCCCATTTATAACATTAGTATGGATTTGACGGTTGAGCCAAAAAATACATATATAAGTCTGTCTAATAAGTCAACCGACTTGGGAATTTTGTATAATATTTAATCATTAAAAAAATACTTATATTTGATACTTTTTATAAGGTTCTTCTATTAGTAAACAATGCTCTCTATCTCTTAATCAACCTTGATTATTGAACCCGAGTTGACTACATCACATTTCATTAAATCTTAATAATTACCCAAGTCGTTTAACTTATTAGACGGACTCTATATCGCTACAATTTTCGTTTAATTTGAGAGATAAAGATTAGAAAAAAAAAAACAATTAACAAAATACGTTCCACATTCAAAACGCCATCTAATTCGTTGACCAACACCATCTTCCAAGCGACAAAATCGATCCAAGTTATAATAAAAATATTTAAAAATAGCCAGCATAAGCACTAGAGTCGCACCGTAGCCAGAATAACTTCGCCAATTAAGTTAGGCCTGGATTTAGGTCAACCGTTTAGTACTGCACCTGGTCTCTTGAGGGGTTGAACAACTTACTCCTCACTTCGTTAAATGCGGTGCCGTGTTTTAGGGTTAAACTTTGCTTTCTGTTGAGAATTTTCTGTCTCTGAAGAGACAGTGTGTTGACTTGTTATAATTTAGAGTTGTATGTAGAGATGTGCCTTTGCCAATGGCAATATTGCCGTGAAGTGGGAATATTGACTGGCCTGTTGGTCTAGTGGTTAGTAGCCTAACTGCTATGCCGGAGGTCGTGGTTTCGATTCCCACCCAGGACAAATGTTTGTGTGATGAGCACGATCGTTGTCTAGTACTCATAACACAAGCTCTGCTTAGCTTGAGACTTGACGACGTTGTGTGATAGTTGTGGGATATTATTGTTATTTTCTCCTTAGGGGTTGAATTTTGGAGATTCCTTTCTCAGTGTTTGCCTACGTCATAAAAGGAAACCTTGTGAAGAATTTCACGTTCCTAGTCCCAGTAATTTCGGCTGTACGTTGATATGTCAGTCAGTCAGCCAGTCAGTTTCTCCTTTTATTTAATACCTAGATGTAGTTTTTATGACCTATTGAAGCCTTTCAACTGTTATGTCACGTGAACTTCAAAACGTACGTTAAATTTTCTGAAATTTTAGATTTTTTTTAAATTTTTCTCTCCATGAAAACCTTTTATAAAACTTAAATAAAAAAGATGAATGAAATCAGTAAGTTATCCTTTTTTATGGTGGGAAAAATTATCCAATGACAACCCCCGCCCTTGGGCGGAGCGGGAGATAGTGTCAGACTCTTACTGACCAAAAGCTCACCCCGTTCATTCGTTGCCCTCGTACCGGCGCTTCTATCCCTCGAAATAACCCTGGCCCCAATAGGCTTCAACACATCTGGGCCCCTGCTGTTGCTCACAGCACCTTGAGGCATGCGAGAACAGTTGTTCAGGCTCGGTCCGGACAGTTACCGGACGGTCGGACAGCAAGATCAGTAAGTTGTCCTCAAGTTATGACCAAGGAAACCTAGGATTTATTTATATAAACTTATTTTTAATATTGCGAAAGACCCCTAGAAGTAGCTTATAAATACAGACTCTGGCAGGGAACAAGGAAAAAATATATGTATTTTACAATTTTAAGTAAACAAGATTGTCCTTATGAAAATATATCTGGGGCAGCTGCTCCTCTACCCAAAATCAGAAGTCTGTTACACCATGGAGGTAGCAATGGGATGGGTCATTTATTTGCAAATTCTCAATTGGGCCCTCGTCGTAACTACCTACCCTTGTTGACTTTATTAGGTATCTACAACCAAAGTGAAATTTTCTTCGATTTTTGGAAGTTTAGATGATTATTGTAAAACACAGCGTTGGACGGCCTCCAACAAGGTGGACCGATGACCTGGTCAGGGTCGCGGGAATCCCATAGATGCGTGATGCACAGGACCGGTCGTTGTGGCGACGCTTGGGGGAGGCCTATGTCCAACAGTGGATTTCTTTCGGCTGATATGATGATGATGATGATGATGATGATGTAAAACACTGGCAACCTCTCAGGACTGTATCACTGTAATTGATAACTGGTAACTATCCGGATCAAGCCCAAGTCGTCGACGGCGCGCACTGTTCCCGCGCGCCTCAAGGAGTTGTCAGCAACAGCGGGGACCTAGCCGGGTCGAAGCCTACTGGGGCCAGGGTTATCCGAAAGGGAGCTCAAGCCCCGGTATGAAGGCTAGAAGAAACGGGATGGGCTTTTAGTCAGTAAGAGTCTGACACTATCTCCCGCTCCGCCCAAGGGCGGGGGTTGTCATTTGATTTTTTAAAAGGACTATATCACTAACATCATAAACAAAAACTTTTGTTCTATGACTTTTAAAAATTTATCATATTTCATCAGATTTTCATACAAAAATAAAAATATTTATATTGAACGTTCTAAATATTATGAACTCTATGGAAGCGATAGAAATTAGATAGAACAAATAAATCTTGAAGGTTTGTTTTTGGTAAATGAATTATGTCTGGTAAAATGTCATAGAACAAAAGTTGTTGTTAATTATGTTATTAATACAGTCGTGCAAGAGAAATACCCCCTCCCTCTCCTGAGGAGGCCTGTGTCCCAACTGTGGGAACATTATAAGGCCGACTATGTCTACATATGTCTATTTAAAATATATAAGTATGTTTATCAGTTGTCTAGTACTCATAACACAAGCTCTGCTTAGCTTGGGACTAGACGGCGTTGTGTGATAGATCTGGAATATTATTATTATTTTCTCCTTAGGGGTTGAAGTACGTTATAATGTTATCCTTGTAAATGTTATCTTGCCTGCACTAAATGGTATGTTTATTAGGATAGGTAATGGGCATAGGCAGTAATACTACTACACAAGTTTAAAAAAAAAGTGTGTGTGTGCGAATACAGAAAGAAAGAAAGAAAATAATTTTATTTGCCCGAAAAGACGCAAACTTAAGACTAACATATTATACGAGTATTTATACACCGCTAAATTTTGATCGTTTTAATCCCGCGGAGGGTCGATCCGGTACATGAAACACTATCAATTTGTAAAGATAAAATTAAAAAATAAAGTACCTTTTTTTCAAAACTCGTATTAATTTACGCATGTACGAAATTAATTTCTTTAAGAAAACGTCAGCTGAGCGAGTTCAATGACCTGTAGTTAATAGTCGGCGTTGCGTACAAACTACCTACTGCTAAGCTGACGTTTTCTTAAAGAAATTAAATGTTTCATGTAACGGATCGACACTCCACGGGATTAAAACGATTAAAACTTAACGGTGTATATTTGTTATCTTATACATTTTTCATGACAAATAACGCAAAATGCGACGAGTCCACAGCCCTGGTTTTCAGCATGGCCGGTGACGATATCAACAACAGTAGTGTTTTTCTAATTACTGAAAATATTTAAGGTAATATCTAAAAACACATTCTTCACCAAATATAAGTGCGCAACGTTACACCAAATAACTTCCTCATTATTTGTCCCAATTAGTAACACCCTCACAAACCTCCAAACATTTGCAACCAACATTGGCGATACATTTTACTTTCCTAAAAATATTTAAGGATAAGAAACACGCCGGTCTGTTACGACAGGGGTGTAATTAATTACGTTTCACCTCCCATTCCAGCTCCGTTTCACCCCCACCCAGAGAGTTCCACCCCCAGGCAATAGAAATTGGATACAATTGTGAAACCCTTGTGTTTCATAGCCGTTATTTGAAAGAGAATTTTGATTTGAGCTGGGGAAGAGATTACGTACCTTTGCATATTATTTTTTTAAGGTATAAAACTGTTTGGTTAACGTGAAAGCTATGGGTTTCAATGTGTCGCTAGATGGCGCTGAAGAATAAAAGTATCAAAGGGTATTCTTCGTCCGGGCTTTGGTACAGGCCATGGTCCGGAGCGAGGAGGAGTGGCAGGCGGGCGCCTCCTTCAGCGAAGCAGTAATGCTAGCAAAAAAAGCGGCCGCACGCGCGAGTCAATGTCCCTGGCGCCCGAGCCGCCGGAATTCCGATCCCGATTTCCGGCCACCATAGCCGCGAGCTGGCGGATGGCGAGCAATAGGTAACCCGCCGTCCAACCGTCCGGACCGAGCCCAAGTCGTCGGAGGCGCGGGGGATTCCACGCGTGCCTCAAGGAGTTGTCAGCAACCGTAAGGGCTCAGTAGGGTCGTAGCCTACTGGGGCTATGGGTGATGCGAAAGAAATCCCCGGGGCCCTGGAACAATGGTAAAGAAGGAACAGGCGTGGGTTTTTAGTCAGTAAAAGTCTGACACTATATCCCGCTCCACCCAAGAGCGGGGGATGTCATTGTCATTTTCCAATTCATATCATCATCATGATTTTGCCAACTAGCATTTTTTAAGGTGGGATATCATCCAATGACTTTTCCGCTCTCGCTTTAGGACGGAAAGGAAGGGTCATAAGGAATATCAGAGTTTTGCTTTTTTTTAATTAGGTAATATAAACTAGTGCATACTTAATCACCGGGTCACCCGGGTGACTGAGGGGCTCCTAATGCCCGTTATGACCTGCCGAGGCCTGTTTTGTACTTAGGTGGTGTTCAACTTGTGACCTTTTTTAAATATTTTTAGGAAAAAATATAACATGGTTCAATAAAAATGATTGAAATCGATTCAGTTAATGATTCTAAATGAATGGTCGCGGGAATCCGATGGGTGCGTGATGCACAGGACCAGTCATTGTGGCGACGCTTGGGGGAGGTCTATATCCAACAGTGGACGTATTTCGGCTGATATGATGATGATGACTCTGGCCTGTTGGTCTAGTGGTTAGTGACCCTGACTGCTATGCCGGAGGTCGTGGGTTCGATTCCCACCCAGGACAAATGTTTGTGTGATGAGCACAATCATTGGTTCTGTGTCTGGGTGTAATTTATCTATATTAAGTATGTATTTAGAAATATATAAGTATGTTTATCAGTTGTCTAGTACCCATAACACAAGCTCTGCTTAGCTTGGGACTAGACGGCGTTGTGTGATAGTTGTGGAATATTATTATTATTATTTCCTTTATTCATTTTTTAACATGTTACAATATATTTTTAAATATTTCCTAAAAAACAATAAAAAAAACATTTAAAAATATAAAAAACAGTATCCCACCGGTATCGGGAACAGGGTCCAAGCTACCGGTGGTTAGGGCTTCAAAGAAAGGAACCTCATAACGATACGAGCCGTGTCCAGAAGAACTGCTTTCTGAATCAAGCCCTTGATCCAGCCGCCTAACGAGAGCCTCCTAAGGTGTTGGTCGGCTCTTAGTTATTAAGCCATTGGCTGACACAACGCTGTTATTATTATGATTGATTCTGAACAAACTATATTCAGGTTTTGCTTCTAAAAATAATGAAGATAGTGAATATGGCTCTAAATAAGCCGAATACGGTTCACATAACATAAATTTACCCTGGTTTAACCCACAAAGTCAAAATGATAAAACCACCAAGAATATTTCAAAAAAACATTTCATTTTTCACAACTCGTCGGGTGGAAGGTGACGAAAAATGTAATATTTTGCACCCCATCAGCCAGGGAAACCATTTATAAGGGTTTTTGTTGCAGTTTGTCAGTTTGTTCCTTTTCATCCTGCGGCCTTTGACTGATGTTATCATAATAAAAGAAGAAATGAAAAGCGGAAAAGGAAAATATTGACAGAAGGGTGGCTTGATCTTAATTTTGTTTTTATAGTTCGAAAGATACGCCTAAAGGATATATTTTCTGTAATTTATCCTGTTATTCTAATTTCAGTTAGTTTTGCTCTTCTGGGAAATAATTTATTGCTGTTTATATAAATGTTGGCACATAGGTTTGCTCGGTGTAGTACAGAAGCTATAATAACACTGTTTGTAGTTTACTGTCCGAATTTTTACACGGGCAGCCTTTTTTTTTATGGTGGGAAAAAATCATGCATTGACATCCCCCTCCCTTGGGCGGAGCGGGAGACAGTGTCAGACTCTTACTGACTAAAAGACCCACCCCTTTCCTTCTAGCCTTCATACCGGGGCTCGAGCGCCCTTTTGGATAACCCTGGCCCCAGTAGGCTTCGACCTGGCTGGGTCCCTGCTGTTGCTGACAACTCCTTGAGTCGCGCGGGAACTGTGCGCGCCCTCGACGACTTCGGCTTGGTCCGGACAGTTACCGGACGGCTGGACAGTGAGCTACCCATTGCTCACTGTCCGCTAGCCCGCGCCTACGTTGGCCGGAAATCGGGATCAGAATCCCGGCGGCGGCAGCGGCGATAACACCGTTGCCTGATGCGTTCGGCCTCCTCCTTTGCGAGCATTACTGCTTCGCAGAAGTCGGTGCCCGCCGCAGCCTGGGTCATCTATTCGCGTAAGGCGCTAGATGTCCTGTGTGTGCAATATAATAACGCTTTCAGGGTGCTGTTGGGGATGCCGGGTATACTGTAGTGCGTCCACGATGTTCGTGGTAGCGAGAGAAGACGATTTTTACGCGTTTCTGAGGAAAAAGACCGCATCTCTTCTTGCTTGTGTTCGCGGCAGTTCCAACAGTATTCTGAAGGCGCTATCTGAACAATTGGATGCCCCCATGCTGAGACATTTATCGCTCATAATGTCACCCGTCATTTGTACATGTAATTGTCGTTTTAGGTTAAGTTACTAACTTCTAGATTAAGTTTTTTACTTACAGATGGGCCTTTGTTGTCTTTATAAGTATCAGTGGTAACTCAACTAAGAGTTCTAGGTTGTGAAAAAAAAATTATAACCCAACACACGCTTGAAAAAAAAAAATACAACAAGGCGAATAAATTCGTGGTTCTAGAATGCAAAGGGCAGCTGAAGGTGTGATTTTAGTCAGTAAAAGTCTTCTTCTTTATTTCATTATTTACATAAAATAGTTACTATTGACAGCTATTATGCTAGTGCAGGGTCAAAATAATTACATTTTATTTAGTCCGTATTATAGATTATAAAAAAAATATTGGACACGTATTTTTTTTTTGATTAAACAAAAAATAATATAGCCCATTAAAATAACGTGTGACGTCACCCTGTGCGAAAAAATGTACCACTGCGGCGTGACGTTACACGTAACTTTAATGGGCTATATCTTTGTCATTTTTGGTTTAACCTTTCAATTGTGATAATTACAGACACAATTGAAAGACAATAGGTGCGCGAACGCCGGCGTTCGCTTGGGGTTTAATGAATTAATTTACAAATAAAAAATACGTGTCCCTTATTTTTTAATAATCTAAAAGACAGACTAATTACATTGTTTACGGCAACTAGCCTGTTATCTTTTCAATGTACATATAAGAATAATTGAACTAAAGGAAAATTGACTTTTTTATCCTAGAATTAATTTTTTTTTATTATTATTATGTAGGTATGTGTGCGTAACATCTCCATGCACCCTGCCACGCTATACATAGTCGTGGGTCTTCGTGTACCTACTCCAGTTGAAACGTAGACCCACGTTGTCAAACAATTTTACTCGCAGCTAAAATCGCCGCGTGTCCGTGCACAGCATGCGCCGCAGTAGGCCTTCGCCTTTAATGTAATTTACGCTAGTCTGACACGATATAGAGGAAGAAGTCATTGGACAATAAATTAACCACGTAAAAAAAAAATATTGCACTAGTAAAAAATTTAAATTTATACGAAGGCTAATTTTCCCCCAACCACAAAACCAATGCATTGGAAAGGGCTATGCTCGGAGTTTTCTTGTGTGATCGAATCAGAAATGAAGATGTCCGCAGGAGAACCAAGGTTGCCGACATAGCACGAAGAATCGCCAAACTCAAGTGGCAATGGGTAGGGCACATTGTTCGCAGAAAAGATGGCCGTTGGGGCCGAAAGGTTCTGGAGTAGCGACCGCGTACCGGAAGATGCAGCGGCGGAAGGCCTCCTACAAGATGGACCTGGTGAAGGTTGCGGGAATCTGATGGATGCGGGACGCACAGGATCGATCGTTGTGGCGACACTTGGGGGAGACCTATATCCAACAGTGGACGTCTATCGGCTGAAATGATAATGATGATGACAAAACCAATATTTAATCAAAATACACACAAATAAAGCTACAAAAAACGATAAAAAATCTATCAAAAAAAGCTCCATTAAAATCTTTCCAAGCAGAAAATCCTCATCAGCGATTTCGCAAGTCGATAGCGGTCGCCAGCTCCGAGGGGATAATTTTGAAGAGTAGGTACTTCTCTTATAACACGGGGCTAACGATCACTTCTGATAATATGCTGATGTGGCTCTGATGAGGGCACTGAGAAACTTAGGGTCTTAAGGTTTCTTCAATACACTTGCTCATAAAGTGACTCTTATTGCACTGTACCTAGGTATATAATGACACTTGTTACCAAACTGTGACATTTTGATTACCATTACGCACTCGTGCTATAATGTACTTTAAACCTTTTTGTTGAACCTCTCCCCCTCCATAATTTTATTACATTTATCGTATCAGGATGGGCGCGCGTCGTCCCTCACGAGGAAAAGAACAAAAAAAAAAGGATGCGCATATGAAAACAGATTTCTACCACAAAAGTCTACTAGTTTTACAGTATTTTCTTCACAAGTGTATAGAAAAACATCGTATGATACACGTGAGTAATTAATGATTACCGTTCTCGGCTCTCTTAAGACCCTCGCCACGGCTCGGTTCTAAATACCGCCTCGACGGTAATCACTAACATTACACACTTGTATCATAATGTACATTACGCGAGCCGCTTGAGTGCAGCTCCAGTCCGGGAGCAATGTGCCCTGCCCATTGCCACTTAAGTTTGGCGATTCTTCGTGTGTGGGTTGTAGCGTGATGTTATACATCATTCGTTTCAGTATGCGACACTCGATACACGTGTCTAGTATATTTTAATTTATAGAACTGACAAACTGTGTTGTCTATGGTCGTATGGTGCAATAAAGTTAAGCCCGATACTCACATGGCCTGGCGGGGAATTTTAACTTTTTTTTTATTTTTTGTATATTTTTTTTTTATCGAATTGTTCGTCTATTCAGGCAGAATAAACATGTTTTCTTTCTTTCCGATCATAGATGTTCGAGTTTCGAGTCCAGTGGCCCGATTCACGTAATGAAAACCGAAACGATATCGTAGCGATTTAGACGTTTAGACCATATCCGTATTCACATCCATCAATCGAGTTTGAACGACACCGATTTTAAAGTCGTTTGGAATTCGTCGATTTAAAAAAAAATCTGTGTTACATTATCCTGGTAGAATACTTATTAATGTAACTGGAAATAAGTCGATAGATCGTGAATACCGCTTTTGAATAGGACTTCGATCGAACGACTATAAAACTTAAACGATATTTGGCTTGTTTGTTTTTATGTCAATCAGGCTACTGGTTTTCTAATTGTAATGTTAGCGCGTAACGTATCTTCCCTAATAATAAATCACTGGCTTTATATGCATCTTATGCATCTTTACATAGCGTTATTTGTATTTGATGTGTAATACAAAATAATATTATGTTCTCTCAATATAGAGCAGTTAGTAGGTAGCCGTTTCCTGTAGTCGTGTAATGCGATTCAGACGTGGGATGTTTCTAATTTGTTGTTTTAGTGTCAATACTTGAATTATTCGATTTTCTATATTTACTGCGCCATGATTCAACTGAATTTTAGAAATTGAGTGTGTTTATGTGTATTGAAGATACTTGTAAAATAGTTAATTTGGGGGAGTAGGTATCAACATTTGAAAAATACAGAAATCAATTTTTTTTTTTTTGACGTAGGCCTACATGGGCACTTATAAAACGTCAGAAGCTAGTGCACGGTTCCAAATTGGTCGTTTCCTATGGAGAAGAAACGGAAAGTAACTCCATGGTTACTCTTTTAAAAAAGTGGTTGATGTTTCAATATTTCCTTCATACGGTATTAATAGATATTATGTAAGAACAGTCAATATAATACCATCCGGATCCTGACCAGATGATGGCCTACTTATTAGAGTGCCCAAAGTGTCCTTACACCTGCACTTTCATCATCATCATATCAGCCGAAAGACGTCCACTGTTGGACATAGGCCTCCCCCAAACGTCGCCACAACGACCGGTCCTGTGCGTCACGCATCCATCGGATTCCCGCGACCCTGACCAGGTCATCGGTCCACCTTGTTGGAGGCCTTCCAATACTGCGTCTTCCGGTACGCGGTCGGCGCTCCAGAACCTTTCGTCCCCATCGACCATCTGTTCTGCGTGCAGTATACGCTGCCCATTGCCACTTAAGTGTGGCGATTCTTTGAGCTACTTCTACAGCACTTTGGAGGATGTTAAAGACGCCGCTGACGCCACTATAAACGTGGCAATCTACTGGTGGTCCTCTTTTCCTTCAAAGCTTTTGAAGGAAAAGAGGACCATCAATTCGAGAAGAAGAAGTAGGTATTCTTGTGGACAAGAGATGCTCTGATCGGAGAGTAAAACCTTGCCATCTTAGATCGGGTTTGCGGAAGACGAGCAGTGAGTAACTCGTTGTTCGGCCGTCCGGTAGGAACCAAACTCCAGTCGTCGACTGCGACCATCAGCACAATTGAAGGGCCTAGTTAAAGCCGACACCTGCCAGGGCTATGGATTGAGGAGTCACTGCAATTCTCGCAAAAAACTCGAATCGTTGACTGCGACCGTCAGCAAAATTGATGGGGGTTCTCAGTACGACTAACGCAACGCACCCGCACCGTAGCAGGCCGTCAAAAATCGCATAAATTGGAAGCGACTTAAAGCGGAGTCTATACAGATTACCATACGGTTCATTCAGCATTGTAGAGTTTCAGTTTAAAGAAGGCATTAAAAGTTTTCGACATCGCTGCCAACGTATTTAGAATTTGATTCCATTTGCTGGCATTCATGTGCCTCTGTGACTTATACCAATTAGGTGAGTTATTTGCTAATTTATTACTCTAAACATTCGATAAACACATCAATATCTACCATAAGGGGCGACTTTTATTTTACTGGCAATCTTTAAAGAGCTCGTAAATACTTGTAACTTTCACGAAGCTTTTAGTACAAAAAAAAATGTTAATCAGATGTTGCGGTTTTTTTTTGTCAACACTCGCCTCATAGCTTATGAATAACTATTTCCGTGCCTTAAGGAGTTTTCAGCAACCATAGGGACCCAGCAGGGTCTAAGCTTACTGGGGCCAAGTGTCTGCTTCTGAAAGAACTTAAGCAGCAGCAGCTTTCTGTCGGTGAAAAAAATTTAGCAATCGGACCAGTACTTTCAGAGATTACCTCCTACAAACAAAAAAACAAACTTTACCTATTTATTATAACAGTATACATTACAAGTTACATATTACGACACCAGTATATACTCATGTATCTCAGCTTCATAAATACAATATTTATTGGTATAAGAGATACTGCTGTTGCATTGGTTCGACCCATCACAAATTATGTCGGTCTTCAAACATAACTGGTTTACCGGACCATCTCGCTGCAACCTAAATTCGTTACCAACATCTAGTTATCTATTTTGCTGGTTTGCCTAACTATGTTTACATCTAAATTATGTAACTATCTATTTACTAGCTGACCCAGCGAACTTCGTACCGTCTAACAGTCAATGAATGTCGTATATCTTTTCATATAGTCTACCGATTACGTTGAAACATAGCCCAAATCTACACTTACTAACTACTACATAATTAAGAGGTAAAGTTTGTTTTTTTTTTTTGTTTGTAGGAGGTAATTTCTGTAAGTACTGGTCCGATTGCTAAATTTTTTTCCCCGATGGCGATTGAAAGTTGCCTTTTTCCTGAGTGACATAGTCTATATTTTATGTTCACGAGCGAAGCTGTGGGCAAAAGTTACACACAATTTTAATGTATACCTAAAATTATTTATATGGATATTGTACAATTTACGCGATGCGCACACAACTATGAACTTGAAACTCTGAAAACTATGTAGTTTTCAGACTAGCTCGAATATTCTGTGTAATAAGGGTGAATTTAAATCACAGCTGATAAGAAGTTCCGCTTAAAAATGAAAAGGATAAACTCATGGCTCTTTTTTTTGGTGGGAAAAATCATCCAATGATAATCCCCGCTCTTGGGCGGAGCGGGAGATAGTGTCAGACTCATACTGACTAAAAGCCCACCCCATTTCTTGAAGCCTTCATACCGGGGCTCAAGTTCCCTTTCGGAGCTAACCCTGGCCCCAGTAGGCTTCGACCCAGCTGGGCCCCTGCTGTTGCTGACAACTCCTTGAGGCACGTGGGAACAGTGGGCGCCGTCGACGATTTGGGCTCGGTCCGGACAGTTACCGGACGGCCGGGCAGCGAGCTACCCATTGCTCACAGTCCGCAAGCCCGCGCCTACGGTCTGGAGTGTAAAATGTAGCTGATGTAAAAATGTGACAAGTTCAGTAAAAGTGTGACACGCCCTCTCGAGCTCCACCATGAAGCGAGAGAAGATGATTCCTCACCTCAAATAAACCCTGTGTAGTTTCTGTTGCCCTGTGCTTTTCTTCTCCACCTCTAGGGTGGAGCAAGAGGGCGTGTTAAAAAGACTTAACTGACTAAAACCCACAGCCATGTTCCTTCTTTTCTTTGCGTTACAGAACTCCGGGTTTCCATTTCAAAAACGAACCCGTGGCCTCAGTTGGCTTCGACTTTGCTGTGCTCCTACGGTTTTGCTGACATCTCCATGAAGTCGGTCTGGACGTCGAGCTACTTATTGCTCGTGGTCCGCAAGACCACGCCCAAGCAATCTACATATATAAAAATCAATGCCACTTTTCATTGTAATTTTGTAACTCAAGAACGGGCTCACCTATCCAAACCAAATGTTTAGGCTTTGTTCGGACTATTTAGTAGATGGTTTATGTGAAGTTTGGTAGGGTATAGTAGGGTAGAGTAGAGTAGTGTAGGGTAGTATAGAGTAGTGTACAGTAAGGTTGAGTAGGATAGGGTAGGGTAGAGCGGGAGCGAAGCCGCGCGGGCAAAAGCTAATCCTTTAGTAAAATTCAAACTTTGAGCTAGTAGAAAACAGCTGAAATTGATATAAAAAAAAAAACAACAATCAAAATCATTTATTTCAAATAGACCATTTGCAGGCACTTTTGAATAGTCAAATGTCGGTCAGTCCCAGAAAAGTGAAGCTAAATTGCACGTTCCAAAGAGTAGGTCTCTATGGATGGATGGATGGATATTCAAATGTAGTTGGAAAATTGATAGACACATTTGAATAGTAACAACACAATGTACCCCCATGTTTGTAGCTAAACAAGCATTGATTATGTCAATATACGTTTAAAGACAAACATCGAATGAATTGGAAAATGTGTGAATTGGTTTTTTGTTTCATTTTTGTGTAATGTTTATCATTGAATTTTATAAAATAGGGCAATTTTATGCAAGTGGGCAAAGTTTGTTATTACGGACGATGCGAAGGCGACGTTGTTTAGGGGCTGATAAACTATAATGATAATAGCCCACGTGTATCAAAAAACATTTTATAACATCATCATTATCATCATAATTTCAGCCGATACACGTCTACTGTTGGACATAGGCCTCCCCCAAGCGTCGCCACATCAAACGTTCCTGCGCGTCCCGCATCCATCGGTTTCCCGCTAGCTTCACCAGGTCATCGGTCCACCTTGTAGGAGGCCTTCCAACGCTGCGTCTTCCGGTTCTTTTTATAACATACTTGAAAATAATAGGTTTTTATTTTTTATTACGTATCTAGGCTCGCGTTTGACCACTATCTCCCTTAATGGTAAGCGATGATGTGGTCGACGATGGAGCACAGTTGCCTAGAAGTTATCTATTGACTTAAAAACCTCCTGGTTATAGCTAACAGGAAACATGGACACAGAACAGCTTACCCATACGTACTAAACGGTGTTGGAAACACGTTCATTGTGTATACAGTTATGGAGTGGAATTCCCTGCCGGAATCAGTGTTTACTGATAGCTAACCAGGGAGTCTATAGGTCAAGAGTGTATAGGTTACTTCTAGACAAAAGTTCAATGTAAAATTAGTAGTAACAAGACTGATTCGATCCCCAAGCTAACCCACAAACATACTCAATATTTTGTGAAAAACTACCTGATAGCTCGATAGATGGCGTTGGGATCGAATTAGATTACTATGGACTATGGTTTCGTTACCTGGCAGGGTGTACAAGTCTTGCTCTGAAGTACGGCGCGTTATTCGAGTATCACAGGCTCCAAGGCATATTGTACACAAGCGTGCTCCATCTTCGACCTCATTGAACCTTTCCATCAGCTGAAATAGTGGTCAAGAGCGAGCCTGATTCGAGTATCACAGGCTCCAAGTCATATTGTACACAAGCGTGCTCCATCTTCGACCACATTGAAGCTTTCCATCAGGTGAAATAATGGTCAAGAGCGAGCCTGTCTACACTAATATTATAAAGATAATATTGCAAGTATAAAGTGGTAAATATTGTTTTTTTTTTTGTTTGTAGGAGGTAATCTCTGAAAGTACTGATCCGATTGCGATTTTTTTTTCTTTGATAGAAAGCTGCTTTATTCCTGAGTGATATACGCTAGATATTTTATGTACGAGGACGAAGCTGCGGGCAAAAGCTAGTCAATAATAAAAATAAAATAAAAAATTCTTGCAAAACCGATTAATTTCTTCGATTGGAAGAAATTGCCATAACTTCAAAATCAAAACTACTGAAAACTACCAAAAGAACTCCATTAATAAAGTCCCCACAACTTTTAAGGGCGATTTAAACTTACCCGCAATAAATCATCCCATTGTTACCAATGATTCATAACCTAATAACAGTAATTCATCACGTTACTCTGGTGTCGGATAATAAACAGAGCTGCAAACGAGTGCGGCAAAGTGTAACTCGACCCTAACGACTGTTGCGCAAACAAATACTTCAGTTGCTTAGTGCTACTTGAGTGGATGTGCGGTCAATATTGTGAATTTGAGCTTTTAGAGTTGTTGTACATATGAGTTCGGGAGTTGAAGGGCTATTCTCGGGCTTGCGGATGGCGAGTAATAGGTAGCTCACCTTCTGGGAAGGACCATGCTCCAGGTGATGGAGTGAAATGTCAGTAAGATTGACGGATCTAATTAGGTTCTTAGCCTGCTAGGGCTGAGGAATTTGCAAAGGTATACTAAGAGAATACGGGTTCTGGAAATCGGGGTCGGGATCCCAGCAGCTGGGGCGTGAGGGCCGTTCTCTTACACGTGGGGTCGCCTCCTTTGCTAGCATTACTGCCTCGCAGAAAGTGGTGACCGCCTGCCATTCCTTCTCACTGCAGACCATGGTCTGTACCAGGGGCTAACGCAAGAGGTATTCACCATGTCCTCCAGGCGGTCTTCACAATTGTGACACCTGGGCGTTTCTTCCGCAAGAATCCGGTACAAGTACCTCCCGAACTTATCATGCCCAGTGAGGACCTGCGTCATGCGAAAGTTGAAGAAGTTGTGACGTCTTTCCAGCAACTCCAAAAGAGGGGACTTACCGCCACGATTATAGCGAGCCCAGAGAGATCTAGGGTGCTTTAGTTGGTAAAAGTCTAATCCTCCCTCTCGTTGACCGAGCCCAAGCCGTCGACGGCGCGCACTGTTCTCGCGCGCCTCAAGAAGCTATCAGCCACAGCAGGGGCCTAGCCTGGTCGAAGCCTACTGAAGCCAGGGATAATTTGAAAGATAGCTCAAGCCTCGGTACAAAGGCAACAAAGGACCGAGGTGGGCTTTTAGTCAGTAAGAGTCTGACACTATCTCCCACTCCACCTAAGAGCGGGGGTTATCATTGGATGATTTTTCCCACCATAAAAAAACCCTCCATTTCGTTCTACTTAAAACTAGATAGGGAAAAGTTATTTAATGATTCTCCACGCAGTAAAATAATAAAGGCATCTTCATGTTTTTTCATATCAACTATGGTACTAAATTAGCTGTATTAGCTGTATATTATATTTTGAACACATTATCGTAAAGAATAACATATATTTTTCTGATTCTGTTTACTATAATGTATCATAACATATACTCTTAAAATTACGTAAATTCTTGATTTGTTAAAAGTGTGATGATTTTTCAAATGTGATTACAAGCACTGTAATAGTGTTATTCATTTGCTTTCATTTAGAGTTAGACAATATACATCATGTTCATCAGTGTAATTGTAAAGCTGAAAAAATACACGATGTAGTAATTCATTTTGATTCGTTGTCTGTCAAAATTAAAGAGATTTTGTCATTACAAGCATGTGTTGCAATTAGGATACCGAATAAAACACAAATGTTTACGTAAATACAGCACCATTCGCAAAACATTCATAGCGCAATACATCAATTTAATGGTCAAACAATGACAGTTAACGATCAAAACACAATTTTGCACGAAAAAACCGTTTAAAATGTAATAAATCATGACAAAATACATTTAAAAACGTAACATATTGTATAAAAATCTAAACATTTGCTCTTGAAATTAATTAATAAGATTATATTTAATGCGTGCGCATTTTTGGCAGTCGGCCATCTTAGTTCGTTTGTCTGCCGACTGATATCTGCTGTTCCGATGGAAGTAAATTATTTTTGAGCGCGATTGAGTGTGTGGATGCCTTAACAAGGTCGGGAGGTTATCAATGATTTTTGTAATGCATGGTTTAAACAGTTATATAAGTCCGAATCGTACGCTTTTTATATGTACGCTAGATTGTTTTATTTTTATAAACGAACTCGCATTTGACTACTATCCCATCTGATGATAAGCGATGATGAGGCCGACGATGGAGTACGCTTGCCTAGAAGTACCTATTAACTCATGACTTAAAGACCCCTAAGTCTTAGCTGCCAGGAAACACAGACTCCGGCAGGAAATTCCACTCCTTGGCTGTACGCACAATAAATGTGTTCCCAAAACGCTTTGTGCGTATGGCTGGGTTGTCTATCACGTACGGGTGGTGCAACACTGTACGTTTAGTGGTCCGATGATGGAACGGACTTGGCGGAATTAGATTGAGCAATTCCAGTTCACACTCCTTGAAATGAACTTGGGGGCGGTGCCTAAGGCTATGCCTTATCTTAGTTCTCCTGTGGATATCTTCTTAGATAATTCGATCATGCAAGAAAGCTCCGAGCATATCACACTCCATTGCCTTTTTGGTGACTTTAAGCTTTCTCGTATCTTGTTTGTTTACGTAATGTAGTACGTACAAGATGTCTGCTCGCTAGCCGAGTGGCGAGTGGTGTATGTAACAGATACTTGCTCTTAAGTAGCAGTACTTATGTGGCTGGCTCAGCTTCAAGGAGTTACTACACTTACTAACTAGTAGCTATTTAAAGTTGGAAGTATTAGAGACTGTGTTTCCTGAAAGTTAAAACTTGTGGGTCTTAAGTCAAGAGTGAATATGTTACTTCTAAACAAGCGTGCTCCATCGTTGACCATTTTATCGCACGACATTTTGATAATTTAAAACTGCCAAAGTCAGTAATGTTTGACACTCAAATCAGTAGTGAATTATTTAATGACTAGCTTTTGCCAGCGGCTTCTCCAGCGTACAAATACAAATATAAGGGACAGCCCTCCACAAACTTTAAAGGATTACTCAGTAGATGAAACTGAACCACTTACCATGAAAATTTTTTTCAGGAAACGAAAAAAAAAATCCGCCTCACCATATAAAATTATTAACTTGATTGGACAGTTTGTATGGAGAGGCTGAATTTTTTTTTCGTACAAAACATGTTTCCTGAAAAAAAAAAGTGGAAGGTTGTTCAGTTTTGTCTACTGAGCAAGCCCTTAAAGTTTGTGGAGGGCTGTCCCTTACACCTTGTATAGCCTATGGCACTCAGGAATAAAGCAGCTTTCTAACGTTGACAAAAAAATTTGCAATCAGACCAGCATTTTCAGATTACCTCCTACAACCCAAAAAAAAGGTTACCTCTTTATTATATTGGTGTTGATGTAGATTACCCGACGCAAAAAACCGGCCAAGTGCGAGTCGGACTCGCCCATGAAGGGTTCCGTAGCAGCAAGTAACATAATATAACAGCTCTTGTAATGTGTTGTAACTTTGATCGATGTTTTAATAATAGTGTATTTTTTTCGATTTATGAGTCATTAAAAAAAAAACTACTTACTAGATTTCGTTCAAACCAATTTTCGTTGGTAGTTTTTATAGTAATGAACATCATATATTTTTTTTAGTTTTATCATTCTCTTATCTTGGAAGTTAGAGGGGGGGGAACACACATTTTACCACTTTGGAAGTGGTTCTCGCGTAAACTATTCAGTTTAGAAAAAAATGATATTAGAAACCTCAGTATCATTTTTGAAGACCTATCCATAGATACCCCACACGCATGGGTTTGATGAAAAAAAAAATTTTGAGTTTCAGTTCTATGTATGGGGACCCCCAAAATTTATTGCTTTTTTTCTATTTTTGTGTGAAAATATTAATGCGGTTCACAGAATACATCTACTTACAAAGTTTCAACAGTATAGCTCTTATAGTTTCGGAAAAAAGTGGCTGTGACATACGGACGGACAGACAGACAGACAGACAGACAGACAGACAGACAGACAGACAGACAGACATGACGAATCTATAAGGGTTCCGTTTTTTGCCATTTGGCTACGGAACCCTAAAAACAGTTATTTCTCTTCATAACTAGTTTACCGCTTAACTAACTAACGAGATTTCGAATTTCGAAACTACACCACTGAAGCAGAATCTCGATAGTTTACCTTTTACCGTAACTATGCACTATACAGTTATCTAAAGTTCTAACTAATATAGGTACAGTCAACCGGTTTAAGACTGTGAAAATTGCTACTAAAGGAAAGAAAGAAAGAAATATTTTTTTTTTAATTTAAGTAATTTAAAAATATATTGTATTTATGAATAAACGAAAAAAAAAAAATATTAATGTACCAAGATTCGTGCAAAGGCGATAACGTAGAGTAGAGTACGAGGCGTATTAGACCTCGTACCGCACTAGGCGTGTTAATGCAGTGCCGCAATAAACGTGTTAATGAAAAATTGATACCATAAATATGTAGTTAAGTGTACATCTAACGAGTCAGTGACGTCCGGCTGCAAGCTAAGTTAGGATGGAGGTGGTGGTAGGGGGAGGGGAAGCTACTAATTAATACCTTGCAGGTTTAAAGACAGTTTGAATTATTAATATGGGTTGGACCTGCTAAGATTCTTTGTTCCAGCTTTCCTTTCGAGTTGGTTTTGCTTCGCAAGGTGCATAAAATTGTTGGGGCCCTGAAAAGAAGGCAAAGAAGAAACATAAGAATGGGTTAGTCAGTAAAAGTCTAAAACACCCTCCCACTCTGTCTTGAGCGAGAGAAATCATTGGATGATTTACTACCTAAGAAAAGACTTAGGCCTTTAAAAAAAACTTAGGTTTTGTAGGTGGTTTTATTCTAGGTCTAGAGAGACCTAGGATCATTCTTCTTGACTAATTTCATGATTGAATGAAAAGTTTTCTATAGATTTCGATTCCCTTAAATGCGTCAAAATAAGCGCCATAACTATATATATATGATGGTCCAAAGTGACCTAAAAGAAGCTCATCTCGACATCGACATGGTACAAAATCGTGCACAATGGAAGACAAAGACAAGGAGGCCGACCCCAAATAAATGGGATAAGATCTAGCCAGAAGAAGAAGAGAAGATCCATATTAAATATACATATATTTTTTATTATGAATAGGCTTGCCAAAATATGGCACATATTTTAGCCGTCCTTACCTATATATATACACTGCATTAACTTAGAAGTTTGATGTTTTCCCTGCTCCAATCAGCTTGATACTTTCACTCATTCCTGATGAAAGGGTCTTGACAGAGAGAGTAACGGACAACAAAAAGATCCTATTAGGGTTTGGTTTTTTGCCGACTGTGGTTTGGAACCTTGAAAACTATTAAAAACTAGCTTATGTCCGCAGCTTCGCGCGCGTACGTAGAATATAGCCTGTGTCACTCAGTATTATAGCAGCTTTCGGCGAAAAATTTTTAACAATCGGACTAGTGCTTCCAGTGATTACCTCCTACAATAAAAAAAAAAAAAACATAAAAACAAACTTTACCTCTTTATTATATTAGTAGTACTTCGTATTTCTATCATTCAATTAACTTTCGATATAGTCAACCGTTTGCGATGAAACAAAGCCCAAGTATACATATACAGATACTAATCAATCCAGATTTTTTTACTATTACCCTTTGTATTAAATCAAACAGTAATCTTCTGTCATAACAAAATATCCCAAAAGCCTTAGTCACTAAATAAATTAAAAGCAAAACCGTCTTACAAAGCTCTTTCATTCAACCCGCAACCTCGACATATCACAGTAACAAAACTGAGTTAATTAATTAATAATGTTTGTCATTAGGGGTCATTAATTACCCCCAGTTGACCCCTGATGGACGCGGGGGGACACGGCTAAAGACTTTTATGTATGACATATTTTATTCAGGGAAATATGAGTCGGTTGTTCAGTTTGCTGGGTTTATAGGAGCGGTCGTTGTAGCGTCCCATAGGGCCATGTTCAGCAGTAGGTGTATTTTGTTTTAAGCGCGGGCTTGCGGACAGTGAGCAATGGGTAGCTCGCTATCCGGCCGTCCGGTAACAGTCCGGACCAAGCCCAAGTCGTCGACGGCGCGCATTGTTCCCGCGCGCCTCAAGGAGCTGTCGGCAACAGCAGGGACCCAGCCGGGTCGAAGCCTACTGGGTTCAGGGTTATCCGAAAGGGCGCTCGAGCCCCGGTATGAAGGCTAGAAGGAACGGGGTGGATCTTTTAGTCGGTAAGAGTCTGACACTATCTCCCGCTCCGCCCAAGAGCGGGGGTTGTCATTGGATGATTTTTCCCACCATATAAAAAAGGTGTATTTAGGTTGAAATGGTGACAATGGTGATGTATTAGTGATGGCAGAAAAAATGCATTGAAAAATATAGATTTTACATGAAACATTCATTGACTTATAAATTAATGTATATGTCGGCTGAGGATGCTGATCATCATTGAAGCTCTGTGTATGGACTCTGTTTTGTGGGCGATAGTGGAGTATCAAGCAATAAACAAACTATTCCAGGACAAACAACTAATTTATTATGATGCAAGCTTTAGGTATTTACTTCATACAACAAGCCGTGAGACAGTCCCCGGCACGACACGGCTGCCGAAAGAGGAGTAAGCAACGCAGCTCTGCGGTCGACAATTTTATTTTCTTAATTTATTTTATCGTGCAAACTGTCAAAGTGACATGTTTCACTTGTCACTTAGCTCGTTCATTCGTTCTCAAGCTTCCGTACTATTGACTTCACTGACAAATATGTTTATATAAAATTTGAATTTCATATAGTAAAGAGGTTATGGCAGCAGTGAAATCAAACTTATAAGTCAAAAAATTATAAGTTTGATTTCACTGATGTTTGTAGATTTTAGCTTAATACCACCAAGCAATCTTAAAAAAAGGGCCTTAATAGATGGACAGACAGACAAACGGACATCAAAATGGGTTGAAGGGACTGAGAAAAAAGTTTTTTAAAATGTCTAATCTTGTTGCGAATAAGTATGTATGTATATGTGTTCACTACAGCTGATAACTGACTAAAGATCATATTCAAAAAAGTCTTCAAAAAATACCACTTACTGAATTATAAACTACCAAAATCGTGGTAATATTTCTTCACACTTAAATATTTCACAAAGCCACAATATCCGTTTTAAAAACTCCTTTTTTATTCATACAAAATTGATGATCTCAACATCGGAAACTTTCGGATAAGTTCGTCAAACTTCGGGCGGCGATGCGGGCGAACTTCGAGATAGGGATGTCCAAAATTGTTATTACTTTACTCGTTGGAACACAAGGAAGTGTATTTTGTAAGGGCCCGCTTGTGGAGGATATAATATTCGGTTTTATTTCAGTTCGTAAAGTAGTTACTTGGCTATAATTTGTAATGCGAAGGCTTTTATACTGCCGGGTTGGAATCGTAAAGTGTATTGTTGTAGAACGTTTCAAAATAACAAATAACACATTTCAATATATTCGTTCGAAAGTTAAAATAACACGTTCGACATGGAACGGGGTCTAATGCGCCTTGTACATATCTTCTAGGATTCTCTGCCGTACGGAGGCCGTAACTTCAATATGGTTTAGTTTAGGAAAGAGATGAATTTACAAGGTCCTTTGTAAAATATTAACAAGCTTGTAGGACTGTTTTACTACTATCAATAAACAACAACTTTTTGTCTATAACTTTTTACAAAATATAATTGACTAGCGGCCCGTCCCTTCGCACGGGCAATAAATATAGCCTATGTTACTCAGGGTGAATGTAGCTTTCCAATGGTGAAAGAATTTTTGAAATCGGCACAGTAGTTTTTGAGTTTATCCGTTACATACAAAAATACAAATCTTTCCTCTTTATAATATTAGTATATCTTTATAATATTAGTATAGATTTACCAAAAACCAACCTTCAAGATTTCGTTGTTCTATCTAACACATTTCAAAGCCTTCTTTTCTATTTGCCACTACTCAGGCATTTCACACAGTGACGCAGAGACGAGCAAAATTGAAGAGCTGGATTCTGATTAAAATTTTTCGTTGAAGATTTGTAAATAAATTACATTTTTTTTTTGTTCACACTACCCAATTTTTTTGATTTGACAGTACGTGACGTCACAACATGGCAGTCGATCCTATTCTTACTTGGAACGCATTGTAGTTTTTCTTTGTATACCATGACCTAAACAAAAAAAAAACAATATAATTCACCATTATTCCCAACGTAGGCGCGGGCTTGCGGACAGTGAGCAATGGGCAGCTCGCTGTCCGGCCGTCCGGTAACTGTCCGGACCAAGCCCTAGTCGTCGAGAGCGAGTGCTGTTCCCGCGCGCCTTAAGGAGTTGTCAGCAACAGCAGGGGCCCAGCCGGGGAAGCCTACTGGGGCCAGGGTTATCGGAAAGGGAACTCGAGCCCCGGTATAAAGGCTTGAAGGAACGGTGTGGGTTGTTTAGTCAGTAAGAGTCACACTATCTCCCGCTCCGCCCAAGAGCGGGGGTTGTCATAGGATGATTTTCAACACCCAAAAAAAAAATCCACCATTATTATAAACAACATTTTGCAGTATCTATACACACCAATTTGTACCTACTGCATACTCATGTTCAACAAATAAAATATCTTTCATCTTTTATAAACATTTCACAAAGAGTGGCGATCAAATGCTTTTGATCTTAGTATCTCTGACAAAATAATCTTTATCTCAAAAGAATGTCTCTGATTATAATTTGCATAAAAAATTATAACGGAGATCAATTAAATTCTTTGTCAGAGAAGATCTTTGATGTCCTTAATGAACATTGCTAACATGTGGCTATAAAAATATGACATTAATTACAATTAGAGATGACGACTTTGATTTGAATGTAAGCAGACTAATTTATTATTGCTTTGTTATTTTATGAAGGGTGACTGATAGTAAAATTGCAGACGTATTTTTAATTAATAATAATATTCCACTACTATCACACAACGTCTTATAGTCTCAAGCTAAGTAGAGCTTGTGTTATGGGTACTAGACAACTGGTAAGCATACTGTTAAACATATTTCTAAATACGTACATATTATAGATAAATTACAACCAGACACAGAACAAATTTTAATGATCATGCTCATCATACAAAAATTTGTCCTCGGTGGGAATCGAACCCGACATCGCAACCAGGGCCAGTAACCACTAGACCAACAGGCCAGTCAATTGATATAAACTAGTGCTTGACTGCGATCCCACCTGATGGTAAGCAGTGATGCAATCGTTGATGATGAGGCGCACTTGTTTATTAAGAATCTATTCACTCTAGCCTTGAAGACACCTAGATTATAATCGGACGGGAAGACCACGGCAGGCAAGTTGTTCCAGTCTCTCAATGCACGCGTATAAATGACGTGCCAATACGCTTGGTCCGGATCATAGAGGTACAACGTAAGGGTGAATACTCTCTGTTCGTTGGGTGGTCCTTTATTAAAAATGAGATGGTGGTATTATAGACTGTCTTCTGCCAGTGCAGCAATGTGATTTGCGGAACGCCCGGAGCACACGGTGGAGCACACAGTCTAGGTGTGCCCTGCTTGGGCGGAGCATCGCCGTGCCTTCGTGGGGGCGATCGGCGGCGGAGATCTCTCGCG
The DNA here is from genome assembly GCA_929112965.1 of Mythimna albipuncta. Taxonomy (NCBI): domain Eukaryota; kingdom Metazoa; phylum Arthropoda; class Insecta; order Lepidoptera; family Noctuidae; genus Mythimna; species Mythimna albipuncta. Next base: position 14,390,282 of record OV815983.1, on the reverse strand, counting down.
TCTCGCGTAGCGAGGAGGAGTGGCAGGCGGTTGCCGACTTCTGCGAAGCAGTAATGCTCGCAAAGGAGGAGGTTGAACGCATCAGGCAACGGCGTTATTGCCGCTGCCGCCGCCGCCGGGATTCTGATCCCGATTTCCGGCCACCGTAGACGCCGGCTTGCGGACAGTGAGCTTGCGGCAGTGATGGGTAGCTCGCTGTCCGGTCGTCCGGTAACTGTCCAGACCAAGCCCAAGTCGTCGACGGCGCGCACTGTTCCCGCGAGCCTCAAGGAGTTGTCAGCAACAGCAGGGACTCAGCCGGGTCGAAGCCTACTGGGGCCAGGGTTATCCGAAAGGCGCTCGAGCCCCGGTATGAAGGCTTGAAGGAACGGGATGGGTTTTTTAGTCAGTAAGAGTCTGACACTATCTCCCGCTCCGCCCATGAGCGGGGGTTGTCATAAGATGATTTTTCCCATCAAAAAAAAAAAAAAATGTGCTAATACGCTTGGTCCGGACCATAGAGGTACAACGTAAGGGTGAATACTCTCTGTTCGTTGGGTGGTCCTTTATTAGAAATGAGATGGTGATAGACTGTCTTCTGTCAGTGCAGCAATGTGACTTGCCCACTGCCACTTAAGTTTAGCGATTCTTCAGGTTTTTGTTTTTTTTTTTTATGGTGGGAAAAAATCATACATTGACATCCCCCGCCGAGCGGGAGGTAGTGTCAGACTCTTACTGACTAAAAGACCCAGCTCGTTCCTTCTGGCCTTCATACCGGGGCTCGAGCGCGACTCTTACTGACTAAAAGACCCAGCTCGTTCCTTCTGGCCTTCATACCGGGGCTCGAGCGCCCTTTCGGATAACCCTGGCCCCAGTAGGCTTCGACCCGGCTGGATCCCTGCTGTTGCTGACAACTCCTTGAGGCGCGCGGGAACAGTGCGCGCCGTCGACGACTTGTGCTCGGTCCGGACAGTTACCGGACGGCCGGACAGTGAGCTATCCATTGCTCACTGTCCGCAAGCCCGCGCCTACGTTGGCCGGAAATCGGGATCAGAATCCCGGCGGCGGCGGCGGCGATAACGCCGTTGCCTGATGCGTTCGGCCTCCTCCTTTGTTCAGGCTATGTTGGCAACCCTGATTCGATTGTATCAGCTATACTCAGCCTTATAATATTCCCACCGCTGAGACTCAGGTCTTCTCTCTGGGAGAGGGGACGGTCCATAATCCACCATGCGCCCAGTGCGGGTTGATGGATGTCACATGTCTTAGAATTTTTTCTTCTACGACCTGCCGGTGTCCTCACGGTGTTTCTCTTCGCTGTTTTGAGAGCAGTGGTCATGAAATTAATTACACAAAGAATAAGAAAATTATCATAACCCACCACGTGGGCTTAGTGGTGGATGTTACATGTCTTCGAATTTTTGCTTCTACTATCTACCGGTGGGTTCACGATGTTTGCTTTCACCGTTTTGAGAACAGTGATGATGAATATGTGAATGTACGTAACTGGGTTTCAACCTGCGACCTAAAACTTGTAATTCGTGGTCATTATATCTGGGCAACCACTGCTTTCAATTTGTAATAATGCATATTATAAAATAAGAGAGAAAGTCGAGATTTTTAAAGAATTCTAAGAACCGTGTAAAGCTGGGGCAGGCCGCTAGTCTAATAACATAAATTAGAATATTCTTGAAAGTAGAAAAGTAAAGGAAGAGACTCAATAAATTCCTTTCAGTTGGTAAGAATTTTGCTTTGTGCTGAGTGCAGCAGATAATAAATACTATTTAGTGATGCATTAGGTTCAATTTCATTTGTCTGGCGTTAGTCTTGGCTTTTTCTACGACATTTTATGGTTATGCAAGTAGAGCAGCTTTCTTTATTTATTTTATTATTTATGAACATCTATAACATTAAAGAAAAAGATGATTCATTATAAATATTATTACAGTGGTATATGCTTATTTCAAATGAAATTTCTTCGATCAGACCTGCAAAAAGAGACAATAAAAAGAAATGTTGACGTATTTAGAAAAAAAGAAGAGTTTGTGCTTTCATTCATAAATGCATAAATAACGTTCCTACTTTATTCTATAAATAGATACTTTATATATGTACGTATATAATTATTACAGTGAGAATTAAATAAATGTCTTAATTTAATTAAATTTAGTCAATTATTCCTTCCTGTCTTCGCTTCGGAGGCATTTTGACGCTGTGTGTTCCCGTACATGGTTACCATTCCAGAACCTTTCGCCTGCATCGACCATCTGTTCTGCGAGCAATGTGCCCTGTCTACAACCACTTAAGTTTGGCAATTCTTCAGGCTATGTCGGTAACAATTCTATGCGTTAGAGCCAGTGTAAGGACTATATTTCACTGAAACACCATGGCGGCGCGACCAGTCACCGCTACCAACAAAATGTACAGCTCTATAGAGAGTTACTCACCTGGTGTACGTTTGGTTGCACAACCAATTTGGTGGCGCGACCAGCTCACACATGTGGCGACTCAGCTGCCCTAGCCAAGTTACAACCATATCGTGTCGAATTCCGTTTTTTTTAATTAAATTGGTATAAAACTAGTACTTGACTGCGATTCCATCTGATGGTAAGCAGTGATGCAATCGTTAATGGTGAGGCGCACTAGTTTATTAAAAGCCGTTCTCGAATCAGTAACGCTTCGGTGTCAGCAATTATAGAAAACGATAAGTGGGTAGCCATGTTGACGCGCCTGAGTCGGCCGCTCGTTCTACAATGTAGCGTTTGTTTATCAAAGGATGTAGCGTTAAACGTTGAAGAAATTCATTCTATCATTTTGAACGATGTGAACTTAGCTACGAATTTTCTATTCGTTTTTTCCGACCACGTGTATTATTGTTGAGATGATGTTATTCCCATACATTTAATTACTAATCGACTAGCGTTAAAGATTGCAGATTATCAACTTGGCTAGGGGTGCTGGTGTCTGTATGGTGTCTAGTTTGGTAGATTAGGGCTATAGTATTATTAGTATTTTTTTGAGTGTGGAAATATGTTAGTCTTTTAAGCGCAGATTTTGCATCATGGTTTTGCTCACTCTCATTCACACACGATACACACACACACACCCATACACACCATAACATACTCAATCTCATGAATTTTCACACGGTAACGGTAAATAAGTAAATAAAGCTTTCATCATTATTATAAATGTCTAATTGATAGGCGAGGACGCTGGCACCCTAAACGCAAGTTAAATCTTACATTGGGTGCCAGAGTTCATCGAGAACGTTTCCTTTGTCTAATCAAATAGATTGTAAATTGTGATGTTGGTTCTAACTTATGTAATATAATTTTTTTCTTTTTTTAGTATTTCACCGGGACACCATGGCGGCACAACTGGTTGCTCCACCATGATGTCCTGATGAAATATAGCTATAAGATTTTTACTGATTACTAATCTCCCATGTTCCTGTGCCATTTGGGGCTCATGGCCCCGGTGACTTTTACGAACAATCCCGCAGCTTTACCGCCCACATTCCCTGCCCGTATGTTTTTACAGTATTATCATAATATTCTTATCGAATGTATTAAGTAATAAAGACTCAAATAAATTCCACCTTTACTACTTGTGTTTGTTCGGAGCTGATCAAAGTTTGGCTCGATGTCGACGTTTATGTTCACAATGTTGTTACGTATGTATTCCTATGTATTTCAGGATGTTGTTCAGTAAGTTTTAGATTAAGATCATCAGATAGGTAAAAGAAAACATGCTTGACCGTTTCAGTAGACTGTTTTCTTTTAGAATTGGCGTTTCTTAGTGTTTTATAGTTTCCAGTCATGAGTTTTTCTTTTCCACTTTGGCCTTACCTTGTCTTGACATTGTCGTCCCGTCTTTGTGAGAATAAGAGGTGGCCCGATACCTCTCACTCTAAGGTTAATAATTTAACCCTAGTCTCCTTATTATCTCTGACTAGTTTTTACCCGCTGCTTCGCCCGCGTACATAAAATATAGCCTATGTCATTCAGGTAGAAAGCAGCTTTCTTTAAGTGAAAAAAAAATAGCAATCGGACTAGTACTTCCAGAGATTACCTCTTACAAACAACAAAACAAACTTTTTCTCTTTATTATATTAGTGCAGATAACTATCTGTCTTTTCAAAAATCCTCTATTAGTCTTGTGCATAATTTTACGCTCCTAGTCTCAGTTAGTTTCTCATTTCATAAATAGATTACAAAGAGGAATTTGTAATTTAAATAAACACAATTACTATAGGCACAGTTTTAAAAATAGTTTCACGGACAGTGAGCAATGGGCAGCTCGCTGTCCGGCCGTCCAGTAACTGTTCGGACCAAGTCCAAGTCGTCGGCGGCGCGCACTGTTCCCGCACGCCTCAAGGAGGCCTAGCCTATGTCACACATACACATATGTACGTCTGTACAGCTTGAATGACTTTGAAAAACGCTTAATTGACGTTTTATACACACATTTGTACGGATTATTTTTTTGCTTTTTATTCCCCAGAAAAAACCAGTTTTTTTTTTGTGTGGTGATTTATGTAAAAACGCGCAGTTACGTAATAATAATAACCTCCGTTGCGCGAGGGTTTAAAAGAGTAAATAGCAACTGATGGAAAACGGACGAATTTTATTTATTTTGTTAGCATAATAATATTGTGATGAATTTATATTTTAATTTAGTAGCATATTTTTTTTTCCTTAATAATTTGTATGTCTATTGACAAAACATAGCGTATTACCTAATTTTTACGATCTTGTATTTAATTATCACCAATGTTTACGTATAAATGATTTCTGTTTCTGATTCAAAAATCTAACACTTTCTCTCCCTCCACACAGAGCGAGAAAAGTTATTTGAAGATTCCTTACCCAAAAAAAGGTACAGCTATTTATATCCAAAACAATAAATTAACAAAAACGCACGGCACACCGTAATTCCTTGGCGTAATGAGGTAAAAAACAAAATGGAGACTAAATTCAAGCTACTTGATAAACGAGCGCACTAATTCAAGATTCTGACTTTAATATTACCTGAGAGGGTGACAAATAGTCGAGGTTCCTGTTTGTATGGGATAATCTTTTAAAGATATTCTATTCTGGGGTATATGTAGAAGATTTAGAGATAAGATTATATCATGTTTAGTACCTATAAAACTAGTTTTTGCTGGTTAAAGTAGAAAAATTATGCCTATGTCATTCGGTGATAAAGTAACAATGTAATGGTTTTTTTTTTCGATGGGAAAAATCGTCCAATGACAACCCCCGCTCTTGGGCGGAGCGGGAGATAATGTCAGACTCTTACCGACTAAAAGACCCATCTCGTTCCTTCAAGCCTTAATACCGGGGCTCGAGCGCCTGAACCGAAATAAACGATAAAATGTTTGTAATTTTAATTAATAGATTTCTTTGAATTTATTAAATACATAGATTTTATTATGTCAATGAATTCTTTGGGTGAAGAACGAGCCAGCCCTCTGTAGCTTGATTCACGTAAAATCAAACAAGCCTAATATTGTTGAAGTTTTATAGTCGTTCGATCGAAGTCCTATCCAACGCGGTATTCACGATCTATCGACTTATTTCCAGTTACATTAATAAGTATTCTACCAGGATAATTTAATACAGTTTTTTTTTTTGTAATCGGCGAATTCCAAACGATTTTAAAATCGGTGTCGTTCGAACTCGATTAATGGATGTGAATACGGAAATGGTCTAAACGACTAAATCGCTACGATATCGTTACGGTTTTTATTACATGAATCGGGCTACTGGTCACGTAAAGTGTCGATCAGTCAATAAAATAAAAATCAATTACATAAAGCCTTTTAATGTAATTATGTAATATAGCCGGTTACTTAACGTAAAAAATAAAAACATCTAATGTCACAACGGGTTTTTTATTTTTTGACAATTTTAACGTGTTTATTTTAGATACAATTTGTTGTTGATAAATAAAAAAATACTAAGTAATAAGTAATCACTGAAATAAGGCATTTAATTTTTTACGTCGTCCTCAATTTTCCAGCTTATCCAGAAACGGATGCAGTTCGTTAATAACTACTTTATAATACCTATTGACCAATTCTTCTAACTGCTCAATTACTAGGGCATTAGCAATTACCGGTTCGCAGACATCCGGGTATCCGATAATTCGATTGTAATGTCTCAAGTAGGTAATCAACTACCTGGGAACCGGTTACAGGGCGGCACAATTTAACGGCAAAACAGATGATTTTTTTAATATTATTGATAGGCTCGCGTTTGACCACTATCTCACCTGATGGTAAGCGATAATGTGGCCGGCGATGGAGCACGCTTGCCTAGACGTAACCTATTCATTATTAACTTAAAGTCTCCTAAGTTGTAGGCTATCAGAAAACACAGATTTCGGCAAGCAATTTCATTCCTTAGCTTAGTTTATGTGTCTTGGATGAAGCTCCAATTTATTTTGAATACCTCGAGCGGCAGTGGAGCAGAGCTATGCGGAAGGAGCAGTAACACTCACTCCGGGCTTTTTTGACCACGTTGCTTGACCTAGTCTTGCTGGAAGTTGTTGTTATGGTTGTAGACGACGAGCTCCGTCCGTCCAGCAATCCGATAAGGACACGATAGAAGTGTGCCCCGCTTCGGCAGAGCATCGCCGTGCCCTTGTGGGGGCGATCGGCGGCGGCGATCACTCGCGCCGGGCCTTGGTACAGGCCATGGTTTGGGGCGAAGAGGAGTGGCAGGCGGTCACCTCCTTTTGCGAAGCAGTTATGCAAGCAAAGGAGGAGGCCGACCGCATCAGACAACGGCGCCCACAGGGCCCCAGCCACCGCCGTGCTTCCGATCCCGATTTCCGGCCACCGTAGGCGTGAGCTTGCGGACGGCGAGCAATGGGCAGATCGCTGTACGACCGTCCGGTAACTGTCTGGACCGAGCTCAAGTCATCGACGTCGCGCACTGTTCCCGCTCGCCTCAAGGAGTTTTCTGCAAATGTAGAGATCCAGCAGGGTCGAAGCCTACTGGGGCCAGGGTCTTGTTCTGAAAGGGCTCGGCCCGGTATGAAAGGCAACTAAAGAACGGGGAGGGTTTTTTAGTCAGTAAGAGTCTGACACTATCGTCCACGCCGCCCAAAGACGGGGGATGTCATTTGAATGATTTTTATCCACACAAAAAAAAAACATGCGGGTTTTGGTGCCCTCGTTCAAGGATGGAGAACGAGGATCTTCAGACTTTTGTTGACTAAAAAAGAAATGTGTTCGTACCTATAGATTCTCTTTGTGTTTCAGGGGCATTATTATTCTTTCGAGCAATCTTACGACCATGAACCTGTAATAGGACCGCTATATCACTGTAGGAACTTAAAATTGGGGTGTCAAAATGGGCATTTTTACAGACAGCCTTTGTATGGATTAAAAAGAGAAGGAGAAAAAGACACTCATATAGATCATGTTGTATTATTTTCATCGAAATAAATCTGTATACAAGTTTGGTACTCCAGTAAACAAATAAATATATTTCTAAATATACAGCTCACGACATGCAGTAACCTAGATTTTTATTGTTCATTTATTTATATGATACTGCTGATGTTATGTGATGTTTTATGAAACGTAAGGAAAGCTTTGCTTTGCTGTGTTTATAACAGCAAAAATACTGATGCAGATTTCACATTAGTTTAACATTTAAGTTTAATAGTACAAACGCGTATAAAAAGTTATTTTTGGGTATAAAAAACTCACAAAAGTATCAAGAATACCACCGTTCTTGATACTTTATTGTGTATTGCCAAGCTGGATAGCAATGCTGATTCGTTGACCAAAGAAAAACCCAGTTGAAGGTCATGTGAACAGTAGACTAGAGGATTATTATGATTTGCTGTTTTAGCTGATATCCCGAACAACTCGATGAGAACTCGGGTCTCATTGCCCAGGTGCTTCAAACCAAAATAATTAAAAAATCTAACACCCGATAAGGCAGTTACATTTGCGCCTTTTATAGGTGTTTTATAACTAAAAAATATATTTATTTCAGATAACTTGAACCATGTTTAAATCTGATTTAAATCAAAGTATTTTTTTTTCTTTTTTATTGATATTTAATAAACAAGTCCTTGATGGTAAGTAGTGATGCAATCGTTGATGGTGAGGCGCACTAGTTTATTAAGAGCCTATTCACTCTAGCCTTGAAGATACCTAAATTATAATCGGATGGAAAGACCGCAGCAGGCAAATATTTTTTTATGGTTTGATTATTTGACATTGTAATCAGGCAGTTAGATACGATAGTGTATATTACCTCACTACCTGATTTGGTACATCTATACTATCTACACTAATATAAAAAATAGGTAAAGTTTTTTTTTTTTTGTTTGTTGGAAGTAATCTCTGGAAGTACTGGTCCGATTGCTGAATTTTTTTCACCGATAGAAAGCTGCTTTATTCCTGACACACAGGCTATGTTTTATATACGCGGGCGAAGTCATGGACAAAAGCTAGTTACTTATGTTATTTAATTTCTTCTCAGTAGATTATCTACAAGTTCTTGCCAAAGGTACAGCAGTTCTTTCAAATTCTCCGTCATTACCTTTAAAACTTATTTCATTTAATGTTTTAACCTCGTTGTTCGGCTTACGACTTGGAAAAACAACTTTAACCCAGATATTATATTCTATTGCCGTGTTCTGCTGACTCTACCTTTCAACAAGCTTCTGAATTATTATAAAGATTACGTACAACTGCTGTTACGGATCTTGAGCGCTGGCTTTAAGTTGCGCAGAAGTTAAATATTCGATCTCTTTACTTTTTTCGGTGGTTCGAAGTGAAACGCGGGTGGTGGCAGTGATTCGTTCGCCGCGCCATCGCGTCATAGACGTCACTCCTGATTCTTTCCCTGCGTTGATGCATGTATCTAGCAACGAAAACGATTGGCTCGCCAATGTATGGAATGCGCAAAGCGATCCCCGCTTTGACGCCGAGCGCTCAAGATTCGTTTCAGCAATTATAGTTGCCAATTGAAACGAATATTACTTTGATTTTTGCAGTGGTAAGAAAAGAGATCAATTGAAAGAAAAATACCCTAAATATAATTTGTTTATTGGATTCAAGTAAAAGAAACACTCAGGTGCTACTGTTGTTCGATGATATAATACTAGCTTTTGCCTGCAGCTTCGCCCTCGTACATAATATATAGCATAATGTCACTCAGGAATAAAGCAGCTTTCTATGAAAAAAAAAATAGCAATCGTCCCAGTACTTCCAGATATTACCTCCTACAAACAAAAAAACTTTACCTCTTTATTAAATTAGAAATATTTATTTATAAACTAACTACTACCAGCTGATTCAAAATGGTTTCAAGGGAAAATATTCTCGGAATAAAAAGTATCTTATATGCTCCTGGACATACCCTACCCGTGTGTCAAATTTCACCTAAACCTATTCAGCAGTTTCAGCATAGAGTAACAAACATACACATTCACAAACTTTTGCCTTATAATATATTAATTATAATATAATATAATATTCCACAACTATCACACAGCGCCGTCTAGTCCCAAGCTAAGCAGATCGAGCTTGTGTTATGGGTACTAGACAACTGATAAACATACTTATATATATCTAAATACATACATATTATAGATAATTTACACCCAGACACAGAAAAAAATAATATTTGGATAATATTTGGGTGATCAAAAATTCTACCTCCTTAATAATATAAGTTTAAATCATAGATGTCCCAAAAAGACAGAAATTTACTATCACGAAAACAAAGCCATTGGAAAATCTAGAACTATTCCACAAAAGATTTTCATTCCACATAAAAATAGGAAACTGACAGTTTCAACTAAACACACAAACTTACACATAAAACGCAAATAAATTAACCCCAAAACTGCAAAACTTTAACAAATACTGTGTGTAAAAGTTTCATTTATCCGCATACAAAGTAGATGCATTATCAGCTCCTCATTTACGAAACTTCGAACTGAAACCAATCTCATTTCATTCTGCATCCAATGCATTCAATTGAAGGCTGTGACGTCACCGTCGTGACGTCAGAGTGAACGTTTCAGGTCATGACATTGTTCGAAGCTGAGCTCCCTCGTAGCTCTCCTGAAAATCTAGATAGATTCGAGCTAAAATAGGTACGTCTGAAACTAGGTTGAGGTGTGTTGTTCAAGTTCTATAATGCTGATTTGGGGTAGTTTGAAGCTACTGATTTTTAGATTAGCTCTTTGTAAGAGGAGTTTATGAGCAGTGGTGGCCGAGTGGTAACGGCGATTTACGAGTCGTGGGTTTGAACCCAGCTAAGCGCATTACTTTGCGTAATTTATTCATCACTACTGCTCTCAAAACGGCGAAGGAAAACATCCTGAGGAAACCGGCGGCATGTTCTAGAACCAAAAATTCGAAGACATGTGACAACCAACCCGCACTGGACCCGCGTGGTGGATTACGGTCCACTCCCTCTCCTAGAGAGGAGGCCTGAATTCCAGCAGTGGGAACATTAAAAAGGCTGATGTTGATGATGGAGAGAAGCAGTCAGACAAATATTTGTGTGATGAGCATGATCATTTATTCTGTGTCTGGGTATGATTTACCTATATTATGTATGTATTTAGAAATATATAAGTATGTTTATCAGTTGTCTAGTACTTATAACACAAGCTCTGCTTTGATTGGGACTAGATGGCGTTGTGTGATAGTTGTGGAATATTATTGTTAGTTAATGTTTTTTTACTTTCATACTAGTAAGTAATTACTTTTCTAAACAGTATTTCACTTTTATTAGGCGACATTCTTTTCCCGAAACAGTACAGGCCATTTTTTTCTATTAACTTTCTACATAAAAATTTATTTAGAAAATGTTTCATAAACATACATTTCAAAAAGCTTTACCTTTTAAACATAAAATACGCGAAATTGGCATCTTGACAGGCAATGTTCTTCAAATGTTACCTTTAAATATCTTTTATTTCAAACAAAACCGATTTCCAATATTAAAACAAAAGGTATATTGTCAATAAATTGTGGCAATATACTTTAAGATGGTACGTTTAATATAATGGTATTGATATTGCTTGCCAACGCTTGGTGCATTGCGGATCTCCTCTATTGGCCAATTTGGTTAAGTTGACTAGAAGCCTGTCTAAAAAATCAAACGACTTGGGAATTTTGTATAATATATTATCATTAAAAAAAATACGATATTAAATACTTTTTGTAAGATTCATCTATTAGTGTCATCTCTTAGCTGCCAGTGACTTAATTCAATTTCTTTTTGTGTAATTATAATTATTTTTTAATTTTTATTACTAATCTTCATTGTGCTCACATAATAGAAGCAACAAGAAATATGTAAAGAAGATTCATGTAACTTAATATGATTTACAAGAGTGTCCATGGAGTTTCTTGTACGTTCTTCTCCATAGAGATCTATGCTTTGGAACGTGCAATTTAGCTTCACTTGTTTGACTGACCGACATTTTAACAATACAAAAGTGCCTGTAATTGGTCTATTTGAAATAAACGTTTCTGATTTCTGAGTAAACAGTGATCAAGATCTCTTAATCAACCTTGATTATTTATCCAGTGTTGGTTAGATCAGATTTCATTTTATCCAAATAATAACAATAATAATACCCATTTATTTTCAGGCATCGGAGGCCCATAGAAAAAAATACATAAAATAATAAACTAATACATATACAACAAAATTTATTTAATAACAAGCTGTGCCCGCGACTTTGTTCGCGATTTCGAATTTATTTTTTCTAAAGTAAAAGTCGTCTATGTTACTCCTTATTACATCAGCCAACTGGCAAAAAAAGTCCCGTCAAAATCGGTCCAGCTATTTCAGAGATTGACAGACAAACAGACAGATAGACCGACAGACAAACAGACAAAATAAAAAAAAAAATGACATTTTGGTGTATGTACCGTATATATATTCATATGCCTGTAGTAAAAAGCAGTTATTTTAGTATTACAAACAGACACTCCAATTTTATTTATATGTATGTATAGATCAAAAATATTTTAATATCCTGTGCGTTTTGCATCCATCGGATTTCCACGACCCTCATCAGGTCATCGGTTCACCTTGTTGGGAGGCCGTCCAGCACTGCATCTTCCAGTACATGCTTGTCACTCCAGAACCATTCCTTCCCCTCGACCAATGATGTTCTGCAAGCAATGTGTTCTGTCCACTGCCACTTAACTTTGGTGATTCTTTGGGTTGCAGGAGAACCAAGGTTACAGACCTAAGTCCCAGCAGTGGGAAAATGCTATTTTTTATTATTGATAGGCTGGCGTTTGTCCATTATCTCACCTGATGGTAAGCGATGATGTGGCCGACGATGGAGCAGGCTTGCCTAGAAGCAATCTATTCAGTCTTGACTTAAAGACCCCTAGGTTATAGCTATCAGGAAACACAGACTCCGGCAGGGAATTCCGCTCCTTCAAGTTAAAAGAATTTAGGTAAGTTGGGGGAAGATCGGCATTGGGGTAGAACGTATAAATCAATATACCACTTATTTAGCTTTATTTTTAATGCCAGCCACATTGCTGGGCAAGCAATATGACTAGCATTAAAAATAAAGCTAAATAAGTGGTATAATTTATATTTATACGTTCTTACCCGAATGCCGATCTTACCCCAACGCACTATATGTTTCATGCAGCAGATTTTGCAATGGTTAACTTTGAGAAGTCGCTTTACGTAATAAAATGTACTGTAGCGTGTTTCTGATTTCCGTTCGATAGTTGCAGTTTGAGTTGTGGATTTATACGATTTTGCATTTTAAATATTAACCTACCTAGTTTGAAGTTGTCGAATAAATAATGGTTGATGATACTGAGTTTATCATGACATTTTGCAAGTTTAATTTGATTTGTGGTTGGATGGCACGTACATAATTGTTTTACGGAAGTTTATATGGCTTATGTATCATGAAAGATATTAGTATCAGTAAAGATACACTTTTATAAACAGCCATCTTGCCTGTTTAATTTTTAAACTCGATTTAAAAATCATCTACTTACTTAACTGAATCTGTCAAAGTTTTAAAATAATATCTCGATATTGTAATTCTTAGCTATGTTTCAATATAGACTAAGTATATCGAAAAAGCTTAATTTTGTAGTTATAACTTACGTAAAAAACTAAAACGCGCGTGAAAATAATGTTTCTCCATACAAACTTTAGACCGCGATTTATTCCTTTTGGGAGTGATTTTTAGAAAATTCTCTCTTAATGTTCCACACGCGCCTGAAAGGTGCCAGCAAAACTGTAAGGGCTATGGGTGGACTTCTGAAAGAAAAACCCATGATTGTGGAACGCAAAGGGCAAAGAAGGAACTTAAGTGTAGTTTTAGTCAGTTAAAGCGGAGTGGAAAGGCGTGTCAGAGCCTTTCCACTCAACCCTAGGGCGGGAAAAGGCACTAGATGATTTCTCCCATTAAAAAAAAAACCACAATCAACTTTTTTGGTCAAAACTGGCCGAATCCAAAGCCGAATCGTCAGCCAGTCTTTACTGCATAACTCAAAATGATATACCTCATTGTAAAACAGTCCATCCGGAAAAGACTTCACTCCTATTTTAGCTGTCAAGCAGCTTTGCCGTGTTCCGGTATGAAGAGTACAAGCGCCAGTGAAATTACTGGCACTTCAGACTTTCAAGAAGTTTGTCTCCGAGAGGTGGGCGCACGGCGACTGGTGACGGTGCTATGTAACTGAGGAACTTCTTAGGTAGCTGGGAAATATTGCAGATTTAAAAATCTAGTGGAGTTTCTTTACTTATTAAACACTAGTTGACTTAGCAAACATTATTTTGCCATATAAATTACTAGCTTTTGCCCGCGGCTTCACCACTAAAATATAAGTAGCTTTTTTTTTCGATGGGAATAATCATCCAATGACAACCCCAGCTCTTGAGCGGAGCGGGAGATAGTGTAAGACTCTTACTGATTAAAAAACCCATCCCGTTCTTTCAAGCCTTCATACCGGGGCAATATAGGTAGTTTCAACTTAGAGGTCTTTAAGTCAAGATAATGAATAGGTTACTTCTAAGCAAGCGTGATCCATCGTCGACCACATCATCCCTGACCATCAAGTGAGATACTGGTCAAACGCGAGCCTATCAATAATAATAGTAAAAAAAATCTGAATCAGGAATAAAGCAGCTTGCTATGGGTGAAAACATTTTAGCAATCGGGTTAGTACTTTCAGAGTTTACCTCCTACAAACAAATAAACAAGAGGGCAAACTTTACCTCTGAAAGTACAGGCCCGATCGCAATTTTTTTTTCTCCGATGAAAAGCTGCTTATGTTTATTTCTGAGTGGCAGAGGCTATATTTTATGGACGAGAGCGAAGCCGCTGGCAAAAGCTAGTATATTATAAATGCGAAAGTCTGTCTGTTTGTTACGCTTTCACGATTAATTTACCGAACAGATTTTGACGAAATTTGGTACGGAGTAAGCTTAAAGCTCCAGGAAGAACATAGCTACGTTCGCTGTTATAGATATTCACGAGAACCGAAGTCGTGAAAAAACCTATTATTATTGTTGTATCTAGCTTATACTGTCCCACTGCTGAGCAAAGGCCTCCCTCTACTCCATCCAATGTTCCCGGTCTTGAGCCACTTCTTTCCAATTCCCAAGTCGTCCCGCCATCTCCTTCTTGGTCTGCCGCGACCCCGTCGTGCAATTTCAGGGCACCAATTTTGCGTTCTACCGGTCCCGCCACCACTCGATCGCAATGCGGCTGACATGTCCAGCCCACTTAAAAAAACAGGAAAAACCTAGTGAAATATGATTTTGATGTAACAACGATACTCTTTTTTAAAGCCTATACGTAATGTTTACGTTATGCATGATTTTAGTAAACAAAGCTAATTGAACATCAAAACCGTTTCCGTCGCTTTCCTCCCAGTAACAGTAAACATCCGAATATCTACGTTTTTTTATCTGAAATCACATGAAAACATTCGACTTCTGCCAAGTCCGTAGTTTATCGGTTTTGTTAACAAAATAAGCAATGGGTACGTTAGGAGGGAAACAAATCGTAAACAACGTCGGGTCTGAGAGGGCATAAACTGATGAACAGAGTTCTGTATGGGTTATAATGACAGGTGGGAGAGAGACAGATAGATAGATGGAGTATCTATAACAATATTATATATTATAGATGGAGTATCTATAATATATAATATTGTTGTGCATCTATACATCTTCTATACATATAAATAAAATTGGAGTATCTGTTTGTAATATTGAAATAACTGCTTTTTACTACATGCATATGAATATAGATACCATTTCTCTTCATCACCAAAATAACATTTTTTTTTTTAAATTTTATCTGTCTGTTTGTCCGGGCTAATCTCTCAAATGGCTGGACCGATTTTGACGGGATACATTTTCAATCACAAATAAAGAAAAATAGAAATCAATTAACAAAAACGAAATGAACATTAAATTTTATCAATTCGGGTAACCGCTGATTTTTGAGAAATTTGAGTGGGCGTCACAATGGGCGGTCTTAACGAGCGATTTTTTACAGACAACCTTTAGATGGATTTGACGGAGAAAGGAGATTTGTTATGCAGGTACTTCATGCAATAAAGCATGCATGTTTATAAAGCAGCTTTCTATTGGTGAACGAATTTGAGCAATTGGCCAGTACTTCCAGAGATTACTTCCTACAAACAAAAAAACAAAAGAACAAACTTTACCTCTTTATTATATTAGTGTAGATAGAAATGAATGATTAATAATGAATAGAAAATGTTTGAATTTGATTCAGTTACTGTTACGGAAAAATTTATATACAGGAAATTATTTTAAGTATATGCAAAATAGATACTTAAATAATGTATAGTTATTTATTTATTCAAAAACACTAGTTACATATTAAACAATAATATTTAGTAAAGCTCTAAAACAACAAAGAGGGTATCAAAAATAATTGATTCATGCAACGAACGTTGAAGCTCATTAAAATAATTGATTTACGTAATCGCAAATCAATTATTTTATTGCTTAGCTTTGTTTTGTGTAACACACAAAGGATCCATGGTTCTATTATTGATTTCTGTATGGAAACTTTGGATATCAAAGCGTGACAAGGATTTGTATGTGGTCGTTGAGACCTTTATAATATTGGTGTGGATAATTCGTAATATCTATGACTTAGTTCAGTCTTCTGCTAAGTAAGAATTTTCACCTTTTTTACAAAAGAATTATCAAAATAATACTGGCTACAACTTACTCTCGACAAAATAATACTGTTTACTAATTGTTACCATGGCACATTTTATAAAATATTTAATTACGTACCTATATAACAATATTATTACACAAATAAACTAGTATCAATATTTATTTTAATTATGGGTTATATTTATATAGATTATATATACAACAAAAAAAAAATAACGGAAGAATCTTCGAAGCTCCATTCGGGAATTGTAGTTTGCACAGAACCCTCAGTGCGCGAGTGTGACTTGCACTTGACATACTTTATTTACCATCATCCGTGCGTCACTGCGGGGTACCAGCTGAAAACCAGCGCTGGGTGTTTGACGCCCAGCAATTGCTGAGTTGGTGACCCTTTTGGTTCAAGCACAGTCACTGCAACTGTATTGTATGTCTGTACTCTTTTTTTTATTATTTTTTATGTAGTTGAATATTGTGTTGCTTGCACCGAATAAATGCTATTCTATTCTATTCTTATCAAAATGTCACAACGAGACGGACGAGACGGAGAGACGGTATGTCTCTTTCTACCAAAAAACATGAGTTGCAATCACAATCTACGGTTGTGTTTATATAGGATGACTGGTAATTAGTGACCGATACTTACACACGAGATTGTACTCATAATTTCGAACAACTTTCCCAAAGAAATTTTTTTTTTTATACTCATTAGTTTTATCATAAAAACAAAACTGCTATTCGCGCCCACCGCGGTCACCTATCGGTTCGCGCTCGCGTTTTGCGAACACGATGGGCTTGCCAGTGGTGCGAGTGCTCTATCACTATTGTAGGTAAGGTACATATGACAACGGCGCGGCGTTACGCGGTTAACAGCTGTTTAGTTATTGTGATAAAAATAATGAGTATAAAAAAAATGTTTCTTTGGGAAAGTTGTTTGTAATCTTGAGTACAATTACGTGTATAAGTATCGGTCACTAATTACCAATCACCCTGTATGTATTAAAAACCTTAATTTTGTGTTTCCAGATAGCTAAGGGGTCTTTAAGTCAAGAGTGAATACGTTCAAATATTAGAACTCAATGAAAAGACATTTAAATCTTGTATTAAACGCACACTACGCAGGCAAGCATATTATAAGTTGGAGGATTATATTCAAGATAAAAATGCTTGGCTCATTGCTGGTCCAGCTCCACTACCACTAGGGCGTACTAATTAGTTGATTAGTTGGAAACTAATATTATTTTTTTTTAATTTGGAGTTGGAGTTGGTGGAGTTTCTTGCACGTTCTTCTCCATAGAGATTTACGCTTTGGATCGTGCAATTTAGCTTCACTTTTCTTGGACTGACCGACATTTGACTATTCAAAAGTGCCTGCAAATGGTCTATTGAAATAAATTCTTTGACTTTGACTTTGTTATTTCGAGGCAACTTCGCTCGCATGCATAAAACATAGCCTATACCATTCAAAAATAAAGCAGCGATACAAAATCGATATAAAAATTTAGTAATCGGAAAAGACAATGAATTTCTCCATTCAAACAATAACAATCCAGACCACTTTCTCAAATTATTCAGCATACACAAAATCATTTATCAAAGCGAACCTGTCGCCCGTTATCTCTCCCCTTATCACCCTTATCAAAACCCTTTTGATAGTGGCCCATTTAATTGGCGTGATTTTACGCTAGTTACGGAAGGCATCTTTGTGTAATTGGTTGGCTTAGTTTTAAAAGCTCTGGCTTTGAGAGATAATGTGAAAATTACAGTGTTGAGGTAAGCGAACGCGGCGTGTTCGCTCTCTCAATATCTTTCTATTAAGTCTCTAATTACGATATTCGATTTATAGCATAGCGTAGCATAGTCGGCCTTATAATGTTCCCACTATTGGGACTCAGGCCTCCTATTTAGGAGAGGGAATGGCCCGTAATTAGAAACCTCGGAAAGATCCATTGTCGGACTACCAGACGTACGGCTATGCGCCACCGGTACATGGTGCTTATCCCACCTACACGCACAAAACTTTTTGAGAATACATTCAGTGTGCGTGCCGCTAGGGAGTGGAATTCCTTACCGGAGTCTGTGTTCCCTGATAGCTACAACCCGGGAATCTTTAAGTCGAGAGTGAATAGGTTTCTTCTAGGTAAGCGCGTTCCATTTTCGACTGCATCGTCGCTTTTCAAAAAAAAAAATCTACAACGCGGGCCCAGTGCGGGTTGGTGAATGTCACATGTCTTCGAATGTTTGGTTCTAGGACATGCCGGATTCCTCACGATGTTTTCCTTCACCGTTTTCAGAGCACTGGTGGCCCAGATGAGTCGAAGCTTACCAAGAGTTAGCTCCGAAAGATAGCTCAGCCCCGGTACGAAAGGCAACGAAGTAACTGAAGTGGGTTTTTAGTTAGTAAAAGTCTGACACTCCGCCCAAGAGCGGGGGATGTCATTAGATGTTTTTTACACCGAGAAAAAAAAATTGCAAGTACATGAATATACCGATGTCTGTTAATTACTGATCATTATTACCATTTGCGAGGGAACAGGACCAGCTGTATGGCAGTAAGACACTTTGTCTTCACACTGAAATCGATATCAATTAGTGGTTCACTGACTGTGTTACGGATGACAATGTTGTATTACAAACATCGATCTGATAGTCCATTTGAATTGTGAAAATCTAGCTATAATTTGTTTGGAAAATAAACATGGGACAAGTTACAAGTTCAATAAAGGTAGTTAAGCAGCCCGGCTGGCTAGTAGGTGCCCAGCTGGATCGAAGCCTACTGGGGCCAGGGATAGTTTCGAGAGATAGCTCCGGTACGAAGGCACGAAGGAACGTGGTGGGTTTTTAGTAAGTAAGAGTCTGACACTATCTACCGCTCCGCCCAAGAGCGGGGGTTGTCTTTTCCCAGCATAAAAAAGGTAGTTAGATGTTCTGGGATTTAATTTCTTATGCATATGAGTTTACGTTTTATTTTGTGACGTAACAACAAAATTGTTTTCAGATTTAGTCCTACATATTATATGCTATAAGACTTTTCATGCCAGATTTCAAGATTCTGGGTCAACGGGAAGCACCCTATGAATTTTGAGTCCCTTGAGACTGTGAAAAGATATGGCCGGTAATCTTTTTTTTTTCGTTAACTTTTCGTTGACTTTTTTTCAGCTTCAAGGGACCGCAGAGACAAACAGACAGACGAATAACAGAGTGATCTTATAAGGGTACCATTTTCCTTTTGACGTACGGAATCCTAAAAACACAGAAAATCAGAAATTTTATCGCAAGCCAACATTTTCCCATATCGTTATGTATCGGTTACATTGTTATTTCACACAAAGGTGTATTGTTCTCAAAATAACATGGTTGCTACATTAATGTAGAACATGAAACGTCAGAAAATGGGAGTGGGCTACACGGGAGTGGTAGGGGAGGATATGAATTACCTGTGTCCAAAATGGGGGACAAATGATGAAATGTTTGAGTGAAAAATACATCGTCTCTATTTACCTACCCATTAATTTAATAGGTACTCGTAATTTACTAACCTCGTAAACATTTTTTTTTGTTTGATTAAGGCGGTTACTACACTGTCACGCAGCGCTCAGCGATGCGCGTGAAAACGCACCGTTCAGCGATGCACGTGAAAACGCTCCTACGCACGTACTTGCGGGGGTGCAGACGCACTCATTTCATATAAAATCACGCACGGTAAAACGAGACTCAGTGTGCCATACCTTGCGTGTCGCCCCGCACCCACCCGCGTGAGTGCATGTTTCTCCGCATGTAGGCGCGTGATCTGCATGAACGCGCGTGGATGCATTTTCAGTGTGTTGAACTGTGCGTGTTTTCTATACAAACGGAGATGCTTACAGTTGCCAAAACGGATCTTGTGTGTTCGGCGTCAGAGTGAGGATCGCTATACGCATTCTATACATTGGCGAGCCAATCGTATTCATTGTTAGATACATGCAGCAACGCAGGGAACAAATTAGGAGTGCGCGGCGAGCCAATCACTGACACTCCCCGCCCCCGCGTCTCACTTCGCACCACTAAAGAGACCGAATATTTGACTTCTGCGCAACCGCTCAAAATCCGTGATGTCAACTGTACAAGCAACGTTAAGCCACGCATTCACGCACTACGCTGCGGGGTGCGTGGCAGTCTGATAACCGCTTAAGAGTCGGTTGTAATCTAGGTGGGTAACCATGGCATAAGTAACATTGTTTCATTCTAATTTCAGTTTGGGTAAAAGGTGGCGCTAGATAACTTGTATATCTGGCCTGTTGGTCTAGTGGTTAGTGGCCTTGACTGCTATGCCGGAGGTCGTGGGCTCGATTCCCACCCAGGACAAATGTTTATGTGATGAGCATGATCATTTGTTCTCTGCCTGAGGTGTGTAGGTAGAAATAAATTAATATGTTTATCAGTTGTCTAGTACTCATAACACAAGCTTCGCTTAGCTTGGGACTAGATGACGTTGTGTGATATTATTTTACATATTATATTTATTACGTGGACTGATATATTTATAAAAAGAAGTTTATTAAAGTGAATATGTTTATTACCGACCATGTGACTACTATACATACGAGTATATAATTTAGTATTAATTAACAGAGACGCGTGATGCGCAGAGTTGTGACACAGACACAGACTATGGGAAACGGACGCAATACACTAGTGTTGCTACTATCTAATAATATTATATTATAAATCTGTCTTGTTCACGTACTGGAATAAGAATAAAACAATCTTACTTTGAATATCACCCGGAGGAGGCTGACCGCATCAGGCAACGGCGTTCTCGCCGCCGCCGCCGCCGGGACTCTGATCCCGATTTCCGGCCACCGTAGGCGCGGGCTTGCAGACAGTTTCGATAGTTCAAAGTTCAGAAACTTCAAAGTTTATAATGAGTAGAACCTGGCCTTAATAAACTAGTGCGCCTCACCATCAACGATTGCATCACTGCTTACCATCAGATAGGATCGCAGTCAAGCACTAGTTTATAACTATTAAAAAAAAAACTTTTAACCTGCGGCTTTATTTTTTCTGAAAGGAAAACTCGCTTTTAGGATGAAGACCAAGAAGAAACAGGAGTAGGTTTTTATCAGTAAAAGTCTTATACACCCTCGCGCTCCGCTCAAGAGCGGTGGATGTCATTGGATGATTTTCGCACATAAAAAAAAAACTGAAGTACCTTATCGCAATACTTGCATTGAGCACTAAAGGATAACCGCTACCCGTTAGACGGGTTAAAACACATTAGTATGCACTGTAACGGGTTAACGTTAATTAAATTAACTGCAAACTGCTAATTGGATGGTTGACATTAAGAAAGTAAGATCGGGAAATGTGTTATTTTTAGGATTATTGCGAAGGTAAATAGAAATGATTAGTCTATTTCAGTTGTATAGGTATTTGAGTTATGTTTTTAAATTAAAATGAAAAAATCCAACTAATTAAATAATAAATTTATTCAACACTAGCTTTTGCCTATGGCTTCACCCGCGTACATAAAATATAGCCTATATCTCTTAGGAATATTAGCTTTCTATCGATGAAAAAGTTTTAGCAATCGGACCCGGACTTCCAGAGATTACCTCACGACGTCCTTACTTTCCGCATGACGCAGGTCCTCACCGGACATGGCACGTTCGGGAGGTACCTGTTCTGGATTCGAGCGGAAGAGACGCCCGGGTGTCGCCACTGTGCGGACCGCCAGGAGGACACGGTGGAGCACACAGTCGAGGTGTGCCCTGCTTGGGCGGAGCATCGCCGTGCCCTCGTAGGGGCGATCGGCGGCGGAGTCCTCTCGCGCCGGGCCTTGGTTAAGGCCATGGTCCGGAGCGAGGAGGAGATGCAGGCGGTCGCCGACTTCTGCGAAGCAGTAATGCTCGCCGAGGAAGAGGCCGACCGCATCATACAACGGCGTTCTCGCCGCCGCCGCCGCCGGTATTCTATTCCCGATTTCCGGCCACCGTAGGCGCGGGCTTGCGGACAGTGAACAATGGGTAGCTCGCTGTCCGGCCGTCCGGTAACTGTCCGGACCAAGCCCAAGTCGTCGACGGCGCGCATTGTTACCGCGCGCCTCAAGGAGTTGCCAGCAACAGAAGGGACCCAGCTGGGTCGAAGCCTACTGGGGCCAGGGTTAGCTCCGATAGGTAGCTAAGCCCCGATAGAAAAGGCAAAAAGGAACGGGGTGGGTGACACTATTTCCCGCTCCGCCCAAGGGCGGGGGATGTCATTTGAATGATTTTTACCCACCACAAAAAAAAAAAAACAGTTTTGAGAAAGTTTGTCTAGTAGAAAGTACCATATTGCAATAAGTTCACCTACATAGTACTACTATATGAAACTTTAATAAAAAGCATGTATTGTGAGGACGATCCTCCACCAAAAGTTCATTCCACAATGTATTTTTATTTTTACGAAACATAAAATATGAGCAATTTTTACTCGGCAATGTTAGCCTAGAAAATATATTTTTCTGCAAACTGCAAAATAGTTTAAAGAATATTGTGGACACTGCGGTCACATTTTTATAATTTACTTCGAGAAAATGCAAAAAGTTTTACATGCAACTTTGTATTATTCCATACGTTTTGCACATAGTGTCAAGTTTAGAATTATTTATTTATTTAAAGCTTTATGCACAAAAAAACTGTACAAAGGCGGACTTAATGCCTTAGGCATTATCTGCCAGTCGACCTTAGGGTGGTGCAGAAACATAACATGGCAGGTGCAACTTAATAAATAGACAAAACAGAAGAGAAACAAGTATATACAATAGTAAATACATACTTAGATATATACATATAACAAAAAAAATGCAACACACACAAATAAACAGAATTAATATTTTACTCTTTTTCGTTCTGCAAAGTAGTAATGCTAGCGAAGGAGACGGTCGCGTGCAAGAGCGAATGGACTTTCTCATGCCCCAGCCTCCACGACGCCAACCACGACTACCAGCCACGGTAGGCGTGGGCTTGCGGACGGCGAGCAATGGGTAGCTCGTTGTCCGACCGTCCGAAGTCGTCAATAGCGCGTAGTGTTCTATGCGTGCCTTAAAGAGATGTCAGCAAAATTTTAGAGACCCAGCAGGTTCGAAGCCTTCTAGGGCCATGGGTTCACTTCTGATAGGAAAACCCAGAGTTCTAAAATGCAAGGTAAAGAAGGAACATAGGTTTGGCATTTAGTCAGTAAAAGTCTGACATGCCCCGCTCAAGGGCGTGGGAAAATCATTAGATAATTTCTTACATAAAAAGGGCCTTTGTTTATAATATACTACCTTTTGCCCGCAGCTTCGCCCGCGTATATAAAATATAGCCTATATCACTCAGGAATAAATCAGCTATCTATCAGTGAAAGAATTTTAACAATCAGACCAGTACTTCCAGAGATTACCTCCTACAAACAAAAAAAAAAACTTTACCTGTCAATTATATTAGTGTAGGTACATTAGATTCCAAAAATAATATCCTTGTTTTTTTCCAAAATATTTGAATGTAAGCCAATTCCATCAATTTTACATGAAAAACCATTACTTACATGCATCGCAACGCCACATTACCTTCAGCACAAATTGCAATTTATTACTGAAAATAATCGTTACGACCTGTATTTCCCTGAAGCTGTCATCAGAAACATTAATTTACTATTAATAGCACTATGTGACTCTGTTCCTTTACATAAAACTAGAAAATATGAATACTAAGTAATAGAGCCTGTCCAATAAGTTAAACGACTTGGGTAATTAATAGGATTTAATTAAATCTGATGTAGTCAACACGGGTTCAATAATCAAGGTTGATTAAGAGATAGAGATCATTGTTTACTTACAGAAGAACCTTATGAAAAGTATCGAATATATGTATTTTTAAATGATTAAATATTATACAAAATTCCCAAGTTGGTTGACTTATTAGACAGATTGAGCTTTAGATTGTATTGACTTAGAAGTTTAACCTTTTTTTTTCCTCCAAAGGGTAAAACTTGAATATATACGTTCTAAGAAATATAGTGAGTGGCAGGCGGTCGCTGACTTCTGCGAAGCAGTAATGCTCGCAAAGGAAGAGACCATTAGAGACAGCGAGCTACCCATAACTCGCCGTCCGTAAGCCCGAGCCTACGGTGGGGTTAAGTAGTGTCTTAACTCCTCGGGGCCGAACCAACGTGTTGTTAAGACAATACAGTAACACACACTCACTTCACTTTCATACCTGCAAAACGAACTAAACGCCGGTTCTAAATAAATCATTTCTCTATTTACAGCGCACCTCTCTGCCAAATACTCGAGCTATCTAATCGCCATCTGTAATTATAGTACATAAGTACGTCTGCAGTGTAATTTGTCGACGTGTCAAACTGCAGGCCTATGACGTCAGAACGCAGCTGACTGTACAAATTCAAATTTTCATGACTTCTGTCAAATGTGGTTTGTTTTTAGAACGCTGCGTTCCAGTGTTGAAAATAAAATGGCGTGCATTTTTATTTGAAAAGTAGCTTTCGCTAGCGGATTCGCCTGTGCGAAAGTGGAAAATATTATATAAAAATAAATATATTCCACAACTACCACACAACGCCGTCTAGTCCCAAGCTAAGCAGAGCTTGTGTTATGAGTACTGGGCAACTGATAAACATATTTATTATATTTCTAAATACATACATATTACAGATAAATTACACCCAAACACAGAACAAGAGATCGTGCTCATCACACAAACATTTGTCCTTGGTGGAAATCAAACCCACGACCTCCGGCATAGCAGTCAGGGCCACTAACCACTAGACCAACAGGTTAGTCAAGTAATATATTAGCATTCTTTTTATTAATTATGAAAGAATGTTTAAAATCGGTTTCACATTTTTTGAGTTTATTCAATACTTAAATGAAATACAAATCTTCTTACTTTCCTCTATACAATATTTAAATCTTCTCCATAAGAAACGATCAATTGAAACCGTGTTTGACGTTATACTTACAAAGTACATAAGCACT
Organism: Mythimna albipuncta; assembly: GCA_929112965.1. Lineage (NCBI taxonomy): Eukaryota > Metazoa > Arthropoda > Insecta > Lepidoptera > Noctuidae > Mythimna > Mythimna albipuncta. The sequence goes on along the minus strand of OV815983.1, from coordinate 14,365,100 downwards.
TTGTGAAATAAAAATATTGTGAAAAAGTATAGATACTTAAAATTATTCTTACATATTATTCCTACAGACAAGTCCTCATATATCTGTCTTTCTACAAAAAAAAAACAGACTAAAATTACTGAACGGATTTCGAGGCCTTTTCGCATCCACTTTAACGGTCAGAATTAGCTTTCGAGGTTTCCATCGTCTTTCCTTGCAATGTGACCGAAGTATTGCAGAATCTTGTGAAGACACTCGGACGACAACCGCGAGACTTTTAATATAGAAGATAAAAGCCGTGAATTTAAATGATTTGTCATGCGAAGTTAAATCGAGTAGATAGTATTCCAAAAAAAGAAAAAAATGTTCAAGAGAGTTTGAGTTGCATACAAAGGTGATGTACACTTTCGAACAATTTTTTTTTTTGTTACATTGGCAAAAGAAGTATACATTCTGCGAATAATTCAACTGTTTGCCTATTACGGTTAAAAAGGTAGAAACAGTCTGCTGCGAGACAGACAGACGGGCGGATAAATAGCTTAGTAAAAGAGTTCCGTAGATTTTCAATCGGGTACGGATCCCTAAGGAGTGTTGATGTTATTGTATTTTCATTTGACTTTGTTTTGATCAAAATGTAGCAAAATTTTTTGACGTCAAGCAGCTGACAGCTTACAGCAGCTGACGTGCGAATTTTAAAATTAAACTCACTTGTTTTTGAGGGTGACATCTAAATTAATAGATAGGTATTATAATTATTACCTAGATGCTCTAAATAAAAGAAAAAAAATGCCTGTCGTGATTTCGATCAAAAACATGTAAACTCACTTAAACTTACATCCAGATACAGAACAATAATTATCTACAGGCCATAAGAATTTTGTTTCGTACAGGAATCAAACCCGCGAACCAAGCGCAGCAGCCGATGGCTCAACCACTAAGCCAATCGTGCTTTCAAATTATAAATTGTTAAGTTTATACTATTTTAAAATAAACTATGTATTGTATAGTTCATACATACTGATTCGGGGCAAATGTAACTAATGTCAAAGTTACAATTACCCCATTTTACGTTATTAGCGGAGTAAATGTAACTAACTATACAGATATCTTATTGTAGCCTCAACCAATCCTTAAGTAAAAAAATATTATAGCTTTTTACGCTTTTCAACTATGAATTCCACTTGAAACACCAACAATAAAACACTTTAAATCGTATTTTTTGTAGATTCTTGTCAGCATGTCCATTCTTAAAAAAATGCTTTAAAATGAAGGTTGTTTTTCTTTAAAAAAATACTCATATCCGATACCTTTAATAAGGTTCTTCTGTTAGTAAACAATGATCTCTATCTCTTAATCAACCTTGATTATTGAACTCGTGTTGACTACATCAGATTTCTTTAAATCACAATAATTACCCAAGACGTTTAACTTATTAGACAGACTCTATTTACTTTAGTTTCAATTACCCCGTAGTTGCTTTAGCCCCGGGGCACCTTATGATTATATTATTACAAAAAATTTGATAGTCTATGTAAGGTTTTGTTTGAAGAAAAAGGCGCGAGGCTATCAGCTCGGGCGGAAACCTCCTTGACCTCCAAGGTGAGATTCTTAATCTTCTCGCCCAACGTGACGAGGCCGTGGTCGATTTTATCGAGGATCAGGTTCTGCTTAGCCTCCTGATCGCGGCGAGCGGCTTCCTGTTCGCGGCGAGCGGCTTCCTGTTCGCGGCGAGCTTCTTCCTGGTTAGCCGCGATTAGGTCCTGGAGCTTGCGCTGGTTAACCTCTTGTTCGCGGCGGGCAGCTTCCATGCTAGCTTGCATGGCGGCCAACACCGCAGCGAGGCTCATTTCCGAGGCTGGTCCCGTTGTCGCCTCAGCAGCTGTTGTTGTACTAGCTTGATCTTCCTCCTCCATACAATGACGTGCAGAAAATGTACAATTCTTGCAAGATATAGGTACAGGGTTATATGTGAAACACTGGCTAAAAATAACCCAAGCAACACAAACAACAACTATTGTTCCATGACATTTGAAAATCTATACATCTATACATACAAATAAAATTGGAGTGTCTGTTTGTAATATTGAAATAACAGCTTTTTACTACATGCATATGAATATATATACGGTACATACATAAAAATAACATTTTTAAAATTTTTGTCTGATTGTCCGGGCTAATCTCTGAAATGGCTGGACCGATTTTGACGGGAGCTACATTTATGTTTGCCTAATGTACTGAACAGCTGATATTTTTTTTCGCGATTTCAGGTTTGTCTTCATAGTAAAAGTTGTTGGTTACCATGAGCACAATCACGTGTTTAAGTATCGTACACTAATTACCAGTCACCCTATATAATAAAAAATGAAAAAAAGTTTCATTGCGTCAGTATTGAAACACTTTCTACCTATATTTTTATTTATGAGCCATAAACCCAAAATGTCACCTTTGCACACGCACATTCTATATCGAATGTCAACTGGAATGTCTTCCAGTACAGTTTCAGACGTCATAGGTGTTCTGAAATGACGTAGCGTAAAATTAAGAGTCCAATAGACGTCTAATTAATTTTAAAATAGCAGCTGAAAATATGCAGTACAGACTGTTTGAACTATTATAAGCTAAAACTAGGTATTTTCAGTGACTTCTTATAGCATAGTCGGCCTTTTTTTTTTGTGGGTAAAATCATCTAATGACGACCCGGGTTCTTGGGCGAAGCGAGAGATAGTGTCAGACTCTTACTGACTAATAAACCCACCCCGTTCCTTCAAGCCTTCATACCGGGGCTCGAGTTCCTTTTCGGATAACTCTGGCCCCAGTAGGCTCCGACCCGACTGGGCCACTGTTGTTGCTGACAACTCCTTGAGGCGCGCGGGAACAGTGCGCGCCGTCGACGACGTGGGCTTGGTCCGGACAGTTACTGGATGGTCGGATAGCGAGCTACCCATTGCTCACTATCCGCAAGCCCGCGCTTACGGTGGCTGGAAATCGGGATCGGAATCCCGGTGGCGGCGAGAGCACCGTTGCTTGATGCAGTTGGCCTCCTCCTTAGCGAGCATTACTGCTTCGCAGAAGTCGGCGACCGCCTGCCACTCCTCCTCGCTCCGGACCATGGCCTCAACCAAGGACGGCGCGAGAGCTCTCCGCCGCCAATCAACCCCATGGGGGCACTTATAATGTTGCCAATGCTGGGACTCAGGCGTCCTACGTCCCTTTTAGGGGAGTGAATGGGCCGTAATCTACTACGCGGGCCCATTGCCGGTCGGTGGATGTCACATGTCTTTGAATTCTTGGTTCTAAGACATGCCGGTTTCTTCACAATGTTTTCCTTTACCGTTTTGAGAGCAGTGGTGATGAAATAAATTACACAAAGTCATGCGCCTGCTGGAAGACACAGCGTTGGACGGCCTCCAACAAGGTGGACCGATGATCTGGTCAGGGTCGAGTGAATCCGATGGATGCGCGATGCACAGGACCGGTCGTTGTGGCGACGCTTGGGGGATGCCTATGTTCAACAGTGGACGTCTTTCGGCTGATATGATGATGATGAATGCGCCTGCCTGGGTTTGAACCCGCGACCTAAAACTCGTAAGTCGAGGCTGTTACCACACGGCTGTATATCAAAAAAATAAACCTAAACAACTATCTCAAACATTGCAACTGATACACCCGACTTATATCGATTCAAATCAATCACAATCGCGTGTCAGATCGTGTTGGCGGCGTGAATAAAATTAAACTTGGCCTCAAATGCGCCCAAAACGTGCCGCTCGTAAATATGGCTGACGAAACAATAAACAGAAAGTTTATTGTCGATTATAAAACATTGCCACTTTACTACGAACTTTGATATTGTTTTTGAAGGTAGAGTTGACTAGTTTTTGTAGACATAAGTGATAGTCTTGTGTTGCCAGGTGTCCCGATTAGCGCGGGATGTCCCGATTTTTAGGGGACTGGGGACGCGTCCCGATTTGCACCTGGTTGGGACGCTAAATGTCCCGATAAATCAAAAACCCTGAAACTCAAAGAGCGACTGAAGAAGTCTGGGTTTTATTCAGTAAAAATTTGACACGCCCTCTCGTTCTACTCCAAAGGGAAAGAAGTCACTGGATGATTTCCCAAATAAAAAAAATCTTTACTAAAAAAAAAATATTTGTCCCGATTTAAAACCCTAAATACCAATTTATTTACCATCTGTCCCGATTCTTATACTAACAGACCTGGCAACATTACTTGTGACCTAAGCTTTGGAACGCGCTATTTAGCTTCACTTTTCTTGGACTGACCGACATTTGACTATTCAAAAGTGCCTGCAAATGGTCTATTTGAAATAAATGATTTTGACTTTGAGTTTCTCAAAAAAGTGCTTTTGGTTTAAGGTTTATTTATTTATTTATGATGGGAAAAATCATCCTATGACAACCCCCGCTCTTGGGCGGAGCGGGAGATAGTGTCAGACTCTTACTGACCAAAAACCCATCCCGTTCCTTCAAGCCTTCATACCGGGGCTCGAGCGCCCTTTCGGACAACTCCTTGAGGCGCGCGGGAACAGCGCGCGCCGTTGACGACTTGGGCTTGGTCCGGACAGTTACCGGACGGCCGGACAGCGAACTACCCATTGCTTACTGTCCGCAAGCCCGCGCCTACGGTGGCCGGAAATCGGGATCAGTATCCCGGCGCCGGCGGCGGTAGCTTATGCCTTGATCACACGTAACGAGTAAAACGGCGAGACAGTCAAATTTTGCTCGACCGAGACTGTGATGTAACGGAGTTGTAGAGATAAATCGTAGGCCAAGCACTCGGTGCTGTGTTTACTCGTACCGAGTACTCGGCCGAGAGTACCGTCCCGCCCGTTTACTCGGTACGTGTGATCATGGCATTAACCTAAGTCGTCAAAAGATACTCGTGGTCTTAAAACGCAAAAGCAACTGAAGTAACATTGATGTAGTGTCAATCAGTAATGGTCTGCGACACCCTCTCGCTCCATCTTACAGCGGGAGACTTCTTTCAGTCTAGGATGAATTAGATGATTTTCCACCTTAATAAAAACCTTAGTCATAAAAAACGAAACCCATACAGGATTATTTTGTTGTCCATCTGTCAAGACCCTTTTTCTCAAGAACGCGTAAAGGTACCGGCACGGATCTTGAGCGCTAGCTTCAAGTTGCGCAGAAGTCAAATATTCGGTCTCTTTAGTGGTGCGAAGTGAGATGCAGGGGCGGGGAGTGTCAGTGATTGGCTCGCCGTGCCATTGTGTCGTAAAAGTCAATTCTGATTCGTTCCCTGCGTTGCTGCATGTATCTAACAACGAAGACGATCGGCTCGCCAATGTATGGAATGCGCAAAGCGATCCCCACTCTGACACCGAGCGCTCAAGATCCGTTTCGGTAATTGTATGAAGCTGAATTTAATGTGACATACTCAAGTCTGTTTCGGTTGAAGTAGAATCTTGAGATTTGGCAAGATGCAATATCTCATATTTTCAGATAAGCCATAAAAAAAAAACAAAAAAAAATGTTTTTTTTTTTAATTGAGTCTTTCCTGTCACAGTTTTCTTGGAAGAAATTTCGTTTGAAATAACTAACTCTTCTATCTGTATTTGTTCTTCTCGCTTTTAAGTGTTTGTGTAGAATCTATACATATAAATAAAATTGGGGTGTCTGTTTATAACATTCAAATAACCGCTTTTTACTACATGCTTAAGAATCTACGGTACATACACCAAAATAGCATTTTTTACAATTTTTGTCTGTCTGTCTGTCTGTTTGTTCCGGCTAATCTCTGAAATAGCTGGAACGATTTTGACGGGACTCTTTTTGGCAGGTAACTGATGTAATAAGAGGCGCACTAGTTTAATATGAGCCTAATCACTCTAGCCTTGAAGATATTCAAAGTATGATCGAACGGGAAGACCGCAGTAGGCAAATTGTTCCAGTCATTCGATGTACGCAGTATAAATGACGAGGCGAAACACTTTGAAATAACCACGAAGCATACTACACTTTGAAGGTCAAAGTCGAATTACCATAGTTTTATGGTGTCAGAAGAATGTGAGAGATATCCCCCAAACCTTTACGATAACTTGGTACTTGACACCGTTTTTATTTTATTTTTGTTTTATTGTCACGTCACTTTTATTGGTAACGGTATAGCTGAACGTTTTCTGTCAGTTTTAGTGCCGTTTTCGTGTATCGATATGACCTATTTCAGAATAGGCTTGTTTTAGATTTAAATAAAATAGCACATTTTGATACATGTGAAGAAAGTTTGTTATTGCGTCCGAGGTGAAATTTGCCCGAGCTGTATTCGAGGGTGTTATGGAGTTGAATGCTGTAGTGACAAATTTTAGAGTGTATCAAACGATGTTTTTCAATAAACTTGCGAAGATATAAATAAAAGAAACCCCCAAGAGTTGCAAACTAACCCCAGTGTGCAACTCTTGGGGGTTTCTTAGCGTCGAACTTGATACGATAACTGTTGTAAACTTTTCGCTTTCGGTGGAGCGAGAGTAAAGAGAATAAAAGATTTTTACTGACTAAAACCCACCTGTATTTCTTCAGTTGCCGTAACCACGGTGATTCGTTCGAACAATTCTACCGCTCGTAAATTATACCTATAAAAAAAAAAAAAATTGAAAAAAAAGAAGAAAAAAATGAAATAAAAAAAAGAAACTTGAAACATGTCTCGTATTTTTATGTAAAGAATCTTAACTGTATAATGAAAAATGACGAAGTTATAAGCTAGTAACGTCAGCAAAAATACATAGTCACTGGGCCATCCGGGCGATTGAGGAGTTATTTTACTTCCGCACCCAACCGTGCGCTGGCTCCTAATGCCCGCTATGATCTGCCGTGACCTGTGTTGTACTTAGTGTTGGTGGTGTCCAACTTGTGCTTTTTAAAATTATTTCTGGGAAAAAATATAACATGGTGTAAAAATTATTGGAATCAATTCAGTTACTGATTCTGAAAAAAACAATAATATTTAGGTTTCGCACATACAATAGAAGGCGCCAGATAACCATGGAATAAAGTACATTGACCTTTTCTTAATATCTCTGCGTAGGTACCTGAAAAACAAACAATGAACTGCTTTTCATTATTAGGTCATGTAAAGGATCACGATACTTGCAATCTCGATTCAAGACGGCTTCATATCTTTAATTCCATTTTTGAAATTAAGAATGTCAACAAATGTGAGAAGGTCAATGACCGTTATTCCACGTTTACCCTAAGCGCACACTAGGCGACACGCGACAGCGACAGCTCGGCGACAAGACGCGACGACAGGCTGCAGCCGACAATTTCATAAATGTTGTTCAAAGCTTCGCACACTTGGCGTCAGAGTTGCGGAGTCGCGACGACAAGCTAATGACGTCGCACGCGCTCGCTACTTGTCGCCGCGTCTAGTGACGCCGCGCCGTGGATTGCTTCCTGCACGACTTTTGTCTTATGACAAGTCGAGAGCTCTGCGTCTAGTCGCGGCGACAAGACGCCCAAATGCAAACGACAACGCCTCAACAAGACGCGGCGACTAGACGCTGCGACAAGTCGCCTAGTTTGCGATGGCCTTTATCTGGCACCTATTATTATTATTATTAACTAGCTGTGCCCTGCGGTTTTACCCGCATCATTGGTTACTGCTCCGCTTCTATTAGTCGTAGCGTGATGTTATATATGCCTCTAACCTTCCTCATTAAATGGGCTATCTAACAGTGAAAGAAATTTTCAAATCGGACCAGTAGTTCCTGAGATTAGCGCGTTCAAACAAACAAACAAACAAACAAACTCTTCCGCTTTATAATATTATAATAATATATATATTAATATATAATATATATAGTATAGATGAGCCCATTGTGTCCCACTGCAGGGCAAAGGCCTCCCTTCCGTTATTCCACTCTTTTCTGTCCTTAGCCACTTCTGGCCAATTTATCTGGCGCCCTACCATCCTCCATCATCAGTTCTCAATGTACCTAGTGTCTACACAAATCAGTTTTCTTATCTCAGCTGTCTAATCTAGTATATAAAACAATAAAGTCCTAGGTAGAACCTCAGCCTGACAGCCGACTGTACTCATATGTTTACAAAGCTTCAGGGATTTTGTAGGATCCAATTATTTTGACCTTTCGATATTTTGCAGCGTCTACGTACGGTTAGGTTTACATTTTTTTTTTACCGACTTTAGAAATTAAGGTTCTGTGTTCATGTAGTAGATATGGAAGTATGCTTTTTGGTTTCTTGACTATATGGGTACAGGTATATTACCAACCCTCTTTGAGGCGTGGCTGGAAAGACCTCACGGCGTCCTTACCTTCCGCATGACGCAGGTCCTTACCGGACATGGTTCGTTCGGGAGTTTCCTGCACCGGATTCGTGCGGAAGTGACGCCCGGGTGTCGCCACTGTGCGGAATGCCCGGAGGACACGGTGGAGCACACAGTCGAGGTGTGCCCTCCTTGGGCGGAGCATCGCCGTGCCCTCGTGGGGGCGATCGGCGGCGGAGACCTCTCGCGCCGGGCCTTGGTTGAGGCCATGGTCCGGAGCGAGGAGGAGTGGCAGGCGGTCGCCGTCTTCTGCGAAGCAGTAATGCTCGCAAAGGAGGAGGCCGAACGCATCAGGCAACGGCGTTATCGCCGCCGCCGCCGCCGCCGCGATTCTGATCCCGATTTCCGGCCACCGTAGGCGCGGGCTTGCGGACAGTGAGCAATGGGTAGCTCGCTGTCCGGCCGTCCGGTAACTGTCCGGACCAAGCCCAAGTCGTCGACGGCGCGCAATGTTCCCGCGCGCCTCAAGGAGTTGTCAGCAACAGCAGGGACCCAGCCGGGTCGAAGCCTACTGGGGCCAGGGTTATCCGAAAGGGCGCTCGAGCCCCGGTATGAAGGCTAGAAGGAACGGGGTGGGTCTTTTAGTCAGTAAGAGTCTGACACTATCTCCCGCTCCGCCCAAGGGCGGGGGATGTCAATGCATGATCTTTGCCCACCATAAAAAAAAAAAAAAGTATTTATAAATATTTTTAATAATCTGAAAAAGTTTTAATCTTTTATCAAGATTTATTGTCTATTAAATAAACTACGTATCTTTTACTTACAAATTAATGTATGCCCACAAAAAGGTCAACATACTTTCTCAGACAAAGTTCAGTTCAATACTTTGCTTTTTGCACAAATGTTTACTTTTTCCCTTTTTTTTTCAACCTTATTTTCTTTTTTTTTTTCATTCGTGTTCAATCTTTTGCGAAATTTCATGCATAAATGAAGCTCTAGATCAATTCTTTCACCCGCCTCTCATGCATAAGGTTGCGAGTTCAAAGCCGAGCAAGTATCAACGTGAATTTTAAATTCATAGGTACTTTTGTAGGTTTATCTAAGGAGTGGAATACCCTGCCGGGGTCTGTGTTTCCTGATAGCTACAACCTTCAGGTCTTTAAGTCAAGAGTGAATATGTTACTTCAAGGCAAGCGTGCTTCATCGTCGGCCACATCATTGTTTACCATCAGGTGAGATAGTGGTCAAACGCGAGCCTATCAATAATAGAAAAAAAAATTGGTTCCAGATGTCATTCATAGATCTTTGACAGTCGTCACAGGAATTCAGACGCCAGAAAATCTGACCTTCAGTCTGTCAAAGGAGTATCGTGTTGCTCAGTAACTGGGTTGTGGAGGTCTGATAGGCAGTTGCTCCATGTAAAGCACGAGTATTCAGCGGTATCCAGATGGAGTAGAACCCGACCCCAAGTTAGTTGGGAAACCACTGTAGGCGCGGGCTTGCGGACGGCGAGCAATGGGTAGCTCGCCGTCCGACCTTCCGGTAACCGTCTGAGGCCAAGTCGACGACGGCGTGCACTGTTCCACGTGCGCCTCAAGGAGATGTCAGCAATCGTAGGAGCCCAGCAGGTTCGAAGTCTGCTAGGGCCATGGGTGATATGAAAAAGATCCCCGGGGCCCTGGAATTTTGTCAAAGAAGGAACAGGAGTGCATTTTTAGTCAGTTAAACTCCTCGCGCTCCGCCCGATGTCATTGGATGATTTTCCCTTAAAAAAAAGTTAAGAAAAGGTTAGGCAGATTATGATGATTTTATTTTTTTGTTTCGAAACACGTTCAGTATCAGAATTTGACGTAGTTTTTTTATTACAGCTGTATAAAAAAGCACAAAAGATTATTTACTTCGTTTCTTCATTGAAATCCATCTTTTTATAAACTCTTTGTGAAAACAAACAGACAGACGGACAAAGCTATTAACATTGTTGTTCTTGGCACCAAAAAAAAAATGACGAATTGTAATATATATTTTAGTACTACATAAAAAGCTTGAGATACATTAGCGTTAAGGAAATTACTGTTTATTGATATAGCTTTGATAAAATAAAAAAGTATTTCATTGATCTATAAAATTGGGTTAGAATAAATTATTTTCTGCTGGAAAAAAGTTTATTATTTTATCCCAAACACTTCACATCTCATCTCTGTCGAGTGTTTTTCTAATTGCTAGATGTGGCAGGATATTAGTACTTGAAATAGGCCAAGTCATTGACTTCTTCCACCTAATTTTTTGGTACTAGCTTTTGCCCTCGGCGTCGCCCGCGTTCCTATATAATACAGGGTGTACAGGAATGAACTCCACAAACTTTAAGGGCTTGCTCAGTAGACAAAACTGAACAATCTTCCACAAGATTATTTTTCATCATCACCACCAGCCTTTTTAATGTTCCCACTGTTGGGACTCAAGCCTCCTCTCTAGGAGAGTGAGAGAGAGTAATCCACCACGCGGGCCCAGTGCGTGTTGGTGAATGTCACATGTCTTCGAATTTCTGGTTTTAAGACATGCCGCATTTCCTTACGATGTTTTTCTTCACGGTTTTGAGAGCAGTGGTGATGAAAAAAAAAATTACACAAAGTAATGTGCCTGGCTGGGTTCGAACTCGCGACCTACAACTGGTAAGTCGGGGCCGTTACCACTCGGCCACCACTGCTCTTATTATTATTTTTCAGTGAAACGAAAAAAAAAAATCGGCCTCTCCATACAAACTGTCCAATCAAGTTTGTAATTTCGTATGGCGTGGTGATTTTTTTCGTTTCCTGAAAAAAAGTCTTGTGGAAAGTTAATCAGTTTCGGTTACTGAGCAAGCCCTTAAAGTTTATGGAGGGCTGTCCCTTATACCCTGTATATAGCCTATGTCACCAACTTTCTATCGGTGAAAAAATTTTAGCAATCGGATCAGACTTTCAGAGATTACCTCCTACAATAAAAAAAGCAATTTTTACGTCTTAAAATATTAGTTTAATAGAGATTTCAGAAATTATAAAGTTAAAATAGATCAGGGATCCTGCTATAGGCTGGGGATTATACGAAAGAGTTACTGTGGCCGTGAAAAACACTAAAAAAAAAAACACTGAAAAAACATAGATGGGTTTTTAGTCAGTCAAAGTCTGACATGCCCTCTTCTCACACCACAAAGAGCGGGAAAACTTGTCGCCACATCGACCGGTCCTGTGCGTCAGTTGCATCTGTTTTCCAAGACGTTCTCCAGGGCCTCAAGTCTGCTATTACAATAGTGTCAGAATGTTCTATTATTGATTTTGACAGGTTTTGGTAATCTACTAATATAATGGCATCATTATAACTTTCCAACGGTCAACCACTGACACTCCATTGAAAGAAATAGTATAGAATGGTAATCTTGTACACAATGAAAATTAATGTCTGACGTATGCGGTAGTCTGCTCAAATTTTGACAGTTTCTTTGATCAGTGTTAGGACATTAGAACGTCATTGTGCAGTCAGTGCTTTTAATAAGCTCGATATTGTCATTTTACTACAATTCTATTACGAGACCATTGACTGATGGATCGATGATTATGAATTAGCAGATTATGAACTTTTAGCAAATAAAGAATGGAATCGTGTTGGAATGACGAATTTATAAAAATTGCAGACTTAGGCCCCAGGTCATTGGTCTACCTCGTGACAGCCCTTCCAACGCTGCATTTTGTGGTACAAGATCTCCAGTCCAGAACCTTTCGGCCTTATCGACCATCTATTCTACAAGCAATGCACCTTGTCACGCCGCGTAAATTTGGTGATTTTTCGGGCTATTCCTGATACGATCATGCAAAGAAACTCCGAGCATAGCCCTTTCCATCGCCCTTTGGGTGACTGTAAGACTTCTGATGAGGCCCTTTGTAAGTGACCATGATTCAGTACCATTACTGAACACTTTGGAATATGAACGTTCATATATACTTTGAATCTTGGTAGGAAGTACATAAAAATGAAATAGGAGACAATATTTATTTTAACTGCACACACTTCACAGCCGTGCCGAAAAGGTTTATAACACTACAAAACTACGCCATACAGCGTTATATCAACCATAAGTACTGGCGATCGTTCGTTAACCTGGCCGTCACATAAACCAACCAAAGTCTACTCTGTATGTTTGTCTATGATGGTGGGCGTAGATTCACTCAACGTTTAAACTGCGTTTACAGATTCGCGCGAGTGGCGAGGCGAATTGGCGAGGACGCATGTGCAAACACCGCGTGCTATTCGCCTCGTGCATTTTGTATACAAAAACGAATGGAGAGTTAACTCGGTATTACGCAGACTGCAAAACTGACAAGCATTGTTTATTCTAAAGATAAGATAAAAGAAAATAAATGTTTTATATTTTGCAAATAGGTTTTGAAAGCAATTCTACACGTCAATCGTCAGGGAGTGTGCAATTGAATTGCACAATTTCAATCAGCCTAGTCCGTTCCATCATCGGACCACACGACATACAGCGTTGCGCCACCGGTACACAGTAGAACATCCCACCCATACGCACAAAGCGTTTTAAGAACACATTTATTATGCGTACAGCCAAGGAGTGGAATTCCCTGCCGCAGTCTGTGTTTCCTGATAGCTACAACTTAGGGATATTTAAGTCAAGAGTGAATAGGTTATTTCTAGGCAAGCGTGCTCCACCGTCGACCACATCATCGCTTACCATCAGGTGAGATGGTGGTCAAGCGCGAGCCTATCTACACTAATATAATAAAGAGGTACTTAAAGTTCGTTTTTTGTTTGTAATCTCCGAAAGTACAGTAGCCCGATTCACGTAATGAAAACCGTAACGAAATCGTAGCGATTTAGTCGTTTAGATCATTTCCGTATTCATATCCATCAATCGAGATTGAACGACACCGATTTTAAAGTCGTTTGAAATTCGTCGATAAAAAAAAAATGTGTATTACATTATCCTGGTAGAATACTTATTAATGTAACTAGAAATAAGTCGATAGATAGTGGATACCGCTTTTGGATAGGACTTCGATCGAACTACTATAAAACTTCAACGATATTTGGCTTGTTTGATTTTACGTGAATCAGGCTACTGGTCTGATTAAAAATATGTTTCCACTGACAGAAAGCTGCTTTATTCTTGAGTGACATAGGCTATATTTTATGTAGATACACGGAAGAAGCCGCGGAAAAACCTAATCAGTAATAAAAACCGGCCAAGTGCGAGTCGAACTCGCCCATGAAGGGTTCCGTAGCAGCAAGTAACATAATATAAAAGTTCTTGTAATATGTTGTAACTTTGATCGATGTTTTAATAATAGTGTATTTTTTTCGATTTATGACGCATTAAAAAAAAAAAACTACTTACTAGTTTTCGTTCAAACCAATTTTCGTTGGTAGTTTTTATAGTAATGTACATCATATATTTTTTTTAGTTTTATCATTCTCTTATTTTAGAAGTTAGAGGGGGGGGACACACATTTTACCACTTTGGAAGTGTCTCTCGCTCAAACTATTCAGTTTAGAAAAAAATGATATTAGAAACCTCAGCATCATTTTTGAAGACCTATCCATAGATACTCCACACGCATGGGTTTGATGAAAAAAAAATTTTTGAGTTTCAGTTCTAAGTATGGGGACCCCCGAAATTTATTGCTTTTTTTCTATTTTTGTGTAAAAATCTTAAAGCGGTTCACAGAATACATCTACTTACTAAGTTTCAACAGTATAGCTCTTATAGTTTCGGAAAAAAGTGACTGTGACATACGGACGGACAGACAGACAGACAGACAGACAGACATGACGAATCTATAAGGGTTCCGTTTTTTGCCATTTGGCGACGGAACCCTAAAAAGCTACCACAGGTCAGTTTACTTCAACGTATGGCAACGTATTGCTACTACAAAGTATTGCAAATGTGAAGTAAACACAGCGTCAGAGCATGACTCAAGGCATGTAAATAATTGCACCGTAGTGTAGAGAACTTTGTTAGCCGCAAATAGACGAACGTGAAACGTAGATGGAGAGGGAATTAAGACTTCGTCTGTTTACACAATAAAGCAGTTGTGTGACTGATTGTTGGAATTACATAAACGATTATACGATAATTACTGTTACTCAGGAATACAAGTCTTTGCTAATAGTAGCTTTTCAATTGGTCTGCTTCTGTCACAAAAAGTCAAAAAACTCACAGTTTATTGTGTGTCACAGTGGCCAATCTCAACCAACAACATACAATCATTCAATGACACCCTCCGCTCTTGGGCGGAGCGGGAGATAGTGTCAGACTCTTACTGACTAAAAGCCCACCCTGTTCCTTCTAGCCCTCATACCGGGGCTCGAGTTCCTTTTCGGATAACCCTGGCCCCAGTAGACTTCGAACCTGCTGTTGCTGACAACTCCTTGAGGCGCGCGGGGACAGTGCGCACCGTCGACGACTTGGGCTTGGTCCGGACAGTTACCAGACGGCCGGACAGCGAGCTACCCATTGCTCATTGGCCGGTAATCGGGATCAGAATCCCGGTGACGGTGGCGGCGGCGATAACGCCGTTGCGTGATGCGTTCGGCCTCCTCCTTTGCGAGCATTACTGCTTTGCAGAAGGAGGTGACCGCCTGCCACTCCTCCTCGCTCCGGACCATGGCCTCAACCAAGGCCCGGCGCACACACGCTGATCTGGGCGCGCGTCGGTCTACATACATTTTATATGAAAGCTAGACTTGTAGAGCTGCGCGAACATGAGCTGCGCGACGACCGCCTCTCGCTTAAAACTATTTCCGGACCATGTCAAACCCGGTGTCAGAGATCACCTCCACCGATCGCTTCTACTAGTACATGGTTGCCCAGCCCAAAAACACAGGAGCACAGGTGCAGGAGGTGATTATGTTGCAAAAATATCTGAAGGTACTTTCCGAGTCACTGTGTTACTTTAAGAGAATTGGTTTATTTATTTTAGCGATTATTTGAAGGAAATGTCATTGGGACGATTTTCAAGGCAAATGCCTTTTCGTCTTCTCAGTCGCTACACTGTTGGTAGAGTGGTCGTGGTCATCACTGATTTATTTATTATACAGCAAATGTATAATATGTCGCAGCCATCTGGTTAAATTAGCCATCCAATTGGACGCCAAGAACGTTCATTAAACGCCGGTATGCAATTGGATGCCTAGGCCGATAGTTGTTTGAACTAAAATCACTCAACGTTTAACAGATTGGCGTATTGAAAGTTAGCCCTTTCGAAATGACTGATCAAGGACTCAGCCAATTGATTCAAATTTAGTTCCGCTATTTACTGATTTAAATATTTCACTATTACTTGGTGGACACTATTACTAAAAAATAGGTTTATATAATTTATAAACTCATGGTTTCACTAAATTAAATGACTACATCACGTTCAGCTATCTGGTTTAACGTTGCGGTCAACGACTTGGCTAGTTGTTCTTCAGCCATTTCATCGAATGCCGGCGTTTTACGAACGTGATAGGCGTCCAATTGGATGGCTTATTTAACCAGATGGCTGCGACATATACATATGCTGTATAATAAATCAATCAGTGATGACCACGACCACTCTACCAACAGTGTAGCGACTGAAAAGACGAAAAGGCATTTGCCTTGAAAATAGTCCCAATGACATTTCCTTCAAATAATCGCTAAAATAAATAAACCAGTTCAGTGTGAGTCGAGTTGCGTCACATAATGTCAGACAGTGGAACCGGAATTCCCATTCATACGTGTTTCCTCGCTTCCGCCCTAGATTTTTGTCATGGCGGCATTTCGTCTGCCATGCCTTATTGAGAATTAAGTCTCGGGAGAATTTCATTATGTTAAAACCGTGGAGTATTTAAAGAGTTACATGTGCAAACCGCAGCATCAATTCCGTACCCCGTTCCACCTTTCAGAATATCAGCGCTACTTTATGTAACTTTTTTGTTAAAATATCAGAGATAGGAGCCTTTTTTGGCTCGCACTGATTTTATGTTCTAATTTTGAAATTTTGTTATTTGTTTTTTTTTATTTTTAAATTATTTATAGTAAAGTAGTTAACTTTGTTTATTTTATTGTTGTTTGTCAGTACAAGTTGTTAATAAATGTTTTTCTTTCTTTCGCTTACTTCAGAAAAGTGGGTACTTAATTATTATTGATGTTGTTCGTACCAATAAACAATTATTGACATTGTTCATACCAGAATTCACTTTCAAAGCCAGATCTTATTGGAAAAAAAAGGTCTTATAAAAAAAATTTAAAAAATTAATAGGTAATAGGGTATTAAAAATAAATACCACTTTATATAATTATGTATGTTAATTTTGAAAGGAAGAGCTCTTTAATTTTCCTCTCCCCCGTTTCCAACGGGGACTGTATGTAAGGATTGTCTCCCTCTTCCGAGGTGCATATCTTTCGGGAATGTGCAGATACTGCAAAACCTATTCATATTAATTTCAAAGACTAAATGTGACATTAACGCCATTTCAACACTACCTATTAACGTACAATAAAAACGTCTGCAGCCGCGGTGGCCCAGCTGGTTTCTTAAAAACGTATGACTTATGTCACTTCGTTCACTGTCATGCCACATACTGCGAGCTGTCAGGGTTTGTGCCAAATCTCTACTTTTACTTCTCGCTGAATTGAACTTGACAGTGAAATTCTGTAGAATTGGACTGTGCTGTAAAACGATGGATACTAAGAAAAAAAAGAAACATAACATAATGATGGTGTTCTTATTCTTTATTGTACACACAATTTAAATGAACAGTTACAAAATTAACACCGCGAGCTTAACCTACAACTTGGTTTTCTGACAGCAAACCACACAATTATGAAATAATTTTTTTTACATGAGGAACTTAAATGTACAGTAAAGAAAATAAATAACGAAAAATAAAAATTAAACACAGAAATTAAATCTAACTTAAAACTAACAATATACTAAACAGATATGCACAGCACCCTATACATTAACATAATATATACAATAAATAAATACGTATTAACATACATACCTATGTATGGACATACATACATACATATGGATGGTATGTTTGGGGTACTAGATGTCTACACTTAAAATCGCCTCACGGCTGTCGTCCGAGTGTCTTCGCAAGGTTCTGCAATACTTCGGTCACATTGCAAGAAAAGACGGTGGCAACCTCGAAAGGCTCATTGAGACCGGTAAAGTGGATGGGAAAAAGCCTCGCGGGCGCAGCCCAATACGTTGGTCCGACCAGATCCGCACCGCTCTTGACTCTACGATGTACAATGCCCTTCACACCGCCAGAGACTGAAACAGATGGAGGAATATCATAAAGGTTAAAGTGATGAAGCAGGGAGGTCACGACCCTCAGCATTGAGGAATACGACGCAAGGATTGCTAATATTATTTGCATTTTAATAATGGACTTTGTCAGAAGGCTTAAAGTCACCCGAAGAGCAGACGAAAGGGTTTCCTTATGTGATCATATTAGGAATGATGATTTCCGTAGGAGAAACAGGGTTACCGATGTACCTCGAAGAATCGTCAAACTTAAGCATTGGGCAGGGCACATTTCTTGCACACATTCCACGTACCTACAGGAAGACGTGGTGTTGGGAGGCCATCCACAAGGTGGACCGATGACCTGGTGAGGGTCACGGGAATCCGATGGATGCGAGATGGACAGGACCGGTCGTTATGGCGACACTTGGGGAAGACCTATGTCCAGCAATGGGCGTCTTTTGGTTAAAATGATAATATGCATTTTTTTTTACATACATAAGTTTTTATTAAAATTAATTGCTAGGAAATAATAAACAAATTAAACAATAACTTAAATAATTAAAAATAATATATACACTAAATTCCTAGCTAAATATGACGTCATAAAACTCCTCCGCATCGCTGTCGACTGGAAGTGTGCCCAAAAGGCTGGCGGCATTGCCATGTTGTATGGCAATGCTTATTCTCTGACCGAGGTAGAAGCCAGCCCTTGGGTCACGCGAAGCGTCAATTAAGCGTTTTGACAGTTCAATATGCAATTAAATAAACAACGAAGTACTACAAATACAACTATCGATGGACGTTGATTTCCCACGACCTTTCCCAGGTCTTTTGTCCACCTTCCAACGTTGCGTCTTCCGGTACGTAGTCACCGCTTTAGAACCTTTCGTCTTGCATATTATGAAAACATGCAAATGCATATAATCCGATGTCTAATTATTAGCAAGTTTTATCAACAGAAGCACAATACTATTTAATGTCAATTTAAAATAACGCAAAATCCGATAACTTCATAAATGTCATACTAAATAATGTCCAGTACTAGAAAACATCTTAAAATCAGATGTTAAATTTAATGGGACAAATCATATTTACTAATGGTACAGTTCATATTCGTGAGTGGTACAAGTCATATTTGTGGATGCATTTGTTATGCACTAGGGAACAAATGCGTCAATGCAGTAAATCATTATTGTGCGAATAGACATTATTATGATGATCTATTAAATGGTATGTTATTATTGTAAAGACAGATGTTTCTAACTGAAATAGATTTTGGCGAAGGTTTTATTGTTTTGTCTTATTGTAAGTACAACCATTTTTTTAAAACAGTAACCATGGAGTTTCTTGCCGGTTCTTCTCCATAGGAAACGACCAATTTCGAACCGTGCTCTAGCTTCTGATGTTTTATAAGTGCCCATGTAGGCCTATGTGAAGTAAAAATCCAAATTGTGTTGTTTATAAAAATAAGTTGCAATGAAAAGCAAGTTAACTCATGAGTTACATGTTGCATAGTCATATTTACATCATGTAATTGGGATAAGGCACACTTTTTTACACCTCAATTATAAAATCAAATAATAATTGTAGTTTATAGCACTGTAATTTTATTTAAAAACACTTAGGTAGTTTGTTTTTTTTTTAATAAAGGGCTACACTCGGAGTTGTCTTGTGATTGCATCAGGAAAAAAAAAGAAGAAAACATATACATTACCACAAATTTAAAATAAAATATCCCACAAAACCAAATAAGTCAACGTTTACTTATTTTTCATACATTCTCTCACAAAACCTCAGACATTTACGACACACGCGATGGATGCGAAACGCCAAGGGCTGTTCGGTGTGGTGACACTTGGGGGATGCATATGTTTAACCATAAACGTCCTTTGACTGAAATGATGACGATGATGATTTATCCAAATAATATTGGAACTGACACACTGCATTGATAGCGCATCGGTATTAGTATCTAAGTACGTACACACAAACATTCTAGTGACGCAAATAAAATTTATTTATCTATTAGGATCTCCAACAAAGGTAACACAGACACAGTATAAATGATTAGGCATGGGGTCTTTCAACGTGTGCTCCTTCAGTTACAGGAGACCACAGCATGCACATACAACTAGGTGAAATTGAGAAAAAAAAATGAATTTCACAAAAAAATACCAAAGAGATTCGACAAAAAAAAACACATTCCAATAAATCATATCAAATTAAAACTAAATAATAGGGTCAAGAGGGATACATTAGTCAATGGTCAATTTGAATTAATTAATTCGTTACAATTATTAAAGTCAAAGCTTATAAATTAATAATTAGAATTAAATAAGCATAATAAAAATTCAAAATTAAACTTAAGATATATTTATCAAAATAGATAATTTATTTATCCTAAAATAATGGAGAATTATTTTTAAATCTTAATCCATTATTTAAAAAAAAGGAAGTCAGTGATAGCGTGACGGTTGACAGTAGAGAATGGAAGAACACGTGCAAGGAATATGAAAGTGTATGCCAAAACTATAAATGTTTGGTACTAAAATTCATTGTTTATAGAATATGGAGATATTATAACTGTTTCCAAATTGAATACATCTGCTGCTGATAGAATAATATGGAATTAAAATACTTTTATTTGGTATAGACACAGCACAACGGTTATAAACACAAAAAGAAAAACAAATATAACACATACAAAATATATTCTACGTAAATAGTAAAAAATATATTTCGTGATTTCCAGGTCGGGGTCACCAAGTTGCCATGGCCAAATACTGGGCCAGGTAAAGAATTTGATTTAGAATAAAAAGAACTATTCTCTTCATTGACAAGCTAGGAATAAGACAAAATTGCAAGAAAAAAGAAATACTAAAACTGTGTTTTTTTTTTCTTGGGATTTTCATATTGAACCATCTAGAAATAAATAATAATCATATTACCTTATAACCTTTTTACATGTTGACACTATATATTTTTCTTTCTTTCTTTCTTTCATTATTATTAGTACTTTTAATCTCCTGAAAGACTGCAATTAAATTAAAACTTAACTGGTAAGTATGTCATATGTTACTATCGTACATTACAGCATATAGGCTACCCAAGTCACTACGTCATTTCAAGAATATTTTTTTTATTTAAAAATCACGGTCGTTTTTCGGCACGTGGTTGCCATTCCGAAACCTTTCGTCCCCATCGACCATCTGTTCTGCGAGCAATGTGCCTTGCCCACTGCCACTTAAGTATGGCGATTCTTTGGGCTATGTCTGTAGCATGGTTCTCCTGCGGATATCTTCATTTCTGATGTGATCACGCAAGGAAACTCAAGGAAAGAATTGCAGCTTAATTCGACCCATCCGAAGAACAATGTTACATTTGAAATTTACTAGGTTTTCAGGAGAGCCATTCAAAGTTCACCCCTTAAGTATGGAGTGAACTAACAATTCGATACGAACAATAATTGTTTCATATTAATTTGAAAGATTTACCTTAAAAAATATACATACAAACACTGCAAGATAGAAGCTTGTAAACAAACTCGATGCACATACACCGTGATGACGTATCACCGGTTGAAGAACTCATAACGTACCTTCCCACAGATTACCAATTAACTAGATCGTTACTCTCGATAGCAAAATAACCTAACTTCTGACTCACGATCGCGATAAACAGCTGATTTACCATGTACCATACAACAATCTGAAATATATAACCAAGATGTATGTAGAATGTGTCCAGTGGCGTAGTAGACTAAGGGCCCTGGGGCAAAAACTAACTGGGGCCCCTAAATTTTTAGGCTTTATTAAAAATATTTTTACATATTTTAAAAATGAAGAAATATATATTAACAATAAATAAATATTTTAAAAGAAGATTTATCATTAATATGCTCAAACACGACACACATATACACACACACACACATACACATACACATATGGAGACATAGTCGTCGTTAATACGATCGGCAACGATATCTTTCAAATCTTAATTACTGTGAAAATTATCTTAATTACCGGCCTCATCTAGCATTAATAGACGAAAAAAAAAATTGACGTGCAAAAGTGTTTTTATAAAACCTACTTGCAAAATAAAGATTATTTATCATTTATCACTGAATCTTCATGAGTAGGCTTTTCAACCAATACTGCAGTGGTCACATTATCTGATTCACTATTATTGTCAACAAAAATATTTTGCATAAAATTTTTCGTTCATTTAAAGCGGTTTGTTAATCAGGTTTTGGGGCCCTAAGATTGAGGGCCCCGAGGCACTGCCCCGCCTAGCCCCTTGGTAGCTACGCCACTGAGTCTGTCTGAAATGTCAAACAACTTGGGTAATTTAATGAATTGATCAAATTCTTGAAATCTGATATAGTCAACACTCGTTGAACAATCAAGGTTGCAAAGAGATGATTATTGTTTACTAATAGAATCTTATTAAAAGTATTGTATGTTGTACGAGTATGTAACTTATGTAACAGATTTTTTAGTTCGTTAAAATTTCCAAGTCGACTGACCACGCGACTTTACGTTAAGATGACGTCATTCCCATACGTTTCATCACTTTTGGACAGCGTTAACGATTGCAGAATAATAACTTGGCTAAGCGTGCTGGTTGTAACTTGGCTAGGGGGGCTGAACTGTTAAAGAGATGGAGCTATATAGGGTGTAAAGCTCCATCTCCTTTCTCGCTCACACAACTGACATTTTATCACGTCATGTTGAGACCCAGGTAACAAAAGTCCGCCGGGATTCTGATCCCGATTTCCGGCCACCGTAGGGGCGGGCTTGCGGACAGTGAGCAATGGGTAGCTCACTGTCCGGCCGTCCGGTAACTGTCCGGACCAAGCCCAAGTCGTCGACGGCGCGCACTGTTCCCGCGCGCCTCAAGGAGTTGTCAGCAACAGCAGGGACCCAGCTGGGTCGAAGCCTACTGGGCCCAGCGTTATCTGAAAGGGCCTCGAGCCCCGGTATGAAGGCTAGAAGGAATGGGGTGGGTTTTTTAGTCAGTAAGAGTCTGACACTATCTCTCGCTCCGCCCAAGGGCGGAAGATGTCAATGCATGATTTTTCCCCCCATAAAAAAAGGTAACAAAAGTCGACATAACAAAATACCTGACTAACGTTCTCGTGATTAACAGCTGATTCTCTTTGTTGTGTTCAGCGTGCTATATCTAAATCAGAATGTATATAGTAAAGTTTTACGTATGTAAACACTTGAGCTAAAAACAATATACTGATTAGTTTTGAGTTGGAATAATTTTCGTCAAGAGCGTCCTCCGTAAAATGTCGAGTTCCGTACATGTTTCTTTTGAGAATTGTGAGATGAGAAATATCTTTTTTATTTTTTCGGAACTGACTGTGAATTTCTTGAATAAACTTCTATGGGCTTTTTTATGGTAGGAAAATTATCCAATGATAACCCCCACTCCTGGGTGGAGTGGGAGATAATGTCAGACTCTTACTGACTAAAAGCCCACCCCGTTCCTTCTAGCCTTCATACTGGGGCTCGAGCTCCCTTTCGGACAACCCTGGCCCCAGTAGGCTTCGATCCGGCTGGGCCCCTGCTGTTGCTGACAAGTTTTATGGGCTGATGAATTATTTAAAATGTGGACACACATTTCCAAAAAATTTTTCCAATAAATGGAAATAAAGTAACTACAATAACTTGAAACTCAATTGCTTTAAATATCTACCACTAACTTCTACATTTTATAAACCATTTGGTTACATATGCGCGATAGATTCATTTTTTTGGCTTGTTGTTGCAATTCCTGTTTCCATCCCTTTCTTGCACATGCCAATACATTTTGTGAGAGTGAGAGGGACTAAGCTAAAAGAGTAATTGAATATCTTATGATGTTTTTATATGTTTCCCAAAATTTTAATGGCGTCGAATGACTGAACTGTGCGTTCGTTTCATGTTCGTTCGTGAGATATTTTGTCTTTCTATCCCGAAAACTTTGGCATCTTGTGTATTAAGTCATGCCGAAGACTAACCTAGTATAGTGCAAACCTTTCCTTTTAAAAGACGAGTCAGTCTAACCTATATTTTCCCACGACTTGTCAAATCTACACCGTGTACAAGTTGAATTTAAATAGTTCGTAATCTGTTACCTGAATCGCGCCAACACCACCGTGTACCACCATGTTTCCAAACTCTATTAATATTAGCTTTTGCCAGCGGCTTCACTAGCGCGGCAGCCGGTTTCTCCAAACGAATTTTGTACTCCCGTTTTATATCCTTAGGGGCTGAATATTGGAAAATCCTCTCTTAGTGCTTGCTTACGTCTAAAAAGGAAATCTTATGCAAAATTTCAATTTCATGCTCCGAGACCCTATAGTTCCGGCTATATATTTATTTAACACCGCTAGCAGAGACTAGTATCTACGTAAATAATTCTAAGCGCGATTTCTAACACCACAGAACCCTAAAAAGCGAAACTTCACGCTACATTTCGCGTCTTCCTGTTCTGTGAATTATTAATATATTTAACAAGAATCCAAGCTTTTATCTTATTCACCTTTGAAGTTTTAGCGGCCATGTTATTAATATGGAGACGGTGACGTAAGATGGAATTAATAGATCATTTTCTCCTTTTTTAGAGATCAAAGGAAAACTGAAGGAACTTTTTACTCGCGTTGGAAAGTGTTGATTAATTAAACGTTGTTTTTATTTCATCTTTAGGCTTAATTTTTATTTTACAAAAAAAGGAACCGGCCAAAAAAAAAAGAAAATAGAATTTTCCAAATCGGATCCTAGAAAGACTGAGTTCTGAGTTAACTTAACGCGTATAGTCCCGTGAACCATCTGACCGAAAATATGTGAACGCAACTCTCGCACTCGCCTAGGCGACAGTACGCAAATCTGTGCATTTATTTGCGGCCAGCAGCGCCCGGAAAGCGCTTTATATCCATTTTCTCTGCGAGATATTGATTGATTTACATATGTAATGTTCACTTTGAAGAATATTTAACCACCAATTTTTATGTGTAAAAATGTTTCTAAAGGTCCAAGCCGTTTCGAAGGAGTAGAGAAAAGTTGCGAAAAGTTGCGAAAAGTTGCGAAATTGCTAAATTTTTTTTTTTTGACAAAAGTTTGAATTGCTTGACAAAATAAAATGTTGATATTATTGTTCATGAATCTATAATAAACATATATTTTTTTCAAACCAATTGACCTAGCCGTTACGGAGGAGTAGGCCTCAGAAAATCACTGTTTTATGACACTTTTCGGGCGCTTGGCCCTTAAAACTCAGTCTCATTTTTTAAAAATACAACTGCTTTTTGTTATTGAAAAGCTGTGTTTGGCTACCACCACATGGTAAGTGATGATGTGGTCGACGATGGAGTACATTTGTCTAGAAGTAACCTATTCACTCTTGACTTAAAGACCCCTAGGTTATAGCTATCAGGAAACACAGACTCCGGCAGGGAATTGCAATCCTCAGCTGTATGCACGACTAATCTATTCTCAAAATGATTTGATAACTTTCTTTTTAGGTTATATTTACTATTTAAGTTATAATGTGTGGTTTTATATGGCAATTCTTGCTTGTTAAGCTGATCTGCCTAATATGTTTGGCCATTGCTTGGCGAAGGCCTTCCTCTTCCTTATCCACAGACGTTTGTCTCCAGCCAGTATCTCTAATAAAAAAAAAAAATGAAAAATATAAAAAAGTTTATTCACAGAAATACATATTTAGCACAATAAATATTACCTCTGCCAAACTGTAAAGCAGTTTGTTGACAGATGTAGCTCCTTTTGTCTAGCACAAACATACACATTCACCGATAACACTAAGATTTAAATTTGACTGTCAAATTTATAGAATCTCTACCTTCGTCATGGTATGCCGCGATGTCGCCTTTCGTGTGCGCCTTTCGGTGCCATCTGACTTATGCCAGACATGTTCAAACTAATCCGAAGTCCCTATAATTCAATCATTACCATCTTTCAGCCAAAAGACGTCCATTGCTAGACATAGGCATACCCCAACTGTCGCCATAACCACTGATCCCGTGCGTTTTGCATTCATCCGTTTCCTGCGACCCTCACCAGGTCATCAGTCCACCTTATGGTTCATATTTCTTCTGTGAGTGTGTATGTCACTGAACTTCTCTCAAACGACTGGACCGATTTTGATGAAATTTTTTGTGTATGTGTTCAAGGGGATCTGGGAATGGTTTAGATTCCCAATTTGGTAGGGTAGAGTAGGGTAGGATATAGTAGGGTATGGTAGAGTAGGGTAGGGTAGGGTAGAGTAAGGTAGAGTAGGGTAGAGTAGGGTAGAGTAGGGTAGAGTAGGTAGAGTTGACAGCTTAGATAAAAGGTAACTATTAGGCGGTACGAAGTTTGCCGGGTCAGCTAGTTCAATACATAAATAAATAATAATTTGACTGGCCTATTGGTCTAGTGGCCCTGACTGCTATGTCGAAAGTCGTGGGTTCGAATCCCACCCAGGACAAATGTTTGTGTGATGAGCATGATCACTTGTTCTGTGTCTGGTTGTAATTTATGTATATGTATGTATTAAGAAATATATAAGTATGTTTATCAGTTGTCTAGTACTCATTACACAAGCTCTGCTTAGCTTAAGACTTGACGGCGTTGTGTGATAGTTGTGGAATATTATAATTATTTTATTATTATTACTCATGCTCACTCATTTACATTTAATACGCAATAGCATTTAATTCAAGATATTTACTTCATTTCTAACTCCTTTTTCGCCTTACCGAGCATATCAAAACTTGGCAATCGGACCTGACAGTAATCACCACATAAGTCGGCCATTATAAACACAACAACACATGGCGATTACCCCAGCAACTAATTAAAATTCTTCCTACGAGGAAATACTTCCTCTGATAAATAAACTGAAACGAACATTATTTTTGAAGTGACGTAAATGAATTTAGCTACATTGGAAATACAACTGTGTATCTTGTAAATAGAGTTGAATTCTGGTTGCTGTGTTAAAGGGCTGGTTTGGCCTTGGAAGAAATGTGTAATGAAAACATGTGGCGTCGTATTGTGAGCGTTCAAGATCATTTTAGGCGCGCCGCAAACGTAGCAACTTTAGTTGATGTAACTGCAACTTTTAATAGTTAGCAGTTGCAGCAACAACCTACTAGTTTACGGTTGCTGCGATTGACGTTGAGTGAGACTGGCGCTGAGCACACCCTAGTGCGGCAAATTATTGAATTAGTAAACAATTTGAAATCATCAAGTCATTGCTACGTCTTTTTTTTTAGGTGAGAAATTATTCAATGACTTCTACCGCTCTAGGGTGGAGCGGAAGGGATTGTCTAACTTTTATTGTTAAAGCCCACTCTTTATTAAATTCTTTATTGTACACACAAAAAAATGTAATCACTTTGATTAGAAAATTCATGTACAAAGGCGTGGATAACTCAACAATCAGTTTTCTCCCAGCAATCCTTTGAGTGACAGACTACTAACTCCTTCGTTCCTTCTTTACTTTGCGGTTCAGGACTCCGGGTTTTCCTTTCAGAAACGAATCCATGGCCTCAGTAGACCCTGCTATAAGGCTCCCTAGGGTTTCGCTGACATCTCCTTGAGGCGCGCGTGACATAACGCGTCGTTGACAACTCGGGCTCGGTCCGCACAGTTACGTACCCAGTGCTCGCCGTCCGCAATCCCACGCCTGCAGTAGCTAAAAATCGGAGTTGGGATCCCAGCAGCTGGGCCGTGAGAGCCGTTCTCTCACGCATGCGGCCACCTCCACAAGCATTAGTACTACGCAGAAGGCGGCGACCGCTTGCTAAAGTTGCTCTGTCTGCGCAGCGCCTTAATGTCAAAAGTTTTGTTTCGATTTGTTTTAAAGACACGTGTTTCGGTGACGTTAATTCTGTGGTATTGATTGGTTTAATTATTTTATTGGTTTTGTTTGTGGTGGTATATTAATTAGGTCATATAAGGGTAGAATGGTGATCGTTGGCGTTGTTTAATTGTTTCTGTTAGGGGTTTTCTGTTTAAATATTAAAACTGTTTTTGACTAAGTTTTAAGAGCGTGTGTAAGTTTAACATTATTTTGAAAGGATTTAAAAATTTATTTTTTTACCAAGAAATGATACCCTCTTAGAAAAAAATTGACTCTTATATTAAACTTTTAAAAGTAGATTGTAGTGTCATTAAGCCTTATGTAGCTATTGACGTACGAGTATAGGCTAAGCCAATGTCTTTTTTTTCCGATTTCTTGAATAGAATAAAAAGTACAGTTGCCAACACGGATCTTGAACACTTGCGCAGAAGTCAAATATTCTGTCTCTTTAGTGGTGCGAAGTGCGACGCGGGGGCGGGGAGTGTCAGTGATTGGCTGGCCGCGTCATCGCGTCATAGACGTCACTCCTCATTCGTTTACTGCGTTGCTGCATTTATCTAACAACGAAGACGATTGTCTCGTCAATATATGGAATGCGCAAAGCGATCCCCACTTTGACGCCGTGCGTCCAAGATCCGTGATGGCAACTGTATCCTATGTACTTTTATTCTGCGAAAAAAAATATTAGGTTCTTATGTTTGGTTTTCGTTTTTTGGTTTGGTAAACCTTCATAAAACTTCCACCGTTTTGAGTGGAGTGGAAGGCTTGTCGTGACTTTTAGCGTGTTCTTTCACTTGCCTTTCGCATTAAATTGCAGCCCAAGCAGGCATCGGCCATAGCAGACCGCTCGTCATCCGGTGGCCGGGAATCACTCTGTAACTCCAGATACCCGGGTATATCCCATTTTGGAGTACGTTACTTTGAGATGATTTTCTACTCTCACGCGGACAAAACCACTGGCAGTAGCTAGTAAATAAATAAAATACCAACAAGACTGGAACAAGCTACTCCATAACTCTAATCATAGTTTCACTGGTCTAGTGGTTAGTGTCTCTGACTGCTATGCCGAAGGTCGTGGGCTCGATTTCCAACTTTTAACAACTTTTGTTCTATGACTTAAAAATTTATCTTAAATTGGTTCATCAGATTTTCAAAATAAAAAAAAGGCGTGTGGCACTCGGGGACTAACGCGGTAAAGCTATTGCGTAGCATTTTTATCAACTTATGCAATTATAATTATTTATTTATTTTATTTATGCAGTATTTTCTTTTCTTTGTTTTTTTTTTTTCTTTGATATTAACTGAAGTTACACTTTCACACATTGAATTGAATTTTGATTGATTGTTCACTCAAAAAACAAATGAGTGATGATGAGAAATTCCGTAACGAAAATAATCTAACACCCCCCGTGTTAGGTTATTTTCGTTACGGAATTTCTGGATTCGGTCTCCACGGTCAAGGCCCGCGATAGAAACTAGGCAATAGCTTAAAAAATTATATTTAAATTGAACGTTCTAAATGTTACGAAGTCTATTTAAAACAAGCTATAGTACAATAGGGTGCGTGCGCGGGTGGCGTAAGTGGGTACAGCAAAATACAGAGTTGAAAAGCTTTAGATAGAACAACTTTTTTAAAGGTATGTTTTTGGTAAATTTATTATGTTTTGTAAAAAGTCATAAAACAAAAGTTGTTGTTTATGATGTTAGTAATACAGTCCTTTTTTTTTTTTTTTTTTTTTAATTCAGATAAACTAATGCTTGACTGCGATCCCACCTGCAAGGTTATTAGTGTTTTACTAATAACACTGTATAATAAAGAGGTAAAGTTTGTTTTTTTGTTTGTAGGAGGTAATCTCTGAAAGTACTGGTCCGATTGGTACAATTTTTTAACCGATAGAAAGATTTTACGTACGCGGGCGACGCCGCGGGTAAAACCTAGTACTATATTATGTCTATTCTATTTTCCATTGCCGATATCATAAAGATGAATGGACGAAGTTTCACAATAGGGACGCGATGGAACAAAATGGCTCCCAGACGGAGTTTACCAACTAATTGCAATACTTCGGAAATTATGCCGAGATATTAATTATTAGGCGGACCCGCGGCTCCGCTCGGGTATTACTTCCGGGGTCTAATGTTACATGGGAAGCTATGGTTAGGTTAGGTTAGGAGTTACTAATGGTTCATTTATAAAATATAATAATAGTCACACTAAAATATTAAATATTATAAATAGGTAAAGTTTCTTTTTTGTTTGTAGAACTGGTCCAATAGGCTAGTTGCCGTAAAAATGTAATTAGTCTGTCTTTTAAATTATTCAAAAATAAGGGACACGTATTTTTTTATTTGTAAATTAAACAAAAAATGACAAAGATATAGCCCATTAAAGTTACGTGTAATGTCACGCCGTGCTGCATTTTTTCGCCCGGGGCGTGTTTCGCTTTCACCCACCTCTAAAATTGATCATGCTACGCCTCTGTGTATATGCTTCTTACTTTTTTACGCCAAAACGTCTGGACATACTAAAAATCTGTAACATGTGGACGCACGAGTGTAGTGAAAGCGCATTGGAGGAAATAAACTTCGAAGTCAAAAAGCAATGAAAACGTCATGAAGTATGCATGTCTGCGCTGAATCTATCCTCACTAACTAACTGGCTGGAATACCTTGATTCTTTATTCAGTTTCCGAGAACTGATTGAGTTGTAACTCTACTGTGTTTTTAATTCTGTATTAGCATTTTCCTGTCTGTGTTTGAATGCAATTTTAAATTATTACTATCTATTATACTTAATTAAATCGTTTATTTCCAACTAAATAATTATAATTACAGTAAATTAAAAAAAAACCCTACGCTAATTATAACCAACTAAAACCAAACTATAACATGGCATCAAAAAACTCTTCCACATCGCTGTCGACTGGTGATGTGCCCAAAATGGTGGCTGGCGGCATTGCTACGCTGTATAGCAATGCAATTTTTATATTTACCTTATAGATTTAACTTTTGTTCGATGCAGCTAACAAAAAAAAAAAAATGCAATACACAGGAGCACGACAAAATTATAAATACCTTTATGTAATTAATTTTATCACCACTGCTGTCAAAACGGTGAAAGGAAACACTGTGAGGAAACCGGCATGTCCTAGAATCAAAAATTCGAAGGCATGTGACATCTACCAACCCGCACTGGGCCCGCGTGGTGGATTACGGCCCATTCCCTCTCTTAGAGAGGAGGCCCGAGCACCAGCAGTGGGAATATCATAAGGTTGATTATGCTATGCATATACCATGAACGGCGGGTATACAAAATAATAGCATAATCAGCCTGGTTTTAGAATGGAAAGGTGTACCGATGACCTGGTGAGGGTCGCGGGAGTCTGATAGACACGCAGGTCCGGTCGTTGGAACGACATTTGGGGGAGGCCTATGGCTAGCAGTGGATGTCTTTTGTCTGAAATCATGATGATGATAATCAGCATTATAATGTTCCCACTGTTGGGATTGAGGACTCCTTTCCAGTGATCGGAAATCCATCACGCGGGCCTAGTGCGGGCTTCGAATTTTCGGTCGAGACACACAAAGTAAAGCGCCTACCTGGGCAGTCGAATAGCTAGGCGTGGGCGAAGTAGGGGCTCGCTCGCGGCCTCGCATCAAAAGGAGCCTCACATAAGCGAGGGCTCTTTGAGAACGAGGTTTTTTTTGTAATTGACAGGCTTGCGTTTGACCACAATTTTACCTGATGGTAAGCGACGATGTGGTCGAACACTGAGTTGCGACAGCCGCTGTCTCGGTTTATGAAAGAAAATGGCCTTGCTGATGTGCCCACGTCTAAACTAGTCCACGCTACACCCCTGTACCTGGGTTTGGAAATTGAGAAGATTCGTAAATCTGGTCCCTTACCACTGAGTCACCATAGTTCAGACCATAGATTATAAGAAAGGAGTTTTGTTTTTTTATATTTCTATGGTTCAGACAGAAATAAAAAGCAGTTGTTTAATTAAGTCTATTTGTTTTTAAACCAAGATAAATTACAAACATTCTGATAGTATGGGAAATAGCTGTATACGTAAAGTGCAGACGAACGCAGTTTCATTTGGATCCGTTTAAAAATGTACATCGGCGGTAATCGAACAAATTATTCGTAATATGTCTGGCACAAATGGCCAATATATTTAGTTTTGTAAGTGAAGAAAGTTTTATTATAAACACAGAGATTTATTTCATAACGGCTTGCATTAAAAACGAAATTATTGCATTTACTTTTTTCATTGGCAAGTTGACAGGTGAATGAAAACAGAGAAATGATAAAAACAATTGTTTGGTATTGTGAATTGTAAATGCGTTACGCGTGCTAATAAACAGATAGACGCGGTGGAGGGGCGTTCTTTTTTAATATGTAGGTAATAGTGGTATGTGGTGATAGTGATAATAGTGTCAGTGAGATAGTGATAGGTAGTGATATTGTTATTAATACTTACATCATCATGATCATCATTTCAGCTGAAAGACGTTCAGTCAAAATCAAAATCAAAATCATTTATTTCAAATAGACCATTTGCAGGCACTTTTGAATAGTCAAATGTCGGTCAGTCCAAGAAAAGTGAAGCTAAATTGCACGTTCCAAAGAGTAGGTCTCTATAGAGAAGAACGTCCACAACAAGAAACTCCATGGACACTCTTGTGTTGAACATAGGCGTGTGTCTAGTGCGCCTTACCATCAATCATTGAATCACTGCTTACCATCAATTGAGATCGTAGTTCAGCACTAGTTTATATAAAATAAAATAAAAAACGTACATAGGCATCCCTTAAGCGTCGCCACTACAAAAATTGGAATGTGTAAAAGGAACTGCGATAATGGTCACAGTGTCAAGGAAAGAGTGGAAGGAAGCCTTCAACCTGCAGTAGGATTGTCAGAGAATGGGCAGCATTCTTTCAACAACCACACTGCGTTCGCCAATCCGTCTGCCAAGCATGGCAATTATGGCAACCCCTCCCCCTCCCACACATGATTATACTTTGCTCCGTTGCAATATTTTATGACTAGCTAGAGTGATTCCATTGATTTAAAAAGGAGGTGGACCACTCAAAGTATCCGTAAAACAGCCCAACTTACAAAAATCATGAAAACACAAGACTACACAGTGTACTAGACTTCTGCGAAGCAGTAATGCTCGCAAAAGGGGAGGCCGACCGCATCAGGCAACGGCGCTCTCGCCACCACCGGGATACCGATCACGATTTCCAGCCGCCGCAGGCGCGGGCTTGCGGACAGTGAGCAATGGGTAGCTCGCTGTCCGGCCGTCCGGTAACTGTCCGGACCAAGCCTAAGTCGTCGACGGCGCGCGATGCTCCCGCGCGCCTCAAGAAGTTGTCAGCAACAGCAGGGGCCCAGCCGGGTTGATGCCTACTGGGGCCAGGGTTATCCGAAAGGGCGCTCGAGCCCCGGTATGAAGACTTGAAAGAACGGGATGGGTTTTTAGTCAGTAAGAGTATGACACTATCTCCCGCTCTGCCCAAGAGCGGGGGTTGTCATAGGATGATTTTTCCCATCGAAAAAAAAAAACCAGTTTACTAAAAATACTGCGTAACATTCATATCCAAACCAACTATATTTATTGACCTCCATAATAATAAAATGAAAACAAATAATCACTTAAAAATATGAGTTGGGCAAAAATTTATGGGCGAAGTCGAAAATTAATGCATCCTGCCCACGTAAGTGTCAGTTTGGGCAAACTTGTGTTTTATGAGAATCATAAAGAATAGGAAAACATTACTTATTGTGTTAATATAAATCAACGCCTATTGGTTTCGTCAAATGAGTTTGAATTATGAGTTTTTTGCATTTGGTTCAAATCTAATGTTGCCAGGTCCATTTGGATAAAAGTTGGGACAGATGGTAAAACAAATCGGGATTTAGAGTTTTAGATCGGGACAAATATTTTTTTTTTTTTATTTTTTTTTTTTTTTTTGTTGAAAATCATCCAATAACTCCTCCGCTCTGGGGTGGAACGAAAGGGCGTGTCAAACTTTTACTAAGTTTTACTCAGTTAGATTTCTTCAGTCGCTCTTTGAGTTTCAGGGTATTTGATTTATAGGGACATTTAACGTCCCGATCAGGTGCAAATCGGGACGCGTCCCCAGACCCTTAAAAATCGGGATATCCCGCGCAAGTTAGGTCGCCTAGCAACACTATTCAAATCCCGTATCTAGGCTGTACATAGAGTTGGGAATGCCATAATCGCAGCGATTAGGTCCCTTTTCGACGACTGAGATGAAGGTGAGAACGCCGTGGTACTTCTATAGTCACCAGACTCGGCAGTTTGGGAGGTTCTTGTTTTGAATTCTCCTGAATTCGTCTGGGTATCACTATTGCACGGATCGCCAGGAGGACACAGTGTAGCATGCAGTGGAAGTGTGCTCTGCTTAAGCCAAAGACCATCGAGTCAAAGTGTCTTCACGGGGGCAGTGGTTAACTCACGAGTAAAGCCTTGGTTCAGGTCATGGTTCGGGGAGAGAGGAAATAGGATGCAGTCGTCTCCTGTGAAATAGTAATAATAAGAGGCTGCACGCGTGAAGAAACAGACTTGCTCACCCCTTTACCATCGTGATAGGGAACGTCCCGGCCGTCAGGAGATGCAGAGTGATTCCCAGCTCATGTAGGAGGCTTTCGGACTACAAGCAATGAGTAGCTCGTCGTTCGGCCGTCCAGTAGCCATCCGGATCGAATCCAAGTCGTCGGACATCATGACATGACGGGATATCATAGGATTTGCATTTTGATATTGCTTTTTTTACGCTCGCCTCGCGGTCTTCATATTTCTTTTTCAGTTTGTCTTTTTGCAACAAAAACTATTGTATAGATTCTCATGCAGTTTCCACCAGTAGATGGAGTAATTCATGAGCAAAGTTTAGGTTTATAATACTTGCATATTATAGAAGAAAAAATCCGAGTATTTCAAAGTTTACTAGTGAACACCAGTATGAAGATGGTGCGTTTTGCTAGTAGCCAAATACAAATAATACCAAAATATAACGCCTCCTCACTGAACCACCCGAATTTCCCTCCCGTATGTCCCCTCGCAATGAACTCCAAGAATGTTGAAACTTTAATTTGTATAAAGGTTCCCACATACAAGCGCAACGCGACTGAGAAAATGTTGAAACAACTCTTCTCGTAGACATTTTTGAACCACGTCCATGAAAATGCATGTGACGTATCGACTGTAGCGACATCTATGGCTTCACTTAAAAACTAATCCTGCATCACGCAATCAAAGTTCTCCGCGCGATTTGAATATATACGACAGCCTGAAATCATCTAGTGGGCAGTTGCCTACCAGACATAACAACCGTCTGGCCGCAGGATCCTCCCTTTTCAACGGAGGTTTGCGGGATTTAACTCTCGGTTTCGCATACATAAATATAACATAACATAAGCATAGCATAGTCCTTATGATGTTACCACTGAGACTCAAGCCTCCTCTCTAGAAGAGAGAAATAAAAATATAATAATATATATCACAATTATCACACAACGCCGTCTAGTCTCCAGCTAAGCAGAGCTTCTGTTATGGGTACTAGACAACTGATAAACATACTTATATATTTCTAAATATATACGTAATAATAGATAAATTACACCCAGACACAACTGATCATGCTCATCACACAAACATTTGTCCATCGATCATCTTTTCTGCGTGCAATATGCCCTGCCCATTGCCATTTAAGTTTGGTAATTCTTAGAGCTATGTCGGTAACCTTGGTTCTTCTGAGCATATCATCAAACTTCTCAAAGTGGGCTGTTTTTTTATTAGGCTTATAGCTAAAAGAGATTTTTTACAGACAACCTTTGGATGGACATGGGTCAGAAAGTCATGTCTATATGTTGGAAACTTTAACTTTATACTGATCGAGTCGAAGCTCCAAAGTTATGAGCATTGACGACTTACTAGCCGGTTATCTATCGATTACATTTCGGGGTGTGTACGTCAGAAATGCATAATTGAATAAAATGAAACCCCTTCTATCGTCTGACCTTTCGATAAATGGCGATGCACCGCCGTTACATGGTGGACAGCCCACCCTATTAGGTACTCACAAATCATTTAAGGAATGTATTCATTACCGGTTTTCTACCGGTTGCATTTCGGATAGTGTGCGCCGGAATTACTTACATAACCTAATTCCGCCAAGCCCGTTCCTTCGTTGGATCACCAGGCGTACGGCGATGTGCCACCGGTACATGGTGGACATCTCACCTATACTAAACGTTTTGGGAACACATTCATTATGCGTAAAGCTAAGGATTGGAATTCCCTGCCTGTTGAATGTTTTCTGATGACAACCCAGGATTCTTTAAGTCAAGAGTGATTAGGTTTTTTTATAAGTAAGCGCGCTCCACCGCTCCATCAGCTGAGATGGCTGTCAAATGCAAACCTGTAATCAATAAAAAAAAAACACTGTGCATATATGGAATTTAAGAATTCCCTGCCGAAGTCTGCTTCCTAAGAGTAACAATCTGGAAGGTTTTAAGGTCTAGTGTAAATATATTACTTCCAGGCAAGTGTGCTACAACGTCAGCCATATTATAGCTTACTATCAGCTGAGATAGTAATCAAACGAAAGCGTAAAACAAATAGATTATTCAAGTACCAACACGTAATAATCTTTTTAGGCTGTTAAAGCTGGCAAATAAATTTTATGGCTTGGTCGACTTGGTTCTTAGAGGTGCACGGTGCGGCGAGCTGTGCGGGATCGGTAAGTGCGCGCCTTTTCGCTGGGACAAGCCGTGGCATGCTTCAAAGTTTCAAACATATTCATACTTTTGATCTTACCGCTCGCCGCCTCGCGCTTAGCTCCCGCTCACCGTGACCTGGCCGTTATTTTTTTTTAAATATAATTGTAGAACGAGCCGTAATCCACCACGCAGGCCCAGTGCGGGTCGGTGAATGCACCTGTCTTCGAATTTTTGGTTCTAGAACACGCTGGTTTCCTCACGATGATTTTCTTCACCGTTTTAAGTGGATTACGGCCCGTTCTCTCTTATAGATAGGAGGCCTGAGTCCCAGCGGTGGGAACATTAAAAAGCTGATTATGCTATGCTTATGCTAATTGTAGAACGATTTTTGTCAACACGACTTGTCGCACTGTCGCGCTTGTCTATAGGAGCCTTAACACGGCAGACCAAAACGGTTGGAGACCAAAACGGTTGACACATAACTGCTGTACTTAATACTAGTCAAGGGTAGTATGTTGACGACGTCATAAACGGGGGCCATTCGGTTGTGGAAGCGCCAAACTGGGGTGGATGCGTAGTTTTGTTGGGTGTAAAGAATTTCTGGATGTTTTAAGTAAAGTTGGGGTTCTGGATGTTTTGTTTACAAAGTTACACTAAGCTAAGGAGAGCAGTGGTAGCCGAGAAGTAATGGCTTCGACTTACGAGTTGTAAGGTCGCGGGTTCAAACCCTGCCAGGCGCATTATTTTTTGTAATTTACTTCATTACCTACTACTGCTTTCAAAACGATGAAGAAAAACATCGTGAGGAAATCGGCATGTCCTAGAACCAAAAATTCGAAGACATGTGACATTCACCAACCCGCACTGGGCGATCGTGGTGTATTATGGCCCATTTCCTTTCCTAGAGAGGAGGCCTGAGTCCCAGCAGTGGGAACAATAAAAAAAAAGGCTGATGGTGATGATGACTAAGCTAAGGTAGTCTGATTTGTTAATTCACACTGACCGTATATACACGATGGGATTCCGAATTATTCGAAAGAGTTTCCATAACCCTGGAACGCAAAGGGTGGATTATTAGGTGTGGTATATCTGGATAGCGGTAGTATCCCACTCCGGGTAAAGTGAGAGACAGTGTGAGACTTTTGGTGATCAAAACCCTTCTGCTTTCTTCCTTGTCTCTCTTCGTTTCTTCAGTTGCTATTAGCATTCTAGAGCAGTAAATCTTTCTACCAATACCGGTAATAATTTTAGTGTTTTTGTTTCTATTGTTTTTTTACCACAACTATCCCACAACGCCGTCTAGTCCCAAGCTAAGCAGAACTTGTGTTAAAACATACCTATATTTATAAATACATACATATTATAGATCAATTACACCTAAACACAGAAAACATGGTCGTGCTCATCACACAACATTTGTCCTGGGTGGGAATCGAACCCACAACCTCCGGTGTAGTAGTTAGGGCCACTAACCACTAGACCAACAGGCCAGTCTTTTTATACTTACGTCCGATTTCTTTTTTGAAACATATACGGCAGAATAACGTAACGTTATCAAAATTTTCCATGTCAGCTAGTAGTAAAAAAAAACTAATCACTAACATAATAAAAAGAGTTTTTCCACAAATAGTTCTCCGCAAAACCTAGGTTATTCACCGTCTAGGTACCAAATTAGTGTTTATAGGCCGTTGGGGGTGTGCCGGTGTTAAATCTAGACTCGTTAGCTGTCAAACTGTCTGCTTGAAGTCTATCCAGCTTTTAGTGTGCCAGAATGGATTCGTACTGAAATAATTATTTGTTGTGTTGCGAAAGGTGGACAGATTAAGCTTCTCCATCCGTTACTATCTTGCCAGGGACTTAGTTCGCGAAATAATACAATCAGCGTTTCAATGTTCTCACTGCAGGGACTCAGGCCTCCGCTCTAGGAGAAGGAACGTCGGACGAGCCCAGTGTAAGGGGATGAAATGGGGTCAAAATTCAGTCTAGTCTCTAGCTAAGCAGAGCTTGTGTTATGAGTACTAGACAGCTGATAAACATACTTATATATTTATAAACACATACATATTACAGATAAATTACACCCAGACACAGAACAAATGATCGTGCTCATCACACAAACATTTGTCCTGGGTGGGAAACAAACCCAGGACCTCCGGCATAGCAGTCAGGGCCACTAACCACTAGACCAACAGGCCAGTCAAACAGTTCAGTTTAGATCGTAAAATGGATCGTATTAAGAGCTCATGGTAGTGCTTCTGTACTGACCCAGACAATAAAATTAAATTGCAAATGCTTGTAATAGCTGAGAACTAAAGTAAGTATCGTCAGCTGTTACATTGTTGCTATTACGATGCGTTCTATATTGTCACTGATCAAATGCTGATGTTTAACGAGTATATGCACCTAGCATTTGCCTGCGGCTTCACCCGCTTACTTAAAATATAGTCTATGTCACTCAGGAATAAAGCAGCTTTCTATCGGAGGGAAAAAAACGCAATTGGACTAATACTTTCAGAGATTACATCCTAGAAAAAAAAACCTCTTTATAATATAAATATTAAAAATATTATTACGTATATTATTTTATATATATAATGTAGAAGTGTAGATAAATTATACTCAGACACAGAAATAATGATCATGCTCATCACACAAACATTTGGCCTGAGTAGGAATCGAATGCGCGACCTCGGTATAGCGTTCAGGTCTACTAACCACTAGTCCTTCAGTCATATATTTAATATATTTGACTAGGTTTTGCTAGCGGCTTCGCCCGCGTACATAATATAGCCTATGTCAGGCAGGAATAAAGCAACTTTCTATCGGTGAAAAAATTTTAGCAATCGGACCAGTACTATCAGAGATTAACCTCCTACAAATAAAAAAACATAAAAAAACTGTACCTCTTTATTATATTAGTGTAGATTAGAATATAAAAATCAGAAATAAATAAATAACAGATTTTGATTTTGTGTGAGAACGATACTTAAAGAGACTTGCACGTTAAAAGCATTCAGAGTAAATATTTATTACGTTGTTACCTACATCTGTACCAATACTCCACATGCGGTTACCAGAAAATTAATCAATCCACTCATTACAGAATTAATTAAACTGAAACATTCAATAATAATTAGTTACACAGTGCTAATGGTTTATCCATCGGACTTTGAGTGAACGTTTGAGGTAATTAATTATTTATATTGCCGTACGGGATGCCAATGTATATATTATTTATTCAAGTAGGAAATAGGTACGAGTATTTTGATTACGATTTCTGATATTTGTATCGATGGATTTTTGCATATAATATATTTGGTATCATTTTTATTAGGGTACCAAACCGCCTCAAGGAGTTATCAGCGACCGCAGGGCCCCAGCGGGGTCGAAGCCTGCTGGGGCCAGGGTTAGTTTCGAAAGATAGCCACGGTACGAAAAGCAACGAAGGAAAATGAGTGGGTTTTTAGTCAGTAAAAGTCTGACACTATCTGCCGCTCCGCCCAAGAGCGGGGGATGTTATTAGATTATTTTCCCACTGGCAATAAAAAACTTTTATAGTATCACTATGTTGTCCGTCCGTCTGTCAGTCAGTCTGTCTGTCTGTCTGTCTGTCTGTCTGTCTGAATGAATAAATGAATCTTGAATCACATTTTCTAGCTAAATTAATTTTTGTCATCCAAAAAATATGTGTACGACAAATGAATCTTAACCTTTCAATCGTGGAAATTACACACACAATAGAAAGACAATAGGTGCGCGAATGCGGGCGTTCGTGCACCTATTGTAACGTTACCATCAAATAGGTAATTTGAAAACTTACTTAATAGACTTTATTATGAAGGATTAATGTAACCTAAAGGGCAATGGAAAGGGCAATTTTTTTTAATTGATATAAGCTAGAGCTTGACTGCGATCCCACCTGATGGTAAGCAGTGATGCAATCGTAGATGGTGAGGTTCATTAAGATCCTATTCACTTTAGCCTTTAAGACCCGTGAAGCCTCTCTCTTAAGTTTTGAAGGCTCTTTCCTTGCGTGATCGCATCAAGAACGAATTCTTTGCAAGTGAATCCGGTGACACAAACTAGTATTATACAGAGGGCTGGCTCGTTCTTCGTCCAAAGAATTAGCATTACCATTCAACATGGCAATGCTGCCAGTCTTCTGGGCACATATCCGGATGACAGCGATGTGGAGGAGTACTTTGACGCCTGAGCGTGCTTTGTCATTTCGTGTCACAGTTAGGTTTTAGTATAAATAGTTTATTTAGTATTTAAGTTTATGTACATATGCATTAACCTTTCAATCGTGGAAATTGCAGACACAATAGAAAGACAATAGGTGCGCGAACCGGCATTCGCTTGGGGTTTCATAAATAAAAAATATTTAGAAAGTATTATATACTTCCAACTGCTAAAGTCCAGATTCGAACATAAAAGAAAGAAAGAAAGACAAAGAGAAAGAAAATATCTGCACCGCAGCGCTTTTCCGGCCGTTATTAGGTTCCGCATGGCGTGCAAGCATTTCCTTTTGTCGTAATATTGAATTTCTAGTTTGTCTTCAAATCGATGTAAAAAAAGATGAAATGCTGCAATATTGTGCAGGCGGTTATTTGAGTGTTTTGCGATATAAACTTAGAACATAACTTTTATTTGGAAACTGACTTCTACTTGCGGCGTCGCTAAAGTAGGCGCCAGATACCCGTGGAATAACGGCCATTGACCCTTCTACATTTGTTGACATTCTTAATTTAAAAACCGGCCAAGTGCGAGTCGGACTCGCCCATGAAGGGTTCCGTAGCAGCAAGTAACATAATATAAAAGTTCTTGTAAAGTGTTGTAACTTTGATCGATGTTTTAATAATAGTGTATTTTTTTTTTGATTTATGACGCATTTAAAAAAAAAACTACTAACTAGATTTCGTTCAAACCAATTTTCGTTGGTAGTTTTTATAGTAATGTACATCATATATATTTTTTAGTTTTATCATTCTCTTATTTTAGAAGTTAGAGGGTGGGGGGGACACATTTTACCACTTTGGAAGCGTCTCTCGCGCAAACTATTCAGTTTAGAAAAAAAATGATATTAGAAACCTCAATATCATTTTTGAAGACCTATCCATAGATACCCCACACGCATGGGTCTGATGAAAAAAAAAAATTTGAGTTTCAGTTCTGTGTATGGGGACCCCCAAAATGTATTGCTTTTTTTCTATTTTTGTGAGAAAATCTTAATGCGGTTCACAGAATACATCTACTTACAAAGTTTCAACAGTATAGCTCTCATAGTTTCGGAAAAAAGTGGCTGTGACATACGGACGGACAGACAGACCGACAGACAGACAGACAGACAGACAGACAGACATGACGAGTCTATAAGGGTTCCGTTTTTTTGCCATTTGGCTACGGAACCCTAAAAACGGAAATAAAGACATGAAGCCATGTTGAATCGACATGTATCGTGATCCTTTACATGATCTAGTAATGAAAAGCAATTCATTGTTCGTTTTACGGGTATCTGCTGCAGAGATATTAGGAAAAAGTTAATGTACTTTATTTCATGGTTATCTGGCACTTTTCTGTACTACTGTGTTTTTGATGTACTAAATCATTTTGGAAATTGATTTTCCACCTCTAACAGTTTACGGCGAGCAATAGGAAACTCGTCGTCCGACTGTCTACTAACAGTCTGGACCGAGCCCAAGTTGTCGACGACGCATACTGTTCTACGCGCGCCTCAAGATGTCAGCAAAAGCGTAGGGACCCAGTAGAGCCAGTGCCTTAGCAGGCACACATGCATTTTTGAAAGACGTACCGTAGTCCTGAAAAGCAGAGGGCGACTAAAGGACCTGGTTGGCTTGAGAGAGAATTGGGTTGGAAAATTATAGAACATGTTTTGCCGCTTTGAATGAAGCGAAAGGGGTTTTTGGACTTTTTCTGACCACCAACCAATTTTTTTAACCACTTGCGTTTCTTCAGGGTCTCCTTGAGATCCAGGGCCGTGGTTACTTCTCCAGCCCATTTTGTACGTACGGTCAAAATTAATCAACTGTGTTAATTTATTAAATGCCAAATTTTGTTAAAATAGAATACTGATTTGAATATTTATCTCCCTGAAAGACTTTACATTCATCCCTGAACACTATTTTTGCTTAATCTATGTACGTTTCCTTTTTTAAACTTTCCAAACTGGACCAATTCACTGATGGGCTCTACAGACAAGAACCTGCTTAAAATGTGTCAAAGAGTACCGCTTTCTTCATCAAGCCCTTGAGCCGAAAAGAGCTTCTTAAGAGGCCCTTGGCTATTATGCCATTGACCGTAATGGCTATCGGCACAATGGTTTTGGAGTCCACGTATTTTTTTATTTTATATTATGGATAGGCTAGCATTTGACCACATCTCATCATTATTTTGACAAAATTATTCAGTAAATCAAGATTATTTTTATATATATTTGGAGGTAGGCGGAACAGAGAGTTCCACATGCCTCCATTGAAAAGGGAGGATCCTCTGACCAGACAGGTGTTATGGTCTGGTGACTGCCCGATAGATGATTTCGGGCTGTCGTATATGTTCAAATCGCGCGGAGAACTTTGATTGTGCGATGCAGGATTTCGTACTCTCTTCATAGTTCTTATGTGGCGCCATAGATGTCGCTACATCGATATCTTCTGAAACTTGTAACCAAATAACTGTGCCAAGTGCGAGTCGGACTCGCGCTCGAAAGGTTCAGTAACGACAGTAGCATAGAAACGAGCAAAAAATTCACGTTTTTTGTATGGGAGATGTGTTGTGTGATGTGATATGTTTGTTTTTTTTAGTTTTGTTGTTATAGCAACAGAAATACATCATCAGTGAAAACTAACTCTTAACCTCTAACTCTCAACCGCTAACTCTTAACCTCTAACTCTCAACCTCTAACTCTCAACCTCTAACTCTCAACCTCTAACTCTTAACCTCTAACTTTCAACCTCTAACTC
This sequence comes from Mythimna albipuncta, assembly GCA_929112965.1. NCBI lineage: Eukaryota > Metazoa > Arthropoda > Insecta > Lepidoptera > Noctuidae > Mythimna > Mythimna albipuncta. The sequence goes on along the minus strand of OV815983.1, from coordinate 14,321,988 downwards.
TCAACCTCTAACTCTTAACCTCTAACTCTTAACCTCTAACTCTTAACCTCTAACTCTCAACGTCTAACTCTTAACCTCTAACTTTCAACCTCTAACTCTCAACCTCTAACTCTTAACCTCTAACTCTTAACCTCTAACTCTTAACCTCTAACTCTCAACGTCTAACTCTCAATCTCTAATTCTTAACCTCTAACTCTTTGGATGAGTTGCACCATTTAATTATAACGATAACCAAACCATAACCAGCCGTGAAACGGCCGCCTATTGGTTAATTCGACGATTTGACAACTGTTAACGGCTTTGTTATCCTTATAGTTAAATGGTGCAACTCACCCTTACACTTTTTGCAATCTTACGACGTCTGAAAATGTCCGGTGATATCAAGAAATAAACGAAATATTTCGTAAAGATCAGTCACCAATATCTCCGACATTGTATTATTTTATCACTGACAAAATAAGCTGGATTTATCGAAGTGATGACACGATATAAAACACAACTGTAATAAAGCATACTAAAACATGTCTAAACCATATCGTAAACTGTAGCTGAAACTAATTTTATATCCCACACATTGACTGATATATCCTCTGCGATGCTCGTTTTATTCAACCAGTTACACTAGAAAACGCATTTCGTACTATTTTATGAATATTGTAACAATGTCTACTACAACTATTTATTTATTAAAACTTCTTGCAACACAAAAGTAAGTTAAGTGTGTACATGAATTGTTAAATAAAATAAATAAATAAATAAAAGTACGAAGGTGGATGGAAGAAAAATACAAGATTTTTAAGAAAATAAGGGTACAATAGTTTAAGTAGTAAACAATATTATGTATCTTTATTCTATATGTGCAAAATAAAGTTATTTATAAATATTATTTAAAATATTATACAATACTTACCTTCCTAATATAATTGTTATGTAGACCAGTAAATGACTTTTTTTTACACAGGATCACCTCGTAAATGTTATTATTATTGAAATTAATATTGTAAATGAATCGTTGGCGTGCCAAGGAATAGGTCTTCATCGTGTGTTTATTCTTGTGGTCTATCTCATAATTATGGTATCAAGTGCGCTCTGAGAGTTCCGTATAAACTTACTCAAGTAAATAGTTAAATTCTCGAATTGACTCTTCAAAATATTTTCTGGACCGTAAAAAAAAAAAATTTTTTTTCAGAAAAAAAAAAAACAAAATCTGTTTATTTTAAAGAGATAACCCTAATATGGCACTTATGAAACGACAGCTTTTGCACTTGGTTTTGTGACGTATCAACAAATTAATGGTTTTCAGTTTTTGTTCTGTACTTTTGCTATGCGTATTATACTTTACCAAAAAAAAAAAAATATAGTGATTATGTCTAGCTACATAAAAAAACTTTTAACCACTATCTTATATTTTTTACAATAATTTAAATTACAATAATAATTATTAATTTCATTGGAATTATGTATTTACATACATTAAAATCATCACACGTCCTTGTTTGCGCACGCGCATCCATGTCATGAAAGATTTAGGCTAAAAGCTTTTGAGTGAGATGGTAAATATTACAAAATATGTGCCTTATGATTAAATTATGAAGTATTTTCCAATTTAGCTTAAGTGGTCTTGTAGGTAAAAATTTATTAAAACGGTCATAATTCTGAAAGAAAAAATATGGCGAGTTGAAGTGTGTTGCAAAGATTTTATGTTATTTCCTCCGGTGTTGTTATTCTTGATTGGTTCATTTTTTAAATAAATGTGGAATTCGAAAACTACGAGTATTTTGTGGTTTTGTTTAATATTAACGTCGTAAAAAAAAATTGGCTTAATATGCTATTTATTTTTATTATATATATATAGTAGTGTATAGCAGATTTTTTACCAGTTAAAATAATCAAAAATCAACTATGATCCCGCCATTTGTTCAATACTGTTTATTACTCAAGTAAATACAGGGCACATAACAAGTCGACGGCAATAAGAAATTTTTCGATGCCATATTTTAGTCTAATTTCATTCTTTATTTTTTGTTTCAAGTGTACCTACTTATGGTTTAAATGAATAGAAATATTATTATTTATTTACTTTTTTGTTTAATAAAATATGTTATCCCTTTATTTAGCTTTACAAAAACTACACTGAAAATAGATTCTCCTCAAATTGATGACTTAAACAACACAAGACTACATCATGAGAGTTTTCTACCACGACAGTTTTCTATTGGACGGCTTCTTACCTTGACAAGTACTGCCGGCACGAAACTTATGCGGTCATGAGGTCAAACAAGATATATTACCATTACCAATAATAGAGTAAGGATAATTACCTATTTATCTAAGGTGGATATTTAAAAAATAAAATCATTTTTACATATACATATGCAATGTATAACCCAAGTTACTGCATTTCATTATGAACATTAAAAATTTAAGAAGCTACAAAGTAATAAATGTGGACATTAAAGGTGTTTTTAATGTCGTGCGGATTCGAATGCGGGGCTCCACTCCGGGGTGACGCTCCGCACCACGCATTATAATAAATACTTGTGTAAAAATATCATTTGCAGGGGTTTTGCATGCGTGATCAAATGACGATATTAAAAACTCCCTAAAATACAGTGTTCTGCTTCATGATGGAGATATTTGTATTTTGTACAAGTATGAGTTCAATCTCAAAGAGTGGTTTACCTCACCCATGTGTTCACCTCATAACACTAGTGTTGCTGCATTGCATGAGGTGAACACACTCCATGTACAAACATAGAACATTGAAAGTGAACACAAAAAAATGTAAATGACATAAAAGACAAAATTGTATGAGGAATATAATCAATTATAATAAATTACAATCAATTATAATTAATTGTAATTAATTATAATCATTTATAATCAATTATAATAAATTATAATCAATTAAGTGTAATCAATTGTAATGAATTTATAAATCATAATATACCCAGATTTTCCCAAAATTATCCACCTTTTTCAAATCTATTTTATCACAAAAAAATTAACGATATGTTCCCTTCTTCCCCAGGTACGGAGACATGGTGCCAGGCACGATAGCCGGCAAGATCGTGGGAGGAGTGTGCTCCCTCTCCGGAGTGCTGGTCATTGCGCTTCCCGTGCCCGTCATCGTCTCCAACTTCTCCAGGATCTACCACCAGAACCAACGGGCTGACAAGAGGAAGGCTCAAAGGGTAAGATTTTCAATATCATTCGGTTAATTTTTTTTTTCAGCCTTTTAACTGCTTAGTTTCTAGGCTAAAAGATTCTGCTCACGTGGCGTCTACAAAGTTACAGCGTTTGCCCCTACGCCGGTTACTAAGGAATCAATTAAGTGTCCCATAATATTATCGCTAAATTGTTATAAACAACCAAATTCAATTCTATTCTATTCTATTCTATTCTATTCAAATATTTAATTTAAAAAAATGAGAATATACAGTGAGAGGTAACGGGATTTCTTCGACTGAATTTTGTGGTTTTATATTTCTTTCAAATTAATTGGTTTAGTTATGTACCTCAAGTATTTACACAGCTAGTAAATATGTGCAATCATAGAAATAGGCACGATTTAGGTAAAATGGAGCTGAGAATGTTAGTATATTCAATTCAATTTAATTAATTTAATTCAGTAATCTAGGCCCATATAAGTTTCACACATTTTACATATAAGACATAGGTAATGACTAATGATATAATAAAAAACATAGTAAATGTTAAAAATTAAAAATAATATAAAATTAAAAAATAATGTCAAAAAAATTAAGTATAGCATTGACTACCTGCAGGTTAACTCGATACATTTGCTGTCAAATTCTGCAAAAACCTTTAGAACTAGCTTTTGCCTGCGGCTCTGGCCACGTACATAAAAAATAGCCTATGTCAGCCAGGAATAAAGCAGCTTTCTATCAGTGAAAAACTGTTAGCAATCGGACCATTACTTTCAGAGATTACCTCCTACAATAATAAAAAAAAAACTTTACTTCTTTAAGTGTAGATGTTTCCCATCTGCATTCTAATAATTTCAATTCATAATTTACGTGTTTAAATTTATTTATAAAAAATATTTTAATACCTTTTTTATGTACATAAAAAAGGTAAATACTAAATAAACTATTTATACTTAAACCTAACTATGTACATAAATATAATACAAAATGACAAAGTACGCTCAGGCGTCAAAGTACTCCTCCACATCGCTGTCATCCGGAAATGTGCCCAGAAGACTGGCAGCATTGCCATAATTTACTGGTTAAATGCACAAAACGTACAAAGCCAAAAACAAAAAAAAAACTTATTTTAAACACGTACAAATTATTTTCTGTACGTTGCGATGACACGCATGAAAATAAAACTCTAAAATATACTTTGACAGATTAAGTTCTGATATTGTACAAACCAAGTTCCCGAGCCAAATTTTCTTTTGTGGCAAGCATTTAGGTTACGCTTTTCAGTCTCTATTTTCCATATCAAAGGAAAATTCGCCACATACTCCATAACACGGTCCCTTCCACAAAAGAGTGTTATAATTTTACGACCCCCGACGTGTTTATAGACGCGAGCGTGTCAAGATTCCCCGGCGTTTGTCGCCAGCGTGACACTTGATACAATCTTTGTAAAATGCCAACACTAGGGTAAAATGTGACGGAAGAGTGGCAGCTTAAAATTGTAATTTAGATTTTGTATGTCTACCAATTTTTGCGTATTCATTTTATGGGATGGTAGCTGTCTTGTGCAGTTTCACTCGCGTCTTTGTTTACTTCTCCGCTCGTATTACTTATTATTGTATTTATAAAAAACACTTTTACAAGCCAATTTATCGTCAATTTAAACTATACTTCATCGGTTTGTGTATTTAACTAAATGTAAACAATGTCAACATGTCTTATCGAAAAAAATTACTTAAAATGTATCTAAAAATTAGGTTTTTTCCTAAACCGATGTAAGGTAATTAAATAAATTTAAATAATCTTTGCAGATATGATTTATTTTAAATAAAAATATATATTAACATTGATTCATTATTATCATCAGTTTAGCCGATATACGTCTACTGTTGGACATAGGCCTCCCCAAGTGTCGCCACAACGAACGTTTCTGTGCGTCTCGCATCCACCGGTTTCCCGCAACCTTCACCAAGTCATCTGTCCACCTTGTAGGAGGGCTTCCAACGCTGCGTCTTCCAGTACGCGGTCGCCACTCTAGAACCTTTTGGCCCCAACGGCCATCTGTTCTGTGAGCAATGTGCCCTGCCCATTGCCACTTAAGATCACTCAAGATTGTTTACCTTTAGTTAATTACCTAAACCGATGAAATATAGATGAGGTCGGTGTTTCCTCGCTGACTTCTCTAAGAAGAAACACCGAAACAACCTCAGGGGTCAAAGTCCTTTTTAAAGTCTATACAGTAAACATGTAATGGTCAAATCATATGAGAACCATGCAGATTAGTGTCTCAGATGGTCTTTTGAAGAAAGAATACCACATAGATTTGAGTGGACCTGTCCAGACAGTGCAAGCATTTGTCAGTATTCATATAGATCAAACTTAATTACAAATATGCCGTCAAAAAACTCTTCCACATCGCTGTCAACTGGTAATGTGCCCAAAATACTAGCGGCATTGCCACGCTGTATGGCAATGTCTGTCCTCTGTCCGAAGTAAAAGCCAGCCCTTGGGTCACGCGAAGATTTTTGTATTTCCTTGAACACCTTCATAATGCTTGTCTACGTCGCAAAATCACCGCCCAACTCATCGTCGCCTTGTGCAAAATTTCATATTCACAGTCCCATTAGTTTCGGCTATATGTCGCTCGGCCATTGTGCTCTCGAAACGGTGAAGGAAAACATCGTGAGGAAACCGGCTTATCCTAGAACCAAAAATTCGAAGGCATGTGACATCCACCAACCCGCACTGGGCCCGCGTGGTGGATCACGGCCCATTCCCTCTCCTAGAGAGGAGGCCTGAGTCCCAGCAGTGGGAGCATTAAAAAGGATGATGATGATTGTGCTCACATAATAGAAGCAACATGAAAATGTAATCAAGCATTATGTAACCCAATATGATTTAAAAGAGTGTCCATGAAGTTTTTTGCAGGTTCTTCTCCTATAGATCTACGCTTTAGAACGTGCAATTTAGCTCCACTTTTCTTGGACTAACCGACATTTGACTATTTAAAAGTGCCTGCAAATGGTCTGTTTGATGATTTTGAATTTTGAATAAAGAGGTAAAGTTTGTTTTTTTTTTTTTTGTTTGTAGGAGGTAATCTCTGAAATTAGTGGTCCGATTACTACATTTTTTTTAACGACAGAAAGCTGCTTTATTCCTGAGTGACATAAGCTATGTTTTATGTACAAATCAAATCAAATCAAAGCATTTATTTCAAATAGACCATTTACAGGCACTTTTGAATAGTCAAATGTCGGTCAGTCCAAGAAAAGTGAAGCTAAATTGCACGTTCCAAAGAGTAGGTCTCTATGGAGAAGAACGTGCAAGAAACTCCATGGACACTCTTTTAAATCATATATGTGTTACATATAATGCTTGGTTACATATTACTTGTTGCTTCTATCATGTGAGCACAATGTCGATAGTGAAATAAAATATAAAATAATTAAAAGATAGAAACTGAATTAAGCCACTGGCAGCTAAGAGATGACCAGTCCCATCTGACGGCCAACAGCGAGACATTTGAGTGAGCATGACAAACTCTCAACTGCCATGCTAGTAATGTCAAAAAAAAGTTGTAACCTAATAAAAATGCTCCATGGTGCTTCACATTCACAAACTTGGAAAAAGTGCTTCTACATTATACAATGCAATTGTGTCTTTCAAATTAAAAAAAAATAATAATATTAGTTTCCAACTAATCAACTAATTAGTACGCTCTAGTGGTAGTGGAGCTGGACCAGCATTGAGCCAAGCATTTTTATCTTGAATATAATCCTCCAACTTATAATATGTCTTGTCTGCATAGTGTGCATTTAATACAAGATTTAAATTTCGTTTCATTGAGTTCTAATATGTGGGGAGGTATTTTATTATAACATTTCAGTACGTGGGCGAAGCCGCGGGCAAAAGCTATTATGTTATAATTTTATATAGGTGTCTTCAAGGCTAGAGGGAATAGGCTCTTAATAAACTAGTGCGCCTCACTATCAACGTTTGTATCAGGTGGGATCGCAGTCAAACACTGGCTTATATCATTTAACCTCGTAAGGTCCAGCCTAAATTTAGGTCTATAACGACCCAATGTGCTAAAATTAGGCGCAAGTACTAGCGGCCCAGAACTTTAGTATAGTCAAAAAATTTAGAAATGTATTGCTTTTGGCTAAATTCTTTTAAGCGATATTTCCTATACCTAAAGATAACTATTTCATGCAAAAAATATATTGAAATAATATGTTTATGGTAAATACTTTTTTGGGATTATTGAAACCAATAATAACGCTTAAATATCATGTCATAATTTTAGGTCGCTGGACTGTAGTTTCATGATTTTAAAAATTATCTTGGTCCGGAATGTTTAAATATTTTTATCGTTAAGGGTCAAGCGCCCAAAAAGTGCCATAAAACAGTGAAATTTTCTGAGGCCTACTCCTCCGTAACGGCTAGGTCAATTGGTTTGGAAAAAATATATGTTTATTATAGATTCATGAACAATAATATCAACATTTGATTTTTTCGTGCAATTAATTCATTTGTCAAAATAAAAAAATATTTAGCAATTTCGCAACTTTGCCCTGCTCCTTCGAAACGGCTTGGATCTTTAGAAAAATTTTTACACATTTTTTTTTTTTTTTCGATGGGAAAAATCATCTTATGACAACCCCCGCTCTTGGGCGGAGCGGGAGATAGTGTCAGACTCTTACTGACTAAAAAACCCATCCCGTTCCTTCAAGCCTTCATACCGGGGCTCGAGCGCCCTTTCGGATAACCCTGGCCCCAGTAGGCTTCGACCCGGCTGGGCCCCTGCTGTTGCTGACAACTCCTTGAGGCGCGCGGGAACAGCGCGCGCCGTCGACGACTTGGGCTTGGTCCGGACGGTTACCGGACGGCCGGACAGCGAGCTACCCATTGCTCACTGTCCGCAAGCCCGCGCCTACGGTGGCTGGTTATCGGGATCGGAATCCCGGCGGCGGCGGCGAGAGCGCCGTTGCCTGATGCGGTCGGCTTCCTCCTTAGCGAGCATTACTGCTTCGCAGAAGTCGGCGACCGCCTGCCATTCCTCCTCGCTCCGGACCATGGCCTCGACCAAGGCCCGGCGCGAGAGGTCTCCGCCGCCGATCACCCCCACGAGGGCACGGCGATGCTCCGCCCAAGCAGGGCACACCGCGATTGTGTGCTCCACCGTGTCCTCCGGGCGTTCCGCACAGTGGCGGCACCCGGGCGTCACTTCCGCCTTGATTAATTTTTACACATCAAAATTGGTGGTTAAATATTCTTCAAAGCGAACATAGCATATGTAAATCAATCAATATTTTGCAAAGAAAATGGTTTTAAGGTCAGTCGCGCGCTTTTCGGGCGCTGATGGCTGCAAATTAATGCACAGATTTGCATACTGCCGCCTAGGCGTGTGCGAGAGGTGCGTCCACATCATTTTGGCCAGATGGCTCAAGGGACTATAAGCCTTAAATTAGGTCGCTGGGCCTTACGAGGTTAAAAAAAAATAAAAAATTTCGAAGTAAGACCATAAGACATTTGAACACTTCTCGAAGACGGTATAAAAACAAACATGTATGAACATAAACGTTCCTTCAACATTATGGCTATTTATACACCCCTACATTATAGGATTGTAATAAAAACTTATCGAGTGTCACGCTATTGTAACCTGCCGCGCAAACTTGACACGCTCCTGGCTAAACACGGTCAGAAGGATCGCTGTCACGCGATGTTTGTTATGGTACAGAAACGATTGTATATAGCAACCGTTTGGTTTACTAGCGAATAGATCCAGCTTCGCACAAGTGTTAAAAAACTTTGAAATTCTTGGTTTGACAAAACTAAGGGTCTTTGAGACAAGAGTGAATAGGTTACTTCTAGGCAAGCGTGCTCCATCGTCGACCGCATCATCGCTTACCATTAGATGAGATAGAAGGTCAAATACTAGCTTATAACTATGATACGAGAAAAAAACTATATTATGGATGTATGCAGCGTCACATAGTCTAAAAAATAGGGCACATTGCTCGTTAAGGCTTATAGTCCCTTGAACCATCTGGCCAAAATTATGTGGACACACCTCTCGCACCCGCCTAGGCGGCAGTACGCAAATCTGTGCATTTTTGCAGCCAACAGCGCCTGGAAAGCGCGCGGCTGACCTTTAAATCCATTTTCTTTGCGAAATATTGATTGATTTACAAATGTTATGCTCACTTTGAAGAATATTTAACCACTATTTTTTATGTGTGAAAATGTTTCTTAAGATCCAAGCCGTTTCGAAGGAGTAGGGAAAAGTTGCGAAATTGCTAAATATTTTTTTTAGACAAAAGTATTAATAGTACGAAAAAATCAAATGTTGATATTGTTGTTGATGAATCTATAATAAACATGTTTTTTTTTCAAACCTGGCCGTTACCGAGAGTAAGCTTTAGAAAGTCACTGTTTTATGGCACTTTTCGGGCGCTTGGGCCTTAAACAAATGGTCGATGGTGCCAAAAGCGTCCTGAAAGCAGCAGCGTTGTTAGGTTTTCACAAGGAGGACTGATGATCTGATAACGGTCTTGGAAATCCAATGGAGGCGAAATGTATAGGACCGGTCATTGTAGCGACACTTGAGAGAGGCCTTAGTCGTAGTAGATATACACCCCTAAGTTTTAATTAGTACAAATACTTAAAGGGTTTATTAGAGTAGCCGACGATGGAGCACGCTTGCTTAGAAGTAACCTCTTCACTCTTGACTTAAAGACCCCATGAGTCTTAGCTATCAGGAAATGACGTTTTTCTGCCTCACCCTGCTGAAGAAAAATGGGTTTTGCCAATCAATATTAATACTAATAATCTTATTCTTCTTCCTGCCCTATTATTATGTACACCGCTAAATTTTAATCGTTTTAATCCCGTGGAGGGTCGATCTGGTACATGAAACACTATCGATTTGTAAAGATAAAATTAAAAAATAAAGTACCTTTTTTCAAAACTCGTATTAATTTACGCATGTACGAAATTAATTTCTTTAAGAAAACGTCAGCTGAGCGAGTGCAATGACCTGTAGGTAGTTTGTACGCAACGCCGACTATTAACTACAGGTCGACGCAATACGTTTTTTATATTAGTCTTCACACAATCCATCCATCTTTACTTTGGCCTCCCTCTACATCCATCTACATGTATACTTAGAACTTTTTTAGTGACATGTGCATCATCCCTCTTCTTTACATGACCATACCAATAATAATACTAATAGTAAAAATATTGTTTGTAGGAAACATACCAACTGAAATAAGAACTTAAGAGTTATAGGCGCCCTTTTGGCCTTGCACAGATTTTAAAGTTTTTTTTATTTTATTTTATTATAGAATTCTACTGTATGTGTGAGGTACGAATAAAAGTTTTTTCTTTCTTTCTTTCTTTCTTTCTATAGGAACTATAGCTAAGTCTACTTAGGTACTATTTATATTTTAATCACACATCTCACGCGAAGTTAAACGCATATAATTCTTACAATCTGGACGTTTAAATAAATGGCCTTTAATTAGTACAGGGGGAACTATCGGACGGCACATTTGTTTGTTGTTTGTTAACGTTATGTTTGTTTCACATGAACAGTTGGGTTGTTGTCATCAAACAACCCCAAAACATTTGATGAAATGAAATAGTACATTTTGATACAACTGCAGAAAGTTGGTCATTGCGACCGAGGCGAAAATCGCACGAGTTGTAATTGACCGTGTTATAGAGCTGACGGCTGCAGTAATTTTGCACATGTATCAAACGACTTTTTTCAATACACTTACAAAGAAATGAATAAACGGGGGTCGGCTGACAACTCGGGTGGGTTGACGCGCGTCCAGCCTGATACGATAAATGTGGCAGGGGAGAAAACGCGCGTTTTTTGCACTAGTGTGGAAAACGGTATATTGCGTGCTTAAAAGCGGTGGGATAAGAGCGAGTTTTTGAGTAAGTGTATTAAAATAGTAGATTATGTGACTAGGGGATAAAGCAGTGTCTTTAAGTCGCGGGCGGCATGTTTAATTCCGAACGAAACAAAGGTTGCTGATTTTAATCCCGAACGTCAGTGCGGGATCTATATTATTTAGATCCCTCATTGACGTTCAGGAAAGAAACCTGAGTGAAGTGAGGAATTCAAGCCGCCCAAGACAAAGACAGCTTTATCTCCGTGTTACATACTTTACTTTTTACACCATCTATGAGATAATTAAAAGACAGTTTTGTCGACCAATCATCAGTCAACTTGTTCGATGCACGTACATTTTAATTCACAATATTGAAGATATTTGATGTTCCAAATTCAAATCTCATATTCCCTAGGGATCGGCCATACTGCATTATCTTCCTAGGGTTAGAATGACTTGCTTTAAGTGAGGTTTGTATGACGTATATAAAACGAAATTATCAAGCAGGTGGTGTAAAAAGTGTTTTTCATTACTCATAGTCTCTGAAAGTAGGTCTGAATTTGCCTGAGAAGCGGGCTGAAAGTGATACTTTTCATCCGTAGGAAGTTTACTTTACAACTGACAGCTGTCAAATTATTAAAAAAACTAGATATTCTATCTTCATATTTCTATTGAACCATGTTCCAATTTTCCATACAGCCAGTCAATCAAAGCGCGACCTTGCGCACAGCGCAAGGTTGTGAACGGGACATTATGAATGGTGCTGTAGCTGATTCTCAAAAATATTATGTTTGTGTCACAGCCTCCGGAAGCCATGGATGCCCTAATATTCGCCTATAGTCTACACAACTACCTTCAACAGGTTTTTCGTATGGCTAGGAGTTAGTGGCTCGATGTGGTTTGAAGGCTAGACGGTGTTTTAAATATATAATGTGTCCAAAACGAATGTATAATTTGAGTATTTTACATGTGTTGTATTGTTCGTAAATGTCCAATGTAAAAACGTCATTGTAGACTGCTAAAAATGGAATTATAACTGAATTTAACACTTTCGCTGTAGAGCCATTATTAATGGTCTTTCAGCCAGTGCGTATGAGGTCTGTTAGAGGCAAAGTTGAACTGCTTTGTAGTGTGTATGAGACTTTTCTTGCCTCACAAGATTTTGTTTCTAAAAAACACCGCTGCAACGCTTCGTGGGAGAATCAGTTTTATTATCTAGTCTAGAAATGTTAACATCTGTCCCGCATAAAGTGAAATAAAGCGATTTTGACTACCACACCTCCAAGAAGTTACACATATGGCTTGTTCGACCTCATATCGCAGTGAACGTGTTAATACATTCAAAAAGCAGACTAGTGACCAAAATGGCTAGCACAAGTTTGTTTTACGTCAACGCGATAGACACAGCGCCCCGATTGGCTCGCTCCAAGCTCTTAACCAATCGGAGACCCGGATGCGTTAAACGTTTTGATCGTATTAACGCGAAAACTAGTCGCACTGAACGCACAGGATCACAGACACTGTAAACCAAAGTATTTTGTTATAAACTAGTTTTGCTAGCGGTTTCACCCGCTTGAAAGTAGATTTCTCCATACAAACTTTGGATCCCCTTATAGGGTAAAATTTGGAAAACCTCTCTTAGTGCTACCCTACGTCATAAAAGGAAACTTTATGCAAAATTTCAGCTTTTAGTCCCAGTATCGTTAATATGTCAGTACAGTCAGTGTACCTAATAGATAGACCCAAGCTTATAAACATAATGTAAACTCCTAAAAATACCCTATTGAAGACTTATTTCTTTTGGCTAGAGTACATAACATAATCCAATATTCAACTCATGAATATATACACAAGAATACAACCAACAGTTTTATTATCAGTGCCTTTTTTAATCCTATAACCTTCGAATTCCAGAAAGCCCGCCTTGCCCGCATCCGCATCGCCAAAGCCTCATCAGGGGCTGCATTCGTGTCCAAGAAGAAAGCAGCGGAGGCCCGCCTAGCTGCCCAAGAGTCTGGAGTAGAACTAGATGACGCTGGAAGAGACGAAGACATTTTCGAGTTGCAGCACCATCACTTACTTCGTTGCCTCGAGCGCACTACGGTGGGTGAAGTTAGGATCATTTTTTTTACTAAGCTTCGGTTTCGTGGCATGTTTTTGTGACTCTGGTCATGTAAGTGTGGTGTTGTATCGTGTAGTATCTAGTTTATTTTGATCTCTGACAGACATTAGCATAGTCCAGCCTCTGATTGTTTAGTTAAAGTGTTACCTGGATTTGTTGTGAGTATGATTTTTGCGGTGATTTTTCTTTTGAGATGGTTTGTATTTGTTAAACTGTGTTCGTGATGTGTTTCCTTTAGTTTTATAATGAAAAAAATGGCCGTCTCTTTCTGGAATAGTATAGGATTCAGTATCACGTAAAAGCCAAAACAGACCCTCGTGTAAAAACCATGCCCTTCCGTTATTATTTACAGTAATCTTTGGCAAAGCCGGCTTTGAGCTGTCGGTTTACCAGCAGATTCAAAGCCAAGTTTCTGCCGATTATAACTGTCTCATTATTTTACTTTATCTTTTACGTCTCCCCATATAGGGCCTTAACACATAACCGTACCTACAGGACCGTGAGTTTGTGGAGATGGAGAATCCGTTCAACGGAGCTGCAAAGCGCGCTGGGTCGCCCTCTCCCTTGGCTTCGCCGGCGCACTCTGGACGTGCGCCAGCGCTGCTTGCGTGCTGCGCGCGCTGTGGCTGCTGCCCTCAGAAATACCAGGTACCTGTTGTGTAGTTGGTTTGTCTATGTGTGTCTTGTGAGTTGAGGGCATAAGTGAAACACTACTACTTACGCCCTTTTAGTTCTTAACATAGCGTAATTGGGAATGATTAGTGTGTCAATTTAGTGTTAGAATTAATAGAAAGTAATTTGATCTGGGATATTAGATGAAAATGCGGGGAAAAGAGAAGGGTAATTTTGGTTGCGTAAAGTTTAATGAGTTAAATGATGACAATATTTAAGCTCACTGTATCTTAAAAATATAAAAACCTTATTGGATATACAAAAACATCACACTCAATCGATGTCTAAAACAAATCGATGAAATATTATTGGGCATTTTACTTCACCGTGTGTGATGGAGTTGAAAAGTGTGAGCCGATGGAACGGAAGGTATAAAGTATACCTACTGGTATAATTTATACTTACTGGTATATCTGCTGGTACACTGTGTACCTACTGGTGTACTTGCTGGTATACTGAATACTTACTGGTATACTATTATATACTTACTGGTATACTGTATAGAAATACTCTAACAAGCTCAGCATGGGTATGCCTGTAGCGATCTGACCTTTTAACAAAACTCTGTGCTCTTTCATTTTCTTCTGATTTGATTTTAAATCTTGCTGAAAAAAATTTTTCAAAAGCATGATCTAGTTTTCTTGGTTGTAATTCAAGGTAGGTGACATATTACGTAGACAGGCTATCGAGGGCTTCGAATAATATAACAATTTGTATAGTTAAGCCCTATTTGGAAATAATAATTTTACAAACAGAATCTCACTAATGTCTGTGTTTTTTTTTTCTTTTTCTCATTTTGAATAAAAAGTATTATCAATTTTAAAAATTCAGACTTAATATTAATGTAATATTTTATGCAAACAAAAGTACAGAGGAGGACTTAATGTCTCAAGTAATTTCTACCAGTCATATAAATATGATTGCAACAAATATTTATGAAAATACAAACAAGTTGCAACAGCCTGCTTATTTTAATGTGTTACCAGCCTCAGATATCTTATCTTCTTTCTAGGTTTTCTATCTCTTTCTATTAGATATTGTGTCTCATATTTTTCATAATAAACAATACCTGTTGTAATATTTACAATGAGGTGGTGAAAGTTTTTTTTTTAATAAACAACGATGTAATATTAATTGCTGTTAAAATTATTTGCAAAAAAAATTAACTTATAATCGAATAAGAAATGTTACGTCGTTGTTTATTCTTCAGGATTTGATTTTATAAACAGATAAATTAAGATACATTACAAGTCGTTCTCGTAAATCCATTTTAATGTGTATTTCACGGTTATTAAAATTATTATTATCATATTTCTTAACTATTTTTATTCCATTTTGTAACATTTCAAAAAAAAAGTTACACTATTTTTCCTGCACGTTCTTTTTTTAAATTAAAGTTGGACTTTATTTTATTTTTTAATGTTTTTCTCTTCTGATTTGTGTAATTTCATGTTATAACTGATGTTTTTTTTTTAACTTAAATGGTTAACGAGAACGTCTCTGTTTATATTTTTGATGACGGTACTTCTTGGTGACAGAAGCGCCATCGTTCTGTGCGCTGCATCAGTCCCATAGAACAGTTCGCGCCCAATAGAAGAGAGGTACTTATTGTGCTAATGGGCTAGTGTCTCCGGCATCGTTGCCTTGGTTTTAACTCTTTTGTGTATGGATATTAAAATCAAAATACATTTTCTGGCAAAAAAAAAAAATAATAACTTTTTTTTTTATTTTGTCACCTATCAGAATATAATAATCTTTATTGTACACCAAAATAGTAACAATTTCATAGAAACTTAAATCTATGGGTACAATGGCAGTCTTATCGCTAACAGCGATATCGTCCAGACAAACATGGGATGGACTATAAGAACTTAAACTAAAAAATATCTATCAGATCATTATTTTGTTTGTTTTTTTTTGTGTTCTATTTATATTATACCATTAAGAATTATAATATTTGTATTTGATGTTATTTATACGATATTTTATTGTTGGACTGGGGAGAAATTCTGGTTTCGTGAGTTTTAAAAATAATGATATTTTGACTGCTTATCCAAATCACATAAGAGTGCAATCGAATTATTTCTATAGTTTTCCATATTATCATGGTATTCTATAGAAATAAATATAAAGGATCATTGTGTTGTGGCTTCCAACGCAGTGTGGCTAGAGAAATGTGACAAAAGCTATATGTCGTCTGCCGGATTTGCTTGGCAGGAAATACTTCTACTTTTGATATTTAGCTTTGCCTATTAAATATACGATATTATAAGAGCTATTATGTATTTATTAACTATATAAGCTAGTATTAAATTGCCAGAAACATATGATACGAGTTTGTGTGTGATAGGAATGAACTCAATATGGTATAAGAAACTAGGCTGAACTATTCTATAGGGTTACGTGTAAATACAGGTAAGTATGCAGGAAATATTAAATAGAATCGCATATTCAGATAGATGTTATAATATGTATTTGTTTTTGTATTCGCTATTGATAAACAATATTTATTATAATTAATTTTATGAATAAGATGGTAATAATATTATGTATTTTATACTAAATTATATTTTGCTGGTCTATCTAAATTAAGTTAGAAATTCGATTTGATTTAATTTTTACTCTAAACTTACACTTTCACAAAATATTTTTTGTTACTAAAATTACACAAAATTAACACTTTAATGGTGTAAAAGCAAGTTAAAATTTATAAAATAATTTATTTTGTTTTTATTAGGTACCTATTATTTTTTTTCTGTCTTCATACACTTTTAACAACCACAATACTGTAACATATTATTTTATTTCTATAACTAAAATTTCATATCCAAAAATTGACAAAATTTTCTCGATTTTATTTATTTTTTTAATTTGTGTCGAAGTCTCAGTCTCGAATTGGCTATGACAGGTCCTGCTATTAGACACGAGTAGGAAGGGAAGGAAGGGCAGCAGGCGGTATACCTCCACCTCACGACCCTCCGATACTTCGGTGTCCGCTGCACCCAGCGAAGATCCATTACCAGTACGTGTGTGCGACGTTAACATACAGCGATGACGGGCCATGAACAGCCCGCTTTATTTGTCTTAATAATATAATTTAAAAATTTCCATGACTGTTTTTTATTATATTATTTTTTAAGTGTTTTCCCCGCTAAACAAAAGGAAAGGTAAAACAAATTCTTTTTGTTAGTAGTTTAATAAATTGAGCATGTTAAATTAAAATTTGGCAAAATTTTAATTGGAGTTAAAAATATATATATTTATATTCATGAAAATTAAAAAAATACATGTATATAATTTTTATTTTGCATTTTTTTTATTATTTCGTTCAGTCTTCGTAAAGTCGCTGTGTGGTAACGTCTGCAAATCCAAAAGATAAATAAATATGAGGCTTTAAATGTCTGCAGGGTGTTGGCTGCCATAAACTGTTGCTTTATAAATATGGTCCTGTTGTATCTTGTTAAATGTTGTATCATTGTTTATGGGCTTGCGCTATGGTGCTACCGTGTTGTCAATTATTTTATATAAAATATTTATGTACGTATAAAATATCTGTATGTCCCTGTATTTTTGTAAAATAAATCGCTTTATTCTTTCACATTTTTTACGTAATAATAAGGCGATGAATCCGCAGTAGATCCAAGTGTTGTAAATGTATATTAAAAAGGATGTCTTCGTGTTTTTTTTATGCTGTTGTATGTTGAACAAAATATACGGTTTGATCAAATGCCAACACACTGCACACATTTTGATTGGAAATTATTTTAATTGGCAATAAACGAGATCAGCACTTTATATGCCAAAATTTTGTTGCAAATCAGCCCTCAATTCGACCTCACAAATTTTGAGTATATTTTTAAATTATACTCCAAAAGTTATCCATTTAAAAATTTAGGTCATTCGAAATTAAATAAAATGTCCAAATTAAAAGTCTTCACTAAGGAATCAAACATCATCAACTGACATCAACTGACATCCACGAAACTAAAAACTCACAAATTGACAATGTGACAAACAATCATGAACATAATTTTGACATTATTTTTCTGAGCTGGATTATAGAAAAAAAAAATTGTAAATTTTTTTGCTATTTTTTTTTTATGATTACCTCAGAAAATCTATACATTTTACATTACACATTGGGTCTACATATGAATCTACTTTATTTATTTAATTGGCATGAATGGCACACATTTTACTCACACTACATCAAAGCTAGCAAACTGTCACAATTTTTTTTTTTTAATATTTCTCGATGTTTTTTTAATATATTTATTATTCGTTTTGACGTGTCTGTGTTTTTCGTTCCGCAGGTTTTCGGAGATTGCTTTTTATTGTTGTAATAGCTTGTTAAATGTGAGTGTAGATAGTTTAGGTAGGCGTATATTTTCAATGTAAAAATGTATTGAAAGTAAGGTGTGTTTAAGATGTAGCAACTTAGAGAACTATCTGTGTTTTTATTTTATATGGTATTCTATGTTGTGTTACTATTACTGTAGGTATTGTTATTTACGTATTATGTGTATGGTATTATTAAATGTTGCTCTTCAGTTTTACTCAACGAGGATGTGTAGGTAAGGCATATAACAGCTGAAAGCATATTTATTTTTAAATTTAATAAAGATAGTTCCCTCGTGTAATTTTTTACAAGTATTCAAAAATGTATAAATGTAGGTGAAATGCCATTTGTACCGTGTTGAGCTATTCAATGTGGTTTCAAAAACCCGTTTGTTTATTTTTTATTCACAATTCAAACACATAATCTTCTGATTACAGCAAGCGTGTGGCAAATACATTCCTGCCGGGAGTACGGTGCAAGGAAACCAGACCGGTGTCGCAATGGATGGGACGTACTTAGTCGAAGCATCTTTCTAGGACCCGTCTACTAGCCACATGGAAACTTATGTATGACCATGAAAGTGAAACTGTCACGGACATGAAAGCATAGTTAAATACTAGCAAAAAAATGACGCCACGTCGAAACGACGTAACAAAACAACAATTATTAGAATTATGAATCTGTGTAACATAATGTTCTAAGTCTAACACGATACTGCCTAACATTAAAAAAAAATATCAGATTTGTATTTTGCAAGATTTTGGATTGTGAGTTATGGACACAGAGTTTTACACTGTGATTTTTAAAATGGAATAGTCCATTTCTTGTTCCATTCCATTTTTAAAAGACTTCTGTCGTGCCATTCCAAATTTCAAAATCGGAATGCGCGCAGGAATGGAAGAAACGTTTGGAAATGGAATGCATTTCTGGATTGTGACATGAAAGAGATGGAAGATTCTGGAATGTGGTCTTTGTCTCCGGAACGTAATGTTCTTTCGCGTCCTCTCCGTGTAGTTTCTTTTATCCGTATTAGTAATAAAACAGTATTAATTAAGATTTTAAATGTTAATGATGAACGGATAGATTCTCGCTTCTTATAACAACGAGGTAAAATTATGTGAAAATGGTATCCATCTTTAGACTTTCTTGTGAGAGGCGTTTTTAGAAAAGACAACTAGTTTCAAATTTCAATATAGTCAATAGTTATTCGAGTCATATCAATATTAGGCAGTTATTTAGAGGTACCGGTATATATAAATAAACTGTTCATAGTTGAAGTCATTTCTGGGGGTCCTAAGTTGTCGTTAGAGAGTATAAGTGCAATAGATTATTGAAATTCTAGTCGCGAATGAAAAACGAGTAAAGCTAATGCAACGTGTTTTATTACGTTTTCATAAATAATGGCATTTTAAAAAGATGCCCCTTGCTTGTCAAAAGTCAATGTGATTTAAAAAATATAAAATACAGTTTTGTATTAAATTATTTGTTTGCATTTTTAATTTTAACCATTCGATCGTGATAATTACAGACACAATTGAAAGACAATAGGTGCGCGAACGCCGGCGTTCGCTTGGGGTTTAATGAATTAAGTTGTAAAACAGCGGTGTAACATCGAATGTTTTTAATTTTAATTATTAATAAATATAAGGTTTTTCATTTAAATTTTATATAGAATTAGGATTAAATGGTTTACTAACAATATCAAGCGAAAGCCATTACCGTTAAATTTTTCCAAAAATATTCTTTAAATTCCTGATTTTTTTTTAATTTTTAATTGTAATTTCATAATTATGAAAATAATTTCCTGATTTTAAAAATAACTTCCTGTTTCTAAAAATAATTTCCTGACATTTAAAAAAAAAACAGGACCTTCCGATGACTTTGATTGTGGACATGCTCTTGAGGTTCCAACTTTTAAAACTTTTTTTTAAATTACACACTAGAATTCTACTAGTGCCTTCAATATCAGTTATTTCCATAATAATGTTGCTGCTCGGCGTTAGTGATGTATTGAGTTGAATGTGAGTGTTATAACGGATTATATCGTCCCCGAGACATAGTGCTGTGTAAATGTAATGGACTTATACGTCGCGGTGACGTAGTATGCGTGTTTAAGTGTACGTAAGATGGGTTGATTACGTCATAAAGACGTAGTGCTGGAATATGACGTGTGCGGTATTTTATCACACAGTGAAATATATTTAGCATTATGTGATTTTTTTTTTAAATATATATTTGACTGGGCAATCAATTTGAGATTCAAGATGATACAAGCCTTGTGATCATGATGTCGGTTGATTTAATAAGCAGTTACTTACGATGCAAAGCCAGGAAACTAAACCAATCAAGATTGAACTAGCCTACACTTATCAGATTTTATATATATAAATTGTCTATAATTATCTGAGTAG
Organism: Mythimna albipuncta; assembly: GCA_929112965.1. Lineage (NCBI taxonomy): Eukaryota > Metazoa > Arthropoda > Insecta > Lepidoptera > Noctuidae > Mythimna > Mythimna albipuncta. Next base: position 14,301,367 of record OV815983.1, on the reverse strand, counting down.
TGGTATCTACTGAAACACTGAAAATTATTTCCCAGCTATTTATGTATTTCATACTGTTTAAAAATATATTTCACTATGTAACAAAATGTATGTCATACACATGAGTAAAATGTAATGACATTTCAGAATGTCTCCAGTAGAGCGACCCCCTATCATAGAGTTTGTCTTATGATTGCATTAGTATGATATAATGTTACATCTAGATAGAGAATTTATGTGGTTACCTTAGAAATTTATTTAATTATATGTTAATAATAGTATTAAGATGATAGTTTAAGTAAAAATTTATTGCATTGAATGCATGATTTTAAAATTGTAGATATGTATTTTTTTCACCATGCTTTCTTTCCAATTGTGTCTTTTAACGTTATCGATAAAAATAATTCGGAAATTCTGTGACGTGTACCACGTCACTACGCGTTGGACAACGCTTCAATTTTTTAAATTAAAAATTTATTAATCAGTATACTACGTAAAATTTTTTAATGGTTTCTTGTAAATTAAATTTTACTTCAATTTACTGAAGTATAAATTCGCTTGCCAGATTTATGGTCTAATACTAAAAAATGGAAGACGGAATCTTCCGATTTCTTTAAAGTAATTCCTATATAGTCTACTTAAAATTACTTGTAGACATAAGCGTTATTTAAAATATTCTTATACGACTGTGGGTTCTAAAAGTGGTGCCTCCAACTGATTGCGGACCATTGAATCCAAGAAAAAAAAATCTCGAAACAAGTGAAGAAAGCATGGTTTTTTAAACAAAATCTTTTTGTTTTTAATATTTATCGTAGTATTTATGAAACCGAATTCGATGTTAAAAAATGTTTCTTCCAAAGTATTGCCACAATTTCTACTAAAATGTAATGAGAAAATGTGTAATATTCAATAAAAATTTTGGTAATATCGTAAGTATGTCTAGGAGTCAAGTAAAAATAAAAATTTTGAAATTTTCTTTTTCTGTAACGTTTCAGTGAAAGGGAAGATGATAATAATTTGTGGTAAATTGAAAAGGGGTTTTTACTGCAAGATATTTGTTAATTTGTAAAGAATTATTGTTATGCGAAAGGGTTTCCATTCGATTGAAAAAAGACTTATATGATAACAACTGAATATTGTGCTAAGCCATTGTAATTCAAATAAAGACTAACTTAAATATCGTAATTTTAAATTCCGTTTATTTTAAACAATTTAGCACTTGGAATATACGGGGATCCGTATAAATTAAATTGGTGCACTAAATTGCGTAAAATAAAAATGTAGATATTCTGAAAATCAAAGAAATATCTTGCAGTTTGGACCCAAAACTTGTTACTATACACTAACTGGCAATCAATATGGCCAAAATTCTAAACTCAATCTTATGAACAAATGAAAGCTAGTCTCTATTTTTAAAGAAAATATATGCCACTTAGCTTCATTTTTTAATTCTTCGCTTTTTTTTAATTTTTTTTTAGTAAAGTCATTTGCTAGTTTTTTTTTTTTTTTTTTTTTTCGATGGGAAAAATCATCTTATGACAACCCCCGCTCTTGGGCGGAGCGGGAGATAGTGTCAGACTCTTACTACTGACTAAAAAACCCATCCCGTTCCTTCAAGCCTTCATACCGGGGCTCGAGCGCCCTTTCGGATAACCCTGGCCCCAGTAGGTCATTTGCTAGTTCATTTAGATCAATAATTTCACGTTTGGTTAGTTTTTAAATTGAAAAGTCATGCGTACAAAATGCCAAAAAATTAACAGTTAGAAATGTTTAACTTTCAAGCAAAGATCTTTCTTTTTTTTTTTGATGATGCAAATTATTACGATCACTGAAAACAAATCATGCCTCCTGTGAAGAGTGATATAACTCGACTTATATCATTTTAAAGATTTTTACATAGAAACTAAATTTTTTTTTTTTGATCTAGCTCACGTTCTTATATCTCTCATAGTTTCGGAGATAATTTTGTTCAAAGTGAAATACCCTCCCAGATTTTTTTTTTGCGAATTAAAAGCAATTGCCTTTTAGGCATTTCGTGCATTGTGCTATAAGTACGATTATAATAAATATTAGATATGTCACACATCCTCTTAAAAAATGTAAAGATTAGCTTGACTTTGTTCACAAATTCACACTTATGACTTATGCCACATTTATTGCCGCTGAGTGTATTATATTTATGGTCCACATCCCTGTGATTCTATGGCTGTTTTATCATTTAATTGTTTCGGTTTCAATCTGAATAATATTTTGCTGAAGTGACAATGATTGTATGAAATCTTTAATATTCCAACCTCAGATACATTGGGGGACATAAAGCCCCAACATGACGAGCAACGCACAATCTATTTGACACTGCAACGTTGCTTAATTTCCCTCAACTTGCCCCCTAATATTTTACAACGCATGCAGGTGACGCGGCACATGTTGTTGGACAATTAGACAGTGTTGCGCGTTATGTTTGGAAACTTATTGTCCCATAGTGTATCTGCGGCTTGAAACTTATTTAATTTCGAGACTTCAATTTCTTTGATAATATCCTTGCGATACTTTTAAGACTCATTAGCACAATACTTAGTAAATAAAATTTTGTATTAGATTGAATCTTTTAATGTTGAATTTGACAGAGTCGGTCTTAGTATAAATTATTATGATTCATTTATATGAACGCTGCATACATATAATTACAATCAACCTTATAATGTTCCTATTGCTGAGACTCGGACCTCTTTTCTTAGAGAAAAAATGGGCCTTAAGTCCCCATATAGGCCCAAAGCGAGTTAGTGGATGCCATGTCTTCTTCTCTCAAAACGGCCGAAAAACCTTTCCTGCGCCGTTTTGAAAGTAGCGGTGATGAAATAAATTATAAGAAAATAAAGAAAGAAAACATTTGTGTTTAGCAGACAGAAGCTGGTTATAGGTACAAATTAAAGCTCCTGCCTGGATTTGAACCCATGAAGGAAAACTTGTAAGTCTGGGTATTTTTTACTGAAGTTAGTGCAGTTTATAAATATCTTTTTTATAATTCTATTCATGTATGTTTTTTTTAATATTTTCATTGCTATCAAAACACGTTTTTGAATTTCTACCACTGAAATGTTGTTCAATCATAAATATACCAATTATTTTTAGATACAAAGAACTTCCGATCACATTGTCTTCTTAAAATTTGATTTCATAAAAATTATTTCACTTCAGCGAAATATGACTAAGGAAATGTTTATTTGAAAAATTGTTTATTATAAATTAAGATTTCGGTTTTCGAATATCTCATAAATTTTATTGTTTCGTTAAAAATATTTTATCGAAAATGTTTCTTGTTTATAAAAATATTTTGTTTTGTTTTTAAAAATATATTTCAAATCACTGTTTCAGATTAAAGTTTAAAATTAAAATTATTATGTAAAAGTGTTACTAAAGACTAGTTTTTGTAGGTATTTTATAATAATTAATTATATATTATTATAAATACCGTCCTTATTATACCAATAGTGTGTTCTGATTATTAAATTAATTAAAAGTTCTCGTCACGACTTTTAAAACCTGTCTATAGTAATACTTTTACAAAATAATATCTTTTAAACATAATTTATTATTAATTTATAACTGTGTGTTTCAAGACTGTGTTGTTTAAGTAATTATATCTATTAAAAAGAAGATGGGCATGCTCGGATAAATAAATTATTTAAAACTATTACTGATTTTTATAATTCTAAAGTCTACGTAAAAATTTAGAACATAATAAGCACAAAATTAAGCCTTTCCTTATGAATTATGAAACAATATTGGGCTATTTTTTGTGCTACGTCAATATCCTTAGAAAAATCTTTTTTAAAACAAAATAATAAAAACTTCCTACACAGAACTTTGGCAAAAATAACTAACCATATACCAAAATGGCAATCACCTAGAAATTACATGTATTAAAACTCTGCCTCATCACTATATAATATGCCTCTCTGTCTCCGGGATTCCGATCCCGACCCGACGTCCGGAAGCCACCGCGTAAGCGCGGGCCTGCCGACGGCGAGCAATGGGTAGCTTGCCGTCCGACCGTCCGGAAACCGTCTGGACCGAGCCTAAGTCGTCGACGGCGCATACCCACGCGCGCCTCAAGGAGATGTCAGTAAATCGTAGGGGCTCAGCAGGGTCGAAGCCTACTGGGACCAAGGGTTGTGCGAAAGTGAACCTCGGGGCCGTGGAACTAAGGCAAAGACGGAACTGGAGTGGGTTTTAGTTAGTAAAAGTCTAACACGCCCTCCAGCTCCAGCCAAGGGTGGGAGATGTCATAAGATGATGTCCCGCCTAAAAAAAAGTCACCATAGGCTTTTTAATTTGTTGGTTGACCTTCTACTGCATAAAAGTTTCCTTTAAAAGCATGTTATGCTATCCCACTGCTGGGCTAAGGCCTCTTTCAAATCCCTCCAGACATTCATTTCCTACGCCATCTCACAACAGTTGCGTAGTACGCGTTTAAACCATCGCACCATATTGTTTAACTCGGCGAGAAGAAATGATATTTTTTTTATGGTAATGGCATCTGCTCAGTTTTTTACAGAGAGAGCCCTATAGGTCTCTTTTCAAAAAGACGTCATTAGCAATCGAATGAAGCCAATCAACCTAGAAAAACCAGCAATCGCAATGCTTCCTGAGAAAGGTGTCTGTAGCGACATCTATGCCGTCATATAAGAACTAATCCTGCATCGCACAATTATTAAAGTTTTTCGTGCGATTTACAACAAAACAACACATTATAGACATTATAGAACAGCCTGAAATCATCTGCCAGGTAGTTGCCTGAACTGGACCTAACGGCCGTCTGGCCAGAGGATCCTTCCTTTTCAACGGTTTTGTGGGACTTAATTACTCTCTGTTCCACATACATTGGCGACGAGACAGTACGATTGACGCAAGTTCGATTTTCCCACAGAACAAATATTTTTATGGCCTACACATAGTTATTCTAGATCTGGGTCTCTTGTGTCCTCATCATCATCATCAGCCTTTTTAATGTCCCCACTCAGGCCTCCTCTCTAGAAGAGGGAATGGGCCGTAATCCACTACGCGGGCCCAGTGCGGGTTGGTGAATGTCACATGTCTTCGAATATCTCTTGCGTATGCAAGTTTAATTTTTTGTGAATACACATACGAGGACAGTCTTAAAAAATAAAAAGACTGTGATCAACGCGTTTTGCACAGAAATCGTGATACGGATTGAACGGTTTCTATGAAAAATGTGTTGTTGTATCGCGCCTGTGAGTTAGAGTCTATGAAGATGTTAATTGTCCATCCAAAAGACGAAAAGTGTGAAAGTAGGCTTCTCCATAAAATGGACTCCGTTTTATCCTCTTAGGTGGTGAATTTCGGAAAATCTTCTTTTACTGCTATATTATTGATAGGCTCGCGTTTGACCACTATCTCACCTGATATATATGTAGTAGTAAAAAGAAACATTGTGAAAAATTTCACACTCCCAGCTCCAGTTTCAGCTGTGCATTGATATCAGTCAGTTTCTCTTTTTATATATACAGATGATATAACTCCGAGCATAGCCCATCAAAATTGTTGTGAGTTTACATGAAAGGAAGAATGTGTCGTTGGACCAAAAATGGGAAACTACGAGTGTTTAGATTCTAGTCTAGTGATCGAACTTGGAAATATACAGGAGATTGTATGGCTCAACTTTACTAATAACTAGTGACACGCCCCGACTTCGTTCGGGTGCAAATTATACACAAACAGTTTAGTCATATATTGCTCTGTCTGATAGTGAAAACGGCATCAAAATTCGATGCGTGGTTTATGAAAATTTTGCGGAAGAACACGTATAAACCTTTGGTCCCGGTTGTCATTCGAAGATCTTTGACAGTCGTTACAGGTAATCGTAGAAAGTCTGATCATCAGTCTATCCAAAGAGTATCATGTTGAGGAGGTATCAGACCTCCACAAACCAATATGAATTCCTGTGTTTTACATGGCAGTCAATCCATGGAGAGCACAGGAGTTAGTCACATCTGCTTAATCAGGAAGCCGACCCCAACCTAACTGAGAACAGGCTAGCGAGATGATGAGTGGAAGAAAATGGTGAATGATGGTGTTTAATACTATGTATTGAAGGCTCAATTTTACCGATGAAACTGAACGCAATAAGCATTTCAATGGCGTTCTAAAGCCTTTATCAGATTTTTTTATTATTGATAGGTTCGCGTTTGACCACTGTCTCATCTAATGGTAGCTATGATATGGTCATAGATGGAGTACGCTTGCCTAGAAGTAACTTAGCTTAAAGACCTCTAGGTTGTACTTATCAGGAAAGAGATTCGACAAGGAATTCCACTCCTTAGATGTACGCACAACAAATGTGTTCCTAAAACGTTTTGTAAGTATAGGTGTGATGTCCACCATATACAGGCTCTGCAAGTATGCAACGCCGCACGTCTGGTGTTCCGATGATGGAACGTGTTTGGCGGAATTAAGTTCTAATTCGATTTCGATTCGATTTAAATAGGTATGGAGAATATTGCGAAAGACAAGTTTGCGAAAGGGAGTAACATATATATACCTATATAATGCCACACTATCTCCTGTATATTATCTTTAAAATGAACGAGTGATCGATTTGTTTTATAATTTATAAAACCTACCTAGCTATCTATTGTCGAAAATGTAAATTATGTTTTAAGGCTCTCGGTTTTGAACCCTTAGCTTAATTCTTTGTTATTTTGAGAAAAAAATAAACATAATTGTATATAATAATGTCTTGTGTTATTTATTTAGCCTTTAGATTTTTTTTTTATTATTGGACCACCATCTAACCTGATGGGAAGCGACGATGTGGTCGACGATGAAGCACGCTTACCTGGAAGTAACCTATTCACTCTTGACTTAAAGACCCCTAAGTTGTAGGCTATCAGGAAACACAGACTCCGGCAGAGAATTCCACTCCTTGGCTGTACGCACAATAAATGAGTTCCCAAAACGCTTTGTGCGTATGGGTGGGATATCTACCATGTACTGGTGGCGCAACGCCGTACGTCTAGTAGTCTGATGATAGAATATGTGGGAAAGGATAGCGTCTTTTAACATGGCAGAGTCGTGGTAGGAAGGCAGTAAAGAATAAGTAAATGATCATCTTCCTGCCGTGTTACTTGGTGTCGGCGGTATTTTTCTTACATTCCATCGCTATCAGCCGTTACTCTATCACTAACTTCCTTTTCTTTCATATCACTTCTCACATAATCCGTCCATTTTTTTCTTTAACTGGGATTGTCCTGTCTATTCTCAAGTACCTATTTTTCTTATTACTTTTAGTACAGTTTTTCTACAGACAAGCGGGGCAAACAGAAACGTAGAGATGAATTAGGAAAAAAAAAATAAGGGGATTTTCACGTTGTTTAACCATTTTTCAGCATTTAAGTAGGTACTCTTATTTATACATTAATTGTAATTAAAACTATTTTAAAAACAGAAATCGATAAAGATACTTATAATACAAAGGGAAAATCATAAAATTAACTCTGCGTTCCTATTTACCTCATTAGACAGTACTTACATAAAATGTGTTTCATCCGTTTCATCCCTCCTGTTCACATGACTACACCAAGATAAATAAACCAAGATTAGAACGATTCCCCAACTTGTCAGTCACTGGCATCACTTGAGTAGTCAATATTAGTTCGAGTTCTGTTTAGTTTAATTTGATTGTGAATAGCGCCATCTAGTTACTACTGTTGTATTGCGAACGCTAGCGCCATCTAGTAGTTCATTGTTTCATTACTGGCACCCTACTCTCAAAACTTTTCATAGCGACATCTATGCTCACTGATCTAAACTATTTGAAACACTGCAAGCCTATAATTCATTAGTTCACTTTTTGATAACAGATGGCACCATAATTAAATAAATAACTATTTTTGAAAAGTTTTTTCATAAGGCCAATGCAACAGTTTTGGGTACCAGTTATCCAACTACAAAATACCAATTAGGTTCTTTTTCTGAAGATGTACCGCTTTTATTATTTTTTTCTATTTTTTCGGAGGGTAAAAATCGTCCAGATGACGGCCCCGCTAACGGTGGCCGGAAATCGGGATCAGAATCTCGGCATGAGCGCCGTTGCCTGATGCGGTCGGCCTCCTCCTTTGCCTGCCACCCTTCTTCGCTCTGTACTAAGGCCCGGCGCGAGAGATCGCCGCCGAACGCCCATACAAAGACACGACGATGCTCTGCCCAAGCGGGGCACACCTCTACCGTGGTTTCCGTGGCTCGCCCTTGACCACTATCTCACTTTATGGAAAATGGCGATGTGCTCGACAATGGAGCATACATACGTGCATGGAAGTAACCAAGTTTTTCTTGATTTATAGATGCCTTGGGTTTTAGCTATCAAGGAACACTAACCCCTCCACGGGTTTAAAACAATTAAAATTTAACGGTGTATAATAGAAAAGAATAGGTAGCGTCTTTAAACATGGGACAGGTTGAAGCAAGAAGGCAGAAGAGTGAACCATCATCTTTCTACCCTTGTCCTGTGTTATATGGGGTTGGTGCAACACGTTTTTTTTCTTCCATTCTATCCTGTCACCCGTCACGCTATCACTCCTTTAACTCCCTTTTTTTTTCACATCCCGTTCCTTCTAGCCTTCAGACCGGGGCTCGAGCACCCTTTCGGATAACCCTGGCCCCAGTGGGCTTCAACCCGGCTGGGCCCCTGCTGTTGCTGACAACTCCTTGAACGGGAACAGTGCGCGCCGTCGACGACTTGGGTTTGGTCCGGACAGTTACCAGACGGTCGGACAGCGAGCTACCCATTGCTCACTGTCCGCAAGCCCGCGCCTACGGTGGCCGGAAATGCGGAATTGGAATCCCGGCGGCGGTAAAAGCGCCGTTGCCTGCATCCATTGGAATTCCGCAACCTTCACCAGGTCATTGGTCCACCTCGTAAAAGGCCTTCCAACGCTGCGTCTTACGGTACATGGTCGCCATTCCAGAACCTTCTATGCTTGGAGTTTCCTTGCGTGATCACATCAGAAATGAAGATATCCGCAGGAGAACCAAGATTACAGATATATCCCAGAGAATCACCAAAATTAAGTGGCAGTGGGCAAGGTACATTGCTCGCAGAACAGATGGTCGATGGGGATGAATGGTTCTGGAACGCCAGTTAAAATGTATCGATATTATAATTTTAGGATTAAAAAAAAAAATACCAAGTTTTTCCAACGCTGCGTCTTCCGGTACATGGTCACCACTTTAGAACCTTTCGTTAGCCCCAACGGCCATCTGTTCTGCGAGCAGTGTGCCCTGCCCATTGCCACTTAAGATTGGCAATTCTCCGTGCTATGTCGGTAACCTCATCACTCACAAAATAGAGTTGATAGGCATCCTGAATAGACATAATGATCATTAATAATTATTATTCACTACTAGAGGAGTCTATCGCAAAAACCACGACACAGTATTAGAAATGCATCCTGCAAGAAAGTATTAAAGTTATAAAACAGTAAATAAATTATCTATAGTTTCCGACAAGAAAATTGATCATAGAGTAGGTAAATTCACTAAATATTATAGACATGCGATTAGGTACAATAGGGTAGTTTCAAGGGTCAAAGTAATTAGGTACATTTTATTTTTGAATATAAAAAAATATTGGACACGTATTTTTTTCTTTTTTCCATTAAACAAAAAATAACAAAGATATAGCCAATTAAAGTTACGTGTGACGTCACCCCGTGCGTTAAAATGCAGCACGTCGTGACTTTACACGTAACTTTAATGGGCTATATCTTAGTCATTTTTAGTTAAATTTACAAAGAAAAAAATACGTGTGCCTTATTTTTGAATAATCTAAAAGACGGACCAATTACCTTTCTTACGGCAACTAGCCTATTGACGTCATGAGTTTTATTCGTAAATCCATGAAAGAGAAAACTAAAGAAAGAAAGAGGGAGATAGAAAAAGAAAGAAAGAGAAACCATGTTTGTTTGGCAAACAATGAACAAACAAATATTGAAAACTTGAATATAAAAAAGTCGTTGTGGCGACGGTCAGGGGAGGCCTATGTCAGGCCAGTGAACGTCTTTCGGCTGATATGATGATGATGAAGATGATGATGAAAGAAAAAAAAATACAGAAGCAACACTGTGTCTCAGCTGCGCCAAATAGGTCCAGTTCAGTAAAAAATACTCAAAACTTCCTACGTACGTAGTAAAACTGAGTGTACGGTAAGTTTCCTTGCATGATCACATCAGAAATGAAGATATCCGCAGAATAACCAAGATTACAGATATAGCCCAAAGAATCGCCAAAATTAAGTGGCAGTGGGCAAGGCACATTGCTCGCAGAACAGAGTAAGAGTCAGTTGAAAACTAGTTAGATTTAAAAAAAAAATCCTTGCCAGATTCTGAGTTTTTTGATAGCTACAACCTGGGAATCTTTAAGTCAAGAGTGAATAGGTTACTTGTAGGCAAGCATGCATGTAGTCGACGCTTTTTATTAGATGATATATGGTCAAGCGCGAACCTATGAATAATAATAAATTTTCGTTGGCGATCTCACCGGAAGACGCAGCGTAAATGGCTTCCCACAAGGTATACCGATGACCTGATGAGAGTCACGAGAATGCGATGGATGGATGGATAGAACAAGACGCACAGAACCATTCGTTGTGGTAACACTTGGGGAGGTCTAGTCCAGCAGTGCATGTCTTTCGGCTGAAATGATGATGATGATTAGGTTTGCGTTTGACCTCAATTTATCGAACGAAAAATATTGAAATGTGAACAAAACGTTTGACAGTTCATTTATGACATTATGTATTTAATTATAACAAAAGATTTTTTTTAATATATAAAAAACCTTAAACATATCGTCCCTTCTGTTAAAAGTTAATTTATAGTTAACAAAATATTTTTTTTCTTTTTTACCTATTTGAACCAAACTGTCCTCTCTACAAATTCACACAACTAGTCTTTGATACTCGGAACCGGCAGGAAAAAAGAACGCGTTGTGGGCGCATATTAATGTTCTGTTTTGCTGCCCCAATGAGCCCAGGATGATATATCGACCGTTCATATCGATCGGCGAAGGGGTTAATAACATCGATTAGAATAATGATCTACATAATATGCTTTAATTATTTTTGCTGTTTGTGAAGAAGTTTGTATCTATTTCGCGAAGATTACCACAAAAGTAGTTAGAGCAGTGGTCGACGAGTGATAACGGCCCTGACTTAACTACACTAATGTAATAATAAAGAGGTACCTAAAGTTATTTTTTTTTTTTTTTGTTTGAAAGAGGTATTCTCTGAGAGTACAAGTCCGATAGCAAAAACTTTTAGAAAGCTGCTTTATTCCTAAGTGACATAGGCTATATTTTATGTATCTACGCGGGCGAAGCTGCGGGCAAAAGCTAGTGAGTTATACACCACAAAATTTTAATTATGATAAATACTTAAAGGGCTTATTAGAAAAGCACTAGTTATTTTTTTTTTTGTAAAATCTCAATAAATAATATTCATAAACAGCAAAGTTGGTTTTGTCCCAAAATGTCACTCAATTTATGGAAATATTGTGCAGGCCATTGATTAATGAATAAATAAATGACAATTATTAGGGTAAAACACTGCCTGCAGTATTTTCTACTAGCAATTGCTATGTTTTATTAGTATTGCTATTGATTCTATGATGAATTTACCTTTTCGTGGTCAATTTTAGGATTTCGGTTTTTTCTACTTTTGACTACAAAAATATGATCAGTAACGGGTACAGATAGAGCCCCATTTTTTTGTGTACTTATTTAAAAGTGGGGGTGTATAGGTCGCGGATCAAATTCAGTTACTTTGTGTAATTTATTTCGTCACCACTGCTCACAAAACGGTGATACGTGAATGATTAGGCAGATCGCATACAATCTCAAGTACATTCTAGCTGATTCTGGCTAATGTTAGCTTCTTTTGTTTTTATTGATTAGATATTATAGCGACTCAACAAAACAGACACAAGAAAAGTCATATAAAGTTTTAGGCAAAGTGAGTTCGTCACTTATGGAAGTGCACATTAGTTGCCATATTTACGAGTTACAAGTTAAAAAATTAAGAAGTAAAGTTAAAATAATCTATGTTCACAAAAATACAACGGGAAGTACAGATTTATTTAATTTAACAAGTGGCAAAAACAAAATCAAAATGCTAAAATCCTTCTTCTCTGTCCCTTTCTTACTCTTGTTATGTTCTTATATATCGTGAGCGCGCAGTACTGTTTATTTATTTATTTATTTGCACACATGTTGTAAATAGTTGTTACATTTATACATTGTCTCAAACATGGACCCCGGAAGGGCACTGCAACATTTATATTATGTATACTGCATGCATTATACAAATTAATTGATTATTATAACAAACATTACTAATAAATTGTTACAATTTCATACATTTATAACTATAAATGTATGTTGCTACCTCAATTCATTAAAATTTCTAATGACTATAAACTTGAAACATCGATAGCGCGAATAACCTTACCTCATAACATATTTCTTGAATGAGATACAACGCCAACGAGCTTAATTGGAATTCTTCCCCACCGAGAGTTACTATAGAATTTTTATAGATCTCATTAAGCCCATTTCAAAAACCTTTACCAAAAAAACTCTTCAAGAAATCTACCGTTCATACATATTGCTGAAATAGATCATAATTTGAGTAATACTAGACGTGATCAAACCACCGTTTCTTAACTTAACCATCTTCAAAATGAAGCATTTTGTAATGGGGCCCGCAATTTTCAAAAGTAGTTTTTAACTATATCTTTAAGAGTTACAGTTATCATTGTTTTACGGTTTGTCTGTCTGTAGAGCAGTTTTTTATACAATTCTTCAGATAGAACAGTCGGTGTTTCCTTGCGTAATCGAATCAGGAATGAAGGTATCCGTAAGAAACCCTGGTTTTCTTTGTCCAGGGTTATTAACATTGCTTGAAGATTCGCCACAACGCAGCCTGGCAGAATGGGGAATTAGATACTCTTCCGATACCGAGTACGACTGTGGTGCCCCTGATCAGAGGATGGACAACTTACTTGAGTGCCCTAAGTGTCCCTACATTTACAGTTTGGAAGTCCTCAAAAACGCCATTGACGCCATTAAGTGTGGCCACCTATTTTTATGGTGGGAAAAAATCATTCCATGACAACTCCGAGATAGTGTCAGACTGTTACTAACTAAAAGACCCACCCCGTTCCTTCTAGCCTTTATACCGGGGCTCGAGCGCCCTTTCGGATAACCGTGGCCCCAGTAGGCTTCGACCCGGCTAGGCCCCTGCTGTTGCTGACAACTCCTTGAGGCGCGCGGGAACAGTGCGCGCCGTCGACGACTTGGGCTTGGTCCGGACAGTTACCGGACAGCCGGACAGCGAGCTAAAAAGTTCAAAGTGTGGCCATCTACTGGGACAAAATACTCTGAGACAAAAGAAAACTATCGATCCGAAAAGAAGATAAATGACACATTGCCAGAGAACAAATGGCCAATGGGGTCGAAAGTATTTGGAGTAGCGACCGCGTACTTGGAGAGTGGCGAAGCAGCGTAAGAAGGTCTCCTACAAGATGTACCAATGATCAGGTGAGGGTTGCGGTATGCAGATGGATGTGGAGGAGGACACTTGGTGAAGCCTATACTCGTATATAGAATTTTTTCTGCTGCAATGATAAATGAGCGATAAGTTCTTTAGATCTGTTATCACCAGATCTCAGTTTAATAAAATCTAGATGGAGTGATACGATTTATGGAATGTGTATGCCATTTTTGTTTTTGTTAAAAAAAATATTAGCTCCAGTAAAGAAATATGAAAGAACTTTTAAAACACAAACTTGAACGAAGATTTTATGAAGTTTCAAAGATGTAAAAGAAAGATAAGTGTACACGTACTTTGACGTCAAAGATCATCATGCACCTATATCTATCTCATAGCTTTTCTACAAATGATTTTGTTATTAGAGTTAGTATTTTAAATGCATATTCCCAATATTCATATTAGTCATCAAGGAGTGTTTGTTCATTTATCAATAAACTTTTAATTTTACAAGAGTCAAAAAAGGGTAGTTTCTACTCACAATCAAGTTAAGTTGGCCCGTTTACCAGAAAAGAGGTTCCAACCTCTGTGGTATGGTTCGAAAGAGTCACAGTGGACTTGTAAAAAATGGGGTTACTGAAGGAATACAGATGGCTTTTAGTCAGTAAAAGTCTGACAGTCCTAGTTCCATCCAGAGCGGAATGGGGATATTTGATGATTTCCTACTAGAAAAAAAAAACAAAGGGTTCCTTACACAACATCGCATTCATTCTATTACTTAGAAATATTATAATTATAATGCCAGCCATACACGGTGATATAGATATAGATAGATCTACATAAAAAAAAGCTTCTAACCTTAAGTTTCACAAAGAGACCCGAAGTACGAAAAACATTTCTGCAATAGAAAAACATGTTCGAATCAGTCATCTAGCACAATCAAAGCTCTACGATTTAGAGCTAAAGGATATGAAAACCCCAAGTAAACCCAAGTTGAAAGCCAGTACATACTTGCAACGTTAACAGTAAACACCCACACATACATGAGCTCATAGTTTTCACGACGTGTGTGTATATACACACACTAGTGCAGAGTAATTGTGGAGAGAATATAAAAAAAATTGCGTTAAGTGTGCCTTACTTGCGCGGCGAGGCGGGTACACCTGACAGCACGAGTGGCGACTGAAGTGGAGTTATTTTTCTTCCTGTATTGGTTATTATGGAATGAAGCTTACCATCAGGTGGGATCGCAATGAAGTACTAGTTTATATCGGATAAAAAAAAGATATATTGTCATTTCAGTCGAAAGACGGTCCACCTTTGGACATGTGTGTCCCCAAAAGTCGTCACAACGACCGGTCCTGTGCGTCACGCATCCATCGGATTACCGCAACACTTACCTTATCGGTCCACCTTGTAGGAGGCCTTCCAACGCTACGTCTTCCGGTAGGATGTAAATCTATATTTCACCTCAAACCTCTTGCTGTATGAAAACTCAAATTTTGGCTAGGTCTGAAGCGCATTTTCATGAATGTAAAGATCGCTATGAAGAGTCACGAATGTTACTTTTGAAAAGTAATTTTCTCTTGTTTACAGTTTCTGATTTCATTATGTTACGTGTATTTTGTAATAATATTATTTGTTACTTTTTGGGGTTCCGTACCTCAAAGGAAAAAAACGGAACGCTTATAGGATCACTTTGTTGTCCGTCCGCCTGTCTGTCTGTCTTTTAAGACCTTTTATCTCGAGAACGTGTGAAAGCTATCTTTGTAAGTGTCATGGCTAATAACCAGTTTTACTTACAAATTCGTCTTGATGATACGAATCGATAGCTATAATAATAAACTTAATTTTGGTAAAAAAAGTAGATGGTTGGTTGGACATTTGTGTATCTTAACACTAGACGAGTATTTGACATTTTTATCACATACAATAATATAGCATACATCTGTTACTCTTCACGCAGAATACCCCATCCTCTTTCCACACACCCGTCATTTCCTCACAGCTAGCACCACTTTACCACACACGTGTACATAGCGGGCAGCCGTTCCGTCTGGCCACAGTTGGCCGGCAGAGCGAGAAGTTCAAATCTCCCGCTCGTAATTGATAAATAAACGCGGCACGTGCGGGTCAACACACCTGATGACGAGTCGTGAGCTTGCCTTTATTTGCCCTGGATTTTCCTTGGTATTTTTTAAGAGGAACCTTGAGGAGAATGACGAAAATCTAGCGGAAAGAGAGTTAGACGTCGGTTAAGCGCTTCACAACGCTATAAAAGAAGAGATCACACTCTAACCGCTGCCTTCTGTAGACTGTTTGGGTGTCGGGAGTAACAAGGTAATCCCCAGGCAATATAGAAGCGATTTTCAGGCTCCTGACTAACGACTATCAAAGGTCTTCAAATGACAGCCGCCAGCCAGCAGCGTAGCGTGCTTTTCGAGGCAACGATAAATCTCGATATGTCAATATAGGTTTTTTCTTTTTTTTTTTTTTTTTTGCTGGGAAAAGTCATCTTATGACAACCCCCGTTCTTGGGCGGAGCTCCCGAGATAGTGTCAGACTCTTACTGACTAAAAAACCCATCCCGTTCCTTCAAGCCTTCATACCGGGGCTCGAGCGCCCTTTCGAATATAGGTAGCGCACATTTGCGGACGTCGAGCAATGGGTAGGTCGCAGTCAGGCCGTCCGAAAAGAACCGTGCCTGAGTCACCAATGTAGTGTTCCATGTATGTTTCAAAGAGATATCAGCAAATCTTGGGCACAGTAGAGCGATGCCCGCTAAGGTTAAGGGAACTTTTTAAAGAGATACCGTAGTACCGGAAACGCAAAGATCAAGTGAAGGATACTGGTAGATTTCAGTCAATAAAAACCTGATATTGCATGTTGTTCAAGTTTCTGAAAGGTTCTGGAATGGCGACCATGTACAGGAATACGCAGTGTTGAAAGGTCTTCCACAAGCTTGACAACGACTTGGTGAGGGTCGCGGAAATCCGATGGATGCGAGAGGCACAGGACTGGTCTTTATGGTGACGCTTGGAGGAGATTTATGTCCAACAGTGTACGTTTTTGCCTCAAATGATGATGACGATAAAGTACTAAGACCCCTTGGATTAAGAAAAGGCCGTGTATGATCCATTTATGGAGTTTATATTGACACTTACAAAAGAATCAAAACCTATACCAGACTATCTGTTAACCTAAAATGAATGTTTGGTAAAAAAAAAACAATGCTATGTAGCCCTAGTAAAAGAACAATTCCGAAAACCGTAAATTTGTAGTTATACCTCAAAATAGTTATTTTTTTGCGATTATATGGAGTAGATCATTTTATTTATTTAGTTACAAGAAAATATATACATAATAAACTTAAATATTAAAAAACAACTTAAATAATTAAAAATAATATATACACTAAATGCCTAGCTAAATATGACGTCATAAAATTCCTCCGCATCGCTGTCGACTGGAAGTGTGCCCAAAAGGCTGGCGGCATTGCCACGTTGTATGGCAATGCTTATTCTCTGACCGAGGTAGAAGCCAGCCCTTGGGTCACGCGAAGCGTCAATTAAGCGTGTTGCCAATTCTTTAAAAAGCATATGAGCACTCGGACCCCACGGCCCGAGAGTTTCAACCCCAAACGGCTCAAAAATATAACTGCCGACGAGGCTGTTATATTTCCGCCGCTTGAGGTTCTCTGCAGCCGTCGCGGCAGCACCAGCACAGCACGATGAGCTAGGAAGATGGGATGGCGCAAGGGTATCGACACAGGTAGCGTCCCACACTAAAGGCCTACCCATCTTCCAAGGAAATAAAGACATACCGTCTGGTCTCTTACCATCGTCGCGTGCCAGCCCATGAGGTTCCAAAACAGCCGGAACGCCGACGGTGACAAGGGCTCGTCGGATGATGTCGTTAATGTTCGCGTGCCGCGCTATGCGTCCAGCACTTCGACTGCATGACAGGCCGTGGTGACCGAGGCTGTTGACAACCTCGCCACAGTGGCAGCGATGAGGAGAACAACAAGGAGCACCTAGACGTAGGGCAACAGCTAAGCGGAAAGTAGTATCGTCGAACAAGGTGCCAATATTCGACGATGGCAGTGCGTGAAGCCAAAGACCTGACTCCCAATTTCCCACAGCCAGCAGTCGCGCACGCTCCGCAGCAGTAGCAGATGTTACGATTAGGTTTTCCTGAACTACTTTGCAGAGCGGCTCGTCCCACCGTCTCTGGGAAGCCGGGTTGTTAGGTGGATTTGTATTCGGGCAAGCGATTCTCCAGGCATCCAAAGCCTCGGCGAAACACGGCACTTCTAAAGGAATCAGTGTAGAAGTTAGGATGTTCCTGATTAATTTATCAGTTCCGTGGACCGAAGATATGTATGCCGGTAAACTAATACTGGTAATTTTGCGGACGCCGAGGCCTCCCATACGGATGGGAAGAGTAACTTGAGCCCAAGCTCGATCGTCCAAGGTCATATTTAAAATAAAAGTTAGGGTGTGCCGGATAATTTGGTCCATTTTTTTCCAAAAGGTGAGGGTGCTTCCATAAGTGGGAAGCACGAAGGTAATATATTAATTTAGGACCGAAACAACAATAACGGATTAGGGTAATGGCCGAATGCATATTAATTTCAAGCAATCTTTCCGAAACATCATTGAAATTTTTAACTTTTTCCTCCACAAAACTGGGAAAGGAATCCTCAAAAATTGGAGACCCAAGGAGGCGAAGAGAACTTTTGTCGATAATTTTGATTGCAGGAGCTATTGCATTGAATTTTGAATAAGTCAGACTTTGGTCAATACTTTCAGATAGGAATAACTCACACTTAGAAAAGTTGAGTTCTAGTCCAATAGAAGAAAGTTGGTTTTTTAAGAATTGTAGATCATTGAAAACGGTGTCTACATCGCCTCCTAAGGTCCCATCATCAAGGTACCACACATTAAATTTGGAATTTAGTTTTCGAATTATTGGGTGTATAGCTAAGCTAAAGATCACTGGCCCGAGGGGGTCACCTTGTTGACAGCCAACAGCGGATTCCAAAACTTTGTCACGAAACAGTAATTTCGATGGTTGTCTATAACATTGCCAGAGAAAACTAAAAATTTGAGGTATTTCTTTTTTAGCTTCTGACAACAAGGTATCCCTATTAACAGAATTAAATGCATTTTTTATGTCAACCTTAAGGATAGCCTCTCCTTTGCCTGAATTTAGATAGGTCGACAAAGCGTGTACGGCAGCCTCACAGCCCCCTTTGGAGCCGTAGCCAAGCTGCAGGGGCTGAAATTTTTTCGAAACCACCTCACCATAGAATTTGCAACAAATCTTGGCTGCCATACGACGGTAGGTGGTACCCACGGCAATGGGACGAACTCCGCCATCTTTCTTGCGCAGGGCACATAAGTTAGCCCCGTATAAGACGTCGATGACGGTTTCGCTCACATTGCTAGAGAGCATTAGGTTAATCAGGGCCGTAAGCTCCCTCAAGAGCAACTCACCAGCTTCCCCGGCGCCTGAACTGATAAGGTCCTTAAGGTGCTGAGGACTGAGGCCATCGAGGCCGCCAGCAGAACCACTCCGGAAAGAGCAAACGGCTGTGACCACCTCTCGACCTGTAATGGTGAGGGTGTGAATGTCCGGAACAGGGGGGTCGGGAAATGAAAGGCCATCCGCTGGGGCAGGGTGTTTTCTCTCCAGATCTGCGAGAGTATCTGAAGAACACGCTGCCACCACGTCACTACTAAATAGGATCCTGGCTGCTCCGCTAATGTCACCTTCCCCTAGCTTTGTTTCTACTAGATGAGATATACCTCTTGAAGATATAATTCTCTGAAACGGTAATTTTGAATCTAAATCACAGGCCGAAACATTACAGTTTTCTTTGATTTGTGCAGTTAAAGTCTTTTTGGTTGCCAAATTTTTTTAAACGTGTAAAACTCTGTAGGGGAAGGTGAGCAGATGTTCCCAAGCACTTTGCGAGTTCTCCCGTACGGCTAGGCGAATGCAACCTGCTAGGTGTTGGGCCACAAGAGCTCTAGCGCCGCGGGGAACTCGCTTTAGAACTGGGCAAGAATTTTTGAATTTTGAAAGAATTTTCCAAAGCGGGTCTAATAATGAAGTAGTAGCTGAGGGAGATGGTGTAACTACAAGGTCTGCATTGAGTGCATTTTGGGGTTTATGTGTCTTCCCAATATGCACGCTCAGACCCCGCTTACCTTTAAAAAATCGTGCCTCAGTACACAGAGGGCACCTCTCCAGGATGTTCAAAGGTTGACTTGCACTGTTTTCCACCACTACACAACAGTGACAACAGTCACTAGGCATTGAATAGAAGTAAATTTACGCTTAACCACTAACTTACACAGCTAAATAAAGGGAAAAACACTAAAAATAAACACTAAAAAAATTGTTCAAATGCCAAAAAGAAAAATGTCAAAACATGACAATTGAAGTGGCAGTCGCGTAGGCGGCCTGGGGCGCCGCAACACCGATGATGGCACTTCGGTGGACGGCGCCCGGACATCCTTTCCCGGGTGATCTGGCGTCGTTTCCGCAGCGTCACCTTCACCTTGTAAATCTTTCCTCTTTATAATATTAGTTAGGATTACACCTTCTTTATTTATTGTTCTTTCTATTAGAGAAAACCGTATAAAATCCGATGTGTGTAAGCGGATAAATAGACAGACGCAGAAAGCGACTTTGTATTATATCAAAACTCTCGTCACTTCTTTAAGAACCTTTCGTATCGGCTAATTAGAGATACAATTCTGGCTGAAATAAATTATCAACTTTTTCGGTATGGGTGACTTTTTCATGGTTTTTTTCTTGAATTAATTAATGTTTAAAAATTTCTTTCTTGAATCTCAAATTGAATGTTAAATTCAAATGAAGTTCAGAATCAATTTGACATTAGTTCCGTCGCCATCGCAGTCCATCATTTGCAAATATGGAGTAGTAGATTATATAGATAGTACGGAATTTTCGATGCAAGAGTCCAACTCGCATTTAACCAGTTTTTTATCTTTAACAAATCCAAGCATGAAAAGATTGTTAACTTTACAACCGTAAAATACAGTGGAAGCAAGCCGGCAACCATAAAATGCTACACTAAATGCTAAAACTGACCGAATCTAGGAAGTTTTAGTCTAGGTAGCCTATTCCTAACTTCTTCAATCTAGTCTGACTGGCTGCTGCTGGAAACCAGTACTTTACATGGAGCGACTGCCTTTCTGACCTCTATAACCCTGTAATTAGGTAGCATGGCATCATTTGACAAGACTGATGTCAGAAGCCCTGCCCCCCTAGCCAAGTTACAATCATTTCTCTTGCGTCGTCGCCGATGAAATGACGTCATTCCCGTACATTTGAAGTTTTCTAGATTATCAACATGACTAGGGGTCTTTTTTTGGAGGATAAAAATTATCCAAATGACATCCCCCGCCCTTGGGCGGAAAGGGAGAGATAGTGTCAGACTCTTACTGACTAAAAAACCCAAGCCGTTCTTTGTTGCCTTTCATATCGGGGCTGAGCTACCTTTCGGAACTAACCCTGGTCCCAGTAGGCTTCGACCCCGCTGGGCCCCTGCTATTGCTGACAACTCCGTGAGGCGCGCGGGAACAGTGCGCGCCGTCGACGACTTGGGCTCACAGTTACCGGACGGTACTTGGCTATTGGTACTGTTTTCTGGGTATCCGTGGGGCCTGACCCTGATACTGAGGTGGTGTGATTGTAGTGTCATGTTAGCGCTTCTCCTCGTGTTGTTTGACCGTATTGTTTTGACTGTGTATATTAATGATTTTGTTTGCCTAATTTGATATGTTAATTTTAATAATAATAAAAAAAAAATGGTGTCTCAAATTATCGAATATCGTAACCGTAATATACGTATACGTAATATTGACACCAATGAGAGGTTTTATGAATTTTATGAATTGGGGTTTTGAGAATTAATGTATAATATTTCATTTTTATTTAATTGTATGTAACATTGTGTATGTAATTTTAATATCTATTTTTTATTTAATTGGTGCACAAGGTCTGAAATAAATGAATAAATAATGAAAACACGCATAAACAAACTTCAGGCAATCAGATTCTCATCACCGATATGAATGGCCTTGGTACAGGCCTTGGTACAGGCCATGGACCATGGTCCGAAGCGAGGAGGAGGTCGCCTCCTTCTGCGAAGCAGTAATGCTAGAAAAGAGGAGGCCGACCGCATCAGGCAACGGCGGCGCTCACAGCGCCCCAGCCGCCGTCGGGATTGCGATCCCGACCGGCGACCGTAGGCGCGGGCTTGCGGACGGCGAGCAATAGGTAACTCGCTGTCCAACCGTCCGATAACTGTCCGGACCGAACCCAAGTCTTCGACGGCGCGCACTATTCCCGCGCGCCTCAAGGAACTGTCAGCAATAGCAGTGGCCCAGCCGGGTAGAAGCCTACCGGGGCCAGAGTTAATTCGAAAGGTAGCTCAACCCTGGTACGAAAGGCAACGAAGAACCAGGAGTAGGTTTTTAGTCAGTAAAAGTCTGACACTATCTCCCGCTCCACACAAGAGCGGGGGATGTTATTAGATGATTTTACCACCGCGAAAAAAAAATCACCAATACAAAAATATAAATTTGTTGTACGATCTGTTCTCAACTTCGTAAACAATATTTCAAATAATATCCTGTACATTAAAGAGTCCATTATCCATTATCAAGTACATCTATATAAATAGTGGCAGGTTGCGACCGTCTTGAGCCCTTTGAAACCTGTCACCTTTCGTACCCCTTTGGTTACGCGCATAATTATGACCACCTGACATTACACGTGTGAAGAAAAAATATTAACGAGAAAGTAACGTATGTTTCTTTAGTTCATGTAATGGTTAGAAGTTATATGAATAGGTAGAATTGAATAAGAAAAATATTAATGTCCGACCGAAACTGGTTCTTACGACCGAAACCGAAATCGAATTCCGGAAACAGTCTCAGTTCTCTCCTCCGCTCTTTCCTACTCTACCCTACTCTACCCTATTCTACCCTACTCTACCCTACTCTACCCTACTCTACCCTACTCTACCCTACTCTACTCTACTCTACCCTACTCTACCCTACTCTACCCTACTCTAGCCTACTGTACACTACTCTACCCTACTCTCCACCACTCTACCCTACTCTACACTGCACTACTCTACACTACTCTACACTACTATACCCTACTGTACCCTACTCTACCCTACCAAACTTCACATAAACCATCTACTAAATAGTCCGAACAAAGCCTAAACATTTGGTTTGGATAAGTGAGCTCGTTCTTGAGTTATAAAATTACAAAGAAAAGTGGCATTGATTTTTATATGTATAGATAAATAGGTATATAGTATAGCTTTAGCGAGAGAGTTAAAGTAACTGATAAAACCACTCAGGACATGATAAGGCACGTGAAAGCTTTAAAAACTCTTCGTCGCTAACTTGCTTGGATGGAATTTAGCGTGCCGAATACAGCGCGAAAGCTCCTGAATGCAATTTCGGTTTCGGCCTTAGTTTTTACTGGTTTGCCGCCGAAACCGTAACGAACTCAACCGAACTCGCATTTTGCCGAAACTCGACTGAAACCGAATCCGAAACCGAACATTTGGTCGGACCCTAAAATAATAATCCTCATTTAATAATACTTTGTAAAAAAAAAAAAAACGAGTACAGCGCCACCTACCGGGTCCAATTGTATTTTCAAACCATCCAGAAACCCACTCAAATATATAAACAAAATTACGTCCAAATCGGTCTAGTAGTAGTAGTATAGACAGAATGCTTGAACAATATTTTACAATTAAAGTGCAGATTTAAAACTTAATAACTGCTGCAGGTTTAGGAAACCTCAAACGGCGTAAATGTAATAACCTCATCGGAAGTTATATGTTTGGGCCATTTGGGGTTGAAACAATAGGGCCATGGGGTCCGAGCGCTCATCAAGTTGTCCGGGATTTCAGCAAACAGCTGGTCGACTCTTCGCGTGACCAGAGGCCTAAGCTTTTCTTCGGTCAACGAATCAGCGTTTTGGGCACTTTTCCCATTGACATCAATGTGGACGAATTTTTTAATGCCCTATGAGTTCCCTTTTTTACTCGTTTGTACATAATTATTATTATTTTAAGTTTGTATATACCCATATTTATAATATTTAATAGTTAAGATGTATATAACTAGAGTTATTTGATTATTAAGTGTAGGTAGTGGCTACTTATGTCAGGTGGACTTAGCGCTTTTTATCTTTTTGTAGGTGGGAAATCATATACTGACTTTTCCGCTCTAAGGTCGAGTCCGGGCGTGTCAGATTTTTACTGACTAAGACCCGCCTATGTTCTTCCTGGGCCCCTAGGGTTTTGCTGACATCTCTTTAAGGTGTGCTTGGAACACTACACGTCGTCACTGGCTGAGCTCAGTCCTTTCACGTGAAGCACTGTGGTAGTAATGGCTACCACAAATAATAACTTACAGTTAACTAGCTTTTGCCACAGGGCCACAAGCCACAGGGGCTTCGTCCGTGTACATAAAATATAGCCTTTGTCACTCAGGAATAAAGCAGCTTTATGACGGTGAAAGAATTTTAGCAATCGGACTAGTACTTCCAGAGATGACCTCCTACAAACAAAAAAAAAACACAAATTTTACCTCTTTATTATACTAGTGTAGACAATAACTTTAAGTTATTAGCGAAATATTTCAAAGTAGCTTTTGCTCACGGCTGCGCCCGCGTGGCATTAGGTACTTAAGGAATCGGGATAAAAGGTAGCCTATGTTCTTTTCCATGTCAAAGGCTATATGCATGCCAAATTTCATCCAAATCCGATCAGCCCTTTTTGCGTGATTAAGTAACAAACATCCACACTTTCACATTTATAATATTAGTTAGGATTATCCCATCACCACACCATGTTTTTAGGAAGATGAAGCAGACTCCTGAAATACATGTATTCATGCCTAGCTCTGGAGTCAGGGCTTCATTAGTTTGTAAGAATTTTTTGTGAATTAAGGATTATTATTAACCCTTTGGCATTTTAAAAGACATTAGGTATCCCCTTCTACTAGATGAACAATTCACCGGGCAAGTTTGCTAACACATTAGGTTAATAAAGATGTGGACAAAAAACCAGCGTCTGCGCAACCACATTATTATACGCAGCACCAATTAAATACATTTAACTCTGTCAAAACCTCACCAATTAAAAACTTACAAAACATCTTTAGTTCACCGACAAAAATCCTAATCATTTTCATATCAATTTTTACATCAAAGTGCAATTGATGGCAGTTCTATCGAGCAATTTGGAGATTATGATCCTCCTTCATACATATATATTGTCATAGTGTACTTACATATATACATATGTGAATCACGACGCCGCCGGTTGGAAGTTTCCGTTAGCACATATGAACACACACACAAACTCATCGCACTCACACTGAGATAGCGAAACGCATGTGTGAGTATGTGAGAGTGTGTGAGTGAAATAAAAAGTCGGCGCGTGCGCACACTTACGACACAAAACAGATTACTATTGCCGTCTCTTTCTGGCGTGTAAGATTTTTATTGCTAGCCTTGTCATGCATGAAGTATGTAATTATAGTTGGTACATTACCGGTCGGTTCCGTTCGGTATACCTACAGTGATTCTATCGTAGGTATATGTACGTTTGTCCGTTGTTCTAATCTCGGGAAATTATTGCTTTTTATTGCTCAGATTCTGTTCAATGTTTTAAAATATAATGAGTTATTTTTATAGTTCTTGCGTTTTTAATGATTTTTAGGTTAATGAAAATAACAAGTAGAGTTGGTTTATTTCAGTTGTTTTTCTTTTGTTGTTTGTAGTCTTATGTTATGTAATTAATTTTATAGGAGCTCGGAAAATCCACTTTTACAAGTTTATAGTCTGTCTAAAAATCAAATGACTTGGTTAATACCAAGTCATTTGATTTTTAGACAGACTATGATATATTAAGATAATTAAGATAAAATGAAATCTGATGTAGTCAACACTGGTTGAATAATCAAGGTTGATTAAGAGATCTTGATCATTGATTACTAATAGAAGAACCTTATGAAAAGTATCGAATATAAGTTTAAGTAGTAATTAATATACATAAGTATTCATTTAAAAATTCTCAAGTTGTTTGACTTTTTATACAGAGTCTACTTCATAAATTATAATACAAATGTTATGAGTTGCTTTGTACAGAAATCTTCATACATGTTTGAATCGCTTTGCTATAAAATTTACGAAATTTTCTATGGAGATCGGCAGAAACTACCAATTTACAATAACACATACCATTCATGAATAATTCAAAATAATTACATGAACTAAAAGATTACTTTATTAAGAGCAGTGGTGTTCCAATGATAACGGTCTTAATCCTAACCTATGAGTTGTACCATCAAAAACACTTCCGCATGACCACCGCTAAGTTAATTTTTGCTCGCACTCGAAACGAAAACTTTAAAGGGTTTGGTTTGGTTTGGCGCCGCAGGATTCGAAAATTTTCTTAAATGATCAGGCAGAAATGACCACGATGGTACATCATGGTTTCAAGCCCAGTAAGGCGCATTACTATGTGTAGTTAATTTATTGCGCACTGTTCTCAAAACGGTGAAGGAAAACATCATGAGGAAACCGGTACGTTCTAGAACCAATTTGATGACAGTCGAGTGATATTCACTCGCGTTTTGGATTCATTCCCTCTTCTAGAGAGGAGGCTTGAGTCCTAACAATGGAAACCGTTATGTGGCTGACGATGATATATATTACGTTTAAATACGTACAAAGCATGTATTTTGGAGAGTGTGCGCAGGAATTGCATGACTTGATTTCGCCATCTCAATTCTACCATCGGAAAATCCGACGTACGGCGAATATCCACTCTTACGTTGTTGAAACCTTTATCGTCCGGATTAAGCATTTCGCCTCGACATTTATACCGCGTACATCGAAGGACTGGAACAGTTTGCCTGCTGCGGTCATCCCGTCCGATTATAATTTGGATGTTGTCAAGGCTAGAGTGAATAGGCTCTTAATAAACTAGTGCGCCTCACCGTCAGAGATTGCATCACTATTGACCATCAGTCGTAGTCAAGCACTAGTTTATATCAATAAAAAAGAAGCGTTTTGGGAACAGATTCATTACGCGTCTTTACGCATAATGATTTTGTTCCTAAAACACTTTCCTTTGTGGATAAAACAGTGATTTTCTGAGGCCTACTCCTCCGTAACGGCTTGGTCAATTGGTTTGAAACAAATATATGTTTATTATAGATTCATGAACAATAATATCAACATTTTATTTTTTCGTGCAATTAATACTTTTGTCAAAAAAAAAAAATATTTAGCAATTTCGCAACTTTTCCCTACTCCTTCGAAACGGCTTGGACCTTTAGAAACATTTTTACACATAAAAATTGGTGGTTAAATATTCTTCAAAGTGAACATTGCATATGTAAATCAATCAATATCTCGCAGAGAAAATGGGTTTAAAGCGCTTTCCGGGCGCTGCTGGCCGCAAATAAATGCACAGATTTGCGTACTGCCGCCTAGGCGAGTGCGAGAGTTGCGTTCACATAATTTCGGTCAGATGGTTCAAGGGACTATACGCCTTAAGGAGTGGAATTCCCTACCGGAGTATGTGATTCCTGATTATAAGGGTATTTAAGTCAAGAGTGAATAAGTTGATTCTAGGCAAGCGTGCTCCATCGTCGGCTACATCACCGCTTACCATCAGGTTAGATAGTGGTTAAACGCTAGCCTATCTATAATAAAAAAATACCTTAATTAAATTATGCTAATAAAGAGGCATTGCTTCACTCTTTGATTACCAAAATATTTTTTTTTTAATTTACGGAGTAACGACCCTGTAAAATTGTAAATGGACCGCATGGTTAGCGCAGTGGTTGAACGATTCTGCTGCACTGAGTGTTGCGGGTTCGATTCCGACATGGATTAAACATCTGGAAGGGCTAAGCCTAGATAGTTATTCTGGGTGTGGATGGCTTTATGACGTGAGTTTACATATTTGTGAACGCTCCCACGATACGGGAGTAATTTTAGGGCAATCTACACTAATATTATAAAGAGGTAAAGTATTTTTTTAATTCCTAGTGTGCCGTAACGTTTCTTTTTATGAGTAGATACAACTACACAACAGTTAATTAAAAGGTGACTTATGTTTGTGTTATAAATATTCGCACAAAAGCTTTATTAGAAGCCTTCATGAAGGTGGCTGTTTAGCATAAATAATATATTTTTATTTAAATAATTGACATCGTTAAAGCTGTTTAAAATGCAAACAATACTGTTCTGAATATTATTTTTTGTGGGACATTATTTTGAATTAATCTTTTTTGCTCTTTGTTTAAGAAGCTTGTTTTTAGTTTGTTTTATTACCCTTCTCTACACTATATTATTATTTAATATAATTAAGAGATAATGCTGGTTTTTAGGAGATAGACTTTGCAAGTACTGGTCCGATTGCGAAAATTTTTTCACCGATAGAAAGCTATTTTATTTCTGAGTGACATAGGCTTCATTTTATGTACGCGAGAAAGCCACGGGCAAAAGCTAGTATCAGATATTTTTGTGGTTTACATGCCTGTATACTGGCAGTGTTCGAAATTATCTGTTTTTAGGGTTCCGTAGTCAACTAGGAACCCTTATAGTTTCGCCATGTCTGTCTGTCCGTCTGTTTGTCTGTCTGTCTGTCCGTCCTCGCTTAATCTCTGTGACCGTTAGCACTAGAAAGCTGAAATTTGGTACCAATATGTATATCAATCACGCCGACAAAGTGGTAAAATAAAAATTGGAAAAAAATGTTTTATTAGGGTAGCCCCCCTCTATGTAAAGTGGGAAGTGATTTTTTTTTTTAATTTCAACCCTAACGTGTGATATATCGTTGGATAGGTATTTACAAATGAATAGGGGTTTACTAAAATCATTTTTTGATAATGTCAATAATTTCGGAAATAATCGCTCCAAAAGTAAAAAACAATGTGTGTCCCCCCCCCTCTAACTTTTGAACCATAAGTTTAGAAAATATGAAAAAAATCTAAGAAGTAGAACTTTATAAGGACTTTCTAGGAAAATTATTTTGAACTTGATGGAAAGAACGGTTTTTGTACAAAAAAGACAAAAGGGTTCTACAAAATCATTTCTGGACTAAGTTTGTAGTTTAATCGTAGCAAGCATTTTTTTAAACTCATAAGTGGGTACACTTTATTGTGACGGACGGGAAACTACGGAACCCTACACTGAGAGTGGCCCGACACGCTCTTGGCCGGTTTTTTTTTTTTTTGGTTTGCGAACCGTAAAAGGAAAAAGCAGAACCTTTTTAAGATCATTTTGTTGTCCGTCTGTCTGTCTGTCAGGACCCTTTATGTCGAGAACGCGTAGAGGTATCTATGTAGTTGTTTTTTTAATTTTAACTACATAAATACCTCTATCACTCAGGTCTGCGATGTCTTGAAGCTTCAGCATAAATTAAGCTTTTGAGTCAAAGAAAAAAAAGATCAGAAGACAGATTCGCGACGACGAAAAAAGAGGGCGTTTATGTGTCAAAAAAAATATATATTTCGAAACTCTCAAGGGGATAGAAATTAATAGTGTACTTTCCTTTAACCCAGAATCCTGTAAATTATTGGTGTAAATACTTGCTGTTGACCTAGAATTCTAAAATTTGGCATTAAGCAAGGTCATTTAGCACAGATAGAAATAAATTTGAAAATTGGAAATTATTAACAAATTTACAATTTGTTATTGTGACAAAAAAATTATAATTTTGCGATTCGAAAAAATCTTCGAGATTCGAGAATTTAACTATTTAAATACGTTACCTACGTATTATTAACTAACATTTTAGTAATTGAATATTTCTACTAACTAAGCTATTTCTTTCCCACCTTTTTTTAATTGATATAAACCAGTGCTTGACTGCGATCCCACCTGATGGTAAGCAGAGATGCAATCGTTGATGGTGAAGCGCACTAGTTTATTAAGAGCCTATTCACTCTAGCCTTAACTAATCCTATTATTAACATTTTGTTAGTAACTGACTGTTTCTACTTACTACATTATTTCTTTCCCACCTTACTTTTCTACTCACCCCACTAAGGGCTTTAACTTATAATTCCATTTGTAGTGTAAGCCGTTACGAGCCACGACGGTTATACTTTCTTCGTCTCGCTTCAGCGCAGGCGCGGGGTTGGGCTAGTGATGTGCCAGTATCGATAAACATTGCATCATTAGGCCATGTAATTGTTATGTAAAGTCTGGTTGTTAAGTTTTGTCGATGATTTTTGATAAGATTTAACAATGTTATGTGTTGTTAAAAAGTAATTTGTGTTGTAATTTTTTTCAGTGGGTTTTCCTGGAAGTGTTGTAACCGGTTATTTAATATTTATTTACATTAGATCATCTTTCAATAATTAGAATTTGGTTGTTAACAACCTGTTATGTTAACTACTGTAGGTATCTTCTTACGTTATGATTTTTTTAGGGGGCAATATTATCTCAGTTTTTGGATTTATGTTTAATTTTGTAGGTTATTTTAGGGGTTATTACTACAGACTACTAATGTATCCACTACTGGAATTTAGGTTTTTTTTATTGAATTTATTTTATTTTAGATAAACTAGTGCTTGACTGCGATCCCACCTGATGGTAAGTAGCGATGCAATCTTTGATGGTGAGGCGCACTAGTTTATTAAGAGCCTATTCACTCTAGCCTTGAAGACACCCAAATTATAATCGGATGGGAAGACCGCAGCAGGCAGACTGTTCCAGTCCTTCGACGTACGCGGTATAAACAACGAGGCAAAACGCTTAGTCCGGACGGTTTCTTCTTTAGGACAAGGAATGGGCCATAATCAACCACGCGGGTCCAGTGCTAAAAGGAAATCATTTTTTAATGTCTTTCAGTTTTTGGAACTATCGGTTTTCTCACGATGTTTTCTTTCATCGTTTTGGCAACAGAGGTGATGAAATAAATTAAACAAAGTAATGCGTCTGGCTAGGTTTTAACCCGCTATCTACCACTCGTAAGTCGGAGTCGTTACCTTTCGACCATCACTGCTTTGCGGGCTTGCGGACAGTGAGCAATGGGTAGCTCGCTGTCCGGCCGTCCGGTAACAGTCCGGACCAAGCCCAAGTCGTCGACGGCGCGCGCTGTTCCCGCGCGCCTCAAGGAGTTGTCAGCAACAGCAGGGGCCCAGCCGGGTCGAAGCCTACTGGGGCCAGAGTTATCCAAAAGGGCGCTCGAGCCCCGGTATGAAGGCTTAAAGGAACGGGATGGGTTTTTTAGACAGTAAGAGTCTGACACTATCTCCCGCTCCGCCCAAGAGCGGGGGTTGTCATAAAATGATTTTTCCCATCGAAAAAAAAAAGCCATCACTGCTTTCAACAAAGACATAAAGTAAAATAAAAATTTATAAGAATAACAGACAAAATTATTATAAAAGTAATATAATTACCAACA
Source organism: Mythimna albipuncta (assembly GCA_929112965.1). Lineage (NCBI taxonomy): Eukaryota > Metazoa > Arthropoda > Insecta > Lepidoptera > Noctuidae > Mythimna > Mythimna albipuncta. Next base: position 14,270,321 of record OV815983.1, on the reverse strand, counting down.
TCCAAAATTTATTAGACAATAAAAATGGTGCTTACGTAGTCTTTATGACCCAACGTTTCGTTCATTTTTTGCCAGTCCCCAAAAGATGAAGTATTGTGTTCATTAAGAATGCATTGAGTATACGAAGGTTAATTCTCAATTTAAATATGATGCTCGTTTATAGTTTTTTAACTTTTCCGCTTTTATATTTAGTTAGTGAATCATTTTATTTTGCAAGATCCAAAATAAATCCATTGATTTTTGCGCCGATATACCTAGGAAGGTCATACAGATCTGCCAATGAAAAAACTTTTCAACCATTTAACTTTTTGCTTCGATGTGATGTGAGATTGGTAACGACTTTTTTTTTTCAACTTTCGCTATTTCATTACTGGCCAAAGGTCTCTCCCATGGGGTTCCACTCTTTTTGTTCACTTTCTCCTGAGATAAATTAAGGAAATAGTTGCGGTAAATCAATGTAATCATTTGACTGACAATAATTGTGAATGTAAAATGTTCTCAAAATCTCATTATTTAATTTGAACAAAGTGCTGTTATTTACACCGTATATGTAAAACTCAAAAACGGTTGAACCGATTTGAATGAATTTTGCTTTATTAGAATGATTTATTACTTATGCAGAATAGCTATTAAATTATCGGAAAAAATCACATACAAAAAAGAAATATCCAACAAATACATTGAAAAATGACAGCAACTGTCAAAAACAATGGTCTCAATCATTCAAACATTCGCTCAATAAGTTCAGCTAAAAGATCATCAGTACCTACATTAATTAATTAATAAGCGGTACAAAGTTCGTCGGGTTAGCTAAATACATCATAAAGAAAATGGATTTTCAAAATTCTACAAAAAAACAGTGTCTCAGGAATAATTGAAATTTATTTTGATGCGAGTAAAAATCGATATCGAAATAAACTATGTCCGTGTCCCATCGCTACGTTCCTGGGGCGGAAGTAGTATAATTGTGGCGCGTCTTCCCCTCACTAGCCAGTCCCGAACGAAAAAGTTCACTTTACCGACTTGTTTCTTACTTTCCGTATTATTACTTTATGTTGGGCTTTTATTATGAGAAATTCGTAACTAAGGAACAATAGTCACGTGGGTCAATCATCGAGGTTAAGTAAAGCGTGGCGAGGTTGATCTCTGGATGGGTAACCATCTGACACACTGACTGGATAGGCCCAGTCAAATCTGTATGGTTCTTTCTTCAAAAGACCATCTCAGACATAAGCTGCATGGTTCTCATATGATTTAAGTATTACATGATTGTTATATGGACTTTAAAAGAGACTTTGACCCCTGAGATTGTTTCGATGTTTCTTTTCAGGGTAGTCAGCTAGGAAACACCGACCTAAAAGCGTAAAAGTGTTTTTTAAACCTATTTGCAAAATAAATATCATTTATAGCCACGTTATTCAATCGTCGAGGTTAAACAACGCGTGGCAAGGATGATCTCTGGATGATAGTAACCATCTGACTTTACTGAGATTTCTCCGCGTGTCAGAAAGGTGTTGAAAGCGTCCTTTTCTTAGTAAATTTTCATATAATTGATCTTACGTGATTATGATATTATTACACATCTGTCTCCAGATATTTTGCATACACAGCCATCTTATGGATATTATCAAGGTTTCTATAGAAATCTAAACATCAATTTGTGTAAAACTAATCTAGTATAGTTGCCATCACGGATCTTGAGTGGTTGCCGAGAAGTCAAGTATTCGGTCTCTTTAGTGGTGTCGGTGTTGGCTCGCCGCGCCATCGCGTCTTACACGTCATTCGTGATTCGTTCCCTGCGTTGCTGCATGTATCTAAAAACGAAGACGATTGGCTCGCCAATGTATGGAACGCGCAAAGCGATCCCCACTCTGACGCCGAGCGCTCAAAATCCGTGATGGCAACTGTAAACACCTCTAGAAATTTGCTATTTTACGTGAACGTTGGCCCTCCCTAATGTACTCTTATATCAAAAAGTACATCCATAGAAGCCTTGCACATTTTATCGAGATTCTGAATGATGACAATGTTTCTAAAATATTTTTAAAAGTTTAAAAAACACGTATTTCCTGGATTTTTTTTTTGTAAAATATTCAAGCAAATCATAACTGAGTTTTCAAGCGTTGCCTCTCTTTTTTGCATTGCCTTTTCATCAAACATGGCGTTGGATTACGTTTGATGGGTTTTAGAGGTTAGATGAGCAGCATCATCGTCATTTCAGTCGAAAGACCTCCACTGTTGAACATAGACCTCCCCCAAGTGTTGACGTAAAAACAATGTTTTATAAAAATCTCGTGTCACAGTGTTTGTTATCAAACACCTCGTGGTGATTGATAACAAACACTGACATTATTTTTAGTTTGTGCAAAACCTAAATATAATTTGTTTCAAAAACTGAATGGATTCCAATATTTTACACCATTTATATAACATTTTTTCCAAAAATATTTAAAATGGTCTCAAGTTGAATACCACCGGCATTAATTACAACACAAGTCACGGAAGGTCATAACGGGTATTAGGAGCAAGCAAACATCTGGTTGAAGTGCAAAACAATCCCTCAGTCACTTGGATGGCCCGGTGACTATGTATTTTTGCTGACATAACAAGCTTATAACTTTGTGATTTTTCATGATACAGTTATGAAATGTACATAGATCCTTTACATCAAAATACTAAATACGTATTTCGGGATTCGCATTACTAAAACTAATGTTGTATTAGATTTTTATGACCCAATTTTCTTTTACTTCTTTTGGTCATTATGTTGAGAGGTTTTTATAGTAAAATAAAAGAACCAAAGTAAGTTTTATTAAATACTAGCTGTGCCTACGACTACGTTCGCGTGGTCTATGGGATTTTGAATTTATTTTTTCTAAAATAAAAGTAGCCCAAGTTACTCCTTATTACTTTAGCTACCTGCCCAAAAAGTCCCGTCAAAATCGGTTTCCATTTCAGAGATTAGCCCGGACAAATAGCCAGACAGTCAGAAAAAACTGTAAAAAATGTTATTTTGGTGTATGTAGCGTATATACATTCATATGCATGTAGTAAAAAGCAGATATTTCAATATTACAAAGAGACACTCCAATTTTATTTATATGTATAGATGTATAGAGATATATTAGTTAATAAATATTGAAAAGAAATTGAAATGTAAAGAAGTTCCGTTGCATGTAGGTTATTATGTTGTTTCTGAGAATTTCTGGTAAAAACTGGTGCTCTACTTAATTTACAAGAGTTAGTAAAACTCCGCGCGTGCGCCCGCGCTGCTCTTTGTTAGAGGGGAGCGGTGCTCAAAGATTTTCGTATTGGTGTTTTTTTGTGGTCTTTATACCTAATAATAAAAACATTTTTTATGATTTTGTTTAAAAATATACTTTATGTCTTTATGAAAAATAAAGGAAATAATAATAATAATTTCTTTCTCTGGAGCCCTGACCGCCGGGGTAACCCTGTTCCCGATATCGGTGGGACACTATTACTTATATATTTTTTTTTAATATTTAAAAAATGCCTTTAATAAGTTAAAATGAAAAATAAAGAGAATAATAATAAACTTTATTACCAGATATCGTGGTGTGACGAAAATGGATAATGTGAAAAATTAGTAAAGTAAAGAAAGTTTGAAAGTGGAACTGAAAAGTTCTGAATCAGACTTTAGGTTTTAGGTTAATTTGTATAGGCGCTATGTTTTTTCGTGAAGGCGTACAGATATGAAAAACAATAAACAAAATCATTAAAAAATAAATAAAAACAAGTTAAAAGGGAATCGTTTGTTATGGCCATGTGAGGAGGAGGGATGAAACACACGGAGAAGTGATACGGAAGAGTTAGTGTGTGGCAGTGGCAGGAAAGTTTAGAAGAAAACACATATTGCAGTCCACAAATAAAACAGGACCAGGGCCATCAAGCAAGACATTCTTTAACAGTTTTTTTTTTTTATATAATGGATAGGCTCGCGTTTGTCCACAATCTCACCTGATTGTAAGCGATGATGTGGCCGACGAAGGAGCACGCTTGCCTAGAAGCAAGTTAACCTTCAAGTTACGTTGTTTTATGGGAGGTGGGAAATCATCTTATGACCTTTCCCAAATACTTGACCAATTTTCTCAAATACTGTAACTGAATTCCACGATTTCGTAAAAAAAAATCAATTACAATTTTCACCATCACTTTGAGAACCACAGTTAAACAAAAGTCAGTTACGACAATCGTCCGTTACAGTTTGTCCATCAACTCAGTCTTCCGGTGAAAGAGATGGCTAGATACGGAACCTTTAAAGTTAGAGCGAGACGGCAACATTTCCACCTGTCTCAATCGGTTTTTGTTCTACAAAAGTTTTTAAGTTTTAATTACAAATGATGGTGGAATGGTGCAATATCGGTGTTGGTGTAATATGGCTTGGGTTATTTGAATACAGGCTAAATTCACGTAATACGTATTGAAGACTAAAATACCCGTTTACAAAAACTTATTTTTAATTAATCTACACTTTATTAAACAAAAGTTTATTTGGTGATTTGTTTGTAAAGTAAACTATTTGGAAACTTTAATTATATTTTACTACTAACTTAATTACAAGGTATATATATATACAAACTTAGCCTTTCAATCGTGGAAATCACAGACACAATAGAAAGACAATAGGTGCGCGATCGCCGGCGTTCGCTTGGGGTTTAATGAATTAAAATAATAATTTGTACAAACGAGTAAAAAAGGCTGAAAAACGGGGAAAACTCATAGGGCACCAAAAAATCCACATCGATGTCAATGGAAAAAGTGCCCAGAACGCTGGCAGCATTGCCACGCTGGATGACAATGCTATTTTTTTGTTTTTTTTTTTATATATTTTTTTGTTTTTAAGTTTTTTTGTTTGTAGGAGGTAATCTCTGAAAGTACTGGTCCGATAGCAGAAATTTCACTGATATGAAATTGCTTTATTCCTAAGTGGCACAGGCTATATTTTATGTATGCGTGCGTAGCGGTGGGCAAAAGCTATTAATATATCTAGTGCTTGATTGCAATTCCATCTGAAGCAGTGATGCAATCTTTGATGGTGAGGCGCACTAGTTTAGCCTATTCACTCTAGCTTTGAAGAAACTTAAATTGTAATCAAATGGGAAGACCGCAGTAGGAAAATGTTCCAGTCCTTCGATGTACGTGGTATAAATAAGGAGGTGAAACGCTTAGTTTAGACCGTAGTAGTTGAACAACGTAAAGAGTAGATATTCATCAATCACCATACTTTTACTGGCTGTTGAGCTAATAAGATTTTTTATTTTTTTTATATTGTGCAAGAGGGTAAGATCCAGTCTTACCCTCTTCTGTGATGTCTCTCTATCACTCAATGGTTTGCTGGAAGAAAACTGAACTTTGAGTTAAGCTCGCCTATGTACATGAACTCTGATATCAACATATTTTGTTATCTATCATGGTGTACAATAAAGAATTAAAGAGTTAAAGTAGTGTGATATATTTTATTACTGAACTATAGGAACGAAATATACAAAACCGGTTTTACGTCCGTTGCGTTACAACCACAGGTTCAGTTGAAAACCAGCATCAAGCACTAGTTGTCATTTTTTTTTTATGGTGGGAAAAAATCATGCATTGACATCCCCCGCCCTTGGGCGGAGCGGGTGTGTCGGATAGTGTCAGACTCTTACTGACTAAAAGACCCACCCCGTTCCTTCTAGCCTTCATACCGGGGCTCGAGCGCCCTTTCGGATAACCCTGGCCCCAGTAGGCTTCGACCCGGCTGGGCCCCTGTTGTTGCTGACAACTCCTTGAGGCGCGCGGGAACAGTGCGCGCCGTCGACGACTTGGGCTTGGTCCGGACAGTTACCGGACGGCCGGACATTGAGCTACCCATTGCTCACTGTCCGCAAGCCCGCGTCTACGTTGGCCGGAAATCGGGATCAGAATCCCGGCGACGGCGGCGGCGATAACGCCGTTGCCTGATGCGTTCGGCCAAGCACTAGTTGTCTGGCATTCATGCTGAACTGGACCTATTTTGGTGCAGCCATGAGACAGACAGCAATGATATTTTTTTTTTGCTGTATTGTATTGTGTTTAGGCCTTGTGGTGTACCAAATAAATTATTTTTCTTTATTTCTTTCTAAAACTGACTCCAAAGTAGATTAATCTCAAAGTAGATTGGTATAACTAGTGCGCCTCACCATCAAGATTGCACGACTACTTCCCATCAAATGGAATCGCTGGCAAACACTAGTTTATATCAAGTTAAAAAAAAAAACCACTTATAAATCATCAAAGTAATCAGGTTCTACAAAAATAACACGAACTTGTCTACGACTGTCTATGAGTACATCAGCTGTTAACCCCCCACTGCCCCTCACCCCTGTAAGTTCGTCAGTAACTGAGGGTTGCAGAGGGATGCACCGGCACCTGTCTCTAATTATATACGATAATCATCTTTGAACCCTGTGGCACGTGGATAGAATCTTGGTACTTTTATAGGAATGATTTGAAATAGGATTTGTGTTACTATAATTATTTATTTATTTAAAGTACTGTCATATGCTGCATGCATGCACCGGAGCTTTTTTTTTTATGGTGGGAAAAATCATGCATTGACATCCCCCGCCCTTGGGCGGAGCGGGAGATAGTGTCAGACTCTTACTGACTAAAAGACCCACCCCGTTCCTTCTAGCCTTCATACCGGGGCTCGAGCGCCCTTTCGGATAACCCTGGCCCCAGTAGGCTTCGACCCGGCTGGGTCCCTGCTGTTGCTGACAACTCCTTGAGGCGCGCGGGAACAGTGCGCCGTCGACGACTTGGGCTTGGTCCGGACAGTTACCGGACGGCCGGACAGCGAGCTACCCATGCACCGGAGCTGGGAATCTTATATATATCATAGCATAATTGGCCTCTTCCAATGTAGACCGATGACTTGGTGAGAGTCGTGGTAATGCAGTGAATGCAATACGCACAGGACCGTTCGTTGTGGCGACACTTGGGGGAGGCCTTTTCCTGACAGTGGACGTCCTTCGGCTGAAACGATAACCAGTAACCATTTTTCAATGCAGAGACGTGAGTGGTACATTTACACTTTTGCGAAATACTTAGTATAATAATTATAATCCCTAGCTTTAAAAAAAGTTAGTTTAATAAAGTAGCCAAGACATCTAATAAAGGCAACCTATACTTAATTATCCGGCAGTGTAACAGCTTTAATGAATTATCCAATTAGAAAGAATTCTCCACTTAAAACGGTAGACTGTACTGCATTAAAATTGGTAAGAACACTTCTTTATGATAACTAGGCGATAATATATAAATAAACATTAAATTATTTTAAGGTTTAAACCAAAATAGAAAGAAAAAGACTTATAATTGCGAATTTATATTTTGGGCGACTAAAAATAACCTTGTTTTGGTATATATTAACTTAAAAACCTAATTAATTTAAAAATAAAACGTTGTTTTGATAAAGTCATTTTAACTTCAACTTTCTTCGAGAAAGCGTTGCGCGTTGATGTCTTTACGGAACAAAACTTTTACTACCAAGAGTCCGGTCAATTTTCCAATTCTATCAAAATTGCTTTTGTTCCTAGATTATTTTTCTAGTTGAATTTGGTGTAATAATAATAATAATAATAATAATAATAAATTTATTGAGCCATTGTTACAAATTGTGCCTTAAATTAAATAATCTTAACGTATTATAGGTCTGTAACTATTTGCGGGCTTCAGTTATGTAAAATATACGGTGGTCCCCAAACTAGGCGGCGCCTGTATCTTGGGGACCGGAGTTAAAACTGTAAAACTGCTGTTTACCACAGGATAAGATGGCAACAAAAGGTACATAAAAAGAATATAAACATTCGTAAAAAATCTAATATTAAAACAAGTTAAAAGGAGATCAGAGTAACTTAAGAACTAAGGCCTGAATATTTTGAATAATAATAATAATAATTAAAATTAAAGACTGTGCTTAACCTTGCACAGAACTTATAGTAAAAATTAAGATTAAGAGTAAGGTGTTGATGTGTGAGTGTAGTGTGAAGGTGTGAGAGTGGCATGTAGGTGTGAGTGTGATGTGAAAGTGTTAGTGCCTGGGATAGGATTCCGAGTGTGAGCTAAATGTCATGAGAAGGTTCTCTGAATCGTCGTAATTAAGTCCTAAAAGCCATTTTTTGACTGTTTTTTTACACATTGAGAGGGTGAGTGTTTTTGTATCACAGGGTAGACTACTAGTGACCTTGTTATAAACGAAGGTGTGTAGGTAAGCGGGGCATCGTCTGGCTAGCAGAGAGGTTGTTCGTTGCAGCGGTATATGATAGACACGTTTGGAAGTTAATGAGCGATAGTCTGGTCGGAGCTTTATAGTTTTATGAGTACGGAGAAATGCATTCAGAATATATAATTGACGAACACGCAAAACTGGAAATTCACTGTACAAGGAGTCTGTAGGAAAGAAGAATGATTTTTTTAGTATTATTTAGTATTATTTATTATTAGATTTTTAAGTTTTAGGTGTATTATTAATAATAAAATAATTACTAATTAGTTTGACATGGTTGTAGTTGATAAACGATTGAGGACTGCGCTGAGTGTGACGCGATTACCGCGCGTAACAACTATTTGTACGACCTATAAATTTTAATGTTTTGTGGCTGGATTTCTCATGTGAGTTTACATCTTTGTTAACGTACCCGTACGTACTAAAATAACGACGGAGTGGCTGGGACCTGCAGGTCATAGAAGGAAGGGCAGACCACTCGCTCGGTGGGTCGACGACATTACGCACATACCTGGGCAGGACTGGATTAAAGTAGCACAATATAGGGACATGTGGCAGACTCTGGAGGAGGCCTTTACCTAAGAAGGGGTTCTTGCATCACTTTAATTAATAATAATTATGTAAACATAATATGATATAAAGGAAATAATAATGAATAATAATAAATATAAATATTGTGAATTAATAAAAAATTGTATTTAACCAATAATAATAATAAATATAAATAATAAAAATTAATATAATACATATAATAAAATAAGTATATATGCATGCAATTAATTTATAAATTTATCAACAATTGATGTGTCTATTTTGAAATCTTTTTGAAGGATACTTGTAAATGTAATCATCTAAAATCAATGTTAATTATTTAAGTGGCAAGAAATAAAAGGCTTTTTTTATTATTAAACGTACCCACGAGACAAGAGTAGCAGGATAGGGTTACTGCTACTCCTAAGTTTAACCCTGTAAAGAGTGGGCCCGCATACGCTTAGGAATTTATGAATTTTCAACTGCAACTTAAGATTCGTGTGTAAGTGTGCAGTGTATCCCCTCTCCCTCTTATAAATAATATCTGTGAAAATATTATTTTATACACCCCTACTTTTTAATTAGTACACAAAAATGGGGCTCTATCTGTACCCGTCACTGATCATATTTTTGTAGTCAAAAGTAGAAAAAACCGAAATCCTAAAATTGACTACGATAAGGTAAATTCTTCATATAATCAATCAAACAGAATAATTGTTAGTAGAAAATACTGCGGCCAGTGTTTTTCCTTAGTAATTATCACTTATTCATTCATTAATCAATAGCCTGCACCATATTTCCATAAATTGAGTGACATTTTGGGACTTAAACCAACGCTAATAACTTTGCTGTTTATGAATATTATTTATTGAGATTTTTTACTTATAAAATAACAAGGGCTTTTCTAATAAGCCCTATAAGTATGTGTACTAATAAAATAGAAAAATAGTGGTGTATAGAATCTCGGAAGCACAAAATATATTTGGGCCAGGCAGTCAGCCCTGCTAATAACTTAGCATAATCGTCTTTATAATGTTTTCAATGCTGATATTCGAGCCGTAATCCATCACGTGGGCCCTGCTAGCAGCTAGTGAATATCACATGTCTTAAATTTTTTGGTTCCAGGCCACGCCAGGTTCCTTACGATGTTTCATTCATCTGTATTGTTATTGATAACCTATTTTGGAGGTAGCGATGATGACGTCACGATATAGTAGATGCACGAAAGCCATTCATTCATTCACTAATTTAGATGTATGCAGAACAGGGCCGGAAGTCGCGCTAACGTCTGTTGAAAAGGGCAGTTGCCCGGACCAGACAAATAATCTGTCTAGCCGGAAGGTCCTCCCTTTTCAACGGAGTTTTATGAGACTTTGCACTCTGTTCTGCATACCTCTAAATTACTTATCTTTATATTCATAAATAGCTTTTGCCCGTGACCTTTGCTCACATACATAGAACATTAGCTATGTCACTCAGGAATAAAGCAGCTTTCTATCGGTGAAAAAAAATTAGCAAACGAACCAGTACTTTCGGAGATTACGTCCTAAAAACAAAAACTATACTTCTTCATAATAATATATTAGTGTAGATTTTTTGTGCGTGTTTTTGTCAATTAACTCCCCCTAAGCGGCTTGACCGATTTAGATGAAATTTTGTATACATATTCAAGTGGGTTTCTAAATAGTTTGAAAATAAAATTGAACCCGGAAGGTGTCTCATTTTGTTTCTAACAATATTCTTTTTTCAGGCAGGACAATATATCTGCAGGACGAAAGGTATTGATAGGATAAGAATAGATGGTCGATGGTTCTGAAGTGGCGACCCCGTACTGTAGCCCGATTCACGTAATGAAAACCGCAACGATATCGTAGCGATTTAGTCGTTCAGACCATTTCCGTATTCACATCCATCAATCGAGTTTGAACGACACCGATTTTAAAGTCATTTGAAATTCGTCGATTTAAAAAAAAAATCTGTATCACATTATCCTGGTAGAAAACTTATTAATGTAACTGGAAATAAGTCGATAGATCGTGAATCCCGCTTTTGGATAGGACTCCGATCGAACGACTATAAAACTTCAACGATATTTGGCTTGTTTGATTTTACGTGAATCAGGCTACTGGAAGATGCAGCGTTGGAAGGCCTCCCACAAGGTGGACTGTTGACCTGGTGAGGGTCACGGGAATGCGGTGAATGCGAGATGACGAAATCGTTGTGGCGACACTTGGGGTCGTCTTTCGGCTGAAGTGAAGATGTGAATTTCTGCCAGGATCGTATGCTTCATAATCCTTAAACAGCCAGAACATTATGGCACACAAAAAGTTAAATAATTAATTATTTTTTATACCGTATCTTAATTATAACTTGAGATAATTATAATGAACGGTGGAAGGCTAATGGCATGCTTGAAGTAACTTGGAACGGCGTATTTTTTTGTGATTTTCGTTATTATAAACTCAACTGAATCTCCGTTGTGGTAATATTAAGATCATAAAGCACATGTATAAGTATGCCTAAGTGTAACATACCTGCGTTAAGTTATTTTACTTGATGTAACTAAAATTTGCTCAATTAAATTTAAAATAGCGGTATAAAGGCTAGAAGGAACGGGGTGGGTCTTTTAATCAGTAAGAGTCTGGCACTATCTCCCGCTCCGCCCCAGAGCGGGGGATGTCATTGGATGTTTTTTTTTTTCTTAATAGAAATAATGTACTACTTAGATTAAGCATTAAATTAGTATTATTTTGATTTTCTTCTTATAAAAAATGTATATATCATATTTATATTTCTTTTCTTAGTAAAAAATTGGCTAAGTGCGAGTAGGACTTGCATAGCAAGGATTTCATAATATTTTATATTAATTCATTGTCTTTCTATTGTGTCTCTAAGTGACGGTAGTCGAAAGGTAAGCTAAGAATATAATGTTTCTTGAATGGGAATGCCCTTTAAATTTTAACTTTATTTTAATTTATTAGTTTTTTTTATTGTAGTGGCAACAAACACACAAATTCTGTAAAAAAATCAACTTTCTACCTCTTACGGTTTATGAGATACAGCCGGACGAGGACGGACCGACGGACAGCTGAAACTTAAAAATATCTTGTTAACCTTTCAATCGTGGAAATTACAGACACAATAGAAAGACAATATCGCTTGAGGTTTAATGAATTAAACGAGCAGCGGCAACTACAAAAAAACTGAAAAAAAAAAAAGTTCCATGACCTACCCCAACTATTGGCAGTTACCAATATACCTTCAATCACATACACAATGAACGCCTGTAATTACAAACATATCTGCGGTCTTCACAGGAAAACCTCACGAGGATAACTACACACATAACATCCTCAAAACAAAACCTATTATAAGTATAATGGCTGATGACAGAGCCACGAAAATTCACAGTAATAGCAGTTTTCCGTCCTCCAAATAATATACCAGCATTTTACATAAGGACGGCTTACATAAGGCAGCGTTAAACATATGTGTGCGTGCGCAGGCTAGTCGCGAGCCGCTGCGCGGGAGTCACTTATGTTCCACTCAATCGCATTTGAGTCGTGGCCATCGGCGCGAACGGACGCGCGGACGCTCGAGAAAAAACAATAAGAACCAGTGCTTGTGAGTGCCTGTGGAACACGAGTGTTAGAAAGTTCAGTTTAACAAAGTTTTTACACGCAAATAAATTTTTAATTTACACTTTTTTCAACGATCTGGAAAAAGCTAGTTACGTGAAACTGGTTCGCCTGTTTTTCCGGTGGAGGTACGTTTTTTTGTTGTAACTGAATTCCGCTTAGTTTTTTACTTGTTATGAAAGGTTTTTATTAGTGTTTCAGATTGTTATATGTAAATATTATCTAGCTGTAAGAATGTGTTAGCGAATACTTTGTATGACTTTAACTGTTGTCACTTTTTGCGTGTATATTATTTCTTCAGCTACAAAAGATTTCACCGTAGTCATTTGTAATAGGTTTCGTTTCATCGAAAATGGTAGAAATTTTCATCACTAGGCTATTTAAACATTCCGTATTTATCAATATTACGCATCTTAATCACTATTAGCTTAATTTTTTGGCCTAAAACTTACTACAAGTATCAAAAACATGTTTTAAAACTATCAAAGTAAGTAAAAAGATTCTTATAAGTTGTTTAAGTAGCTGATTCATCGACAAAACTCAAGGTTTTTGATCTTGAAAGTCATTGTAATCAACCTTTTAGTTCGTAAAAGGGTAAGCAGTCTTTGTAAAACTGTTGGGAAAAGCATAAAAATAAAACAAAAGCCTAATTTTTCAAGCCTTCAGCAGGTTTTAAGTTAATCAAGTGGTAGTTCATTATAAAAAGACAATCAGATAGAGGAAAAATAATTCTTTCATTTTCTATTTAAAAAAAGTTGCACTACATTAGAAGTTGTACACTCACAAATATGTAAACTCATATATAAAAGACACCTATACACGGAACAATCTCTTAATATTTATTACCTTTTCATTAGAAAATCTGAAGACAATAGTGAATTTAGGTTTTAAGTACAGTACGTGAAACAAATGTTTAAAAGGTTAGTGATAGTGTGACGAGTGACAGAATGGAAGAAAAAACGTGTTGCGGCGACCCCAAGTAATATGGGAAGGAAGGCCAGGAAGAACAAAAAAAAATGTTAGCCTCTCTCAAGCAGGCATTCTAAACTATTGCGCACATTCGCTATATGACTCTTAAAAAGAATTACTCCGCAAGCAACTGTTAGAAGCTCAGAGTGGTCAAGAATATTTCGGTATGACGATCTGTAGCAAGAAAAATCTTTTACTTAATTGACATAGCAAACTGATTAATATATGTATCTTCAAGAAAGAAACTCCCTGTTAAACTGTTTTGCTTCTAAAAACAAGTAAAAACAGGCTTGTATTTGACCACTTTCTCAATTGATGGTAAGCGATGAGTTTATCTTAATTTTCTTAAAGATTACTTCAAAATAAAGCCTTATAAAAATGTACTACTCTAACTGAAATGACTTGTAGATCATGCATTTATACAGTTTTTTTTTTAGTGTAGAAAATCATTAAATAATCCTCCCGCTCGGCGTAGACTGACAGAGATTGTGCTTTACAATCTAAAACCCATCTGTGTTCCTTCAATTGCCTTTTGCGTTCTATGACCACTGTGACACTTTCGAACAATTCTTCAACTGTGGAAAACCCTTTTATAGCTTCCTTAGACCTTCTATGTATATGATTTGGTTTCAATTCAAATGATCCATGCATCGTATGATCATCTAAATATCGCAACATCTAGGCTTACAATATTATAAATTTAACAAGACTGTGAAATTTAAATCAGAAGAAACAGAGTGATACAAATTCTAAAATGAACACCAACAACATAATTATAATCAACGAGATTGATTATAACAAAATTGAGATAACAGTTTCTAAATAACTAAGTGAAAAGCAATAATTTAAATTATTTAATTCATCAATCGCTAAAATATATTTCGAACGCTTAGGTAACGTTCGACAGTTTACGTAAACGATCATAACACTTTTTGTCCGACGGTGTTCGTTTTCTTGCACAAATTGTTTTGTAGTGGAAAAGTGCTTGATTGTGGAATGTTCTGGAAAAATTTTGCTCTTTTTTATGTATTTGGATAGTTAGATATTTGTTTATCACAGACCACTAATCGGGTTTTTTAAATAAAAGTAATGATATCTTTCTAAAAACTTTAGTGCCAAAATAGAAGCCAAGTTATTTTATAATTTATGCATACACATAGAAGAAGTCATCATTATAAAAATTAATTCAATTCTGCTCTCAAAACGGTGAAGGAAAGCATCGTGAGGAAACCGGCATGTCCTAGAACCAAAAATTCGGGGACTTGTGACATTCACCAACCCGCACTGGGCCCGCGTGGTGGATTACGGCCAGTTCCCTGTTCTAGAGAGGAGGCCTGAGCCCCAGCAAGACTGATGATGAGGATGATAATTATAAAAAATTGTACAAAGGTACTGCTTAATTTTAAAAGAAATTGCTTCCAAAAATGTAAGTATGAAAATAGGAGCCAAGTTATTTATTTTATGATTTATGTACACTCACATACACAGAAGAAGACCCATCATTATAAAAAATTGTAGAAAGGTATTGCTTATTTCAAAAGAAATTTCTTCCAACAAACCTGTGAAAGAAGATATTAGAAGAAATGTAGACAATACTGTGTAGAAATAAGAAAAGAAGAGTTTGTGAAATCTTTAATTAGAGTAAAAGACAATTTAAATATTAACAAATATAAAGTTTAATATTTTAATATGGTGTGGTTGTCGACTTCACTGATAAAAGAATTGAAATCTAAATTACTGCCAAGTTCTGTAAAAAATCTTGAAATGTATTTACTGATATATAGATCATACATGATGATGATGTTATTGGTGGGTTTTAAGGATCACCAAATCCTTTTTCTTAGGTAGCATCAAAAAACCTTTTTTCTTTTCTATTAATTTAGTTTTAATGGTAACAAAGTAGTCAAGCACAAATCTGTCTTTCTGTGTTTTAACTGGCAAAGAAGCTACATATATTGGTAAATAATCCTGAAGTATTATTCAGTTTTCTATGTCAATTATAGAAAAGTCTGGTCTTTCAAAAAATCGTTATTTTTCGAATTTTCTTTCTAATAGGAAATAATTTTCATTGCTATTTAAAGATTTTTTCTTAGGAACAGTTCATTCAAATTTTCTAGTTCTACCAATTCTCTAACATCCTTTCTTGATTAGTGTACGCTTTTTTTTAAGTTGAGACATCATCAAATGACTTCTTTCACTCTAGGGTTGAGCGAGAGTGCGTGTCAGACTTTTACTGACTATTATGTTTCTTCTTAGTGTTCTAGGGCTACGGTAACTTTATCAAAAGTTTAGGTGTTACTATCACAAAATGCAGTATTTTCAGCTTTTCTTTATCAATAATCGTCTAAAACTCACTGGCCATCAAAACTTAAATAATCTTACATAAGCCAAGTAAGTGAAAACATTTTTTATCTAATGTTTCAAGTGTGGGAGCCATTGTCGCAGGTTCTAGGTTAAAGCTCTTTGTTTCAAGTTACGTGTGGTTCCCATAGCATATTGGTGTGCTGGATACTCATAATTGTTTTATTAAAAGCAAAAACATTTGTTGAATTTACGGAATTTTTGATTATTTTACGGTTTGGGTTTTTGTTTATTTGTTAATTACTAGCCTGTGCTTGCCTGCGTGAAAGTTGAAAATATTTATATGCCTATATTACTCAGTGGTAGAGTACCTAACATTCTGTTAGAGAAGTCTCGTAGTTAATAAATAACAAATCATACTACATTGATTTATTTAATTGTTATTTATTTTATTTTTCGCGTGACCAGAGGGCTGGACTCTTCTTCAGTCAACGAATTAGCATTGCCATCCAGCGTGGCAATGCTGCCAGCGTTCTGGGCACTTTTCCCATTGACATCGATGTGGACGAATATTTGATGCCCTCTGAGTTTTCCCCGTTTTCAGCCTTTTTTTACTCGTTTGTACATATTATTATTTTAAGTTTGTATATATTTACGTAGTATTTTTAATACAATAACTAAGTATATGAATAAAATACTACATTTCTTTCTTCTTTATAATATTTGTATAGTTTGCGGCCCTCCAGTGAATGGTTTAGAGAAACATTTCCGAAAAAAAAAAAAAAATTCTAAACTGGTAAGGGTTGCGGGAATCCGATGGATGCGAGACGAACAAGACCGTTCATTGTGGCGACACTTCGGGGAGGCCTATGTCCAACAGTGGACGTCTTTCGGCTGAAATAATGATGATGATGAATTTATAAACAATACAGCGAATTTTTCACTTAACTCTTTGAATGCCGTAATTAGAGACACAATAGAAAGACAATTGCTTATATTAAAAAAAAAAAACTGTAAAAATGAGTGCACCGAGTGTGTCTGTGTTAATCTGTGCACAGTAGTTACAAAATTTACCTGTATTCATCAAAAATAAAAAAAAATGATTGACCAATATTGATTATACACCAAAATTAAATAATAAAATATATAAAATAAAAATTAGAACAAATAATTAGTAATGACAGATTAGAAATTAAATACTTTTTTATTTTATAGCCATAATTGACGAAAATACAAACTAGCTTAAAGTCTGTTCTTGTAGGAGAATTTTTGGAGATAACTAGCAAATAGTATAGTCTAGTATTTGCTCTGAAGTGTCCATATATAAAAACTTGGAACTATATATTACAATAATCGCTAATTTTATATATTTAACTAGCTGACCCGGCAAACGTTGTTTTGCGTTTTAAATGTTAAGGGTGGACTACCCTTATCACTAAGGGGTATGAAAATAGATGTTGGCTGACTCTCAGACCTACTCAATATGCTCACAAAATTTCATGAGAATCGGTCAAGCCGTTTCGGAGGAGTACGGGAACGAACATTGTGACACGAGAATTTTATATATCATATTTCTTCTGAAATCACACTTCTGTTATTTTTTTATGTTCTATTTATTATAAATCATATTTACATTAGGAAATATATATGTAATTTTTAATCTAATAAATATGATACTAAAACTAATTTGGCATAATTTATTCATGCCTAAACAATAAAACTTCGAAGTTGATGATTACAAAGAGAAACACAAACTGAACTCACGTCTAAATCTATGACGGTCAAAGAAAACAGTTTTTGCGTGAAAGACAGACTGATATATCCCGTTTTCTTTTCACAGTTAGTATTCTATTTTTGCATATTTTTTGATAAAATGAATAGATAGTAAATATTTTTATCATGCAAATTTCTATTGATTGACAAGAATAATCAGGAAAAAGTCTATCACAGAAATCTCAATTTCTTTACAACCTTTGACTTTATAGAAATAAAATTTCTTTTCTTTACTGTTTGAGATCACGTAATGTTTTTTTAAGAAATTGCGGAAGATACTCAATATATTTTTAAATACTTTTTTTATTAGTAACTTTTTAAAAGAGTGGCCATGTTTTTGTGTCAATTGTTTTTTGTTGTTGTGGGTTGTGAGTTGTGAGTCAATCTAGTTTAATCTAGGTACTTACAGCTAATCATTGTATAAAAAATAGTTTGTTTCAAAACGTGTTTCCTTGATTATTTCAATCTGAAACATTCTTCTGTGTTTTAGTTGTTGAGTTTTTATTTTGATTGTTTTGTTTATAGATCTTTTAGAACTTTCATAGCTTCTTTTTTTTTTGGTATTTTTTTTTTAAAGAAAACTGTAATACAACCTACATATTTATTGAGTACGCGTGTAAGTAGATTTCTCTATACAAACTTAGGACCCTATTTCCTTCTCTTTAGGGATGAATTTTGGAAAATCCTCTCTTAATGCTCGCCTACGTCATAAAAGGAAACCTTCTGCAAAATTTGACGCTCCTAGTCCCAGTATTTTTGACAATGTATTGATATGACAAACTTATTTTTTCCTCATATATAGGTATAACAATTTCTTAATTTATGTACCCACACATATTTTGTTAAATGAAATAAACCAGTGCTCGTCTGCGATCCTACCTCATGGTAAGCAGTGATGCAATCGTTGATGGAGAGGCGCACTAGTTTATTAAGAGCCCATTTATTCCAGCCATTCAGCCCATACTTAAAAGCATAAAGAACAAAAAAGATAGGTATTACTTATTTCAAAAGAAATTTCTTCAAGCAACAGAAGAGTTCATTTATTTTAGAAGAAATTAAGTTTTCTTTTTTACTTATTCTATGTAAATAGAGTCTTCACTCGCGTCGAAGTAGAAAATTATTCTCAATTTCAAGACATGGCTCTGAGTATTGCAAATTTTATCCAAACACAAATTTCGTTTAGATATTTGAGACTGAAAGTGTAATAAACATACACAAAGACTTGCATACAAACTTTTACCCATATACTATTGGTCCGACAGTCGATACAATGCTTTTCATTGATCATTTAAACGTAAGTCAAAACCATAATTCGCCCAGTGTCATGTAGACTCTGTCTAATAAGTCAACCGACTTGGGTAATTATTAAGGTAAGATGAAATCTGATGTAGTCAACGCCGGTTCAATAATCAAGGTTGATTAAGAGATACTGATCATTGTTTAGTAATAAAAGAACCTTATAAAAAGTATCGAATGTAAGTATTATTTTTTTAATAATTAAATGTACCTATGTACCTATTTTTCTGTTTCTGTCTTCTTTTCTTATGTAAGTTAAGTGTGTATATGAATTGTTAAATAAATAAATAAATATTATACAAAATTCCCAAGTCGGTTGAATTTTTAGACAGACTATAGGTATTCCACACATAACAAATTCAATATTCAAAAAATAATCTACCGATTCTGCAATAGCCTGTCAAGTGACAGTAGCACCTTTCGTTAAGACTTCTCTCTTTGTAAAAGATAGAAAAAAAAAAGACAGCAAAAAGTACAATGGACGATAGCTAGCACTTTCTAAAATGATCGGCGACCGGCGCGCGCGCCGACGGCTACTGGCAAATATTGTAAACAGCGGTTTTATAGATCTGTTGACAGCGTTTGATATTGGGTTTGACGTATTTGGTATATTGGAACTGATAATAGGGAATCATCTAGCGGTGCCTTCGTACGGCGTTGCGCGGTACAAGGTGGACATCCCACCCGCCCAAAGCGTTTTAGAAACACATTCATTTTGCGTACAGCTAAGGAGTGTAATTCCTTACTGGATTGTGTATTTCCTGATAGCTATAACCTAGGGGTCTTTAAGTCAAGAGTGAATAGGTTATGTCTAGGCAAGCGTGCTCTACCGTCGGCCACATCATCGCTTACCATCTGGTGAGGTAGTGGTCAAACGCGAGTCTATCCATTATATTAATAAAAAAGGTTTTTGGATTTGGTTATTTTTTTTAATGTATAAAGTTCTTAAACTTTTGCCGGGACATCGCATGCTTTAAAATCGTGTCTTCTTTATTTCTTACGACAGCTTTCTCAACTCAAAATGAAATGTTGCCAGTAAAAACTATTAAATGTCCAGTTATGTACCCAAAGAAGGTTATTTTAACTTTAGAAATACAAACAAACTGTCTCAGTTTAAACTGAATTCGTGTTGAGTTCAATTTTCTAGTTTGTAATATTGCAAAGGTTTTAACGCTCAGTTATGTGCTTGTTACCAGGCGAATTGAATGTTACTACTCAAATAAATACTTTCGAAACAGTTTATAGGTTTTTTTGTGTGATATGCTTAATCAGTCTTATAATGTTCCCATTGCTGGCCTTCTCTCTAGGAGAGGAAATGATCTGTAATCCACCACGTGACCCCTATGCCGATTGGTGGATCATATATTTTCGTATTTTTGGTTTTAAGGTTTGCCGGTTTCTCGGCCACAATGTTTTTCTTCGCGGTTTTTAGAGCAGCGGTGATGAAATAAATTACACAAAGTAGAACGCTTGCCTGAGTTTGATCCTAGTACATATAACTTGTAAGTTTGAGTCATTACTGTTTGTCGCATTGGAAAGAAAAGAACACGGGTGGGTTTTGATGCGCGAGAAATGATTTGATGTTTCTCCCCCTGCCTCCTCCCCCGAAAAGGAGCCTCAACGAATTGGATTTGATCTTTCGTACGCCTTCTAAATGTCTGGGAGCATGTGGCCCCTGATTTTGTTTGGGGCAACACTTGAAAAAAAAGTATGGTGCATTTTTGGTCTTGTATAGATTTTAAAGTTTTTTTTTTTCATGCTTAATTCAACTATATTATAATCCTACTGAATGTGTGAGCTGCGTATAAATGTTTTTATTTTTAATAACGTTTTGCTATCATTATAATTATATGCTTCATCAGGAAAACTAAATTGCTAAGGCTAAGTAATTTATAAATCAGCTTTAAATTAAAAGTCTTGTAAGTACTTAATTATCGCAATTAAACCGACTACTAGCATTATAATAATTAGTATACTGACATACATGCAAGGACCGTACCCTTTCCACTTGATGCTTTTTTATAAAATGTTTTATATCCACACTATTTGAGGGTGAGTGGAACATAAAAAATATATCGTCGTTTGTGAGAAAAGCAGTCGGAAGTAACTTTTAAACCCGATATATGTACGATGTATGGCTACTGACATAGAGACTAGCAAAATAATTATTAGACTAGCATATTCATTGTGCGTACAGACTAAGGAGTGGAATTCCCTGATAGTCTTTATTTTCTGATAGTTAACAAAGTCAAAGTCAAAAGTTTTTTATTTCACATAGGCCTACATGGGCACTTATAAAACGAACCTGGGGAGATGCCTAGGTTGGTTGTTGAGCACCCGAGTCATTCTTCGAAATAATATGACTTCGAAAATCTTCTTCTCTAATCTCTGCCTTTTCAAAAAAACTGGGGAAATTGCTACGTTGTATGGCATTTCATTAAGCATTCTGTCTTAGGAAAAAAAAACAGCTTAAACGGTTTTTAGATATTAGTACAAACTATTCTGCTTAGCAGCAACTACTAGTTTGAAACCTTAAGTAAAAAGATACTATTCAGAAAACCAGGGTGGTAATAAAAAAAACACTGTGATGACAACCAACAGAACGCGGAAAACCAACAGAAAAATTGAATAAAAAACTGATCTAAAACACGCAACAAAAATGACACTACCACAAAAGAACATCGGAGCAGAATTTGATACAGAAAAATATGAGAAACATGAAGCATCACGCAAAAATACCAACCACCAATGACACAGTGATCACCGCACCACTGACTGAGCACGCCAGTAGTCTACGTCACCGACACACAAAACTGTTCGGCACCGCCACCCATGCGTTACCAACTGAACTTGACTTACAATCAGCTGCTCATCCTGTACGGAATTACTGTTATAGCAGAGGAAAAGAAGTAACGTAAGGCACGGATATGAAGAAAAAGAAATGCAGGAAAAAAATTGCTGTTGGTTGAGCAAAAAATTATTAAAAAAAAAATGGATAAAGACATCAGAAACCAGAAACTTTATTTCAAATAGACCAATAACAGGCACTTTTGAATGATCAAAATGTTGGTCAATCAAAAAATTTGAAGCTAAGTTGATAAAGACATTATCATTTTCCTACCCTTGCTCAACAAGATCAATACAATACGATTCATCATCATCATCATCTTCTTGCCCTTGTCCTGTTTTATTTAGGGTCAGCGCAAAACGTTTTTTTCCTTCCATTCTGTCCTGTCACCAGTTACGCTACTTTCACTAACTCTCTACTCTTTAATATCACTTCTCCAACAATCCATCCATCTCTTCTTTGACGTCCATCTCCCTCTCTATCCATGATTATATCTTCTATTTTCCTCAATACACCGTAACACTATAATTCTCCACCTTTTCTACCTAATCATTAGAGAAAGGCAAACACATAGTTGAAATGGAATACTTGTAAAAAGCATCGCTGATCGTATTCAAAAGTAGTCTAGTTAAAATGATGTTTGATGATAAGAAAGGTTTTGTTAAATTGATGAAAAGAAAACCAATAATGGAAAGAATAAGTGATTATAATGAAACTAGAGGCTGCTAGCGGTTTTGTCTGAAGTCAAAAACTATCCCAAGGGAACATACAAACTACCAGAATAATAAAAATTACATTCAAACCCTTTTAGCCATTTGCGCATGAAGAATTTAAAAAATATAACTTCGTAAAAACTTTCGTATATATTCTTAGTATATATACTAAATAATGATTGCTCTATCTAATTTATACCAAGTCTCTGTAATGGGATAGTTTACTAAAAACTCTTTTCAAATTCTAATGCTATATAGAATTTTAAAGAATAATAGGCAAAAAGATATCATTATCAATCCAACTAGACTGTTCTGATGAAAGCAACACATTCCACTGTTGACCGGCGATCCGGCGCGTGAGCACCCCACTTCGCGAATCGCTGCACCAGGACTATTACGTCACGGATACACCACTGACTATGTCGATGACTCTGTTAATGAAATGCGTTAAGTATTAGTGGAAACCAATGAAATAGTTGATTAGGATAGTGAAATAGTAATACATAAAAAAGAAATAAAAATAAATAAGTATAACTATAATGTGAAAGTGTGTAAAAAGAAATATGTAATTAATATTTAAATTCAGATAAATTTACTTTCAATAACAAAATACTTAAGCTAATAAATATCAAACATTCGGGTTAAAAAAAAAAATTGACAATTATTACAAAGACTTAAGATTGAGAGGCTATACCAGTGAAATTGTAAAAGAAATACAAATAAATATTTACAATACTAAAGCTCTTAAAATTTTGGATGACCCAAATGAATACCATGACAAAGTAAAGAAAAACCAGTCACAAATGACTACCGAAAATAAACAACTTAAATAAAAAAATAGAAAAACGCCAGCAGAAGCTTTAAAACCTAGAACTACAAAAAGCAATCTAATAAGCTTCTTACTAGTATTTAACATTTCCTCGTTGGAAAAGACAAGCATGACGATGAATTATCTTAAATACAAAATTTCAGTACCACATGAACTCATTCATGCTCCGATGGTGATGACATCATCATCAATGATGACGCCAGTCTCGTTAACTGCACACCAGTTATCCTGACGTGGTATGCTGAGGGTGACGCTCCGATGATACTCAGTCAATTGCATCGCGTTTTTATCAGTAGGATTAAGTAGATTATTGACTTCGTCGCGTGGAAGGTGATTATTGGTTTGGTTAGCAACACTGATGATGTAATGGATGATACAGGTAACAGTTTAGTGATGGCAGCAGTTTCAGTAGACTTAAGATGAAAAAAAATATAGCGAATTATACAATTGCTAGTCTTGTATTCCATTGCTAAGATTTTGAATTTAACAACAGGAAATTCAATCTGGAAATTATTTCAACCAAAATTTTCTTATATTAGATTTTTATGAATGCATATCTATAAAATTCTTACCGATTTATTTATGTAAATTGATCCTGTCATGTAGAAGGTAATAATTATTTAGTAAATTCTGAACTATATGAGTTAATTAGTGATGAACGTAGTGATGGTATTGCAGATGAACGCACCAATGATTGTAAGCATCAGAGTAGAATTAAATAGTACGTAGAAAACTTTATAATAAAAATAGATAAAGAATCACAAAATGGCTAGAAATTTTGGAGTTCTTTAGTTAGTAAAGATTTTTGCTTTCGAAAAATAACTAAAAGTTTAGACTGTAAAGAATTTTGACCCAAAAGTTTTCTGTATAATAGATTTTGATCGAATTTGTGTAATGCTTTATATATTCAAAATTAATTGATTGGCCACTAATGTATTGTGCTTTTGCCGATCGAACTTGGTACGAGTAGATTGTTAACCCGTGTGGAAGTTGATAACTCGTTTAAGTTTTATGAGCTCGTTAATGATGAAGGACGAGATGTTAATCATAAAGCTCATGATATTGATTACACTATAAAGTTAACTATTAAGTTATGAACGCAGATATGAAAAGAACAGAATCAATCAGTACGTAAGTTTGTAGATAACATAGAATACATACAGAGCAGGTGTTAGTTTTTAGATTAAATAGTCAAGTTTCTTGATTTTAAACTGTTATAAAGAAAAACATTTACTATGGATCAGTTAATTCACTCTCTTAGTCCAACCGAAAAGTTTATTTTTTCAGTTTGTTCATTGATTTTGTCCAATCTGGTCAATTTATGTATAATTTTACTATAAATCTGATGTATCAAGCCCGCAATATCATTAAACCATTGTTATTGCACTATTGGCTTGCGTGATGACAACGTCAGAATCAATTCTTTCAACAAACCGACCCAAAAAAATGCGTCTCAAATTCCAACACAATAGGCTACCAAAATACTGCCCAATTCAACTTCAAGAGGCGTCCATTGACTTTTACTAACGTTCTCATCGGCTACACCACACCGCTAGCCGTAAGTGTAGTACCCTGACGAAGTCATCGAGCGAAACACAACAGTCCTTAGTGCTTCACTGGAGCATGATCCACGTGGAACCACTGGAGCAAATATCTTCTCCTCATCATGAACAGCACTGTGGAACAAACCAACAGTTTATAGTTCATCGACATGATCTTTGATAGGAGTTATTTCCATCAAAACGCCATGTAGTTGTTGCTTCCTTTTGGTTTAAATTATGTTTTATTTTTTACTCATATTGTCATTAATTGGCTGATGCTCTGATTTGATTATGGGCAACCATTGAGTGAAACACAATAATCCTGTGCTTCTCTTGCTTCACTAAAGCATGGCTCACGTGAAAGCAATCAAGCATATGGTGAATATTGAAGAACTCCTGCTTCAAGATTAAATAGTCCAGTGTCATCATCATGTTATTTTAAGAGCTGCTTTATATCTATAAAGCGGCTCTTAAAATTGCAGTTAACCAAGTTGGATTGGTTTTATTTCCTAAGTTCAAGCTTTTTCGTTAACTACTACTACAGTTACTTTGTTACTAGTAGTGCTGGGCAATTGTTGTAAACGTTTCGTATTATTGCAAGTGAGAATATGTCATGTTGATTTCAGCCTTATCTTTGTCATTTTTATTTTCCGTAACCACCATTTTTTCAATGAAATCAATGTCGAGTTTAGTGTTTTCCTTAGGACCATATCAAAATCCAAGCATATTAACAGTTATTTCACAAAAAACTGTTTTAACATCCACAGAAGGCACACGAAACAGTATGAGCAGTCATTGTGCGAATCAAACAAGCGTCCTGCATGTATGCTTCAGTGGAGCATGGCCCACGTGGGGCCACTCGACCACACATGGCCGCCACGCTGGGACGTGGTCATTTCATGCTTCAAGTTTGGCACCCTTCAATGATTTTTGCTGTTTGAGAATCAGCTGTTGTGATGAGTTTGTTTATTTCTTTAATCTCTTGGTTTTCAACCTTTATGTGTCATATATTATCTCTTACTACTTGTAGTGGTTTAAAAGTAAAATAATTATGGAATATTGCTTCACCTCCTTCTATTTGCATGTTATACAATGCGTTAATGTTCGCTTTGACGTATTGTAAATTTTTACCATCATCATCATCTCTCTAGCCTTCACCCAAATATCTTGCGATTAGCATCCAGACTAATATGAAGCGGCTTCCTATCGAACCTCCATAAACCAGTTACTGGGTAACACGATACTCATTGGACAGACTGATGGTCAGACTTTCTAGCATCTGACTACATGTAACGACTTTAAAAGACTTATGACTAATAACAACTAGAACCAACAGTTTAAAGTGGTTTCCGAAGCGTAGACTGAGTAATATTCTAGTTAAACTTAGAAAATTTCATATTATGAATTGACAAATTCATATACTGTACTTGCCCGGTTTACTCGGCCTTAACCACTGGGCGGCAGTGAGTTTTTACTACAGGTAGTCTTTTTTTGGCAAGAATTCATCAAATAACTTCTTGTCAAACGATAAATCAATTTATGTTCTGTATACATCAAAAGGAGGATGTCCTATGTTTTTGCTTACTTAATTCTTAGTTTCTTTGTGATTAAGTTTTGAACCAACCAAAAATACTGCCGAGCCATCGGTTTAAAGAACAGGTCCTTGTCTTATTTTAACCGGGAAATCATCAATCTCTGGTTGAAGTGAAAGGTAGTGTCAGCCTTTTATCATCTAAAACCCACGAGTTCCTTTGAATTTCAGTGCCCTGACTTGGTAATAAAATAGGTAGACTCTGGCACGCAGGTCATGGTGTGTGTTGTGAATGTATGTGTGTTGTGGGTGACTTTGTATTCAATGGTTCAGACTATGTATTGCCAGTCAGTCAATCAGTCTATCAATCACCGTTTTTATCTCGGATCTAGTTGGAAACGAAAATGACTTCAGGAAGTAGATCATGGCTATCATTATTTCAGTTGACAAATGACTGGTCTGTATCATTTATTTGAGTTGCACAGACATATTGAATTGTTTTGTTGGTTTGTAATTTATGAATAGTCCTCCAATCAAGGGGCCCAAAGCCAGAGGCCATTATACACAGTAGGTACCAATAGAATGATGATTTTGTTGTGAGAAAGAGATAGTAATTCACTCATAGCAGAATCATTACAGTTTTTTTTCGAGATGGAACATTAGCCAATGGAGAAACCAGGTCTAAGGTAGAACAAGAATGTTAGTAAAACTTTTACTAAAATCCATCTCTGTCTTTCAGTTGTCCTTTGGGTTCCAGGACTATGGTTTTCCTTTCAGAAATTCTTTGTGGGTTTAGCGGGCATCAGCCCTGCTGGGTTTTGATGACCTGTCTTTGAGGAACATATAACACTACGCGCTGTTGAGAACTCGTTAAAATGGTTTAAAACTTCCTAATAGAGCCCTAGGATTTTCAGATGATTGCTCTGATTATTCCAGTAGTTTTTTTGAGGTTCGTGATGTAAACGGTATGAGCACAGTGAGCAGTCACTGAGCGAATCAAGCAGGCGTCCTGTATGCTCCACTGAAGCAGCCACCACGTGGGGCTACTCAACCACGGACCGGTGGAGACGTGGTTACTGAACTTGAATGAAAACCAAACAAAAAGAATACCGTCCAAAGGATCTGGAATCACAAAGCATTCTTCCATTGTTTTTTGCTAGCATTTCACTAGCTTTGTACACTCCTGTAGGGTGGAAACACTTTCTCTACCAAAAAAACGTCTACTGCTAGACACAAGTGTTGCCCAGCAACCGGTTCTCTGTGTCTTGCATCTATCAGATTCCTGCAACCCTCATCAGGTAATCAGTCCACCTTCTGAGAGGCCCACCGAGGCTGTGTCTTCTAGCAACAGCACAATCGACCCTGTCTAATTTTGATGGCCAGTTGGCTGTACTATTTGAAAGTCGGCTCTGAAAGAACTGGTCTTGTTCTGAACTCTTGAAGATGTCAATTAATGGTTTCAGTATCTGCCCTGTATAGTTATTACCTGTCCATGTGTACCATGGTGAACATCACACCCATATGAACAAAACGTTTTGGGGACATTCGTTGTGCGTACATCTAACGAGTGGAATTTCCTGATTGATTCAGTTTCCTGATAGCTACAACGGAGTCTTTAAGTAAAGAGTGAATAGGTAACTTCTAGGTAAGCGTGCTCCATCATCGACCTGATCATCACTTACCATCAGGTGAAACAGTGGTCAAGCACGAGTCTGTCAATAATAATAATAAAAAGTTTAAATTGTTTTGTTTGTAGTGTTTTTAAAGTGGTTTTTTGTGTGGCAAAAACAGTATGAGCAGTCATTGAGCGAATCAAACAGGCGTCCTATATGCTTCAGTGAAGCACCTACCACGTGGGACCACCAGACCACGGACTGGTGGAGTTGTGCTCGTCAATGGACGTAGACTAGGAAATGTATTGACGTATTGTGTTTTAAAAGTCAGTAGGTCAGGAGAGTTACAAAAAAAAACATTTTGACTATATAATTTAAATTCTATTTTGAAATTAAATCCTGTCAAGTTTTTAATACTCGTATGTATATGTTACAATTTTTATATTACATACATGAAGTGGATGAATATTTTGATGCCTAGTGTTTTTTTTTTTTATACACGTTTGTAAATAATTTCCTTTTTAATTTATATAGGTACTAAACGAGTATATTTATTTACTTGTTTATTAGTTTATAAGTATAATTAGTAAAATATTTGTAAGGAAAAATTCTTAAAATTAAAATACAAAAAAATACTTCTGAAATATAGTTCGACAAGATTTTTAACTTTAATTTCGTAATTCAGAAACCGGGTGTTCTTTATCACAGAAAAAAAATTGTACTTTTTTATAAAAATACCTGTAAAATAAGTCCGAAAAAAATTGGCAATAATGCAACTGAAGGAACAAAATCCACTCAGGTTTTAGCCATCAAAAGTCTGATACACTCTCTAATTCTACTCAGAGGGTAAAACATAATTGGGTAACAAAACATCTTTTGGCCATACTTCTGTCAGAATTTCTGGCTTCTGGCTTTCCAAGTTAACTGTCAAAGATCTAAAAATGACAGCCAAACACTGTGTTTGCTGAGACACGGATGAATCTTGGTATAATAAAATGGTCACCCATCCAAACATTGACCTCGGGAACCGTTGCTTAACCTCGAAGTTCGACCCGTGCGATTGTTATCATTTTAGTCACAAACTCTTCAAACTATAATGACACAATAATACAATACAGAACTAGGCTAAATCCAAGCCAATCAAGTCATGGTCGTACTCCACTCTAAATCAAACGATAATTTAGTGACCCTAATAGTATCGATAAAAAATATGACCATCGCAGAACATCCCTGGCTTATCGACAAAAACTTCGGAGGTCGGTTGACTAACGATTTTTTGTCGATATCGACAAGGTTACAACCTTATTGTTTGCGCAAGTACGCCCTGAAATAGTTTGTAGTTCGAACAGATTGTGGCCCAATTTGTAATACTGTAAATCCATGGTTATGGAATCATTAGGCAAGATTTTTTTTAGTAAATAAGTAAGCCGGCTGAGCCGCATAGCAAAGCGGTCATTGAAATTAGAACTGACTTCCAAACTGTTTGCGACTCACTTTAAAAAAGCGCTAACTAGAACGATTTTACAATTTACAAGTTACATCAACGAGGAACAGGACAGATTGGAAGAAAAAAACGTGTTGCGTGACCCCAAATAAAACGGGACAAGGGCAGGAAGATGATGATGATTAACGAGTTTCCACCTCTGCAGAAATATTAAAAAGAGTTACTTCTGCTTTCGAAAGCAAAGTGTCACTGAAAGAACACAGATGAGTTTTAGTCAATAAAATCTAACACTACCTTTCGCCGAAGAACTCATTTCTAAATTTCCCAAAAAAATAGACAAGGTATTTCCCTTTCTCTGTGTCGATGGTACGCCAGTATTTTTCAATTGATTGAAATATTAGCCACAAAAAAACTAAGATGACTGATAGATAAAACAGATTTTTTTAAATTTTATATAAAATTATTTAAGTGAGACTTTAAAACAAAAAAAAAATCATCATCATCATCATCAGCCTTTTTAATGTTCCCACTGCTGGGACCCAGGCCTCCTTTTTGGGAGAGGAAATGGGTCGTAATCCACCACGCGGGCCCAATGCGAGTTGGTGAATGTCACATGCATTCGAATAAAAAAAATACCTTCAAACCTTTCAGATACCGTCAATTTGAGACACAATAGTAAGACAATAGATGCGCGAACGCCGGCGTTCGCTTGGGGTTTAATGAATTTAAACATCATTAAAAAGAATCTAAAATATGGTGTCAAATAAAGCTAGACCTACATTAAACCGATGCACACGTGTGGCACACTTGATTTGTACGTAGAACGACGTCGCGTGGCGTGGAACTGGTGTAGCTCTACAAGTCTAGTTTCTATATAAAATATATGGAGACCGACGCGCCCAGATCGGCGTGTGAGGCACACGTGTTAGCAGTGTAGTTCTACCAATTCCTACGAATCGCTGTCGGCTGTTAAAGTACCCAAAAGACTGGTGACATTGCCACGCTGTATGGCAATGCTTATCCTCTCTCCAAGGTAAATATATCGTCAATACTATCAAGTCATGACCACCGAGGCTGTATCTTCAATAACATCAAACTTCAAGCCACAATAACAGTCAACAGTAATTACAAAATGTTCCTCTGCTACTCAATTTTCACTCTTATTTTCATAGAAATAAAAGCGATTACCTCTCAAATGCGCCTGATTCACCATAAAATTATTAGCTCATAGTAATCACGATTTTTAATGTAATAGTGCAATGTGACAATCAATTACTTAATTTGTGTGATCAATCGCCCGAATGGTCCATTCGAAAATGACTGACTTTTTACTCGATTGGCCCAAAGAGAGGGTTATGTTTTTGGATAGTATGTATGTAAGTGTAAGGCTATTTCAATGAAACACCCTTTTTTGAGGAGAGAAATCATCAGTGACTTCTCCCGCTCTAGGATTGATCGAACACGCGTGTCAGACTTTTTCTGACTAAAACTCACCATAGTTCCTTCATGTGCGTCTTCATTTATATGGTCATGATAACTCTTTACATTTCTGAAGCCCATAAAGGATCACTCTTTAGCGTAAATAGCTGTATTGATTTAAAAAAATAAGGTATGTAGTAGTAGTAATGACCGATCGTTGTGGCGACGCTTGGGGGAGGCCGATGCCCAACAATGGACGTCTTTCGGCTGATATGATGATGATGAGTAGTAATTAGATTGAGTTTGATTCTAAAGTGACATAGGCTATAGTTTCACAGCTGCCATTTTGTATTTCACTAGCTTACGTCCATGGCTTCGCCAGCGTACATAATATTCTATAACCTATGTAATTTGGT
Source organism: Mythimna albipuncta (assembly GCA_929112965.1). Lineage (NCBI taxonomy): Eukaryota > Metazoa > Arthropoda > Insecta > Lepidoptera > Noctuidae > Mythimna > Mythimna albipuncta. The sequence goes on along the minus strand of OV815983.1, from coordinate 14,239,190 downwards.
AAGAAAGTAGCTTTCTATCTCTGAAAAAAAAATCGCAATTGGACCAGTACTTTCAGAGATTATCACAAACAAAAAAATAACAAATTTTACCTCTTCATAATATTAGTAAAGAGTGTAGATTTATAAATGAAATACAAAATAGAAGCCGTCATTAACTTTGTGAGGTTATAATTTTTTGAGATACTTAAGAACATATAGAGTATCAAAATAAAGGGATGTGTGGCAATTCCAAAAACACAACTCAATAAAAAGAAAAATGAAAAAAAAAATATTTTCTAAATAATCAACTGCAAAAAAAAAAAAACAAAAATTACTAAGTGCCAAATAAGTAACTTTTCAACCAATCTGTCACAGTGGCATGAAATTTATAATGAAACTAAAAATAACTGCCACCAACTGCGAATGAAAAGTGACTTGTTTTTATTTGATTGGCTCGTACTTGACTACTATCTCATCCGATAGAAAGTGATGATGTGATCACTGATGGAGCACGCTTGCCTAGAAGTAACCTATTCAGTCTCGACTTAAAAAATGAGAAACTAGTACTTGACTGCGATCCCACCTGATGGTAAGTAGTTTATTAAAAGCCTATTCACTCTAGCTTTGAAGAATCGCACGGAAAGACCACAGCAGGCAAATTGCTCCAGTCCTTCGATGTGAGCGGTATAAATGACGTGGCGAAACGCTTATTCCGGACCGTAGAGGTTTCAACAACACAAGGGTACACGCCGTACGTCGGTTTGCGCGATGGTAGAAATGAGATGGCGTTAAGAAGAAATCAAGTCATGCAATGCACCCTTGGTTGTAGGTGGTAACACAGGCTTGGACAGGGAATTAGATTCTAGCAGGGACCCAGCCGGGTCGAAGCCTACTGGGGCCAGGGTTATCCGAAAGGGCGCTCAATACCCAGCATGAAGGCTAGAAGAAACGGGGTGGGTCTTTTAGTCAGTAAGAGTCTGACACTATCTCCCGCTCCGCCCAAGGGCGGGGGATGTCAATGCATGATTTTTCCCACCATAAAAAAAGGGAATTACACTCATTGGCTGTACGCACAATGACTTGACACTCTAGGCTGTTACAGAGAAATCCTTTACAGAAAGAAAAACTCAATAGCACTTCTTACCCGACCCAGGAATCTAACTTAGAGCCCGACGCTCAATAGTTGCACTTACGATTACGAATTAAACGAGGCAGTTACCATAAAAAAATATGACATCAATGGCGTAGTGACAGAATTTATTTAAAAGGGCTTATTCCGGTATCGTGCGTGACAAAATATCGGCCTGACCTTTAAACAAAAAAAAAACACAAACATAAACAGTTTTTTTGCAATACTATTGATAGGCTCGCGCTTGACTATTATTACACCTGATGGTAAACGGTGATGTGGTTGACGATGGACCACGCTTATATAAATGTAACCCAAACTCTTTCTATAGTTTTCGATTCAAAGACTTTGATTTTAATAAAAAATAATGTTTCAAACATTCGGCTTATAATATTTTGAAATAGTACATTTTATAATACATGTGGAAAAAGTCATTGCAACCGAGGTGCAATTCGCCCGAGCCGCAAGTGAGGGTGTTACGAAGCCGAGTGCTACTGTGACAAACCACGTGTATATAACGTTTATCAAAACATTCATGAAAGAAATAAGTAAATGGTATGCGACTAGTAGGTACGCGTGACTCGTGGGGGTCGCTTAGCGCCCAGTCTGATATGATAAATACAGTAAACTGTGGCGGCGGCGAGCTCGTACGCTTTTCCGCACTAGTGTGTAAAATAGTATATGCCTGAGAGTGGTATATACTGCGCAGCCAAGTGCGAAGTTAGAAGCAGTCAAGATATTTTGGTTTCTTAGTAGTTACAATAAAAAAAACATAAGCAATGATGATGATAATAATTACTGTTCTTGAAAAAATACTGACACAATTAACGCAATCTTTCATCAAATCCATCTTAATTGAAAAATCCTTGCACACCAACCCGATACTCAATTCTTAAACCACCCACCTTGAATCAGTTAATAAGTCACAGCTCATCAGAACCTGTAACCGTTTTAATTTGGCTGCGTTGACCTCAGCACCGAGGTGAGGTCAAGTTTAACGTGAGAAGGCCGCGATTTGAAACGGTTTACTGAAGTTTTTTTAACTTTAACAACAACATTACATCAATATTTTTGTGTATCTAAAATATTGGTCAATTCATTCATAATCTCATCAACCTATTTTAGGGCCCAGTTTAAACAGATGGTACATTCCATAGTGTCCGACATTATTACTCAGTTTTTAAGATTCTGTACCAATGTCCATCCGCCTGTCTGTCTGTCACCAGGCTGTATTTCATGATTCGTTTTAGCTAGACCGTTGAAATTTTCACAGGTGATGTACTTCTGTAGCCGCTATAACAAAAAAAATAAAACAGAATAAAATATTATTTAAAACAACAAACATGATTTTTTGCCGTATTTTGCTAAAAACGGTACTTCTTTGCGAATTAGGCGTGGGAGTTCGACTCCCACTTGACCGGTTTTTGCTTAAAAACTCCTTTTTTTGCAACAACAATTTTACTGAAGGATATATTAGGAATTATTGTCATACAATGTTTCGATTAGGGTCTATGTATCAATGTTTTTTTAAGTGCTAACAGTACCCAATCTGTTTTGTGTAACGTGCCAAACATTAGAACAGCCAAGGCTTTCAGTAGATAATTTAAATTTAATTTTTAATATTTATCTCCATTTTCCTACAAATGTTATCTTTCTGTATCCTTTAATATTCACAATAACAAATAAAAAATCATCCAGAAAAATAACACTTTATCTCACACGCCAGCATTTAAAGCGCGTAACGTGCCCGGCAGTGACCGACACTGTTGTAAAGTACTGCCGTAAGCCGAATCTACATAATTATACGTAGTACCCTGTGTTAGGAAAATCCTTGAATTTTATGATAAGACTAACGTTTGGGTCAATGTCCTTTAAAACAATTAAGCTTAGTCACTATACTTAGACATAATTTTCTGACAAAGTATTGTCAGACTGGAGCAGTGGTGGCCAAATGATGACAACCCTGACTTACGAGTTGTTAGGTCACGGGTTCAAACCCAGCCAAAAACATTACTTTGTGTAATTTATTTCATCACCACTGCTCTCAAAACGGTGAAAGAAAACATCGTGAGGAAGCCAGCATGTCCTAGAACTAAAAATTCGAAGACACGTGACACGCGCTGGACCTGCATGGTGGATTACGGCCCATTTCCTCTCTTAAAGAGGAGGCTTGAGTCCCAGCAGTGGGAACATTATAAGGCTCATTATGCTATGCTATTGCCATATTCAATATCGACCGTTTTGTCGAATTAGAAAGTTTATAATGCGATACATAAACGTAACTACGATTTATGATACAAATACAAAGTGAAAACAAATTGTTTGTTAAACTAACAATAGATGATAGAGAATCCATTAGTCTGTCATTTTCAGTTATATATATGAAGTAAAATTGTGATATTTTGTAACTGATAATCGTAGAACCGTTAGATGTTGAAGACTGCTCGTACAAAATTAACATATCTTGATGATTTGGAACAAAAACATGTCTGGCAACGAATAAAAAGTCGACCCTAAGAAATAGGATAAAACTAAGCAAGCTAAGATGAAAACAATCCTTAACAGCATCATAAGGAGATGAAGGATACACGCAGTATACTTGGTAGTCAATAATTCAATTCAATTCACATGATTTTTATATAACATGCCTACATGGGCACTTATAAAACGTCAGAAGCTAGTGCACGGTTCCAAATTGGGCGATTCCTATGGTGAAGAACCGGCAGGAAACATCATGGTTACTCTTTCTAAAAAAGTGGTTATGGTCATATTACAGTATTAGTAGATGTTATGTAAGAACAGTGTAGACCAGTCAAAATTGTACCCAAAAGCTCTATATAGAAAAAATGAACAGAATGACACGGCTATTCAGAACCTGCATTGAGTTTCAACATATCCTGCAAGTAAAATAAAAGACCTGTTAAAGATTACCGTCTACTTACTGTAACATTTGGCACAGCTTCAGCATCTTACTTGTTATACAGAACTTTACTTCAGCTGGCAAACGATGCGGGTAAAAAATCTGTATGGTCCTTCGAGCCGGATGAAATTGCAAACATAAGTTTTTAATTCATGATTAACCTGTACTAGGCAGAAAATCATTATGATACGGAACTGATGCTTTTTACAAGTTGATTGAACAACGATTACTTCTCAGAGACCAAAAAAAAATCACTTCATCCTACAAAAAAGACAGCATTACACAGAAAAAAAAGAATAAACAAAACCAACACTTTAATTCTCGAATAATTTCCTACGGGAAACTAAATTTTACATGCCCCCATTTCCCATGGCATCCACAATAGTCAGAGACCAGACGCCGACGCCATCATGGCGGCGATGACGTCACACCGGAAACGACTCCGTTTTGAATTTGGAACGGTCGAGCGAGCAATGGCGGAACATCCGGCGAGCGAAGACGTTACAATGAGTGCGCGTGCGATGCGACGTTGAAAATGTAAAATGTAGATCTATTGATCATTGATCTTTATATATCTTGATCTTTACTGTTTTATTTGTTTTAATGGTTGGTCTTTAACTTTACCCTCTATATTTAAATATAGTGCGATCATGTCATTGTCGATTCAGGAGTGAGTGATTTATTAGCCCTCTTTAAAAATAGGGGGTTATGGTAATCGATTTTATTATCTGTCGTTTAACATAGTAACAAATAATACTACAGCCGGTCTAATTTAGAGTTTAGAATTAAGTCTTTTCAATACACTTACTTTAAAACCCGCTCTTTTTCCTATCGCTTTTAGGCACGCAATAAATGTTTTCCGCACTAGTTTGAAAAATTGCGCGAACTCGCCCCGCCACAATTGATAGTATTTATCGCATAAGGCTGGTCACTAAGCGACCCTTAACGGGTCACTGGAGGAGACATAAATAAGTAAACGAGGGTGCTTACTTATTTTTAATAAGTGTATTGAAAAACAGCGTTTGATACTTGTGGAAATTTGTACCTGCAGCACTCTAAAAACTTTCTCCACCTACATCAAAGTGTACTACATATTTCATACATTATTGCAATTCAAAAAGCTCATTTTTATGATATATTTAACAACTATAATCTCACTTCCATTCCTCCATTTGTAATAAATAATTATTTCTTACCAGAGACCACACACAACACGGCTAGAGATTGCAATAATTTAAATAGAGTAATCAAATCATTGACTGAACTTCTTTTTCTTCTCAGTAATAAGTTTAATGGAGTAACAAAACCCGGAAGATGATTTAAAACCGGTCTTATTTGACTACTGTGTGTGTAATGTAGATTTATTTTATTTATCTATAAGGTAGACGTAACGTTATGGTTGGAAATTGTAAACAGACTGATAATTGTGCGGTTAGGCGTAGTGATGGGACACAGGATAGTTGTCGATTTGAGTAATTGTTAAAGTTTTTAAAGTGTGCTCTAACTACAAAATAAACTGGGGATATAATTAGTAATTATAGTGTCGTGGCATAATCAAAACTTATATAAGACACCTACTTTATTTTTAACTAGCTTATGCCCGCGGCTTCGTCTGCGTACATAAAATATAGCTTGTCACTCATTAGTAAAGCAGCTATTATACAGATGAAAAAAATGTTAAAGCATAGCATAATAAGCCTTATATTGCTCCCACTGTTGGGACTCAGACCTTCTCTTTAGATGAAGTAATAAGCCGTAATCCACCTCGTAAGTCTAGTGCGGATAATCCAATGTCATCGAATATTTTTATTCTAGGACTAGCCGGTTTCCTCACGATTAATTGTTTTACCTTTTTCTTTGAAAAGACAAAAGAGATTAAATCAATCATAGAAAATAAAACTTCTGCTTTAGTTTAAACGCACGACGGGCAACTGTCATTACCACTGAGTCACCATTATTCAATGTATGTAGTTTTGGGATAAATATAATGTATATTTCATTAACAAATCTTTAAGAAATCACACGGTAAATAGAAACTTTTCAACACTACAGTAATTTCCAATCACACACAAAACTCGAATAAAATTCAGCAAACAAATCGATACATTTCAATCACGTGTTTCCACACTGGTGACATCACTAGCCCTGACCACTATCATCTCGATACAATATTAGTTTTCGATATTTCGTTTCTTAATAATTCTATTAGCAAAAAGCGCAGGTGGTAACAAACTGTAATAAGATTTATTTTCATCTTAGTTTTTGTAAAACATTCCAATATTAAATTGGAACGAGAATGCAACAATATCGGTTAAATGATTTGAGGCTTCATCAAATAATTGTTGACTGGCTTCTGGACAGGGCGAATTGTTCGCAAAACAGTTAGTCGATGGGAACGAAAGGTTCTTGAGACCATGCACCGCAAGATACAGCGTTGTGTGTCCGTGAAGTTTCTTGCACATTCTTCTCCATAATAATCTACGCTTTGTAACGTGCAATTCGCATCTTTTTTTCTGACTAATAGACCTCTTGACAATTCCAAAGTGCTTGTAAATGGGTTATCAAACTAATATTCTAAAGGCAAAAGTTCATGAGTGTATGTTTGTTACTTTCTCACGGGTAAATCATGTCTTGATATAGTGCATGGTTACTTTTTATGTCACCATAAAAAAAATCTTAGAGTAGTAGTTTTGGAGTGGGAACAGGCTGTAATCCACCACGCGGGCCCAGTGCGGGTTGGTGAATGTCACATGTCTTCCAATTTTTGACTTGCTAAGTATTAAATGTATCGTCTATTTTTGCCTCTACTATTGACTATCACTAACACATGTCAAGAATTTATTACTAACCGACAACTATTAGCAGAATGCGGGTGTCACTGTCAGCTACCGCATTTTCCTTCACGATTTGAACTTGCTGATAAGTTACTAATGACTACTTCGTCTGTATTGTAAACGTCTTTTAGTAGTATTCAGTTACTGTGGCGTTTTTCTTTTAGTTAGTTTGGTGTTTTTGATATTATCAAAATTCTTAATGCCTGCCATACATGTTAAGGTATATACTTGACGGGTTTTCCTGTACAGGTGAGTTGTACTGGTAAACCGGAGCGTGTATGTTGCACACCTGTGCAGGTCTCCATACAAGCTTACCTGACAGGTATAACCTTAAGAGATTCTTCAAGAGTCAATTTTTTAACCTTGTCTTATCCTGTGTTTACTTCTTTAGCTGTATTGTTTTATTTATTTATGTAGAGAAAATCTAGGTTACTAAATTCGTTAGGAAAAATATTCTCATCTTTCTTCCTTTGTCCTATATTACTTGGGGTGGCTGCAACGATTTTTTTCTTCCATTCTATCCTGTCAGCAGTCGCACTATGACTCTCTCTTCCATTCAACACCTTACATAATCCATCCATGTTCTCATTCACCTCTTTCTCCCTCTCCATCTTTCGATACTATAATGAAACTTATTAGATAGCGGTAACGGGGTTGGGTGGTGGTTAGTTTTTGTGAAATTGTTAATATTTTGGAGTATAATAAATAAAGTTTATTCTTTTCTATTTTACCGTGAAAATCTATATATTGCTCTAATGTGTTATTTTGTCTTGATTAATTTGGCCAAATTATCTTTCATTACCACTAATCGCAGATTACTTTACGTGTAAACCATGAAGTCGCTATTTCAAGTTCAACATAAACTTACCCATAATAACAATATTATTATTATCAGTATCTATAAAGAGGTCGACAAGACAGGTGACTAAAATGAACTCCGTCACGCCAGTGACTTTGAAGGGTCAGAAAAAGCTGCACTATAGTTCACTCCCTTATAACAGTCAAGCGTATTATCGAAATTACTTGTAGAAATAAAGAAATTGGAAAGTTAAAGAACGTTGAAATAGACGAAGACGTTGGGGGAAGATTATCAGCTGGTCTCTTAAGGACAAAAATACAAACATCCGAATTGAGAACCTCCTCCTTTTTTAGAAGTCGGTTAAAAAAGGGGTATGCCCGTTATTCATACAAACTTTTTCCCACATATCGCACCTCCACTCAAATAGTGGAACTACACAAAAAAAAAAGATTTTTGATAATTATGATATTAATTTCAAAATTCATCATACTTTAAACTCAGATGTTATCATAACTTACATAGCTCAGATATTGCCATATCTATAATTCAGTTATTTGCCCATTTTTATTAATTCCTTATGTAGTGTTACATCCCTGAATTATAAGAATTGAAAGATCTTTTTCTCAGTAATTGGACTTTTGAGTTGTGACACTATTTGAGCAAAGGTGCGATTTGGAGGCGACATAAATTGATAGTCTTTACTCGAACTTTGCCAATGAGTTCAAACGCGAGGATATTTTCATGAAAACTTTTTTTAAATGATAAAATTTATTCAAATTAATTGCTAGGAAATAATAAACAAATTAAACAATAACTTAAATAATATATACACTAAATGCCTAGCTAAATATGACGTCATAAAACTCCTCCGCATCGTTGTCGACTGGAAGTGTGCCCAAAAGGCTGGTGGCATTGCCACGTTGTTGCCCATACAACATGAAAACTTATTTTATATAATACAGTTTGTATTTTGGGGGAAAACTAATAATGATGATCTTTATGATAAGACTACATTACACACACACATGGGCCACATACGCCACCCTGGGCGCGTCGGTTATGAGATATGCCAACTAGACTTATAAAGCTACATTACATCCACGCCACGTGACGCGACTCTTCATACAAATCAAGCGTGGCTCACGTGTGAGACGGTCTAATGTAGTTCCCGCTGAATTTGTACCTACCAAGTTTCAATTTTTTATTTTTTATTATTGATAGGCTCGCGTTTGACCACTATCTCACCTGATGGTAAGTGATGATGTGGCCGACGATGGAGCACGCTTGCCTAGAAGTAACCTATTCACTCTTGACTTAAATACCCCTAGGCTGTAGCTATCAGGAAACACAGACTCCGGCAGAGAATTCCACTCTTTAGCTGTACTTCCAAAACGCTTTGTACGAATGGGTGGGATATCCGCCATGTACCGATGGCGCGACGCCATACGTCTAGTGGTCCGATGATGGAACGGACTTGGCGGAATTAAATTGTGCAATTCCAACGCACACTCACCGAAGTGTAATCGATAGAAAACCGTCAGGCCAGCTCAAGGCTTTGGAGCTTTGACTCAACAAACCATATATTAACCCAAGGAATAGGATTACCTCATCAGAATACCTTCAAACCTACGAGCTATCATATTTGCTCTGACATTCGCCCTTCACTCCGTTCCACATCTGCATAGTTTTTCAGGTCAACTGTGAATAAATTTCCTACGTATTTAAATTCATTACTTCATTGTGTTTTTTTTTTCTTAACAATATGTCAAAATTGATCTATTTTATTATTATTAAATAATAGAAATACAAAAAAAAACATAATCGTGTACTTGTTTACAAGTACCTTGTTTACGCCAATAAATGATTGTGAATTTTTTGTAACATAAATAAAAAAAAATAACAATAACATTATGTCTCACGGCTGTGCCAAATTGGTCTAGATCATTATATAATTTAATTTGGTTTAACCTGTTTGTAGTGAAAATGAGTATAACAATAATTATAATGCAAACCCTACTAAACCGTCAATCAATAAACATATTTGAAAGAGATACTGCGGCCGGGAGTACCCTAGGCATTGTCCTTTGCGTTTAGAAGATTTAAATATATTTAAATCTTAAATTCTTTAATTTAAGATTTAAGAGATTTCGAACATTATTTTATATTTACGACTATTTTCAAATACTTACAAATTGAGTTAGTTAATAGCTTCTATTAGAATAAAAACACTAATTGACATTAAAAAAAAATCGATTAAATATCAGATGAGGGTAAATTTTGACCACTTACTCACCTCTTTACGCGAAGCAACCCTCCTATTTGCACCAAAAAAAAGAGGGCAACCTATAGTTTTTCAGTTCCTTGGGGCACATTCTTTCAGCTGATGATTGACTTTCCCAAATAACAAATGGCAGGTAATTGATATCAAAAAATGTAACAACAAATTTTATTGTTTAACATCATTGCCACCAGATTTAGCTAGGCAACCTATGCGCAATATCTTACTGAACGCATTATTTAGCATATAATATTTATCATAATCAAATACAGTAAAATGGGGTGAATAGAGACTTAGGGGTGAATAGAGACAAAACTAAACTAAAGGGAATTTTCTTGATATTTGAATATTTTTTGCAGCATTTAACTATATCATTTTTTTAATGATTTGTTATTCTAAAAAATCGATGCTTTGATAGAGGCCGATATTATAGTATCAAAGTGAAAAACCAAACCAAAGTTTTGTCTCTCTTCACCCCTAAGTCTCTATTCACCCCGTTTTACGGTAACAGATGAGGTAAGAGATTTCTTCTACATTTCTTAGATCATATAGCTTCATTTCATTAACAGTTCAGTTTAGGCCGTAAATTGCGTTAAGCTCGTGGTAGGGCCTTAGTGCTCGGATCAGCAATGATCGGCTGCTAGTAAAGGTCATCGCCGACCTCCACGGAAGTGGTTGCGGTCGCACCTGCCGATGACCGTTTCTTATTAGCCGTGATTGTTTTCTATTTCAAGTGTTCGCCAATATTAGGGATTCGGTTTCCTGTTGGTTAGATATTGATACAGTTGGTTTGTGTTAACTGTGTTTTGGAAAAAGGTTTACGTTAGTTTGTGTCGTTTATTTTTCGACACTTGAAAGGCAATACTAAGCGGCATTGAGGAAACTTTACAGGAGAGTGATTAAAAAAAAAACATTTTTTTTTTCATTACGAAATAGTCGAATTTATATATCATTAACATCATGGTAATAGTAACTAAATCCAACTTTTTTTTACCAAGTTTTTTTTTTTAATAACTTTTAATCACTCTCTTGTAAAGTTTAGCAATGTTGCTTAGTAATTTTTGGTATTAAAACGTCGTTAGTATTTTTTATGTTATTTGAAATGGTATCGTAATATTATATTCATTGAACTAAGTATTTTTGTTTAACAATTTCTACATACTATTTGCATATTTAAAAATGCATTAAACATATTACATATAAAATAATATGACACCGAAAAGTCTTCCATTATACTTGTATTTAAATTATGTTGTTTTTGTTCGAGTTACAGATTAGAGTCAGATTATACATTGTCAAGTATTTTTAAACATTATATAATTGAATGAAAAAAATGAATTCACTATTTTCTTCTAAAATACAGAAATATTTATGACATCATTGTCATAGATTTTAGGCCGTTCGATTCAAGCCGGGGTCCGGAGCAGGTATACAATAAGGCCATAAAGAAGACGTCAGACAGCCAGCCTTAGGCTCAGTCTAGACCGCAGCCCAGTTAGCCTAGATATTATCCTAGAGCAGGGCTGTCAAACTTATGGTGCGCGAAGTTTAACCGTCAGAATAATCTCCATATTATTGTGGCCTGCTTTATTCCTGAGCGACTTACACTCAATACTCAATTGTTTATTGCATTCCACAATGTACATGCTTAGGTATATATATTGTATATAGGCGGGCAAAGCCACGATCAAAAGCTGGTAATGTATAAATGTTTAGTTTAGGTATACCGAAACAAAAAATAATAATAGGTCATCACATCGATGTCAAAAGGAAAAGTACCCAGAACGCTGGTAGCACGGTTGCCACATTGAATAGAATAACAATGTTGATTCGTTGACCGAAGAAAAGCACAGTCCTCTAGTCACGCGAAGAGTCGACCAGCTGCTGATATCTAGAACAACTCAATGAGCACTCGGACACTAAGGTCCTAGTGTTTCAACCCCAAACGTCTCAAACTACTTGTATTTTTAACAATTACAAAAATGGTTATTCTAAAAAATTAATGTGTTATGACCTTATGCGTAAGAGGCCTCGAAATAATTTAAATAAATTTTCAGTTATCAATCATTTATTTCTGATGATTGGCCATCCCTATCCCAGATTATGTCCTGGTACAAGTACAAACATACCTGAGGCGACTTTCTTTCACTTGTTATTGAGTTAAGCTCCAACGGCTTCAACTTTGAAAGTTTATAATAATAATAATAAAAGTTCTGTGGTCAACTGATATGGTGGTGTTTTCACTATTTTATTTGTTTTTATTATATTGTGGAAATAATAGTTATAATTATTTTTTTTAATTGATATAAACCAGTGCTTGACTGCGATCCCACCTGATGGTATGCAGTGATACAATCGTTGATGGTGAGGCGCACTAGTTTATTAAGAGCCTTTTCACTCTAGCCTCGAAGACACCTAAATTATAATTGGATGGGAAGACCGTAGCAGGTAAATTGTTCCAGTTCTTCGGTGTACGCAGTATAAGCGACCTATAGTGAGATGCATTTTATCATTAAAATAAATATATTTTATTGAATACGTGGTATGGCATAGAGATAAAATACCGTTTAATTCATTAAACCCTAAGCGAATGCCGGCGTTCACTCTACCACTGTCTTTCTATCGTGTCTCTAATTACGATATTCGAAGGGTTAAAATTATAATTATCACTTATTTTTAAGTAGAAAACAATCAAAAGACTTTTCCCGCTCTAGAGTGGAATGTAAGGCGTATCAGTTATCCATTTCCTTACTTTCATCCTTTTTTTCTTTCTTCCTTTTTTCTTTTCTTCCTTTTTTCTTTCTTCCTTTTTTCTTTTCTTCCTTTTTTCTTTCTTTCTTTTTTCCTTTTTTTTTCCTTTTTTCCTTGTTTCCTTATTCCATTATTCATTTCTTTTTTCATTTTTTCTATCTTCCTTTCTTTCTTTCAATATACGTGAAAAAAGAAAGGATCTCATATTTTTCAACTGTGCTAGCAAAAGGGCTGTCCCTTAAATATGTTTGTTTGTCCCGTGGCTGTACCTAGCTGTAAGATAGGTAACTATCCAGGACGATCACTGTAATCTAGTCTAGATACAGTTATAATATTGGTCGAAGTAAAGGTAGACAACTTATGTTTACATTTTTATCTATGTTTACTAAAGTTATCTGTACTTCTATAGTAATCTATATATTTATATTAACATTTTATAGGGAAAAAATTGTATTTTTGTTTGTAATTAATAAATTCAATAACTTCTGGACCAACTTAAAAAAATCTTATTTCATTATATTTTCTAAGATTTTGTTATTTCATTGTGTATTAATGTCCAAACAAAAAAAAGCAGAACAAGATATAATAGACATTAGTGCAAAAGTACTGCTTATTTTCAAAGAAATTTTTTCCTGCAGATCTTTGTATTTTTATAAAGCTAAAACGATTTATATTTAGACTTAAATTAAAAAAAAAAATACATACAAAGATTCCCTATTGATAATTAGGGAAACAGACTAACTGAGTCAAACTCACCAGGGTTCCTTCAGTTGCCCTTTGTGTTCCACGGCCAGCGTGACCCTTACAAACAATCCCTCACACTTGACCATTTAAAAGTACCCTTCTGAACTTATCACTGCCCTTTCCTGACCCCTCAGAGTTCGTTTAACCCTACGCAAGAGACGACAGGTGACTTCACTAGTCTTCCGTTACAATTACAAAAACACACCCTTAAGGACTGTTCGTAGTAAAAAAAAAATATTATAATGCATTTCCTATCAGCTGGTTTGGTACAAAGTTTGTAAATGGTACTACGAAACTGGTGTCATAGCACTTGTGTCTATAAATTTAAGGTTGAATTTTGCTTACAAATTGTTGACGACAACTGCAAAATAAAACACCTTTATAAATGTGGTCAGTAAAATTGTCTGTTCTATTCTATTTCGTGGACAATAAGGTTCAATGTCGTTTGTGGTTTCAGTAATTGGACTGTTTTGGTTAGCTTGGTTTTTGCGGCTAGGAAGTTCGAAGATTGGTTAGTTCCTAGTTTCTTTACAGTAAATTATTTTAGTAATGAATGGACAACGTACCGTTTTTGTATTAATTTTCAACCGTTTTATGTATATTGAACTAGCTAGAGTTATTTTTCCTAGTACATTAAAAGACAAATGTTTTAAGTATCTTTATACGTGAGCCAACTTCAACAAACTTGTGCAATATCTTTACACTATATAGTAGTAAATTATTACAGAAATTTGTAATAATAACAAAAGCCACACGAGTTGATCTCCCTCCAAGGTTAAGCAACTTTTACCGAAGTCACTCGATAGATGGGTAACCGTCCCAACATAAGTACCGAAATTCCTTCCTGCCTCAGAAAGCACGAAATAGTATGGAACCAAGAACTATGTCGCCTATCAATACATCGAAGTCATGACCATAAAAGGGAGCAGGATCCCGATCCCGATTTCCGGCCACCGTAGGCGCGTGGAAGGTGGTAGTGGTCTTGCGGACGGCGAGCAATGTGTAGCTCATCGTTGTGCAAAAAATAGTTTTTTTTTTTAATACGGTTATACTCTAGCTTGACCACTATCTCACCTGATGGTAAGCGGTCGACAATGGAGCACGCTTGCCTAGAAGTAACCTATTCACTCTTGACTTAAAGGCTCCTAAGTTGTAGCTGTCAGGAAACACAGACTCCGGCAGGGATTTCTACTCCTAAGCTGTACGCACAATGAATGTGTTGCTAAAACGATTTTACGTATGCGTTGCAAAAGTTAATATTTTATAATACTATCAATTTCAAAATTATCATCATCTACGGTCAAAAAAACTTTCAATTCAGCTATTATCAAACACTCCACAGTTTTATAATTATACAGGATGTTACTTCGATATCATTGTCATCGGAAATGACTTCACCCTCTATAATAGCACGTGCCATAGACAAGTGTAGAAAAAAAGTAAAAAATTCGTTAGAGCATGTGTTTGTAATGCTTTTAAATTGTTCGTTTTGTGAATATTTAGATCGACCTGCTGTTAGATCGTTAATTTTTGGGGTAGGTTACATATTATATAGATTATGTCACAGTTGTCATCATGGTTCTTGTTTGACATTACGAGCATGGCAGTTGAGAGTTTGTCATGCTCACCCAAATGTCTTGCTGGTGGTGGCACGTGTTATTGGGTCATTCGGTTCCCTTTAAAATGGTTGAGCTGAGTGGAGCTGATGCACGTGTCATGCCCGTGAACGGGTGCCATCGGTTGAGACTGGTCATCTCTTGGCTGCCAGTGGCTTAATTCGGTTTCTATTTTTAATTACATTTAATAAAAAGAATAATAACTTATTATTATTACGTATCTATCAACATTGTGCTCACATATTAGAAGCGACAAGAAATATGTAACCAAGATGTATGTAACTCAATATATTTTAAAAAGAGTGTCCATGGAGTTTCTTGCACGTTCTTTTCCATAGAGACCTACGTTTTGGAACGTGCAATTTAGCTTCACTTTTCTTGGACTGACCGACATTTGACTATTCAAAAGTGCCTGCAAATAGTCTATTTGAAATAAATGATTTTGAATTTTGAATTTTTTTGAGTTCTCACTATTTCATTAATATTATAAAAGCAAAAAGTAAATAATTTGTTACTGAAATAAAATACTCCCTTATGTACACCAATTAGAAAATTAAATTACAATCATAATTTTTGTCTCTTTGTTTATAGAAGGTGACCTCTGAAAGTACTGGTCCGGTTGTGAGAATTTTTCACCGATAGAAAGCTGCTTTATTCCTGAGTGACACAGGCTATTTTTTAAGTACACGGGCGAAGCCACGGGCAAAAGCTAGTATATAATATAATAATATTTTTCAAGCACTGAAATTGTACTTCAGGTGATTTTTTTTTTAAATTTCCTGTCGATTTTTTCGTATAATAACCATTTAATAGGATAAGGCGAACTAAAAGGACGAACTATAATCATAAAAATCATCATTATAACGATGATTTTAATGATTATATATAATTCAGTAAATAAATACATAACAATTTCAAACGACAATTTAAACTAAATGAGATCGGAAACGTAACTCTGCAACCCTTTTTTTGAGGTGAGTAATCATCCAATAACTTCTCTGGCTTTAGGGTGGAGCGAGAGTACGAGTCAGACGTTTACTGACTTTAAAGCGTGTTCTTTACCATCAACGATCACATCACTGCTTACCATCAGGTGGGATCGCAGTCAAGCACTCATCATCATCATATCAGCCGAAAGACGTCCACTGTTGGACATAGGCCTCACCCAAGCGTCGCCACAACGACTGGTCCTGTGCGTCACGCATCCATCGGATTCCCGCGACCCTGACCAGGTCATCGGTCCACCTTGTTAGACAAGCACTGGTTGGTTAAAACCCATGTGCTTCATTTGACCAGTACAATCTAGGGCCATGGTCACTTTTTAGCGTTCTAACAGCTCTTTTGATATCATGCTAAAAATCAATTAATTTATCTAATAACTCAGTAACCCGAGCGAGCATCGAACCTATTGATCAGCGATGACATTTACGTCGCAAAAAAATCACGAATAGCACGTGGCAACCCACCTGCTCACCCCCTAGGGTTGTCATGCGACCTTTTTATTATTTAAAATTTTTGCAGTGTCAAATTGTGTATCGCGTGGTGGGTTAAATGGATTATTCATTTTATATATTTATTAAATACCAGCTTTTGTCGGCGACTTTGCCGCCTGAAAACAGGTTTCTCCAGACCAACTTTGGATCGCAGCTTAATTCCCATAGAATTTTGGTAACTACTTTCTTAACGCATGATACTAAAAGAATGAGTATACATGTGGACGGATGAAGAGGGAGAGGGAGGCCAAAGAAAAGATTAATGGATTGTGATATGAAAGAAAAGGGAGTTGGTGACAGGACAGAATGGAAGAAAAAAAACACTTTGTCCCGTGTTTCTTTGGCAGGAAGATAAAGAAGAAGAAAAAAAACTATCTTCATACCAAACAACGCAATCTATTCAGTGGTTTGAACAGTGTGTTGTTAGATCAGTCAGTAACGGCTGCCATTTATATTTAATATGTATTTGTATACATCTAATTAAAAAAATAAAAATAACTAAAAAATAACTCTATATGTTTGTTACCTCTTCACGTTTTAATGGATTTAAATGAAACTTGGTACATCAGTAGACCATGTTTTATAAATAGTTTTTTTTTCCTTAAAAGCATTGTTGCCTGAGAATTATTTTAAAATTTCTCACTGGTAGTGCTGCAGTCAGGAGGTAGTTTATTACATAAAAAAGTACCTTATTTTTTATAATATTAGTGTGTTTATTGCGATTTCTTTCGTTAATTTTTAGGGTAACAATAGTTAACACTTAAAAAGCTGTCAAAGTGTCAACTTCTAAAAGGTTGAGCATCATTTAAGTAGTATTTATTTTGTTAACACACTAGTGCGTAAACAAACGGGACTATTACACGCACATGGTAGTTAATAAATTGATAGTCATCCAATATTATCATTTTAAGGTATAACGTACATTTAGTTGGTATCTTCGTAATTAATTAGTAAAAAGTTACTTATAAAACTTAATACTTATTATTTTTATAGGAATAAACTCAATGTTGAGTTTACTCACAGTAATCCTTTGAGCTGTAAAAAGATCACAAGAGTTGGAAGTTAGTTTATTTACATATATGTGCTGAGCTGTAAATAAATGTATGTAGATAAAGGCATCTTATTAAGGCTTGGATTGTTATTAATAATTATTAATATTTGAAATAAATAAAATAATGCAATGATGTTGGTACTAAGTTCCTAACTATGAAATATAATCGCTAACCTATGTTATGACTCTATAAATTAAATAAGTCAATAAAATCAATATTTTATCGACTTATTTCATTTATTCATTCATTCTGTAGAATAAAACTGTTTAATATTTACAGAAAAAAATATATATCGTAAACTATTATTTGTATTGCGACAAATATTTTTGGTAAAAAAAATAGTGACAACCCTTAACTAATTTAATCGTGATGCATTGCCATTAAAATAGGGGTTGCTAACTTGTGGCTTTTTTATTTAAGGCTTTAAAAGGTCAAACGGCTTTGATGAGGTTAAAAAAAGATTTAGTGTCTACATTCACTAGTCTTTGAGGTTTAAAAAGAATGGGGTGGATTTGAGTCTAAGTCTGTATTTCTTATTTTTATTACATATACTAGTACCCACCCCAGGTCCACACAGGTGTGAAATTCGTGGTCCTAGAAGGCAAATTGAAGGAACACAGGTGTGGTTTCACTCAGTAAAAGTTTGATACTGAGATTTAGTCTGTACTAAATTAATATTATAAGTGTAGGTTTATCAGTCATCTAGCCAAAGCGGGTGTAAGTACTGCATTACAACTGCCTTTCACATTGGAGAATACAAGTTTGGCTTTTTATGACAATAATACCCATGAAGTATGCTCCTTGTGCCTTAAATAATTACTTATTAAATGCTTTATGCACATAAAAGCCAAACTATAAATCCACAATTACTAATTTACATAGAACATGTAACTAATATAACTAATGTGACACATAATAATAAAAAAGCTAATTTAGCAACCGTTTTTTTTTATAAAAATAAAAATCGTTGATCATAAGCGCAAAGTTCAAAATTAGAATAAACATGGAATAAAAAATAATTTAAACGTCCCCTCTCTACACGCTAGGGCTGTGCGTCATTTAGAAGTAAAATATTCACTGTTTTTACAACAGGTGCTCAATTTATGTGAGAATTGTTAGTTAATTTGCATACCAATGTAATGGTGGTCTGTCGGTATGTTGGCTTTAGTTAGTTGGTAGTTAATTGTAACTTAGTTTGTGAGTAATTGTTGCAATTTTGTTAGAATGTACATATTTCAACAACGTTTGACATTTTTGAAAATCCCATGGGGCTGATACCTACTTTTTTCCTTAATTATCGTTTATTGATTTTTAAATGACGTTAGTTACTAGCAATATGGCAAAAAGTCAATTAAGTATATAATAAAGATATGTAATAAAAAACTCAAATGTTCTTATCTACTTAATTGCAAAAAAAACTGTTTATTTTATTATTCTTTGTCTAGGATGCACTCAAGAACATGTAAATTCACATACACAAGACACCCAGATCCGGAACACTTATTTGTAGATCTTACAAAAATACAAAACCAAAAACTAATACTATGTGTATTTCTCTTTTTTATAACAAAAATAAAGTGATGCCTGCAAAAGAAAATGTGTACTTTCATAACTTTCAGAGCTATTTAAAAAAAAAAAAAACACTATTAACTCCATACTTAGGTACTTAAGTACAAACACAAGACAATAACGCTTTACTAAACCAAACCAAATTTTAAATATCTCTACCGTACACATCCCTAATTTCTATCCAAATAAATCACTTGCACAGCCCTAACGTATTGGCGCGAAGGGCGCGTGCGCAGGATCCGTTACGTCAGGTGATCCCGTCAATTACATTAATTACTAGAACTTCTGAGTAAAGCTAGGTTTCTAGTTATTTTTAATTACCTTACCTGAATTTTTTTAATAAAGGTGATTTGAGTTTAAGTCAAACTCCCTCTTCAAAGGACAGTGCAGTCAAAGTCAAAAAAGTCAAAAGTTTTTTATTTCACATAGGCCTACATGGACACTTATAAAACGTCAGAAGCTAGTGCACGGTTCGAAATTGGTCGTTTCCTATGGAGAAGAACCGGCAAGAAACTCCATGGTTACTCTTTTAAAAAAGTGTTGATAGTTACAATATTTCCATATTACAGTATTAATAGGTATTATTTAAGAACAGTGTAAACCGGTCTATATAGTACTCAAAAAAACAATAAAATCATCAACATAATATATATATATATATATATAATGGACGAGAGATGCGTACTATGGAAGTAGAAACACCCAACTCCTCCCCGCTTCATCACTCTATCAGAACACCTCCTGGAGGAAAACTGCAGGGACTAATCCGGAAATCTCTTAACCTACTCCCCAGATTGGTTGCTGTAAAAACAATCTGGCCAAATAGGGCTTCCTCGACCCATCTTTAACATAGCGCCAGTGTGGGACTGCATAGGACATGTTGTCTGGACCTACTGTGCTGCCCGTCCTGCTTAACCACCTGCACTTCTTCAGGATTCATACGAGGCCAAGAACAGAGCTGTACAGGTTGCCAAATACTAGTAAAAAAAATAGTTTTAGTCTAGGCAGGTTTTGCTTGTCGACAATCTTGTAAAAAACAAAAAATTCTCATCCCTATAATTTCTTCTAAAAATAAAAATGGTAGCTCTAAATCAGCACATTTTCACACCTCTATATCGATTTTTTATACAGCATAAATACCATCTCAATAAATCACATTCCACCTCCAACGTGTTTTCGCGGCAAGACGATGGTCGCGTGCGCAGGATTCCGTTAGCGCGTCAGGTGTCCCGCAGGTGGGTATAACGACCTTAGGGTAGTCACCCCTACGATTTGAGCACGGTTTTTTAGATGATACAGGTTTGTAACGAACGTTTTGTAGGTCGAAGAACTGTGGTGATAGGGAGATAAGATGATTTCGAATTCAAAGTAATTATAGTACAAAATAAGTGAGTTAAAATAAGTCTTAAGTAGGCTTATTTGTAAATATTATTACTTTTTAGTTTATGTATATGCTTTTTAAGATGGTAAGGTCATATCCTTAGACGAAATTACGGTCACCCAGTCAAAAAGGCCCTAAATATCTCCGACCACGAGGTCTTCCTCGTGGTTGCCACCTGGTGGTCAAATATGCAAAAAGAAATCCAGCAAGCGAGTCTGAATGCACAGACAAGCCAGAACAGAGCTCTCTGACGCAAACGTACAAGGACACCCGACCCCAGCTGAACTGGGAAGAGGGTTTCACAAAGAAGAAGAGAGTACATACTTTTTAAGGTATAAGATAATAATAATATTTCGCTTCGTCTCGACTTCATCTAGTTTAAATTGACAAAAAAAAAAAGACGTAAAAAGTGAAAAGTGTTTTTGAAAACCAATTTGCAAAATAAATATCTATCATTTGTCATTTGATTAAAATAATAAAATTAAAGAGTCGGTAGGGTAAAAATAATTAGATGGGCTAGAAATAAGTTGGTAGGCTAAAAATAATTAGTTAGGCTAAAAATAATTAGGTCTAATGCTGATAAAACTAAGGTACAATTTCAAACGCATATTGCTGCTAAAGTAAACACCACATGTGCTTCATTAAGGCGTCTTGACGTTCATTACACGGCAAGGACCTTAGCGACTTTGTAGTGACCTGCCCCAACACCCTGACAGGCTAAACGCATTGGTCGTTATAAAACTCAACCGTATTTTTAGGGTTGTCCGTCTCCAAACGTCAGGGCATCTTTAGGTGGAATTCCCGCGTTAAACGGTACCAAATGTAGTCACAATTTTAGTAACGCTATTTGCTTATCACAGCGATTTGTGTATGTGTTAGTAAAATAACGTCCACTGTTGGACATAGGCCTCCACAAAGTGTCGCCATAACATGTCATTTGTTGCGTAATTTGTTGTTTTTGTTTCTTGTTAATACTGTTTGTTTTCCGATTGTAATAAAATAAAAATAAAAAATAATGACCGGCCCTGTGCGTCTCACATCCATCGGATTTCCGCGACCCTTGCCAGGTCATCGGTCCGCCTTGTGGGAGGCTTTTCAACGCTGCGTTTTCCGTTACGCGGTCGTCACTCCAGAACCTTTCATCCTCATCGATCATCTGTTCTGCGAGTAATATGCCTTGCCCAATGCCGCATCCTACCCAGTGCCACTTGTAAGTTTGGAGATTCTCCGGGCTATCGTGTGTAGTAATAAAACAAACAATCGATTTGAAAAAAATCTTTAGGCGTAGTTGTCATCATTATATTATAGGTTCATCGACCTCAATTAACATCATCATTACGAGACAATAGGACAAAAACGATCGCTGATGATTGAATAATTACTGTTTAGAGAAAAAAACCTATAATTGTTTCCTTTTACTTGGAGGAAATAGGTGAATGATGCACTTTGTACTTTAAAAAGGAACTCCAGGTTTTTGCACTTCGAACTTATGGCTTTGTGCAAGTGTAAAGGTAGGCACGAGCTTGCGGACAGCGAACAATGCGTAGCTTGCTGTCCGATCGTCCAGTAACTGTCCGGACTGAGCCCAAGTCGTCGACAGCGCGCACTGTTCCCGCGCGCCTCAAGGAGCTGTCAGCAACAGCAGGGATAAAAAAAATGTGTAATATCACACAATTTATTTACCTAACTATTTTGTTGACATCACGCTAAGGAGTTAGCGTGATGTCAAAGATTGGAATCCTCGTGTAGATGGCAATTCTTCTACAAACGGTTGGAAATAAGTTAATTGCAAAAATTCTCCCCTCTTTTGTTTCCCGTCTTATCGACAATGTAACGATATAACCGACTTTGGTGTAGTGTCGTTAGTCATTTGGTATGTTAGGTTTGACGGTTATTTAAAGTTTTGGAAGGGTTACTTTGGTCCTGGAACGCAAAACTCTTCTGCACTGGAACCTAAAAAGGATAAGATGTGCTTTACAAACTAACTCAGGAGCCAGGGAGTTTGACTGTTGAGTTAACCTTTAATACCTTGTGCCTTGTGAGGCAACACGGCTAACACAGCATTTTCATTTATGTGTGTAAAAACCTTAACCTTTCAATCTTGGAAATCACAGACACAATAGAAAGACAATAGGTGCGCGAACACCGGCGTTCGCTTGGTTTAATGAATTAAATAATTTATTATTATTATATACATATCTCAGGTCCTGAGATATGTATATAATGTGCCTTTGGAAGGCATACGAGGAGCCGAAACCAACTCGCAGAGGCCATTTTAGACGCTTTTAATGGAACGTGGTACCAACCGGGGATTATCTTTGTACGCGCTATGCTAGTGCATCCAAGGACAACCCTCGGTTGGTGGGAAACTATTGCGACGTATGGAAAACTAATATATAAAGCTATGGGTTTTGGAGCCTTTAGTGGACTGGTTACCAGGAACTATGTTAAAACTATGGCCCCTGCCTTTTTTAATGGTGGGAAAAAATCATGCATTGACATCCCTCGCTCCTGGGCGGAGCGGGGGATAGTGTCAGACTCTTACCGACTAAAAGACCCACCCTGTTCCTTCTAGCCTTCATAACAGAGCTCGAGCGCCCTTTCGGATAACCCTGGCCGCAGTAGGCTTCGACCCGGCTGGGTCCCTGCTGTTGCTGACAACTCCTTGAAGCGCGCGGGAGCAGTGCGCGCCGTCGACGACTTGGGCTTGGTCCGGACAATTACCGGACGAACGGACAGTGAGCTACCCATTGCTCACTGTCCGCAAGCCCGCGTTCAAGATCAGAATCCCGGTGGCGGCGGCGGCGATAACGCCGTTGCCTTATGTAGTTAGTTATGTTTGCCCCTGCCTGAACAATGGCATTAATATCTGTCGATAAAAAACATTAATGTTATTTTCTATGTTTACTCAACTATTTAGTCTTGCAACTGAAGCTACATAGTGACTGATGAGTGTTTGTCTGTATGTCCTTGACGCGCCTGTTCTAATCGTTTTATAGTTTGTACCTATTGTTAGTGGACTAGTCATAGAGTCTTCGTGTGTCACTATATACTGTGGAGTAAACAGAATCGTTATAAAAATAATGTAGTTCGTTTAGAGTGGAATTGTTTGAATCTTGCCTTTTTTCAGGATTTGTAATTTTGTTTGAATTTTTACCACACTTTATTTGTACTCCCACCTACCACCGTGTCACCATGTGGCAATGAAGTTATATTAAATTAACTTCTGCTAGCTGCTTCGCCTCTCAGGATATCATGACTTCTCGCGCTTCAGGTTGGAACGAGAAGGAGGGTCAGACTTTTACTGTGTCCTTCAGTTACTGTTGCCCTTGGTGTTCTAAAGTATCTCTTTCAAAAAGATCTTCCGGCATGAGTAGAGATTCTTAAAGCGATGCGTAGGAGTTATTCGACGCCGTACCTACTTTACGTCGTTTCATTTAAATTAAAGGGTTTTTTTGTTTCATGATCTTCTTCTTCTTCCTGCCCTTGTCCCATTTTATTTGGGGTCGGCGTAACACGTTTGTTTCTTCCATTTTGTCCTGTCACTCGTCACGCTATCACTAACTTCCTTTTTTGTTTCATGATAAACGTCAGAAAATCTAACCATGTAAGCCAAGAAGTATTGTCATAATCATCGTCATCATTTCAGCTGAAGGATGTTCACTGTTGGACATAGGCCTTCCCTAAGTGTCGCCAAAACGAAAGGTCTTGTTTGTCTCGCATCCTCCGCATTCCTGCGACTCTCATTAAGTCATTGGTCCACCTTGTGGGAAAAAGTATTGTGTTGCTCAGTAACTGGGTGGTCGAGGTATTCAGCCACACTTAGTTAAAGTGGAAACCGATGAAGCTAGTTGCATAAAGGCTCAGGAGCTGATGATACATAGATAATGTGTTCTCTTATCTACATTGAATTCCTTTGCTTTTCACTGAGATAATCTCTTACCAAACTATGTTATTTAAAACATCTTTTACATAACCAAAGTTCAAGAACAGTTCTAGGTCACAAACTCACACATACAAGCATTTTTTCTAACAACTTGCAGCCACAGACTAGTAAACGAGACTAACCCACAAATTGACAATGTAAGTGCCAGTTCACACGAGCATTCCCACGCGTCAATGTCTAGGGCGCGCGTGTGAAACACCTTAACAATGACGTAATGTTATGTCATGAGCACGAAAGGAAAAATGCTTTTACTTTGACTTTTATTGGTCATTATATGACCCGGCAGACGTTGGTACTGTCAAAAGCTTGAACTATCAAACGTCATCGTCACAATATAAGTGACGATGTGGTCAATGACAGAACACGCATGCCTCGAAGTATCAAGAATCACAGACATAGAATTCCACTCCTTAAGAGGCTCCTTTTTCGCTCGCCTAACGTCAACATCAAGCATGGTTCTCAAAGCTGAGGTATTCCGTTTTGGGCACCCGCTAAAACGGCACCTGAGTGAATGGCTCCTGAGGTATTCCACTTTAGGCACCTATTGATATTTTTCGCAGGTGCCCACAGTGGAATACTTTATTTTTTTTTTATTTTATTCCACTTTGGGCTACACTTGGCTAGTAGCTACTAATCTGTAAGTGCCCAAAGTGGAATAAAATTTTAAATAATAACGTATTCCACTTTGGGCACCTGCGAAAAATATCAATAGGTACCCAAAGTGGAATACCTCAGGTGCCATTTACTCGGGAGCCGTTTTAGCGGGTGCCCAAAGTGGAATACGTCCTAAAGCTTGTTGCTTCATCTAATGCAATCCAACGCCATGTTTGATGAAGAGGCAATGGAAAAAATAATAGATAATGCCTGAAAACTCTGTTAGTAGCCATAACTGCCAGGTTTGCTTGAAACCTATAGTTGTGCAACATACATGCTCTAGTTTACCTGTATAATTGAACTGTATAGTAAACCAGCCAAGTAGGCTACCTTTAATTCTAAACACAACACAGAAAGATATAGGTATGTACAATCATTTAAAATATTACTATATTTTGAGGAATTGACTGACTGGCCTGTTGGTCTAGTGTTTAGTGGCCCTGACTGCTATGCAGGTCGTGGGTTCGATTTCCACCCAGGACAAATTTTTGTGACTATTTGTTCTGTGTCTGGGTGTAATTTATCTATATTATGTATGTATTTAGAAATATATAACTATGTTTATCAGTTGTCTATTACCCATAACACAAGGTCTGCTTAGCTTGGGACTAGATGGCGTTGTGTGATAGTTGTGGTATATATATTATATTATATTATATTATATTATATTATATTATATTATATTATATTATATTATATTATATTATATTATATTATATTATATTATATTATATTATATTATATTATATTATATTATATTATATTATATTATATTATATTATATTATATTATATTATATTATATTATATTATATTATATTATATTATATTATATTATATTATATTATATTATATTATATTATATTATATTATATTATATTAATCAGCTGTAGTCATATTAAATCCTAAATCACCTATTCTAAACTATCAGCAATCATAAAATGACAACTTTTCAAAAATCAAATAAATCCCGGAAACAACAAATTTGAATACCGACACGGGAATCGAACTCTAAACCCACTCCCTATTAGTTTATTCAAATCGTTTGCACTCACGCGAACCTAGGGTGTATGACCAGTGACCATAGGCATTTGAGTTACCCTTTTAACTTTATGTGATAAATGGTATAATTTGGATAAGGGTGGAAATTGACAATTAACTATTAAAAAGGTGAGAATTTGTTACTATTTGTTTGTTTTTTTAATAATATTAAGTGTTATTTTTGTGTTAGATGATATGAATTTGAGAGATTTGAGAGCGACCAATCTGAAGCACATTTATATACAACCGCTCTTACACATCTTTCTTTAAATATTTTTGAAATACAGATATTTGAATCTGCATGAATTACACCCAGACACAGAACAAATGATTGTGCTCATCACACAAACATTTGTCCTGGGTGGGAACCGAACTCACGACCTCCGGCATAGCAGCCAGGGCCACTAACCAATAGACCAACAAAATGAAATAAGAGGGTTGTATTGATGATTTTAATGATTTGAATTCGATAAATAAGTACATATCACAGTCGCAAATCATAATTATATTAATCAATACCAAAGAGAATTAATAGTCATTGATCAACACACACCGGGACAATTACCTGAAAAATATAAAAAAACTTATAGCATAACATAGTCGGCTTTATAATGGGGACTCAGGTCTCCTCTAGAGGAGAAGGAATGGGCCGTAATCCATCACGCGGGCCCGGTGCGGGTTGGTGGATGTAACATGTCTTCGAATTTTTTGATTCCAGGACATGCCGGTTTCCTCATGATGTAACTTCACCGTTTTGAGAACAATGGTGATGAAATGAATTACACAAAGTAATGCGCCTGGCTGTGTTTGAACCTACAAATCGTAACTCGAAACCGATAATACTCTTCACTACTGCTTTAAAAAAAAACTTAGAAAAAATGAAATTAGTGGGCTATCCTGGCGTTTTTACCTTAACATACAAGTCGTAAACCCGTCAAACTTTAAACATTTCTCTTCCCTCGTAACTTTAACTTGACCAGTAAACTTAAAAAAAGTCACCTAACAAAAAAACCGACTTTCGAACGAGAAACCCTAGTAGGTACGAGCAAAGGGTAAACCAATTATAAGCATTTTTTCACTAGGCTGCGTTTGCGCAGGGGTTCGACGCAAATCTACCGTAAAATTACTATTGTTTACAAAATAACCCATTTTTACTAGTTTTATTTTTACATTTTTTAAACGACTCGCTCTACTGGTAATTGGTGTGTTGCGAAAAATATAATTTGTTTACTTCGATTTTTTTTCCGGTATAACTGAATTAGATTACCAAAGAAGAAGAAAATAGAGCAGGTTTTGTGATTGATGTAAATTAATATATAGTAAGTATATGGCGCAGTGGTTGAGCGATTGGCTGTTGCACTCCAAGTCACGGCTTTGATTCCCGCACGGAACGAAATGTACATGGCCTACAGATACCAGGCCATTCGAAAGTTTTGCGAAAAAATATTTTTATGTATAAGTTTGTGATAAAAAATACATTCAGCCGAACATAGAAACTCCTTCTTTTTGAAGTCGGTTAAAAGGAGCCGAATTAATGGTGATATAACTTTAAATTACAATTGCCATACATTCAGCAATTGTTACATTGTATTTGCAGACCTAAAAAATACTTATCTAACTTCAATTATATATAAACAAAACAAAATATAAATAAACACTTAATAATTAAAACTAAAAACTACATTGCTCACACGTGTGCCGATGTGTAACGCCGGTCTTGGCGCGTCGGTCTCCATACACTTTATATGGAAACTAGACTTGTAGAGCTACACTTGATCCACGCCACGCGACATCGTCCTACGTACAAATTTTACACGCGTGCGTCGTCGGTCTAAAGGAGTTCTAGTTTAAACGTTTTGCCTCCTCGTTTATACCGCGTATATCGAAGGACTGTACCTCTACCATGAGTTTAAAGCAATAGTATTTGTCAATACTCGATACCGACTACGTAAATATTTTGTATGGCAAATTTTGGTTCCGTAAGTGACCGCTAGAGGCGCTGTAAAATTTTCCATACAAAATATTTACGTACTCGGTATCGAGTATCGTCAAATACTATTGCTTTAAACTCATGGTAGAGGTACTAGAAAAAATTGCCTGCTGTGGTCTTCCCGTCCGATAATAATTTAGGTGTCTTCAAGGCTAGAGCACAAAATAGATAGGTACAGAAGACAATCTCATGTATGTACTTCACTTTTTATACCTACGCTCGGTGGACGCACACTAATGAGCGTTTGAGCCAGAACTATTCGACGAGAGATCCGAGACGCGACCGAGACATCGTGTCTGTGAGCGGTGTCTATATGTGCGTTGCTCGAGCGCGCTTTGCATGTAGATTGACATCTGTACCTATCTATTTTGTGGCTAGAGTGAATAGGTTCTTAATAAACTAGCGCGCCTCACCGTCAACGATTGCATCACTGCTTACCATCAGGTGGGATCGCAGTCAAGCACTACTTTAGATAAAAAAAAGTGGTTTAAACAAACCGACAGTCTATAAAACTCAAAGTTAATTAATAAAACCGGTTTTCTTTTGTTGAATTTATAACAAAAGAGTTTCGAAAAATCATTTTAGGATTAGCGATGTTATCGCGACGTGTCCTTGGATATTCGGGCTGTATTTACATTCATACTGGGTAATATATACAGGTAGATATGTGTTGTATGATATATGTCATTGCTACTAAAGCGGACATAGACTAAATTCTGCCAGCGGCTTCGCTTGCGTGAAGGTAGAAAATATGTGTAGCCTAGTCACTTGGTAGTAGCTTTTTTTAGTTTATTAATTACACATAAAAATAAAAACATACAAATATTTTTCTTAAATATATTATTAGTATGAAAGTATAGGTATACGTCTCCAAAGCCTTGCAGACTTAATGCTTACTGGTGTGTGTGTGGATTCGGAGGTTTTTCTAAGCATTTTTTTTTTAATTTCACTTATTGTTCCAAGTGGAATTTCCTGTCAGACATTATATGTTCTTAAAGCACACAGCCTGGAGGTGTTTAAGTCAAAAGTTAATAGGTTCCTTCTAGCAAGCGTTAGCGTAGTTGTCAAATGTGGGCTAATCAATAAACTAATAAATAATATTTGTTTTTGACAAAGCTCGGCAAAATGTACGAAACAACTCTTTAAAAAAAAGCCTGATAGCCATTGAATGGCGTTAATATATCCCAAAGTTAGACGAATACATTTTTTTTTATTAATGTTCAAAAGATAGACAAGCAGACAGACAAACAATTGACAATAATATGTTTGCATGATTTTTTTTCTTTTTTAATCGATATAAACTAGCGCTTGACTGCGATCCCATCTGATGGTAAGCTGTGATGCAATCTCTGATGCTGAGGCATACATATGAGCAGTTTTAGACAGTCCGTTAAAACTCATTCTAAATGGTGGTCGCCCTACTCGTAATTAAACACACCTTTTGTCTAGTTAGCGCTTTGTCGGTTCAATGTCGCAGTTTTTTCGTCCATACGTCATTCATATATCCGACGCCATTTTCAAACGCCATGATGGATTTCTACGATTTTCATGAGTCATTCTATTTTCGGTTGATCATGTTTAATGATTATGGTTTCACAATATATAGCAAATCTGGTCGAAATTATTATTTTTTTTCTGTTGAATGGAAATTTTCTCTATCTCATGTTCCTTCTATAAGTATTTTCAGGCGCCCCTCCCTGCATAAAACGTTTTGGGAATACCGTCATTGTGCAATTGGTCGAGATGAGTCTTGAAGTCAAAAGGGAATAGATTATTTCTAGGCAAGCGTGATCCATCGTCGACCATATCATCTCTTACCGTCACGTGAGATGGTGGTCAAATGCGAATAGGCTCGCATTTGATGACTATAAATACATAAAAATAAAATATTTAAAAAAATATTAAAAAAAAAACTTATTAATATAAATAGATAACAAACATGAATGTATCGTTAAAACGAATCATTTGAAACAAAAATATTTCAGTCTTTACTCATTCCTTAACTAACAAACTCTAAGACTCCCTCTCACTCCTCTTTAAGCAGGAGAAGTTAAATAACTCTTACTCCATCCCGAGCGGAGAAGTTATTTGACAATTCAGGCAAAAAAAAAACCATGAGGACTTGTCATAGTAGTTTATATTTTCATAAGATCTAAAGTCTCCATTCAGAACTCAAACGGGTTTACTCGTACATGACAAGATCATTACCTACTACATAATAACAGAGACAACATAATTGTTGAAATCTCGTTAACAAAATATCTTTGTCTTTTTCTGCCCATTCAACCCCAAACATTAACCAGTGTGAACTTCACAAAACCGATCACGTAAACACAATTCAACGTACAAGAAAAATAACTCAAAAACCCTAACATATAATCAAACAGCAGTCACTACTGGATTTGTTAAAAAACAACGCTAATAATGACACCTTATAACCGTGAGAAACTGTCAACACCTCTACTGAGATTCACTATATAATCATAATCTTGTGAATAACATTGTAGGATTTTTGGGGACAGTTTTATAAATAAAATAAAAAACATACATTTCACAAAACAGTCCATGAAAGTTGTTAGTAACAAGAATTTAACTTGTAACTAATGTTAGTAATTAAAAAGTACCAGAAATCAGAAATTTTATTTCAAATAGACCAATAACAGGCACTTTTGAATTGTCAAAATATCAGTCGGTCAAAAAAAAGTTGCACGTTTCGAGGTTTAGATCTCTATGGAGAAGAACTGCAAGAAACTCCATGGACACTCAAAGAAATAAATAAATTAAAATTCAATTCATTTTTTCTTTCCATGTCAAAATTTTCAAAAATCAATTAAATTACATAAAATCAAATTTAAAAAAATATTTTCTAATTGTCTTTAAATAAAAACAAAAAAGAAGTAAAATTAAAAAAATATATAATAACTAATATTAATATTATCCTTCAGTACTATTGCGCCTCACCATCAATGATTGCATCACTGCTTACCATCAGGTAGGATCGCAGTCAAGCACTAGTTTATATCAATTAAAAAAAAAAAAGTTGACATTTATCCTGAAAAGTATCTCGGGATGATTCCCTAATAGAATTTTTCCTATTTTTCTTTAGAAGACTAAATAACTGAACATGACATTAAAACAGAAGTTAGTTGCCCCGTATTTGCGTAGATAAGTAATAACCTTGGAATTTAATTTGTACAGACGTCAAAAGTACTGAATTTATGTTTCCTTGTACAAATTATCAAAATACTTGTTAGATTCTGCTAATACTCGTGGTTTATTTGTGTATTTAATTAAGTAATTGCGAAATAAAATAACTCTTATACACTACGGCATGTCCTAGAACCAAAAATTCGAAGACATGTGACATTCACCAACACGCACTGGGCCCGCGTGGTGGATTACGGCTCATTCCCTCTCCTAGAGAGGAGGCTTGAGTCCCAACAGTGGGAACATTAAAAAGGCTGGTGATGAAAACACTACCTCCTGAAGAGTGGGAGAGCGTGAGTGTATTTACGAGTAATGGGTCGTGGATTGAAACTCAACCAGGCACATCACTTTGTGTAATTTATTTCATCACCACTGCTCTCAAAACGGTGAAGGAAAACATCGTGAGGAAACATGTCTTAGAACCAAAAATTCGAAGACATGTGACATCCACCAAACCGCACTGGGCTTGCGTGGTGGACTACGGCCCATTCGCTCTCCTAGAGAGGAGGCCTGAGAACATTGGCAAGGCAGTGAGAACATTATAAGGCTGATTATTAATATTAAATGGTGAGCATTTCAGACTTTTACTGACTAAACCCAAGCCTGTCTCCTTCAGTGTGCCCTTTGCGTTTTCGAACTGTGGGATTCCTTTTTAAAAAATAGCACCGCGGTCCTAGCGGGTATCGACCCTGCTAAGGCCCCTACGATTTTGCTTAAATCTCTTTGAGGTCCTCGTGGAGTACTACAATTTGTCGACGACTTGGACTCGCTCTGGACGGTTACTTGACGGCCGGACGGCCAGCTACTCATTGCTTGTCGTCCTACCGTAGCTAGACTAGTGTTGAATGTAAAGTTACTTTCTTTGGTATTTAGATTAACTTGGTTATGGACTGTAATGCATCTGAGAAGTATTTGGGTTCATTGTTATGGAGGATTAATTTTCAAGAGCTTAAACATATCTAAAATCTGGTGAAACACTTGAACACTCAAAGACATAAGTAGCTAGTAAAAAAAACATACATTCAGCCGAACATAGAACCTCCTCCCTTTCGAAGTCGGTTAAAAAGTTTGCATATGTTTGTATGTTTGTTACTCCTTTACGCTTAAACGACTGAATAGTTTTGGATTCGGCACGAAGGCAGATCATCTTTTCTGCCGGAAGAAATCCACTGTTGGACGTAGACCTCTTCCAAGAGTCGTCACAACCACCGGTCCTCTGCGTCCCGCATCCAATGGATTCTAGCAACCCTTACCAGGTCATCGGTCCACCTTGTAGGAGACCTTTTAACGCTACGTCGTCCAGTACGTGGTCGCCATTCCAGAACCTTTCGGCCCCAACGCCCATCTGTTCTGCGAGCAATGTGCCCTGCCCATTGCCATTAAGTTTGGCGATTCATCGTGCTACGTTGGCAACCTTTGTTCTCCTGCAGATATTCTCATTATTGAATCGATCACGCAAGGAAACTCAGAGATTAGTCCTTTCCATTGCCCTTTGGGGCATGACATCTAAGATACTTTTTATTTTTACTTTTACGAGGGCAAAATTGAGGGCAAAGGCCAGTCTTACAAATCAAAAATATTTTCCCCTGTTAAAAATCATCACATCCTAAAATGACGTCATCCAATGATTCATTAGGTAAAACATAAGCAAATAAATAACTTTGTACATGAGATAACTATCGTCGGATACGTGTGAATAAATTGTGGGAATTACGGCTACACATGAGGTGCAGAGATGTATCTGAAGATATGGATGATTAGGTTTTTTTTTATTGAGTTGTTACTAAATGTTAAAATCTGTGTTGAAAAGTCTTTCTACATAGTGGGCAGTCCTGGTTACATTTTTTCTCAATAAATACACAAAAAAAATAGTGGTACCAAATAATGATCTAAAGTTGTTTTTTTTTTTTTTGTTTTTAAGAGGTAATCTTTAAAAGTACTAGTCCAATTACTAAAATTTTAACACTGAAAGAAAGCTACTTTATTCCTGAGTGATCCTATCTGATGGTAAGCAGTGATGTAATCGTTGATGGTAAAACGCACTAGTTTATTAAGAACATATTCACATTAACCTTTACGACATCTATAATCTCTTACATATTATTTCTAGGTATATCTGAAATTGCAAATTAAAGGCCATTGCAAGACTGCTCAATATTATTCAAACCATAAATTTCTTTCGCACGATATACAATTAAGTCTGTCGAATTTCAACAATTGACGGAAATGTTATTTATATTGTTATCACAAAAGACAAGCCTTAATTAATTTGCTTTAACAAATTTTCATGTCATGTGTTAGTAATGACGGAGGTCCGTTTAATTTGATATTAAATAACATTTTGCATTTATTAACATTACATCTAAATTTTACTGTTTAAAATAAATAAATAAAAAAATAAAATAAAAATAAAAATAAAAAAGCCTTTTATTTCTTGCCAAATAATAACAATAATTACAAAAATTTTACTGTTTACGGCTCCTAAAGACTGGTGCGAT
The DNA here is from genome assembly GCA_929112965.1 of Mythimna albipuncta. Taxonomy (NCBI): domain Eukaryota; kingdom Metazoa; phylum Arthropoda; class Insecta; order Lepidoptera; family Noctuidae; genus Mythimna; species Mythimna albipuncta. The sequence goes on along the minus strand of OV815983.1, from coordinate 14,205,310 downwards.
GTGATAAGTATAGCAAAAAACACTATGTACATATTTCAAATAAACGATTTATAGCCTACTTTTCATTTTTCAAAAAGTCAATTAAAAAAATTATGTCTATGGAGAAGAACGTACGAGAATCTTCATGGCACATACCAAATCTATGAAAATGGTAGTCACATTGCACTTTCGCATCGAATCTGTTTGCTGTAACTTTTTCTGCGAAAACACTGATATTTATGAAGTATTGTAACTATTTTGATGTAGCGGGTGATTCATTTGGAGTTAATTTTTCCAAAACTAAAAAAAATATGAATAAAACAAATTTATCGGGTAATCTTTATTATAATATAAGACGGCGCCACTTGTCACACAGCCCGTGAAACCATGGCTTTGTTGCAAGAAAAATTTGGTGAACAGTTAATTTCGCGTTTTGGACCAGTCAGTTGGCCGCCTCGATCCTGTGATATCACACCCTTAGACTTTTTTCTGTGGGGTTATGTAAAGTACAAAGTTTATATGGATAAGCCGCGTACGATTGATCAACTGGAAGCCAACATTACTCGCGTTATGTGCCAAATACCACTGGAAATGCTCGGTCGGGTCATCGAAAACTGGAACTCCAGAATGGACCACCTTAATCGCAGTTACGGACAACATTTGAAAGAAATAATCTTTAAAAAGTAAATGTAAGGAATGGTTCTTTTGTATTATAATAAAGATTACCCGATAAATTGGTTTTATTCATATTTTTTTTTAATTTTGGAAAAAGTAACTCCAAATGAATCACCCCTTATAACAAAGTTCATTCCATCCTATCTCTTTGTATACCTATATGGCAGACCGTATTCTATTCTATCTTCAGAAATATACCCGACAAAAGCACCGCGTGTGTAGCACACGGTATTGTATTGTCAAATTGTTTCCCACAGCCTTGCGCACGAGCTTCGCCTTTTTGTGAACAAACGATAGACGCTGCCTTCATGTGGCTTCAAGTCTGAACACGTTAGGGATCGGTAGTTGTGTGGTATTTATTAAGTTATTATATGGAAGAGGTGGCGGGATGATTTGGACACGTAACGCAAGGACTGGTTTGAGACGGCGCAGGAGAAGAAAGTTTGTAAAGACTTGGGGGAGGCCTTTGCCCAGCAGTGGGACAGCAGCGGCTAGAAAAAAAAATATATATGGAAGACTAATTTCTGCCAGCATAGTCGGCTTTATAATGTTCCCACTGTTAGGACTCAGGCCTCCTCTCTAGAAGAGGGAATGGGCCGTAATCCACCACGCGGGCCCAGTGCGTGTTGGTGGACGTCACTTGTTTTCGAATTGTTGGCTCTAGGACATGCCAGTTTCTTCACGATGTTTTCCTTCACCGTTTTAAGAGCAGTGGTGATGGAATAAATTACACAAAGTAATGCGAGCTATAACTCGTAAGTCGGGGCTGTTACCACTCAGCCACTACAGTTCTCTCTTGCGCTTCACCATCAACGATTGCGTCACTGCTTACCATCAGGTGGAATCGCAGTCAAGCACAAGTCATTTAAAAAAATATAGTGGAAAATAACCACTTACTGCTGACCAATTTATAGAGTTCTTGGAACTCCTTTTTCTGATCCCATCAGACAAAGAAATATCATCATATGAGTCAGTTTGTTCTCACGAAACTAAAATATATGATACTTAAATTCAATATTATGTATGTATATAACCAAAACCTGTTATTTGGGTCTGAATGTATACCTAAATTAGGAAACTGGTTTATTTTAGGACCCTCGCTCACTTTAATTAGGAACCAGTAATAAATATAAATATTATGAAACAAAACAAACCGTTTTTTGGGTTTTATTTAACATAATATTATTGATTGTCGAATAAAGGTTCTAAAGTAGCAACCGAGCAGCGGAAAACGCAGCGTTCGGGTCGTTTGGTCTGGCGACATTTGGAGAAGGTCTATGTCCAGTAGTAACGTCTTTTGGCTGAAATGCGAATGGTGATTATTGTCAGATGGACTTGCTGGTTTCACCGGCGTTTTGGCTTACTGCTCCTCTCTTGTTAATCGTAGCATGATATTCCCTCTTATAGAGAGGAGGCCTAATTCCTAGCAGTGGTATCATTTTTTTTTCTTTCCACAACTATCACAAAACGCCGTCTAGTCCCAAGCTAAGCAGAGCTTGTGTTATTAGTACTAGACAACTGATAAACATACTTATACACAGAACAAATCATCATGCTCGTCACACAAACATTTTTCTTGGGTGGGAATCGAGCCCACAACCTCCGGCATAGCAGTCAAGGTCATTAACTACTACACAAACAGACCATTCTTAAAATTATAAGGGTGATTATGCTACAACGCCTTGGCAAGACTCGTGTCTGATTTTCAGGCTTCTAACTGGCATAACGATTGTCCAAGATCTAATAATGTCGACCATGACTAACAGCTTAGCATGCTCAGTATCGTACTATGTAATTATGTATGGTTTTAGTCCTACTTACAAAACTCTACAATATCTACCGAATAAACCAACAGCCAGCATTCCCAACTAGAAGAATTTAAACATTTGAATATTAAAATTGAAACAAGCGCGGTGAAAATATTAGTTTAACAACAAAAGGTATCCTGTAGGAGCGTCCGCGATGAGAAACGTTCTGCCGCCATGTTAACCATAGATATACTAAGGAGTTTACTATGGATGCGGCAATGGCTGTAAACCTAAGTAAACTTCGTCGTTTATACCGCGTACATCGAAGGACTGCTGCGGTCTTCCCGTCCAATTATAATTTAGGAAATACAAAATCTGGCAGCGAATTACACTCCTTAGCTGTACGTATAACGAATGTGTTTTTAACTCAGGTTTACTTGTGGTGGCAGTACAACGACTTCAAAATGAGACGAATATTATTTAACTATGTTTCTAAAATAGTAGTGGCATCATTGTTAAAATGGCATGCCACGCCTCTCTGCAGGAGTTCCAGTTTAAACTAATTTGACACAATCTGTTTGTACGTTCATCTCTTAGTGCCATCACGTTTTTCAATACGGAGTATGTAAAGTATATATTAAATTGAAACTGTTTACTGTTAAAGGTAAAATAACGATGAAAAAATATTAAACTCAACCGTTGAATATCTTTATTTGAACTTTACTTTATGCTGTACTTTTTTTTGTTCTTACTTCATATACCGCATCCACCCGCTCTCATTTCCCACATGTATGACAATACGAAACAATAGCAAACCCGGGCACGAACCCGGCGTTTTAAATAATACATAGATACACATTTTATTTGCAAAACGGAAGCCCAGTGATTTATCTGTGTGTGCACTTAATCGCTGCTTTTGCCAGTGTACTGTGTATGTAGTTTGTATTTAAAAAAATACTGTGAATCTACTAAAATATACTAGCCTGTTAAAGCAGCTTCACATACATTTAAAAGTTAGCAATTGCACACTTAGGTCAGGTTTCTAGGAAAGTTAAATCTAATTAGAAGTAAATATCGGACAACTGGTGAAGGAAAAAATTGTGAAGAACAAGGAATTCGAAGACACGTAACATCTGCACACCGCGTGTTGGTTTACGGCCCATCCACTCTCCTAGAGGAGACCTAAAGAAAATGTTGAAATAATGTGTTCATGTTATCAAAAATTGGTTCTAAATTACAATGTTTTTAGCTCTTCATTTAACAAGTTACAACTTTATGTAAATCTAATAGATTATTTTTCTTTACAGGTACAAAGATGATAAAACGTCAGAAAATACGCAAGAAACTCTGGTGAGACCGACCCTGGTCGCAGTGACAATGTGACAGTAATAACAAACAGCTAAAACATACTAAAAATACTCCTAAATAATTCTCCTAACACTCTCCTAATTTAGATTTTAGTCACAAAAGTTAGTGCCAATAATAGTGAAAAAACCACAGAGTTATAGACGAATAGAGAAGACATCGAACTCTTGATGCAACGATGAAACGGTGCCACATTTAAAACTGCCACTTTTGACAACATTCTAAATTCAAATTCAAAAACAATAGTTTTAATATATAGAACACACATAGTGAAAAAAAAAACAAAAATCGTAGTGCGTTTACAAAGTGAGGAACAAAAAGTGACGTTCAACAATTTTAACAATAAAGTGACGTTTCAAAAAATTTGGACATAAAAAAGTGATGTGCTAAGAATGGATCTCCACGCTCCTCAGTTGGTAGTCCATTCCTATGAACCCCATGCCCCTCTGTTGGAGGTGGAAGGTCTGGATCCTCATAGTCCTCAGCAGAAGGTGCTGATACATGCACCAACGTTACAGAGTCAGGAGTTGATGAGCAGTGACCACCGGAACGGAGGTGAGCAGAGCTATGGTAATGATTTCAACTTTTTTACTATAATTAAGATTACTATAGATAATTTAGAATATAAATATTATTCTGGTCTAAAATATAGCTGAAGATATTTGTCAAAATGATCTCTTATGGTGTTACAATCAATGTATTGCACCACACAAGGTTGAAAATTACATCATAATGTATAAATAAAATACTAAAATAATAAGTCACTTTTTATTTCTGTGATTAATATTTGTAAGCCAAGCAACGGCTTTTGATGCAATTTTCATCAATATAAAGACCTAAAAACGTTTTTTTTCTTTATAAATTTCTTTATATGATTTGGACCCATGCAAAGCCTTAACGTCTTGCTAGTTGTTAATAAAGCAAACAACTGGGTGATTTAGAATATTTTGGAAAAAACCTGCGTCCATTACTGTGGGTTATTTTAAAGCCCGTCTTACAAAATATGGTTTAGTTTTTGCAATTTTTTTATATTTTATTATTGTTTTTTATCTTAATTTTGTAGTATTAGACTCGATACAGTATTATTGAGAGCAGATGTGTCTGATCTGACGTAGAGTACGACTTTACAGATGACCAGTACCACGCGCACAGCAGCAACCAGAGTGGAGACGGTGAGTCACTTTATACTCTTTCCTTTAGTTTTCTAGGCTATTCAATTCATCATGACAACGATAACGGCCATAATCATCATTCTTCTGTTCTTATTAGAATTTGTTTCCGAGTCTACGTCATATGAATTCTTCTTCCAAAATTCTGTGTGTGCTGTCAAATTAAACCAAATCATTTGTTTTCATAGAATGTAGGTATCGTACAATTTTTATAAAAATGTAGTGAGCCGGTTATACTCTGCTTGAGTTTTTGCATGTAGTATTTAACAAATAATGTCAGTTTAAATGAGATTTAATAAAATATGAAAAATGAAGAAAATTATACGAATAAATAATTTCAGTGTGGTTATCTCAGTATGATGACTTAATAACATATTAAATTCAGAAAATAAAACCTGATCTGTAAAGACAATGAATCTCTTTGCTTTTTCCCAATTATGGGTCAACCCTCCTGACACTGTTAAGCCATCCCAGGTGATTTTGCATCATTTCTGATGGTGTCATCTCTAGGTGGTCGACCTTTTCTTCTTTTGCCCTTTTTTATGGCCATCGGTTCACGTGTTAAAACCAGACCTGTAAAATAATGACATAACTTATTTTACCCCGTCGCATCTATTCATTCATAGCTGTATAAGACCATCTTCTATTTGCATTTCTTCCCATCTCAGCTCGTAACAAATGTTTGTAAAGAATTAATTCCATTTAATTTCTTAGACTTGCCTCTCGATTCAGTTTAACTTTTTGCCACTTACATTCTAGACTAGATAGTGACAAAAAAACGATAAACCTGTCACCTGTCACGTTTTGATAGAGAGTTTTCAGACTGTGTGTCGATTCGTTAGGCTGTGCATTTCACTTGGTATATGGAACGATTCCTAATTGGCTAACTGACCGTTTTATTAAGTTTCTTGTAATAGGTATATCTCTTGTCAATTTTAATGTAGTTTACAATAAAGATTTGAATGTACCAGTAACTATTGCAAAATTTTTGAAAACTTCATTTGAAAATTTCTTTTGAACCATAATCTTGAAGTGTTCCGTGTGATTTTTAGAGATTTGTAGATTATTTTTATCACAACTTTTATGTTTTTCAACCCACAAAATAAACTAAAATTTTTCTTTTATTACGAGTATTTATGTACACACAAGGAATAGAGCAGAAACAGAAGCCAACCCGAAACCAATTGGGAAAAGGCTAGTAAGTTAATGATGGACGATGTTGGATGTTACGTAATAGATTATTTTTTTAAATATCTATACATTATAAATACCTATGAGTGCCGAAAAACAATTTTTCAATAGAAAAGGAAACGTTTCGTAGATTAAGTTAAAATAAGAGAATAAAAGTATGTAAAATCTTTCTTTTTATTCTTCTTTTTTTCGTGTCGAAGTTCTCAAATTAGATTTTACTGCCCAATATTTGGTAACCTGTACAGCTCTATTGTTGGACTCGTATAGATCCCGAAAAGTGCAGGTGTTTTATTTATTGATAGGTTCGCGTTTAATCACTATCTGAATAGGTTTTCTAAGTATTCACTCTTGAAAATATCCACAGGAAAACTAAGGTTGCCGACATGGCACAAAGAATTGCCAAACTTAAGTGGCAATGGGCAGGGCACATTGCCCGCAGAACGGATGGCCGTTGGGACCGAAAGGTTCTGGAGTAGCAACCGCGTACCGGAAAACGCAGCATTGAAAGGCCTAGCGGGAAACCGATGGATGCGGGACGCACAGGAACGTTCGATGTGGCGACGCTTGGGGGAGGCCTATGTCCAACAGTGGACGTGTATCGGCTGAAATGATAATGATGTTGATTCTTGACGTAAAAACTTGGGTTATAGCCTATCAGGAAACACAGACCCCGACAAGGAATTTTACATCTTAGTGCAAACTAAATACACAGATATATATAATTATAATAATATATAACTATACCTATAACGTCATCTTTTTGAAACGACGAGTATTTAAAATTTCTAGTTATACACTTTTATTTTTATTTTCTACATTATTTCAATTCTTCAGTCGCTATTCAGTCGAAAACTTTCTTTAAAAATAAATAATACTAAAAAAAACCGTGAAATTCTTATCGATCTGTAATCCGTAGCTTGTCTACAAAAATAATATAAGTTAAGTACAGAAAAACTAAGACGCTGGACAGTAATAAAAATATAGTTTTAAAAGAACAAAACGAATTGATTTAACACGGTGATTAAATAAAAATATAAACGAACAAACTACCGGATTCTGAAAGCCACTAAATATATTTTAATCTGTTGTCACAAGTTATCTTAGGTCTTTCGATTAGCAGTTTTTATTTATATTACTAAGACATAACTAAGTCCTTTTTTTATTGAGAAAATCATCGAATAACGTCTCTCATTGTCGGAGAGAGTGATAGTACATCATACTAAGGCCTAATGTCAACGGACGCGTAGCTTCACAGACGCGTAGTCACCGTTATACGCTTGATATACGCCTGCGTGAAGCTTACGTACAACACTATGAAACTCTATCGATGAAGCCACAATATTACAAGTGTATACAAGTGGCCGCTTCGTAGATAGTTTCATAGTTTAATGACGAATACGCGTCTACAAAGCTACGCGTCCGTGGACAGGAGGCCTTACTGACTAAAACGCGCCTGTGTTCCTTCAGTTGCACTTTACGTTCCAGGTTCACGGTATTTCTTTGGGAAAATCCCGTAGTAGCGGGCAGCAGGCCTGTTAGGCTCTTTCAGTTTTGCTTTGATCTATTTGAGACGCGCGTAAGACGTCAACGACTCAGGTTTGGTCCTTCGGCCTAACGGTGAGTTACTTACTGCTCATCGTCCGCAAATCCGCGGCTGTTTATTAGTTTAATATCTTTTAGCGTAACAAAAACTTCCCCTGCTGTACATTGTACAATCAATGTATTCGAATTTCGAAGTAATACTCAAATTTTATTTTACTTTATTCAATTCTAGGTTCATGAAGTCGGTCAGTTACTCAAAAAGTATATATGTCGCAGACATTTGGTTAAATTAGTCAGTTAATTGAATGCATAGGCGGTTCATTAAATGCCTAGGCAAATATGTTATTAAATTAGAATCACTCGACGTTTGAAAACTGCGTAATGTTAGACCTTTAAAAATGACTGACCAAGATTGAGCCAAGTAATTGAAATTGATGATTGTTTTTATGATTTTGATTATGAATATAACTTTTTTTGGGATCTCGGCGTCTAGGATGTGAGAGCCGTTCCCTCATGCGTGCTGCTGCCTCCTTTGCTAGCATGTTTGCTTCGCTGAAGGAGGTAACCGCCTGCCATTTCTCCTGGCTCCGGACAAGCCATTGGGCTTGTACAAGGGCCGGGCGCGAGAGATCGCTGCTCCCGATCGCCCCCATGAAGACGCGATGGTACTCTGCCCAAGCAGAGACACCTCTACCGTATGCTCCACCGTGTCTTCGATTTTAAATATACCTATGAATCATTTTCAATGAGAAACAGAAACTTTAAACAGACTATCTCCAATCCGTAAGATGTGGAAAAAGTGTGGAGGATTGTCGTGTTTTTTCAATGGCACTCATACTAGGATAGATTGTGTTCACACGATGTCGTTTTATTTGTGTGTGTGAGTATAAATATCAGGTAAGGTGGGGCCCCAGTGTTGGTATGAGCGGAGCGAATGCATGAGCGTAGCTGGTTTAGTAAAGCGGTTTTGCAGGGGAAATGTTCAACATTGGCTTTGATACTCAGTTATTGTTCGATATTGTTTATTTTTTGTTAATGAATGTTGAGCTAGGTTTTATCTCCTAACAAAATTAACAGATTTTTTTTTATTACTTGGTTTCATCATTATAAACTTTGTTAAGACTATTTTCTTTCAGACCAGTTCTCGCAATTATTCCTATTATTAATAGTAGATAAACAAATAAACTCCCTATTGTACACCGTAAAAAACTACAGTAGGAAAAGTATTTAACTTCTAGGCAAGCGCGCGAGTTCCAGCACCGACCATCTTAGCACTTACCATCAAATAGTTGTCAAAACATATATTTTTCAATACATACGTACTTTTCTAAGTTTATCTAAGACACTACTGAAACCCCGTGCCTCGGAAAATAAGTGTTAAGCCATTAGACCTTACAGTGATTCAAAATCCAACTTAGTTGTTATTTAATCGCAAACCAGACATTACTCGAAAAATGAGTGTGTCGAGTTTTCGGGTAGTTATGACTGTTTTGTGACGGATGTTGCCGAACACAAACTAGTATTTAAGATTTAGTTATGTTCTCAAGTAAGTGACATGTTATGTTTTTTATTGAGAATAATATATAAACTGAGAGAATAAAATATACGGCAGAACGGAGAGTCAAACTTGAGTTTGACTCTCCGCTCTGCCGTAGAGTGGGAGAAGGCATTGCATAATTTCCCACCTAAAAATAAAAAAAAAAACCTAGTAGGCAAAAGGCTCGGGAGATATTACTTTAAATAACACAGCAGTGTGTACCCACAATAACTTAGTACCGTTTGATTTTGAGCTCCTCGGTTAACGCCTGACTACGTAACACTCAATTAACGTTATCTCCGCTACCACTAGCACCCCACCTCACTTACACGCGGGTCGACTGTCCCAACTAATTTCACACTGATTTAGTCAAGTGTACTCGCGACAAAAAACCTCCCATTCACTGCTCCGATGTGATCGGTAGACGTGGCTCGCCAGTGAAATTTCAATGAATGAGATTCGAGCATCATGGTATTTTGAAGAATGGTTGTTTTTGAAGAGGTAAGCAGGAGTCATCCATGCTTTTTGACTGGCCTCTGATCTAGTGATTAGTGGCCCTGACTATTATGCGGGAGATCGAGGGTTCGATTCCCATCCAAAACCAATGTTTGTGTGATGAGCACGATCTTCTTTAATTCCTTATTGTACACTATAACAACAAAAAATAATTGGATAGCAAAGTTCATGTACATAGGCGAGCTTAACTCAAAGTTGAGTTTTCTTCCAGCAAACCATTGAGCGATAGAGAGAGATGACAATAGAGGGTAGGGTCCAGTGTACAATTTTAAAATTAAAAATATTATGAATAAAATAATAATACATAAACCAGTCGAACGATCATTTGTTCTATGTCTGTAAGATATGCATGTATTTAGAAATATATAAGTATGTTTATCAGTTGTCTAGTACTCATATATTATTATCATCTACTACTAATATTATAAAGAGGTAAGGTTTGTTTTTTTGTTTCTCTGTTTGTAAGAGGTAAACTCTGAAAGTGCTGGTCTGTTTGCTAATATTTTTTCACCAATAGAAAACTGCTTTATTCCTGAGTGACTTAGACTATATTTTATGTATCTACACAGGCGAAGCCGCGGGCAAAAGCTAGTATTATTATAGTCACTGTACGGTCTGAGAACATTAATTGTGCATATAGCTAAGGATTAGAATTCCCTGTCGAGTCTGTGTTTCCTGATAGCTACAAATAAGAGGTCTTTAAGTCAAGAGTGAATAGGTTACTTCTAGGTAAGCCTGCTCCATCGTCGGCCACATCATCACTTACCATCAGGTGTGATAGTGGCTATATATGAGCCTTTCAATAATAAAAAGAAGTCTTAAATTGTTGCTTTATTGAGTGAATGTCTCCGAAGATGAGAACAGAATGCAAATAGAAAGGAAGTAGAGAAAGCTAGTTTTAATCAGAGTATAGGCTAGATACCGTAAAAAAATGTAATTAGTCCGCCTTTTAGATTATCCAAAAATAAAGGACACGTATTTTTTTATTTGTAAATTAAACCAAAAATGACAAAGATATAGCCCATTAAAGTTACGTGTAACGTCACGCCGTGCTACATTTTTTCGCACGGGGTGACGTCACACATAACTTTAATGGGATATATCTTTGTTATTTTTTGTTTAATCGAAAAAAGAAAAAAATACGTGTTCAATATTTTTTTATGATCTAAAATACGGACTAAATAAAATGTAATTATTTTGACACTATACTACTATTATTTTACTAGTTCTAGACTCATATTGCTTCTAAGAGAGAGGTCATTAATCTTCCATGCCATTGATAAATGATATTTATTTGATGTGCCTGTAAATTTCTGGAATGGCAATTATGCGCCGGAGGACATCGCGTTAGAAAGCATAAGGTGGACCGATGACCTGGTAAGAGTCGTGAAAATGTGATGGATGCGAGACGCAAGTGACCGTTCGTTGTGGTGACACTTGGGGAAGGCCTGTGTCCAATAGTGGAAGCCTTTTAATGATGATGATATTTATTTTGCTAATAGGTTTTAAAAAGCACTATTACTCAAGATAATTTTTTCGTTTGTTTAACCCGTTGTATGTCTGGAACGTGGATCCACGCTAGACACAATAACTTTTTAATTGTGCCTCTAATTACGGCATTCGAAAGGTTAAAGTAAACACAAACGCAGAGAACACTTGAAAAGGCTCGTGCTTGACCACTATAATCATCAGACTTTCTGGCGTCTGCCTACCTGAAACGACTGTCAAAGATCAACTAATCACAATTTAAGAGTTATGATGATGATTGATATTGTTGATTTCAAATATCCTGGATTGTACGATTTTGAGTAGCTCCACAAAAATACTTATTCATCTTAAATCAATGCGCTTACCATTAGGTGAGATAGTGGTCAAACGAGAGCTCCATGCCAAACACGGGTTACATCCACATCTGGTTGGACTGGAAAACGACCCAAAGCTAATTGGAAAAAGCTACAGAGGTGATGATCATCTTTTTTTTTTATCGTTGATAGGTTCGCACTTGACCGCTATCTCACCTGATAACTTATTATCTCAATTTCTATTTTTTTATTCTATTTTCAAATATATTTTTTTTTTCATTATTTATCTACATAGTGCTAACATATTAGAAGGGACAAGAAATATGTAACCAATATTTATGTAACTTATGATACAAATAACAGTTTTCATGGAGTTTCTTGCACGTTCTTCTCCATAGAGATCTACGCTTTGGAACGTGCAACTTGGGTTCATTTTTTTTTTGACTGATCGAAATTTTGACTTTTTTTTAATTGGTCCATTTGAAATAAAAGTTACTGATATCTAACCGTTGGATAAGATTTTCCAAAATTATCCCACTTATTATCAGCCAATCCCTGATTGGTATTATCTAAACTAAAAGCTCCAAGATCAGCTACAGAATCCACCTCTTAACCTCAACAAAGCATGTTTAAAAGTGAATAGTCCACCGGCCATTGCTCACGCGCCGATTGAAAGCGAAACTGGGCATGTTGTCACAAAAACTGGCTAAAAAAACCTCGACCAGATGTTCCGTCGCCTGGGTTGCCTGCAGCGCTCATTTCATCTGATAACTTGGTATCATTCAATTGAATATGTGAATCGATTGGAATGTGAATTGATTGAATTAACGAATCGATTAGGAAGTCATTATGTTGTGTATTGTTTGTGTGTTTATATCTTGTTAAAGATGCTAATTAATCTGTCTAAAAAGTCAAATAACTTGGGTAATTATTCAGGTATAATAAAATCTGATGTAGTCAACACGGGTGCAATAATCAAGGTTGATTAAGAGATCTTGATCATTGTTTACTAATAGAAGAACCTTATAAAAAGTATTGATTATAAATACTTTTTAAATGATTTAATATTATTAGGGGATTTTTTAACTATAAAAAATTCAAAAGATTCTCGTTTAGAATATACGTACGATTACAAAAGTAGGATATATTTGCAAAGATATAATCCTAACTCTATCCTAACTAATATTATAAATGTGAAAGTGTGGATGTTTGGATATTTGTTACTTAATCACGCAAAAACGGCTGAACGGATTTGGATCAAATTTGGCATGCATATAGCCTTTGACATGGAAAAGAACATAGGCTACCTTTTATCCCGATTCCTAATGCCACGAGAGCGAAGCCACAGGACAAAACTAGTAGTCTCATAAGTATAATAAAGTAATAACAGAAATCTAAAATCGTAAGAGAAATCTGATTCTAAGTATTCTTCTCCACTTATTTTATTCATCATCACTAGCCATATTACGATCAACATCTGTTGTAGACCTGTCATCATCTCAAGAAACAAGTGAATGACAGCTAAATTTTGCGTTGCCAACAACAGATTCTTTATATCCTTAAGAATACCACAATTCGCCTGATGTATTCTTCAGACAAGATCGTGATCAGAATCAAACCTTTTTTTTGCTGGGGAAAATCATCCAAGGACAATTTAACCCCCGCTCTTGGTCGGAGCGGTAGATAGTGTCAGACTCTTACTGACTAAAAAACCCACCCCGTTCCTTCAAGCCTTTATACCGGAACTCGAGTTCCCTTTCGGATAACCCTGGCCCCAGTAGGCTTCGACCGGGCTGGGCCCCTGCTGTTGCTGACAACTCCTTGAGGCGCGCGGGAACAGTGCGTGCTGTCGACGACTTGGGCTTGGTCCGGACAGTGACCGGACGGCTGGACAGCGAGCTATCCATTGCTCACTGTCCGCAAGCCCGCGAGAATCAGTACACAAAATCTCTTTGTTCTCCTAAATGACTCACAACAATTTTGATAAAACTTATAAATCAATTCCAACGAAATCTAAACGGAAATGGGTCACCCACCACATCTCCCCCTCCTCAATCATCTTATATCGCAGACGTGCGCCTGCGCCGGTAACAGATACGTCTCGCAGTCGACCGCAGCCACTTCCTTGGGAACCTGCTAGGTGACTGGACGTCTTTTTTTTTTCACTGTGAATGAGTGTAGTATTTGTCTAGTGAATAGAAGGATGAGGATTAATATTGCTAATGGATTCTTGGGAACTGTAGAAAAGGATGCTTTTTAATGATCATAGAGTAATGGAATAAGAAATGAGGTGGGAAATCATCCTATGACTTTCCGCTCTTGGGTCGAGATGGCGTGATAGACTTTTACTGACTAAAACCCATCTGTATTTCTTCAGTTGCCCTTTGCGTTCCAGGGCAGCCGTGACTGCGACCATAGCTGCAGATTCCATCTTGACCAGCCTCATTTTTATTATGCGCTTAATATTTTTGTCTAAAAATAAAAAAAATGCAAGTTTGCAACTTTTCCCTACTCCTTCGAAACGGCATGGATCCTTCGAAATATTTTCACACATAAAAAATGCTGGTTAATATTCTTCAAAGTGAACATAGCATATGTAAATCAATCAATATTTTGCAAAGAAAATGGATTTAAAGGTCAGCAAGGCTATATCCGGGCGCAGCTGGCCACAATTAAATGCTCGTATTGTCATACGAGAGTTGTATCCATTTAATTTTGGCCAGATGTTCAAAGGACTGGAAATCACCAAATAATCTCTTCTCTCTCTCTAAGTAAAGCGAGAGGGGATGACAGACTTTTACTGACAAAAACCCAACAGTGTTCTTTTTAGTGAACTCACATACAAAGTTATTTATACTTACCAACTTATTATAAACACGTGGTCAAAGTTATCAATGTTACACTTAACTTTTAAGTTACTTTCTCACAATCCAGCGATACCCCTCGGAACCGGTCGCGATGTCGAGTCATCGTCATTAGTTCCGCACCGGGAACCGAACCCGCGACCTGCTACCGACGGAAGTTGATGTTTTTAGACAAATTGTCGGGCTTTTTTATGTTTGATACCTTTTAATTGAGTGGGAATTTGTGTATTAAATTGTTTATTCAAATTATTGTTTTTGATAACTTTGATAGACTTAATAGATGTTATAATAACTATATGTATAATTAAAAAAATTATTTAATATTTTTAAAACATAATATTATGACATATTTACATTTTTAATTTTTGGTTTATTGATATAAAGTAGTGTTTGACTGTAATAGGTGAGATTACATGGTGATGGATGGTAAGCAATATTTGGTGGTGATAAAAAAAAAAACAATTTTTATTAAAAACTAGTGTAGATAAGAGGGTCTACCAGGAAGCTATCGGTGATCAGAGCTCCAAGGAGAGAAACCTCTTCAAAACCCGAACCGTATCCAGGAGTACTTTTTTATTAAAAAAAAAAGATTGAAAAAAAATACAAACCGTGACGAAGAGCACCGCTTTCTGATCTTTGCTCTTGATCCAGTTACCTAATAAGCGCCTCCTGTACTGTCACCGTCAGTCCAGCACGCTTAGCCAAATTGTTATTCTGCAATCGTTAACGCTGTCGAAAAGTGATGAAACGTATGGGAATGACGTCATCTCAACGTAAAGTCGCGTGGTCAGAACAAACGAATAGACAATTCGTAGCCAAGTTGACATCGTTCAAAATCGTTTCTACAATGTTTAACACTACATCCTTTATTATACGCTACATTTTAGGCATTTATAGGTGCGTCAACATGGCTACCAATTTATCGTTTTCTACAATTGCTGTCACCGAGGCGTTATCGATTAGAGAACGGAATTCGACACAAACTGGTTGTAACTTGGCTAGGGGGGCAGGTTCGTGGCTATTATCAGAACGATCTTTAAGTCAAGAGTGAACAGGTTAATTCTGGTCCAGTGAGCTCCATCGTCGGCCACATCATCGCTTACCATCAGGTGAGATAGTGGTCAAACGCGAGCCTATCAATAAAAAAATAAAAAAAACGATGATCGCTAAGTGTTGTTGGTTAAGTAGGGTAGATTTATTGTCATCATCATCATCAGCTTTTTTAATGTTCCCACTGCTGGGACTCAGGCCTCCTTTCTAGGAGCCAGTGCGGGTTAGTGAATGTCACATGTCCAAATTTTTGGTTCTAGGACATGCCGGTTTCCTTTCGATGATTTCCTTAACCTTTTTTGAGAGTAGTGGCAACAGAATAGATTAGAATAAACTATATTGTACACCAAAATAGTAACAAATAATAATAATTAAAAAAAATAGTAATAGTAGAATAGAATAGAATAGAATAGAATAGAATAGACTTTATTGTACACCAAAAAGTAATACAGCTTATACAAAAACTTCAGTTTGTGGGTACAATTATGGCGGTCTTATCGCTGAAAGCGATATCTTCCAGACAACCTTAGGATGGATAAGAGCTACAAATAATACACGGGGTAGTCTGTGGTGTACTGCTAACTATATAAAACACAATTCTCAATTAAAATTCAGTAAAATAAATTACACAAAGTAATGCGCCTGGCAGGATTTGAACCCGCGACCTACAACTCGTAAGTCGGAGCCATTACCACTCGGCCACCATTGCTTTCTTGCATGTTCTAAGTACATGGGGTTAATTAAAATCGACACAAAACCAATCGATTGTTGGTAATTTAGATTAGCACAAAAAAATTAGGCATATCCATACCCGTTACTGATCATAATTGTGTAGTCAAAAGTTGAATGGTTAAAAGAACTTACCTAACTAATGGGTTTTTGGGTAAATGTTAGCCCATTTTAAAGTAATTTTAACAGGATTTTTTGCAGTTAAATGTTTTTATTTTGACATTACACAAACAGCATCATCATCATTTCAGCTGAAAGACGTCCACTGTTGGACAATGAACACCCAAGTGTCGCCACAATGAACGGTCCAGTGCGAGCATAATAATATTATATTAACATTCTAAATTAGGTTCACTGTCATAGTACCAAAAGTACCAAATAAAGCAAAAATGACCGAATTAAGTGACATTAATTACAATAAAATCTACGGAACCGCTACCAAACTGACCATTGACCCACAGTACCCCAAAATCTCCCGTGCGAAAGAGACAACCATATACACCATGTTCCGCTCGATTAGAACCGCCTTGTTGGAATTTTGACAGCAGCCAATCAGAATAAATTTGTCCGCGCACACTAATTGATAATGCAAAATCAAAAGATCTTAAAACCAGAAACTGACATTGTAATCTGAATTTTAAAGCCTTTGCTTTAAGGTCCACTTTTGATTGTGGTATGAAACAGCTGTAATGTAGTCAGAAAAGCCCAAGTTGAAAACACAGCGTTGGAATATCAGCCTTAATTTAAAGTGGCAACGTAACTTTCGGCTTGTTGCTTAAAATATTTTTTTGTTTTTTACAATTGCTTGACCGGACGGAAACTGGTGACATGTGTAGAATTAAGATTTTAGGGTAATTAATTTGTGTTTGATTATAAAGAGGCAATAATACATTGTAAATTAAATTACATTGCGATTTTGACATATCCGTTGCATTATGCTAGAATTTTTCGAAAGTATGAGCAAAAAGGCTCCTAATATTTTTTTAGTGCATGTATGTGTTTATCCTTCATATAATACTATCTCTTAAAGTGTTTCAACGTAACTGGGTTGTAGAATGTAGAGTCAGGAAGTAGGTTTGAATATTTTTAGTGGAGGTGGGTGACGAAATGCGAAACTATCACACTAAAATCGTGATGGCAAAAATTTGTGTATGTTTGTTACTACTTTGTGCTCGAACGGCTGAACAGATTCGGATGAAATTTGATACACGAATATACCATATATTAGAAGAGTACCTACTTAAGATAAATTTTATCCCAGGAGTATATTCCTTAGAAACAATTATCTACTTTCACTTTTAGTGAAGAATAGCTGAAATTACTAAAAGAAGTTTCGGGTTCAAATATGTTGTAAACTAAATTATACCTAACAGCATCATTGGATTTTCGAAAAATCAATATTATATATTTTTATCGTATTATAAAAATACGTTACATTAAGATAGTATCTAATACTAACACTAGATTATAGATCGGTGAAGTAATGAACTACATGGAACTAAACGCTTCAACGTTGTCTTTTGGTTGCCTAAATACCCAACCGTGCTCCTTCATATAACCTTTGCATTTCATTGCCACGGTAACTCTTTTAAGCACTCAAACTCCAACAACAAAAACATCCCTGCAGTCCAAGCAACGTTACGGGTTAAAGTATATGCCAATCCTAACATTGTTCCTACGGGGAATTCCTGAAAGGAAAACAGCGGTATCTAAACTTACTGCCTGTTTGAGCTACAGTACCCCTAGCCAAGTTGCTAATCTGCAATAGTTAACGCTAGTAGAAAGCTTCAAATGTACGGGAATGACGTCATCTCAACGCTCAATCACGTGTTCAGAACAAAAAAATCGGGGGCGTGGCCAACTTCTAGCGTTCGACGCAAGCGAAACGGTTGTAACTTGGCTAGGGCAGCAGGAATATTCAAAAGATTTGCCATAGTCCGAAGAATACAAGTGGGTCTTAGGTAGTACAAGTCGGACACGCTTCTCGTTCCACATTAGAGCTGAAAAAGTCACTTTGACATCTCAAAAAAAAAACAACTTTGTTTACGAAAAACTAAGCAGATAATGTTTAAAGAACTAACACTTTTTTATATACATCTTTAAAAAAGCAATTGTAGGTACTTTGTCTTATATTTTTTTATGTTAGCAAAAACTTGACTCCCCAAAAATATCATTCGCCCACTTATGCCAGTTTCATTTGCAGCAACGAAATTTTAAGATGATCAGATTGTTAAGTCAACCAACACAAAGCAATATAAATCTTATGGGATAAAATTTAAAGTCTAATTCACCTTAAATTCCCTCTGATAAAGCTATCAATGAACATTGACGATGATAGCTTGCATTGTAATTTAGACCTTCCTAGTGAAGTTTTAAGGTTGATATTGGTTGAAAGATAGTATTATTACTTTTTTTGGTTTTTAATTAAAAGGCAGAGATTGTTTTGGACGAATGAAGCAGTTCCTTGAAGGTATCTACCTGCCTAATGTACCTACCTACTGTAGAAGGTATATTTCCTATGTCGAGTCCAATGGCTTAGTGACTTATAGATAGGCTTTTACGCAATGAATCGTTGGTTCGATTCCGGTATATGACTATTTTTTATACAAATTGCAGAACGTAAACAGTCAAGATACCTACTTAGATTAGGGATTAGGATTTGATTTATTTTAATAAAAAAAAATGTAATTCCAAACGCAAAAAAAGACAAGTTATTTTGAACCTAGGTAACTACCTACTGCTTATGAACTAACAGCATTTATTTTAACTTTAAGCAATACGAAGGTGCTAAAGCAGACTTAATGCCATAGGCATTCTCTACCAGTCAACCAAGGGTGGTGAAGAGAAAACATGGCATGGCATTTGCTTTGTATTTTAGAAGTAAACTTTAGTCTCCAAAAGATCTTTAAATCAATTTACGACTTACATCATTAATGATAATACAATTATTTTGCAAATTAGTTTTAGCGTGACAAAGTGATAATTATTTATTTTGCTAATCGGCTATTAATTACATTTATACACGTCAATTTTTTCATTAATAATTTAAAAGAAAAAAAATTAAGTCAAGAGTGAATAGGTTACTTCGACATAGGTAAGCGCGCTCCATCGTCGACCGCATCGTCGCTTTCCATCAGGTGAGATAACGGTCAAGCGCGAACCTATCAACAATAAAAAAATAAAAATAAGGTACACAGTAGGCATACAGGACCTACGAGTACCTAAGTATAACACTTTTGTACATTTTTTTTTTAAATATCTGTGCCTCTATACATTTTTTTTTATAGGTAATATAATATGTACTTTTGTTTGTAATAAACAGAAAAGCTACTGGACCGATTTAAAAAATTCTTTCACCAGTACAATGCTACTTTATCACTGATTGACTTAAGCTATAATATATTATTTTATAAGCCAATGGCTAAAACCAGCAAATCTACACTAATATAATAAAGAGGTAAAGTTTTTTTTTTTGTTTGTAATCTCTAAAAGCACTGGTCGATTGCTAAAATTTTTTCACCGACAGAAAGCTGCTTTATTCCTGAGTGACATAGTCTATGTTTTATGTACGCTGGCGAAGCCACGGGTAAAAGCTAGTTACAATATAAGAACTCACCTTATTGTTGGAAACATAGCTTTATCATAACAATGAACCCTCGCACATATTCCGCTAATCTAAGAAGCTCTTTGTTAATAATAATAATAATCCTCCATTTTGATATTTTAGCTAATGAACCATAAGATCCACCATACACGAAACACCATAATTCAAATTAACTAGATCAGTATAGTCCAGACACTTATAGTATGGACTTGGTACAAAAAAAAGGAATTATTTGTTAATCTATTAAGTATTACTTAATACAGCAAAAACATCCTTCCCTTAGGTATTCCATATCCTTAGATAGATGTTATAAAAGAAAGTTTACGACCGCTGTCTGTCTGTTCGTGACAAACTCAAAAACTACTGAATGGATTTTCATGCGGTTTTCGCTAATAGACAGATTGATTTAAGAGGACGGTTTAGGTGTATAGGCACAGATTACTGAATAGTTACTACGTAAGTATAGGTAATACATGCAAACCAGTTAAACATTATCACAATTTCTGCTTTTTTTTCGCCAAACTTAAGTGACAGTAGGCAGGGCAAATTGCTAAAGCAGAAGAGGTGGTATATGGAGCCGTATTGTTCTGGAACAGCCACCATGTGCAGCGTTGGAAGGCCTCCCACGGTGGACTGACAACCTGGTGAGGATGGCGAAAATTAAATGACCCTCAGGACCGATCGTTGTGGTGGTATTTGGGGGCGATCTATATGCAGAAGGCCAAAATGATGATGATGAAGATTTTTAATTCTTAATTCATTAATGTACACAAAGACATTACACAACATGTAGAGATACATACAGTTCACGTAAAAAGGCGAGCTTAATTCAGCAATGAGTTTTCTCCCAGCAAACCTTTGATTAACAGAGAAAAAACATATTTGATGGTAGGATCTAGTGCACAATATAAACCTACATAAGTAATTCTAATATATAATTATATTATACATGCATACTAATTATTATGTTAATAATGAAAGGAAGTACTCTTTAAGTTTCCCCTTGAAGATATTTAGAGAAGGGCTGTCGCGATGAGAGTGTGGCAGAGAGTTCCATAGACGCACTGCAGTTACAGAGGAGCAAATAGACACTAAAACATTTGTATCCCGATCAACTACCAAAAGGAACGTCACCACCAAATCTGCCAATTATTGCAAAAAAAAAAGTACCAAGTCCTAAGTTTACCCAATCAAACCACGCATTACACTACATCGGTAAAATCAATTTGTCAAACATAGAATCCCTTGCATTAGCAGACATGTCGGTAATAGCTTACTCTAATTAATTATAACCTGATCAATAGGCAGACAAAGTCTGTTTTGCTACTAGCTCTAGCCAGTGGCTTCGACCGCATAAAAGTCGTAACTCAACTCATATAATCATAATTATGATAATAATATGGTTTGGTATAATATGGTTCGGACTAAGCGTTTCGCTTCGTCGTTTATACCGCGTAAATCGAAGGACTGGAACAGTTTGCCTGCTGCGGGCTTCCCGTCCCATTATAATTTAGGTGTCTTCAAGGCAAGAGTGAATAGGCTCTTAATAAACTAGTGCGCCTCATCATCAACGATTGCGTCACTTCTTACCATCGGGTGGGATCGCAGTGAAGCACTAGTTTATAACGTCATAATTACAGACACGATTGAAAGACAATAGGTGCGCGAACGCCGGCGTTCGCTTGGGGTTTAATGAATTAAAAAAAAAATGTGATTATATTCCACAATGTTTACACAACGCTATCTAGTCTCACACTAAACAGAGATTTTGCTATGAGTACTAGACAACTAATAAACATACTTATATATTTCTAAATACATACATAATAGACTAGCTTTTCCCCGCAGCTTCGCCCGCATATATCCTTCAGAAATGAAACAGCTTTCTATAGGTGAAAAAATTTTTACAATCGAACCAGCGCTTTCAGAGATTACATCCTACAAAAAAAAAACTTTACATCTTTATAATAGATTTTAGTGTTGATGAATTACACCCAGATCCAGAACAAATGATAGTACTTATCACGCAAACATTTGTCCTGGGTGGGAACTTGAGAATTGAACCCCCGATCTTCGTTATAGCAGTAAATGCCACTAACCACAAGACCAACAGTCAGGAATAATGGTTATAGAACCAATTTTTTTTTTTATTATACACGAAACCTGAAACACGTTTCTAGTATTTTTATATAAAGAAACTATGTTCAAAATTTCATAACTGTATCATGAAAAATCACAAAGTTATAAGCTTGTTATGTCAGCAAAATACATAGTCACCGGACCATCCAGGCAACTGAGGGGTTGTTTTACACTTGCACCCAACTATTTGCTGCCTCCTAATGTTGACTAACTTGTAATCATTTATAATAATTTTTGGAAAAAAATATAACGTGGTGTAAAAATTACTGGTCAAAGTGGTCAAAAGCGAAGGCTCGCTTTAAGTATTTTTTAAATTATGTATAGGCATACATAATTTAAAAATTAAGTTAAAAAAATATCCCGTTCTTTAAAATACACAACAATTTTCCATCGTTTTTCCGGCTACAGTATCAACCATAGCAAGTTACAATATTATAAAAATGATACGGCTGTCCTTATCACTTTAACGGACAGATAACCGAGAGAGGGACGCGAGAGGGGAGCGCGGGGCGGGGTGACGTCACTGGGAGTGCGTTCCGAAATGTTGTACCGTGTTACAGTGCGAATATTTGCATTTTTTATCTAAATATTTTTTGCGATGGTAGGTGTTTGTGTTTTTTTTTTATGTCATACAATTTTGATTTTGTATACAAAATCAAAAAAGGCAACCAAAATTAGTTTTATCGATCTGTAATGTATTTAACATTGTTAAAATTACAGAAAAATAGAGTCACTCAGAAGAGGTAGAGGTTCTCAGATGGTAGAATCAATACCGCTTTGATTGGCAGGATAGGTTTTATTACAATAACATTGCATTTGTATAGGTAAGCATCTAAGTATGTATTTATTGTTCCACTTAAAATCTTTTCTGTGTGTCTATTTATTAAGTTGCATCTGCCATGTTATGTTTCTGTAAACACTCAAATGGTCGATATGCCTGAGGCCTTAAAAGACCGCGAAATACAATATTATTAACTAGTGCATAAAGTTTCCATAAATAAATAAATAAAAATATAGGTAAGCATTATTTTTTTATTAATATCATCAATATTTATTGTCAAATAAGCTAAAAATGACGAGTTGCCTTGAATTTTATTGAATAAAAACTAAAACCTTTGTAAGTACATTACATAAACACTATCAAGTGTCAAATAATGTAACCGATATTTAGACTTTTTTATTCGACCTACAATTAAAATTGATCTTTGGAAGCAGAATACTTTGTTTGTAAACATGGTCAAAATATAGCAAAGTGAGAGATGGCACGAATAGGTTGATATTCTATAATTTCTAGGTTAACCATTGCGCTACAAAACGTGGCAATGCTGCCAGTCTTTTGGGCAAATTACCAGTCGACAAAGATGCGGAAGAGATTTTTTGACGCCTTATTTTAAATTGTTTTAGTTAGTTTATTTGTCAGAGGTTTTTTGTTTTATAGTTTAATATATGTACATATTGAACTTGATTTTTATTTTCAATGTTTTTTAAATAGGATACCTATGCAAATAGTAAGTTTAAATCTGAATGACAAATTTTTCCCTTTCTCAAATCTATAAATCATCAAAAATCAATGACCGGACGAATTCATTCGCTAATTATTCACTTAATTGAGTTTCTATAAATGTAATTAAACGGTTAAGATGCAAATTAACACGTGGCTGCTCATTGTCTTGTTAACCATAAAATTAAATGTTCATTAACTATTTGCCGATTACTTTGAGAGTTTAGTCAGAAACTACTTGTAATTAGAAATGACTAAAGAGCTAGAGTGCAGCTTTTTCTAGCTGCTAGAGAGATTTTTTCAAGTTCAATTTATTTTTTTCGTAATTTACATATAGAAAAAAAATGCTCTTTGAAATTCTCAACTACTCACGACTCTTTGGAGAATTGGGTACGTTACTATCTGTATAAAATGACACTTTCTGATTCTTACGTAATGCAATAATTATTAATAATAATAGTAATATAGTAATCATTATTATTAATAATAAATATTATTATTATATTAGATTGTTCTTAATCTATGACTTTATTTTTCTATCGGTACATTATGTACATCCAAACACAAAAATTTTATTGAGAAGATATTCATTGTGCGTAAAGCTAAGGAGTGGAATTCCTTGCTAGAGTCTGAGTTTCCTGATAGCCACAACCTAGGGGTCTAGGCAAGCGTGCTCTATCGTCTATTACATCATCGCTTACCATCAGATGAAACGGCTGCAAAACACAAGCTAACCAATACGTAATAAAAAAAATCTTAACACCAAAAGTTAAGTAATTCCTATTCATAATTTTCGTAAAAAAAACATGCCACAATAATTTCGCTCAGCCAAAATCCAAAGATGGCGCCCAAAATCTCACCCCTCGGGGTACAATATTTCGGATCATCTCGCCACGTGCCGGCAGTGTACCCGCGACTGCCGCGCGGTTCGTCGTCGCGGCTCTATGACGCGACCCCGCGACCCGCGACAACGCGACAACTTGCGATTTTTCTAATAATAACCGCTGGCAAAATATTATTAGTGGCCAGTGTTATAATGATTTGAATTTAGAATGACAGTGATTCGAAAATGTTGACTCGATTTCGGATTTTGTGATTTGTGAATTATATGGATGTGATTTATGAAGTGAAAAAATTGTTTTGTGATTTTGAAAATTTTAATTGTGAATTTTGATCGCGCTTGTGTTTAAGTATTTTTTTTTGCAATGAGTAAAAAGTAGGTACGCCTTTGAATTAAAAATAGCAATACCTAGGTATTTTTGTTATGGCTAAAAATTATTCGTTTATCTATTTTGTTTATGCTTATAAAAATTTTAATACAAATTAAAATTACCTTCTGTCTACCCAATGTTAATAGCTTAATAGGATTTTAAACTAAAAATAATGAAAACCAGAAACATACAAATAAAACACAAAATAAGCAAGAAAACCAAAATATTTATAATTAGGTATTAAAGAAAAAAACAAAAAAAAAACAGAAAACACGCAAAATACGGCAACCGACGTAGACAGTCAACGATAATATTAAAACATTCATAAAAACGTATATAAGCCTAACATAATACATAACATAGTTATGTAAAACAATACGGCATGTAATACCGATACCATATCACTGGACCCAGCGGATCGTATGACTGTACACCGTCCGTGTGAATTTCATATGTGTGGGTTAATATAATATATAAATATAATATGTAGATACAGCTTTATAATCCAAAGACGAAGATGTTTGGAGAATTGGTAGCTGGAGAAAGAACATTCTAAAATGAATGCGCAAAAAAGAAAACAGAATAAAGGAATAATATTAGATACTGCTGCTTCAATCAATCAATCAAAAACATTAATTACAAATAGACCATTTGCAGGCACTTTTTAATATTCAAATGTCGGCCAACTGGTGCCAGGTTTAGTTTTGAGAGATAGCTCAGCCTCGGTACGAAAGGCAACTAAGTAACAGGAGTGGGTTTTTAGTCAGTAAAATCCTGACACTATCTCCTGCTCCGCTCAAGAGCAGGGAATGTCATTAGATGACTTTCCCACCGAAAAAAAAAGCCGGTCAGTCCGAGAAAAGTGAAGCTAAATTCCACGTTCCAAAGCGTAGATCTCTATGGAGAAGAACGTACAAGAATCTTTCTTACCTCCTAAAAAAGCGTCTCCTAGGAACTCCTTCCTATGAGAAAGAATGCGACGTAATCCACCATACGGGCCCAGTGCGGGTTGTGCGTGTCTAGTGTCATTATTCTATCTATCAAAGCCTGGTTTTCGCATTTAATTATGCATTTGCCACTGCGGCCAGTAGTGTGATTATTATGAACACACTATTAAATAAATACACACAAAAATAAATAGATATTTCTGATTTCTGAATTTTCCAGGATAAATAAATACACTCACAAATAAATATTTCCGATTTTGAAAGAAAGAAAGAAGAAAGAAAGAAAATACGTTTATTTGGTACATAGTTACACACAATGAGATAAAAAATTATTCTAGAAAAGAAACTTTGTAAATAACTCATGTTATTTACATTGTATGTATCTCACGGCTGCGCCAAATAGGTCCAGTTCAGCATGATGCCAGGTCACTATGTAGCAGTTGCCTGACGCTGGTTTTCAACTCTCTCAGAGATTTCTGACTGACTGACCTGGCATTTTACAATTTTGGCACTTACCTTTAACTACCGGTAAATTTTGTTTTGCCATTAAAATTATCAAAGAAAAAAATTAAGAAAAAACATTACTTTTGAGCTAGCACTAAAAAGTTCTGCAGTTATTTATTTACTTGTCTAAACTTTATTTACAAAGGCAACCTCTACCAATTAGTCAAGGGCGGTGAAGGGATAGTCAGAGAGATCATTCTATACAAACATCTCAAAGAATCGTCAAACTAAAGTTCTTGAAGAATCGACAATATTAAATAGCAGTGGGCAGGGCACATTGCAAGCAGAACAAATGGTCGATGGGACTGAAAAGTTCTGTAGTGGCGACCGCGTAATTGAAGACGCAGCGTTGATAGGCCTCATAAAAAGTGGACCGATGAAATGATGAGAATCGCGGAATTCCGATAACATTTGATGGTATGTCGATCCTCACTTGGCCATATCATTGATGTAGGATTTCTATGACAACAAAACGCCAAAGATCTAAATCTCTCTAAATCTAAATCTAAAGTTATAAACAATCTGGACAGATTTACTTGACCATAAAGTGAACAATTTTTATGATCTGGCCACGACACATACAAAAAATAAGAAAGAATTTCCTAAAATCCATAAAGGGATGAACCGGTGATGCAATGTTTGAATGGAGATACCCATTTTCACGCAGATGAAGTCACTGGTAGAAGCTAGTTAATAATGAGTCAACACACATTACCACTAATGAAGATCAATAAGACTACGCAGAATTATAGTTTTTATGAAATTAATTGCTACTTGAGAGAATAAACTAGGTCGAGTATCATGAATGAGTTGAAATTAACATAACTACCATATTATTACATCGCAGTGAATAACTAATTAGAGATTTAGTAAAAGAAATACATGGTGAAGAAATTTCGATGTCCTTGAACTAGATTTTCGAAGATATGTGATATACACCAACTAGCACTGGCCTAGGATTATAATTCAGGCCTTCAGACAGAGTTTCTGTGGTCCTGGAATTCAAAGGGAAACTGAAGCTTTTTTTTATGATATAAACCAATGTTTAACTACGATCCCACCTGATGGTAAGCAGTGATGTAATCGTTGATGGTGAGGCGCACTGGTTTATTAAGAGCCTATTCACTCTAGCCTTGAAGACACTTAAATTATAATTGGACGTCTGTCATTTCATTTCACTCCACCCAGAGCGGGAAATGTTATTTAATGATTTGCTACCTCAAAAAGAGAGAGTGCTACAGCATTGGTGGGATACACCTCACCTATAAAAACTTTTGACACTGAGTAGTGTTCCATGCGCATTTCAAAGAAATGTCTGAAAAACATTAGGGGTCTAGCAGGACCGAAGCCTACTGGGTTAATTTCCCAAAGGGAAACCCAGGGTCCTGGAACGCCAGATGAAGAGGAAACATAGGTGTGGTTTAATCAGTATAAGTTTTACACGCCTTCTCGGCCCTCCTTAGAGTGGGATCACTTATGATTTCAAACTTAAAAAAAAATCTAGGAAAACATAATTATGATGTTATATTCTTCTCCATAGAGATCTACGCTTCGGAACGTGCGATAAGTATCATTTTTTTTTTCTGACTGACTTCTTGACCTTTTCAAAGTGCTTGTAAATGGTTTAGTTGACATAAAATGCTTTGAATCTTTTTTTGGATAGGACTTCGATCGAACGACTATAAAACTTCAACGGTATTTGGCTTGTTTGATTTTACGTGAATCAGGCTACTGGTCATATAGACACCCTGACACGTAAAAAGATTAAAATGTTTTGACCAGAAATCATCTAAAATTAGAATTTGCGATTCTTATTCATAAAGCAACATAACAATAATAAGATTTACGGCTGGGATATCTGCTATGTGTCGGTGGCGCATCGCCGTACGTCTAATGGCCCAATAATGGAACGTCTTACGTCTTTATTTGCATATCAAATTAAAAAGTAAATCTAAACAATCCCACGGACTTAGTGTAACAAGAATCCGATCCCTTGTCACAATCCATCGATTATGTCCGTCAACCGTAAAATATACCTCAAAATCGACACTAAGTTTTCTGTGCTCGATTGTCCGGCAATCGATTGAGACGTGTTTTAATCGAGAAATAAAACGGTTTTGTTTGTTTTGAAATACGGTTATTTTTGAGTGTTAAATTTGGAAGTAATTTGTAAATTAGTGATGAAAATTCAGGTTACCTAGTGTTCCTTAAATCTAAGAAATGTAGCGTTTTTAAGCAACCATGAGTTTATGTCTACTGTATTTCAATTGTGCCTGTTGATATTTGCATTTATAAAAAAAAACTGGTCAAGTGTGAGTCGGATTCGCACCCAACAGGTTCCGTAATTATAATTTCCTAAACTTGCGTTGTATAAGTTAATATAATTAAAAATGCGTGTCTTAGTTTTGTAAGTGGGCACATTATCGACTAGGGCTTATAATCGAGCAAAAAATACAAATAACATAGCTCTTGTAAGGCGGAGAACATCCTTCATTTTTTTTTACTTTGTTTTAATTTTATTAGTTATTATTGTAGCGCCAAAATAGAAATACACATTATTTGAAAATTTAAACTCTCTAGCTCTTACGGTTTACGAGATATAGCCTGATAACACACAGACAGTGGAGGCTTAGTAAAAGGTTCTTGCTTGCCATCTTTCGGGTACGAAACCCTAAAAATACAACCAAGATAAAACAATGTTAAAAGACAAACTAAAATGCATTGCTTATTTGCCTAAATTGTGGCGAAAAATAAATCAATTTGCCAAAAGAGTTAACGCAAAACACGGCAAAACAATCACAAATTACGAAAGCAAATCAAAATCACCCAAAGCGTCGACTTTCGCCGATTCACGAACAATAGTCGAACTACGCGCATTAATTATCACTTCCTCCTTATAATCGGTTACTTATTAAAAATCTTCCTTCTCGTGAGAAAAACAGCGTCATAATACCCCCACCTGTCTCAATTGAACCAGAAAACTAGTGATCAAACACCGGAAAATCGTACAAATCGTCGAAAAACCAGCGAAATTGCTCCAAACGAATCGTTATTACTGACCAATCATGGTTACGATTTTCATGCCGCTTTCACGGTGACCACTCTGTTTTTTTTTTTTCCCGAAAATCATTAGGGCATTGAAATTAACCAAGTAGTTTCCACAAATAGGTATTCCTTTTTTAAGTTTTCCGGTTTTTTTTTTGTTTTTTTTTTTTAATCTGCGAAGAGCGATGAGTCGTTACGATCTCTGTTTTATGTTAGTTGAGCTTTGGCGATGGTTTAATTACAAGCGCAATCAAGATTTTCTTATTTAAATTATTAATTTCAGTGTCTAAACTTCAGTGCGAATAAATATTCAAGTAAAACTAGTTAGTTATAAGCAATCATAAAATTAAAACTAATTATAAAAAGTGACAAAGTGAAAGCTTGAAAAAAGTGATGAAATAAAAGAACAAAATGTAATACTAAAAAAATAAATAAAAACGTCATGAAAATTCCGAACTAACAAAACCAGTGACGTGAAACTCAAAATTCAAAATTTGAACTTCTAAAATGGCGTTTGCATAAAGTTTTCTTTATTCAAAATTCAAACTTCCAAGATGGCGTCTGCATAAAGTTCTTTTCCGTGATAACGTAACTTTAGAAGTGATTTCTTTTGTAAATTAAGTAATTAACTTAAAATTAGTGCTGTGCCGTAAGTGTTCAAACTGGAGGGCCAGAGTAAGGCCACTTTTGCGGCCCTTTTTGGGCTGAGGGCCGGCGGAGGCGTGGACTTGTCCGCCGCTTACCGCTACAACCAAAATATGATGGAATATTACACATGTAAGTTGGGATTTTAATAAACATCATGGTTTAACAATAGGTTGTTGGTTTACGGACAACACTGGCATAATTAGGTAAATTAATTAACTTAGTAATTAAAGAGACCTATCTATAGAAGCTATCTCTATGTTTGTGCTCTAGCATTAAGTAACTTGTGTAGAGAAAATAAACGATTAATATTATTATTAATTCTAATTACAGACTCAGAGGTTAATCTCTAACAAGCACTGCTTGCTCAGTCTTTAGATGGTTAACCATTTTAATATACCTACTAGTGATACTACTGATGATTTTAATATACTATCGATGACTGTGACAAGGCTTCCTTTTATAACGTAGGCGAGAACTAAAAAAGGATGCCATAGTATTCCCCACCTTAGGGAAAGAAACGGGAGACCAAAGTCTGCATGGAAAAACCTATATTCACACGTCTACTAAAACAGTAAAAATGTACTGCCATGGTAACAATTGTCGCAAAAACTACTGGACTGATCCTGTTTATATTTTACATACATAATCAGGTCAACTTATAGACTACTAACTTTTGCCCGCGGCTTTGCTCACGTGGCATTAGTTACTTAAGCAATCGAGATAAAAGGTAGTATGTTCTTTTCCATGTCAAAGGCTATTTGCATGCCAAATTTCATCCAAATCTTTCAGCCGTTTTTGCGTGATTAAGTAACAAACATCCAAACATTCACACTTTCACATTTATAATATTAGTTAGGTTAAATTGTCACGCTATTTGGTATGGGGAATGAACAATATTACATAATCATTCAAATTTAACTTTATAAGAGTAAATAACCACACATTTTATCAAACATTAAATTAAATAATTTCTGCTTGAAAACTGAGATTACTTTAAGAATAACGCTAATAAATATGAGCTGAGCGGTTTACTAATTCTGTCTAACTACATCGGTACCACTAATGACCTATGACCGGCATATAGTTATAGTCCAATGCTGAACGAGTTTCCCAATAAATAATTGGTCATTGCAAAGTTGGGAGGCTGTGTCAACTTTAAATAATTTGCATCAATATTATGTATACACTACAAGGTACAATTTTTATATTTCTGCGTGGCATCATGACAGCCATGAATCAAACGTGATATTTTCGTCAATTAATCAATCAACAGCATCATAATATTTTTTTTTTTTTAATGATCCTTAAATATTGGTATCAGTTAAGACCTCAAGTATTCAGGCAAGCCGCTTGTTCAAGTTTATATTAAGTTCTTCGGCTCTGTATATGAAATAACCGCAAAGAAAACCCCTTTTAACAGAATCATATTCCATTTTCAAAAAAAGGCATCCCTAAAACAAACGAACCGCCATCCGAATCCCTCAAATGACGTTATTCAGTCATTATGCAAAAACGCTTGTGCCATCCATAACGATATTATCATAAATACAACGCATAAAAACTCAATCCCTACATAAAACACGTAAAATACCTAACAACCATCTGCAAAGCCCCGAGATTTCATAAAACACCCGAAAATTTTCCCTCCGAAAAAGATCGTTACAAAACCCGCCAATGGGGAACCCCGAAACGCGATGGAGGGCGAGGGAAGCCTTCTGATTGGTCGTTTTGGAGAATGGCGCGCCGTGATTGGTCGGTGTGGTTGTGGGTGGGGCGTTGTGTCTGTGTGAGTGGGTGCGTTCGGTTTAAGTTAATTGTGAGGCGTTTGGGCGCGTTCACTCTACATGTGTTGGATGCGTCTAGCAAATTGAACGTCGAGCCTTTTATTAGATTGGCGTATGGTTTTATGTAAATACATTGCTTGGTTATAGTAATTTGCGATATAGAATATTGATGCAAGGTTATATTAGTTTATGTTGTAATTGTTTTGATCAGGTCGATTATGTACTTACCTAATTCTATTTTTTTTTATTGTACAAAATAAACCTAACACAGTTATTTGACAAATTCATGTAGTACAAAAATGAGCCTAACTCAGTTAGGAGTTTTCTATCAACAAACCTTTGAGTAACAGAGAGAGAAAATATCTGCCTACTTAAAAAAAATAATAATCAAATCACTGAAAAAAGACAATCGACTTTATATTATGCATATTTTAGTTTCTCTTAGATAATGACTTTTTCTATATTCATGTTGTCCAGATGCTAGTACACACTAAACGTGGTTTACTAAGAAAACCTTCTTAATTTCTGTGTTTGGAAAGTATAGATACTTACCCTATCAATTGAGAGTGTG
Source organism: Mythimna albipuncta (assembly GCA_929112965.1). Lineage (NCBI taxonomy): Eukaryota > Metazoa > Arthropoda > Insecta > Lepidoptera > Noctuidae > Mythimna > Mythimna albipuncta. Next base: position 14,173,189 of record OV815983.1, on the reverse strand, counting down.
TAGGTATGTTTATTACTCACATCTACGTGCATATTTGTAAGCTTTTGTGAACCATCTAAAAAGTCAGTCAAAATGTTCATTGCAGATCAAGTGTACAATATTGGTATATAGGTAATAATTTATTGCTTATAACTTACCAGGCATTTTCAAGCATTGCAATTAAAATTTTTTGCCTGCCCTTATCATCCCAATTCTTCTCATTCCTTATCGGTATCACTCTTGACATAGTGGTCGTGGTAATCACTTAGGATGTTGGTGGCAAGCTTCACAACACGCCGCCACTCCTCCCTGATGGCCGTCTTCCTCGTGATGAGAGCCATTTAGGTACTGCCGGTTTTATCTGGTCAGCCCACCTCATAGGCGACAAACAATAACCTCGTCTCCTCGTTGCAGTCAATAATAATATAGTATAGAGTTTAATAATTGTTGATTAAAATAGAAATGAACCTACTTTTGTAACTATTAAAAAGATGGTCAGCTTAGCGTTTACTCATTCCCTCTACACAAGATAAGAATTTAGCAATTATTCATGTCCATCCGATATCAAATCAGCGTTAGACACAAAAGATTTATATCTCAACCTATTTCCTCAGCAATAAACAGTTGCATATGTAAATACCTACGTTTCTGTTTACACCACATAGTTGCTAGCGTGACGAAACACGTGTTACATATCTACTTACATATAATATAACTACAGTGAAAGTTATATAGCACAAAACAGATAACATTTTACTAAATCATAATCTTTTTAATTAGGGAGAAAGTTAGACTGGCCTTCTCGTTAGAGAAACTTTCCAAAAAAAGGTTTTGGCTGAAGAAAAAATTTGTTGGAAAAAACAAAAGAAGATAGGCAATTTCTTTTTTCTTGAAATTGATTGGCTTACGCTTGACTACTATCTCATCTGAGGAGAGCAGTAGTGGCCAAATGGTAACGGTCCCGATTTACGAGTGGTATGCTTGCTCATTACTTTGGGTAAATTTCATCACCACTGCTATCAAAATCAAAACGGTGAAGAAAAACATCGTGAGAAAACCGACATATCCTAAAACCAAAAATTCGAAGGACGTGTGACATCCACCAACCCGCACTGGGCCCGCGTGGTGGATTACCACCCATTTCCTCTTTTAGAAAGGACACCTGATGGTGAGACGAAGGCAGATTGGTATTGGTCATAGTGGAGATATCCGGAATCTTATGTCTAGCAGTAGGACATCTATTGGCTGAAATGATTATAACGATAATCGAAATTGGTATAGGTATGAATTGTAATAGAAGTAATAAACAGTACGGTAATAATAACAAAATATGATGTTAGGGAACGAAGTTTACAACGAGTTTTACTATTATTAGATATGGTTCAGCAACGGCTTGAGTATTCGAAAAAAACAGGCTATGTACACATATATGATATAAAACCCATAATCATGATCAAATGGTTTGAGGAAGTTAAAGATAGAAAAGAGATCGTGAAGGATTCTTCTCAATTTCATGAAAATGTTGAGAAATTTGTGTAAAGATAACCGAAGCTAGATTCTTAAAACTGAGATAAGGGCAAATAGAGAAAGGTCAATTGAAACAAGGATAAAATGATACAAATAATAATGAAGGATGTGACTAAAATGTATCAAAATCAAAAAGCCTGATCAAGTTTTTGGAGTAATGACTGCTGTAAACGTCCTGTTACTTGAAAGTTTTGATTGGCCGTTCAAAATAATGACAACCAATGAAACTTCAGAACAATTAACAAAGGAATTGGTCTAACTAGAAACATTAAAAAAACCACAAAGTGTTGAATACTTAAAACACAGAAGTTTTTCCATACGTAGGTAATATATTATTTCGTCAGCATAATAATTATAATGAGCAAATAAATCATGTCTAAGCCCAGAACAATAACACATACAAAAATACTTAAAAAATCGTCATCATACAGTAAAATACAGGAAACATTCAAATCATAAACCACGGCAACCATTACGATGTCGCATCTGAACAATAAAATTAGGGCACATAGAAAAAAAAAACTACCAAATTTCATACTTCCTGCAAGTGACTCAACTGTCCATAGATCACGAAATTATACTTATGTAGCTGTAGAGTGAACGACATCACTTTACCAATATATATATAACACATGTAAGAGCTTAACATCCTTCAAATAAAGTCCAAACTCAAACGCATCGACGACAAAATAAACTTTGTCCGTAACATGAGACCCACGCACACATCAACAGATTGACATACGCCTGTTCTACACGCGTACGTGATTCATACACACACATTCGAACGCTGGCTTCTGATTGGTCGACGGGTATGCGCTCACGCATATATCAAGTAGATCTTTTACGTTTTGAAACCAGTTTTGCTGGGTAATTGTCGAGATTTTAGAAAGGCGGTCTGGCTGGTTACTGTAACCAACTGGTCGGGTTGCATCGCCTTCGTATGTGTTATTAACATATATATTTTTTATTGCCGGTTATGTAAAACGTTAATATTTATTGCAAATTATAGTGTTGCATAGTTACATTAGGTAGGCATTTGGTTTGAATAAATTATTTAGGTAAATAATCACCATAATTAACAAAAAGTACTTTAAGTATACCTACCTAGATTGTTCAAATGCTTCTGTTAAAACATCAGTTACTAGCTGCTTGAAGTTTAGCTTTAAACTTAAATAAAAAATAATAATTATCGAAAGGCACTCTCCCTATTTTGTAAGTTTATACTCAAATTTTTAAAAGAGGACATTCAGATATCGATGATTTTTAAAATCATTAAATTGAGAATTTGATATTAAAAGAGCTCGTAGAACTTTGAATTTTGGCCATAGTCTTTAACTTGAAATAGATTATAAATCAGGGGTCAATAAAAAAGACTCTTCTTTCTTCTCCTCATTTCTAATTACCCAGACTCATAAGGGCAATGGTAGCATTGGTAGCCCAGTGGTAACAGCCTCTGACATACGAATCGTACGACGCGGGTTCATAGATCACCACTGTTTTGCATATCTTTAAAGGAAAAATTCATAGACATGTACATCCACTAACCTGCACTGGGTCTAAGTGGTGGATTAAAGTCTATTCCCTCTAAAATAAAACACCAGTAGGTTCAGTGACACAGACAGAAGAGTTTATTTTTTTAAATTTTATCCAACCATAGATCATACAGATAAATAAATAATGCCAACAACCTCTATTAGATGAGTCCTGGGTCTCACTAGTGGAGACATTATAAAGATATCGAAGACGTATTTCTTTCACAGCAGAATAGTTACATACAGATATAATTGATAGAGTACAGATGAAAAAAATACACTTTATAATCAGAAATCTAAGCGATGCAACTTTGTACCATCTTGTGAAACACTGCAAGGCTAGCAAGCGAGAATTTTATCTAAACTTAATTCTTCTAGTTGCTTAAGACTTACAACTTGTGCTTAATTACTTACAAATCACTTAGGTATATCTGTGCGAGAATTATGGGTATTCTGATGAAAATCAATGACTGGATGCTCAATGCAAATTAGTTTTAATAATTTTCGGTGTGAACAATATATTTTACAGAAAAACAAGTGAAGACAAGTGACAAATAGAAGTGTCATATTTTTTCATATAATTTAGGAAGCTTGCAAGAAGGTTTTATCTCCAACATTTCCCCGGGCGTTGAAACCAATGGTTTCAACCAGATTCTGAAGACACAGGCAAAGGGCAGATTCGGTTGAATGCCCGTCGAACGACTCCAGTAGACGTCCGAATGTCAGCTACACGGGCGATACCATCCGTTCCTGGATGAACAGCCACGATCCGTCCAAGTCTCCACTTCAACGAAGGAAGATCGTCTTCCTTGATCACCACCAAGGAGTTCAGCATCAAGCCATCCTTGCAGGAACGCCATTTGGAGCGTTGTTGCAATTCTGCAACATACTCCTTGCTCCATCTGCTCCAGAAATGCTGGCGAAGCTGCTCGATCCTCTGGTAACGAGACAGATAATTGGCAGAGCTATCCTGGTAATCAGGTTGCGGCAAAGAAGTAAGTGGCCGTCCCACAAGAAAATGTCCTGGCGTGAGCGGAGTATAATCTGCAGGATCTGAAGACAACGGCGTCAATGGACGAGAGTTCAAGATGGCTTCAATCTTGGTTAGTGTGGTGTACAGCTCCTCAAAAGTCAAGTTACAATTTCCCAACACTCTCTGAAGGTGATACTTTGCTGACTTGACACCCGCCTCCCAGAGTCCACCGAAATGTGGGGTGTAGGCGGGAATAAAATGGAACCTTATTCCGTCGTTTGCTGCACTTTCACCCAAGGACAAACTATTTAATTTTAAAAATTTGGAAAGGTCGTTGTATGCACCGACAAATGAGGTACCGTTATCGGAAAAAATATCAGCAGGTTTACCTCTCCGAGAAATAAACCGATACAAAGCCAGTAAATAACTATTGCTAGTTAAATCACCAACGAGCTCCAAATGAATGGCCTTGGTTGTGAAACAAATAAAAATAGCGACATACACCTTTACTAACCTACATCCACGGCCCTGGCGACTAGCACACATAATAGGGCCAGCGTAATCAACGCCTGTGCTTTCAAAGGGATAACCTGGACGAAGGCGTTCTCGTGGTAAGTTACCCATTAAGGGAGCTACAACCTTACCCTTCATACGGTGACACAAAACACACTTATGATAACAGGCTTTCGCCAACTTGCGACCTCCTATTGGCCAATAAGTTTCCCTAATGGAAGCTAATAATAATTGTGGGCCAGCATGCATCAGCCTTTTATGCTCAAAATTAAATAATAGTTTAGTGAAATCATGAATGGACTGTAATAAAATAGGGTGTTTCTTACTATAAGCAAAATTAGAGTTATCGAGACGTCCTCCTACTCGCATTACATTATTATCGTCTAAATAAACATTAAACTTTAGAAGGGCGCTCTTTTTAGGTAAACTCTTTTTGTTCAAAAATAATTGGTATTCAGAAAATGACTGAATCTGACTCTTAATAATGACAAGAGTTAGTGCATCTTGTACCTCATCATGTGACAAGTATTTGGTTTTAGGGTAATGCTTTCTACATGACTTAATAAATCGTAATACGTAGGCAACAGATCGTACGAGCCGTGTGTAATTGGAATAACGCCTAAAATCAATTAAAACTTCAGGTTTCGAATCGTTTACAACATGTAATATGATTTTAGGTCGAGTCTCCGGTAACGATTGTAGTCCTGGGCTCGTAATTTGAGAAGGCCATTCAGACGAATCTAGTTTTAAAAAATCTGGTCCTTTCCACCACAGATCTGACTCCTGCAGATCACTAATATCCATGCCACGAGATATTAGGTCTGCTGGATTTTGATCTGTTGGGACGTGCCTCCAAGTACAGTTACCCGACTTATCCAAAACCTCAGCAACGCGGTTGCGCACAAAAGGCTGAAGTCTGGTAGGCATCATCTGTAACCATCCCAAGACAATGGTTGAATCAGTCCAACAATAAACCCGACTGATCTTCACTCGAAGTGAGCTCATCACCTTCTCGTGAAGACGAGAACCGACTACCGCACCACATAACTCCAGTCGCGGAATTGTCGTAGGCTTGATGGGAGCAACTCGACTCTTTGCCATAAACAAGCGAGCCATGTACTCACCCTTAGCATTAACACTGCGAATGTAGACGCAAGCACCGTACGCGGACTCAGACGCGTCTGTGAAAATATGGAGTTCTAACTCCGTAAATGAATTGCAGACTACAAGTCGCGGAATGCGAACATGATTTAAAAGAGGTAAAGATTTAATAATAATCTCCCATTGTTTACAAATCTCATTAGGTAATGGTTGATCCCATGATAATTTATCTAACCACATTTTCTGTAGCAAGATCTTCATAGTAATAACAATAGGACCTAACAGACCTAAGGGATCAAAGATTCGCGCAATAACGGATAACAAGTCACGCTTTGTGTACCTAGTCGAAGATTTAGTCAGACCTATAGGAAACCCTATCTCATCAGTGCCGATATGCCAACAGAGACCAAGCAACTTTTCTGGCTCATTTTGTCCAATGTTCAAATCGTATGACGCAGGGACAGCATTCGACAATAATTGAGAATCATTTGACTTCCACTTTCTCAATGGCATACATGCCGACGCAAGCGCTTTGGTGACTTCAGTGCGAATGAACTTTACTTCATCTAAGTCATCCCCTCCGGTCAGCAAGTCGTCGACATAGAAGTCATGTTGGATGATTTCCGATATCTTAGGGTTCCTACAGTCGAGTCCTACTTGTTTAAGGCATCGTGTCGCAAGGAATGGCGCACTGGCCGTACCGTACGTGACGGTGTTTAATTGATAAACATTAATAGGATCACTAACATTATCACGCCAAACAATCTGTTGTAAATATCTGTCCGACGGGTGGACGACTATTTGTCTATACATCTTCTCCACATCCGCAGATAAAACATACTTGTGGACTCTAAAGCGAAGAAGTATAGACAATAGACCGTCCTGTACGGTTGGCCCAACCATCTGTAGGTCATTAGAGGACACTCCCGTCGAAGTAGAAGCACTAGCGTTGAAAACAACACGAAGTTTGGTCGTGGTACTCGACTCGCGTAAAACTCCCATATGTGGAATAAAATAACCCAAACATAAATTAGGTTTATTAATTTTTGTCATATGACCAAGTAACTCGTATTCTGACAAAAAGTCATGATACATTCTACTAAAGTTCGTCTTAACCTTTAATTTACGCTCTAAAGAATGTAAACAATGTGTGGCTTTATTAAAAGAATTTCCTAAAATTGAAGGATCTTTCTTAAGGGGGATGCGAACACAAAAACGACCATCAGACAATCGTGTCGTATTTGTAACGAAATTGTCTTCACACAATTTCTCTTCAGGCATATAAGAATTGGAAGACTTCGCATTCACCTCCTCTAATTGCCAAAACTTTGTCAATTCTGACTTGAGGTTTTCCCAGTCACCATCGCTATCGGCAACCATTTTAGACATATTGCACTTTACGTCATTCGTCAGCAGTGAGATAGTATTCTGAGTAATTGGACCGGAAACTATCCATCCTAGACGGGTTTCACATAATATTGGTTTCCCGGTACCTAACTTTAGTCTTTGAGATCCTAACAAATCCCAAAAGATCAGCGCCGATTAAAATATCAACATCGGCAGGGTTATAAAAAGTAGGATCAGCTAAAGTAATATTCGAGGGTAAGTCGAAATCAGAAATATTTATCTGACGACACGGAACACTACTCGTAATGAACGGAAGAACAAAACAATTTAGTTCGAATACAAAGCTATCATCTAATGGCGTACCCTTAACCCGACATATTTTACCTACGTGCGAAGTGACGTTATTGATTCCAAGGATTGATCTATCTACCTGGCTAGTTTTTAAGTTAAGTTTATTGCACAACCTATCTGTTATGAGTGAAGACGTGCTACCACTATCGAGCACCGCGCGAGCGAGATGCACACACCCATTGTGGTCTCTTAATTTGATCAAAGCGGTTGATAACAACACATCTCGTTGCGTATGACCACACGGAGATGCAATGTTTGCGGATAAAGCTACGTTATTCGTTTCAGTCGTAGCAGACAAGTTATTCATCGAATTACCACTAGGTGTATTCGATACAGTGCCATTAGAATGTACGTGAACTAATGTGTTGTGCCTACGTTTGCATAGTTTGCAGCCTGGTTTTTTAAAAGACACTTCTATTTGCCTGTGTCTTCAGAATCTGGTTGAAACCATTGGTTTCAACGCCCGGGGAAATGTTGGAGATAAAACCTTCTTGCAAGCTTCCTAAATTATATGAAAAAATATGACACTTCTATTTGTCACTTGTCTTCACTTGTTTCTTGTAAAATATATTGTTCACACTGAAAATTATTAAAACTAATTTGCATTGAGCATCCAGTCATTGATTTTCATCAGAATACCCATAATTCTCGCACATGGTCCATAACGAGCCGGATGAAATATAATTAAGAAGATCAGCGATTATTTTCAAGAAAAAGAATAGAGACTGACTTCCACGCTGAATGGAGGTTCATGAGTTCACTGCTGGAGAACTGGATTGATTTCAAGCAAGTTAGTTAGTGGTGTACAGTTATAATTACGCTAATATCGTCACCCAACACTCAGGTAGTATATATAAGTAGTCATACTAAGGTCAGTACTATTTTATTAAATTACCAATTATATTGTGTTTGAGTAAAATCATTAGGTACTTTGTTGCATTGTGATTAGTATTTTATTCAACAGCAATGTTAAGTTTAAACTCATACTTTTAACAGTATAGTTAGCTATTTTGCTACATTATTAAACTTACATTATATTAAGCTGTAACTAATTACATAACTACTTAACAGTGGTATTAATTTTTAACAAGTATCTTGACATAATAAAAATATTTGAGTGTTAGATATTAGTACAAGTCATTGTTATAAATTATAGTTAGCAGTCAGAAAGGGCATAGACTACAGCTAGGCGTATAATTATTGAAATTATATTGTTGTTTTAATTTTTATATTCCTGTATCAATGCCAGGTTGACAACACTCGTCTCCCAGAATGTCTGAGGAAAAGGATTTAATTAAGAAGCGAGGCAGCTTCAAAGGTCGCTTGACTAGTTTCCTCAATTTTCTGGACTCATTCAAGGACAAGGAGCTATCTAGCTGTGATGTGTCCGAGTTGCAGTTGCGCATGGGCAAGATAGAGGCGTTGTATGAGCAGTATGATGAGGTACAGTTACGTCTAGAATGCATTGTTGACGACATCAACTTACAATATTCTCAGCGTTCCGAGTTTGAGTCTATTTATTATAAAACCTTATCTAGAGCCCAGAATATTCTGACTGACTACAATAAAGATAATAAATCGATGGAAAGTTGTAAAAGTACTCGTGTTAGCATAAAGCAGCCGGTTAAATTGCCAACGATTCAGTTACCAAAGTTTAGCGGATTATATTGTAATTGGCTTGAATTCCGCGACACCTTTACTAGCCTAATTCATTGTAATGATGACATAGACGCAATCAATAAGTTTCACTACTTGCGAGCATCACTTGAGGGAACAGCTGCTATAGTTATCAAATCCATTGAGTTTTCTTCAAGTAATTACTCTGTGGCATGGTCATTGTTATGTGATCGGTTTGACAACAAAAGATTACTGGTTCAGAATCATATAAGTTCATTATTTACTATTGAATCAATTACAAAAGAATCTTCTGTTGCCATTAAGAATTTGATCGATCAGTTAAATAAAGACTTGCGAGCTTTAGAGTCATTAGGGGAGCCTGTGAAACACTGGGATACACTTTTAATCTACATTGTCACACGAAAACTTGATCAAAAAACCTATCGTGAGTGGGAGGAGTGCAAAGGTAGGATAGACAAGGATGGCTTAATCACGTTTAACGCATTTATGCAATTCTTACGCAATCGAGCCGACCTCATCGAGACCCTGGAACTCCCCCGCAATCATTATTCGCAATCACCAGGTAAATCAGGTCCTAAGATCAAGTCAATGGTAGCACAATCTCCTATCAATTCTAGCACTGACTCAGCTTCTAAACCTTGTCCTAAATGTAATAACAACGATCACACATTAAATAATTGTCCACAGTTTCTCGCATTGAGTAACGATGACCGTCTCAAATCATTACCTAGTTATAAGGTATGTTTTAACTGTTTTCGTTCCGGACACTATGCTAACAAATGTAAAAAACCAGGCTGCAAACTATGCAAACGTAGGCACAACACATTAGTTCACGTACATTCTAATGGCACTGTATCGAATACACCTAGTGGTAATTCGATGAATAACTTGTCTGCTACGACTGAAACGAATAACGTAGCTTTATCCGCAAACATTGCATCTCCGTGTGGTCATACGCAACGAGATGTGTTGTTATCAACCGCTTTGATCAAATTAAGAGACCACAATGGGTGTGTGCATCTCGCTCGCGCGGTGCTCGATAGTGGTAGCACGTCTTCACTCATAACAGATAGGTTGTGCAATAAACTTAACTTAAAAACTAGCCAGGTAGATAGATCAATCCTTGGAATCAATAACGTCACTTCGCACGTAGGTAAAATATGTCGGGTTAAGGGTACGCCATTAGATGATAGCTTTGTATTCGAACTAAATTGTTTTGTTCTTCCGTTCCTTACGAGTAGTGTTCCGTGTCGTCAGATAAATATTTCAAATCATATTACATGTTGTAAACGATTCGAAACCTGAAGTTTTAATTGATTTTAGGCGTTATTCCAATTACATCCGGCTCGAAGGACCATGTGCGAGAATTATGGGTATTCTGATGAAAATCAATGACTGGATGCTCAATGCAAATTAGTTTTAATAATTTTCGGTGTGAACAATATATTTTACAGAAAAACAACTCAAGACAAGTGACAAATAGAAGTGTCATATTTTTTCATATAATTTAGGAAGCTTGCAAGAAGGTTTTATCTCCAACAATATCTCTGTATCCATTTGATAATACTTAAGATAGTAAAAAACTAGCCATGTGAGAGTTGGACTCAGCACAGAGGGTTCTGTGCAAATTTACCTACTAAAGTCGAGACTTGAAGATTTTTCTGAATCGCAAAATCGTCATTATTTTGTGACGTAACTACAAAACCTTTATTACTATATGTTCTCATCTTTGGTGCTATGAGACCTTGCTTATCGCCAGAATTAAGGATTCTAAGTCACCAAGAGTCCCTATATAATTGAATATCCTTGCAAGTGTCAAAATTTGAGCCATAAATGGAGCATAAACAGCCCTATCTTTTGAATGCGTTGATTAAGAAGTTTGATTTTTTCACTCATTCAAGAAGTAGCAAAACTGAGTATTTAATGATAATTTTCAGCTCTAAACTACGTTACGTTTCTGAGAAAAGGGATCTTCATAGATGGGTAAACGGAAAACAAAGTGGTCCAACCTAATGTTTGGGTTACGGAACTCTAACAATGAGTCAGGTGCAATTATTTACTCAAATCAGTTGCCAATGACTGTGTCAAGCTGTAGGTAGGTACTGGTATACTTTTCGTGATATTATAGGCTAATCATAGCTGTAGGCTTGTTTTGAAGCGGGAAGGCATCTGTCTTCTCCCGCTCTGGTTGGACCGAGAGGGGGTTAGGTTAATTTGAGTCTAATGACTGGCTTGTTGGTGGATTCGATTCCCACCCAAAACAAATGTCCATGTGATGAGCACGATCAGTTGTTCCGTGTCTGGGGGTGTAATTTATCTATAATAATTTGTTTGTATTTAGAAATGTATATACGTATATTTATCAGTTGTCTAGTACTCATAACACAAACTCTGCTTAGCTTGGGACTAGACGGCGTTGTGTGAAAGTTGTGAAAGTTAGTTTTTTTTTTAATAATATTATAATAATAATTCGATGATCTAAAAATAACAACACACTACAAATAAACATATCCCACAACACACAAAACGTTACAAAATAACATCAAAAGCTTTTTACGTTTAATTCAAGATGGCTGACACAATGGCGTCGGGCTCGCATCCGGCCGTCGCATGGTAATCTCACTTCCGGTCTGACCCTGCTCCTCTGCACTTTATTATCCCTGCAGCTTTATTATTATGTTTTATTAACTTTAAAATTTCCGTAAAAGAAAATAAGGTATTTGTGGGAACTGACAGGGTTAGGTAAAATGGTGGGTATCAAAGAAAATATGCTATGGTTTTTTTACATGCGTAGGATGAAGCAAGTCAAAAATATGCATCTTAAGATGAGAAAATAGGGAATCCCTGTGTTGTCCATCTGTCTGTCAAGACACCTTTTCTCGAAAACGCGTAGAGGTACCGAGTTGAAATTAAAACCATATACTCAAATTTGCGGTCTCTTGAAGCTTTGAAGAAATCCTGAGTTAACGAAAAATAAAGATATGGCCGTTTATGTCGCAAAAAACGTGTATTTTGATACTCTCAAAGGAATTTAAATTCATAGAGCACATCTCGCTGACCTAGAATAATGAAATTTGTCACTAAGCAAAGTCTCATAGCACAATATGGGAAAAATCTGAGAACAGTAAAGTAGGTACTTCACAAAAAAAAAAATGCGATACGGATTTGAATAGAATAGAATAAACTTTACTGTACACAAAAATAGGTTACAGAATCTTAATGTATGACTACAATCTGGCTGGCCTGTTGATCTAGAGGTTAGTGATCCTGACTGCTATACCGGAGGTTGTGGGTTCGATTCCCACCCAGGACAAATGCTTGTGTGATGAGCATGATGATTTGTTTGGTGTCTGGGTGTTATTTATTTAAAATATGTATAATTTAGACATATATAAACTATTGTTGGTTTTTTTTCTTTATACATTTTTGTAACGAATTGTGCATTGTTTTCACATGTTTTCTTTCTTTATATAAGTATGTTTATCAGTTATCTAGTACTCATAACAAGCTCTGCTTAGCTTGGGACTAGACGGCGTTGTGTGATAGTTGTGGAATAAAAAAAAACAATGGCGGTTTTATCGCAGACAGCATCGTAAGGTTGTCTGGTGAATATCTTACCTTACAACTTTAGGATAGAATAGAATTAAATTCATTGTACACCAAAAAGTAACACAGCTTATACAAAAACTACTACCAGGATGGACTATAAGAACTTAAATTAAAACAAGTTTTTAATGAAAATCTTATTTTCATAGCAAGCTTTTATAGCGCAGTATATCTTATATAATACTCGTCAAGACGAACCATACTCAATGGGGTTGTGTCGTTTAACTACTGAGTTCCTACGGCCACCTCCATGTCATAATAATTTTGTATTGTCATCTAATTTACACAAGCATGCAGCTCAATCAGTAACCCGGAAGTGGATCAAAATTAATTTGCAAGATTTGATTACAGATATAATTATTATAAAAATCGGGATTGGTAAAACTAAATAAAAGATTGTAAAAGGAGTCTTCAAGTGTCTGTGTGTTTTATGTCGTGGCAAATAAATGCTTTACCTACTATCCACCATTACCATATTTTCTTTACCCAAAAACTTAACAACTCAAATAATATTTCAGCATCTGCGCGTACAGAACATAAAAAGGCGCATTCCCATAGAATTCCCATGAAACAAAGGACCCTCTTCGTCATGGTTCGCAAACCATACATATTTAGTTTTATAGGATGCCATGGTTATCATATGAAGTTATAAGGATAATGCTTGGAAATTATGGCAATGTGATGCTTATCTTTCTGGTTTTAAGACTGGTTGTTATGGGATCAGTAGATAAGGGATCAGTATTAATTGGTTTGGTAATTATGTTGGACTGTAGTTTGGTGTCTTGAGAAGCTATCAACGTATCAGAAGGCTAGTCTACACTAATATTATAAAGAGGTAAAGTTTTCTTTTTTGTTTGTAGGAGGTAATCTCTGGAAGTACTGGTCCGTTTGCTAAATTTTTTTCACCGATAGAAAGCTGCTTTATCCCTAAGTGACATAAATTATATTTTATATACACGAGCAAAGCAGGGGACAAAAGCTAATATTACATATATTACGATCTATCAAAGAAGTTTTTTAGTAGAACGCCTTATTCGATGGGGACGATATAATCAGAATATCTTTAATGATAACGTTTTTTTTTTGTGGGAACTAATCAAACTTCCGCTCTGGGTGGAGCGAGAGGGAATGACAGACTTTTACCGATCATGGTACCTTAATGATTTTCTGTTAAGTTTCTGTCCAAGACTTTGTGCCAAGTCCTAAGGAAGACATCTAAGTCGTCCCATCTTTTTCGAGGTCTACCGTGACCTCGTCTTAGGATTTCAGGGCACCAATGTAGTGTTTTACGGGCCTCAGCCTTTTGAGCCACGTCAACGACCTATGTTTTGATTAAATAAATAAATTCAAATAATTCAAATAAATATCAACTTGGAATCGCACTACAACAACGGAAAATACCTTTATACTTTCACCTACAAACATTGTAACCGCTAAAACTAAAATATAGCACGAACCATAACAAAAACTCCGCAATTCCTTCGGAAAAAGTGTAAAAATACCTGCGCACAACTTGGAAAAAAGGTTCCTAATTACAAATGCTTACAAAAAGTGACAGGTTATCAAGGGGGTGCTTTGGACCATGACCGTCAGTGGTGTCCTTGCACCTGTATGCTCCTATCCTTAGGGGTCGATGGTTATGACGCTAAAATACCAACAGTTTTTAAGACCGTCGTTGAGAAAAAGAAAAATATACTTAGAATTTGGTGAAGTAGATTTCTGAACTGTTGGATTAGGAATACATACTGTCTGTCGTGGTTTTTAACGTCTGCGCTGATATAGGCCGAATAATCGTCAAATTTTAGTGGCAGTGGGCAAGGCACATTGTTTGTAGAACATATGGTCGATGGACCGAAAGGTTCTGCATGGGTTGGAAGGCCTCCTATAAGGTGGACCATAGACCTGGTGAGAGTCGCAGAAATACAATGGATGCGAGACGTAAAGGACCGTTCACTGTGGCGACACCTGGGGGAGACCTATGTCCAGCAGTGGACGTGTTACGGCTGAAATGATGATGGTGATGAATATTTCTCTCAACCAAACGTACGGCGTTGCACTACTGGCATATAGTGGACATCACAGCCAGACGCACCAAACTTTCTAGGAACAAATTCATTGTGTGTATAGATAAGGGGTGGAATTCCCTGCCGGAGTCTGTGTTTCCTGATAGCTACCACTGAAGGACTCAAGAGGGTTTTAGTCAGTGTAAGTCTGACACTCTCTAAAGCTTCATCTTAGAACGAGAAAAGTTATTTGATGATTTTATACCACAATAAAAAAGAACTTCTGTTGTAAGGGTGTGTTCTCATGCATAACGTCTTAGTACACCTGCACATTTTAACCCCTTACTTTGGGGTGAACAGAGGGATGTTCTTTGTGAACTCCAAGAGTAGCTCATGAACTTTCCGCCAGCATGCAACGGCAAAGACTTGCTTTCTTTCTTTTCACGTTTTTCTGTCTACACGTATAAACCTTCTAATATATCTTCTTTCTCATACGGTTTATAATCATTACTAGAATCCTCAACTCGCAACTGCTTACCACTACTGCTAATGCTAACTGTTTAAACATAACTGACATGTACAGGCAAGTTAAGCCACAACACGGCGACATTGGTCCTCAAACTCCAGCAAATGCAGACATATCTACTGATTCTATTTTGCCGCTCAAGTGGCTATCCTTTACTAAACAAAATCACTATAATCTTAGCCACATAAATGGGTAGCACGCATCTTGCGAATTGTTGATCCTCTCTTGTGTCTTCGGGATACCTTCTTCCCCTCAAACCCCAAGCGAACGTGCATGTCATTTAGTTGAACACTAATATTATAAAAAGTCCACGTAGATTATTAAATTTTTTAGGGTTTATTTATTGTTTATGTATCTAAGAATGTAAATAAGAAATTCTTCATAAAGTAGTCTGTAAATTTCAAAAATAAGCAACCTTTTCTATTTATCCGTATATAAACCTATTTAAATGATTGGAGACTCAGGGGTTAGACAGCTTTTTTAGCCACTTGCTTCTCCCAGTGGCTTTGCCCTTGTGTGAGTAGAAAACTATCACAGTGGTATATATACTCAAAATAAATAAATATACTATGTTTCGTTTCAGGATAATATAGTCTACCCATATGCCAAATTTCATTCAGATCTGTTAAGCAGGTTATGCGTAAAGGAGTTCTTTAATTGTAAATGGATATTTCTGTAGAGAATTGTTTTACCATTGATATATTTTGCACAGATTAAGTTATACCAAATAAAAAACGAACGCTTCGTTCTTTGAATATATATGTATAAGAAATATCCCGCAAATCATACTAATAAAATTTTAAAAAATATTTTTGGCATCGATTGTCACTGAAATGAGATTAAATATTCAAATTTAGACTAGTATTCACAGTACTAATGCCTATAGATCCAAAGGGCGCACTATGCGTCAGTGACGTCAACGCTCGACATTCGGAGGGGGTGCGCCGGCGCATGACGGGCGTGTCCTTGCACTTGCGCAGTTATCGGTAATAATAATGTATCGGAATTACACAGCGTGCCCTTTGAGGTGCGTAGTTTTTACTTTCTTGGAGTACATCTTTTTATTTTTAACGGCATTTTCTTTTTGATTATTACACTAATTAAGAATAGATAAGATAGATTAACCTTACAAATTCGACTATAATAAGACTGACTTTTCAATATCATCTCAGCCAGGAAATCCTAAAGAAAGAACTATCAATAAAGAGTGAACTGGGAGGTATAAACCAGTCCATTCCTCTGGGAAGGCCTAATTTCTTTTTTTTTTACAATAAAGAAAGAATGGAGCAACACTCTAGAAATTAAGGTACGTCAAGTCTAGCCTCCATACATTTTATATGGAAACTAGACTTGTAGTACCTACTACACTAGATCCACGCCACGCGACGTCGTTCTACGTACAAATCAGGCATAGTCCACGTGTGCGTCGGTTTAATGGTTTTTAGCTTTGCTCCTGTGTCGTATACTTTAGCGTTAATATTAAAAAAAAAAAACAAAAAAAAACATTTTGCTCGACCAGGGAATCAAACCCAAAATATTATGCTAAATAGTAGCTAATACAAAGATTACACTTACTTGAACTGAGAACAACTACAATATAGGCAACAAAAAGAAATTTGAAAAAAAAAAGAAATCGCAAAATATTCCGTAGTCTCCCCTCTCAACGGAAGTGGCACCGGAAGTCCTCCCCCCACATCTAAATTGGATGCGCTGTCCAGTTTTATGTTATGGGTACCCATAACTAAACATGCTACATGTTTATGGACGCTTTTATGGGTATATGAAACCCTCGGACTTGTTTATATGATTTGATTTTTAAGTGAGTGTGGGATAGGGGATTTTGATTCGAATCTGTGATATGATTTAATTATTGTAAGTTTGATTTTTTTTTTGTGTGTTGTTAGTGGAAAATCAATCACTGTGTGAAGAGAGATATGAAAGAAAAGGAAGTTAGTGATAGCATGACGAGTGACAGAAGAAAAAACGTGTCGCTCCGACCTCAAATAAGATGAGACAAGAGCATTAAGATGATGATGATGATTTTAGTGGAAAATCAAAGTTTAAAAAGTCAATATCTTCTGGATACTTAAAAAGTCTTTACAATTATTGACCATGTAAAACAATTTTGAAAATATATCATACTAATATTGAAAATATATCATACTAATATTAAAAAGTGAAATTTTGTTTAGGTGTGTATGTTTACTACTTTTTCAAGCTGCAACGGCTGGATAGAGTTGAATAAAATTTAGAACACAAGTAGGCCATGGGTATGGCCTAGACTAGACTATATTAAACGATGTAATGCTGTATCGTAAGTCTACAGATATCGTCCACGATGACAGCGCTTTGGAGAAATATTTCGATGCCTAATAGTTTATTTAATTTGTATAGATATATGTTTGACCTACTTTCTTTTGACTTTTTATTGTCATTGAAATTCTGCATCAATGATTGACATATCATCCAAACGAGGATTGACATATCATCAAATGTTAACGTTTAAACGATCTCGCCAGTTTTAATTGGCCATATCATAAAATGATTAATTCTAAGATCTAGCCTCGACATAACGTCGTGGTTCTTTCCCATAGAGAGAAGGCCTGAGTCCCAATAGTGGAACATTATAAGGCTGAAAAGCCTTTCAGCCTTTTTTTTTTATGGTGGGAAAAATCATGCATTGACATCCCCCGCCCTAAGCCTTTCAGCCTTATAATCCCACTGTATAATTATATATTATTATATTAGTACTAGCTTTTTATATTTGTATTATATCATAGTTAAGAAAAGTACCTAGCTAAAAAACAAACCCTCCCGAGAGAGCTACTGCAATGGTCCTCCTTAACCCAGATCCATATTTTCCAAGAGCTAAAAGCTTACCATAAGACGTCTGCGAAGGGGGCTGAGTGGCTGGCCACCTGGTGAGGAAAACTGGCTAGTTGCAGATGTTAGGAAGTACTGTCGGCAAATTAAATAAATCTAAATGTACTTTTAAAACTAGTGCGCCTCACCATCAACGATTGCATCACTGCTTACCATCAGGTGAGATGGAAAAGGATTATTTTATTTTATTTTTTATTTCGAGTAGTTTCGGCTGTGCATTGGTGTTGGGACGCACAGGATCGTTCATTGTGGTGACACTTGGGGGAGCCATTTGTCCAACAGTGCACTACTATCGGCTGAAATGATGATGATGATAATGATTTATATGTAGGGTGGAGCGGGAGATAGTGTCAGACTCTCACTGATTAAAAACATACATATCAGGCCCAGCTTCCCTTTCGGAGCTAAACCCTGGCCCCCAGGCTTCGACCCAGTTGTTGCTGAAAACTCCTTGAGGCGCGCGGGAACAGTGCGCGCTGTCGACGACTTGGGCTGGGTCCAGACAGTTACCGGACGGTCGTACAGCGACCTAACCATTGCTTGCCGTCTGTAATCCGTGGCAACAGTAATCGCATTAATAATTTGGCAACTTAATATAACAGACGCAGATTAAACATATTAATTTATTCGTTTACCACCTTTACAATCTGTCTGTACCGCCGCCGTCGTCCCCAGCTTCCGGGCGGCCATCTTGCTAGCTATTACGTTTAATTACCACCCAAAATGCAGCCTTGACTTGTTATACGAGTTCCTTTAACATCCTATTATAGTAATTTATTTTAGGAAAAATTGTTATTACATTGTTGGTCTTAGTAGAATTTTGCATTGCGTACAACGAAGGACTGGAACAATTTGCCTACTGCGGTGTTCCCGTTCGATTATAATTTAAGTTTCTGTTGGCTAGAGTGAACAGGCTCTTAATAAACTAGTGCGCCTCACCATCAATAATTGCATCACTGCTTACCATCAGGTGGGATCGCAGTCAAGTGCTAGTTTATATTATTAAAAAAAAAATGACTCAATATTTGGACTAGTCTTACAGTGGTCATATCTTCTGCTAGTGAAATATTTTATATCTATATTTAAAATTCATTTTTTTACCTTATTTATTAACATTGTTCTTACATTGACAAGAAATATATAACTTTGTAATCTAACTGTTCACTTTTCTGAATAATATTGAATGCCAGGCATACATTGTTAGATCATGATTGGTTAATTAAATTGATATTAGTGATTTATTCCTGCACATAATTATGTCGAGTGAAAAATGCTGAATTAAAGACAAGAATGAAAGAGAAATAAAATGTCTGGATTCAACCTTAATTCATTAAACTCCAAGCGTTCGCGCACCTATTGTCTTTCTATTGTGTCTGTGATTTCCACGATTGAAAGGTACAATTTGGGTTTTAGCAATAATTCAAGAAAAATCTAGAACGTCGCCAAAATACGAGAACTAAATAAACTCAGACAGGTAAAGCAGTAAGGTAGAAAATAAACAATGTATAAATAAATAACCAAATTACAAACGGATGGTAATAAACAACACTATTTTGGCAACGTTCGCGGCTCAGCGTGATTTATTGTTTACAAAAACAATTCTGTTTGTCCTGGTACAAACCTCTAGTATACATACACACTGTTTCGTAAATTAAGAGCGCTCAACCCCAGATACATGTAATAAGCCAGCATTTCAATAAAAATGTAACATCGCTGTCGACTGGAAGTGTGCCCAAAAGACTGGCAGTATTGCCACGTTGAATAGCAATGCTTAATCTCTGACCAAGATAAAAGCGTATTTGTAAAACTAATCTTAAAATTTGACAGGCCTGTTGCTGACCCTGACTGCTATGCCGGAGGTCGTGGGTTCGATTCCCACCCCGTACAAATCTTTGTGTGATGAGCATGATCATTTGTTCTGTGTCTGGGTGTAATTTATCTATAGTATGCATGTATTTAGAAATATATTAGTATGTTTATCAGTTGTCTAGTACTCATAACACAAGCTCTGCTTAGCTTGAGACTAGATGGCGTTGTGTGATAGTTGTGGAATATTATTATATTATTACTATTATAATCCAGTAAAAACCTCTGATACTCTTCTATTTGGCGTAAAACTGAGCCAAAAAAAGTAAAAAAAATAAACTATAGAAAATGCGAATGTAATCTAAATGTGCTTATACCCACTAGTTCCTGACAATGGCTTCGCTCGTGAAAGTAGAAAATTATCGCAAGGGAACAACTCCCGGGATAAAAGGTATCATATGGTCTAAAATCTTTCAAATCTGTTCAAACGTTCGGGCGTGAAGAATGAGCAAATTTTAAAATCACATGACACACAGTTATGGGCCGAATACAACAACGAAGGTATATTGGTGGGTCAGTAAAAGTCTAACACTCTCGCTTGCTTTAGCTAGAGCGAGAAGAGTTATTATTGATGATATCACACTATAATAACAACACACAACACAACAACACTATAATATGTTTTAACTTAAATTTATAAACATGAGCTAGATGCAAACCACATTTGTACGCCTCCTGGCATAACATGGCGCATTGTTAATAAAAAATAAGATCTGTATATCTGTACACCTGTGTTAACCAATAAAAGTGATTTGATTTGAATAAAAACCAAAATAACGTAACCAAGCTTAGTTTCAAAGGTGTCTGCTCAGTACGCAAGTACAGCGTAGCATAAAGCAATACGTCATCTCCCAAATCGAACCAGCAAACCACCAAAACCTTATCACTCGTCACCGATAACAAACAAAACAGCCGGTTTATACCCGGGTATCGACCGCGGGGCGTGTCGGATCGATCGTCACGCCTTATGCCCACCCCAGCCGGGTAGGGAGCCACGAAAGTGTAACGTAAGATGAGAAGGGATGTTTGCTGTGTTTTCAGACTTGTGTGTAGTTATTTTCTACCTGATGGTTCAAGATACGGTTAGGAATGGAAGCTGAAACCTTATTGAAAGCTATTCACTTACTTATAGAAATAAAAAAAACATTTCTAGACAAATAACTGGAATAATGTAATCCCAATTAGAAAATTAAGTTGCAATCGTAATAATTCAAGTACTAAAATGTATTTACAAGATGTTTTATAAATTCTAACGACGTTATACACATATTATTATGCAAAATTCCTGACCAAGAAACTAGTTGCCTATGCAAACTTCGTCTCGACTCATTGAATGTAGTATATCTTTCGATATAGTCAATCGCTTGCGATGAAACAAAGCCTAAATAATTTAATAAGTTACACACAATATTATTGTATAAAAGTTATCTAAATCGATTTCATACATTTTATGTTATGCGCGCACAACTAAAAACTTCTAGATTTATTATATCTATAAATAAGTTATCCTAATTGTAGGCAAATAAAATGGGTATCGACGCATAGCACCGGTATCGCATCGGTATTGGTATCTACGCGCGCACACGCTAACACTAGTAAAGCAATCAAGATTTATTAAGAATTAATCAAAATTGTTTTTTTTTTATCCTAAAATAATCATATATTTTTAAAAATAGTACGAGAGTACTCTCTTAATTTGTCTTGACCTATTGAATGGCTATTTCATAACAAAAGTCAATGGCAAGGGTTACCTACTTTTGAACATCCCTCTTGTGTTTAATATGCATATCAATAAAAATGTAGAAACTGGGTGTTTTGTTTTATAAAAAACTAGCTTTTGCCCACAGCTTCACCCGCGTACATAAAATATAGCATATATGACTCAGGAATATAGCAGTTTTCTATCGGTGAAAAAATTTTAGCAATCGGACCAATACTTTCAGAGATTACCTCCTACAAACAAAAAACATTTTTTACGTCTTTATAATATTAGTGTAGATGGACCTGCTGATCAAAATCCACCACTTCATGCTCACAATTCCAACGTCATCATCTTCACAACGAACCAAAATATTCTCCAAATATCCAAGTCCACTAAGCATGAAACGGTTACATCACGTCACTGAGCCGCAACCATCGATCGGTCCGGTCTACGCCCGATACGGCCGGGTACGCCCGGGTACTCGGGTAGCTAGCGTACCACGCTCGATACCCGGTTCACGGCCGGGGCCTCATCAATAATGTACGCCTTTGTATTGGAGATTTGACGGTATGTTGGTGAATGTTATGAAAGGTAGAAGGTAGAATATATCGCCAAGTTGTGAAGTTTATTTGGAACAAGAGTTTATGATTTTAATGGTTATATTTTATTTGAACTTTATAATTAATGATACATATTAATGACTTAGACGGACTTAATGCCTTCTGCAACATCACAACACACCCAGGCCACAGTAAGCACACCACATTACATTGCTCGTAGAACAGGTGGTCCATGGATGCCAAAGGTTCTGGAGTGGTGACCGTAGTGGTGATGAATGTTATGAAAGATTGTAGAAGATAGAATATATCGGTATATTGTAAAGTTTTTTTGAAACAAGACAGAATGATTTAAATGGTAATTATTTACTAATACTTTATGCAAATAATATATACTAATGAAACACTGTACAAAGATGGATGTAACGCCTTAGGTAACATCACACCACAACCACAGTGACACACCACATTACATTGCACATAAAACAGATCTTCAGCCTACTGGGGTCAAGTGTCTAGATCCAAAAGGGAGGCTCGGGCCCGGTATGAAAGGCAAGAATAAACGGGTTAGGTTTTTTAGTCAGTAAGAGTCTGACACTATCTCTTGCTCCGCCCAAGGGCGGGAAATATGTCATCTGGATGATTTTTACCCATCGAAAAAAAAGGTGGTCGATGGAGCCAAAAGGTTCTGGAAAAGTGACCGTATTTTCAACGAGGCAGCATTGGTAGGTACCCACCTGATGGTAAGCAGTGATGAAATCGTTGATGACGCAAAGTTATTAGCTTTTGTTTATATCCCAAAATGTCACTAAAATGGAGATACTGTATGTACAGGCTAGATTATGAAATTTCTAGCAGCAATTGCTATAAATGATTGATTCAATTATGAAAAATCGTGAATGATTTTGTGATTTCGTTATTTGTTTTACTTTTGACTATATATAATAATAATATTTCACAACTATCACACATCGCCATCTAGTCTCAAGCTAAGCAGAGCTGGTGTATATGATCAGTAATGAGTACGGATTGAGCCCCAATTTTTTGTACTAATTTAAAAATATGTGGTTTATCTAAAAAGATTTATTAGAATTGCTAGATACTGTTTAAACAACGTTTTAATTAGTAGCCAACGAGAAAGGGTTCACTAAACTATAGACAAGTCTACTGTAGTACCCGTTAGTGTACTTTGAATTCTGAATAAAATCTGCATTTGATTAGTACTAGCGGTAAGAAATTACGCTTCACCATAGCTTTGAGTCTAGACCTAATGATGATTGAATTAATTTACTTCAAAATCATTTTCACACATTGCGGAATTTGTGTTGAAAATAATTACAGCCACACGGATCAATCTCTGAATTTAAGCAACTCAGGCCAAGTTCTGTCTGATGATGGGTTATCTTAAGATATCGAGATTTCTCCATGCCTTGGAAATACCGCTAAAGGCCAAAGTAGATCGGGACGGCATGGCAAAGTATAAAAGAGTGTCCATGGCGTTCCTTGCACGTTCTTCTCCATAGAGATCTACGCATTGGAACATGCAATTGAGCTACATTTTCTTTGACTAGCAGACATTTTGACAACTTAGAAGTGCCTGTTATTAGTCTATTTGAAATAAACGCTTTTGATTTCTGATCACACACAAAATATAAAAAAAAATCACCAATGGACATTTAAACAGTCATATCGAAATAGACATACGGCATTAATGACCGCTATATACGCTAGGGTATACCTGACAGTTTTGCCTGTACAGTTGAGTTATACAGGTAAATCGGAGCGTGTTTGCACAACTGTATACGTTTCCATACAAGCTTACCTGACTGGTATAACTATGCAGGCAAACCTATCAGGTATACCCTAGCGTGTATGGCTACCTAAATGATCCCCATAGCATAGAATAGAATAAACTTTATTGTACACTATTTATTATATTAACTAATATTTGTATACCAATCATTGGTGAAACATGTAGAACTTATGTACTGAATTCAACATCCTCATTACCATGTTTCTGGCAAATAAAGTACTTTGACTTTGACTTCACCAAAATAGTAAGAATTTCACAGAAACTTAAACCTATGTGCACAGCGGCGGTCTTATTGCTGAAAGCGATGTCTTCCAGACAACCTTGGGATGGAATATAAGAACTTAAACTAAAAAAGGGGGTAGTCTGCGGGAAAGGGAAAATTAATTAAGGATACCATCGCGTAGTATTGAAAGGCTCATCATGAGTGCTGCTATGATATACTTGCAAAATTATTCAAAAGAGTCGCTGCAGCCTCAGAACTCAAAGAGCAACTGAAAGATCTCTTGCCTGGTGGGTTGTAGTGAATAAGAACCGAACACTACCTCTCACTCCACCTAGAACAGGCGAAGCTATTTTATGATATACCACCTCCAAAAAATTCTCCAGCGAATGCTTAACTGTCTTGCCACTAGCCTTACTTTGGAGCACACGTCTCACGTAATATTACTGAAACACCTTCCAATAAAAAAAGTGTAATAAACTGTTATTATTGAAATCCTCAAAACGATGTTTCTCTTTGGTGTCCTATTAACTCCAACAGGGTAACTTGAAAACTAAAACTCAATTTTTCTTCCAGGTCACGGCGGAGTAAACCAACTAGGAGGAGTATTTGTAAACGGGCGACCGCTTCCAGACGTGGTGCGACAGAGAATAGTCGAGCTGGCGCACTCAGGGGTGCGACCCTGCGACATCAGCCGACAACTGCGCGTGTCGCACGGCTGCGTGTCCAAGATACTGTCGAGGTGAGTACCAACGAAGATTGGGAGAGTTTTGGTGGTGTTTAGGTACGCGGTTTTGTAGAAAATTGGTCCTTTTGGTCCTGCATCCCTAGCCAAGTTGATAATTTGCAATCGCTACCGCTACTAGTAGAAAACTTCAAATATACGGAAATGGCGTCATCTCAACGCTCAGTCAAGTCGTCAGAACAAAGAACGACGCAAGAAAAACGGTTGTAACTTGGCTAGGGGGACTGGTATCTTAAATGCGTTGTCAGAACTGTGTAAAAGCGCATTATTAACCTCAAGTTTTAGTAACACCTGTTGAGAAAGAGGACTGACTCCCAGATACTGCAAGTGCGGACTTGCAGACGGTAAGTAACGGGTAGATCGCCGTCTCGCTGTATAAACACACATCTTTCTACCGTAATCCACCACACGGGCCCAGTGTGTGGTGGTGGATGTCAGTTTTCTTCGAATTTTTGGCTTGCCGTTATCTTCACAATGTTCACCTTCACCGTTTTGAGAGCAGTGGTGATGAAATAAATTACACAGAGTAATCCTGGTTGGATGGACCCTCGTAAGTCGGGGCCATCATCATTGGGTCACCAATGCTCTCCATTGCATTTCATTCGGCTTCCCATAAATCTCATCTTAGTAAACTACCTGTAGCAGTAAACTCAGTCTTCTACCTACCATACCATCCTTTAATTACCTACAACGTGTATTAACCCCACCCACACTCACACACCAATTTATAGAGGAGGCACTTACCTGTGTGTGTGCCCCCGTTCCGCGCAATAACTCCGGCGTGTGCGCAGGTCCCCTGCCGCTAGACAATACGCTTATGTCATTTTCTTTTGTTTCGTGTTCTGTTACTAACTTAGTGGGGTTCCGTCGAGTCATAAAGAAACGGTTGATATTATTTTGAAGCAAAAAAAATGGTCAAATATACTCATTTACAGAATAAAAACATATCATAGCGCAAACAATACATTTAAATAAAAAATTAAAGTGAAACCTAAATAAATAAATTAAAATAAAATAAATTGTAATCAAATTAAATAAATTATATTCAAATAAAATAAATAAAAAATAAATAAACTCTTTTTTTCTCTTTGATACTAAGTGGTCGTTAAGAGTTCCATTCGTGTGTTGTGCTAGTGGGATTTAGTCGTTCAATAGTACAAAAATACAATATGCCAAGTACAAAATACTGGACGTTTTTGTATGAGAACTAATGAGCAAAGTATTTCTTCAATTCTTTATTGTACAAAGTGATTTGAATAATTCATGGACAAGAAGAGTTTAACTCAACAATGACTATTCTCACACTAGATCTTTGAGTGATAGAGAGAAAGAGAGAGATGATATTCAATGTTAAGATCCAGTTTAAAATATAAACCTATATAAATAAGTCTTTCTCTGTTACTCAATGGTTTGCTAGGAGTACACTCATTGTTTATTTAAATTTTTGTGTTCAAAAAAGTCTTTCTCAAGGTGGATCGATGATATGGTATGTGTCGTGTGAAACCGATGAACGCGAGACACATAAGACCGTTTATTGTAGCTACACTTGAGGGAGCCCAGAGTCCAACAGTGGACATCTTTCGACTGAAATGACAATGATAGTGAAATAAGAAATAATAATAATTTAAGAAGTAAAATTAATTTTAAACCATTCCACCATTTTTTTTATTAAAATTTTTATACGGAACCATCGCTCATTTAATAGCATACCACTCAGTATCTCCGAGCTACATCTAATTGGCTCTTTTATAAATAGCAAAGTATATCTCTACATCGAATGATGACTGTGATTCCGTTACAAAAAATAGACGATTTATATGACGGAACTTGCAATATGATTTGATATGAAATTAAAGTCATAACTATGAGTGTGATTTATGTTAGCATTTCTCAAGTCACTGGAAAATTTAAGAGATTTTATATTTTATAGATCAAAATCAGGCAGTATATTTTACTTCATTCTAACGTAGAACATGTGACTAGAATAATGCAATTCCCTACACATCTTAACTTGACTGGTTGCGGACTTGCGGACGGTGAGCAATGAATAGCTCCGACTGTTCGGTAACCATTCGGTCCGAGATCAAGT
This sequence comes from Mythimna albipuncta, assembly GCA_929112965.1. Lineage (NCBI taxonomy): Eukaryota > Metazoa > Arthropoda > Insecta > Lepidoptera > Noctuidae > Mythimna > Mythimna albipuncta. The sequence continues at coordinate 14,146,218 of OV815983.1, read as the reverse complement.
CGTCGACGTTGCGTAGTATTCCACGCCACCAAGGAGATGTGAGCAAAATTGTAGGGGCCCAGCAGGATCGAAGCCTACTGGAGCCAAGGGTTTTACGAAAGAGAACCCCGGGGCGCTTGAACGAAGGCAAAGAAGGAGCAAGAGTGGGTTTTAGTCATTATTTATCTATCAATTTAGAAGCCGAATCTGATCATACTACTTTCAGGAAATGCGTTTATAATATTACGTGTTACATGTACAAGAAGTCCAAAGAACAATCTGAGTGCGGAATGGGAGTTCTTTTTACGTTAACGCGATTGAAACGTCACCGCGTTTCGCTGTCTCATTGGTTAAGAGCTTGGAGCGGGCCAATCGGAGCGCCGAACGTCATAAACGGGTCGACTGGATCAAATTAAAAACAATTCGCACTAAGTAATCTGATTTACATGAAACATAAAATTACATATTTTATCAATCATATCTTTTTTTCTCTCACTTTAACGACCAAACCATTTCAAATCAGAAAGTAGTAAAAGCCAGTTAATTATAACCGCCAGTTAAAGAGTTCCAGTTAAAACTAATTATTTTAACTTAACAATGTAACAGCTGAGTTAAATGCTCATCGTTTGTGGTAAACCAATGTTAAACAGTGTAGCTCTGTCGGTTAACTGTGGCAGTTAATTTGAGCTTAGTTAAATATAATGGGTGTATTATTTAACCAGTGTTTATGCTTGTTTTGTATGCTGCTGATAGTGGTATTTTTTAAAGTGGTGCTTTCTCCCGCTCTGGGGCGGAGCATGAGGGCTTGTCAGAGTTTTCTATACGTATGTTCCGTTCGCCTAGCGTTTCAGAACCCCGTGATTCCCTCTGGGAAGCCAATCCTCAAATAGTATTTAAGCATAGTTTTGAATAACTATAAATAATGAGAGTCTTTATTACTTACTAACTTTTGCCCGTGGCGTCGCCCGCGTATATAAAATGTAGTCTACCCTATCCTACTCTACCCTACTCTACACTACTCTACACTACTCTACTCTACACTACTCTACCCTATTATACCCTACAAAACTTCACATAAACCATCAACTAAATAGTCCGAACAAAGCCTAAACATTTGTTTTGGATAAGTGAGCCCGTTCTTGAGTTATAAAATTACAACGAAAAGTGGCATTGATTTTTATATAGATTAATAAGATGTACTCAATTCATTGCTAAACTATTAACTTTCATTCAATTCCATATTAAAATTCAAAATGGAAATGTCTCCATTATGTTTTAAATCCCGCAATGATCGGCCAGCACAGTGGCGGCCATTATGCGAGGCTCTCTGGTACAGATGATTTGACGATATTATACCGATATAGCTGACAATGACGCGAATGGAGCGCCGGGACTCGAGCTGACCATTGTCCGATTTAAATTGAAAACTGCGAGCAGTGATGGGTTGTAAGGGGATTTTCGCGGGATGTCACGGGATTTTTTAGGTAGGATTTGAAGCTGCATAAGTTTTACTTTGAAGTGATTGTTGTTTGTTAATGTTTAAATGTCTGAAAAAAGATCTGTAATCTAAATTCCTAAATATTTGTACTTTTATTTTAGACATTAACTATAGATTCTATTATACATCTAAAGTAATCACATAGATCTGCAAGAAAACACAAACTTACGCAAAGTAAATATTTTACTGATTCCAAAATCAAACTAAACTTTTCATAAAGTCATAAGTCATTTATTTATTCGTTTATCCATAGATCGTAGATTAAGAAAGGAAAAAAAAGAAAAAACACAAAAACAAATCATAAAAATGTTTTTTTATTCAGCTCAAACAACACTATTGTGTACTATACAATAACAGAAACATGCGCAACAACACGCAAATAGTAAAAAAGGAGCAGACTACAGAAAAGAATATACAATACAAAAGATTATACATACATAAAATAATACAAAATCCACCCACTCATAACAACACCTCAGCTACACTTCCACACATCACCATATTAAGCCCAGCAAATCAATCGATACAATCCCGGGATGCCCATCCCTATTCCCCCGGCTCGCGTCGAACATTCGCTTTTCAATTTATCCCGCTCGTGCAATTCAACCCTATGTTTTGTTTTCAGTCTCCCACTGGATTCATTTTTGTCTTAATGACAATGTTTCTGTATTTGTGTTGGGGATCTGGGATTTAAAGAATGTTCTGTGGGGTTGATGGGGCAGGACAGCTTGGTTTAAAAATGAGAGGGATATATAGGTCAGTTTGTTGTTAAGATAAGAGTTTTTTGAAGCAGAATCAAGTCTTTGAATATCAATTTGTTTTGGAGTCTATGAGCAAACAGTCATATGTAAAAAAGGAAATAAAGTTTTTTTTTTAATTATTTGGTCTCCTTTGATGTTGGAAGTTATTATACTAGAACTCTTCATTTCTGACATATTTTGTGGCAAAATCTGTTTATCCTGGCTAGATTTTCAGTAAATAACTAGCAATACTCAGATAACTAACAGCCATCGTCGACCACATCATTGCTTACCGTCAAGTAAGACGATGGTCTAACGCGAGTTTATAAATAATAATTAAAAAAAACTTTGAAGGCAGTTAGAGATTGATTATTATTATTTCTTGTTGAAGTACCAACCTTATTTATTTTTCCGACAGTGACTCAAATATCTCTGGGCAATAAATACTGGACACAAAATTTATACCACTCTTGTTTAAAGCACATTGTACTGGGTCGCCACGGTCTGTGGAACATCGGCGCACGCGCATGTATAGTGCGATTGTCATAGAGCTCGGAGACGCTTCACTGACCATTGCTGGAGACAGTATTGTCTATACTTTCCATAGAATCCTAGAGAATCCATGATTGCCATCGCTTTTGAATGACTTCATCAGTATTTATATCATCTACGAGATCATTCGAAAGAGCTACCGTGGTCTTAGAACTCAGAGCCAGGTGAATTATAGTCAGTAAAAGTGTGATGTTCTGTGCCATCATCTTCAACAGTTGGATGGTCACCACAATGCTGCGGTCCCGTCTTACATCCATCGGATTCCTGCAACCTTCATCAAGAGGGCTTCCAACCTCTTCTCCTTTTGACTGTCGCCACCCCAGAACCTATCGGTTTATTGACCATCTGCTCTGCTAGCAAGGTTCCCTGCTTACCGAAGTCTAGCAATTCTTCTGGCTATCATAGGTGAAATATCCTATATTGTCTCACTCAGGGCATAGACCTCCTTCTCCCTTTTCAAACAATTCTTATTTCTGCTAGTTCATACAAGTCCTTTCGGTTGGAGTTGAGCTGGTCTTGCTATTTTTGTCTTTAAAAATTACACCCTGTTGCGACCATTTTGCCTATTTTCGCTGGCACGAGTATAGTGTTTTTGGCACTTCTATGATATAGTTTATGGTAGCGTATAGATCACCTGGAATGCGTTTTTGGAGCACCAATGGTACGATAGGAATTAGGAAATAGTTTGAAACTCGGCTCCACATCAGTAATCTGAGATAGACCCTGGCATGTAGCCCCATTTTGCGAATTATAGGTACATCAGATCCTCCTAATTTGGTTCTGAGACAGTTCTGGAACTTCCAAATGGAACACAGAAGATTTGAACAGGCAGAAAGAAAATACCACGAATAGTCCTATCGTAGAAAATACCCCGAATTAGTACTATCGTCTCTATGGACGATTCCGTGGTCTATGGTCTCAATAATGCGCGTGAGTTATATCGCACCGGGGAAGTTCTTATACGGAAACAGAATGACTGACGTTCTACGCTGCGTGATATTATTATGTGTGAGTGTTCTTAGAAAAAAATGTTTTAAGCTACTTGTAAAGTGATATACACCTTAGTTTAATTGGGCCTTTTTATTGTATTTTTTTGTGACGTTGATGGAAAATTATGAGGTCCAGTATGGCCGAAGACTACGAGTGCTTGGGTTGACTTCTGAAAGGGAAACCCAGGGTTCTGGAACGCTAGTCAAAAATGAACATGGGTGAGGTTTTCGTCAGTAAGTCTGACCTGTTCCCCTGATCCGCCGTAAAGCAGGAGAAATCAGTGGATGATTTCAAGTAACTGATTTAAAACTTTTGTAACCATTAAAAGAACCATGGGGTCTTATAGACCAGTCTGATTCGAAATATGAGTGCTGTCCTCTCTCCAGAACATAGACTCCACTTCTGGAATGCCAGTAGGCTCATATATTCACATACACCTTCACTTTAGGATCTGATGAACGCCACTGACAATGAATGATGTTGGCATGATGAGTTGGACTCCTTCTCAAAAGAACTTAGTAATGGGTCTGTACGAGCTCATAATATCTGAGAACTGAGTAATAATTTCACCGATAGTCGTGTCTGCCAATGACTTAACACTCACACGCTTCGACCAACACTTCAGAAGGCTCTCGGTAGGCTGCTGGAACATGGCTCGTATTGTCAGGAGGTTCTTTTCTTTGGAGCCCTGACTGCTGGTAGCTTTAACCCTGTTTCCGAAGCAAGCGAGCTAACGTAAATGCTCCTATTACCGCCAGTTTTAGCTGTCTTAGGATTCACTTTAAAAAAATAGATATAAGCTGTAATGTTAGGAAAGGTGTTATAATTTATAATTAATCTCAGCGAAGTATTCTTTGCAATTCAGTACTTAAATTCAATATTCAATAACACAATATTTACTAAATAATTATTTAATCCAAAAGAGTAGTTGATTCTATTACCGACCCATAGAATGCGGCAAGATTCTATTACCGATTTTTCTGCTTCTTTTACCGACCGCTACGAAGTTGTCACTTCTTCTACACTATTAAATAAAATAAAAAATTGTTTTTAAGGTATGTATTATATAATAGCAATAGTTAGAGATCCACATTATTACAATATGAAAATAATTATTTATTGCAACGCATAAAGCACTTATTTTTTGTTATTTTAATTAATTAAAAATATAATCAGTCCTAGAAAACAGTCTTCAAACAATTAAATGCTTACTTTTTAATTACCTACATACTAATAAGATGTTATGAATTAGTAACAAAATATTTTTATCCGTAATACAATCACAAAATAATTTCTCTTGTCACGCAGAGTTGTTCTCGGTATGCCATAGGTTTTTGGAACTTCATATAAGCTGGTCCCTTCATTTATAGCTAGAAGCACAGCTTCTAGTTGAGCAGAGGCGTACTGCTTGCGCTTCTGCGGCTCCATGATTCTATAAAAGAACACAATCTTTAAAGAGATATAGAATTTAATTCTTCGAAAGAAGCTTTAAAAAGTTACATGGCCCCCATTCTGTCCCGCCATTTTTATTTGATTTCAAATCATATAAAATATAGCCAATGCCATGAAGCCATGAATGAAACTGGATACTACATTTTTTTTGTGTACTGTAATATTACCAAATATATCATCACAGCTGCGAGTCGGTAATAGAATCAAGTAAGAAGGTTACAATATTCTATTAGCGACCAATAAAATTAATAATAAACAGATAAAATATCCGCTTTATGGTATACTGTTAAATTCGATCTCATTGCTATATTTTTGCTTTCAATGTCAGTTAGTCTTTAATTCAGATAATACAGGTAATTTACAGTATAATATCATTATAATAATAGAGATATTGTCTAACGTTGAATCGAGTTTTACACAGAAACTTTAAGAAATAGCTTTGTCGTTAATAGATCTAACGAAGTAAAATAAATTTAAGAATTGAATAAGCAAAAATTTAAATCAAATGAGGTAGTTTATAATAGATATTATTTTAAAATACTAAATGTTCTCAAAATTTTAACAACGCCATGGGTCGTTATTAGAATCAAGTTTTGAAATTTGGATTCTATTACCGCCTTAAATTAAAACATGATTTTATAATATAAAAACAAATAAAAAGTATTATATTAAAAGTTAGTTTAGAAAACGAATATATACGTTACAGTTGTAATGTGATTGCAAGAAAACAAATCCATTTTTAGGGTGTTATTTTCCTTAAGTAATATTTAGGTGTACTTACGTGGCTGGAGACGTGACACTATGAAAAGTGCGTCCGCTTCGGGCGCGTCCCACTCAAAGTCAAATTATTTCTTTCACTGGCTATCTAAACACACAAACTTTACTCTTTTTGTCGTCCAACAAAAATACGTAACTAATTTTTAAGGTATGACTTTTCTGGAACCCTATTTTATGTCTAATATGAGTGATTTAAAAATTAGATCGTTAATAGAGTACACATTTTAGGGGGTCGTTAATAGGAGCTTTTACGTTAATAATATATTTTTATATTTTGGAATGGTTTTTTTTTATCTATATTTCAAATTCGACACAAGAATTTTCAGTTTTAAAAGTGTGATTATTTTTTGCATTATAAAGAATACTGATATTTTTATGTTTCCGTATAAAAATACCAGTATTCCTTGTTAGCCCTAAAATAGCACAGACAATCATCTCGATGACCTAAAACTCAAAACAAACATAATTACAATTTATTTCATAAAATAAATCAACGCACGCTCACAAACGGAAGCGGCGTCACGCTTTCTGCGCAGGCGCAGACCGATGTAAAAACTAACTAATTATTAAACAGACACAGGACTGTATAGCACTTTCATAATGCTCTTCTTGTGTGGTGAGCTGGTTTTATAGGGGAACAGCAGAATTGTACGTGGAGAAATATTTTCACTTAAAAATATAGATATTGTAGTTAAGTAGGTAAAAAATTGATTCCGTGAATTGAACTACAGACACAGTTCAGATTTTGTTTTATAACTAAAAACATAATAGTAGGTATATAATACAATAAACTTTATTATACACCAAAAAATAACAGAACTTATAATACTAGCTTCTACCAGCGACTTCGCTCGCCTAGCATAGCATAGTCGACCTTATAATGTTCCCACTGTTGGGACTCAGGCCTCCTCTCTAGGAGAGGGAATGGGCTGTAATCCACCACGCAAGTCCAGTGAGGGTTGGTGGATGTCACATGCCTTCGAATTTTTTAGTACATGCAATCGTTGATGGTACAGTTCACTAGTTTATGAAAAGCCTATTTCAGTCCAGCCTTGAAAACATCTAAATTGTAATCAGACTTTCGCTATAATATCCAAAACCTAATGTACAACTGGCAATGTGACAAATATGTCAATAGTCGCCTTTTCACAACTTGCTGTTTAATAAAGCAGAAAATTTAAAACTACTTGTGCAAATAAAAGTATAAATTATCGAATTACCGCTTGTCACTTGTCAAGACAGTTTGTTAATATACCCAATACGAAATAGGAAGAAAATAGTCTATTTATGTCACACAAAGTTACACTGGTCCGCATAAATTCTGGGTCACTAATAAAAAATATAATAGTTTCTTAAATATATACTTCAGTTTCACGAATTCATCTTATTCGTGAAACTGAAGTATGCTCGTCGACCACATCACGCTTACCATCAAGTGAGACGGTGGTCAAGCGTGAGCCTATCAATAAAAAATAATGTTATAGACGACTGATGTTTGAACGATATTTTGTTTTAATTCATTCATTAAACCCCAAGCGAACACTGACGTTTGCTCTCTCATTATCTTTCTTTCGTGTCTCTAATTACGTTATTCGAAAGGTTAAAAACTAAACTTGCACAAATAATACCTCTTGAGATTTATAATAAGTACATAATTACTAAGCCACTTAACGTAATAAGCCTCATAAAGTTCCCACTGCTGGGACCTTTTCTCTATAAAAGTTAATATCCGTTCTCTACCACTGATCCAGTGCAAAATAGTAGATGTCCCGTGTCTTTAAATTTTAATTCTAGAACAAGCTGATTTTCTCACGATATTTCCCTTCTTAATTTTGAGAGTAGTGTCATGAAATAAATTGAACAAAATAAACGACTTGCCTGGGTCTGGGTTGAACCCACGACGTACGACTTGAAAATCGGACCCACAATCATTCCGTTCCCACTACTGTCATTGGAGTAGTCTGATCTGCAAATAATGCATTTTTATAACAACAATTTTTTATAACAACAATCTATGTACAGTTTGGGAGACATCACAGTATTTCCATGTGACCCATTACTGTTGCAACTCACTATACTACGTAGATAACATGCATGTAAAAACAACAAAATCAATAACTCGCGAAAAAATTCCCTTCAATAAAATCATATCCCCATCAGCCTGTCATCATACACCATAGGTACTTAAACCGACCGCTATAAGCTACCATAAGCTACACTAAGCTGCTTTAAGCCATACTAAATTCCGTATAAACCTATTAGCTAGTACCCCCATGTACGTTGGTATCTTGATTGCCAATATGTTCGACATTGTATCAACGACAAATTGGCTATAGAAGCTCTATCGTGGAGATATTGATTTCAATTTGAGTTTTAGTTGATGGTTTAGAGGCAGAGTGTGATGAAGGATTAATATTTTTAGTAATGAGGTATCAATTGTTATAAAAGATAATTTTACACTCATTCAGAGAGTTTAAAGTCACCCCAAGAGCAATGGAAGGGGCAATGCTCGGAGTTTTATTTGAGGGCACACTACTAACAAAACAGATGATCGATGGGACCGTAAGATTCAGAAGTATACCAAAAGACGACCTGTGAGCTGGTGAGAGTCATGAGAATCCGATGGATGCGAGACTGCACCGATCGTTGACTCTATTAGCGTACGTCTCAAATGATGATGATGATGATAAATATGTCCAGTTATAATTACAGCCTCAGAAAACATAAATCTAACATTAAATTTTCTGTCATTGAAGTAATAATTTCGATATTGTGTGGGTTTTGGGCTCTTATAGCCTGTGGACCCTTTATTTTGGCATTGTTTTTGACTATTGCATAGACAAAACTATTAAATCGATTTCTTATACTTACATTTATTATAAAACGATTGTTTGGAGACTATGTGAAAGTCTTCCCACCGTGACCATCTGTATGAATGCGATAAACTGAAAAACGACTGAACAGATTTGCATACAGTCGAGAATTACAGAGATTATAATACCCAGGCGAAACTAAGGCGGGTGGCTGGCATAATATTAAGTATACTGGTATCTTTTCCGTTTTTTTTAAGGTTATTTGAAATAAAATCGCCAACAATATAAAAAGCCTAAGGTATTAAGTCCGCCTTTGTATCTTTTGTTGCATGAAGGTTTAATAAATAAATAAATAAAAAGCCTGCAAGTGCACAATCTTCTAAGTACAGTTTTACATTCTGTCAAATTTACCTACAACCCTGCCAACCCCTGCCCAGGGGTAGCGTTACTATAATGTTAGCGATCCCCCACGGATCACAGGCACCCTTGTTTTTGGCAATACGGGGGAAGTCGCGTGGAAAAGTGTTACGGTAGAAATTTGCTTACAGATTTTTAAGACTCGATTTTAATTAATTTATCCTGGAATTAATAATAATATTGATATTTATCCAATCAGGTAATTTTCATTTATTGTACAATACATATAAAAATCAGGTCAATAAATAGAAAAAAAAAACAAAAAGGCCAAAATGGCTCCTATCTTAGCATAATGCTGTGATATCATAAAAAAACAAATTAAACATCAAAATTATCTAAGTCGAAAGACGTCGTCTATTGAAACATAACCTTCTCCCAAGTGTTCCTATGATTGGTCCCGTGCGTCACGCACCTATCAAATTCCCCCAACCCGCCCCAGATCATCGATCCATCCTGTGAGAGAATAACGCTGCGTCTTCCAGTACACGATCGCCACTCTAGAATCTTTCGGCACTACCCACTTCATCTTCTTCTATATTATATCATCTTCCTGGTTTTTCCCATAGCTTGGGGTCGGCTTCCAGCCTAACCAGATGGAGCTGATTACCCGTGTTTTACATGGAAGCGACTGCCTATCAGACCTCCACTGGCCATTTCCACTAAAATGGCATTGAATTACACAGTAGTTTATAAAAAAAAAGAACTGAAATCAATACTTTCTCTCAAGCATTGTTAAAGCGACATGTTTGCGAGAACAATGTCGAATGAAGACAGTTCAGCCTTGCAACAATCATCTCCACATCACCGATTTCCTCACGATGTTTTCCTTCATCATTCTGAGAGCATTGGTGATGAAATAAGTTACACAAAGCTGGCCTGTACTCTGGTGTAACTTTTTATTGTACACGTAAAATAAATATTGAGACATGTTCCAGTTTTTTTTCAGACATTTTTCTCTTGGTAATAGAAATGCTTCATAGCGTCTCGGTGCGATTGAATATCTTTTTTAGCCCAGAGTCTTTTTTTCCTTTTCTCTTTTTGTGACAGGAAATCTTCCAAAGACTTCTCGTGCTCTAGGGTGGAGTAGGAAGGCGTGTCAGACTTTTACTGACTAAAACCACATCTGAAACTTCAGTCATCAGTTGCAGAACCAGGGTCTCCTTTTCAAAAAATCTGACGAGCATAGCTCTGCTGGGTTCTTACTCTTACTATTCCACTTACACCTGTGATCACATGAATGTGTTCCCAAACCGTTAAATGCATATGAGTTAGATGTCTATCATGGATAAAATTAAATCAATAAATAATACAATATATTTGTCTTAACAAATAAAATTTAATATTTGTGCCTCACCATTAACGACTGCACCACTGCTTACGTTTGGCTGTGATCCCGCCAAGCACTAGTTTATATCTTTAAAAAAAACTTCTCTTCTCTATGCTAGTTTCTCGTATCTAATCAAAATTTCCCTGAGTAAGATTCATTAGCTTTAAAAGAACACAAAAAAAAAACGAGCCCATGAACAAAAAGAAATATTTTTACGCATCTCAAAAATAACGACAACTCTCAAACATTTCTCTCTCTCACTATACCCGGGAGTACCACTCACTTAGGGGTGTGATCGCACCCGTAATTGACTTATCACGACGATTGTAGAGTAATGCTCCACAATGCTGTGAGTACGCACCCTAACAATAAATTGGTTAAGTGCGGTAGTCGTCGATAATCTTGTTGTTTTAAGTAATCTTGTCTTTACAAGCGTAGATAGATCTAAGAGAATGATAAGGAAGAAATGAAGTGTTTTTTCTCAAAATATAAATCAAATAACTACTGCCAGCGGCTTCGCTTGCGTGAAATTATCCCAATAGAGAATAGTTCCGAGATAAAATTGCAATACCAAAAGAATTGTTTAACAATTTTAAAAAGGTTGTATGAACTATGAAGGCACTCATAAAATCAATCGATCGATATTTAATTAACTGAAAGCTTTTCACTACTGCTGTCACATATCGACCACTCAACTCGCATCGAGAGATTTCACTAAATTAAGTATCTACCTACGTGAATAATAACCAGCTAGGACCGAGAGGTTCTGGAATGGCGACCGCTTACCAAAAGACGTAGTTTTAGTTAGTCTTCCTACAAGATGAACTGATAGAGATAACCTGGTAAGGGTTACGAGAATACGAAACGCACACGACCAGTCCCTCAACAACTGAGTTCCCACGTTGTCGTCGAGGTGGGGTTTGTGTGTCTTAGTGATCTTGAGGGCTTTGCCGGTAGAGCTACTCGTGCCAAAAGGCCTCAAGTGAGAGACCAGACTAAGAGAAGCACACCTTGTGCCCACACTTAGGAGTTGCACATGTCCTACAGTTGAAATCTTACGGATGAAATGATAGTTGGTAAAAATTGGTCTTAAAATACGCCAACTACATTCAATAAACCTTAGTGAGAAATTGAAATTAAGCGCGTCTACGGTTTAACAGAAACATTACACGCAAAAATTCTGTCATAAGCACCAATATTCGCTACTAAAAGACCAAAAAATCACACCATATTGCAGTTCATAGCCAAAACAATAATAAGCAAGTGTCCCTCTACCATTGTACCATCACGCCCCTGTCCTAAGGGACTTGGCATTAGCAGAAGATAATTAAATTCGTCGGACAAAATAACAAGACTGGTATTATGACAATTGGATTTGATTCTCCATGAAGGGTGTGCCCTTTTGTCGAGGATTTTTGATTGAGTTTTAGTGATATGGAGAACTGGTAATTTTTATTTGGTTAATGGTTTCCTGTGCAGTGATGAGAGCAGTGGTTGCCGAGTGGTAATGGCTCCGAGTTACGAATTGTAGGTCGCGGGTTTAAACCCTGCTAGGCGAATTACTTTGTGTAATTTATTTCATTACCATTGCTCTCAAAACGGTGAAGGAAAACATCATGAGGAAACTGGCATTTCCTAGAACCAAAAGAAAATATGCAACATTCACCAACCCGCACTGGGTCCGCATGGTGGATTACGGCATATTCTCTCTCCAAGAGAGGAGACCTGAGTCCCAGCTGATGATGATGATAAATCGTGTCCTGCAATCCAAAACATAAATCCGTGAAGTGAGGCAGAAGGCTGAATGCGTAGGCCCAAAAACCACAAGATCGGTGCCCTGAAATTACACGACGGGATCGCAATAGACCGCGATAGCAGGCGTGATGACTTAGATGTCTTCGTTAGAAACTGCTAAGAAGCAGCCCAGAGCCGAGAACAATGTACGGAATGAAGGGAGGCCTGCTAAATATAATAGTATTAATGTAAAAATGGAGTTCATAGTAATTGTCATTATAGTTTCTTGGCTTCAAAACGACCTCATCTTAGGCTAGGATATGTGTTTCAATTCGTTAACTATGAAAAACTTTGCCCGCTTGCATCAAAATGTACTATTACAAACTTTCCTGTTCCTAACTCCTCATCTGTCAAATCAAATTTTACGACGATAGTGATTTTTTAGTGGTTGGAAATCATCTAATGACCTCTCCTGCTTCTGTTTACGGTTCAAGATCATGGGTTCCCCTTTCGAAAAACCCATGGCCCAGTAGGCTTCGGATTTACTCGTCATCCGCGCCCAAACTTGACGATAGTGATATTAAGATACATAAACAATTTTACATCGACCTGCTCTTTCTAACTCCATCTCTCTTCTACAGGTACTACGAGACTGGCAGCTTCAAAGCCGGCGTGATCGGAGGCTCCAAGCCGAAGGTCGCCACCCCTCCGGTAGTTGATGCCATCGCCGCATACAAGCGCGAGAACCCGACGATGTTCGCGTGGGAGATCAGGGACAGACTGCTGAGTGAGGGGATCTGCAGCCAGGATAACGTGCCTTCAGTGTCCAGTATTAATAGGTAAGGGTACATTGTACTTCATAAACATGAAGTGGTATTTTCTGCAACCTTTTTTCTATTTCCATCCAGGGGCACTACCACGAGCCCTTAACGCAATCCATTTGACGAACTAAACTAAACTCTTAAGAGCCGGTTGTAGTCATAGACTATTTTGTAGGCACTGGCCGGATTTCGTCATGTCGCCTTCGCGGCCCCGTAACAGCGATTTTATTTTCACAATAAAAAATTTGGTAAATATTTAAGATGTTTGTTTTTACCAGGACCCTTTTAAAAAACAAGCTGTATTATTATTTTACGTAATTTTTTTAAATATTTCCGTGACGTAATCTCGTAGATATACTCGTACCGTAGACTCGTACACTTTTGAAATCGTAAATTAGCATCAGATTCGTGTTTTTTTTTATTTATCTAAGCGATTAATATAAATGATGTTTTGATTTTATTAAAATTGACCATAAATAGGGTTGGCTTCATATATTTTTTCAAGGTGAGCTCTTTAACATTTGTGGATTTCCAGATGTTCAAAAAAGTTAAAAATTAGTAAAACCTGGCCTTAAAGGTATACATACTACTATACTATAAAATAACGAAGCAAAAAAATCGCGTTTGTTATATGGAAGACTCACTTAAATATTTATTTTAATTTGTTTATAGTATTTGTTATTATAGCGGCAACAAAAAAACCATCATCTGTAAAAACAACTGTCTAACTATCACTGTTCATAAGATACAGCCTGGGGACAGACAGACGGACAATATAGTCTCAGTTATAGGGTCCCGTTTTTACCTTTTCCCTTTCACGGATCCCTAAAAAGGTATCGGGAGAAAGTTCTCAGCCGTTTCGAAACGGCTAAACATACTGAACTGTACCACAAAACAATAGTTTTTATGGATTTAGTTACTCTGAATGTAGTAAGAATAACAATGATGCTAAAAGTAACCATTGGGCTAAGTTCTCTTTCTTGGAAAGTTTATCTTGTATTGTAGTTTGAACTCTAAATGGTTGAGCGTACGGTGGAGTTTGGTTTGTAACGTAAAGTCACGGAGAAAAATACTTTGTGCGGCCATGAAAAAGTGTTTTGTATTTTTTTGGATTGTGCAAATTTTTTGTCTATAGTAATATTAATTATAGATAAGAAAGATTTTTTTTTTGCTTGTTTGTTTATATGTTATGATTGAACTGTAAAACTAATGGGCCGATTTTAAAAATTCTTTCAGCAGTAGAAAGCTACTTTATCACTGAGTAAAATAGGTCTATACAAGTATTTTTTATTTTCACGCGGGCCAAGCCGCAAAAGCTATTATTAAATATTATTTTATTTAATAAAAAGTAACTTTTTGCAATGACTGGTTACTAAAAACGAGAAAGCATGAGAACTCTATAATTCGTTGCTAATTTAGAAAATTAAAAATAAATATTTGAAAAAACGAGGGAATTATAACAAAAATAGAGCTTAAATAAAAAAATATAACACAAAAAGTTGCGCCCAACGTGGGGCTCGAACCCACGACCCTGAGATTAAGAGTCTCATGCTCTACCGACTGAGCTAGCCGGGCTGTGACTGGGATGTTGAAAATTACGTTGACAATTCCTGTGACATTAGAACCTGGATAAAAAATACAAAAATGTGAAAAATAAATGTGTGAACGAGATAAAAGTTATTTTTGGACTAAATTCAAGGTCAACAAGCATTCCGATAGTAAGCTATGTGTGAATAAATTAAATGATATAAGTAGATTACATTAACTACCTACTCGTAAATTATCTATTTTTAAGTTTATGAAGTAAACAAGTAAGTAAACGAGCAAAAATGCAACTATTTGGCAGTTTCCTGACGCTGGTTTTCAACCGTAGGTTAAGTTGAAAACCAGCGTCAGACAATTGAGAGTTTCAACCGAACTTTATTGAGAAAATATAGCTACTACTACTAAAGAAAATCACACCAACTTTCCCCAACTCGCACTTTTCATGGCCCATCAAGGGGTTGCGTGATCAGAACCGGAAACGACTCGGATGGGGGCGCAAAGATGGCGCACCGGAAGTAGAGACACGTGCTCTCGCGCTCCCGGACGTCCTTGCAGCCATTGAATTATTATTCACATATAACATCTCTACATTATTGTAGAGATACTCCTTACTTTCACAAAACTTCTCTATGGTATAGAAATGTTGAGTTGGTAGAGTCAGTCGCTCTATATTTTTGGTTTTTCTATGATTAGTTATGGATGCTGTTTCCGGCTACAAGGGTTTTCGATTAGTATTTTTGATGGAAACTTCTATCCATTTAAATATATTTAGATTATTAATGGTTGTAATTCAATAGATATATGTAATAGTCTGTTTGATTTGTCTGAGTGAGCTATTGCAATATATTTCCTTCCCACTCATATTTACTTCCCTACTGCTGCTATGGGGCAGATTATGGAATCTACTCAGTATTGTTTTTAATATTATTACCTGTTGTAATCAGGTCATCACTAAGCCATAAAATAAGTAATTCTCTTCTGCAAAAACTTCTGGATTTTTCGAGTCCACCATTTCTTTTCTTAACACTTAATATTATTATCTTCTACTAAGACTATAGTTATTCTAAAAAGATTCATAATTAGGATATATTTTAGAACATCTCACTTATAAGCACAAAACGTTTTGGGAATGTATACATTTATGCGTGCAGTTAAGTTTTTTATTTTGTTTATTTTTTGGCGGGGAAAATCATCCTATGACAACCCCTGCTCTTGGGCGGAGCGGGAGATAGTGTCAGACTCTTACTGACTAAAAAACCTACCCCATTCCTTCAAGCCTTGATGGGATTCCTGATAACTGTAACTTAAAAGATTTATGAAGAGTGAATAGGTTACTTCTAGGCAAGAGTCCTCCAGAGCTCCATCGTCGACCACATCATCGCTTACCATCAGGTGAGATAGTGATCAAGCGCGCCTATAAATATCCATAACAGAATTAACACATTATAACACCATCCATTTAACTTTCCATAAATTGCCACATTAACAAACAATTTCCTAAACCTACAGATAAACAAATAAAGATAACTCACCCTAAATTAATAAACGGTAGCATAACAGATCAAATAAAAAGATTAAACGCGTCGACATACTAATAACCGGGAATTGATAAAAGTCCCCATAATCTGGGGAGAATTATCTTATCTGGCAACACGCAATTAGCCGCGGATTTAAGCTGGCAACACTTGAGGCTGAGTGCTTCCCGGATATATCTTTTAATATTCATTTCCATGATAAAATTTGAATGGCAGGAAAATAACGTCGTTGTGTTATGAAATTATTTTTATACTAGCTTTTGTCCGCAGCTTGGCTCGCCTACAAAAAATATAAAAAAAATACCAATCGGACTAGTATGTTCACAGAGAGGTAAAGTTTGTTTTTTTTTTAATAAGGTAATCTCCAACAAACAAAATAAAAAACAAACAACCTCTTTATAACATTGGTGTAGATAATATATATAGAGAAAGGGGCGACCTTTGTCCTACAGAAGGATAAAAAATATGCTGCTAAAAATCTATTGAGATACATTTTTAATTAAATGTATCTCAAAAGATACAAAAGTATTTTTTATTAATAATAATTTTACCCAGCCTCGTAAGGTTGCAAAATTTATAAGTATGATTGTCTTTTCCAAATACATTTCTGTCATTCAACTGTCACTGTTGTTTATCAATGATTTGAAACTGATACCTCTTAAAGCCTCATTTGTCCCTAATCTCAATAATAACCCCTTACTCACTGGTCTATCAAAATGTACTCGTAAGTGCAGAACGCCGTGGGGTGCAATGGGGTCCATTATTGAACAATAAGCCACGGTTATTGGTATCAATATAGTTCAGAGGGGTGGCTCAATCGTATTACTTTGAATTTTTATGATAAATTTTATAGTAGAAAAAATTATTGGTTTGGTTTTTCTTACTCATTTTTTTTTTCTTAAAATTTAATATATCATGTTGAGGTAGTGGTCAAGCGTGAGCTTATTAACAATAAAAATAAAACCTCAGTAATATTTTCACTATCATAATTATAAACAAAAACATTAAAATATTTTGTTTATGAAACTGACGATGAATGAAAAAATTACACTGCAAATATATTTAAATAATTTAAATGGAGAATTATAAAAAAGCTAATCCTATTATGCTTATAATAAGCTAGGTGATAACAAATCTTTAATAATAGTGTAATTATTGAAACTAACTCTCTCACCTCATCTTCAATACAACCAAATAATAAAACTACAAACAAAAATAAAATTCCATAATCATAACGCATCAAATGTAATCAAAAGTGAAAAATACCAAAACACAGGAGTCAATTTTAAAATCATCCCTTCGCAATACAAGGGCGATTCCCACCCCGGCACGCGGCCGGCACGCGGTCAGCACGCGGCCCGCACGAATACGACACGGATGCGGCACGTGATCGTAATGTAGTAGTGACGGAACTCGGAATAGACCGCATGCAACCCAGTGGTGACCATTTGAGTGGAAGTGAGAAGTTTTGGAAAAAGTGTTTATGGAGTAATTTTGTGTATGATGACTGTCGAGTTAAGATTATTGTTTAATCTAAAGACTTTATTAATGAGATAGGAAGTAAAATATAATAGACTAGCTGTCACCCGCAGTTTCACCCGCGTACATTTTTTTTTTTTTTTTTTTTATCTGTTATAAACTAGTACTTGACTGCGATCCCGCCTGATGGTAAGCAGTGATGCAATCGTTGATGGTGAGGCGCACTAGTTTATTAAGAGCCTATTCACTCTAGCCTTGTGAGTGAGAGTGTAAGTGACATAAAATGTCACTTAGGAATAAAGCAGCTTTCTATCGGTGAAAAAAATTTTGCAATCGGACCAGTACTTTCAGAGATTACCTCCTACAAACAAAAATAAAAACTTTACCTCTTTATAATATTAGTGTAGATTTAAACATTATTAGTTGATTCTTAAAGTATATCAACGTTAACGGTTTTCGGGACAGATTTTTTTTTTTTGGGCAAGTTTGCGTTTAACCACGGGCGCTCACCTGATGGTAAGCGAATGTGACCGACAATAGAGCATGGTTGCTTAGAAGTAACCTATTTACTCTTGACTTAACGGCCCATAAGTTGTAGCTATCAAGAAACACTGACTCCAGCAGGGAATAAATGAATACCACTAATAAATCTATAAGAATATGATTGCATGAAATCTTAAGTAAAACCTACCAAAATGTTAAAAACCTAAAAGAAAGAAGTTAACTAAAAATCAACTGCTGGCACATACCTTAACAGTAAAAAGAAAAATAAATTATCATGTTTTAATTTGAAAAAATATTAGATTTCTCGCTTTGGATGGAGCAATAGTTTTGCGACACGCCCGTCAGATTTTTATGACTAAAACCCACATAGGTCGTTTTAGTTGCTTTTTGTATTACAGGACCGCGGTTACTCTTTCAAACGTCCCGTATATCATTAAAAAGATTTTAATTAAGTAGTCCTCTCAGTGGCTTGTATAGCGTTTGATAAACTGAGGGATAGCAGATTATTCCCATAGTAGTTGTAATTATTTAACTGCAATAAAAAATGCCCCGACTCCCAGTGGTAGCGGCCTCGACTTACGAGTTGTAGGACACGGGTTTAAACTTAGTCAGGCGCTTTACTTTGTGTAATTTATTTCATACTGCTCTCAAAACGGTGAAAGAAAACATCGTGAGGAAACCGACATGTTCTAGAGCCACAAAAATTCGAAGACATGTGACATCCACCAACCTGCACTGGGCCTTCGTGGTGGATTATGGCCCATTCCCTCTTCTAGAGAGAAGGCCTGAGTCCCAACAGTACATTATAAGGCCGACTATGCTAATAAAAAATTGATGAATTATGTGAAAAGTGATTTGAAAGAAAAGCCAGTTAGATAGCGTGACGTGTCACAGGACAGAATGGATGAAAAAACCTATTGCGTCGATCCCAATTAAAACGGGACAAGGGCAGGAAGATGATGCTACTGCTATTCAGATTAGTATTATAGGTCTAGATAATCATGGTAGTCATAAAATAAAAAATCTAGGTGATATTTCGAGACAAAATACGTAGCACTAACAGTGTCAGTATTGCTTATACATTCAAAGGTCAGTGACCTGACTATTGCAGATTGTATTGATTGTTTGGACAAAGGTCAATGGAAGTGCCGTCTCGCCAAACATTATTCAGGAACATTCTTGAATATTTCAATAACATTACAATACTCTAGCGTTTAATAATAGTATTTCTGATATGGTGACTCATAGACTAGTTGTTGGCGCAACATATCTTCTTTTTTATGCAAAAGTAAATTTGGATAAGGTCTAGATAAAAGTACTTTGACTACGCGTCATATATAGGAATGAATTAAAAAATTATCATCATCGGTTTCTTCATGGCGTTATAACTGCTTTCGGTTGGACATTTCAGTTTTGCCTTCCCTAAAAGCCTCCGTAGGTTTTAAACTTCTACGAGACTACTGATTAGTTCTTTGAGCTCGATAGATAATGAATAATTGTTTCTAAATTCATTCGTATGATACTCCCTCAACAAAAATTATATACATTACAAACATACAAAATATTTGGTTAATAAAAAAAAAAGAAATATTAATCGAAAAATAAAAATTTCTTCCAATCATGTAAATGACAAAGAAAGTACCAATAAATAAAAACCCTAAGGCGACCTCACCGCCAATTCACATTTAAAAACTCAGCACAAAACCATGAACCGCCCTTTAAAAATAAAAACATGAAATAAAAAACACAAAAAAAGCTTACTAGGCAACACTAAGACATTTTAATCGAGGGACGGGCGGGTAATTGAAGCCATAACTCTGGCAACCCCTCTTTGACATTTAGATTTTTTTGCCGCGCAAACCGAGTACGTTGGAAATAATTTGAGAGGGTGTCAACGCGTGAATGAGAGCTGTTCTATTTAGATTATTTTCGGTATTAAATTAGATAAGACTTGTTTATGAATAATTACGAAATTGATGTGTTTATAATGGTAGGTTTATTGCTTATTAAGGTAATGTAATAAGTACTGATGCATTTGTTTTCCAAACAATTGTTGCGTCAGTTTGGCGTATTCTTTTTTTTAATTGATTTAAACTTAGTTGTAGGTACTTGACTGCGGTCCCACCTAATGGTAAGCAGTGATCAATCGTTGATAGTGAAGCGCTCTAGTTTATCAAGAACCTATTCACTCTGGCCTTGAAGACACCTAAATTATAATCGGACGGGAAGTCTTTCAAAGATTGAGCAAGAAAGTATAAATAAATATTATAAGATAGTAAATTGTGTAAACTAGTAGGTCTTGCAAAAACTTTCTATGTAGACATTATTCGCTTTCTATTAACACTTTTTGTGAATGTAAACTAGATACAAAGTATTGTAAAAGAATGACAGACTGAGATAGTATCACATAATTAAGTGAAAAAAATTAGGAGCAGTGGTGGCTCAGTAATAACGACCCGACTTTTGAAAATTGCAGATTAAAACCCATTCAGGCACATTATGTAAATTATTGCATCACTGCTGCTCTCAAAACGGTGAAGGAAAACATCTTAAGGCCGAAACCGGCATGTCCTAGAAACAAAAATTTGAAAACATGAGACACCTACCCTGCGTGAGCCTGTATGGTAGATTACGGCCCATACCTACCCTCTTCTAAAGATAAGGCTTTCAAGTATGAGCCGTGAGAACATTATAAAGGCGATTATTGTTGTGTTTGTACAGTTTACAGTTTAGATGTAAGCACACATAGCTATGTTTCACGCAAAAACCTCAAAAAACGGAAAACCATCCACTTAATTCTCTAAATCAACATTATGTAAAGCAAATTACGGGAAAGCGGACAAATAAATCAAAAATATTTGCCAACGAGTCACTCGTATGAAAAGAGGGGTAAAATATTAAAGGGTAAAACATGGCCGGTACTGGTAACCCTTCCTAACGGAAACGGATATCATAACCTTGCTTTTTGCGGTCACAAATGTTGCCATTTTGCATTTTTTCCGAATTTATTCGTTGGTTTTTGCGAAGAGATAATCGTGGTTATGGCTACTTTGTTCCTTCCTGTTTTAGTGTTTTATTATGTCAGGTTTTAGAAAGTTACTTTATTTTTAAGTTTGTTTTATTCGGCTTCAAAAAGGTCGCTGTAAGCTACCGCCATCCTTTGGATTTATGGATGTAAGACTTTTCGGGAGTGACAATGCAATAAATAAACAGGATAAACAAATAAAAAACCTTTTTGGCCAAATGTACAGTACAATTCACGAATGATGGCGGCCGTGAAGTTGGTGCAGAAGGCTGCGCAGTAACGTATTGTAGGAACCAAATGGCGACGTGCGTGTATGAGAAGAGTGTATTATGCGCGAACGTTCGCAAAGGCTAACTTCACGGCCGCCATCATTCGTGAATTGTACTGTAAAATCGTCATCCAATATCAACCACAGGTAGAGTATAATAAATCCAATGGCTGGAATGTATTTGCTAAAAAATTAAAAACACCCTAAATAAACATTGAAACAAAGCCAGAAATGGAGAAAAATCCAACTTAAGTATTTTTTAAATGAATTTATAGTTAATTAATTTAAAATTTTGCTGAATCTTTCTCTTTTTTCTCATTTAAAGAGATAATAATCTGTAAATCCTATCCGGTTTACTATTTATTAATAATAATATTATTGATCCCTGTTTGCTCATGGGGGAGGTGACTGTGATACAGGTATACATAACAAACACCAGCTCCGCACATACACTTGATTGAAAAAAGATTTCCATAAAAATGTTGATTGAATTTTGAGGTCATGTTTAATAAGGAGAAATTAACGAATATTATAATCATAAGTCTGTATATTACAATACTTATTACTATAATAGCAAAACAAATCACCTTCCAGACACGCCAAAACAGTACAAACACGGCATCAATCACCAAAATCCCCTCTCAAACTGATGACTCTATTACAAGAAGCTAATAACACCTTTTTGATAACTTTTACTAAACAATTTTTGCATATGTCAACCCCGAGGAGGCTGGCAATAATTCACGGGAACGCGCTATCCATCATGGCGGAATGAACTGTCACGCGGGGCAAAATGGCGGCTAGATAAAATGGAAGTCATTCTTGTAGGCTAATTTTGGCGAGATTTTGCTTGGTAATGTAAATATAGATTAAATAAATAGTTTATTTCGTAAGATGAACACGGATTTTTATTTTTACTATGTCAGTAAGTACATCATTTGAAAAGAACGATGCTGCATTTTTGCAATCCCTACTAGACCTATTTTAGGTGGGATATCATCCTACGGCTTCTCCTGCTCTAACCTAGAGCAGGAGAAGCCGTAGGAAGGAAGGGGAGGGCGAGCAGAGTGTCAGGTTTTTTTTTACTAAAATCCACTCTATGTTCTTTCTTTGGAATCCCCGGTTTTGCTTTCAGAAGCTAACCTATGGTCCCAGTTGGCTTTGACCCTGCTGGGTTCCTACTAGGTCTGAGAACAGGTTGTAGGCTATTTTTTACCCTCCTACCCCCACCTCCATTTTTTCTTTAATCTACACTAATATAATAAAGAGGTAAAGTTTGTTTATTTGTTTGTAGGAGGTAATCTCTGAGAGTCCAGGTCCGATTGTTAAAATTTTTACACCAATAAAAAGCTGCTTTATTCCTTATATTTTATGTACGCGGGTGAAGTCGCGGGCAAAAGCTAGTAATTTATATGACAGAACAATGTTCGCCGGGTCAGCCAGTTATATTTTTAATTCACTACGAGTACTACTCAATTTCACAAAACGCATTTTCTTTAAGCAACTAATATTTTCATAGCCATTTTTATAGCTTCGCAACTCCCCATCAAAAACTTATAAGATCATCTTCCATAATTAGAGCAAATGACATGTATAATCCATTAAATAATCCCCTCAAAAAAAGTCTTGGGTGCGACTAAAAAGTCGCAACGACATTTTCCCGCGGCGTGCCGCAAGCCACAATGAATAATGGGCCACGCGACTCGACATCCTTTTGCAATATAGAGAGCAGTCGCCGCGATTTGTCGCGCTTCCGATGCGCATTGTCGCTAAAAAGTGGTCGTTGGCAAATTGTGACGATAAAATCATTATTGTGCATCATGCATATAAGGTTTTTAATTGGGGTCTTTGGATGGTTTAGAAGAGTTTTTGTGAAGAAAAAAATTGTGGGGCATTAAGCCAATTTTATGATCAATAAATAGAAGAATTTATATCCTGGTTACATATTTCTTGTGGCTATGTACGTGCGTTGTAATGTAATGCATTACGTGAGTAAATAAGTACGCAATGCATAACACTATAAATTTTGTCATTATATCTAGAAACATAATTAATTAATCATATAAAATTAGTACCTATAGCATAGCATAGTCGGCCTTATAATATTCCCACTGTTAGGACTTAGGCCTCCTCTCTAAGAGAGCGAATGGGCCGTAATTCACCACGCAGGCCCAGTGCCGGTTGGTGAATGTCGCAAGTCTTCATATTTTTGTTTGACCGTTTTGAGAGCAGTGGTGATGAAATAAATTACACAAAGTATTGCGCCTGGCTGGGTTTAAACCCACGATCTACAACTCGTAAGTTGTTACCACTTGGCAACCACTGCTTTCCAAATTAATACCTATCTATGTAAACAATAGGATAAACTAACGGACTGACATATCAACGTACAGCCAAAACTGCTGGTACTAGAAATATGAAATGTTGCACAAGGCTTCCTTTTATAAAGTAGGCGAATACGAAGAAGTGGTTTTTGGAAATCCATTCTATTTTTAAGCTATTACCTATAATTTGCAGTGACTTCAAAAGCTTAAACATGCTTTCAGAAAATAAAATAATAATGTTGCATTAAAATTATACTTCTCTAGCAACCTCAGTCCTGTGTGACCAAACTTAAAATAAAAATTAATACTAATAATGCCTGTGTCTTTTGTCACTAGGATCGTTCGCAACAAAGCAGCTGAGAAGGCGAAACAGGCACACAATCAGCAACAACAGCAGCAAGAACAGGAGATCAGCTCAGCGCAGGGCAGCGTTGTATCTGTAAGTTAACCTTAATCATGTTTTATACGACAAATTAACACGTTTAGTGTGATACGAGGTCTAATAAGCCTCGTACGTGTATTCCTTTCTGTGTGCCATTGTGTCGACACCGTCACCAGCCCACGCTGAAAACCAGCGCTGTGGACTCGTCGCATTTTGCGTGGGGGTTTTGCATGAACGTGGTGCATATTTTTCCTATAGAATATTTATCATTTGTAAGTTATGTATTCCTAAGAATGAGTCATTTCCCGCAAATAAATTGTTTTTCTTTCTTTTTAAGAAAAGACATAGAAACTTCAATTTGCTTTAGTTTAGAAAAGAGAAGAACTTATATACGTAAAATGCCCTATTAAAACAGAGTACAGTGGTGTATCTACTTTGTTATGGAATTAGTTTGACCGAAATATGTAGAACCAAAAAGAGTGTCAACGCATTAACCAATAGAAATCAACACAAGCTAAAGGTTTCTGTAGAACTCAAGACCATCAGATTTCTTTAAATTATTATAATTTACTAATTTCGCCAATGAAACATGAGCGTATAGTTCCATACGCTTTTTATCGTCAAAAACAGAGAATCCATTTACTCCATCCAAGAATTCATATACTTAATTCACAACTTCCTCTTCATCAGGTGATAACCCATGCAGGCAACGCACCTGGCACGACAGCAGTCCTCTCCCCCACGACGGACCAGCACGTCACCAATACTGGCAGCTACAGCATCAACGGCATCCTGGGCATCGAGCAGGTGGAAGGTCTACATAATGGGAACGCGACAGGGCTGAAGAGAAAACGGCATGAAGATCAGGGTAAGTTGAAGTTTAACAAAGAGAGATTATCAGACTAGATGGTTAATGGTTACCGCTTATAAGGCCATCTACAATAATGGGCAGGTTCACCAGATTTGTGAATGGTAAAGCAAGAGGACGAATTATCCTGGAGTTAAAGCTTTATTGAATCGTATCTAGCAGCAGTAGTGTCGTATGTGGGTGTGGGTATGTGCCCTGCCCCCACTGCGACATAAGTTTAGTGATTCTTCGGCCCATGTCGACAACCTTGGTTCTCCTGCGGATATCTTTCATTCCTGATCCGATCAGGCAAGAAAAAGGATTCGAGTGTTTGCAAAGATAAATCATTTCTTTGTCAGCGCTGTCATGATTTTAGGAAAAAAAATGGTGTAATAAATTGCGAAGAGGGCAAAATACTATCGAGGAGATTAATACTAAGAAAAAATCGAGAAAAAAAACAATGGTTATACGAAAATCAGGATTGGGATCCCGTCGGCTGAGGTGTGAGGGCCATTCCATCGCGCGTGCGGTCGCCTCCTTTGCTAGCGTTACTACTTCGCAGATAGAGGCGACCGCCTGCCACTCCTCCTCCCTCCGGTCCAAGACCTGTACCAAGGTCCGGAACGAGAGATCGCTGCTGCCAATCGCCCCCACGAGAACATAGCGGTGTTCTGCCCAAGTGACGCACACCTCTACCGTATGCTCCACCGTGTCGGTTTTATAAATGCCAAAAGTATAGGGTATACTTCCGAAACCTTACAGTAGTGTTCCAAACATATAACTTCGAGAGAAGTTTAATCCTTCTGACGCTACAAAACTTATACTTCCATAAGTTAAATCTTCTAAAGTGTTCCTTCCAAACTCTAGTGAGTTGAATTTAATAGAAGTTATAATATTAAGGTCACAATTTGTGCAGTAAACTTAATAGCTCAGTAAATCTTAGCGGACTCGGTTCGTGCCCACCACTACGGCTGAAAGGATACTAGTGATGTGGGCACCAGAAAAAACAGTTATCGATATACATATTTTGTTTTGTAAACAGAAGCTTTGTACGCTGTCACTCTGCTGTGTATCGCTGACAGAATGTCACTTGTTCTAAGTGCCATTTTGTCAGCGATAGGGATTGTCGACGAAACAAAAACCTGTGAGATGACATGGACTACCATAATATTACATCGAGTGCATCACTGCTTACTATCAGATGGGATCGCAGTCAAGCACTGGTTTATGACGATAAAAAAAACTCAAACATTTTAAGCATTTCAACACTCATTATTATCGCCGCTAGAATGTCGTTTTTGTCTATGGTCCTTATTGTAAGATGATGCTGTGATATTGTACTGTTTACTGCGTAAATGGAAAGTTAGTATTTCAATGTCGTATTTTAATAATATAACCCTTTGCAACCGGGAGTAAAAAAAACTCGCATAGATCAGTAATAACTTAGTTATCGTTTGGAAAGTGTTCAGAGACCCCGGAAAAAATACTGAAAAAAATCTCACGCAAGCTGGTCTTCAGCAATCAGACCCTCACATACGTGAGGTTCAGGAATAATTTGCAAGTCGCACGATCGTGAGTATATGTAAATAATCAATGATTAAGAACGAATTAATGAAATAAATATTATCAATTAAAATAAAATATGAATATTTCAGTTTTCTTACAACTTTAATCAGTCTTTATTACAAAATGAACTATAGTAATTATAAAATCACGAGTAACAAATGAGATCTTCTTATTTTTTTAAATTAGAACAAAAATAAACTATGTTACTTCTTAATAATCAACAAAATCTTAATTTTTAGGCACTACAATCAATGAGATCGACATAATTATTGTGTACACAAATGATATGTTTTAAAACAATTTTTATCACGAGATAAACATAGATAGACGTCGCATTTTTCACACCTAATTTTTGAACGACTGCTGCAAGTTTCCAACCTACAGGTCCTTGGCGCTTTTATGTCATCGCTGGTTGGAAAATGCTCATATCCATCATATCGTTTCTCTGCCGACGGTCTGATTGCTGGTCTATATATTTTATAGTCTCGACGCGGAGCTGTTGACTGATCTTCATCTTCACTATCCCTTCGAGCTCTACTTGGTGTAGAAGATAAAGCATCCGCCACATCCAAGCGAAAATCCAGTAAAGGCTTTGTGTCTTTCCTTGCATAATTATTACTGTGGCAGTCGATTCTATACAGCCTCCAAGAGTTTACCAGCGCGAGGTCAAAAAAATGCGTCAATACTTTTAGGGTCCATTTTTTGGTTTTAATAAATGTTCGATAATACTCCATTTGTTGATCCAGTACATCTACTCCTCCCATGTGTTGGTTATAATTTTTTACTATTATTGGAGCAGTTACGTCGACGTACCGTTTCATAGTTTTATCCCACCTTTTTACGAGAGTGGTTGCACCGGAGCCAGTACAGTTTGATGCAAGTAATACGGATTTATTATCTTTCCACTTAACGATGGTAGTAGGTTCACAAACAAATTGTTGGCTTTCTCCACGAGTCATTTGAACATCCGTTTTAAATTTTATTGTAGCTCGGTCAGGGATACGATTTAACATTATTGTCCCTGTAGAATGCAGATTTAACTTGTTCATTTCTTCAATTAAAGGTACTGTGGTGAAATATCTATCGTGATACACACAGCTACCAGGGGGAATACTTTTAGATAAATGTAGGATTACCGAAGGACCGAGACCGAGATTCGTATCACCAAACATCGTCCTTGCACCTCTGTATATGTCGAAATCCAACATCAATCCCTCACTAGTTGTCAGGACGAAGTTTTTAAACCCTACAGGCCTAGGTTTGTTTTTCACTACCTGACGTAGTTGACAGCGGCCAGTAAATGGTATCATCTGCTCATCGATTGAGTAAAATCCCGGCACCCTTTCTAATTTATTACAAGCACGTTTAATTTGATCGATCATGGGTTGAACCTTCCATAGTGGATTACCAATTTCAGTTGGAGGTGGAGAATCTGAATCAACTACGTGTAGTGCATTACGAAGAGTTAAAAACCTGTCCCGTGACATTAAACCGCCGATAATTTCCAACCTAGTACCAGCCCTCCAATACATAGGCAGTCGGGGATAAGGAAGACATCCCATGAGTATTTGTATTGCAATAAGCTTCGCGATCTCACTGCTTGTACTTTTCAATTCACGGCCTGTAGTACGTAAGTAATATAAGTTAGTACAGTGTGATATCCTTTCTATGAATTCGTTATCTATGTAGTCACGAAAGTACTCGATGGGACGCCTTACTGGTTTTGTAGGCAATGGAAGATAGTTGTGCAGTTTATCTACAAATGGAACCTGCTTCCATATTCTTTTCCTAATATTTGGTGTTGATGCCGATCTTTGTCCTTGAGAACGTGATGCTGTCACTGTTCTTCTTTCCTGAATACTGGTGGTTGATCTCGAACGTTCAGAGGATAAATTTACTGACCTTAGTCGATGTAAAGGACGACGAGACGTAGATGATAACGATGGGCAAGGCGACTGCATTGTTGATGGAGATTCAGTCGTTGTTGGAGGAGGATGTTGCGTCATTAATGAAGCAGAAGGTTGCGGTATCGATGTAGACGGAGGCTGCATCACTGGTGGACATATCAATGGTGATAATTGGTGACTAGTTTCTTCGTCTTCATTAGGAATATCACCATCGGAGAGATCTTCGCATGCCAATTGATCAAACAGATTATTTGGTTCAAAATCCAAGTCATCGTCGCTAAAATCTTCAATCTCCGATAGATTTCCGTCCAGCAATTGTTCAAGTATTGCATCATCCGTAATTCGAGCCCCTAATACAAAAGAAAAAGCAATTTTAATACCAGATAGAATCAAAATAACAAATAAAACACAAAACAACGAAATGTTATAATATCACGTCCTACGACCGATGTTGCATGATCGTGCGTGTTTAATTTTGACGATAAATAATTACGAAACTAATACTTTCATTTGCAAAAACTTGATGACTATATCTACAGAAACTCGTATTTAATCAAAAAACATCAAAAAAAAATGAATAATAAAATAGAACTACTAAAAATTGATCTACTTACGTGCGGAGGCGCCGGGATTAAAAGACGCAGCCATCCCTCATGCGGGTTTCAACGAACTGGCAGGACGAAACGTGTGCGCAAAGTGCAAAACTATTTTTTGTCTCATTCTTAGATAGTGTCACGATAGATCGACGCCGGTTGCGTCCGCTAAAGTCGTTTACAAATTTGCTTAGAATTTTGTAAAGTCGAAACTCACGATCGTTTTAACTCGGTTGGAAAGGGATAAGAATAATTTTCTGTTATTTATTTAGATTTGATCTTTATCTGTTTTATGTGGATAACAGAGTGATTGTTACATTATAATAATTTAAATTATTATGAATGCACCGTTCTTATCAGAAATAATTTAATGTAAACATAATTAGAAACAAACAATCAAGAGTTTGATTAATGATTTCATTGTCTGGCTTATTATTTTCTTTTTGTTGTAATTTTGATAAGATAAACAGAAAAACTATTTATCAAAATGTTCTGTCTGTTATTGCAATGCAACATTATTACTTAAAAAGCGTTTTTTTTTAAAACACTTTTACATAAAACTTCTGCATACTTACTCCTTTCCTTAGAAGTTAAAATCTTTCCAACTCATCGACAAAATCTATCGATAACTCTCCCACCCTACTAACTTTAGGGGGCATAAAGCGGGCCTCGCCGGGGGAGGTCGCGAGTATTTCACTGCCTATACTCTACTAACATCACTTACAACTTTTCCCTATGTACTTCTACATAGAGTCTGGTAGAGCACCAGTTTTGATTAAGGGGTTGAATTTGAGATAAATTTTCGGAAACTGTTCAACTTTGTCGATGTCTCTACTTGAGTTTTTTTTTACATTTTAATTGACTCTACTTTTTCGAATGCATTTTGAATGATTTTAGTGCTGATTCGAACTACTTTTTAAATCGAAATATAACGTACCAGCTTTTGCCCGCAGCTTCGCCCGCATACATAAAATTTAGCCTATGTCACTCAAGAATAAAGCAGCTTTCTATCGATGATAAAATTTTAGCAATCGGAGCATTCTCAGAGATTACCAAACAAAAATCATACTTTACGTCTTTGTAATATTAGCGTAGACTATAACATAAGCTAACCTACTTAGGATACAATGTAGGTTCGACATAGGTCAGACAGAGGTCGAATTATAACCGAACCAGTAGAAATATATTACTATGTACCTACCTACATAGTGAGTTAGTAGAGATGGTAACAGTTTTGATACTGGACAATATTACAGCTGAGTCTAAGTAAAACAAAAACTAGATTCTAGTTGGAAGAAATAGGGAAAGAAGGATAAAGGAAAGAAGAAAAGAACGGACTAAGCGTTTCACCTCGTCGTTTATACCGCGTACGTCGAAGGACTGGAACAGTCTGCCTGCTGCGGTCTTCCCGTCCGATTATAATTTGGGTGTCTTCAAAGCTAGAGTGAATAGGCTCTTAATAAACTAGTGCGCCTCACCATCAAATATTGCATCGCTACTTACCATCAGGTGGGATCGCAGTCAAGCACTAGTTTATCTCAAATAAAAAAGATAAAAAAGAAGGAAAGAAGGAAATAAGGAAAGAAGAAAAGAAGGAAAGAAGGAAAATACATGGACAGAAGCCCCAGCTCAGTATAATGCTAAATGGATGAAATTCAGCAGACGGCCCGAATTTAAATATTTTATATTATAATTATCACAAAATGAATATTTTATGTTTATATAATGAAGTCTTGAAAATTCTTCTTAAAAAGACCAGTGTACTTCCTTACTAAGAAAAACATTAATGATAAAAAAAATTGTTACAGATGAGAATCGGGACTTCAACAGCCATTCGGAAGACGACGTGAAGAGACAAAGAAGTCATTACAATGGCGACCAAATATACTCTAACGTAAGTAACAATAGAATACTTAATACTCAATACTTTATTGCGGTCCATCATGTTATGCAGTGTGGAAAAAAGTCGGGCCCTGGATCCAACTACCTTAAATCCTTACAGAAATTTTATGCTTTTTATGGTGTGTAAAATCATTCAAAGACAACCCCCGCTCTTGGGCGGAGCGGGAGATAGTGTCAGACTCTTACTGACTAAAAGCCCACCCCGTTCCTTCTAGCCTTCATACCGGGCTCGAATTCCCTTTCGGTTAACCCTGGCCCCAGTAGGCTTCGACCCGGCAGGGTCCCTGCTGTTGCTGACAACTCCTTGAGAAATTTTATCCTGATATAGTAATCCTATATATCTAAATAAACACTCGCTATTTTATTAAACTAATTATAATAAAATAACGAGTGTTTATTTTTTTAATTTAGTTGGTTTAAGTCCCGGGCAAGGCAAGCGAGTTTTAGAAAATAGGTGAATCCAGTTTTGTTTCTTTTTAAAAATAAAGGAATATCTCCTTTGAGTAAATTTGATTTAAATTAGTTCCTTTTCCTCCAGGGCCCGACTTATTTTTCCACACTGTATAATTGGCATGTTGTTTAAATGATTCAATTATAAACTCTGCTGGGCACAACAAAGTTTGTTCTTTATGAGAGAGGATGAAATAGAATTAAGTAAAAGATTTTAGTCTAATTTTATAATTACTAACTTTTGCCCACGGCTTCGCCAGCGTGCATAAAATATAGCCTATGCCATTCAGGAATAAAGCAGCTGTCTATCAGTGACAAAAATTTAGCAATCGGACCAGTACTTTCAGAGATTACCTCCTACAAACAAACAAACACAAAAATACATTTTACCTCTTTATAATATAATTGTAGATTACAAAATCACTCTCACTATTGCTTAACAAAAACGCACCTCCCATTCTACGCCAACCCACAAAATTCCGATACCCAAACCATCCAAAAATCACGCACGATTTAATTGTACGCACGTAATGGCGGGCGGAAGTGACGTCATTAGCGCTCGACCACCAGCATTCGTCACTGTACAAGATGGCCGACGAATTTACGCGCCAATTCACGCCAACGTACGATCCTACCGCTCTTAATGTGATGTTAGTCGGATTGTTAATTTGTGTAAATCTATGGCTGTCTTTGTAATTATCTTTACGATTTGCTTTGGGAAATGGTGGGCAAAGTAGATTGGGAGATAAGTAAGAAATAAATTTAGACGCAGACAAAGTAGGTATATGACTAGACAAAATCTATGCTTTTGTGCGTTTCTGTGCTCCATCACCGGCCACATCATCGCTTAACATCAGATGAGATCTTGTAAGATATGGTCAAACGCGAGCCTATCCATAATAATTATAATAAAAAATATTGTAAAACATTTGAAATTTAGCTGATGAATGTTGTGGATTTGTAGTTGACTGCGTATCCTTTTACATAATAGGCTAGTGTCCAGGGTCAAAATAATTACATTTTATTTAGTCCGTATTTTAGATTATAAAAAAATATTGGACACTATAAATTAAACCGAAAAATTACGCGTGACGTCACTCCGTGCGAAAAAATGTAGCACGGCGTACGTTACACGTAACTTTAATGGGCTATATCTTTGCCATTTTCGGTTTTATTTACAAATAAAAAAAAAACGTGTCTCTTATTTTTGAATAATCTAAAAGACGGACTAATTACATTTTTACAGCAACTAGCCTATTAAAAATAAATATATTTTAAAAAAATAACTCAAAACTTACTTTTTATTGATGGGTTCGTGCTTAATCGCTATCTCACCTGATGGAAACCTACGATGTGATCGACAATAGAGCATGCTTACATAAAGTAACCTACACTCCTGACTTAAAAAATCCCGGGTTGAAGCCATCAGGAAATACAGACTCTAGCAGCGAATTCCACTCGTTAGCTGTACGCACAATGAATGTCTTCCCAAAACGTTTTGTGCGTGTAGGTAGGATGTCAACCACATGTACCTATAGTACATCGCCGCCGTACGCCTGGTGGTCGGATGATGGAACGGGATGGGTGGAATTAGGCTACGCAATTCTGATGCACACTCCCCGAAATTCAACCGGTAGAAACCGACAAGCTAGCGACTCGGCGTCGATGCTCAAGACTTTGAATCCGCGACTGCATCATTGCCAATGATCCTCCTGACTCGCCAAAAAATTTCATACATGAAACTCTCCGACAGGACTAACATTCCTTTTTCCTTGCAGCTCTGGTCATCCTCAAAATGGAGTCTAAAAGACGAGTACAAGCTGTTATCAGAGCTTGGCGGGGCAGCTGGAGGAGCTACGGGGTACTACGGCGAGCTGTTTGACACTCCTTACGAGCATGCAGCTCATCCTCATTATACACCACATTCAGGTAAGTAAACAGTCTTTAGAGATATTTGTATAAGCTATTTTTTTTAAATGGTATAAACCAGCGCTTAACTGCGGCTGTGATCCCATCTGATGGTAAGCAGTGATATTACCATCAGTGATGAAGTGCACTAGTTTATTAAGAGCCTTTTTGAGCCTTCTTCCCTTCCCTACTTCTTGCATCGTTTATCCTCAATGCTGACGGTGTGAACTCGACGAAAAATTTCTTGTAGACTATATTTTGCCCTGATGTATTTCGTCCTATCTTCGGCGATGTAGATGGCGGCGCAAACAGTGGTCTCCATCCACATGGCACCTAAAATATAATTGGGCATATAGAAATGAAAGTCCTTCTCGTTCAGAGCCCTTCCAAGGGTTCAAAAGTTTTTTTAGTGCTCGCCTACGTCATAAAAGGAAACCTTGCCCAAAATTGCCTTGCCTTGCCTTGCCTTGGCCTTGGGGAAAATTTTACGTTCCTAGTCTCTGTAGTTTCGACTGTGTATTCATTATGTCAGTCAGTCAATTTCTCCTTTTATGTACACTATGTATATGTAATGAATTATAAACAAATAAAACAAAAACCAGATTAAAGTGATAACAAAAGTTCTTATAAAAGTCTTTTAAACACAGATACCATAATCATAAAATATCATATTCCATTTCGCGATACAAATATTCCCACATGATAAAGATGGTGTAAAATAATCAATACTATGATTGTCGAGATGGGTTACCACGTAATGGCCTGCGGTTATACGGAGGCGATGGGAACCGGCTGCTTCCATTCATAACGATTTGTTCATTCATTGAAGATTTTGTGTCTTATTGCTCTTTGTATAGGATGGTCGTAGAATTATGTTGAATGAAATTGATAAGATGATTGTGCTTTAAATTCTTTCAGACTAAGGTAAATTGAAATTAAATACATACAACTAATACATTAAATTAACCTAATTAAAACTAACTTACAAAATAAGAACTAAAAAAGCAATCTAATGTGCGGCTTTGAAAAACTCCTCCGCAACGCTGTCGACTGGTAATGCACCCAAAAGACTGGTGACATTGCCACGTTGAATGGCAATGCTTATGCTTTGTCTGAAGTAAAAGCCAGCCCTTGGGTCACGCGAAGTGTCAACTTAGAGAAGGGGACTTTTGTCAACTTAGAGAGGGGGTTATAATATGTAAGACTTGTGATAATAATCAAATCCAGTACCTATTAGTGATGCAACGAATATTTTTACATTTGCATTCGCAAGAAACATGCCAATGTTATAGAAACACAAAAAGGAAATAATTATACTGATTGAATAGACATAGAATGACAATACAACTGATATGATTTTACAACTTTATATTTTTCTATCACACAGCTTGCATTTCACATTGCAGTGTCACGAATTGTGAAACAAAAATATTAATCTTAAATCATAACAAATCTTTTCGAACGAACTTAATGAGATAAAGTTCGTTCAATAAAATTCTTCGTTACTTATTGACTATGAACTTCACTATGATCCTTGAATACTGTCACCACCAACTACCATTGACCCCTTTAAAAACAAAAACAAAGACAAATACTTTCTTTCTCCCACAAAATAGACGCAACCACATCCTCGTGTGTGAATGGATCGCGCAGATCCCTCTCAGTAACATAAGATGCGCCGGCGCATATCATGACGTATGTAACTCGATGCGCACGAGTTCTATTGTAGACTCACGAACGATTTCCTTGGATAAAAGCTCTGTGGTCTATATTGTTACTTAGATGAAGCAGCAGTTAAGTTTGTTGCCAATATAGATGTGTCTAGTATCATGTTGTTTGTTTGTTTTTCTTATTGTGTTCATTCTATTCAAAACAGTCGAACATTCGAGACGTTGATAAATAAATAAATAATAAATAAATAAAAATTATTTATTGTCTCATTTAGGTACATTACAATCATAGATCAAGCCCTGAACCCCACACTAGGATTCCCTGTGTTGTGGAGTCCAGTCTCTCTCAATCCATATTAGGAAGGTACAGTATATAATAGTTTTAGGTAACTAACTTAAACATATAAACAGAAGTTTGGGTAGAGTGTAGTGAATGTAGTGTAACACTATTTAAGATAGTGGACGTCCTTTGATGATTATGATAAAGCGTGCTCTATTTTCGATCACATCATCGCTTATCAATCATATTATTTATTACGTACGAAGTGTAGGAAGTGTAGTGCGGTAGGTGTAGTGAGTGAAGTGAAGTAGGTGTGGGTGTGTGAGTGCGTGTGAGTAGGGTAAGAGTGGATGCAAGTGTAAGTGTGATAATAACTAGTATACCTATGCGTTTATTTATTATTTCTTTATTATTATTATTATTGTTTTATGACATTATTTTTAAGATGTCTTCTGTTTTATCGTAATCCGTAATGATTCGGATGAATATCGTGATGATTCGGATATGTACATTTTTTTGGACGCAGTGTCCAAATCGACAAATTAATTTTCAATATTTTTTATTGACGATTCAGACATCACGAACCTTATTTAAGGTGTTAAGTAGAGTCAGATAAAAAAGGTTGAAAATATAATATAAAAAAAATATTACCCGATGTTGTCACCTTAAATCAACCCTAAAATAGTTTTGGCAACGCTTATTCCCCTTAAAGTATGTTTGAAAGAGAGAATTATATTACTGTACTAAACGGTGTGTCCGAATCGTCAATATCTCGAACATTTTCTCGATTTCTTTGTTCATTGCATACTACTTTCATCGTTTTAGATGCAACCAGACTCTTAGGTAGCAAACAATCTGTTGCTTTCAGGCGAAAAGTTACTTTTAAGCAAGTGTGAGATTACAGGACCATTCATTGTGCCAAACTTAGGAGAAGCCTAGGTCTAACAGCGGACGTCCTTTGATGATTATGATAAAGCGTGCTCTATTGTCGATCACATCATCGCTTACCAATCATATTATTTATTACGTACGATTGTAGTTTATCAATAAAAACAAAAAAAAAAAACATGGCTATGTTGCCATACTTGACTTAGTATGGCATTAAAAGTAGACATCACACTGTATATTAAAAAGATGAAGGTTTGTGAGTGTGTGAATGAATGGTTTTTACTCTTTCATGGTCAAATAGCTGTTGCTAAGAATGAAATTAGCACACGGATAGACTATACCATAGAATAGCACATAGAACATTTTTTACGCCAACATAATGTTCCCTTAGAATAATTTTCTACTATCACTGGTAGTGAAAATTTCAAAGACGAGTTCAATCAACAAACTAAAGCTACAACAACAGTTAAAGACAAAACCAAAACAAAAAAAAAAGTCAAGTACGAAGTTAACACTAAAACCATTCAATCAAGAACAGTTAGAAACAATCAAGCTGACAAAAGTAACGGCAGACAACTTGCCATTTCGTTCAACTCCACAATTTGCTATAGAAGAGCCATCATTACCCCATTGTCTGTCACGCCCTGAAAATTGCCTGCGGTAGCATGAGGATTGCCTCCATAACTGTTGGCTTGACATGAATTTTTGTGGGTAACGTCTAGGTTAATGGGAATTTGGGCTAAGGTGACACTGAGGTAGGAAGATTATTTGATTGTTAAATTCTTTTAGGATCCTGAGTGGATTCTTTTCTTGAGACACCTTAAATCAGTCCTTGTGATAGGATTCTAGATCATCTAGCAACGTCTTTCCAGGTTCACATCAGTGGCTTTGTTACACCACATTCGTACTACTTACGTTACTTACTCATTGAAATATATTCTTTAATCAAATCAGATTCATCAATTTCTATAACGATACGTTTATCCAGTTATTATTAGTAGAGTAAGAAGACTATAGCATCTACCAGCAATTGTAACCGCATGTAGAAAATATATAGTGTATAATACTCAGTGACACAGCAGCATTCTACTGGAAAAATACTTTTAAATCGGTCCAGTACGTTTTGAAATGATTAATTAAAAAAAAATACAAATTTGCAAATGTTTTCTCTTAGTAATATTAGTATGCATATACTTTTTTTCAAATGATGGTTTTTAAATCAAGGATGAATGGGTTACTTTTAGGCAAGCGTACGCTGTTGTCAACCACATCATCGCTAACTATCAGGTTTATCCCATTAGCTTATCAATCATAAAAAAAATTAAAGACATAATAACATTTTGCAAAACAATGTTATTTCAGATGACACTAAAAGGATTATAGCACAAAATTTAAAAAAATTTCGACACATGCAGCAAATAGATCATCCATGCACAAAAAATCATCAATAAACATAAATCTCTCAAAAATCTTTTTAAACTTTTATAAAATTGACCACACATAAATCGCAGTGAAACACAAAACGCTTCGATGCCCGCGTAAATCACAGAAAGTCAGCCTTTTTCAGGGATTCATTTGAAAACTAGTCGCTTTCGACCCAAACAGTATTTCAGGGACAATTTAAAATATGGATCGTTTTGGAGATTCCAAAGGTTGCTCTTTTGTTACGCAGATTTCTGTATTTGTTACTTCGTCTTAACGTTAGAAAAGTATAGGCTTTTTGAAGGATAACTAGCTTCTGCTAGCGGTATTGCCTGCGGATAAGTAGGTTTCTTCGTATGAACTTTAAACCCCCATTTCCTCCCTATAAGGTACTAGCTTTTGTCCGCGGCTTCGCCCACGTACATAAAATATAGCCTATGTCACTCAGGAAAAAAGCAGCTTTCTGTCGCTGAAAACCTTTTAGCAATTGGACCAGTACTTTCATAGATTACTTCCTACAAACAAAAAAACATAAAAACAAACTTTATCTCTTTATTATATTAGTGTAGATGATTTTTTTTTAAAATACTTTCAGAATGAAGATGTAACTTATCTGGACACCCGGTCTGCTCATTTTCTTTCTTTTGACATTCAGCCAAAATTTTGTTACTGACTTCGCGTACATGTTAAAAATGATGCCAGAATAAAGACCTTGATGTGTGAATTCAGACCATGGTCTACTCATGTGACAAGCTTCATCCAAATTCATTGAGCTGTTTAGGCGTGATTCTATACCACCAAAGGTAACCTTAATTGTTACGAGGCTGCAGGTGGTAGATCTTTACGCAACCCTTGTTCTTTTTAGAAATGATGTGAATTGAAACTGGATGTTTCGTATGATAGGTGAGAAATGCAAAGTTTTTATAAAGATATTACATGGATTTCGAGTTGAACATATTATTTTAGAAGATTTAGAAGTATTTGGACTACGTCTTTTTTCATTTAAATCATGTCATCGAATTTGAGAAATTAGACACTTAGCCAACTTTTAATATACACTTTATTATGAAAAAAAGTGAAGGAAGAGCTTATTTTTATATTGAATTGTTGCGCGAGGCCCCAAGCGGTTGCCTGCTTACCTTAAGTATACCAACAAAAGGAACAGACTTTCACAATTCTGTCTTTAACCACTGATATCACATTTTTTAACCATGAATTCTTTACAATAATTTTTCAAGATCAATCTTTATCAATCACAATAAAATACGGTGTCTAGCGTTGTTGATATAATTATTCTCGATTACTGTCAAGCTCTAATTAACTAATTAATATGCGTTACTTGTAACTGTGATTAAGTTATTATCTGTAAGGCTCATGCAATTAGTGTGGTCTTAAAACTGATTTGCATATTACTGTTGTTAACTCCGTATACATAAGACATTTTTGAGATATAAAGATTGTATATTACGTAGTATGTTTTTGAATATTTCAGCATCGTTCTCTTGCCCTTGTTCTTATTTAGTTGGGTCGCAGTATCATGTTTTTTTTACTTTCATACGTCTGTATTTGTGTCTTTGTCTCATCCATGTATCTCTCATCCATGGTCACAAATTTCATCACAAACTCTATTACTCCATGGTTTGCTTGATTAGTTGATCTCTCGCTTCCCATTCCATCTGATAAAAAGCGACTGTCATTGAAAATTTATTTTGTTGAAGATCTTAAAATCAAAATATTCAAAGGTTACTCTTAAGCAAGCGTACTCTTTCATATATCATAATTAAAATAACAGTAATTGACTACACAAGCCTATCAATAATATAAAAAAAAATAAGTACGACGTACTACTTTGCCTGCAAAGAATGTTTGTCTAGTAAAGTAGTATTATTATTAGGTTGATTTGTGCTTTTTTCATAATTAATATACAAAAGATCGATATTTGGTTTAAGTAAATAAAACAAATTAATGTAACCAGCCCAGGAAAAGATGGCAGAATGAGCTGGACTTGTCAAAAAAACCCAAAGACCCCAAAACGTCTAACAAAAGAAAAGTCTTCCATCCAGTAGGAGAGACCAGGCCCGCAAAAAGTGTTTTTTATATGTCTGCTGTATTATAGAGCCTCAATATCTGAATGCTTTGTCCACTATAGGACACATTGATAAATTAATAATATGTAGTTTCCTCTTTGGCAGCGCACAATCGCCTGCCTACGTTAGGGCAAACATCTCTCCAACCACTCTGTAAGCCAACTTATATACAGTGTATTCTTCTATACTTGTTCTATTTGGTTAACAACTTATGAACATTGTTCCACTTAGAAATGAAAGTCTTGATCATTGTAACATACCGAGTCTACTTGCAGTCTATCTGAATGCATCTGAATAACATCACTTTAAGCAACAAACATAGATATACCATCTATGTTTGTTAACAATCACAAAAAAAAACTATTTCAAATTAGTCATTAATTTTTTCATAATAGAAATCATAGTTTACCAAATCGAACAAGTAATGAAGAACACACTATATCTTATTGCTGTTATTATTAATAGAGCAGTATTCTAAATTGTTGGTCTTGTTACAGCAACGAACGACTCAACGGGTTCGAATGGGGGAGCGGGCGGGGAGCCTCCATCGGCTGCTGCGAGTCCTGATGCGGCAGCGTTGGTGGTGTTACAGCCACCAGCACCTCCGTACCCTCCATATGCTCATTACGACGGTGAGTAATGCAGAAATTGTTTTGATGTTTACTGATAGTAATAAAAATACTAGCTGACAAATATCGATACAATACCGGTTGCTACTATTTGACCCAAATAACGACTATATATTACAGTAGATTTAGATGTTATGAATAACAAAAACATTCTTACTTGGTGGTATTTCTATGAATACGAGAAAGATTCATAGAAATACCACCAAGTAAGTAGGAAATACTAAGAAATTATAAAATACTGAATCTTCTATTACAAGTTTAGTAGCTAAATTCACTCTTTAACAGTTATGACAATATAGTACTTATAATAAATCTGGATCATAGGAAGTACTTTGGCCATAAAATGAACACAAAGACTAAATTAGGTACTTACTTTAATAGGTGCTATATTCATAAAACTCGTATATACTCGTAAAACTTCGAAGCATAAAACATACATCTAAAACGTACTGGTCTTAGACCTTTACTTGAGAATGAAATAATGTACATATAAATTTGCAGATATGGCTTGGAACTTGAAAACGATCTCAATATTTAACAGACGCCAAAGTAGCCTTAATGCAGCGATTAATATTTAACGAAAGCATCTGTAGAAATGAAAATGACGATAATTTACACAAAAATATGTCACTATCCTCTTACCGCTTAGACTCGACAAACACACAAAAATGTGACAAAATAGAATTGCGTCTCCCCCTCAATAAAGATCCACGCACAGAAATAAAACAATAAAAGCTAAAACAAAAGTGGCCGAACAGATAAACAGCAAGAATCACTGTTGAGAAAACAAAAGCGAAAAAAGTCAGGAAAGCTTTCGACAAAGTCGAGTGAGCCACTCCGAGCCACTCCGACGGAAATCTAATTTTCTCCTTGGACCCCGCAATGCTTTCTGTGTTATAACATCATAAAATTTCATATAGCGCCCACAGTTTTAGCACTTATGCATATTAAAGAGAGATTCTAAAATGGAGTGCCACAGGGAGCTGTGTGGGGGCCGCTCTTTACGCTTCTGGTCTTTAATCTGCCGCAATCTGCTTATCTTGGTGAGGGTGGCGAGGGGGGCACGCAGACATCTTTAATAGCTCATTCGGGGCTCTATGCAAATAATTTTAGAGGGGGGACGGTGGGGGATCATACGGGCTTTGTCTGGGCTAACGAACCGGTACAAGAGGCTGCGGAACAGAAGTGCTGCTAGCTCAAACGGGTTTAGGCTCGCGTTTATAAATATTAAACCGAGGGTGGGAGGGGGTTGCAAGTGGTTACGCGTAAGTGTTCAGGGGGCGTGTTAGTGTTAAATTTGTTTGAGGCGTGCCGCTTTGGGCACAGCCTATTAATGTTAAGTGGTGATTCTGAGTGATCAAATTGGATGATGTTAATAAATAACACAGCGGTTGCGTAAAACGCGATCGCTGATTTTGTAAATAAATAATAAATAATGTAACACTCTGTTACCAGTAACAGTAAACGTAACACCAGTAAAAGCAAATAGCGTGAATATTGAGCGTCTACCTTTTGTTGCTTAGATAGGTATTATAAGGTTTTACAAATGTACCCGCATCTTCCATGCGATCATTCCAGATGCGATCTTCCAAAATATATATTTAATTGCCTCTATAAAACCAATAAAACAACGTAAAGTAACGTAAACAGACTGTTCACAGTATATACTCGTATACCTATATATTGAAAAACGACTACACTCCAACGTATCTTTTTAAAAGATGTAGTTGAATTAAATCTCTTAATCTGTAACTACTTAACAAAACTTTCAAAATCCCCCTACCAAAACGATTGTCTCATTAAATGAATTGGAGAGAACAATAGAGACAGCTCATAAATCATTAGATGACGTACCGCCTTCAAACGATGAAGGAAGAAGGAAACCAGTACTCCAAGGATAGACTGACGGAGAAAAAACATTTTATCTTCAAGACGTTTTTTTTTCTCTATAGCTGTATGGTAGAACGTATTTTTATTTCGAAAGGAAATTACGTAGGTGCTAATTATAATGTTGAATTGTTAAGTGTTTAATTAAACGTGCTTAAATGTGTTGTTAATTCTATCTTAAACATAATGAGCCTCACTCGTAAAAAAAATACCGATAAACCAAAATAATCACATGATTAGCAATTTCTTACATCAAAATTTTTGTACGGAAAATATGAATTTAGGATCCGTTAATTAATATTTAAACTAAGCATATAGTTAGCAAATTTTGCGAATAAAGCTAAGACTTTTGAGCTTATTAACCCTTCAATTACTTGCGTCAGCGTGATCTAACGAGTATTTTCCTGGTTTATTCACCGGGGTCGTTGGTTTGCGACTAGGCACTCCATAGGTGACGAACAGCTGACGAGATGGATTATTTGGTCGTAGATGACTTAAGTGAGCGACCCTTGTGGAATAAAAGCGATAGTGTTTATCGCATATATTCGACATAAGAGAGGTTCAAAATCTGAAAAAAAAAAATTCACACAGGCCTACATGTACACTTATAAAACGTCACACGCTAGTGCACGGTTCCAAATTGATCCGGCAAAAAAAGTTAAATAAAAAGGTTAATCACTAATGAACCGCCCTAGCTTCGCACATGTGTTAGAATTATTTTTTATTAAAATATTATCTTCATAACATTTCAGGTACGACAACATTAGCCAGTGAATACGCATACGCGGCCCCCTACTCACAATACTCGCCGTACGGAGGACCCTACTCGCATTCCGCCGCCACCGGCCTACTGTCCAAGTGGTATGTATTTCATTAATATTTTCAATTCTATTTTAAACATCTTTAATAGGCATGTGATAAAAGATTTCAGTTTTTGCAGACAGGCTGATGATTGCTTGTTTTTATTCGTCGATTTATCTAAATAAATAAAAATGAACAGTTAAATATGTTGCTAAGCACAAAACTCAAGAATGACTAGACTAATTTATATTTTTTCTTTTTTAAAGCTATTTGTTTAACTCTCATGTAGTATCTTATGAAGAGGAAATTGTACTTTCTTATATTATACCCCAGCTGGCCCAACAGACTTTGTTATGTCAAAGTTTATTTTAATTGACAGTTAGAAATAGTTTGAGTGTAATAAAGAAAAGTACCATCATCATTTTGTTACTTTCACTCAATAACAACCCAATGATCAGAGAAAGACCATTCCTGTTATTTTTGTGATTTCTTTTCGAATCCAGGCGGTGTTTTTATTCTTGAAAAATTATAACTTAAAACTATAGGTTGTTAATCCATCAAAAAATAAATTATCAAAATGACACTTGTTTCTCTTTTTATAAAGCGTTTAGCTATTCCAAAAAAACAGAACGTACCTGTCCCAATTAATTGAACAACACAGGTGCTAAAACGCTTCCCTGAGGTACACCCTCTAAAAACTGACCGTTTTAACCTGTTTAAGTGATAAACGAGCGAGATTTATTCCCAACACATCGCCATTTGTTACTCAGTGCCTGCTAAACGACCAACGGTATAAAGGCTTTAAAATACGGTGAACAGTTAACGTATGTGGTGATGTCGAAGGTTTTCGGAAACCCCATGTGGATTGATTATAGTCGTTTGTATTTTATAGGGCAATAAGATAACAATGAAAGACAATACAACAATAACATACGAAAGTAAACACTCATCAGCCTACACACCAAAAATATAAGGCACTTTTTAAGAGAATAAACAGGTTTAAATTAAAAGTAACAAAGAATACATCTATTA
Source organism: Mythimna albipuncta (assembly GCA_929112965.1). Lineage (NCBI taxonomy): Eukaryota > Metazoa > Arthropoda > Insecta > Lepidoptera > Noctuidae > Mythimna > Mythimna albipuncta. The sequence continues at coordinate 14,102,187 of OV815983.1, read as the reverse complement.
AAAACCTATTGGGTCTCTTATTACACAATTGTTTTAATCTTAAACTTTGCAATAATATAAATCAGAATTAAAGCTCAAGATAAATGGTTCTCTAAATAAAATAAATTAACTGCTTCTGCTAATAGAGCTCTGGGCTTTTTCCGACTATTTTTATATTTTTAGCCTTTGTAGAAAGATATAAATCATATTTATTTAACACACACAAAGTGGAAACCAATATTTATATTTTTTTATGCAACATTATGTTCTTCAAGTACTGCGTCAAATAACTACAATTCAGCAAAATGCTAGATAACTAGATAGCTGTTGCCTGGCGCTGGTCTTCAACTGAACCTTACGTCGTTAAAACAACATCAGAAATATCTAAGACACATTCCCAATTCCAAATTCTGTCAAGTCTATAATAAAAAATCCATAGCCCTTCAAATCCCTTGGAAAATTCACTGACAATCCGACAATTGGAATATAAAGAATCACTCGTTCAAAATACTGTTTTGATTCCACCATCAAATTATATACAAATTCCCAATCCCAAAGGTGCTACATCAAAGCCACTGTTCTATACAGACTTATTCTGCATCAATAAACAAAAATATCATACGAAAATGATCTTTCAATCCTAGATAATAAAGCTCGTTATTGGTTTTGGCATCAGCAATATATTTTGGTTTTGATATTCATAGGGTCGGATTTATCGCAAATTCTGTGAGGATACATATGTTTTCGAGTAGAAATGATCTTTTGTTTGCAATTATAATATGAAAAGGGATCTGGGTATGTGAATATAATGATGTATTTTTGAGGTGTACTGAAGGCACAGTTGTAGAATTAATTAAATTTTGTAATATTTGACGTCACCCAATCTATATCTAAGCGAATGATTAATTTTTGTTCTCTTGGCAGCCTTATAAATTATACCCTTAACGATAAATTAATGTGTTTTAGTCATAGATAACTTTATTATTTCCAAAGATATAACGCGGATATTACTTAGGCATTAGTAGGTTTAAAAACATTATTTTAGTTTATGCAAAACCTGAATATAGTTTGTTCAGAATCAGTAACTGAATGGATTTCAATAGTTTTTACACTATGTTATATTTTTTCCAAAAATATTTAAAATGATCAAGTTGGACATAAAAGACACTAAATACAACACAGTACACGGCAGGTCATAGCCTTGACTAGACTTGTATTTTTACTGACATAAAAAGCTTATAAGTTTGTGATTTTTCATGATAAAGTTATGAAATTTTGTACATTTACATCTTTGCATAAAAATGCTAGACACATGTTTTGGGTTTCGCATATACTGAAACTAATTTTGTTTACCGTTTCAAGAAAGTGAATTCACATTAAAGAATAATTAAGAGATAAAAAACCTATAACTATTAGTTTCGCATATACTGAAACTAATGTTGTATACCGTTTCAAGAAAGTGAATTCACATTAAAGAATAACTAAGAGATAGAAAACCTATTTAAAAGTGCTTGCTATTAATGTTTCAAGGTTATCATTGACATAAAAAATTCAACAGCTTATTTGAAAATCACACCCGAATTAAAACGAGCAATCACTTCACTTCATAACAGCTGAAGCAGTTAAAAATCAAACAAAAAATGAAACAACCCTGTCATCACTAGGACATAAAAAAATATCATTACAACTAAATTAATCGACAAAAAATAAATCAGGGACACAATGGGGCCACACTAGCACATTTGTTGTGCTGTCCCTGTATTTGTCCCAGCGGATTTTGACAAAGGGCACGGAGTCCCTCAGGGCTCGGATAACTTACAACGCATTAAGTTTAAGTGATTCTACTGCGAACACTTTTAAAGTTTAGGGGAAATGCTTTCAATATGGCGAATGTATGGAACGAATTGATTGCATGAATTCAATTGTTCAGCTAGAAGTTGAAGCTTGATTGAGGTTCTTGGGAAAGTCGATGTGGAAGAAATTCATTCTGTAGCCAGTCCACTGTATAAGTATGCTAATTTTTGTAACTATCTCAATAAGAAAATTATCTCGTCGTTGCAGTGTCTTCGTGTAAAAATTGTGGGTATTTAAATGAAGGAGCTCATACATAGAGTGCCTACTATTGACAACTATAATAGCCGGGGCAAATATAGGGTGTATTTTTTTGTAAGTGGGTGTGTATTGCCAAAAGTACAGGGAATATCACAAAGTTCTCTCAGAAATCTCGGGTTCGATTTTGATAAAACATAATGTAGTCGGCGTTGTAATTTTCCCCACTGCTGGGACTCAGGCCTCCTCTTTTGGAGAAGGAATGGACTGTAATCGACCACACGGGCCCGGTGCTGTCTGGTGGAATGCACATGTCTTCGAATTTTTGGTTTCAAGACATGTTGGTTTCCTCACGATATTTTCATTTCCTCTTTTGAGAAAATATCATGAAATGAAGAGGAGGTGGTCCATCACTGCTCTTCATTTTGATTAAAATTAAAACTAAACCATAACATTTTTCATAAATGAATGTTCTTAGCCAGCAATCGAACACATACATCATTCGATCGAACAAAAGTTCTGAAAGAGTAGAAAATGAGTGTGTAGAAAAATTTTATTAAACTTTATTTTTCATTTATTTCCAGATATCAACGTACGCCGTGCGAGTAGTAGTCGGCGGATAACAACGAACAAAATTAAGTGATAAAAATGGACACTAAACATAAATGTATATCGATTGATCATGTGAGAACTTAGTTTTATTTCCTATAGACAATCTCTTTTTGTAGATAAATTAATATATTTGTACAATTCTTTATTATATCCTATTTTATTTTATTAATTTTAACCAGGTCAGTACCGCTTTGACTTTTGCTTTCTCGAACATTTAAGAAAATTATTTCATTTATACTCATTATCTTTAATTAAATGAACGTTCAGAAAGCCAAAGTTACTTCACTACGTTAAGATGTAAATAATGTATTTTAATGAAAACTATATGTAATTCATTTAATGTCATTATTAGGATTAAGGTTTATTCTCTTTTTTTACCTCAGCATAGTTACAAAGTAGTGAGTAATTTTGTGTAACGTTTAATTTTTAAACTTCCATTTATTTTTATTTAAGCTGTCCTGTGTGCACAATGGAATGAAGATTTTACATTTATTATACATTTAAAATCGTTATCATTTATATAAGTTATCTAATTTATTTCTTTTGTATTGTTATTAAATGTAACTGCTTCCGGTGAAGCATTAAACAAACTATGCAAGTCAACTGCTTAGTATATTATTTAGATTATTTTTTGAAATTACTATGAGATTATTCGTGTTTTTTTTTGTACTTTTTATATAAAAATGGTTAGTTTTTAATTATACGTGTATAGCATGTTCAAATTAGCACGCTGTATGCCATAATTATATAAAAATAATAAGTTCAAATAATTGTTTTATTGTGAAGAAATATTAGTTATGAAATCTTATCGTTTCCGTCCATTTATTATTATTATTGATTATTATTTTCTCAAAGGTATTATTGAGATTTTTTATATGTAAATATTTTTCTCAAATTCGATGAGCATGCTTTTAATATTGTTTTAAAACATACGTCATACAGTTTAGAGAAACGCCAAAGACTTAAAAAAATATTGTAACGTCTTTAGTATACAGCCCAGTGTAATAATAGTTTATATTTTATATGAAAAAAGCAATAACTTTTCACCAAAGATACAAATAGCGGGCCTTTTTCTGATAAAACAAATTCTCTAACATTTGATCATTTGAAATGATAAAAAAATATAATTAAACATTTACATAATAATATTTCATTATATTGTTTAAAAAAAGTTTGAATTAAAAAAATTAAAACTTAACAAACGTTTTTTTATACTTTTTTTTTCTTTATTTTCTTTGTATTATTATATAATTTATTAGATAAAGGTCTGAGCTGTATAAAGTATTCCACTCATTTTTGTATAATAATTATATTTTGCATTGTAATATCTTATTTATTAAATAATTTGGTGTTGCTTTTAATTTCTGGAAGCATATCGTTAAGTGATCGTCATAATAATAGATAAATGATTAAAAAAAACATGAAATTTTCTGTTTAATTTTTTAATAAGTATATTTGTAAGGCAAACGCACCAGTACGAAATAAAGCATATGAGTTTATAAAAACTAAACCGTTTTATTTACCTATCGTAGATATATCCAAATACAAGGCTTTAAAATTCTATTAAAATAAAATATATTTGATAGTGACTTGGCTCACGTGGTATATTGACTTGGATCACAAGGCTGTCAACAAGTGCGATATAGACTCTGCGATCATTGTACCTGTAGTCATATTAGCCAACGGCTTAATAGCCACGAGCTGCGACCAACACTTTAGGAGGCTCTTTTTGGATAGTTAGCCTAACGAGAGCCCATTGCACTTTATTGACTAAAACCTGCATGTTGTAGAATGTTGTAAAAATCATCTAATGACATCCCTCGCTCTTGGGAGGAGCGGAAGATAGTGGCAGACTTTGACTGACTAAGAATCCACCATCTGTTCCTTCGTTTACTTTTGTACCGGGGCTGAGCTATCTTTCGAAACTAACCCTGGCCCCGGTAGGCTTCGATCTAGTTGGGCCCCTGCTGTTGCTGACAACTCTTTGAGGCGCGCGGGAACAATACGCGCCGTCGACGACTTGGACTCGGTCCGGACAGTTACCGGACAGTTGGACGGCGAGCTACCCATTGCTCGCCGTTCGCAAGCTCGCATCTACGGTGGCAGGTAATCGGAAATTACAATCCAGGGCTGCAGTGACTCTAAAATTTTATTTAAAATAATTTTATCCCTCATTAAAACCTCGACAAAAGTTGGCTGTCAACAACACTACTAACCTCTAAAGCCAAGAAGAAAAAAGATCAAAAATTTTTGACGCTCGCACCTTTTAAATTTCTCTTTGGTCAAAACGTCAGACAAGAAAAGAATTTTTTGGCAAAACGGAAATTAGAATTCCAAAATATTTCAATAAAACTATAATTTAATCTGATTAATCTAAAACAAATCAAAATGTAACGCAACTAGAAACAGTACAATCGGAAATCAAAATCCAACTTAATAGCCTATTTTTTGCTTCGATCCCACACGTTTCTCTTGTTTCCTTCTGAGCAGAACACTGGTAAAGGACAAAATGCCTGTAAAAAAGAAGAAGAACGAACGAAAACCAGTGGTCCTTCCTGCTAGCTTGTCACCAGAAGACGCTCGCAAAGGACCTGGTTCCACTACTGTAGAAAATGCCTTACAACCAGAAAAGAAGAGGCAAGGCAGGATTGACCAAACTAAAAAGCTCATCCTCCATAAAGGCAAGAAAAAGGAAGACTCACAATCAAGTTAAGAAGATGAAACTACCAAACTACACATTCATAAGCAAATAGAAGATGCAACAGATTCCTATGAAGAAATAGAAACAGATACACCTTTAATAATTTAAATAACCATAAATAGCATCCAGCAACATGTTCTACCAGATCAAAGAGATGATGAAAATTTGGATAGCTTTATTCAATTTAATAACAACGCAGATATTTAAAATGACAAGCGAAGTGAAAGCGGTCTTGAAGAAAAAGCTTTTCAACAAACGTTTTAGAGTCCGAAGATATAAAAATTACAGAATAATGAAATACTTATTTTAAAACAATGTCTTTTTCTACGCATCTTTGATGAGACATGTTATCTTCTATCTATTATCGAAGCTAGGAGACCAGATGAAATCTATGAAGAGGAATCAAGACTAAACTCAAAGCTTTTCTATCAGCTTGTTATTCTAATAGCGTTGTTATTCATAAGACTAGGGCTATTTCTTAGAAACAAATTATACATTGAATAGTTTGGTAGTACTTACTAACGCTAATAAAGACTGACCGAATTTATTTTTGCTTGTTTTAATTATATCATCATCATCATCATTTCAGCCGGAAGACATCAAGTATTGATGATTGAGTCTGCCTTTTAGGTGTGAACCAAAGTAATGTACTCGTCTCTAGGAATATATGTACCAATTTCTTTTTCAATGTACCTCTGTACTTTTGGACATAGTTCGGCGGTACTTCAGAGGTAGCTTTAATGTTATACAAAGCACCTTTGCAAGCCGTAGGTAAAAGTGTAGGATAGCCAGCCTTTCGGTGATTTACAGGATGCATTTTAGAGAGTGTGGTCAAGAATTGCATGTCTTGATTCCGCCATCTCATTTCTACCACCGGAAAACCCAAAGTACGGCAAGTATGTATAGTCTGTCTATCAACTGACTTGGGAATTTTGAATGCTAAGTAATCATTTAAAAAATAATAATATTCGGTACTTTTTATAAGGTTCTTCTGTTAGTAAATAATGATCTCTATCTCTTAATCAACCTTGATTATTGAACCCGTGTTGACTACATCAGATTTCATTAAATTCTAATAATTACCCAAGTCGTTTAACTTATTAGACAGACTATATGCGACCAGGCTATAATCCGGAGCGAGAAGAAATGGCAGGCGGGCGCCTCCGTCTGCGAAACAGTAGCAGCTAGCAAAAGGAGGGCCACAAGAGAAAATGAACATCCACTCACCTTAGTGCCGAGATTCTGACCCCGACTACCAGTCGCGGTGGACGTCTAGCGGACGGCTAGCGGACGTCGAGCAACAGATAGCTCGGCGTCCGACCAATCCAAGTCGTCAACAGCGCGTAGTGATCCGTTCACTCCTCAAAGAGATATCAGGAAACCGTAGAGGCCCATCAAGGCCGATGCTCCATAGCTAAGACCTCGAAGAATTTTTGGAAATAAGGCCTGTAGTCTTAGTATACAAAGGGAAACTGAAGGACACAGGTGTGGTTTTAGTCAGTAACAGTTTGGTACGCCCTCGCACCCTTACCCAGAGACGGAAAAAGGCCTCTTCTCTAGGAGGGGGAACAGACCATAATCTACCACGCGGACTCAGTGCACATCGGTGGATATCACAAATGTCTTCGAATTTTTGCTTCTAGAACATGCCGGTTTCCTTGCTATTTTTTCCTTCACTGTCTTGAGAGCATTGGTGTTGTGGTACCAGTGACTGAAAAGTTAAAAGGGAATCGTTTTATAGTTATGTGAAGAGAAGGGTCGAAACGCATATTACTATGAACAATTTGAATGGAGAGGAAGAGGGAGTTAAAAATAAAAGACCTCTTTTCTTTTATTTCTATCACTCCTTCCACAGAGTGATAGAAATAAAAGAAAAGAGGGTTAATGCTATCGTGACGATTGCCGACAAAGTAGAAAAAAAAACCGGCCAAGTGCGAGTCGGACTCGCCCATGGAGGGTTCCGTAGCAGCAAGTAATGTAATATAAAAGTCCTTGTACTTCGTTGTAACTTTTATCGATGTTTTAATAATAGTGTATATTTTTTAGATTTATGACGTATTAACAGAAAACTACTTACTATATCTCGTTCAAACCAATTTTCGTTGGTAGTTTGCATGGTAATGTACATCATATATTTTTTTTAGTTTTATCATTCTCTTATTTTAGAAGTTACAGGGGGGGAAACATTTTACCACTTTGTTAGTGTCTCTCGCGAAAACTATTCAAGTTAGAAAAAAATGATATTTGAAACCTCAATATCATTTTTGAATACCTATCCATAGATACCCCACGCGTATGGGTTTGACGAAAAAAAAATTTTTGAATTTTTGTTCTAAGTATGGGGGGGACCCCCAAAATTTATTGCTTTTTTTCTATTTTTGTGTAAAAATATTAACCTTTCAATTGTGATAATTACAGACACAATTGAAAGACAATAGGTGCGCGAACGCCGGCGTTCGCTTGGGGTTTAATGAATTAATGCGGTTTACAGAATACATCTACTTACTACGGTTCAACAGTATAGCTCTTATAGTTTCGGAAAAAAGGGGCTGTGACATACGGACGGACAGACAGACAGACATGACGAATCTATAAGGGTTCCGTTTTTTGCCATTTGGCTACGGAACCCTAAAAACGTGTCGCGCTGATGCCACTGACCTCTATATAAAATAGTAGAGGTCAGGCTGACCTCAAATGTAACGGAAGATATTGATGATAGAGAAACTCAATGCTGATTTATTTTATTTTTTTATTTAATACGAAACCAGTCAATCAATTAAATTAAGCAGACATACTTTTTGGTAGTATTTTTTAAGAATATTATGAGAACAATACACTTTTCCAATTGTCATGTCAAATTAAACGTCGTCGATAAAAAGTAGCCATGAATGAGGCCAATGTTAAAATACGAAATTACAAGTACAAATTTTATACAACCAGCGGCTAAACTCCACCAAAATGTAATTCAAGGCAAGCCAATATTTCGATTAACCTGATCCAAAATATTATGCATCCTGAAAACTTGGATATAGAACATCCCAATGTTGATTCTACCTTCGAAATTCCAGATCAAGATATTAAAACCAATGAAATCGTCGTAAAAAATATCGATTGCTCATCGAGGACGTACAATAGTTTGCCACTACCAAGAGAACTAGACCAAACCAGAGAAAGTGAAATAAAGCCTAATACATGTCTTCAAGCTCCAAGTCCCGGATGCCAAAAGTCAGTTCCCGTTAAAGAAACCATCCCTGAAGACATACCCTCCGAAAGCAACTTACCGTTTGACAATAAAGACTTTTCAAACAGATACAGATATTGCAAAGAAGTCATCAAGCCATTCTTACAAGATTATCCTCCTGGGTGTCCCGATTCCAAGGAGTTACTTCTTAAGGATGCTGTTGTAAAAGCTAATCCAGAATTTCCTTTAGTACAACTCTCGTGCCCTCCACCACCGTGCCCACCAAAGTGTCCGCCTAAGTGTCCGCCTAAGTGTCCGCCTAAGTGTCCGCCTAAGTGTCCGCCTAAGTGTCCGCCTAAGTGTCCGCCTAAGTGCCCGCCTAAGTGCCCGCCTAAGTGCCCGCCTAAGTGCCCACCGAAAAATCGACTGAAAATCTGTCAAGGTGAAGACGGACCAACAATTTGCATAGAGTGTACTAAAGCAACTTGCCCTAGTTTTGTGTGCCCAAATCCGTACATTCCACCTTGTTGCCCATTACTACCTTGCCCCCCTCCACCGTGCCCGCCGAAGTGCCCACCGCCACCGTGCCCACCTAAGTGCCCGCCACCACCGTGTCCACCTAAGTGTCCACCGAAGTGCCCGCCACCGCCGTGCCCGCCTAAGTGCCCACCACCTCCGTGCCCACCTAAGTGTCCACCTCCTCCTTCTTGTTGCTCACCTCCACCTTGCCCACCCAAGTGCCCTCCTCCACCGTGCCCACCTCCACCGTGTCCAGCTAAGTGCCCACCTCCACCGTGTCCACCTAAGTGCCCACCCCCGCCTTGCCCGCCACCCGCGTGTTGCCCACCACCACCGTGTCCGCCTAAGTGCCCACCTCCTCAGTGTCCACCGAAGTGCCCGCCACCTTCTTGTTGCCCACCTCCACCTTGCCCACCCAAGTGTCCACCTCCACCGTGCCCACCAAAGTGCCCACCACCACCGTGCCCACCTAAGTGTCCACCTCCTCCGTGCCCTCCACCGCCGTGCCCGCCTAAGTGCCCACCACCGCCGTGCCCACCTAAGTGTCCACCTCCTCCGTGCCCTCCACCACCGTGCCCGCCTAAGTGCCCACCACCTCCGTGCCCACCTAAGTGTCCACCTCCTCCGTGCCCTCCACCGCCGTGCCCGCCTAAGTGCCCACCACCCCCGTGCCCACCTAAGTGTCCACCTCCTCCGTGCCCTCCACCACCGTGCCCGCCTAAGTGCCCACCACCTCCGTGCCCACCTAAGTGCCCACCGCCACCGTGCCCTCCACCACCGTGCCCACCTAAGTGCCCACCACCTCCGTGCCCGCCTAAGTGCCCACCGCCACCGTGCCCTCCACCGCCGTGCCCGCCTAAGTGCCCACCACCTCCGTGCCCGCCTAAGTGCCCACCGCCACCGTGCCCACCTAGGTGTCCACCACCGCCTTGCCCACCAAAGTGTCCACCAAAGTGTCCACCAAAGTGTCCACCAAAGTGTCCACCACCCTGCCCACCACCTTGCCCGATACCGTGCTATAAAAAGAATCCCAGTTCATCGTGCTGCGAACCCTGCCCTCCAAAGTCAAGCCTAGAACAGCTTTTGCAATCATTAAAAAGATTAACAGGGGAGACGGTCGTTTGTACGTGTCAAAAAATGCCAGATAAATGCCCACCAACGTGCCCACCGCCGCAGTGCCCCCCACCCCCACCTTGTCCTCCTCCTTGTTGCCCACCACCTCCACCATGTCCACCTCCGCCACCATGCCCACCTCCTCCAAAGTGTCCTGATCCACCTCCTTGCCCTCCACCTCCAAAATGCCCGCCTCCACCTCCATGCCCACCACCGAAACCCTGCCCTCCTCCTCCACCTTGCCCACCCCCTCCATGTTGCCCTCCTCCTCCACCTTGCCCTTCTCCTCCACCTTGCCCTCCTCCTCCAACTTGTCCACCTCCTCCATGCCCTGGACTAACTATAGAGAGAAAAGAATCGCCCAGTTGTTGTGCTGAAGCAAGATCTTCTAGAAAATTTTTATGCCCGAGTGAATGTCCTAATTCTAAATCGACCTCAAAAACATCAATGACAGCACCAGCACCGAATGCAGCGAGTACTCAGTGTGTATGCTCCAGCGATGAGAAACTTCAAGATGCCCTTAAAGCTCACAACGAAACAATGGCAACACTTAAATGTGCGATGACAGACCTCGTCTGCAAAGCATTTAGGTCAACGCAAGAAGCAGTCAATATAATCAGCTGTGAAAGTGCCAAGCACATTGAAAAGCTCAAAAAAACTGCTTCTAACATATCATCTGATTGTCTTGGTAAGAAAGAAAAACCTGATCCTAAGCCAAAGAAAGTGAGCGACAGCCGCAGCGATACAAGTCTGAGAAGATTTAGCATTGTGAACTTAGACACATCTACTATAGAAGAAAAGGGCCCACCGGCACACTGCGACCCACAGCCATCACCAAAATCATCTATAAACCCCTTGAAATTTATATTTGACAAAGTAGATTCTGCTGTGTCAATGATAAGCGATTCTATACCCTTCGATTTACCAAAGCGGAGAAATTTCAATGATTCGAGCTCTAAATATGATGTCCCTACTCCGCCTCCTGATCCTCCAAGTCCTACAGATGTTGAACACCGTTTTCCTGGTACCACAGGCACTTCTCAGTTATTTTCAGCGATAAAAGAAAAGATATGGTCTATGTTTACGGATGACGATGCTACAAATGTATCACCTGTAAGGTCATCTACAACAACTTTGGCTACTGAAAGTGATGAAGATATTATAACCAGAATAATTGACTAGATAATTGGGTACTTTTCTTAAATTTTCTAGATAATTTGTTCTACATACCGAAATATAAAAATAAATAGCATTCTTTATTAAAAAGCTGTTGTTTGTCTTGCGTTTTCAATGAATCCATACGTACTAATTATGTATGTTAACTACAGTAAAATTATATATATCATCATTATCATTTCAGCCGAAAGACTTCGACTGTTGGACGTAGGCCTATCCAAAGCGTCGCTACAACGAACAGTCCTGTGCGTAACGCATCCATCGGATTCCCATGACCTTCACCAGGTCATCGGTCTACCTTGTGGGACGCCCTCGCGGACGCCACTCCAGAACCTTTCGTCCCCATCGACCATCTGTTCTGCTTGCAATGTGCCCTGCCCATTGCCATTTAAGTTTGATGATTCTTCGAGCTATGTCGGTAGCCTTGGTTCTACTGACTGTAAGTTGGAACGCTCCTCCCATTCCTAGAGAGAATTCCTGAGTCCCAGCAGTAGGAACATTAAAAAAGCTGATGGTAATGATGAAGTTAAAACCCTAAAGCACATAAGCTACTTCTTTTTATTTGGCTTCGACTTCGATATCTTGTCACTTGAAAAAGCTACTTACAAAATTCCCCTAACCGAATTTCAGTCATAGTAACCATAACTAATCTTGATAGAGATTAATTAGAATTAACCAGAAGATAGAGGAGTAAATAGGTACGCAAGAAATGTTATAGTGCTCAAGCGTGTGCCCAAATATGGGTGCATTCTCGCACTCTCTGTTCATTGACTCTCAAAGTACGATTCGACGTTGACTATACAGATGGGGAGAGATCAGGTCCAACGGCTTCACGAACTTTACTAGGTACAAGGGTATCACACCACCAATTACAAAAGTCTGGGCAACTGAGCATTCCTAAAAAAAAAAACAAATGACACTTTTCACAGACCTAGGAATCGAGTCCAGAGGCATTTGAGACGCAAGACCAGACGACAAGGTGAGGAAATTGGCATAAGAAAGTTGGAAAGATAAAAATCGAATGATTCAGATTATGAATGTTATTCTAACAACCACCACATTGGACCCATAACGGCTCTCACTTCTTACCCAATGAGATGAGTCCCATAGTTACAGTTACGGGAATAATCCATATATTAAATTATTTTGCGAACTGAGAATTGAATACCTACTGAGGGTAATTTCGTTCGCGCTTGACGTCGACTGGAGCGTAAGCTCAAATATTGTGACCTACTCTCTCTACTTTTGTATTTCAAATTCTTGATTTCTAAAATTTAGTAAAGTGCAACGACCATTTTAAAACCTGTTAAGTCTCTAAGAGACTTACTAGGTTAAAACCTAGTAAGAGTCCTCTTAGAGACTTAACAAGTGGTAACAATCAGCTACAAGTGAATGGTGCATTTACTATCTAGGTATTATATCTGCTTAAATGACAGATTAAAAAGCTGATGTTTTGGTATTTGATAGGGACTTATTAGATTAGCAAGATCATGTTATATAAATGTTTTTGTAAAAAGTGTTCCTTACTAGGTTTTGAAATGGGACAGCTGGGCCACAGTGTACTTAGTGTTATTTTTTTTTTCAAGGTGGGACATCATCCCTTAACTTCTCTTGTTCTAGAATGAAATGGAAGAGGGTATCAGACTTTTATTGACTAAAAGTAGACAGAGATAGACAGAAAAAATCCACGGGGCCCTGGTGGGCATAGTCTCTGTTGGGCCCCTTAGATTTGCTGACATCTTATAATGGAGCGCGTGGAATACTATGCACTGTCGGCGACTTGGGTTTGGTCCGGACGATTATCAGGCAGCAGGCCGGCGAGTTACCTATAGCTTGCTGTCCGCAAGCCCGCGCCTACCATAGCTAGTAATCGGGATCGGGGTCGCGGCGAGTTTAGAGTGTATTGTACAGTGTTCAACGTATATTCTAAATCAAATTATTATAGAAGCAATATATTTTCATGAACGCAGGAGGCTACAGTCCAGGACCTGTCAAAAAAATCTCCAATATTTAACACTGGCCAAAATAATTTATGCTTCAGGAATTGACACGTGCCAAAAAATAACTGCCACTATAACAGCTTAAAATTGAGAAAACTATCTTCACCAAAATCAGTAATAAAATGTCATCTCACAGTTAAAAATCAATCCAATCCTTATGTCTGACGAAGAGCCTTGCACGAAAAACTGCAAAAACAGGAAGAGCAAATGTCTTCCTTGCTTAAACCCGTACCCTGGAGAGCCGATGAGCGAGGAGAAACACCAGGTCCAAACATACCACCAGACACTTAGCCCTCCAGAGCCTACAGAATGCCAGTGCACTTTGGAGAACCCCTGCTGCGAGCAGCCTATACCCCAACACCCTCATAGAAAGTCTCACTGCCGTTAACTTCTGTCTGTTTCAACATGCAGCTAACGGAACCCAAGATCAGCACCAGTTCTTAAATACAGGTACAGTACAGATTTGTTGACATCTCTTTGAGTCGCATGTGGAACACTACGCGCTGTCAACAACTTGAGCTCAGACCGAACGGTTACCGGACGTCCGAACAAAAAGCTACCCATTGCTCGCCATCCGCAAGTCTACGCCTACGGTGACTGAAAAACGGGATCGGGATCCCGACAGCTGGGTCGTGAGGGCCATTCCTTCACGTGTGCGGCCATCTCCTTCGCTAGCATTACTGCTTCGCAGAAGAGGGCCACTGCCTGCCATTTTCTCCTTGCTCCGTACCATGACCTGAACTAGGGCTCGGTGTGCTAGGTCGTTGCACACGTACACCGTATGCTCCACCGTGTCTTCCGGGCGTGACGTCTTCCTAGCCACTCCTCAAAGAAGGGCCTTACCGCTATAATTATGGCGTGCCCATTCTGTACAATATGTCTAAAATATCTGGACCACTCCGAACTTCGTACAAGTGGCTTCGCAGTAATTCTTTTTAGGATGGCGAACGCGTATTGCGTGTTCTTTCGAGTCATCATCATTATCATCTTCCTGCCCTTGTCCCATTATTTGGGGTCGGCTCAACACGTATTTTTCTTTCATTCTGCTCTGTCATTCGTCATGCTATCTCTCATTTCCTTTCCTTTCGTACTCTTCACACAATCCATCCCTATTCCATCCATCCGCATGTATACTCATAACTCTTTTAGTAACATGCGCTTTATCCCTCCTCTTCACATGACCATAATACGACAAACGATACCCCTTCAACTTTTCGCGTATTTTTTCGAGTATTATATAAGCAATAAATAGTTCGGAATACCAACTTCAGAGAGACTTATCGAGAGACTTTTGATCTTACTGCAGTGTTATGGAGCACTGGTGGCCGAGTGGTAACGGCCCCGACTTAAGAGTTGTAGGTCGCCAGTTCGAACCCAGCCAGGCGCATTCTTCTTCTTCTTCTTCCTGCCCTTGTCCCATTTTATTTGGGGTCGGCGCATTACTTTGTGTAATTTATTTTATCACCACTGCTCTCAAACTGGAAACATCGAACAAGGAAAACATCGTGAGGAAACCGGTATGTCCAAGAACCAAAAAGTTCAAAGACATGTGACATTCAACAGCCCGCACTGGGCCGGCGTGGTGGATTACGGCCCAGTCCCTCTCCTCGAGAAAAGGCCTGAGTGCCAGCAGTGGGAACATTAAAAAGGCCGATGATGGTGATGCAGTATTATGACTATTACCTAACCTCTCCTCTCAATATTTCAGCTACCACCTTCTATATACAATGTCACAGTCTTCACGATGTAACAACCTCTTTCCTGAAGAGGAATGTAACTGTACGACACCTTATTACATCTGTTACGAGAGACTCAAGAATCCACCGTTTGGTAAAGTATATTTTTTATTCAAAAGCTTAGCATTAGTAGCTGAACTTTTTTTTTCGATTCGTTCTGAAAATATTTTTTCGTATCACATCGTACAATATTCTTGGTTTGTGTGTTGTGTGAAAGTGAACCCCAAGGGCCCTTTTTTTATGGTAGAAAAAAATCATGCAATGACATCCTCCGCTCGTGGGCGGAGCGGGAGATAGTGTCAGACCCTTACTGACTAAAAGACCCACCCCGGTCCTTCTAGCCTTCATACCGGGGCTCGAGCGCCCTTTAGGATAACCCTGGCCCCAGTAGGCTTCGACCCTGCTATTGCTGACAACTCCTTGAGGCGCGTGGGAACAGTGCGCGCCGTCGACGACTTGGGCTTGGTCCGGACAGTTACCGGACGGCCGGACAGCGAGCTACCCATTGCTCACTGTCCGCAAGCCCGCGCCTACAGTGGCCGGAAATCGGGATCAGAATCCGCGGCGGCGGCGGCGGCGATAACGCCATTGCCTGATGCGTTCGGCCTCCTCTTTTGCAAGACACCAGAGCCCTGGAATGAAGGGAAAGAAGGAACAAGAGTGGGTTTTAGTCAGTAAAAGTCTGACATGGCCTCCCACTCTGCCCGAGGGCAGGAGCTGATGTCATTAGACGATTTCCCACCCAAAAAAAAAGAAAGTACAATAGAAAATTTTGTATTTTTTCTACACTTTGCTATCCAAGCAACTATCAAGCAAAGCTTGTTTGTGGATGCTGGTGCATCTTCTCTAAGATGATGTTCTCTTCTATTTTTTGACGCTAAGGGACCGTTACGTGTGCCTTTATCACATAACAATTGCATCGCAACTCACAGGCTGCAGTTGCTTATTGCCGCTTAGTTTCTAAGATATTTCATTATTGCATATTTTCCATGATTTCAATATGAATCATCTGAAATCCGATTCGATTTGGGAACACATCCATTGTGCGTACAGCTAAGGAGTGGAATTCCTTGCCGGAGTTTGTGTTTCCTGATGGCTACAACCCGGGAATATTTAGGTCAAGAGTGAATAGATTTTTTTTACTATTAATATTAATAGGCTAAAAAAGTTATGAGTTTACATGTGGATGGATGGAGGGGAAGAGGGAGGCCAAAGAAAATATGGATGGATTGTGTGAGAAGCGATATGAAAGAAAAGGGAGTTAGTGATAGCGTGACGAGTGACAGGACAGAATGGAAGAAAAAAACGTGTTGTGCCGACCCCAAATAAAACGGGACTAGGGCAGGAAGATGATGATGATGATGAATATTAATAGGCTCCCGTTTGACCACTATCTCACCTGATGGTAAGCAATGATGTGTCCGAGGATAGAGCATGCTTGCCTAGAAGTAACCTATTCACTCTTGACTTAAATACTCTTAGGTTGTAGCTATTTTAGCTAGGTTACTTCTAGCTAAGCATGCTCCATCATCAACCGCATCTTCATAAATGTGAAAGTGTTTGTTACTTAATCACGCAAAAACGGCTGAACGGATTTGGATAAAATTTAGCATACATATAGCTTTTGACATGAAAAAGAACATAGACTACCTTTTATCCCGATTCCTTAAGTACCTAACGCCACGAGAGCGAAGCCGCGGGCAAAATCTAGTAAAAAAAAAATCACTAACAAAATTATTTTTCTTACAGCAAGCAGTTTAGTGGGATCCTGCAGGATCTGCTCTGTCAAATCATCAGACTCTAAGAAACCTTGTCAAAAGAAAAAGGATCCATGTTTCGGTTTCTGGTTCCACAGGATCAAGAACCCTCTAAGCCCAAACTGAAAACCAATCTCTCTGGATTGTGATCTAAGATTAAAACACTTATATCGTGCAATATAATTATTTTGGCTTATATGTTTTGTTTTATTGTCCCACTGCTGGGCAAAGGTCTGCCCCAAGTCCTTCCAGACACTCTTCCCTCGCGTGGGATAGTAATGGCTAAAGAAAGAAAGAAAAAATGTTTTCTTTTTCTAAACATAAACCAACAAAGCCGTCTAGTCCCAAGCTAAGCAGAGCTTGTGTTGTGAGTACTAAACAACTGATGAACATACTTAAATATTTCTATATACATACATATTATATATAAATTACACCCAGACACAGAACAAATGATTATGCTCATCACACAAACATTTGTCCTGGGTGGGAATCGAAACCACGACCTCCAGCATAGCAGTCAGAGCCACTAACCACTAGACTAACAGGCCAGTCAAACAACAGGTCAGGCAACCACATACCTCAAGACACAGCGTTGGAAAGCCTCCCACGAGATGACCCGGTAGTTAGGACCGGTCTTTATGGCGACACTCAGGAGAGGCCTACATCCAACAGTATACGTCTTTCATTTTGATGATACTTGACACGTCAGAGCGTGATCCGGAACATGAGGTTTGAGGTTGCATATCCACTAACGCTGTGTTACATGGATTGGATCGTTAATTTGCCTAGAGTGCGTCTACTGAAAGCGTAACCTGGAGTTTTTTTTTTAAATTAAATTGGCAACATTGTTTTGCCGAAAAAAAACACGTCAAAATCTATGGTTGCAATTGTCAGTTTTTGGAAACTGATATTTATTTTTCAAGAATAATTGCTTAATTGTGGAAAAACAATAAACAGTAACGTGCAAAAACTGCTACACACTATGGTTAATAAGTTCAAACAAAAACAAGAAGAGAAAGAAGGTGTTTTCAATGAAAACCAACATTGTTTACATACGATTTCTGATTTTTAAGTTAGTATGACGTTATAATCTTGATCCTTGTCGACTAATATTATTAGATGGTTAAAAGGATATAATGATATTTTTTTTCTTATATTTTTAGATAATCTGACCTAATGCGAATTTCATAATGGACAAAAACATCGAACAAAGAAGGGTTTTGGTGAATCGACTTAATCAAAAACACATGCTAGTGAGTGGTAGAATGCGTTCAAAAGCAGTTGAGATGTAATGAAAGATTTGCCTTACTCTGTCTGGTAGTACATGAAAGTCTGCAACTGAAGTTAAAATCGCGAAAATCCTAGTTCAAGTTTGAGAGAGATGCTGATGCAGCAGCTGCTGAACTTTTTGTGTCTCACGAGTCGAACCGTATCATTTGAAACAATCACTGGAGTATAAAACATGTTCCCACTTGACTAATCCTAAAAGATCTGAATTTTCTCTATGCTAAAACGAATCGATTCCAACCCCACAATCTTGAAACACATTAATAGTGTTGGCGAGACGTGATGAAGTTGAAATCATGTTGACTATTTTATTTGACTATTACGGTGTTGTGCACTTGGTATTCTTGCCAGAACGCCAAATGGAAAATAAAGAATATTATTTAAATATTATATAGCGACATTTGAGAGATCTAATAAAATAATTTGGAATACTATCTAACATTTTGTGTGTTATTGACATTTACCATACACCCACCAAATAATTAAGTCTACACACATGTTTTTGACTAGGATTTAAGTTCTTGTATAACTATTCTAAAATTGTCATAAAAACA
This sequence comes from Mythimna albipuncta, assembly GCA_929112965.1. Lineage (NCBI taxonomy): Eukaryota > Metazoa > Arthropoda > Insecta > Lepidoptera > Noctuidae > Mythimna > Mythimna albipuncta. Next base: position 14,083,520 of record OV815983.1, on the reverse strand, counting down.
AAAAATACTCTAGTATCAAAACTTTTTTCTCCTACTATTTCAATAATACCACATTCAAAATTTTTGGTTGTAACCTCCTTTTCTCAGGTCACGCTTTCATTAGACGGACTCTACCACTGCAGAGCCATCAGAAGAAACCGTCGAAGTGGAGCGAAGTAAAACGGAGTGGAGCAACACCACGTCGCAACGACAAAATGCTGTGGTTGCGATGTGGTCGGTATCACACACACGGTCGATAATGACTGCAAAATGTGGTACATGTAAATAGTCCTAATTATACTACGCCCAGCCACGTGGTGTGTGGTGTGGTTGTGGTACATATAAAGAAGCCCTTAGTGGACTTTCAAACAAAACGAACAGAGTCAAGAAGACAAAAAAAAAAAGAAAGGCGAAGCTAAGGGTAGCTCAACTCCTCATCAATCCGCTCCGTTTCAATGGTGATACTACTTTCCAGTGCTCTTCTCTGCTTCACTCCAACCAACTCCACTTCAAAGTAGAAACACCCTTATAACCATGCCTCACTGAGAGGCGATGGCGGTGCTGTCAGCTCACAAAGCCGAGAAAAGACAGCCTGTATACATCACCTGGCTAAATGTCAACCATACAATTTTTGACTTCATGACCTGGCTCGCTATGGCGTCCCAGTGGAAGCACTGCCATTAGTCAAACGTTAGTTACTAGACTAGTGCGTCTTACCATCAATGACTGCATCACTGCTTATCACCAGGTGGGATCGCAGTCAAGCACTAGTTTATATCAATAAAATTCAGATGTTTGTGCAGCAGCTACAAGAAGTAAAGACTAGCATCCAATTCGTAAAGGTCCAGCAGGGCCGAAGCATACTGGGGCCATGGGTCGTCCAAAAGAGAACCCTGGGGTTAGGACCCCAGGGTTCTCTTTTGGACAACCCACGGCCAAACCTATTCCATTATAGAAAATTCTATTATTATATTCCTGTTTCTTTGTATTGTATCTTAGGAGATACAATACAAAGAAACAGGAATAGGTTTAAGTCTGAAACGTCCTCTTGCTCCACTCTTACTCAAGAGCAGTGCTGTTATGAGAGTAGTGATTGTGAAATACATAGTTTACCCTAGTGCCATTCACGAGATGACCTGAACGCGTACCGCAGGGTCTAGTTAAGCATGAGCTTTTAGAGGTGCGTGTGTTAATACAAAGTTGCAGCACTATATCATCGCGATAAATTATCTTGAGGATGGCTCCTAATGATCCTATACCCTATAGGCCCCTTACAAGATGAAAACTTATTCTAATCATCAAGACGTTTTTGAATTTGCTAGTAGGTATCCGACCTTATCTGGCAGAATTTGGAAATTATTTTCTTTCACATTTCATGTCACTGTCATTTATCCAATCAAGCATACTGCCAATCAAGCATCAAATAAATAGTAAATTTTCAAAAAAAAAACGTTAGTAATTTTACAATTTAATTATTATTATATAATAATCAGTATCAGGTGAATTAGAAAAACTTATTTCATAAATAAGCTAGATTCTTTGCAATATCTTGAGTTTGGGCTGTCAGGCCCCATGGTAGTTTCAATTCTAAGATTCGTGAAAATAATTACCAAAAAAGTGTGCCGTTAGGTTTTCTGCAATTCTAGCAAAGCCGATACATATTATGCCGACGCAGGTTGGTTCCCAAAACTAAATTTATGGCCTTAGGGATAAACCATCTAATTTCTTACCATCATCGCATACTAAGCAGTTATCATTCGAGAGATAATGGAACTAATGCTTGGCATACCGTGTTACCCAACCGTTGCTTCTGCTGAAAGGCAGACCATGGTGTCCGAAGACTGCCTCGGACTCCATAGTCCACAGCTTCTTTTTAGATAATTACATTTCTAATAATTATATTACTTCCTCAGAAAAGATACAAAATTAATTACTCGAAAAAATTAGTATGTACAATCCTATGAAGATATCCAAACCTATTCCTACAACCAAGGACTTAACACCATGTGAAACAGAAGAAGAAGAAAACGAAAAATATAGAAGACAGGAAACAAATTTCAGTGGCTTACCAATTTGTCCAGTAAGTGGTGACTCAGATATAGGATGTAACAGGACTGCTTGCCTTAGCAGAGCTAAAATAAAACACCCTGATTATATTATAAGTACGCCAAGACCGTCATGCATCGTGACGAGGGAACTGCCTGGACGCTCCCGTTCTGATATGATGTACGACAAAGTACCCAAACATCCTGAGAAGTCGTTGCCACGATGCCCACAACCCTTTCCACCTCTACCACCCAAACGGGACCCATATGAGGAGCAACAGAGAAGAGCTAGGCTAACTGAGTACAGGTTAAGATTGAAAAGATATGCAGAATAATGTGTTCTGAAAAGAAAATTGTTTTCCAAAAGTTTACGTCACTATTTTATAAATTGCTTATTGATAAATCGAAGAGCGGGAGACGATAAATTAAATACCAGATGTCTGATCTGAGATTGACAAAGGACTATAGCCAAAAATAATTTTGAAGCTACGAATATCTTCGAAAAAAACGAGCTATAAAGTTCTAGCAAAAGAAAAAAATTAATATTGTGAGACCAAGTTTTCTTCCCCAATTGCTGAAGAAACACGTATATGAAAAAATCAAATTATTATTTATTGCGCTCCAATAAAATAAATTTCTCGATTTGCAGCCTTGTATTTTTATTTTTTGTAATAAGAGTAAAATTTTGAACGTTCCTAACAAAATTGTCATGGCCAACTGTGGTTAAAACGAATAATGTAGCACAGAAATATTAACAGGAGCCTTACAACCTATTTTTATGACACGCCATTATTGAAATATACACTTTTCTAAATGTGCAATTGTGCATAAATTAACTTTGTCTTAATCTGACGCGCTCGAGTTTTTCTGAAGATCAATCTTTCTTTACTAATCTGACGGACAACGAACCCCACCATATTAAGGGTTTATATGTAGTAGGGGCACATTACAAGGTGCAACTATTCTCCCCGTATGATTTTATGACGCGCTCTAGTATCCTGCAAAATCCCCATCTCACCGCTCGACTCATTGGACATCTATATTAAAATCTCTCAAACTTAAGCCATTCACAGTACAAAACCCAGCAAGGTACTCGTATTTAATAAATAACCATAACTTAAATAATACCTACTCTTTTAATTACTAATTTTACTCTAAAGAGCACCGGACTCATTAGATTACTAGATATTTCCCAGAGGATGGAGCAGATAGGTTCAATGGATGCTGTTTATATAATAGTTTTTTCTCTTCGTTAGTTAACACCGACTTCTGAAATTAAGTTATTTTGCACTTTTAGGTTTTTTTGGAACGAAGTTCCTTATCGCGCGTTGTGAAAGGGGGCTACTAGACGGAAAAAACTCTCACGAAAAGTTGTAACGACACTTTTTGCAATAGTATGCTATTGTAAACCGTGTGGCGTGCGCATGTTTCTCTGTTTGTCTGTTTGTGTTTGTCTGTTTGTCAATACGCGTCTATGAGGCTACGCGTCCGTGGACGCGGCTATAATTTTGTACGAAAGCTTCACGCAGGCGTACATTATGCGTATAATGACGAATACCCGTCTACAAAGCTACGCGTCATGGACAGAAGGCTATTATTTTGTACGAAAGCTTCACGCAGGGGTACATCAAGCGTATAATGATGAATACGCGTCTATGAAGCTACGCGTCCGTGGACAGAAGGCTATAATTATGTACGTTGGCTGAACGCAGGCGTACATCAAGCGTATAATGATGAATACGCGTCTACGAAGCCACGCGTCCGTGGCTATGTAGGCTTTAATTTTGTACGAAACCTTTACGCAGGCGTACTTCAAGCTTATAATGATGAATACGCGTCTATGAAGTTACGCGTCAATGGACAGAAGGCTATAATTATGTACGTTAGCTGCACGCAGGCGTACATCAAGCGTAAAATGACGAATACGCGTCTACGAAGCTACGCATCCATGGACAGAAGACCTTAATTTTGTACAAAAGCATCATGCAGGCGTACATTAAGCGTAAAATGACGAATACGCGTCATTTTAAACCGTTGGCCATAGTGTTAAAGGTTTTACATCAGCCATAAGAACCTCTTTCATAAAGCTGGCAGGTACGTTCTCAACATTATTAATATTGGCCTATCTATCACGTCAAGAAGATGTCAATCATGTGACCACCCACTTCAAAACAGCAAAAAATGGAAACCATAAAAAATACAGTATAATGTTCATGAAAAAATGCATTCCAGACCCTATACCCATCCCTGAAGATAGCTTAATAGGTACGTCAAAACCACTGTTTATAATTGTGTTAAAAAATGATAGCAGCACAAATTGATCGAGGTTATGCTAGAAACTGAAACGGTTTACCAACAGTCGATTGGTCCATGAACCGTTTATGCTAGAAACTGAAACGGTATATCAACAGTCGATTGGTCCATGAACTGTTTATGCTAGAAACTGAAACGGTATACCAACAGTCGATTGGTCCATGAACCGTTTATGCTAGAAACTGAAACGGTATACCAACAGTCGATTGGTCCATGAACCGTTGGTCAACATTATCTTTAAACCATTAACTTTTCGTCCAAAGGATTTTTCATCCACGAACGTTTCGCCAGCATTACTCTACGTCAGTAAAAGTATAACAAACAGAATGTTTTGACCAATAACTTTTCATCCAAAGAACAATTGGCCCATGGTCCATAGACTGTTCCCCAAGAGAACGGTACGTTAGTGAGTGTTAAAGTAATCTCTAGAAGATCTCAAAATCCCTGAAACAAAAATTTGGCTCCAAAGATCATCCTTACGGATTTTGAACTGGTGTAGGTCCAAAAACTGTTAGCCTGTTGTTTTTAACTGTTAGTTAAAAGGTAGGAGGTACAGTAACTCAAAGAACAATGGAAAGGCTATGGTTTACAAATATCACGCAGTGAAACTGTGGCCACAGGAGTACGTTCCCTTGGGTTAATTTTCCACTACCACGCGAGCGAAGTCGCTGGCAGCAGCTAGTTTAAAAAACTTTCGAGTTTTGTGTTCAATTATCTAGAGTAAAAAAGTTTGATACATTAGGTTCATAGAATGTCACTGAGTAGTCAGTTCTTGTTTCTTATTAAACTCTAGTTGAAGTTTAGACACTATATCGTCGACGGTAGGTTCAATTGAGGTAAGGGACTAAATACGATTTTTCAGGCGAGGCCGACAAAGTTTTTTATCGGACTAAATCGCCTATGAATTTTTTTCTTATTAACCTTTTTCGGGTTAGATTTCACACATAATCTTGTATTTTAGTGCTCTATCTACACGTGTAACATTTATTTAAATAAATTAGCTATTTAAGAAAATAGATGTCCCTTATAACAACGTATTTTGTTAGTAATGTCCCTTACAGACCAAGTATCTTGTAGTCTCGTCCCTTACATTAAATTGACCTCTGCGTTGGATTCAATTTATTATTGGGATTGTTGATTGGGAAGACCCTTACCTTATTTCAAGTGAATTGGCGGCAATAATTACATCATTTCAAGTTCCTATATTGCATAGTTTTTCAGATACATTGTTATTATGGGGCTGATTCGAAATTTGGATCCAAAAATCATTAGGGTAAGGGACATTTTTCTCAAGCTAGAATTTTTTCATATACACCATTCGATAGAGCGAAAAATTCTGAACAAAACTGTATAGGTACTTAACTCATTTTGGGTATTTTGTCCCTTACCTCAATTAAACTTACGGTCGACGATATGTTAAATAAACATATCACGTTATGAACTGCTGCCTAACTTAAATGGGACTGAGCAGGATATGTTTGCCGTATGCCTGACTGGTTCTAGATCTATAAAACACAAAATTAGTGCCCTGATAGCGACACTGGCCTGTGGCAAACTACGAAGAAAATGTGACAACCTGGATTTCTTCCTTGAGAAGGAAAGAAGAAGCTTAGTTCGTTTGGTACCTATAACGTGTAACTACAGATTTTCTTTTTTTTCTGTTCTTGTTTTTCCAGTTACTTTGTTTATTTCAGCTTCCTGAAAATCTTGTTTCATACATTTTCAGACTTGTTTTTTTGTCGTAGTTGGGTTTTAGTTTTTTACTTTTTTATTTAAACAGTTGGTGTTAAATCACCAAGCTTCTATACTATTTACTTGTAAAATCTAAATTGTCAAGTTAAGAACTAGTAAATTAATATAAAACTCCTGTGACGCAGTGAAACAGCTGCGTAGACTGAAACTCTTTCAAATGATACCAAACACAAAGTATTTATGTATTTTTTTTTTGTAATACAAAACTTTTTGTCCACTAGAGGGCGCCACATTGAATTTTGATGACATTTTTAATAAATGCCAGTGAAGCCCTTTTAAATGACATCAAACACAGTGTTTTTATATTAATATTATTTTTAAACACCATTTTTGTCCGCTAGAGGGCGTCACTTTAAATTTGAGTTATATTATGGAAGTTCAAGTGAAGCCCTACCAAATGATACCAAACACGGCGTATTTATCTCCATTTTTATTTTTAACACATTACTTTTGTTCCGCTAGAGGGCGCCATATCGTGTTTTGTGACACGTCACGTAACCTATGTTCAGCGGACTATTGAGACGGTTCTAACGATACCTCATATGTTGAGTTTCGATAAGTAGATTAGGAGCTATGAGGGAACAGATGAACATACTCACATGCATACATAGCCTGTCAAAATCATAACCCTCCTTTGGCTTTGCCGTAGTCGGGTAAAAACATCGTGATTGGTCGGAAAAAATAGAGGAAAGCCATTGTTCAGCAAAGAGCTAATACGGGCTAGTAATAATAATAACTAGTTGAGAATACTTGACGCCCAGACACGTTGCAGTTACCAACAACGGCCTCTGTCTAATTTTATTTGTATTTCCACAGAGCCGAAACCTTGTCCAAAACCAAAACCTTGCCCGCCACTGAAACCGAAAAAGAAATGCCCTAAGAAACCAGAACAAGTTGAAAAACCGAAGGAAGAAAAACCAAAGGAAAAAAAACTACCCTGTAACTATATGCCCTGTCTTTGTATAGAAAGAGTAAAAAATCCACCTCAAGGCCCAAAGAACGCTTTAGAAGATCCACGTTTTGTCTGTGCGGTCAAACCAAAACTACCGGGTAATCAGCGGTGCATCGAGATATTTGACTTGAAAAAACGTAAACCAGAGTTACCGTGGCCCCGCTGCCCACCACCTCCACCACCTCCCGAACCTCCAAAACGTGACCCGTGCGAAGAACAGGAGCGGAGAGCAAGAATAGCCGAATGCAAGAAGAGAATGAAAAGATATCTGGAATGATGGCAGATGATGACAGTTGTGATTCTAATGTTAATTCATTGATAGAAAATTTAAAGTACGACATCATCGCCGAATCTAATGAACATATGCAGTTCAGCAAAACAATTAAAACGCAATCTACAAATAAAAACATCGTCAAAGAAAATGAGCAAGATATTGATGACGAAATAACTGAACTAGAGAACCTAATAAAAAAACTACAAGCTGAAATAGTTGAGATGAGTAAGACAGCGCATAGACCCTCACCTTTGTCTTTTTGTCCTTTTATTTCTGATAGTAAGGAAGGCAACTCTTGCAGTAACTCTACAAATTACGCATCATCTGAAATCTCAAATGAAATGAAAGTGCCGAGTGACGATGGCTTTGCTAAAATGTCGAAAGACGATGGACTTTTGGATGAGGTGAAAACGTTTGCAGAGAGTATTTCAAACATAATGAATTCTTCTAGTATCTCAAATGACCAGAAAGATCCTTTGAATGATGTTAAATGGAATTTTTCAGCATTTTGGGATGACGCAGCAAAATCGAGTAAAAGTAATTTAGAAATTGCCGAAAAAACAATAGAAGATATCAGTAGTAAATTGTCAAAAGCATTTGATTATTGTATCATGCATTCATCATTAGAAACCAATAAATCGGTTTCCAGAAACCCTATGGAAGTATCTACAATGGAATCATCAATTGAGTCTACAAGTGACACAGCTGAAATAAGCCGTTGTCACAATGTTTCTGGGTTTTTTGCAGGCTCGGATGATAAAGATACTCTGAATGATGCATGTTCTGATGACAAGAAAACAATGTCTGATATCAAACTCCCTGGAGACTCCATTGGCAATGATGATAATTCTAGAAACATTAATATGGAAGTTACTGACAATACGACAGGTAATGTTCCTGTAATTTTTAATACTGAGACTCCCAATGATTTATCTGTGAAGGTTGATGAAATTATTACTGAAAACGCAACTATACCTCAAGAGATAATCAAAGTTTCACCTAAACTTGACACTGTAGAAGCTCTTAAAGCGACAATTCTGAAAACGTCAGAAAACTCTTTGTCCGATAAAACTAGTGCTCTTGAACCTAGTCTGGTATTTTCCCTACCAACACCATCTACTGATATGCCTATAGCGAAAACGCAGAGTATCACTAGTGAAAATGCTATACCAAAGTCAGAGAGTATATTGAAGTGTATTAATAGAAAAATTCGTAAAATAGTTGGAATAGATAGTGAAAAGTTGATTTCTAGGGACAATCACGGTGAAAATACGTCCATAATAGACAAACACCTATCAAAAGAAGTTTTTCCGAGAAGCAAAAGTGAGTCAAAACGTGACGATACCTCACTGAATAACCCATTAAACAAAGTAATTGTTTTAACTCAAGAAAGCTTTAAGAATATTTCCAATGATTTTTCCACCCCCTCAAATACAAACAAATCTAAAACATCGCATCCTGAAACTAACGAAGCGGGAAATCTTTTGGACAGTGCTACTACAGCCTTATTAAGAGAAATAAATTCACAAAGCAAAAACTTTGTACAAGCAAATCTTACAACCACTGAAAACAGACTTAAGCCAATTAATTCTCCTAATGGTCCTCAAATTATAAACACTGATAACATAGTCGATGACCCTGATATAAGAAAAAAGAATCTAGAACAAGGCCTAGATATTTCATCAAGTAGAACTGGTATCGGTAGCAAAATTCCCAATCTTCCCGATTCAAACCTTGCTACAGAAGGACAGGAAAATACTGTAATGAAAGCCGAAGTGAAGAAAAAAGAGGAAGAAGATACCGAACAAGATGACGATGAGGAAACCGAAGAAAGAGAGGATGGAGATGAAGAAGATGATGAAGATGAAGACGATGAAGACACTAACACATATGATGTAGACTAAATGAACAGAAAAAAAACCCTTCCAACAATTTAAATAAATATTCCTTTCTGGTATCATCAAATAATTGTTTTTTAATTTCCTTCCCAAATCGATATTTTTGTTTTTTCTCAAGTATTTAGGTTCAAAAGGTTGTTACGTTTTTTGTAAAGTCAGTGGTGGTTTTAAGATTCCGTACCCAATGGATAAAACGGGACTAGCTGTCTTTGCTGTCCGTCCGTCCGTCAGTCCGTCTGTCAGTAGGCTGTATCTGATAAACCGTGATAGCTACAACAGATATAATTTAATTGCCATCTTTTGCTACGCATGGCTCACACTAGGCTGGTTTTCTACATCCTCAGGAGTGCTGGGACATTATTTTATCATCAACTAATGAGCGATATTTTTTATTTGAAATAAAACAAGCCAGTTCAAATCCATTCCAACAATTTCTTCACAATAACAGGTATAATTCCATACAAAATACATCATTTGAAATATTTTCCATACTAAATAAACATTCACATTAAAACTTAAGCAAGCATTTATGACTAGAATTTACTCAAAATAATACCCATACAACATTACATAATAGTTTCATTTAAACACGTCTATATATTTATCAATAAATTAATTTATATCGTAGCAGAAAATATAGCAATATTTATTTAAGGCGATTAAAAATGTTTTGGCACAATTTTCTCTTCTATCCATATTAAATAAGGCACATAGCCATGATTACAATATATCTGTATACTATATAATACATAATATTAAAATTTTTCATTTAAAAATTCATTCCTTACGACAAAATACTTTTTCCCCATTGGGGGTATTTCTAAAAAACACGGGACCGTAAGCCAAAAGCTATATTTATTTACAAAATATTCTTCGAAAAATCATTTTTTTTGTCCTCCAGTGGCCCGAGGTGCTGAAGACCTGCAAGCCCAGGCGTGGGCAAAAAACCCAAGCGGTAGTCAACCGCTAGGGTAACAACTAATCCATATATATTTGTCGTGGAGTCTATTTTTTCCTTGGTGGGGGCTGCATCGGAGGCTGGTGAAACGGGTGGTATTGCCGAGACAATATGCTTTCCTGAAAGAACAAAATCGAACTTTAGAGCATTTTATTGAATAACTAGCAACCCGCCCCATCTTCCTCGGCTTTTATTTTGCAAGGACTGTGCACACCACGTATTTTTAAACGTGCCGTTGACGGGGGTTTTAAAAACGTTCGTCAACGGCGCGCTTTTATCCTATTAAAGGTCTACAGATTGCGACAAAATCGCGTGCGTATCGCGTCTGTATTGCTACAAACGCGCGTTTGTGGCGATATTTTGCGATAAAACCACAATTTTCACATGCAAAAACAATGTTGCTTGTTTGCTTCACTGTCCGTGTCTATCTACCTGTCTATAAAGACAGATTTTAATGCATTTTTCATTAATATAAAATATACGAAGTTGGTTTTTGTATGACTGTATTGACCTGTGAAAATCCGGGGTGGTTTACTGGTTATATACAAAGAATCAATTTTATTTTTATTTATTATTTCTTTAATCACAAGAATGTAGAATAATGCCAAAAATTAATATTACTTTTACAGATAGTCGAATTTATAACGAAACTGATCACAATTCGCTACTCCACAATCTGCAGACCATCACACCCTTGAGCTAGTGTCCACTGCGTTGGGATTAGAGTGGACGGATTTGTTGCTTATATTTATTTACGGCCGATGCAAAATCCAAATGGAGTAGGCGCACCCAGTCAGCATTTTTAGGGTTCCGTAGTCAACTAGGAACCCTTATAATTTCGCCATGTCTGTCTGTCTGTCCGTCTGTCTGTCCGTCCTCGCTTAATCTCTGGGACCGTTAGCACTAGAAAGCTGAAATTTGGTACCAATATGTATATCAATCACGCCGACAAAGTGGTCAAATAAAAATTGGAAAAAAATGTTTTATTAGGGTAGCCCCCCTATATGTAAAGTAGGAAGTGATTTTTTTTTAATTTCAACCCTAACGTGGGATATATTGTTGGACAGGTATTTAAAAATGAATAGGGGTTTACTAAAATCATTTTTAAATAATGTCAATAATTTCGGAAATAATCGCAAAAAAAAACAAAAAACAATGTCCCCCCCCCCCCCCTCTAACTTTTGAACCAAGAGTTTAGAATATATGAAAAAGTTCTGAAAAGTAGAACTTTATAAGGACTTTCTAGGAAAATTATTTTGAACTTGAAGGAAAGAACAGTTTTTGTACAAAAAAGACAAAAGGGTTCTACAAAATAATTTCTGGACTAAGTTTGTAGTATAATCGTATATGCAGGCATTTTTCTAACCTCATAAGTGGGTACACTTATTGTGAATTTGTGCCGGACGGGAAACTAAGGAACCCTACACTGAGCGTGGCCCGACATGCTCTTGGCCGGTTTTTAAATTCTGACGGCTCCTACACTGCGTTCGCTTCGATTCCAACGTAGTGGACGCTAAGCTTTAGTATCCCAAAACCATTGTGATGTTTCAATGAAATGACTTACCACGTCGTTGGGCCTGCTCTGGGCAGCTCCCATTCTTCTTTCTTGTAATATTATTTGATTGGCAGCGCTGTAAACAACGTTATATATTAGTTCATATTTTATTACTAACTGACCCAACAAACGTTATTCTGTCAAACAAATTATCAAAGAAAAAATGGAGGTGAGGATTAGGAGGGTGTAAAATAGCTTACGACCTTTTCGCAAACCTACCAAATGTACACAAAAAAAATCACTAAAAAACAAGTTCAATTACAAACACTGCGACATTTTTTTTTTTAATATATTAAACAGATTGCTGAAACGTGAAATGCAATGTAACAGAATTCCGATAGTGTTCAGCCAGACTAGTAAACGGCGTGCGGGGCGGGCACGTGCGGTAATCTTAAACATATGAACTTCATTTGAGTGTCCATAGCGAACAAGCAGACGCGGGAAGAGCGCAGGTTGATGAATGCGGGACGCGTGCGGGCAACTCCAAAGTCAAAGTCAAAGCATTTATTTCAAATAGACCATTTGCAGGCACCTTTGAATAGTCAAATGTCGGTCAGTCCAAGAAAAGTAAAGCTAAATTGCACGTTCCAAAGCGTAGGTCTCTATGGAGAAGAACGTGCAAGAAACTTTATGGACACTTTTTTAAATCATATTATTATGTGTTACATATAATGCTTGGTTACATATCACGCCTAGTGACTTCATACAAGTGGCCACAGTGAGTGCGCGGGTGATGAGCGAGAACCTTGTCCCTACACCTGCATCACGCTACCAGTCTGGTCAAGCAAATCGCGCAAGTTCCTACACCGCTCCCCGCACCGGGCTACCAGACTGGCAAAACACATAGTGTACGCGCGTAAACAGAACATTTCAACTATGTGACTGTTGTTTCCCGGCGGAGTACATTCCCTGCGGTGTCTTGGTCCGTTCGTACCAGGGTCATGCGTGTGGTCAGGGTCTTATAGTCCCTTGAGCCATCTGGCCAAAATTATGTGGACGCACCTCTCGCACCCGCCTAGGTGGGAGTACGCAAATCTGTGCATTTATTTACGGCCAACAGCGCCCGGAAAGCGCGCGGCTGACTTTTAAATCCATTTTCTTTACGAAATATTTATTGATTTACACATGCAATGTTTACTTTACTTTGAAGAATATTTAACCACCTATTTTTATGTGTAAAAATGTTTCTAAAGATACAAGGCGTTTCGAAGGAGTAGGGAAAGTTGCGAAATTGCTAAATATTTATTTTAGACAAAAGTGTTCATTAATCTATAATAAACATATATTTTTTTCACCGAGGAGTAGGCTTCAGGGTAGGTGTTTTATGGCACTTTTCGGGCGCTTGAGCTTTAATACTAATTACAATGAGTCACGTTGGACCGTGGTACAGATGGACTTTGGTACGGTTGAACCTTGGTACGGATGGACCAAATCTGTCATACCAAGTTCGTGTATATGTTAACACTATAATATTGATTCCAGAACTATTATAAGTTACGTTACGCTTTATTCGTTGTCGATATAAAAACGACCACGCTTCGGAAAGGAATACAAAACTATTTTTTTATGAAAAAGGAGAAAGTTTGACATTGCGACTGAGGCAGAATATGCACGAATGGTAGGCAAGGACCTTATAGAGCCGAAGGCTGCAGTTATATCAAACAACGTTTTTCAACAAACTTACGAAGATATAAATAAACGGGGTTTGACTTGCAACTCGTGGGAGGCCGCTTAGCGCCTAACCTGATACGAAAAATATTGAAAATTGTGGTGGCGCTAGCTCGTGCACTTTTCTGCACTAGTGCGAAAAATAGTAAAGTTGCGTGCCTAAAAGCGGGTTTTCGAGTATGTTTATTGAATAAGTATATATCTCACGTGTCCATCTCCTCCTGAGTGAGGTCGAGCGCCTCCTGCATCTCGCGGGAGGTGCTCTGAATGAAGTCCTTGTCACAGTACTTGCCGAGCCCCTGTTCCGTCAGTACCTGCACAAATTACGTCATTGTTTTAATTTAAAATAGTGAGACATACATTGTTAGTCGTTTCTTTTTTTAATATAAATAATTAGTGTCTACATGTTTTTACTACATTGCGTGTATCTACGAGTGTGTATGTCAAATAAATTATTTTTCTTTCGTATTTTCAAAATAAGGCTTATAAAAAAATACTACGATTAAAATATGGCAGTGGAAGTGTAGTCACTGGCGTAGCTTATGATGGGTAGGTGGGAAAACGCCCCGGGGCCCCAAAGCTTGGGGGCCTCTAAACTCAAGGGTCCCCTACCCCGGGGACCCCCAAACTCGGAGGGCCCTAAGCCCTGATAAATTAATCTTAGCGAAAAATTCACCCACCTTCGAAATCTAAATAAAATAGGTTGCTACAATTGCCAAAACGGATCTTGAGCGCTCAGCGTCAGAGTGAGTATCGCTTTGCGCATTCCATACATTGGCGAGCCTATCGTCGTCGTTGTTACATACATGCAGCAGCGCAGGGAGCAAATCATGAGTGATGTCTATGACACCAAGGAGCGGCGAGCCAATCACTGACACTCTCCGCCCCGCGTGGCCCACGTTTCACTTCGCACAACTAAAGAGACCGAATGTTTGACTTCTGCGCAACTTGAAGCCGGCGATCAAGATCCGTGGCGGCAATTGTACACTACTTTAATCATGGAGTCTAACATTCCTTCTGGTTCCATCCAGAGCAGGAAAAGTTATTCGATGATTTTTTACGTAAAAATAAGGCCTCTGTTATCCAGATATACCGCTGGGTCACAAAATAGACAGGTACAGAAGACTATCTCTTGTATGTACTTCACTTTATATACCTACGCTCGGTGGACGCACACTAATGAGCGTTTGAGCCGGAACTGTTCGACGTGTGGTCCGAGGCTCCGAGATATCGTGCCCGGTGTCTATGTGTGCATTGCTCGAGCGCGCTTTGTATGTAGATTGAATTCTGTACCTATCTATTTTGTGACTGGGTGTATGATCTACTGTGTTAAATCGAATACCAAATAAATATCAATAGGCTTATGCATGCATTTTTTCATTTGCTAAATTAAATACTTTTTAGATTTGGTGATCAATAGTTGGAGTGTAGAGAGGTGTGCATTATTTCAGTTAAATATTGTATGTAAACTATGTTCTACGATATAATTTTCAACAAAATAAACTAAAAATATCAACAATTACGATAAATTGGTGAAGACAGTTGATGAAATTTCACCCTAATTTATTCTAAAAACATAAGACCAACTGGTACTACAATAACTACTTCTAACTACATTTTTACCTAAGTAAATACCTAGGTAATGCCCCATGAGGTAGCTTGAAAAGATAAAATCGATTAACATTATAAAAAAGCCGAAGCATTAACGCTCAGTCATTAATGTGTATTTGAAGTTGTGAACATAACAAACTCTGCTAGATGGTTAATATATTTAAGGTAAAAACGGGCCCAAGCTTGGCCGTCTTTACACTAGATGGCGCTGTACTAAACATTATAGTTTATTTTGATTTTAGTGGGAGCATTAATAAAAGTCAAGGAATTTCCTTAAACCTCTTCTCCTCCTCTCCTTTCCTGTCTTCGTTTTCTCTTTTTCCTTTCCTTTCCCTTTAATTTGCTAAAATCGAACTTCCACATTATTCGCCAAAAATAGGTAGGTACCTAATTGAAAATTGTACAATTTTAGGTACCTATAGGTACTACATTTTGAATTCAGCGCTATATAGAAAAAAAAACATGGTGACATTCGGGCGCGTAACTTTCACCTTAAATCGTGATCCTGCTCTTTTCGAACCTGCCGTTCATTAACAGTGAAACTGAGGAGAAGAAGCAGATATGTAATACTAAAGTAATACTTACTCGAGTAATAAGATTCTCCGCTGGATTCTCTATGCAATAAGGCACGTTGTTGAGAGGTCTCGTCTTTTTGTCACGATCTGAAACACATTTGAATTGGGAAACATTACTTAATAGTTACTGCCAGGCTTTGCCAAACTTTGGACCTCTGTTTCATCCTCTTAAAAGGTTCCACCCCTGTGTGGGTCCTGGATGAATTTTAGAAAATCCTTTCTTTGTCATAGCATTCTTGATAAAATACATACCTAATTGTGCAAAATTTAAACATTTTAGGTCAAAGAGTTTGGGCTGGACATTGATGAATCAACAATGAGAGTCAAGACTTTGCCTTTTGACAAAAGTGGCTGCGGGATTTTTCGATGTCTTCGCAGCTCAGAAACACAAAGAGCAAGTGAAGGTACATTGGTGGGATTTAGTTAGTAAAAGTCTGTAACTCTCTCTGCTGCATCACTGCATCCAAAACAGGAAAAGTTATGACTTCCCGCACCAAAAAAATTTTGTTACAAATGTATAAAATCAAGTCTTTGTCTCTTTTGTTCTTAGGTTACAAGACAAATCAATACCTATCATTTTTAAAATTTGCTCTAATTTTTTTTTATTATTATTACCAGGCTCACGTTTGACCACCATCTTTTCTGGCAATGATGTAGTAGACGATGTAGCACGCTTGCCTGGAATTAACCTATTCACTCTTGACTTAAAAATACCTAGATTGTATCTTGGAAATACAAATTCCGGCAGGGCATTATCATGCATAAAATGGCATTCAAGACAATGTTATTTATTTTCATTCTCAGTGCAATTGCTTTGAAGATGTGTACTTAATAGTAGGTAATTCTAAACTATATTCTGGAAAGGATAAAGCTTTTTAAATTACTTACAAGTCTGCTTTTTACCCTTAAATATTACCTGATTCCTCTTGATAAACGTAAATTTGTATAAAAATTTAGATAGTCATGCATAATCTTACCTACGCATATTACTTAGGTATAGTTTACGACCGGATTGCGCATAATAGGTACCTAATTTGCGACCAGGATCGTTTAGTTTAGTGCACAGCTCACAGTTAAGGAACTAGTTCGGTATTTCAGTTCACATTGCCGCGTACCCCGCAGCGCGTAAATGCGCGTCTTAACGTTGCTTGTAAGTATCCTCCGTTTGTATAGAAAACACACACAGTTCAACACACCGAAAATGCATCCACGCGCGTTCATGCAGATCTCGCGTCCACATGCGGAGAAACATGCACTCACGCGCGTGGGTGCGAGGCGACACACAAGGTACACTGAGTCTCGTAGTGCGTTCCTGCGTGAATTTACAGAACGCACTCACGCACAGTGCGTAAAAAACCCGCACGATGATGCAAATCTGCACTCCTGCAAGTACGCGCGTATCTCGTCAGCTCATCTGAGGGATTGAAGTGCTAAACGAGACGGGAGTCCCAAACACACGACCCTGGCGAATAGAACACGAGAACACTCGTTGGACCAACTAAACCGACGCAAGCGGATTTAAGTGTTATTAAATTAAAACCTCCAGCTAGGGTTTTTTTTAAAGACTAGTTAAGTCATTTGAAATGAAACTGGGCAGGTCACATCTGCCGCATGTGGCGCATGTGTGGTATGTGTATGAGGGTTTCCGAACTGCAGGAACCAGCGACGCGGAAGGAAATGGCGTGACGATTTGGACTCCTACGTTAAGGATTGGCCAGAAGTTGCTCAGAACAGAAAAGAGCGGAATTAACGGAAGGGAGGCCTTTGCCCTGCTGTGGAACACAATGGGCTCATAAAAAAAAAAGTTAAGTCATGCAACAATATTGTGTTAAACATAGCAAAAGATAAATTAATAGTTACACAATCAAAACACACTAAAATGGACTTACAGTTCTTTCTCATAGTCTGCATTAAATCGTTGGACGTTTTTCTGCGAATATTATTTTTTAGTTATACTTTTTTTTTATTTAAATATTATACAGACATATTTTTTTTAAATGAAACTCATTTTAAAATCCAGTAACGCCATCTATGTTGATTTCTTTGAAAATATTATAACTGCCATCTACCTTGGTATTGTTGAAAACTTTTGCGACGCCTATGTAGATATATAACTTGAAACTAGATGGCGTTGATAATTTATTCCCTTAACAAAAGATGGCGCTATTCAAAGTAATGATTGTAATTTTAGTTTTTAGCCATGTTCTGTATAACATTTTTGGACATTATTTTAATGTGCCATGATTTAAGACGAAATTAAAACACTGATCACGACACAAAATAAATATAAAACTATAAGAAGCTATTGCGTTTGGTACGACAGTTACTAGAATGAGTAAACATAATAAAATTATAACTTACTCTATAGCTTTAAATATCTTTTCGGAGTCCTTGCCGTGAAGAAGAGGCTGCATCGCGATCTCTTCATCACTTTGATTGCCATCCTCGTGTTTTCTAAAAACGTAAAAAGATGTAAGACTTTGAGCCAAAAAAACTAATAAATCAATTATTAAGGGATTTTTCTACGTTGTTTAACGTTTTTTCTGAAGTCATAGACAAATCAAAATATGTTTCTGGTACTTACAGTTCCTCTTCAGGTATCTGACCATCCATGCCAAGTTCTATCCTCATCATCGTACTCAGAGTTTGACCATCTTTGTCAACTGAAACGAAAATAGTATAAAAATTTGTAACACATCATTATCTTACGGTCATTTGCATTTTATAGTTTCTAATTGGTCTGCAAATTCTATCAAACTAGCTTCTGCCAACGTGTGAAAATAAAAAAACTATCTCAGGACAATTTACTCACTCCCGGTATAAAAAATATTATTTAAGTATGTTATTGCAAGACACGGTTTACTTTTGTGCATCAAAATACTTTACAAACTTTTGTCTATGATATTAGGGTGATTTGTAAACCAGGCTCATCTATATTCAAATTAAGATAGACCATAGTGAATGCAGGTAGGTCAAACAGGCACCACCCTCCATTGATGACAAACATGCCGACGGTATGACCACAAAATAAATAGGTACAGAAGACAATCTCATGTATGTACTTCACTTTTTATACCTACGCTCGGTGGACGCACACTAATGAGCGTTTGAGCCGGAACTGTTGGACGAGTGATCCGAGACGCGACCGAGACATCGTGTCTGTGAGCGGTGTCTTTGTGTGCGTTGCTCCGTACCTTATATATTTTGTGGTACGACTAACTAAACCTGAGTTTGTTCCGGTGACCACTTTGACCCCTGAGTTTGTTTTGGTGTTTCTTCTCAGGGTAGTCAGTTAGGAAACACCGGCCTCATCTAGCATAAACTGACGAAAAAAAAATGACGTGTAAAAGGGTTTTTAAACCTATTTACAAAATAAATATCATTTATTAGTAGCGCAAAATCACGGCTGTTACCACTGGTCTTTTATTAAGCACCTCTATGTTATACGAGTAACAGACAGTCCACTCTGCAGAGTTTATATGGAGGAGGATGACAACAGCTCATCCGCTTCTAAGCTGTCCAGTGGTCGCTAGAGTACAAAGCATACTTACCTCGAAAACCAAAGTACCCTCCGCGAAATGGTCAGTGACTCTAAGGTGCTGCTGGCCTTCCTTAAGGAGCTAGAGCCTTCTTTAAAAAACTGTAGATTTTAACTACATATAGGTAAAGAAACAGATCCCAGCAAGGAATTCAACTCCTTAGCTATACGCGCAATGAATGCGTTCCCAAAACACTAAATATAGGTCGTTTGTTTTGGTGATAAATGGCAATGCTGGATGGCGCAGAAGCACACATACGAACAACCTTTCACCCTAAGTGTACCTGTGTATATGATCGGACCGAATTTTATGATCCGGAGATAAAAATAAGAACTTACCACCATTGATAGTGGTGGTTGGAGACGGCAAGTTCTGCGTGACAGGTCGTCTGTCTTTCGATCCATAGAAACTCTCTCGCCCATGCTTCTTGATGCTGGTCCAAACTGCGCCGAATAAGGTGTGGTTACGCTGAAATGGAAACATAATTTGTTATTAAGTAATGAATTAATAAGCAGAAGTACTTAGAAGTACGTAGTACTTTTACTTCACTAATACAAGTTGCAGTTTTGAATCTACACAAAATTTCAGGAGATTGTTATAAAACTCGAAATCATATACAAATATGATATTTGGACAATAACCAATAATACTTATTAATTTAGTTTTTTTTTTAACTTTGATTGTTATTCAGAATTACGTTCTTAATAATCCTCTACAAAAGCAGAATCACCCGTTGCGATTTATCGCACGTCATGTCGCAGTGTGCGTGAGTGCGACACCCTGTACGATGCTTCGCCTACTTACTCTACGAAACGCTATTACCGGTTTCCTTATGAATAAAATTTAAAAAAAAAATAATCTGCCCATTTTACTGTTGATTCGAATCGAGAATAAATGATCTTTATTTTGCAAGTGGGTTTTACAAAAACACTTTTATACGTAATTTTTTTTTTTTGGTCAATGAAAACTAGACGAGGCCGGTGTTTCCTAGCAGACTAACCTGAGAACAAACACTGAAACAAACTCAGGGGTCAAAGTCTCTTTTAAAGTCCATACAGCAAAACAAGTGACGGTCAAATCATATGAGAACCATGCAGATTGAGCCTGAGATGGTCTTTTGAAGAAAGAACCACACAGTTCTAAGTGGACCTGTCCAGTCAGTGCAAGCGTTTGTCAGTATTCGTGTAGCTCAACTCAGTACTGCTAAGGACCTCAACGACATGACGAACAATACAAAAGAAAGGACATTTGGGTAGGCCGCATCAAATACTCAAAACAGCTAGACATCATGTAAAAATAAAAGTCAAAATTAAATCATTAACATTATCTATTAACTTCTGAATTTCTTTTCCAGATTAAAAATGGCGCCTTGTATATTAGGTTTATGATTTGGCTTCTCAAAACTGATTAAGTATCTTGAAATGGTAATTGTAAGAAGTTAGTATCTCACTCACCCTATGCATAGGTTCCACGACCTCTCCAATGCACTCGTCCAAGTTCCCAGAGATAGCTCTCTTGAGCTCAGGTCCTGCTTCATGCAGGGTCCTCAATCCAGCTTGTAACGTCATCTGGTTGTTCTGCAGGGATGCTGCAGCCGCCTGCTCCTTGCGCTTCCTGAATCTGTTTGTTTTTCGATGGCAAGCATTGAAATCTTTGCATTGAAGTCAATGTTATTAGTTTTTTTTTGTTGTGTGAGACATATTTTGGTCTTTGCCAATGTTTTTGTCTTTTTAGTTATATTTTGACATTTATGTCTTTGTCGTAATCTAATCACTTCTATACACACGCAACACAGCATTTCAAACCTTCATTTACATCTGATCTGAGTCAGTCTCAAAGAGCTATTTAATCATATCTAAAAAACACTAGTGGGTTGGCCACACGGTTACAAACTGGCGTTCCAACCAAGGTGACTTCGGTTTGTATGTTTGGTTTGTGTGGCGGCTACATGGATGTAATCCACGCGTCAACATGTTCGGTGGTTGGGAAATCGCGCCTCCTAACCAAGGGCGTTGATGGTCATGGATTACAACTGCTGTCTAGACGGACTGCAACTAGCAAGGTCACCTTGGTCGGGACGTTGGATTACAACCTTGTAGTCATCCCTAGGTAAACTTCTGTTTGTAAGTGCGAAGAGGATCAAACTCAAAAAATGGTAATTTGTGGGTAAAATCCAAAACTTAACCAAACATGTCTTCTCAGTGCTAAGAACTTACAACCATTTGCCTAAAATTATTTATTTTTATAGTTAACACATTGAACGCCATGAAAGAAATATATGAATATTTATATAAAAATAAAAACAAAATTTATTTACGTACAAGGCGAAAAAAAATAAGCCAGAAGAAGTTGCCGGAAATTTTCATGGCATTTAATGAGTTACAAAGCCAATTTATTTAGCCCTCACCTTTCCATGCGAATTAACAAACATCTGACAAAAACACAAAAATTAATCCAACTCCACTCAAAAAAGGTTCAGAAAAAAAAGGTATATGTGAAGACTGTGCGTTTTAAGCAAGTGATTGTAAATACAAAAGTTAAACACGGAGTAAACATGCTTTGGAGAACTCGAAAACAATTGTCGCAAAAAATCGTCATGCTGTCGAAAATATATATGGAAAATGCATTGGACTCGGCGATAAAGGGCCCCTTAGGAAAGGCGATAAAGCTGAAATTAATAAAAAAAATATGTCTTGCGAATCATACAATCACCGACAAACATTAGAATGCCATTAGAATGATCTAGAGATCTAAATAAACTAAACATTTCTAAGCAGAATCAAATGATTTCAGATCAGATTGTGCTAAAGTTAAAGATTTAGTTACAGATGATCGTATGAGTCAAAATTCTCAAAATAAAACCAGTGAATGTCATGATCAAAAATTCAGAAAAAAAAAATCTCTCAAGCAGCCTCCTTGGCGATAAAACTAGTAATTTTGCCAAGTAAGCAAGCGTAAATACAGCATTTTTGAACAAAATCTTCGAATGTAGCTTAGTACTCGTGAATCGACTTACGCATGGTTCCTATAAAAATAGAAATGTAGATGTTAATGATAGTGCTTACAACGAAAATAAATTAAATTGATTGATTGTGAGAGATGAGGTGGACCCTGTTAAAGTGTACGATTTAAATGATTAAACTGATAAATACATACTTAATTAATTTTAAAATTCTCTATACCTTGTATTAAGTTATTACATAAATACATCATATTTGAAATAATACATTTTCTTCGAGTTTTGATACGCAAATAGTAATTAATTTGAAACAACAAAAAGTTACGTAATAATATTAAAAGTATAAGTACTACATTAAAATAAACGCAGAACATGAATGAAGTACAGTCCTATTTAGAATCGGCTGCTGAATCGATTTTTGCTATTTTTTAAATATGTAATTCTTATATTATTTTAGATTGTTATGGAACTACCGGGCAAAAATCAAAACAAAAATGATTTAGTCCGTGGCTGGCCGATAAAAAAGAATCACGAATCTGACTCTAACTTACAATTTCAAAAGTGTATGTCTACGAGATAATAAAGCTTATTTTTTAAAAGAACTTGAATAGTTATTGTGTATTTTTTTTTTCATAAAAATAAAACCACCGTTACGGGGCCATGAAATCGATATAGACGCGAGTGGAGTTAATACAAAATACTCAGTGACTGCAACCGGCTCTTAAATACATTACTATAACTTTTTACTACAACGTTTTAGTTTACCTTCTACACATAAACATATTCAATCTACTCTCAACGTTGAACATAAAAACTGACCTTCTGAAGTAGTCTTGTATAAGGAATGTGGCGTAGAACTTTCCTACGGTGATCTCATTGGGGTCCCCTGGTGGGGGCACTACTTGGTCCAAGAGTTTCGGAGACGTCCGCTTCCATACCTTCTTGATTATCGCACGGAGTTCCGTGTTGCATTCGTCGATTACACCTGTTTTGACAAAAAAAAATATTACTAGGTGACCCAGCGAAATTCGTACCGTCAATGAACGTTGTGATAACTTAGCTGAACTGTAATTTATAACGCCATCTACTGGCATTACCAGAAACAACATAATTCATATTAAAATGACACTTCAATTAGAGATGGCGTTGTATTCGGATTACTTTGGACCTAGAAAGCTGACCTAACAAACGTTGGTCTATCATATAAATTATATCAAAAACATGGGGGGTAAAGGTATATAGGAGGATAAAATAGCCTATGACTTAAGCACGAATCAAACAGTTGCAATCCAGCATCCCAACAAGGGCAACCTTGCTAGTTTCAATTCGTATGAACAGCAGTTTAATCCATGAGCTTCAACGCCCTTGTTTATGGGGCGCGTTTTTCCAACCACACTGACAGATGAGAACGTGTTGGCGCATGGATTAAATCCGTGTAGCCATGTAGCCGCAAACCAAATACACGAACCGAGCTCCAAGTGATATCTATTCGGACGCTGGATTACAACCGTCTGGTCCTCCTTAAGTTCGATTGTTATTTGGCTGTCTTCAAAGCCAGAGTGTACAGGCTTTTAATCTAGTGCGCCTCACCATCAAAGATTGCTTACCATGCTGGTGGGATCGCAGTCAAGCATTAGTTTATATTATAAAAAAAAGTTTATTTGCCTTTAGACTAAAAAAGTTTCACACACACCTGTCGTTTTGATCTGCAATTGTGTCCGAACCACTGCAAACAGCGTAGCGTTGAAATTGACAGTGCCATCTGAATTGAGCGGCATGTTCATGGAAACTAGTCGTTTGCAGGCCGTCCGATGCGGACATAGCTTGCCGAAACCTGTGAAAAATTGAACACCATTTATATAAAAATTGTAAACAAGATACAAATGAGTCTGCTGCTCAGTATGTCCTAAGAACAGAAGCATGCCTCACAAATCTTCAGGCTGAGATACACAACTCAACTCAGGCACCATAAAGAAAGATGGGGTCGAAGGGTCGCATAAATTTTGTTCAGGACTTCGCCATGATCCTTTACTTATTGAAAAATAAATTGAAAAAAAGTCAGTACAGCAAGAAGTATGAAGAAAGATTTAGCAAAACAAAAAATGAACTGACCCTCCTATTATCAGGAGATCGAAGCTTACAACACAGGAGACTTAAAAGACAAATTATCTCCTCTCTTCTGGATAGATACATCAATGTGGAATGAGGCACTTGACTGCAAAATGTCTATCCAAGCTTCAAGCGTATAAAACCCAGAAATAGAATTTCAGCCGACAGAGTGGCCTATTGTTATCTGACAGATTGCCATGTGGCAGAATTGCCATATAAAAAAAAAAACTACCCAGTTGCCGAGAGCAGAAAATCAGACAGAGAAAATTATAAATACTGTACCTAGCGGTGGACTGATTTTCCTCAAGAGAGTCACAACATCTAAATGCTTGATTCTTCCTTTCGCGTCTGGATCGTATTCACTCCATAATCTGTCAACATTACAAAGAAAATACCATCTTAATTTCCCATCCCATAATACTCATTTTTATTCCAACTCCTTCTCTTTTCATGCAGTACGACTATGGAACTCACTTCCAGCTAACATCCGAGACGCTAAAAATATAACTTTCTTCAAAAAGCTAGTCAAAGATCCTCTCAACCATCTCGTAATGTTTTATTTTATAGATATTTTTTATTTATAATATAATCATGTATATGTATGTTATGTATTGTATCTATTTTAGTGTTTTTTGTTGTATTTATTTAGGTATTATTATACAAGTTAATTTAGATATTTTAGTAAATTCTTAATTTTCTGATTCGTTTGTATATACTGTGTCTACATCTCTCTTCCAACTCTCCTGTCGCAGGTCTGCTGGAAGAAATTTCATTTGAAATAAGCAGTACCTTTGTACTCTTTTTTTCTGTATTTGTCCATTTCCTTTTTAAGTATTTGGGGTGGTACATAAATAAAATATTATTTCCTATAATTTTTAATGTTTCCACTGCTGGGATTCAGGCCTCCTCTCTAGCAGAGGGAATGGACCATGATCCACGTGGACCCAGTACGTGTTGGCGAATGTCACATACATGTCTTCGAATTGTTGGTTCTAGGACATGCCGGTTTCCTTACGATGTTTTCCTTCACCGTTTTGAGAGCAGTGGTGATGAAATAAATTACACAAAGTAATGCGCCTGGCTGGGTTTGCATCCGCGATCCACAACTCGTAAGTCGAGTCCATTAGCATTCCGCCATTACTACTCTTAAAGACTGATAATATTATTCAAGAACTGCAGGCTGGAGCAGTACAATTACTCGGCGTCAGAGTGGAGATTGCTTTGCGCATTCCATACATTGGCGAGCCAATCGTCTTTGTTGTTAGATACATGCAGTATCGCAGGGAACGAATCAGGGGTGACATCTATGACACGATGGCGCGGCGAGCCAATCACTGACACTCCCCGCCCACGCGTCTCACTTCGCACCACTAAAGAGACCGAATATTTGACTTCTGCGCAACTTGAAGCCAGTGCTCAGGATCCGTGCCGGTAATTGTACTTATAAAGGGTACCTAGAGTGGTGGCTCCCTGGTAATAGCCCCCACTTACAAATTGTAGGTCGCGGTTTCAAACCTAGCCAGACGCATTACTTTGTGTAATAAATTTATTTCATCATCACTGATGTTGAAACAGACGTATGTGGAAAAGAAAGAAGAAAGCCTTCATCTAACAGTAAACATGATAGGCTAATTAATTTTTTTTTGTTGGTATCAAAAACTTTGATCACTGACAAAAATGGTGCTTGTTCCACAAAAAAAGTAATAAATCAGACACAGTGTCTGAAAGAGTTACCGAGGTCCTGGTCCTGGAGAAGAAACAGCCAGGTTCCAATCAGTAAAAGGCTGACACACTCTCTCGATCCACCCAAAGGGGGAGGACTTAGGAGGCTTTATGATTGCCTAGTAAAAAAGGCCCTTACCTAACAAACTCGTCAAGATGATGGGGTCCCAAAATAGACCAGTCTCTTGTCAAGTAGTCAAAGTTGTCCATGATGACAGCCACGAACAAGTTGATAATCTGGAAACAAATGTCGACCTTATATTCAGCTCTTCACAGTTTTAAATTGAATGCCTAAATTAATTCTCCGGTAAATTGAATGTACAAAGCAGTGAAAACTCATCAAGAATGTACAAAGCAGTGAAAACTCATCAAGAATGTACAAAGCAGTGAAAATGTACCAAGAATGTACAAAGCAGTGAAAATTCACCAAGAATGTACAAAGCAGTGAAAACTTACCAATTCAATTCAATTCTTTATTGCTATAACACATGTGTTACATAAGGTCTTAAAAATAGTTAAATAAGTGTACATGGACCCTGTCGGGCACAGCAATTTCATATAGAACAATTTTAAGAGAATTATAACCAAGAATGTACAAAGTAGTGAAAACTCACCAAGAATGTACAAAGCAGTGAAAACTTACCAAGAATGTACAAAGTAGAGAGAACGAGATGAAGTAAGGGAACGCCGCCCACATGCCACAGTTTTCGACTTCGGGGTCGGGCTCAGGTGAAGAGTCGTACAGGCCCGACTTCATACAACTTAGGGGCTCGTAGGGCCGCTCGTCTTTGTTCGGGGACAGCTCCATCATGATATCCTGCCAGGCCTCTCCTAAAAAACTGGATGTTATAATTTAGACGATCTTGATATAGGTGAGCAAAGTAAAGCTGTTTTCTGAATTTGGCTCGTGGATTTTTAATTTGTATTTTTGAGTTTCATACTTAAAGGGCAAAAACGGGATGTATCTTTTGGCTCTTATGATACAGGATATCCTAGTACAAGAACCAGAGCACCACTGATATTTGTCTTTACAATGTGTTAAATAAATAAATTATTATTAAATTAAAATTGTTAAATCTCAAGACCCGTGAAAGCTTCGCAGAAGGAGGCGACCGCCTGCCATTCCTTCTCGCTCCGGGCCATGGCCTGAACCAAGGCCCGGCGCGAGAGGTCTCCGCCACCGAACGCCCCCTCGAGGGCACGACTAGCAAAGGAGAAGGCCGACCGCATCAGGCAACGGCGCTCTCGCCGCTGCCGAGGTTCCGATCCCGATTTCCGGCCACCATAAACGCGGGCTTGCGGACAGCAAGCAATGGGTAGCTCGCTATCCGACCGTCCAGTAACTATCCGGACTGAGCCCAAGTCGTCAACGGCGCGCACTGCTCCCGCGCGCCTCAAGGAGTTGTCAGCAACAGCAGGGGCTCACCTGAGTCGAAGCCTACTGGAGCCAGGGTTAGTTTCGGAAGAGTAGCTCAGCCCCGGTATGAAGGCACGAAGGAACGGGGTGGGTTTTTAGTCAGTAAGAGTCTGACACTATCTCCCGCTCCGCCCAAGAGCGGGTAATAATAATGAGTCTCACCTGTAGCAGATCTGAATAGCACCATGAGTGCTCCTCCGAAGGTCTTGAAATTATTGTTACTGTTGACCACGTCACGATCTGGCAATACTTTACCAAATAGCTAGAAAAAAAACCATTAAATTAATAATATTGATATGAGAAAACAAAAAGAGTACGACTCCATGAGACCAAACACATGCAGTAATGCTAGCAAAGGAGGAGGCTGAGCGGACCGAGCCTTAGACACAAAATAGATAGGTACAGAAGACAATCTCATGTATGTACTTCACTTTTTATACCTTCGCTCGGTGGACGCACACTAATGAGCGTTTGAGCCGGAACTGTTCGACGAGCGGGCCGAGGCGCTCCAAAATATCGTGTCCGTGAGCGGTGTCTATGTGTGCGTTGCTCGATTGCTCTTTGTATGTAGATTGACTTTTGTACCTATCTATTTTGTGCCTAAGACGTCGACGGCGCGTATCGTTCCACGCACGCCTCAAAGAGCTATCAGCAAACCGTAGGGGCCCAGCAGGGTCGAAGCCTACTGAGGCCAAAGATCTGCTTCTGAAAGGAAAATTCGACCCTGGTACGAAAGCCAACGAAGAAATAAGAGTGGGTTTTTAGTCAGTAAAACTCCGACACTATCTCCCGCTTCGCCCACGAGTGGGGGATGTCATTGGATGATTTTCCCACCAAAAAAAAAATGTGACCAAACATATGTGGGTGCGGTACATCCACCATCATTCCCTCTCCTAGAGAGGAGACCTGAGTCCGAACATTATATGGCCGATTATGCTATGCTATGAGAAATTTTTATTTGGTCCTTACCTGCATTCCAACCACAGCATAAATGAAGAACAGAAGCACAATCAACAGCGCTACGTAAGGCAGTGCTTGGAACGACTTGATGAAAGTCCACAGAAGAGTTCTGATCCTCTCTCCTCTGGACAACAGCTTGATCAAGCGCATGGCTCGGAAGAGACGGAAGAATGTTATGTATTTTAGGAGGTTGGAGCCCTGGAAGAAGATTTTAACATTATTATGTGTATCACAAACATGTAATTATAGTAGAGGATATGGTTAAGAACGACCTTCACCGGTTTGTTTAATGGATGAAACGTATTTTATGATAAATTTAGTATATTAAAAATTTAACGCGGGTGGGTTGCCTGAGAAATTCCTGGCCAAACATTTTTTGTAAAATGCACCGGTGTGTTTAACGAATAAATTTAATACTAACCGAAAGTGCGAAGCCTTTAGAACATAAAAATGTTGAGTTTCCTATTTGTTTCCTGGCATAACTATGGGTTGCCAGATATAAACAAGTATGTATAAACAAGTGTGTTTATTTTGATATACAACAAATTCTATGTCAAAATAAACGCTGTTTCATTACGAATACGATGTTATAGTATAATATATATCCCACCAAAAAAAAAGGTGTTTAAAATTGCAGCTTTTTGGAGGGTAATGTATTATTATTTTGAAGATAAGGGGCTATGCATCACCCGTAGTGTGGGGGATGTAATCACTGCGACCTAAATGATCTATTGTGACTCGTCACCTTGTTAGAGTAACTCTTTTAGCCCGGAGGCTTTCAAGAAATTTAGAATACTCCTAGCTTTTAGAGTTTTAATCTCCTCCGGGCGAATAATTTGTAAGGGTAATGTTAGTTGAGTCTTTCAGATTGATTACTTTGAGGTTGTGGTGGAGATGATAGGGTATTACACCCATTATTATTTTTAATTATTATTTTTGTAAATATTTTATACTAAGCAACAAATGATACTGCAAATAATCTTTTTTCTTAAAACAGTACCAAAGTTGGTTATTAAATGAAGCAGCAGGGGTGTGGTGGTGATAGGACGTCCGTTCTATTTCAATGTGTGCGACGTTATTCTGTTACATAACAGTCTACTCTCTAACCAGCATCCCTAGCCAAGTTTCTAATCTGCAATAGTTAACGCTTGTAGAAAGCTTCAAATGTACGGGAATGACGTCGTCTCAACGCTCAGTCACGTGATCAGAACATAAGAATTGGCGGCAAGGTCAACTCGAAGCGTTCGACGTAAGCGAAATGGTTGTAACTTGGCTAGTGGAGCAGATTTGAATTACTTAATTTTGAATTATTAAAAAAAAAAATATAACTGAAAATCTGTGTTTCCTGGTAGCTAAAACCTAGGGATCTTTAAGTCAAGAGATAATAGATTTCTTGTAGGCAAGCGTGTTCCATCGTAGGCCACAACATCGCTTACCATCAGGTGAGATAGTGGTCAAACGCGAGCCTAGCCATCATAATAAAAAAAAATCTATCTGCGATTTTAGATAAAGTTAATTTTTGTAGCAGCGAGCGAATTCAATGACAAACTTTCTCCATTTCTATTAAAATATACTATTTCTCTCTTACCCAGGATGGGTATATGCCATTTACTACCATTGTATTCGACCAATAGTAAAATTGGTGTACCTAGCTGTTAAACTGATCATGTACTTATAATACAGTTTATTTTAAAATAGTAAAATTTTATTCCCTTACCTCGTTTGGTTTGTTGCTCTGGGGCAATGGGATTCCATACTGCAACTAAAAAAACACTTATTTAATCATTGTTTAACCTCTCAAGGACCGCCATTATTTACGTCAACCAATATTAATAATCAGTAAAATATTATCTGCCGTCGAGAACATTCGTTCAGAAACGATTTTAAGACTTATCTTTACTACAAATACAGTTTTAAATCGGCGGGTTTGGTGGCACAATTTTGTGCCAGCGGGGCTCAACGGTAATACTTGTTTACTGGCACGTTTTTGTGCCGCTGTGGCTCTAGAGGTTAACAACAAAATAATCAAAGGTAAAGGTAAAAATGGTTGCTTACTTCAGGCAGCGGTTTGTTTTCGTTAACCTGTGTTACGACGATATCTATAATACTACCAACTACTAAAATGAAGTCGGTTGTATTCCATGCATCTCCGAAGTAATTCTGAAAATCAAATAAAAAGTGGTCAGCTCTGTTCATCTTCACTTAGGCGTATTTCTTTCCTGTTCATACGATCGGGTCTTAAAACTCTCTTATTTATTTATTTATTAAATTCTTTATGCACAAAAAAGTACAGAGGTGGACTTAAAGGGCCGGCGACGGATGAATTTCCATACAAACGTAATACCACGGTCATTTGCAGTTGGAGCATATTTCCAACATATTACGATGATATTCGGTTATAGACAATATTTATCTTATTTACCCGTCAAACTATCACTAACTTCCTTTTCTTTCATATCAGTCCTCACACAATCCATCCATCTTTTCTTCGACCTTCCTCTCCCTCTCCATCCAGCTACGTGTATAGATACTCAAAACTCTTTTATTAATATGCGCTTCATCTCTACTCTTCACATGAATGGCCAAGACAACCTTTCAAATTGTAATTGTAAGACACTAATAAAATGTATTTTAATTTAGTGTTTCAGAATAAATCTTACCTTAAATCTAAATGCTGCAAGCTTGAACACGAACTCCAGCATGAAGACAGTTGTCAACAGCATATTGATGTAATCGAGGATCTGTAAATAAGATAGAATATTTTATTTGATAAAATCATCATCATCATCAGCCTTTTTAATGTTCCCACAGCTGGGACTCAGGCCTCCTCTCTAAGAGAGAGAATGGGCCATAATCCACCACGCGGGCCCAGTGCGTGTTGGTGAATATGTCTTCGAATTTTTGGTTCTAGGACATGCCGGTTTCCTCACGATGTTTTCCTTCGCCGTTTTGAGAGCAGTAGTGATGAAATAAATTACACAGAGTAATGCGCCTGGCTGGGTTCGAACCCGCAACTTATAACTCGTAAGTCGAAGCCATTACCACTCGGCCACCACTGCTCTCTTTGATAAAATATACAGGATTATTTTTGTAAAACACCGACAACCGATAATTAATATTATTATTAACCTTGCAGAATTATATTACTAACATCATAACCAACAACTTTTGTTCTATAACTTTTTACAAAACATAATTCATACCAACAAACGTTCAAGGTTTCGTTGTTCTATCTAACACATTTCAACTCTGTATTTTGCTATATAACGCGACGTAAGCGCATCAAGCACCCCCGTTGCCTGATTCCCACTCCCCTCCGCTATTGTACTATCACTTGCTTCGTGTAGACTTCGTAATATTTAGAACGTTCAATTTAAATATATGATAAATTTTTAAAAGTCATAGACAAAAGTTGTTGTTTATGATATTCTTAACATAATTGTGAGAGGTTGTGAGTGTTTTACGAATAACCCTGTATATGGAATTTAGTGAAGGACCTAATGCGGAGTTGTTTTGGTCGGCAAAGGTCCGAAACCAGAAGGTATCGAGAAATGTCGAAACGTTAATAGTAGATTATATGACTTACGGGATAAAGCAGTATCTTAAGGCCCAAGTGCCCGAAAAGTGCCATAAAACAGTGAGTTTCTGAAGCCTACTCCTCGGTAACGACCAGGTTAATAGGTTTGAAAAAAATATATGTTTATTATAGATTCATGAACAACATTATCAACATTTATGATTTTTTCGTGCTACTACTACTTTGTCTCAAAAAAATATTTAACAATTTCACAACTTTTCCCTACTCCTTCGAAACGGCTTGGATCTTTAGAATTAGAAACATTTTTACACATAAATATTGGTGGTTAAATATTCCTCAAATTTAACATTGCACATGTAAATCAATCAATATTTCGCAAAGAAAATGGATTTAAAGGTCAGCCGCGCGCTTTCCGGGCGCTGTTGGCCGCAAATAAATGGACAGATTTGCGCACTGCCGCCTAGGCAGAAGCGAGAGGTGCGTCCACATAATTTTGGCCAGATGGTTCAAGGGACTATAAGCCTTAAGGTCGCGGACGGCATGGCATTTAGATATTATACAATCAACTCCCGAGCTCCGTGAGGGAGTTAATCTAGAAAACTGTATGAAGTGAGGAAAGCCGCCCAAGACAAAGACAGCTTTATCCTCATGTTAGATACTTTTTATACTTGTTGTGAAATAATTAAAATACTGACTGAATTACAAATAAGAGAAATATAAGTATTATTTACAAATTAATATTAACTATCACTCGACATGTTTTAAGATTTGAAATAAACAAAATTTACTACTACATCAAATTATAATTTTAAATGTATTTAATTTTTTTTAGAGACACTACATTAACCACGATAAATGCTTTTTTTTTGTTAGAGGTATGATTTTTGAATAAACTCACTTAAAGCAAAATATAAGTAAATGGATTATAAAAACGAACCCTCTTATACTCTGGTGAGGAACCATGGAACTTCATCATGAGAGCCACGGTGTTGAGAACAATGAAGAAGAAGATGAAGTACTCAAACCTCTGTGACGTGACGAACCACCAGGTCTTATACTGGATCCTGTGCTTTGGTATGTATCTGGAAAAAAAAACGAGAGAATGGTTAAGTATCAACGATGCTATGCTTATGTTATTTTATGAATTGCAATTATTTTATAAATGCAATTTAGCTTCACTTGTTTGACTGACCGACATTTTGACAATTCAAAAGTGCCTGTAACTGGTCTATTTGAAATAAACGTTTATGATTTCTGAATTCCCATACTCAAAAATTAAGTCAAAATCTTCTTGACAATAATACGTTAGAGCAGGCATTTTCCATTATGGTATGTAACATCATCATCAGCCTTTTAATGTTCCCACTGCTGGGACTCAGGACTCCTCTCTAAGAGAGGGAATGGGCCGTAATCCATCACAGTAATGCGCCTGGCTGGGTTCCAACCTACGACCTTGCAAGTCGGGGCCATATACCTCTCTGCCACCACTGCTCTGAACGAGTATGTAACATAAACAGATATAATAATCAGCCTTATATTGTTTCCACTGCTGGGACTGATTCTGCTAGGACTGCCTTCTCTCTAGGAGAGGATATGGGCCATAATCGACCACGCGAGCCCATTACGGAATGGTGGATGTTACATGTCTTCGAATCATTGGTTCTAGGACATGCCGGTTTCCTCACGATGTTTTCCTTCACCGTTTTGAGAGCAGTGGTGATGAAGTAAATTACACAAAGTATGCGCCTGGTTGGGTTCGAAACCGCGACCCACAACTTGTAAGTCGGGGAAGTTGTGGGGCCACCACAGCTCTCTCATGGTGTGTGTGGACAGACACACCAGATAGACACACCATAGAACTTAGTGTCGCTGCACATGTACAGTATGATTCACGAATGATGGCGGGCGTGAAGTTTGCGCAGAAGGCTGCGCAGTAACGTGTTTTAGGAACCAAATGGCGACGTGCGTTTGCGAGAAGAGTGTAGTATGCGCGAACGTTCGCACCTTTGCGAGCTAACTAAACTAACTTCACGCCCGCCATCATTCGTGAATCATACTGTACCACACGCAACAACCACAATCACCGTCGCGAGAAGCTAGAAGTGGCCACAAAAGAAGTTGAAGCGCGCGACAGCCACTTGTGACAGTGGCTGCTACTTTTTTTTTAACCCCATACGCGCAGTATCATAATGTATTCTGACGAAGAAGGTTTAAATGCGCGAATGGCGTTTGACATCGTTTTGTATCGGCATTTAAAGAAAAGAAAGAAAGAAACACGTTTATTTGTACCTCACACATACATTTAAATTTAAAAACAGTAGAGTTAGGATACATTAAAAAAAGTACCATAGAATTTAGTATGAAAAAAAATACATTTAGTGGCCAGGGCGGATCACAAGAAGCTAGCAACGGCGATTTAGCCTGTAGCGGCCACCTGCGTCAACCGTGTACGGCGAATCCATTTAAATGTATCAAAACTTCCGGGAAATATGCCGGTGGTGGGGTTTTGTGCTTGTGGCCATTGGCCCGTGTGCAGCGACTCTTGGGAACTTACTCAACTTGGGAACTTACTGAATACCGTTTCATGACCTAGTTCTTAAGGTTGCCGACATAGCACGAAGAATTGCCAAACTTAAGTGGCAATGGGCAGGGCACATTGCTCGCAGAACAGATGGCCGTTGCGGCCGAAAGGCTCTGGAGTGGCGACCGCGTACCGGAAAACACAGCGATGGAAGGCCTCCTACAAGGTGGACTGACGACCTGGTGAAGGTTGCGGGAAACCGATGGATGTGAGACGGACAGGAACGTTCGTTATGGCGACACTTGGGGGAGGCCTGTGTCCAACAGTGGACGTATATCGGCTGAAATGATGATGGCCTAGTCCTTACCTTCTAACAGGTTTAGCCTTGAGTGCAAACTCTATGCAGTTCCTCTGATTCTTGTCCAGTTCACAATCCTTGAACTCTTGTTCTCCCTCCTTCTGGAATGTTACTATGACGAAACCTACGAAGATGTTCACCTGGAAAGTTAAGTTTGAGGTGTCTTTAATAATCTTCAGAGTTTAGCCACAAAATAGATAGGTACAGAAGACAATCTCATGTAAGTACTTCACTTTTTTATACCTACGCTCGGTTGACGCAGACTAATGAGTGTTTGAGTCGAAACTGTTCGACGAGCGGGCCGAGGCGCTCCGAGACATCGTGTCCCTGAGCGGAGTCTATGTGTGCGTTGCTCGAACGCGCTTTGTATGTAGATTAACTTCTGTACCTATCTATTTTGTAGTTTAGCCAAGTAAGCATGAGATATTATAGTGAACAAGTGTATGCATAAACACAGATCGCACTCTCTTAGGTGTATGTGCAGTGATGTATTTACTTAAATACGGGGTCACTTTGACCTCGTACTACACTTAATAAAAAAAGCTTTGGTTTCTCAAACGTTACCGAGTCTAATACACTCTTTATCGTCATAATGATAGTTTTCAAACGAGGTCTTAAAGGCCCCGTAACGCGGGAATAAAATACTATCTACGAAAATGAGTGCCACTATCAACGTGCTAGGAGAGACCATTCCATAGTCGATTAGAACCCTAGCTTTTTAATTAGGTATTGATAGACTCGCGTCTACTACATCACCTGATGGTACACGATACTTACCATGAAGAACGCTATAACAATAATGTAACTGATATAGAAGAACGCAACAAGGGGTCTGGAGTTCTCTATGGGTCCGTGCTTCTCTTCATTGGAATCCATGGACACAGACAGCAATCTGCAAAATGGAATTGTATTCTCATTTTTTTTTTTTAAGTTGAACTAAGATACCACCTCATACACTTACACAACTTAAATATTTAGAGAAACGCAGACGGCAATCATCAATACTCACATGTATCATACGACATTTTTCAATAAATTTGTGAAGAAAAATAATTCAATTATCCATAAGTTTATTGAAAAAAAAAACAAGTTTCTGAGCAAGTGTGTAGAAAAATAATTTAATGATTGAATAATTGATAAACTGACTAATTGATAAATTGGATAATTGAATAATTTTCTTTAAGTTGTTTGCACAATTAATTAGAATATTAATTAACATAATAGAGTCTGGTACCTGGTTTACCCATAATACAAGTTCAATCTTAAGTAGGTATAGTGCCAAATGTCGATAATCTGTGATTATTATAGTCTGTCTAATAAGTCGACCGACTTGAGAATTTTGTATAATATTTAATAATTTAAAAAATTCAAATATTCGGTACTTATATATATAATAGATAGGTATAAGTTTCTTCTGTTAGTAAAAAATGATCTCTATCTCTTAATCAACCTTGATTATTGAACCTGTGTTGACTACATTAGATTTTATTAAATTCTAATAATTACCCAAGTCGTTTAACTTATTAGACAGACTCTACAATTTTAATGGCAACGATACCGCATCTTGTAAACCAGATTCGTAAAAAAAAAAGAAAAAAAATTGAAGAAGAAATCAATAATAATAATAATTTGTTGAATTAAAATATACGAGTATTTACATAGATATTAAAGAACAAGAACATAAGTATTTGTAATAAATCTGGTACCCAAGGAAAGATTTAACTTGTAATATGGGCACCAGGATTCTCATGCTATTTACACATTAAAAGATGCAAGAAGTATTTTTTTTTTAATCTTTTATAAATTTAGGGACTTTAGGTCACAGTAAGACCATACCAGCCCCATTGTAACCTAATACAAGTTATCTTGAACCTTATCAACTAATAGGGCTATAAAACCTTACTCACTTATTTATAAACAGCTATAGCTCCATTATTCATTAAGCCTGCAATACACGTTGGTCGAGCTTAGACCAATGCAAGCCTAGGCAAATTCAGGCAAATTGACGCAAGGCGAGCGCTACTGTCTATACGTTCGGCAAGTTTGAAGGAAACCAATGCAAATGGACAACATAGACGAGTTTTGAGGAGACGCCCACATGATGGGCGAACGCCTTTGATTTGTGTAGAAAAACCGACACCGCTCCGAAGTGAGGCAAGTGATCGCGAGCGGCTGTGAGTTGTGACAAGCTACGCCAAATGAGGTCTATACACGTTGGCGCCTGTCTTTACTCAACCAACTAGGCGAGCGACACCAAGCGATAGCAAGACAAGGCAAATACACTGACTAGATGTCGGTATTGGTCTTCACTCGGCAACGCTCGGCCAACGTGTATTGCAGGCTTTATAGAGTTCGGACAGTATTCTCTGAATAAAACCAACATCAATCAAATTAATTTTGAAAGTAAAGAAGTAAATTGTTTAATTCTTGCAACTTACCCTGGCCAGCCTTCGAAGGTGGACACAGTGAAGAGCGTCAGCATTCCATTGAGTACATCATCGAAGTTGAACTTATTCCTGATCCATAATCGATCATTTATCACGTACTTTCCGTTGTTGTATATTAAATACGTTCCGCTGGAATAAGAAAAAAAAAACATGCTATAATGTAAAACAGGGTAAATAGAGACTTAGGGCGCTTACAGACACTCAATAATTTGACGACGAGCGCTGCGGCGTAGTCGCCTTGCTGACGACTGTGGACGACGACGTCGTCGCCTAGTCGTGACGTATATAGTAGTTATCAAATAGTCTTGGACACCAGACGTATTATTATATTACAAAAACATATGTGTTTTTTAATTGAAGAAATTAATAAATCGATACTAATTTCATCGTCCATTATTTTACTCCTAATTTACGTGCGTATTCCAGACTATTTGTTGCCGACTGCATGTACTTACTGCAACGACACAACTGGGAAATATTGATTTTTGTTTGTAAATATTATTATATTTTTAGTTTGTATTATGTATAACCTATAGGTCAACTTAACTACCTAACTTAGTTTAAACTAAGTTCCATAGTAGGTAATGATGAAATTAACAGTCTTAATAATATATTATACTCACGCGCATTCATCTTCCGTAGTTTTCGTGATATCTGTACATCTATAGAATTTACCCTGAAATCATTAAAATAATTAAGAAAAATCGTGAACAAAATAAATATTTGTAAACTGTCTCCTAGACTTACCATTTTTATTTTTAGTTAAGGAGCTAGGTAACATTTTTTTCGAGTTAAAAAAAAATCTTTTAAAATTACCTGTCGTTTTTTCCATTGATTGAATTTAAAAAATGTAGGAGTTGTTTATTATAAAATATACCTATTAAATCACCTGACCTCGCTTTCTACAAAACGCTTAGCTAAGCACATAGAACAAATACAAATTAGTACATTTCAAGTTATGACATAGCTCGCTCTACATTATTTTATCAGCATAACTAATAC
The DNA here is from genome assembly GCA_929112965.1 of Mythimna albipuncta. NCBI lineage: Eukaryota > Metazoa > Arthropoda > Insecta > Lepidoptera > Noctuidae > Mythimna > Mythimna albipuncta. Next base: position 14,045,368 of record OV815983.1, on the reverse strand, counting down.
ATTTATTTAATACTGGCAACCATACCTTTAACCAACTGCACCGAAAAGGAGAGTTATGATTACTTTAAATTAAGTTTAGGAATAAGTTCTAAGTTTCAGTTTGGGCCGCATGAGTGTATGTCTTCGACGCAAGATAAAAATAAAATATAAAATTGGTTGCCTGTAAAGTCGGTATACGGGCGAAAGTTTTACGTGACAACGACTTTGAGTGGTAAAATAATTTTAATGTGAATATTCATTCGTATAGTTCACTTTTTATGTCTGTCTCTCTCGCTCTTAGGCGGGCTAACCATGCCCGAGTGGAAGGGACGCGTGCCTCTCACTCGCTCTCATTGTGAGCGCATAACGTGAGCGGAGCGTAACGCAGTTTCTTGAAGTGTCACCCGGCAAACCAATTTATAAGACGTTGTCACGTCAAAAGTATTTTTATCAACCCTTTAGCTGATGTATTTTGTTTGTGTCTTATTTGCCACGGTCATGTACTTGCGACTAGGTACTCCATCTCGTTTGCTCATTAATCCCCACAAGTAACAGAAGACCTGACGAGATGGAGTATTCAGTCGTGGATGTGCGACTCTGGCGGAATGAACACTAGTATGTTAGTCGGACATCTCCGACGTAGGAGATCAAAGGGTCAAAAGATGTATTGGAAAAAAGTTAAAAGTATGGTTGACAGTTCTATAAATAGTTGAATTTGGAGAAAACTAGCCTGTACATTACTAATATTTTTAGAAGTAACTTATACAACATGTAACTGGAATAATGCACACCCTTATACACCCTGTAGTATATGAGAGAAAGAGAAGGCGAAAAATACTGTCATTTCGGCGTCTCACTTTTATGCGCATGCGCACCGCTCGATGGCAGTCTTGCATCGACTGTTGTCGAGATCGGTCGTATTAATTGTGTGGGTATTTTGTTAGCGGTGCCGATATTTTAAATACTTACTGCATGTTCAATACACCTGAATTAGAAAATTAAATTACGATCGTAATTCAAGCACTGAAATTTTACTTAAACAGACATAGGTAGTTGTTTTTTTTTTAAATTAATTATTCTAATTTTAGGCAAATAATATGGGAATCGACGTACTACATTAGTAACACATTGCTATTGCTATCTACGCGCGCACGCACAAATACGCTAGTAACGCAAACAAGATTTATCAAAATAGTCAATTTTTTTACCTAACATAATTTTCCGATTCTGGACATATTACTATAAGGATGTATGATTATTCTGTTAAATGTTGTATAATTATGTTGACAATATTGAAAGGAGAAAGACGAATATACGTACCGCCATCTTCTGGAGGCTAAGGTAAGAAAATGTGAAAGAATTCTATCTTGCTCCCACTTATCGAAAGCAGAAAGAGTTGTGAGCAAAAAAGAAAAAAAAATAGATACATATAAAATTACCTTGAACAATTGTATACCGACAACAGCGAACATAAATTGCAACATATGATTTATAATAAATATATTCCCAATAGACTTTATAGAAGCAAACACACACTTGACCACATACTAAAGCACGAATAATGCAAAAAATGTTAAAGCGGGCAAAACAGTAACGTTACCCAATTGTAGTGTTTTTTTTTAAATATTTTTTGTATAATATTTTTTTCGCCCATTTGTCCCAATGTGCGTTTGTGTAGGTGTAGTAAGGCAAACCACGTTGTATAAAGTTGTGAAAAAAAAAAACAGAATGCAAAAATAAATGTTAGGAAAAATATCACAAAAACTGGGGAAAAGGTCGCCTACTTACATCGCATTAGTCCTTGGTTTTACGGAAACAAAAAAAAAACTTTATTCGCTTTGGTACAGGCACGTCAGTGTCCTGTTCTGACAGTGACATTTCGAACAATAAAAAACGTAAACACAGTAATAAACCAAGTACCTCACTCATAGTTTTCGAGTGAAATGTCAAGGTAGGGCATTGTGCAACAGAAACACACCGAAGCTCTTAATTTTGAGTCCAAAAAATCACAAAATTCGAAAAAAAAAACTTGACAAAAACATCACACAACACCTTTGGGCTAATTTAAATAGAAAAAAATAAACATAACGAAGCATGCAAGCTCCTAGATAGACAAAAAAAAAAATAAAAACGAATTTTTTGGACCCACGGGCAGAAGCGAAAAAAAAAAATTTGTTAGTAAACTAATTTTTTGTTTTGCACGTAAACAAGCCTCACACATTAAAGAAACGAAATCAGATGATTTTGTATAATAATATATTTTTCGGAAAAAATAACTAGTGCAAGAATATTTTCCGAGTGCATAAAAATACTTACTTCCACAAACTTATGTAAATTGTAAATAAATTGACCCAAAGGTGTCGCTTAGTGAGTAAAAAAAATTGTGATGATATGTTTCAACATTTTCTTCCTCCCTACCTTGAACATTTGCACTCCCATGACGGCAAACATGAACTGAAGAAGATTTGTCACCAACAAAATGTTGCCAATTGTCTTAATTGCGACGATCACACATTGAACTACGTGCTAGAAATTGATAAAAAGTATTTGTACATCTCTCTGACTATAAATTGGGTAAAACATATTACGGAGTATTTTAAAGGGAAACTAACCTTCAATCCTTTTGCTCTGTTGATTGCCCTCAAGGGTCTCAATACTCGGAAGACTCTTAAAATCTTAATAAAATTGACTGTATTTTTGGACCTGGCAAGAAAAGAAACGACATGTTAAAACTTGATAAACAAAATACGTCTCCATCATATTCTATGTATCGTCTTATTTTGCAGAATATCACAAGTGTTATTATGGATTATGTAACTTGTAACTTGCATTTTTATAACTTATAACATGATAAAGAGTGTCTATAGAGTTTCTTGCACGTTCTTCTCCATTTAGCTTCACTTTTTTGACTGACCGACTTTTTGACAATTCAAAAATCGTAAATGGTTTTAGATTTAATTAACATACTATGTTACTTTCCAACACAATACGTTCCTGTGACTTTGTCCTCCAATTACCGAACTCCGTGGTTTGGACTCAAGACAATTTTTCTTGACTACGTTTACATTTGCACGTCTTGTGCGTAGTGTTATGCTTCTGTGTCGCGAAGCATAGACAGCTTCACTGTATCGATGGAGAAGAAGTATTGCTTTCATCTTTGGGAAGGATTGGCCCGATACCAGCTTGATGCACTTAAGACTATTGAGAGGCGACCCACTTCCAAGTCTTGAGCATCGACGAAGAGTTGCTAGTCTGTCGGTTTTCTAATGGTTGCATTTCGGGGAGTGTGCGTCGGAATTGCATAACCTAATTCCGCCTAGCCCGATCCATCATCGGACCACCAAGCTCCGGCAAGGGTACGGTGAAGCACCACTGTTACATGGTGGACATCTCACCTACACGCACAAAACGTTTTAGGAACACATTTATTGTGCGTATAACTAAGGAGTGGAATTCCTTGCCGGAGTCTGTTTTTCCTGATAGCTACAACCCGGGAATCTTTATGTCAAGAGTGAAGAGGTACTTCTGGGTAAGCGTGTATCACTGTCTACAAAAGAAGTGATGATGTACATCACTTTCTATCAGGTGAGGTAGCAATCAAGTTATAAATATTACAACAATCTCTAAGATCGTTGTTTAAAAATATTCATGAATTTTTTAAGAATGTATGAAATGAAAATTCCACTCACCCATCCAATGATATCAAAGACACGATGACGACAAGCAAGTCCAGGAGATTGAAGGCTGACCTACAGAAGGCATCTTTGTGGAAGAGGAAGCCGTAAGTGATGAGCTTCAGGCCAAGCTCCAAAGTGAACACGGCGGTGAAGAAGTAGTCAATTTTACGCAGAATCTGGAAGTAGTTCAAAGTAATTCGATAAAAAATAATAATTAGGAAATCAAAAACGGTGTACACAAATTAGAAGCACATACCCTGAAAATTTATATAAAATTTTTATAAATGACCGAATTTCGGTGACAGGGGTCAAAGAAGATATTAGTGCACCAAGGTGCAGGTGCAGTGCTGTTCCTGTTCTCTCCTAGCATGATATTAAATGATAAATGAAAAATGAAAAATGATAAATGACAAATGACAAATGACAAATGACAAATGACAAATGACAAATGACAAATGACAAATGACAAATGACAAATGACAAATGACAAATGACAAATGACAAATAACAAATGACAAATGACAAATGACAAATGACAAATGATAACACTAAAGAATATTTATATACGACACTACCCGAAAGAGATCCGATCTAACTAGCAATATTTACGGCCTGGTTACAACTTCTGTCTTAGCGGCAAGCGGCGCGGCGAGCTTCAAACGTTTCCGTAATTTTGATTTTACCGCTCGCCGCCCCGCGCTCACAGCGGCAAGATCGTGAACGGGCTGTTACTCAAATGAGGTAGCGTGGCTTAGCTTAACTTTGCTGTATCCATTATCATCATCTTCCTGCCCTTATCCTATGATTTTTGAGGTCACGCGACACGTGTTTTTTTTCCATTCTGTCCTGTGTCCCGTCATGTTATCATTAAGGGCTTTATCATACAAGCGGATCGCGAGCGTCCTCAAAGCGGAGTGGATGCGCAACATTACGGGCGCGAAACGAACACGCCGCTTACACGCAGCGAATTTGTTGCGGACGTGCATCTTCGATCAAAGTAACAAAGCCAACAGCAGTGTCTCCTTGTCGGAATCCATTTTGTTACTGACTGTATTGTACGTCGTTAACTTGCTACGCGTTGAAAACGTTGGGTATTTACGTATTAGCGACGTAATCGCTGCGCGCCTACTCCGCTCCGCAGCCGCTCGCAAACCGCTAGTGTGAAGAAGTGAAGACCTAACTCCCTTTTCTTTCTTATCAGTCCTCACACAATCCATCCATCTTTCTTTTTGGCCTCCCTCAAACCCACAAAATCAAGTTTTCGGTACACCTAGAGATTTTTTCACTAAAAAAATATTATAGAAGATTATACCTCAGTCTGGTATTCACTGTCTTTGGTGCCCACTGGGTCTTCCATCGCCAACATGAGAGACGAAGCCAAAATACACAGTAAGATCATATTCTTGAACCAGGAATTCTTCTGGATGTTATAACAAGTCACTCGGAACCTGAAAAAGGATTAATAAAATATTACAATATCAAGAAAATTTACATGAATATTAGTTGCAACTTTTTCTACCACCGGACATCTCGACGTATGGCGAGTATCAAACCTTTGATGTAGTCATACGCTAGCGTATACCTAACAGGTTTGTCTGCACAGTTATAGCTGTCAGGTAGGCATGTATGGAAACTTGGACAGTTCTGTACAACTCAACTGTACAGGCAAAACTGTCGCGCACGGAAAAATTTATCATGGTGTAAAAACTATTGGAATTCATTGAGTTACTGATACTGAAAAAACCATGTTCATGTTTTGCTTAGACTAAAAATAATGTTGGTTAAAAATAATTATTTCAATTGTACCAGTTGGTGTTGGAGAAGATGAAGAAACTGCTTCCTTCAGGAATAGGTTTGTCTTCACTCTTTATTGGAACATCAGACAGGCGTCGGGGTCGTGCTGTCATTTTCCCTAACTGCTGCTTCGGTGAATCTTCATTCTTTATATCTCCTGAAAGAAAAGAAATGACAAATATAGCTTAGCATAATCAGCCTTTTAACCACTGCTGTGACTCGCCTTAGAAGAGGGAATGGGCCGTAATCCGCCACGCGTACCCAGTGTGTGTTGGTGGATGTCACGTCTTCGAATAGGGTAGTTTCCAGGGACAAAATAATAACATTCTATTTAGTCCGTATTTTAGATTATAAAAAAAATATTGGACACGTATTTTTACTTTTTTCGATTAAACAAAAAATAACAAAGATATAGCCCATTAAAGTTACGTGTGATGTCACCTCGTGCGAAAAAATGCAGCACGGCGTTACACGTAACTTTAATGGGCTACATCTTTGTCATTTTTGTTTAATTTACAAATAAAAAATACGTGTCCCTTATTTTTGAATAATCTAAAAGACGGACTAATTACATTTTTAACGGCAACTAGCCTAGGCCGGCTCACAAAACTTTTACTAAGTACACTACTAAAATTAAACACAAAAACATATTTTGTGTTTAATTTTTTAACGTGTCTTTTATATACGTAATTCAATTTACTCGTTACATTGAAGTCTGTGATTGTTTACATTTTCTATTTATTTTTGTTAATTTTTGTGCTTAGTTATTTTTAGCATCAAATAAATGTTTTATCTATCTGTCTACCTCATCTCCGCACCACACAAGCTCTACATAAAAAAGCACCCCAACTCACCATTTTGTTTCGTCTCGACTCCTACTAGATTGTCGTTTGCTTCATCGCCTGTTCCTTGACCTTGCCCCTGCTCCTCACCGTCTTCTTCTGAACCCGTCTCTTCATATTCATGGTCTGACCTATAAATAAGCATATTCACCATTATTATTCCGTAGTAACTAAAATTAGGAAAGGACCATCCGTGAACCGAAATTTATTGGACAGACGGATAGATTGATATATACACCGCAAAATTTAAATCGTTTTAATCCCGTGAAGGGTCGATCCGGTACATAAAACACTATCGATTTGTAAAGATAAAATTAAAAAATAAAGTACCTCTTTTTCAAAATCCGTATTAATTCACGCATGTACGAAATTAGTATCTTTAAGAAAACGTCAGCTGAGCGAGTTCAATGACCTGTAGTTAATAGTCGGCGTTGCGTACAAAGTACCTACAGGTCATTAAACTCGCTCAGGTGACTTTTTCTTAAAGAAATTATTTTCGTACATGCGTAAATTAATACGAGCTTTGAAAAAGAGGTACTTTATTTTTTAATTTTATCTTTACAAATTGATAGTGTTTCATGTACCGGGTCGACCCTCAACGGGATTAAAACGCTTAAAATTTAACGGTGTATGTATGTATATATACAGAATACACTTAACTAAGGGCAGCATCTTGAAACCATTTCATGTATTTATTTCTCAATACATTTATTCGAAAACCCTGATAGGTAACTCAAAAGTGATTGTAAATGGTTTCAATGAAATAAATGCTTCGATTTTTTAAGTTTTAATGAAAGTAATAGGTATATTTATAAGTTTTTGAGCTATATATAAACTGTGTTTCCTTACCTGGGTACCCTTTTATATTTCTTATAAGGCCGGCTGTTAGTAAAAAGTTAGTAATTAGATAGATAAATTAAAATATAATTTATCGGGTTGAGAAAATATCAACATGAAACAAAATCTCCTTTGTTTCATAGGGACTATTCAAGAATTCTGTTGTGTGAGACAAAGCTACACGAGACGTAGTCTATATCTATCTATTTATTATATATTTTACCCACAAGACGTAGTCGTGGGTAAAATAATCTTATTTGGAATGCACTTTAGGCGATTATCACTCTGCCACGCAACCCGCAGCGTAGTGCGTGAATGCGTGTCTTAACGTTGCTTGTAAGTATCTCCGTTTGTATAGAAAACACGCACAGTCCAACACACCGAAACTGTATCCACGCGCGTTCATGCAGATCATGCACCTACATGCGGAGAAACACGCAATAACGCGCGTGGGTGCGGGGCGACCCGCATGGTATGCCACATTGAGTCTCATCGTAACGTGCGTGATTTTGTATGAAATGAGTACGTGCCTGCGTGAATATAAAACGCACCTACGCGCGGGAGTGCGTGTAAAACATCCGCAGGATGGTGCAGATCTGCACTTTCGCAAGCACGCGCTACACTGCGCGGTGTGTGACAATGTGATAGCCACCGTATCGTACTAAAACTTACCCTTCAGTAGAATACCCTTCCTCTTCGTTTGCGTATTCGTCATCAGTCTCGCCTCTCTCTTCATCTTGAGGATTTTGTGCCTCTGTAATTTCTGCTGCTGCTGCTGCCGCAGCTTCTGCATCTGCTGCCTATAAAAATATACAGAAACACAAAATAAAATAAAAACCATTAAAAATTGCTGAGAATTTCCAAATTAGAAATCTATTTTTTTTTTTAATATTTTTACAGCCTTTCTGTATTTTACAGTTTGAGTGTGCACGCCTGCGCGGCAATTGCTTGACTTGATTCCGCCATCTTCTTTTAACTGGACTTCCCAACGTACGGCGAGTGTTCACCCTTACATTGTTAAAACTTCTTCGGTCTTGAGTCTTGACTGTTTTCGTGTTTTGCTTCGTCGTTTACAAGGTATACATCGAAGGATTGTAACAATTTGCCGGCTGCAGTCTTCCCATCCTATTATAATTTTAGGTGTCTTCAAGGCTAGAGTCAATAGGCTCTTAATAAACTACTGCGCCTCACCATCAACGATTGCATCACTGCTGACCGTCAGAACGTGGGTTCGTGGTAAAGCACTGGTTTATATCAATAAAAAAAGTAAAATGCAAATAATAATAAACATTATTTTTGTTATATTTTCCCACTGAAGGACGAAAGCCTCTCGCAAGAAGATTGTTGAGATAGATGTATAGTATGACAAGAATGGATAAAGTGAGAAATGAGTATGTCAGAGGAAGTTTGAAAGTAGAGTCAATGACTAAAAAGTTGAAAGGGAATCGTTTGTCTTGGTATAACCATGTGAAGAAGGAGAATGAAACGCATGTTATTAAAAGAATAGAGTACATGTAGATAGATGGATTGTGTGAAAAGATGGATGGATTGTGGGAGAAGTGATATGAAAGAAGGAAGAAAAAACCGTGTTGCGCTGACCTCAAATAAAACTGGTTAAGGTTAGGAAGATGATAATTATGATGATGCGGACAAAAATCACCTCAAATTCTTACAGCTATTATTTTTACGGGCCAGCTGTAGGCATCTAGGTCATGTCGCCACCTCTTCGCAAGTTGGCCGCAAAAATGTCCAAAACTTGAGACGGGCAGTTTTTATTTTGTTATCTTTTTTCTCGTGATTACTGTCTCAATGCTGGGTAAAAACCTCCTCATAGTCCTTTCAGGTTTTATTACCTAATAAATTAATTACGTATTTAAATGAACTTACATCTTTTTCCTTCTGTATTTCATCCATTTCATCAGCATCTCCTAAATTGTCGACAGCGATAGCCAAGAACACGTTTAGCAAGATGTCTGTAACAGTAAAGCTAAGGAAATCAATGTTTTTCTGGACAAAATCATTTCTGAAGACCAGAAAGCAACCACCTTACAGCCATTAGACGACAGGCGACGCATGTCTGTCAACACATATGACTTATAGATCTGATGTAGGTCGCCACGGAATAATTTCGAAATTACCAGGGACTTAAAACACCTTCAAAAAGGTTACAGAATTATAAGTGTTACATGTTGAATGTGTAACAGAATCAAAAATGTAACACGTATATATGTGTTTTCAATGTGTTAACCCAAAACACTTAAAAAAATGTAACCGTAACATATCCGTAACAGATATAAAAGTGTTAACAGCGTTAACAGCGTTAACACTTTTATATCTGTTATATATCTGTTGTGGTCCGGACAGTTACCGGACGGTCGGACAGCGAGCTACCCATTACTCACTGTCCGCAAGCCCGAGCCTACAATGGCCGGAAATCGGGATCGGAATCCCAGCGGCGGCAAGGGCGTCGTTGCCTAATGCGGTCGGCCTCCTTCTTTGCGAGCATTACTGCTTCGCAGAAGTCGGCGACCGCCTGCCACTCCTCCTCGCTCCGGACCATGGCCTGAACCAAGACCCGGCACGAGAGGTCTCCGCCGCCGAATGAGTCATGTGTGCTAACAGACATGCGTATTTTTAGACGTCTGGTGGCTATAAGGTCTTGCTCTCACTCCAAATTTAAGTCGATGCTTAATAATTTGCCATGATGGCGTTCTTGGAAAAGGATACAGTTACCACAAATGAAGATGACGATGAAATATATGGAGGCTAACACGCCAGGAGTGCCGACACCGCCGTACGCATTGATGCCGTGGTACATGACGACGTTCCAATCTTCACCAGTCAAAATCTAGAACAGAACATAAATTTTAAGCAAATTAGTAAGTTAAAATTTTATTTGTTTAAACCATAAGAATATTTGTTATGTATTTGTTTATTTTAAGATTTATTAAAAATAATTCGTTACTCTACATAAAAAAAACAAACTTAAACTATTTATACTAAAACCTAAATAAATAAAATACAAATACACAAAGTACACTTAGGCGTCGAAGTACTCTTCCACATCGCTGTCATCCGGGAATGTGCCCAGAAGACTGGCAGCATTACCACGTTGAATGGCAATGCTAATTCTTTGAGCGAAGAACGAGCCAGCCCTCTGGTCACGCAAGGTGTCGATCAGTCGGCGAGAAATTTCCTTAAAAAGGAGACGCGCATTCGGACCCCATGACCCAAGCATTTCGACCCCAAACGGCTCAAAACTGTAATTACCAATAAGGTTACAGTATTTGCGCCGTTTAAGGGTCTCAGCAGCCGCAGCGGCAGCGCCAGCACAGCCCGCCGTACATGGAATGTGGGATGGCGCAAGGGTGTCGACACAGGTTGCGTCCCACACCAGAGGCCTACCTACCTTCCACGGTACCAACGTCATACCATCTGGTCTCTTTCCATCGTCACGTACCAAGCCATTTGGTTCTAATACAGCGGGTACGCCGGCGGTGACAAGAGCTCGACGAATAATATCGTTGATGCTAGCGTGTCGAGCTATGCGGCCTGCGCTTCTGCTGCAGGACAGGCCATGGTGTCCGAGACTGTCGACAGCTTCGCCGCAGTGGCACCGATGTGGAGCAACACAAGGAGCACCTAAGCGTAGACAGGTTGCGAGCCGAAACGAGGCGTCATCCATCATAGTGCCTATGGTGGATGACGGGAGTGCCTGAAGCCATAAGCCCGACTCCCATTCCCCCACAGCCAGCAGACGCGCACGCTCAGCAGTATTTGAAGACGTATTAATTAGATTGTTACGTATAATACTGCAGAGCGGCACATCCCACCGTCTCTGCGAGGCCAGGTTGTCGGGCAAATCCGTGTTCGGACAAGCCATTTTCCAAGCATTCAACGCATCGGACAAACACGGTACCTCAACATCAACCAGTGAGGAAGATAAAATATTCCTGCTTAATGTATCAGTACCGTGCACCGAGGAGAGGAATGCTGGTAAACTTATACTTGCAATTTTGCGGACGCCGAGGCCCCCCATTCGGATGGGAAGCGTAGCTTGCTGCCAGGCTCGGTCGTCCAAGGCCACATTTAAGATAGAAGAAAGAGTGTTCCTAATAATTTGATCGACTTTTTCCAAAAGTTGTGGGTACTTCCAAAGATGGGAGGACCGAAGGCTATATGTTAATTTTGGCCCAAAACAACAGTATCGAATAAGTGTAAAAGCCGAATGCATATTAATTTTGAAAAGTCTATCCGAAACGTCAATAATTTTTTTTATTTTCTGCTCAATAAATTTTGGAAAGGATTCATCGAAAATGGGAGAGCCCAGGAGGTGAAGAGAATTCTTATCAGTAATTTGAATATTTGGTGCTATTGTATTAAATTTTGCTAAAGTCGTCTGTCTGTCAGTCGTTTGAGGGAGGTAAATTTCGCATTTTGAAAGGTTAAGCTGTAGACCAATAGAACTGAATTTATTTTCCAAAAAAATTAAATCGTTTAGGACTGTGTCTACATCACCTCCTAGGGTTCCGTCATCTAAATACCAGACATTGAATTTTGAATTTAGCTGCCGAATGATTGGATTTATTGCCAAACTGAAAATGACTGGCCCGAGAGGGTCACCCTGTTGACAACCGACGGCTGATTCCAAAAGATTTTCCTTATATAGTAATTTAGAGGGGTGCCTATAACATTGGTAAAGAAAACTGTAAATTTTGGGTATTTCTTTTTGAACTTCTGTCAACAAGGTATCCCTGTTCACGGAATTAAAGGCATTCTTGATGTCAACCTTAAGGATGACCTCACCTTCACTGCTGTTGAGGTAGGAGGACAGAGCATGTACCGCAGCCTCACAGCCCCCTTTGGAACCAAATCCCAGTTGTAGGGGCAAGTAAGTGCAATAAGTGCATGATACATTCGTCATCATCATTATTTCTGCCGAAAGACGTCTGAACGTCGACTGTTGGACTTGGGCATCACCCAAATGTCGCAATAACGGGCTTTCGAGGATTCGAGGTCTTCGACCACCTTGTGGTAAGCCTTCGAAAGCTGCATCTTCCGGTACGCGGTCAGCACTCCAGAACCTTTCGTCCCCATCGGCCATCTGTTCTGCGAGCAATGTGCCCTACCTACTGCCACTTGCCTACCCCGGTATATCGGTAACTTTGGTTCTCCTGCGGATATCTTCACTTCTGATGTGATCACGCTTAGAAACTCATAGCCCTTGCTGTGGCCATATAAGATAATTACATGACAGAAATGTTCTAACATTCTACAAATTGTTAAGAAGATATGGTGCATACACTGTGTTATAACATTCATCAACATTACATTATAGCAATTATTTAGGTACTTTTTAAATCATCAAAATTCATTAAAGATTAGGCACCACTACATTTCAACAATTTTTTTTTTATAGTTCATTTTCAAAATATTCATTAAATAATTTTAATTTCTATTAGTTACCTGAAACATAGTCAGCACAGCTTGCCAGAAAGAGTCAAAATTGTGTCTCTCTTTCTCTTCTTCAGCATCATAGTCAAATTTCCCTCCAAACACTTGCATTCCGAGCAGAGCAAAGATCATGATAAACAAGAAGAGTAGCAGAAGCAAAGAGAAGATGGACTGGATGGAGTTGAGAAGAGATGTTACTAAATTGGAGAGGGAGCGCCAGTACCTGTGAAGAAAAACGACTAAGTATAATCTATTTAAAATAACCATTGAGTACCAGGTAAAATGGGGTAAATAGACTCAAGGGTGAATAGAAACAAAAACTTTAGAGGGTATTTTTTCGATATTTAAATGTTTATTGCAGCATTTAACGATAAATAAATTTGGTATATATTTTTCATTAAATAACTTCTCTCCTCTGGCTAAAATCAACTTGTTCCTTCAGTTGCCTTTTGCGTTCCAAGGCCACGTAACTCTTTCAAGCAATGCCGCAACTCAAAATTGATATTTCCGTATTACATATTGTGGTATCTAAATACATGGTTATTTGTAAACCAATAACAACTTTGCAGGCCTGACTTTTTTTTTTTTTTTTTTTTTTTTTTATTATTGATAGGCTCGCGTTTGACCACTATCTCACCTGATGGTAAGTGATGATGTGGCCGACGATGGAGCACGCTTGCCTAGAAGTAACCTATTCACTCTCGACTTAAAGACCCCTAGGTTGTAGCTATCAGGAAACACAGACTCCGGCAGGGAATTCCACTCTTTAGCTGTACGCATAATGAATGTGTTTCCAAAACGCTTTGTACGAATGGGTGGGATATCCACCATGTACCGATGGCGCAACGCCGTACGTCTAGTGGTCCGATAATGGAACGGACTTGGCGGAATTAAATTGTGCAATTCCAACGCACACTCACCGAAGTGTAATCGATAGAAAACCGCCAGGCCAGCAACTCGGCGTCGATGCTCAAGGCTTTGGAGCTTTGAGTCAACAAGCGCATCATCACCGATGATCCTCTTGGCTCGCCTCTCAATCGACTCCAGAGCATCAAGCTGATACTTGGCAGACCCATCCCAAAGATGAGAGCAGTACTCCATACACGATCGAACTTGCGCTTGGTATAGGTTGAGCAGCTGTTCCGGTGTGAAGTACCGCCTCACCTTAGCTAAGATCCCCAGTTTTTTGGCAGCCTGTTGTGCTTTTGCCTCAATGTAAGAGCCGAAATTGAGGGTAGATGATAACGTTACCCCAAGAAGCTCAAGGCCGTCGGTTATCGGCACGGTAACACCCCGGAATATAGGAGCCGGGTAAAATTGGCTTCGTTTGGCGGAAAAAAGACACGCCTGGGTTTTAGCAGCATTGAACCTGACCAGGTTGGCATCGCCCCAATCGGATACTGCCTCCAAGGACAAGTTCAAGCGCTCAACCATAGCTTCCCTCAAAGACTGGATCTGTGACCCACTAGTACGTGCATCGGACACGTAACTCTCAGCAACAGTGCTATCGTCTGCATACCCAAAGGTACCGGGTTTAAGTAGGTCGTTTATGTGCAGCAAGAACAGTGTTGCAGAGAGCACCGACCCCTGAGGGACCCCGGCATTAATATCCATTTGCCCGGACGAGCAGCCATCAATAACTACTCGGATGGATCGCCCCCTCAAGAAGTCTGCGATCCAGTTACACAGACCAGCGGGCAAACCGAAGGAAGGAAGCTTAGCAATAAGGCTATCATGCCAGACCCTGTCGAAAGCCTTCGAGATATCAAGGGAGACTGCAAGTGCTTCCCCATGCTTCTCGATGGCTCCAGATGTGAATGGCATACGCTAGAAGATCCCCAGTTGACCGATTTCGGCGAAAACCGTATTGACGATCACTGAGGATGTCATTAGCTTCCAGGTATGCCAGGAGCTTATTATTGACCACTCGTTCCATACACTTACAGAGTATGGACGTCACCGAGATAGGTCTGTAATTAGCAGGGTCAGCCCTACTGCCCTTTTTGGGCACGGGTTGCACATTAGCTTGCTTCCAAGCCATCGGCACTTTTCCCGCCTCAAACGAAAGACGATATAGGCGTGTTAAGATCGGAGACAGTTCAGGCTTACTAACATCGTAAAAAACAACTTTTGTTCTATGACTTTATACAAAACATAATTCATTTACCAAAAACCAACCTTCAAGATTTCGTTGTTCTATCTAATTCATTTCAACCCTGTATTTTGCTATACCTACCAACGTCTGTATGACCGATCCCCACTCCTCTCCGCTATTGTACTATCGCTTGCTTCGCATAGACTTCAATATATTTAGAACGTTCAATTTAAATATCTTTATTATTGTATGAAAGTCTGATGAACTAAAATATTATGATACATCATTAAAAGTCACAGAACAAAAGTGGTTGCTTATGATGTTGGTAAAATAGTCTTGAGAATTTGCCAGTGTTTTGCAAATAATCCAGAGGCTTAAGTCTGCTATTTTTATAAATTCGTCATTCCAACACGATCCCATTGTCATTTTGCTAAAAAATTTTTCAAATCAAATCAAAATCATTTATTTCAAATAGACCATTTGCAGGCACTTTTGAATAGTCAAATGTAGGTCAGTCCAAGAAAAGTGAAGCTAAATTGCACGTTCCAAAACTCTATGGAGAAGAACGTGCAAGAAACTCCATGGACACTCTTTTTAAAACATATTATGAGTTACATAGATCTTGTTTACATATTTCTTGTCGCTTCTAATATGTGAGCACAATGTAGGTAGATACGTAATAATAATAAGTTATTATTCTTTTTATTAAATCTGCTTATCCATAATGATCGATCATTGATCGGTCAATGGTCTTGTAATAGAATTGTGGTAGAATGACAATACCAAGCTTATTAAAAGCACTAACTGCGCAATGACGTCGTAATGGTAGGTCACTGATCAAAGGAACTGTCAAAATGTTTGCAGATTACCGCATACGTCAGATATTCATTTGTCATTATGTATGAGATTACCATTCTATGCCATTTCTTTCAATGGAGTGTCAGTGATTGATCATCGGAAAGTCATAATGACGCCATTATATTAGTAGATTACCAAAACTCGTCAAAATCAACAATTATGAAATCAATGATAGACCATTCTGACACTATTGTAATAGCAGACTTGAGGCCCTGTATATCTAATATATAAAATTCTCGTGTCACCGTTTTCGTTGCCATACTCCTCCGAAAATTTTGTGAGCATATTGAGTAGGTCTGAGAATCGGCCAACATCTATTTTTCATAATAAAAAAAAAAAAAAATTGGCGGTACGAAGTTCGCGGGCACAGCTAGTTTACCAAATAAATATCCGTACTTACTTAGTGACTTTGAAGACTCGAAGCAAACGGACGCATCTCAACACGGATATACCCAGCTGTGGTATGGTATTCTTGAGAGTCAGCGCCAGTTCCACAATGGAGCAAAACATGACGAAGCAGTCAAAACGGTTGAACAAGGAGACGAAGTAACCCTGGAAACAAAAGAGATATGCAATGTGAAAATAAAGAATTGTAAGGTCTGAGGCGGTTCTACTGAATTTGATTTTATAATAACAATAATAATAAGATCAAGGGCTTGATTCAGAAAGCGGTACTCCTGGACACGGCTCGTCTCGTCGTCGGCTCGACCGCCGGTGGCTGGGACCCTGTTCCCAATACCGGTGGGATACTGTTTTTTTATATTTTTAAATGTTTTTTTTTAAATTGTTTTTTAAGAAATATTTAAAAATATATTGTAACGTGTGTAAAATGAATAAAGGAAATAATAATAATCCTTTATTATCAGGCAACTAAGGCCCATAGATAAAATACATAAATAATCTTACAAAATAATAAACTAATACTTTTCCACAATTATCTGGCGCCTTCTATAATACGATATTTAGTCCAACTACTCTTGCAAACCTCTCATTAATCTTATTATCCAGCTCTACAAGTTTTCTACAATTGCTGTCACCGAGGCGTTACCGATTAGAGAACGTAATTCGACACAAACTAGTTGTAACTTGGCTAAGGGGGCTGGACCGATTGCGAAAATTTTTTCACCAACAGAAATTCACTTTATTCCTGAGTGACATAGGCTATATTTTATGCTTGCGGGCGAAGCCGCTTGCAAAATCTAGTAAGATAATATAAACAAGTACTTACTTGAAAGCCCAGTGCGTACATCTTCACCAACATTTCCATAGTGAACAGCACCACGAATAAATAGTTCGCGTAGTTTTGAAAGTGGTCTAAGTAGTGAGGCTGGCTGGAAACATCACAAAAATATTTATTTTTAGCGTTTGAGTACTGGAACAATTGAAGGACTGGAAAAATTTGCTTGCTGCGCGGTCTTCCCATCTGATTATAATTTAGGTGTCTTTAACGCTAGAGTGAATAGGTACTAAGGATGAGTTGCACCATTTAACTATAACGATAATAAAGCCGTTAACAGTTGTCAAATCGTTGAACTGACCAATAGGCGGCCGTTTCACGGCTGGTTATGGTTTGGTGCAACTGACCCTTAATAAACTAGTGCGCCACGCCATCAACGATTGCATCACTGCTTACCATCAGGTGGGATCGCAGTCAAGTACTACATCTACACTAATATAATAAAGAGGTAAAGTTTCTTTTTTTGCTGGTAGGAGGTAATCTCTGAAAGTGTTGGTCCTATTGTGAAAATTTTGGCACCGATAGAAAGCTGTTTTATTCCTAAGTGACATAGGCTATATTTTATGTCTGCGGGCGAAGTAGTTTATATGTTTAAGAAAAAATGAAAGCTACAAGTCCAAGTACGGCTAAATTCTCGTTAAATGGCGTTAAAACATTTTTAGTTTCAGTATAGCGCTATGCTTAAGTACTATGTACATTAAATATAGAGCCATGAATTAATACCACCTCCCAATACTGTAGCACAAAAAAAAAAATAGGTACAGAAGACAATCTATATACAAAGCACGCTCGAGCAACGCACACATAGACACCGCTCACGGACATGATATCTCGGCTCAATCGCCCGGTCACACTCGTACAGTTCGGCGCATCGCGCTGAACTGTCCGATCCTAGCGCGATTGCTTACCGTAGGGTATAAAAAGTGAAGTTCATCCATGAGATTGACTTCTGTACCTATCTATTTTGTGACTGTAGGTCCTACCCGCCTTGCGCTTTAAGGACCACTGGAGACACGCCCGAATATTGCATGAATGCGTATGTCTTTACAGTTTGTTCTACCAGAACGTGCTTTGGAAATTCCATGCTTTTATTTTTTTGTCCCTCTTTACTTATTTATTTCACCCTTTTCTGGATAATTTCTCGGGCCGCCAGCTAAAATCACCTATCTATCTGTGCCCTAGGAGACCCTACAATTCTAACGCCAGAGCCAAGGATACATGGATAGTCCAAATTGAGCAATCATATAACTGAGTTTAATAAATATGGCATGCCTGATTTTGGCATATACTATTCCCTTGATTGAGATCAGCGCCATCTAGCGTGAATATAGCCACGCTTGAGTACGTAAAGGTGTCATATCCCAGGCGTTGTTTATGTTTACTTAGACATTATCAGAAACACTAAAATATTATCAAAAACTACTATTCTATGAAAATCTTACAGTGAAACGTGAAATTAACTAGATGTTAGAGATTTATATATCAAAATATGTTATAGATCTCTAACTTCAAATCAATCAGTTAAGGACAAGTTTTGAAAGATAAATTTTTGTGAAAAAGTTTAGCTGCAAACCCTACGTAAAAAGTTTAAAATAATAGTATAATCTCTTATTATTCATATAAATAAATATATAAATTAAATTTTTCAATATTTAAACGAAAAATATATAAAAAAAAATGTGAATTACTTTAAAATTATTATTTAAAAAAGGGTAAAAAAGAAATGTTTGCATTTCACATGCTTTCATGCATCATTCGTTGCTGATTGTAAAACTTTTACCTCGTAAAAGCTGTTCTCGGCTCCAAATTGAAAGCAAAAACTAAATATACAGTTTATACAATTTTTTTTTTCACTTTACACATCAACAAAGTCACCGGGCTATTGCAAACACCGTTTGTTTATAATAAATCTAGGATGATCACAAACTAAGGACTACAATTCATCATCTTCCTGCCCTTGTCTCGTTTTATTTGGGGTCGGCGCAACACGTTTTTTTCTTCCATTCTGTCCTGTTACTCATCACGCTAGCACTAACTCCCTTTTCTTTCATATCACTTCTCACACAATCCATCCATCCTGCCTTTGGCCTCCTTCTCCTTCTATGGATGGAGACATCCATTCACATGTAAATTCATAACTCTTTCTTTAACATGCGTTTTGTCTCTCCTCTTAACATGAACATATCTTGGTATGGTTACAGATGTTTTCCTTTCAACTTTACAGTTAATTAGTTCAACTGGTGCCACTTTCAAACTTCCCCTAATATACACATTTCTCACTTCTTACTAAGGATACTAACACTAATTTCTCAAAGGACTACAATTTATTCAAATTCGATAATTTAAAATATATCTATCTGTCAGTGGAGAATGCCGATCACCATCGAAGGTTTGTCTAGGAACTCTATTTCGTGGGCAATAACTGGATAACGAGCAATAAACAAACTATTTAGACCACCCAACTGATTTATTATGATGCAAGCTTTAGGTAACTTCACAACGAGCCGTGAGACATTCTCCAAACTAGATGTTTTTCGCACTGCTGCCGACAGAAGAAAGAGCGTACCTCTGCGGTTACAACTTTTATCTGCTCGGTTCGTGCAAACGTCACCCCGGATTCTGTCAAAGTGACATCTAGCTCGTTCATTCGTTCTCAAGCTTCCGTACTGTTGACTTCACCGATATATCTATTTCTTATTGATAAGAAAAATTATAATCACACGAAATTTATTATAAACTGCCGGTAGTTGTAATAACCCTGTAACATATTCGCGTGACTCAGGCCACTTGGCCACTTACCCGTGATGTTCTGTAGCTAACACTAAAGTATTTAGAAACACAAGCACAATGATGGCCCAGTAGAACGTCTGCGATTTCACCGCTTTTCTGCATGTTCTTCGTAACCGTCGATTAACCTGAAATAAAGATTACAATTAACGTAACTGAAGTAAGTCAGGCCATAAATGATATTTGTAATTTTACTTCCAGTAGTACATGAAACTATAGAGGTATGCAGAACTGAGAATAAAGTCCCGAAACTTTTTCTTTGATGCATAAAGAAGATCATTTGACTAGACGAGTGTCGTGTTTAAATATACATATAATATTATATTCTACAACTATCACACAACGTCATCTAGTCCCAACCTAAACAGAGCTTGTGTTATGGGTACTAGACAACTGATACTTATATATTTTATATTAATTGTCATTTGATGCTCAAACATCAAATGACAATTAATATTAAAATAAACGATTCTTATAACAGAAAATGGGAGCCAATCCATAGAAAAAAAACGAATTTAATTAATTAGAATAGGTCCTAGGATAATACCTTGTCGAACCTCCTACAATATATTTTGCAAGTTGTTCCGTGTCCTTGGTCTGTACTCGCATTCACATTGCTTTGAGATCCTTCGTTGCTTTTTCTGTCTTTTTTACCTGAAAAATAAATCCGATTACATAAAAACCTCGATTAAATACTTGTACAACCGTATGGAAAGCTTTTTGAGAATCAATATTTGTTGAAACATTGGTGACTTTAGTTCTAGAGTAAATGCATATAAATAGGTACCTTGTGAATCTTGATCATCTTCTTTCTGTCCCTGATCATTTTCAAGATCCAATTCTTCTGCTACTGTTATCCAATTTAAATACCCTTTCAAGTCTTCTTCAAACTGCTGTCGTTCACGGGATTTTTGGAAGTCACCTCGATTTTTCGCTTTTTCTCTTTCTTTTGAGAACTCTCTGTGAAAAGTTATCACTATTTTAGGTTTATTCACTGCATGAATTTCACAATTAAGCAAATTGCTTAATTCATCAAAATTATTATTAATTACTAAAAGATAGATAGAAATAATCATGTAGATAGACAAACATAAAGGTTGAGTGGCCTAAAAGGCTGCCCAACTGAAATAAGACTGGGCAGAATGTCTGCTACATGCCTGACAAACTATTGGCTAAAGTAGCACAAAATCGGTGCTCTGAGACAGTGAGAGAGGGTTTTAGCAGACCACGAAGGAGAAAATCTGTACAATACGAGTAGTGTTGCCCAAATTCAGTCTTGGTCTTGCAGTCTTGGTCTTGTTCTTGCGTTTTTGCAAGACCAAGACCAAGAACAAGACCGCGTATTTTTAGCAAGACCAAGACCAAGACTGACCGTGCAAGACTTGAGCAAGAACAAGACATAGCCTGCAAGACTCTTGCGTCTTGCAGCTAGGACTTAGCGCTATTTCACTGAGTAGTTAGGTGTAACAGTTCGGTGTATAGGTACGCTTAGGAATTCTATGAGACGCAAAAAACTGTATCAAAGAATATGAAAAACTGGACCTATGCGCATTACGACTAATACCATAAACATAGCGAATAAAAAAATATCCATTAAAATCAAACTGAGTGCATGCATAGTTATGTTTTAACCATCGGCACTTTGATAATGCGGCATCAAAGGTTTTGTACTTACTTCTCAAAAAAATTTGCCGCTTTTCGGAAGTACATGGTTATGATACACGCGCCGGCGGCTTCTTTTGAAATCTAAAACAACCGTTGCCGCCACGCCGAAATCATAACATTTGTGACACTATTTGATTGCCGCCATAGGTTTACTCATGCAAAATAATTTCGAATTTCTTATCAAATCTTCAGTTATTTATTAATCTGCTTGATCTTTACTATGGCTATGTTAATTCAAGCTCACAATGTTCCAATTCTAATACGTTTTTCTAAGATTTAAAGTAAACTTTAATAAATAGTAATAGACTAATAGGTAATTGCAAGACTTGCAAGACTCTTGCTGCAAGACCAAGACCAAGACCAAGACTGGGAGCGCAAGACCAAGACCAAGACCAAGACCAGGTGTATTGGCGCAAGACCAAGACCAAGACTGGCTAAGTCTCGTCTTGTTCTTGCATTTGGGCAACACTAAATACGAGTAAGTGAAATCATTAAAATAGGCAAAATAGAGCCGAGTATTATATTGGGTTGTCAGTAACTCAGCGAAGTTTATTAAAATGGTTGGCTGATAACACATTTATTGCCAAGTACTGCAAAAGCAACAGAATAGGTTACATCCAGATTCAAACGTGAAAACAAAATGATTCTGTATTAAAACGAAATACTTTATAAACTTGTCACAGCCTAAAAGGATTTCGCCCGTTTTATGCATTTACACAAAACGTAGGAATTCAAAATAACTGTTAAATACTCATCATGACATCACCACTAATGTAAGAACTAGATGATTAATATCAAACACCTGTTCTTAGCAGCAGTCTGTCAACTATTTACATCATCGTAAATATACATTCATGATAAGATGCAACAGAATACAGTTTCACAAAACCGTATCCCGTAAATAACGTCATAGTTAGATAGATAGATATTTACTTTATTATACACCAAAAATAAAAATTACATAAGTACTATTATTAGTATTCGTAGTATTAGTAACTTTAGTATATTATGATATAAGTGTATAATATCGATGATTACTGTCGAGGCAGTATTTTAGTCATAAGAGAGACGAGAACAGTAATCACCAACACTCTCATGTATCATAGTTAAGTAGTTTTTCAACACAGTCTGACAGTCTCTCTCCTTCCACTCAGAGCTTTTTAGTTATCTGATAATTTTCCAACTTCAAAAAAAGGCAAAGAAATTGGTCAAGTGCGTATAGAGAGCAGTAGTGGCCCAGTGCTGAAGACCCCGACTAATGAGTTGTAGTTCAATTCACACCCACTCAGGCACATTATTTTGTGTAATTGATTCCATCACTACCGCTCTCAAAGCGTTGAAAGAAAATATCGTGAGGAAAACGGGATGACCGAGAACTAAAAATTCGAAGACATGTGCGAAAAAACCCTCACTGGGTTTACCACCCGCGTGGTGGTTTATGACCCATTCCATCTCTTGCAAAGGAGGCTTGAGTCCCAGCAGTGGAAATATTAAGAGGCTGATTATCCTACGCTTATGTGCTATGCGTGTCGAGCTCATGCAGTGGGGGTTCCGTTCAATCTTATCGGTATAATGTCAACTTTTTTACGAACACTTACCCAGACAACACACCGAGAATCAAGTTCA
This sequence comes from Mythimna albipuncta, assembly GCA_929112965.1. Lineage (NCBI taxonomy): Eukaryota > Metazoa > Arthropoda > Insecta > Lepidoptera > Noctuidae > Mythimna > Mythimna albipuncta. The sequence goes on along the minus strand of OV815983.1, from coordinate 14,022,517 downwards.
TGACGAAAAAGTTTCCGAAGATGACCAGCGTCACGAAGTATATCCATGGCCACGTGTTGCCTTTGACGTTGGCAATCTGAAAAATAATACAAGATTTTTTTATGTCGGCACTGTTGACGTTATGTTACTAACGAGTACCCATACGTTGTTGAAACCTCTACGGCCCGGAAGGACTGGAATAATTTGGCTGCTGCGGTCTCTCTGCCCGATCGTAATTTGGTGTCTTCAAGAGTGACTATTCACTAGACATAGAGCCTGTGCTCTGATTAAACTATTGTGCCTCACCGTCAGAGATTGCATCGCTGCTTACCATCAGGTGGGATCACAGTTAAGCACTAGTTTGTATAAAAACCGGCCAAGAGCGTGTCGGGCCACGCTCAGTGTAGGGTTCCGTAGTTTCCGTAGAAACACATATGAGTTTAAAAAAATGCTTGCATATACTATTATACTACAAACTTAGTCCAGAAATTATTTTGTAGAACCCTTTTGTCTTTTTTGTACATAAACTGTTCTTTCCATCAAGTTCAAAATAATTTTCCTAGAAAGTCCTTATAAAGTTCTACTTTTCAGATTTTTTTCATATTTTCTAAACTTATGGTTCAAAAGTTAGAGGGGGGGGGACATTGTTTTTTACTTTTGGAGCGATTATTTCCGAAATTATTGACATTATCAAAAAATGATTTTAGTAAACCCCTATTCATTTTTAAATACCTATCCAACAATATATCACACAATAGGGTTGAAATTAAAAAAAAATCACTTCCTACTTTACATATAGGGGGGCTACCCTAATAAAACATTTTTTTCCAAATTTTTATTTTACCACTTTGTCGGCGTGATTGATATACATATTGGTACCAAATTTCAGCTTTCTAGTGCTAACGGTCACAGAGATTAAGCGAGGACGGACAGACAGACATGGCGAAACTACAAGGGTTCCTAGTTGACTACGGACCCTAAAAAAAGAGTAATGAATATGCCTCGTACATGTGGAAGGATGGAGAAGGAAAGGGGAAGCAATGAAAAGATGAATGGATTGTGTGAGGAGTGATATGAAAGAAAAGGAAGTTAGTGACAGCATGAAGAGTGACAGGGTGGAATAGTAGAAAACAACGTGTTGGACCGACTCCAAATAACACGGGACAAATGCAGGAAGTTGATGACTGTTAACGTTATCAAAAAAATATTTCCTCTGCACGTTAATTCCGACGGTACCGTTGGCGCAGTGGTTGAGCAATTCGCTGCTGTTTTGCGGGTTGCGGGTTAGTTTTTGAAGTTACCCAAAATATGATCTCAGAAGATGAAAGAAGACGAAGAAAATACGTTTTCGAACACAGACACAAACAATGAAGAAACTAGTACTTAAGTAGTTTTAAAAAAAAACACCAACAACATAGTGTGCCTCACGGCTGCGCCAAGGTCCAGTTCAGCATAATGTCAGAGTTAGAGTCTCCTAAGAGCCCATACACTTGCACTATGGAGAATTTTATGAGTGCCATCGATGCTGCAGTTAACGTAGCCACCCACTGGGCCCAAACAGTTTAACGAATTTATCATCGATTCGAAAAGAAGTACACGCATCTGCAGTTGCCTGACGCTGGTTTTCAACTGAACCTTTCTTGATACCAAACAATGCTAATACTCACGGCATACATGATATCCGTCCAGCCTTCAAGAGTGATGCACTGGAACACAGTGAGCATAGCGTAGCCAATGTTGTCGAAGTTGGTGATCCCGTAGTTGATGCCTTTCCAGTCGCCTCTGCAGACGGCTCCGTCTTCACAGTGGTAGCCCACGTCACCAGCCTCAATGTTGCAGGGTTTGGGGTCGTCCACTATTTCAACTGAAAAGCAGAAATATTATTAGGTATTGATTTTGACTGGCCTGTTGGTCTAGTGATTAGTAGCCTTGACTGCTATGCCGAAGGTCATGGGTACAATTGCCACTCTAGACAGATGTTTGTATGACTTTTTTTTTCGATGGAAAACGTCATCCTATGACAACTCCCGCTCTTGGGCGGAGCGGGAGATAGTGTCAGACTCTTACTGATTAAAAAAACCATCCCATTCCTTCAAGCCTTCATACCAGGGCTCGAGCGCCCTTTCGGATAACCCTGGCCCCAGTAGGCTTCGACCCGGCTGGGCCCCTGTTGTTGCTGACAACTCCTTGAGGCGCGCGGGAACAGTGCGCGCCGTCGACGACTTATGCTTGGTCCGGACAGTTACCGGAAGGCCGGACAGCGAGCTACCCATTGCTCACTGTCCGCAAGCCCAATTCTGACTGGCCTGTTGGTCTAGTGATTAGTAGCCTTGACTGCTATGCCGAAGGTCGTGGGTACAATTGCCACACAGACAAATGTTTGTATGATGAGCACTATATTTTTTTCTGTGTCTGAGTGTAATTTATTTATAATATCTACTTAAGTATTTATAAATTTATAAGTATTTTTATAAGTTGTAAACAATGGTTCTGTTTAGTTTGAAACTAGATGGCGCTGTGTGAATGATTTAGTATCTGTAGGTAAATAAACAAATCATTTAACACTAGAAGCACGGGCGTCCATTTTTGACCCCTTCCTATGTTCTTTCTGCGCTAGTTTTGTTGTGCGTAGAATAGAGTACACCAAAATATGTGTAAAAACATTGCTTTATCAGTAGCCCGATTCACGTAATCAAAACCGTAACGATATCCTAGCGATTTGGTCGTTTAGACCATTTCCGTATTCACATCCATCAATCGAGTTTGAACATCGATTTAAAGTCGTTTGGTCGAAGACTTGATTTTAAAAAAAATCTGTATTACTTTATCCTGGTAGAATACTTATTTATGTAACTGGAAATAAGTCGTCAATAGATCGTTTAGTTTCGAGCCACTTGAGTTGTCGGTCTATGGAACACGTGAATACCGCTTTTGGATAGGACTTCGATCGAACGACTATAAAACTTCAACGATATTTGGCTTGTTTGATTTTACGTGAATCAGACTACATTTACCAGTTTCATTTGTTTACTATCTCCCTATACTATTGTAAGACGCTTAGTTGACACTTCGCGTGACCCAAGGGCTGGTTTTTATCTCGGTCAGAGATTAAGCATTGCCATTCAACGTGGCAATGCCGCCAGCCTTTTGGGCACACTTCCAGCCGACAGCGATGCGGAGGAGTTTTTTGACGCCATATTTTAGTAGGAAGTAGCCCTTAGTGTGTATAGTTAGATTAAGTATACTTAAATATTTTAATTTAAGTTTATTATGTATATATTTTGTTGCTTTAAGCTGTAAATTAACATCTTGTAGCGTAAATAAAATGGCCAAAGTTGAAATTTATAGTCCGCGCTTTTAGTTTTAATTCAGACATAGTCCATACAAAATTAAAATTCCTTACATACATTTATTACTAATATTTTTGTAGCATGTGTCGTGTAGGATCCCGGAGAACAGCTCCAATCCTATGATAGCGTAGATGATGATCACGAAGAGTACCAGGAAAGCTATGTGGAATAATGGTACCATCGCTTTCAATATGGAATTTAAAACGATTTGAAGACCTGGAAAGAGAAAAAAGAAAGAAATTATTATTCATCCATCAACCCTCCTGAACCGCTTGATTAATTACAGCTCTCTCTCTCCTAGCCTCGTAATGTCCAACGAACTCATTTAATGAAAACAGTAGATTGTGTGACTAGAGGATAAAGCAGAGTGTTTTGCAGGCATGTTGAATTCCGAACGTAACGAAGGTTGCTAATTTTAATCCCGAACGTCAGTGAGGGAAATATATAATTACAAGAAGCCTGAGTGAAGTGAGGAATTCAAGCCGCCAAAGACAAAGTCAGCTTTATCCCAGTATTGAATACTCTACATACTTTTTACACCACATGCTCGATAATGCTCTTTTATACGTCATACTAATATCACTTAAAGCAAGTTATGCAACTGATTTATCCACTAGTCAAATAATCTACTATTACACATTCCGGTACAAGATACTTTTTAAACCCATAAAATTACAGTCCAGCGACGTAAATTTGAGAGCAGTGTTAGCCGAGTGGCGACAGCCCTGACTAACGAGATCGCTGGTTCAAACCCAGCTAGGCGCATTACTTTGTGTAATTTAATTCACCACCACTGTTCTCAAAACGGTGCAGGAAAACATTGTGAAGAAACCGGCATATCCTAAAACTAAAAATACGAAGACATGACGTGATATCCACCAATCCGCACTGAGCCCACGTGGTGGATTACTGCCCATTCTCTTTTTTCGCGTTGCCTCTTCATCAAACATCTCGTTGGATTGCGTTAGATGAAGCAACAAGTTTTTAAGCCATGCTCAACATTGACGACAGAGAGAGGGAGAGGGAGGCCAAAGAAAAGATGGATTGTGTGAGAAGTGATATGAAAGAAAAGGGAGTTAGTGATAGCGTGACGAGCGACAGGACAGAATGGAAGAAAAAAACGTGTTGCGCCGACCCCAAATAAAACGGGACAAGAGCAGAAAGAAGAAGAAGAAGCTCGACGTTGACGACAGGCGAATTGGAAAGAGCCCTCTTAATGCTATGCTTATAGTGTATAATGTGTAGTGTATAATGAGGGTTCATACTCACTTGGCACTCCCGAGACCAACCGAAGAGGTCTCAACACTCTGAAGGCTCTCAAGGCCTTCACATCGAACGAGTCTTTTGAAATATATTGTAGAGTCATACTTGCTATACTGAAAAAATAAATAAACACATAATTATAATTCTGGTTTCGAATACAGTTGTTTTATTTATTAGATTTTAAGATTTCGAATTTAAAGGAAACTTAAACAAGAAATTACATACAGATTATAAAAAAAAAACAAGTAATTATAATGCAAAAAAATATAGTTCTGCAAATATTTCCTACGAACGATATGAAATCTAAAATTATTAACATTTTTTTTTTTATTTACAACCAATTACAACGGTTAAACAACCAATTAAAGTAACTAAACAAGAATAAAAGTATAAAAAACACGTACATCAATTCTTCTCACAGTACTTTTGACATGCCAATAAAATCAGCTTCCATTCGTCCGCAAATAAATCGTTTGTTGGATAAGAATCTAAGAGATCATTTAGTGCAGGCAAAGCGCGATGTATTGGAGACTGAGCACCTTCAACAGTGCAATACTAAGGCACACTATAATTCCAAATATCTGTGGCGTCGTCTTTAGAAACAAAAATTCAAAATCCAGCAGTTTTCTGTGCGAATAACGTATTTAACTGCCCAAATTCAACTATCAGGCAATTGCCTGCACCAGACACTACATCTGTCTAGTCAAAGGGTAATCCTTTTTCAACGGAGGTATTTATGTGGAACTGTACACACTGTTCTAATACCTCTAAATATATTTTGAAGAGAACTCTCTTTTACTAGGTACTAAAGTAAAAACTATGTATTTTGTTGTGATACTGTAAAAGTATACAATGTTTTTGAATCAATCATACTTTAACAGCTAAACGGACATAGCACATAGATTACAACCTCAATAAAATTTGGTTTTCTATCTGCTATTTCAGAACATAGTCTACCTGTGTGCAAATTTAATCCAAATCTATTCAGCCGTTCGAGCATGATAAATTACCAAACATACACTACTAATTTTGACTTTATAATATTAATGTGGTAATGTGACTATAGTAAACACACCTAATAGTGACTATATTAGTTAAACTCACCCAATAGTAACTATAGTAAAACCCACTCAATATAGTAACTACAGTAAAAACTCACCCAACAGTAGCTATAATAAAACTCAACCAATACTAACTACAACTAATTATACTATTACTCACCAAATAGTGACTACAGTAAAACTGACCTAATTGTAACTATAATAAAATCTACCCAATATAGTAACTATTGTAAAACTCAACCAATACCAGCTATAGTAATACTCACCCAATAGTAACTATAGTAAAATCGAGACTGTTCCAAGTGTTCCTCAGATACGCTCCGGGATGGAACAGGAACCCGTACGCTATGATTTTCATCACACACTCTCCCGTAAATATCACCATGAATATCCATTCTACTTTTTCCTGAAATCAACAAACATTTTTGATGCATTTGATGATAATTGAAATAAGAGTCTTTTGAAAATTACAAGGCATCGTTCTCACCAAACGTATTATCGGTCGCTGACTGTGAGTATACTCACCGTCAGCCCCAGTGGGTAAGTGGGCTAAGTCTGCAAGACCCTTCAAGAGTTATGCACTGGAACACAGTAAGCATAGCGTTATCTTCAAGCTGACAGTACGCTATTGCGTAGATGCGTTATTTCGGTTGACAAAAGAGTAGGTAGTAGAACAAATAATTATAATCAGTCACCGAGAATCAGCGACAACAATACGTTTGGTCTGAAAAATGCCTAATGAGTTTTTACATGATAATAATTCGTTAAGGTTTGAGACTGTTGTCACAGAATAGATAGACACAGAAGACAATCTCATGTATGTACTTCACTTTTTATACCTACGCTCGGTGGACGCACACTAATGAGCGTTTGAGCCGGAACTTTTCGACGAGCGATCCGATACGCTCCGAGATATCGTGTCCGTGAGCGGTGTTTATGTGTGCGTTGCTCGAGCGCGTTTTGTGTGTAGATTGACTTCTGTACCTATATATTTTGTGCTGTTGTGTTCGACTGCAGGGCAAAGGCCCCCTTCCTTTCTTTCCTGTCGTTGGCTACATCTGGCCAATGGTCATGCCATGTCCTTCTGGGCCTACCGCGTCACCGGCTCTTGCTGTTCAGGTTCCAGTCAGTAGTTACTTCTCCCAATTTCGTAGTGATATTCGGTAGGCCTGTCCAGTTTCTTTGTGGTCTGTCGTTTTTCGATTTGTGTTTTGAATCACAGTATACTGGTTTTTGTGCGGTCAGTGTATTAATAGTGTTCGGCGTAGGTAGTGGGGTCATTTATTGCTTTTTTGATTCTTTTATTTTTTATACGTGTTTTTGTTTATTTTTGTGTTTGGGCCTTGTGCTGTACCAAATAAATTATTTTTCTTTCTTTCTTTTTTCTTTTTTTCATAAAGACCCATTTGGGGTCAGCGAATTTGTTCGCGTAAAAATGGATACACCCTGAGATTTCCGTGATCTCCGGGAATATTTCCTTTAATTTCGATGTATTTATAAAATGAAGTTACTTATTTCCGATATAATCTGGTCCCGATTTAATAATAGGTAAAGTTAAAAATAAACACACAAATTGATACCAGAAATATGAATTAACATAAAATGTTTACGATTTGCGTAAAATACCCTTAGATCAATCAACATAAGGTACATTTTGAGATAGATAGATAGATAGATAGATAAAATCCTTTATTGGTTACAGCACAAAACATGCACCACAATACATAAAGCACACAGATTATAAAAACTAAGCACATAGACAACAACAAAGGAAAGAATAAAAAATAAAATAATAACACATGTAGGTACTAAGAAAAAAAAAAAAAGAGAAATTACAAGACAGACCCATATTGCGGTGTGCATGTCACGCTGCACCAATGGGAGTCCAGCTCAGCATGTGTCAGGCAAAAATACCTGACGCTGATATTTTGCTGGATCCTTGTGGTGACATTCGGACGCTTAGATGGTTTTGAGTGAAATGTGGATAAATATATAAAGTATTATAAAGTTAATAAGCATAAAATAATAAGCAAGGTTAATAAGCAAAGTGAATAAATAAAAAATAATGTAATATAAATGTACGAGTATGTGTGTGTAATAAAAAGAAAGGTGAGGTGCGGTGAATCATAGACAGCATTTTCAATATGTGTACCTATCAAACGCAAGCTACCAAGCGGAATATGTGTGTACGCCCAGCAGACTGTCCCGGAAACAAGGAACACGCAGACCAGCTATATGAAGGACGTATTCGAAATGAACATACCACGTTCTTTCTGTGAGGTGATGAGGAATTGTCGTAGCCGTATTCTGAACGTGTTAACACATTTGACATTTTTGACATTTTAGGTAAATGTCCCTTACGTTATTTCATATTTCCAGTATCGAAATCAATCATTTTTTTTACTCTTAAAATCCAATTGTATAGTCTGTCTAAAAAGTCAAACGACTTGGGAATTTTATATAATATTTAATCATTTAAAAAATAATTATATTCGATACTTTATAGAAGGTTCTTCTATTAGTAAACAATGATCAAGATCTCTTAATCAACCTTGATTATTGAACCAGTGTTGACTACATCAGATTTCATTTTGCCCTAATAATTACCCAAGTCGTTTTAGACAGACTACAGAAAATGATCTGATGATAAGAAAAATCAGTTTAGAAGTAGTCCGATTAAGAAGGACCTTCACCGGTCTGTTTAATGGATGAAACTTATTTTATGACAAATTTAGTATATTAAATAATATAACGCGGGTGGGTTGCCTAAGAAATTAGATAATAAATTGGCCAGTAATTTCTTAGGAAACCCACCCGAGTTATATTATTTAATATACTAGATTTGTCAAAAAATACGTTTCATCCATTAAACAGACCGGTGAAGTACGTTCTTAAGCGTATCCTCTACTATTAGTAAAATAAATAAATAATTAAAATACTTCCCGGGATTCAGAAGGCACATCCATATTAAGATCCTCTTTCTCTTTCTAATTAAATCCCGGGAATATCACTTCCTACGCCGATCACACAGACTCAAAATCAAAACCCGTATAAAGAATAGTTTGTTCCATTGAAAAAAGGTACTTACCAATATTTGATTAGTATTATTAGTGTCACCGGCCGGATACGGCGTAAAAACTGCTAAAGCTATACAATTTGCGAAAATCGTCGTCAATATCATGTATTCAAATGGTCTGTAATACTTGGTCAAGGAAATCATTGTTAGTATTTAAGAAATCACTAACTTGAGCCTGAGCCTTAGGTTCATCTTTTATGCTATTGCATAGCTTCTATCGCGGGCCTTGAACGTGGAGACCGAATCCAGAAATTCCGTAACGAAAATAACCTAACACCCCCTACTCATTTGTTTTCTAATCGGTCACCACGCCCAAAAAGTGTAATTTCAATTAATATCAAAGAAAAAAAACAAAGGAAAAAAAAATACTGCATAAATAAAATAAATAAATAATTATAAATGCATAAGTTGATAAAAAATGATATGCAATAGCTTTACCGCGGCAGTCCCCGAGTGCCACACGTCTTTTTTAGGGTTCCGTAGCCAAATGGCAAAAAACAGAACCCTTATAGATTCGTCATGTCTGTCTGTCTGTCTGTCGGTCTGTCTGTCTGTCTGTCTGTCTGTCTGTCTGTCTGTCTGTCTGTCTGTCTGTCTGTCTGTCTGTCTGTCTGTCTGTCTGTCTGTCTGTCTGTCTGTCTGTCTGTCTGTCTGTCTGTCTGTCCGTCCGTATGTCACAGCCACTTTTTTCCGAATCTATAAGAGCTATACTATTGAAACTTTGTAAGTAGATGTATTCTGTGAACCACATTAAGATTTTTACACAAAAAAAGAAAAAAAACAATAAATTTTGGGGGTCCCCATACATAGAACTGAAACTCAAAATTTTTTTTTTCATCAAACTCATGCGTGTGGGGTATCTATAGATAGGTCTTCAAAAATGATACTGAGGTTTCTAATATCACTTTTTTCTAAACTGAATAGTTTGCGCGAGAGACACTTCCAAAGTGGTAAAATGTGTGTCCCCCCCCCCCTCTAACTTCTAAAATAAGGGAATGATAAAACTAAAAAAAATATATGATGTACATTACTATAAAAACTACCAACGAAAATTGGTTTGAACGAAATCTAGTAAGTAGTTTTTTTTTAATGTGTCATAAATCGAAAAAAATACACTATTATTAAAACATCAATTAAAGTTACAACACATTACAAGAACTTTTATATTATGTTACTTGCTGCTACGGAACCCTTCATGGGCGAGTCCGACTCGCACTTGGCCGGTTTTTTATGATACTATCAGAAATATAGCAGTAATATATTCTTCCTGCATTAATGACGAGGAGGAGAAAGTGTATAAAGACGTAGAGAGACCTTTTTCAATGAAAAATAGTAATAAAAATTGTATGTTAATTATCTTTGTGTTATTTGTCCTATCTACGAGTATGTCTGAAATTTTTATAGGAAAGGAGAGCAAAAAAGTTCGTAGAATTTTATAAATTAAAAAAAAAAAGTTCCTTGGCCGTAATGTTGGCAATATGGAAAAACAGTGTTGCTATATTTTTAGTAATGAAATTACTTATTATTACTGATATTTCGTTACTTTTAATAATTGCCGTATAAGTAATTTTTTTTTAATTTGTTTTGAAAACTGTACGTACAAAGCGTTTTGGGAGTACATTCATTATGCGTACAGCAAAAAGCAGTAGGAATGGAATTCCCTGCCGGAGTCTGTGTTTTCTGATATAGCTGTAACTTAAGGTTCTTTAAGTAAAGAGTGAATAGATTGCTTCTAGGCAAGCGTGCTCCATCGTCGGCCATATCATCGCTTACCATCAGGTGAGATTGTGGTCAAACGCGAGCCTATCCATTATATAAAAAAAAAAAACTGTAAAAACTATTTTTGATTATAAAATATTCTTTCAAATATCAAAAACACAACGCCGCAATATCGTACCTCTCCATCAAACAACTTCCTTTTAAACTTGCTTTTTTTTTAAATAAACTCCCGTTCTCCTCATTTATTCTCCATAATGTGGTGCGACTACCGTTGAAATCGATTTAGTTTCACATTTCGTGCAAAAATTTTGGTAGAGTAGGCAACTCTTTTCATTTTTCTCTTCTTTTTTCTGTAGGCAGACAGGGGAGCCAACATTACGGCAAAGGAACCTCCACTGTAGACAAACGATTCTTTTTCAACCACTGGCGCCACTTTTAAACTTTTAATTTAAGACAAAAGATATATTTTTGAAAAGGATACTTCCACTCCACAATATCATAACACAGTTTCCTCAAGGGATTCTTAAGTCCTAAAAAGAACAAGCTCCTCTTCGGCTTCTCTGGCTGTGGCTTGCCCCTCGGCCTCGCCTGCTTCCGTGGAGCTGGGGCGGCGGCGGCCAGTGTGGGGTCCACCACGCTGTCCGCCCCAGGAGTGGTGGCGCCCGTCTGTTGGGGCTGGTCTGACGACATTTTAACCTGCAAAAAAAGAAAGAAAGATTTAGATGATTGAAAGATTGAATAAACTGTCAATTTAATTTGGCTCGCCGTCCTCAAGCCCGCGCCGGAAATCGAAATCGGAATCCCGACGGCGGCGGCGGCTCGAGCGTGAGCGCCGTTGCCTGATGCAGTTGGCCTCCTCCTTTGCTAGCATTACTGCTTCGCAGAAGGAGGCGACCGTCTGCCACTCCTCCTCGCTCTGGACCATGGCCTGTACCAAGGCCCGATGCAAGAGATCGCCGCCGCCGATCGCCCCCACAAGGACACTGCGATGCTCTGCCCAAATGGGGCACACTTCTACCGTGTGCTCCACCGTGTATCCTATGAGCGGTCCACACAGTAGCGACACCCGGGCGTCGCTACCGCATGAATCCGGTTCAGGTACCTCCCGACTATTACGTACCACTTGACTTTTTGTGTTCCTATTAATATTTTTAATGTGTACCTGTGCATTGACTTTTATCAATACATTATTATTATTTTTAAAGACATGACCATAATCTCATAAGAAATTTTATTATACACTTGCATGCGAATATAAGCTGAATATGGTGAAACTGTACTTATGCAGACATCTTTGTAAACCTATAATTATGTAAATAAAATGATTGATTGATTAGTTGATTGATTGGAGTAGCCGTGAGACACACAATGTTCAATGGGTTCTTTTGAAGTCTTAAGTTTTTTCTAAATAATAATTTTAAATAAAATTTTATTTTTAATAAATAATTTTATTTTTAAGCTATTGCATAACTTCTATCGCTGGCCTTGAGCGTGGAGACCGAATCCAGAAATTCCGTAACGAAAATAACCTAACATCATTAACTCATTTGTTTTTTGAGCGACCGATAAGAAAACAAATAAGTAAACAATCAATCAATATTCAATTCAATGTGTGAAAGTGTAACTTTAATTAATATCAAAGAAAAAAAAAACAAAGGAAAAAATACTGCATAAATAAAATAAATAAATAATTATAATTGCATAAGTTGATAAAAATGCTATGGAATCGCTTTACCGCGGCAGTCCCCGAGTGCCACACGTCTTTTTTTTAATTAAAATTCATATGTATTTTTATTTCCTGTTACTTTCAAAATCTTTTAGTTCATTGCACCGTTGCGGCGTCTTTATGTCGACACAGCCACCGGCTCACGCTGAAAACCAGCGCTGTGAGGTAAGCTCATCACTTAAAGCGTGAGACCGCAGCATTATGCTGAGCGTTCGGCCGTTTTACACGGATGTGACGCATATCTTCCATAACTATTGAGTATGTTTGTTTAGCTAGTTTTAAGATTGCGTCTTTTTCGTGTGAATAAACTGTTTTTCTTTCTTTCTTTTTTTTTGTAATGCTTTTTCTAAAAACTACCACCAAAATTGGCAAATGATTCTTGAAAAATACATGCTCGACAATGTGAAAACATTAGCTTACAATATAACCGAAAACAGAAAAATGCTATCAAAACTCACTGTAACGCCTTCAGATTTTTACTGCACATTTTACGACATTGTCGTCATAAACGCGATGTACGGTTCGTAAAAGACGTAGAACTGAGACATTTCGACAAAGTTATTGGCAAGCCAGATGAATGAATGCTGAATAATGTCGATGAATAAATTCAATTGTTAAAGGGTATAATTATTAAGGGTCTATAAGGTAAGGTTAAGGAGATATTCCACGCGCGCCTCAAGGAGTAGTCAGCAACTACAGGGGTCTAGAAGGTCGAAGCCTACTGAGGCCTTGGGTGAGAGATCCCCGGGGCCTTTTTTTGGTGGGATAATCATCAATGACAACCCCCGGTCCTGGGCGGAGCGGGAGATAGTGTCAGATTCTTACTGACTAAAAAACCCACGTCAGCTGAGCGAGTTCAATGACCTGTAGATAGTTTGTACGCAACGCCGACTGCTAACTACAGGTCATTGAACCCGCTCAGCTGAAGTTTTCTTAAAGAAATTAATTTCGTACATGCGTAAACTAATACGAGTTTTGAAAAAAGGTACCTTATTTTTTTATTTTATCTTTACAAATCGATAGTGTTTCATGTACCGGATTGACCGGTATAATATAACGATATAAAATAAAACGATTAAAATTCAGCGGTGTACGTACAACATGGTGTAAAAAATATTGTTATTCAGTTACTGATTCTAAACAAACTTTAATCAGGTTTCGTATAAACTTAAAATAATGATGTATATCAGTTTCTGTAGTACAGTGACTTCGTAAAGGGGTGTGTTAGTACATTTGAAGACGAGAATAACCTCAGGATCACGCCCACTATGACGTCAGAGAGAAGTCATATTTCGTCTATCATTTGCCAGACATACGCAAAAGAATTACGGTGTGTCTTTTAATATCATATACTATATTCTAAGATTTCTTAGAATTTTATTGCTTTTAGTGTATGATTATGTCGTGACCAGATCGTTTAAACTTTATCTAACATTTGATGATATTTTTTTTTATGGTGGGAAAAAATCATGCATTGACATCCCCCGCTCTTGGGCGGAGCGGAAGATAGTGTCAGACTCTTACTGGCTAAAAGACCCACCCCGTTCCTTCTAGCCTTCATACCAGGGCTCGAGTGCCCTTTCGGATAACCCTGGCCCCAGTAGGCTTCGCCCCGGCTGGGTCCCTGCTGTTGCTGATAACTCCTTGAGGCGCGCGGGAATAGTGCGCGCCGTCGACGACTCGGGCTTGATCCGGCCAGTTACCGGACGGCCGGACAGTGAACTACCCATTGCTCACTGTCCGCAAACATTTGATGATACGTCAATCCTCGTTTGACCATATCATTGATGTAAGATTTTAATAATAATAAAAGGTCTAAGAGCGCCTTCACACTAGCGTAATTGACTCCAGAGGAAACGCCGCAGCAACGCAACGCCTACGCCGCGTTGACACGGCGTCTGCGCTGCGCATACGTTTATCGAACGCTTACACTGGACAAACGCAAGTGTAAAGGCGCTCTAAAGAAAATAGACGAAACGAATATTGAAATATCATCAAACTTTAATATTTAAAGCGGCGCTAACACACGCGCGAACTCCGGTGTTCGTTTGGAGTTTGATTAGTGTCGTAGCCTACTAGGACCATGGTTTCATTTCTGACAGGAAAACCTTGAGTCCTGAGAGAAGTGGGTTTAGTCAGTTAAAGTCTGACACTCCCGCTCCACCCTAGAGCTGAAGAAGTCACTGGATTATTTCCCAGCTAAGGACTGGAACAGTCTGCTTGCTGCGGTCTTCCCGTCCGATTATAATTTGGGTGTCTTCGAGGCTGGAGTGAATAGGCTCTTAATAAACTAGTGCGCCTCACCATCAACGATTGCATCACTGCTTACCATCAGGCGGGATCGCAGTCAAGTACTAGTTTATAACAGATAAAAAAAAGCTCTCAAACGCTTAACAAGCTCGATATTATAACATCAGGCCACAGACGAACGACGAATCAAGACGTGTCAATTAAATAAGAAGTAAGTACATAAAAATGTACCAAAATAACCGTTTTATTAGTCGTAAAACGATTCTGGAAATGGCAGGAAATGTTATAGGCTAGATAAACATTGATATGGACCACTTATCTTCAGATATCTCCTAGAGTTTTTTTATTGTATCATAAATTGTGTGGTGATGGTATGTATATAAGTTTTGTTTTAAAACTCTTAATTGCCTTTTTGTTTTTTTTTTTTTTAATTTATTTAAAAAAAATACATATATACACTTTAATTTACATAAAAATACTAAATAAACTATTTATACTAAAACCTAACTATGTACACAAATATAATACAAAATGACAAAGTATGCTCAGGCGTCAAAGTACTCCTCCACATCGCTGTCATCCGGAACTGTGCCCAGAAGACTGGCAGCTTTGCCACGTTGAATGGCAATGCTAATTTTATGAGCGAAGAACGAGCCAGACCTCTGGTCACGTAAAGTGTCGATCAGTCGACGTGAAATTTCCTTGAAAAGGAGACACGCACTCGGACCCCATGAACCAAGCGTTTCGACCCCATGAACCAAACGGCTCAAAACTGTAATTACCAATAAGGTTACAGTATTTGCGCCGAGGGTTATTAGGTTACAGTATTTGGGTCTCAGCAGCAGCAGCGGCAGCGCCAGCATTGTTTTAGATTTAAACTAAAACTGTTGCATACCTATGTTAACATATGCTTGAATCTAACTTTTATCAAATTGACAGCATGTAGTGCTATGTATGTAAGCATATACCTAATAATGTTTTACTGTACCCATATTTGCAAAATAAAACAGAAATAGTTTCCCAGAGATATAGTTATTTTTGATAGGGAATACCTATGTAAGTACTTATGTTTTTTTTTTAAATTATGTAATGTTTTAGCTGTATAAATAAATATCGAAGAATTTTTAAAACATCTTCATCACTATCGAAGATTCAAAACGACATTAATAATAAGAACGAGAAAGCCGACATGGACTTTGACGTCAAAGTCGTCACGCCGATATGCCTACTTATCTGTTTAAATTAAAATGTTTTAATATCTTGCTTGCTTCTCTATCAATTTTAATAATGATAATATAATAATGATAATTTTGTGGGCTCTATGTTTGTATATTTAATGGCAAAACAGATTATTACTTGTATATTATTATATCTTCCATGTACCTACTGTTTCATTGCCTCACTTCGGTGTCGGTTTTTCTGCACAAATCAAAGGCGCTCGCCCAACATGTGGGCGTCTTCTCAAAACTCATCTATGCTGACCATTTTCGTTGGTTTCATTCAAGCTTGCCGAATGTCTAGACAAATGGCTCGCATTGGTCTGAGCTCGGTCAACATGTATAGCATGCTTTACATTCACCGGTGGCGGAACGTATCGTACGTCTGGTGATCAAATGATGGAACGGGCTTAGCGGAATTAAATTAGGTATGCAATTCAGAAATTCAACCGTTAGTAAACCGACAGGCTAAGCAACACGGCGTCGATGCGCTTAACCAATGATCCTCTTGACTCATTTCGGACAATATACTATCTAAATAAGTTATTAAAATGATCTTCATATCCATAAAGATCGCGTGTCGCTGTATCAAAATGTCCACTTTGAGCAAACGTTTTGTCCTTAATTTCGCTAAAACGCTTGCCATGTCCGATGCTAACCGTCCATTTTCATTTACGTAATTTACCGAAAAAAAAAAACAATTGGGTTATCTATACTAGTTTTAGGGTTCCGTACCTCAAAAGGCAAAATCTGAACCCTTATAGGATCACTGTGTTGTCCGTCTGTCTGCCTGTATGTCAAGACCCTTTATGACGGGAATGCGTGGAGGTATCGAGTTGAAATTAAAACCATTATACTTAAGGCGTATAGTCCCTTTAACTATCTGACCGCACTCGCCTTGGCGGCAGTACGCAAATCTGTGCATTTATTTGCGGCCAGCAGCGCCCGGAAAGCGCTTTAAATCCATTTTCTCTGCGAGATATTGATTGATTTAACCACCAATTTTTATGTGTAAAAATGTTTCTGAATGTCCAAGCCGTTTCGAAGGAGTAGGGAAAAGTTGCGAAAAGTTGCGAAATTGCTATTTTTTTTTCTTTTTTGACAAAAGTTTTTTTTTGCTCAAATGTTGATATTATTGTTCATGAATCTATAATAAACATATTTTTTTTTCAAACCAATTTACCTAGCCGTTACGGAGGAGTACGCCTCAGAAAATCACTGTTTTATGGAACTTTTCGGGAGCTTGGCCCTTAAGTTTGCGTTTTTTTGAAGCTGTGAAAAAAATCAAATGTTTAAGATAACGAAAAAAAAAGACAGCTGCAAAAAAAACATATATTCCGACAATCTCGAATGAATCTTGAGGGAACCAAAATTCATAGGGTACTTCCCGTTGACCCAGAATCCTGAAATTTAGCATAAAGAAAGGAAATTGCTATAAGAATAACACAGGTACATGAATAAATTTGAAAACTGTAAATTTGTTGTAACGTCATAACAAAAGAAAATTACGATTCGGAAAAATCATCGAGATTCCATTCGGGAATTGAGCTGTTTATGTAAACTTATACGGAACCCTCAGGGTGTGAGTCCGACTGGCACTAGCCCAGTTTTTTCTATTTGTGGAAAAGTAAGAAAAAATACCACTTTTGAAAGCACAGGAAATATAAATATATATAGCTAAGCAAACCCCTCAGTAACACCATCTATAATGGCCAAAATGGTACGGCTTTAAATTAAAAATTTATTGCAGCATACATAACACGAATAGCCTGTACACTCACATCTAACTAATAAAAATAAATAACGTAATAACTATAAACTATTTTCTAATCAAACTCAGTTACTAAATCAAACGATTGATCTTTTAAACAGTCAAGAGCGAGTCGGAATCATAGACGAAGGGTTTCATATCCTTGTCAGATCTTGTTTTTAGGGTTCCACGTTGGAAGTGTACCAACCGGCAATTTAGCTTCACATTTTTGTTTTTGACTGACCCATAATCTGACAATTCGAAAGTGCCTGAAAATTGGACTATTTAAAATAAACGTTTCTGATTTCGGGACTCTATTACTATGCCCTCGCTACCCGTCCGTCCGTCTGTCTGTTCATCTGTATGTCCGTTAGTAAGAGGGCTCAATCTCATAAAACGTAAGTTGTAAAGAGTTGAAATTTTCACAGAGTACAATGTGTATTTTTATTGCCGCTATAACTACAAAAAAAAAACATAACCCTTCTTGCAGTCGGGTAATAAAAAATTTAATTTAAAGGGACACAAGACACAATACAAGATACATTATTTTTTCTGTGCTTTACTTGATTTTAATATCTATTGAATTGGGGAATACTGACTCGCACGCTTTGGAACGTGCAATTTATCTTCACTTTTTTTAGAATGACTGATATTTGACTATTTAAAAGTGCCTTTAAGTGTTCTATTTGAAATAAATGCTTTTGATTTTGATTTTGCACCTGGCCAAATTTTCGCTTTATGTTTTTGTGGTTAACGTAGCAGCCGATCTGTCTTTTAGGCTGCCAGTTTACGTGGTCCTGCCACGTAAACTGGCAAAAGACTAATAGACAGACAGTGGAGAATTATTATCTACGGAACCAGAAGAAAAAATAATTGAATCATCTATACATACACCTACATATAAATAAAATTGGAGTGTCTGTTTGTAATACTGAAATAACTGCTTTTTATTACATGCATATGAATATATATATACGGTACGTACACCAAATTATTATTTTTTACGATTATTGTCTGTCTGTTTGTCCGGGCTAATCTCTGAAACGGCTGGACCGACTTTGACAGGACTTTTTATGACAGGTAGCTGATGTAATAAGGAGTAACATAAGCTACTTTTATTTTAGAAAAAGTAAGTCCACGCGAACGAAGTCGCGGGCACAGCTAGTTCTCTAATACTTGTAGTAACTCTTGACTTCTACTTATTCTCATCTTCACTTCTTGGCATGGTGCCATCAAATTTTTGAGATTAATTACCGACCAGCTATTCGTCATTTTTATTCGCGATCATCTGAAATCATAGCGTCGAAGTTTATTTACATTAGATTTTAGCTTCTGAAATGTCGGAAATTCCGTAAAAATTTTGAAGATCTGAAGTGATTTTACGATTTATTATGTTAACCCTCGGTTTTGGAAGGTCAAGTCTCTGGTCAGTAACTTCTTTGACAGTCCCAAAATACTATTTAATATTGGGGAATTATAAAACGAGCGACTAAAAAAAAACTTAGCGACTGATTATGAGATACTGTTTCAATAACTTAAGCGGTATGAATTTTTAGTAAGCGACACATTAACTAAACTAACGACAAATATTGAATAACGATAAAGTCCAGAACGAGCTCACTAAAAGTGGGTTATTGAAATCCTAGTTAAACGACTAAATTAGTAAGTGAGCGACTAAATTAATAAGTGAGCGACTAAATTAGTTAGTAAAATAATTATATTTGTCACTTAAAATTTTAATTTACAGTCACTCGTTTAAACACTACCCTTGATAATTTTTAAGTCAATGCAATCTATTGATAAGACCATCTATTACTCAATTTAGGCGCATATTTTGACACTCGCTAGGAAAGCCTATAGGGTACTTTTATAGCATAACATATTCAGCTTTATAATGTTCTCACTGTTGGGGCTCAGACTTCCTCTTTAAGAGAGGGAATGGGCCGTAATCCACCACGCGGGCCCAGTGCGGGTTGGTGGATGTCACATGTCTTCGAATTTTTGGTTCTAGGACATGCCGATTTCCTCACGATGATGTAATTAATAACATCATAATCGCGTAAGAGCGGTTGTATGAAAAACAGTAAAAATGTATCTCGATATGCATGCCTATTATCTATACATATACTATATTAAAGTGTACAGTTCGTTTTGTTATTTGTTTTTGAAGTGAAAACTTCTTTAGCGGCGTTGAGCACTTTTTCTGTAATGGGTATAAAATCTTAAACTCGCGTCAGGACACGTGACCCTGATCGAAAAAGCGTAAGACGGCGACGTCATCGATATCTAAGTACTAGATAGGGCGTGCTGAACACTCACTTCAAACGAATCCTTTGCACTGAATTCTAGGCAAATTGACATTGATGACTTTAGTGCAATTTTGACGTTCATACAGTTGAGAGCGGAGCTTATAAATTCAAAAGAAAGTGAATTTGGGACGTAAATAATAATTCAGTAGTCATGAAAATAAAATAATTGATTATTCAAGCAATTTAATTGCTTCAAATTTCGTAATAGTATATTTTCTAATCAAACTCTGTTACTAAATCAAACGATTGATCTTTTAAACAGTCAAGAGCGAGTCGGAATCATAGACGAAGGGTTTCATATCCTTGTCAGATCTTGTTTTTAGGGTTCCACGTTGGAAGTGTACCAACCGGCAATTTAGCTTCACATTTTTGTTTTTGACTGACCCATAATCTGACAATTCGAAAGTGCCTGAAAATTGGACTATTTAAAATAAACGTTTCTGATTTCGGGACTCTATTACTATGCCCTCGCTACCCGTCCGTCCGTCTGTCTGTTCATCTGTATGTCCGTTAGTAAGAGGGCTCAATCTCATAAAACGTAAGTTGTAAAGAGTTGAAATTTTCACAGAGTACAATGTGTATTTTTATTGCCGCTATAACTACAAAAAAAAAACATAACCCTTCTTGCAGTCGGGTAATAAAAAATTTAATTTAAAGGGACACAAGACACAATACAAGATACATTATTTTTTCTGTGCTTTACTTGATTTTAATATCTATTGAATTGGGGAATACTGACTCGCACGCTTTGGAACGTGCAATTTATCTTCACTTTTTTTAGAATGACTGATATTTGACTATTTAAAAGTGCCTTTAAGTGTTCTATTTGAAATAAATGCTTTTGATTTTGATTTTGCACCTGGCCAAATTTTCGCTTTATGTTTTTGTGGTTAACGTAGCAGCCGATCTGTCTTTTAGGCTGCCAGTTTACGTGGTCCTGCCACGTAAACTGGCAAAAGACTAATAGACAGACAGTGGAGAATTATTATCTACGGAACCAGAAGAAAAAATAATTGAATCATCTATACATACACCTACATATAAATAAAATTGGAGTGTCTGTTTGTAATACTGAAATAACTGCTTTTTATTACATGCATATGAATATATATATACGGTACGTACACCAAATTATTATTTTTTACGATTATTGTCTGTCTGTTTGTCCGGGCTAATCTCTGAAACGGCTGGACCGACTTTGACAGGACTTTTTATGACAGGTAGCTGATGTAATAAGGAGTAACATAAGCTACTTTTATTTTAGAAAAAGTAAGTCCACGCGAACGAAGTCGCGGGCACAGCTAGTTCTCTAATACTTGTAGTAACTCTTGACTTCTACTTATTCTCATCTTCACTTCTTGGCATGGTGCCATCAAATTTTTGAGATTAATTACCGACCAGCTATTCGTCATTTTTATTCGCGATCATCTGAAATCATAGCGTCGAAGTTTATTTACATTAGATTTTAGCTTCTGAAATGTCGGAAATTCCGTAAAAATTTTGAAGATCTGAAGTGATTTTACGATTTATTATGTTAACCCTCGGTTTTGGAAGGTCAAGTCTCTGGTCAGTAACTTCTTTGACAGTCCCAAAATACTATTTAATATTGGGGAATTATAAAACGAGCGACTAAAAAAAAACTTAGCGACTGATTATGAGATACTGTTTCAATAACTTAAGCGGTATGAATTTTTAGTAAGCGACACATTAACTAAACTAACGACAAATATTGAATAACGATAAAGTCCAGAACGAGCTCACTAAAAGTGGGTTATTGAAATCCTAGTTAAACGACTAAATTAGTAAGTGAGCGACTAAATTAATAAGTGAGCGACTAAATTAGTTAGTAAAATAATTATATTTGTCACTTAAAATTTTAATTTACAGTCACTCGTTTAAACACTACCCTTGATAATTTTTAAGTCAATGCAATCTATTGATAAGACCATCTATTACTCAATTTAGGCGCATATTTTGACACTCGCTAGGAAAGCCTATAGGGTACTTTTATAGCATAACATATTCAGCTTTATAATGTTCTCACTGTTGGGGCTCAGACTTCCTCTTTAAGAGAGGGAATGGGCCGTAATCCACCACGCGGGCCCAGTGCGGGTTGGTGGATGTCACATGTCTTCGAATTTTTGGTTCTAGGACATGCCGATTTCCTCACGATGATGTAATTAATAACATCATAATCGCGTAAGAGCGGTTGTATGAAAAACAGTAAAAATGTATCTCGATATGCATGCCTATTATCTATACATATACTATATTAAAGTGTACAGTTCGTTTTGTTATTTGTTTTTGAAGTGAAAACTTCTTTAGCGGCGTTGAGCACTTTTTCTGTAATGGGTATAAAATCTTAAACTCGCGTCAGGACACGTGACCCTGATCGAAAAAGCGTAAGACGGCGACGTCATCGATATCTAAGTACTAGATAGGGCGTGCTGAACACTCACTTCAAACGAATCCTTTGCACTGAATTCTAGGCAAATTGACATTGATGACTTTAGTGCAATTTTGACGTTCATACAGTTGAGAGCGGAGCTTATAAATTCAAAAGAAAGTGAATTTGGGACGTAAATAATAATTCAGTAGTCATGAAAATAAAATAATTGATTATTCAAGCAATTTAATTGCTTCAAATTTCGTAATAGTATGTTAGAAATTATATTATTTTATTTAAAAGATTTTCCATTTTACAATCATAGACTAAAACATGCAGATGTTCCATCCCACAAAAACCGAGTTTTTTACCTACAACTGATTTAGTGAACACGAATTTGCATGATGTTTTATTCCGTTTGTTTTTTTTTTTAAATATTCTGTTTAATATTTTTTCTTTTTTGTATAAATAATAGGTACCAATGAATTCCGTCAAATTCAATAAATATGAATACGTCTGTTTTGCGATACTGTAAAAACTCAGGTTCAGTTGAATTTGTAGTCATATGTGTAATATAAGTGATACATCACTAAGTGATCATTACTGTTATTGAGATTTCGTCCTTCATAAACTATAATTATAATTATTTCAAGTTTGTTCACTCTGGTCAGCCGAAAAGAGAAAAATTGATAAAATATCTTAAGAGGATAGACGTGACAACACGTGGCTTCCTACAAAATATCCTTTTATCTGCTCTTCACACTTTTAAACTGATGATACTAAAACTGGAAAACTTTTTCTAATGAGTCGGTTATTCCTTGCAGTAATGCTATTCCTTCAGAATGTGCCTTTAAAACATTTATAGCTTTCCCCTACATCATTAAACTAAGTGCAAATTTCTGACTCCGAATCAATTTTTGATTCGGCCCGAAAAATAAAGTTGAAAATAGATTTAAAAAAAGTTTTAGTTTTTTATGTAATTTAATTCATCCCCATTGCTCTCAAAAAGGTGAAGGAAAACATCATAAGAAAACCAGCATATTTCAAAGACATGCGACATTCACCAACCCGCACTTTACCTTCACTTTTCTTGGACTGACCGACATTTGACTATTCAAAAGTGCCTGTAAATGGTCTATTTGAAATAAATGCTTTGATTTTGATGTTGATTTTGCACTGGGCCAGCGTGGTGGTTTACGGCCCATTCCCTCTCCTAGAGAGAAGGCTTGAGTCCCAGCAGTGGGAACATTAAAAAGCTGATTACGCTATAGTTATAGTTGTTGTTTGTTTTGTTACTAAATATTAGCAGCGCAGTCCTGACCATCATTTTCTGGTGGTTCAATGGTTTCATTATTTTACACGATTTTGAATTCACTAATTATTAGACGTATTTTTCTGAATTTACACTAACGTAGACTATTGGTAAAATTTTTAAATAGAGTTTTATTGTAATGTGAAGTATTGTAGGCAAAAACTATGTCACTTCTGCGGTATAAACATCTATATGGATAACATGTCATTACACTATGTTGAACTAAACGCGTAAGTACTTCGAAATTCATGGCGCTTAAGACGTTTTGGTCGTGAAAAAATTATCCTCTAAAAGCTATCAGCGCTTTATATTTTAATAGTTCTGTTGGACGACATAATGCCAATGTAGCGCTGCAGCAGATTTTCGTTTTAACTTTTCAATATTTTGACAAATCTTTTCTATGAAAGGACCTGTCTATCACTAGAATATAAGTCAATGGGCGACGTTGATTTTTCGGAGAGATAAACTTTTTAATGTAAAATAATTGTAATAGTTTTAAAGTGTTAAATTTTTAATGTAATATAAATTGTCATGTTTGTGTACGATAGCGCAATAAATGAATATTGTATTCTACCACATAAATGATAGTACTTTTATACTGATAAAGCAATTGGTGCAAAATTATTCCCTAACCATTCCAAAATATCAAACATGCTCAACGTTAATAATCAAGTTTTCACTTCTGCCGGCACTCCCGGAGTGCAACCCGTCTTTTTTTTTGTTTGTAGGAGGTAACCTCTGAAAGTACTGGTCCGATTACTAAAATTTTTTCACCGATAGAAAGCTGCTTTATTCCTGTGAGACATCGGCTATATTTTTTATATGCGCGAGTGAAAGATAGTTATTATTACTATACGAGAACTGACCCATGTTATACAGTTACTAATTAATACCGATATTAATTGAGTTCACATCCCCAATTAGCAGTAACTAGTTTGGAATACTACACTATAATAACCTCGTCTAGACGAATGTGCCCTTCATTCGATCTTGTAGTCTGTAAGCTCAGCTTTGGTATGTAAGCGATAGGGGGCGCCACATAGCGTACAAAAAATGAAGAGACAACATTAGTTTTAGTAACTATATGCGAAATCCAAAACAGGTGTCTAGTAAGTATTTCTATGTAAAGAATCTATTCTTTACCTAATTCTTTATTGTACACCATTTTTTTTTTTATGGTGGGATAAATCATGCAGTGACATCCCCCGCCCTTGGGTGGAGCGGGAGATAGTGTCAGACTCTTACTGACTAAAAGACCCACCCCGTTCCTTCTAGCCTTCATACCGGGGCTCGAGCGCCTTTTCGGATAACCCTGGCCCCAGTAGGCTTCGACCCGGCTGGGCCCCTGCTGTTGCTGACAACTCCTGAGGCGCGCGGGAACAGTGCGCGCCGTCGACGACTTGGGCTTGGTCCGGACAGTTACCGGACGGCCGGACAGTGAGCTACCCATTGCTCACTGTCCGCAAGCCCGCGTCTACGTTGGCCGGAAATCGGGATCAGAATAAATAACAAATTAGTGGATATCAGAGTTCATGTACAAAGGCGAGCTTAACTCAAAGCAAGCAAGCAAAAAAAAAGCAAGCAAGCTCAATCAAGCTTAATCTATGTACAAAATTCCATAACTGTATCATGAAAAATCACATAAGCTCGTTATGTCAGCAAAAATACATAGTCACCGGACCATCCAGGTGACTGAGGGATTGTTTTGCACTTGCATCCTGTTTGCTGCGTCTAATGCGTGGTATGTCCTGCCGTGAGGTGTGGTGTACTTAATACTTAGTGTCAGTGGTGTCCAACTCTAGACCTTTTTAAATATTTTTGGGAAAAACATATAAATATATAACATGGTGATAAAACGATTGGAATTCATTCAGTTACTGATTCTGAGCAAACTATATTCAGGTTTCTTATATTATATACAAAAAATGATCTACTCTAATATAATAAAGAGGTAAAGTTAGTTTCATTGTTTTTTTAAGCTATTGCATAGCTTCTATCGCGGGCCTTGAGCTTGGAGACCGAATCCAGAAATTCCGTAACGAAAATAACCTAACACCCCCCACTCATTTGTTTTTTGAGCGTGGTGACCGATAAGAAAACAAATGAGTGAAAGCAGCTGTCGGCGTTTTGGATGGGTGGGGTTAAGCAGCAGTTAGCGAGGTCTGGTTTTTAATGGAAGAGGTTAAGCAGCTGTTGTCGAGGTCTGGTTTTGGATGGAAGAGGTTAAGCAGCTGTTGGCGAGGTCTGGTTTTGGATGGGTGGGGTTAAGCAGCTGTTGGCGAGGTCTATTGCATAAGTTGATAAAAAATGCTATGCAATAGCTTTACCGCTGCCGTCCCCGAGTGCCACATGTCTTTTTTTTAGGGTTCCGTAGCCAAATGGCAAAAAACGGAACCCTTATAGATTCGTCATGTCTGTCTGTCTGTCTGTCTGTCTGTCTGTCTGTCTGTCTGTCTGTCTGTCTGTCTGTCTGTCTGTCCGTATGTCACAGCCACTATTTTCCGAAACTATAAGAGCTATACTGTTGAAACTTTGTAAGTAGATGTATTCTGTGAACCGCATTAAGATTTTCACACAAAAATAGAAAAAAAGCAATAAATTTTGGGGGTCCCCATACATAGAACTGAAACTCAAAATTTTTTTTTTCATCAAACCCATGCGTGTGTGGTATCTATGGATAGGTCTTCAAAAATGATACTGAGGTTTCTAATATCATTTTTTTCTAAACTGAATAGTTTGCGCGAGAGACACTTCCAAAGTGGTAAAATGTGTGTGTCCCCCCCTCTAACTTCCAAGATAAGAGAATGATAAAACTAAAAAAAATATATGATGTACATTACTATAAAAACTACCAACGAAAATTGGTTTGAACGAAATCCAGTGAGTAGTTTTTTTTTAATGCGTCATAAACCGAAAAAAATACACTATTATTAAAACATCGATCAAAGTTACAACACATTACAAGAACTTTTATATTATGTTACTTGCTGCTACGGAACCCTTCATGGGCGAGTCCGACTCGCACTTGGCCGGTTTTTTTTGTTTGTAGGAGATAATCTCTGGGTCCGGTTGCTAAATTTTTTTCACCGATAGAAAGCTGCTTTGTTCCTGAGTGACATAGTTCCACAACTATCACACAGCGCCTTCTACTTCCAAGCTAAGCAGAGCTTGTATTATGGGTACTAGACAACTGATAAACATACTTATATATTTCTAAATACATACCTACATATTATAGATAAATTACATCCAGCACAGAACAAATGGTCGTGCTCATTACACAAACATTTGTCCTGAGTGGGAATCGAACCCACGACCTCCTGCATAGCAGTCAGGGTCACTAACCACTAGACCAGTAAAACAGTACCTGTCTATTTTATGAACAGAAGCTATATTTCATGTCCGCGGGTGAAGCTGCGGGCAAAAGCTAGTGTGGTATAAACGGCTGTTATCATGTAGGTAGTCTAGACAAGAAGTTATGTATTTCATACGATAACGCACTAATACTCAACGTTGCTTGTTCGCTTCGGGGGGCGGCGCGGGGCGCACCGGGGCGCAGCGGGGCGCTTGGATTGATCAATCTGGGGTAGATGGCTTTCGAAGAGGCTTGTATGTAGAACTAGCTGTGCCACGCAGATTCACTCGCATCTTAGCTTAGTGTTCCGCTCCTGTTAGTTGTAGCTGAACTTTATGCAACCTATAAAAGCCTAGATCAATAAATGGGCTATCTATCACTAAATGAAACATTACCTGCTTTCCGTACAAACCGCTCTATTTTACGTGAACTGAACATCAAGATCAGACTGTCGACTACCCGCATGTGCAGAGTACTGGAGTTCTGCATGTGCAGAGTAAATGGCCACAACCTTGAACAGCTCATCGTAACAGTCATGGTTGATGGCAAACGACCAAGAGGCCGCAGCCGAACAAGACGGGCAGATGAGGTCCGCTCCATACTGGACACCCAATTGCACGTCGCACTTCATGACGCTGAGAACCGTGACAGATGGCGAGATAACTTCACGACCCTCAGTAATGAGGAATGCGACTCGTGGAGGACGAGAGGATCACTAAATTACGACAGTCCTTAAAGACGACGATTGTGACGTGCCCACGGTTAACACATGAGGAAAAACACACTAGACTACATTATTCCCACTTCGAGGACTCGCACAATCTAGTTCCGCCAAGTTCGTTTTATCATCGGACCACTAGACGTACGCCGTTGCGCCACCGACATGGTAGACATTCCAACCATACACACAAAACGTTTTGGGAACACATAATTATAGTGCGTACAGCTAAGGAGTGGAATTCCCTGGCGGAATCTGTGTTTCCTGATAGCTACAACTTAGGAGTCTTTAAGTCGAGAGTGAATAGGTTTCTTCTAGGCAACTGCTGGAGTCTGTGTTTCCCATAGATATTTTATATTTTTATGGTGTTCCCTAATTGCTACAACTTAGAAGTTTTAAATCAAGAGTGAATAGGTTACTTCTAGGCAAGCCTGCTCCATCGTCGACCACATCATCGCTTCCCATCAGGTGAAATGGTGGTCAAACGCGAGCCCGTACATAATAAAAAAACTGGGCAAGTGCGAGTCGGACTCGCAAACTGAGAGTTCCGTACAAACTTATTGTGTAAATGGTTTAATCTCGGATGGAGTCTCAAAGATTTTTCCGAAACGCAAAAAAAAATATTTAATGACGCTGTTACAAATTTACATTTCAGATTTTCGCTTCTACTTGTCCTATGAGACCTTATTTCATGCCCAATTTCAGGATTCGGTTAACGGGAAGTACCCTATGAATTTGGAATCCCTTGAGAGTGTCGAAATATACGTTTTTTGCAAAATAAACGTCCGTATCTTTTTTTCCGTTAGCTCAGAAGTTTGATTTTTTCAACAGCTTCTAGGGACCATAGACTTGAGTATATGTTTTTTTTTATTATAGTTTAATACCTTTACGCATTCCTGATATAAAAGGTGTTGACACACAGACAGACAGAGACCTACGAACAGACAGGTAGAGACAGACAGGCAGACGGACAACAATTGGTGTCCTAAACAAAAGGTTATAATAAACAAATGGACCTATAAGGGTTCCGTCTTTTCTTTTGAGCTACGGAACCCTAAAAACGACTGTTCTTCGATGGGTGTTAAACAAACTGATAAAATTAACATAGTAACTGTGAAAATATGTTATTATCCAAATCGATTCGCGTTCAATGAACTTGCGATACATAAACTTAGTATATAATATGAGTATTGATTCAGTTAAAAGCTTTCGCGTAGAGTGGATTACTGAGGTACGAATATGATAGAGTGTGGTGGGAAAACTCGTAACCAAAATGTGATGCTATTTCGACGGCGAAGTGCCAATAACTCCTAACTATCGAATTAAAAATTTCCTGTCCCAAAAATGCTAGGAGGCAATACTATAAATTGACACGTTCGTTTAGTTAGAAAGTGTTTCCTGAATTATCTTGATACAGTTGCAACTAAATATCTGCTTCAGAGATAACACAAAAACATGCGGAAACCCACGTTTAAATTATTAAAAGCGCTAAAAAGTAATTTTCTCGAAGTGTCAGTTAGAAGGTATTGGTACTTCACCGTCGAATTGTTTTATGTTGAAATAGCAATCCGCCCTAGTTTCGCACGGGTTACAGGTACCAGCACGAATCTTGAGCGCTCGGCGATAGAGTGGGGATCGCTTTGCGCATTCCATACATTGGCGAGCCAATCGTCGTCGTTGTTAACATGCAGCAAGCGCAGGGAACGAATCACGAGTGACGTCGATGACACGATTGCGCGGCCAAGCGGCGAGCCAATCATTGACACTCCCCGCCCCCGCGTCTCATTTCGCGCCACTAAAGAGATCGAATATTTGACTTCTGCGCAACTTGAAGCCAGCGCTCAAGATCCGTGCCGGTCTAAGTACAAATCTATAAAATTCTAGACTTTTCTCAAATTAAGTCTTAATACAATTATTGTCCATAGTATACATGTCAGTTGATAAATAATAACTCAGAAACTATTATGGGCCCTTTAAGGCACAATAACATTATTAATGGTAAGAGAGAAAACGAGACCCACGAGTAGGACGATTACAGAGAGAGAGAGAATCAATTTATGAGCGAAGCAAGCGGTAGTACAATAGCGGAGGGTAGCTGATGAGGGTGCTGTTCCGCAGTGCGGACGTATCTTTACATGATGGTGTAGCACGAAGAACTTAAGCGGCGATGGGCAGGACTTATTGCTCGCAGAACATGTGGCCGTTGGGGCCGAAAGGTTCTAGAATGGCAACCGCGTAGCGGAAAACGCCGCGTTGAAAGGCCTCCTACCAGGTAGACCGATGACCTGGTGAGAGTTGCTGGAAACCGATGGATGCGAGACGCACAGGTTCGTTCATTTTGGCGACATGTGGGGAAGGCCTATGTCCAACACTTAACTTTGGTGATTCTTCGTGCAATGTTGACAGCCTTGGTTCTCCAGCGGATATCCTCATTTCAAGGTTATTAGTGTTTTACTAATAACCCTGTATATGCTTGAGAGCATACAGATTACTTTGAGCATTAGGTAATGTCTATGTTCATCATCATCTCAGCCGACAGACGTCCACTGTTGGACATAGGCCTCCCCCAAGCGTCGCCACAATGCACGATCCTGTGCGTCCCGCATCCATCAGATTCCCGCAACCTTCACCAGATCACCGGACCACCTTGTAGGACCCACCTTGTCTAGTTAATAATTACATTTATTAAAATGGGTACCTTCATTTAAAATGAAATAGCTCAATTACCATCATAATAATTTAATCCTACTATCACATAATTTCGAATGTCAAAATAATGCCCAGAAGCATAAGCACATTTTTATGCTTATCATAATCAGCATTTTAGGAGTCAGGCCTCCTCTCTAGGAGAGGAATTGGACCGTAATCCACCACGCGGGCCCAGTGCTGGTTGGGTAATGTCACATGTCTTCAAATTTTTGGTTCTAGGACATGCCGGTTCCCTCACGATGTTTGCCCAGAAACAAAATTTTGAATGGGCACTGGGTTTCGACTGCATCCAGGAATGCATTATTAATAATTCTATTTATAAGACACTGCATCTCAAAGCATTATGCACTTGAACAATAAATCGTTTGTAAGGAATTCGAAATCGTTTGTAATCGTAACTTATGTACATCATTAATTTCATTGAAGGGCCTTCAGACGCTGCGCCTTTTGGTACACAGTCGCTACTCAAGAACCTTTCGGCCATACTGACCATCTGTTCTGCGAGCTATGAGCCCTGCCCACTGCCTCTTCATTATCATAATATCAGCCAAAGGACGTCCACTGTTGGACATAGGCCTTCCCCAAGTGTAGCCACAACGAACGGTCCTTTGCGTCTCGCATATATATCGCATTCCCACGACTCTCATAGATCCACCGAGTGGGAAGCCTTCACTCTAGGACCGTTTAGCTCCATCGACCATCTGTTCTACGGCCAATGTGCTGTGCTCATTGCTACTCTAGTTTGGCAATTTTTCGAGCTATGTTGGCGACCGTTTATTACTTTTTAACCGACTTCGAAAAGAAGGAGGTTCTATGTTCGGCTGAATGTATGTTTTTTTTTTTTTTTTTTAACGGATTTCGAAAAGGGGGAGGTATAGAACCTCCTTTCGGCTGAATGTATTTGTATGTTCACCGATATCTCGGTCAATTGTGGACCGATTTTGAAATTATTTTTTTAATTTAAGGTTTATGCTTCCAAGTTGGTCCCATACAAATATTGTTATGATCTGATCATGAACTTCGAAGATTCCGAACAGAACTACTTATAGAATCACAACAGAACTGTTGTAACCAGTAAAAATTGCTTTGTTTAAACGTGTAGTCGATGTCTGACTGAAAGATGGGGATGTTTTGAACTGATCTGATGGGGATGTTTTGAACTGATCTGATGGTAAAGTCAGAGGTAAATTAACGTAATCTAACTGTGTTTGGGATTATTACAATCGTTATGAGATGCACACTATCTTTATGGTATTTAAGTTTGGCTGACGGGTACTTTTTAGTGATGGTACCATAATTAAAAAGTGTAAAATAAAAAACTTTTTACAGAAAAAATATGACCGACTTCAATGTAAAAAAAACACTGAATAGTATAGAAGAGAATACACTATTATAGAAACTACTTTTAAGTGTTTTTTTACATTCAAGTCGGTTGTATTTTTTTATTATAAGTACTGCAAAAGTTTGTGAATAAAATACAAGGTATTAGGTCATCAACGACTAACGTCTAGGTCACCCAAAATCTTTTAGAAAACCTAGTCTTGATATAAATGAACAAAGATAGCACCAGTCTTATAATAAAAAGGATATCATAGTAATATGGGCTACCATTACATTATACTGGCACCCCTCATTTATATGGAACCCATGGATGCCATAGAAAATATTATAGTGTTTTTAGGAATTTCTATATTAACTTTTGGAATGATTTGGCTATTTCTAAGCGAGATTAGGACGGGTTCATATGAAGGTCGTGAGACGTGGATTGTGGGAAACGTAGGTATTTTTTTGTAGAAAATAGTCAGGCTGAAGAGGGAGTGGGCTGACCACGTCGCTCGAATGTCTGGGCTGTAGCTAGAGTCTGTCTAATAAATTAAACGACTTAGGTAATTATTAGAATTTAATGAAATCTGATGTAGTCAACACGGGTTCAATAATCAAGGTTGATTAAGAGATAGAGATCATTGTTTACTAACAGAAGAACCTTAATAAAAGGACCGAATATTTGTATTTTTTAAATGATTAAATATTATACGAAATTCCCAAGTCGGTTGACTTATTAGACAGACTATAGAGTCGAATTTGAAGTAAGGCAGCATTGGTTACAGGTAGGGCGGAAGTAAAAAAAAATATCATGTGTCGTATCACGGGCTCCTAAACCACCATGGGCACGGGCACCATGTATGCCTATGTCACTGACCTTTAGGTCAGTCTCTAGATCAGACTAATCTTAAAGCCAAACCTATTCGTAGACAAAAAAATTCTGTCACAGAGCATGAGCATCCTCAATGATGAAGAGCAAATGAACAAGATGGTTGATCTTCCAGATGTTTTTTTTTTTCGATGGGAAAATCATCCTAAGACAACCCCAGCTCTTGGGTGGAGCGAGAGATAGTGTCAGATTCTTTCTGACTAAAAACCCATCCCGTTCCTTCAAGCCTTCATACCGGGGCTCGAACGCTCGTTCGGATAACCCTGGCCCCAGTAGGCTTCGACCCGGCTGGGTTCCTGCTGTTGCTGACAACTCCTTGAGACGCGCGGGAACAGCGCGCGCCGTCGACATCTTGGGTTTGGTCCGGACAGTTACTGGATGACCGAACAGCGAGCTACCCATTGCTCTCTGATACTATCTCCCTCTCCGCCCAAGAGCAGGGGTTGTCATTGATGATTTTCCCACCATAAAAAAAGATATATCTAGTGTATACTATAGTGTCTATACCATTATAAAGTAAAGTTTGTTTTTTCGTTTGTAGGAGGTAATCTCTGAAAGTACTGGTCTGATTGCTAAATTTTTTTCACTGATAGAAAGCAGCTTTATTTCTGAGAGACATAGGCTATATTTTATGTACACGGGCGAATCTGCGGGCAAAAGCTAGTTCATAATAAAAAAAGCCGATCACATCAATAATGTTTATTTTATAATGACCATTCATACGCATGTTAATACGAATATTTACTATCGGTTTTGGTCTATTAAGTTCTTCCGAGTGAATTCGTGTGAAGTCGCTGTGTTTATATCCTTGACGAAAACATAACAAACGAATCGATTTGAGAACAAACCGATCAGTTATAGTTTCATGAGTAAATTAATAGGAATTTTGCTCGATATTTCATGCTTCGTGGCATAGAAGTTACTGCGCTTTGTCATTTTTAAGGTTCTGTACCAAAAGGATAAAAACCGGATCCTATCCATATATATAAAAATCAATGCCACTTTTCATTGTAATTTTATAACTCACGACTATTTAGTAGATGGTTTATGTGAAGTTTGGTACTCTACTCTATAGAGTATATTAGGGTAGAGTAGGGTAGAGTAGGGTAGAGTAGGATAGAGTAGTGTAGAGTAAAGTAGCGTAGAGTAGTGTAGAGTAGGGTAGAGTAGTGTAGAATAGGGTAGAGTAGGGTAGAGTAGGGTAGAGTATGGTAGAGTATGGTAGAGCAGGGTAGAGTAGGGTATAGTAGGGTGGAGTCGGGAAGAGCAGGAGCAAAGCCGCGCGGGCAAAACCTAGTAATATGTACAGTTTGTGAAAGATCTTAATAATTTATTTAATTAAAAGTCTCATAAATTCAGAAGATGAATAGTTCAAATGAATTTGTAGTATAATCAGTTCAGATCTTAACTGTAATAAAGCATCTACAGTATTGAACTTTTATTAAAAAGTGTGAGAGCAGTGATGGCTGAGTAGTAATGGCTCCGACTCAGGAGTTGTAGGTCGCGGGTTCAAACCCTGCCAGGCGCATTACTTTGCGTAATTTATTTCATTACCACTGCTCTCAAGACGGTGAAGGAAAACATTAGGATGAAACCGGCATGTCCTAGAACCAAAAATTAGAAGACATGTGACATTCACCAACCCGCACTGGGCCCGCGTGGTGGATTACGGCCCATTTCTTTTTCTAAAGAGGAGGCCTGAGTCCCAGCAGTGGGAACATTAAAAAAGCTGATGATGTTTGGAATTTATCTCGAATAATAAATGTTGTGCAATCTTCTTTGAACCTTTTTAGTCTTATGCTATCTTGAATGGAGTATATTTATGTAATGAAATGACCTCCTTGGAAATGACATTTCATTTTTTAATTTTTAAGCTGTGGATACGGGGTGACGGGGTGACGGGGTGATTCAATGGCAGATGATGTTTAGATTATTTTGTGCATTTAATTGATATAAAAAAACTTGTAGAGAGATAAATAAGAAATCCTGAATAATATACCTTATATTTATTTATTGTTAATACTCAAATTTTGACACTGATCTCTTTCCAAACTAAAATCAGTTGGACCGACTCACTATAACAGAATTTTATTTCGGTTGTATGCTTATGTTTTCTCGCGATTCTGCTTACGTACATTCGAATATATATTTATGAACTGTATCATTGCGTGAATCATCGATGCGAGGTAAACAGAACTCTTGGTGACGCCAGTGCTTTGAGCAGATCTGTTGGGATTTCCAATAGGCGAAGATTTGTTCCGTTTTTTTCTCTGAAGAATTTGGTCCGGATATATTAACACGTTCACTGCGTTATGAGGTCGAATAAGCCACATGCGTAACTTCGAAATAGCACCAAACTGAAGAGGGCACATTGCTCTAAAACAGATAGTCGATGACGCCGAAATGTTCTGGAGTGGCGACCGCATAACAGATGACGCAGCGTGGAAAGTTTTTTTTTATTGTAGATAGGTTCGCGCTTGACGCTATCTCACCTGATGGAAAGCGACGATGCGGTCGACGATGGAACGCGCTTACCTAGAAGAAACCTATTTACTCTCGACTTAAAGATTCCCGGATTGTAGCTATCAGAAAACAGACTCTGGCAAGGAATTCCACTCCTTAGCTGCACGCACAATGAATGTGTTCCCAAAACGTTTTGTGCGTGTTGGTGGGATATCCACCATGTACCGGTGGCGCATAGCCGTACATCTGGTAGTCCGATGATGGAACGGGCTAAGCGGAATTAGGTTATGTAATTCCCACACTCCCCGAAAAGCAACCGGTAGAAAACCGACAGGCTAGCAGCTCTGCGTCGATGCTCAAGACTTTGAAATCTCGACTCGACGAGTGTATCATCGCCAATTATCCTTCTGGCTCGCTTCTCAATTGCTTCAAGTGCATCAAGCTGGTATCGGGCAGATACGTCCCAAAGATGAGAGCAATACTTTATACACGATCATACTTGCGCTTGATAAAGTTTGAGCAGCTGTTCCGGCGTGAAGTACTGTCTAACCTTTGCGAGGATTCCCAGCTTTTTTGCAGTAGGTTAAGCGTTGATTTCAGCGTAACACCAAGCTTCCTTAAGGTGGTCCGACGACCTAATGAAAGTGATGCGAGGTGCACAGGACCGGTCGCTGTGGTGACTCTAATGAAAGATACATAAACCTGGCTAACAGGACTTCGGTGTGGCCTGCAGGCAGTGGACTTAAAACAGTATTTCCATAAAAGTGCAAGACCCGAGAGAACGCTGTGCACCCTGTTTACGCACCAATCTTATAAGATTTTAGCCAGATGCGGCTGCAGAGGGAAAACCGGGGCCAGGGTTAGTACCGGAGCCAGAGTTAGTTTCGAAAGACAGCTCGAGCCCCGGTATGAAGGCTTGAAGGAACGGGGTGGGTTTTTAGTCAGTAAGAGTCTAACACTATCTCCCACTCCGCCCTGGAGCTGGGGGTTGTCAT
Organism: Mythimna albipuncta; assembly: GCA_929112965.1. Lineage (NCBI taxonomy): Eukaryota > Metazoa > Arthropoda > Insecta > Lepidoptera > Noctuidae > Mythimna > Mythimna albipuncta. The sequence goes on along the minus strand of OV815983.1, from coordinate 13,986,667 downwards.
AGATGATTTTCAAAAAAAAACAAAAAAGGCCGCAGAGGGTAACATGTGGAGACAGTTCGAGATCGTGACAAAATTGGTAAGCACTGCAGCATCCCCAGCATAGGCAGCTGCAGAATATCGTGTGGATCAATGAGTTTTACAGACCCCTTCACATACTCTGATTTCCACACGCCACTAAGAAAAGGTCTCCCAATTCATAAATGTATTTTCTTAACTTCTTTTGTCTCTTTCTTACTTTCCTTCCTCCTTTTTTTTCTTTTTTTGAATCCGTTAATTCTCCACTCGCTCAAATTAAATTATAAAGCAGTGTTCTACTTAACACCAGATACCCATCCATTTTTCAACCTCGACACCCCGCCGCGTGCCACGTGGCTCGTCTATAATTGTTTAATTACTGCTCGATATGCACGTGCGTAGCGCATTCTAGCACAGATGTTCTAAGTATGGAAGTATAGACATGTGTATTTTTGTGTAAGTACGCTCGTTGAAAAACGTGTTTTGTAAAAGTATGTAATTGTCAAAAGCGCGTTGGAGAAATAAATTTGAAAGAAAAATGTATGTGTCTGTAATCGTAACTGAATCTAGTTTATCAGTTTCGAATTATACAAAAGAGTAACCTTGGAGTTTCTTGTCAGTTCTTCTCCATAGGAAACGACCAATGATGACTGGCCTGTTGGTCTAGTGGTTAGTGGCCCTGACTGCTATGCCGGAGGTCGTGGATTCGATTCCCACCCAGGACAGATGTGTATGTGATGAATATGATCATTTGTTCTGTGTCCGGGTGTATTTATCTATAGTATGTATGTATTTAGAAATATAAAAGTAGTATTAGTGTTGTATAGTGCTCATAACACAATCTCTGCTTGTTATAATATAATATTATAATTAGAACCGTACATTGGTTTTTAACACTTTACACAGTACCCATGTAAGTCAATGTGTTTTTTTTTATATTTAAAATATCAAAATGTTTTTATTTTACAAATGGGCAGCGTTCAAAATTCTTTTTTTTCCATAAGGACAGTTAACAACGGGCCTCTTAACAATACAAAAATTTCAGATTGTAGATGACATGTTCCACATTATTACAGACACGTTGGGGCCCCTTTAATCTAAGGGCCCCTATAATCTAGGGGCCCCGTATCATAAATTCGGTAACTACGCCCCTGGACTATACCTTCTCACCTCCTCTTTCAAACAGTCAAACGGTAACCGTTAACACAAACACTGCCCACTCAAATACACACAGACGTCTATATTTAGTTCAAATCGAGCTAAAATTCGAACTATTTCCCAAGAGAACACGTGGTAAAACCCCAAGCTATAAATACAAGCGGCTGACCCGGTTTTGCTCAACTATTTATGGTGAAAATGTCCGTTACAGTGGTATCGACCCCATTTTGTAAACTTGATTGGAGATAATAAATAGTGGCTAAGTATAGTGAAATATTGTGGCTTCCTGTCTACAGAATGTTCACTGTTTTTTTCTTGTGTGTGTGAGTGAGTTTTTACTAAAATAATGGTTATTAATTACTAAAATGAAATGCTACAAATAAATAAAAAAAAGATAAATCCCTTTTAAATTCCTATTTCATATATTCACACATTAAGCAAATGACAATAAATTAAACTACAATAATATAAATTAATAAAAAGCATTTTATAAAAAAAAAGTATCTTTGTCTGTTGATAAATATTTTCTTGCCTCTGTTGAAGGGTATGATTCTGTTTTAGAATATAATCAACTAGCTTTTATCCGCGGCGTCACCCACGTACATAAAATATGACCTATCACTCAAGAATAAAGCAGCTTTCAATCGGTGAAAAAATTTTAGCAATTAGACCAGTACTTTCACAGAAAGAGAGAGAAACAAACTTTACCACTTTATTATATTAGTGTAGATTAATCACGCCTCTAAGTTATTTCGCGAATTTCACACCGTGTAAGAAACACTATACTTTCCGCCGAAACTAAGATCATAAAAGGTTACTCGAAAAGCTGCTACTACTCTACTAGTAGATCTGTTAGTACTAGTGGAGTGGATCAAACCGGACACGTCTACCGTATGTTCGATGACAAAAAAATGATAGAAACAGAAGACAATCTCATGTGTGTACTTCACTTTTGTATACCTACGCTCGATGGATGCACACTACTGAGCGTTTGAGTCGGAACTGTTCGACGAGTGGTCCGAGACGCGGCCGAGATACCGTGTCTGTGAGCGGTGTCTATGGGTGCGTTGCTTAAACGCGCTTTGTATGTAGATTGACTTCTGTATCTATCTATTTTGTGCCGATTAGCTGTGGACTAGAGTCGCTTATTGGGTCCCATGAAACGCAAAGCAACATCGTGGCTGACCAAGGTGAAGATGAAGAGATGAACTTGACTCTTACCGGAAAGATTGTGGAAAAGAGAGAGGGACGCCTTCGCCCACCAGTGGGACTTAATGAGCGAATTAAATTAGATCAAAAAGGCAGTAATGTATCCACACCACCTTGGACTTTTAAGATTTAATTAACTAGTTATGTAGGTAGAAACACTGACTACCCACAGCCGTGGAACGCAAAGGGTAACTAGAGGAACACGAATAGGTTTTGGTCGATAAAAGTCTGTCACTCCCTCTCACTCCATTCACAGTTTTAAAAAATCGCGTTTACATGTGGGCCCAGCCTCGGCAAATCGCTATGTATTATAGGGATTTCCCCGGTTATACTATAGCGATTGGCCGAGGCTGGGCCCACTAGTGAACGTAGCATTATATTAGAACAGATAAATATAGTTTTCTTTTCCAACCAATCAGAGGACTTTTCAAAACCCGATAGAAAAGTCCTCGAAAAAGACAAAGGCATGACAACACAGCTCTTGTACCTAAATGTTATCAGAGAGATAAGTTCAACGAGTTATCGATTAGCTGCCGTGTACCTTGATAACAGTAGCGTAGCTTGCCCTCGCCTACGGCCTCACACCCAAAGGGGCCTTTTTTTGGTGGGAAAATTATCAAGGACAACTCCCGCTCTTGGGCGGATCAGAAGATAATGTCAGACTCTTACTGACTAAAAACCCACCCCGTTCCTTCAAACCTTCATACCGGGGCTCGAGTTGTCTTTTGAAACTAACCCTGACGCGGTAGGGTTCGGCCCATCTGGGTTTTTATCTTTTCTGTGGGTCAAACATTGGGTAGTGCTGTTACTGTCTCGTTTTCAAATGTATGTAATGTGTAAGACTAACTTTTGCCCGCGACTTCGTCCGCGTCCATAAAATATAGCCTATGTCACTCAGGAATAAAGCAACTTGCTAACGGTGAAAAAATTTTAGCAATCAGATTTGTATTTCCAGAGATTACCTCCTACAAACATAAAAACAAAAAAATAAACTTTACCTCTTAATTATATTAGTGTAGAAAAAGGCCTCGCTGGTGTACCTTCGCCCACGTCAAAATTTGTCCAAACTACGCCCCTGCTTGATAACATAGCGTTACGCTAGGTAGGTGCTGTATCTACCGGCGGCTAGCTTTCTGATTAGACTGAGGGATTAGTGAGGAAATATAGCTGATAAGGTTGTATAATAATATGAGGGGTTTATAGAAAGGGAAGTGGTTGGCAGTCGTTGGTTTTTAGAAATTTTTAGAATAATTCGAAACATCTATCTATCTCTTCGTTTAGGGTTCTTTATATATATGTCGCAGCAGGAGGCTATACGTTAAGAACCTTCTAACAATTGTTACAAGATGGCGGTAGTGAGGTTATCCTATCTGTCTGTCGTTTGTCACTGTCAAGTAATGTCAGGTTATTTCACCTGTCTGTCAGTTGTCACTGTCAGTGTTACTGTCATTGTTTGACGGGTGTAAGTAGTGTGGGTATGTGAGGCATTCTGCCGAGAGACGTGCTCATGGACGGTTAACCTCACAACCTCCATCCTTTTTCATCACGGATATTTGTGATCATTGTGATTCAAGAGTTTAAGTAGTAATTAAAGAAGATCAACGCTATCAGTTTGTGGTATTATTTCCTGTTTCCTGAAGATGCACGAGGAGGAAGGCTTGCCCGAAGATAATAATTCCGTTGCCTCTCCGTCATCAGAAGTGGGATGTGATCCACGTTCTGCACCGCAGCCTACGATGAACAATAGTGAGGAAAAATGGAAATTGATATTGGAGCAACAAAATCAAAATTTCCTTGCCCTAATCCAAGCTATAAAAGGACCGACAACCAGTGGTAAAGTTCATCTACCCACATTCGACCCCGAGAAAACATCCGTGGACGCACGTGCTTGGTTATCGACGGCAGACATGTGCATGGCAGATCAACCGTTATCTGGAGCTCCATTGATGATAGCTTTGAGCGAAGCATTGAAAGGCGAGGCGTCGGCTTGGCTGTCCCAAGTATCTTTCCCCGGCATGACATGGAAGGATTTTCAAGAAGCCTTCACCGCTCGTTATGATATTTCGGAGACTGCTGCGTCGACGCTCATCAATCTTTATAACAGCAAGCCTAAGGAAGGTGAGTGCCTTGCAACTTACGCTGCTACTCAGCTGAATATTTTGATGTCACGTTGGAAGAGGCTGAATACAGAGCAGATTGCTATCTCCACTGTAATGGCACACATAGCTCAAATTGAACCCCGAGTCAATCGTGTTGCTTTTACCACTGAGATAGAAACTAGAACGAAACTGCAGCAGGAGTTAAGGGCACTGTCTTATATGAAAAGAAAGGCGCCTACTAGTGACTACAACAATGACCCTGATCCAAAGCAACGCAAGCTGATGTCGACCCCGGTTAAATGTGCACATTGCGGGAGACTGGGCCACCATGTTTCTGCATGTCGTCTCAGAAAAGATAATCGTAGTACTGGTGCGCCCCCTGGAGAAGCAAACAAACTTGCAACCACTTCGAAGCCTGCAACTACGGACATCACATGTTTCAATTGTCGGGGCGCTGGACACTACGCATCAAGATGTCCTCGGGCTGCCAGCACAGAAGCGAAGTCGACCGCTGTTAGTACAACTAGCAAGCCGGTAGAGCGGCGTGTTGAAGTCTGCGCGGTCAGTGCACCAATGGGAATTCTAGAACACTTCGGTGAGTCCTTTTCATTTCGTTTCGATTCGGGAGCTGAGTGCTCACTTATTAAAGAAACAATATCATTGAAATTTCATGGTGAAAAACAAAGTAATTTAGTAAAGATGACCGGTATTGGACAAACTAGTGTTTACAGTACTTTGCAGATTATGACGTCAGTTAGTATTAATGACATTGATTTCAACATTCTATTTCACGTTTTGCCTGACGAATTTTTGTTACATGACATTATGATTGGGCAGGAAGTGTTGACTCAAGGATTAGAAATTCACGTTACTTTTGACAGAGTTTTTTTTACCAAAATAAAATCCTCAATAATTAATGCGAGTATTTTCCATGATAATAATAGTGATGTTAGCTTCGAAAGTATCAACACTAGCATTCCCTTAGAGTTCAAACCCAAGTTGCTAAATATTTTAGCTGAGTTTAAGGACTACTTTGTTTGCGGCACCCCATCAGGTCCAGCCAATACTGACCCTGTAGAAATTCGCCTCATTGACCCTTGTAAAACTGTTTATCGTCGACCTTATCGTCTTAGCCCCCAGGAACGTAGTGTCGTACGTGATAAGGTGAATGAGTTACTCGCATGTAAAGTTATACGTCCAAGTTCGTCACCGTTTGCCAGCCCTATTCTTTTAGTCAAAAAGAAGGACGGCACGGATCGCATGTGCGTAGATTATCGAGAATTGAACGATAACACCGTGCCAGATCGATTCCCTTTACCGCTCATCTCTGACCAAATCGATCGCCTCCATGGCTGTTATTATTTTACCACACTGGATATGGCCAGTGGCTTTCACCAATTACCAATCCACCCGGACTCAATAGAGAAGACCGCGTTTATAACTCCAGAGGGTCATTACGAATACCTGACTATGCCCTTTGGTCTTCGTAACGCACCTGCTATATTCCAACGAGCTGTTACCAAGGCCTTAGGCGCTCTTGTTAATTCGTATGCTATCGTGTACATGGATGATATTCTCGTAACAGGAAACTCGGATATTAATGAATCCCTGGCAAGAATTCGCACAGTTTTACAAATTTTGACTGAACAAGGTTTTTCTTTTAATTTGAAAAAGTGTTCTTTCATGAACAAAAGTGTGGAGTATCTTGGTTATGTAGTTAGTTGCGGCGAGGTTCGTCCGAACCCTAAAAAGATCGAAGCTTTAATTGCCCTGCCTCCTCCTAAAACGGTCACGCAATTACGCCAGTTCATAGGACTAGCCTCCTATTTTAGAAAATTTATCCCCGGTTTTGCACGAATAATGGCTCCTCTTCACGCTCTGACCAGCCCTGGTAAGGGTAACGTCGACTGGAAGCCTGAACACGAAGGCATCAGGCAAACGATCATAGAGATATTGACTAACGAGCCGGTCTTAATGATTTTTGATCCTGACTGTCCAATTGAGCTTCACACCGACGCCAGTGCGATTGGTTATGGTGCCATTTTGTTGCAAACTAAGGAATGCAAACAATCCGTAGTGGGTTACTTTAGTAAACGTACCACAGCCGCCGAGTCCAAGTATCACTCGTATGAGTTAGAGACTTTGGCGGTTGTGAATGCTATTAAGCATTTCAGGCATTACCTTCATGGCAATAAGTTTACCGTAGTAACGGACTGTAATTCATTAAAATCTTCCCGCAATAAGGCCGATCTAACCCCGCGCGTACATAGGTGGTGGGCATTCCTACAAGCTTACGACTTTGAGATTGTATACAAGGACGGAAAGCGTATGTGTCATGCGGATTTCTTATCCAGGAATCCTCTTCCGGCTACACCAGTTGAAAAGGTGGAGCAAAAGCGAGTAGATCTTACTAGTTTACCTGAAAATTGGTTGCAAGCAGAGCAACAGCGTGACTCTGAGATTATCAAACTAATTGAAGATCTCAAGGAACACAATATAGATGAAAATGTTGCTAAAACTTATGAGATCAGGTCTGGAGTGCTGTATCGAAAAGTGCATCGCAACAACCGATCTCGGTGGCTACCAATTGTCCCCAGAGCTTTACGCTGGTCAGTTATAAACTCTGTCCACGAATCTCTCGTGCATGCTGGTTGGGAGAAAACGTTAGAAAAGGTCTTTGATTTATACTGGTTTGACCAAATGACTAAGTTTGTTCGTAAATTTGTTGACAATTGTGTTACATGTAAGATATCTAAGTCTCAGTCTGGTAAAATTCAAGCAGAAATGCATCCCATCCCTAAGACTCCTATACCATGGCACACCTTGCATATTGATGCCACTGGTAAACTTAGTGGTAAAAACGATAAAAAGGAATACGTGTTCGTATTGGTGGATGCCTTTACGAAATTCGTTTTGTTACACCATACCCTGCGTATTGACTCTGCTAGTAGCATCCAAGCTTTAAAAAGCAGCATCTCCTTGTTTGGCACCCCTAAGCGACTCATCGCTGATCAGGGCCGTTGCTTTGCTAGTGCAGATTTCAAGCAATTCTGTCAAACCCATTGTATCGACTTGCATCTGGTTGCAACAGGAAGTTCCCGTGCTAATGGTCAGGTCGAACGGGTTATGAGTACGCTCAAAAATATGCTCACTGCAGTTGAGGCTAGTGGAGAAAAGTCGTGGCAAGATGCTCTCCCGGAAGTTCAACTAGCTCTCAACTGCACGATTAATAGGGTGACTAAGTCGAGTCCTCTTGAACTATTCATTGGAAAGGTGGCTAGGCCTCTAGAACTCATGTGTGCCAACGATTACGAACCCGAAGTGGACATTGATACCGTGCGTGAACGGGCTATTGCTAACATGGGCAAAAACTCTCGATACGATAAAGTCAGATTTGATAGTACGAAGGCTAAAGTTCAAAACTATGCAGTAGGCGATTTCGTTCTTTTGCAAAACGAAGAACGCAATCAGTGCAAGCTGGATCCTAAATTCAAGGGACCTTTCCGCGTTATTGAGGTCTTAGATGGTGATAGGTATGTGCTTAAGGCACTTAATGGTAACAGGACATACAAATACGCTCATGACAGGCTGCGTAAAATGCCCAGTAACGAAATTCCTGAGGATACTATTTGTGAATCCGATGGCTAAGACAAATGTAATTTGATTTTTCTCTTAAGTCATTAAGTTTTAAATTTGTATTAAAATTTGTATTAAATTTGGTACCAAAAAAACTGAGTGTGTAATTTACCATGTAATTCACTGGACATGCCGCTGGGTAAGCGATGCCACCGGTCAGGTGATGCCACTGTTTAAGTGATGCCGCTGGTTAAGTGAGGCCGCTGGTTAAGCGATGCCGCTGGTTAAGCGATGCCGCTGGTTAAGCGATGCCGCTGGTTAAGCGATGCCGCTGGTTAAGCGATGCCGCTGGTTAAGCGATGCCGCTGGTTAAGCGATGCCGCTGGTTAAGCGATGCCGCTGGTTAAGCGATGTACTGGTTAAACTGACCTATCTTGGTCAGGCATGGCCGAAACAATGTAATGTTCACAGAACATCCTATTTCAGGTAATCCACACGAGGACGTGTGAGGCGCAGGACGGCCGTGTCGCAGCAGGAGGCTATACGTTAAGAACCTTCTAACAATTGTTACAAGATGGCGGTAGTGAGGTTATCCTATCTGTCTGTCGTTTGTCACTGTCAAGTAATGTCAGGTTATTTCACCTGTCTGTCAGTTGTCACTGTCAGTGTTACTGTCATTGTTTGACGGGTGTAAGTAGTGTGGGTATGTGAGGCATTCTGCCGAGAGACGTGCTCATGGACGGTTAACCTCACAACCTCCATCCTTTTTCATCACGGATATTTGTGATCATTGTGATTCAAGAGTTTAAGTAGTAATTAAAGAAGATCAACGCTATCAGTTTGTGGTATTATTTCCTGTTTCCTGAAGATGCACGAGGAGGAAGGCTTGCCCGAAGATAATAATTCCGTTGCCTCTCCGTCATATATTTATTTATGCTTAATGCACATTACACTGTGCAAAGGCGGACTTAATGACATAAATCAAAATCAAAATCATTTATTTCAAATAGACCATTTGCAGGCACTTTTGAATAGTCAAATGTCGGTCAGTCCAAGAAAAGTGAAGCTAAATTGGCATAGGCATTATCTACCAGTCGACTTTAAGGTGGTGTAGAAACAACATGGCAGGTACAACTTAGTAAATAGACAAACAGAAGAGAGACAAATACAATAGTAAATACATACTTAGATAAATACATACAAATATATATATTTATATAATTCATGTGCACCCATTAAGATTTCCGAGAGACACGAAGATTTTTCCGAGTAGCAAAAGTAATAATTTTGTAATGTAGCTACAAAACGATTTTCAGTTTTTTTCCTTTACTTATGCCACGCTTTTTGTCAAATTTCGTTTTGTTTTTGCCAACTGAGGTACGGAACCCTAATAATATGGAAAAGCTTCCAACGCAACTCAACCTATTAGAAAAGTAATCAACAATACATTCTCACAAAATAAAACAAACGACAATATGATTGTAAGACGTTTATTTTACACGGAAACTGACCATTGAATGGGTATTTGGCACAAAACATACTCATTTGTGAGGCATACGATCGAAATTAACTCGTTATCGGGACCTGGCCTCTACATATAAATAACTTACTAAAAATAATTTTGTCTGTTCATCCGGGAATTGTGGAAAGTCATAGAGAAGCGGCGACAACATTCAATGAAAGAGTAATGAAGACGTATATTTTTTACCGATTTAAAAGAAAAAAAAAGGTTCTTAATTTGGTAGCAATAGTAGTTTCTTTTTTAGTGTTCCCACTGCTGGGACTGTGGCCTACTCTCTAGGAGAGGGAATGGGCCGTAATCCACCACGCGGACCCAGTACGAGTTAGTGGACACATGTCTTCGAATTTTTGGTTCTAGAACATGCCGGTTTCCTCGCGATGTTTTCCTTCACCGTTTTGAGAGCATTTCAATTCGGTAGTAGTGTAACAACTTGTGACCCACGGATGTCCCTCAAGTTGAAGGATAAAATCTAAAAGTCCATGATAAGACCTGTCATACTGTATGGATCAGAATGTTGGGCTATGAAAAAGACGGATGAAAAAAGATTGCATGTAGCGGAGATGAGAATGTTGAGATGGATGTGTGGTGTGACGAGATTGGATAAAGTGAGAAATGAGTATGTTAGAGGAAGTTTGAAAGTGGCGCCAGTGACTGACAAGCTGAAGGGGAATCGTTTGTCTTGGTATGGTCATGTAAAGAGGAGGGATGAAAGGATTGCATGAAGAATGATATGAAAGAAAAGGAAGTTAGTGATAGCGTGACGAGTGACAGGGTAGAATGGAAGAAAAAAACGTATTGCGCCGACCGGCGACCCCAAATAAGATGGGACACGGGCAGGAAGAAGAAGAAAATGAGTAGTTTTACTGTAGTTTATTTATAATGTTTGTAACTTATGACTAAAAAATATAGTACCTACTTATAAAAAAGTAGGATTTTGAAATATATTTTTATAGGATAGGTACCTACTTTCAGATGGGTCACAATTCACAATTCAGTTCTGACAATTTAATTAGAGAAATATTGTAGGATTATGAAGCTGCAAGGTCGATACCAAAACTCAGTTATGAGGCGATAGGTTCCCGTGTTTGGGCTTATAAGAATTATCCTGACATATTAGTAGGTACCTAACATTCTGTAAGCAAGTTTTTTCATGTACCTACTAAAATGTTATGTGTAATGGTAAGAAATAAACTATTTTTTATTTATTTACTTTTCACTGAGTGACATTAGCATTTTTTTTTCTACTTGTAGGCGGGCGAATCCGCTGGCAGCCGCTAGTGCTAAACATAACAGATGTCATTTAGAACCAACAAGTTATTATTTATGTTTTTTTTTAAATGATACTAAACTAGTGCTTGACTGCGATCCCACCTGATGGTAAGCAGTGATGCAATCGTTGATGATGAGGCGCACTAGTTTATTAAGGGCCTATTTACTCTAGCCTTGAAGATATCCAAATTATGATCGGACGAGAAGACCGCAGCAGGCAAATTTTTTCAGTCCTTCAATATATATACGGTATAAAATACGAGGCGAAATGCTTTGTCCGGACCGCCGGAAACCTTTAGTTTCAAAAACGTAAAGTTTTATTATTATAATTTTTTACAGGCTCGCATTTGACCACCATCTCATCTGATGGTAAGCGATGTGGTTGACGATGGAGCTCGCTTGCTTAGAAGTAACCTATTCACTCATGACTTAAAATACCCTAAGTTGTAGCTATCAGAAAACATAGACTCCGGCAGAGAATTCCACTCCTTGGCTGTACGCACAATAAATGTATATTTACTATATATTTATTTAATTCCCTACTAAAGGATAAATTAATTAAAGGTCAAACAGGTATAGCGGTAAACGATTTTCCCTATCGAAAAGTCCGAAAAAGTAAAAATCCTGGATTGGCTTATCACATCTGGCGTAAGCTAAATGAGTCTCGAGCTAAAATTACATCACTGGATGCTGTGGTTACAGCAGACGATTCTGACTCAGATTGTCTTTGTATCTGAAATCTGAGAGATCTTGGCCACAAAGTAGATAGGTGCAGAAGTCAATCTCATGTATGTTCTCCACTTTTCATAGTTACGCTCGGCGATCGCGCTAGGGTCAGCGCATGCCGCTGAACTGACCGAGTGCGACAGTCGCGGTGAGAAATGCCTACCTATTCTGAATTTTAAAATTTTTACATGGTCCCAAAATCGTCTTCTGTTCTCGGCGTGGGCCCTGTTCGGTGATACGTTAAAAACAAACCATCAAAATACAAGCAAATATCTAATTAACTATCTAAAAAAAATACATCATTTAGTGTTGAATTTAAACAACTCTATACAGTTACAATAATTATTTTATCAATACACTTGCTCAGAAAGTGACTCTTATTGCACTGCACTTAGATAGATATATAATGGCCCTTGGCCCCCAAACCGTGACATTTTGATTAGCATTACGCACTAGTGCTTTAATGTACATAGTTTAAACCGTATTGTTCCACCTGTCCCCCGCAATAATTTTATGATATTTACCGTATCAGGATGGGCGCGCGTCCCCCCCACTAGTCGCCCGTCAACCCCCGTTTATTAATTTCAGTGAGTGAATAGAATGGTAAATTAAAAAAAAATATCGGCGCGCATATGAAAACAGATTTTTACCGCCACAAAAGTTTATTAGTTTTACAGTTATTTTCTTCACAAGTGTATTGAAAACCGTCGTATGATACACGTGAGTAATAAATGATTACCGTTCTCGGCTCTCTTAAGACCCTCGCCACGACTCGGGTCTAAATACCGCCTCGACGGTAATCACTAACATTACACACTTATATTATAGTTTACTATTTTGTTGCTCCATTGTTGTACAAAAAAGTTCACAAACACTTATTTCAATTATATGGCACCTGCGCTCGCAGTGAGCTGAATCGGGCCGAGATATCATGTCCGTAAGCGGTGTCTTTATGTGCGTGGCTCCAGCGCGCTTTGTATGTAGATTGACTTCTGTGCCTATCTGTTTTGTGTCTTGGCCCAGAATTCACGTACCTAATCATTATGAATAGCTGCATATAGAAAATTATACGGGGGTACACTAATGAGCGCTGTCGTTATAACTGCTTGGAATTCGTCAGTGTGTATTACAAATTGTTTATTTAATTTCAGTACCAACACTCTAAATATCTTTACATATTCTTTTGTACGTGTTTTTGTCACCACCGACCTATTTGGATGAGTGTGTATATTTTTGATGGTCTCTCGCCTCGAGATCCGTCTTAACCATAATAGTAGGTATTGTAATATCGAGAGACCACATGGTCTTCTCTTATTGCTATGACTGTGTTCTGATGTTATTTCAACTTGGTTGCAATAATCTTTAAGGCCCTTATTCTCATTTAGTACCATAAAACAGTGACTTTTTAAACCCTATTCCTTAGGAACGACTAGGTTAATAGATTTGTAAAATATTTATTATAGATTCATGTATAAGGCATCAGCCATTGAGATGTGGTGTTGGTAAAGGATGATCCGTATCCTTTGGACAGCATTTGAGATCAACGTATCCATTTTGCAAGATCTTAAAATCTCCTCACGGCTGTCGTCCGATTGTCTTCGCAAGGTTCTCCTCCTTAAAGACGGTGGCAATTTGAAAAGGCTCATTGTGACCAGTACCTATGTAAAGTTAGTGGGAAAAGGCCTTGCAGGCGCTACCCAATACGTTGATCCGACCAGATCTGCACCGCTCTTGACTCTACGATTTGCAATGCCCTTCACACCGCCAGAGACAAAAATATACGTAGATGGAAGAATATCATATAAAAAATTATAGTGATGAAGTAGGGAGGTCACGACCCTCAGCATTGAGGAATAGGACAAAGGAGGATTTAAGATTTATCAGCATATGATTTAAAAAAAAAAATAACAACATGGTATTTTTTCATTTCCGTACTCTTTTGTTTGAAAAGTGTACGGAAATGAAAAAAATGACTTTGATCTTTAGAAATATTGTTTATACAAACAAAATTCCCTGCTCTTTCCCACTCTTTTTAGGTGGAATAATCATCCAATGACATCCCCCGCTCTTGTGCAGAGCGGGAGATAGTGTCAGACTTTTACTGACTAAAAACCCACTCCTGTTTCTGCTTTGCCATTGTGCCAGGGCCCCGGGGATCTCTTTCGCATAATCCATGCCCCAGTAGAGTCATTGCCACTTAATTGTGTCGATTCTTCAAGCTATCTCGGTCGGAAAGTTACACTGTCAGATCATAATTTGACTACCTATTGCCACTTCAAACCATGACTGCGTAGGTGTACGATACGTTACCTAATCAATGGATTATGGCGGTGACGTCCGTGTTCACTAGTTGTCGATACTGATCCTTTTAATTAATTTAGCATTACGTTTGGTGATCTATTTAATAATGGCACGGCTAGATCGGCTTTTTGGATTATCTTCACCGTAGTATGATTCATTAGGCTTGGTTCGGAAACACGTGAATGGATTGTCCTAATTAGGGCTACTGTTTTGGCAACTCACGTGTACGTATGTTTGTTATTACAAATCACTCGTTTTTACTAGTTGTTACGTTCGCGTGAAAGAAGAAATTTATTCCCAGGGACATACTTTTGAGATAAAATGATAGATTATGTGACTAAGGAATAAAGCAGTGTCTTAAAATCGCGGGCGGGATGTTGAATTCTGAAAAAGATGACGGTTGCTGATTTTTAATCCCGAACGCAGAGAGGGATTAACTCCCGAGTACTGCGAAGGAATTAATATAGGAACTTGAGTGAAGTGAGGTTTTCAAGCCGCCCAAGATAAATACAGCTTTAATTATCCCCGTGTTGGATAACCTACTTTTTACACCTTCTGTAAGACAATTAAAAGACAATATACTGAAACAAATTATATACTAGAGAAATATAAGTATTATTTACAATTTAATATTAACTATCACTCGACGTGTTTTGAGATTTGAAACAAACAAAATTCCCCACTATATTGAACTTTAGTTTTAATTTACTAAAACGCAGGGAGCATTTTAGAAAATTAAATCTAAAGTTCAATTTTTATTTTTTTATAGACAGTGTAACCTATATTAATATAATACTAGCTTACCAGGCGAATTTCGTACCGCCTAACAGTCAATGAATGTAGTATATCTTTCGATATAGTCAACCGATTGCGATGAAACAAAGCATGAGTAATATATCAAGTTACACTTAATTTTAATGTACAAAAGTTATCTACATTGGTTTCGTACATTTTACGTGATGCATGCACAACTAAAAACTTCTACAGATTTATTATATGTATGAATATGCTTACTTACTTTCACGTAGACAAAAACGCAAGCAGAACCTAGTTAAAATATAAAACGAATGAACCCTAAGTAGCTCATTATAAAACACTCGATAACATCTGGTGCCTGTTTTAATCAAACATCAATAGTTTTAGTCTATAAGATTTTTATGAAGATAATTTCATACACACATAGCAAGTCAGTGAACTCTCAGATTTCATACGCTTGTTAAGGCGCGGGCCCACCGCGGCGCACGGAGAGACTACGCACGTGTATTAACCTTTCGAATGTCTTAAGTTACACTGTCCGACATAAGGTAATTGTCTTTCTATTGTGTTTCTAATTACGACATTCAAAGAGTTAAGCTTCAATTTGTAAGAAAATGTATGTGGTTGTGTCCACTGCAACCCACGGAGAGGCTACCCTCTCCGTGCGCCGTGCCACGCTGGGTGGGTGTGTACCTACCTCAGTGGAAACGTAGATCCATGTTGTCAAACAAATTAATAGACGCATAACAGTAGTAACACCTTTAAATTTGATTTTTTCTTCTGTTGGCTTAATTACATATTTGATATTTATAAGTATATTTTTTGTAATGTACGTATGTATTTGTGTTATTTTTTAGTAGCATTATTTCTGATGTTGTACTCTGACAACCCTAAATCATTCTCCTTTCTTTCAGTCCTTCCAAAGGTTGAGCGATAAGACCGCCCATTGTACACTATTTTTTTTAATAATATTTGTCCTGTATGTTTTATTTATGTGGTTTACAATAAAGAAATTAATAAATAAATAATACACGCAGATAAAATGCGTCACGTACACATGCCCGTACCCGTACGCATGCGCCGCGGTGGGCCCGCGCCTTTATATGAAAGTGAACTAGCTGAACTGAAAAACAAGCAAATATAGTGAGTCATGATGGAATGCCTAATATAAAAATGGCTGCTTTGAAGATATTTTTTGATGGACACACAATTTATATTAATGTCTACAATATAATATTTGTGGCTTCGTCATGTGTAAGAGTTTTTTGTCTCTTAGATAAATGTTATTTAAGAAAGAGACTTTTTCCAATGTATTATTTTGAGGGATTTTTTCTTCTCTCAAAATAGTAGGTACATATATTTTGATACAAGTGGAGAAAGTTTGTCATTGCAACCGTGGCGGCATTCGCCTGAGCCGTAGGAGAGGGTGTTATGGAACCGAGGGCTACAGTGTCTATCCACGTGTGATAAGCAACTTTTTTTAAACTTACAAGACATAAATAAACGAGGGTTGACTCGCGACTCGTGAGAATTGGCGTGTGACTCGTGGGGGATGAGGTGCGCCTGGTGAAGGTCGCTTTGCACTTAACCTGATTCGATAAATGTAACAACATTGTGGCGTGGGCAAGCATGCGCACTTTTCCGCACTAGTGTGAAAACAGTAAACTCTATCTATTTAAAAGGAAATCTCTACTCTAAGTTCCTCGCGGCCAAGTCATCATCATCATCATTTCAGCCTATAGACGTCCACTGTTGGACATAGGCCTCCCCCAAGTGTCGCCACAATTAACGATCCTGCGCGTCCCGCATCTATCGAATTCCCGCAATCTCTTAGTCTTGAGCATCGACGCAGAGTTGCTAGCCTGTCGGTTTTCTACCGGTTGCATTTCGGGGAGTGTGCGTCGGAATTGCATAACCTAATTCCGCCTAGCCCGTTTCATCATCGGACTACCAGACGTACGGCTATGCACCACCGGTATATGGTGGATATCCCACCAACACGCACAAAACGTTTTGGGAACACATTCATTGTGCGTGCGGCTAGGGAGTGGAATTCCTTGCCGGAGTCTGTGTTTCCTGATAGCTACAACCCGGGAATCTTTAAGTCGAGAGTGAATAGGTTTCTTTTAGGTAAGCGCGTTCCATCGTCGACCGCATCGTCGCTTTCCATAAGGTGAGATAGCGGTCAAGTGCGAAACTATCAACAATAAAAAAAAAATCTTGTAGGAGGCCTTCCAACCCTGCGTCTTCCTTTACGCGGTCGCGGTTATGTCGAAAGTTACGAATTGGTAACTATATGAATTTAAAGTGTTCAAGAAATAAAATGTAACACTACACGCAATGACTTCTAAAAGGTACAAAGTTTATTCATGACTAGTTAGTCAGCAATAAACTCTTCGATGGAACAATAACATCTATCCAAAAGAAAATCTCTACTCCAAACATTTTGACAGGCCTGTTGGTGAAGTGGTTAGTGACCCTGACTGCTATGCCGGAGGTCGTGGGTTCGATTCCCACCCAGGACAAATGTTTGTGTGATGAGTACGATCATTTGTTCTGTGTATGGGTGTAATTTATCTACCTATAATATGTATTTATTTAGAAATATATAAGTATGTTTATCAGGTGTCTAGTACCCATAACACAAGCTCTGCTTAGCTTGGGACTAGACGGCGCTGTGTGATAGTTGTGGAATATTATTATTATTATTATAAATCTCTCGATCACGGCCAAGTCTCTAACAGAATCTTACCCATAATTATATCAGTAAATCGAAGTCAAGTAGTCCCCGGATCATCGACCCCATGGCGAGACGCAGAGCCGAAATAGCTCAGTAACACAGCTAAGAAAGTACAAACACACGGATTGAAAAAAACTAACGCATACCACAGTTTTATGCGGTAGAGTCCGGCCAAACATAATAAGACGTAATTTATGCCGAGCAAAGTGAGTCGCTGAAATTACGTAAAGTATTGTAGTTGACATTTAAATATAGTCTTTACATATTATAAAACAAAGTCTCACTCTCTGTCTGTATATGAACGCGTTAAAATAAAAAACCGGTGAAGTGCGATTCGGATTCGCAAACGAAAGGTTCCGTACCGTTCGTAGCAAAAAACGAAAAAAAAATTATGTATGGGAGCCTGTTTTTAATTGTTATATTATAATTGTTGTTATAAGTAGTGGCAACAAAAATGTATCATATCATAATCATATTATATCTAGCCCATATTGTCCCACTGCTGGGCAAAGGCCTCCCTCCACTCCTTCCAATGTTCCCGGTTTTGAGCCAGCTCTTTCCAATTCCAACAGAAATGCATCATTTGTGAAAATAGGGTAGTGTCCAGGGTCAAAATAATAACATTTTATTTAGTCCGTATTTTAGATTATAAAAAATATTGGAAAAGTATTTTTTCTTTTTTCGGTTAAACAAAAAATTATAAAAATATAGGCCATTAAAGTTACATGCGACGACGTCACCCCATGCGAAAAAATGCAGCACGGCGCGGCGCCGCCACCGGCACGGCGTAATGTTACACGTAACTTTAATGGGCTCTTTGTCATTTTCAATCTTTGTCATTTTTGGTTTAATTTCCAAATAATAAAATATGTGTCCCTTATTTTTGAATAATCTAAAAGACGGACTAATTACATTTTTACGGCAACTAGCCTATTGCAACTATCTAGCTATCACGATTACAGCCTATTTTTATTTGGTAGGAATATCATCCAACGACTTCTCCCGTTCTAGGGCTGAGCGAGTTTGGACCCTAACCTAGAACCCTAAGGCGATTATCAATCACACTGCTAGTCACCACGCAGCGCAGCGCGTTTAAACGCTCCTACGCACGTACTTGCGGGAGTGCAGATCTGCAACATTGTGCGGGTTTTTTACGCACTCACGCGCGTAGGTGCGTCTTGTAAATTCACGCAGGCACGCACTCATTTCATACAAAATCACGCAGGGTACTACGAGACTCAGTGTGGCATACCATGCGTGTCGCCCCGCACCCACGCGCATGACTGCGTGTTTCTCCGCATGTAGATGCGTGATCTGCATGAACCCGCGTGGATGCAGTTTCAGTGTGTTGGACGACATGCATTCACGCACTACGCTGCGGGGTGCGTGACAGTGTGGTAACCGCCTAAAAACTATGTACGAATTTTCATGCACTTTTCGTTTCAAGTTGTCATAACAAAAAAAATATCTCCTTTGCAAAGGTCGTGAACCCGTAAACTCATGAACGATTCTGTTATTGTTTACCATATTTCCACCGAAACAGTTACTCACCCACAGATTTTTTTATGGCTACACAATCAAATTACTAACACCTACGTGTTTTCGTCATTTGCAAAAGCTATAGGAGCTAGGTCTAGGTAACTTTGTGGTACATTGATCCTAAATGATGTGTGCTAGAGAATGGTCATATAATACGACCTAGGTATACCTACCTACGTCTGTATGACGCGACGCAAGCACATCAAGCACCCTCACCGCCAAATCCCACTCCCCTCCTCTATTGTACTATCACTTGCATAGGCTTTGTAATATTTACAACGTCCAATTTAAATATTTTTATTTTTTTATGATAAATAATCTGATGAACAAAATATGTTTTTTTTTTTAAAGTCACAGAACAGAAGTTGTTGTTTATGATGTAAGTAACATAGTCCAAATATCCCTGTATACCAGTGAAAATTAAAACGACGACGACGGAAAACAATTTATATTAGGGGTATAAGGGGATGCATCTCGACATACATTTTCACTATTTTTCATACAATTGCTCTTACGCGATTATGACGTCATTACACATTTTTCATCAGATATTTTGGAAACACAGTATCTGTTGAAGATGATCTAGGCTTCTATGAAAATCAATTTATAAATTTGTGTAAAACTAATCCAGCTAAGACCTCTGAAAATCTGCTATTTTGCATGAACTTTGACACTTCCTAAATTACTCAAAAATGATAAAAGTCAAAAAAGTACAACACATCTACAAGCCTAGCAAATTTTATCAAGATTCTAAATAATGACAACGTTTTTCAAAAACTTTTAATGGTTTAAAAAAAAGAACACGTATTTTCTGGAACAAGTTTTGTAAAATTTTCGAGTAAATCATGCAATTACTGAGTGCCAACAGAGTATTCAGATATTATCACTCTTTTTTCGCGTTGCCTTTTCGTCAAACATCACGTTGGATTGCGTTAGATGAAACCACAAACTTTTAAACCATGCTCGATGTTTACGATAGGCGAGTGGAAAAGCAGCCTCTTAAATCCATATCACACCGATTACATATGGGTTAGTTAGTAATGTTGTGTCAACACTAATCACATCATATCATTCATCATTGTGAAATAAAAAGACGTGTGGCACTCGGGGACTGCCGCGGTAAACCTATTGCATAGCATTTTCAAATTGAATTGAATTTTGATTGATTGTTCACTCATTTTTTTTCTTATCGGTCACCACGCTCAAAAAACAAATGAGTGGGGGGTGTTAGGTTATTTGCGTTACGGAATTTCTGGATTCGGTCTCCACGCCCAAGGCCCGCGATAGAAGCTATGCAATAGCTTAATAATTCTCCGGAATGATACACAAAATGGTGATGGTACATTTACATACCATTTTACTATTTCTTTGTTCCCAAATTCATTACATCATTGTCGCCATACAAAGAAATGGTTCTTCTCCAGCCACTAATAAAATAAAATATAATTCATTCTTGGCCACCGTCTTTTCTAAAAAAGACGGTGGCCAGGCCAAAGGGTGAAAACGGACCCTATTACTAAGACGCTGTCTGTCTGTCTGTCTGTCACCAGCCTGTATTTCAGGAACCGCAATAGCTAGACAGTTGAAATTTTAATAAATTATGTATTTCTGTCTGTCCGCTATAACAACAAATACTAAAAAATAAAATAAATATTTAAGAGGGACTCCTATATCTACAACAAACGCGCATAAGGACGGTACGAAACCCTTCGAGCGCGACTCCAACTCGCACTTGACCAGTTTATAATTTTATCCCAAATCATCGAACAAAATGGGTGATCTCAAAATCTTTGGCGTTTCATTATTTATACACTTCACAATACTAGAATCAATGTTATTCCAATAACATTACAATGAAAACAATCGAATGGAGCTTTTATTTATTTTGAAAAAACTTAAAGATAGATAGCGTCAAACAATTCTCTCTCACGACGCATTGAAAGTCAATATATAAATAATCTGAAGTTTTCTGTGTTGTAAGAGTGAACAGGCTTTAAGATGAATTCCCTTATCCCATTCCGTCCCAAAAACCTCATATCCAAACCGCACAGCATCGCCTCTGACGGTGTAAGGAAAAAATGTACGATTCGAATCCAACGAGCCGGCCGGCTAACTTATCTTATGCGCGCGCGTATTAACAACCTTTGAAAATACCGTGAAATATCGTCTGATAGTGCGTCCAAGATGATCCTGGATCCCAGCACCCAGTGAGTACCTGACTTGCAATTTTGTACCATCTTTGTAGGTAGCCTGTTTTTTAGAAACTTTTATATCGCGTCACCCAACGTTGACTTATTCATACCCATTCAAGGAGCATTGGCGGCCGAGTGGTAACGTCGATCTACAACTCGTAAGTAGGGGTACTTACGAGGTGTAGATCGCGTGAACAAACCCAGCCAGGCGCATTACTTTGTGTAATTTATTTCATCAACATTACTCTCAAAACGGTGAAGTTTTCATAGTGAGGAGACTTGCATGTCCTAGAACCAAAAATTGGAAGACATACACCAACCTACACTGGGCTCGCATGGTGGATTACGGCCCATTCCCTCTCCTAGAGGGGAGGCCTGAGTCCCAGCAGTGGGAACATTGAAAAGCTGATTATGCTATAGCCTAACAAAATAGTTTACTATTTGACCAAAGAATCTAATCTCGACTTGAAAAACGACAGCGATTCTTGATACTTCTAAAAATAATGTAATAAAAGTAATATTTATATAAAAAACAAATCATTGAATATAAACTCCATTGTACACAAATCCTCTCGAACATTTACTAGAAAACAATAAATTAATAGTTTATTAATAGTTTATTTAATAGTTTATTTATTTATTTATTTTCAGAAAAATACACAGAAAAATTCAATTGATAAAAAACAGTTTTGACAAATTATACGTGGTAAGTACAGAAAAAGAGTTACGTTGGTACCTGTACTAATGAAAAACATTGTATCACAGGCACCAGCATCTTTCATAATAACGATAACTTTAGCATTAAGACATCTAAAACGATTAAAATTATGTGTTTACATCATTCTGCAGTCTTCGAGAAATACCATTTCCTCTCTTCTATCTATACACCGCTAAATTTTGATCGTTTTAATCCCGTGGAGGGTCGATCCGGTACATGAAACACTATCGATTTGTAAAGACAAAATTAAAAAATAAATTACCTTTTTTTTAAACTCCTATTAATTGACGCATGTACGAAATTAATTTCTTTAAGAAAACGTCGAACCCAATGACCTGTAGGTAGTAGTCGATGTTACTGTGTACTCACTACCTACAGATCATTGGACGCTCAGCTGATATTACAGGGACTAGGAGCGTGAAACTTTACACAAGGCTTCCTATACAACAAAATTTTTAGAATTAGAAAAACCTGAATATAGTGTGTTCAGAATCACTAATAGTTTTCACACCATGTTATATTTTTTCCCAAAAATATTTGAAAAGATCACAAGTTGGATACCACCAACACTAAGTACGACACAGGTCACGGCAAGTCATAGCGGGCATAAGGTGCTAGCAAACAGCTGGGTGCAAGTTTAAAACAACCCCTCAGTCGCCTGGATAACCTGATGACTATGTATTTTTGCTGACATAACAAGCTTATAACTTTGTGATTTTTCATGATACAGTTATGAAATTTTGTACATAGATTCTTTACATAAAAATACTAGACATGTGTTTCGAATTTCGCATATTATACTAAAACTAATCTATATATATAATAATCAATGCCACTTTTAGTTGTAATTTTATAACTCAAGAACGGGCTCACCTATCCAAACTAAATGTTTAGGCTTTGTTTGAACTATTTAGTAGATGGGTTATCTGAAGTTTGGTAGGGTAGAGTAGGGTAGAGTAGGGTATAGTAGGGTAGAGTAGGGTATAGTAGTGTTGAGTAGAGTAGTATAGAGTAGTGTAGAATAGTGTAGAGTAGGGTAGAGTAAGGTAGAGTAGGAAAGAGCGGGAGCGAAGCCACGCAGGCAAAAGCTAATGTTGTATAAATGGAGAAGCTGACTGACTGACATATGAACGCAAACCAAAACTACTGCAACTAGCAGCGTGAAATATTGCACAAGGCTTCCTTTTATTACGCAAGCGTGCACTAAGATAGTTGATCAGCTGACGTTTTCTTAAAGAAATTAATTTCGTACATGCGTAAATTAATACGAGTTTTGAAAAAAGGTAGTCCATTTTTTAATTTTATCTTTACAAATCGATAGTATTTCATGTACCGGATCGACCCTCCACGGGATTAAAACGATCAAAATTTAACGGGGTATATTAATTTATAAAAAAAATATGATAAAGATAAAAAAAAGACGTGTGGCACTCGGGGACTGCCGCGGTAAAGCTATTGCATAACATTTTTATCAACATTATCATTATTATATAATTATTTATTGATTTTATTTAAGCAGTATTTTTTTCCTTTGGTTTTTTTTTCTTTGATATTAATTGAAGTTACACTTTCATACATTGAATTGAATTTTGATTGATTCACTCATTTGTTTTCTTATCTGTCACCATGCTCAAGGCCCGCGATAGAAGCTATGCAATAGCTTAAAAATAACACACCAACACGTAGCAAAACTATACAATTATACATTTATAGTTAAGTTAAACTTGATGCTTGTAAAAAATCTACTAAGGTCAAGCTTAGTTAAGATAAAAACTTTCAAGAAAATTCGTGATCAACTCGAACGAAGAAATATTCAAACTTGGACAATTTGCTAGCTCAAAAGCACGAGATATTATCCTGGATTCACAAAGTTTCCATCTAGATTCAGATCAACATTTTAAAATCCAAGTCTTTCTATTTGTTTGGTATAGTTTCAAGGTTTGGTGAAGTGATTAAGTTAACTGAACTTGGTCATAAAAAATCGACCAGATAAGTAAACATCATCCAGTTTTTCTTTTGGTAAAAAATGGTAGAAAGGGTGATTAAAAAGCTTGAAATCTTTTCATGTACGTACCTACTAGATAACCCGGCGAACTTTGAATGAATGTAGTAAGTATGTATATCTTTTGATATAGGCAACCGATTGCGATGAAACAAAGCCTAAGTAATATATCAAGTTACACACAATTTTAATGTATAAATATAACTAGGTTTTGCCCGCGGTTTTGCTCCCGCTCTACCTTACTCTACCCTATTCTACCCTACTCTACCGTATACTACCCTAATTTTAAATTTTAAGACCTTTCATAATAAGCCATTTATATATTTGTACTAATAAAAAAATATTGCTGTATAACTTCTTATTATTATTTATTAAATTCTTCATGCACAAAAAAGTACAGAGGCGGTCTTGCAGTCGGATAAATAAGTACAGAGGCGGTCTGCAGTCGGATAAAAAAGCACAGAGGCGGTCTGCAGTCGGATAAAAAGAGAAGGGATAATCCTCGGACCTAGAAAGTTGATTTCTTTTACAGATGTTGTTTTTAAAACTTAAAAGCTAGTAACTACGGTACGGTAGTACGGTCCCGACTAAGCGTTTCGCCTCGTTGTTTATACCGCGTACGTCGAAGGACTGGAACAATCTGCCTGCTGTGGTCTTTCCGTCCGATTATAATTTGAGTGTTTTCAAGGCAAGAGTGAATAGGCTCTTAAACTAGTGCACCTCACCATCAGAGATTGCATCACTGCTTGCCATCAGGTGGGATCGTAGTCAAGCACACTAGTGCTTATATCAATTTAAAAAAAACTTATATTTATATATCTAGTATGTATTTTATAGATATATATATCCGGACAAAAAGTTCTGGAGTGGCGGCCACGTACCGGAAGACGCAGCGTTGGAAGACCTCCAACAAGGTGGACCGATGACCTGTTCAGGGTCGCGGGAATCCGACAGATGCGTGTCGCACAGGACCGGTCGTTGTGGCGACGCTTGGGGGAGGCCTATGTCCAACAGTGGACGTCTTTCAGCTGATATGATGATGATGAGATTATATAACCCAGAATCTCCAAGGTTTTTATTTAATCGGAGAGCATTATATTGTCTTTATTTTATCAGTATTTAAGCATTGCTGAAATAGTTTATGGTTTTGTCAGTATAAAAAGGAATGTCTCTGAACATTCTTTTATATATTTCTGGCTTCCTGCCAAGGTCTTGATTAAAAGGACCAGACGTACCCTTCACTATTGAACTATATATTTAACTAGCGGCTTTGCCCTCGATGAATGTTGGTTTCTCCATAGAAACTTTGGACCACAGTTTCCTCCTTAGGAGGTGAATTTCGAAAAAAGCCGTTCTTAGCGGATATCTACATCGTAAAAGGAACCTACCAGCCAAATTTTAATGCTTATAGTCCCTTGAACCATCTGGCCAAAATTATGTGGACGCACCTCTCGCACCCGCCTAGGCGGCAGTACGCAAATCTGTGCATTTATTTGCGGCTGACCATTAAATCCATTTTCTTTGCGAAATATTGATTGATTTACATATGCAATGTTTACTTTGAAGAATATTTAAATGGCAACCAATTTTTATTTGTAAAAATGTTTCTAAAGATCTAAGCCGTTTCGAAGAAGTAGGGAAATGTTGCGAAATTGCTAAATATTTTTTTTAGACAAAAGTATTAATAGCACGAAAAAATCACATGTTGTTAATGTTGTTCATGAATCTATAATAAACATTTTTTTTTTAATCTATTAACCTGGCCGTTACCGAGGAGCAGGCTTCAGAAAGTCACTGTTTTAAGTCACTTTTCGTGCGCTTGGGTCTTAAGTCAGTGAATGGTATCTCGCTTTTATATATAGAAGATTAAGAAGAACACGCCCATATTATACAAAAGGATATAACACAGACACTGAAGAACATACAATCACACATCTATATTAAAAACCGGCCAAGTGCGAGTCGGACTCGCCCATGCAGGGTTCCGTAGCAGCAAGTAACAAAATATAAAAGTTCTTGTAATGTGTTGTAACTTTGATCGATGTTTTAATAATAGTGTATTTTTTTCGATTTATGACGCATTAAAAAAAAACTACTTACTAGATTTCGTTCAAACCAATTTTCGTTGGTAGTTTTTATAGTAATATACCTCATATATTTTTTTTAGTTTCATCATTCTCTTATTTTAGAAGTTAGAGGGGGGGGTCACACTTTTTATCACTTTGGAAGTGTCTCTCGCGCAAACTATTCAGTTTAGTAAGAAATGATATTAGAAACCTCAGTATCATTTTTGAAGACCTATCGATAGATACCTCACACGCATGGGTTTGATGAAAAAAAAATTTTTGAGTTTCAGTTCTAAGTATGGGGACCCCCAAAATTAATTGCTTTTTTTCTATTTTTGTGAAAAAATCTTAATGCGGTTCACAGAATACATCTACTTACAAAGTTTCAACTGTATAGCTCTTATAGTTTCGGAAAAAAGTGGCTGTGACCTACGGACGGACAGACAGACAGACATGACGAATCTATAAGGGTTCCGTTTTTTGCCATTTGGCTACGGAACCCTAAAAAGATGCATGAAACGTTAAACAGATCGATGAACGCTTTTGGCCTAAAAACAATGACCCGAATTCCCTAGTCACCAAATGATATGGGCGCAAATCAATCAAATAATTGACCTGGAAATTTCCCAGCTATATTGAAGCCGGCTTCCAGCCTGAACAGACATTGAGAAATACCAGTATTTTCCTCCTTATCGAGTCGTATTCCTCATTACTGAAGGTCGTGAAGTTCCCGCTGGATTAGCTTCTTATTATATCTCGCCATCTGTGACGATTCTTAGCGTCGTGAAATGCGACGTGCAATTGGGTGTCCAGTGTGGAGTGGAACAGTATTTTACATGTAGCGACTTTTTTTTTTAGGTGGCAATCATCCAATGACTTCTCCCACTTTAGGGGGGAGCGGGAGGGTGTGTCAGAGTTTTATTGATGAAGTCAACTATTGGCCCCAGTAGGCTTTGACCCTGCTGGGCCTCTACAGTTTCGCTGACATCTTGAGGCGCGCATGGAAGACTACGCGTCACTGGCGACTTGGGCTTGGTCTGGACAGTTACCGAACGAGATGAGATGAGACGGTAAAGAATATTTTCTAAGGCAGTTGACGACTAGACGACCATTAGACGCATGGCGTTTCACCATCGGTACATGGTGGATATCCCACCCATATGTACAAAGCGTTTTGGGAATACATTCATTATGCGACTCATTTAGCTTACGCCAGATGTGATAAGCCAATCCAGGGTTTTTGCTTATCGATAGGGAAAATCGTTTACCGCTATACCTGTTTGACCATTCATGGTTTAACTTTTAGTAGAGATTTATATAAATATAAATATAGGTACATTTATTGTGCGTACAGCCAAGGAGTGGAATTCCCTGCCCGAGTCTGTTTCCTGATAGCTACAACCTAGAGGTCTTTAAGTCAAGAGTGAATAGGTTACTTCTAGGCAAGCGTGCTCCATCGTCGGCCACATCATCGCTTACCATCAGATGAGATAGTGATGACACGAGCCTATCAATAATACAGAAAAAAAGTTTCACCCAGTGAATTCAGACTAAGGAATTCGTTATTTCATAACGTCTAGCCATTGCATAACAATGTCAGTTTGTAAAATGTTTAGTCTGGGCCCAACAGATTTAGGGAAGCTACCTACATCTGGTGGGCAGAGTAAACTGAGACGTCAATTGTCTTTCCAGAAAAAAAAAAACAAGAAGACGTGTGTTTGTTTTGAGACGTGTGTTTAGGTTAGGGAAAATAGTTTTAATAAGCTATGTCCGATGGACAAAAGTCTTGAAACCTGTGATGATATGAACAGATGACTCTATTTCCTGATAGCTAGCTTGAGGACGGCGAGCAACGGGTAGCTCACCTTCCGATAACGGTCCGGGTCGAGCCCAAAACGTCGACGGCGCGTATTGTTCTACGCGCGCCTCAAGGAGTTGTCAGCAAATCGTAGGGGCCCAGCAGACTTGAAGCCTACTGGAGCCAAGGGTCTGCTTCTCAGAAAATGACTAAGACTCAGGCCCGGTAGAAAGGCAACCAAGGAATAGGAGTCTGTTTTCTACACACAAAAAAAAAGCTAGCGGTGGGGGTTTCGAAGACAAACAGTTCTCAAAAACCGTTTCACATTCTGCGACGGACGAACCGTTTCTCCGTCCTGCGACAAACAGTCCCCGTTGCACAAACCAGTCTTCGAATTACTTGATGCGATTTTGATTGTAGATCTAAGGAAATAAGGTTGATATTTCATTGATTCAACTATTACACTCCTCCGGAAGACGTACCATTGGAAGACCTCTCACTAAGTGGACTAATGACCTAGTGAGGATCGTACGGAACCGGTCGTTATGGTGATATTTGAGGAAGTTCTATGTCCAACAGTGGACATCTTTGGGCTGAAATTATGATAAAAAAGCTATTCAGTGTATCCCAGTCTAGTGGACACAAGTCTCGCCAAAATTCCCATTACCACCATTTCTCTCATCCAATTACTGTTTTCTACATCTAAATCGATTCATCTCGACGCCACTAGAAATAGCAATTCGTATCCTAAACTGATTAGGCGAGAAAAGTCTGGATAAGGGCCAGTTCACACCGAGACGCGACAATCGTGGGCAGCACGACGCTTCGCCGCGTAGCAAGACGCCTCGCCGCGTAGCAAGACGCCTCGCCGCGTAGCAAGACGCCTCGACGCGTAGCAAGACACCGTGCGGCGTCGCGGAACGCGTCTACATTCGCCGCAATTTTTTTTTATGTGTGGCCTCTCGCATGTCAACCTAGGAGGTTGACGGCTGCTTAACCGAACTTACCTATGGTAGCCTAAATTCTGGAATCAAAGCCTCCAGCCAGGGTTTACTTAACTAAAATTAAAAACTAAGCGACCACACGCTAAGGGCACCCCCCGTGGGGTACGAAACTCAGCTTATGGCGTCGCTGCGGAAGGGCAGCAAGAGACGGGCTGAATCGAGCAAAAGCATTCGCCGTGTGCTCCCGCCCAATTTTATAAAAAGATCCCAGTCTATCATTATGCGCACTTTGGATCTGCCTCGCTACTGCAGCGCTTCTAGTATGTTCGCATGGGCACGCATGGACTGTTTTCATGCAACCATGAGGAAGCGGTGTGTATCAATTTTACGCAGGGTGCGGGCCAGCTCGAATATCGTTCTAAAAAGGTAGCGAATAGGTTGGACTGTCCTTATACCATAATAAGTGCAGCACTGGTGAAACAAACAAGTATTTTTCACTCGAACATTTGACCATACTGCAACATTTTTACACGAAGACTGGACGTAAAGACAAGTCTTAATAAATTCTCATAATTAAATGTGTCTCTTTTCGTGTAGTATCTAAGCCTTATTTTACTGTTTGTTTAAATATCGCAGCCTGGGATGAGATAGGAGTCTTGTTGGCATCGCACAGTCTTTTTTTTTTAATTTCATTACCTTTTAATGATACATTTTTTATTTAATGTTATTTATTGTTTAGTTAACAAGTTTTATTTTATTATTTGTGTCCTGTGTGATTCACAAAAAATTTTTCGTTTTAGTAAATAAAGTTGTATTTTGAGTCGCTCTTTTACGCGCAACATTGCGTCGCTTCTCAGTGTGTAGTTACCCTAAGGCTGTATACCCCACTACCTCCCACCCTTAACATAAATATTCAGCCGAATACAGAATGGTTCGGGACTCTGTGCCAAGATGGGTTTTCAACCGAAGCTTTGCTGAAAGCTGTCAAGGACGAACGAATTGTTAATGGAATGGTTCCGTAGTGTTGAATTTTTGGAGTGTTGTCATTAATCATACCTATACGCGGTTGTCGAGTAGGTTGATAAATCTGTACTTTTAAATAAAATAGCTACATGCTTTGACAGAATTTATATTTTGGACTAGCTATTGCCTGCGACTTCGACCGCGTGGAATTTATGGACTCTTTTATTGGGCAATAGAATAATTTTTCTTTTATCCATTTCCCAAATGTCCCAAATGTGATATTAAACTCTATATAGTGCTTGACTGTGATCCTACGTGATGGTAAGTAGTGATGCAATCGTTGATGGTGAGGCGCACTAGTTTATTAAGAGATTATTCACTACCCTTGAAGACCCCTAAATTATAATCGGGTGAAAAGACCGCAGCAGGCAAATTGTTCCAGTCTTCCGCGGTATAAACGATGGGGCAAAACGCTTAGTCCGGACCGTAGAGGTGTTAACCACTTAATATTATCATAAATACTTTTTTTATTCCATTTACAATTTTCTTCCTCAAATGGATTGATATTGTCAGTAGTTAAGGTTACCATGATGTCAATATTGTCTAAATCCAACTATTTCGTAATTTTTAACTATCCTTAACCTAAAATGTTGACTTAAAATCACTATCCTGTAAAGTTTACAATGTCGCTTGGTTATTTTTTTCAAGTGTCAATTCTTTTTTCACGTAGTATCTTTTTTTTTACAACTATCACACAGCGCCGTCTGGTCCCAAGCTAAACAGAGCGTGTGTTATGGGTACTAGACAACTGATAAACATACTTTTACATATATTTCTAAATACATACATATTATAGATAAATTACACCCTCTGCTCATTAATATCTTGTTGACGAGATACTTATGCAACCACTCATGCTGATAAGTTCGCCAAAACGTGCATGTATAAGACAGGCATGTTTTGGCGATTACAGATTTACAATATGTGTCTTTCTATTTTTCGTTTTGTATTAAAAACCGTGCTCACCGAAACTCACCGAAACACGCTTAAGATGGTACGGCCACGTCATGCGAAGAGACAGCGAGCATGTGGTCCAGAAGACCATGGCAATCCCAGAAGGCAAGAAAGGAAGAGGACGGCTGCCCTTGACCTGGTGGACTAGTATGGCCAATCTAATTAGGAAGACCCAACTGCCTGACCCGACAACCCAGGACAGATTGTCCTGGCGCAGAAGGATAAGGAGAGCCGACCCCACCTAACGTGGGAAGAGGCAAAGAAGAAGAAGAAGAAATTACGCCAATATTAAGGTAGAAACACACTGTGCACACGTGTGGCACACACTTCAATCTGGGTGCGCCGGTCTCCATACATTTTATATGGAAACTAGACTTGTAGAGCAACACTTTATCCGCTCCACGCGACGCTACGCGACGTCGTTCTACGTACAAATCAGGCGTGTTTTAAGACCCAAGCGCCCGAAAAGAGCCCTGAAACAGTGACATTCTGGAGACTACTCCTCGGTAACGGCCAGGTTAATAGATTAAAAAAATATATGTTTATTATAGATTCATGAACAACATTATCAACATTTGATTTTTTCGTGCTATTAATACTTTTGTTTTAACACAAATATTACATACAACATCACATTCGCAACTTTTCCCTACTCCGTCGAAACGGCTTGGATCTTAAGCAACGTTTTTACACATAGTAGTTAAATATTCTTCAAAGTGAACATTGCATACCTATGTACCTAAATCAATCAATATTTCGCAAAGAAAATGGATTCAAAAGTCAGCGGGGCTCTGTCAGAGCGTAGCTGGATGCAAACAAATGCGAAGATATTCGTACTGTCGCCTAGACGAGTACGAGAGCAGTGGCTAGACCATTTAATTTCGGCCAGATGGTTCAAGGGACTATAAGCCGTAAGCTAGAACTACACTGCTCACACGTGTGCCACACACGCCAATCTGAGCGTACCTATTGGTCTTCATACATTTTATATGGAAACAAGACTTGTAGAGCTACACTAGATCCACGCCACGCGACGTCGTTCTACGTACAAATCAGGCGTGTTACACGTGTGCGTCGGTCTAATGTAGTTCTAGCTTTGTAGAGGCGAAAATTAGTGAGTATGTTTGTTACTTCTTCACACCCGAACGGCTGAACAGCAGGCTTACTCTTGAGTTCAATTCCGATCGGTCGACATTGAGACTGTGACGTTTCGTACCCTTGAACTCAATGCTAGCGCCAAATTTGTTCAAAATTGCGTGACCATTTTGAGAACTATGTGAAATCGTTTAAGTATGTTGACAAAATGGTTTTCAAGAGTACCAAATTACGTAACGTCAAAATTACATTGCATTCGGATTGACTTTAGATTGAAATTGAAATTAATTTGGAGAGTAAGTAAGTTTAAAATTCGACACACGGGTAGACCATGTCTTGAAATAGCAAATAAGATTTTTTTTTAATCTGAGAGTAGGTTCCCTTAGGCTACTTTGATGCTGGCCAAACGCGAGCCAATCAATAATAATAATAAAAAAAAACCTCTGACAGCAGATCTTTGAAGGTTCTTATTTTGTATCTTATGCAAGAAACATCATCTAATGACATCTGCCGCCCTTGGATGGAGCACGAGGGCGTGTTGACTAAAAACCCAGTCCTGTTCCATCTTGGCCTTCGTCCTAGGCCCCAGGTTTTACATTCACACTACCCGTGAGGTAGTAGGGTACTAAACAGTTTACTTCGAGGCAAGCGTACTCCATCGTCGACCCATCATCGCTTACCATCAGGTGATATAGTACTCAAGCGCTATCAATAATAAAAAAAGCAATTACTCTTGTACGTGCGTTCACTCACAAACACAAAATACCCAAACCCGGAACCATTATTTCTAGGCCATACAAATATTGGTTCTGTGCAGGAATCGATCCCGCGCCACGTAGCGCAGTAAACCACCCAACAACTGCGCTGTCTTTTTACGACTTTTACGCTTATAAGACTTAGATTAGCTAAATTCGTTATGAAAGGGAAATAATATAATAGTTTAAAACATTATAGTAAAAAACACGCTTTTAGCACGCACTAAATTTAATAAGATATTATGGTGCATTTCAAATAGCCAATCTGCCATCTTGGACGTCCGCCATGTTGGATTTGAGTCACGTGACTATTTTTTTCGTATTCTTAACAACAAACCCTTTCATTTGATACCCATATCATGGGGGTGGATTTCAAACAGCCAGTCCGTCATCTTGGGGAGGCCGCCATATTGGATTTGTAATGACGTTTCTTAGCTAGTCATGTATTGTCATCAGAACTCAGAGCGTGTGCAAAATTTTATCCTAATCGAAGACCGAGAAGTGGGTCAAATTAAGATTCCAAGATTTTCATACATAGTTAGTTACAAGTGAAGCTAATAAAAGCTTGTTAAAAATCACATTAGATGCTTGTTACCTGCCCCTCTTATCTATTGAATTTATTGACAACTAGCTTTTGCCCGCAGCTTCGCCCGCGTAAATAAAATATAGCCTAAGTCACTCAGGAATAAAGCAGCTTTCCATCGGTGAAAAAATTTTAGCAATGAACCAGTACTTCCAGAGATTACCTCCTACAAACAAAGAAACAAACTTTACCCCTTTATTAGATTAGTGAAGATTAGGTACAACATTGGAGATTGGATATTACTAGAATATATTTATTTTGTAAATAGGTTTTTTAAACACACTTACACGTTACACATCAGTTTTTTCGTCAGTTTAAACTAGGTTAGGCCGGAATTTCTTAACTGGCTACCCTGAAAAGAAACATCAAAACAAACTCAGGGGTTCAAAGTCTCTTTTCATGTCCATACAACAAACATCTAATAGTCAAATCAGACGAGAACCATGTAGATTTGTGCCTCAGATGGTCTTTTGAGGAAAGAACCACACAGATTTGAGTGGACCTGTCCAGTCAGTGCAAGTATTTGCCAGTATTCGTATAGCTCAACTTAGGAGTACTAAGGAGCGTTTTTTCTTTGTTTTCGTTGGGTAAAAATCATCCAAATGTCATTCCCCGCCTTTGGGCGGAGCGGAAGATAATGTCAGACTCTTACTGACTGAAAAACCCACCCCGTTCCTTTTTGCTTTTCATACCGGGGCCAAGCCTCCCTTTCGATAATAGACCCTAGCACCAGCGTAGGCTTCGACCCTACTAGGCCCCTACGGAGTACTAAGGAGCTCAACGATTTGACGAACAATACGCCGATGTAGGCAGTTAGAAGGTTAATGCTACGTTTACATGTGGGCCCAGTCTCAGCCAATCGCTACTGTGTGGCCATTGTATAAATGGGGACACCCCGTTAAGGCCCAAGCGCCCGAAAAGTGCCATAAAACAGTGACTTTCTGAAGCCTACTCCTCGGTAAAAGCCAGGTTAATAGGTTTGAAAAAAATATATGCTTATTATAGATTCATGAACAACATTATCAACATTTGATTTTTTCGTGCTATTATTACTTTTGTCTAAAAAAAATATTTAGCAATTTCGCAACTTTTCCCTACTCCTTAAAAACGGCTTGGATCTTTAGAAACATTTTTACTCATAAGAATGGGTGGTTAAATATTCTTCAAAGATTTTTCAGTTCGTTAAATATCAATCAATATTTCGCAAAGAAAATGGATTTAAAGCTCAGCCGTGCGCTTTCCGGGCGCTGTTGACCGCAAATAAATGCACAGATTTGCGTACTGCCGCCTAGGCGGGTGCGAGAGGTGCTTCCACATAATTTTGGCCAGATGGTTCAAGGGACTATAAGCCTTAATACAATGGCGATGGTCAAAGCTGGGCCCACATGTAAACGTAGCATAAGGTTTAGACATTACCTATGTCTATAAAATAAAACAGCTGCTATCTCATACCATGTTACACACACGTAACATATTTATTTGCGCCTATAACGCGTCTGCGCAGATTTCACAGTTCCCGCGCTATTTCTAAAACGTCATTGACATAATTATGTCATCAAAATGGCGACAAACACGCTGCATTCTGCTCGAAAGAGAATCGCGAAGTGTGTCACGTTGATGCTTGTAGCTAATATTGGACAAGGATACGTGGAAGTTTTTATTTTTGTATTTTTGGATGAATGGAAACATGGAGATGTCTGTTTTATTTATTCACTAGCTTTTGCCCGCGGCAACGCTGGCGTGAAAACAGGACTTTCATACGGGATGGAGTTTTGTAAAATCCGTTCTTATATAATTAATTATATTATTTAATATACTAAATTTATTATGAAATACGTTTCATCCATTAAACAAACCGGTGAAGGTCGTTCTTAACCGTATCCTTTACTATTAGCGGATGTCTAGACCCTCGAACCTACCTGCCAAAGTTTAAGTTTGTAGGTGTTATAGTTTCTGAAATACCGTGATTAACCAGTTAGTGCTGTTTCGCTTTTATCTATGCTTATAATAAATCTGTAGAAGTGAAAAGTCTGTACATTGAAAATATCAAAAAAATAAATGGCGTTACTAGACCGACACCGAACCCAAAAATGTGATTAAAAAACATTGTTGTTTGTCTGTCTGTTTGTTCAGGCATCACGCAAAAACTACCAGTTCGATTACGATGAAACTTGGTATAGTTATTCTGTAATATTCTGGGCACCACACTGGGTACTTTTTATCCTGGAAATGTATATCAATAAAAAACAAACTTAATTTTGCGATTCGATCCCTAGACCCGTACCAACCGCAAATTATAAGTTTTTCGTAGGTTACGTCACCCGCAGTGGAGTTCACTAAGGGGCGCTGCATACGGCTAAGATCCATATGCTAATATTATAAATGGGAAAGTGTGTGTGTCTGTTTGTCCGTCTTTCACGACAAAACGGAGCTACGAATTGATGTGATTTTTTAAGTGGAGATATTTAATGGGCTGGAGAGTGACATAGGCTACTTTTTGTCTCTTTCTAACCCCCTACCGAAAGGGGAACCGTGTTACCACGGATTTAACGCGAGCGAAGCCGCGGGCAAAAGCTAGTTATATATATATAAAAATCTAGTTTTTACCCGTGGCTTCGCCCGCGTACATAAAATGTAGCCTATGTCATTCAGGAATAAAGCAGCCGATAGAAATCGGTGAAAAAAATTTTAGCAATCGGACCAGTACCTTCAGAGATAACCTCCTACAAACAAAAAAAAAACTTTACTTTTGTACCTATAATATTGCTATAGATTAGATTATGCACTAGTAAACACGGACTTCAGGCCTGGTTCTATTCATTTTGAACTTTTTTTTAACCTCTTGATCTACAAAATATAAAAGAGAAAAATGTAAAATGTTTTATTAAAATTGACTGTCTGTCCAACCGCTGGGCAAAAATGAAAACATAAATTACTCGGGTCTTTAAAAAGAAATCGTGAATCTGACACTAACTTACGATTTCAAACATGTCTACGAGATTACGTCACGAAAATATTTGAAAATTACAAAAAATAATAAACCTTGTTTTTTAAAAGGGCCTCGCTAAAACAATAATCTTGAATAATAATTATTTTTTTTATAAAAATAAAACCGATGATACGGAACCGCGAAATCGATATATCTTTTCCAAAACAAATCACGTCTGATCGACAGCTTTATGTGGCTGTAAGTTTCTAAATCGTAATAAATTAGTTCTAGATATTGCTACTCAATTGCTGTTGGCGCTGGGAGCGCAGCAATAAGTGCATGTTAACAATCGGCGAACAAATAGCAATCCATTTTTAGATAATACGGATTTTTGACGTTAAGGGCCATGCGCCCGAAAAGTACCATAAAACAGTGACTTTCTGTAGCCTACTCCTCTGTAACGGCCAAGTTAATAGGTTTGATAAAAATATATGTTTATTAAAGATTCGTGAACAACATTAGCAACATTTGATTTTTTCGTGCTATCAATAATTATGACAAAAAAAAAAAAAAATTAGCAATTTCACAACTTTTCGCAACTTTTCCCTACTCCTTCGAAACGGCTTGGACCTTTAGAAACATTTTTACACATAAAAATTGGTGGTTAAATATTCTTCAAAGTGAACATTGCATATGTAAATAAATGTCTCGCAGAGAAAATGGATTTAAAGGGCTTTCCGGGCGCTGCTGACCGCAAATAAATGCACAGATTTGCGTACTGCCGCCTAGGCGAGTGAGAGAGTTGCGTCCACATAATTTCGGTCAGATGGTTCAAGGGACTATTCGCCTTAAGCGATTGCGATCATTGCGCAATTTTTGATGATCGCCTGCCGGACGGAGTTTATACAAAATACTCAGTGACATAATAATGCCTCAGATATTTTTTACCAGGCAATCTTAGGAACATTGTTTTGTAAGTATTCGATTATATTATCTTTTTTGAGGTGGGAAATCATTTTATTTATTTATTAAAACTTCATGCAACACACAGGTACAAAGGCGTACTTAATGTCTTAGGCATTCCCTACCAGTCAACCTAGGGTGGTGAAGAGAAAACCTGACAAGTGCACAAAAAAAACAACAACAAAAAATGGATTATTCAGAAAAATAAGGGTTCATCATTCAATGATGTCTTCTGCTCTAGGGGCCAGCGAGAGTATGTCAGACATTTAATGAAAAACAATCATCATCATCATTTCAGCCGATACACGTCCACTGTTGGACATAGGCCTCCCCTAAGCGTCGCCACATCGAACAAGACAAACAATGTGTTCTTCAATTACCCTCGGTTTCGAATTTTTAATCATGGACCAATTTTGACATTAAAGGAGAGGAGAAATATTGAAGCAAGACGGATTGGCGTATCTACGTATCTAGGGGTTTTTTCAGGGGGTACATGGCAATGCGTAATTTTATCCCCCCCTCCATTATACGCCTATGCGATATGTCATAGATATTATGCGAAAACAAAAAAAAAACAGGAACAAGGAAAAACTGGCCAAGTTCGAGTCTGACTTACACACGAAGAGTTCTATACTACAATATTAAATTTGAGCAAAAAAACGCCTACAAAATAACGATTCCTGTATATTTACTTCATTTTAATTTTATTATGTGTTGTTATAGCGGCAATACAAATACACAATTTGTGAAAATTTCAATCCTCTATCTTTAATGGTTCATGAGATACAGCCCGCAGACAGACGGACAGACAGTCAATCGGACGGACGAACAGTAGAGTCTTAGGTCCACGGACGCGTAGCTTCATTATTATACTCGTAGGTACGCTTGATGGTGGATGTACGCCTGCGTGAAGTTTACATAAAGTTGCCATCACGAATCTTGAACGCTCGGCGTCAGAGTGGGGATCGCTTTGCGCATTCCATACATTGGCGAGCCAATTGTCTTCGTTGTTACATACATGCAGCAACGCAGTAAACGAATGAGGAGTGACGTCTATGACGCGATGGCGCGGTCAGCCAATCACTGACACTCCCCACCCCCGCGTCGCACTTCGCACCACTAAAGAGACCGATTATTTGACTTCTGCGCAAGTGTTCAAGATCCGTTATGGCAACTGTACAAAACTACTTATAATAATAATAATAATAAGAAGGCAGTAGGTACTCCTCGATACGGCTCGCATTGTGAGGAAGTTCCTGTCTCTGGAGCCCTAACCACCGGTAGCTTGGACCCTGCTCCTGACATCGGTGGACTACTGTTTTTATATTTTTAAATGTTTTTTTTTTTTAATATATATTTGTTATAAAAAATATTTAAAAATATCAAAATATGTACTATAAGAAAAATAAAGGAAATAATAATAATAATAATTCTTTATTTCAGGCTACTATGGCCCATAAACACTATACATAAAATAATCTTAAAAATAATAAACTAATACATATGAATAATATCTACTTATTAATTAAACTATTGCACACGAAGTGACTGGGTCGTGTTCTGCTGCGAGGTCGGTATCCTTCCTCGAAATCGTCGATACACGACACCTTTCGGCCAAAACTCTCCTTTGAGGAAGGTGTCCAAATGATGAGTCGGCACCCGCACCACAAACTCGACTCTCAAAGTCCAGTTCGTCTTGACTCAAACATACTCCACGATCTCCTCAACCATCGTGGAGTGATGTAGCCTCGAAACATACAGCTTACTTATGAAACTGACAACGAAACGGCAACGACACAACCGACGGCACGATTTTGCGTCCGTGGATAAATGCCTTAGTTAATAGGGTCCCGTTTTCACTCTTTGATTACGGAACCCTAAAAAGCCGCGTAACTTTATCTGAGTCAAGGACAAGGAGACTGGAATGATTTATTAATAATATTATATTATGTATTCTGGGGGACGGGCGACAATTATGTACAACATAATGGCTATAGGAAAAAGCTCTTTGTTACATACTTATAATGAAACTAGCTTCTCCCAGCGGCTTTCCCTGAGCTAAAAATAAATTAAGAATGTATCTCATAAGCCGATTAGCAAGTCAAGAGGGCATTGTAAATTTTTTGAGTACGACTGACTGGCAGTTGCGGATTAAGGGTCCTGTATCAAATTTGACCACATGCCATTCGCGCATTTAATCCTTCTTCGTCAGTGTCCATTATGATACTTAAGGCCCAAGCGCCCGAAAAGTACAATAAAAAAGTAAAAAAAAAATTTTGTCTTTCTGTTTGTTTGTTCAGGCATTACGCAAAAACTACCGGTTCGATTACGATAAAACTTGTTATAATTATTCTTTAATATCCTGGGCACAAAACTGGGGTTTTATCCCGGAAATGTATAAACAATAAAAAACAAACTTAATTTTGCGGTTCGATCCCTAGACCCAATAACTGTACCAACCGCAAATAATAAGTTTGTCGTAGGTTACGTCACCCGCAGTGGATTTCACTGAGGGGCGCTGCACACGGCTAAGATACTATAATATATACAATATCGCTCGCCATACAATTCAATGGACACACGACGAAGATCCCTACTAATATTATAAATGGGAAAGTGTGTGTCTGTGTGTCAGTTTGTCCGTCTTTCACGGCAAAACGGAGTGACGAATTGACGTGATTTTTTAAGTGCAGATAGTTGAAGGGATGGAGAGTGACATAGGCTAATGTCATTAGATGATTTTCTCACAAAAAAAAACGCGAGCGAAGCCACGGACAAAAGCTAGTTCTAATCATAAAAGGTGTATCAACATGATATATTTATTTACAACTTAAAGCAACAAAATACATACATAATAAACTTAAATTAAAATATTTAAGTATGCTTAACCTAACTATACACACTAAGGGCTACTTCCTACTAAAATATGGCGTCATAAAATAAGTAATTTTTGCGCACTCTCCAAAATACATGTTACGAACAATAGAGCCACGCCTTGTTAAGAATTTCACATAACAGTTATTTTTATCAAAACCCAGACAACAAACACAGCAGCCGTCCATATGATACAGTTTTTTATAGATCTCTGAGAATATTTTTTTCATGACAATCTCAACAGAAATAGCGAGTTCATCATTCAGCTATAACTCATAAACGGCTCGTATAGTACAATTCACGAATGATGGCGGCCGTGAAGTTTGCGCAGAAGGCTGCGC
Source organism: Mythimna albipuncta (assembly GCA_929112965.1). Lineage (NCBI taxonomy): Eukaryota > Metazoa > Arthropoda > Insecta > Lepidoptera > Noctuidae > Mythimna > Mythimna albipuncta. The sequence goes on along the minus strand of OV815983.1, from coordinate 13,946,520 downwards.
AGTAACGTGTTTTAGGAACCAAATGATGTCGTGCGTGTGCGAGAAGAGTGTGGTATGCGGGAAAGTTCGCAAAGGCTAATTTCACGGCCGCCATCATTCGTGAATTGTACTGTACGTTTTGCGTGAGTCTTTTGTTTAAAGTCATTTGGGTGATGAAGTTTGAATGGTCAACGTTCGCAAAACAAGATCTGGGGCCGCAGGGTGCCCGTAGGCGCGGGCTTGCGGACGGCGAGCTATGGGTGGGTCGCTGTCCGACCGCCCGGTAACTGTCCGGACCGAGCCCAAGTCGTCGACGGCGCGCACTGTTCCCGCACGCCTCAAGGAGTTATCAGCAACAGCAGGGGCTCAGCTGGGTCGAAGCCTACAGGGGCCAGGGTTAGTTTTAAAAGATAGCTTGAGCCCCGGTATGAAGGCTTGAAGGAACGGATGGGTTTTTAGTCAGTAAGAGACTGACACTCTCCCGCTCCGCCCAAGAGCGGGGGATGTCATTGATGATTTTCCCACCATAAAAAAAAGGCCTCAAGGTGCTTTTCCACCAGAAATGTGCTATGCCACGATACTATGGACACGTTAGATATCCACTTATCATATTCATTGGTGCCCATAACTTAGCACTGGGGGAAACGGATTCAGCTAAGATTTTTTTTTTATTTATCATTTATACAAAGATTACAGGATTATTTAAGTTAAATAACAACCAAAAAACCACTAAGACACTTAAACCATATGTTGCAATATGTTAAAATTTCAACCTACCTACCCTATATAGCTCCATTCCTTTAACAGTTCAGTTTAGGTCGTCAAATGGATCGCAATAAGAGGTCGTGGTAGGATCTCAGGGCTTTGTTTTAATTTAAAAGTTTTACTAGAATGACTATGTTGAAGAATCTTATTAAGATCTTCAACATAGTCATTTTCAGACTACAGGAGTTAATCGATAAAGGTTTTATAGATCGCTGAAAATCTTTTTTCATGACAATTTTAACAGAAATAGGCATCATCTCATAACTCATAAACGGCTCGTACGTCTTTCGCGTCTTTTGTTTAAAAAGTCGTTCTACTGATGACGTTCGAAAGGTCAACTTTCGCAAAACAAGATTAGAGCTTTGTTTTCATTTTACAGTTTTAGTACGCAACTGTAAAACATAAAAAGATTCTTCAACGTAGTCATTTTTAGAGGACTAGAAGAGCTAATCGCCTACAATAAAAAAAGTATACCTTTCTATCTATTATTTCTTTCTATAATAAAAAAAAAATGAATAATAAAAAATATTATCTTTCTGTTATTTTATTTCTTCGTATGTTTATTGAAAAACGTCGTTTGATACACTTGGAAATTTGTCACTGCAGCTTTCGGCTCCAAATACAAAATATAATAACAAAATATTAATTCAGGTTTAAGCTCATACACATATTAGTAATTTAATCTGTTCTTTTTCTGTCAGTGGCTTATAGTAATTTACTAAGTAGTTATGTGTTTTCCTACCTCTTAGCCTTGAATGCCAATATTTCTAAAACTCATTTACATTCTTCACCGTTTCTTAAATTTATGAACTGCTTCTATTTGTTACGACATAGGTTCAATACGATATACGAAATCTCACAAATAGATAAGACTAGCTTTTGCCCGCGGCTTCGCCCGCGTGGCATTAAGTACTTAAGGAATCAGGATAAAAGGTAGCCTATGTTCTTTTCCATGTCAAAGGCTACATGCATGCCAAATTTCATCTAAATCCGTTCGGCCGTTTTTGCGTGATTAAGTAACAAACATCCAAACATTCACACTTTCGCATTTATAATATTAGTTAGGATATACACAATATGTAGATGGATGTAGAGGGAGAGGAAGGCCGAAAAAAAGATGGATGGATTGTGTGAAAAGTGATATGAAAGAAAAGGGAATTAGTGATAGTTTGACGGGTGACAGGACAGAATGGAAGAAGAAAACGTGTTGCGCTGACCCCAAGTAATATGGGATAAGGGCAGGAAGAAGAAGAAGTTAGGATATACACCGTGTCTTTGTTATCGACGCACAAACAGATACCATGGATCCAGTATATGATCCCGGACACACCAGTGGTTTTCTATTTTGATAAAAATTATGCAGATGACATCCCCCGCCCTTGTGCGGAGCGGGAGATAGCGTCAGACTTTAACTGACTAAAAAACCCATCCTGTTCCTTTGTTGTCTTTCATACGAAGACGCCCCAGCGGTGGATTTTTTTGTGGGTTTTTCGTGTATTTTTTAAATCTTTACTTTTTTTATATTCTAATTGTACAAAACCGTTACGCTAACATTTTAAGTGAAAAAATATGAATTAAGAAATTACTTTTAAAACTAAAAATATCATCGAGGTTGATTAAAATAACGATTTTATCAAACACGATGACTTTCTAATCATTTGATTGTTATTAAAAAATAATTAAATAATTAACATTTTTCACTAAAAAATATTCTCCAGATTGATTAAAATAGCTATTATAAATAGTTTAAATTCAATAAGTAAATTTTTTTTCTTATTAGGAAAAAATTTCCACCAATGTGGGGTCCAGAATCATGTACTGGATCCGTAGTATTTGTTTGCAAGTGCGTCGATGTCAATGATAGTGTTTATGTAGTCTAGTAATTACAATAATTAAATTTACGTAAAAAAAAATAATGTACAGTCAACAAAAGAGATAAGTAAGCAGGGTCGTCACATACAATTGAAGTTTTCATGGGAACCGGTGAACAATACCGGTAATACTAAAAGCGTAAAATATCAATGTCGATATAGGCCATTTTATTTTTGCTGCAGTAATATGGAGAGATGGTATACACATTGAAACTGGTAACTGATAAAGTGATAATACAATATTTGTATTATTTAGAACCCATATTTTGGTTTTGGGATTCTACGCATAATAAAACTAGGGCAGGAAAAACATAGGAAAGGGTTAAAGGGACGCCCGCGCTTCTAGTGTTAATGAATGTTGAATAAAAGATGCTTTTCCACTCGCCTATCGTTAACATCGAGAATAGTTTAAAAGCTTGCTACTTTTTCTAACGCAATTTAAAGCGATGTTCGACGAAAAGGCAAGGCTAAAATAGAGAGATAACGCCCGAAAACTCTGTTAGCATTAGGTAATTCCGTGATTTACTCGAATATTTTACAAAACTCGTTCCAGGAAAAACGTGACTTTTTTAAACCCCTAAAAGTTTTTGAAAAAAAAAAACTTCTTCACTTAGAATCTGGATAAAATTTGCAAGGCTTTTTATTGTCATATTTTTTTTTTTTTTGACTTTTTAATTTTTGAGTAATTTATCAAGTATGAGTGTTTATCAAGTGTGTGCATGCAAAATATCAGAGATCTTTACTAGATTAGTTTTACACAAATTTATAAATTGATTTCAATAGAAGCCTCGATAACATCCACAAGATACTGTGTTTCCAAAATATCTAAAGAAAAATGAGAAATAACGTCACAACCGCGTAAGAGCTGTATGAAAAACAGTGAAAATGTATGTCAAGTGCATCCCCTTAACTACGAATTTAATATGTTTCATTCATATCCATCGATCGGTTTTCATGAAAACATTAACTAAATCAGATGACCCTGGTAACGTATCACCTATGTTGACTATATCTGCACAAAATACGTAGGAGCAAAACAAATGTAGTATTTTTGACAGCTGATTATATCTCTCCGTCAGTCAAATGAGTAAACTTCGCATACGCGTTGATTCCGGGATTTATGCCAATGATAACAACACAATAATGCATCGTTATCACGGTTGCACAGTCTAATATTATCTCCCAATCAAGACTCACGCTATCAATATAATGGAGCTTTTCGAATTCAAAAAGTAGCCTACACAGATTTTCAGAGCTCTTGAAAATTCCCAAAATCACGACTACGTCAGACGTAATCTCTTTATTCATTACAGCAGCTAAAATTCTAATAGAATCCAATGTTTTTGGCACCAAAAGCTAAAAGCTCATCTCAATAGATTAACACGATTTGCTAAAAAACAGAATAACGCTAAAACGAAGGTTATACAATTGGCTTACCTAAACGTATACAAATTCCTCTGGATAAACAAATCCAGTAATGCAAAACAAATCACTTTTTTCTCTTCATCACAAACACGATATCAGTTAGTAACCATTTGTCCCAAAAAAAAAACCTAAAAAATTCGTCACCAAAATATGGAAAACACAACACTGCCACTGCACACACCACTATTTTTTAGCATTGTACACAAAAAAAAATAAAAACTTCGGTAATTTTTTTGTATTTTTGTCGTTTTTTTTCGGGTTTTCTCGTGTAAAAATTGGGGTGAATTTATTTATAAGTATTTTCGCGGACGGCCCGGAGCGCGGCCGAGCCAGCGTACCTCGGAATTCGGATTTAGGTTAGAAATGGCGGGTTATGGCGCCACTCACACATGCGCACTAGTGCACGGACAGAGGCAAAGATTATGAAAGTTTCAGATGAGATAACGTTTTGAAGTGGTTTTGTATGTATGTATGTTTGAGTGCTGGGGTGATGTTTAGGTAAAATTTGTAAAGAAATACGAATTACTAGCTGTGCTTCGTGGTTTTATGATGAAGATGATGCCTTTCGATACATGGCCTATCCAATACTAGAAGAGTTTTTCAATTCGAACCAGTAGTTCGATAGATTAGTGCGTCTAAACAAACAAACAAACCAATCAGCTTTATAATATTTATTATCATGATGAAGATAAAAGAAGGTTGGTACAGGTTTTTCTAATTAACGATTTGTGTTGTTCTAATTGACACAATAAGAGAATTGAGTAGGTATATGCAATTAGATTTACGTATGAATTTTATAGTAGGTAGTTTATATGTCATCATCAGCCTTTTTAATGTTCCCACTGCTGGGACTCAGGCCTCCTATCTAGGAGAGGGAATGCGCCGTAATCCACTACGCGGGTCCAGTGCGGGTTCGTGAATGTCACATGTCGAATTTTTGGTACTAGGACATGGCGTTTTCCTCACTATGTTTTCCTTCGCCGTTTTGAGAGCAGTGATGAAATAAATTACACAAAGTAATGAGTCTGGCTGGGTTTGAACCCGCCGCTTACAATTCGTAAGTCGGGGCCATCACCATTCAGCCACCATTGCTGCAGTTTATGTAACTAGGGGATAAATCCACTGCTTTATCCATTTATGCTTTATGTTTCATTTTTATATTTTTTAAGTGGCGGGTGGCATATTGAATTTCAACCGGAGCGAAGGCTAGTAAGGTTAAATCTTGAACACAGTGAGGGATCTATGTAAGTAACTTCCGAGCACAGCGAGGGAGTTAATGAAGAAACCAAAAGAAAGTTAGAAAATCAAGCCGCCCAAGACAAAGATAGCTCAAATAAAAAAAATCAATTCAAAACATTTTTATTTCACATAGGCCTACATGGGTACTTATAAAACGTCAGAAACTAGTGCACCCATCTACAGACAGACCTCGATAAGTAATAATGTGCAATCTATGATTTAATATAATAATGATGACAATAATTAATTAAACATGATATAATATTTACTATACATATAAATAAAATTGGAGTGTCGGTTTGTAATATTGAAATAATTGCTTTTTACTACATGCACATGAATACCTATACGGTACATACACCAAAATACCTTTTTTTACAAAAAAAAATTATTATTGTTAGGCTTGCGTTTGACCACCATCTCAAGTGATGGTAAGCGATAATGTGGTCGACGATGGAGCACGCTTGCCTAGAAGTAACCTATTCACTCTTGACTTAAAGACTCCTAAGTTGTAGCTATCAGGAAACACAGACTCCGGCAAGGAATTCCACTCCTTGGCTGTACGCATAATAAATGTGTTCTGAAACCGCTTTGTGCGTATGGGTGGGAGGTTTACCATGACATTTTTGTCTGTCTGTCTGTTTGTCCAGGCTAATCTCTGAAATGGCTGGACCGATTTTGATTTTTTGGCTTTGATTTGGCTTTGATTGGCTTTGACTTTGATTTTTTGGCAGTTAGCTGATGTAATAAGGAGTAACATAGGCTACTTTTATTTTAGAAATCATAAATTCAAAATCCTGTAGTCCACGCGAACGAAGTCGCGGGCACAGCTAGTATATAACATAATTCTCTCTACCACCGAACATCGGAACCCCGTTAAGTACCTATGCTAAGCAACAATACTAACTAACACCAACACACAAACTATATTCGGGTTTAAAAATATTTTGTTCAGAATCAGTAAATGAATTGACTCCAATAGTTTTTACATCATGTTGTATTTTTTCCAAAACTATTTAAAAAGGTCATAAGTTGGACACCATCGACATTAAGCATAACACAGGTCTCGGCAGGTCATAGGGGGCATTAGGCGCCAGCGCACAGTGGGGTGGAAGTGCTACCCCTCAGTAGCCTGGATAGCCTGGCGACTATGTATTTCTGCTGACATAACAAGCTTATAACTGATTTGTCGTGTTACAGTTTTGAAATTTAGTACAAAGATTGTTTACATAAAAATACTGACAAGTGGTTCGGGTTTCGCATATAATGTTGTATACCCATCTACACACTACACCAACTCTATGTCTCCTCACGCACACTACGCCGCGTCTTCTGGCAGACTCAGCGGCGTTTACGTAGATCGCCGCACTCTGCTGGTACTGAAAATACTCGTAGTCAATCCGGCACTCTGTAGACTTCGGATTACTATTGTAACTCACCCTCCAGTTCCACTTCTACTCTGATACTGGAGAAAAAAGTGAGAACTTTGTGAGTTCTTTACTACAGTCTGAGAAGTCACGAACTCATGCGTTGGTAAAGTGAGTGATAAAGATACGACATTTGTGTGAGAAATTAATACCAAAAAAACTTTTTACAAAAAAAAAATAACACTAAAAAGTGTATAATAACTTCAAGAGTCGTTGAGAGTTGTTTTTTTTTTTTTGTATTGAAGGCTGTTCTATTTTTGACGTGACAACGTCTTATAAATTGGTTTGCCGGGTGACACTTCAAGAAACTGCGTTACGCTCCGCTCACGTTATGCGCTCACAATGAGAGCGAGTGAGAGGCACGCGTCCCTTCCACTCGGGCATGGTTAGCCCGCCTAAGAGCGAGAGAGACAGACATAAAAAGTGAAATAATTCTTTGTATAAATAAATGTTTTAAATTGTTACTATTATTTCATCCTTCTTCCTACTATACGAATGAATATTCACATTAAAATTATTTTACCACTCAAAGTCGTTGTCACGTAAAACTTTCGCCCGTATACCGAATTACCGACTTTACAGGCAACCAATTTTTTTGTTATAGTTTTTTTTTAAACATATCCACACCACACACCCTCCTGGCCTTACTGTCCTAACTAGCAAATGATGTTTTTCCAGGGCAACCGTTTTTCGTTCGGGCGTTAAAATCATGTGTCTGTAGTTGCGTTAGCTGTAGCTTTATTAATGAATCAATAAGTGTTTTATATTGCTCTTGGCTTATTATTTAAGTTAGTAGTGGTCTTAAATCCCTAAGATACGAAGGTAGTAAGGGTATTTTATGTATGTATATGTTTATAATAAAAGAACTAGTAAAAACAAAATTAAGCCCACTTGACGCACTGTGCTAAATTTTCGAGCTTGATTTGCATACGATCTCATTCTTCTTGCATTCTAAATTCTATTAACTCTGATTTTCTTCATAAACTAGCCGATATACTAAAATTTTCAAGATCGCTTCGCTCTTGTAAAAAAACTGCTATGTGCTTGGTTATTGTTCAGATTTTTCGTTCATTTTATTTTGTTGCACTAATTGTTATTTTACACAAATCATCAAATGGAACTAAACTGAGCACTCACGAGCTTTTTTATAAATCCACGCCTTTGGGTGCGCTTTCCTTAGATAGCTATCAAATGACATTCCCACTCGCTTCATTCAGAACGGGACCCCTCCCACTCCTGAGTGGAGCAAGAATCATGATTACACACTTCATACAAAAGATACCTATAAATCTCACTCTGTTCTCACTCCTACAAGAGCGACAATCTTTCGACTACCACTAGTACCTCGCCGCCGTGACGTATGACGTAGTGATTCAGTGCACACGTGACGGACACTGACAGATCGCGGCACTCACATTTATCACGAAAGTAACGACACATGTAGTTAGCAGTGATACAATAATCATGGACTAAAGTAGTTAAAGTGAGTAGTGGTGGTTGAATAGTAATGGACTTACGATTTGTAGGTTCCCACCGCGATCTAGCACCAGACTCTTACTGACTAAAAAACCCACCCCGTTCCTTCAAGCCTTCATACCGGGGCTCGAGTTCTCTTTTGGATAACCCTGGCCCCAGTAGGCTTCGACCCAGCTGGGCCCCTGCTGTTGCTGACAACTCCTTGAGGCGCGCGGGAACAGTGCGCGCCGTCGACGACTTGGGCTTGGTCCGGACAGTTACCGGACGGCCGGACAGCGAGCTACTCATTGCTCACTGTCCGAAGACCGCTCACTGTCCACAAGCCACCCACCGCGACCTACAAATCGTAAATCGGTGCCAGATAAAACCAACCAGGCGTATTACTTTGTGTAATTTTTTTCATCACCACTGCTCATAAGAAGGGTAAAGGATCCTAGAAACAAAAATTTGAAGACGTGTGACATCCACCAAGCCGCACTGGGCCTGCGTATTGGATTAGGTTTTAAAAAACACTTTTACCCGTCAATTTTTTTTTTTTTTGTCAGTTTCAACTGGATGAGGCCGCTGTTTCCTAGCTGACTACCCTGAGAAGAAACACCAACACAAACTCAGGGGTCAAAGTCTCTTTCAAAGTCAGTAATGGTCAAAAGCGATCACGGCCTATTCTCTCTCCTAGAGAGGAATCCTGAGTCTCAAAGTAATGGGAACATTAAAAAGACTGATTATATCAAAGCAATTAAAAAGAAATTCTCAACTGATATAATTTAATCTAATTTCCTTTCTAGAGTTTCCTAGCGTGATCGCATTGGGAATAAAGATATACGCAGGAGAATCAAAGTAGCCAACATAGCCGGAAGAATCGCCAAACTTATGTGGCAGTGGGCAGGGCGAGCTACCCTTTGCTCGCCGTCCACCCAAGCCCACGCCTACGGTGACTGGAAATCGAGTTCGGGAAACCGGACGCTGCGTGAGGAAATCGGGCACCTCCTTCGCTAGTATTCTGCTTCGGAAATTTGGTAGAGAAGAGGGAAAACTAGAAAACCATGGATATGGTTAGAAGATACTGCGATACTGTCTTCTAATAAAAAAGCCACAACAGTCATCAAAAAATTCAAATCGGCAAAGTGCTATCAAAACAGGGAGAGGTTTATGATTGATTTTTATGATGAGGGGAACTTGTAACGATCCAATGAAGTTTTTTTATACGGTCTTCGTGTCAATGTCAAGATTGAAAGCCCTGTCAAAAAGTCATTTATTTGTCAAAATATGTGTAGCAAATTTTGTCCATATTCATTTTGAGACCCATTCTTTTTGAAGCTCTATTGAGGTCATTGAGCATTGTTCAGTAGCCCGATTCACGTAATGAAAACCGTAACGATATCGTAGCGATTTAGTCGTTTAGACCATATTCGTCCGTATTCACATCCATCAATCGAGTTTGAACGACACCGATTTTATAGTCGTTTGAAATTCGTCGATTTAAAAAAAACCATCTGTATTACATTATCCTGGTAGAATACTTATTAATGTAACTGGAAATAAGTTGATAGATCGTGAATACCGCTTTTGGATAGGACTTCGATCGAACAACTATAAAACTTCAACGATATTTGGCTTGTTTGATTTTACGTGAATCAGGCTACAGAGCTCTTCCGTAGTCTCAGCCATGACTACTATGTCGTCGGCAAACCGAAGGTGAGTGATATACCCGCCATTGACGTTAATCCCTAGTCCACTCCAGTCCTGGGGCCATATTATGACCTCTTAAAACCATCATGTTTTCGGTGTGAAAAAGAGACGGAGCTATACAGGACGAATAGCACTATCCTTTTCTCACACAGAAAACATGATGGTTTTAAGATGTCATAATACGGCCGCAGAACCTTGAAGACATCCTCTATTGCGGCCGTGAACAGGCTGAACGCGGGAAAAGTCATGGGATGAATTCCCACCTTAAAAAAAAACATAATATGAACTCGGCTTTACTAGCATAATCATATTCTTTATTAATAAAACATTTATGATATATTTGGTAGACTATAAAACTTTATGGTTTGTTTATAATAATGTAACTCTTGATGCGCAGTCTTTTGTTTCGTGAAATATTTATAGCTATTAGTTTGAACAGATACAACACGTCAGCCATATTAATCTATTGTGTTATAATCATGAAAGTAACTGCACATGGCTTTTACAGGATATTGTGAATCAATCAATATTTGGCATATTATTAGTAGGTGAGTATTATTGCAGTCCACAGTTGGGCAAGGCTCTTTGAGTCGTGGGTAGGGCACTTCTAGGTAAGCGCGCTTCATCGTAGCTTTCCATCAGGGTTGCTATTCTCTAAGAAAACAGCCTTGAACGCAGCGCTGGCAGTACATTGAATTAACCAAAATTTTCTTTTTGTGCGCCTACCATATTGTCTCTTCGCCACCCTAGGTTGACTGGTAGAGAATGCCTAAGGCATTAAGTCCGCCTATGTACTTTGTGTTGCATGAACATTAAATATATAAATTAACAATCCAATGTAAAGGAGCATTGGGTTTTTAATCCAATGTACTGCGCTGTTGACTCGTCGCTACGGGCAGCGCTGCGCTCAAGGCTGTTTTCTTAGAGAATAGCACCGCGGTAAGAATGGTGAGATAGTGGTCAAGCTTCAAGCAAGAACCTATCAGCAATAAAAAAATAACCCTTTAAGGATTATTCTGTTGTCCGTTCGTCCGTCCGTCAGTCTGTATGTCTGTCTAAACCCTTTATCTCGGGAACGCGTAGAAGTCATCATCTTCCTGCCCTAGTCCCATTTTATTTGGGGTCGGCGCAACACGTTTTTTTCTTCCATTCTGTCCTGTCACTCGTCACGCTATTACAAACTCCCTTTTCTTTCATATCGCTTCTCACACAATCCATCCATCTAGGTAGAGGTATCGAGATAAAATTAAAATCATATATACAGGTCTGCGTTCCCTTGAAGCTGTGAAAAATTAAACTCCTGAGTTAACGAAAAAAACAAGATACGACGTTGATATCGCACAAAAGTATATTTTCGATACTCTCAAGGGAATCAAAATTCTTAGGGTAGGTACTTCCCGTTGACCTGAATCCTGAAATTTGGCATGAAGCAAGATCTCGTAGCACAAGTACCTATAAGAAAAAATCTGTAAACTGTTTTGTAGTTACGTCACAAAAAAAACTTTTTTGCTATTCGGAAAAATCTTCGTAACTCAATTCGGAAATTGAACTGTTTTCATGGATAAGTTTGTACGGAACCCTCAGTGCACAAGTACGACTCGCACTTGCCCAGTTTTATATTATTTATAGTCTCACGTTTGACCACTAACTCAGCTGATGGGAAGCGATAATGTGGCTGACGATGGAGCACGCTTGCCTGGAAGTAACCTATTCACTCTTGACTTAAAACCCCTAGGTTGTAGCCTATCAGGAAATACAGACTCTGCCTGGGAATTCCACATCTTAGATGTACTCATAATGAATGTGTTCATAAAACGCTTTGTAGGTATGTATGGGTGATATGTACCATCAAAGACACTTCCGCCTTTTTATTATGGTGGGAAAAAATCATGCATTGACATCCCCCACCCTTGGGCGGAGCGGGAGATAGTTTCAGACTCTTACTAACTAAAAGACCCACCCCGTTCCTTCTAGCCTTCATACCGGGGCTCGAGCGCCCTTTCGGATAACCCTGACCCCATGCTTCGACCCGGCTGGGTCCCTGCTGTTGCTGACAACTCCTTGAGGCGCGCGGGAACAGTGCGCGCCGTCGACGACTTGGGCTTGGTCCGGACAGTTACCCGACGGCCGGACGCGAGCTACCCATTGCAGTGAGATGTACCATCAAAGACACTTCCGCCTGACCACCGCTAAGTTCATTTTTTCTTGCATTCGAAACGAAAATTTCAAAGGGTTTGGTTTGGCGCCGTGACTCAGGATTCAAGCAAAAATATTTAGAAGTGATCAGGCAGATTCAGAAATGATCGCGATGGTACAGGCATTTATTTACTTACACATGACTTACACTTTGTTTAGGTACCTATGTAGTAATAAACATGGACTTTTACTTATACTTTTTCAAAAGTTACATCACACAAAAACACAAACTAGTGGAGTTTTGATGACCTAACAGACTTAAATCAGCTGCAAATTGCATTATGGGATGCTTATAAATTAACCGGGATGTAAAAAGTAAAAATAACACGATTTGTTTACAAGTAAACTCACGAAAGAACGTTTACAATTGTTTACAATACACAATTTATGTTGCGGTTTGGTTGACTGCATTACGACACAGCCGATCCATTAAAATTAACGTCGTAAATATATTTTCCTGTTTTACAATGATTGCTGACTTATTTTTAATTAAACGTTTTAAGATTAAATGGAAATTGCAGAGGATATCGAGACTTCAATTGATAACACTTGTGGAAAAAATCGAAATAGCATCACTGATTAAACACGACATCTTTGAATCTATAACACCTACAAACTTAAGTTCGAGAGGTACCTGCACCAGATTCGTGCGAAGGTGACGCCCGGGTCGGGTGTCGCCACTGTGTGCACTGCCCGGAGGACACGGTGGAGCACGCGGTTGAGGTGTGCCCCGCTTGGGCAGAACATCGCACTATCCTTGTAGGGGCGGTCGGTGGCAGCGAACTCTCGCACCGGGCCTTGGTACAGGCCATGGTCTGGAGCGAGAAGGAGTGGCAGGCGGTCGCCTCCTTATGCGAAGCGGTAATGCTAGCAAAGGAGGGGGCCGCACGCGTGAGGCAAGGGTGCTCACGCCCCAGCCGCCGCCAGGAATCTGATCCCGACTTCTGGCCACCGTAGGCGTGGGCTTGCGGACGGCGAGCAATAGGAAGCCGTCTGACCGTCCGGTTAGTGTCCGGACCGAACCCAAGACGTCGACGGCGCTTATTGTTCTACGAGCGCCTCACGGAATTGTCAATAAACCGTAGGGGCCAAGGGTTTGTTTCTAAAAATCTACTTTGGTACGTGCAGGAAGAACTATGCGTATCAGTTTGTACAAGTAAATTTCTCGTATCGTGAATCGATCATGGTTTCTTTAGAAAAAAAAAAATCCTTACGCTCAACGTATAAAGAGATAAAATTTAATAGAGCGCCATCTAGTATACATTGCTATTACTATGGCAATAGAAACAAACCTTTAAATTTTACACAGCGCCATCTAGTTAACTTTATAGAAACTACGGCGTCAGTTTAAACGCGCGAACTATCTTGATCATTGCAGGGAAATAGTAACAGTATTCGTAAAGAGATGGTGCTAGCTATGCAAAAGATGAAAAGTTTGCTGAAAAATAGAATCATGAAAAGTGAAAATGATAAAGATACAGATCCTGTGCTGGTCGAATATGATTGATAGCAAATTTTCGAAATATTCATCATTTCTATAGCAAAACCACGATCAAATAGTATCACGACTTCATGAAAATAATATTCTATGCCAGATAGATTTTAAAAAAACCGGCCAAGTGCGAGTCGGACTCGCCCATGAAGGGTTCCGTAGCAGCAAGTAACATAATATAAAAGTTCTTGTAATGTGTTGTAACTTTGATCGATGTTTTAATAATAGTGTATTTTTTTCGATTTATGGCGCATTAAAAAAAACTACTTACTAGATTTCGTTCAAACTTATTTTCGTTGGTAGTTTTTATAGTAATGTACATCATATATTTTTTTTAGTTTTATCATTCTCTTATTTTAGAAGTTAGAGGGGGGGGACACACATTTTACCACTTTGGAAGTGTCTCTCGCGCAAACTATTCAGTTTAGAAAAAAATGATATTAGAAACCTCAGTATCATTTTTGAAGACCTATCCATAGATACCCCACTCGCATGGGTTTGATGAAAAAAAAATTTTTAAGTTTCAGTTCTATGTATGGGAGACCCCCAAAATTTATTTCTTTTTTTCTATTTTTGTGTGAAAATCTTAATGCGGTTCACAGAATACATCTACTTACAAAGTTTCAACAGTAGGTATAGCTCTTATAGTTTCGGAAAAAAGTGGCTGTGACATACGGACGGACAGACAGACAGACATGACGAATCTATAAGGGTTCCGTTTTTTGCCATTTGGCTACGGAACCCTAAAAAGGCTTTCCCAAGCTTTACCAGTCCCTCAAGGTAATAAATACTTACTAATGATCTAGAGAACGACCCGAAAAATGACTAAATGCGAGAAGCACAGGAAATAAAGCCAATTTATTTCCCCCATACTCATCCATCATCTCTCACAACAATTTAGGTCAACACCTATATTTACATTGTACTCTAGTGACCCGCCATTTTATTTCCCAATAGATTAAGCTGCTGCAATAGAGCATAAAAAAAGAATCCAAGTTTTCCCATGACATGGAAAACGAGGTCGCCATTGCAGCGTCAGATTAATGATCGAGCTGGTTGTAAAAAGACGATTCTACCTCGATATAGTTGAATGACTCGCCACTCGCATCTCAATTAGCTAGGTACAGATTTTAAACAGAAACAAAATAAAATCTCTTGAGTCTCTCCTTTTCTTTGAAAAAGGTAAATAATATCTATTTATCTACTTCAAAACTTTACAAATATCTGTACAGGTTTTCAGGTTACTTTTTTTTTGTAGGCGAAAAAATCATATTATGACAGCTTTCGCTTTTGAGCGGAGCGAGAGGATGTGTCAAGCTTTTACTGACTAAAAACCCACTCCTGTTAGAAAGAAAGAAAGACATTTCCGTCCGTTCATTTCTCAATTCCTTCGTTTCCTTTCATACCAGGGCCGAATCTTCCTTTCAGAAGCAAACCCTTGGCCCCAGTAGGCGTCGCCCCTGTTGGGCCCCTCCGCTTGGTTTCAGAATCGCAAAAATTTTTTTTTTTTGTCGTAACCAAAAAATTTTCTTACTGTTTTCAGATTTAATTAGGTACCTACCTGTTCTATAAGACCTTGCTTTATACCCACAATTCTAGGTCAACGGGAAGTGCCCTATGAATTTTGAGTGTCGAAATATACCTACGTTTTTTGCGACTTAAACGGCTGCATCTTTTTTTTTCGTTAACTTAGAAGTTTGATTTTTTCGCAGATGGCAAGGGACTACAGACCTGAGTATATGGTTTTAATTTCTACTTGATACCTTTATGCGTTCCTGAGATAAAGGGTCTTGACAGACGGACAGATGGCCAACAAAGTGATCTCACAAGGGTTCCGTTTTTTCCTATTGAGGTACGGAACCCTCAAAGGAGGAGGCCGAACACATCAGGCAACGGCGTCCTCGCCGCCACCGCCGGGATTCTGATCCCGATTTCCGGCCAACGTAGGCACGGGCTTGCGGACAGTGAGCAATGGGTAGCTCGCTGTCCGGCCGTCCGGTAACTGTCCGGACCAAGCCCACGTCGTCGACGGCGCGCACTGTTCCCGCGCGCCTCAAGGAATTGTCAGCAACAGCAGAGACCCAGCCGGGTCGAAGCCTACTGGGGCCAGGGTTATCCGAAAGGGTGCTCGAGACCCGGTATAAAGGTTAGAAGGAACGGGGTGAGTCTTTTAGTCAGTAAGAGTCTGACACTATCTCCCGCTTCGCCCACCATAAAAAAAAATGTACGAAACCCTTCCATTAGTCATGCACGCACACCAGTCATCAGAGTAAATAAACTCAAGAAATAGAAGAGTTGATTGTTAAATAATATTATTTATTCAAAACTTTCAAATGTGACTTGAAAATCACTTCTTCTTCTTCCTACCGTATCGATGGCAAAACTAGTTAAACTCCTTGCCTGGCCCAGAATTCGGCCATGGCAATGCCGTCCGCTGATGCTGTCATCAGGTCCCTACGTGAGGCAACAGGGTACGTGACGCAGGACGGAAGGTGGGACATGGTCTGCGGAGAGACGCCGCACACTCACTGAAAATCGCTGTCTTAATAATTTCTGAAAAATATTTTCCTCTCAGCCTTTTCTTGTAATATTTACGATGCACGAGCTTTGGTGTTGGCTTTCATAATAAATTTTAAAAACGTCAAGCGTTCTCTTCTTTTGAGATAGCGAAGTTTTTATCTTATAAAGTAGTTGTTCTTTGTCTTAACTAAAGTTTAAGCAGTTAAGGGTAGTTAGTAAAATTTTCAAACTATTTTTAAACGTTTGGTTTTATAGGTTTGTTTTTTTTTTAACTTGTTTTTGCTACTGGCGTCGCTCATCTCCTTATGACACTTGGTGGTAAAGTTGTTGGTGAAAGAATTTTTTAAATCGGTCCAAGTCCAACCGAAAAAACCGGCCAAGTGCGAGTCGGACTCGCCCATGAAGGGTTCCGTAGCAGCAAGTAACATAATATAAAAGTTCTTGTAATGTGTTGTAACTTTGATCGATGTTTTAATAATATAGTATTTTTTTCGATTTATGACGCATTATAAAAAAACTACTTACTAGATTTCGTTCAAACCAATTTTCGCTGGTAGTTTTTATAGTAATGTACATCATATATTTTTTTTAGTTTTATCATTCTCTTATTTTAGAAGTTAGAGGGGGGGGACACACATTTTACCACTTTGGAAGTGTCTCTCGCGCAAACTATTGAGTTTAGAAAAAAATGATATTAGAAACTTCAGTATCATTTTTGAAGGACTATCCATAGATACCCCACACGCATGGGTTTGATGAAAAAAAAATTTTTGAGTTTCAGTTCTATGTATGGGGACCCCCAAAATTTATTGTTTTTTTTCTATTTTTGTGTGAAAATCTTAATGCGGTTCACATAATACATCTACTTACAAAGTTTCAACAGTATAGCTCTTATAGTTTCGGAAAAAAGTGGTTGTGACATACGGACGGACAGACAGACAGACAGACAGACAGACAGACATGACGAATCTATAAGGGTTCCGTTTTTTGCCATTTGGCTACGGAACCCTAAAAAGTCGGTCGTTAGGTCGGTATTTTTTAAATGTTTAAGTTTTCAATACTTGTGTGTTAATTGTGTGCCAAATAAACATGTTTTTTCTTACAGTAGTTTTTGAGTCTGTTGAATAAAAACTAAAGTATAAACATGCAAAAGGAAAAATCTTTCCACTTTATAATATTAGTACAGGTAGAGTCTGATGACTCTATCTTCAATGAGAATCGAGATTTAATCCTCATGTTTAAAATTAAGACTCCGGTATTTAAGAGGAGATTATTATCAACTCTATTTTACTTGCTGCCACAAACTTAACGGACATCATAGCATACTCAGCTTTTTAATGTTCCCACTGCTGGGACTCAGGCCTCCTCTCTAGAAGAGGGAATGGACCGTAATCCACCACGTGGGCCCAGTGCGAGTTGGTGGATGTCACATGTCTTCGATTTTTTGGTTCTAGGACGAGCCCGCTTCCTCACGATGTTTTGTTTCACCATTTTGAGAGCAGTGGTGATGAAATAAATTACATTAAAGTAATGCGCCTGGCTGGGTTTGAACCCGCGATCTACGACTTGTAAGTCTGGACATTCACATGTATTAAATATATTCATTGGTTTAAAAATCGCGTGTGTCGTACGGGAACCCCTTTTAAATATTAATTTTATTCTGTTTTAGTACCTATTTGTTATTTATTATAATGGCAACAGGAATACATTATTATAAAATGAGATACAGTCTGACAGACGGACAGACAGACGGACCGACAGCTGAGTCTTAGTAATAGAGTTCGTCCTTTGGATAAGGATCCTTAAAAACTTAGTGCTTTTAAGGTTCCGTACCTCAAAAAGAAAAAATCGGAACCCTTACAGGCTCACTTTGATGTCCCTGTCCGTCCGTCTGTCTGTCAAGACCCTTTATCTCGGGAACGCGTGGAGGTATCGAGTTTGAATTAAAACCATATAATACTCAAGTCTACGGACTTTTGAAGCTGTAAAAAAATCAAACTTGTAAGATACTTCGGTATATAGAGTGACTGGTAATTAGTGTACGATACTTAAACACGTGATTGTGCTCATGATTTACTATGGGAACGAACCTGAAAACGCGAAAAAAAAATCAACTGTTCAGTACATTAAAGTACATTTATGTTTGCCTAATGTAGTGAACAGCTGATATTTTTTTCGCTATTTCGGCTTTGCTCCCATAATAAAAATTTTTGGTTATCATAAGCACAATCACGTGTTTAAGTATCGTACACTAATTACCAGTCACCCTATATGTAGCAAAAACTTACATTTCGACACTCAAAGAGATTTATATAGTCATTGCTGTCGAGGAAACCAAAATTCATAAAGTAATTCCTGTTTATCCAGAATCCTGAAATTTG
Source organism: Mythimna albipuncta (assembly GCA_929112965.1). Taxonomy (NCBI): domain Eukaryota; kingdom Metazoa; phylum Arthropoda; class Insecta; order Lepidoptera; family Noctuidae; genus Mythimna; species Mythimna albipuncta. The sequence goes on along the minus strand of OV815983.1, from coordinate 13,928,060 downwards.
GCATAAAGCAAGGTCGCATAGCACAAATATATAAATAATCTAAAAACGGTAAAGTTGTAGTTATATCACATTTTTTTTTTTTTTGCGATACTGAAATATTTCCAATCCATTACGGAATTGAACTATTTACACAGGTAGGTTTGTAAGGAACTCTCAGGGCAGGACAACCAACTCGCACTTGGCCAGTTTTTTTTTTCACATTGACGTCGGTTATATTTTTTACAAAAGGTTTTTATAGCAAGTAAAGTTACGTAACACCAACGCTCTATTAGCGGTTCAGTTGACTGAAAACTAAAGGTCAATGACACGTCAAAATCGATCTTTTCAATGTCAAATTTTCTTCAAGCTTACACGTTCTTATAGCCTTTTGAACTATAGGCGACTAACCTAGGCAGCCTAGTTAGAAACTAGAAAATAAAGCTATATATACGACCGGCAAGCGGGAGCGGGACGGCAAGCTGGGCGGACATCGGTACAACCGGCACGGATCTTGAGCGCTGGCTTCAAGTTGCGCAGAAGTCAAATATTCGGTCTCTTTAGTGGTGCGAAGTGAGACGCGGGGGCGGAGAGTGTCAGTGATTGGCTCGCCGCGCCATTGCGTCATGATTCGTTCCCCGCGTTTGCTGCATGTATCTAACAACGACGACGATTGGCTCGCCGACGCTCGACGATCCCCACTCTGACGCCGAGCGCTCAAGATACTTGCCGGTATTTTTACTAGCTTCTACAAGATTGTATATACTAGCTACTGCCAGCGGCTCCAACAGCGTGATAGTAGAAAATTATCTTAAAAAGTATCATAGGTGCTATTCTAGGATATGGTCCAACCGTGTACTAAGTTTCATCGAAATCCAATCAGTAGTTTTTGCGTTAAAGAGTAACAAACATCCATACATAAAAACTTTTGCGTTTAGAATATTAATCAGAAATGTTTTTTTTTTTTACACAGATCAATAAATTATAATTACACTTTAACTGTCAAAACGTCGACCAGTCAAAAAAAGTAAAGCTCTAGGGAGAAGACCGTGCAAGAAACTCCATGGACACACTTTTAAATCTCTACATAATAATTATAATAAATCTGTAGAAGTGTTTAGTTGTACGCGCATCACGTAAAATGTACCAAATTGATGTAAATAACTTTTTTACACCACCTGCTCAATAATGTCGGTTTACACGTCATACAAACCTCACTTAAAGCAAGTCATTATATGCCTAGGGAGATAATGCAGTATGGCCGATCCCTAGGGAATAATGTGATTTGAATTTGGAGCATCAAGAATCGACAACATTGTGAATTAAAATGTAGGCGCATCGAACAAGTTGACTCGAAATTCAAACCAAAGAGTATGTAATCACTATGATTCAAACTGGCCACTAACAAAAAAAAAGAAAATAGAATAAAACGTACGTACTGACGACACGGGAGCATTATAAGTCTGTCTAATAAGTCAACCGACTTGGGAATTTTGTATAATATTTAATCATTTAAAAAATACTCATAATTGGTACTTTTCATAAGGTTCTTCTGTTAGTAAACAATGATCTCTATCTCTTAATCAACCTAGATTATTGAATCCGTGTTGATAACATCAAATTTCATTAAATCTTAATAATTACCCAAGTCGGTTAACTTATTAGACAGACTCTACCTATAGAAAATTGAAACTATAGAATCTTGGAGTAGTGAATTTTGTTTGTTTGATGAACTTGTAAATATAATACTTATATTTCTCTGATATATGATTTGGTCGACCAAATTGTCTTTTAATTATCTCACAGATGGTGTAAAAAGTAGAGTATGCAACACGGGGATAAAGCTGTCTTTGTCTTGGGCGGCTTAAATTCCTCACTTCACTCAGGTTTCTTTATTAACTCCCTCGCAATGCTCGGGAGTTAATTTTATAAATCCCTCACTATCGTTCGGGATTGAAATCAGCAACCTTCGTTTCGTTCGGAATTCAACATGCCGCCCGCGACTTAAAGACACTGCTTTATCCCCTAGTCACATAAACTACTATTATACATTAAAATTGTGTGTAACTTGATATACACCCCTACTTTTTAATTAGTACACCAAAAAATGGGGCTCTATCTGTATCCGTCACTGATCGTATTTTTGTAGTCAAAAGTAGAAAAAACCTAAAATTTACCTCGAAAAGGTAAATTCATCACAAAATCAATCATACATAACAATTGCTAGTAGAAAATACTGCGGGCAGTGTTTTTCCTTAATAATTATCACTTATTCAGTCATTAATATATTTCCTAATTATTAATATTTTCCATAAATTGAGTGACATTTTGGGACATAAACCAACGCTAATAACTTTGCTGTTTTTGAATATTATTTATTGAGATTTTACTTTTAAAATAACAAGGGCTTTTCTAGTAAGCCCTTTAAGTATGTGTACTAATTAAAAATTGTGGTGTATTACTTAGGCTTTGTTTCATCGCAATCGGTTAATTATATCGAAAGATATACTACATTCATTGACTGTTACATGGCACGATGTTCGTCGGATCGGCTACTCATATTACACGGGTGGTCTGAAAGGTTTTCGAACTAACAAAGATACAAGATTTTTTTTCGTAGATAGGTACTACTTATTTTTCATTTTTTACATGGTTTCCTTGTAAATCTACACACTTCTCCCAGCGATGCTCCCATCTCTTTAACCCGTTCAAATAGTAGTTGGCGTATTTCTCTGCATAATAATAATAGGCTAGTTGCCGTAAAAAATGTAATTAGTATGTCTTTCAGATTATTCAGATTAGAGCTCCATCGTCGGCCACATCATCACTTACCATCAGGTGAGATAGTGGTCAAACGCGAACCCATCAATAATTAATAAAAAAAATCAAAATATAGCCCATTAAAGTTACGTGTAAAGTCACGCCGTGCTGCATTTTTTCGCACGGGGTGAGGTCACACGTAACTTTAATGGGCTATATCTTTGTTATTTTTTGTTTAATCGAAAAAAGAAAAAATACGTGTCCAATATTTTTTTATAATCTGAAATACGGACTAAATAAAATGTAATTATTTTGACCCTGGAAACTACCCTATTGTTTACGAAGTTTGCCTCCGCATATGAAGAAAATCTCTATCCTCCAAGCGCAATTTTTAGATGAAGGAACAAAAAGAAGTTGTTTGGGGCTAGATCTGGTGAGTAAGACGGATAATCAAGCAGTTCTAATCGTAATTAGTAAATTTTCGCCGTGGCAGCCGCTGAGATGGAACAGGGCGCGTTATCTTGCTATAATAGATTTTCTTTTTCTACATCTTACATAGACTATTTTTTTTTTACTCTTACTGACTAAAAGAGTTCCTTCAAGCCTTCATACCGGGGCTTGAGCTCCCTTTCGGATAACCCTGGCCCCAGTAGGCTTCGTCCGGTTGGGCCCCTGCTGTTGCTGACAACTCCTTGAGGCGCGCGGGAACAGTGCGCGCCGTTGACGACTTGGGCTTGGTCCGGACAGTTACCGGACGATCGGACAGCGAGCAACCCATTGCTCACTGTCCACATGCCTATGCTGCAGGCTGGAAATCGGGATCGGAATCCCGGCGGCGGCGAGAGCATTACTGCGTCCTCCGGGCGTTCCGCACAGTGGCGAAACCCGGGCGTCACTTCCGCTTTAATCCGGAACAGAAACCTCCCGAACTTGCCATGTCCGGTAAAGACCTGCGTCATGCGTAAGGTAAGGACCGTGTGGTCTTTCCAGCCACGCCTCAAAGAGGGGACTAACCACCATAATTGTGGCGTGCCCCATATCGACTCTCTCAAAGAACTGTCAAATAGCAACTGTGCATCCAAAATGGCTGAAACTTTGGTTGAGTAACAGTAAAAAAATGCACAACTAACATTCGCTAGCTTTTATTGACGAGTGCTCCTATCTTCACATTGAGGTCAGAAACTTTTCAGACTACCCACGTAAGTAGGATTAGTACCTATATTATATCCAAATAAATCTACGAGTAGAAGCTAAAGAGGTTACTGTTTTATGACAGGATTGACCTTGTTAAAAGATCTAGAAATCTATGAAGAACGTCTTTCATCTGGTGGCAATGACCGTGTTTAAGTGTCAATGACTTTACAGGTCCGTGAGATTATTCAACTGCAAGTGTCTCTAGGTGATGGGCGGAATACCTAGGTAGGTCACGACTAGCGGCTGGTCAAGACCTAGTGGATCTGACGAGGTCTTCTAATTTTCTAAACTAATGATATAACCTCCGCAGGAGAACCAAGGTTACAGACAAACTTACAATTGCCGGCACTGATCTTGAGCGCTGGCTTCAAGTTGCGGCAGAAGTCTCTTTAGTGTTGCGAAGTGTGCTCAAGCCCCGGTATGAAGGCTTGAAGGAACGGGATGGGTTTTTTAGTCAGTAAGAGTCTGACACTATCTCCCGCACTATCTCCCAAGAGTGGGGGTTGTTCGACTGGTAGATAATACCTAAAGCATTAAGTCCGCCTTTGTTCAATGTTATTTTATAGGGTAAAAAGTTTAAATCCTTAGTATTATATATATATTATTATAAAAACGAAAGAGAGTTTGTTTGTTTGTTTGTTACGTCTTCACGCCTAAATGGCAAAACCGATTTTGATGAACTTTGGTACAGAGATAGTTGGGACCCTGGAGACGGACATAGGGCATAATTTTTTTTTTATATAAAAAGTAAGAAAGATGGAAGGTCTTTTATGTACGTTGGCGAAGCCGCGGGCAAAAGCTAGTAAATAAATAAATCTCTAATCACCCTGTAAAGTCGTTAAAGTCGACATCAAGGAAGAGTACTATTGCTCTAGTTAATGTTGTACCGGCGAGGCAGAGGACCGACTTCCTGACAGTACTGGCCTTAAAAATAGCGATTTTATTGACTTCCCATCCTGACATATGGCTGCTAGATGCCAGACGTAATCTTAGAGACAGCTTAGTAATTGGATTATCTGCGATTAGCTTTTGCCCGTGGCTTCGTCCGCGTACATAGAATATAGCCTATGTCACTCAGGAATAAAGCAGCTTACTATCTGTGAAAAAAATTTTAGCAACTGGACCAGTAATTTCAGAGAATACCTCCTACAAACAAAAAAACAAACTTCCTCGTTAAATATGTAGAGTATAGGTTTTTTTTGAAGTGATATAATCCAGAGTTGAATGCGATCCCACCTGATAGTAAGCATGATGCAATCGTTGATGCTGAATCGCACTAGTAGTTTATTAAGACACCTAAATTATAATCGTACGGGAAGACCGCAGCAGATAAATTATTTTAAGTCTGGTTTTATGTTTTCAATTGAGAATAAGAAATGTCAAGTAATATAAAATACTTCTATTTGCTTGGAGAAGCTAGAAAATTGCTGAAAAGGAAAAACGAATGACAAGAACCGAAAATTCCATCCCTTACGAAGCTCACAATCCAGAAAATGGCTCAGAGGTCGAAGAAACACAAAGGAATTCTTCGCGGAAAACACAAAAGGGGCCTCACATGAGGCAGGTACAAAAAGGAATAATTCACAATGATGAAGGAACGACTCTTTCCTTGGTATGACCTAAAACATTTCCAGCATTGCAGCTTATGGCTCAAAATCAGCTGCAATGCGCAACATTCAAACTAGCACAAGAACCACAAGGTAAAATACTACAAAAGTCATTCACCCTCCATTCTATACGCTTCACAGCTCACCTACACGTTTATTATCTGTCAAATTATAATCGCCATTTTCATCTCAACACGATTTTGACATTCTCCCGAAATTGATTAGGATTTTTACTGCACCATTACACGCGTGCAAACAAAAAATATACACATCGGACGTCCGCCTTCAATCAACAATCATTATTTTGCAATTTTACGACTCAAATGAAGCAATAGAATCGATGAAAAGACAATTTAGAATCGAATTAACACGCAGAAATGTCACATTTGGCGCGTAAACGTCAAACGTCAAGCGGCCATCTTGTGAGAGCTTATTGGCGCGTTCGGTAGGGTTGTTTGAGCGGCGAACGGGCGGACGTATGCCTGTCTCTGTCGCGCTCAGTTACATAATACGGAAATGGGGGAGCAGTGTTAAGTTTTGTGGCAAGTTCCGCATGCGGCCACTGTCGGGGGGTAGTTATTGATTTTTCAAGGAGTTTGCGGCAGTCGCCTAACACGCCGGTGCCCAGCGCGAAAAACACATCCGAATCGCGCTCGCGTTTTTACAAAAAACACAATTATTTATCCTAAATTCTAATTTTACAGTTCAATAATCCGATTTCTGTTGTATTTGTTCTATAAACAGTTGTTTGTGTGGAGATTTTTGTGCTGGAAAACTCATTTCGTAAGTGTTTGAAGGTTTAATTATCACATTTTTATTCTAAGACACCATTTTAATCACGTTTTATGTGTCGTTGGAGGCACTTTATTGTATTAAACTGTGTATTTTATTCCATCTGTGATTTTAAGGCGTAGGTATCGCCAGTTGTGTTATGTTAATTGCTATCAGCTGTTTGACGCAGCCGTGCAGCTAATTAAATGTCAGAAAGTAAAAAATATTTACGATGATTGCTCTCAATAATTTTCCACTGAACAATTAAAATAGAAAAAAATCTCGACTTACCAATTTGTCCAGAGGCTTGAGAAACCTGGTCCGAACCATCGCATGATGCACGTTCATTTTGTATTTTTATTTATTTTTTATTTTTAAATCTAATGGCACGTTCAAATCACTCGCACGTCAGTCCTCCACTGATTAAATCTCAATGATGCATATACACTGGCGGATGTATATGAAGCTCAATATTCTCTCTCGAATCAATAGTGTAATGTATAGTGTGGATGGGACAGATCTTAGTGAGGCGGAGATGTGGATGACGTCACAGATCGTTAGTGACACCATGGTGACGTCATTCGTCCTTGTTCACGTCCCCCGGGATGCCTGTGGGTCAAAACCTCATTACTTTTAATATGGCTGGATTAATTTCCACTATGCGAATATTAATGGCCCTGATCTACATGTTTTACTAGTGCTGTCTTATCCCTTATTAGATTAGGGGAGATCCAATTGATATGGTTGAGAAGATAGACCGGGTCTTGCAGTCTTGCTTCATCTAGGCTTAAAGGATCATAGAAATCTATAAGACTTAGCTACAGACAACCGGGTTACGGCATCGATTTCTTCGTATCCATTTTTTGTATCGAAAAGTCATCGAAGACAGTGCAAGGTGAAGTATTTGTACCTGACATAAGCTGATTGAACTGTGGTAATTCTATGATTTATATTTTATCTGCTTTTCCTGTAACTAAAAGTTCTATGAACGTTTCCAAGCGACCACCATTACATTTGACAACATTAATTATGTTCATAGTTTGATTAATTAATCATGTCAACATGTCATCATCGAACAACTGTTCTAAAATTTTCTTCTACCATAAATCCTTTACAAAATGTCCTACCTTGTCTGCAGTTAAATTTTCAAGGTTTCCGATTCCAATACTAAATAAAAAAGCAGTTGACAATATCGGCAATGCAGTATAAACATTCAATTATGGATATTGGAAACATGCTTTAGAATTCAAGTACCTAAGCAAAAAAAATAGATTTATTTTTTTTTGTCATCAATCAATTTAATTCATTAGACCCCAAGCGAACGCCGGCGTTCTCTCTTTCATTGACTTTCTATTGTGTCTCTAATTGCGGAATTCGAAAGGTAGGTAATATACGAGTAGGTAGCGTAACTTAAGTATTACTTACTGTCCTTACTTTTTTCTTTATTGAAAACTACTGGTTACCATAAATACCAGTTTATAACCTACTTTCTAAACTTCTGATCGATATCATCAATATCGTCTTAATTCATTAATTAACCGTCGTCTTTTATTTCCCTTTTAATGGCACCAACCATCAAGCTCTCAAAATCTGGAGGTTTATTACCTATAAGCAGTGAACAAGTATTATACGGCGTTGCGCCACCGGTACATAGTAGACATCCCACCCATACGCACAACGCGTTTTGAGAATACATTTTATTGTGCGTACAACCAAGGAGTGGAATTCCCTGCCGGAGTCTGTGTTTCCTGATAGCTACAACTTAGGGATCTTTAAGTCAAGAGTGAATAGGCAAGCGTGTTCCATCGTCTACCATATCTTCGCTTACCATCAGATGGTCAAACAGGAGTCTAGCAATAATGATAATTAAAAAAAATATATAGTCTATTCAAAGCTCCAAAACCCAACACACTTAAGCTAATCAATCATCATTACCATCATCAGCCCAATCTTATCACTCACAGATAAGTGGTGGACCCTTTTCAAGGCAACTGAGTTGATCTTCATTGTTCAGTGATCTCGAAAGAGGCATGCGCGGTTATCCGGAATACTCGGCCGGATGAAAACCCTGATTTTCGATTTTATCTTTTCTTTCTGCGGTCCTTTTTTTCTCTTTTTGTGGTCTTATTTTATCTGTCCTTCGAGCCGGATAGATTGGAATCGTCGGTCAATCTGTATTTGAGTTATGACGATCATTTGTTTAGTTTTGGTCTCTCTTAGATCTTTGTAGGATCTGTTTATTATTGAAAGCATTTGCTATTAAAATGACGATTGAAGCACTATCGGGATGTTATAAATACTGCAGTATCTACCTAGCTACAATCGCTTTCTGGGAATCAACCACAAACTGCTGTAACACGTCTTGTAGCGTTATAGGTTTCGAAGCCAATATCTAAACAATGCTGTCAGTCTTCTGGTCACGTATCCGTTGTGCCCAAATGACAGTGACATGGAAGAGTAGTTCGACGTCTAAGTGTATTTTGTTTTTGTACTTATATATTTAGACAATGACTGTCGGCTTATTATGAATATTCATTCGAACCAAAGTTACCGATATACATAATAAACTAGTGCGCCTCACCATCAACGATTATATCACTACTTACCGTCAGGGCCTCAACTCTGCTACTACAATAGTGTCAGAATGGTCTATCATTGATGTCGTAATTGTCGATTTTGACAAGTCTGGTAATCTACTAATATAATGGCGTCATTATGACTTTCCAATGGTCAACCACTGACACTCCATTGAAAGAAGTGGCATAGAATAGTAATCTCGTACGTATGCGGTACCTAATCTGCTAAAACTTTGACAGTTTATTTGATCAGTGTTCTAACATTAGTACGTTATTGTGCAGTTATTGGTTTTAATATTCTCGATATTACCATTCTACCACAAGTCTATTACGATACCATTGGCCGATCAATGATCGATCATTATGAATTAACAGATTACGAACTTTTAGAAAAATGTCAATGTGATCGTGTTGGAATGACGAATTTATAAAAATAGCAGAATTGGGTTCCAGGTGGGATCGCATTCAACCACTGGTTAATATCAATTATAAAAAAGCCTTAAAAAATGGCTAAATTTAAGTAGCAGTTGACAAAGCTCATTGCTCGTAGAACAAATGGTCGAGACTTTCTGGAGTGACGATCGCATACCAGAAGAGTAACATTGGTACAATAAGGTAGACCGCTGAAATCAGAAATCAGAAACGTTTATTTCAAATAGACCAATTACAAGCACTTTTGAATTGTCAAAATGTCGGTCAGTCAAACAAGTGAAGCTAGAATTGCACGTTCCAAAGCGTAGATCTCTATGGAGAAGAACGTGCAAAAATCTCCATGGACACTCTTGTTGCTTCTATTATGTGAGCACAATGAAGATAAGTAATAAAAATTAAAAAATAATAATAATAACGAAAATAGAAATTGAACTAAGTCACTGGCAGCTAAGAGATGACTAGTCTCAACTGACGGCGCCCGTTCACGAGCATGGCACATGTATCAGCCCCACTCAGCTCAACCATTTTGAAGGGAGCTGAATGACCCAATAACACGTGCCACCATCAGCGAAACATTTGGGTGAGCATGACAATCTCTCAACTACCATGCTTGCATGCATGCCCCTTTTTTTACAGTGGTAAAAATTATCCAATGACAACCCCCGCTCTTGGGGAGAGCAGGAGATAGTGTCAGACTCTTACTGACTAAAAGACCAACCCCGTTCCTTCTAGCCTTCAAACCGGGGCTCGAGCTGTCTTTCGAAACTAACCCTGGCCCCCGTAGGCTTCGACCCAGCTGGGTCCCTGCTGTTGCTGACAACTCCTTGAGGCGCGCGGGAACAGTGCGCGCCGTCGACGACTTGGGCTTGGTCCGGACAGTTACCGGACGGACAGCGAGCTACCCATTGCTCACTGTCCACAAGCCCGCGCCTATAGTGGCCGGAAATCGGGATCAGAAACCCGGCGGCGGCGGCGGAGAGAACGCCGTTGCCTGATGCGGTCGGCCTACTCCTTGGCGAGCATTACTGCTTAGTAGAAATCGGCGACCGCCTGCCACTCCTCCTCGCTCCGGACCATGGCCTCAACCAAGGCCCGCCGCCGAGGGCACGGCGATGCACCGCCCAAGCAGTGCATGCATGACCTGGTAAGGGTCACGGGAAACTGATGGATGCAAGACGCACAAGACCAATCGCTGTGGCGACACTTGGGGAGTTATGTTCAACAGTAAACGTCTTTCGGCTGAAATGATGATGATGAAGATTTGAGGAAAAGCAATCTTTTTTTATCCTTATTTATTAAAAATCTTTTTGTACATCTTGTAACTTTTCCCAGTCTTCTGGATTTTTGGAGATTATTACTATGCTAAAAACAATAACCTGCTAATCATCGCCATTCATGATAAAATAGGTTCTTGGAGCAGTGATTACTTTAATAGGTTAGATAATTTGGATCATATTGTTTCATAACTGACTAGTGATCCATCCTAGCGTCGAATAGGTGTTAAAAATCTTTGAAATTCTTGTCTTTTTTTATTATAATATGAATATATAGTTTAATATTATATGTTTTAATAGGTATTACGTATTTTGTGTTGTTAGAGATTTCAATCTAGGGTTTGATTACATAAGCTGGCTTGTTTACTAAAAGCAGCGGCACTAATTCATGTTTATCTTATTCCAATCACTTGTCATCTTACGCCAAAACACGCTACAGAATTCGAATTGAATACACAAACAGAAAATTAGGATATCGTTCGTGTACCGACTGGAAAATTAACGTAACAAAACATTCTTATAGAAACCGCCTTAATTGGAGGGACTGAAATATTAGTAATTCCTGACGATATGGCATGATAATTAGACTTCATTTGAATAAAGTTTTCGTGATTTTTTTAGCAATCTACTTGTACATGTTTTGTCAAGTTACTGTTGTTACCCGTTGAATGAATGTCAACTCTAGTAGGTAGTTGCCGGTAGTTGCTAACATAAACATTTTATATTAGACTAGCTTCTGCCAGCGGTTTCGACTGCGTGTTATTATGTTTCTCCATACAAAGTTTGGTTAACCTCTGTTAGTGCTTGTCTGCGTCATATTAGGAAACTTTCTGCAAAATTTCACGCTCATAGTCCAAGTAGTTTTAGCTGTGCGTTGATATGTCAGTCAGTCAGTTTCTCCCATTTACGAGTATATATGTTGATTACAAGTCATGAAATAAATGAGTTTTTTTGATGATTTGGTGACGGATCTTCTTTTTTCATCTCATCGTCTTCCTGCCTTCCAACTTCGATATCTTTATTATGTAAGAAACTTGTTCTTGTCACAGTACTGCTTGTATCTAAAGCAGGGTCAACGCAAGCACTTTCCTCTTCCATTTTATCCTGTCCCCCGTTACGCTATCATTAACTATATCTATATCATCTCTGCTACATTCAATTTTCATCTTAGCTACATGCAATCTTTTTTATCTGTATTTTTCACAGCTCGAAATCTGATCCGTCAGTATGTTACTTCTTATCACAGACTTGTTAGATTTTATCCTTCAACATCTATGGGTCACAAATTGTTTCAGTGTTACAGAAACAGTTCCATTTTATTTACCATCATCCGTGCGTCACTGCGGGGTGCCAGCTGAAAATCCGCGCTGGGTATTTGACGCCCAGCATTGCTGAGTTGGGGACCCTTTCGGTTCGGGCATATTTCTATTCTATTCAGTGACCGGTCGCCGTTTCATCCATCATGAGTTGATCCGATATGTAATATAGTTCTCGGTCTACTACACACATGGTGCACCTGTACTAGCACTCTTCTTCTAATAACTCTTAATTTAGATTACAATAGCCATCCGTCTTTCTGCTTCTGCTAATTAAAGAACCAAGTACAGTATTTTTTTTATTATGATGGAGAATCATCAAAGAACTTCTCCTAGTCCGGATGGAGTGAAAATGAGAGTCAGACTTTTACTGACTAAAACCCATTTAACACTAACAATCATAGAACAGCATAGTCGGCCTTATAATGTTCCCACTGCTGGGACTCAGGCCTCCTCTCTAGGAGAGAGAATGGGCCGTAATCAACCACGCAGGCTCAGTGCGGGTTGATGGATGTCACGCTCGAACTTTTGTTTCTAGGACATGCCGGTTTCCTCACGATGTTTTCCTTCACCGTTTTGAGAGCAATGGTGATGAAATAAATTACATAAAGTAATGAGCCTAGCTGGGTTTGAACCCGCGACCTACAACTCGTAAGTAGGAGCCGTTACCACTCGGTCACCACTGCTCATAAGTGTTTTTGTGTACATAAAAAAATAAAAAGGGTTTGACATTGATTTATAATAGCCGAGATGAAATTCTGAATTTAATATTGACCGTGATTTTGTCTACGAGAATTGGCCATAAGTTTGAACAGGCTGCGATTTTGTTTTTTTTTTTCAGAAGAATACATAACCCGTAACCCTTTTTCATGAATAACTATTATATAAAAGTAACAAAAAATGTTCACAAAGCATTTTTCAAAAAGAATACTAAGTATGCTTGAAGAAAAAATCGAGATAATTTGTTTCCGTCACTACCAATTCAAGTGTCTTTAGAGTCGTCTATTATAAGTGGCAAATCCATTACCATTTTAATGGTTCCGTATCCAAACGGTAAAAACGGGATCATTTCACTAAGGCTCCACTGTCCGTCTGTCTGTCACCAGGCTGTATATCATGAACCGTGATAGTTAGATAGTTGAAATTTTCACAGATTATATTATGTATTTCTGTTGCCACTATAACAACAAATACTAAAAACAGAATAAAATAAATATTTAAGTGTGGCTCCCTTATAACTATAGATCGGAATAGGTAGGGCTATGTTGGCCGGAAATCGGATCAGAATCCCGGCGGCGGCGGCGACGGCGATAACGCCGTTGCCTGATGCGCTCGGCCTCCTCCTTTGCGAGCATTACTGCTTCGCAGAAGTCGGCGACCGCCTGCCACTCCTCCTCGCTCCGGACCATGGCCTCAACCAAGGCCCGGCGCGAGAGGTCTCCGCCGCCGATCGCCCCCATGAGGGCACGGCGATGCTCCACCCAAGCGAGGCACACCTCGACTGTGTAGTCCACCGTGTCCTCCGGGCGTTCCGCACAGTGGCGACACCCGGGCGTCACTTCCGCATGAATCGAGAGCAGGAAACTCTCGAACGAACCATGTCCGGTGAGTACCTGCGTCATGCGGAAGGTAAGGACGCCGTGAGGTCTTTCCAGCCACGCCTCAAAAAGGGGACTTACCGCCAGTGGTTAGTGACCCTGACTGCTATGCCGGAGGTCGTGGGTTCGATTCCCACCCAGGACAAATGTTTGTGTGATGAGCATAATCATTTGTTCTGTGTCTGGGTGTAATTTATCTATAATATGTATTTAGATATACATGTATAATTATGTTTATCAGTTGTCTAGTACCCATAACACAAGCTCTGCTTAGCTTGGGACTAGACGGCGTTGTGTGATAGTTGTGGAATATTATTATTATTACTCTGGCAAGGAATTCCACTCCCTAGCTGCACTCACAACGAATGTGTTCCCAAAACGTTTAGTGCGTGTAGGTGGGATATACACCATGTACCGGTGGCGCATCGCCGTACGTCTGGTAGTCCGATGATGGAATGAGCTAGGCGGAATTCGGTTATGTAATTCCGATGCACACTCCCCGAAATGCAACCGGTATGACGGTAACCTAGGTTTTCCTGCTGATTCATCTATTCACGTAACACCATAGCTTTAACAGCTAATAAAAAAAGTCCCATCAATAAATCAGATTTACAGCTAACTCGAATTTCAATGTCAAAGAAAGAATTTGATCGAAACCAACCCTGACCTTTCTCAAGGACATGTAATTACAGGAAATGTACGGGTTTTAACTGTAAATACAAACGCTCGGCTTTGTGTTTTTAATGTTATTTGTAAGAGGCTTTCTCTGAAAATGTAATGAAAGCCCAACTTATTACTGCTGAGGAAAGGTTTTATCTTGAAATTAATTCTTCTGGAGACGATAAGAAGTATTGTAGAGACGGGCTGAAGGTATGGTTTCGGCTTGAGATTTGGTTTCGGCCAAAAAAGGGCCGAATATTCAACTTTTTTTTTATAATTTTAACTAGTAGTTGACTGTGATTTCGGTAACCAGTGATGCAATCGTTGATGGTGAAGCGCTCTAGTTTATTAACAGCTAAATTATAATCGGACGGGAAACTAGCGGCTCTACCAAAACCAGCGTCTTTGAGTTGTTGTGATAAATCCTTAAAACTTTACTGACAAGTTAGTCAACGTACATTATAATTTTTTCGACACACTAGCTCATTAAGTGACTATAATTGCACTACACTTAGGTATATAATGTAGGTTGTAACCAAACTGTGACTTTTTGATTACCATTTCGTAAATCTTTGACAGTCATTAAAGGTAATCAGACGCTAGAAAGTCTGATCATCAGTCTATAAAAGGTGTATCATGTTGCCCAGTAAATGGGTTGAGGAGGTCTGATAGGCAGTCGCTCCATGTAACACAGACATGGGTATTCAGCCGCACCCAGTTAGGATAGAAGCCGACCTAGCTAGTTAGGAAATGGCTAGGCAGATGATGATGAAAGTTTTAACAAAACAATTTCGCATAACAAGTACACACGCAAGAGACCGGACAGCATGTCGTTATTTCCTTGGAAGATGGGAAGGCCTTTAGTATGGGACGCTATTTGTGTCGATACTCTTGCGCCTTCACATCTTCCTAGCTCGTCGTGTCGTGCTGGTGCTGCTGCTGCGGCTGCGGAGAACCTCAAGTGGCGGAAATATAACATCCTTGTTGGAAGTTATATTTTCGAACCGTTTGGGGTTGAAACTCTTGGATCATGGGGTCCGAGTGCTCACAAGTTGTTTAAAGATCTGTCGAATTGTCTAGTTGACACTTCGCGTGACCCAAAGGCTGGCCTTTACCTTGGACAGAGGATAAGCATTGCCATACAGCGTGGCAATGCCGCCATCCTTTTGCTTCCACAACGCCGTCGACAGATAATGTACCCAACATTACCTGTCGACGGCGTTGTGCAAAAGTTTTTTGACGCCATATTTTAGTTAGTGTATTTAAGCGTAGGGTTTTATTATTTATTTATTTTTTAATGTACTGTAGGCATAACTATATCGAAATATTATTTTTAATTTTGCCAAATTTTTTATTGCCATGACAGTTTCGGTTTATGCCGAAGTAGAAGAGCCGAAAATTCTTCTACGGTTTCAGTTTCGGCTGCAAAACATGTTTACGGCAGTCACTAGAATATTATAATTTTGGGCTGCTGTTGTGCGAAGGTAAGAAACATGAGTATAAACAGAACGGGAATGAGAATTCAGCTACGTGCTCGCTATGACAAATCGTAAAGTTTATGTTTCTTGATTATGGCCTTTTTTGAGGTGGGATATTATCTTATGCCTTCTCCTGTTTTATGATGGAGTGCGAGATCGTATCAGACTTTTAGTGACTAAAACCACACCGATGTTCCTTTTAAGTTCCATGAGTATATTCTTTGCAGAACTAATCGCATAGCCCTAGCAGACATCGGCCCTACTGGGAAGGGAACTTACAGTTTGCTAACATTTCTTTGAATGGCGCGTGGAATACTTCGCGCCGTCAACCGTTACTTAACTACATTGTGCTCACATATTAAAAGCGACAAGAAGTTTTTAACCATGATCTATGTATCTCATAATATGATTTAAAAAGACTGTCCATGGAGTTTCTTGCACGTTCTTCTCCATTGAGAATTGAGATCTACGCTTCCACGTGCAATTTAGCTTCACATTTCTTGGACTGACCGACATTTGACATGAAAGTTTTTGATTTGATTGATTGATTGATCAACGACACGAGCTCGTTCTTTATAGGATTTATTGCTCGCCATGGGCAAGCCCGCGCGTCTACGGTGGTCGGAGATTGCTCTACGATTCCCGCTGCCCGGGGCATCTCCTGTCATGGTGGCTGAGACATGAGGATGTCCACATCCTCTACAAAGTTAGGAGGCGGAACTCTAAAAAAAAGCGTGTGATCAATCCATCTCCACTTATGACGTTTCGCAATGGGTGACTGCTGTCGACACCCTCTGCCCCAGCTAGAGGACATAAGATCTTAAGTCAATGTAAGTGACTCGCCCGACTGGGAAATCGTATTTTTTTTTAATTGATATAAACTAGTGCTTGACTGCAATCTCACCTGATGGTAAGCAGTGATGCAATCTCTGATGGTGAGGCGCACTAGTTTATGAGCCTTTTCACTCTAACCTTGAAGACACTCAAATTATAATCAAACGGGAAGACCGTAGCAGGCAGATTGTTCCAGTCCTTCGACGTGCGCGGTATAAACGACAAGGCAAAACGCTTAGTCCGGACCGTAGACGTTTCAACAACGTATGGATATATACTCGTCATATGTCGTGTTGTCTGATGGTTGAATTGAGATTGCGGAAACAAGTCATGCTATTCCTGCGCACACTCTCCAAAATGCATCCTGTAAAATACCGAAAGCCTTTTTTTATGATGGGAGAAATCATCGAATGACAACCCCTGCTCTTCGGAGCGGGCGGAGCGGGAGATAGTGTCAGACACTTGCTGACTAAAAGCCCACCCCGTTCCTTCGTGCCTTTCATACTGAAACCGAGCTTGCCTTTCCGATAACCCTGGGCCTAGTAGGCTTCGACTGACAGCTCCTTGAGACGCTCGGAAACAGTGCGCACTGTCTATGACTTGGGCTCAGTCCGGACAGTTACCAGACGGTCGAACAGCAAGCTACCCATTGCTCGCCGAACACCGAAAGGCTGACTACCCTACGCCTGTGCTCAAGGCATTCATTTAGACCTCAGCCCCACTTACATTTAAATTTAACTGACAAACGAAATCTCATTCTCAAGCAACCCTTTCTTCAGCAACTTAATTGTGTAGTCATTAATAAAGTCGCGTTAATTATAATTTGCTGACAAATAAAATTAGCTTGTTAATTAGAACACGGAACACAGCAGTTAACGATATCATATCACGACATTATCATGTAATGTATCTTTTTAAAGAAAGTAGCTTCACGCCTGTAGTAAGAGTGATAGACAGACATTGAAATCTGAAAGTGTACAATAGAATAGATTAAATTCACGCTAAATAATCTCCAACGTTTGATGGTTTATTATCAGTTCACACGTGTCATTGGCAAAATTGTGGTGTCTCTTCCACAAAGGTCTCATTAACTCTTTGAATGCCGAGACACAATAGAAAGACAATTGTTTATGTCGAACTGTGTAACATAAGACATTCAAAAGGTTAATTAAGAATTGAACTTGAAGTTGGCTCCGGTTTACGAGTTTTAGATCGCGGGTTCAAACCCAACTAGCCGCATTACTTTGTGTAATTTATTTCATCACCACTGCTCTCAAAACGGTGTGAGGAAACCGGCATGTCCTAGAACAAAAAATTCGAAGACATGTGATTCGAGCACGGCGTGACGTTACACGTAACTTTAATGGACTATATCTTTGTCATTTTTGGTTTAATTTACAAATAAACAATTACATGTTCATTATTTTTTAATAATCTAAAAGACGGACTAATTAATTTTTTTACGGTAATTAGTCAATTGCACGTCGCACTTCATGACACCAAGAATCGTCACAGATGGCGAGACACCATCAGTAAGAAGCTAATCCAGCGGGAACTTCACGACCCTCACTCATGAAGAATACGACTCGAGAAGAAGTAGAATAGCCGGATAGTAGCAGTTGGGAGCAACTATCCGGCCTTACACTATTCTGGATCTTCAGTGATAGTATTCTTTAGTCTGTGCTCCAGTTGTGGATTTTTTCAGTTGGTTGATATCCCATAAAAACTTAACGACTTCTATTTAAAAGTTAAGAAAACTGATGATTTATGAAGTTGTGCTATTCAAAATTAGGGGACTAAGATCACAGATAGGAGATACCTAAAAACTACGCAAAGTTTTCTCATAACGTTTGAAAGTTACGGTCATTCTAAGTCGTAAGGCGACCCAGTTCTGCCTAATTGGGTTAATCGTCTATTTAAAAAGAAACGACATTAAAATGGCTGGCTTCATCACTGTCTGAAACTACACAGTTCAGTATTTTTAAACCATTATCTAATCATCATCATTTCAGCCGGAAAACGTCTACTGTTGATTAGTATCATTCCACCGCGCACATGATGTTAGAATCTAGCAGATTCTGAACTAATTTTGCTCCACAGGTGTAGCTGCTATAAGTCGTTTCGGTGTCAAGATAAACAAAAAAATATATAAATAAATGGATTAACTTAAGTTTAAATATAAATAAATTACTGCAATCATCATCATCATATCAGCCGAAAGAAGCCCCCGGTTGGACATAAGCCTCACTCAAGTGTATCCACAACGACCGGTCCTCTGCGTCTCGCATCCATTGGATTCCTGCGACCCTTACCAGGTCATCATTCGTCCAGCTTGTGAAAGGCCTTCCAAAACTGCATCTTCCGATACGTGTTCTAGAACCTTTCATCCCCACCGACCATCTGTTCTGCGTGCAATGTGCCCTGCCCATTGCCACTTGAGTTTGCCAATTCTTCGAGCTATGATGGTAATCTTGGATCTCTTTAATGTGATCACGCAAGGAACTTCCGAGCATAGCCCTTTCCATCGCCCTTTGGGTGACTTTAAGTTTTCTTATGAGGCCCATTGTAAGCGACCACGTTTCGGAGCCATATGTCATCACTGGCAACACACACTGGTCATAGACTTTCGTCTTAAGACACTGTGGTATATTGGACGAGAAGATAGTAGTTTCCCGAACGGGCAGCGTTCGCTGAGTCTGATACGACGGTTGACCTGTTTCTCGAAACTAGATCCACCCAACTGGATTGTCTGTCCAAAGACAAAACTGGATTGCCTGTTACGGGACGCACAGGATCGTGCACTGTAGCCACTTTTCGGAGCTGTATGTCATCATTGGCAACGCACACTAGTCATAGATTTTCATCTTGAGACACTGTGGTATATTGGACGAGAAGATATTAGCTTCCCGAACGCTGTCCAACCGAGTCGGATTCGACGGTTGACGTCTTTTCCGAAATTAGATCTACCAAACTGGATTATGTGTTCCAGGACAAAACTGGATTGTCTGTTGCGCGACGCTCAGGATAGTTCACTGTGGCCACGTTTCGGAGCCATATGTCATCACTGGCAACGCACACTGGTTATACACTTTCGTCTTAAGTCACTGTGGTATATTGGACGAGAAGATAGTAGCTTCCCGAACGGGCAGCGTTCGCTGAGTCTGATACGACGGTTGACCTGTTTCTCGAAACTAGATCCACCCAACTGGATTGTCTGCCCGAGGACAAAACTGGATTGTCTGTTGCGAGACGCACAGGATCGTGCACTGTAGCCACTTTTCGGAGCTGTATGTCATCACTGGCAACACACACTGGTGGTATATTGGACGAGAAGATAGTAGCTTCCCGAACGGGCAGCGTTCGCTGAGTCTGATACGACGGTTGACCTCTTTCTCGAAACTAGATCTACCCAACTGGATTGTCTGTCCGAGGACAAAACTGGATTGTCCGTTGCGGGACGCACAGGATAGTTCACTGTGGCGACGTTTCGGAGCCATATGTCTTAAGACCTTAAGACACAGTGGTATATTGGACGAGAAGATAATAGCTTCCCGAACGCTACCCAACCGAGTCGGATTCGATATCTAATCTCATGCAGTCTAAAATCAGTCGTACGAAACGATTGTATTACAGTTTGTGCTGAAATACTTTTAAGTCTAGACTCTGAACAATTCATGTATTGTAACACTAATTTCCTCTATTTTTTGCTATGTTTTTTGATCAGACGGATCAACGGACCCGCGTGAATTGAAACGGTTCTGCTCGTGTTCATTCTCAACCAATATTACAAACTAGGCGTGGGAAAGTAAGTGTGTCATCTTTGCAATTGAAACATTTGCATCTGAATCACTGAAATTATACGAAACATTGATATGTATCATTTAGTACATTTGGAATAACGGCTCAGAAGATACAAACACAGACACTTTATGAATCGTTATTGAGGTTTTATCAGTTGTTTTTAGTTCAAGTCGTTAATTATATGTACGCTTTGATTTTAATTTTAAAAAGACTGATGGTCACACAATGTGTAAAGCTAGAACTACATTAGACCGACGCACACGTGTAACACGCCCGATTTGTACGTAGAACGACGTCGCGTGGCGTGGATGTAGTGTAGCTCTACAAGTCTAGTTTCCATATAAAATGGATGGAGACCGACGCGCCCAGATCGGCGTGTGTGGCACACGTGTGCGCAGTGTAGTTCTAGCATTAGAGTTCCAAATGATGCATTTAAAATATTAAGTTACTGATGTTCGAATCTTTCGGAACACTAAAATATTTCGGAACAGTGAGTCGCTTCGGTAAAGAGTTACACTGTTACCCACGTGTATTACAAACTAGCATTTTGCCAGTGACTTCGTTTGCGAGAATGTTTTTCATAACTTTAACACCTCTTAAACCGTATTTTGAGGGTAGTTTTGAATAACTAATAATGACAGTCATAATTATACATTTTTATTTGAATTTGTGCCAAGTTAGAAATAAAAATCCTCTATACGTTCGTTAAAATCCCTTAATTTTTTTTCTCAAAACGGTGAAGGAAAACATGTGAGGAAACCGGCATGTCCTAGAACCAACCCGCACTGGGCCCGCGTGGTGGATTACGGCCCATTTCCTATTCTAGAGAGGAGGCCTTTTTCATGGTGGGAAAAAATCATGCATTGACATCCCCCGCCCTTGGGTGGAGCGGGAGATAGTGTCAGACTCTTACTAACTAAAAGACCCACCTCGTTCTTTCTTTGCCTTCATACCGGGGCTCGAGAGCCCTTTCGGATAACCCTGGCCCCAGTAGGCTTCGACCCCGGCTTGGTCCGGACGGTTACCGGACGGCCGGACAGCGAGCTACCCATTGCTCACTGTCCGCAAGCCCGCGCCTACGGTGGCTGGAAATCGGGATCGGAATCCCGGCGGCGGCGGCGAGAGCGCCGTTGTCTGATGCGGTCGGCCTCCTCCTTAGCGAGCATTACTGCTTCGCAGAAGTCGGCGACCGCCTGCCACTCCTCCTCGCTACGGACCATGGCCTCGACCAGGGCCCGGCGCGAGAGGTCTCCGCCGCCGATCACCCCCACGAGGGCACGGCGATGCTCCGCCCAAGCAGGGCACACTGCGATTGTGTGCTCCACCGTGTCCTCCGGGCTTTCCACACAGTGGCGACACCCGGGCGTCACTTCCGCTTTAATTCGGAACAGGAACCTCTCGAACTTGCCATTTCCGGTGAGGACCTGTGTCATGCGGAAGGTATGAACGCCGTGAGGTCTTTCCAGCCACGCCTCAAAGAGGGGACATATCGCCATAATTGTGGCGTGCCCATGACGGGGTTGCGATAGTCGCTGACGCCATTCCACCATGAGATCCCGCCGGAGCTCTGTCCGCCATGGCGCGACCTGTCGCGGCAGAGGACTTTCACCCCGGCGTTGCTTCTCCACGCGCATGTCGTGCATGTGTGCAAGGACTGTTGCCTCCAGATCCCACGGTGGTAGGCCAGCCAGAAGGCTCGCCGCTTCGCGGGAAATCGTGCGGTATCCCCGCACCATCCGAATTGCCATGACCCTCTGGCAGGCGTTCAGTATGGCCGCCGGTTGCTTTTTCAAGATTCTGAATGCTGAAATACAAGAATTGTCATGATATACATTCTGGCTATAAGATAACATCGAACTAATCTGATGATGGAAGGTAGCCACGAAAACTTTATAATAAAACACCATATCCTAGCCGTGACTTGGTTTATTGAAATTGTCATGCATTTTTTTTATAATAAAATTATATTAGATATGTACCTTATTATAGAACTTGCACTATAAAGGTTGTAAGGGACAGCCCTCCACAAACTTTAAGGGCTTGCTCAGTAGACGAAACTGAACAACATTCAACAAAAAAAAATTCAGGAAATGAAAAAAAAAAATCGGCCTCTCCATACAAACTGTCCAATCAAGTTTATAATTTTGTATGGTGAGGCGGGTTTTTTTTCGTTTCCTGAAAAAAAGTGTTGCGTAAGGTTGTTTAATTTCGTCTACTGAGCAAGCCCTTAAAGTTTGTGGAGGGCTGTCCCTTACACCTTGTATTTATGTTTGGGTACTATTTTTTGCATTGGCTCTCTATAAAACTTTACGTTAAATTGCTTTGGATGAAACAACAAAGCTTTTAAACCAAGCTCATGTTGAACATCGACGAAGAGGAAGGGCCCTCTTAACGTAAACTAGTCACTCTCCGATACATTATTGATTGAACCAGCTCTGAATTTAACTAACTAGCTCTGCAGTAAATTGAGTCTGTAAAGTTTTAGTTTAGTTTCAAACTGTGAGTGGTTAAATACTCGAGTTAGTTACAGGAATTGCATTCTCATACCCAAGTTTACCCACTATCGCTACAAAAATAAGTAGTTACTGTTGTATCGAGACAAATGTACCTTCTTAGCATGTGGGCTAATTAAACAAACAATTTTTTATTTTTCATCATCATCATCATTTCAGCCGACACACGTCCACTGTTGGACATAGGCCTCCCCCAAGTGTCGCCACATCGAACGTTCCTGTGCGTCCCGCATTCATCGGTTTCCCGCTACCTTCACCAGGTCATCGGTCCACCTTGTAAGGGGCCTTCCACCGCTGCGTCTTCCGGTACGCGTTCGCCACTCTAAAATCTTTCGGCCCCAACGGCCATCTGTTCTGCGAGCAATGTGCCCTGCCCATTGCCACCTAAGTTCGGCAATTCTTTGTCATTTATACATATTAATTATATTTTAAATTATTTCTTTAAAGAAAGCATATAAAAAAAAAACATTTAAAAATACAAAAATAGTAGCCCACCGGCATCGGGAACAGGGTCTAAGCTACCGGTGGTCAAGGCTCTTGAGAAATGAATCGCCGAACAATACGCGCCGTGTCTAGGAATAGTGCCTTTTGCATCAAGCCCTTGATAGAATAGAATAGATTTTATTTTGCACAGAAAGTAGGTACAGGTTATAGGTATTTTTCAAGTTTATGATCCATACTAACTACCTTAACTAAGGCATGCAAAACACTGTTAATACAATATGCTTAAGGCTAAATAAGACACAGTCAAGCATAAATAATATCAAATCAATTCAATTATTATCAAATAAAATGTCAAAATGAAATTAATTAATTATAAGTCAACAATACAAGAATGAAAAAATAAATAAAAATAATAATAGGTAATAAAATGTCAGATTAATTTAAATTATTATCCATCAAAAATTCGTTAATTGAGTAATAACATTTATTAATTAATAATTCAGTCAATTTCTTTTTAAAAAGAGGAAGAGCCTCATTTTTTATCTCATCGGGTATTTTGTTAAATATGGTCGGACCCATACATAACACACTTTTCTTTAGTAAGGCAGTGCCGAAACCATTAGCAAGCAACCTATTTTTATATTGCCTCCTAATTGGCCTATTACTATTTTCGGACATTTTATTAAATAGGCATCTATTATATTTGATTTTACAAAAACAGCAATCTCGAAAACATATAGTGATGGGAATGTTAGTAGTTTTAGGGACTTAAATACAGGTACGCAGCTGTCTGTCACTATTAAATTACACATTGCCCTTAAACAGCGTTTTTGAGCCTTGAACACCCGTGCCGCGAGCCTCCTTAGGTGTTGGTCGAGGCTCTTAGCTATTAAGTGATTATTATTATTATTGATATGCTGGCGCTTAATAACTATTTCGACGGTCCCTACGCCATAATATCATTTTTTTTATTATTTCATTATTTATAATATTTATTACATTATGTAAATAATGAAATAAAAAAAAAAAGATATTTTGGACATGTCTTTATATACGTAGGGGCCGTCGATTTCACCTGATGGTAAGCAAAGATGTGACACGCTTGCCTAGAAGTAACCTATTCACTCTTTCAGACCGTAGTCCATATTATGTTAGTAATCTGAACTCACGTTAAAAACTATGTTAGTAAAAGATAAAGTAGGAAAGGTCTGACCCTAAGCTGTACCTGGTGGGTATATGTATCCAGTGTGTCAAAGTGACGCAACCCGGCTAATGGCTAAAAACAGATTTCTGCAGGAATTCCAATCCTTAATGCGCATGATGAACAGGTTTCCAAAACTTTTTCTTTGTATGTGAATGGATTTCCAAAACGTTCATATACGTGTGTTAGAGTCTGTCTAATAAGTTAAATGACTTGGGTAATTATTAGGATTTAACGAAATCTGATGTAGTCAACACGGGTTCAATAATTAAGGTTGATTAAGAGATAGAGATCATTGTTAACTAACAGAAGAACCTTAAAAAAAAGTATGGAATATAAATATTTTTTTAAATGATTAAATATTATACAAAATTCCCGCGCTATTTGGCTCAAAAACTTTGAGTTTCAAACCCGTATTTTATTAATGACTTATTGTACAAACATAAGACACGTGTCTAAACACGTGTTTTGGGGTTTCGTATACCTACATTAAAAATAAGGCTGTAGATCAAAATAACACCTATCATCTTGGTATTCACCCATTTAACCTTTTGAAAGTCTTAAGTTAAACAGTTTGACATAAGCGTACAGCTAAGGAATGAAATTCCCTGCCGGAGACTGTTTCCTGATAGCTATAACCTAGGGGTCTTTAAGTCAAGAGTGAATAGATTGCTTCTAGGCAAGCGTGCTCCATCGTCGGCCACATCATCGCTTACCATCAGGTGAGATTGTGGTCAAACGCGAGCCTATCCATTATATAAAAAAAAGGAATTGTCTTTCTATTGTGTCTCTAATTACGGCATTTGATGAGTTAACTCTCACGCAAGCCACCCATCTTTCTCTATTTTATTCTGTCTTCTTCACTGTTAAACCTTGATAACAATAATAATTCCTGGATCCCAAGCCACGCTGCGCCACACCTCATAAGCCGGGAGCTAAATCTGGTAATTAATACCTAAGCCACATCCACACAGCCCCGATTTTAGTCCCGAAACACTTAGTAGAGGGCTGGGATGATGTTGATTACGTTACAGAGAATTAAGCTCCCAAGGTTTGCCAAATGTAGCACAAAATATGGCTTTACGTATATGTTTATCTGTTCTCAGGACATTAACCACATTGTGTGAAGAAGTTTAAACATATATTTGTATGTGAAGGGATTGTGGGCGGGATAATAAATATAATAATAAAAATAAAAAAATAAAAAAGCCTTTTATTTCTTGCCAAATAATAACAATAATTACAAAATAGTAGTTTATATAGTTGCATGCAATCGTAATATTTAATTAATTCTAACTCTATGATTCAAAATCAATATAATTATTTTATTACAAACTAAATATATTTAAAAAACATCCAATTAAATTCATGAATCATATTATAATCATATATTTATTTAAAAAAATATTTTATTCATTTAAATAATTAAATTATTTATGTTTTTGTGGGCGGGATATCATGACATAATTTCTCTCGGTCTCGGTGGAGTTAGCACCGACGATACAGGAGTCATTTTTAGAGTGGGGCCACAACTAAAAAAAATTGCTCAACGATATTATTTAAATCCCTTATTTATTGTACACCATAATAAATAACAATATATGAGCACAACCTAACCCCTCGTTCTCATTCCAGCAGCGAATGCCCCAGCAGCCCAAGTCCGTGAGGGCGTGAACCAGTGCCCAGCCCCGCAGTCCCCGGCCTAGAGGCGTGCCCAGATGATCGGCTCATTCTGGAACCTGTGCCGAGCGTGCCCTTCCATGCCCGTCGATAAGGTAAGATAGACATAAGTATAACAAAAGTTAGAGAGACATAATCCACTGCTCTTCAGGATACCATGAAGCATGGAGACGGTTTGGCAGTTGCTGATACAATATATATGGCACGATACTATCAAAACTTTCCTTAAATACTACGGGCTTGACACGCTTGCGTCGTATTAGGCCCGGCACCCATTACCGGCATCGGCAAGGAAAAGAATCCTTCGGCACCCTTCGGCACTCTTCGGCATTCCTACATACATACATTTCCGACAGTGTGCGCTTGCATGTAAGGTTGCCGAAAGATCCATTTTGTAGCTGATGCCGATAATGGGCGGCGGGCCTTAAATGATTCGAAATGGTAATTTAGAGATTTGGTTATTCGAGATCACATGACTACGTGTCTGGTTTTTCGTGGTAGCGTGGATTGGTTGTTCCTATTAGCAAAGTTACAGAGACGTGTTATACAATATTACATTTTTCTGAAACATGTTATTCGAGATCACATCATGGCTACGGTGTCTAGTTTTTCATGGTAGCGTGCATTTGTTGTTACGTGTTTCGGATTAATAAACTTAAGGGGACGTGTTATTCGGGGTTTCATTTTTCGGAATCATGTTACACACCCGCTCAGGTTGACGGTAGACGAGTGGACAGGGCTATATTTCACCGGGACACCATGGCGGCGCGACCAGTCGCCGCTACCAACAAAATACCAGCTCTATAGAGTTACTCACCTGGTGTCCGTTTGGTTGCACAACCAATTTGGTGGCGCGACCAGCTCGGACGTGTGTGACTCTGGTGTCTGTCTGTATGATGTCTAGATTGGTAGCTTAGGGCTATATTCCACCGAGACACCGTGGCGGCGAGACCAGTTGCGCCGCTAACAGTGACCCTGCGGCCAGTGGCGTAACTACCTATATCATCTGAGGCCCGTGGCAAATTCATTAGTGGGGCCCCCGATAAATCACGTTACGTTGTGATTTAATTTTAATATTTTTTTATATATTTTTACTTACTTCTTCTGAGCTCGCTGCCTCTAAGACCTGGGGCCCCATCAGACCTGGGGCCCGTGGCATTTTGCCAGCCTTGCCACCTTATAGTTACGCCCCTGCCTGCGGCCTGCGGGATATGTCCTTTAGGATTTTTGTCTACTTTCATGCATTCGAACACGATGGTAGAACCTACACATTTCATAAAATATACCTACCTGAATAGGAGCCAGGTTTACGGGAACCCCCATTTTCCTTCATCCCCATTCATCCGCATACTTAATAACTAATAACTTATTCACTGAGCCCACCAAGGCTTCATAAAAAGCTGCTTGATTTCTCCAGGGTTTAAGCGCTGCAGCGCTCAAGGATTTTTATTAAGCTGAATCGATCCAGCCAAAAGCGGCTAATTTTTATGTTGCTTACTAAGGTTTCTGGCGACGGTTACATAATGGATTATTGGACTAAACGTTTTGTCTAGGTTTTAAGAGTATTTGGGACACGATGTAGTGCATAACACAACGGCTTTATAATTTTTAGGGTACCATACCTCAAAAAGAAAAACGGAACGTCATCTGTCAGTTAAGACCCTCTTGAGAACGCATGAAGGTATCGAGCTGAAATTAAAACTGTGTAGGGTGACTGGCAATTAATGTACGATACTTAAACACGTGATTGTGCTCATGATAACTAACAATTTTTATTATGGGAGCAAAGCCGAAATCGCCAAAAAAAATATCAGCTGTTCAGTACATTAGGCAAACGTAAATGTACTGAACAGCTGATTTTCTTTCGCGATTTCAGGTTTGTTCCCATAGTAAAAGTTGTTGGTTATCATGAGCACAATCACATGTTTAAGTGTCGTACACTAATTACCAGTCACCCTATATACTCACGTCTACAGACCCTAAGCTGTGAAAAAATCAAACTTCTAAGTTAAAGAAAAGAAACGGCCGTTTATGTCGCAATAAACGTATATTTCGACACTCTCAAGGGAATCCAAATTCTTAGGGTACTTCCTTTTGACCCGGAATTCTGAAATTTGAGATAAATCAAGGTCTTATAAAATAAAAGGTATAAGAACAAATCTAAAAGCAGTAATTTTTTTTTTTTGTTACGTCATCAAAAAATTTTTTGGGGGCGACAAAATCTACTAGACTCCATTCTGAAATTGACACTACTTACCATCAGGTGGAATCACAGTCAAGCACTAGGTTATATCGATTAAAAAAAATCTGTAGCTTTTATATGGGGGTAATTTTAGTAAATATCTTCACTGCAATACAACACGATTTAGCAAAATAAAAAAGCACGAAATTGCGAACTCATCTTTCGTCCAGACATCCTCTTCAAGAGTCAAGTAACAGGATAAGCAGAGGTCCTCAGTAATGCAACATGATTTAACATCAAAAATCGTGCTCCTCAGTCCTGGCATGGCGCCAGTACGTCTCGCCACTCCAATCATTTGAGTTTACATGTAAAAAGCCACATTTCAGCAGAATTAACGTACCAAAAGGCATTATTTTTGATGAAAGTTAAAAGAACTGTAGCATAAGGTTTTATTTAAATTCGTTAGTGGGATTGTTTTGGTAAATACTGCAACCCTGGATCGCAAAGGACACCTGAAGGACATTGGACTGGAGCAATTTTCTGCTCTTCCCGTCCGATTATAATTTGGGTGTCTTCAAGGCTAGAGTGTATAGGCTCTTTAAACTAGTGCGTCTCACTAGTCAGGCACTAATTTATCTATACATCTATACATATAAATAAAATTGGAGTGTCTGTTTGTAATATTGAAATAATTGCTTTTTACTACACGCATATGAATACACGGTACATACACCAAAGAAGGTAACATTTTTTTTTTCGTGAACGAAATCGCGGGCACAGCTAGTAACAAATAAAATAACTCCGTAGTCGGGTAAATAAGAGTGAATTTTAGTCAGCAGAGTGGCGGCAGTGGTCCGCCCAAGCGGGACAGTCCTGTATGATGGAGGTTAGGTAATAAGGGGATCCCACTCACCTAACCCACCTTAACCTAACCCCAACCCAAAAACCCTTCCCTAACCTATTCACTCGTTGACTTCAAGACCCCTAAGTTATAGCTATCAGGATACACACGACTCCGGCAGGGAATTCCACTCCTTAGCTGTACGCATAATAAATATGTTCCCGGCATTGCGCCATCGGTACATGGTAGACCATATACCGATGGCGCAATGCCTTACGTCTAGAGACATGGCGGAATTAAATATACAATTCCAATGCACACTCCCCGAAATGTAATCGATAGAAAACCGACAGGCTTGTAACTCGGCGTCAATGCTCAAGACTGGAGTTTGGACTCGAAAAATGCATCATTATCGATGAATTTTTTGGAACTTTTGCATCATTATTCCGCGTTATTTAAAAAAAAAAACACTGAGGCAAATTTCTCATATGAGAATGTTTCAATCTTTACTCAAAGAAAAGATCCGCCACATAAGATGTTCTCAAGCAAGTGGTGCTCGTTTGATAAGTAAAAAAAACATTTTCATTCTAAAAAATTTGAAAACTACTCAGTGTATCCTGAAACTCTTTCGAACTATTTCGCTATTGGATTTCGTTTAGACACCATAAACATCTATGTTTGCAAACTGGCGACATTATGGCGTGTAGTATTTGTCAGTGGTTCTCAAAACGATGTGAACTCCCTTTGGGCATAAAGAGAAATGAAACAATAATAAAAAGAAACGTGCGTATATTCATAGAGCTTTTGTGACAGTCATAAATAAATCTTATATCATTCATTTCTTTGCAAACATGGGTAATTGGTACATGGATGTTTACTTATATGTATATGATAAACATGTCGTGGCCAGATCTTAGAAATTGATCTCTTCATGATATGGCCAAGTATAACTGGCCCTACGGAAAATAACTAATAAGAAACTTCACAGTTACTTAAAAAAAAAAATTATGGTTTACAATATTAATACTTGTGAGAGGACAGTGTCGACCAGTCAATATAGTACAAAAAATTATATATGTATACATATAATTATATCTGTTAAAAAATGTCCGATTCTTAGTTAAAATTTAACAGCACTCTTACGCTTGTATTTCATAACGTTGCACGTTAATATAAATCATGATTTCGAAGTAAAGTCAATAAAAAATATATAAAAAGTTTCAAGACTATGAAATCTGCCAGTTTTAAAATAAAAACATCAAATCAAATGTTTATTAGCTAGAAACATATGTTCCAAGTTTGTTTTTGAAGTCATACTAAAATAAACACTTAAGAGGGCCTAACCCAAGATACATTTCCATACAAATGCTCTTAGGTGATTATGACGTTGATACACATCTTTTCTAGATATTTTTTAAACACACCTCATATCTTGTGGATATTTTCTAGGTTTCGATTGAAATCAAAACATAAATTACGTGAACTGGTCCTTTATAATGCACTCATAAATTAAAAACGTAAAGAAAATATATTTAGAGGAGCCGTGAAGCTTAAATTCTGAATGACATTTTTTTGTCCAAAAATTCAAAGGTTTAAAAAAAAAAACACGTAAGTAAAGGAAATTCGTGTTTTTTTACATGTTTTCTGAAATAAGAAAATGACGGAATTAACAAATACCAACAGATTCAGGCATTATCTCTCTTTTCACATTGCCTCTTTATTAAACACTAGCTTTTGCTCGCAGTTTCACCCGCGTACATAAAATATAGTCTTATGTCACTCAGGAATAGCAGTGTAAAATATCGGTGTATATTTTCTTTTGTCATTAATTTACAAACAAAAAACAATCTTTACCTCTTTACATTCTTATTGTACTTTGGATGAAACAAAGAAGCCTTTAAACTCACATTAACAATAGACGGCTCGAGAAAGGGTCCTTTTAAATAAAAACGTAACAAATTGTTTACCCTGTTGCGAACCAAACGTTGTACATCAAGTTTGACATTAATTGCGAGCCCACTAATTCTTTAGGGACTATAAATTAGAATTCACGTCGGTAACTTTGCGTAGGTGTCTGACATGAGGCGATTAAGAGTTTAATCAGACTTTCATCAGGCTTAGTGTACCCACACCATAATGGAATTGTGTAGACCGAATTCACCCGTTATATTTTTATAGCCTTTCTTGCTTTTATTTCCACTTATAAGACTAGACAATTGTGCTACCTATCCTATACCTGTAGATACCTTTATTCTTTATTGGACAGAAACAATTTACCTGTTTTGTTGTTTTTGGTTTCTACCAGTTTTGAATCTCTGGGTGTTGAAACTTAAGGAAGGAATACTGAACCGGTCCACTCAAGTCTGTGTGGTTCTTTCCTCAAAAGACCATCCTTTAAACTAATTTGACCATCACATGTTTGCTCTTTGGACTTTAAAAGAGACTTTATTTATTTATCTATTGGCACACCAACAGCATTACATACAGGATTTTTTGTAATTAATACTATTAAAATCAAGGCACTTATGCATGCCTATTACAGGTATGCACAGTTTAGACCATGCTAGGTATGACATTAATTATAAAAAACCGGCCAAGTGCGAGTCGTACTTGCCTATGAAAGGTTCCGTAGCAGCAAGTAACATAATATACAAGTTCTTGTAATGTGTTGTAACTTTGATCGATGTTTTAATAATAGTGTATTTTTTCGATTGATGACGCATTAAAAAAAAACTACTTACTAGATTTCGTTCAAACCAATTTTCGTTGGTAGTTTTTATAGTAATGTACATTAATTTTTTTTTTTAGTTTTATCATTCTCTTATTTTAGAAGTTAGAGGGGGGGGGACACATTTTACCACTTTGGAAGTGTCTCTCGCGCAAACTATTCAGTTTAGAAAAAAATAATATTAGAAACCTCAGTATCATTTTTAAAGACCTATCCATAGATACCCCACACGTACGTACGGATTTGATGAAAAAAAAATTTCGAGTTTCAGTTTTAAGTATGGGAACCCCCAAAATTTATTGCTTTTTTTTCTATTTCTATGTAATAGTCTTAATGCGGTTCACAGAATACATCTACTTACAAAGTTTCAACAGTATAGCTCTTATAGTTTCGGAAAAAAGTGGCTGTGACATACGGACGGACAGACAGACATGACGAATCTATAAGGTTTCCGTTTTTTGCCATTTGGCTACGGAACCCTAAAAACTTAGACTTTGACCCCTGAGTTTGTTTTGGGTGTTTCTTCTCAGGGTAGTCATCGAGACTACTCCTGACGAAAAAAATGACGTGTAAAAGAGTTTTTAAAAACCTATTTACAAATTAAATATCTTTTGTCAAGGCAAGGAAGAAATATAAGTGTAGTTTTACTCAGTAAAATTATGTCCTCCCATACCGCACTCGTGCGAGAGAAGCTATTCGATGATTTCCCGTCTTAAAACCTTTTTTTTTCATTCTATTCCTGTTTTTAGTATTATTTTTTTGTTATATTTTTTTATAGCGGCAATAGAAATACGTCATCTGTGATTTCAACTGTCTAGCTATTCCTAAGATACAGCCTGGTTACAGACAGACGGACAGTGTAGTCTTTGTATTAATAGGGTCCCGTTTTAGCCTTTCGGTATGGAACCCTAAAAAATGTATTATAGCATACCATAATCAGCTTTTCAATGTTCTCACTGCTGGGACTCAAGCCTCCTCTTTAGGAAAGGGAATGGGACGTAATCTACCACGCTGGCCACGCTGGCATGTCTTCGAATTTTTGATTCTAGGATGTACCGGTTTCTTCGCGATGTTTTCCTTCACCGTTTTGAGAGCAGTGGTGATGAAATAAATTACATATAGTAATGCGTCTGGCTGGGTTTGAATCCGCGACCTTCAAATTGTAAGTCGGAGCCTTAACTACTCGGCCACTAGTGCTCAAAAAAATTATTATCATTGGGCACAAAATAACCATTCATACGGTCCTTTATAGCATTGTAAAGTGGCTGGCGTTGTCCAGTAGTGTCATTTGTTTTTTCTATAGCATCATTACTTTTACGCCTCTTACGGGAACCATGAGCGCAGGCAATTTGCCTGAAGCCAATTAAGTACTGTGGCTTTATTTTTAATTATGATGTATGGTTGAGTAACGTTCCTTGTATCAAAGCTTCTACCTCGTCCCTCTTTTTAATTAAATTGCTTACAAAAGCGCGTATTATTATGTTAACTAACAATTACTTCGTTGGTTGCTATATCCCAGTGAAAGTTCCGTCAAATTTTGTTCAACTGTTTTGAAGCCATATTACACAATTTGGACTGATTTTTTAATGTCAAGAATGAGTGAAAATGAAAATATACGCGACTTGATTTAATTGCGAATTTGTGATATGGTAAAAATGCAAATTATATTTTATTTGTTAAAGAATTAAATTGTGTTTTTTTATAAATTTGTTTTCTAAATTAATTTTAAGTCTAGAATAATATAATAAAGAGGTAGTTTGTTTTTTTTTGTGTTTATTTTTTTTTTTTGTAATCTCTGAAAGTACTGGTCCGATTGCAAACATTTTTTCACCGATAGAAAGCTGCTTTATTCCCGAGTGACATAGGCTATATTTTATGTAAGCGGGCGAAACCGCTGGCAAAAAGCTAGTCTTAAATAAAAGCTAATTTTAACAGGCAGGAGATTTATACTAAGAACTCAATAATAATCTCCCTTAATAGGGTCCTCTGACAAGAAAACCTCTTTACCGTCAAAGCAATTAAGAATATGACGCTTTGCCAAGGTCTTTGTAAACTTGAAAGCTAAAAATACTAGACCTTTTTTGCAAAATTTTCTAATTAGTGACGTTGAGGGAAGAAAAAGTTTTCGTCATTACAGTTTAGGCTTTGCTGTCGCCCTTTCTGTTTAATCAGGTTTGACTCAAGAGACAAAAATCTATAATGTTCAAGTGGGCCACATAATGGTGACTTGGGCGTTTTTACGCCTGAATCCAAAACAGGAACCTCCTAAACTTTACATGTCCGTGAGGACTTGTGTTATGCAAAAAGTGAGGACGCTGTGAAAGCTACAAAAAATAAATATTTATATCTCAAATAGGTTTTTTTAAAAACACTTTTACACGTAAACTTTTTCGTCAGTTTAAACTTGATGAGCCCGGTGTTTACTAGCTGACTACCCTGAGAAGAAACACCGAAACAAACTCAGGGGTCAGGGAGCTCAGGGCACACAGTCTCTTTTAAAGTCCATACAGTAAACACGTAATATTCAAATCATATGAGAACCATGCAGATTACTGTCCGAGATAGTCTTTTGAGGAAAGAACCCCACAGATTTGGATGGACCTGTCCAGTTAATGCAAGCATTTCTTTGGATTTGTTTAAGTTTACTTGGGACTACTAAGGAGATTAAATTATGATACTCTTAGGGTGAGTTGCACCATTTAACTATAACGATAACAAAGCCGTTAACAGTTGTCAAATCATCGAATTGACCAATAGGCGACCGTTTCACGGCTGGTTATGGTTTGGTTATCGTTTTAGTTAAATGGTGCAACTCACCCTTAGTAAGCCTGTAGCCGTCTATGTCTATGTCTATGTCTGAGTATGGTTTCCGCGAGATATTTAAACTGTTTTTTTTGCCTGAGGGTCCAATTGAAAAAAAGTTTGAGACTCACCGGTCTAAGGATAACGTCACAGCGCATCGTAGACGTTCAGACCAATAGAATTTAAATTAATTACAAAACAATTTATCCTTTCTCACTTAAACGTTATTGGATGTTTAGATAATGAAAAACGTTGTCTTTGTTTTATTTCTTAATCTGTGATTAATGATTAAGGGGTGAGATTAAGATAAACGAAGGTTAATGTTTATAAAGACAACTGTATTATAGTAAATACAAATGGACTAACGATTAAAACTAATGATGTACCTAAATGAATTGCCGACTAAGTTAGATATGCTATCCGAAAATGTAAAGAATCAAATATTTACAAAATCAAAGAAATGATTTCAAACAAATATTTTACTGGCACTTTTGAATTGTCAAAAAGTTAGTCAGAAAAATTATGCAAATTGCATATTCCAAAGTGTAGATACTCGTACAGTACAATTCACGAATGATGGCGGCCGTGAAGTTAGCCTTTGCGAACGTTCGCGCATACTACACTCTTCTCGCACATGCACGTCGCCATTTGGTTTCTAAAACACGTTACTGCGCAGCCTTCTGCGCAAACTTCACGGCCGCCATCATTCGTGAATTTTACTGTATGTAAGGCGAAGAATGCGCAAAAAACTCCATGGTTCTCTTTAGCAGTACGAGCATGATTTTCATTTCAGCGTAAATTTTTGGAATATATTTTAAAACAATAAAATATTTTTGATCAACTATTAAAGGTTTTAATTATGTTTTCTACTTGGATTCGTTTTTTTTAGTTATTTTGTCATAATATACGGTTATGTGATTCAGTTTCATCTTTAGCGTTCATTATTTTTACTGGCAACCCCAATAAGTAACTATAGCAAAAATAGTCCTTAAGACTCTATAAACAGGAGTTCATAAAGTACACATGACCGACAAGAGTTTCAGAACAAACATTTTTCCTGAGGCCTTACTACGAGCTCATAACGCGATCCATTTGATAACCTAAACTAAACTGTTAAAAGCCCGTGCACACCGCGTTTTTAAAACGCGCCGTTGAACCGCGTTTGTAGCGATATAGACGCGAGCCTGTAGACCTTTAATAGGATAAAAGCGCTCCGTTAACATGCGTTTCTAAAACACGCATCAACGGTGCGTTTAAAAACATGTTTTTTATATACAAGCCCTAAAAGGAATGGAGTATTTACATCTACACTCATATAATAAAGAGGCAAAGCTTGTTTTCTTGTTTGTGGGAGATAATCTTTGAAAGAACTGTCCGATTGCTACATTTTTTCACCGATAGAAAGCTGTTTTGTTCCTGATTAACATAGGCTATATTATATGTACGCAGGCGAAGCCGCGAGCAAAAGCTAGTATGCTATATAGCTCCATCCCTCTTTCTCATTCGTACGCCTAACATCTTAACACGTCACGGTAAGACCCTTGAATAATGAAAATTCTGTGTGAAAACTCAGCTTTTATTTTTATTGTATAATAAGTCATGGCATTTTTTATATGCAATAAAATATTCTTATAGTCCTAATTTTACATCTGTCGATCTATGGCTTTGCTGGAAAAGCTATAAATTCCGTGTTAGACAGTTGTAACTGTAAAATCTTGCTTCAAGTCGATTTGTATTGACTCTTTTCACAGTACAAGTTGTGGACGACAACTTACAAAATAAAAATTGCAAGCGGCTATCTTGCATTTATCAGAACTTCAAAAGTTTTCCACTGATCGGTTTTCCAAATTACGGATTTTTTTTTTTACACAAAAATATAACATAGTAAATGGTGATACGGACAGTTCATATACAAAGGCAAGCTCAACATTGAGTTTTATCCCAGCAAACCTTTTAGTTATAGAGAAAAAACATATTTGAGGGTAGGATCTAGTGCACAATATAAACCTACCTAACTAAGTGCAATATATAATTTTATTGTACATACTAATATTATAATTGGTTAGTGTCTACGTTGTGTGTATCTACGAGTGTGTATATCAAATAAAATAGTTTTTTTTCTTTCTATCTTTCTAACATTATGTCAATGATCAAGTATGAACCGAAGTCAATAAGGAAGTACTTCTTTAAGTTTCCTCTTGAATAAATCCAGAGAAGGGCTGTCGCGAATAAAGTGTGTAAGAGAATTCTAGAGACGTACTGCAGAAAAAGAGCCGTCATTTTCTTTTTATGATTGTTTTAACACCCTAATTGTGTTATAAATTTACAATCTAAACAATTATTTAACTGACTCGTCATGGTACAATTCTGTTTAATCCTTTGAATATCACCTTAATTCTACTACGTTATATAATATACTAAAGAAAACTCTGTTACTAAGCACCCAGTATCATAAAACACAACCCCTTTTACTCACCACCATCCATAAACAAAAAATACGTACACTACAATATAACCTGAAAATAATCGTCATATTAAATTCAATCTGCCGATACAAACACTGAACGAAATGCCTCTATTTCCAACGGCAAAATGTCCTCTTAAAAATGGGGTCGTATAACAAAAGTTTGAGAGCCTTTGTCCTCAATAGCTGACGTCATGGCTCTCGGCCTGCGACTAATGTCTCGACTGATGGAATATTTCAGCCTCAGGGGAAAAAGAATCCTTTCTTTTATGTGATTTTGCACTTGATAGGTTGGTTGAGAAATATAATGGCGGTTTTCCGTTCTTGGAGTTAAAGTATTAAACCATTAACTGGCAATATTTCAAGTTGCTGTGAAAAAATATATCTAAAGGTATATACAAATAGATACAAATCGTGCCCGATAGATGGAAATAGGAGTTTTCTTCTTTATCAGTTTAAACTAAAGTGCTTCATAGCTGACTACCCTGAGAAGTGACACTGAAACAAACTCTGGGGTTGACTCCAGAGTTGGTTTCGGTGTTCCGACTTTGAAATCTCTTTTAAAGTCCATACGGTAAATAAGTAATGGTCAAGTCCTATTTATTTATTTATTCGTTTATACTCATATCGGAAGGCCTTGCAGCAATGACACCGATAGAGCATATGTACGAAAACTATGCACATTAGTGTCTCTGATCTCATCAGATAGTCTTGAGGAAATAACCATACAGATTTAAGTGGACCTATTTAATTAGTGCAAGAATTTGTTAGTATTCGTGTAGCTCAACTGAGGACTATTGGGGCTCAACATAATCAGTCTTATAATATTCCCACTGCTGAGACTTAAGACTCCACTCCAGTTGAGGGAACAAGCTGTTATCCACCATGCAAGCTCCGAATGGATGTCTTTATCATCTTTTTTTTGTTCTAAAACATGTCTGATTTGTAACGGTGTTTTCGTCTCGAATTTTGACCTTGGAGTTTCTTTCACGTTCTTCTCCATAGAGAGTTACGCTTTGGGACGTTAAAATAGCTTTGACGTTTTTTTTTTATTTTGATACTTACCTTGACAATTCATACATGCCTGTAAATGGTTTATTTGAAACTAGATCCTACTAACGGATTCGCCCGCGTTTTGTTTCTCAATACAGTCTTTGGGACCCTTTGAATTTTGGAAGATCCTCTCTTAGTGCTAGCCTACGTCATAACTGGAAACCTTGTGCAAAATTTTTCGTTCCCAGTCCCAGTCAGTTTCTCCTTTTATATATACAAAAGGCGAAACTGACTGGGACTTAAATATATATTAACCCCTATTTTTTAATTCATACAAAAAATGGGACTCTATCCGTACCCGTTACTGATCATATTTTGTGTAATCAAAAGTAAAAAAAAAAAAAAACGAAATCCCAAAAATATTCACGATAACTCATAGTTGGTAAATTCATAATTGAATCAATCATTCGTAACAATTGCTACTAGAAAATACTACGCGCAGTATTTCTCCATTTTTATTGCCATTGATAAATAAATAATTCAGCTTCACTTTTTTTGACTGACCGACCTTTTAACAATTCAAAAGTGCCTGTGCTTGGTCTATTTGAAATAAACCTTTTTGATTTCTGAAAAATACCTGTACAGTATTTCCATAAATTGAGTGACTTTTTGGGATATCAACAAACGCTCATAACTTTGCTGTTTATGAATATTATTTATTGAGACTACTTAAATAATATCGATCTTTTCTGTATTTGTACTAAATAAAAAATAGTGGTGTCTAAATAAATGCTTTGAGTTTTTGACTATTCAATTCTGCTCTCTTCTTTTCAGCAAACACGCGTAATGTTAAACAATGATGGCTTTACTAAAAATATTAAAAGGCTAAATCATGCATTATGTATTTTTCCTACATATAAAATGGTCCTTTTTTATTCTGTCTAACTTATATTTTACAACATAAGAGCCTAAATTGTTGGACCCTGAATAAGTTTCCAGAAAAATGAGGGCATTGACTTACAAATTACTTCACATTGGGGGCATGAAGCTAAACTTTGAGTACCATTGTCCTAAGTATATGACGTCAGACCGTGGGTGGAATGTTTCCCAAATAGACCATTATATACAGAAAGGTTAATTTAGTAAAACAATGCTTGACAGCAAGCCTAATAACATAAAACAAAAACCTAAAAAGGTACTGCTTTTTTAAAAGCGTGTTTTGTTTCTTTTATTTAGAAAAATCTAGCAAGGTAGCTGCTAGGAGACTAGGCGTTCTTGCAAAGGTCCGGCGGTACTTCACACCGGGACAGCTTTTAATGTTATACAAAGCACAGGTCTGTTCGTGTGTGGAGTACTGCAGTCACATATGGGCTGGTGCTGCAAAATGCCACCTGGCAGCTTTGGACTCGGTGGAAAGGCGTGCAAAGAGGTTAATTGGTGATCCAGATTTGGTTAAGTCCAACCTTCAAAGCCTGTGCTCAAGGCGTAGGGTAGTTTTGTAGAACACCGAAAGGCTGGCCTTTGGATGCATTTTGGAGAGTGTGCGCAGGAGAGCGAGTTCAATGACCTGTAGATAGTTCGTACGCAGCGCCGACTACTAACTACAGGTCATTGAACCCGCTCAGCTGACGTTTTCTTAAGGAAATTAATTTCGTATGTGCATAAATTAATACGAGTTTTGAAGAAAAGGTATTTTTTTTTTTTATCTTTACAAATCGATAGTGTTTCATGTACTGGATCGACCCTCCACGGGATTAAAACTATTAAAATTTAGCGGTGCAGATAACCACACCTTTCACGTTATAGAGTAAACATGCCCTGATTACATAATTAGTTCATTATACACATATCGGTTAAGATGAAGGTATTTTGCACTCATAACACCACAAAATAGATAGGTAGGGCGATCAGTTGATTTCCAACCTCAAAAAAGGTGTAAGTATAAAAGTATAAAATAGTGTTAAATGTGTAAATAAAGCAGGTAAAATAAGCAACATATTACTTCAGTCTTACGACTCTGCAATCTGCAAAAGCTAAAGAAACGAAGATTATCTAACATTCTGAACTGAAAAGGTCAATGCCCCGCTATTTCTTACGCGCTACGGCAAACTTTAAATCTAATACATTTACTGCGGAACGTGGCTTGTGCCAGCAATCGTATCAACCGTCTCCGTTTCTTGCAAAGCAACACGAAAAGAATACTTACTGCCAACAAAACAGAAAAAAAGTATATAAAAGTCCTCAATTTGATCCCTAAAACATTACTTCTGTTTATTTTCCACTCATATCTAATCCAAAACGAAATTCCAGCTATTACAAAACTCACAAAAACGTTTCGCATTTCAATATAACCTCAAAATTCTCAATTTTCCCGCTCTCTTACACCTCCGTAATGTGGGCCAATAAGACCGCGCCTCGGTGGCACGTGATTGGTCGATTCTTTGCGGCACCCCGGTTCTATTGGTCGATGGCGGCGGGCAACGACCTCGGCGCCGAGTTATCAGCTTGAACGTTTGAACTGTGTGTCAAAAGGTCGTTTTTAGATTGATTCCTTTTTTTTTCATGGCTTCGCTTTTGATGAAAATGATTCATAGACGTATAATAAGTACTTCGTTACGCAAACTGAATGGAGGGTTTTCTTTGTAAAAAAAATGATATTAGCCGTAATGGAGACACTTGTACTTTTCATCTTTTTTATATAAAGTGATTTATAAAGTGAGGGGCTTAAAATCAGGGACGCTTCTTGCTAGATTTTTTTTTTTATCCTTCTTTAGTAAAATTAAGTCAGTGACTTTTTCGTGGTAATAAAGGTACTTAATAATTCCATGTTTTTCTCAAAGATGTTGCTTTTTAAAACAACGCCATCTTTCTTTCTACGCGCGAACTACTGACATGAAAGTGGTCGTAATGGGTGGACAATAATGGACACATAAACACACTACAGGAGGTTAATGAAATTAGGCACTAATCCATTAATTAATTAACATTTTATAGGCCTATAAACATTGATTTTTGCATTGAAACATTCGGTACTCCTACTCATTTCTTTTTTTTTCATTTGAACTCGGTTATTACCTACACGTCGAACTAGCATTGTAACGTTCGCGTTCGAACAAATTCCTGTATTTTCTTTCATGATAAGTTTTCCTACGGGTCCGAAACAAATAGGTTTCCTTCGAACCTGAAATACTAGGATATTTCCTCAGGGACGCCCGCTGATTATTGATCGTAGGTTTCTGTTATTTTAGGTACTCTTACAATACCTACCAAAATATAAATCATATCTATAGAAATTACGGAATAAAAAAGGTAAAATAAAGACGCCTTTTTTTATGGCATGGCTTTTTGGCTTTTGTGCCATTGTTTTATCGTTTAATCACTGCTAGGGCTTCAAACTGAAAAGTCGGACAGAGCAGCCAATTTAGCCAGATAGGTATTTGAATAACATGACTGACAGTTTTTTTTTTTTATTTAGTCAAACTCGACTGTTGTAATATTGACCATAATATATACTTACCTACTTATATATATTTTATAATTCTAATGAAAAATCGGTAAAATTTGCTGTTATAATTGCCAATCCATTCCGCTTACACTAGCGATACAAGATAAAGTAGAAAACATGACAAATCTAAAATAAAATTGTATAATTTAGGGCTCTGCTTGATTTGACCGGACATGTAACTAAAAAGCCTGACCCTGTCCGGCTTTATCGGGCGCCTGGTAACGCGAATCACAACGCAATGTTTTGTGATCTATATTTCGAACACACCGAAAAACTGCAAACAAATCGCCATTACAGAAGAAAAAAGCAACGCACCTCAAAAAAGCTCCCTGTTTTTGTCATTGATCTAAAAAAAAATACGCATTCAAAAATAGAACGCCAGCCATTACGTCATCCGTCACAAACATGAAACATGTCGCATTCAGCCACAGCCTTCACCGAACCAGAACAAAAAAAAAAAAAACAAAAAAAATGTATTCTGTCAGTTACGTCACGTATTGCTATAAAACGCGGCAAAGACAGCTGTGTGTACTGCCAATACTAAAAAGTTTTTATTGCGCCCGTAAAATGATATAAAAAGCGAAGTAAGCTGAATTGGAAAATTAGCTTACCTACTTATTCCATTGTTCTGTGCGCACTGTAATTTAGGTTTCCGCATGGCGCATTGCAATTTCGGACAGTACTCGTATGCTAGCGTTTTGATTTATTACTCCGATATTATGCTAGGTAATAAATCATGAGGTGTTAAGTTTAATTATTAAATTGTTAACTAAACTCTAAAATGTTCAGTTTGCAGTTCTATAACAGTGTTGTTGATTACTTTCAAATTGATCTGTTACTTTTGGTTGGAAAAAAATGTTTTGTGAAAAGTAAACTTTCCTCCAAGAACCAAAGTTACTGCCATGATGTTACTTTAAAATCATCTAATGACGTCTCCCGCTCTAGATCTAACTCTTACCGGACGGCCGAACGGCGAGCTATTCGTTGCTCACCGTCCGGAAACCCATGCCTACGGTAGCTGAAAATTGAGTCAGGATCACAGTGGCTGGGGTAAGAGGTGCTAGGGCAAGAGGCGTGCGGCCGCCTCCTTCGATGGCATTACTGCTTCGCAATAGGAGGCGACTGCTTGCCACTCCTCCTCGCTCCGGACCATGGCCTGTACCAGGTCATTGACGCTGAAAAGGAAAAGGGGTGGGTTTTAGTTAGTGCAGATCTGACAGTCCCTCTTTCTCCACACAGAGCGGAAGTAGTTTTTTTTATGATTTTGGACCCCAAAAAAAGAGTAAGTCTACTTATACATTGTTTCTTTCGCAATTTAAAACTAGATGGTATCGGTATTTCATAGCTTATAAACTATTCCGAGAAGAAACACAGGAAGAAACTGAAGAAATTGATTTAAAAAAAAAAAACTTTTCGGATCATATCTTTCTATAAATGTACTTCTGTTTTATGTCTTCAATGTTTTAAGCTAGGTTGACATGAAACTCTTTTGTATTTATTTATATTTTTTAAAGATTCAGTACTTAATCGTAATTAGCTTGAAGCTAGACTGACAACTTAGACTTAGTTAATTAGTGGTCTTAGTTAATTCTGTTCTGCAAAGAGCATTGCCCTCGACACTAATTTAATGTACTTGTGAAGACTGCCTTTTTCTGTGCCGACCGCTTTCTTGTTAACTTTTTGTACATGGGTACCTACTTAGTAATAGGTTTCTTTTTTGGGAGCCCTAAATACGTAGGGGCCCAGCTGGGTCGAAGCCTATTGGGGCCAAGGTTAGCTCCGAAAGGTGCTCAGACCCGGTATGAAGGCACGAAGGAACGGGGTGGTTTTTTTAGTCAGTAAGAGTCTGACACTATAGCAGTCGGGGATGTCATTTGGATGATTTTTACCCACTGAAAAAAAGGCCATGAATACGCTAAATTATTGTGAAAAATGTCACAGATTTTTTTAAAAAAAAAAAAACGAACACGAACGAGAGAATTCCCCGGAATCCCTGCGGCGCCGCGGGCATCCGCGCGACTTGTTCGAGTTTCTAGTTTATATAAATAAAAGTAACTAGGCATGAAAATGTGGCGTGCTTAGTAATTATTCTTCAATTTTAATAAAACATTTATGCGTACCAATATTTCTAAAAGGTTTTTAAAAATAAGTAGATACATGTTTTATATGTTCAGCTGTTTAAGTACTGCGATTTTATTAGGCACTAAGGGTGAGTTGCACCATTTAACTATAACGATAACCAAACCATAACCAGCCGTGAAACGGCCGCCTATTGGTCAATTCGACGATTTGACAACTGTTAACGGCTTTGTCATCGTTATAGTTAAATGGTGCAAACTCACCCTAAGAGACAATGTTGTAGTTCAAATAATTGGCGAGAAAAAACAAAACCATTTTTTTTGAACATCTAGTGTCGATATCTACATTTCGATATCGAGCTATCGATATATTAGTAATAAAATATATCGATATTTTATCAACAGTCCTAGCGCCCCGTGTCATTGACAAAACAGTCTCGTCGTTGACGTAGACAAGTCTGTCCAAGACAGTTTTGTTTCAAGTGAGCGCAGACCCTTGGGTATCGATTCCCGTAACCCCAATTATAAGTGTCTTTGTCATATTTCGCCAGTAATGCCTTTAGTAGGTACATACTGCAGGATTCCTTTGGATAGAAGAAGGAAGGGGTCTGACCAGTTGTGAAAGTCTTTGATTTGATGACGTTAAGTGGTGTTGGCGACCACTAATCCTAATTGGGTTCATTGGTATCTTTTGCTAATATTTTAATATAATATTTCCACACAACGCCGTCTAGTCCCAAGCTAAGCAGAGCTTGAGTTATGGGTACTAGACAATTGATAAACATACTTATATATTTCTAAATACATACATTATTATTTTAGTATAGATAAATTACACCCACACA
The DNA here is from genome assembly GCA_929112965.1 of Mythimna albipuncta. Lineage (NCBI taxonomy): Eukaryota > Metazoa > Arthropoda > Insecta > Lepidoptera > Noctuidae > Mythimna > Mythimna albipuncta. Next base: position 13,883,507 of record OV815983.1, on the reverse strand, counting down.
CATAACAAATGATCATGCTCATCAAATAAACATTTGTCCTGAGTAGGAATCGAACCCACGACCTCCGGCATAGCAGTCAGGGCTACTAACCACTAGACCAACAGGCCTGTCACCTCAAAGTAAAGCGCAATAAGTAATTTGTCATGTTTTCATTAATCATGTTTTTTTATTCCGGGATTTTACAGGAGGTACCTACTATCAACTCTATACATATTACTTATTTCCACGAATTTTAGGTAAATATACTCTTCCTATTCCGACCTGTGATTGTAAAATAGTAGCTTTTTTCCGGGCCTTAGGAAAATCCCACATGAATAGCGCATTGAAAAAGCTATGTAATACTATGTATAACTGCGCAGATTTGCTGGCTATATCGATTGCTTTGATTCTTCTAGGATGTCTTCAATTCTGTTTTGATCTCCTTGGAATTCTTTAAAGATAGTTTATTTGTCAAAATATGAGTGAGCAGTACAAAAAATATAGTTTTCAAAGCGTTATGGTGTTACATAAAAAAAGTCCTAACACGTTTTACATAAATAGGTGTACCTAATTTTTTTTAAAGATATTTACGAATTTTATTTTATGAAATACTAATGAAATGTCAAAAAAAAAACATTTGTATTAATAATATATTTATCAATGAGATATTTCTTCAACAATAATAATATAATATAATATTCCACAACTATCACACAACGCCGTCTAGTCTCAAGCTAAGCAGAGCTTTTGTTATGAGTACTAGACCACTGATAAACATACTTATATATTTCTAAATACATACATATTATAGATAAATTACACCCAGACACAGAACAAATGATCGTGCTCATCACACAAACATTTGTCCTGGGTGGGAATCGAACCCACGACCTGTGGCATAGCAGTCAGGGTCACTAACCACTAGACCAACAGGCCAGTCATCACAATCATCATCACATCAACAATCATCTCTTCTTGATCTCCTTGTCCTTTGTGTGACTTAAAAACATTTCTCCCATCAGCATGATTAGTTGACAGCGGCAGTCATTTTTGTATTATTTTAATTCCTGCGGTACGGCCGTACGGGGCGTTTTAGACCACGTTTGAAAACTATCACTATAACGGTAAGGGGCTTATTAGACCCCGTAACTTTTTAAGAAACTAAAAACTTTTTGTGATACGGGGTCACTTTGACCTCGTAACGCACTTTGCGTTATGAGGTCAAAGTGACCCCGTATTAAGGTAATACACCACTGCGTCTTGTTTTAATAGGGTATTTTAGTCTGGTTTAGTTTAGAAGAGTTACGGCAAATTGAAGTTACGGCCTCAGCACGGTAGAGAAGACCACACAAGTTTGTCTTAGCCGCGCAGCAAGTAAGACATGTACGAGGCGTATTATAGACGTGTATAACTTTTACTGCACCGACTCACCGTTCCGAATATTATGTGTTCCGAAAGATTGGAACGTTAGTAAATGCGTCAATTGGAACAATTGGAACACTGAAACACTCTTTACTTCTGCGGTGTTTTTAAAATTCAAATTAAAACGTAAATAGTGTAAATACAGTTAATGACCTGAACCAAAAATATCTGCTAAAATTATACTTCAGAAATCTTAACGTACACTACGAATAGCACTGGACGTTACAGATCACGATTCATAGCAGTCAGTGTTTGTGTTTGTATCTTTTCAGCCGTTGTTTCCAAATGTTCCAAATTATACGTATCATCTACCATTTCTCTGTCTCAGTATGAGACTGACGCGACGTAACAGATCACGATTCATAACAGTCAGTATCTGTGTTTTTATCTTTTGACCCGATATTCCAAATGATACATATATAACTGTTCCGGAACATTTCAGTGATACATATATCACTGTTCCGGAAAATTTCAGTGATACATATATCACTGTTCCGGAACATGTCAATGATTCAGATGCAAATGTTCCAATCGCAAAGATTTACCTTTACCCACGCCTAGCGTATTACACCTCGTTCCACACTTCGTTAAAGCCTTCTGTAACTGAAATCTTGAATCTTGAAACTCTACCCCATGTGACATGAGAAGATATTGCTATCCATTTTGATATATTCGCTCCCCGGTCGACAGCTAAGAAGAACGCGACAAAATGGGTTACAAACAATCTAGGCGGGGTCTTAATACTTACTTATGTCCCGGTGTCCTGACAATTTATTTATCTCCGGACATTTCTTGTTATTTCCTAACGGGAATTTTAACAGCTTTTTTTTGAGATTGATAGATTGCTTCTAGGCAAGCGTGCTCCATCGTCGGCCATATCATCGCTTACCATCAGGTGAGATTGTGGTCAAACGCGAGCCTATCCATTATAAAAAAAGGAGATTCTACTATCGGAGACGTACGACGAGTGTCCACCCATACGTTGTTGAAACCTCTACGGTCCGGACTAAGCGTTTCACCTCGTCGTTTATACCGCGTACGCCGAAGGACTGGAACAATTTTTTTTTATAATCTAAAATACGGACTAAATAAAATGTAATTATTTTGACCCTAGACACTACCCTATTACATTACAATGTCAAATAATATAAAATGTCAAACAAATAAAATAAAACACAAGAAAACAAGTCAATATAAGTCAAATCACAGATTAAAATAAATCATAAAATTAAAAGTCACAACAATTTTCGGTCCAAATTAATATTTACGTCAAAGTTAAATCAAATTAATATTTTCGTCAAAGTTACATATTACCATATTACAACAATAACCTGCTTTAAATTATTCAACCTAACTTCAGCTAACAAAATAAAATATTGCAGCCAGCATTTTACTTCACGTGATATAGTGTCTTAGAGTGTCCAATTAATCCAAACCAACCAGGATACCAAACTATCCAATCGATATAAATGAACCAATATGGCGCACTCAACAACTCACTTTCAGCCAGCCCGCTGAGGGTACTTACGAGTCATGATACTTATAGCCATTGGCATGCTCGTAGATATACACTAGTGATGTAACGAATGTTAGAATTCTCACATTCGCGAATGCGAATACGAATGTTGACTTTCAAACAAAGTGCGCGAAAATGTCATACAAGTTTGACATTTTGTGTCAGCCAAGTTTAAAATGAACATAACAGAGTCGTTACAGACTAATTGATCGAAGCTCATCAAAGTTATAACATTAAGACGTATAGTCCCTTGAACCATCTGACCGAAATTATGTGAACGCAACTCTCGCACTCGCCTAGGCGGCTCTGTGCATTTATTTGCGGCCAGCAGCGCCCGGAAAGCGCTTTAAATCCATTAGAATATTTAACCACCAATTTTTATGTGTAAAAATGTTTCTAAAGGTCTAAGCCGTTTCGTAGGAGTAGAGAAAAGTTGCGAAATTGCTAAATATTTATTTTTGAAAAAAGGATTAATTGCACGAAAAAATCAAATGTTGATATTATTGTTCGTGAATCTATAATAAACATATTTTTTTCAAACCAATTGACCTAGCCGTTACGGAGGAGTGGCCTCAGAAAATCACTGTTTTATGGCACTTTTCGGGCGCTTGGCCCTAGTTCATTCTAAGATTTCTTATGATTTGAGTTGTGTTGTTGTATGTAAATGTGAGTTTGATTTGTATTCGTATCCAAAATGTATCTTTAGGAGAATAGCAGACAACTAACTTCACGTAAAATATGCACGTTGCTATTGTCTATTCTCTCTCAACTAGAGTCAGACTGGGAATAGCAAATACTCTGTTTGTAAAAGACAATTCAGAATTCAAAAGGATTTGACGACAATCTTTAGAGTGGTTCAGGATGTGAATTTTCATTTGTGGGTAGGTTGAAATATTAGATGATATTTAACAAATACTCTTGGATGAAAAAAAGATTGCATGTAGCGGAGATGAGAATGTTGAGATGGATGTGTGGTGTGACGAGATTGGATAAAGTGAAAAATGAGTATATTAGAGGAAGTTTGAAAGTGGCGCCACTGACTGACACGCTGAAGGGTAATCGTTTGTCTTGGTATGGTCATGTAAAGAGGAGGGATGAAATGCATGTTACCAAAAGAGTTATGAGTTTACATGTGGATGGATAGAGAGGAAGAGGGAGGCCAAAGAAAAGATGGATTGCGTGAAGAGCGATATGAAAGAAAAGGAAGTTAGTGATAGCATGACGAGTGACAGGGTAGAATGGATGAAAAAAACGTATTGCGCCGACCCCAAATAAGATGGGACAAGGGCAGGAAGAAGAAGGAGGAGATTTAATTTATTGAAGTATTCTATCAGGATAATGTAATACAGATGTTTTTTTTTTAAATCGACGAGTTTCAAACGACTATAAAATCGGTGTCGTTCAAACTCGATTGATGGATGTGAATACGGAAATGGTCTAAACGACTAAATCGCTACGATATCGCTACGGTTTTCATTACGTGAATCGGGCTACTGAAGGGTAAACCACCACGGGCTGACTTTTAAAAAACTAACCAAATCTTTTTGCTACATTTTTGGTTAAAAAACGTGTTGCGCCGACCTCAGTGTGGACAACAATTTTTTTGACCACTTGACCACTATCTCACCTGATAAAGCGACGATGCAGTCGACGATGGAACGCGCTTACCTAGAAGAAACCTATTCACTCTCGACTTAAAGATTCCCGGCTTATAGTTATCAGGAAACTCAGACTCCGGCAAGAAATTCCACTCCCTAGCTGCACGCACAATGAATGTGTTCCCAAAACGTTTTGTGCGTGTAGGTGGGATGTTGGCTCAAGGGCTGGAAGATGATGACTAGGCCATGTTGGCTACCACTTTACACTCAAATGGCTGAACACATTTAGATGAAATTAGACACACGAGGAGACTATGTCCTGAAATAACACAAGGAATACTTTTTATCCCGTTACTATGTTCCCTTGTGATAATTTTCTACTATAACACAGGCAAAACCACTGACAAAAGCTAGTGTATGATAAAAAGCTTTTAGAGACCGTTTGTTCTACTATCGAATAACATAGGAACCTTTGTTAATACGAATGCCATCGAATATCTCACAAATATTGTGGAGACACCTCTTTGAAGAGGGTAGACAACGCTTCTATGACGTTTTGATGTTCATAGGAGGCTATATGACCACTTATCGTCAGGTAGACTGCCTGACAAAAAAATTACACTTCATATACATTACACACAAGATGGCTTATCCTAACTAATATTATAAATGTGAAAGTGTGTATGTTTGGATGTTTGTTACTTAATCACGCAAAAACGGCTGAACGGATTTGGATGAAATTCGGCATGCATATAGCCTTTGACATGGAAAAGAACATAGGCTACCTTTTATCCCGATTCCTTAAGTACCTAATGCCACGCGGGCGAAGCCGCGGGCAAAAGCTAGTACTGAATACTTCGTAACTGCTAAATGCCTAACTTTTCGGGATGTCCAACCGTGGACGTCTTTCGGGTGATATGATGATGATGATGATTATTATTATTATTATTATTATTCCCATTTATTCATAAATATTACATATAAATTATATTTTTAAATATTTCAAAAAAAAAAACATTTAAAAATATAAAAACCGGCCAAGTGCGAGTCGGACTCGCCCATGAAGGGTTCCATAGCAGCAAGTAGCATAATATAAAAGTTCTTGTAATGTGTTGTAACTTTGATCGATGTGTTAATAATAGTGTATTTTTTTCAGTTTATGACGCATAAAAAAAAAACTACTTACTGGATTTCGTTCAAACAAATTTTCGTTGGTAGTTTTTATAGTAATGTACATCATATATTTTTTTTAGTTTTATCATTCTCTTATCTTGGAAGTTAGAGGGGGGGGACACACATTTTACCACTTTGGAAGTGTCTCTCGCGCAATCTATTCAGTTTAGAAAAAAATTATATTAGAAACCTCAGTATCATTTTTGAAGACCTATCCATAGATACCCCACACGCATGGGTTTGATGAAAAAAAAATTTTTGAGTTTCAGTTCTATGTATGGGGACCCCCAAAATTTATTGCTTTTTTTCTATTTTTGTGTGAAAATCTTAATGCGGTTCACAGAATACATCTACTTACAAAGTTTCAACAGTATAGCTCGTATAGTTTCGGAAAAAAGTGGCTGTGACATACGGACGGACAGACCGACAGACAGACAGACAGACAGACAGACAGACAGACAGACAGACAGACCGACAGACAGACAGACAGACAGACATGACGAATCTATAAGGGTTCCGTTTTTTGCCATTTGGCTACGGAACCCTAAAAATAGTTGCCCACCGGTATCGGGAACAGGGTCCAAGCTACCGGCGGTCAGGGCTCCAGAGAAAGGAACCTCCTGACTATGCGAGCCGTGTCCAGCAATGCTGCTTTCTGAATCAAGCCCTTAATCCAGTCGCCTAACGAGAGCCTCCTAAGATGTTGGTCGAGGCTCTTGGCTATTAAGCCATTGGCTGAAACAACTATCGGTACAATGACCGCTGAATCCACTTCCCACATGTCGACAACCTCGCGGGCCAAGTCGATATACTTAATTTATTTATCTTTCTCGGCTTTCACGAGGTTCTCGTCATGCGGAACGGATATGTCAACAATCATTGCACGCCTCTCGCTTCGGTCCACCACCACTATATCAGGCTTATTGGCCACAATAGTCCTGTCAGTGATGATGGATCGATCCCAGTACAAAGTGATATGACCATTATCAAGAACTGGGTCGGGCTCATACCTATAGTATGGCACTTCCGATTCCACAAGAGAGTATTTCAGAGCAAGTTGCTGAAGGATAATCCTGGCTACGAGCTTGTGCCTATGCAAGTACTCTCCGTTAGCTAGACGAGAACAACCAGAGATAATGTGGCGGATTGATGATTATTATTATTATTTCCTTTATTTAGCATTTATACATATTATAGTATATATTTTTAAATATTCCTTTAAAAAAAAAACATTTAAATATATAAAAAATATTATTATTATTTTTAGTTTATGCGAAACCTGAGTACAGTTTGTTCAGGATCAGTAACTGAACCGATTCCAATAGTTTTTACATCATGTTATAATTTTACCAAAAAATATTTTAAAAAGTCACTAATTGAACACCACCGACACAAAGTACAATACAGGTCACGGCAGGTCATAGCGGGTATTAGACGTCAGCAAATAGCTGGGTGCAAGTGCAAAACAACCCTTCAGTCGCCTGGATGGCCCGGTGACTATGCATTTTACTGACATAGCAAGCTTATTGTGATTTTTCATGATACAGTTATAAAATTATGCACCTATGTAGGTGAATGCTGCCCAACTTAAGTGGGACTGGGCTGGACATGTCAGCCGCATGCCGATCGAGCGGTGGGCCAGTAAAACGCAAAATTGGTGCCCTAAAATCGCACGACGGGGCCACGGCAGACCAAGAAGGAGATGGCGGGACGACTTGGATGTCTTCCTTGGTAATTGGAAAGAGGTGGCTCAAAACCGGGAACATTGGAAGGAGAGGAGGGAGGCCTTTATCCAGCAGTGGGACAACATGAACTAGATATAATAATAATAAAATAATGTAGGTACGTAGATCCTTTACATAAAAATACCACACACGTGTTTCAGGTTTCACATATTATGTATTAAAACTAATCTTGTATAAGTAGAGACAGGAATTTAGATATCCACACTACTGAGCTTGCTACAGCCGGAAAATATAATCCTTATAATACTCCAAATTCAAACAATGCAAGTAACAATCGCACGGAACCATTTAAAATGAAACAATGTGCTGCAAACTACCACAGCATAGTCTTTTAGAGCAAGATAATCTCCATAAAGCATACAATTTTTTTTTTTCATTACTCTTACTCGAAAACCCGCTCTTATCCTGCCGCTTTTAGGCACGCAATAGACTGTTTTCCGCACTTGTGCAGAAATATGCGCTTGTTCTCCCCGCCATAATTTTATTACATGTATCGTATAGATACCGCCACGGATCTTGAGCGCTGGTTTCAAGTTACGCAGAAGTAAAATATCGGATCTCTATAGTAGTGCGACGTGAGACGCGATGGCGGGGAATGTCAGTGATTGGCTCGCCGCGACATCGCGTCATAGACGTCACTCGTGATTCGTTCCCTGCGCTTGCTGCATGTATCTAACAACGACAACGATTGGCTCGCCATTGTATGGAATGCGCAAAGCAATCCCCAATTTTAGCGCTCAAGATTCGTGCCGGTACCCATATCAGGTTGGGTGCGCGTCAACCCCCACGATCCGCCGGTCATCCCCTGTTTATTCATTTCTTTATAAGTGTAGATATTGAAAAAAGTCATTTGATACGTTATTTGTCACTGCAGTTTGCCGCAATTGCGCCGAGATATCGTGTCCGTGAGCGCAGTCTATGTGTGCGTTGCTCGAGCGCGCTTTGTATGTGGATTGAATTCTGTACCTATCTATTTTGTAGTGCCAGCTTCAACAAAAACTGTTAATTATGTTATACTCCTCACATAATCTATTCTTTAGCCTCCCTCTCTCCAACATAAAATATTACTAACTAGCGGCCCGTCCCTTCGCACGGGCAATAAATATAGCCTATGTTACTTAGGGCGCATGTAGCTTTCCAATGGTGAAAGAATTTTTGAAATCGGGACAGTAGTTTTTGAGTTTATTAATTAAAAACATACACACAAAAATACAAATTTTCCCTCTTTGTAATATTAGTGTAGACTTATACACTAGTCAAAAACCATTTTAACGCAACAATAAGCACGTGTGTTATGTGTTCGGGCAAGATAAATTTTCACGTCTATAACTAGTAGCGGGTTGAAATAGGATTCTCAACAGTCCTTTCAGTAATCCTCTTGTGGGAAGTGGCTGTCCGTACGGAGATTGTGCAACATTATTCACACGCCAAAGGTGTGACGTATTTCATATTTCATTACGTCTCCGGAAATCGGGAACAGTATCCCGGCGCCGGTTGCCTGATGCGGTCGGCCTCCTCCTTTGCGAGCATTACTGCTTCGCAGAAGTCGGCGACCGCCTGCCACTCCTCCTCGCTCCGGACCATGGCCTGAACCAAGGGCCGGCGCGAGAGGTCTCCGCCGCCAAATGTTAATTCCTCTCAGTTGAAAGATCTGTTATCCTTGTTAACAGCTTTTTTCAGAATCAAAGAATTAAAAAGAGAGGCTCCTTAGACACTTCATGGAAGTAGTGTCGACCGATGATTTATCCGTGTCAGCGCTATGCAAGTGCACCAAATGACGGGTGCAAAGTAAAAAAAGTTATCTCCAATTTTTCGATTTTCTGATAGATAGTAATAATAAGCAATTATTTAGTAACTCTTTTTTAGGGTTCCGTAGTCAACTAGGAACCCTTATAGTTTCGCCATGTCTGTCTGTCCGTCTGTCTGTCCGTCCTCGCTTAATCTCTGGGACCGTTAGCACTAGAAAGCTGAAATTTGGTCCCAATATGTATATCAATCACGCCGACAAAGTGGTAAAAAAAAATTGGAAAAAAAATGTTTTATTAGGGTAGCCCCCCTATATGTAAAGTAGGAAGTGATTTTTTTTTTAATTTCAATCCTAACGTGTGATATATTGTTCGATAGGTATTTAAAAATGAATAAGGGTTTACTAAAATCATTTTTTGATGTCAATAAATTCGGAATTAATCGCAAAAAAAAAAAAAACAAAAAACAATGTGTGTAAAAGTTAGAGGGGGACCTCTAACTTTTGAACCATAAGTTTAGAAAATATGAAAAAAATCTGAAAAGTAAAACTTTATAAGGACTTTCTAGGAAAATTATTTTGAACTTGATGGGAAGAACAGTTTTTGTACAAAAAATACAAAATAAGTTCTAGACTAAGTTTGTAGTATAATCGTATATGCAAGCATTTTCTTAAACTCATTAGTGGGTACCTACACTTATTTTGACGGACGGGAAACTACGGAACCCTACACTGAGCGTGGCCCGACACGCTCTTGGCCGGTTTTTTCAAAAACATAATTGAAAATAGAACTATTATTTCTTCATTGTTGACACTTGAAAGACCATTCGCCATGTCTTAAAATATATTTTTTTAGTAAGTTACTGCAACTATCAAAAATCGCAAAATTGTAAATGGCTTTTTTTACTTTGCACCCGTCGCTATGGTTGTAGACAATTCCCAGCCCGAATCTGCGTATCCTGAACGCTACAACTTATTAGGATACACAGGAGTCTTTAAGTCAAGTGAATACGTGGTAGGTTACTTATAAGCAAGCGTGCTTTAACGTCGACACGTCAATGCTTACCATCATGTGAGATGGTAATCAAACGCAAGCCTGTCAATCTACACTAATATTATAGAGGTAGTTTGTTTTTTTTTTGTTTGTTTATGAGGTAATCTCTGAAAGAACTGGTCCGATTGTGAAAATCTTTTTAGCGATAGAAAGCTGCTTTTTTTAGTGACATATTTTATGTATGTGAATGAAGCCGCGAGCAAAAGCTAGTAATAAGTAAAGATAGAGTTGTACATAACGATTTTTAACGATTTGCCAAAAATACCGTGGTTTTTAAGCAAAGGTAAAACATATATATTAACTTAACATTAAACAACACAACTTATAAATATAACATCAGCTAGAGTTTCAATATACTTCTACATAATAGATCAAATATGAGTATAGGACTTCTTTAACAAATAAACGCTACTCAGACAGAAAATCTGAAAGCTTTGATCATTCACCTCAAATTTTCCTTTTATTGGTCCCAGCTGGGCGCCATTAATTTCAGTACACAACTACCCTCCTTTCAATTTCGTGACTGAAAAAATAATATTTCTTTCCGCGACATTGAAACCTATCAGGGTGTAACAAAACCCATAATTTAATCGGTATTTGTCGAGCGCCATGTTGTATTAAAGACACGCCCGTTGTCCTGGTTTCCTGTACTTTATATGGACGCCCTGCTGCGACCATATTGTTGAGAATTATGGGACAAATTAGTTTTGATACTTGAAAGGTTTTTTGAAGGCTTCTCAAGATTTATTGTATCGGGATAAAGGATGTTTTGGTTGACTTGTTTTGTTGGTTATTTGATATTGTGTACACAGTTGTTTATTTAGGCAACATTAATATTTTCCGAAACGTCCACGATCAAAGTTGTTTGTCGGTAAGGCATTGTAGTGCTTCTAAATGACTTCTTGTGAGTTCTGAGAAGTAGCGGTATTAAGTTGTTTAAACTTCATGTACAGTAGTAGTACATAAGCGCACTTAATGCTACAAAGCATAGTACTTAATGCTTAATGCTACTTAATCTATCCAGTCAACTTTTGGGTTAAAAACTATACTGTGTGGTTTTGACCTTGTTTTCGAAGTATGCATCATCACTATCATCATTGTAGTTGCAAGACGTCTTCTCCTGGACATAGGCGTCCTCCAGGTGTCACCACAACAACTGGTCCTGTACGTCTCGCATCCTTCGGATTCCCAAGACCCTCACTAGTTTCTTGGTTCACCTTGTCTTAGCCTTCAAGCGCTCGGTCTTACCTTTCAGCCGCATCGACCGTTCTGCGAACAATGTGCTACTCACTGCCCCTAAGGTTTGAGGATTCTTGGAACTGTACCCTTTACTTTGGTTCACCTGCGGATATCGTTGTTCTATGTGCATACGAAGGGGACGCGTGCTTCGGTGGCTGACTGGTAACAGTTCCGACTTACGGGTTGTAGACCGCGGGTTTGAACCCAGCCAGACGTATTACTTTATGTAATTCATTTCATCACCACTGCTCTCAAAACGGTGAAGGAAAACATCGTGAGGAAACCGACATGTCTTAGAACCAAAAATTCGAAGATATGTGACATTCACCAACCCGACCAGGACCCGCGTGGATTACTGCTCATTTCCTCTCCTAGAAAGGAAGGCTGAGTCCCAGCAGTGGGAACATTAAAAAGGCTAATGATGATTATGATGGAAAATATCTGAATGGTTTTAGAGTTAGCTGTTATAAAGTAACTTAATACATATGTAATTAGAAAAAAATAAAAAAAAACTATGTGACAACTTGGCCCCGCGTGGTGGATTACGGCCCATTCCCTCTCCTAGAGAGGAAGCCTGAGTCCCAGCAGTGGGAATATTATAAGGCTGATTATACATATGTTATTTGTCAGAATTTGGTAATATTAATGTTATCAGTGGATACTAGATACAGCAATAAATAATGTACTCAATTTTCTTACATTTTACTGAGGTAGAGTAATTTTGCAGTTTTGCAAGCAAAATTATTCAGAACAGGTATTAAACTTAGGCCCCAGTGTACCGAATACAATACACTTCATACCAGCTAACTTAAACTATAGTAAGTAAAAATAAGGTTTAAGTTCGGTACTGAGGTGTACGCGAATTCGGTACACTGGGGCCAGAGAGGTCATTTCAGGGATACCAGTGTTCCGGGCATTTACGCTATTGACAACAATGTAGATGATGTTTTTACACTGCCACGCACCACGCAGCATAGCGCATGAATGCGTGTTTTAACGTTGCTTGTAAGTATCTCCGTTTGTATAATATAGATAACACGCACAGTCCAACACAGCGGCAATGCATCCACGCGCGGTCATGCGGATCACGCGCCTACATGCGGAGAAACACGCGCTCACACGCGTGGGTACGGGGCGACACGCGAGGTACGGCACACTGAGTCTCGTAGTGCCGTGCGTGATTTTGTATGAAAGGAGTTAGAGCCTGCGTGAATTTACAAAATGCACCTACGCGCGTGAATGCGTAAAAAACCGCACGATGATGCAGATCTGCACTCCCGCAAGTACGTGCGTAGGTGCGTTGACACGCAACATGCAGCGTGATGCGTGGCAGTGTGATAATCACCTTACAATAGGGTAGTTTCCAGGGTCAAAAAAAAATATTGGTCACGTATTTTTTCTTTTTTCGATTCAAAAAAAAAATAACAAACATTTAAAGCTCATTAAAGTTACGTGTGACGTCACCCTGTGCGAAAAAATGCAGCACGGGGCGTGATGTTACACGTAACTTATTCATTAAACCCCAAGTGAACGCACCCATTCTCTTTCTATCGTGTCTGTAATTCTCACGATTGAAAGGTTAATGGGCTATATCTTTGTAATTTTTGGTTTAATTTACAAATAAAAAAATACGTGTCCCTTATTTTTGAATAATCTAAAAGACGGACTAATTACATTTTTGACGGCAACTAGCTTATTATGTAGGTATTCTACCTTTAACTGAAACTCACTGTAAACATTACTTTCCTGTAGTTTATAACAACTCTACAACAGTTTCGTATTAATTTATTAACTTTAACATGAAACTTCAATGGAAGTATAACTTGAACGTAAACATTTACGTTAAGTTTCTAATCGAGGTGAGTCGTCTAACTTTGAAGTTAGTTCTAAAGTTTGAAGACAGATGGCGCTGCTAGTCGTACGGTGTGCGACATCGCGGTTTATTTTATAACCTTTCGTCATCATAGTTTCAATTACTATTTGAAATAAAGATTAGGTAGGTATCTGAATACTTACATATAAATAAAACTTTTTTAACTAATACGTTAATATGCTTAACTTAACCTAATTAAAACTAACTTATAAAATAAAAATAAAAGCCGTAAATAATTAAAAAAAAAACAACATAAAGTATGGAGTCCAGTAATGTACCCAAAAGACTGGTGGCATTGCCACGCTGAATGGCATATCCTTGGTCCGAAGTATCTGAAGCGTCCACAATATCTGAAGTGAATTTTTTTTTGGGATTTTCACTTCGATACCAATAATTGATTTGTAAAAGCAACGATTTGAGTTCAAAACAGAAGGAGGTTCTGAAGTCGTTGCTTACCTATATAATTTTATTTACAAAACCAATTGGAGTATAGTCTGTCTAAAAAGTCAATCGACTTGGGAATTTTGTATAATATTTAATTATTTAAAAATACTTATATTCGATACTTTTTATAAGGTTCTTCTATTAGTAAACAATGGTCAATATCTGTCAACCTTGATTGTTCAACCAGCGTTGACTACATTAGATTTAATTTTACCCCAATAAATACCCATATCGGTTGACCTATTAGACAGACCTACTTCTAAGCTACAAAAAAAAAAATCATGAAAAATCACTTTAAAGTTTTGATTTCATTCACCCCAAAATTCCTAATCACCCCTTAAGGGCCAAGCGCCCGAAAAGTGCCATAAAACAGTGATTTTCTGAGGCCTACTCTTCCGTAACGGCTTGGTCAATTGGTTTGAAAAAAATATATGTCTATTATAGATTCATGAACAATAATATCAACATTTGATTTTTTCGTGCAATTAATACTTTAATCAAAAAAAATATTTAGCAATTTCGCAACTTTTCGCAACTTTTCCCTACTCCTTCGAAACGGCTTTTACCTTTAGAAACATTTTTACACATAAAAATTGGTGGTTAAATATTCTTCAAAGTGAACATTGCATATGTAAAACAATCAATATCTCGCAGAGAAAATTGATTTAAAGCGCTTTCCGGGCGCTGCTGGCCGCAAATAAATGCACAGATTTGCGTACTGCCGCCTAGGCGAGTGCGAGAGTTACGTTCACATAATTTCGGCCAGATGGTTCAAGGAACTATACGCCTTAAATTGGACCGTGGAAACGTTTGCAAAAGTTACTGTTTCCTTGGAACGCAAAAGGCAACTGAAGGACACAGGCAAGAAATCATCAAACGACTTTTCGCGCCCTAGGGTGGAGCGAGAGAGCGTGTCAGACTTTTATTGACTAAAACATTCTATGTTCCTTTTTTGCCCTGCGTTCTTCCGGGTTTTCCTTTCGGAAATCAATACATGGCCCCAGTAGGCTTTGGCCATGCTCGGCCACTACAGTAACCTGTAGTACTTAACCGTGTACGTACTAAAAAAAACATGCAATATATTCAATGAAACAGACCAACAGAACAGTTCAAATAAAAATAAACTGCTTAACACAATTACAGCCTATAGGTATTAGATCATCTTATCTGACCCAAATTAAGAACCCATATTTCAAGCACAATCTACATACGAATACCGTTCCAATAATACCATTATTTATAGACACTATTACTTTATTAATCTAAGTTTGCCACATCAAATAAACTGATCAATCACTAAGATAGCCAGTATTACCAACAAATAAAAAGATTTGAACTGGCAACACATTTGTTCGGATGCCAAAACTGCTTGGAACTTTCCCGCTTGTTACCAATATTGTTGCCAGACTGAAAAATGTTTTTCGACTTGGCAATGCCGTGGGCATCACAGGTTTAACGATAGTTTTACGCAATTTAGTAGTGAAAAATTTAAATGTTTTCCTTCGCGGGTATATTTCATGACTAAAATGGGTTTTGATACCGCCTGATTTACTATTTACAATATTCCCCCTTCCAAATAATTATGTAGGTAAGTCGAAACTATTAAAGTGGCAGCAAAAAATGGACTATGATAGTACCGAACAGCTGATTTTAGTCTTTTCTTAACCGTAAACTTACTATTCAGTAATTCACATCACCCATTACCAGGGTCTCAAACTGTAACCGTAATAATGTGTTTAACACTATTTTTTAAAACAGTTTTATAGAAAAAACACTTTTAAATGTAACAGATACAATAGCGTTACCGAATGAAACTGTAACCTTTTATATGTGTTAATAAGTGTTAATATGTGTAACTGATATAATCTGTTTAAGTATAGCTTTGAAAATTGTAACTTTGGCAACGCTGCGTTTACCTGTTACACTTATTAACACTGTTAACACTTTTGTATCTGTTACAGGTATGTTATTAGGGTTACACTTTTGTAAGTGTTTTGGGTTAACACATTGAAAACACATTAATAAGTGTTACATATTTGATTCTGTTACCAATTCAACATGTAACACTTATAATTCTGTAACCTTTATAAAGGTGTTTTTAAGTCCCATGACGAATCTGGTACTCAAACGAACAACACTAACACGCTCACAATATAGCCCACTAGCATAGAACCATTTCTCGTCTATTTTGTTCTTCCTTCATGTCAAACTATTCTTGTTTTGAGAGAGATCGGTAACACAGGGTCTTTCTAGTACGGACTCCAGTCAGTCTCTTGCAAAGGAGCTTCTTACTCATTTACATATAAAAAATTACCTACTTCGTTGTGGAAACTTCTGTGAAAAAAGAACGATAAAATTTTATTATGATTAGTTACTTAAAATCCTGGATCCTCTAGACGGGGCACAGAGCGTCCACTGTGCGCTGCCATCCAATTCGGCCTTGACCTTCACGTTTCATTTCACTCCAGGTCTTCCCTAAGTTCTTTGCCTCTGCGATGACGTTCTTCGTCAGGTCTGCTCAGGGCAACCACGTTTACGCTTTCCTTGAGGACTCCAGTCTACGGCTTGCTTTTATAAATGTTCAGGGCCCCTGCGTTTGATCTTTTAGTTGATCGGAGGTTCATCGCAGCGTTCACCACAGATTTATATTGTAGATTTTCTCGGGCCAGTAGGTTACTGAGAATATGGGGAAGGCAACAGTTAGTTTTTCCTAAAATGTTTTTATTTATTCATTTATGTACACACACAAACACTTAAAAATGAAATCGGCTTCGCCCGCGTACTTAAGATATAGCCTTTGTCGCTCAGGAATAAAGTAGCTGTCTACCGGTGAAAAAATTTTAGCAATCGAACCAGTACTTCCTAAATTATCTCCTACAAACAAAAAAAAAAACAAAAAAAAAAATTACCTCTTTAATATATTAGTGTAGATATATTATGACTTACAACATTATATTTTGGCGATTTACATTAAACAATAAGGTTTTTACCCCATTTAAATTCAACTATTAAGACTTAGTATTACAAACCAAAAAAAAAACCTTTTTTTGATACGCAAATATGTTTTCTTTGCAAACTGTTCTTTTCACTCAAGATTTGATAGATCGAGGTTATTGACTTCAATATTCTTATTTGGAACGCATAGTACTGTTGCAATGTTGCCGTGAAGTGGGAAATATTGGTGGGAATATTGCCTGATGTAGGGATCTTCTTCTTCTTCCTGCCCTTATCGGGTTCGGCGCAACACGTTTTCTTCTTCCATTCTGTCCTGTCACCCGTCAAACTATCACTAACTCCCTTTTCTTTCATATCACAACTCTTTTAGTAATATGCGCTTCATCCCTCCTCTTCACATGACCATACCAAAACAACCGATTACCTTTCAACTTTTCAGTCACTGGCGCCACTTTCAAACTTCCTCTAATATACTCATTTCTCACTTTATCCATTCTCGTCACACCACACATCCATCTCAACATTCCAATCTCCGCTACATGCAATCTTTTTTCATTCTTCTTTTTCACAGCCCAACATTGTATGGATATTGGTGGCAATTTTGCCAGCAATATTCCCATATCGCCGGCAACGACACATCTCTACACAAGACACAACTGGATAATACGGGAAATCATTGAAACAGGCGTTATCTCTATAAAATAGAGCTGAGACTTTTACCGTAGTCTAAATCACCTCTAAAATATTAGTAATGCCAGCTCTCTAGAGCGCTGGTAGCCTAGATCACTGAACTAGTGCTAACGGCCCCGACTTATTGTAGATCACGGGTTCAAACCCAGCGGGGCGCATTACTTTGTGCAATTTATTTCAACACCGCTGCTCTCAAAACGGTGAAGGAAAATATCGTGAGAAAACCGGTATATCCTAGAACCAAAAATTCGAAGAGATAGGACATCAATCCGCACTGGGCCCAAGTGGTGGATTGCCACCTATTTCTGTTCCTAGAGAGGAAGCCTGAGGCCCAGCAGTGGGAATATTTATTTATTTATTAGAACTTTATGCAACGCACAGGTACAAAGGCGGACTTAATGCCTTAGACATTCCCTACCAGTCAACCTAGGGTGGTGAAGAGAAAAACATGGCAGGTGCACAAAAAAAAACAACTAAAATGGATTACTAAGAAAAATAAGGGTGCAAATGTATATATATAACTAAAATAGACATACATATATATTTATATAAAGTAGCAGAAGGGGGAATATTATTAGGCTGATTGTGTTGTTCTCGCAGCTCTCTAAGACCGCGTAGCTTCATAGACGCGTATTCGTCACTATACGCTTGATGTACGCCTGCTCACAGAACTATGAAACTCTGTCGACGAAGCGGCAACGTCATGCGTCGTGTCATTGCAGCTTCGTTTCATAGTTTTATCAAGACGTGACGTGACGAATACGCGTCTAATATACAGGGTGTAAGGGACGGTCCTCCACAAACTTTAAGGGCTTGCTCAGTAGACAAAACTAAACAACCTTCCACAAGATTTTTTTTCAGGAAACGAAAAAAAAATCGGCCTCTCCATACAAACTGTTCAAACAAGTTATTAATTTTGTATGGTGAGGCGGATTTTTTTTCATTTCCTGAAAAAATGTCTTGTGGAAGGTTGTTCAGTTTCGTCTACTGAGCAAGCCCTTAAAGTTTGTGGAGGGCTGTCCCTTACACCATGTATAGCGTTTTTTTGTCCCGGACAATTATTGCTGCGGCAAGAAGCACAGAATGTTTGCTGTGCCTCAGTGTCGCACTGTTGCCCGTGCTCAGTCTCCAATACCTCGCACTTTGGCTGCACTAAATGATCTCTTGGATTCTTATCCAACAAACGATCTGTTTGCGGATGAATGGAAGATGATTTTATTGGCATGTCAGAAGTACTGTGAGAGGAATTGATGTACGTGTTGTTTAAATGTTTATACTTTTACTCTTTGTTTAGTTATTGTAATTGGTTGTTTAACCGTTGTAATTAATTAAATAAATAAATAGCTACATTGCACACGCACAAGTGTAACACTCCTGATTTGCACGTAGAACGACGTCGCGTGGCGTGAAACAAGTGTAGCTCTACAAGTCTAGTTTCCATATAAAGTGTATGGAGACTGATGCTCCCAGATCGGCGTGTGTAGCACACGTGTGCGCAGTGTAATAGTTCTACCATAAAGCTACGCGTCCGTAGACAGTAAACTTCAGTCAGATTGCTCTATTTTTGGTCTCAAATGCTCTATTTTCATATCATCGCCACCTTTTTTATCTTTGTTTTCCTCACATTAAAACACCACTCCCCAATATTCGTTAGAACGGTAACAAAAGGTCAAAGGTCTTGAACCTCTGACCCTCAAACGTGGAGGTCGTACCGCCATCATTGTCTGGTAATAAAACCTAGTCTGCGAAGCGTGGTAATAAAAATGATCTTAATTTAACAGATTTAGTATTATACTGGCTTTTGACCGCGGCTTCAACTGCGTACGTAAAATATAGCCTATGTCACTTAGAAATGAAGCAGCTTTCTGTCGGTGAACAGCAATCGGACCAGTGCTTCAGAGATTACCTCCTACAAACAAAAAAAGCATATTTTATTTCTGTAGAATATTAGTGTAGATAGAGTCTGTCTAAAAAGTCAAACGGATAAATGTTGTAGAAAAAAGACAAAAAAAACACTTGATAATATCTTATTATATAATAGCTTATTTTTTTATGTAGATGTCTTTTCAATTATTAAAAAAAATATTCTCTTGACTCTTGCTTGACTTCGGTTTATGAATTTCTGAGGAAACCCATGGACCAACCAGAACCCAAAGAACTAAACCATAAGCCTAAACGGAAAGAACCTTGAATGCAAAGGTCAACACAAAAAAAAGGTTACAGCTGAGTTTCCATTCAGTAAAAGTCTGACACATCCATTCGCTCAAACCACGGGAGAAAACATAATCCCTCCTTTTTTATGGTGGGAAAAATCATCCAATGACAACCCCCGCTCTTGGGCGGAGCAGGAGATAGTGTCAGACTCTTACTGACTAAAAGACCCACCCCGTTCCTTCTAGCCTTCGTACCGGGGCTCGAGTTCCCTTTCGGATAACCCTGGCCCCAGTAGGCTTCGTCCCAGCTGGGTCCCTGCTGTTGCTGACAAATCCTTGAATATAATCCCTCCTAAAATAAATACTATTCTTCGCATCCTCGGAATATACTGGCTCGAAGACCATCTCAAACGTAAAGCTGTTGCGATTGCTAAAATTACCAATAGTAATCTACTTTATTCCTGAGTGATAAAGAATATATTTTATGAACACGGGCAAAGCCTTGGGCAAAAGCTAGTTCAACATAAATTTAAGTATACCAAGTATAAACTTCCTCATACATTTTCCAACATATTGCTAAAACCTTAGACCTTTGTGAGACAAGATAGCGACTGCAAGGTATATGTCAGGTTGAAGGGTATAATAACATCCTCCATGTTGCTTTAATAATCACCATGACAACGGAGAATGTGGGTTACTGTGTTGCCTAGTATAGTAAGTGTACCCGTACCTACCTGTACACATACACATAGATAATGGACTGAGCTTTTCTTAGTGGAATGTGTAACTGCGCATCAAAAATCTTATCCTTCACTTAAAATACTAATTGTAAAATAATTGGACTTTTTAAAATTATTTAGGGACTTTTGGCACCCCGACCTAGTCTAAGGAGCGATTAAAATGAGCGAACACAGGCCCAGCCATCGCGTTTATGGTTGTTTTTTCTAAACTACCCAGTAGAGCATACCTAATAATAATTTAATACACAACAAGTACCTAGTTTTGGAAAAACCCTTTGTATCGTCGTGGTATATGCAATAAGTCGAATGTGGTAAAATGACTAATTGTTTATTTAATAAAATTTAAATAAGAATGTGGGGTACTGTGTTGCCTAGTACGGCTAGTATCCCCTTACCCTACCCTGTACATATACACAAAGAGAATGGACTGAGCTTTTCTTAATAGGATATCTTTAATTGTGCATCTAAAATCTTGTTCTAAAAACTAATTCTTCTTCTTCCTGCCCGTATCCCATATTACTTAGAGTCGGCGCAACACGTTTTTTTTCCTTCATTCTGTTCTGTCACCCGTCACAATATTACTAACTCCCTTTTCTTTCACACAATCCATCCATCTTTTCTTTTTCCTCCGAAACCGAACCAGCGAAATGAATTAACACAGACCCTCCATTTCTTTTGTGATTTTTTTTTCAAGCAACAAAAAATAGTTTTTTAGTAAAACAAAGGTGTATTTTGTCATAAAAAAACGCAGAGTTAAATGCTACCCTTTTAAAATTATCCTATTTTTCTTCTTCATACAATTACTACTCCTTCAAATTCTACGGTCTTCCGCTATATGAAACTGTTGTTGTGAGTTTCTTGTCGGTTCTTCTTCACATGAATCGACCAATTGGAATCATGCGCTAGCTTCTGAAGTTAGTAAAGTAGGCATTTGATTTTTATTCAGTCCATTCTCTTTGTCTGCGTCTGTGCTACCCTAGCGAACTATCAAAACATTGAACGCTTCCGTGATCTTTTAAACATGGTTTCTTGTTCGTGTTTCAAACTAGGACAGCAGGATATTATAGTGGAGTAGTATACTATGAGCAGCGATGGTACATCGTAACGAAACTAGTAGATAATTATATCCTAGAAAAAATGAATTTTATAATATGTGGCCCAAACCCGCACTGGGTCCTCGTGATGGATTACGGCCCATTGCCTCTCCTTTCAATTTAATGGTAATTTATCTAAAAATAAAAAAAACTTATTTGTCAAAAATCAGAAATCAGAAACGTTTATTTCAAACAGACCAGTTACAGGCACTTTTGAATTGTCAAAATGTCGGTCAGTCAAACAAGTGAAGCTAAGTTGCACGTTCCAAAGAATAGGTCTCTATGGAGAAGAACGTGTAAGAAACTCCATGGACAATCTTTTAAATCGTATAGAGTTACATGAATCTTCGTTACATATTTCTTTTTTGCTTCTATTATGTGAACACAATGAAGATAAGTAATAAAAATTAAATATAATGGTAACAATAAAAATAGAAATTGAATAAGTCACTGGCAGCTAAGAGATGACCAGTCTCAACTGACGGCACCCGTTCACGAGCATGACGCGTGCATCAGCCCCACTCAGCTCAACCATTGTGCCTCACACAATCGTACTGAAAATACAAAATGAAAAAGAATATCATAATCAAAGCCTGCTAAGTAAGTCTGCCTGCTGCGGTCTTCCCGTCCGATTATAATTTGGGTGTCTTCAAGGCTAGAGTGAATAGGCTCTTAATAAACTAGTGCGCCTCACCATCAACGATTGCATCACTGCTTACCATCAGGCGGGATCGCAGTCAAGTACTAGTTTATAACAGATAAAAAAAAAAAAAAAAAAAAAGCGAAGCTTAAAAGGCGCCTAACTAAGCTTTTGGATGGAGCTGTAATGTTTCATACATAATACTATAAAATAGTAGTTACATACAAACTGGGCTTGTAGAACAAACTGTTACATAAATTATAATGTGTTAACATATACCGATGTATTATATTATGTAGAAATTAATTGCTTACGTGCGTGTCCATATACATGTAGGTAATAAAATATGTAAGTGTTATTCGAGTTACATTTCCTGAAAGGCAATGAATGCTTATGGCATTCATTTTTTTTTATTGTTGATAGGTTTGCGCTTGACCGCTATCTCACCTGATGGAAAGCAATGATGCGGTCGACGATGTAACCTATTCACTCTTGACTTAAAGATTCCCGGGTTGTAGCCATCAGGAAACAGACTCCGGCATTGAATTCCACTCCTTAGCTGTACGCTCAATTAAAAATGGTTATTTGTCAAGGACAGCGTGGTCTAAGAATAGGTGACTTCTCACGCCAGACCCTGGTTCAGGCTATGTCCAGGAGCGAAGAGGAATGACAGGCGGTCGCCTTCGTGTGCGAAGCAGTAATGCTAGTGTAGGAGATGGATATCCTCACGCTTCAGCCGCTTGGACCCCGACTACCAGCCGCGGTAGGCATAGGCTTGCGGACGACGAGCAATGGGTAACTCGCCGTCCCGAGTCGTCGACAGAACATTGTGTTTCACGCGCTCCTCAAAGAGATGTCAGCAAACCGTAGGGGTCCAGCAGGGTCGATGCCAGTTAGAACTGCGTGGATTTTCTGAATAGGAAACGTCGTGGTCCTTTAACTCAAACGGTAACTGAAGGGCAGAGGCGTGATTTTCGTCAGTAAAAGTTTGACACGTCCGAGCTCAATAATTCTCCGTATTATATTCAACTTTCGAATGCTGTAATTACAGACAATAGTAAGACAATGAGAGAACGAACGGCCGGCGTTCTTCGTTCGGCTTGGGGTTTAATGAATTAAAAAAGACAAAAATGGCGTTTTCTTTGTTTTAATCGAAAGCAAATAATTCAACTAAGCATGAGTAAACCGGAAAATTCATGAAAATATTTGCCAGCCCATTTTATTCCTTACGATTAAATAATACAACACCATCGACTTTTTTACATTTGGAGCGATTTCTTCACGTTTACAATACTAATTATGGTTAAACTCTACACTTAAAAGTTCAAGCTAACACGCATGCCTGAAAAAGAAACATTTCAGTGTTTTGTCGATTTTTCGCGTTCGTTACTGTAAAACAAAAACTAAACATTTGTAACATTTTAAAAAGTTTATTATTACGGTAGTACGTTATATACAGGGTGTCACGGAAACGTGTGGTCGTATTTTAAATACTGCTTCTGCGAATAAAAATGAAAAATTTTCTTAATAGACTAGTGCGCATCACTGCTTACCATTAGGTAGGGTCCCAGTCTATCACCAGATAACGTCATTAAAAAAAATATATATATAAACCGATGACAACTATGTGTGAAAATATAATTTTCATTACTCATACTCTGAAAGTAGGTCTGAAGTTGCCTGAGGAGCGGGCTGAAAGTGATACTTTTCATCCCTAGGGAGTTTTACTTTACAACTGACAGCTGACAAATCATTAAAAAAAAAAACTAGTTCAATCTTTACATTTCTATTGAACTATGTTCCAATTTTCCATACAGCCAGTCAATCACAGCGCGATATAAAATTGAAATAACTTAAAGACAAGTGTTAATTAAATAATGTTATATTTTAAGTGATTTATTTGTTCAACTATTTCTTTAAAATACTTTATTTTTTAAAGATTACAATTAATTTCTAATTTTTCATTAATGAGGCTGAATAGCTGGCCGGCCGCATAAAAAAAAAAAAACAAAATGGCGGGAAAGTGAGAATCAGTCGTTGGTTTTTTCGAGTTTTGTTTACATTTCCGTACAACGAGATTTATATTTATCAGATCAAAATAGTGATTTAACGCCTAATTTCATAAGAGAAGAGGCTAAAGCAGTGTTGTGGAATACCTTTTACCGCCTAAATCAGAAGAAAGATACCTACTTAAAATCATAGGTACGACGACTAAGGTTTTACAATCTTTATTTTTTATTTTTAGTTTCCTCGTATTCGTAATGAAAAGCACAGTGTTTACCTCGGGGTGAAAGTAACTCATTTAGTCCCTCGAATTAGCGACCTCGCTTCGCTCGCCCGCCAACTCCTTCTCGGGACGATGACGATGAATGATTTACTTTCACCCCTAGTGTAACAATGTACTATTTTTTGGAGTCGACTGTGGATTTTTTGAAAAAGTTGTTCATTTCCATTGTCAGGAGCAGTGTGATGAAATAAAGACATTTTATTACTAAATGCATAAGAAAATTTATTCGATATCTACATAGAACAAAAATGCTGTTTTTTAAAAAATTTCTGTGTCGAACTGTCTATTTGTTCCGGCTAATCTTTGATAGGGCTGGACCGATTTTGACGGAAGTTTCACTAGTAGATAGCTGATATTATATGGAGTAATTTTAAAATGTCCAAATGCCATTATGCTGTTTTACGAGTCTAACTCAGACGAAATCACGGGCACTAGTTAGTCTAAAATATGGTCACCCATTTCTGTGACACCCTGTATATCGCTAAGGTACTGAAAGTTTTATTCGTTTTCCGCAGTTTACATTAACCCACTATTTTACAACTTTTCGGTTGTATAAGTGTTATAGTTGCTTTAAATTGTAACCAATCAGCCAGAGCCAGTGTTTCCTGATAACTAAAACCTAGAGGTCTTTATGTCAAAAGTGAATGGGTTACTTCTAGACAAACCCTTTTATGACGTAGGTGAGCACTAGGAGAGGGTTTTCCAAAATTCATCCCCTAAAGGATTGAAACGTGGTTCCAAAGTTTGTATGGAAAACCTACTTTGATGCAGGCGAAGATGCTGGCAGAAGCTAGTCTACGCTAATATAATAAAGAGGTGAAGTTTGTTTTTTTTGTTTGTAGGAGGTAATCTCTGGAAGTACTGGTCCGATTGCTAAAATTTTTTCACCGATAGAAAGCTGCTTTATTCCTGAGTGACACAGGCTATATTTCATGTACGCGGGCAAAGTCGAGCGCAAAAGCTAGTCAGACATAATTTCATAATCGTAACTATAATATTATTCCTTATTCTTATATCGTTTTCAATAACATCCCTGAAATAACTCAACTAACAGTTACAGAAAACCGTATTTGATTTGGCAAAGACTATACACATAAAAAAAGCTAAACAAAAAAAAAACGATGTAGGCATAGACATAATTTCATACACCCTTAACATGACAGCCCCCACAATTTAATAAACAGACATTGACACACCCATGGCTATCCTACAGTCCAAATATAGAGTGTGAACCGTCCGCCACGCGACGCGGTCGTCGGTCAGTGCGTGCGCCCCAGACTGTGGTATTGATCCCACCACCTGCCTACCGGACCCGGCCACCACTCCCACCCGCCTCACTAACTTCTTCTAGTCGGCCATCGCCCCGCGACACGATACCACATTCAAATAAAACACAATAAAGAAAACAATTTAAAAAATAAATCTGTCATTACTGTCAATTTTCGCGCCATTTTGACGCGTTCTAAATTGTGCCGCGAAATCTAGTGTTCGATTCGCCAAATTTTTTGACGTTTTATACTTTTTTTTTTAATCTAACCACGTGTTTCGCAAGTGATCAGTGTTTTTAGTGCCGAAAACAGTGTTGCTAGCACTTAGGTTGTAATTGTTCGCGCTATGAAGTGACTCACCTCGTGTCGACCTGGATCTTGGATGTCAGGCATTATCTCAATTTACGGCATTACATTTCGTAATTGCACGTCTGTTAGGCCATTTATTAGGGCTTAAATTGTCCTGAATTTTCCGCGATCGTTCTCATTAAAATGTAACAGTTCAGTGTTCGTTTGGTAACATTATTATTGAACATAAACAGAACGCGCCGAGTCCTAATTTGTGGTAACAATTTAATTGCTTTCACCGCTACGTAGCGTTGCAACAATAGCTCGCAAAAATTATCAGCCGTCTATCAGAGATGCAAATTATTATCATGCCACTTATCTAGCCCCCTCTAGATAGAGCGAGAGGGATGATATTCCCGTTTCGCGCGGCACACTAACCCGATCGAGCGTAATAGCAGATTTTTCTTGCGAGTACTTATCTATCAGCTGTTTGTGTCTGTCCGCGTGAGATTGCGGGTGTTTTTTTTCGCGCTAGGGGGGAAAATGCATGAAAATTTGCATAGTATCACGTCATTGATGTAGTTAGTGGTAGTTAGCGACCGTCAAGTGAGTCAGCGACGCCGCCGGCGCGTCGGACGCAAACAATTACGCTTTTTGCTTCAACAATTTTCTAAATTCAAAACAGATAAACGCGCTTCTGTCTAGAAAACGAAACGTAACGATTTTTTATCGATAGTCTATTTTCGAATTGACTTTTTTTTTGTGTGTTGTGTGCCTTTGGAGTAGTGTTGTGCCTTGAATAGACTAGTGTTGTGAAATGTGATTGTTTTTTACACGTTTCTTGCAATGGAAAGAAGTGTTTTGGCGGAGCCGAGGCATGTTCAGTGGGCTTCTGAAGTGAGTATGGTTAACTATACCTAGACTATAATTATAATGTGCGTCATCCTTCAGACATTCTATTTACAAATCATAATTATGCTAATCATATGATTCTATCTTTACGCCGTCTGTTTAGGAAGTTAACTAAGGGTGAGTTGCACCATTTAACTATAACGATAATAAAGCCGTTAACAGTAGTCAAATCGTCTAATTGACCAATAAGCGACCGTTTTAAGGCTGGTTATGGTTTGATTATAGTTAAATGGTGCAACTCACCCCAAATGTAAATAATCTTAACATGTCTTTTATCGATAAAATTATCTAAAAAAATTATCTAAAAATGTTTACAATTACGTATTTATCTAAACCAATGATAGGTAATTAACTAAATTTAAATAATCTTTGTATGCCTTTTTTAAGATTTATTTTAAATTATCAAAACATATCAAGATTGTTTAGCTATAGTTAACTACCTAAACGGATATCGTTTAAGTACCTATTATTATTGTTTTTTTTCGTTTTTGTTCGTCTATTTATTAAGTTGCACCTGCCAAGTTGTTTCTGCACCACCCTAAGGTCGACTGGAAGAAAATGCCTAAGGCATTAATGCCGCCTTTTTACAGTGCTATGTGCATAAAGTTTCAAATTGATTATGTGTTTTAAGCTAAGAACGTCTAAAACCCTAACTTAAAAACCAAATTGTGTCAGGTTTCCAGGCTACAGTAGAATTTGAGGAAAACTGAACTTCAGATATCGGCGGATAGTTTCAAAACATTTTTGCAACTTCACTTCAAACAAATTTTTTTCAGCATTTTTTTTTTTACTGTCTGTCATTTTTAATGTCAATGGATTGTGTGAGGGCAATAAACGGTAACACCTTCTTAGTAGTAAGGTTTCTCTATAAGGCATTCATCAATGAGGGGGTGAAATTATAGGTATTTGCTATTTCTTTCTTTCTGTTTAGGGTTCCGTACCCTAAGGGTAAAAACGGGACCCTATTACTAAGACTCCACTGTCCGTCTGTCTGTAACCAGGCTGTATCTCATGAACCGTGATAGCTCGATGTTTAAATTTCCACAGATTATGCATTTCTGTTGCCTTGTAGTTTTTTCGTTTCAAATAAGAATAGGATCGGTTTTTACGCCATGTTATGACGTCATAGCTGTCATATCGAAAAATTGGGTAGGATGAGCAAAATTATTCTTTTTTAAATTTAATTTATTTACGAATCATGAACGACAAAAGTTTAATCAGAATTATCTTGAAATTTTGCTCATCCGCGAGTCACTGTGTAAAGTGTCTGAGTAGTGGCAAATAGAAGATGAAAGCAAATTGTTCCTAACGATGAAAATAAGAAAAATTGTTTCTCTTTTAAATTAATTATGACTTAAACAATATATTTAGCTAATTTAGATAAGAAACAATAACGTTTTTAATTCTCTTAGATTTAACTAAGACTCATTAATACAAAGCAAAAACAAAACGTTATAGATACTTACGCAAATAAGATTTTTTTTTTGCAAACCATACTTTTCAGTCAACTTTTGACATATCGAGGTTATTGACTTTCCTATTCTTAATTGTAACGCATAGTACTTACACTTACAAGGCACCAGAGAACCGTGGAATAACCCCCCTACATTTTTTGACATTTTTAATTCACAAAAATCTTAAATAAATACCTACCTAAAGCAATCTTGAATCGACATGTATCGTGATCTTTTACATTATCTACTTTATTGTTGGTTTTTCTGTTACCTGTGCAGAGATATTAAGGAAAGGTCAATGTACTTTATTCCACAGTTATCTGTCGCCTTTTTTAGTCTGCCTTTTTTTGTAGGATGGTGACTTAAATGTTCGTGCTCATAGTTAATGATTCGTTAGCTTTTCAGTAATAATAATGACTGGTCAAATAAACTGGTATTTTTGAAGAAAATAAAATTTTATGTGGATCATTAGAACCCGTATCAAATTATAATTACATGTGCGTAGGTAGGTATTTTATAAAAAAAAAAAAAACTCACGCAGTATGTATTAAAAAATTACAATAATTTATTCTAGATAATAAAATTCTCTCTCTACTAAAATAAAAATAATCACACATACTGTTTCTCATACATCTTATTTTAATTTCATAAATAATTCGTAACGTCAAAAAGGGCGCGCGCCGCCATTTTCATAATTCTATTTTTTTTATTAGGCTATGAACAGACAACCTTTACCCTCCTTGCGTGTAAAGCTGCGGCTTCATCGTGTGAATTATAAATGTGAATGAGATTCTTTATTACACCAACACACACATACGTATTTATTATCCGTGCTGTCTCGGCCATTGTTTTTATAATCTGTAATACAATGGTATTCGGATCTTTGGAGTTTTTTATTCGGCTAGTTTAAACGTCTGTTGATTCACTTTTTATTCAAGTTCGGAACGAATATTTATGGCTGGTGTACAATAGCCTTGTGTGTAATTAATCGACGATGTTTAAATTTCGAATTATAGAAAATGATTAAATTTTGGAACAATGAACTATTCCAAATGCGTTAAAGTACAAATTCCATAGCAACTCGTACTTTTTAAAATCACCCGAAAGTCTTGAGGCACCACCTACTTACTCGAGTTGGTGGCGATACATTGAAATTAAAATTCAAATATTAAATCACGCATACATTCTATTTAACGAAAAAAGTTTAATCAGAATCCAGTTCTTCAATTTTGCTCATCTCTGCATCACAAGTGTCTACTGAGTAGTGGCAAATAGAAAAAGAAGGCGAATTGTTCCTGAAAAAAAAACCTTTATTGATACGCAAATACATTTTATTTGCAAACTGTAGGTACTTTTCATTCAACGTTTGACAGATCGAGGTTATTGACTTTCCAATTCTTATTTTGAACGCATAATCCATATTCCTATAAGTAGGTACCTAGATATGATACCCAAGTATTGCGGTCCCAGAGCACCGGAGTGCCGGAACACTCGTCTTAGATTTTATGTTTTCCCTAAAGCCGCTTACAGACATCGCTAGGCGTGCGCAGCGAATGGTTCGTTGGGCTTGCCTCAACCTGAGGCATACGACGGTATAATGTGTGCGTCCCGAACGACACTTGCTCAAGCTGAGCGCGCAAACCACACAGTGTTAGTCAGCAGAAAACGCAAACCATACCTGTCCGTCCATACAGAGCGCACGGCTCGTACTGTACCTCTACTATTAGTTTAAAGCAATAGTATTTGTCGATACTCGATACCGACTACGTAAATATTTTGTATGGCAAATTTTACAGCGCCTCTAACGGTCACTTACGGAACCAAAATATGCCATACAAAATATTTACGTAGTCGATATCGAGTATCGACTAATGCTATTGTTTTAAACTCATGGTAGAGGTACTGAAGCGGCGTTCGCAGCGATCGTACGACGCGAATGCTCGCTGTGAGCACACTCGTCCACACAGCCCGAGGCATGCGAGACGAACCATTCGCGATGCACGCCTCGCGATGTCTGTACGCAGCCTAACAGTTTTATTTGCTACCACAAATGACTCGGTTAAATTTAGTTTTGATA
This sequence comes from Mythimna albipuncta, assembly GCA_929112965.1. NCBI lineage: Eukaryota > Metazoa > Arthropoda > Insecta > Lepidoptera > Noctuidae > Mythimna > Mythimna albipuncta. Next base: position 13,853,162 of record OV815983.1, on the reverse strand, counting down.
ATAATAAGTATATTAGTTACTTACCCAAAATTGAGACGTGCGTGCTCTACTGTCATTAAGTAGGTTTTCTTTATTTCCGTATTACACGTCATTTTGTAAACAATATAGGTCTTCGGTTTGTAGCAAAAAAAAATTGTTGTGCGTGAGTTTACATGTTTGTGAACACACAAACGATACAGCCCCCTAGCCAAGGTACAACCGTTTCTCTTGCGTCAAACGCCTCGAGTTGGCCGCGCCCCTGATTCTTTTGTTCTAACCACGTGACTGAGCGTTGAGATGACGTCATTCCCGTACATTTGAAGTTCTTTATTAGCGTTAACGATAATAAAGAACTTCAATGTTTAACGACTTCAAAATTAGTGATAACGACGAGGGCCATTACCGGACACTGCACACTGAATAAGCACCTTCACACAATAGAGACAGGACCCTGGGCAGAGCATGCTTGGAGAGAGAGGAGACGACTGCGCATGTGCTCCTTGACTGCACGGTTGTTACTGAAATACGCACAAGAAGTATAGGATCCCTGAACTTCTTTACTGAAGCCCTGAAAAACCTGAGTGGCCTAATCTGTTTTTTGAGAGAGACGGGCTGATTGGAATACGTCCACCTAAGGTTATGACCGCCATGGCCCATGTACAATGGTCCGCATAAGACTAAGTGCAACCGCACGCTGCGGAACCATACCCGGACATAGCCATAGCGTTAACGATTGCAGATTATCAACTTGGCTAGGGGTATAGGAGTACTCGTAATTCCTAGCGTGGGGCAACGTTTCGACCATGTTTCGACGTGTCCCAAGACCAAAATCGAAAACCTGATGATTTTGATAGATACTATTCGTACGTGGTTTTGAAGTTTTGGGTGTAAGTTAGTATTCGATTGATTATTTCACTAAGTAAAAGGAAATTAACCAAAAGCAAAGTGCCATAATAGTTTTTAAGACTTTGTTCTTGGGCCCTGTCTGTTTATTAAAAAATATTCCAATGAAAACCCCCGCTCTTGGGCGGAGCGGGAGATAGTGTCAGACTCTTACTGACTACAAGACCCACCCCGTTCCTTCTAGCCTTCATACCGGGCTCGAGCGCCCTTTCGGATAACCCTGGCCCCAGTAGGCTTTGATCCGGCTGGGTCCCTGCTGTTGCTGACAACTCCTTGAGGCGCGCGGGAACAGTGCGCGTCGTCGTGGACCAATGATCTGGTAGGATACGAGACGCACAGATCCAGTCGTGGCGATACTTGGGGACGCCTATGTCCAGCAGTGGACGTCTCTCCGCTGAAATGATGAATTATAAAAACTTAATTTTTAACCGCCTGTGTCGGATATATCCGACAAACACTCTCGCGTTTCTTCCGCCAGGGTCACACATCCACGACCAAATACTCCATCTCGTCAGCTCTTCTGTCACCTATGGGGATTGAAGAGCTCAACGAGATGGAGTGCCCAGTCGCTAACACGACCCTGGCGATTAGGACACGAGTTTTCGTGTCCTAATGGGTCGAACTCGTCGAACCAATTCGACCCAAGCGGCAAAAGGATAATTCTTGATAGATTTAATGGCCCGCTTTTTTTTGAGTAAAAACAACTTCTCACTCATGAGAGAGTCAGACTTCTATTGACTATAACAGACTCACCTGTGTTCCTTCCGTTACCCTGTACGTTCCAACACTGCGGTGACCTTTTCAAACAATTTTGCTGCTCTTTTTCGTGTTTGTTAAGTCAGAACTCTGTCATCATCATCATCATTTCAGCCGATACACGTCCACAGTTGGACATAGGCCTCCCCCAAGCGTCGCCACGTCGAACGTTCCTGTGCGTCCCGCATCCATCGGTTTCCTGCTACCTTCACCAGGTCATCGGTCCACCTTGTAGGAGGCCTTCCAACGCTGCGCTGAACTCTGTCATGTATGAATCTAATAGTTTGGTTCAATTTTATCAAAACACGGTTCTGATGATGGGCAAAATCATAAGCATACTCAGCCTTTGATTGTTCCCACAGCTGGTACTCAGGCTTCCTCAAAGCACGTTAAAGGATCAAAAAGTTTAAACAATAGCTTACACAGATAAAAAGTATAAGAAATTAAAATAAAAACATACATTCAGCCGAACATACAACCTCCTCCTTTTCGAAGTCGGTAAAAAACACCGAGACTTGAACGTTAAAAGCTTCCAAAAATTCGTTCGCCTATTGAAACAGAATTTAAAAATAGCCAACACATTTCACAGGCGGATGCACTTACTATAACAACTGTGACTGTTCCAATAAGACCCTAGGCTGATAATATTTTCATTTTTCCTGAATTTCCCTACATGAAGGTATGAAGGTCGGCTTCCCCCTAAGGGGAAGAGGGCGAGCGCCACCATTCGCCCGCCCTTGTAGCTTTCAACCAGTGACTTGGACAAGCTCCCACCGATAGTAATGGATTTCCAAGGAATATGTAACCTTCTCCCGACTTAGAAAGCTAGGGGAGTAGGTGGGGAATTGAGAAAAACAAAGTTAAAATCAAATAGGGTTGGAAATCCAAGGGATAAGGAAGGATAATCTACTTTTCTTTTGAGTTATGAATATTATGAGACTGAGAGGGCTGCAAAAGGGTATATGACACGTGACGCTTGTATTTGCAAGTTAAATTATTTTAGAAACTACTTCAATCCGTTTCGCTCGTGCGTGTCCTGACCAATCCTACGGCAAAGGGTTGTGAGGCCTCTGCTATTGGATAAGACACACTTCTTCTACAATTGACTCCTTATAACGGCCTACTCACTCTTCACTAAGACAATACAAAACTTAAACAAGCGTGACGTATCGTCAGTCGGTCGCAGAACTATTTACAGTTGCCTTGCTTCACGCTGAAGTGGTTTATCGACACTTCTCACTTCCTTACTCTACCCAAAGGTGAGGACATCATAACCTACGTGTCCCCGAGCTACGTCTAGCTTGCGGAGTTTCCAGAGATGAGTCCAAATTACGTGTCTCGCTAAATATTATTTTTTTGTATCAGTAAGAGGCCTACGGGGGCCGGGTGTGTTTTAACGAGATACGTTCCCTAGCGTTCCTTAGAACGACTATCAATGCAGTTTGGGGTACTTGGTGAAGCCTACCCCCGCTCCCTGGAAGTGTGCGTATAACAAGAGCAATGTAAATCACTCTACTGTCAGTCAGTTCTTAGGGGGAGGTAGCCGTCGCTAACGTTTGGAGGTTCGTGATCTCAGTGTGGCTCAAACTAGCCTTAGCATGTAGCGAATGTTTATTCGGTTCAACCTTCAATTGGCAGTGCTTCAGTCATGGTTGCGCCAAGTATGGCTGGAAGTGTCAAGTCCTCTCGAAGGAAAGTCAATGTCATGCTCACTCCAAAGGAAGGCCTTCTCCGAGTCCCTAACACCAACCGCAAGCTCAGGTTACCTTGTCATAGGATGGAGTAAGGAAGGATAAAACACACAACACTCACCCATTCAGTCTTCAACACAGCCGCTGAGATTCACTCGCGTACTTACACACTACTCACTAGATCACAATCAACGCCCATCCATTCGTACTCTGACTCACACGCACAGACTTGTACTATAAATATTTGACAAGCCTAAACTGGACTCAGTCCACCTATAATATCTAATACTGTATCACAATACTGGCACTCCTAAGAATTACAACGAGACCTAGCTCTACGATATACCGAGTCAGATGGCTTAGCTGGACGTGCGTCTTCTCTCGGGCCCTGCAGCCAAGTGTCCCTAGACGTGTGTTCCCTACTCGGGCCTGACGCCAAGCCCCTGGACGTCTGTCCCCTACTCGGGTCTGACGCGAAGTCTATCTGGACGTCTCTCCCCTACCAGGGTCTCACGCGAAGTCTCTCTGGACGTCTCTCCCCTACCAGGGTCTCACGCGAAGTCCCTGCACGTCTGTGCCCTCCTAGGGTCCGACCCGAAGTGTCCTATCCTGCCGATTCAACCCCGTGCCTCCTTTCTCCTTAAGGCTCAGTATCGCTTGTCAATTACTTATTATTGCTTTTATTTTTGTAAAGTTTCTAAGAAGTTTTGGGTCGCTTGGTTCTCACGACTTGCTTGCACGTGTTGGGTCTTTTGGTCATTTCTTTACAATTGTGCTAAAATATTTCCCTTTTTTGTAATTGTTCCATTCACATTAAAAGGACAATTTATGAGGGTCTAAGTGGCCCATGACGCTAGACGTGGTGTTCAAAAACAAATATAATATTTTGTTATTAATTTGGAATTAGTGACAGACAGTCACATTCCCCCCTCTGAAAATCAGACGCGTGACGTAGTTCAGCGGATGAGTTTTCACATTAGGATAAACTCGGTATTCTTATTAAAGGGTTAAAATATCAAATAATCTAGCTGGACTGGTCACTTAGTCCAATAAGACAAAATCCTATTGCATTCCTAGTTGGTGTGTTAAAATAATCTAATTGGACTGATTCCAATAAGAGAAAACGCCTAACGTACTAGACGTCAATATTGAAGCATCCTCTGGTGAATACATTCACTCTGCCTTATATCATTTATAATCCCTTAAAATTGGCTTATTATAAAACCAAGTTAAAATACAAATTTGTTCATAGTCCTCTTAATTACAAGTCATTTTGAAATACGATTAATATAACTAAACATGTACAGAATCCTATAGAGTTGTACCCTTCCGGTACGTTAAAATTATCAAATCATTATAATTACTGCAGCAGGTACAATAATCTATTAAGTCTGGATGCTGTTTATAATTCAGTAATGTGTCGCGGAAACATCCCTAGGTTGTACAGAACCGTTAAAATTATTGCGACTTATAAGTCCATCAATATTATTAAGCTCTAACCCTTTTTTATCCTAATTCAGTGCGAGGGCTGTTTACTCTTATAGTTTATCACCAAGATATTTTCTCAGTCACTTAAAACCGTCAACACGTGCTCGGGCTCAATTGCTTTATTGGCCTCTTGAATTTTAGAAATCTTTAAAAGACCCCTTTTTTTGTTTAATATTGTAAGGGTCGGCCACATTTCGATAACTGGATTTTTTTTTGTCTCCTGCCATGTTGTACGTCAGGTCATTTCGATATAGACTTTTAGAATTTATGGAGAGTTTGGCATCTCAATTGACAAAAATTATTGCTTTCGTCAGATGACGAACATATGTCTGTTTCGTAAAAACACAGGCCAAGTGCTTTTTTAAGAGGCCTATTATTGTGTTAAGCTGTTCCGAAACGGATAGCATTTTTTGTTTTCCTTAAAACTAAGTGACAGTCTGTCAAGTCGTAAAATACACATTTAGAGTACTTTGAAGTGGCCCGATGTAGCCAGTCTATGTAGTAAATATATTGGTCTTCATGAGCAAATTATATATCGATAAAACCTAGTCAGCGCTAGAATTTCCATATAAGTGTTACAAGAAATGAAAACCTATAAATATTATCTGGTAGGTATGACAAAAGAAGCTAATACTAATCATAATCGTCCGATTTGGTCCATGAATCAATTAACATGTACGTATATTATAATGTCAACTATTACATGATATATAATAGAATCATCATCACCCACCTAGCGTTCATTTGATACCTAGCTGGTAGTTTTGAACCCATTTCTTGTTATTGTTCAAACAACTGTATTTCAGTAGACCTGTGCATGCTTATAGTTTAATTTTACATACCAGGGTCTCTTGTAAGGTTATTCGTGCGGTACCTACGGCGCTCGCTTGCCCTACACTCAGCCTGTCGCAGTTGTGGCAGGACAAAGGCCATTTCCTTACGCACCTCCCCGCCGAGTCAGCTTCTAAGGTCAATTTCAGGAGCAGCTGAAATAGTTCGCACATAGGAAAATTAGACCACACTTCAAAAATGCAATGATCCCTCTGATTTTAAGAGGTTATAATAGTTCTGAAATGCAACAATTGTTTGAAAGTTATTGATACCGATTCTGCCAGGACAGATAGTTTTGGATATCCTAGAAGAGTTAAGACGAATATCTATTTATTAGAGATCGTCTATTTCCTATACACGTGGACACTTTGAGAAATCTGATAATGATTCCTTGCCCATAATAGTATTAACTAAATTAATCGCTGGTATAAATTTGGAAGCGATTTACTTCTATAACCCTAATCAATTATATTTAATGTCATAACAAAGATCATACGCGGAGTACCTAACGACAGAAGTCTAATAAAAGTGGAACTTAGCTTCGCAACATAGACCGCGCTACAGCAATCACTGGAATCAGGCGGTGTCAGCCATCAGATGAACCACCGGCCAAGCTCAACGCAGAAACCGTAAGTTTAGATACAGCGTAGGTGCAACGATGAGTAGATTTAAATATCCTGGAATTTATAATAAGGCCACACAAGTATCTATTCAAATAACATAGCACACGTTGCCGAGTTTGCAATAACTACATTATTCTACGATTATAATCACTGATACATATACCTACTAGTGACTTATAAACTAGTTGCCGTTGTGTAACAATTTACACGCTTATTAGACCTAAGTACTAAATATTTCTCATGTTCATTCCTCTCACTTAACACACATACAAATCTCAACCTCCAGACCACATTTTATTTTCTCAACCATTCATTCAGATTTAAAACTTATCTATAATTGCAGGGAATCGAACCCATTCAGACATTAGCTCAGGTCCCTAGTTTTTAAACTATTAACATTGACTAGTACATAACGTTAACTTCTTATATAAGTATGGGGATCGAACCCATTACTAGTAGCATATTAACACAAACACACACAGCCATACATGTTGTAATCAACTTACAAATATTTTTGTGTTCATGGGAATCGAACCCTGATAAGCACAAAAATTAAATTCTAATAACTCATTATAAGTCAAGCGGGAATTGAACCCACAGTCGTGACACAGGATATCCACGACTTATCAACCAACGAATTAATCGGGAGTCGAACCCAAAATTCATGTCAAATAAAATAAAACCGAATAAAAGTTTTTCTTTTCTATTCTATTCACTTAAACCAACAAACCATGCAGGAGTCGAACCTGCTAAATATAATTTTGTAATTATGTATTTGATTGAAGAATTCAACTTCATGCTAAACACAGATCATTACCTAGCCGTTGTAATTCTTCCTACATCTAAAGAGTCCTAACAGTTTATATCTCTAGAAATTACGTTGTGTTTATTATTTTAGTAGTAACCCATAAATATCGTTTCTCGTTGTACTGAAGTGAATCAGTACATTTAATGACGAGAATCCTGGTCACGGCACCACATGTGACTGTTCCAATAAGACCCTAGGCTGATAATATTTTAATTTTTCCTGAATTTCCCTACATGAAGGTATGAAGGTCGGCTTCCCCCTAAGGGGAAGAGGGCGAGCGCCACCATTCGCCCGCCCTTGTAGCTTTCAACCAGTGACTTGGACAAGCTCCCACCGACAGTAATGGATTTCCAAGGAATATATCACCTTCTCCCGACTTAGAAAGCTAGGGGATTAGGTGGGGAATTGAGAAAACAAAGTTAAAATCAAATAGGGTTGGAAATCCAAGGGATAAGGAAGGATAATCTACTTTTCTTTTGAGTTATGAATATTATGAGACTGAGAGGGCTGCAAAAGGGTATGTGACACGTGACGCTTATATTTGCAAGTTAAATTATTTTAGAAACTACTTTAATCCGTTTCGCTCGTGCGTGTCCTGACCAATCCTACGGCAAAGGGTTGTGAGGCCTCTGCTATTGGATAAGACACACTTCTTCTACAATTGACTCCTTATAACGGCCTACTCACTCATCACTAAGACAATACAAAACTTAAACAAGCGTGACGTATCGTCAGTCGGTCGCAGAACTATTTACAGTTGCCTTGCTTCACGCTGAAGTGGTTTATCGACACTTCTCACTTCCTTACTCTACCCAAAGGTGAGGACTTCATAACCTACGTGTCTCCGAGCTACGTCTAGCTTGCGGAGTTTCCAGAGATGAGTCCAAATTACGTGTCTCGTTAAATATTATTTTTTGTATCAGTAAGAGGCCTACGGGGGCCGGGTGTGTTTTAACGAGATACGTTCCCTAGCGTTCCTTAGAACGACTATCAATGCAGTTTGGGGTACTTGGTGAAGCCTACCCCCACTCCCTGGAAGTGTGCGTATAACAAGAACAATGTAAATCACTCTACTGTCTGTCAGTTCTTAGGGGGAGGTAGCCGTCGCTAACGTTTGGTGGTTCGTGATCTCAGTGTGGCTCAAACTAGCCTTAGCATGTAGCGAATGTTTATTCGGTTCAACCTTCAATTGGCAGTGCTTCAGTCATGGTTGCGCCAAGTATGGCTGGAAGTGTCAAGTCCTCTCGAAGGAAAGTCAATGTCATGCTCACTCCAAAGGAAGGCCTTCTCCGAGTCCCTAACACCAACCGCAAGCTCAGGTTACCTTGTCATAGGATGGAGTAAGGAAGGATAAAACACATAACACTCACCCATTCAGTCTTCAACACAGCCGCTGAGATTCACTCGCGTACTTACACACTACTCACTAGATCACAATCAACGCCCATCCATTCGTTCTCTAACTCACATACTGTACTATAAATATTAGACAAGTCTAAACTAGGCTCGGTTCATCTATAATATCTAATACTGTATCACAATACTGGCACTCCTAAGAATTACAACGGGACATAGCCCTACAATATCTACTGAGTCAGCTAGTTTAGCTAGATCCTCCTGGACGTATGTGTGTTCCCTACTCGGCCCTGACGCTAAGTCTCTCTAGACATGTCTCCTCTACTAGGGTCTGACGCGAAGTATCTGGACGTCTGTGCCCTCCTAGGGTCCGACCCGAAGTGTCCTATCCTGCCGAGTCATGAGTGCCTCCTCTCGCCTTAAGGCTCAGTATCGCTTGTCAATTACTTATTACTGCTTCGTTTTTGTATAGTTTCTAAGAAGGTTTGGGTCGCTTGGTTCTCACGACTTGGTTCGCACATGTTGGGTCTTTTGGTCATTTCTTTACAATTGTGCTAAAATATTTCCTTTTTTGTAATTGTTCCTTTCACATTAAAAAGACAATTTATGAGGGTCTAAGTGGCCCATGTTGCCAGACGTGGTGTTCAAAGACAAATATAATATATTGTTATTAATTTGGAATTAGTGACAGACAGTCACACAACGAAGATGAAAGAAATGCTGCCATGCACTTAAATTAGAGTGAAACAATACATATTGAGATCTACCGAGTCTAAGAATAAAACTCGAAATAGATAGATATTCATATTTCACTTACCTATTCATATAATAGGCTAGTTGCCTTAAAAAATGTAATTATTCCGTCTTTTAGATTGTTCAAAAATAAGGGACACGTATTTTTTTATTTGTAAATAACAAAGATATAGCCCATTAAAGTTACGTGTGACGACACTCCGTGCGAAAAACTGCAGCACGGCGTGACGTTACACGTAACTTTAATGGGCTATATCTTTGTATTTTTTAGTTTAGGTAATCGAAAAAAGAAAAAATACGTGTCCAATATTTTTTTATAATCTAAAATACGGACTAAATAAAATGTAATTATTTTGATCCTGGGAACTACCCTATTCTTTATGCTGGGTGCATCAAATGTGCTTGATTTAATTTCAGTCCGAACTAACTGAAAGTACTTAATATAAAGTATGATGTCAAAAAACTCCTCCACATTGCTGTCGACTGGTAATGTACCTAAAACGGTGGCGGCATTGCCACGCTGTGTCATTCATTATAGTTAAGCTTTTATTAATTTATAGATAAGTCTGTTTTTTAATATGTAAAAACTGTAAATGTTAAGTAAATAATATTTTAATGTTACTGTTTTTTTTTCAATATTGTTTTAAATCGATGCCTATTAGCATAAAGGTTGTTATTATATACAAATATTGCATAGATCTAGGAAAGAGCGCTGCAAAGCTACGAGCACAAGCTCTTAATGCGAGCCCTTTTACGACCTAAACTGAACTGTTAAAGGGTTGAAGCTGAATAGGTTTTACAACTCCCCTGATGTCAAAAATACGGATTTTACTATCAAGTTCAGTCACAGATGTTGCTCACTAGCTCAAAACCCTTTTACAATAATATTAAGTTTTTTTTTTTATCAAAAAAAAAAGGAATATCATAAATATATTTGGTCTACTAATAAAACTCTGAAAACATTTACCTATTTATTTAACCAGAACGACAAAATGCCAATTACACTGATTAGAATAGGTACAAATTATGTAAAGAAAAAAAAAGAAAAATATAACAGATAATATAACTATACCTCTCATTAGGTCTTCTCGCAAATCGCCAGACATTCAGTTCAGTCAATATCTCCTTCCATTTATCAGCGAGTAGATCTAGTTTAGGACTGGATTCAAGGAGAGCGTTGAGTGCGATTAACATTCGCGGAATAGGTGACATACGTCGTGCAACCGTACGGCTGCGGCACTACAAATATTATGCCGTCTTGCCCGGCAATAGTTATCAAGGCCAAAACTTTTACACAGCTCCCCATGCAAACTAGGCGAGGCGATTGTTCCGTATATGATCTTGCAGGCAGTTACAGTACGGCCGTCCGGTAACTGTCCGGACCAAGCCCAAGTCGTCGACGGCGCGCACTGTTCCTGCGCGCCTCAAGGAGTTGTCAGCAACAGCAGGGGCCCAGCCGGGTCGAAGCCTACTGGGGCCAGGGTTATCCGAAAGGGCGCCCGAGCCCCGGTATGAAGGCTAGAAGGAACGGAGTGGGTCTTTTAGTCAGTAAGAGTCTGACACTATCTCCTGCTCCACCTAAGGGCGGGGGATGTCAATGCATGATTTTTTCCCACCATAAAAAAGGCAGTTACAGTACACATGATCACCATGTTCTTATTACTGATTTTCTGTTATAATCACTTAACTGATTGTAAATTCCAATAACACTTTGCCTAAGGGATTGACTGCGCCGCGCTCAGCAGCCACTGGACCGAATGGAACTCAATCATTTGAATTGAAGTGATCATGCACTAATAAAAACTTTTTTTTTTTATTTTACCTACATTTCCTCCTGTTTTTTTTACTGGTATCCACTTTTGTTTTAAATAAATGAGCCTTATGACATTTCAACCGTGATTTTAGCTTAAAGGGCAGCGCCAGGTTAGTCCACGAAATTAATTTTTTCTAAGTGTTGTGTATTTTGCAGGTCAGTGACATTTTCATGAAATACTGAGAACTGAGAAGGATTGATCATTTTAATGATTATAATTCTGTTAATAAATGACGCAAATCATACTACAACTTGAAACTGACCTGTGAAATCAAAAATTTTCTGGCTTCTCTGGCGCTTTCACATCTAATGGTCAACTATAACGTTTTTTTTTTGTCAGAAAATCTGAAAATCTTTGACAACTTTAACGTATTGAATAGTAGCGAACTGTAACTGTTATAAGTACCACCCTGTAGCTCATTTTGCACTTGCGCGCGGCTATGTCATGTGAAATAACTGACCAGATACATGAAAATGAAATAGTCAATTCCACAATATGGCTACGACTTGGCTACGACATAACATACACTGCTAAATTTTAATCGTGTGGAATAATATGTGGAATTTACGCATGTACGAAATAAATTTCTTTAAGAAAAAGTCAGCTGAGCGAGTTTAATGACCTGTAGGTAGTTTGTACGCAACGCCGAGTATTACCTATCGGTCATTGAACTCGCTCAGCTGACGTTTTCTTAAAGAAATTAATTTCGTACATGCGTAAATTCATACGAGTTTTGAAAAAAAGGTACTTTATTTTTTAATTTTATCTTTACAAATTGTTGGTAAATGAGAACGCAGTCATAATATTTATGATGTTGTCTACACTGTCATTTTAGCTGTATTAAGTTGGTAACACTTTTTGTTTCTTTCTTGTTTTTTCTGTTCAAAATGAAAGCTTTCTAATATATATATTCGTTCATATTAATTCTACTGATTTTATTGATTACGACCTGAAATATCATCACAAATCGATAGTGTTTCATGTACCGGATCGACCCTCCACGGGATTAAAACGAACAAAATTTAACGGTGTATATAAGAAATAATTGTTTTTGCAATTATTTCTTATATAAAGGCCGTTAAAATTAGCTATACTTAGAACTATTCTCCCCATTTAATGACTTCCCCCTCTATAGCGGGAGGAGTCATTATGTAGATAATTTCCCACCACAATAAAGTCTTATAATAAAACAGCTAGGCAAAAGACAGATCGATAATATTTAATTACTTTCTTTGCCCAGACATTTTAGACAGGGCGAGACGTAAAATTAATTCTGATTTGCGTTCAGCCGACAATGTGCTGACGACGGCGACGGTCGAAAGATAAGCCGACGGGGCTGGGGCCTGCAGACAGGAATAGGGATTTCAGTCTGCAGGGCAAGCTACTTACGTAGCTATCTGGGCCTTAAGGCTTATAGTCCCTTGAACCATCTGGTCGAAATTAAATGGACGCAACTCTCGCACCCCATTTTTCTTATGGTGGGAAAAATCATGTATTGACATCCCCCGCCCTTGGGCGGAGCGGGAGATAGTGTCAGACTCTTACTGACTAAAAGACCCACCCCGTTCCTTCTAGCCTTCATACCGAGGCTCGAGCGCCCTTTCGGACGGGTAACTGTCCGGACCAAGCCCAAGTCGTCGACGGCGCGCACTGATCCCGCGCGCCTCAAGGAGTTGTCAGCAACAGCAGGGACCCAGCCGGGTCGAAGCCTACTGGGGCCAGGGTTATCCGAAAACAAGAACAAGTTGGGTTTTTTAGTCAGTAAGTCTGACACTATCTCCCGCTCCGCCCAAGAGCGGGGGTTGTCATAAGATGATTTTTCACATCGAAAAAAAAAAAACACCAAGAATACATATTATGATACAAATAATACGAATCTCAAAGATTTTTTCGAATCGCAAAAATCATTATTTTGTAACGTAGCACGGTTTTCACACTTTTCCTTTACTCATGCTATGAGACTTTGCTCCAAATTTTTGGATTCTAGGTCAACGGGAAGTGCCGTATAGTTTTCATTTCCTTGCGAAAGTCCAAATATGTGCCATAAACGTAGCATACACAGGACTTAGATTGAGTTAACGAATTCTCTGCCGGAGTCTGTGTTTCCAGATAGCTATAACCTAAGAGGTCAAAGGTAAATAGGTTGCTTCTAGGCCAACTCCATCGTCGGCCATAAACGCGAGCCTATACATAATAAAAAAAACTGGGCAAGTGCGAGTCGGACTCGCGCACTGAGGGTTCCATGCAAAATACAATTCCCGAATAGATTCTCGAAGATTTTTCCGAATTGCAAAAAAAAAAGTTTTTTTTTTGTGACGTAGGTAAGAACAAATTTACTGTTTTCAGATTTATTTCTTTACCTGTGCTATAAGACCTTGCTTTGTGCCAAATTTCAGGATTCTGGGTCTTCGGGAAGTACCCTATGAATTTCGATTTTTGATAGTATCGAAATACGCGTTTTTACGACATAGACGGCCGTATCTTTTTTATTCGTTAACTTAGAAGTTTGTTTTTTTCACAGCTTGAAGAGACAACAGACTTGAGTACATCATTTCAACTCGATACCTCCACCCGTTCTCGAGATAAAGGGTCTTGACAGACAGACGGACGCACAACAAAGTGATCCTATAAGGGTTCTGTTTTTTCCTTTTGAGATAGGGAATCCTAAAAACGTAAAAGCTTGATTTAAAATGTTAATTTTAAAAACACCAGAAAAAACTAAAACCTTCATTTAAAAGGGTAACCTCGTAATCTCTCTCAAAACTCGAGGAAACACGGCCATTTCGTAAGTCGACTCATGTTGGTACACTGTTTAATCTGGCGTTTCATTGCACGTTAATTAATCTATCCGTGTTAGGTAATTGTAATTAGCAGTACCGGGTTGCGTAATGTATGATATGACTGTTTGAGAATGTAATCTTTAACACAGTTTTTCAGTTATTTGTAATGTGTGGTTTATTTAATCACCAATAGGAAATATGCAAGCAAAAATTGTATCTACATTTTGACACAAGTGCTAGCTTGTCGTTGCAACCGAGGAGGCAATTCGCACGAGCCGTGCTTAGGCAAGGCAGTTGCCAAAACAAATCTTGAGCGCTCGGCGTCAGAGTGGGGGTCGCTTTGCGCATTCCATACATTGTCGAGCCAATTGTCTTCGTTGTTAGATACATGCAGCAACGCAGGGAACGAATGAGGAGTGACATCTATGACGCGATGGCGCGGCGAGACTGACACTGCCCGCCCCCGCGTCTCACTTCGCACCACTAAGAGACCGAATATTTGACTTATGCGCAACCGCTCAAGATCCGTGATAGCAACTGTACTTAGCTCGAAACACAAAATGGCTACCGACCCAGCTTGATGACAATATCACCGAATTTCTTCATTTAATTAATAAATAGTGACACGGCCATTCACATTGTTTCGTCAAAATGATTGATGTTTCGGATTAATGGAAACTGAGTAGACAGTCTAGCTGTATTTATTGTAGTTTAAAATTCGCATTAATTATTAAGTATTTACGTTGTGTAGACTTTAATAATAATAATAATATTCCACAACTATCACACAACGCCGTCTAGTCCCAAGCTAAGCAGAGCTTGTGTTATGGGTACTAGACAACTGATAAACATACATATATATTTCTAAATACATACATATTATAGATAAATTACACCCAAACACAGAACAAATGATCATGCTCATCACACAAACATTTGTCCTGGGTGGGAATCGAGCCCACGACCTCCGGCATAGCAGTCAGGGTCACTAACCACTAGACCAACAGGCCTGTCACTTTGTGAAAGTCTAGAAAATGGTGAGCAAATAAAAACTTAGGTCATTATGGGGTGACCTTTAGAACTTAGTTCATAAACTCCAACCTTTTCGTGAAACAAACTAGGTGTTTCTAAAACCTAAGTACCTAAGTAATTATAAGGATTAGTTTTCGGAAAATAATCTTCGAGACAGATTACTGGTGAAAGCTAAAGTAGCCAGTGATATTCAAGTTTTATAGAATTGGCTATTTCATGAAAAGGTTAACCCCTCGAGCGCCAGAGTTTAATGACCCGGAAAATTGCCGTGTTTACGTAAATCACCAAAAAAATAAATAAAAAAATAAAATAAATATTTTTTTGTTTTTTTCTAGGAAAAACAAATAATATAATAATTATGGAATAATATAATATAGAAATCAAAATTTTCGGCCAAATAAGTTTCGTACAGACGTGTGTACAAAATGAAAATTAAGCGTTTTTCAAGGTCTTCAAGTTGTACAGACGTATGTACAATCGGCGCTCGAGGGGTTAAGTTACTTTTTAGGTGACCATTTCACGAAGTGGCCAACCATTGTGTGAAATAACTGACCATTTCATGAAATGGTCAATTCTACGATAGATATGGTCACGACATACATAATACACAACATTAGTTTTACTGTTCTTTACTATTCAATAAGTCAAAATTGTCCATAACTATATCATTTCTTGTGTAAATCCAGGGTAACCAGTGACATTAAATTTTTGCTAAAAACCTATTATATCTGAACTGACACGCGTTTGCTCAATAATTGCTTTTTACAATTACTTTTTCATTTTTAATAATATAATGTCGTGGATGCTCCGTGTCCCTTGGACAGCATTTCGGACCAACGTATCCATTTTACAAGAACTTAAAATCGCCTCACGGCTATCGTCCGAGTGTCTTCGCAAGGTTCTGCAATACTTCGGTCACATTGCAAGAAAAGACGGTGGCAACCGCGAAAGGCTCATTGTGACCGGTAAAGTGGATGGGAAAACTGACATGGGCCTCGCGGGCGCCGCCCAATACGTTGGTCCGGCCAGATCCGCACCACTCTTGACTCTACGATGTACAATGCCCTTCACAACGCCAGAGACAGAAACAGATGGAAGAACATCATAAAGGCTAAATTGATGAAGCAGGGAGGTCACGACCCTCAGCATTGAGGAATACGACGCAAGGAGGAGGAGGAATGTCGTGACTAGGGAATCCAATCCCGTATCAAAATCGTGATCCCGCATGCCTGCGGGATTGATATCGGCAATCCCACGGATCCCGCGGGATTTCCGGGATTGGGATTTTTAAATGGTTTTTTGTTTTAAGTAGTAATAAACATAAAACTTGCACACCGAGTATTTCTTATAAATTCTTACTACCATTCAATTCCCGAATTGAGTATCGAAGATTTACCGAATCGCAAAAAAAAAAATATTTTCTAATGAAAACTTAAAATTTTCATATAAATTATAATCAACTGCTTTTATAGAACAATTTATTAAGATATTTAACAGACCTTCATCTAGGAAAGTAAATTCACGTGCTTTGGGGAATCCCGGGTCATAGAGTACCTACCTAAACTGACATTGATTACTTTCCGTTACTGTTGCGATACGGGACTCGCACAAAAATATGAAATAGAAGATAAAATCGAAAACAAAATAATTATTTTTCATACAAATTCTATAAAAAATGGCACGAGTTCCATGCAAAGTTGAAATAAATAATCAAAACGGCACGCGGCAAGTCGTCGGAATCCAATTTCCTTACAAAATTCTTCAATCCCGTAGACGTGCGGAGTCCCGCATGAGTAATCCCGCATTTCTGATCCCGCAAAAAAGGCGCGGGATCCCGCGCTTGCGAGATTGGATTCCCTAGTCGTGACCATGTCATAGAATTGGCCATTTCATAATGTGGCCAGTTATTTCACACAACGATTGGCCACTTCATGAAATGGCAACCTCAAAACTAACTTAGCCAAACTTCGGG
Source organism: Mythimna albipuncta (assembly GCA_929112965.1). Classification (NCBI taxonomy): domain Eukaryota; kingdom Metazoa; phylum Arthropoda; class Insecta; order Lepidoptera; family Noctuidae; genus Mythimna; species Mythimna albipuncta. Next base: position 13,836,376 of record OV815983.1, on the reverse strand, counting down.
TACATCCTGAAATGGCCAATTCTACTAAATTACAATTTTGCGATCTATCCTGGCGCTTACACCCTAATATCGTTCTTGATTCTTGACCGAACTAATGTTTAACCCCAGAATGTTATGTACGCAAACGAAATTATTAGAAAACAAGTTATACAAGGTAATTAAAAGTCATTAAATAACTAACAATGCGAGGTATTCAGCCGTGAGAGCGATCAATAACTGTATACAATGGCGACGAAAGTTATGGGAATATAATTCTATGGAACAATGGGTTCTCATGCAGAGAACACTTCTATTTTATTTACTATGATGGCTAATGAGGAAAATTAAGAAAAACAAATAAGAACTTGCTCCTAAGATATAATTAAAGTCTTATTAGTCTATGTGAGTGTTTATTTAGTGTCTAATTTATTTGTTTATTTTCGTGGACAATTTTGGAATTTGTTTTTTTTTTACTTTTGATTATCATCATTTCAGCCGAAAGTCGCCCACTGTCGGACATAGGCCTCCCCCAAGCGTCACCACAACGACCGGTCCTGTGCATCATGGATGCATCGGCTTCCCGCGACCCTCGGCAGTACCTCTACCATGAGTTTAAAGCAATAGTATTTGTCGATACTCGATACCGACTACGTAAATATTTGGTATGGCAAATTTTATAGCGCCTCTAGCGGTCACTTAAACTAGAACTAAAACTAAATGATTGAGTAGTTAGCGTTGCGTATAAACTATCTACAGGTTATTGGACCCGCTCAGCTGAAGTTTAGACCACGCAGAAATCTGTATAATATTATATTTTACATTTTCGTATCCATGTTTCATTTTCATTCTCATAGCTTCAAGTTGGGGTACTTTCCCAAATCCCAACTTTTCATAGGTAATACCAAGTGCAAGATTAGATAAGTTTAATTAATTTGTTTTCTTTCAAACTTCTATCATATAAACTCTTGATTTATTCAATAAATATTACTAGGGCACAAGAAATTTTTTCAAACTTAATAGATAAAATATTTACGCTTGAATCAAAATAATTTATTAAGTGTTCAGATCAGTTCAGATATTACAGCTGATAAAAATAATTTCAAATGAAGGCGACGAAATAAATGATTGAATTAAGGACACAAAGCACTTCATTGATTCGATCGAAATAGATAAGATATAAAATCGTGTACTTGAAAATTAATCTTTGATGACATTCCGAGACACAGTATTATACTAATTAGCATTCCAGTCTGTCACCGTCTACTTCAAATTATTTCAATACTATGAGATCATTTTAATTATGACGTCATTTCCTCTACCAAATGAGTGAGTACCATAAACATAATTAACAAGGTCGCGTAATGCTAAATTACTACTTTTACAAGATGGGTTCCGTTCTAATACCGAAAACTAATACCAATTTTTTTTTTAATCATATTTTAATTCCATTCCAAACGAATATCAACAACTGAATTTTGTACAGTCAGCTCAATCAAACCTATTCAAAATAAATTTTAAATATGAGTTCAAGCAAATACCAGTGGTATAGTTGTTAGTATTAAAATGGAGTAAATCTTTTACAAAAATAAAGAAATTTGTGCTATTCTAAAATATGATTTACCCGTGTACAAAGTTTCATAAAAATCCGTTCAGCCGTTCGAGGGTGAAGAAGTAACAAACATACACACTCATAAACGTTCGCCATTATCTGAAATATTTGTGTTTGTTCTCAAAAAACAATCTGGACCAAATATAATTTACCTAGGAATCGGATTTAATTTTAGGAAATGAAAAATATACTTTAAACCAACATTTAATGCGACACCCTACACAAAATAAAGCTTTATTTTAATAGCCTCATTATCTAGGGTTGCCAACTTCCCAGTAAAAAAAAATCTTTTCCCATTATCTAGGGTTGCCAATGTTTTTTACCCGACTGCAAGAAGGGTTATGTTTTTCGCGCGTATCATGGATGTTTGTATGTATGTAATATTCTTTATTACCTCACATCTTTCAAACCGCTGAACAGATTTTTATAATTAACATATCGTTAGATTCGTCTTGATAACCCAAGTGTTAAAAAAAAACATATCGACTGTGAGATGCTATGCGTTAGAGTAAAAAACATTTTTTTTTAATTCTATAATATGGGTGTCAAATTAAAGCCTAAGGGCTTTTCATGAGGATTTTAAATTGGTATGTCATGACCATATTAAAAAACGTGCAACAGGAAATCTATGTTATTTATTTTGTAATAAGGCGGATGCCTAGGCCTAGGTCGGTTTTTGAACTTTATAGTGATTTTGCGTCTAAAATATAGTGAATAAATATTAGTATTAAAATAGTAACTAAAAGGTGTAATATAAAAAATAAATTTAAAAAATAAAAAAAACCCGACTGCGTAAAAAATTTACTTTGAATAAAAACTGAAAAGAAAAATAAACAAGTTCAGTCCACAGTGCAGCAACAGTCGGGACCCACACTAGATAGAATGATTTTAGTCTACTGTTGTTGTTTTTATTTAAAGTATTTTTTTACGCAGTCGGGTTTTCATCTAGGAAAAAAGAGTACCCTTCATTTGTTTTACTTATTGCTAAACAAACATTTCTTTATTTATATTTATACACTAATAATATAAAGAGGAAGGATTTGTATTTTTGTATGTTTATTTGTAATAAATAAACTTAAAAACTGATGCACTGATTTTCAAAATTCTTTCACTAATCGAATGCTACTTTATTACTGAGTGACATATTTACTATAACCCAAGTGAAGCCGCTGGCTTGTGTCAGCTAGTTTTAAAATAATTGTAAAAATTACTACTGAACAGTTTCAATGGCACCATGGTTTTATTTATTTATTTATTTATTTATTTATTTATTTAACAGTTCATGTACACACTTAACTTACATAAGAAAAGAAGACAGAAACAGAAAAATAGGTACATAGGTGATGCTTATTTCTAACGAAATCTCTTCCAGCATACCCGCGAAAGGAGAATTAGAAAAAAAGAGAAGTAGACACCGTGTGTAAAAGTGACAGGAAAAGAAACAAACAAAACAATTATTATAAGAATATACCTACCATATAAAAATATATATACTATCATAAATATAAACATACATATAATAGAATAAATACCGCAAAAAATACATAGGTACTGACCATATTATATTATATAATTATAAATACATACTAATAAGCAACTATGACGAAACAGAAAGATAGTGTTCTATTCTTTCTTTTAATTTGAAAGTAACTGAGGAAATAAAAACTGTTTCAGCTGAATGTAATCCTACATTCGTAGATTCGCAGAAATGATTATTAGGAAAACAAGGGTTCAACTCAGTTCAACCCTTGTTTTCTTAATAATCATTTCTTTTATAAATGTACTTGTCATGTTTTCTCTTAACCAATTAATCCAATCCAATTAATAAACAATAAAATCAAATTAAGGCTTTGACTGGTAAAGGATGCTTAAGGCATTAAGTCCACTTGTGTACGTTTGTGTTGCATGAAGTTTTAATAAATAAATAAATTAGACTACACTTGACAACCCTACCAGTATCCTAAAGATAATGCCGTAATCACAAAGCTTAACATTAAAATGGCGACCGCGCAAAATGGCCGCCGGACGCAGGTGGCGTTACAGCCCTTACCTGAGAGTTATGGTTTTGGCACCCTCAATAATACCCAGGAGATGGGGCCATAAGCCTCTGACCATATACCAGTTCGCGATATGGGTTAAACTAATTGTCTTTGTAAAGGAAATACTAATGAAAACGGGTGTAGTCTGATGATGGATGTTCAAAATGATAATTTTAATCGGGAATCGTACCTGCGATACGTAGCGCAGCAGTCCATTGCTCGACAACTGCGCCAATTGTGCTGTTTAACCGATACTACCCGAGAAAAACCCAAATGGAGGTAGACTGGGTGTGTCGTCAGTTTGCTTCCGAAATCAGTTAATTGCAGAAGATGATTGATCTGGCCAAAAAGTTCCAAAGTACCATTTGAAAAGGTACTGGATGGCGCATCGCTGGTATCTAGGCACCTCAAAAATGAAAATTGTTAAGGTCGTAGGAAACTGGCTGGATAAGGAAATCATAGTATTATAATCATAGTGATATCATGAAATAAAGTATTTATTATTATTATTATAGCGATATTTTGATATGTTTTCAAAAACTGCAAAGGGCAATTGAAGGAACACGAGTGGGTTTTAGTACAATATAGTAAAAGTTTGACACTCTCTACGCTCCTGACCATTCCTCCAGGACGTAACGCTGCAAAAGTTATTTTGATAAGATAAAACAAAATTGCATAAAGAGAAATACCTACCAGATATACGCCGTTTATAAATAAAAAATAATACAAATCAACTAACATATATTATTATATACTAGCTTTTACCCGCGGCTTCGCCCGTGTACATAAAATATAGCCTATATCACTTAAATCAAATCAAAACATTTATTTGCTAGATTATGGTACATACCTAATGTGTTACAGTGAATTTGTTTCAGCATATCCTGCCATAACATGGCGTGCGAATATATTCACAGTCAGTGTCGTCAATTAATCTAACTTGCACATTACAGGTTCTATTTACTTGTCTTCTAAATAGTCTTTAACAGTATAATATTTTTTTAAATAGTAATTGTCAATGGCAGATCTTGTAAACTATTTGGTAAATAATAATCGACATGCAATTTACATTTTTTTTTAATAATTTCAGCCTGATTGGTGGCAGTCGAAGTCTGTCTTTATGCCGTGTTCGGCTATTTGGCCTGTCAGTGTTCGTTTCGAATAAATTACAGTTTTTCTTGACAAAAACATATATTTTAAAAATATATAAACAAAGAAAAGGTAAAACTTTAAGTTTTTGACACTCGGAAATAAAGCAGATTTCTACCGGTGAAAAAATTTTAGCAATCGGATCAGTGCTTTGAGAGTTTACCTCCTACAAACAAAAAAAAACATAAACACATAAAAGCTAACTTTACCTCTTTATAACATTAGTTTAGATTATTTTTTTAACTCAAAGTTTAATAAAAATAACTGCACTTACAAAAAAAAAAAACCAACTACCTCTCAATACCGTTGTGGTTGAAGCGACCTCCATTTTATATGCACTAAGCCAAAGCTGTCCGATTTCTACAAGAGTTTGATTCGACGCAGTCACGCAATCTAATATAAAAGAAAGTTTGCACGTATTTAACATTATCCACGGTAGTCTACCGTTAGTTATGGGATTAACTGATTATTATACTGCAATTGAAGCCTATCTAAGGTGTTGCTTATTTTAAACTTAATTTCTTCCAGCAGACCTGCGACAGGAGAGTTGGATGAGAGATGTAGACAGTGTGTGTAAATAAATTAGAAAACTTAAAATCTACCATGTTATCTAAATTCAATCATGTAATAGATGCATAACCATATAACAAAAAAAATAATGATAGGCTTGCGTTTGACCACCATCTCACCTGATGGTAAGCGATGATGTGGTCGAAGATGGAGCACGCTTGCCTAGAAGTCACCTATTCACTTTTGACTTAAAGACCCCTAGGTTGTAGCTATCTGGAAACAGACTCCAGCATGGAATTTCACTCCCTGGCTGTACGCACAATAAATGTGTTCCTAAAACGCTTTGTACGTTTGTTGGGGATGTCTACCATGTCTTCTTCTTCTTCTTCTTCCTTCCCTGGCCCCATTATTTGGGGTCGGGTCTCCTCACTTTCCTGCGCCAAGTGGCTCTATCTTGGGTTGTCCATTTTGGCAACTGGGCTTTCTTGAGGTCCCTCTCTATATGATGATGGGATGTCTACCATGTACGGTGGCGCAACACCTACGTCTAAATTAAATTATAAAAATGCCGGTAACATATGGCATTTGGACGTAAAGAATAGCACCATCCCATCTCTTCCCATGGGTGTCGTAAGAGGCGACTGAGGGACACACCAGAGAATGGGCAGCAGTATTATCTGTGCATTGCAACCACCACTCTGCGGTTACCAACCAGCTTGCCAGACATGGCGATTGGTATATAAAAATCAATGCCACTTTTCGTTGTAATTTTATAACTCAAGAAAGGGCTCACCTATCCAAACCAAATGTTTAGGCTTTGTTCTGAATATTTAGTAGAAGGTTTATGTGAAGTTTGGTAGGGTAAAGTAGTGTAGAGTAGAGTAGTGTAGAGTTGGGTAGAGTAGGGTAGAGTAGGGTAGAGTAGGGTAGAGTAGGGTAGAGTGGGGTAGAGTGGGGTAGAGTGGGGTAGAGTAGGGTAGAGTAGGGTGGAGTAGGGAAGAGTAGGAGAGAAGTCGCTCGGGCAAAAGCTAGTAGTGTATATAGTACATACATGCTAAGGAACCGTGAAACGCTATGAGTTGGTTTCAATTATTCAGCTTTAAGACAATGAAAAAAATAAATATAAGTGTTAAATAACCCATTTGTGGAGGATTGCTACAACAGGCGTGGTGGATACGACACCAGAGTGGAGTTGTCATACTGACATCAGCCCAACCGCGTGAAATCAGAATCGGAAACGTCGAGCTACTCTTTTGTTTGATTACTAAAAGAAACTTAAATCTGGGTCACGTTTAACCAAAATATTAATCCACCGAGTTCCCCAGAAAAAGCTCTGTTATTACCAAAGCTTCTTCATTAATATTTTGAAAACAATGGAAAGTAACTACAGAAATACTTTTCCGTTGACCTTCGTAGACCGAAGCTGTGTTCAACTGTCTTTTTTGTTAAGAGTCGGTTGTATTCACTGGGTTTTTTGTATGAACTCCGCCCGGATCTATGTCAATTTCGCGGCCCCGTAACCGCGGATTTGTTTTTATATAAAAAATAAACAATAGTTAACTGTTGAAGATGTTTGTTTTTGCGAGGGCCCTTATAAAAAACAAGCTTTATTATTTTTTTGTAAGTTTCAAATATTTTCGTGACGTAATCTCGTAGACATACAGTTTTGAATTCGAAAGTTAGGGTCAGATTTTTAATTCGCGATTTTAATCGACTAATTTCTATCATGTTTTTATTTTTGCCCGGTGGTTTGTCATATAGGAGTTGGCGGAGGCCTTTGCTCAGCAGTGGGAAAGTAGACTAAATTAAAAAAAAATTAAAAAATGCCCGACGACGGTTGGTCATAATAGTCAATTTTAATTAAATAATTCTTCATTGTTCTCTTTAATATTTGTGGATTTCTAGAGGTATAAAAAAGTTCAAAATGTGTAGGACCTGGCCTTAAGACACTAAACATATTTCCCTTTCCTACTTTAATCTCGCAAAACACAAAGTGGAAGAGAAAATTTTCTGCTCGTTTATCCATGTCGCGTCCTCAAGAATTAGGTCAGTGTTCTTAGTGTCGTATTACGGTGTCTAGAGCGCCGGAGTGCTCTCGGAGTGTCGTTGTGAGTGTCGCGACGAACTCTAATGGCCTCTGTGTTTTTTTAGTTTCGTGTACAAACTAGTTTTATCAGTGGCGGATTACGCCAGCGAGCCTGTAGCAAACTCTACAAAAGTCGCTGGTTCAGATCCGGCTCGAAGGACCAATGTACAGGGTCGGAATAGGATAGAAATAAAGGATGAGATAAGAGATGAAAGTCAGTTTAAGATTAATAAATTCACTGTATATAGTTTCCACAAATAGAAGATTAAGATTAATTTATACTGCGATGGATGGTGAACGATATGAGATTAGGTATGAGTCACGCGCATAGTGTGTCGCCGAATTACGTACTGAACTATTGCGGTGTGAGTGCAATAATATAAACGATGGACACATAATGAGCGGGTGGCGCAATAATGATGACCCAGGTAAAATTATTTTACGATGGTTGACCCGTACAGGGCCCCTATGTTGACCCGTACAGGGCCCCTATGTTGACCCGTACAGGGCCCCTATGTTGACCCGTACAGGGCCCCTATGTTGACCCGTACAGGGCCCCTATGTTGACCTATTTAATACTATTATTCTGATTCTTATTCTCAATCACCAATAACCTAATTTTAAAATTTGGTAAGTTACGTGGAAAGTACGGCAATGGCAGAAATTTAAGAGATAGTCAATGTAATATTCAATGAAATTATGAGCTGTATTTAATTTCTATATTATACTTTGACCACAAAAAAAAGATATAGATTATCTTTTTTACGTTCCAGTGCAGGATCCTGAACGCGAGGGGCCCCTGATTGCGGGGGTCTGTAGCATGTGCTACTCTTGCTACATGGCTAATCCGCCACTGAGTTGTATCTGTTTTTATGGAGTTAAACGACAAAGTTTTTCTTAGTTTTGGGGAATAAGTTTGTGTGAAGGAAGTTCGGAGGGCTGTCATGTGGTTTAAGTTAGAGGACTTTGTCACGCGATGGCTGAGCTTCAAGACAGAAGTCGAAAAGTTTTTCTACTCACTAGTATTTGTCTTGTTTTTCTATTACTCAATGGATTGTTGGAAGAACTTTAACTTTGAGTTAAGGTAGGCGAATCAGGGGTGGCCAACTTGATTAGAGCCTTACTCATTGTACAACATTATCAACATATAATATTTTTTTATGACTAAAACTTTACCCAATTAAAAAAAAAAATGCTGATTAAGTGTTCTTGAGAATGTATACAAGGTGTAAGAGATAACCCTCCACAAACTTTAAGGGCTTGCTCAGTAGACGAAACGGAACAACCTGCCATAATAATTTTTTTTCAGGAAACGAAAAAAAATAACCGCCTCACCATACAAAATTATTAACTTGACTGGACAGTTTGTATTTTTTTTTTTATGGTGGGAAAAATCATGCATTGACATCCCCCGCCCTTGGGCGGAGCGGGAGATAGTGTCAGACTCTTACTGACTAAAAGACCCACCCCGTTCCTTCTAGCCTTCATACCGGGGCTCGAGCGCCCTTTCGGATAACCCTGGCCACAGTAGGCTTCGACCCGGCTGGGTCCCTGCTGGGACAGTTTGTGTGGAGAGGCTGAATTTTTTTTTCACTTCCTGAAAAAAATTTTATGGTGGGTGGTTCAGTTTCGTCTACTGAGCAAGCCCTTAAAGTTTGTGGAGGGCTGTCCCTTACACCATTTATAGCATATTATTATGGTAAATTAATCAATATTTCACGGAAAAAATGGTACTTATTAAAAGTCTGCGGGGCTATATGCGGGCGCAGGCGTGCCGTACGAGTATGTGTGCATTTAATTCCGTCCTGACGTTCAAAGGCGCGATTGAAACGTTAACAGCGTTTGTCTCTATGGTTGGTTAAGAGCTTGGAGCGGGCCAATTGGAGCACTGAACGTCGTAAACGTGTCGATTCTAAGTCCTAACTCGTAGTAGTCACACGAGGAAGGAAGAATCGTAAGAAATGAATAAACCAATATCATTATCTAGGTTTACCGACCCTGATAATATATATTGAGATCTATTAAGCCTATCGTTAAATCTTCGATGAATGAACTGGATTGACCTCCAACTGTCCTTATAAATATGTGGCGCCATCATTAATATTATTTATGCGAATATTTTAGGGTTCCGCATAGTAATAAACGATTCCCTATTTACATCGATTATATGCAAAGGCAGATTTTTATTTATTTTTCAGAGTTATATCTTAGGCCCTACTGCGAGCTCTTAATGCGAACGGTGAAAGAAAACATCGTGAGGAAACCGGCATGTCCTAGAACCAAAAATTCGAAGACATGCGACTTCCGCCAAACCGCACTGGCCCACGTAGTAGAAAGGTAGTTCCCAGCAGTGGGAACATAAAAAACCGATAGTCGGCTTTTTTATGTTCCCAGGCCCCTGCAGTGGCTTTTGCTACTCACGTTAATTTGGGTACGTATCAAAATCCCGAAAGTTCATAATACCTATGATTGAAATACCGACGTCCAAAACACCGAAATTCAAAATACCGAAAGTTTTAAATGCCGATAGTCGTTATATCGAAACACAAAATACCGATGATCAAATGCCCGAAAGGACGAAATCCCGAATGGACGAAATCCCGAATGGACGAAATACCGATGGATGAAATTCCAAATAGCAGCGACGTAGTTCCCGCGATTACTCATAGATACAATCAAATTTTTACGAGAGATTGTAGGTATTATTCTTTATTTCGAACTGGCTGAAATAAGTTAGGTTAGGTTAGAATTGTGACCAAACACGCGCGAGCCGAGCGAGCGTAGCGAGCGGTGCCGCGGCAGCAGCCGGCGAGTGCTACTTCTCAAAATAAAACAGATCGGGACCTTAGGGCATCCCGACACGGACGTAATGACGGGATTTTAAACTTACGGTCAAATGAACTTTCGGCCAAACGACCATTCGGGGTTTCAATTTTCGGTGTTTCGTCCGTCGTTATTTTAAAATTCGGTCTTATAAAATTCGGGATTTTGATACGTACCCTTAGATTTTGAGTTGTCAATACGTATCGAAAAACATGTAGCACCATCTAGTATCCTAAAGCAATTGTGACCATTGAAAGTTTTTTTTCTTTTCAACCGGGAATGGTAAATATTTATTTTTCTGAAAACTTTTTGAAATAGTTTAAAATAAAAACACTAAATTAATTAAAACTATGTAATTATACAATGTAGGCTACATTCTTAGATATATGGATTTTTTTTGTGATGGGAACATCATGTAATGCTATATGGCGTCATAAAACTCCTCCGCATCGCTGTCGACTGGACGTGTGGCCATAAAAGACTGGCGGCATTGCCACTCATGTCAATGTATGGCAATGCTTAAGTAGAACTACATTATACCGATGACCCACACGTGTAACACCCCAGATTTGTACGTAGAACGACGTTGCGTGGCGTAGATCAAGTGTAACTCTAAAAGACGTACGGCGTTGCGCCACCGGTACATGGTAGACCCATACCTACGTACAAAGCGTTTTGGGAACACATTCATTATACGTACAGCTAAGAAGTGGAATTCCCTGCCGGAGTCTGTGTTTCCTGATAACTATAACCTAGGGGTCTTTAAGTCATGAGTGAATAGATTGCTTCTAGGCAAGCGTGTTCCATCGTCGGCCACATCATCGCTTACCATCAGGTGAGATAGTGGTCAAAACGCCTATCCATTATAAAAAAAGTATAGTTGCCATATAAAATGTATGGAGACCGACGCGCCCAGATCATCGTTTGTGGGTGTGGCACACCGCACATGTGTGCACAGTGCAGTTTTAGCTTTAATCTATGCTTTTTGAATAATATTCCGCAAAATATGAATAAGTAACCTATCTAAGGCAGTTATTACGCTGCCAAGCATCACGCTGCATGTTGCGTATCAACGCACCTACGCGTGCAAGTGCAGATCTGCATCATCGTCAAGGATTTTTACGCACTCACGCGCGTAGGTGCGTTTTGTAAATTCACGCAGGTACGCACTCATTTCATACAAAAACACTACGAGACAGTGTGCCATACCGCAGCGGGGTCTAAGCCTACTGGGGCCAGGGTTATCCTAAAGGGAGCTCGAGCCCCGGTATGAAGGCTAGAAGGAACGGGGTGGGTCTTTTAGTCAGTAAGAGTCTGACACCATCTCCCGCTTTGCCTAAGAGCGGGGTTTGTCATTGGATGACTTTTTCCCACCATAAAAACAAAATGCGTGTCGCACGGCACACACACGCGTGAGTGCATGTTTCTTCGCATGTAGGTGCGTGATCTACATGCACGCGCGTAGATGCAGTTTCGGTGTGTTGGACTGTGCGTGTTTTCTATACAAACGGAGATACTTACAAGCAACGTTAAGACACGCATTCACGCGCTACGCTGCGGGGTGCGTGGCAGTGTGATAACTGCGTTACTAAAGCCAAAGCTATTTTAGGAAACTCCATTATCGTCAGAAATTAAGGCTGTCAATCCACCACACCACACCCTCCACACCATCCACCACCACAATTTGACAGGTATTCAAGTACATACAAATTTGGGATAGGTATGTAATAGGTTGACGCAATTTAGGTAAGGATTGGATGTGTAATTCCTTACGTAACCGGACCGGACCAGATGGAATTTTTAATGTAGTTTTTTAGTCTATATAGTTAGTAGAGAAAAAAATCTGATCGAACAAAAAAAAACTCCTGCGAACTGCCCTTAAAATGAAAGCGCCGTATTTTTCAGGTCATTTTCCTTTCAGAGAGTTGTATTGATAATTTTACTTATTATAACTCAGTAAAGCCATATTTATTACGGTCACGAATCATATTTTAATGAACATAGAACCTAAAACTGAGCTGCAACATGCAAACCAAATAAATAATAATAATAATAACGCTATCTCACCTGATGGAAAGCGACGATGCGGTCGACGATGGAATGCGCTTACCTAGAAGAAACCTATTCACTCTCGACTTAAAGATTAGATTTCACTTCATACACCAGGGGCCTTAATATGACATGTTAAAATGTCAAGTCAAGTCAAGTCAAGTCAAAAGTTTTTTATTTCACATAGGCCACTTATAAAACGTCAGAAGCTAGTGCACGAGCGAGTCAAGCGAGCGAGCGAGAAAGAGAGATAAAGCTATAGACCCTATATAGTTCCATCCCTTTAACAGTTCAGTTTAGGACGCAAAATGGATCGCGTTATATATTAATAGATAGCTCGTGGTAGTGCCTCAGATCTACAAGTTAGAACTACTTTCGTTCATTAATCATATAAGTAAGAAACCAAAAGTATCAAGAACTTCCCGCCAACTTTTTTTTATCTAATCTCAAAGTTTTTCTTTTTTTCTGGTTTACGTGATATATCCTTACTTCTTGCCAGGGTTTTTCATGTTCAATCTTCACAAGTTTTGTAGACAAGGCTTGTCTTCCAACACTTATAATTACTCAACAACAACAACTAATAGTTAACAAGATTATTTATTCAATACTAGCTTATACTATATTTTCTCTATACTCTATAGGCTTCAATAGCCTATATTACTTAGTAAAGATGTAGCTTTCTAATATGTTGAAAAAATTTCTGAAATCGGTCAAGTAGTTTTTGAATTAAATCGTAACATGCAAACAAATAAAATATCATATCTTCCCTCTTTATAATATTACTAGCTTTTAACCCCGGCTTCGCCTGTGTGAAAAAATTTGCCTATGTCCGTCTCCAGGGTCTCAACTATCTCTGTATCAAAATTCATCAAAATCGGGTTTGCTATTTAGGCGTGAAGATGTAACAAACAAATAAACCAACTCACTTTCGCTTTTATAATATTAGTAAGGATTTATTATATATAATTTGATATATTTTTATTCAATGTATGGAACCGTTCGCTATTCGCAATTATTTTGGACCAACTTCTAACAGCTTCGAAAAAGGAAATTCTAAGAAAATCGTTTTAGGCAACATGTCGTCGACTCGGATTCTTATCGGACGGCCGGACGACAAGCTGCTCGCTCGCCGTCAACAAGCCTTTACATTCAATGGATAGATTAGGATACAAGGATGCCTATCTGACTTTTACTGACTAAAACCATACCAGTGTAGAAAATAGTGCCAAGGAAACATACTCTCGAGATAAGAATAGCCGTTGACGCATGATTGATTTAACAAACAAATACTCAAACTGACAGCCACATCTATACTTATCTATATAGGTACTTATAATAAATCTGTAGAAGTAAAAATTCTGTACATTGAAAATATCAAAAAAATAAATGGCAGGGGGTGTTACTAGACCGACACCGAACCCAAAAATGTGATTAAAAAAAATTTGTCTGTCTGTCTGTTTGTTCAGGCATCACGCAAAAATTACCGGTTCGATTACGATGAAACTTGGTAGGTATGATTATTCTTTAATATCCTGGGCACCACACTGGGTACTTTTTATCCCGGAAAAGAATATACAATAAAAAAAAAACAAACTTAATTTTGCGGTTCGATCCCTAGACCCGATTACTGTACCAACTGTAAATAATAATTTGGTCGTAGGTAACGTCACCCGCAGTGGAGTTGCAGCGTGGGCGCTGCACACGGCTAAGATTCATACTAATATAATAAATGGGAAAATGTGGTGTGCATCAGAATGGCGGGTGTAATTTCCAGATTTGCCTAAATTTATTACAGTTATTTGGTACCTTCTGTGTACATTTACGTACCTCTTTTGAAAATCTGTGTACCTAAACCCATACAATGATATTTAAAAAATTAGGTACACCCGCCATCCTGACGTCAGAACCGCGGGTGTACTGCTAACCAATATATATAGCCAAGCGTACTGTATAAGTAAATTTGGTACCTCTTGTGTACCTGCAGATACAAGTATTGAATAAAGGAAATACTGTAACATCGCTGCGAAAAATAAAATCTTTCTTTGACGTATTTATCTTTAAAAATAACAATCTACGTAAGTACAAACCGGCCAAGTTCGAGTCCGACTCGCCCATGAAGAGTTCCGTAGCAGCAAGTAACATAATATAAAAGTTCTTGTAATGTGTTGTAACTTTGATCGATGTTTTAATAATAGTGTATTTTTTTCGATTTATGACTCATTAAAAAAAAACTACTGTGTGTGTCTGTTGTTGTGGAGAGTGAAAGGCTACTTTTTGTCTCTTTCTAACCCCCCACAGAAAGCCGCGGGCAAAAGCTAGATTTTAATATTAGTAGATTTCAATCTACGGAACCACACGCAATTTCGTACATAGCCTGCTCAATCATAGAGCGGTTACATTAGAACCCAATTGTGCGTGCAATGATAGTGTTAATGTATCTTCTGGTGGTCTGTGAATTTTAATTGGTTTAACATGACATCATTTTAGTAATGCGGATTAGCTGGCAGTTGGCTTTATGACACGCTTGTTTTAGTAGATCAAGTGACTCGTGACACTAATTAGTTACATATTCGTTTACCTACATGTTATTCAGTTCACCATCAACGATTGCATCACTGCTTACCATCAGGCAGGATCGCAGTCAAGTTCTAGTTTATAACAGATAAAAAAAAAAAAAAGTTTATGGACTGAAATAAATGTAAAAAAAATGGCTGTTAAGGTAGCGAAATAGGGTATAACACGCATTTTTGAAAAGTCTCTCAATTAGATTCTGTAGTGCTAATAAACCACCTAAAAAAATACACAAAATCTTTATTCAGTCGCTAAGTACCCTAAAAATGCATTTAAAAACATTTTTAAATTTCGCGCGTAATACAGAACGTAGTAGACGCCATATCGCGAGTCAAGCGCGAACCTATCAACAATTTAATAAAAAAATACTCTGAAATCTCAAATGCGCTAAAATCAGTATGGCCGATCAGTTGACAGTTGACAGCTGTCACTTTAGTTTACACAGCTGAATTCAATGACGTAACAACATGGTGGCTATTTCAAGATGATAAAGTGCAGATAAAAAAAACTGAAAACTTTGAATTGAAATTTAAAAAATATTTTGTTATTTCATGAATTATCTGACACAGACTGCTTTTTGCCTAAGCTATCTTATAATATATTTTTAGATTTTTTTTTCAATATAGAGTAATTATTGTCCCTATTGTCCAAAAGAGTTACCGCGGTCCTGAAACGCAAAAGCCTAAAAAGAAATAAAAAATTTAAGCCTGAAAACTGAAGCCAAAAAACTGAAGCTTAAAAACTGAAGCCTAAAAACTGAAGAATAATAGTCATAAAGATCCCAGAGCGATCTGACATAACTTATTATCACGTGGATGAAACCTTAGGTTATCAGTAGCGTCTCATGTGTTTTGAATACCGGTGTGCTTGAGGAGCTCTTCTTGTGACCCCTGGGCAGATATCAGGGGAGAAAGGTACGAAAGGGCGCTCGAGCCCAGGTATGACGAAAGGGCGCTCGAGCCCCGGTATGACGAACGAGCGCTCGAGCCCCGGTATGAAGGGTTGAAGGGATGGGTTTTTTAGTCAGTAAGAGTCTGATACTATCTCCCGCTCCACCCAAGAGCGGGGGTTGTCATTGGATGATTTTTTCCCACCATAAAAAAAAGGGGAGAAAGGTAACTAAAAATAAGAGTTACTTTTTGTATGGCTGATTTTTATAGTTACGTCCGGACCAAGCCCAAGTTGTCGACGGCGCACACTGTTCCCACGCGCCTCAAGGAGTTGTCAGCAACCGTAGGGCCCCAGCTGGGTTGAAGCCTACTGAGGCCAAGGGTCTGCTTCTGAAAGGAAGGCTCGGCCCTGGTATGAAAAGCAACGAAGGAACGGGGTGGCGTTTTTAGTCAGTAAGAGTCTGACACTATATGCCGCTCTGTCCAAGGGTGCGGTCATTGGATCACTTTCACCCACCGAAAAAATACTATAATCGGGCGATAGAAACACTCAATAGTATCTCATTACGGGTAGACATTTTTTCTTGCACATTCGGAATTCCAGAGGGTGACACTAAGTGTGTTGTCCTATATGTAACTGGTGCCGATTCTCCAGGGTGCTGCTTGAGACTGAACATCGACTGTTCATTATGTATGTATGTTGCATGCACTAATGGATATCTGATCAGTTTGTGGGTGGTATCTCTGAGTGCTAGGCTATTTTGCGACTACTTTTGTTACCTTGGGTAGGTATACCTGTTAAAACAATTGTATGTGCTTATAAAAATAAATAAATAAATAAATAATATTAGTAATTTATTTAGTAAACAGATAACACAGATCTATGAGGTTAATAACAAATATTCTTATCCTATGTTAGTACATAATTAGAAATTGCGATAATGTACGGTCCACCAATATCTTGCCTTCCGGCAACTACACGTAGAATGCTGTTGGGGCTGCCGCGCAGTCTGTGCAGAAGTGAGGTCGCTTTCTTTCTAAGCACAGCCTTTCGGTGTTTTACAGGATGCATTTTGGAGAGTGTGCGCAGGAATTGCATGACTTGATTCCGCCATCGCAATTCTACCATCGGACAACCCGACGTACGGCGAATATTCACCCTTACGTTGTTGAAACCTCTACGGTCCGGACTAAGCGTTTTGCCTCGTCGTTTATACCGCGTACGTCGAAGGACTGGAACAGTCTGCCTGCTGCGGTCTTCCCGTCCGATTATAATGTGGGTGTCTTCAAGGCTAGAGTGAATAGGCTCTTAATAAATAATAATAATAATACTAAATCATTTATTTTCAGGCATCTTGGCCCATAGATACATACCTTACAGACTAACATAAATATAAAGTAAATACAGTGTAATATTAGTAAATAAGACTTATGACTGAAGTTAGTAGCACTTCCACTGCACTAATTCACTTTGTGCTGTTCAGTGGCACCTGTCCGCGGAAGCGACGGAACACCACGCCCTGCGGCCAAAAGTCTTCCTTCAACACGAAGGGCAAAAAACTGTTCGGGACTCGCACCACGAACGCCTCGAAATTGACGTTACGGTGCGACTCCAGCAGCTGTACCCTCAGTGCGAACTTCGTCTTTTGGCGCACGTACTCCACGATATCTTCCACCCTTGTAGTGTAATGTAGGCGGGAGATGTATACTGGAGTGTTCGGCGGAGCGGCACGCAGACTCACGCTAGGATATGTAGGTGCAATGCCGCAGCGATTCTTGTTGGTTTGCGTTCGACGCTTCCTCCTTTGCACCAGAACGAAACCATCGTCATTCTCGACCTTGTTCTTTGCCTTGTTTGGCACAGGTCTCGGATTAGGAGCGCCAGGGGCGCTCGCGGTGACGCTAGCGAAATCCCTTTGGATCGGATTCGCTGGGGCTGTAAGAACAGGCAGCGAGACGGGGCGAGGGGCTCGTGCGGCGTTGCATGGAAGAGCCGCGGTGACAAGCACGGAGTTGCGGGGCGCACGTGTGGAGCACTCTGCAACCTCAGCAATCGACGTATGCGCTAGCGACGAAACTGCTGACGCGAAGTTCGGCGACAATATATCGAGGCCGGCTCCGTGACGCGTGTTTACGTTCGATGCATCGACTGATGACCTAGTTTCCGCAGCGTTATTGCGAAATTCATTAAATTCCTTGCGCAAATCGGCGACGGTTTTCTCAGATGCATCTAACTTTGCCAGCACATCCGTGAGACTGGCCCTCAGAAAGACAATGTCTTCCAAAAGGCTTGTTACGTCGACGTGATCGAAGGTGACTGGAGGGAGCTTGTGCAGCTCCTTGGCCACAAACGTCGGCACGTCGTCAGGGTCGGTCTCCTTGAACAGCGTGATAATATCCTGCAGGCTTTTCTTTGTCCCGTCACGCCTGCGGGACGTCATCTGGTCGCGCTTATTCAGCACGCTGAACAGCAACAGCTTCGCAGCAGCTATGTCCTCCTCGCTGAAGTTCGTTGCGCAGATCTGGACTGCTGACACCTCGTCCATCACATCCAGCTTCTGCTGCAGGAACGCCAACAGCTCGTTCACCACTAGATTGTCAGTCATGGCGAATACTTACGAGCAACAGCTTGCGCTGCGCTAATCAATGTAAATAAAACGAAATAACACGTCTACATCGGCACGCGGCACATGCGAGACTGAATAAACTAGTGCGCCTCACTATCAAAGGTTGCATCGCTACTTACCATCAGGTGGGATCGCAGTCAAGCACTAGTTTATCTAAATAAAAAAAAATGCGTGCCTCGACAAACATTGTTATAATGACACAATTATGACTATTAACCAAACTCGTATAAAACAATTATAGCCTAGAGATAATGCAAATGGCGGCGTCTAAATATTGACATTCGATAATTGAGTTCTATTCCAACAGTGTTTGGCCATGCCTCGCTATGTGATGCTGAGTAAATACTCTGTATTGATTTTATTAATTGGAGTGCTGCCGTTACATTGGCCGTTAGTGGATTATTTTCAGGGTATGAAAATAGAACATTGGTTTTTGGTTCAGTCCCTCGACCCCTAAACAAAGATTATATAGTTTGTGCGAAACCTGAATATAATTTGCTCAGAATCAGTAACTGAATGGATTCCCAAAAATAATTTTAAATGCCACAAGGTGGACACTTCCGACTCTAAGTGCAACACAGGTTATAGCTGGGTGCAAATGGAGGACAACCCTTCAGTCACCTGGATGGCCCGGAGCGAGGAGGAGTGGCAGGCGGTCGCCTCCTTGCTAGTGGCAAGAGGCCGACCGCATCAGGCAGCGGCGCACAGTGTTTGATTTCACTCAAAAAATTTCCAAGCTGTTTGTCGCATAAATGAATCAAGGAATGCGTTTAAAATGGAAGAGTAGAACACCCACGTGTCTATTTCATATACTTTTTTTTTATAAAAAATAATATCAATTTCATGGCCTTGACCTAAAAAAATCAACAAAAAAATTGTGTAAGCGTAACTAATTACGATAAATACAATTTTTTAATACAGTTCCATGAAGGATCTTTTGGCGCTTATTCCCCAGTTTTGATTTTTGAAATAACACCTTTGGTCACTGAGTTATTATTATTTTTTCAGATTTTTGTTTTTATTTTTTTTCCCTTAAATGACTTAAAAGTGCGGCTTGTGAGTAGCACTCAAAGATTGTTCTCAATTAGGTCTATCGTTGATAAAAAAACCACGTTCCACTATCGTGGCGTTTGGGAGTCATTGAATTTCAAAATTTTATGTTAGGGTTGTCATACACCTCACAAGCCGCACTTTTAAGTCATTTAAGGGAAAAAAATTAAAAACAAAAATCTGAAAAAATAATAATAACTCGGTGACCAAATGTGTTATTTCAAAAATCAAAACTGGGGAATAAGCGCCAAAAGATTCTTCATGGAACTATATTAAAAATATATATTTATCTTAATCAGTTACGCTTACAGAATTTATTTATTGATTTTTCTAGGTCAAGGTCATGAAATTGATATTATTTTTTATAAAAAAAAGTATATCAAATAGACACGTGGGTGTTCTACTCTTCCATTTTAAACGCATTCCTTAATTCATTTATGCGACAAACAGCATAGGGAAATTTTTTGAGTGAAATCAAACACTGTGCGGCGGTCACAGCGCCCCAGCCGCCGCTGTGATTCCGATCCCGACTTCTAGCCACCGTAGGCGCAGGCTTACGGACGGCGAGCAATGGGTAGCTCGCTGCCCGACCGTCCGGTAACTGTCCGGACCGAGCCCAAGTCGTCAACAGCGCGCACTGTTCCCGCGCGCCTCAAGGAGTTGTCAGCAAGAGCAGGGGCCCAGCTGGGTTGAAGCCTACTGGGGCCAGGGTTAGCTCCGAAAGGTAGCTCGGCCTCGGTATGAAAAGCAAGAAGGAGCCAACCCAATTTTTGATGAAAAGCAAATTTTTACCAACCAAACAAAAAATGGCCCGGTGACTATGTGTTTTTGCTGACATAACAAGCTTATAACTTTGTGATATTTCATGATACAGTTATGAAATTTTGTACATAGATTCTTTACCTAAAAATACTAGATATTTGTTTCGGGTTTTGTATATATACTAAAACTTATGTAATATTCCACACCTTCCTCCTCGAAACGACTCGCTAGCGTGGTCTCATGTATGTGCTTGGTTGGAACTGTGTGGTCTGTTTAATAGTACATTATGATATAAGTGTGTAATGTTAGTAATTATACGGTAATCATTAATTACTCACGTGTATCATACGACGTTTTTCAATACACTTGTGAAGAAAATAACTATGAAACTAGTAAACTTTTGTGGCGGTAAAAATCTGTTTTCATATGCGCAGCCCCATATTTTTTTTTATTTACGTGGATCGACCGACAACTCGTGGGCAACGTCCTGCGCCCATCTTGATACGTTAAATGTAATATAATTATGGCTGGGGAGAGGTTGAAAAATAAGGTTTTAACTACATTATAGCACTAGTGCGTAATGGTAATCAAAAAGTAACTGTTTAGTAACAAGGGCCATTATATACCTAAGTGCAGTGCAATAAGAGTCAATTTCTGAGCAAATGTACCTATCTACCTATTGAAAAAAAATAACACCAATTTACTTATATCACCAAAAATACCCTTACCCTACATAAAACCCTTACAACATCATATCACGACTCTCCTCTAAACTGCGTTCACGTAGATATCACGTAAATATGACGTAGCTATAACGACGGAGAGACGTAGATAGAGCTCGCTACGTGACCGTAGCGTAGACTTAGTTATTGCGGTCGGGAAAGCGTACTGGAAATTGCAGAGAAATAGGGTGGGGGCGTGTCGATAAATTGATATCGATATTGAGACGGTGATGTTTCATTTTTAGGTCTGCTTAGCAGGGCGTTTCCGTAGTGATACGTCATTTGTGGAAAGAATTTGACATAGGTAATTATAATGCTCACTAGCTTTTTTCCGTGTATATGTACTTTTTAATCTTTGCTAATTTTTGCCAATGGCTTTTTTTTATCTCTTAAAAACTAGTACTTGACTGTGATCCCGCCTGATGGTAAGCAATGATGTAATCGTTGATAGTGAAACGCACTAGTTTATTAAGAGCCTATTCACTCTAGCCTTGAAGACACCTAAATTATAAACAGACGTGAAGACCGTAGCAGGCAAACTGTTCCAGTCCTTCGATGTACGCGGTATAAATGACGAGGCGAAACGCTTAGTCCGGACATAGATGTTTCAACAACGTCAGAGTGGATACTCGCCGTGCGTCGGTTTGTCCGATGGTAGAAATGAAATGGCGGAATCGAGTCATGCAATTCCTTTGTGGCTTTGGCTGTGTGAAAGTAGAACATATTCCCAAGTGAACATATTCCTACAAAAAGTATCAAAACTATGTAAAGACGTAGCCCAAGGAATCGCCAAACTTAAGTGACAGTGGGCAGGGCACATAGCTCGCAGAATAGATGGTTGATAGGGACGAAAGGTTCTGGAATGGCGTACCGGGAAACGCAGAGCTGGAAGGCCAAGGTGGACCGATGACCTGGTGAGGGTTGCGGGACTCCGATGGATGCGAAACGCACAGGACCGGTCATTGTGGCGACACTTGGGGGGAGGCCTATGTCCAAGAGTGGACGGATTTCGGCTGAAATGATGATTATGATGAATATTGCTTAAATAGCCCTTCATATATTATTATCTCCAACATTATTAAGCGGACTTACTTAATTCTCTAGTTTCTTATCAACAAATAAAAACCGGCCAAGAGCGTGTCGGGCCACGCTCAGTGTAGGGTTCCGTAGTTTCCCGTCCGTCACAATAAGTGTACCCACTTATGAGTTTAAAAAAATGCTTGCATATACGATTATACTACAAACTTAGTCCAGAAATTATTTTGTAAAACCCTTTTGTCTTTTTTGTACAAAAACTGTTTTTTCCATCAAGTTCAAAATAATTTTCCTAGAAAGTTCTTATAAAGTTCTACTTTTCAGATTTTTTCATATTTTCTAAACTTATGGTTCAAAAGTTAGAGGGACACATTGTTTTTTACTTTTGGAGCGATTATTTCCGAAATTATTGACATTATCGAAAAATTGTGTAAACCCCTATTCATTTTTAAATACCTATCCAACTATATATCACACGTTACGGTTGATATTAAAAAAAAAATCACTTCTCACTTTACATATAGGGGAGCCCCCCTAATGACTCTAATAAAACATTTTTTACCAATTTCTATTTTACCACGTTGTCGGCGTGATTGATATACATATTGGTACCAAATTTTAGCTTTCTAGTGCTAACGGTCACAGAGATTAAGCGAGGACGGACAGACAAACATGGCGAAACTATAAGGGTTCCTAGTTGACTACGGAACCCTAAAAAGCTTCAGTTCAGCCTAAAAAGTTCAACAAAATAATCTACCGACTTCCTTTGCACGCAAGTCCCTCTACATATAACACAAACTACACAGCAGTACGACATTCTCTTGAGTACATCTTCCGCCATCTTAAGACGAACCGAGCTACGAAATTTATTATCACATAATATGCTTTTATTAAATTCAACACACTGATCATAATATCCTGGTATATCGTCTATCCTCGTCTAACGATAGGAATATGAAAACTGCAAAAACGGCCAAGTGCGAGTCGGATTCGTGCCTGGAGGGTTTCGTACCGTTCTTGGCAAAAAATCACGTTTGTTTGTATGGTTTCTTAGTATTAGTTGTTATAGCAGCAATATACATCGTTTGTGAAAATTTTAACTGTGTACCTACCTATCACGGTTTACGAGATACAGCCTGGTGACAGACAGACGGACAGCGTTAGAAATAGGGTTCCATTTTACCTTTTAGGTACTGAACCTTAGAAAGCAGAATTTTGACGGGCTTTTCGTAGTCCACTGCTGAGCATGAACCTCCAAAAGGCTTGCCACGTACATAGGTATTTCGGGCACCTACCGGACTCAGGTCGTCAGGTGGACCCCTTTTATGAGGAGCGAAATCATTTAATAAGTTCTCTCTCTTCAGTGGCGCGAGAGGGCTTGACAGACTTTGACTGACTAAAACCAGTGTCTCAGAAGAAGGCGACCGCCGCCCTTTCCCTCTCGCTCCGGACCGTGATCTGAACCACAGCCCGGCTCGAGAGGTAAGCACCGGCGATCGCCTCCTCGATGATACGGCGCTGCTCCGCCCAAGCAGGGCACACCTCCAGGTGGACGCCCCAAATAGTGACTTCCGACTATTTCTTTCGCCTAAATACGGACCAGGAACCTCTCAAACTGACCATGCCCGGTGAGGACCTGCGTCATGCGAGGTCACCGTGACGACACTCCAACCACTCCTCAAAGAATTTTCACTGGCTATGGACGTCTTACGAAACATGTCTCATGATCTTATACTAGCATGGGTAAGGTATACATAAAAACGTATAGTACCTTCATTCACATTCAGCAGAATTTCAAATCACACTTCATGCTTCCGTAAGATCAAACCTTGCCAAATCTGGCCATACTTGATTAAAAACGACTGCAAATCTGAAAGCACTACCACCTAAGCATTTCACGTAAAACTACAATTTCTTCAATACCATGTTCCAGAAACTTTTGGAAACATTCCAATTTCAAACTGCAAATAAAACGAAACCGTTCCAATTTTGTTTTTATTCCATTTTCAAATACAGAAGAGCTCGTGTCAATAATAATAGCTGCTTGGATTGATCTTTTATATCTTTACTAGATAGCGTTAAACAACTTTTCATTAGATTTTTTTTTGTTTTAATGTTTATAGAGATTATTAAGTCAAAGAAATTGTATTGGATAAAATCGGAGTTTTTTATTAAACTTGGGCAAATTGTCGCCTCGAAATCGACCTAAATTTGATTTTTCATATTAATATAGCTATGGTATAGTACTTAAGTATAAATTGAGTTTAACGCCATCTAGTGAAAACATAACTACTACTAAGCTTTCGCTCAAATTAAAAAGCTAAATAAATGCAGTTATTTAAGGGAAAACTTTGGGTTTAAGCAAAGCTTGATAAAGTCAGTCCGATTCGAGGATGATACACATCCACTTTTTTTTATGGTGGGAAAAAATCACCCAATGACAACCCCCACTGTAGGGCGGAGCGGGAGATAGTGTCAGACTCTTACTGAATAAAATACCCACCCTGTTCCTTCTAGCCTTCATACCGGTGCTCGAGCTCCCTTTCGGATAACCCTGGCCCCAGTAGGCTTCGACCCGGCTGGGTCCTTGCTGTTGCTGACAACTCCTTCAGCGCGCGGGTACAGTGCGCGCCGTCGACGACTTGAGCTTGATCCGGACAGTTACCGGACGTACGGACATCGAGCTACCCATTGCTCACTGTCCGCAAGCCCGGGAACCAAAGTGACCTTGGTTTGTGTGTTTGGTTTGAGCAAAGCTTGATAAAGTCGGTCCGAGGATGGGTGTAAACAAACATCCACATGGTGAGCCACTACCTATCAGATCTCCACAGCGCAGTTAGGTACTGGGCAACACAATACTCCTTGGATAGACTGATGATCAGACTTTCTGGGGACTAACTACCTGTAACGACTGTTAAAGATCTACAAATGACAACAGGGATCAACGACTTTTCGTGCTTTCCGAGGCACGGAGTATCAGTAATCAGGAAACTGACTGACTGACATATCAAAGGTCTCAAACCTGTTAGGTTCTTTCCTCAAAAGACCATCGCAGACTAATCCACCATCCCACTTCTACCATCAGACAAGCCGGCGATCGGCGAGTATCCACCCTTATGTTGTTGAAACCTCTACGGTCCGGACCAAGCGTTTCGCCTCGTCGTTTATACCGTGTACATCGAGGGACTAGAACAATTTGCCTTCTGTCTGATTATAATTTAGGTGTCTGCAAGAGTGCTAGCTAGAGGCGCACTAGTTTAATAGGCTCTTAATAAACTAGTGCGCCTCATTATCAACGATTGCATCACTGCTTTCCATCAGGTGGGATCGCAGTCAAGCACTAGTTTATATTAATTTAAAAAAAAATGAAACAAGGGTCAAAAGTTTGTATTTAGAAATCTAGGTACTTTCACGGGAGCGAAGGCGCTGCCTTGATAAATTTAGTACATAGAGTACCTATAAAATGAAATTATTTTAATTGTTTTTTAAAACTAAATTTTTTCCATACTACAAGTATATCTTCCTTCTGTGCCATACTTCTTCCAAAAATAGATAGGCAACGCTAACCCCAACATAGTCCGAAAAATGCTAGATTAATTATTCAAATTCGGAATCAGGTCAGTCATTCCTTTAATTCGTTCTACAAATCGGGTTTAGGTCATTCGTTCTTATTTTAAATCATTCGTTCAATTTGGATTTTTGTTCATTTTATTAGCAGAATCGCGAGAATCAGGTTATCAGTTTAATGGGGCGTTGAAACTAGATGTTTATTTGTTTGTGTGAGTGCTTCATTATATATGGGGTGGCCAGACGTTTTTCTTATTCCGGGACACAACTAGAATGCATTTATTTTCTGTGTGAAAAACATGGTTTTTATTTTAGAAAATCTTTGTAAAGATGAGGCAATACCTCACGCTGGAACAGCTGCTCAAACTTTATATGGATAGATATCAACTTGATGTGCTTGAGTCCAGAGAATCATTGGTAATGATTCACTAGTCGAGTTGATGCTTTAAAGTCTTGATTGACACCGAGTTGCCAGCCTGTTGGTTTTTTACAGGTTTCATTTCGGGGAATATGCGTCGGAATCCATCATCGGGCTAGTCGCAGTTACCGGACGTACGGCAATGAGCCACTAGTGGACATCGCACCAATATGCACAAAATGTTTTTTTTTTTTAATTTAATATATTCTAAAACTATCACACAACGCCGTCTAGTCCCAAGCTAAGCAGAACTTGTATTATAAGTACTAGACAACTGATAAACATACTTATATATTTCTAAATACATACATATTACACCCTGACACAGATCAAATGATCATGCTCATCACACAAATATTTGCCCTGGCTGGGAATCGAACCCAAGACCTTCGGCATAGCAGTCAGGGACTACTAAGCACTATACTAACAGGTCAATCAATTGGGAACACATTCATTCACAGCAGCATAAGCAGTGGAATTCTCTGCCGAAGTCTGTGTTTCCTGATAGTTACAACCTTTAATCAAGACAAAGGGGGAGGCATATCTCAGCAGTAGATGTCATTAGGCTTAAATAATGACGTTGAAGAAATATTATTTATGTATCTATCTATCATATAATTAAGTTTTACACCGAGTATAACCCCACTTTGTATCTAGACAAACTCAGTCCATTCCAGGTTGCTCGAAAAAATTATGGCCGCTAAATATCTTTTTTTTTTCAATTTAAGGTTTCCATGTCGATAATAAGAAAATTAAATAATACTTTCATTTAATATCTTATTTTTTCTTACTTATTTAATTCTTTTTACTACGTATTTTTACAGCAAACGCTTGAAAAATGATAATAGAATAGCAATTAAAATTCAATTCTCAGCTTGATAAACTCTCAGAAACCATAAACAATAACTCTATGGTAACAGATGACATACTTCTTAGCAATTAACCGGATAAATTGACGTGTCGTGACGTATAAAAAAAGCAGCCAGATTGTCTATTGCAATCACGCAATTGTCCGATTGGCTAACGTCTAGCAATTTAAGCAACCATTGTTGGGCGAAACGTATGTTATTTATATTATAATTGTCGTGTATTGAGTAAAACAGCGTTGTGTAACATAAAATATTATTGAGACCATGTCTTGGTTTTAATAATTGCATGTTTTACCATTAGTTTATTCACAAAAAACGAACAACTGCAACAATTTGCCTGTTGGAGTCTTCTCGTCCGATTAACTGCTAGAGTGATTAGGCTCTTAACCTTTCGAATGTCTTAAGTTACACTGTCCGACATAAGGTAATTGTTCTTCTATTGTGTCTCTAATTACGACATTCAAAGAGTTAATAAACTAGTGCGCTTCACCATCAACAATTGCATCACTGCTAAGGATCAGATGTGATCGCAGTCAAGCACTAGTTTATGTCAATAAAAAAACGTTTTTTAACCGACTTCGAAAGGAGGAGGTTCTATGTCCGGTTAAATGTATGTTTTTTTTTTTGTGTTTGTTCACCGATATCTCGGTCAATTGTAGGTAGACCGATTTTGAAATTCTTTTTTTGATTGAAAGGTTATGCAGTTATGCTTCCAAATTGGTCCCATAGAAATATTGTTATGATCTGATTATGAACTTCGAAGATATGGAACAGAACTCCTCATAGAATCACAGCAGAACTGTGGTTACAAGTAAAGTTGCTTTGTTTATACGTGTAGTCGATGACTGACTGTCAGAAAAGGGCCCCTTGGGGATGTATCGAACTGATCTTCTTGAAAATAACTTTAATTTCGGAACTCGGTGTTAAATAACGAAGAGACAAAACTATTATACTTACTTTTCAGTGTTTTTTTAACTTTGAAGTCGGTTATATATTTTTTTTTTTTGTAAAAAGCTTTACCTATAGTTGTTATTTTCTGTTTTCACGTCACCCCTTACTAAGAATTACTCCTGTATCATGACAGCGTTCTCAAACATGTAAACATACATACACAAAACACCTTCACTCAGAACAATAATAATTTCGTAATAGAAATTAACTACGACTATCATATGTACCTATCTACACTAATATAATAAAGAGGTAAAGTTGGTTTTTTGTTTTTATGTTTGTAACAGGTAATCTCTGAAAGTACCTACTGGTCCAATTGCTAAAATTTTTTCACCGACAGAAAGCTGCTTCATTCCTGAGTGATATAAGCTATATTATATGTACGCGGGCGAAGCCGCTGGCAAAAGCTAGTAGTTATATATTTCGAAAGAACGAATTATGAATAGAAAATAAATGACTGTGTGAAACAGTAACTTTAAAAACACTTGCGAAAACTTATTGTTATTTCCCTTTTACTGCCTTCTGGCGGGCGAAGCTGCGGGCAGAAGCTAATATTGTATATGCCTCCATTTAAATTCAAGTTATTTAAAAACAAATGCAAAAGCTTTGTTGTTTTTCCCTTACCTTTGCTTTGTTCTTATTTATCGTTAAAAAATTACCCTTCTGTTTAATTTTTCGGTTAGTTTACTATACTTACCTCCATTCAATTTATTGCTGCATATTTAAATCACCAAGGTCTATTTTGCAAACCTTCTCATTCATTGATTGTTCTCGCACGATATTTTTCAAGTCACATTTATTCGTGTGGTTTTAATATTGCATCAGAACGTGAAGTCGTGAAAGGTTGAATGCGGCGGGGCATTTTAAAACGTTACTGATTTGTTAGTTATTATAATATATTGTATAGTTTTCACAGGCACGTCTAGCCTAGTTGAGTTCACGCTTGCTATAAGTCTGTTATTATTTATTTATTCGTTTGCGTAACACTACGCCCCACTGCACTATGGCATCCTGCTCCGAATTGTGGTCGCTCACAATGGGCCTCTTCAGATGTCACCAAAATGGTGATTAATTCCTTTTTAGGGTTCCGTACCTCAAAAGACAAAAAAACGGAACCCTTATAGGATCACTTTGTTTGTCCGTCTGTCTATCAAAACCCTTTGTCTCGGAAACACGTAAACGTATGAAGTTGATACCATATACTCAAGTTTGCGGTCCTTTGAAGCTGTGAAAAAATTAAAACTTGTAAGTGTAAGTTAACGAAAAAAAAGAAACGACCGTTTATGTCGCAAAAAAGACATCTCTTTAGACACTCAAGGGAATGAAAATTCATACGGTACTTCCAGATGACCTAAAATTCTGAAATTTAGCATAAAGCGAGGCTTGTAACTCAAATATAGGAAAAAATCTGAAAACTGTAAAGTTGTGGTTTCGTAAAGAAAGAAAGAAAATTTATTAGTCAAACATGCGTTTACATAAACTGACTTATCAGACATGCAAGGTGTTAAATTAATAGTGTGTAATAAGCGTCCATGTCTTGCCAATAACGGCGTACAAATGTTTTAGTTATAAAAATTACATTTAATTGCATTTACATATTATAGTCATTTCAAAATTTCTAAATTCCATTACAAAATACATAAAATAAATAATTAATTGATGTCAAGTATATGTGTATTATAGTCAAAAATAAATTAAATTAAATTATGTACAGTAAATTCATAATATTATGTAGTCAAGTCAAAAATTCACATTATTAAGTTGGAAAAGAAAAGTCGTAACAAATAAAAAATGTGATCTGAAAAATATTCGCAACTCAATTCAGAAATTGAACTGTTTTTCATAGGTAAGTTTGTACGGAACCCTCATTGCGCGAGTCCGACTCGCACTTGCCCAGATTTATTTTTCTTAATAATAAATTTTTTGTTGCTTCTATTATGTGATAAATCTTTCTACATTGATATCAGTGAATGTGGCTTGCTACAGCTATAAAGCAAGACTTAGATTGGATTTAGAATTTTTTTACATTAATATCAACTTTATTTATATTTTTTTTTCTCTTAAACTGTTAAAACGAACGAAACAAAAAGCAATTGATATTTATTATATGGATATCATAAAATGTAAATCTTCCAATTTATACTATACTTGTGTAGGTACACAGTCTGCGTTTTATGCATGTTTTAAACTTTGTCTCGTTGCGAATGTCTAGTGCTATTTCAAACTTTTAGTTTAACAAGTAAAGTTCACATGTAAACTAAAACTTTGAACCTCACAGCACCTCATATCCAATTAACATGCTTCTAATTAAAAGCAAATGTTTGTACAAACTAAAATTGAATTAATGTTCAGTTTTGTGAGCAAAATGGCTGAAGTTAAACTAAATAATGAAGTCACTGAAATTGTATTTTGATAACACTTTTAATATTTTTAGAAAAAAAAAACGAAATATTTATATGATCACTTTGTGGTCCGTCCGTCAGTCTGTCTGTTACCTTTATCTCGGGAACGCGTGGAGGTATCGAGTTGAAATTAAGACCATATACTCAGGTCGGCAGATTCTTAAAGCTGTAAAAAAATGTTAACAAACTTGTAAGTTAACGAGAAAAAAAAAATCTACTTTCGACACTCTCGAGGAAAGCAAAATTCATAGGGTACTTCCCGTTGACCCAGAATCCTGAAATTTGGTATAAAGCAAGAACTTATAGCACAAGTATAGGAATAAATCTGAAACTAAATGTAAGTGTGTTGTAACGTCACAATTTTTTTTTTGCGATTCGGAAAAAAATCCGGAATTATCTACATTCTTTGGAACCCTCAGGATGTGAGTCCGACTCGCACTTGCCCAGTTTTTTTTCTTTGCTATTATTATAGATTGCTAGCTATTATTAGTCGGACGTTGGGTATATCCTCCTGAAATTCCTTTTGCCTTTTAAAAGAAAATATCATAAACAACGCCAGTGTTCCCAAAAGTCGAGTAATAACGTATTCAAAATGTATCCTGCCACTTGACCCACATATGGTCACCCTACTGGTCGATATGTCGTGCCCAGAATAATTGATGAGCCGTCAATTTGACGTCCACCTCGTACCTACCACGTTGACTTTACTTTATTAAATGTACACAAATCGATTTCATTGGCGGCAAATGGCTTTAAAACTATTTTCGGTGCATTTGATGTTTGGCAGTTTTTATGGAGCAAATGGGAGCAGGTTTATGGGTTTACGAGCTTTTTGATGGTGTAAAGATTTTGTTGCGAGAGTCTGGTCTTCGGTAGTAACTTTGGTGTCTTTGAAGTAGTGGTGAAAAATATTAAAATTATTTGGGTGCTAATTAAACAGACTATGAATTTGACTTCTTTTTTAACCGACTTCAATAAGAGACGGTTTTATGTTCGGCTCAATGTATTTTTTAACAGCATTATTCGCCTGTAAAAGTCTACATCGCCTTTTAAATTAGTAAGTCAGCCACAATTAATGAGCGTCTGAATGATATTATTTTAGTCACAAACTAGGATAATGGCGAAGTCCCGAACAAAATTTTGCTGGCATATTTTTTTAGCGTCTTGTGATGAAAAATATGCAAAAGTATACAGTTAAAATTTCTAAACAATTTTGTCTGAGACATTACTATTAATAGATACCAAGTAATAAAGTTTGAAGTTGGTGTGAAATTACGTATATTATGTCAATTATACCTATGTACCTCCATGACAAACCATGATTATTTATTTTCGTAATCAGCCATAATCTTGATTAGATAAAACAAAGTCAATTATTTCGTTGGTATATATCATGGTAACTTATACAAGGAAGTACTTATATAAACAGACACTTAATAATTTCACTAACAATTTCCTCGCCGTTGTTCTTTCTATGTAAGCCACTTCTGGGTGCTTATTAAAAAATTACTACCCAGGCTAAGGTAGGAGCTCTGCCTCCAAGTGTCCTACAAGTCCAGCTTGCTTCGCTTGCTCTTTTACTAAAATATTTAGGCGTAAAACAGACGAATTAGTTTATTAAAGGTTATCTCAATTTCTAGTTGCTTAGTTATAAAATGAGTTTGATCAGATGACCAGTAATCGACGTGTCTTGACTTAATGTGTCTTAATCACTAGTTTGCAAGCGTTTCCTCGTACATAGGTATACAATATGTCAGGGAAAACCGTTATATTATGATTTAAAATCTTCTTCTTGCTGCCCTTATCCCATTACTTGGGGTCGGCGCAACTCCTTTTTTTCTATCATTCAGTCACCCTTCACACTATCACTAACTCCCTTTTCTTTCATATCACTCCTCACACAATACATCCATCTTTTCTTTGGCCTCCCTCTCCATCCATCTATACTCAAAACTCCTTTAGTAACATGCGTTTCATTCCTCCTCATCACATGATCGTATCCTGACTGACAATATTAATTATATAAAAATATCATCAAAAAGTTCAGTCATACTACCAAGCTCAATTCACCTTCAACATGCATAACAATTTACATTTTGATCGAAAATTCGAAATACGATGAAAATTGAGTTTTCAGCAATAACCTAGACACATATTAAATAACGCCCAAAGCAAGAAGAAAATAAGATACGCAAATATTGTGTACATACAAAAAAGTATATTACTGGAATATCGATATTCCGTAATCCCATCACTACCTTTAACGAAGTCATCGTTTACGGTCTTATCTATATCGATATCGAGGTGGAATCTGCGGAAACATGGTGGACACAAATAATATAATACTAGCTTTTTCCCGCAGCTTCGCAAGCGTACATAAAAGCCTGTCATTCAGGAATAAAGCAGCTTTCCATCGGTGAAAAAATTTTAGCAATCGAACTTTCATAGCCTCTACAAAAAAAAAAACTTTACCTTTTCATAATATTAGTGCAGAAGTGTAGATTATATTATGCATATGTCTCATTACATACAAAGAAACACAACTACGCTAACTTTGGTTTTTCAGCAGGCAGCAGGAGAATCAATTTGCCTGCTTTAGTCTTCCTGTCCGATTATAATTTAGGTGTCTTAAAAGCTAGAGTGAATAGGTTCTTAAGAAACTAGTGCGCTTCGCTGTCAAAGATTGCATCACTGCTTACTAGAAATTGCAGTCAAGCATTATTTTATTTTCGCGTTCGGTCCCATTCGGAACACCTCGCTAAATGGAGTTACCAGCGACGGCTAGCATTTTGAATGATTAGATTTTTCTAGGTCTTAAATAATACATTTATATTGCACCCAAAGTAGTTCAGCTGTTGAAAAAAAAATTCAGTGTTGTTTATTTTCAGAGATTTTCACCAACTTAAAGTACATATCTTCATTAATATAATAAAGTCTACACTAATGTAATAAAGAGGTAAAGTTTGTTTTTATGTTTTTTTGTTTGTAGGAGGTAATTTCTGGAAGTACTGGTCCGATTGCTAAAATTTTTTCGATAGAAAGCTGCTTTATTCCTGAGTGACATAGGATATATTTTAAAGCTAGCTTTTGCCCGCGAAGCCGCGGACAAAAGCTAGTTTATAATATTAGTACAATGCGATTCAAATAAGAATAGTTACGATACTGACCTCTATCTGTTAAATATTCATCATCATCATCATCATATCAGCCGAAAGACGTCCACTGCTGGACATAGGCCTCCCTCAAGCGTCGCCACAACGACCGGTCCTGTGCGTCACGCATCCATCGGATTCCCGCTACCCTGACCAGGTCATCGGTCCATCTTGTAAAATGTTACTTGAACAATAACAGTTTTTTTACCCAACCAAATAACCTAGGCTAAACTAGTCTTAGTTAAATCTAGGTGAAAAAAAAAATGTTATTGTTTAATCTAAATTGGCTAAATTTACAATACATCAAAAAATCATAGATAGTTAAAAAAAAAACACTGACGCAGAAATAAGCAGAATTAAAGAACTAGATTCTGATTAAACTTTTTTCGTTCATAATAAATTTAAATTTAAAAATATCTTATTTGCTCACCCTACCTGATTTGATTTTACATCCTATGACGTCACAACATGGCGCTAAATACAGTTCTGAGCAGTATTTTTCGAAACCGATATTATTACATCACACCATCTATTAAAGTTTATTTGAACTGGAGTTGTCAGCAACAACAGGGGCCCAGCTGGGTCGAAGCCTACTGGGGCCAGGGTTAGTTTCGAAAGATAGCTCAGCCCCGGTATGAAGGCACCAAGGAACGGGGTGGGTTTTTAGTTAGTAAGAGTCTGACACTATCTCCCGCTCCGCCCGTAGAGCGGGGGATGTCATTAGATGATTTTCACAAACAAAACTATATTTTTTTCATCGAGATAAAACCCCGCACTGCAGAATATCCGTTGCATCTGTTCCTAACTATATTATTATCTATGGTCTGTCCTGAGTAATAGATTGTAGAGGCTGGGGGGAAAGGGGATATCGTCGTTTTTGCTTCGTCCGCCTCTCAGACGCGTCTCTGTTTATTTTGGTACTAATTGGATATCTAGGGACGTAGAGGACATAGTGTTCTAACGGTTACTTGTATGACGGTGCGGGGAGTGTCAGTGATTGGCTGGCCGCGCCAACGCGTCATAGACGTCAGTCCTCATTCGTTCACTGCGTTGCTGCATATATCTAACAACGAAGACGATTGGCTCGCCAATGTATGGAATGCGCAAAGCGATCCCTACTCTGACACCAAGCGTTCAAGATCCGTGATGGCAACTGTATTTGAAGAAACTGTGCTAACGTTTTGTTATAAGAAGCCTCAGAATAGAGGTAACAGTGCTAATGGTTTTTTGTTTAACCGACAAATTCTCGCAATGTTTTCTTTCACCGTTTTGACAGCAGTGCCGATGAAATAAATTACACAAAGTAATGAGCCTGGCTGGTCGTGAACCAGCGGTGACTCGTAAGTCGAGGCCATTACCACTTAGCCACCACTGCTCTCTAGTCAGTTATTTTCTTAGTAAACCAGTACACTTACTACACACAGCTGAACATTCGAACGAAGCTTCATTACACTTTTTTTTTTTCATGATAAATTATTTTATTTACACTTATAAACAACTTAATAACTATAATTACAGTAAATTACAAAATAAATAAATAATAAAACCCTACGCTAAAATACACTATCTAAAATATGGTCAAAAAACTCTTCCACATCGC
The DNA here is from genome assembly GCA_929112965.1 of Mythimna albipuncta. Taxonomy (NCBI): domain Eukaryota; kingdom Metazoa; phylum Arthropoda; class Insecta; order Lepidoptera; family Noctuidae; genus Mythimna; species Mythimna albipuncta. Next base: position 13,801,516 of record OV815983.1, on the reverse strand, counting down.
TGTCGACTGGTAATGTGCCCAAAAGACTGGCGGCATTGCCACGAAGCTTCATAAATGTTTCGTCGAAAAACTTCGCTGAACCACATCGAACACGTCATTCACGATTTTCACGAATGATTAGTTTGCACGACAGCTTACTGGAATATCGCGGCGTTTCCACGGAAACTGTTCCATCAAAGGACGGATTGGACGGCTTATTTTATTGAACAAGTTTTTATTAAGATAGTTATTAGGTTTCTACGACATAATATTGACGGGGTAAAAATATAGACTTCCTGTTGAAATGGAGTTTGAAAACTAAGGGTGAGTTGCACCATTTAACTATAACGATAACAAAGCCGTTAACAGTTGTCAATTCGTCGAATTGACCAATAGGCGGCCATTTCACGGCTGGTTATGGTTTGGTTATCGTTATAGTTAAATGGTGCAACTCACCCTAAGTGTTCTTAGGGTGAGTTTGTATTGACCAATAGGCAGCCGTTTCACGGCTGGTTATGGTTTAGTTATAAGAATATTATAGTTAAATGGTGCAACTCACCCTTATTCTCTTTTTTTTGAGGTGGTAAATCATCAATTGTTTTAAGTGTATTATTAAATCCTATTTTTTTTTTTTGCTTAATACCAGTATAGTCCCCAGTTTATACGTAAATGAAAATTGTTACACGTAAAGGCAATTGAAGAAACTTTGGGTGGGGTGTTAGTCAGTAAATGTCTGACACTCCTCACTCCAGACTCTACCCAGAGCAGGTATTTATTATTGTGTAGATAAACCATTTACAGGCAGTTTAGAAATGTCAAGAAGTCATTCAGTCAGAAACAATTGTGCTAATTGCACATTCGAAACCGTAGATCTCCATGGAGAAGAATGTGCAAGAAACTCCATGGACACTCTTTTCATTAAAAGTTTCTTGTCTCTATCATGATCTCTGGTTCTGTCTTCTTAAAGACACTAACAGTTCTCTCCATTGTTCCAGCTGCACTCGGAATACCGCAGCACGTACAAATGGCACGAGTACAAGGAGCAGCAGCAGGGCGTGGTGAAGCAGCCTGCTCCCACGCCTCCCTCCGCACTGCCTATTCAGAGGGGTAAGTCACATAACCCATACATACTGCCTTATACAGCTTTAATCAGGGCCAAATTAGGCTGAACCAAATTTAGGAGAGGTAGGAGAAGTAGCCAGCTCCCACGCCACCCTCCGCACTGCGTATTCAAAGGGATGAGTCCTGTAACCTATACATCCAGCCTTATACAGCTTTAATCAGGGGCAAACTAGGCTGAGCCACATTTAGGAGAGGTAGGAGAAGTAAACCTCACACACCTCCCTCCACACTGCCTATTCACAGGGGTAAGCCAGCTGTAACCCATACATCCAGCATTATACAGCTTTAATCAAGGGCAAGCTAACCTGAACACATTAATCAAGTTCAATACGATTTAATAAGATACCAATAATTTTAATTTCTATTTCTGTAATCAGATCCCTTTCGGCTCCATTTAAATACCTTAATGAATTTCAGCAAAAAGAGAATTCTGTCTAGTTTCTAGTCAGCTATAAAATTGATGGTTTTCTTCGTTTCCTCGAAGCATCATTGATCATTGTGTCTTTTTGTAATAAGGTGCGTTAATTCCTCATTTATACCGGATGAAAAATAGTGGTAAAATGTGACCCGTCCCGATGTAACAGACAAAAGCACAATTGGAGCCCCCAAAAACGGTCGCTAGCAAGAAGGGGGCAACATATCCCGAGGTGCTTGAGGAGAGGAGATTATCCTTATTCATTTTTTTAACATGTTACAATATATTTTTAAATATTTCTTAAAAAAACAATAAAAAGACATTTAAAAATACAAAAAACAGTATCCCCCTGGTATTGGGAACAGGGTCCAAGCTACCGGCGATCAGGGCTCCATAGAAAGGAACCTCCTAACTATACGAGCCGTGTCTAGGAGTACCGCTTTCTGAATCAAGCCCTTGATCCAGCCACTTAACGAGAGCCTCCTAAGGTGTTGGTCGAGGCTCTTGGCTATTAAGCCATTGGCTGACACGACTATCGGTACAATGATCGCTGAGTCCACATTCCACATGTCGACAACCTCGCGAGCCAAGTCGATATGCTTAATTTGTTTATCTTTCTCGGCTTTCACGAGGTTCTCGTCATGCGGGACGTTATTATCCTTATTATTGTTAGTTTTCTTTTAAAGAACTTTGGTGGCCGAGTGGTAACGGCCCCGACTTACGAGTGGTTGGTCGGGGGTTCAAAGCCAGCCAGGCGCATTACGTAATTATGTAATTTATTTCAACACCACTGTTCTCAAAACGGTGAAGGAAAACATCGTGAGGAAACCGGCATGTTCTAGAACCAAAAATTCGAAGACATGTGACATCCACCAACCCGCATTGGACCCGCGTGATGGATTTACGGCCCAGTCCCTCTCCAAGAGAGGAGGCGTGAGTCCCAACGGTGGGAACATTTATAAGGCCGACTACACTATATCCTATTTTCTTTTCTAGTTACAGCAACTATTTCTTACATGCTCTCTCTGCCCCCAGGCCCGATGGAACCAGCAATGCCTCGTCGCAAAAAGTACCCCGGAGTAGCGTACAAGACGAACGAGCTGTTCGACCCCGCACCTGCTGACGACATCAGACCCCAGCAGACTTCCGCCTTCGACCGAGCCAGGGTAAGGTTCTCCAGTATTTGAGAGCCCACATGGAGGCCATTCATTTTTTAAGTAAGACGATATAGGGGATGATTTCTGACAAGGGGATGTAAGGGTCTTGATAGTTCTTTCGTACGATCACAAAAATACGCAAAGATTTGAAATAATCGGTCGGTCGGTTACGCATAGTTGTTAGCAAACGTAGGGGCCCAACAGGGGCGAAGGGGCTCCTGGGGCCTCCTGGGACCTCCTCCTGGGGCTAAAGGTCTTGTAGCGACATCTATGGCACCACATAAGAACTACGAAGAATATACGAAATCCTGCATCGCGCAATCAAAGTTCTCCGCGCGATATGAACATATACGACAGCCCGAAATCATCTATCGGGCAGTCGCCTCCCTTTTCAAAGGAAGTATGTGGGACTTTACTCTCTGTTCCGCATACGTCCAAAGTCTGCTTCTGAAAGAAAGGCTCGGTCCCGGTATGAAAGGCTACGAAGGACCGGGGTGGGTTTTTTAGTCAGTAAGTCTGACAATATTTCCTGCTCCGCCCAAGGGCGGGGAATGTCATATGGATGATTTTAAACCACCAAAAAAAAGTAGGAGGCGTTATAGGTACCGGCACGAATCTTGAACGCTCGGCGTCAGAGTGGGATAGCTTTGCGCATTCCAAACATTGGCGAGACAATCGTCGTTGTTGTTAGATACATGCAGCAAGCGCAGGGAACGATTCACGAGTGACGTCTATGACACGATGGCGTGGTGAGCCAATCACTGACACTCCCCGCCCCTGCGTCTCACTTCATACCACTAAATAGGCCCGATATTTGACCTCTGCGCAAGTGAAGGTCAGCGCTCAAGATTAGTGCCGGTACCTATACCGATTGTAGAAAGAGATTCGAAACGAAACTGTCGTAACGATACCGATTGTAGAAAGAGATTCGAAACGAAACTGTCGTAACGATACCGATTGTAGAAAGAGATTCGAAACGAAACTGTCGTAACTTGGCTAGGTTTGCTGGAGTATGACACGAACAATTTGCTACTTTCACACGAACGAAGACGCAGGCAGCAGCTTGTTATTAACTAAACTCAATAGACTTTCGATAAATGGAAGAAAACATTGAATTTTTAAATAATATGAATCTCGCATTGTAGTAACTTGAGTCTATTGTAATGGAAAAAAATAAATTCTCCAAAAACTCTGAATTTTGAAACGTGACGTTTCAAAATTCAGAGATATTTTTCTAACAATAATGGTTCGCAAAATTCGTTTCAGAACAATTAACAAAGCAACATTATCAGATAGGACATGACGACTACTCAATAATGAGTACTTATAATAAGAAATTTTCTGTGCGAAAATGAATGTCAGTTTTGAAACCTCTGTCTATTGAAACTTTGGGAATTTCAAACGAATTCATAGCGGTACATAAAAATACATACTTAAACCAAAAATATAATTTTATTATGCACTAATAAGAAGTACTGTACAAGGCTGACTTACTTGCCATAAGAATTTTCTCCAGTCTACCTTAGGCGTCCATTACACGGCAGGTTTTGCTGTCAGTTTTGCCATAGTCAATGTTTTGACTGACGAAAAACCTACCGTCTAATGCAATGATTGACGTTTTTTAATACTGATTGACGAAAACCATAATTCATGATTGATGGAATTGATTGATGCTTGCATGACCGTGTAATTGTCGCCTTAGGAGGATTCTTTAACAGAACATAATATTGCAACATGTAAATTACAGGAAAAACCAAAACAAGAGAGAAGTAATACAATATCTACTAAAAACATACTCGTAAGTATGTCACAGCCATATCGTATACCACGTCGTATTACAAGTAAGCGCGCCGGATTGAACAACGACGCTATAATGTAATGCGGCTACCTCACGTGCAGCCAGATTGTGGTGACGAACAACTTCTTGCGAATAGTTATAAATCATGTGCACTTTGAAGCTAACTAATCCGACGCACACGGGTAACACGCTTGATTTGTACGTAGAACGACGTCGCGTGGCGTAGATCTAGTGTAGCTCTACAAGTCTTGTTTCCATATAAAATGTATGGAGACCGACGCGCCCAGATCGGCGTGTGTGGTACGCGTGTGAGCTGTGTAGTTCCACCGTAGGGGCCCAGCAGGGTCGAAGCCTACTTGGGCCAAGCGTCTAGTTACGATAGGTAGACTTGGCCCTGTTGTGAAAGGCAACGAAGAAACGGGGTGGGTTTTTTAGTCAGTAAAAGTCTGATACTATCTCTCGCTCCGCCCAAGCGCGGGGAATGTCATCTGAATGATTATCCGTGGCTCTGTTGACGCGCCTGATTTACTTACTGTGCTGGCACGTTTCTTTGTCCCGGACAATTACTGCCGCGGCAAGAAGCACAGAATGTTTGCTGTGCCTCAGTGTCGCACTGTTGCCCGTGCTCAGTCTCCAATACCTCGCACTTTGGCTGCACTAAATGATCTCATGGATTCTTATCCAACAAACGATCTGTTTGCGGATGAATGGAAGATGATTTTATTGGCATGTCAGAAGTACTGTGAGAGGAATTGATGTACGTGTTGTTTAAATGTTTATACTTTTACTCTTTGTTTAGTTACTGTAATTGGTTGTTTAATCGTTGTAATTAATGAATAAATAAATAAATAAATTACCCACCGCAAAAAAAAAACTGTGTAGTTCTACTTTGAAGGATAACCGACAAGTAAAATTATAAAGCACAAACAAGTTTCCCAAACCTTGCATAGAATAACGCCATAATATACAGTTTAATATTGGTACAGACACAAACAACCCGCCTTAAACAATAAAGGCATGTGTCAACATAGACACTGCACAAACAAAGGCTGCCATGGCGCTCTGGCACAAGTTTCAAGAGGCGACAGAGTCTGCTGAATATACCAGACAGACTCCCTGCACGTTAAAATACATTGTCACCGTAAAATTTTAAATGCCGTTAGATTACAATTTAACGGTATTGCGTAATGTGCTGTTAGTTAAGGTTCACAATCTTTCGATAGTTTATAATTTCGCGAGACAGGTTGTAATATATCGGTATTTACAATTGTACTGTGACACATACACATATTCTCTCTCTCACTCAACATTAGGTACTCATACACACACACGGCACTTATTACATACCATTAAGTTAAGCGAATTCAATGACCTATAGTTAATAGTCGGCGTTGCGTACAAACTACCTACAGGTCATTGAACACACTCATCTGACGTTTTCTTAAAGAAATTAATTTCGTACATGCGTAAATTAATACGAGTTTTGAAAAAAAGGTAGTTTATTTTTTAATTTTATCTTTACAAATCGATAGTGTTTTATGTACCGGATCGACCCTCCATGGGATTAAAACGATTCAAATTTAGCGGTGTATATGGTGGACATCCCATCCATACGTACAAAACGTTTTGGGAACACATTTATTATACATACAGCTAAGGGGTGGAATTCCGGAGTCTGTGTTTCCTGATAGCTATAGCTACCTAGGGGTCTTTAAGTCAAGAGTGAATAGGTTATTTCTAGACAAGGGTGCTCCATCGTAGACCACATCATCTCTTACCGCAAAGAAATATGTGGTTTCTTCGACAAATAAGAATTTAACAAAAATATAGCTGTTCTAAATGATCCCTTTTCTGTGCACAGAGCGCGCAGAGGAATGATGCTGATCGCGCTGGGCGGCGCAGCAAGTCTGAGGGGCCGCGCCAGCCGCGCTGGACCGACACCGTGGAACCCAAGGTACTGTCCCTACCATAGAATAGAAACTTTTATTCGGTACAGACACAGCACAACGATACACAAAGTAAATAAAAATAAAAGTACAAAGTACGCCGAGCGTGCCCGCACCGAAAGGGTGACCACCTCAGCATTTGCTAGATGTTAGACACCCAGCGCTGGTTTTCAGTTGGCACCCCGCAGTGACGCACGGACTAGGGTAAAGCATATACATATACTCGTATGTGTAATTGAAATAGATATTGATGTAGTGTACCTACGGGTGTAAAATTTTATTTAAATAAAATAAAATAACAACGCAATATTATAAAATAAAATTTGTGCCTCATTGAATAAGATGATAAAACTATAAAATAACTTAATACCCGCAATACTAATATATAGAACCATCTCTATCGGCTTGTTCACGTCGACGGCGCGACGAGCGGGGCGGCAGCGGTGAGCAGACGCGCGGAGCTATAAGCGGCGTCTCGTGGCGTACTTCAAACATTTTCATACTTTACCGCTTGCCGCACCGCGCTTTGCTACCGCTCGCAACGACAAGGCCGTGTACGAGCTGTAATACACTAGCTGTACCCAGGTTATTATCATCATCATTTCAGCCGAAAGACGTCCACTGTTAGACATAGGCCTCCCGCAAGTGTCGCCGTAACGAACGGTCCTATGCGTCTCGCATCCATCGGATTCCCGCGACTCTCACCAGGTTATCGGTCCACCATTTGGGATATCTTCATTCCCTGACCTTTCGGCAACACCGTAGGCGCGGGCTTGCGGACAGTGAGCAATGGGTAGCTCGCTGTCCGGCCGTCCGGTAACTGTCCGGACCAAGCCTAAGTCGTCGACGGTGCGCACTGTTCCCGCGCGCCTCAAGAAGCTGTCAGCAACAGCAGGGACCCAGCCGGGGCGAAGCCTACTGGGGCCAGGGTTATCCGAAAGGGAGCTCGAGCCCCGGTATGAAGGCTAGAAGGAACGGGGTGGGTCTTTTAGTCAGTAAGAGTCTGACACTATCTCTCGCTCCGCCCAAGAGCGGGTGTTGTCATTGGATGATTTTTTCCCACCATAAAATAAAGGACCTTTCGGCATTTATTACAATATAAATCCTCCTGCTCTGGGTGGAGCGAGAATTAGCGTCTGTCTTTTACGTACTAAAATCTGTAACCTTTGCGCTCCTCGCTTGTAATGCTTTCAAACAAGCCCCAGCTTTAATACTAAGTATTTAGTATTGCACCCAGATACAGAACAAATGATCGTGCTCATCACACACACATTTGTCTTGGGTGGGAATCGAACCCACTACCTCCAACATAGCAGTCAGGGCTGCTGACCACTAGACAAACAGTAGCCCGATTCACGTAATGAAAACCGTAACGATATCGTAGCGATTTAGTCGTTTACACCATTTCCGTATTCACATCCATCAATCGAGTTCGAACGACACCGATTTTAAAGTCGTTTGAAATTCGTCGATTTAAAAAATATCGTGAATACCGCTTTTGGATAGGACTTCGATCGAACGACTATAAAACTTCAACGATATTTGGCTTGTTTGATTTTACGTGAAACCAGGCTACTGACCAGTCCGTAAACAAAGAATAAGGATTTTATAAAATCCTTCCCCTAAGGGAACGCGGGTAGAGCCACTTGCAAAAGCTAGTCTTAGGATAAAAATAATAAATTAGATAATTTGCCAAGATTAAATTGCTACTCCAACAAAAAAAGTCATTTGCGGGATACAATTTCGCCAGCTATTAGTTCGTATTATGAGAAAATTATTATGAAAGAACGGTCATAAAGACTCTTCTTTATGGCCGCGACGACGGTGATTGATAACGATCTGGTCTCCAGAAAGTAATTCGGCTTTCAGTGCCTCTTTTTAACACGTTGAGTGCGGCACCAGGTTTAAACACCTTGTATATGTCTCGCTTACAGTGTGGATAAGAAAAGTATAGACTTCCTTGTCGTGCGGAAGGCATAACTTCAATTTGGGTCGGTGTAGGAAAGAGATATATTTTTACAAGAAGCCAAAAATTGATTAAGGTTTCTTAAAAATTACAGGGTCTATATGTATGTACATATTATTATAGATAAATTACACCCAGACACAGAACAAAAGATCGTGCTCATCACACAAACATTTGTCCTGGGTGGGAGTCGAACCCACGACCCGCGGAATAGCAGTCAGGGCCACTAACCACTAGACCAACAGGCCATATAATATGTAAATGTATGTACTATTTACGTTAACATTTTGATATATGTCATCCTCGTTTGGCCATTATTAATGATAATAAAAGTTCTAAAAAAGTTCTCTTATTTTCAAACTAAAATTTTCTTTTTATGCGCCTAAGTACCATATTGTCACTGCACCACCCTAGGTTGACTGGCAGAGAATGCCTAAGTCCACCTATGTACTTTGTGTTGCGTGAAGATTAAATAAATAAATAATTAAAAGTAGGCCAAACGAGGATTAAAATATCATTAGACTAACATTTAAATCGATCTGGCCAGTGTAACTTGGCCAAAACATGAAGCGATCAATTTCAATTATCTGGTCACGACATCTATACTAATAAAGCTGAAGATTTTATTTGTTTGGTAGATCGCACTAATCTCAGAAACTACTGGTTTGAGTTGAAAATTTCAATTAGTGTTAGATAGCCCATTCGACGAACGTTATAGGGGTTGTATGTATTTATTTATTTTATTTTTATTATAATCGGAAAACAAACAGTATTAACTACTAACAAAACAACAAATTATGCAACTATTAACCAATGACATGTTTTCACATTTAATTATCTATGAAGAGCATGCTTGAAAAAGAAAAAATAAATAAATAAGAAGTTAAATTACACTTTAACAATACGACATATTCAAAACATTAGGTCTTGCAGGACACACTAAAAACAGTTATCGAACCAATGTTTAGTAAGTATTTGATTGAATACACGCAGCTTAGAAGTGAATAAGTCAAGTTCAGAGAAGTCAACCAAATCATTGTAGGACTTTTCTTATCTTATAAAGAACGAATTCTGAGTATGATTGTTACTCCTTCCCACTCAAACGGCTGAACGGATTTGTATAAAATTTGGCAAACGGGTAGATCATGTCCTAGAAAAGCAGTAAAAATACAATTTATCTCGGGAGTATGTGCCTTTAGGATATTTTTTCTACTTTCACGCAAACGAAGTCAAAAGCAGAAGCTAGTAAACCATCCATTAAACAATCCATAACTAATCCTCAATAATAGGTCAAGGGGCTATATTTAATTAACATACAAATGTACAAGGTACTTTGAAAATTTATCGTTCAATAATATAAGTTTTCATTCTGTAGTTTTTAATTTTGGATCGTAGCATGCAGACCATTCTCTCAGCCACTGTTAGGGTTGCTAACACCATATTCCAATATAAAGTATTATACTCTATTTTCCTAAGTCGTACATTTTCTACACTACACTAAAATACTTCTATTTATTTCGACTCTCAACTTTAAATTAAACTGAATAATATTGCGAAATTAAAGTATTTCACTGAAAATATCACCAGACATAATTATTATTCATTATAATTATAAAGTGATGGTAATAGAAAAAATACACCTCATATATAAATCAGTAGCGTGGTCTGGAGTAATGTGTTTAAACTCATAACACACTCATAACTCACACAATATTTAATCCCAACTCAACCAACCAACCAACCAACCAACAAGTTTTACTCTATTCTTTTCAAAAAATGTAGTCAACCCTAGTCTCCGTACCTATCTTGCATGTGTGCACTCAGTTATTTCTTCAGCAACCATACAATAATCCTATTATCTCAGGTGGTCGCGTGTGCTAAAGTAATTATTATCCCTCACTGATCTATCTGAAGCAAAATATGGAGTACGCCGCTGCTAATAAAACGGAAATCGTTTGATTAAAATTGCAGCCTTTCACTAATTAAACGAAGCATCGGTCATAATACCTGCCTGTGTAACTTACTTGACACCAATATTTTTGACATTCAGAAACACGAAAGTCGTTGTCGGTCTTTTTTTTATAGTGGAAAAAAATTATCCAATGACATCCCCCGCTCTTGGGCGGAGCAGGAGATAGTGTCAGACTCTTACTGACTAAAAGACCCCGTTCCTTCTAGCCTTCATACCGGGGCTCGAGCTGTCTTTCGAAACTAACCCTGGCCCCAGTAGGCTTCGACCCGGCTGGGTCCCTGCTGTCGCTGACAACTCCTTGAGACGCGCGGGAACAGTGCGCGCCGTCGATACTTGGGCTTGGTCCGGACAGTTATCGGACGGCCGGACAGCGAGCTACCCATTGCTCACTGTCCGCAAGCCCGCGCCTACGGTGGCCGGAAATCGGGATCAGAATCTCGGCGGCGGCGGCGGCAAGAATGCCGTTTCCTGATGCGGTCGGCCTCCTCCTTAGCGAGCATTACTGCTTCGCAGAAGTCGGCGACCGCTTGCCACTCCTCTTCGCTCCGGACCATGGCCTCAACCAAGGCCCGGCACGAGAGGTCTCCGCCGCCGATCGCCCCCACGAGGGCACGGCGATGCTCCGCATTCGTTGTCGGTCTGACTATCAAAAATGTTAGTAGTCTCACCAAGAAATCTGGATTGTAGAAGTCATTTAAGCAGTCGGGCAGTCGGGCTCGCGCACTGAGGGTTCTGTACAAACTTACCTATGAAAACAGTTCAATTTCCCAATTGAGTTACGAAGATTTTTCTTCGAAGAATCGAAAGAAACGTTTTTTTTTTTGTGACGTAACTACAAATTTACAGTTTGCAGATTTTTTCCTTGTGCTATAAGAGCTTGCTTCATGCCGAATTTCAGGATTCAGGTCAACAGAAAGTACCCTATGAGTTTTGATTTCCTTGAGAGTGATGAAATACACGTTTTTTGTGACATTTACAGCTGTATTTTATTTTTCCTAAACTCAAGTTAGATTTTTTCAAAGCTTCAGTGACCGCAGATCTGAGTATATGGTTTAATTTCAACTTGATACATCTACGCGTTTTCGAGATAAAGGGTCTTAACGGATAGGCAGACGGACAAAACAATTTTTAAACATCAAATATCGCTGGTAGTCCAGGAATTCTGATGCTTAAAAAAATACTGAAATCTCTCGCAACTATAAAGAATGCAAACATTCGTCATCATCATGATTTCAGCCGATATACATCCACTGTTGGACATAGGCCTCCCCCAAGCGTCGCCACAACGAACGTTCCTGTGCGTCTCGCATCCATCGGTTTCCCACAACCATCACCAGGTCATCATGCAAACATAACCTACACACATTACATGTGCTAGAATAAATCCCAAATCGAAACGATGACGTAACCATGAAAAACTGCAAACATTTCACTGTTTACAGACTCCGATGTAATCTTATCTTTCGTTATGTATATGCATTACGTATATTACAGTATTATCACTATGTTTAGAAAGTAAAATTAGTTTGATAACAGTTTTCTGCCTGAGTTATAATATAATATATATAATATTCCACAACTATCACACAAAGCCGTCTAGTCTCAAGCTAAGCAGAGCTTGTGTTATGAGTACTAGACAACTGATAAACTTACTTATATATTTCTAAATACATACATATTATAGATAAATTACACCCAGACACAGAACAAATGATCGTGCTCATCACACAAACATTTGTCCTGGGTGGGAATCGAACCCACGACCTCCGGTATAGCAGTCAGGGCTACTAACCACTAGACCAACAGGCCAGTCAAGTCAAGTTATAAGGGTTATAGGACCTGGGGTCTGGTGATAGAGCCTTATTTTGTGCGCGGAATATCAACTGTATGAAGTTACTCCATAGAACAGTACAATTGCTGTCACGAATCTTGAGCGGTTGCGCAGAAGTCAAATATAAGGTCTCTTTAGAGGTGCGAATGAGACGCCGGGGCGGGGAGTGTCAGTGACTGGCTCGCCGCGCCATCGCGTCATAGACGTCACTCCTGATTCGTTCCCTGTGTTGCTGCATGTATCTAACAACGAAAACGATTAGCTCGCCAATGTATGGAATGCGCAAAGCGATCCCCACTCTGACGCCGAGCGCTCAAGATTCGTTTTGGCAATTGCACTGTACTCTAGGGTTATTTGTAAAACATTGCCACCCTCTCTGGACTACGTTACTAAGGTAGGCGCCAGATAACGTAACGGTCATTGACCCTCCAACATTTGTAGATAGTATTAATTTCAAAAACGGAAATATAGACTTAACGCTATCTTCAATCATCATCTATCATGATCCTTTATATTTTCTAGTAATGAAAAACTGTTCGTTGTTTGTGTTTAGGGTTCCTACGCAGAGATATTACGAAAAGGTCAATGACCGATGTTATCTTTTTTTTTTTTTAAATGGATAGGCTCGCGTTTGACCACTTTCTCACCTGATGGTAAGCGATGATGTGGCCGACGATGGAGCACGCTTACCTAGAAGCAATCTATTCACTCTTGACTTAAAGACCCCTAGGTTATAGCTATCTGGCGCCTACCTTATAATATAAACAACAACTTTTGTTCTATAACTTTTAAAAATGTAATGGTGACATAGATTATACATGCTGCATTGTATACTTCGTTTCGTATACTTTTTTTTTTAATTTATTTTTAAACATGTTTTGTAAATTGTTATTTCTTTGTTGTGCCAATTTATCGTTGATATCTGAGCGATGCATCATATATTGTTGTTAACACACAACTGGAGGATGGATTATTACAATCTATTTATTTATTTTTTATAGTTTTATATATTTGTTTTTATTTATTTATTTTTATTTATTTTTAAGTAACATGTTAATGTCAGATAATGATAGTTTTTTAACAGCTTGCAGTGACAATGACAGCTTCACCAGTATGCCGTCGCTGGCTGACACGCTCGAGTCCAAGTTTTCCGATGTTCCAAAGAATCTTAATGTAGTCCATATTAATGCTCAAAGTATTCCGGCCCATCACCATGACATGCTGGCAAACCTTGACTGTAAGAACATCCATGCAATCCTTGTCTCTGAGTCATGGCTGAAGCCGTGCCTCCCGTCCACTTCCTACTCTTTACCCGGATACCAACTAATTAGAAATGATCGCACAGGCTGCGGTGGTGGCGGTGTTGCCATATATCTCCGAGCTAACATTCCTTTTAAAGTTATTAATATGTCATCACAGCCACCACCGCCGAATGCTGGCGAGCATCTCTTCTTAGAGGTTAACCTTAACCATTCAAAGATACTCCTTGGTGTCTACTACTGTCCCTCTTTACGTATAGACTATTTTTCTTCCTTTGAAAGTCTCCTGGTGAACCTTATTCATTCTTACAGTCACATTATTATAATGGGGGATTTTAACACTTGCCTTCTCAAACGCGATTCGCGGTCTTCTTCACTCCAATCCATCTCACATTCCTGTAATTTGTCTCTTCTTCCCCTGACTGCCACTCACCACTTTCCTAACTGTACTCCTTCGTTACTAGATCTCATACTTGTTTCTTCTGCTCAACATGTCGCTAAGCATGGACAATGTACCGCTGACGCGTTCTCGTATCATGACCTTAACTTTCTTTCCTATAAAATTCGCCCTCCTAAGGCGAAACATAAGTTCCTCCACCAGCGAAGTTTTGGTAGTATAAACCTTGAGAATCTCCGTGAGGACGCGTGCAGCATTGACTGGTCGGATCTTATTGCCGCTGAGTCGATGGACGTAAAAGTTAATTTACTCAATTTCAAACTTCTCCAACTGTATGATGCCCATGCACCTGTTCGGCCTGTGAAAATTAAGCACCTGCCTGCTCCTTGGCTAACAGACGACATAAAGGATATGTTAAAGAGGAAAGCAGCGGCGAAATCTAGGTACAGAAGCAAACCAAATGTTATAAATTTAGAAAAATATGTTGCAATCCGCAATCGCAGCAATTTGGTGTGTAGGGATGCTCAACGCCGTCATATTCATAAGTCCGTTGAAAACGGTGATCCAGCTAAAGTCTGGAAATTTCTCAGATCTATGGGAGTCGGGAAGTCGCGCCAAGATTCTATTCCTAAGGATATAGATCTTGAATTACTCAATCAACACTTTTCCACTTCTTCCAACTTCAATAGTACTGTCAAAGCAAAAACCTTAAATGATCTTTCATCTCTTCCTGCTCCCGAATATTCACCATTTGTCTTTAATCAATTTTCGGATTGTGATGTTAAGAAGAGTATAGAATCTATCACCTCTAATGCTGTTGGTACTGACAGTATCAGTCGCAAGATGATACTCCATGTTCTTGACGAAATTCTGCCTGTCATCACCCATATCCTTAATTATTCCATATCCTGTGGTATTTTTCCGTCTTCTTGGAAAGAAGCACAAATTACCCCTCTTCCGAAAAAGTGTAATCCTGTTTCCCCATCTGAATTCCGTCCTATCTCCATACTACCGTTTCTCTCCAAAGTCCTAGAGCGTCTTATCCATAGCCAACTGAGTACTTTCCTTTGCAAAAATCGCCTCCTTAATCCTTTCCAATCCGGGTTTCGTCCAGGACATAGCACTACTACAGCTCTCGTTAGTATTACTGACGACATTAGACTTGGTATGGAAAACGGAAATCTGACGGTCCTTGCCTTGTTGGACTTCAGCAACGCCTTTAATACCGTCGATTTTGACATCTTACTTGGCATATTAAGCTCTCTTAGCATATCTCCAACGGCAATTGATTGGTTTCGTAGTTACCTGTGTGGCCGTCGACAACGTACTTGCATTGAAGGTTCGTCTTCATCGTGGTGCAATACCTCTGCTGGCGTACCGCAGGGGGGCGTTCTCTCTCCTCTTCTTTTCGCTATATTTATAAACTCTATTTCTGATAAACTTCTCTCATCCTACCACCTTTACGCTGACGATCTCCAAATATATTCGCAAGCTCCGCCACATGAACTATCCGAGGCAGTTAACATGATCAACAAAGATTTAGCTCGTATATCTGAGTGGAGTGTGGCCCATGGTCTGAAGGTCAATCCTCTGAAGACCCAAGTCATTGTTGTCGGCAGCCCTAGGTTGCGGTCAAAAATAGACTGGACGCGGCTCCCACCAATTGATTTTGATAGCTCAACGATTTCGTACAGCGACTCAGTGAAGGACCTTGGTGTTATCATCGATAAAGACTTTTCGTGGGGTCCTCAGGTGCAGGAAGTGAGCCGCAAGTTGTTTGCGTCTGCGGGGTCTTTACGAAGGCTGCGCAATTTTCTTCCAACTGCTACCAAAACTGCGCTCGCCCAATCCCTCCTTCTCCCAATCCTTGATTATGCCGATGTCAGTTATCTTCATCTAACCGAAGTGCAGCTAAATAAGCTTGAGCGGCTTCAAAATTTTTGTATTAGATTCATATTTGGATTGCGCAAATATGATCATATTTCTGAATTTCGTATTAAGCTCAAGTGGCTGCCAATCCGCCTTCGTCGGAATACTCATATTTTATCGTTGCTTTACAGTGTCCTGTTTATCCCTACAACCCCCTCTTATCTCAAAGAACGTTTTAAGTTCATTCATGACACACATTCTAGACACTTGAGATCATCGGAGAATTTGACCCTCTTAATGCCTTCGCATTCTACAAAATTCTGTGATAAGTCGTTTGCGATCCAAGCGGTGCGTTTGTGGAATGCGTTGCCATCACTAATTTCTTTTAAAAATCTAGTTAAAAACCATTTCCTTTCTCTCTAATACTATACTGATTCTACGTATTTTAATTTCTTCCACCAACCCTACTTTACTCTTTTTTTCTACCCTTTTTACTAATTAAATTGTGTAACTTATTATAATATGTATGTATATATGTAGGTATTTATAATTGATTATTGTGTTTTATATAGTTAGCAGTACACCACAGACTACCCCGTGTATTATTTTTAGCTCTTATCCATCCTAAGGTTGTCTGGAAGATATCGCTTTCAGCGATAAGACCGCCTTAATTGTACCCACAAACTGAAGTTTTTGTATAAGCTGTATTACTTTTTGGTGTACAATAAAGTCTATTCTATTCTATTCTATTCTAATGTAATATATTTTAGTTCATCAGATTTTCATCAGATTTTCATACAAAAATAAAAGTATTTAAATTGAAGATTCTAAATATTACGAAGTCTATGCGAAGCAAGCGATAGTACAATAGCGGAGGGGAGCGGGGATCGGGCAGTGGGGGGTTACTTTAAAATAAACAATTGGGATAACTATAATAATCATTCCAGCGAGGTGCAAACTTTGTTCGTGGAGTTGTAGGTAGGCATAGCAAAATACAGAGTTGAGATGTGTTAGACAGAACAACAAAATTTTGAAGGTTTCGTTTTTGGTAAATGAATTATGGTTGTCAAACGTGTGAAACAAGTGTTTAAAGAAAATCTTTTTTTCATAGCAAGCTTTTATAGCACAGTGTATTTGTATAATTAATACTCGTCAAGACGAATCAAACGAGCCCAAACTCGATGGGGTTGTGTCGTTTAACTACCGAGCTCCTACGGCCACCTTCCGGATCCATCATCAGATCAGCTCCATGTCATAATAATTTGGTATTGTCATCTGATTTACACTTGCATGCAAAATTTCAGCACAATCGGTAACCGGGAAGTGGATCAAATTTAGTTTGCAAGATTTGATGACAGACAAACATCGGGACAGGTGAAACTAAATAAAAGCTTGTATAAAAAAGTCATAGAACAAAAGTTGTTGTTTATGATGTTAGTAATGCAGTCCTTTTTTTATGGTGGGAAAAATCATGCATTGACATCCCCCGCCCTTGGGCGGAGCGGGAGATAGTGTCAGACTCTTACTGACAAAAAGACCCACCCCGTTCCTTCTAGCCTTCATACCGGGGCTCGAGTAATGCAGTCCTGCAAAGTTGTAAGTGTTTTACAAGTAAACCTGTATACACTCCATGGAGCAGTATTGTACTGCTCTCATCTTTGCTATGGATCTGTCAAATACCAGCTTCAGGTGCTGGAGTCGATTGAGAAGCGAGCCAAAAAGATCATCGCACCCGTCGAAAGGAAGCTTCAAAGTCTTGAGCATCGACACCGAGTTGCCTTTTTGCCTTTCGTACTGGGGTCGAATCATCCTTTCAGAAGCAGCTCCTTGGCCCCAGTAGGTTTCGACACTGTTGGGCCCTTCGATTTGCTGACAACTCCTTGAGGCGCACGTGGAACAATACACGCTGTCGAAGTCTTAGGCTCAGTCCGGACGGTTTTCGGACGGTCGGACGGCGAGCTACCCATTGCTCGCTATTCGCAAGCCCATGCCTACGGTGACCAATAATCGGGATCGGAATCCCGGCGGCGGCTGGGGCGTGAGGGCCGTTGCCTCACGCGTGCGGCCTCCTCCTTTGCAAGCATTATTGCTTCGCACAAGGAGGCGACCGCCTGCCACTCCTCCTCGCTCCGGACCGTGGTACAGACCAAGGCCGGGGCGAGAGATCATTGCCGCCGATAGCCCCCATGAGGACACGGCGGTGCACTGTCCAAGAGGGGCATACCTCTACAGTATGCTCCACCGTGTCCACCGTCAGTAAATATAGCCTAACTTCGAATGTCAACCATCCTCACGACGGCTGACATTTCATTTAGTATTTCAGGTGATACTGGAGAAAATTGGGTCATTCCAATATAAATATAGAAGTAGTTTAATAAATTATTAGTATGGCATGAAGATTGAAAGCCTCTGGTTAAGATTACATTATTACTGGTTTATTTATCTGCACTATTATTATAAAGAGGTAAAGATTGTTTTTTTTTATTATTTTTTTTAGTTTGTAGAAGATAATCTCTGAAAGTACGATGGTAGTATAGTAAGTAGTCCGATTAAATTTTTTTTTACCGATCGCGATAGAACGCTGCTTTATTCCTGAATGCAATAGGCCATATTTTATGTACGCGGGCGATGCTGTGGGAAAATTGAACTTCCACGGACTCGAGGGCGCGCACTGTTCCCACGCGCCTCTAGGAGTTGTCAGCAACAGAAGGGACCCAGCTGGGTCGAAGCCTACTGGGGCCAGGGTTATCCGAAAGGGAGCTCGAGCCCCGGTATGAACGCTAGAAGGAACGGGGTGGGTCTTTTAGTCAGTAAGAGTCTGACACTACCTCCCGCTCCGCCCGAGAGCTTGGGTTGTCATTGGATGATTTTTCCCACCATAAAAAAATTACTTCCAGGGATTACCTCCTACAAAAAAAAACATAAAACACAAACTTTACCTCTTTATAATATTAGTTTAGATTTATTGTTGCACACTTATCACGCGTAAGTGTGTGTTGCTGTTATCTGAATATTATCTTTCAAATGACTAAAATCCGCGTGGGTGTCTACTTTACTTATACTAATCAATCAAACAAACATTCAGATAGGTATGCTTAACTCCATTTTCACATGATTTAAATTAGTAGTTCGCTCGTACGTACAGATGCCACCGGAAGAAAGGGAGAGTCCCCTTTCTTTTTACAAAAACAACAAATTTTTATCTTATCAGTTCATCCGTGAGAATAATCTGCTGTGTCGTTTTCTAGTGTCAGCATTACAAGTGATACAGGTATAACAGTGCATACCATAATGACTGCCAGGATTTATCCTTACCGAGAGGTTGGTGTCGTGATAAAAATATTTATTTATTTATTTAAACTTCATGTACAGTAGTGGTACATAGGCGGACTTAATGCAACAAGGCATTCTCTCCCAGTCAACCTTTGGGTTAAAAATAGATCACTGTGGTAGGTTTGCACAATAAACAAATAACAAATTATGAAAACGGAAAAAAAAACATACTTAATAAGTTATTTATATATAATATATAATGAAATACATAAATATGCTAAAATAATAAATAATATAAAAAATATCAAATCTTAAAGAGAACTTAATAACAATTCTGATTCTTCGATACGAAGAACAAACTAAGGTTAAGAGGACTTCAAGTAGTAGTTCCGAATTTTACGTTTGAAGGAAAATTTACTTTCGGCTTTTTTGATGTCTAGGGGAAGTAAATTCCAAAGTTTTATGGTGGAAACAGCGTAAGAATTGGACATAAAACCAGTACGGTGAGAAGGAATCTGAAGAAGCACGTTTTTGGATGCACGAAGGTTAATAACCTATAAATAATATAATAATCTTTACTTCAGGCGGCATATACCCATAGAAATCTTAACCTAGAACATTTTAGTGTGTACGGTGGAGGTGTGTCTCGCTTGGGCACAGAATACCACCGTGTCCTCGTGAGGGCGTGAGGCGGCAACGACCTCTCACGCCAGGCCCATGTACAGGCCATGGTCCGGAGTGAGGAGGAATGGCAAGCGGTCGCCTTCCTTTTCGAAGCGGTAATACTAGCGAAGGAGATGGCTGCATGTTTGGTGTGAAAGTGTACCTCAGGGCTCTGTAACGAAGGCAAAGAAGGAACGGGAGAGCGTTTTAATCAGTAAAAGTCTGACACTATCTCCCGCTCCGCCCAAGAGCGGGGGATGTCATTAGATGATTTTCCCACCGCGAAAAAAAAAAGAAGCTACTGGGTCCATGGGTGGTGTGAAAGTGTACCCCAGGGCGAAGGCAAAGAAGTAACGGGAGTGAGTTTAATCAGTAAAAGTCTGACACTATCTCCCGCTCCGCCCAAGAGCGGGGGATGTCATTAGATGATTTTCCTAAAGCAAAAAAAAAAACTTACTGGGTCCATGCGTGCTGTGAAAGTGCAACCCGAGAGAAATAATTTGACAAATTCCCACATAAAAAAGTAGTACTAAGTCACAACCAAAAAGACAGCATCCTAAAATGAAAAAAAATACTTCGTTTTTTGACGCCATATAAAACTTTAAAGACTACGTCACAAAAAGAGGCGCGGTCCACACGTAAAATCTTGTACTCGTGCCAAATGATCTCTTGGGTACAACCCAAGCACAGAATATGATCGCGTTCAGTGCCAACCATTTACCGCCATTAACGAGCACTGAATTAACTGCCTCTGTTAATTATGAGGCGATATTCCTTAGTACGGAATGGGGGATTTTAACCTAAGCTCATTAACATCCCTGTCATTATTTTTTAGGGTTCCCTACCTCGAAAGGAAGAAACGGAACCCTTATAGGATCACTTTGTTGTCCGTCCGTCCATCCGTCAGTCTGTCTGTCTGTCTGTCAAGACCCTTTGTCTCGAGAACGCGTGGATGTATCGAGTTAAAATTAAAACCATATTCTCAAGTCTGTGGTCCCTTTAAGCAATGAAAAAATCAAACTTCTAAGTTAACGAATAAAAAAAATACGGCCGTTTATGTCGCAAAAAACGCATATTTCGATATTCTCAAATATTTTAATTCATAGGGTATTTCCCGTTAACCCACAATCCTGAAAATTGGTCTTATAGTACAGGTCTAGGATAAATCTGAAAACAGTAAATTTGTTGTTATCCACAAAACAAACATGCTTTTATGCAATTCGGAAAAATCTTCGAGACTCCATTCGGGAATTGTAGTTTGCACGGAACTCTCAGTGCGCGAGTCCGACTCGCACTTGCCCAGTTTTTTTTAATCGTTGATCCAACACTAGGAATTAATCTTGTGTCGTGAGTTTTTTTTTCGGTGGGAAATCATTCAATGACTTCTCCCGCTTTAGGGCGGGTTTTTTAGTTAGTAAAATTCTGACAGACCCTGTCAGAATTTTACTAACTAAAAAACCCACACCTATGATCCTTTTTTACCTTGCACTCCAAGACCCTGGGTTTCCCTTTGGGAAGCGAGCCCATGGCCCCAGTAGTTGGTTCTGCTGGGTACCTACGGCACTGCTGACTACTCTTTGGCGTGGAACAGTACGCGCCGTAGACGACTCGGATTCGGTTGGGACAGTTACCGAACTACTGGACGGTGAGCTACACATTGCTCGCTATCCGCCCACGCCTACGGTGACTGGTAATCGGGGTCGGGATCCCGGCGGCTGGGGCATGAGGAAGGCGTTCCCTCTCGCTTGCGGTCGTTTCCTTCGTTAGCATTACTGCGTCGCAGGAGGAGGCGACCGCCTGCCATTCCTCCTCACTCCACAATATGGCCTGTACCACAGAACAAGTGAAAGTGGTTAGAATGGCCTTGTGGCAACGCTCATAGTTCAACTACCAATAGCAAATTTACGATCTAAGTGCGGCACTCGTAGTACAAATCGGAAAGTATTTCCTTTCTAATCTCTTTCATCTTTTCTGTGGCCTGTTCCAGGGCGCCAAGATGCCGTCGACTTTAGATGGTTGCGACCATTTACATATAGATATAGTATTCCCGTTTATTCACCGAACAAACACTCTTTCGCTTGAAATTAAGATATAAATACTCAACAAATGTTCCGGTAGGCAACTGAGTTTATCTTGTAAAAGAAAACAACCGTGAAGGCACTTAATTATAAATTAATTAGTTTATCAATCATAAGCAGCGTCCGGCTGACGTAAAGATAGCAATCAGGTGTTATCCGTCAATCAATCAACATGCGAGCTGGAGCATATCTGTAATTAATTATAGTGAGATGAGTCTCCTACTTATTGCTTCGTTCTTGGCAATTGTGGCCAGAATGAGGAAGTTTTCGATTCTTTTTTCAGTCTATCCAAATTGCTACAATTCCTCCTCCTCCTCCTCGCGCATTCCTTTGCATTCCTTATTACTGAGGGTCGTGAAGTTCTCGCTGGATTAGCTTCTTATTGATGGAATCTCGCCATCTGTGACGGATCTTAGCGTCATGAAGTGTGACGTGCAATTGGGTGTCCAGTGTGGAGCGGACCTGCTCTGCCCATCTAATTGGGCTGCGGCCTCTTGGTCGTTACAATTACCTGTTGCTAAAATTCTAAATTCGTAAACTATAAGTAGGTGGTCGCTCATAATGGGGGGCCTATTATGAAGAAGGATTAAAGCTGTTACCGAAAGGGATATGTTAGGGGTTTCATTGCCTGATCGAATCAAAAATAAAGATATCCGCAGGAGAACTAAGGTTGCCGACATAGCACGAAAAATTGCAAAACTTAAGTGGCAATGGTCAGGGCACATTGCTCGGAGAACAGATGACCGTTGGGGCCGAAAGGTTCTGGAGTGGCGACCGCGTACCGAAAGACGCAGCGGTGGTAGGCCTCCTACAAGGTGGACCGATGACCGAGTGAAGGGGTCAGGAAACCGACGGGTGCAAATAGCACAGGATCGTTCATTGTTGTGACACTTGGGGGAGGCCTATGTCCAACCGTGGACTTATATCGGCTGAAATGATAATGAAACTAAGTACATATAATTATACATGTTTATTTATATAGTACTCCAACGACTTATTCACTAATAACATTTTACAAAAAATAACTAGCATATAATACCAATTATGGCGGTGAACTTGTCACTTAAAGAAGTACACAGCTTACACATAAATAAAAAAATACTTACAATTAATGAGATCTATCATTTATAAGAGTGCTATTATAAGGAATTAATTATTGTTTTATATTACAAATTGAATTTAAAAAAAATTAAATTGAAAAATTTAAAATTAAATTTTAACTTATAATTGTGATGTCTTTAATTTGCATCGAATTTAAAATCTATCTTTAAGGCCAGTTTCTACTCATTTTGGACTGTTTTTAACCTCTGGAAATCCACAAATATAAAGAGAACACCACGAAAAATTATTTTATTAAAATCAATTTTAATAAAATCAATAATTAAAAAACTAAATCTAATAGTTATTAACTGAACACATACTTACAAAAATCAAGTGTAACTGTCTCCTAACCTATATTAAAGTAAACCTAAACTAATGAACACTCCCTCCACAGGCAACAACCGCATTAGGGGATGTAATAGCAGCCAAGGAGCCGGAGATAGTCAGCACGGAGTACCGGAACCAGTTCGCGTGGCCCAAGGACACCACCGATGCTCCCAGGAAGAGCATCTCCATGGGAGCTCTCAAGAAGGCTGCTGTGGCTGAAGGTAAGACGGGTTCTTTAACGACTTTTTCACGATGGTCCAGAAAGAAACTAGTTAATTCAAAGGGTTAAAACTGAAATTTTGTAACCGACTTCAAAACGCGACTTAAGTATAGCTCTAAAGGCTCTATTACTTTAGATTCAGGTGTTACAGCACATACAGCGACCCTATATTACCATCACTCTTACGTCAAGTCTCAGACAAACCCACAATATTAATTTACTAACAAATTTTCCTTCCTAAACTTTTAGTTCCTATAATAATTGCACGTTTTCAAACTCCTTCCCTAGCAGCCCTAGCATCTCCTGAGTTATTCAGATTAGTTCCACAACTCTGAACAATGGCTGTAAGCAGAGGCGTAGCCTGGATTAATTTGGATGTGGGCGAGGCGTATCAGCGAGGCCTTCTTTCATAAATTCGAAATCGAGACGACTACATGCGCAATCTAGCGTTAGACTACATCGTCGCTCACCATTAGGTGCATTTGCCCACTATTTGGGCAAATGCGAGCCTATAAATTATAATTTATAGGCTTTGATAGGCTTTGAGTTTTTGACATATCAAAGGCTCAATCGACTGCCAAAGAATTTGGGATCTTAGCAAGGGTGAGACGGTACTTCACGCTGGAACAGCTGCTCAATCTTTATCAAGCCCAAGTTCGATTGTGTATGAAGTACTGTTCTCATCTTTGGGATGGGTCTGCCAAATGCCAATGCCAAAAAAAAACCAGCTTGATGTGCTGGAGTTGATTAAGAGGCGAGCCAAGAGAATCATCGTCATCATTACTTGTAGAGTCGAAGCTAAAAAGCCTTGAGCATCGCCGCCGAGTTGCCAGTCTGTCGGTTTTCCATCGTTTACATTTCGGGGAGTGTGCACTGGAATTGCACTATCTAATTCTGCCAAGTCCGGTCCAGCATCGAACTACAAAATGTACGGAGTTGCGCCACCGGTAGGTATATGGTAGACATCACACCCATACGTGATACGCACAAAGCGTTTTCGGAACACATTAATTGTACAACCAAGGAGTAGAATTCCCTGCCGGAGTCTGTGTTTCCTGATAGCTACAACTTGGGGGCCTTTAAGTCAAGAGTGAATAGGGTACTTGCAAGCGTGCTCTATCGTCAACCAAATCATCGCTTACCATCACGTGAGATGGTGTCAAACGCGAGCCTATCGATAAAAAAAAATCCCTCGTTGTTAAACAGCACTCGCGCACGTGAGGCCCCTTTGCGTGCAAGGTCGTGATGGGCCAGGCAAACTTTGCCCGCCCACATCTACGCTACTGGCTGTAGGAAAATGCATTATTTATTAGTCGAAGCTCGTCCCCATAAAATATTTGGGTATTATTCAAATTAGTCAGACTGCTTCTGAGAATTGTACTTGAGCATAAAATAAATAGCAATAGAGATGGTCCTGCTATATTATTGCTATTAAACTGAATGGCGGTGATGAAATATAGTTGGTGCTTCAGAAATGTAAGCGAAATAGTGTAGATTTTTTTTGAAGTGGGAAATCATCCAGTTAACTCTCGCTCTAGGACGGAGCAGGAGGGCTTGTCAGACTTCTACTGACTAATACCTATGTTCCTTCTCTGTCCTTGCGTTCCAGGACCAAGACTTTTCCTCAAGGAAATTAAACCATGGCTCCAAATCACCATAATTTTAGCCGAAAGACATCCACTTTATGACTGGCCTGTTGGTCTAGTGATTAGTGACCCTGACTGATATGCTGGAGGTCGTGGGTTCGATTCCCACCCAGGACAAATGTTTGTGTGATGAGCATAATCATTTGTTCTGTGTCTGGGTGTAATTTATCTAAAATATGTATGTATTTAGAAATATATAAGTATGTTTATCAGTTGTCTAGTACTCACAACACAAGCTCTGCTTAGCTTGAGACTAGACGGCGTTGTGTGATAGTAAAAAAAGAAAATTTTTTGGTCATATCGGGCCTATGAATGTGTCTAGCATCAAACGGTTTCCCGCGACTCTCAAGGCCTTCCAACGCTGCATCTTCCGGTACACGGTCACTACTCCAGAACCTTTCGTCCCCATCGACCATGCTTTCCACGGGCAAAGTACCCTGCCCACTGCCACTTAAGTTTGGCGATTCTTCTTGCTATGTCGTTAACCTTGGTTTTCCTGCAGATCACTCATTTCTGATTCGATTACGCAAGGAAGCTAAAGCTTATAGAGTTATAGATTATAATTATATCCTTCTATAAGCTCTATAAGCCATTTCTATAGCTCTTTGGGTGATTTTGAGCCTTCTAAAAAGGCCTATTGTGAGCGACCACGTTTCAGTTTTTACACCTCATCACTATTCACTCTTGACTTAAAGACCACCAGGTCGAAATTAGATATTGTTTGCATAAAATCCTTTTTTAGAGCTGAAGCAGGACCCTGAAGGCAGGGCATTGAGGAGTTGAGGAGCTTATTAATAGAGAAGGTGAATGAAACAATATACATAGCCTGTTTTATTTATACCTTCAACGATAGATTAAATAATACTCGTAATATTGCTAAAAGGGTAGTGTCCAGGGTCAAAATAAATTACATTTTATGCAGTACGTATTTTAGATTATAAAACGTCAGCTGAGCGAACTCAATGACCTGTAGGCAGTTTGTGCACAACGCCGACTATTACTTACAGGTCATTGAACTCGCTCAGCTGACGTTTTCTTAAAGAAATTAATTTCGTACATGCGTAAATTAATACGAGTTTTGAAAAAAAGGTACTTTATTTTTTAATTTTATCTTTACAAATCGATAGTGTTTCTTACCGGATCGACCCTCCACGGGATTAAAACGATTAAAATTTAATGGTGTATATTGTAATGGCGGTTATATCATTGACTAGACTGTCGACTACCTTTGCTCAGAGTACCTAAAGTTTTTTGGCCACATTGCCAGGAAAAATGGCTACAACCTTAAACGGCTCATCATAACTGGCATGGTTGATGGCAAACGACGAAGAGGCCGCAGCCCAATAAGATGGGTAGATCAGGTCACACTGGGCACCCAATTGCACGTCGCAGTTCATAGCGCCAAGAACCGACACAAATGGCGAGATACCATCAATAAAAAGCTAATCCAGCGGGAACGAAAAGTGAATGAAAAGAAAGTGATGTAAGTGTAAGGAAGTAATGTGGAATACAACTCGAGGAAGAGGATTATTATCATTGACAGCGATAACTACATTCTTACTTTACAAAAAGGAGTGGAATTCCTTGCCAAAGTCTGTGTTTCCTGATGGCTACAACCCGGAAATCTTCAAGTCAAGAGTGAATAGGTTGCTTCTAGGTAAGCGCGTCCTATCGTCGACCGCATCGTCGCTTACAATCAGGTGAGATAGCGGTCAAGCGCGAACCTATCAATAATACCAAAAAAAAACTTAAAAATAATTACATAGCAACTTTACATTCATAAGAAATCAAGCACTCAAGTCAT
This sequence comes from Mythimna albipuncta, assembly GCA_929112965.1. Taxonomy (NCBI): domain Eukaryota; kingdom Metazoa; phylum Arthropoda; class Insecta; order Lepidoptera; family Noctuidae; genus Mythimna; species Mythimna albipuncta. The sequence goes on along the minus strand of OV815983.1, from coordinate 13,774,693 downwards.
CATTTCTTCAGCAAACAGCCTCACCATTAGAAAAAACCTACCAAACTCAAATAATAGATTACAAATTCTAACACGCCGTGAAATAAGTTGACAAAAAGTAACGTTCTATTTTTTTGACTCGACGAGTTCCGTTTACAAATGGAGTTCAATGTCAAAGACCCGAGATAATGCAACTCTTGCGCCACTTTTAAGAGATATTATTTCAACGATGTCATTCAGACGAGATTTTACTAGTGTTCGACCGAAAATTCGGTTTCGGTCGAGTTTCGGTGGCAAACTTGACGAAACTAAGACCGAAACCGATCACAGCGCAAGAACTCCCGAGTGCAGAAATGGCAATCAGGAGTTCTTGCGCTGTGATCGGTCATATTCAGCGCGTTAAATTCCTCTTTTGCCTAATCATGTCGTGATCGTAACTGGCTTGTGTTTACAGTTCGTTTTATGTACTCCCAAACTAAAAATGAATGCAGTAAAATTCATGATAGTCAATGAATATATGTAAATACCTAAATTTAAATCGCATTAATAAAAAATAGGGACTGACTGATTATAATAAGGCGATTATGACACTGCCACAGCTTTTTCATAGTCCGTGATAACGCTCCTACGCGCGTAGGTGCGTCTTGTAAATTCACTCAGGCACGCGCTCATTTCATACAAAATCACGCACGGTAAGAGACTCAGTGTGGCATACCATGCGTGTCGCCCCGCAACCACGCGCGTGTGTGCGTGTTTCTCCGCATGTAAGAGCGTGATCTGCATGAATGCGGGTGGATATAGTTTCAGTGTGTTGGACTGTGCGTGTTTTTAATGGAGATACTTACAAGCAACGTTAAAGGACCTATTACACTGCGCTGAATATCGCGTGCGATATTCCGACTCGTACTATTTTTCATTCATAAAAAGACATTCTAACCCCTACACTGCGCGATACGTCGAATCATCATAGACTAGATACGTAGAACCATAGACAAAACGAGTCTGAATAAGACACGCATTCACGCACTACGCTGCAGGGTGCGTGGTAGTGTGATAACCGCCTTACATTTTCTTTATTTTTCCCTCAAAACATGATCCTTGTAAGGAAGTTTCGGTTCGGTTTCGGTTTCGAAACTGAGACTGTTGCCGAAATTCGGTTTCGGTTGGAAAATCAGTTTCGGTCGGACACTAGATTTTACATTTGCAATGTAGGTACAGACAGATTTGTAGGTCAGTTTGGTTTTATAAAAGGCTTTTAAGTCGAGACGAAATTGTATAAGTTCTTGTAATGAGATTCTCGTTGAGTATTCGTAGTCAAATGAAGTTAGTTTTATGGTTATCATGACTTCTATAGAACTTTAACAATGATACCAACAGGTTTGTTGACTCATTTTTATTTTTATTTTTTGTATAAAAAAGTATCTTTATCTAAAATCAAATATCGTTATATATATAATCTTGGCTGTAATTACAGAAATTTTTGGATATAAATTTAAATGGTTCTCTGGACGATTTGATAATACAACTATACCTGTTAAATGACACTGCAATCAAATTCTCATTCATTTTATTCTGAGAAAAAGCTAGCTGACGGATGAAGCAATGTCTGTTGGGCCGCTAGTACGTGGATAAAAAATTTAAAATTCGTTTAACATTAAGAAAGTTAGACCTTTCAAAATCTGATGAAAGAGAAAACTGTTAAATAACAGAACATAACGAAATTTAAACTGACATTGATGTCACGTATACTCATACTTATTCTAGATTGTGAGATATAGCCACTACGATTAAACTCTTCCTCATACCAATATTTAAAATGCTAATTGCTGCTTCATTTATAACCAGTTTTTTCTATTTTGTGTTACCTTTGTATTTCTTTCTCTGTCCAAATACGAAGTGCTCTGGTCAAATTATGAGGACTCATTGATACGTTTGGTGGTGCAAGAAAAGTCGAAGGCAAAAGATCTTATGGACGCAGTCCAAAACGGTGGACGAACGGGGACTTATTAATACTCCCAAGCCACCAAACACAGAGCTGCATGGCATCGTATCGCGAGAGAGGCGGTGGTGCGGGACTCGACAGAGACATGACCACGACCACTGTCAAGAAGAACGACTGAGAAGAGAGAGATGATATATAAAATACACAACAAGATAATACCCTAGTTAATGTCTACAGTATTATCATGTTGAGCCTATTATGATAATAAAAGAGATAAACCGGCTTCATCCTAAAAACATACTTATACGTAAGCTCTTCCGCATGTCACAACGAAATTGGGCAAAGGAAACCACTGACCAGATCCCGAACAGCAGGAGCCGGCGACGAAAATGACATGCCGATTAGGATTCCTACCTAAAGGATTGACCAGGAATAGCTAACTACAAAGAAGAGTGGAAATAAGGCCTGGCAGTGGAACACAACAGGCTCAAATAATAACAATAATATACGTAAGATGACTTTGAACTTTGAAGACATTAGAAATAGTAGTAAAACTTATTGTTCAAGCTACAGTATAGGTAGTCACTCATAAAAGCAGGTCAAACGAAACAAAACATAAAACAGACACTCAAAGTAAACAAAAACTACTATATTATTAAGGAGAACGGAGCCTGAGTGGTCATATTCTTGCTTGACTTTTAGTAGTCTCTAACCACTATGTTTAAGCTTAAGTACTATTGTTACATAAGCACTATTGTTGGTGATATGAACAATTAGAATTAGGAGAATTTCGAGGCAGTAAATTGACTAAGTCAGACCGCCTTCCTACACTGTTGACACCTCTACGTTCCGGACTAAGCATTTCACCTCATCGTTTATACCACGTACATCGAAGGACTGGAACAATTTGCCTGCTGCGGTCTTCTCGACCGATTAGGTTATTAGGTGGCTCTTAATAAACTAGTGCGTTTCATCATCATAGATTGCATCACTGCTTACCATCAAGTGTGATCGCAGTCAAGCACTAGTCTAAATAATTAAAAAAAAATTTGAATGTCAGATTTCCGCGAATACCATTTTATTGACTTAATTACTCTCCCATACAATAAAAACAAAATAAACTTAAAAAAATTTAGTCAGCGCCATCTAGCGATAATACAGCCACGATTGGCGGTATTGTAAACTCTCAAAGAAAGATGAACACAAAACGACAAACTACAAACAAACAACAGTCTCTGTACCCAATAAAATGTACAAATAATAAGAACTAAACGAGGACGTAACAAAGCTGTACAATTTTAATTGTAACAATATTCCTCTTTGAATACCAATTCAAGTGTACTGAAATGAATATTAAACAATTAACACTTTGTAAAGTGATATAACAAGTTTTATTCAGTTGTACAACCCAGTTCCTTTACGAGCACTTTGTTCTGAAACTTGGGAGCCACATAAAGTATCTTGTACAAGTAAATTGGTCATATAGCTTTGGGATCACAAGTTTCTGTAGTTCAGTTATTTGGTAGGTATTTCTAAGATGACAACTTATAACGTTATGAAAGTTTGTTATTGCGGAAAATGTCTTGTTTACTTTTATGTTCTTGACTTTGGTGGTCCTCATTAGAGTGTGTCTAATAAGTTAAACGACTTGGGTAATTATTAGGATTTAATGAAATCTGATGTAGTCAACACGGGTTCAATACTTGAGTATTGTTGGTTGATTAAGAGATAGAGATCATAGTTTACTAACAGAACAACCTTATAAAAAGTATCGAATATAATTAGTATTTTTTAAATGATTAAATATTACACAAAATTTCCAAGTCGGTTGACTTATTAGACAGACTATAGTCAAATAGATGTTCAAGGTCAAATATTAGATCTTACTTCTTTACCTGAATCTTTTTTGTTTCATTTTTATTGCATAGATGTGGCGTTTGAGCTCATGAGCAATGATGCAGTCAATTATGGCACACAATCGTAAGCATGTCATAGTAGACGATTCTTAAACATGTCTTTGTGTGAATAAGTATTTCTTTATGTGTATATGTCATGGCCAGACTTTAGAAATCGATCACTTTATGATATTTCCAGCTAAAACTGGCCAGATCGTTAAAGCGTTAAATTTTCATAAAAATTGGTGTCATAGAAATCTTACATCAATGGTATTGCTAACACGACATTACGACCAGGACATATACATTTTTAATAATGACTTTTTTACCTTATGTTTGTTTTTTTATTGTTATGTCCCATAGTAAGCTTTTCATCCGAAACTTTTCAGGTTTAGTAGAAGCGGAACCGCTCATGAATCACGTGGACGGTGATCATGATGACCACAAGCGGTACATCGAAGACTATCTCTGGAACGGACAGAAGCCTGGAGTCCAGAGGTAGGTGTCCAACTAGTTCCTCTATTATTACATCTTGTATAGACTCGTCTACTGTTGGTCGTTGGTTTATCTCGATGACGTCACGATTTTGGCAAAACTTTTCGAAAGGAGTTGTAACTTTCCAAGTTTAGATTCAATTTAACTGTTAATTCAGAGTTTGTTAATCCTCACAAGCTGTTTCATTTTCCTGTTCAAAGTTATCTAAAATAAACCAACTTCAACTAGAGGAATATATTAGTATAACATTAACATTTGAAATGTTTCTACAGAATTTACAACTACTAAGAAATTCAGTAAAAACATTTCCATTTTTACAAGCTTTAGCTTTTCACATTTCCATAATGACCAAAGCTTCCCCATGTTTTCTAGTCTACTTATAGATTGTTTCATATTTTTATTATATTCCATATTATTATCAGCATGCTTTTTAACTTGACACTCAACAATAAAGTCATTGAGAAACAGTCTATAATCATCTACTATGACGATTTGATCATTGTCACAAAAATGCTTTGCTTTCGCTAAAGCAGCAGCTTCTTAGCAAATTGAGTCATTAACAAGAACCTCGAAATGATTGAGTTTCAAAATAACACCTTCACCAAAAACATTCAAAACACTTAAATCAAATTAATACACATAATAAACTTCGTTAAAATCCGTGAGCATCCGGACATATACACTCAACACAATAGTTTTATCCAATACTATATTATATATCAACCATTAGATCTTGTACATATCTTGTATGTAAAGTGTAAATGAAATAATCCCATAACTTTTTCAGGTGAAGACAATTTTTGATAATTTATTTTTACTAAAATTGCTATAGCTTTCAAATATCTATGTGTTTAGCTTTGTGTAACTGACCTGGTTATGGAGGAAACTTTTTCTATTATATTTTTCATCTTACTAACCACTTTACTAATATGGGCTCTAACATCATCACCTCAATTTAAAATTTTTGCTTCTGTGTTACAACTCTCTTTTATAACAATACTTTCTTCACAAACACTACACCTTACCTTAATAATATACACGAATTCCGTAATAATGGCATTAATAATGTAATGTTCAAGCAATACATTAAAATAAAAAAGTTGTTATATTATAATATATATAATTGTATTTATATAATTATATATCCTTTCATTCTAAGCTTCAAAGTTCAAAACTATTAGCAAGCTATTCGTTTACTGAGACGAAACATTGCTAAATTGTGTCTGCGATTTCAATAAATGAGATTTTGGTTAGAAAAGCTTACCATTTTTCATTATTATAACTGAATAAGCCCAATAATTTGTTCTATTGGTTTCCTTATGCACTGAGACAGACAAGAGTTTCCTTCACGATCGTGTTCTGCCCCAATTTTTTACTCAAAGCCTTTCAAAGCAGAACAAAGTCTAAATTTCGTTTTTGATATTTGCTTAACATAACTCCTCACGGTGGCGGTGTCTAGGCCGAGTAGATTTAGTACAACAACAACTAACATTAGTACGGAATGACAGCTAGATTTTTTAATTACTCAATGTGTCCTGCACTTTTGTCGATGTGAACGTTCATGATAATGTTTTATTAGAACCTGTATGTCGATGTATCACCACACTTGAACACTGGAGTTAGTTTGTGAGAGGGCACAGGGCGGCAGCCCGCACTCTGTCGGTCCTTCTAGACTCTTCTAGGTTTCGACATCCTAACCTCACCATTGCGAGCTTGACAATTATTTGAAGCATGTCTGTACTACTAACCCGGCTCGGCGCGAGTCGTTTCTGTTGCCACATCATCATCACAGACAACAACACCAGGCGTCTAAGACTTAAATGGAATTTTCCAGAAAATCGACGTTCCGTAACGCGCTATCGGCCCTCATATCCAACGGGGAGGATCGTTCCAAAGATAATAGGAAACGTTACAAAAGCGAGTACAAAAAGAAATTTAGACCGTTCTCTCAATACGTGTACGAGGCGTCTAAAGGGACATTTACGAAATGCAGGGGGAAAGGGAAGGCCAATGAGGAGGCGAGCGAGAGGATGCTGGGGGACGCGGGGCAAGGGGTGTCGGGGACGAGCGCGGGGGCGGGTGCGGGGGCGGGTGGGGTAGCGGGTGCGGGGGGCGGAGCGGGCGAGGACAGCGCCGACACGCTGCGCGCGGCCGGCCTGCAGCCGCTCGGCCTGGCCCAGGGCGACTCCTGGTACCGAGAGGTGCTGGACCTGCGCAAGCGCGCCGGCGAGTACAAGGTCTGCGCCTGACATACTAATAATACCTGAGAATAGGTCCCGAAATTAAATGAAACTAAATTCTGTTTGGAACGAAAATGGACACAGAACAGAGAAGTTTTCTAACGAGACGGGAACCGCAGTTCAGGTTTGATGCAAGCAAACGTACGTACACTTAAAGCCTTTTACGGTAACTTAATTTTAACAAAATAAACTAGCTCTTAAAATTTCTCTGTCCTATGCTCCCAAAAAAATCTTTTCTAAATAAAAACTTCTAAACTGAGTATTAAACTGTCCTAGGCAGGTCAATCATTTCAGTTAACATGAAATTCAGACACATTCGTATCAAATGCTTTACCATGATCATGCTTGGTATTCAATATTGGCAATATTTCGACAGTACCGCGGCTGGGGGACAGAAATGGCGCCAGAACACATCACTCAGCTTTACAATAAGCAGATCGAACTCTGGTACCAAGTGTCCCGCCGATCCTCGCTGTCGGCCTTATCACTAGCTTCCACAAATCACAAGTAAGTGATGCACTAAGCGATTGGCTTGTACGGCTCGAAGAACCAGTTCTGAACGAATTGAAAGAGGACAAGGATATTTGAAATTCACAGAACTGGTTAGACTTTTATATTCGGTTTGGGTTTTGATCAGGATGGTAAACTCATAGGTTCTCTCGAGGAGAGGATATTTAACACGTGGTTTAGTATCAGTGTGTATCTAACCATGTGAAGAAGATTTTATAGACCACTAAACGTAGTTCATTGATTCTATATAGCAATAGGCAGGTCTATTGTTTTGTTTTTAAATACAATACGGCTTGATGTAAAAAAATTGGTCCAGAACACTGAAGCTTAAATTATTTGCCAACTCTGGTCCTTCGAGCCGGATGAATCAATCAGCTTTTTTCTAATCATAAGTATATTTAGTGGCAATAAGGCTGATGCAATCAAAGAATGGCTTGTATGGCGGACGGAAGCCAAGGTATAACATGCTAATCGTAGCGTAGTTATCATCAGCCTTTTAGTTTTATTTTATAGAGGTGAGTGGGGAGCACGATCCTTGTCCTAGGGCTGGTAAGTGGAAAGAGGAAGCGCAAAGAAGTTTGGGCCATGAAAAGCCGGCACTCATCCAGAAAACGGGTTATTGCACAAGCAATTGTGAATACACAGCAACTGCTATACTGTTTGAACAAGAAATCTACCAGAGAATAATAACTAAATAGTAGGAAACCATAAACTATACTTCAAAATGTAAATTAATTCCTCTTCTCAATTCAAACTATCTCCTTTTCAGGGCACTGCCACGCGACGAGAAAGATGGAAAGGAGTCCAAGGGACACTCCCCAAAGAAATTCAGGTCATTCAGGTCGGCACCCCACCAGTCGATTCACGCGAAGTTGCAGGAGACGAAGGCGCTGGAACGCTCGCCTCACAAGACCTCGCCCCAGAAGCAGAGGAAGAAGCTGCAGGGACATAGCTTTGATGAAGGTGCTACCCAAGATGGTAAGTGTGACTAACTAATTTGGACATAAAATCAAACTTATTATTGAAATAAAGAAAGATAATATGTTTATTTGACATAGAAGAAAACAAAGAAACTTTTAGAGATTATTATAAAATAAAAACCGAAATAAGTCCGTCATATTGTTTTGGGAATCCATTTTTTGAGCATACAGCTAAGGAGTGGAATTCACTATCGGAATCTGTGTTTCCTGATAGTTACAATCTAGGATTTTTTGAGAGTGAATAGGTTAATTAGAGGCAAGCGCGCTCCATCGTCGACCACACCATCACTTACCATCAGGCGAGATTGTGGTCAAACGTAAGCCTATCAATATTTAAATATATAGGGGAGGTTAAATAGATGGCTACACAAATAATGGTGAATTTGATATATCAATCAAAATCAAAATCAAAGCATTTATTTCAAATAGACCATTTGCAGGCACTTTTGAATAGTCAAATGTTGGTCAGTCCAAGAAAAGTGAAGCTAAATTGCACGTTCCAAAGCGTAGGTCTCTATGGAGAAGAACGTGCAAGAAACTCCATGGACACTCTTTGAAATCATATTATGTGTTACATATAATGCTTAGTTACATATTATTTGTTTCTTCTATCATGTGAGCACAATGTCAATAATGAAATAAAAATGTAAAATAATTAATTAAAAGATAGAAAAGATAGAAACTGAATTAAGCCACTGGCAGCTAAGAGATATCGTCGTACGTCTTTCGTCATCTTATAATAAATATAAGACGATTGATCTGACAGAAAATAGAGATGTATGAAAGGAAGAATCATGTTACACCTACAATAGTTGAAATAAAGACATAAGAAGGATGCCGAAATAAAAACAAGTCATATTTTTATTTACCAAAACCAAAAAGACAAAATAAATAAACATTACATTTACAAAAAAAGCCCTTGTAGATATAAGAATAAATGACGATGAAAGAAAGAAAGATAAAGTATGAAGAATAAAAGTAGATGCCGAATAATTATGGCAACTGGTATGTAGATGTGAATGATGATGCCGGTTATTAATTGTAATTACAAAATGGTATCAAATCTATTTAAATCTAAATCTTCATCATCTTTATGTATTCCAATATATTATAATTCCCATTGCTAATCCTTACAACACTAAAAGTAATGGAAAATACGGCTCTTCTACAAGATACAGCTTGCTTCATTTCAGTGATCAATGAAATTCTTATATTTAATTGTATTATATTAAGAGCCTGTTGTATCCCACTGCAGGGCAGAGAGAGAGCTTTCTACCGCTTCACTACAGAAATAAGTGAAAGAAAGGATGAGAGGCCTTAACTACATCTGGGCATCTGGCCAATCTTTTAGGTTAGAAGATCAACTCGTCATACCATCTCTTTTTGCGCCTACCGCATCGCTGGTACCTGTTGTTTGAGATCTAGTTAGCAGTTTCCCTTGCCCAATGTGGTCTCTGAAACTTCCTACAACAAACTATATTTCCTTTTTATCTATTTTCCCAGGTGCGAAGACAGGAGAGAACGCGGCCTTCAGGTCTCCTCGGCGGCGACCCCGCTCAGCGGACCCGGCGCCCGCCGCAGCGCATATTAAGCTTCTTGCCAACGGGCATGAGCCTCACCCGGCGCCTATCAAGCCTACTGGTAAGATCGCGTGGCTACGTCTGCTTATCGCCTGAACATAGACCTCTACGAACAATAATAGGATCCCTTAACATGAAATAAAATATTCTCGCTAGATAGCACTGAGCTCAACATTTTTAGTTTAATACAAGTCAATTCTGATTTTAAGTGTTATGTAGTATAACTATAGTACTTAAGTCTATCTAGTTGACTACGAGAGTTCGCGCTATCTAGCAAGAACATAACCGTGCTCAGGTCCTTGACTTCCACCTTAAAGCTAGAAGAAAGGATTGCCTTTCGTCCATATTTTTTTTTTTCGAGGTACTGGTATCTTGATGACATACTGATTACTTCACATTATCTTATAGGCCTTTAATGGTTTCTAAAAGATTTCATTTAACTGAAATGGAATTCCATTTAATGACAAAGTTAAGGCAATGATTAATTTGGCATATATCTATGACTTCAAGTCCATAACATCTGCTGCTAGTTGCATCTGGTGAAATCCACGAATAACATCTAGATCAATGTTAGATGAAATGTAGTAGTAGTGGATTTATATCTAAAAATAAACACATGTATTTCGCTATGGAGACTAATTAGGTTTTATGACTTTAAATATAGGTCTAGTTATTTCATCAGATACTACCAAACTAGCTGATGCACAATTTACAAAGTCATAACAAGCAAAAGTAAGTCATACATCATGTGATATACGTAAAGTCTAAATCTCAATAAAGATTTCATAAGATGCATTCGGAGATAAATAATACTTATTACTTTTTTTTAAACAAATAGATAAACTCTGGTTCCTTTTCCTTGACTTTTATTTCTAGTCAATCAATAGAAATAAGCTAGTAATACTTGATTCGATGCTCATCGTATCAAGCTAATAAGTAGTACAATCTTTCTGTTTCTATTTTCTACTAGATTCTGTGTCTAGAGGACTAGATATTATAACCAGCTAATCAATGTGTACTAATCTGTTGTATTCCTGCCTGATGCCTGTCCCTTTCCTATCTGGCTAACTTGTGAGAATATGGCTCTCAACGCGCAAAAAGATACTTAATATTAAAATTGTACTATAACAAATTGCTTCAGCTACAAAATTTATTATTATTTGCTATCATGCGAATAGACGAATGAAGGCCTGGGGCAAAATATATATCGAATTTGAACAAGGAATTCAAAAAAACGTTTTGTTTTCTTTTAAAAATAATTTTTTCGATTGATATTTTTTTTTTTCGATTAAAGAGCCGATTCTCTCTAGCCAAAAAATAGTAGCAAAAAATACTTTCTTCTGTAGGTTTGCAGTTGAATAGAGGAAGTAGTAATAGAGTTAGGTCGACATCAAGGGGCGGACGCTCGCCTTCAGCGCCGAGCAAAACGGGGGCAACTGGGCCAACAGGGGCAAGTGGGGCGACAGGGGCAAATGGAATCCCTGGCCGAGGCCGCCGCAGTCGAAGCGTGTCCAAAGTTGGCATAAAGTTGGGTGCGTAACTATACAGGTGACAGTTAAGTTGCGTCGACGCTCTATGTTCTAAAATGATGCTTATAGCCCGTGGTGCTTCTGTCTTGGTCTGTTAAGATTGGCTATGTTCTGTTTGGCCTACTGTGGCTTTGAGAATTGATGTTTTAATTTTTTTTGCTATCTCTTTTTTAATTAAAAAGTGTTTTTGTTAAATGTTTTTGTGTTGTTGAAAATATGTTTAATTTGAAATTAATTTTGATTGGTAAAGAGATGGTTAAAGCATTGATGTGAAAATTTTGAAAATATCAGTTTAAAACATAGTCCTATCTCTTTTATGGGGTCACAATCAGCACGATATCACAATACCGTTTGCTCAGCTGTCAAGGTCAACACTTGACAGCTGGGGCAAAATAGGTAATGTTTGCCCAAAATACCCCACAAATGAGGAATATGTTTTAAACTTGGAATTTGGATTGAAGCTTCCGTGTTTTCTGTGAGCTTTATTTTGTATGTTATATGATTAGTGCGTCAACGCAACGTCTGATCACTGGAGAACGCATTGGCACCGACAATGGGAATGGCTTGACACGTCACAAGGTGTGGTTGTATGTCTGTATCGTCCGTGTGATCACCCTGCACACCCACCATTAGCAGTAAAATTGACCAACTTAGATTCAGCAACAATATTAGCTATGCAGAAAGAATATCAATTCTTGCAAAATAGTTTTAGGAGAGATGGGGCATAGGAACAAAATATGGGACATTCTTATGTAATCAATGGTTGAAATTAAGATTTACATAATACGGATAGGTGTCTTCGAGGAATATGGCCCCGAAGGACTACAATATTTAGGAAAACTGGATTCCTAAATATTTAATTAAGGAATAGTTTAATCAGTTACAAGAATATGTTTAATAATATACCTTTTTTTTTCAAATTTTGCGAAAAATCTGATTAAGCTAGATATTTTAAAGTAATTAAAATAATACATTTCAAGCTTCAGCTCTGGCCTATATTCCACCTTGGCTGAAACTGCAAACGATGTCTTACAACACACTAACTCGAAAATAATATGTACAAATTCATAACCATAATATTTAATTGGAAATTAAAATTATTAGAAATTATTGAAAAAAAAAAAGTTTTGGTAAAGCCTGCTCCGGTCGCAGTGACGGCTGCCGCCCAACCAGTCTCTTACTAAAAAGATAGTAACTTGTGGCAGAAGCTGACCGCCGTACTTTCCCGCACAAGTGTGAAATAGACACTTGAAAGCAGTAAGGATAGGTGCAGGTTTTAGAGAAACTTATTGGAAAAATATTAGCTAGGAATAATTAGGAGCAAAATATTAATACTTTCTGTGACTGTCCTTTTAGTGTGGTGTGTTTAGATGTTTATTTCACAAATAAACCTAGTGTTCTTGTTTGACAATGTTTTAATTTGCATGCAATGTGTACATTTACTTAGATCCAGCTGATTGGCAACTTTCTGAATGTTTGTTAGACTAGTGTTTGTACCTATCTTGTTTCAAAATAGTATGTGTATACAAATTTTTTGTTTATTTTCTTTACTTATTATAATGTTCTGTACAAATTACTTATTTTCAAATACCGTGCGTAAAAAGAATAAATTAATATTATTACAAAGCTTACAAGTACTCAAAATTTACAAGAAAAAAAATAAAAGCTAACGTCATTTCCGCATATGAATGCCTTGAAAAATACTGTAAAATTGGGCTGGACGAGCAATAAATTTTTACACTAGCAACCCAATGTGCGTTAATTTTAACCACAGAACAGATTATTTTTTGTTTTGTGATTGCAACACAATCAAATTTAGGAGACTTGCCCTGTAGTTTTATTTCGAAATAAAAAAATTAGATACTTTTAAGATTAGAGTACATCACATACTCGTAAAATAGTTCATCATGAACTGAATGCGGAAACCAAAACCCAAATACCTACACAAGTTTAGAGTACAATAAAATGAAGTGATCATATAAAAATAATTAAATATAATTATTTATAAGTATTATATAATAGAAGTAGGTATATTCCGTAGTTGTAGCTACCACATCCTTTCCTTTCCCTAATGAATGGACCACTCAATATTATCCTACCAACACTAAATATTTTAGTTTAAAAAGTACATTTTAAGATGACATGTAAGATATAATTAATTTATTATAATTATAAATGTTATAATTATCACAGCAACGTTTTAATAGGCACTTGGTTTTATGTTCAGTGGTATGTATCGTTACAAAGGCCGAAGTGCGTAAGTCCTATTTTTTTTTACAATATTTAGATGGAAGCTACTGCTTTTAGCTCCTTTTTTAATGAAAAGTAAACTAAATTCGTTTAGTGTCCGTCGCTTTAAGTGTTTTCTGCCTCTTATGGTCCCCTTTTAATATATTTTTTTATCGTGTATAGGCTCGCGTTTGACCACTATCACAATTCACACCAGATAGTAACCGATGATGTGACCATTGAACACGCTATTATTAATATTTACTTTAAAAAGGGGCAATATGACTCCCTGTTGAATTGATGGTATAAAAACAGAGTATTGTGATTCCCATCGGTAAATTGTTGTCATAAAAACGCACCGCAATAAATTTTATATATTTCTAAAAGTCTGGGATGGGTGAAACTAAATAAAAAATTAAATGTATACAGAAGTTCTATAAAGAAAGTACTCAATCCTTGAAAATGGCTTAAAAAATAGTAAAGTCAAACTAAAAATATTAATATGACTTACCTATATAAAAATAACAAAACGAAACACAGGGGTAAATAGGAACAAAACTTTGATTAGAATTTTCAATTTTGTTTATATCTATTTTCTATCAATTTCTAGAATTTATTTTTAGAACAACAAATAAATAGAAGTACTTAAATGTTGGGAAAAATGGTTAAATGACGTGAAAATACTTATCAAATTTTTATTCCTATTTACCCCTGCGTTCCTATCCACCCCGTCTGACGGTAGATGTTACCTTTGGAATTTTGTGCGACGCGTTTTCCACCTAAGGCATCTGTAACGATACATGTCACCCACTCCCACACCAGCAAATTTTTAAACAGAGTCATTTTGCAGACGACGAGATTCCCTCGCACCGCAGCGCATCGGTAGCGAAGGACCACTTCTTCGACGACTCCCCAGTGGTCAAGTCACCCCCTGAACCGACCAGGGTCAAGTCCCCGGAGCAAATGAACATGCGGTCTCCTGACCCCGTCAACTGGACCGTTCCCCTGGACACAGGGAAGACGTTCACCGTCACCCAGAATGTGAAAAGCGGTGAGTGTAGGACTCTCCTCAGATTGGGCGGAAAGTGTAGTTAGATTAAGTAGGAGATAAGGTGGTGGAACTGGTTTTATGAAGGTGTTACAACGCTCTATCAAAGTTGTAGATTTATCGTTTTGAAGTTCTAAGGATACTTATTTTGAGAGTTGGCAATATTCATGAGGAATATGCACGCTACCGTAATATTACTCAAGCTTCGACGTAGCTAAAAGGACAAATTATTGTGGATTACATCGGAATGACTGAATTAGAAAATAATAAGATGCTGTTCCAATAAAACTCGATCCTCTTCGTAAAATTAGTTTCACTTTTTAATGTACAAAGGAGTATCTTTTTCTCTGTGTAGGTAATTTTAGATTGGACCTACTTATGGTGATGGTGTTGCCATAGAAAAAATCGCAAAAAAAATCTATCTGCGTTTTACGAATAAGATACTCTTCGAATGAACAGTATTCTAAACTTAAATATAAGATCATTGACTTGTTATAATATTGTAGGTAAGCTCTAGGAAATAATTTTGAAGATGAAATATAAGCCATCACACTATCATGTCACGACACCTGGTAGCAAGAAGGAATCATGATCATTCAACCATTTTAAAGTGTGACCACCCTAGTATGGAACAAGTAGAGCTTGCAACACTGACACAACTGAACACAATAAAATCATGTGCATTGAAACGAAATACTCATTAAAATTCTGATCATTGAACATTTCACGTCTTTTGTTCGTACACAACAAGTGTTTTATTTAATTACTGTTCTAGATCCAAAGGAAATGACAATGGCAACTTTTCACTTAACCAAAAAAAAATTACATTATGACAGTCCGCAAACTCTTTGCTAGAAAAAAGTTTATAAGTGTCACTTTCCCTGGACATAGAACGTAACGTTAGTTCACTTCATCAACTCGCCATACAACTCGCTCACCATTTCAGATGAGAGCATTAAGCGCCCTAGCTCTGAGTTTAAGGGTGGCTCCGTTGCCGAAGAAGCCACCGTGAAGCCGGCAGGTACGACGACCACAGCCACCGCCTAGACCATCGGCCATACACGTTTTACTGAGTGTGACAGACGATGCGACAGTGAACTCTATACACTAACCAAATAGAGTTCATTCTCACATAAGCACGACACACGATCGACACCAGAAAAAAATATATAATCTGTTTTATATTATATCTATTGAATAGTTCATGATTAAATTGTGTTACTCCAATAATTGAGATGATTTTATTTATTTTGACCGTACTCCGCTGAGGCGTCGACCACGTATGTATTCACTTGTCTGTGTGTGTCTGTTTCGATGTTTGCGTACACTGTCACAGTATGGCACCCGAATTCTTATTGTTTTCCCATATCATTATAATCGTTCACTTTTGCATGCTGCCTGTGTTTCTATCTATGGGAATCTTTCGGTGTATGCTTCCATTTCATGAGAGTAGACTGTTAGACTCATAATTATGGCCTATTGTCAGTTACAACGTTTATGAGCTAGTTAATTAGGAAATGTAGGTCTTATGTACTTTAATTAATATATTCTTATGAGCATTGATACTGTTACTGCATATTCATGAAGATTTTTAATAAAAAGAATAGTTTGCATGACTTCTTCGTATATAAGAAATTAGTCGAGCTACATATTAGCGGTTAAAAGTTTAGAAAAGCAATACGCATGATCTCTTGTTAGGGTACTCAAATATTAGACGGGAGCATGTATGGGTGGAGTTAAAAAGTCCACAAGCCAGTGGGAAGTATTTTCTAAAATGCCTAATAAATTAGGTACTAATATTCCTGTCCCTTAAGGAAATGTAGGTGAGTAAAAAGAAATAGATGCTGAAAGTAAAGTTGAGCACCCTACAATAACAGGCTAGGAGACATCTCAACCTGTCAATCTTTCATCCTCCTTTCTAAAACTACTAATGAATACTTCCGTATTAAAACTTTTAATATAAAATTCATCGTTTCTGTAAAATTGGGAAAAAGGGTAATGAAAGATACTTTGTATGTGCTTAATTGGTGTAAAATGGGAGTTTCAAAATGTACAGTACTAATTACCTTAAATGAACTAACTAATCATTTACTTACATAAAGCAATATATTCAGTAATATCGACTTATCCATTATAACAACAACACTAAACTTTTGCAACTCCCAAAAACTTTAATCACAAGAGCAAATAATTAAAAAATATTTAAACTGTTGCAGAAATCGCTCCAATTCATCATCAGCAAATGTCACCAATACGTTCACTGAAAAAGAGCGAATCGCCGACTAGCCTGAGCAAGCGCACGGATAAGACACCCACCACCCCGATTAGCCTTACTCCCATCGATGAAACCAAGGCTCTGGACATGAACAAAGTTAACGGAATCAATGGAATGAATGGCGTTAACGGCGTCAATGGCGTTAACAGCAATGATATCACCCCCGAAACCCCAACCCAAGAACCTATCCAAGAGAAGGAACTGATCAAGAAGTCGACTGAAGCTACTCAGATAGCTCCAGGAGTGGTCGATACTAATGTGGTGAATGAAACGCCAAATACTGGCGGGCTGACCGCCTCAGAGATATTAGACAGAGCTCGCACGAGGTTCGATAAGTTCTGGGGCAAAAAGGAAGAGGACAACGTTTAGTCGTTTTGAAGTTAGAATCACTTTTCACTGATGATTGTGGCTAAATGGAATATTAAAGAAAATTTCATGTTAACGTTTAGTTGTATCACAGGTTAAAATAATTGCTCCTTAGTATTCATTAAAATAATTGTCCTGATACAAATAAATGTCTAACAAAATATTGAAGCTTTAAACTTAACGATCTTAGCTAGCTAATTTTGATTCCAATAGTCACAATTCTCAGTTAATAAAAGTTGAAAATCAATAAAAGTAGGGAAAAATTAAGCGCAGTGTTTAAAACCGAATACAAATATGAAAAAAAGCTTCGCTTTATAACGACGACTGTAATAATATGTATTTACTATAATTTGATATTTATTATCATAATAAAATCACTGTCTATTTAATAGGAGTGTGGTGGCTTGTGATAGTAGTAATGATGACGACTAGTAATTAATTATTGTATTTATTTATTATTGAGATTTATTTAATTAATTTATTGTATTTATAACGACGTATGCCAGATTTTCGATTTAAATACTTTTAGGATAAGACCCAAAATAATCTTGTTGAAACTTAAAACGCGGTACATTATTTCTTTCTCATTTGCTATCCTGTTTTACTTAATGTATTTTAATGAAATTGTTAAAATGTAGGTAAATATTATTAATTAACGTTGAACTTTAGTACATATTACCTGATATTATTTTATAATCATATTTTGTATCTACAGCTTAACATGCGTAGCTTAGCCCCAATGTGTATAAATTCTATTAATTTTGATTATACATTCCAAACGAAACAAGTTACGTTCTACTGCTTCAAGTTTAAAGTAATTCGTTCGAAAATAAAGCAGGAATATTTTTGTCAAGTACACTACAGTTAATTTCATTTCTAATTAAAGGAATGCAATTAATAAGATTTCTTAGTAAAATACAATAAACAAGGGCAAAGTATACATAACATAATTGAAAGCCGTCCATGTAGTGTTTATTGGCGAAAATTTATTTTAGTTGTCGATACAGTTTTCGAAATAAGATTCTGAACGCATCTCCACTCAAATTTAGCCAATCACAGCGCTTGTCAAACGTGTCATTAGATTTTGGCGGTAAAAAAAGCTAAACAAACTTAAATAAAATATTTAGTGAAATTTTAATAAAAAATAATTAAAATGGAAATATCACGAAAGTCGTGTCGTTTATGTCTCACAGAGACCGACTTTAACGTGTCTTTATACAGTACTTACGGCCGAAGAACGAACATAGTAGACAAAATCCTAGTTTGTCTTAAAATAGTAATCGAAGAGGCCGATTTTCTGAACACGATCTGCTATAGATGCGCTGAAAACGTCGAAAGGTATTACGATTTTGTTATGTTCATAAAGAAATCACAAACAAAACTGGTCGAACCGCAGCGTAAAGTAGAGAATTCTGTCAACCGTCGTCTGATAGCGTCGTACGTACGAGAACAAGTCTATGACGCAGACTACACGTTCTCATTCCTAGACAATGAAGAGAAAAAAGAACCGAAATCCTCTAGTCCGTTCTTTTCATATTTCTCACCGCCAAACATGTTAGTAAAACGTACTGAGGAGGAGCCCGTGTGGAAAACGCCAAAGCCACGAAGAGAGGATGTAGAAAAACAAGAATTGAGACAAAATGACAAGCTGAAAAGACAATACAGGCCTGAACGGCCCCGGCATCATTCCAGAGACTTGTTTGAGTCCCAATCTCAAGATGTAGAGGAGCCCGACCTAAAGCCTTTAGACTGGAAACTGACTCCAGATGATAATATTATTAAAAGGATCCGGGATAAATGTTTTGGAAGATCTGATTTTTAGATTTTATGTTTTAACCTATATTACACTTTAAACTCCACCAAAAAATGTTTGATTTTCATAATGTAACGTAGAGAAACTTTGTATTTGAATGTTATTGTAGTATTTCATTAGGAGCCTATGTTATTAGGTTTTATATAAAGAATAAATTCCAATTGTATGGCTTCATATCGTGTCATAACTATTTTTACATTAAAAATATGATATTGACAGCGAGAAGTCACATTTTTACAGATTGGCTAACATTCTTAGGAAGTTTTTAAATTAACCAAAACTTTTACTAGACGGCATAAACCTAAAGTTGATTTTTAAAATTAACAATATGGAAGTTCCTGGCATAATAATTGTAGTTATAAATTAATTGATGATAGCAATGAAATAGGTGAAAAACATAAAATAGTTCCTCGTAGATTAGTAAGTTTTTCTTCTGATATTGAAAAAGGGATGGTGTAAATTATTACACCATACCACCTACATCAGTTTACTAAGTTTTAACTTACTTTACTCGGTAAACTGATAAACGTAAGGCAGCAAAAATGAGTTAAATACCTACCTAACAAAATAAATTGGTCACTTTTCTGGTGTTGCTACTGCTGATTGAATAATGTAGTTGATAGCTTTTAAGAGATGTGATGCATCAGCTTGGGACAGTGTGGTAGACTAATGGGTGCCGGGATGGAGATGCAGTTACACCCTTTTAGCTTTCAATGAAATATTTTATTCATTACTAAAAAGCATCTTAGAATATTCCTAGCGAAAAGCGAGACACTAAAATTATCGACCTGGTTTTGGTCGCTCTTGCATTCATCTTTATACCCCATTTCAAATAAGATTAGACATTTAAAGAAATCGACGCTTGAAAGGCGAAAATTACTAAGCAACATTGAGTAAAGTTTACAGGAGAGTGGTCTAAAGTCAAAATTTTTTGAAAAATATAAATTAATAAAATCTAAAACAATATCCAAATCCGACTATTTCATCATTTTAACTATTTTTTTTCTAAAATTTTAACTTTTAATCACTTTTCTGTTAAATTTTTACCTTTAAAGTGTCAAAAACTTTTTTACTGTCCATTCAACCGATTTTGACTTTTATTACAATAACGGCATGATAATTGCAGCAGTAAATAGTTGGTATTCTAACCACTTTTTTTGCTTTTCTTTTCTTTCTTTCTTGCCTACGAAATAGAAGTGAAAATCGGTTGAACGGACAGTAAAATAGTTTGTTTAAATATATTATCTTAATTCGAATGGAGTGTGATTGACAAGTTAATTCTATCTCTGTACGAGGTGATGTGCTGATGATGCATCCCTCTGAAAATAATTCTCCAGGTGCCCATGGGCAGGATTGTCCAGGCGTGCTATTCACTAAGAAAGCTGCCTTGAGCGCAGCGCTGGCCGCAGCGACGAAATCCAAATACATTGGATTAGCAATCCAATGCGCTTATACATTGCAATGGATTGTTAATTCAATGTACTGCGCTTTCGACTCGTCGCTGCGGCCAGCGCTGCGCTCAAGGCTATTTTCTTAGATAATAGCCCCGCTAGTCTAATTACAACTCAGAAAAAACAGTTGCTGTTCTGCAGTATATATTATTTTCATGTCCGAAAGTTAGGCAAAAAGATTTTACAATGAGACCATTATAGAAAAATAATTGCAATGTAGGTAATGTAATCAAAGTGTAATATAGGTTTTATAGTTATTATAATGACTTTGTTATGTTTGTTATATTAATTTATTAGAACTTTTAAACGTAAATCATTATTTAATTAAAATATAATAATTTCAGAGGAATTCCGTAGACACAGGGTACTTGTAGGTGTTGCTACAGGGCTTATTTGCTAATTATTGTTGATTTTCTTTTTATCATATTTGATCTGAGTGGAAAATTTGTGGATTAGTGTATTTATTTTTTTCAATTGCATTTTTCTCTGCCAACTTATGCTTGAAGAGTTGTTCGTGCAGATTCTGCCTAGTAACTATATAGATTACACTCAGTTCAAGTTACAAACACTTCTTCGGCAAAATTATTATCTATTATTACTCTATGATATAAAAAAAGCTAGATGTGCTAACACCATGAAATGCCCATAGATTTGAACGCTCATGCAAAAATATATGGATTTGTATAGAATTATTGTGAGCATCGTTTTGTAAGCAATGTACTCAATTGTGTAGAATGATATAATGTAAAATTAATATTTTTAATTTAGTTCCTATCGAAGTCCATTCTCGCATCCTTCCATAAAATATTAATAGTTTATTCAGACGAAAATGTCATTATTTTTTAAAGCTTTTTGCTCCTACATGTGGAGTTGAGTACTTTGAAATTATTATGCTGAAATCTTAACTTTACAGTATATTTGGAGGAACCTTGTGTTAAGATTAATTCCACCCTAGCATTGCATTCCCTTAAAATTTTAAAATACTTTTCCAAAGAGAAAAAATGATTAGAGCCATTGCTCTATAATGATCAATCTTCAAAAAACTTAAAACACACTGCTTAACAGCACACAAGTTCCTTCACAAATCACACCTAATAATCAGAACGGGGTAGGCAGAGATTCAGTAACTATTTGCTAATAATAGTATTAGTTCTGCTGAGAAATCTAACAGAAATACTTGAATTTCATAGTTTTGTGTACAGCCATTTTCAAAGTACTTTACTAAACATACGGATATACCATCAGAAATGTACTGTAATCTAGAAATGTATGTACCTCTACCGTAAGTATAATAAATGTAATGGTCTGAATATCCTGAATCGATTTTGTTATTAGATCTATACCCAATAATTTTATGGTCCCAAGTTGGTCCCAATGTTAATCAGTTTTTAAACAAATTGTTTTACGTAAGTTCCTATAAAAATATCGATTTGTTTTCGCACAAAATGTTTTTATTTTTCATCTGTGGTGTATATGTGAAGCCCTGCCCGATAAGGACCTAGTAATTAATACTCCCTCAATAGCAGATAATGATTACAAAATTTTTAGCTTTGCTACGGGTTTATAATAGCGTGTGTTAATTTTCAGTTGTTAACATCAAAATGGACACCTAAATAAAAATTTGAAAATGTGTTTTGCGTTTCATTTATGATGTAATCGGCCATATTCCAATCTTCTTTGCCCAGCCTAGCGACTGCTTAGCGGCATTTTGACCGAACATTCATCCGACATGTAGAATGTAGATACCTATTCAATTTTAACGCCCGGATGTGCCGATTAAGTCGACCCACCAGGACACAAGTAAGCTAAGCAATCTTTATTACACACATAACGAGCGCAGGACAAACAAAAAAAACAGTTCCCAAAAACAAATGCACAATGGGCGTTCTTATCGCACAGAGCAATTTCTAATAGATTTTTAATGTTTTTCTTTCAAATCCCTTGATGCCTTGATAAAAGTATGAAGGCATCATAACAATAAATTCTTTATTTGCATAAAAACATGATATAAAATGGTGTTACATAGAATTGCAATGGTACAAACATGTTTAGCTATTTTATGATGTAGCATGCAAAATTTGAGAGTTTTATGAAGATACTAGCGACCCGCCCCGGCTTCGCACGGGTGCAATGCTCTTGCCGCACCGGGCGGCCGGCCGGTACCGCCGCAAACGCTACGTCACGCAATTTTTAAATCTGTAATATCTTCGAAAATATTCACTTAAATCATACGGTGTAAAGGGCCATATAGATCTATATTAAATGAACAATGTATTCAAGGTATTTAATTGGTTAAGGATTAATGCTGTATTCGTTAAAATCGCTTCGAAAATTAGCCATTATTTGTCGTAAAAAGTAAATGACAAAAAAAAAAAGTTATTGTGGGTTATCCATAAGAGATAGACATATACCATCACGGACTTTTCTGTAGACCTTTTCAATGTGTACAATACTTAGTACATTATTTTGATAAAACTCGTAGGGTTCAGCCTGCGTTTGCAATGTAAGCGGAAAAAATGTAATTATTTACTACATCACATTAGAAACCTCAAAAATAACAGTACTTCTCCACTATTTAATGGATGTTATTATGCATATAAACCTTCCTCTTGAATCACTCTATCTATTTAAAAAAACCCGCATCAAAATCCGTTGCGTCGAATCAAAAAGGGATTTTAAAAATCAAACAATATATAAGAACAGTTAAATCCATGACTTTATTTCATTATCCATTCAATTCATACACATAATCGTTACACTAGAGAAAATAATTCCTCACTAAACATATTTCTCGTTTATTTATAAATCACATTTAACATTTTAAACGCTAAGTTTACATTTAAACTATTACTGAAGTACAATTTATTTTTTATGGCAGACTACACAATACATGAAGATTAAAAATGTGGAAATATACTACTGTGCGACATACTAGCAACATTTCTGTCGCCCGTTTGCCGCGCTTGAACACGCCTGTTGCTACATCTGCTCAAATTACGAGCAAAGTTGCTCATGCATGCTCAATTCCATAATATAGATTGCTTTCTTACAATCAATAAGAAATAATTAAGATAAATAACATAGTTTTCAAAGTAGTGGTCCCGAAAGCAATTTATACATACATACAATACGCTCAAAAAGAATCTACAGAAAATTCATTGTTACATTGGTCTTCGTTTTAAAAAATAGTTGCCATAATAATAATTGCTCATAGCGCGCGAAATTAACGTTTTTATGGGTAATCATATTTCCACCCTGTGTTACCATGCACAAAAAACTAATTTTAGACTTAATTTACAAGAAAATAACCGATGAGTATTACAAAACAATATTTTTTTAAGATAACGAAATTAGTTTCAAACAATGTCTAAAAAGCATTTTTTAATAACGATTTTACAAACAAAATTGTCCTTACTATCAATATGGTTTGTTATTAAAAATTGATAAAAGGATACTTTGATTCAGAACTTAATATTTTTAAGTATTAGTTTATAGTTTGAACAGATACATGAATTTCGATTTTTCACAACTTTTACAGTCACAACGTCACCTGAGCGAGTCCAATGACCTGTAGGTAGTTTGTACAAGACGCCGACTACTGCCTACAGGTCATTGGACTCGCTCAGCTGACGTACTCTCAAAGAAATTAATTTCGTACATGCGTAAATTAACACGAGTTATAAAAAAACGGTACTTTATTTTTTAATTCGTGTTTAATTTTTTATTCTTTTGTTACAACTAAACTATAAACTAATACCATATAAACAAAACCCGAATATTCTCTCAATATATTCGTTGTGGCCTTTCTGTTAAAATTGTTAGTCTGAAAACTTCATGAAACATGAATGGACCACTTATTCATTCTTGCAAACATACAAGAAATAGACAAGTAGTCCATTCATAAACATATAATTAAAATAAACATATTTACAATCAATTAAAAAGTGAAATAAGTTGTATATTTCTATATTCAAGATTGATTTTTTTGACGGAATGTTTTATTTTTAATTTTTTTAATAAAACAATGATTTAATACATTTTGTAAATTTAAATTATTAGCTTCACATTGCTTTTAAAATTATCTTTAGCCAAATCAGTAGTTTCTTTTAATAGCCAAGTTTTTAACGTTATACAACAAAATATTATTTAACTCTTAACAAAACTTTTCATCTTTCGGAAGACGTTTTAATGAGACCTCCATTTGTCTTACAAAGTTGTAAAGAAATTATATTATTTGTATTTATTTATTAATAGTCACTTTTTTATTGTAAAATCACCCAGTTCATAACATCGCTCCGGTATTGCTGAAGGTAAGCACTGAAAGAGGTATCTAACAGATTACATTTCACAAGTTATGTTTTCCCTGTTAGCGAGATCAAAATTAGTTCAATACCCATAGCCAAGTTGATAATCTGCAATCGTTAACGCTAGTAGAAAACTTCAAATGTACGTGAATGAAGTCATCTCAACGCTCAGTCACGTGGTCAGAACAAAAAAATTGGGGGCGTGGCCAAATCGAGTTGTTCGACGCAAGCGAAACGGTTGTAACTTGGCTAGGTGGGGGGCAGCTGAGCTCAAATAACTTCTTTTTGAAGTGGAAAATCATCAAATTATCTTGTCTCAAATCTAGACTCAGACTTGCTTGTTTCAAT
This sequence comes from Mythimna albipuncta, assembly GCA_929112965.1. NCBI lineage: Eukaryota > Metazoa > Arthropoda > Insecta > Lepidoptera > Noctuidae > Mythimna > Mythimna albipuncta. The sequence continues at coordinate 13,749,709 of OV815983.1, read as the reverse complement.
AGGACGTGGAATTGTCCGAAAACTCGCTCAAACATCGCGAGGCGTGCGGTGCGAACGGCACACAGCGAATGCCTGCTTGAAGTGTGCGTGTTGAAAACTAGATGTCCCAACAAATACTCGGGTTGAGCCATGGCATGCGAAGCTAATGCTTAATTTGTCTGTCTTCTTGTTTGTGGCGAGGCATATGCTTGCGAAGCATTGGTTATGCGCCGTTCGCACCACATGCCTTGCGATGTCTGCACGCGACTAAAAAGTTACGGCGGCCCCGTAAAACTTAAATAAAGGAGCATAGGTGTGTTTTACTCAGTAAAAGTCTGACAGTCTTCGCTACACCCAGAGTGGAACATTTTTGATGATTTCACACCCAAAAAAAGGGTTACTTCAATAGTTTTAAATAAACAATGTTACAATACCAATACAATACGAGGCCTATGTTTGGACATAGGCCTTGTATTGTATTGGGATTGTATTGTATTGGGTTTAAGTGAAAGACACTGTTGGCGGATGTCTTGCCAACAGTGTCTTTTCTTCTACTTTCAGCTGAAATAATGATAATGAATCAATGTCATAAACCGAGTAAGTTCACAAGATGTTACAAAGTCGCAGAGGCTCTCTCTATGGCACTGACAATAACTTATTGGAATGTTGACTAACATTGAAGATATTCCCGCTTATTTAGTAAGCAGAAGTGTAAATACATATTAGTTATTTAGTTTCAACTAAACACTGTTAATAAAATATTAGAATGATATTAATATACACATATTAATATTTAAAAATAAAAAACGCAAAAACAAATCGCTTTTATGGTGTACTAAAGTATTAAAATATGGATGATCAAGTTTGGGTTTAGGATATTGAGTTAAACACGGTTTCTGAAAAGTAATTACCTACTAAACATAAATCAAGAGATGTTTGCAACAATGTACGCGAGTTTGACCTTTTTTTTTTTTTCTTGAATAGTCCCACATGTTTGACCACCATATCACCTGATGGTAAGCGATGTCTATGATGGAGTATGCTTGCCTAAAAGTAACCTATTCACTCTTGACTTAAAAAGCCCCTAGGTTATTGCTATCAGGAAACAGATTCCGGTAAGTAGTGCCACTTTTAAGGACAGACCTGTTAGTTTAGTAGTTAATGGCCCTGACTGCTATACAAGAGGTCGTGGGTTCGATTCCCACCCAGGACAAATATTTGTGTGATGAGCACGATCATTTGTTCTGTGTCTGGATGTAATGGATGTATTTAGAAATACATAAGTATGTTTTTACACCACCTGCTCGATAATGTCGGTTTAAACGTCATACAAACCTCACTTAAAGCAAGTCATTATATGCCTAGGGAGATAATGCAGTATGGCCGATCTCTAGGGAATAATGAGATTTGAATTTGGAGCATCAAGAATCGGCAACATTGTGAATTAAAATGTAGGCGCATCGAACAAGTTGACTCGAAATTCAAACCAAAGAGTATGTAATCACTATGATTTAAACTGGCCAGTAACAAAAAAAAGAAAATAGAATAAAACGTACCTACGTACTGACGACACGGGAGTATTATAGAAAATTGAAACTATAGAATCTTGGAGTAGTGAATTTTGTTTGTTTGATGAACTTGTAAATATAATACTTATATTTCTCTGATATATGATTTGGTCGACCAAATTGTCTTTTAATTATCTCACAGATGGTGTAAAAAGTAGAGTATGCAACACGGGGATAAAGCTGTCTTTGTCTTGGGCGGCTTAAATTCCTCACTTCACTCAGGTTTCTTTATTAACTCCCTCGCAATGCTCGGGAGTTAATTTTATAAATCCCTCACTATCGTTCGGGATTAAAATCAGCAACCTTCGTTTCGTTCGGAATTCAACATGCCGCCCGCGACTTAAAGACACTGCTTTATCCCCTAGTCACATAAACTACTATTATCACTTGTCTAGTACTCTGCTTAGCTTGATACTAGACGGCGTTGTGTGAGAGTTGTAAAATATTACATTAATGTGTTCCCAATACATATTGCAAAAAATATGTATACTGACATATTACTATGGATACTTATTTCATTTGATCACCAATATTACTTTACCTACATATATTCTTTTGATTAAATTTAACAATAAGAAATATATTTACTAAATCATTATACACCATAAAAAACGAAAACACTTTAAAACTAAAACCGGGGTACAAAAAAATAAACAATTGCATTAAAAGACATAAAGAAAGCATTTTATCAAATATATCACATACGTCACACGTCCAGTTCAGACAAGTCTAACACTTTATTTATCGCTTGTTAGAAGTTAGAAGGACAGATAAGCTGGGTAGGGTATATTTAGAATGGACTTGAATATGCACAGATGAAGATTTTAATAATGAGATCTAGTTTTATATGCATACAAGTATTGCTGTCGATTCGGACACAATATGTTAAGGACACAGTGTCCAAATCAACACATTTTTTTAAAATCTGAATATACTAAACCATCGATATACAAGGTTATTTGAAAAACTCTAGTCACCTCTCAGGAGTATTTTACTAACATCATAAACAGGGCCGGTTTATGCACGTCAGGGCCCCTAGGCAATACACGTCTCGGGGCCCCCTACCCTTTTCTGACTTCTTATTATATTTTGTGTCTTACATACATTTTTTCATAATTATGTTGTTTTTAAGGTTCCGTAGTAAACTACGAACCCTTATAGTTTCGTTTAAATCGACAAAAATGGTTTATATTGGTATTAAACGGATGGGTTTTATTAGTTTTAAACCGGCCATACATCTATAATCAGGTGAATAAAATATGTAAAAAATAATAAACTTACGTAGATATAATAATTGTAACTTCAGTTTATAAAACTTATAAAAAGTAGTTCATTTTTTTCCTGAAGCGCGGGGCCCCTGAACCTGGCGGGGCCCCTAGGCAGTTGCCTAAAGTGCCTAATGGATAAAACGGCCCGGATCATAAACAACAACTGTTGTTCTATGACTTTTAAAAATGTATCATAATTTAGTTCATCCGATTTTCATACAAAAATAAAAATATTTAAATTGAACGTTCTAAATGTTGCGAAGTCTGTCCGAAGCAAATGATAGTACTATAGTGGAGAGGAGCGGGGATCAAGTTATAGCAAAATACAGAGTTGAAATGTGTTAGATACAACATCAGCGAATGCTTGCTAACATTGTAATTACACCTTATTGTTACGGAAGCTTGCATACGATTATTACGAGAACAGTGCTCAGGAGCCGTAAGTAGATACAGCAAAATGCAGAGTTGAAATGTGTTAGATAGAACAAACGAAATCTTGAAGGTTTGTTTTTGGTAAATGTTTTATGTTTTGTACAAAGTCATAGAACAAAAGTTGTTGTTTATGATGTCAGTAATACAGTTTGCGAGGTAGTTAGTATTTTACAAAAAATTACCTAGTATATCTGAATGTATTAAACAGTGTGTCCGATTATGTTGTGTCTGAATCGACTTGCATTCAAATACAATCTACCCCTGATTATATTATACGCCAATCTGTCCGCATTCTTAAAAAAAAAACATTAAAACAAAATATTTACAAAGAAAAGCGACTATTCCAATGCCATACCGTCGAACAGGACAAAACTAAAATCTAAAAAATACAACACTACAAGCTAAAAACTAAACTAAAAATGAGATTTAATAAAAACGTACACAAGAAAAAATATACTAACATCAGTGCGCGAACAGACTCGAGTTTAAAGATAAATTTAGTTAATTAAATAATGTTTTTTGTTTTTTTTTTTTAGTTTTTATTAACGCCTCAACTTTGTAATACTGAAAAGCGACATTTACAAAATAAATCGCGGCTAAATATTCGTGCTGGCAACACTTTGGGGGACGCCATTTTGAATTCTCGACGATGTGATAAGTCACGGTGTTTTTTTTTTTGATCTGATAAATATCAGGCAAGCCTAACCGAATGACTTAAGGTCACATACGCTAGGGTATAACTGATAGGTTTGCCTGAACAGTTGAGTTGTACAGGTAAACTGGAGCATTTATGTTGCACGACTGTGCAGATTAACTGACACACAAGCTTAACTGACAGGTATAACTATGCAGGCATTAGCGTGTATGGCTGCCTTAACACACATAGCCGACAAGTTCTTTTTTTATTAATATTTTTTTCAAATTTTGACAATTCATAAAATTAATGATAACAATGATCGGGGATACAGTTTGATGTTGCAGGTTCATATGCATCATTGCTATCCAAAATTCAATTACATCACTGGATAGCTAGATACAAAGAATTTACTAAGCGAAATAATACACGATAGGTTTTGCTGTTAGTTTTGCCACAGTCAAAGTCTTGATTGATGATTGACGTTTTTAAGTACTGATTGACGAAAACCATCATTCATGATTGATAGAATTGATTGATGCTTGTATGACAGTGTAATGATCGCCTTACGCTGTGTAAGAACTGTTTTGCATCGTGCGGTTTGGAGGGAGAAGCACCGCCATTTTGAGATATTTTTTCATGATGAACCTCGATCTTTCCGGTAAGCGATGAGGCCTAAGATGGAACGAGGTAGCTCTGAAGACTTACCTATCAATTTAAAAAGCCATTTTTGCCCCCCATCCCCCAAATATGCTATCAGCACGAAAATATCTGATTCCCTTTAATAAACTAACACTATGAACAGTCTAAACGAAGCTTACATCTTTTTACAATAGTTTTTAGTTTATTTTTATCAATCACAACATCGAACGCCGGTTTGATACACTTATGAATGCTTGATAATTCTACTACTCACGTGTGTAGCATGTAATCTCCGGGATGGGCAGGGATACCAACAGTATTTTTGAAAGTTACTGTGATATTTACAATAAAGTTTTATTAGTCAAGTATATTACGACTGGCCTGTTGGTCTAATGGTTAGTGACCCTGACTGCTATGCCGGAGGTCGTGGGTTCGATTCCCACCCAAGACAAATGTTTGTGTGATGAGCACGATCATTTGTTCTGTTTCTGGGTGTAATTTATCTATAATATATATGTATTTAGAAATATATAAGTATGTTTATCAGTTGTCTCGTACCCATAACACAAGCTCTGCTTAGCTTGGGACTAGACGGCGCTGTGACAGTTGTGGAATATTATTATTATTATTATATCCGAAAAACACTTTCCGCTAGGGTCGTACATCCACGATCAAATACTCCATCTCGTCAGCTCTTCTGTCACCTATGGGGATTGATAAGCTAAACGGTATAGAATACCCAGTCGTTAAGACACGACCCTAGCGAATAGGACACAAAAATAACGAGTATTTTTTACCAATCCAACGGAAGCGGTTAAAGGGTTAATAAGTATAAAAAAAACTTATTTACTTTTACACTATAACTTTCTTGATTTAAAAACACAATAACACTCTAGCCGAATCGGGATTCGAACCAAAACCGTTTAGACGTCGTGTCGACCTCTATAATGTTTCATTTTGTGAAAGAGAATAATCAAATCTTCATAAGTGTTATTTGGTAGATCGATAGAATCTGATACATTTAATTATTATTTAAATTTTATTCTTATTACGTTTAAAAAAGGCAGAGTAATCAGACTGTTTTAATGGAACTTTGATTTTTAAGAACAAACAAACTAACTATGGGACCATTTTATAATAGTTAAAATAATGAATGTAAAGTTATATCAAAACTCAAACACACTCGAAATGGTGAAGTGAAACATTGCGAGGAAACCGGTATGTCCTAGAACCAAAAATTCGAAGACATGTGACGTCTACCACCCAGAAGTGAGTCTGTGTGGTGGATTACGGCCCATTCTCTCTGCTAGAGAAGGGACCTGAGTCCAAGCAGTACATTATAAGCAGAGTTCGGAATTAGGTAGAGTTGTACTTACACTGATTTCCTACAGCGATTGAATAAAATAAAAACTTTGATTTTTTGCTTCTCCGGGCTTAATTACATGTTCAATATTTATTAGTATATTTTGTAATGTATGTATGTATTTGTGTTGTTATTTCTTATATCAGTATTATTTTTGATGTTGTAAACTGACAGCCCTAAATCTTTCTCCTTTCTTTCAGTACATCCAAAGGTTGTCTGTAAGAGATTGCCTTGTGCGATAAGACCGCCCATTGTACACTTATTTTTTTTAATAATGTTTGTCCTGTATATATTTTTTTTTGTATGTGAAGTAATAACAAAAATAAATGCCTCAAATCCCGAGATTAATCTTAAAGAGCAGATTTCTTTATGACACCATCAGAAATATAGCAGAAAAAGTTCTTCAAGCATTCATGACGAGGAGGAGGAAGTGTATGAATTTGTTAATATCATCTCAGTTGACATAGAGAAATCTTTTTCTATGAAAAATAACAATAAAAATTGTATGTTGATTACTTCTGTTTTATCTTTGAGGTTTTTATTATTATTTATTTGTAATATTGTTGGCCACACGGGATTTTTCATTAGAAATCCCGGGGAGATACATATTAATATCAACATTTTGATGCAAGTACATGCAAAACTCTACCTAATTCCGACCTCAATAAGGTCGATTATGAAAATTTATATAATTTGTACAGAGTCAATTATTCAACAGCAGGAAAATATTGAAACTATATATTTAAGAGTTCAAAATTCATAAAAAAAGCCTGAAACTCTGCCAATAATATTATTTTTACCTAAAATAATCTATATACACAGTCTAGAACAATTGTCGACCTACCCTCAAACCGGCGTATAAACACGTACAATCGTAAAACACATAGTAAACACATAACCGACCATTAGCCTATATCTCACTACTTGTCTCACGACTTATTTACCTGCTTACTCCGTTAAGCAGCCAGGATGATCATAAGAACTGTTGTTTTTTTATATATACAGTCGTTTATTTATATACAGCGAATGTACTAATATGAAGCAAGCAAGATAGATTTATTTTCATGAGTGATATTTTTCTTATTGATTTAAATCATCGACATACTGCAAGAACTCATTAACTGACTATATACAAAACTTTGAATAAAGACTTTTAGTTACTAAAAGTAACTTTTATACAAAGTTTCACGTACATATCGTCGGCTGATTCTCACTTATACATAAACAAACTAATACAAAACTTTGAATAAGCTACTTTTAGTAAATAAAAGTGCTTCATTTTGTAGGTAGCGAGTTCTTGCAGTAAGCCGACGAAGTAAACATCTGATTTCAGTCAGAAAAATGCTTTACTCAATTTCATTTTAATACATACTCTATATTCACAATCAAGCAAAGCTAAACACATCTAAAAATACCATAGATGACGCTAAAATATCCCCCACCCATCTAAATCGCGACCTAACTATAGTACTTACATCATGACTTAAAAGCTTAATTTGACAGCGAACGAATACACGTCTATCTCACTCGCACTTAGTAAATTCCCATAAGTCTAGTGCCTTATATTCTTGGCAGCGAACTAACAGATATATGTTCGTCTCATTCGCACTTAGGTTCACTAAACTCCCTTCTGAATCTTCCATTTGCACGTAGAAGTTCACAATTCCTCCTAAGAAGTGTCAGTAATATGTCTGTCTCACTCGCACTCGTAATGATTACGTATGTCTGTCTTACTTCTCTCCCGACGAGGAACTCCCTGCCCTGCCGCGTCCTTTTTTGCCTCTCTTGTCATCTGTGGGCTCTTTTTCTGAAGGTTTCTCTTGAGGAGACGGTTCTTGCTTGACTGGTTGCTGCGGTTGAGGGGGTAGGTTGCCGCTCTGAAATTTAGAGAATCTTTGTCAAGATGAATGCTCCAGAGTAGCCCATGAAATTCAAATTTTCGTTTGCATTTTGCATTTCAAATTGTATGTAGATAAAAATATGATTAGTGACCGAACCTTCTGAGTTCAGCTCAGTAATATTGGAGAAGAAAAATTAAACTTGATTTCCGAACTTCATATACGAGTTTTTTTCAAAAATGAGTATATTTTAATACATATGATGGACCGATGTCCTGGTAAGGGGTCGCGGGAATGCGATGGATGAGTGATACACAAGAGCGGTCGTTATGGCGACACTTGGGGGTAGCCTATGTCCAACAATGGACGTCTTTCGGCAGAAATGATGAATATATTTTACCAATATTGCAACAACCTGCAACCTGGCCGTTAGGTATTATTTTTAAAAATCGATTGTCAAATCAGACAACATTTTATTAGAGTTTCTTTATCAGATATTATTATTTATTCAATATCTTAAGTTTAATTTTGAATTTTTTATTATTCTTATTTAATTCAAATTATTAATTTATAAGCTTTGACTTTAATAATTGTTACTAATTAATTAATTCAAATTGACCATTGACTAATGTATCCCTTTTGACCTTTGTATCTTGACCCTATTATTTAGGTTTAATTTGACATGATTTATTGAAAGGCGTTTTTTTTTTGTCGAATTTCTTTGGTATTTTTTGTGAAATTCAATTTTTTTTTTCTATATTTCACCTAGTTGTATGTGCATGCTGTGGTCTCCTGTAACTGAAGGAGCACACGTTGAAAGACCCCATGCCTAATGATTTATACTGTGTCTGTGTAACCTTTGTTGGAGATCCTAATAAATAAATAAATAAAATGAGGAAATCGAACCTCGACCCTGCTGGGCCCCGACGGTTTAGCGGATAAAGTTGTGATGGTATTGTTACCTTCTTTTTGGCGTGCTTGTCGGCCTTCTTGCTGGCTCGGTGATCGTCGTCGTCCCGGTCGCGGCCGCCCTTGCGTCCCATCACGCCGAGCAGTTTGCTCACCATGCTGTTCTTGCTGCGACTCTCCGACTCTAATGGTTCTGGTGACTGTGGGACAGAGAATTCAAGGTTAAATTGCTTAAAAACATTGTTTTACCGCGGCTGTACACTCTCGCCCGAGTACCTCGCGCGAGAGTGTAGATGGTAGCGCTCGCCTCGCCTCGAGATCTCTCGGGCGTCTCGGCTGCTCTCGCTCGAACTTAAACCCACCTTGATAGTGTCAACAGACTCCTGCTTCTTAAGCTCAGCTCTCTTCACAGACTCACTCCTTTTCGCTTCAATCTTCTCCTGTTTCTTTTCCTTCTCCATCTTCTTATCTTTCTCCTGCTTCTCCACCTTCTTGATAGACCCAGTCCTCTCCATAACCTTATCTTTGGCCTTATCTTCTTTCAAAACAGCAGAATAGTTTCTTTCTTCTACTTTTTCCGGGAAGGAATCTTGTTTTTTGATTTCAGGCTTTTCTTGTTTCGACTTCTGTTTGTCTTTCGGCTTCAAGTCTTCGTCTTTGAGGCTTGAGTCCGACTTCTTTCTGGCTTTCTGTGCGACTTCTACGGTGGGTTGTTCTTGGGGTTGCTGTTGTTGCTTCTTCGGCTTTTCCGTCTTCTCCTCGACGATAATGCTGGCGTCTGTACTTGCTCGGCTGTCATCTGTACAAAAAGTGAGATTTACAATCATATCGTAATGTGTCATTATCTTCCTCTCTTCTTCTTTCCTCTCTTTCGTATACCTTCTCATTTTTATCGCTGCATTGAAATTCATACGTGCATGTAGGTAAACCAAGTAGAAGGTAAGTCAAAGAATTTATTTCAAACTAGCTGATTGAGCTAACTTCGTAGCTCCTAACAGGGCAGTCAATTAATGTAGCAGGTATATCTTTCGATATAGTCAACTATTGCGGTAAGACCAAGCCTAAGTAATATATAGCAAGTTACACAGTTTTAATGTGTCATAGTTATTTATGTCGATTTTTTTATATTTTACGTGATGTGCGCACAACTAGAAACCTCTACAGATTTATTATACGTATAATCAGAAATCAGAAACGTTTATTTCAAATAGACTAGTTACAGGCACTTTTGAATTGTCAAAACGTCGGTCAGTCAAACAAGTGAAGCTAAATTGCACGTTCCAAAGAGTAGGTCTTTATGGAAAAGAACGTGCAAGAAACTCCATGGACACTTTACATAAGCCACGTTATAGACAAACCATTTACAGGCACTTTTGAATCGTTATCAGAAGAATGATGCTAATTACACATTCCAAAGCGTAGATCTCTACGGAAATGAATGTGCAAGAAACACCATGGACACTCTTTTCATCTGATGACAAGTGTGGATAAAGTTAGGCAAGGAGATAATGTTTTAGTCGTTCTACAATATAGAAGAAAGAAAGAAAACATGTTTATTCCGCCTAAATAGACGCACAAATCAACGCCATATTATAAAAAAATATAACAGCCAGTATCCCTATCAGTCCATGTGTGTAACGGGCATAAAACTATTGCCCTTGTAACCTGCACAGAGCATGTAAACAGTTATTTCATTACTCATACTCTGAAAGTAGGTCTGATGTTGCCTGAGGAGCGGGCTGAAAGTGATACTTTTCATCCCTAGGGAGTTTTACTTTACAATTGACAGCTGTCAAATTATTAAAAAAAACTAGTTCAATCTTCACATTTCTATTGAACCAGGTTCCAATTTTCCATACAGCCAGTCAATCACAGCGCGATATAAAATTGAAATAACTTAAAGACAAGTATTAATTAAATAGTTTTATATTATAAGTGATCTATTTGTTCAACCATTTCTTTTAAATACTTAGTTTTTAAAAGATTACAATTAATTTCTAATTTTTCATTAATGAGGCTGAATAGCTGGCCGGCCGCAGAAAAAAAAAAACAAAATGGCGGGAAAGTGGCAATCAGTCGTTGGTTTTTTCGAGTTTTGTTTACGTTTTCGTACAACAGAGATTTGTATTAACACGTTATGTTTATCAGATTAAAATAGTGATTTAACGCCTAATTTCATAAGAGAAGAGGCTAAAGCAGTAGTGGAATACCTTTTACCGCCTAAATCAGAAGAAAGATACCTACATAAAATCATAGGTACGACGACTAAGGTTTTACAAACTTTTATTTTTATTTTTAGTTTCCTCGTATTCGTAATGAAAAGCACAGTGTTTACCTCGGGGTGAAAGTAACCCATTTAACCCCTCGAATTAGCGACCTCGCTGCGCTCGCCCGCCAACTCCTTCTCGGGAAGAAATGAGTTACTTTCACCCCTAGTGTAACAATGTACTATTGTATCTGTGGCATTTTGACTGTTTAGATGCTCTGTGATTTTGACGCTGGCCATAAAAGAGAACAACATAAACAAAAATAACCTAAAAATAAAAGAAATACTATTATAATCATATTAACACATACAATATCTATCTACTATCATTATTCTAATCTTATAAGCACTACTCACCTAAATAGACATCTCTGGAGGTGTCCAAGTTGGACAGATCAGTCGAGGTGTCGATGAAGGACTCGTCAGACAGCGACAGCGACGCGAACGAGGCGGACGCATCGAACGCGGACTTGTCCAGGCGCGTCTTGGGCGAGGACGTGAAGATCGAGGGGGTGGGTTGCTTGGCTGGTGTCCTGCGGGTGTTAGATGTTAGTAGTGGATGTGTACAAGCTTTGGTAAATGAAGATTCTACTTGTGGGATGGTAATTTAAGTACTAAAATTATGTTGGTACGAATTGTCTAGGTTTTTGTTAACCGATAATAATGTTATCATCTAAACAAGAAAAGTGTCAAAGGAAGTTAATAAGAGGTATTCTTCGCTTAAAATTATTTGCGATTAAATGCGTATCGTTAGAGATGCATGTGTTTTTATTCAGTGACATTTATAACGTCACTAGCTGACCCGGCAAACGTTGTTTTGCCATATAAATAATTTTTAAGTCATTTCTTAGTCTAGGGGTATGAAAAATTGATGTTGGCCGATTCTCAGACCTACTCAATATGCTCACAAAAATTCATGAGAATCGGTCAAGCCGTTTCGAAGGAGTACGGGAACGAACATTGTAACACGAGAATTTTATATATAAGATAAATAAATAATAGTAAGTCAGGCACTTATTGGTCAAACAGAGTGTTTTGCTAAACGTTGAAACACTCTCTGAGTGTGTGATGGGTGAACAGTACCTTTTGTCAAACCCTCCTCCTTTGAATTACTAGTATTTACCAGTAGATTTGATTTCTATTTAATTCAACGAATTAATCAAACGATTTCACGTTTGATTAATTCGTTGAATTGAATTAAATTAAACCTATTTGGTTAAGCAGTATTAGAGTGAGTGGCCAGCATTATTGCAATAATTAGCCAAGAGACTATAGTAGATATTTTTTTTAACTAATGTTAAAACAGAGAATGAGGTATTCTATTGGGAGAATTTCATATAATCTGTTTTTTTTTTTCAATGGGTAAAAATCATTCACCCCCCCGCCCTTGGGTGGAGTCGGAGATAGTGTTAGACTTTTACCGACTAAAAAACTCACCCCGTTCCTTCGTTGCTTTTTATACTGGAGTCAAGCTTTCCTTTTAGAAATAGATTCTTGGCCCCAAGTAGGCTTCGACCCTGCTGGGCCCCTATGGATGTAATCTGTGTGTGTTTTTTGTTCGAGGCCACATACCTGTTGGGTAAGTTCCTGGCGTGATGAGTAGGCGAGTCTTTCTCCTCGGCTATCCTGGGCAGAGGCGCGGGCGCGTCGTCCTGCTTGTCGGGCGGCGGCGGCGTGGGCGTGGGCGGCGCGGGCGCGGCGGCGCGCCACACGACGGCGCGGCGCGCGGCGCCCGCGTTGCTGACGCCGCCCGCGCCGCCGCAGCACAGCGGGGAGATCGAGCACTTGGATTCCGCTGACCGGGGGTGTAGTCTGCCAATGATGAAAGGTTTAAAGGTTTTTGTTTTCATTGTGAAATTTAAGGAAGAAAAGAAACTGCCGTAAGTTCTTCTTGTGGTTTGTTATGGTGTATATAATAACTACTTTGTCTATTGACATAATTTTACTCTTAATACTTTAACTACATGCGTCGGATTAATCCGACAAAAATGGTCGTGTCTATTTCACTAGAATCGTATAATTACAACCAAATACTTTATCTCGTGTAACTCTTAAATTCCCATAGGTAACAGAAAACCTGACGAAATGAAGTTCTTAGTATACGACCCTGGCGAGATGAACACTAAAATATTTGTTGAATTTCTCCATCACTAGGTAAAAAAAAACATAACCACTTAGGTTAAAAGAAGACATTTAAAACAAAATAAATACTACTTCTTCACGGCTCTAAAAATCATTTTTGAAAAATTGTGTTTTTTTTAAACCATTTTCAGTACACTTTTTAATTGTTTTTAATACCTAATCTCAATATCTTCAGTCATCACTTAAAAATAATACAAGATACGAAACTGACATGAAAATAGAAATGACAACATAAATGAAAAGCATGCCATAAACGCAAACATTCAAAGCACACAAAATGTACACAGTAAAGCAAACACAAACGGATAAATAATAACGATAAAACAAACAACTGGAAAACCAACTTACCTTATATTTATTCGACAAAATCGTGCGCAAGAGTCTATTAGTTGAAAACGCCAAAAAATAGAGTTCAAAAGAAAACAACATCAATCAACTCTTCACAAAGTGTAATTGAAACAACGCATTTCAAAATTTGAAAGGGATTTACATTTTTATCAGTTACGTGAGCAAAGGATTTTTTTTTGCTGTTTCAATGTTATCACATAATCTTTAATAACACAATTCTTTTGTACGTGTGTTTGTCACCTAAATCCTCCTCCATTTAAGTAGACTTAGGTTTTTGTAGGCCAGTCAGTCCTACAAAAACCTAAGTCCATTCAGATAAATGAAAAAAATAATAATTAGTATATTTGAGAGGCCTGGATGATTTGAAAAAAAAATCGATCTCGAATCGGTAGGTGGCGTTGCAATCCGGTTCTCATTTTTTTTTTCGGACGACAATTCATCTTTTGTACAAGACAACGTCTGTCGTGACCGCTAGTATGTTACAAAAAACTCCTTTCTCCATTATGCGTCATTTCAATTACCTACCTAGGTTACATCAAGACATGTACCATCGCGGCTACTTCTGCCTGAACACTGCCAAACCCTTTGAAGTTTTCGTATCGAGTGCAAGCAAAAATGAACTTAGCAGTGGTCAGGCGGAAGTGTCTTTGATGGTACATCTTACCTGTTGAACTTGACTAGTCTCAATATCGAGAATAATTCGAGTTGATAAACTACTCTAAGGCTATATTTCTTCGGGACTCCATGGAAGCGCGTCCAGTCTCCGCTACTAACAAAATGTATACAGCTCTATAGAGAGTTATTCACCTGGTGTCCAATTGGCTGCCCAACCAGTATGGCGGCGCGACCAGCCACCACTAATTAATACACCGCTAAATTTTAATCGTTTTAATCCCGTGGAGGGTCGATCCGGTACATGAAACATTGTCGATTGGTAAAGATAAAATTAACAAATAACCGTCAGCTGAGCGAGTTCAATGACCTGTAGGTAGTTTGTACGCAACGCCGACTATTAACTACTGGTAATTGAACCTGCTCAGCTGACGTTTTCTTAAAGAAAATAATTTCGTACATGCGTAAATTAATACGAGTTTTGAAAAAAAAGGTGTTTTATTTTTTAATTTTATCTTTACAAATCGATAGTGTTTCATGTACATGTACATGATAAAAGCAACAAGTAATATGTAACCAAGCATTATATGTAACACATAATATGATTTAAAAGAGTGTCCATGGAGTTTCTTGCACGTTCTTCTCCATAGAGACCTACTCTTTGGAACGTGCAATTTAGCTTCACTTTTCTTGGACTGACCGACATTTGACTATTCAAAAGTGCCTGTAAATGGTCTATTTGAAATAAATGCTTTGATTTTTTTTTTTTGTACCGGATCGACCCTCCACGGGATCAAAACGATTAAAATTTAGCGGTGTATAGAGCTGTAAGGTGTCTCACTTACTAGGCCGCCAGTAAGGTTCATATTGATACGGTCGCAGTGTGGTTTGGTGACTCTGGTATCTGTATGGCGTCTAGTTTGGTAGCTTACGGATAGGTAGCGCAACTGGTTGCGCCGCCATGGCATCCTGGTGAAATATAGCCCTAAGGGGCACTCACAAGCAATTTATACTTCATTCCAAGTAACAAACCTTTTTTACTGTCTGTTAAACCGATGTAAGTTCAATTTGGAGACCCCCAGTCTAGAAGGGATTCACAGTATCATTCCATCCGTACCTGTCGGGTGACAGCGCCCTCCGCAGCAGCGGCGAGGCGGGGTCCCGGCGCGGCCAGGCGCGGCGCCCGCCCGCGACTCCGCCCGCGTCGCGCACGGCCAGCGGCGAGGGGCTGCGCGCCTCGCAGCGGCTAGGGATGCATTGTTAGTTGTGCTCATGACCATGGTTTGTTGTGGCTCTTGTTATACTCATACATGCTTACAAGTACAGATGTGATATTTTAGCAGGATTTTGTTTTTTTGGAGTGAATTGCAGTGGTTGTTTCAATTAGTATTCGCGAATAGATTCCTTAAACGATATTGTGAAGTAAAATTGGTGCAAACTTGGGCTTGGTGGTTAAAACGGAAGTGTTTTTGTCTGGTCCGGCCAACTGCCTAATAGTTTATTAGGGACTGAAATAATGTTCTAATGGCGCGAAGAACTGTTAATACCATCATGATGCAGGATTTCGATTTTTAGTTCCTATGAAGCGTCAATAAATTGTGCTACAAGTTTTTCATAACATTATATTGGTAGAATCATCACAGAACTGATTAGTTGAATTTGTTTTTTCACAACAACATTGTTTATTTATATGTATGTATGTATTTTTGTCACTCTTTGGTTTGTCCATTCGTTAAGTTAAATGCACCTGCCATGTTATGTTTCTGCACCAGCCGACGGTCGACTAGTAGATAATGCCTATGACATTAAATCCGCCATTGTACATTGATATATGCATAAATAAATAATAAATATACATTATTCGGGATTTTTTGAAGTGAAAACTTCTTTAGCGGCGTTGAGCACTTTTTCTGTAATGGGTATAAAATCTTAAACTCGCGTCAGGACACGTGACCTGATCGAAAAAGCGTAAGACGGATGGAGAGTAGACAGCTATCCCCTCTCTACGGCGCGGCGAAAATGTATGCCTGGGCCTACTGTTTCAAATATATAGATATATTATATATATTTATATATATAATATATCTATATATATATTTATATTTATTTATATATATATATATATTTCAACGTTAATAATCAAGTTTTCACTTCTGCCGGCACTCCCGGAGTGCAACCCGTCTTTTTTTTTAATCTGGAGGAGGTAACGAATAGATATATCGGCAAGATGTATTTAGTCAGTCATGCGCGCATACATAGATCATAGACAAACACAGACATAGACAATATGAGAATGGAACATTTATTTCCTATGATAGCATGGTATATGTAAATGGATGCCATAGATGTAGAGAGAAAAAAAACTTCTTTAGGATCTAAGAAACCTGTGTTAAACCTATACTTTTCAAGTTCACAAGTCACATTTTAGAGAGCTTATTTTAAGTTACCTACATAGGTACACTTTTTAAAGTTAATGCTCTAGGGTGCTACACGAAATTCAAATTTGAGATTGCATCCCAAAAAATAAAGGGTGTAAGTGAGAGCCCTCCAAAAACTTTAAGGGCTTGCTCAGTAGATGAAATTGAACAACCTTCCACAAATTTTTTTTTTCAGGAAACGAAAAATAAAATCGCCTCACCACACAAAATTATAAACTTGATTGGAAAGTGTTGTAGAAGGTTGTTCAGTATCGTCTACTGAGCAAGCCCTTAAAGTTTGTGGAGGGCTGTCCCTTACACCTTGTATACAACATTATTTTTACTTTATGCGTAAACTGAATACAGTTTGTTCAGAATTAGCAACTAAATGGATTCCAATAATTTTTACACCATGTTATACATTTTTTCTCAAAATATTTTAAAGAAAATTTTAAAGAAATATTTGTCTGGCGTACATCTGTGTTTGTAAGCATCTGTAATGTATCTAGTTTTACGAATTTGAATTTTGCGGTTTACCCTAGAGCTTTAAGACAGACTTTAATAAGTCTTATATCAACGGATAACAAAAAAATATCAGTAAACCAAAACTTTTTTTTCCGTTGGATATCGTTACCTGGTAGGCGAGGCAGGCTGCGGCTGCGGCGAGGGCGAGGGCGTCCTGGCCAGCGGCGACAGCGGCATGTGCTGCAGCGACGCGCGCCGCACCTCGCCGCCGGAGCCCACGGCCCCGCCCGCCACCAGCTTGTGCTTCAGCCCGTGCAACGATGATGGCCTGGGGGGAAGAGAATATTACTCAAAGAGTTAGTTTTCGTCCTGTAGTTTCGGACTACCCATGGCAAAAATGTATAAGATTATGCACGTAAATATAGTTTTTGGTGTAGTACTCGTTTGGTAGTGACAGTCAAAAAGGGAGCCAACAAAACCAGAAAAAAAAAAATATTTTTTTTTCGGATTCCGTACCTCAACATGAAAAAACGGAACTCATATAGAATCATTTTGTTTTCTGTCCACCTATCTGTCTGTTTGTCAAAACCTAGAAAACGCGTAGAAGTCTCGAGTAGAAATTAAAACCATATATTCAAGTCTGCAATCACTTGAAGCTATGAAAAAATCAAACTTCTAAATTATCGAAAAAAGATACAGCCATTTAAGTCGCAAAGAAACGAATATTTCGACACTAATTTTATTGTAAATTTAGCATAAGTCTACTGGAAGGCCATGTAGTTGCATCTTACCGTTGATAGTGTGTGGTGGTGGTGTTGTGCAGCGGACTGTCGGCAGCGGGGGAGGCGGGGGCTGGCGATGGGGACGATGCACATTCGCCTGACGACACCATCTGCATAGAAATATGACTTTAAAAGATGTCTTTGGAGAAGAATGTGCTAAACACTTTATCTGTACATATAAATAATATAAATTAATATTCCACAACTATCACACAACGCCGTCTAGTCCCAAGCTAAGCAAAGCTTGTGTTATGGGTACTAGACAACTGATAAACATACTTATATATTTCTAAATACATACATATTATAGATAAATTACACCCAGACACAGAACAAATGATTATGCTCATCACACAAACATTTGTCCTGGGTGGGAATCGAACCCACGACCTCCGGCATAGCAGTCAGGGTCACTAACCACTAGACCAACAGGCCAGTCCAAATAAAAATTGAATCAAATTACAAAGTTATCGTTTAAGTGGAAATTATATAACATCTATGAGATAATAATGTAGAAAGACTTCTGTCATTGTCTTCCTACCCTTGGCCCGTCTTAATCGGGGTCGACGACACATTTCTGCATTTTTTTTACATTCTGTCCTGTCAGCCGTCACGCTACTACTTCCTTTTCTCTTGTCACACAATCCATCCATCTTTTCTTATGGCCGCGCGGTCCCATACGAAAGTGTTTCATAGCAGGGACCCGCGCGAGGATCCGTCGCGACTCGCGTCTCCGTTGCTAAGTAATAATATATAAAGTTCTCCATCGACACGACTACATGCATAACGCTATAGTTGAATTACGACACTGCATAGGTAATAATCCGGTTTCTGATACGGGGACCCGAGCACACCACACACGCATGTCCACAGCGTCACGTGCGGCCGTCTGCTTAACGCAGTTTCAGCCCTTAGGTTTCCTTCACCCACTCCATCCACCCACATGTATAGTCATAACTCTTTAAGTACCATGCGTTTAGAATGAGTTTAGAATATTGGCATAACATTACCTGGTGCATCTCCTGCGAGGCCCTCTTGGTGGATATCCTGCGGAACAGCGAGCACCTCCTGCGCGGGCGCGGCCGCGGCGGGGCCGTCGCGCGCCGCCCGCACCACGCGCGCCGTCTGCCTCCCGCCTAACGGTACATATTTTATAGATCAAATACATTTTAAACAAGATATAGAGTGATGTCTAGTTTATTTCTTAGTTCGCATGTGGACATATACATGCGTGAAATATATGCTAATAGATAAAACTCGTGTTCTTGCTTATGAAAAAATTACCCATTCCCTATCTCTGATTTAACTGTATAATTTTGGAATCACAAGTCAGTAACAATAAACAATGAGATGCTGACGTATGAGTCCAGCTTCACCTTACATAATGAAGATATGTAGGAGCTAAGATATAAACTAAAAATAAGGATAGGACCTAAAATGGAGCCCTGGGGTATCCCCATTTTTACATTGCATTCCGACGAATTAACACCGTTTATTTGAACTAATTGCTACCTATCATTAAAAAAAAAAACTTTACAAAGCTTAATATCGTTATGCCTAGTCCATAATGCTCAAGTTTCTACAGTAATATTTCATGACATACGCAATTAAACGCCTAAGATAGGTCGCTCTATAGTATGTGTAAAAATATGCAATATGAACATAAATCACACAATCAATTAATTACATATATCCGTTAGTTTAGCGGATATATCATGTAACCGTTGTATAACAATTGCAGATGCTTTTATAATGAGATAAATTCCTGATGGATTCTGCATAACCGTTAATATAACATTTTTGATATTCTTTCTCTTGTGAAATAATTAAGATAATTTACATACCTGAATAGTAGTCTGATCCAAAGGTGTAGCTCGTAGAGTAGCGTGCGGAGCAGCCAGAAGCAATCGGAGAACCTTGGAAAATATAAAATGTCGTTAAACACCATAGTATAAACAGAATTCATAGCAGAGAAAGCTTTTGATTTTAAAATAAATATTATATTCCTTTATCACGCAGTACATGCTGAGTTGCCTAGTTGACTTCGCATAGTTTTTTTTTTGCATTTCTAGTTTAAATAAGTTCTTGTGTGAGGCACAAATAAACATTTCGTCGTTCAAATGTAAATCTTAACGCAAAGCCAGAAGTACTGGGGCTAGGAACATGAAATTTTGTACATGTAAGGTTTCCTTTAATGACATTGACGAGCACTAAAAAGAGGTTTTGGAAGTTCAACCTATAAGGGAAAGAAAAGGGGGAATAACGAATAACATAGTAATTTCGACATCCGACGAACAAGGAATTTTTGATTCGATTTAATGAATTATGAACAAAATGGGAGGGAAAAATTAAAAGACAAATAACATACCTGTGTGTGCAACAAGCCCTGCACGGACTCTCCGTTGAGCTGTGTGATGAGGTCTCCGGCCCTCAGGCCGGCTGCCCACGCCGCGCCTTGCTCGTTCACGGCCTAGAAAAAACATGAAATATAAGAAATATTTAGGACTTAGAATTTCCTTGCGTGATTGAATCAGAAATGAGGATATCCGCAGAAAATATCATTTATCAGAACCAAACTTAAGTGGCAATGGACAGTGCACATTGCTCGCAGAACAGATGGCCGTTGGGGCCGCAAGGTTCTAGAGAGCGACCGTGCACCAAAGTTGAAGACGCAGTGTTAGCGCGGCGACCACTAGGTGGACCGATGACCTGGTGAGGGTCGCGAAAATGCGATGGATGCGACACGCACAGGACCGCTCCTTGTGGCGACACTTGGGAGAGGCCTATGGCCAGCAGTGGACGTTCTTTGGCTGAAATGATGATGATGTACTGTACGTGTGTTTACTCACCGAAACTAAATGATGCATGGTATAGTAGTCGGTGTCACCGTAGTACACGCGCACCGTGTGGATGGTGAAGCCGAAGCCGCGCGGCCCGCGCCGGACCACTATGGGCGGCTTCGAAGACTGGATCAACCTGTTGACGTTGAGCATATAAAAGGTACATAAAATAAACAATCTATTAATTATGGCTTTATCACACTAGCAATTTGCAAGCGACTGCGGGGCGGGACATGCAGCGAATGCGTCGCGTGCGAACGCGTGGCAATTCGCCACGTTTTCAGCGCGTGTTTGCAGCAAGTTAACGACGTACAATACATTCAGTAACAAAATGGATTCCGACGAGGAGACACTGCTGTTGGCTTTGTTACTTCGAAGATGCCGGAGACCCGCATACCTCGTTGCCGGATGTCGTTGTGCGTCCGCAACAAATTCGCTGCGTAAGCGCGGTGTATTCGTTGCGCGCCCGTAACGTATTCGTTGCGCACTCGCTCCGCTTTGAGGACGCTCGCTTGAAGTTTTACCTACCTCGGCGAAGTTCGCCGAGAATGTTGCACCCGCATAAAGGTTTAACGGACTTAGTATCCAGCCTATGCTCAGCGTGCTGTCATCTGCTAAGGTATACTCACGAGTGACTAGGCAGCGCGAACGGAGAGGGCGGGTCGCGACAGGGGGAGGAGTCCCGCGACGAGTTGGTGGACGACGTGTTGCCGGCGCACGGCGACCCACAGCCTATGCTCAGCGTGCTGTCATCTGCTAAGGTATACTCACGAGTGACTAGGCAGCGCGAACGGAGAGGGCGGGTCGCGACAGGGGGAGGAGTCCCGCGACGAGTTGGTGGACGACGTGTTGCCGGCGCACGGCGACCCACAGCCTATGCTCAGCGTGCTGTCATCTGCTAAGGTATACTCACGAGTGACTAGGCAGCGCGAACGGAGAGGGCGGGTCGCGACAGGGGGAGGAGTCCCGCGACGAGTTGGTGGACGACGTGTTGCCGGCGCACGGCGACCCACAGCCTATGCTCAGCGTGCTGTCATCTGCTAAGGTATACTCACGAGTGACTAGGCAGCGCGAACGGAGAGGGCGGGTCGCGACAGGGGGAGGAGTCCCGCGACGAGTTGGTGGACGACGTGTTGCCGGCGCACGGCGACCCACAGCCTATGCTCAGCGTGCTGTCATCTGCTAAGGTATACTCACGAGTGACTAGGCAGCGCGAACGGAGAGGGCGGGTCGCGACAGGGGGAGGAGTCCCGCGACGAGTTGGTGGACGACGTGTTGCCGGCGCACGGCGACCCACAGCCTATGCTCAGCGTGCTGTCATCTGCTAAGGTATACTCACGAGTGACTAGGCAGCGCGAACGGAGAGGGCGGGTCGCGACAGGGGGAGGAGTCCCGCGACGAGTTGGTGGACGACGTGTTGCCGGCGCACGGCGACCCACAGCCTATGCTCAGCGTGCTGTCATCTGCTAAGGGGAAACCATGGATTAGTTGGGTCAAAAGTTACTATAAATGTAAACATCTTGGATTTTTTTTTTGGCAAGTTTTTTTCCTGGTACAGCGAGAGGGAATATCAGACTTTTGCTGACTGAAACTCACACGTTTTCTACAGTCCCAGAGAGAGGTACTCTTTCGAACAATCCCGGATGACCTACTTATAGTGGGAAGTGCGTGATTTTCCATTTTTAACAATTGCTATATCCTTCAGTTGTTCTTTGCATTCTAGGGTCGCGCCACGATACCTCTTTTGAAAAATCCTCGTTTTTTTTAATATTTGTAAGAGACTTAAATAAAAGGGGAATCATAAAACGAGCGACTAAAAAAAAACTTAGCGACTGATGATGAGATACTGTTTTAATAACTTGAGCGGTATGAAATTGAGTAAGTCAAATATTGATTAACAATAAAACCTAGAACGAGCTTACTAAAAGTGGGTTATTAAAATCCAAATTAAATTACTAAATTAGTAAGTGAGCCAATAAATTAATAAGTGAGCGACTAAAAATAAAATTGAGGTTGTCATAACGAACTACTAAAAAGTGAACTTTAACAAATGTTTTCGAAATTGTCTCATTATCCAGTTGCAGGTAGATTTATCGTTTTGAACTGGGTGAATAGGTTAGGTTAGGTTAGAATTGTGACCTACCGCGCGTGAGTCGAGCGAGTGAAGCGAACGTTGCCACGGCAGCGGCCGGCTAACGCTACGACCAAGTTGCTTGCAGATTCTATTTCACCATTTTCTAATTATCCGTTTTTTCGCAATATCCCAATTATCAAATTACCATGTGACTAGTTGTAACATACATAATCCATAAATATCAATATTTAGGACATTCAATACTGTATATTTCGATATTTTGGACATTTGGAACACTTCATTTAAGATAAAATGCCACTCAGTATAAATAAATCATTTGCTAAATATTGATAAAACTGCAGGACGTAACGTTGACACTCAAACAAATATAAAGTCGCTCAAATATTATGAAGCTTCTCATTTTGTATTTTAAGTAACTCAAATTAAAGTTTTTAAGTCGATGTTCTGTTAATTACTCGTCATTCGCTGTTAGTCGCTCATTTATAATTTCTATAACCTAAAATAATTATTTTTTTCACTTAAAATTTTAATTAACAGTCACTCGTTTAAATGCTACCCTAAATAAATTAGCTATAGTCTATTCACGTTAAGAAAATAGTGACTCATAGTCGTCACTTCTAATTTATTATGATCTGATCTGATTGGTCAAGAGGCGTGACTACGACGAGTCACTATTTTCTTAACATGATAGTCACTTTCACGGGGACCCAGCCGGGTCGAAGCCTACTGGGGCCAGGGTTATCCGAAACGGCGCTCGAGCCCCGGTATGAAGGCTTGAAGGAACGGGATGGGTTTTTTAGTCAGTAAGAGTCTGACACTACTTCCGACTTCCGCTCCGCCCAAGAGCGGGGGTTGTCATAAGATGATTTTCCCATCGAAAAAAAAAAATAGTCACTTTAAGAAGATAATGATTAATCAATGATGACTAATATTTTCCACATAGTTTACCTGGGTGTATAACCAGCGACAGGCCAGAGGTGCTGGCTGACCGTCGCATGGACTTGGCGACGATGGCGGTGGGTCTGGTCTTCTCCGGCCTCTCCGGACGCTCGGGCTTGTCCGGCTTGTCGGGACGGTCCAGGCTTATGCTCTTGTGTTCGTCTTTCTTTGATATGTCGGAGCTGAGAAAAAAATATAAAGATAATCGTTAGATGA
Organism: Mythimna albipuncta; assembly: GCA_929112965.1. Taxonomy (NCBI): domain Eukaryota; kingdom Metazoa; phylum Arthropoda; class Insecta; order Lepidoptera; family Noctuidae; genus Mythimna; species Mythimna albipuncta. The sequence continues at coordinate 13,725,954 of OV815983.1, read as the reverse complement.
TCTTGGATTAGTGAGATTTTTGGACCATCTTCAGAAAGCCTAATTTAAAACCTGTCTTAAACCAGTGCTTGACTGCGATCCCACCTGATGGTAAGCAGTGATGCAATCGTTGATGGAGAGGCGAACTAGTTTATTAAGAGCCTATTCACTCTAGCCTTGAAGACACCTAAATTATAATCGGATGGGAAGATCGCAGCAGGCAAATTGCCTCTTTATGATTGTTAAAGTAATTTACAAGTTTTTGTGTAATATCAAACACATAATATACCGAACAACACTTTTCGACTGGATTTGAATGGTTTTCAACCTATTCAATATTGAATGGTTTTGAGACATTTGAAAAACCGAACTTCTTGATGGAAATGATTAAAAAAAACCTGTGTTTATAGCCCCATTTAACCCATTATCCATGGTCCAGTTCGTCACACTATCTTCGCTTAGATCATCCACATCACCATTTTTTACCTTTGACATTTTTCTTTTTTTTTTAAGGGGTAAATCATTCAATGACTTCTCTTGCTCTAGAGTGGAGTGGTAAAACCACACTTGTGTCCTTCAGTTGCCTTTTGTGCTTAAGGACCACGCGTTTCCATTTCAGTAATGCCCTGTGGACCTAACGGGCATCGACCCTGCATCATTCTAATTTCATTTTTTACTTATTATCATAAATTAGAACTTACAGTCTGGGCACAAGCGCCATGGAAGTGGGCGGAGGCGGCGGGTGCGACGCCAGCAGGCTGACCGCGTGCGGGTGCGGGCCCGCGTGCGGGGGGTGTGCGGGCTGCGCCAGCGGGTGCGAGTGCAGCGAGTGCTGGTGGTGCGGGCGCAGCGCGGCGCGGCGGCGCGCGGCGGGGGACACGTCGTCACTGTCCGTCTGAGACGACTCGGCTGTTGACGTGCCGCCTATTATCTGGAATTGTGAAAAAAAAAATATATATTTAGACGCATGTTCTGTGTGGTAAAGGATAAAATGATATTTTATTCAGCTTTTATTGAGTAGACGCTAAATGCGAAGTCGCCATTGGCAAATTTAACGTTCGAGTAAATACATTTTGAGATATGTAAAATACGGATTACTGTTTAAAGTTATGATATCCCGACATTTCGGTATCACAATTAGCGCAAAAAAATTGCTGAGATATACGTTTCCTAAATTGGGAACTCTGAGTTTAAATGTAAATGTATAATTACAATTTTTTTTTTGTGTTTTTAATCAAGGTAACGACAAAAATATTACGCTGCCTCTTTGAGCTCTGAAAATAAGCCACTGTAATTATAGTTCTCAAAAAGAGAAGTACTGATACATAATAGAATTACCGATCGTGACGTACTAATAATAAATGGTTTCAGAACTTACAACACCAATAAATTATTTGTCGACAATTTTAGTGCCAAAAATATTGACAAGTGCCTGAAACTGATATCTTAGTGACGCCATCTGCTACGTCACTTCCGATAACCTTCATTATATTAGATTCCCTAAATTACCGCAATAATACTAACAATCGTAACCTTATACAATAATAAACAAATAAAAACCGTTCTCCAAGTTTAAGAATACAAGTAACCCACTTACCGGACACTTAGGATGATGATGCAGGGGCGCGGTAGGAGTGGTAGGGGGCCCCGCGCTGTCAGGGGTCCCCGGCCAGCTGTCGGTACTCTGTTAACGAATAACGGCAAATAAACAAGGAGGTTGCAAGCAAACATGGAACTACTGAATAAGAGATGGTGAGAATGTGATATGTTTATCTACACCGCTATATTTTAATCGTTTTAGTCCCGTGGAAGGTCGATCCGGTACATGAAACACTATCGATTTGTAAAGATAAAATTAAAAAATAATTTTAGGGTTCAGTGACCTGTAGTTAATAGTCGGCGTTGCGTACAAACTACCTACAGATCACTGAACTCGCTCAGCTGACGTTTTCTTAAAGAAATTAATTTCGTACATGCGTTAATTAATACGATTTTTGAAAAAAAAAGTACTTTATTTTTTAATTTTATCTTTACAAATTGATAGTGTTTCATGTACCGGATCGACCTTCCACGGGATTAAAACGATCAAAATTTAACGGTGTATACTTGTAGAAATAATTCCAGAGAATTTCTATACGACATATAATTACCATACAAATGTATCCAACTTTTGTAATATGAATATTATTAATGAAACTGAAATAGGTATCTTCTAGATGAAAACCTATTGCATTTTTGTTGTTAAAGAGTCCCCCAATAATATTGAATCATTTTAAAAATACTTGTCCGATACTTTTTATAAGGTTCTATAAGTAAACAATGATCAAGATCTCTTAATCAACCTAGTTTATTCAGCCAGTGTTGATTACATCAGATTTCATTACACCCATTTTTTTATTTTTTTTTTTTTATGGTGGGAAAAATCATGCATTGACATCCCCCACCCTTGGGCGGAGCGGGAGATAGTGTCAGACTCTTACTGACTAAAAGACCCACCCCGTTCCTTCTAGCCTTCATACCGGGGCTCGAACGCCCTTTCGGATAACCCTGGCCCCAGTAGGCTTTGACCCGGCTGGACCCCTGCTGTGGCTGACAAATCCTTGAGGCGCGCGGGAACAGTGCGCGTCGTCGACGATTTGGGCTTGGTCCGGACAGTTACCGGACGGCCGGACAGTGATCTAGATTTCCTTACACCCTAATATTACCCAAGTCGTTTGACTCTATAGACAGACTATAACTATGATGAGTAATTAGAGAGAAGTAGATTAGTATTGTTTAAAGCAAATCAACATAAATCTATGAGAAATAGGTTTGACAGAGTCTACGTATGATATCTAGTAGAATGTCTATGCCATTGGGAGAAGCGCACATTTATTGAGTACCTGTTCTTGGTGCGGCTGCTGACACTCTTCCACAGATGAGATCTTATAGCAGCCTGTCTTACATCATAGTTGTTGAACTACTCACCCTAGAGTCATGTTCGACGCAGGAGTGGTGGTAATGTCTTCTCCATTGAGGAGAGGTGCTGGAGAAGGCGGCGAAGAGACCAGCTTCTTCAGCAGGTTCTGGAGGTTCGGCTGCCTCGTCGGTGTCCACCTCGCTGTGGTTGTAGCGGTCGCAGCGAGCTGAGAAATGTACAAATATGTAAGACAGACTTTCTCGATATGAATTCAAGTATTATTCCCGTGAAGGCAGAAACTACAAAATGTTATCTAATACAATACGTAAATATTCATTTATGTTAAGTTCTCTGAACTTTTCAAGTAGGCGAAATTTGTCAAATGCGAAACTATAGCGAAAAATAAACAAAAAATTTTTGGAAACTATGCAAGAAATTAAATTCGAATTTTGCTCCGTTGAGGCCCATTTTGAATTGAATATAAGAATGAAAAAATATACTATTGATAAGCTCGCGCTTGTCGACTATAACACATGTAAGCGATGGTGGTCGATGATGGAATACGGTTGCTTAGTAGAGCTCGTAGTATTTATTTATTTAATCTTCATGCAACAAAAAGTACATAGGCGGACTTAATGCCTTAGGCATTCTCTACCAGTCAACCTAGGGTGGTGAAGAGACAATATGGTAGGCGCACAAAAAGAAAATTTTGGTATTAAAACAAGAGTAAAAATATACATAATTATAGATAAAATACACATACATATATATTTTATAGTATTCATTCATGGCATCCTGAATCCGGGAGCCAATTCCACTCAATAGCTGTACGCACAATGCATTTGTCCCCAAAACCGTTTCTGCGTATGGGTGGCTAGAGAAAAAAGTACAATATGACTTACTATCAAAATAGCTGGTATCCTCATCGTTGTCTAGCTGAGGGATAAACTCAGCTTTCCTCCTCAACAGGTTGTTCCAGTCCAGACCACAGAAGTATACGTGATCCTGCAACGAATACAAAAAAACATTATAAACTGCACTTCTCTTCAATTGGTTGGTAAAGGGCATAATACCTACACTACACGTTATTCAGACCGTTTTAGTCTATGGTTCGACGTATTGCGTGGTGTAATAAGGGTCACTGTCTAACTCGGGAAGAAAAATAAGACGAGTCTGTATATATATTGTACAGAAACAGTAATTATGTCAGTTTCATTATCATCATTATCAGCCTTAATAATGTTCTCATACTCTGAGACTCAGGCTTCCTCTCTAGGAGAGGGAATGGGCCGTAATCCACCACGCGGGCCCAGTGCGGGTTGGTGAATGTCACATGTCTTCGAATTTTTGGGACACCGTAGGCGCGGGCTTGCGGACAGTGAGCAATGGGTAGCTCGCTGTCCGGCCGTCCGGTAACAGTCCGGACCAAGCCCAAGTCGTCGACGGCGCGCGCTGTTCCCGCGCGCCTCAAGGAGTTGTCAGCAACAGCAGGGACCCAGCCGGGTCGAAGCCTACTGGGGCCAGGGTTAACCGAAAGGGCGCTCGAGCCCCGGTATGAAGGCTTGAAGGAACGGGATGGGTTTTTTAGTCAGTAAGAGTCTGACACTATCTCCCGCTCCGCCCAAGAGCGGGGGTTGTCATAAGATGATTATTCCCATCGAAAAAAAAAAAAAAAAGGACATGCCGGTTTCCTCACGATGTTTTCCTTCGCCGTCTTGAGAGCAGTGGCGATGAAATAAATTACACAAAGTAATGCGCCTGCCTGGGTTCGAATCCGCGACCTACAACTCGTAAGTCGGGGACATTACCAGTCGGCCACCACTGCATGTATGTCAGTTTCCTAACATCCTACAAATACAAGTTCATAATTGAATTTACCTTGACTTGATGAGTGCCGCCAGTGCCCAGCCTGTCCCGAGGGTTGCGCGCGAGCAGCTCTGTGATGATAGCTCGAGCTTCTACCGCGATTGGGAAGTCTTCTTCTGATGGCCACTCGATATCGTCTGGAAAGTTACGTGGTTAGAGCAACTGTGAGATACATTGTGTGTAGATTTAAAAAATTACAGTATGTTGTCAGACGTAATGACCGACGAGTAAAACGTAACCAAAATTGAAATAACAGAAATACTTTAAAAAATGGATTTATGAAGAATGTAATACATAAAAATCTTGCTATTGAATCCTCCAAACTTGCTTGACCGATTTTATGATTTTTTGTAGGTCTGACAATAGACCGTAGGGTATTTTTTACCCTTTATTTTAATTTTTATGGCAGAACAAAGTTTGCCTAGTCAGCTATTAACACAATAAATCAATGATCACACACATCGACGATCGATTGGACGAATACAATAGCCAGATTGTCTAAAAAAAAAAAGGTTTTCATCAGGACGCTGATGGCCGGAGTAAATCGTACATGCCTTGTCCAAACAATAGTGGTAAACCAAAATTAAAGACCATCTGTAGGGGTTTTATTAATATTGTTTTCACGAAATTTTCAGAATGTGTAAAAATGAAGTCCAGTCGAGATCATGGCAGTGCACGTGCCCGAAAGAGAGTCGTTTGTTTCTTTTTTCAGGAGAGAGCGAGCGGTAACACGCTACCATTATGACCAACCTAACAACAATGTTAAAAAAAGACCTCAGTAAACATCTTATTATTTTGACTCACCATTCACAGTATGCGCGAAAAGCTCCTCAGGCGTATCTCCGAAGAAGGGCACGCAGCCTACCAGGAACTCGTACAGAATGATGCCCATCGACCACCAGTCCACTGGCTTGCCGTAACCCTGCAATCAAACAGTTATTATATTATTCAAGGATAAATTAAAAAGTCGAGAGTAGGTTACTTCTAGGCAAGCATGCTCCATCGTCGGCCACATCATAGCTTACCATCAGGTAAAATGGCGGTCGAACGCGAAATTACACAGTACACAGAATAATAATGCTAGAGATAAAAAGTATCTTACAGTAGGCACAACGGGTCTTGAGCGCTCGGCGTCAGAGTGGGGATCGCTTTGCGCATTCCATACATTGGCGAGCCAATCGTCTTCGTTGTTAGATACATGCAGCAACGCAGGGAACGAATGAGGAGTGATATCTATGACGCGATGGCGCGGCGAGCCAATCACTGACACTCCCCGCCCCCGCATCTCACTTCGCACCACTAATTAAGAGACCGAATATTTGATCCATTGTGCCTACTGTATGTGATATTCTACCCGTGTGCTAAATTTCATACAAATCGTCGCCACAACTATCACTACGCGCCGTCGACGATTCGGGCTCGGTCTTTACCTGACAGGCGGACGGCGAACTAACCAATGCTCGTCGTCCCAGAAAGACGTCACCACACAATCTGAACGCTTGCCATGGGAGCTGGTATAAGGTGGCGAGGGAAAAGAATTCCTGTAACGACTTGGGGAAAGTCTTTGTCCAGCAGCGTTTAATAAATCAGCGACAATAAAATAAAATAAATGTTTACCTGTCTCAGTATGACTTCCGGCGCAATATACTCAGGAGTTCCGCACACTTGCTTGTCAGAGAACTGCCGCGCTTCTCTGTCGGCATACTCTTCGTAAAGATTCGTCGCCACTACGAGATAAAGTCAGTAATTAAGTACATTTCAAACTTTACAAAAAAAATAAAGAACATATACATATCTGAGTTAAATTAGTGAATAATAAAATGACTTACATGACATGAGTCCCATTTTACTGAGCCCGAAATCCGTTAGCTTTATGTGACCAGTCGCCGTGATCAGCAAACTGAAAAAATAAAAACACCATATTTACTTGGTTTTCATAGACATAGAACTCAAAATTCACATTGAATTTAGAAATCGAGATAAACGTGTTTGTTAAATATTAACTTAAAGTCTAAGGCCCCTCGCCCACGACGATTTTTTTAGAGATACCTACCGTTGTTTTTTTTTTATTATTGTTAATAAGTTTGCGCTTGACCGCTGCACCTGATGGAAAGCAATGATATGGAGCGCTTACCTAGAAAAAACCTAATCACACTCGACTTAAAGATTCCCGACAAAATTATAACATTATGATTACGCTAGACGAGTAAAGCTGACGGCAAGCAAAGTGTAGGTCACCGTCCGACCGTCCATTAAACGCCCGGACCGAGTCCAAGAAGTCGACGATGGTAGTGTTCCACGCGCGCTTCAAAGAGATGTCAGTAAAACCGTAGGGGCCCAGCAGGGTCGACGCCTACTGGTACCATGGGTTCGCATCTGAAAGGAAAACCCGCCCCTGGAATGCAAGACAAAGAAGGAACATAGGAGTGGATTTTAGTCGGTAAAAGTCTGACACGCTCTCCTTCTCCACCCAAGAGCGGGAGAAGTCATTGGATGAATTACCACCTAAAAAAATACGCCAGTAAAGTTAGTCCACTTACTTGTCAGGTTTAAGATCTCTGTGTACAATGCCGTAGGAGTGTAAGTACTCCACAGCTAAGACGGCCTCGGCGAAGTAATGCCTGGCCATGTCAGCGGGCAGGGGCCCGGCGCGGAGCAGTGTGGCGCAGTCGCCTCCCTCCACGAACTCGAGGACGAAACAAAGATGGCGCTTCGTTTCGAAGGAGCAGTACATCGTTACCTGGGAAAATAGATCATATAATTTAAAGGTTTGCTGTAGACGTTAGATCAGTGGTGTTACAAATCTGACAGGCCTGTTGGTCTGGGGGTTAGTGACCCTGATTGCTATGCCGGAGGTCGTGGGTTCGATTCCCACCCAGGACAAATGTTTGTGTGATGAATGAGCATAATCATTTGTTCTGTGTCTGGGTGTAATTTATCTATAATATGTATGTATTTAGAAATATATAAGTATGTTTATCTATTGTCTAGTACCCATAAACACAAGCTCTGCTTAGCTTGGGACTAGACGGCGTTGTGTGATAGTTGTGGAATATTATTATTATTATAAATTATTCCGTTTGGGCAATGACGGTCTTATCGCTGATAGCAATATCTACCAGACAACCTTAGGATGGACTGTAGGAACTTAAAATAAAAAGGGGGTAGTCAGAAGTGTTTGTTGTGTAGTGTAAAAATTGTTCTAGTGTGATGTGGAGCTCGTAAATCAAATGAAAGCATGATTAGGCATTAAGTCCGCCTATGTACTTTTATGTTGCATGAAGTCTTAATAAATAAATATTAAATTATGCACCGCCGTTAACACGTGGGTCCAGCCTCGGTCAACATGTCCAAAACCGACACTAATCCGGATTTCATGTCTAGGTCATTTCATGACCAAGACGGGGTCATACACGTTGGCTAGGGATGGCGGTTGGCCGAGACCGAGCCCACGTGGAAACCACGCACACATTAAGGTCTTAACAGACGGACTACATTTCAACTGCAATCCAACCGCAATGCAGTTTGAATGCAGTTGACACGACTGCAATAGAACTGCAAACACGACTGCAATAGAGCTACAAACCAAACATGCGGTCCGATTGCAGTCGTGTGAACTGCACACCGACTGCATCCGAACTGCACCATGCGCGGGAGGGCGGAGCGTGCGGTCGGGTGGGTATGATGCAGTTCGGATGCAGTCGGTGTGCAGTTCACACGACTACAATCGGACCGCACGTTTGATTTGTAGCTCTATTGCAGTCGTGTTTGCAGTTCTATTGCAGTCGTGTCAACTGCATTCAAACTGCACTTAAACTGCAATTTGCAGTTGGATTACAGTTGAAATGCGGTCCGTCTGTTTTGACCGTTACACATGGCTGCGAACCCACTAGAATTGAATTCATATAATTCATTGCCAAGGTAAAACCGTACCGAAACGCTTCATGGTAAATAAAAACAACAGTCTTATCAAAAGTAACGGCTATTTGTGATTCGATTCAACATTAATGTTATGATGTGTAACTCAATTATTGACCATGAACCGGTACATGAAGCGTGGCGACCATGAAATGGTGTGGGATGTGACATAAGCCCATGGTAAACTTCTAGCGTTTTGAAGCTGTTAGTGGTCTGTGGGTGACCACATATCTTTTTCCCTTCTAGGAGGAAAAAGTAGTCTTGACCTAGCGGTAACGGCCCCGTCTTTCGAGTGAGTTCAAACCACAGAAAAGATGAAAGTTAGAAAGAAAATACTTTCCGATTTGTACTACAACGAGTGTCGCCGCTTGTCTCACACTCTTTAACTACACTACAGGCAATAAACCAATACGAACGCGCATTACGCAACTAACTAACCTCGCACACTTAGATCACAAGTTTGCTATTGGTTGTGTCAATTATGATCATTTATATAGATTATATTTATTTGTTTAAGTATACTTTATTTACCATCATCCGTGCGTCACTGCGGGGTGCCAGCTGAAAATCAGCGTTGGGTGTTTGACGCCCAGCAATTGCTGAGTTGGTGACCCTTTCGGTTCAGGCACAGTCACTACAACTGTATTGTATGTCTGTACTCTTTTTTATTATTATTTTATGCTGTTGTGTATTGTGTTGCTTGCGCCGAATAAATACTATTCTATTCTAACATTATCGTATTTTTTGTCACGCCTTTTCTGTGGTTCAAACCCAGCCAGGCGCATTACTTTGTGTAATTTATTTCATCAGCGCAATGATGAAACAACAATTTTTTTTTTTTCAATCTCAAAACGATGAGGGAAAACATGGTGAGGAAACCCGCACTGAGACCGTGTGGGTGTATTACGGCCCATTCCCTCTCCAAGAGAAGCGGTTTGAGCCCCAAATTGCTTTCTTAACCATGATGTAAGAAACTGTATTCCACGACACAGGGAATCAGTGGATATCAGTGAAGTATCTGATTTCTACACTAATATTTTACAGAGGTAAAGTTTTTTTTTTTTTGTTTGTAGCACGTAATCGCTAAAAGTACTAGTCCAGTAGCCTGATTCACAAAAAATCAAACAAGGCAAATTTCGTTGTAGTTTTATAGTCGTTCGATCAAAGTCCTATCCAAAAGCGGTATTCACGATCTATCAACCTTTTTTCAGTTACATTAATAAGTATTCTACCAGGATAATGTGATACAGATTGTTTTTTAAATCGACGAATTTCAATTAACTTTAAAATCGGTGTCGTTCAAACTCGATTGATGGATGTGAATACGGAAATGGTCTAAACGATTAAATCGCTACGATATCGTTACGGTTTTCATTACGTGAATCGGGCTATCGATTGCAAACATTTTTTCACGGATAGGAAGCTGCTTTATTCTCGAGTGACATAGACTATATTTTATGTACACGGACAAAGCCGCGGGCAAAACTAGTTTATTTATTTATTTATTTATTCTTAGGAGAACCAACAGCTATAAGTAATGAATAACGACAGTATAAGAAACATTGAGCCAATTACAGGTTCTCACGGATAGAAATATACAAAGTAGTAGAAAACTTAGGATCACTAACAAGCACGATAAAAAAAAGAACTTAATAAAAAAGAACATAATAAAACATCACTCAAGTACAGACAACACTATGCACTTTTGAAGAAGTCCGCATTCAGCTGGGTGCGTACAGAGTAGGTTTTAGTGTTGAATAGGTCAAAAGAGAACTCTTTACATAGAAAATTAAAGTCCTTACTCGCTCGCACCATGTACGAGTTTCGCCTGTAGTTAGAAGAGGAAGATGGAATAGAGATAGGCGGATTAAATCTAACCGATCTCTGAGGGACCTTAAAGCGTAGTTTATATAAAAAATAAGAACAGTCTATTTCACTAGATATAATTTTTAGTAGGTTGTTACAATCTGCTAACCGACGACGATTTATAAGTGGTTGTAAATGAAATTTCTTACAGAGATTTAAGTAATTATCAGAATGGTATGGGATACGCAGCCGAAAACACAGGAAACGAATAAATCTTCTTTGGAGATTCTCAATACGATCTATGTACTTGAAATAACAAGGATTCGAATTTTGATATTTCTGAACAATAACACGTTATTACTACTTACCACAAAAGGATTGTCAGCGAAGCTCAGAATGTCTCGTTCAGCGAACGCTTGTTCCACCTGATTCCTGAGTATCAAATTGTTTTTACTAATCTTCTTCATCGCGTACCTGCAAATAAAGATCAATGAATAAGCTGGAGTTCTTCTTTTTCTTCATCTTCTTAACGTGTCGATCGGACTCGAAATTTGTCCAATCAATATTTAACCAAATGGACTATTCTGTCATTGGCCTATTTTTTTTTTTTCGATGGGAAAAATCATCTTATGACGACCCCCGCTCTTGGGCGGAGCGGGAGATAGTGTCAGACTCTTACTGACTAAAAAACCCATCCCGTTCCTTCAAGCCTTCGTACCGGGGCTCGAGCGCCCTTTAGGATAACCCTGGCCCCAGTAGGCTTCGACCCGGCTGGGTCCCTGCTGTTGCTGACAACTCCTTGAGGCGCGCGGGAACAGTGCGCGCCGTCGACTGTGTCATTGGCCTCGTATAAGTCATGGCAGGTGTAGGTAGCTGTGCAAGGAGGTGACGCGTGTTCTGAGAAGGGTCGCGGCGTATTTGCGATGGGTTTAGGAAATCCCATTTGGCCGGATTATCTTTATCAACCTGCGGCCAAAGTCGGTTAAGAGATTTACAGATAGGCCACTGCTAAGCTGCTGAGTTCTAGTTTTATTTTTAGGGTTTTTTATTTTTTCCTTCAAATCATGATTTTCAGAGATTGTTATAGGTAAATATTTGTATAATTTATTTCATTACCACTGCTCTCAAACCAGTAAAGGAACACTCACAACATGAGGTAACCAGTTTGTTCAAGAACTAAAAATTCGAAGACATATACCAACTCACATTGGACCCGCGTGGTGGATTTCGTCGCCCATTCTCTCTTCTAGAGAGGAGGTCCGAGTCCCAGTAATAGGAACATTATGAGGCTGTATATATACATTATAGGACCAGAACCCTTCTGTGGTATCTCAAAGAACCAGGCCATGCAGACCCTTAAGGGCAACTTATTTGGCGATTCAAAAAAGCACTGGTTGGTACAACCAGGTCTGCTACACGCTAAATCTCTCATAGAAGGCTGCTCACAAAAACGAACTGCCGAGCTTCTTGAGCTTAGCAGGACGAACATTTGTGCGATAGCCCGCGCCTTAACCGGCCACTGCAAACTAAACAGGCACCAATTTCACATGAAACTGAGTGACACTGATGTTTGCCGGTACAGCAATCAGGAGAAGGAGACGCCTAAGCAATTTTTGTGTGAATGCGGGCCCCTTATTCACAAACGCAGTGTCCATCTGGGCCGACACATTATTCGCCCGGAGGAGATTAAAACTCTAAAAGCTAGGAAGGAGTATTCTAAATTTCTTGGAAGCCTCCGGGCTAAAAGAGTTACTCTAACAAGGTGGCGAGTCATAATAGATCTTTTATTTCGCAGTGATTACATGGTGATGCATAGCCCCTTACCTTCTAAATAATAATAATAATAATAAGGCTGTATGCTGTGCTATATAATGAAGGTTATGTTCTTACCTAGTTCTAGTTTGCTTGTGTTTGACTAGGTAGACAGCGCCGTACGCTCCGTTGGAGATAAGTTTGATGACGTGGTAGTCGTTCTCGGAGGGAGGGGCATTCGTTGAGTTCGAGCCGCTGGGAGGAGACTGGCGGCCTCGCGTTCTGAGGGAAAAAAAGCTATTTATTAAAAACGTACAAAGAAAAAGATAACCGAATTGAGAGCCTCCTCCTTTTTTTGAAGTCGGTTAAAAATAGGCAAAATGGCAGCAAGAAACTTTTTTTTTTTGGTTTGTTGTGACCTGGCTACCGAGGCCTTTGAGTCAAATTTTTTAGGCTTTTTTTTGATACGACTGTTTTTTGGTAAATTGAAAATTAATGAAATTCTGTTTAGGTAACAATAGAATTGCTCCAAGAAAAATTCGGAATTTTTAGTTGATCAATTATTTAGCCAGTCTTACTACACACTAAATGGTGCAGGTGACGCTGTCGGATTCATACAATGTATAGCACAACAAATCTAAGAAGTACAGTTTGACGTTTCACACTTTTCTATAAAAATAGCTTTGTATAGGCGTAACTCACATTATTATCTTTTCCGTAAAGCTATTGAATTATGAAGCTATTTTTATTTTATCACAGCTTTTAAAAATTTTATTCAATAAATTCAAATGTATTAAATTAAAGTCTAAGAAGTATCGTTTGACAGTTCTACACGAGAGAACTGTCAAAAGATACTTCTTAGATTTGCCGGGCTTTAGTTACCCATCCTTTTTTCTCATCTTAAAGATGTATATCGTCCTGCTCTTATCATACTCATGCTATGTAAAAAGATCTTAGTTCAAATCAAATCATTTTTCAAATCAAATCATTTATTTATTTGCAAACATGGGCAGAAATATACATTGATGTTTTTTTGAATGAAAAATAAAGTTCTCCATGTTTAACCATCACATGGGTATGCAAATAATGAAAGTAGGCACAAGATAGAAAATTAAATATGTCAGCCTTGTCAGTTACACTTTATGACATTATTACTAACAACAAGTTGTATTTACTCTATATATATGTTAGTCTGTAAGGTATATATCTATGGGCCAAGATGCCTGATAATAAATGATTTATTATTTATTATTATTTCATTTATTTATATTTTATTACATATTAATTATATTTTTAAATATTTCTTATAAAACGGATATTAAAAAAAAAACATTTAAAAATACAAAAAATAGTAGCATCGGGAACAGGGTCCAAGCTACCGGTGATCAGGGCTCCTGAGAGAGGAACCTCCGGACAATACGCGCCGTGTCAAGGAGTACTGCCTTCTGGATCAAGCCCTTGATCCAACTGCCTAACGAGAGCCTCCGCAGATGTTGATCGAAGCTCTTGGCTATTAAGCCATTGGCCGTCACGACTATCGGCACAATGATTGCTCTATCCACTTCCCACATGTCGACAACCTCGCGAGCCAAGTCAAGATATTTAGTTTGTTTATCTTTCTCAGCTTTCACGAGGTTCTCGTCATGAGGGACCGCTATATCAACAATCATTGTGCGACGCTCTAGTCGATCTATCACCACTATGTCATATAATTATTATTATTATTATTAGAATAGTTGTCTAGTTCTATACTCACTTGGAAGGCGAAGTGTTCTGTGGCAACGGAGGAGGCGGTGGTGCTTGCAGTTCAGCCAGGGGGTCCCGTGATAAGCCCAGCTTGTGGATTATGTACTGAGGGATGTCCGTCGTTATACCCTGAGGAATAAAGTTCATAATGAATGATGTTAATATTTGTAGAGATCTTTTAAATTCCGAGTAATGTCTGGACAATTTCACACGAATCTATATAGCACTTTCAAAACTGTATTTTTATGTACCATGTGAGCTACGGATAATCAAGATAGTCTTTTAGTCTCAAGTTTCACATCGGCCACTAAAACTACCACTAGTGAACCTAACTTACCGAATTCCAAACATTCTAGTAGTCTTGCAAAACGTTTAACTACTGTCACTAAAAGTACCACTTAGAAAATAACCTGCTTAAGCTTCGCATGACCATTAAAAGCTTCTACCAGTTTGTTGAAGGACTAAGGTCACAACACATTCTAATAGTCGTGTAAAATATGCCACTTCTGTCACTATAAGTACCACTTCTTAAATAACCTGATGACGTTTCGCATGACCCAGCAGCTTCCGACATAGCCTGTAGAAGTGCTCAATATCGGAATCTAGACATTCTAGTAGTCGTTTACAACGTTTCACTCTGGTCACTAAAAGTACCACTTCTGAAATAACCCGATGACGTTACGCATGACCTTTAGCAGATACTAACAGCCTGTAGAAGTCTTTAGAAGTGAAATCTAAACATGGCTGTCATCGTATAAAACGCTTCACTGCGGTCACTAAAAGTACCACTTCTGGAATAACCTGATGACGTCTCGCATGACTCTTAGCAGCTTCCAGCAGCCTGAAGAAACTCTCAGAAGTGAAATCTAAACATCGCAGCCATCTTACAAAACGTTTCACTTCTGTCACTAAAAGTACCACTTTTGAAACTAACCTGTTGGTGTTTCGCATGACCTTCAGCAGCTTCTAATAGTCTATAGAACCGCTCAGGATCGAACTCCAGACACTCCAGTAGTCGTGCTGGTCGTGCCATGGCAAGTATTAGTCGTGTCACTAAAGGTGCCACCTGGTTTCCTGCTTCTGCTGACTTTTCTCGTGTCTGTTAAGAACAATATTAGTTTGAAATAATGTTTACTTCGTATTACTAGTAACATGTACTAAAAAGTCAAAGTTAATCTCTTGACCGCCACAGACATGTATGCATGACAAAGTAAAATGTGTCTACCACGCCACGATCATGGCTATATGACAGACTTAAACGCTAATAAATCTTATAAGAAAGTAGCTTTCTTTTATTTTGTGTTCGACGTCAAATTCCGAATTTGACGCCAAAAGGTTAAAGGCAAGTCGAGTTCTCTACCGTTTATATTTCGGAAAGTGTGCGTTGGAATTGCATAATTTAATTCCGAATTCCGAAAAGTCCGTTCCATCATCGTACCACCAGACGTCGTACGTCTAAATTGCAAACTTTATATTTCTTCATTGGTTTCCATTTAATTCATTAAACCCCAAGCGAACGCCGGCGTTCGCGCACCTATTGTCTTTCAATTGTGTCTGTAATTATTACGATTGAAAGGTTAAAAACTGTAACGTCTGCCGAGTCCCATGACGGAAAATTTTTTCATAAGACAATTGGATAACTTACCTCAGCCAGCAACCTGTCCAAGCTGTCGGCCATGTCGTAGAAGTACGTGCTGGTCACCTGCTTGGACTCCGACTTGTGGAGACAGTCGCGAGCCATCTCCAGTACCTGAGGATACATATATTTAGAAAGAAAAAAAGAAATTTCATCATTATATGGAAGTAGCTTCTGCCAGCGGCTGTGAAATATTTTTACCATTGTAAAAGCCCAAATTATGAGCAGCTTTAAGCTGGTTGCAGACCGAAAACTAAGCTATGCCAAAGCTAAACTAAGTAAGTTAGGCTAAGCTAAGCTAGAAATAAATGGCGAGCAAACCACGAGCTCAGCCAAAGCTCAGTCAGTGTTGCGAAGCTCAACTAGACGAACGACGCTCGCCATGAATATAAATAATCGATGCAGAAAATTCTGATGATGAATATGTTACACACAGAAGAAGAAGATTAATACTGACCTATTATTATTTAAAAAAAGACATTATAGGCCTTGGATATGTCAACACATTCATTTTATAGAGCTTAGCTCGTGTAACTGCGTACACAACTAACTTAGCTTCGCATATTTTAGTTAGCTCACATAGCTTAGTTGAAACCAGCTGAACTTACAGTGCTGGTTAGCACTGTAAGTTCATCGCATTATAATAATAATAATCTTTATTTCCAAGTAACAATAAGACTCATTGAGTGTTAGTATTAATAAAACAACCTTACAACTATGTTAGTGACACAAATACATTTACAAATTATAAAACCACAAACAAACAAAACAAAACAACGAATCATTGCTTCAGCATCCCAGCTGAGATACTGGAGCAAGGATTCACTATGCAGCAGTCCAGCCTGTCCGCAATCATGCCCAGGATGCCGCTGGGACTGGCTCGTACCCTACGCACCAGCGATGCACATCTTTTACGCATTAACGCGTAGAAGCAATCAATTCGCATTTCCGCAAACATCCCTAATGCGCTACAGAAGCATGGCAGCCCCATCAATACCCTAAAAGCATTATTATATTGCACGCGAAGGGCACTGTACGATTTTTGTGTAAAACGCATTATGCATGAGGCCGCAGCTTTATGCTGAGCGTTCGGCCGTTTTGCGCGGTTGTGACGCATATCTTCCTTAACAATTGATGTTATGTTGTTTGTTAGCTAGTTTTAAGATTGCGTCTTTTTCGCGTCAATAAACTTTTTTTCTTAATAGTTCGCATAGTTTGCGGTCTGCACACAAGTATGGAAAACCGCGTCGGCTATGCGAACTAAGCTAAACTAACTTAGCTTAGGTCTGACTATTTTACCTGTCTCTGAACAAATCTCTCGATGGGAGGCCTGTCTGGCTTCTTGTCTAACTCCAACACTTCATCAATCAACCCTCGTAGTCTGAAAATAACAATAAAGATGAACATAAAATATATTTCACTTATTTGTGAAACTTGAGCATGAAGTAATTGCAATTAGAGTTAGTACTGCAAGATGTTGCGTGAAGAAACAATGGCCTACATGTTTTGCCATAGGTAACGGCACACAAAGTAAAAAAATCATAATATTTACATAGGTGTTGCAGCCATATCGTAGAATTAGCCATGTCATGAAAGGGCCAGTTTTACGATATGCATAGCATAATCACCCTTATAATGTTCCCACTGTTGAGACTCAGGCCTCCTCTCTAAGAATGGGCCGTAATCCACCACGCGGGCCCAGTGCTGATTAGTGGATGTGACATGTCTTCGAATTTTTGGTTCTCGGACATGCCGGTTTCCTCACGACGTTTTCCTTCACCGTTTTGAGAGCAGTGGTGATGAAATAATAAATTACACAAAGTAATGGCTGGGTTTGAACGTGTGAACTACTACTCGTAAGTCGGGGCCGTTACCACTCTGCCACTACTGCTCTATACTATATGGCCAAGACATACGCACAAGTAACTGCCAAAATAAAGTTTTAGATATTTATAGAATACAAAACAGACTAAGCTGTAGCAACCTTGGACTTAGACAACAGTGTTCTGTCTAATCTATGGTGCAACACAGTTATGCCCGGTTCTCATATGTCCCGAAAGATTGCTGTATTTTATTGTTCATATATTTGGGCAAAATATACATTTTCTTTGTTTCTTTTACTTACTTTCAAAACTTAATCTAGCTTTCTAACAAAATAAGAAAAACTGAGAGATCTTTTAATACGTAACTAATAAGAAAATAAACTGTTTACTATTTTGTTATTTTTATTTTGTTTCTTAATGTTATCATTGTGTAATGTTATTAAATGTCGAACTATCAGCTATATGACACTATTTTGACCTTTTAGAGCATTGCTTGACCCTTCTGACGGAGGGATCAGTAGCCTGATTCACGTAAAATCAAACAAGCCAAATATTGTTGAAGTTTTATAGTCGTTCGATCGAAGTCCTATCCAAAAGCGGTATTCACGATCTATCGACTTATTTCCAGTTACATTAATAAGTATTCTACCAGGATAATGTAAGTAATACATTTTTTTTTTAAATCGACGAATTTCAAACGACTTTAAAATCGGTGTCGTTCAAACTCGATTGATGGATGTGAATACGGCAATGATCTAAACGACTAAATCGCTACGATATCGTTACGGTTTTCATTACGTGAGTCGGGCTACTGATAGTCTATTGCACAATAATGAAAAATACTCCCGAATTATTCGCGATAACTCACTGAACCTTAACAGTGTTGAGTCATCATCGATGACACATTGGCGAGACCACAAAGGTCATCATTTCAGCCGATACACGTCCACTGTTGGACATAGGCCTCCCCCAAGCGTCGCCACATCGAAAGTTCCTGTGCGTCCCGCATCCATCGGTTTCCTGCCACCTTCACCAGGTCATCGGTCCACCTTGTAGGAGGCCTTCCAACACTGCGTCTTCCGGTACGCGGTCGCCACTCCAAAACCTTTCGGCCCCAACGGCCATCTGTTCTGCGAGCAATGTGCCCTGCCCATTGCCACTTAACTTTGGCAATTCTTTGTGCTATGTCGGCAACCTTAGTTTTCCTGCGGATCTCTTCATTTTTTATTCGATCACGCAAGGAAACCCCGAGCATAGCCCTTTCCATCGCTCCTTGGGTGAGTTTAAGCCTTCTGATGAGGCCCAATGTGAGCGACCACGTTTCGGAGGTCAATATCACCAAAATATTTATTATTTTGAAGCGACTTCTATGACGCAACATAGGAACTGCAATTCCAAATCCTGCATCGCGGTATTAGTTCTCATCATACAAATGCCTAAGGCATTAGTCCGCCTATGTACTTTTTGTTGCATGAAGATTAAATAAATAAAGACTGGTCTTGGTTGGGAATCGCACTTACGACTTCTGGCATAGCAGTCAGCGCCACTAACACAACAGGCCAGTCAAAATCATCACGAGCAACCTCATTCGTCATTGCGAGGAACCTTGCGGTTTTTTGTTATTTGTCTTGTCTATCTCTAAGGTTTTTATTATTATTTATTTGTAATATGGGGTTAGAAATCCTGGGAAAAAGATCCATAATATTAACATCAAGAATTCGATGCAAGTACATGAATCTCTCTCTACCAAATTCCGACCTTTGGTAATAATATATTAGGTTCTCCATCGATACGACGCCATGCACACCGTAAAATTTGAACTAGCGACAGACACTGCGTAGATAGGTAATAAATCCAGTTTTCGTAGCGGGCGTCCGCTGCACGCAGTTTCAGCCTTTTTTTTTATGGTGGGAAAAATCATGCATTGTCATCCCGCGCCCTTGGGCGGAGCGGGAGATAGTGTCAGACTCTTACTGACTAAAAGACCCACCCCGTTCCTTCTAGCCTTCATACCGGGGCTCGAGCGCCCTTTCGGATAACCCTGGCCCCAGTAGGCTTCGACCCGGCTGGGTCCCTGCTGTTGCTGACAACTCCTTGAGGCGCGCGGGAACAGTGCGCGCCGTCGACGACTAGGGCTTGGTCCGGACAGTTACCGGACGGCCGGACAGTGAGCTACCCATTGCTCACTGTCCGCAAGCCCGCGTCTACGTTGGCCGCGCAGTTTCAGCCCTAAATGAACTAGTTGAGAATGTACTTACTTGTCATCCATGGCCCTCTGCGCCGCGGGGAACCTGGCGGCAAAGAGCGCAGACATGGCGGAGACTGCGTCATCTCTTGAACCGGACCCGCCACTCGAACCGCCGCCACCTCCGGTGCGTGATGGTGAACTGGAGAAGTATAAAGGAAAGTTTAGAGACACATAAATAAAAATATCACGCGAGAACAACTTTTGATGTTTCTACTAAGGTCTAATGACTTCTTGCGCCCTGGGGCGGAGCGGAAGACCTTCTTTGTCTAGCGTTCCAGGACCTCGGGTTTCTTTTTCAAGTCCCAACCTATGGTCCCAGTAGGCTTCGGTCCTAATGGGCCGTACGGTTTTGCCAACATATCTTTGTGGCACGTGTGGAACACTACGCGCTGTCAACGTCTCGGACGCCAGCAGCTAAAGATTTAAGGGCCAAGCGCCCGAAAAGTGCCATAAAACAGTGATTTTCTGAGGCCTACTCCGTAACGGCTAAGTCATTTGTTTTGAAAAAAATATATGTTTATTATAGATTCATGAACAATAATATCAACATTTGATTTTTTCGTTTCGTTTACTTTTGTCAAAAAAAATATATTTAGCAATTTCGCAACTTTTTCCTACTCCTTCGAAACGGTTTTAACCTTTAGAAACATTTTTACACACAAAAATTGGTGGTTAAATATTCTTCAAAGTGAACATTGCATATGTAAATCAAACAATATCTCACAGAGAAAATAGATTTAAAGCGCTTTCCGGGCGCTGTTGGCCGCAAATAAATGCACAGATTTGCGTACTGCCGCCTAGGCGAGTGTGAGAGTTGCGTTCACATAATTCCGGTCAGATGGTTCAAGGGACTATACGCCTTAACGACATAATGTAACGCGGTCTGTAAGACTGGAACTAAATAATGTATCAAGTGTGAGACATGACTCAAGGCATATGCATCAGTGGCGAGCGCGACGAATGCTAGGAATCTTGGCAGCTGTGCTGTTTACCGAGCCGCACTTAGTGCATGTGATGTAAGGTTGTGGGTGTGTACTGAATGGTTATGGCCGTTAAGTGATGGGTTTCGATAAGCGACATCGAATGTGAATTGGCAACCAGTCCTGTCTAAATATTTTGATGATTTTACTGTTAGGCCTACTGACTGTCCACGGATGCGTCATAGACGCGTATTCATCATTATAAGTAAAGAAGGATGGAGCCAGTGGCGTAGCTAGATGACCAAGGGCCATGGGGCAAAAACAAACTGGGGCCCCTAAATTGTTTAGGCTTTACCTTTTATATAAATCTCAAGTTACAAGAAGATTTATCATTAACATGCACACACAATAATATGAAGACATCTTCTTCTTAGTTGTACACTCTTGACTGAGTGGTCGTGAAACGTGTCCCGCACCACCGCCTCTCTCGCGATACGACGCCATGCATCTCTGTGTTTGGCGACTTGGGAGCCTTCATTTACGCTATAGTGTGTCACGGTTTTGATAAGATCCGTCCATCGTGTTAGATGAAGACATGGTCAAAAATCAAAAATCAAAATCAAAGCATTTATTTCAAATAGACCATTTACAGGCACTTTTGAACAGTCAAATGTCGGTCAGTCCAAGAAAAGTGAAGCTAAATTGCACGTTCCAAAGAGTAGGTCTCTATGGAGAATTAATATCGGTCGTCGTTAATATGATCGCCAACGATATCTTTCACAGCTTAACTATCGAATCTTCATGAGTAGGCTTTTCAATCAATACTGCAGTGGTCACATTATCTGATTCACTATCAACAGAAATATTTTTCGTAAAAATTTTCGTTCATTCAATAAGCGGTTTGTTAATCAGGTTTTGGGGGGCCCCGAGCTCGAGGGCCCCGGGGCACTGCCCCGCCTAGCCCCTTAGCAGCTACGCCACCGGATGGAGCTATACAGTATACACCCTACAGGGTATTTGTAAAACACTAACAACCTTGCAGTATCGTATTACTGACACCATAAACGACAACTTTTGTTCTATGAATTTACTGAAATTTCTATTTAACACGTTTCAACTATGTATTTCTCTCTATACTACTGTAACGCAGCTCAGCTCGTCGGTAGGCTCGTATAGGGATTCTTATATGAAATCAAACACTTCGGGCGGCGCACGCTTATATTTTTACTTATTTGAACGAATTCATGCTTTCCTTACAAAAATTACTTGCATACTGAAAAAACAACACACATTCTTTTTTCTACCAACTTTCAAACCTATTCTAGAACTGCATAATGCTTCGAATTATATTTTACAAGCCAGTTCGTTGGTTACATAAAAAAAGCAACTTATGCGATCTCCTTTCGATATCACAGATATCACACTACCTACGTCTACATGACCCGACGCAAGTGCATCAAGCACCCCGCCCCATTCCCGCTCACTTCCGCTATTGTACTATCGCTTGCTTAGCATAAACTACTTACTATTTATAATGTTCAATTTAAATAGTTTTATTTTTGTATGAGAATGTGATGAATTAAAATATGATAAACTTTTAAAAGTCATAGAACAAAAGTTGTTGTTTATGATGTTAGTAACATAGTTCTGAGAGGTTGCCGGTCGGCGGCGGAGACCTCTCGCGCCGGGCCTTGGTTGAGGCCATGGTCCGGAGCGAGGAGGAGTGGCAGGCGGTCGCCGACTTCTGCGAAGCAGTAATGCTCGCTGAGGAGGAGGCAGACCGCATCAGGCAACGGCGCTCTCGCCGCCGCCGCCGGGATTCCGACCCCGATTTCCAGCCACCCCAGGCGCGGGCTTGCGGACAGTGAGCAATGGGTAGCTCGCTGTCCGGCCGTCCGGTAACTGTCCGGACCAAACCCATGTCGTCGACGGCGCGCGCTATTTAAATATTTAACAAAATGTAAAGTGTAGAATTAAGTAACTCAATTAATGTAAGTAGTTGAATAAAGGCTTTTTTATTTTATTTTATTTATTTAGTTCAATCCTCCTTAACAGTTCAGTTCAGGTCGTAAAATGGATCGTGTTAAGAGCTCGTAGGCCTCTAAACTTATTTCGAATTACATAATAATTATTATAATAATCAACTCCACAATATCTGCTTATCATTCTAATTAGTAATTCTACAGCCAAACGTCATGTTCGTTGTTGTGACTGATTAGAGATAATAACAACAAAGCCATTAATCACACTTATAACGCAAAGGCGAGAGTTTGTATGTATGTGTGTTTGTTTATTACGCTGAATGAATTAGGTACTATGGCCTGTAGGGTAGACTATGACCTGAAACAGGACATTGGATGCTTTTTATCCTGGAAGTATGTTCGCCTGGGATATTTTTTGTACTTTCAAGCGGGTAAAGCCGCAGCAGTAGCTAGTTTAACATAAAATCTGTTTAATAGCATCATAATCATCTTATTTTGAATATTTCATCAACTTTTTCAGATATCATCCAGCACGTTAACGATGCACTCTGCTTGTGACGGAGAGAACAGGATGGCCGACTACTTGATCCCGCCGCCGCCGCGACCTCTCAACAGTGGCTGTCCGCAGTTCACCCCAGGTCATCGGTGCACCATGTGGGAGGCCGTCCAACGCTGATTCTTCCGGTGTGCGGTCATCACTCCAAAAGCATTCGGCTTTATCGACCATCATAATTATTCTTTCTTTGACTCTTTTTCTTCTCTTTATTGTAATCTCTTCTAATTTAGAATCCATTTCCATTTTTTGCTCTCGATCTGATTTTTTTTATTTCTTATTTATATTTCCTATTTTTCTTTCTGTTCGTTCTTATCATGATTCAGCCATGATGGTAACTAACCACTGTATCACTTAATAGTAAGGAATTATGTGGTCGACGATGGAGCAAGCTTCTTTAGAAGTAACATATTCAGTCTTGACTTAAAGACTCCATGATCAGGATCTGGTTC
This sequence comes from Mythimna albipuncta, assembly GCA_929112965.1. Lineage (NCBI taxonomy): Eukaryota > Metazoa > Arthropoda > Insecta > Lepidoptera > Noctuidae > Mythimna > Mythimna albipuncta. The sequence continues at coordinate 13,702,374 of OV815983.1, read as the reverse complement.
AAGAGCCGTCCTTAGAAAAATGGACCTACATTAACTCGCTTGTCGCGATTACGACCCATTCCCTCTCCTAGAGAGAGGAGGCCTGAGTCCCAGCAGTGGGAACATTAAAAAGGCTATATGAAAGCACTTCCACTTAACGGCTTTCCCGTGGTTTCTTTGGTTCAGTGAGAAATCATATAATAACTCTTCCCGCTTTAGATGGAGCGAGAGGGAGTGTCAGACTTATACCAGCAAAATACCATCTGTGTTCCTCCAATTGTCTTTAGCCTTCTAAGGCTATGTTAACCCTTTCAACACTCCCACAGCCCTAAGCAGGCATCGACCGCAGTGGTCCCTGTCCAACTAAAACGGTACCTGATGTAGCTGCAAATGCAGAAGGGCGTGGTGTGGTTTTACATGTATGCCAAACGGTGCAAACGGTGGTCTTGCAAACCACCATTGAAAAGGAAGGATCCTCCGACCAGACGTGTGCTGTATCTGGCCCGGGGAACAGCTTGATAGTTGATCAAGGCTGTTTTATATGTTCTGATAGCGATGTACGATTTCGAATTTAGTTCTTTTGTGGCGACATAGATGTCGCTACATGGTCGTACCAAGCAGTGGTCTAAGGAACTGTCTCAGTTAAACTAGTTGATGAAATAGATTTACCTCAAACTTCGACTTCTTACGCGTCTTGCAGGACTCTGTGGCGAGGGCGCACGCGCCGCTGTGTTCCCACTGCCGCCGCTGTCGGATAGCGAAGCCCAATTGTTCATGCCACTGCCTTGTGAAGAGCTGAAAGGGAAAAATGCAGTTTGATTACTATAAAACAATACAGATGATACCGTATGCAACATACGCCCTCTTTTTGGGGGGTAAATCATGCCTACAGGGGCCAGGGTTAATTCGAAAGATAGCTCAGCCCCGGTACGAAAGGCAACTAAGGAACACGAGTGGGTTTTTAGTCAGTAAAAGTTTGACACTATCTCCCGCTCCGCCCAAGAGCGGGGGATGCCATTTGATGATTTTCCCACCGCGAAAAAAAAAGGTGGTAAATCATCTAGGTAAGCGCGTCCCATCGTCGACCTTATCATCGCTTTCCATCAGGTGAGGTAGCGGTCAAGCGTGAAAATCCAACTCCTACAGAGGAGGCCAGAGTTCCAACAGTGGAAACATTATACAGTAGGCACAACGGACCTTGAGCGGTTGCGCAGAAGTCAAATATTCGGTCTCTTTAGTGGTGCAAAGTGAGACGCGAGGGCGGGGAGTGTCAGAGATTGGCTCGCCGCGCCATCGCGTCATAGACGTCACTTCTCATTCGTTCCCTGCGTTGCTGCATGTATCTAACAACGAAGAAGATTGGCTCGCCAATGTATGGAATGCGCAAAGCGATCCCCACTCTGACGCCGAGCGCTCAAGATCCGTTGAGCCTACTGTAAGGCCGACTATGCTATGCGAGCACTTACTTCAACGAGTTCTGGTGCTGGTGACAATGTGGACACGGTGCTCTGGGCGGCTCGCACACCGCCTGGACTGCGAGGAGCCTCTCCTGGGATGAGCATTGCGACTGCAACAAGGTGATACAACACATTAACATGACATTCATTACCGAAACGTAGTTGTACGTAGAATGGAGAAACTTTTTTTTATTAATTATATTTTATTATTGCCTAAATACATTGTGCTCACATTATAATATTAGAAGCGATAAGAAATATGTAACCAAGATTTATAAAACTCATAATATGATTTAAAAATCGAGTGTCCTTGGAGTTTCTTCCATTCAGGAGCGCATACATACAGCCCATTCCACCTCACACCGTACCGTGACCTAAACCAGGGCCCAGTGCGAGAGTTCACCGTCGCCAATCGTCTCCACGAGGATACGGCGATGCTCCACTAAGTGTCGCACACCTCTACCGTGTCCTTCGGGCGGAATCTCACGAACTTAACATGCCCGATGAGGACCTGTGTCATGCGAAAGGAGAGGACACCGTTATGCCTCTCCAGCCACTCCTCAAAAGTTTATAGCGTGGAGGATACCCCCAGCTCTACCATACCACAAGGGGTTAGATACTTGACCAGGTAAGGACACACCCACATCACACGAGGACATAATACGGTCAAAGGTGACAAATAACAGTGCGTGTACAAATACACAATTGTAGGCCATTGGGAATTGAAGGCGTGACACCATGTCCTATGTTATTTGACGCACCTAAATAAATGTTTTCATGTTGACATACATAGAAGTGTGAATGTTGATGTCTCTATACATATTGTTATGGACACTCCTTATGAAAAGGTGTTTCTAATATTATAAAGAGGGAGAATTTGTATTTTTGTGTGTATGTTTGTAATGAATAAACTGAAAAGCTACTATGCCGATTTTAAAAATTCTTTCGCCATTGTAAAGCTACATTCACCCTGAGTGACATAGGCTATATTTATTGCCCGTACGAAGGGACGGGCTGCTAGTTACACTATAAAACTGTTTTACGTCTGTTGTATCACAGCCACGGTTTCAGTTGAAAACCAGCGTCAGGCACTCCTTTCGTTGAGCCAAATAAATAAATGAACTTTCTTTCTTTCTTTCTTTCTTTTTTAGTGTGAATTATACACAAAATCCTCCCTTGTTTATTGCTCTTTCTGTAAGTAAAATCCCATCAAAATCCGTTGCGTGGTATATGAAAAGTAGGCAGACAAACAGATAAATGCCAAAAACGATTTGGTTTTATTCTTATTAGAGATGTCGATGTCGTAAAGCTACCGTCATCAAATCTCAAGTAGTTAAGACGTATAGTCCCTTGAATATCTGGCCCGAATTAAATACACACAGACTTCTACTGCCGTCTAGGCTGTAGTACGATTATAAATATGTGCATTTAATTCCGGTCAGCTGCGCCCGGATAGAGTCCCGCTGGCCTTTAAATTCATTTTCTGTGCTAAATATTGATTAATTTACATATATGCGACGTACATTCTGAAGAACACTTAACCAGCAATTTTGTTTTTTTGTTTTTTTACTTTGTTATGTTTGCATGTACAATAAAGTATCTATATAATTAATAAATAAATGTTTAAAGATCAAATCCGTGTGAAAGGAGTAAGGAAAAATATTATGTTGTCATTTTTTATTTTTTTGCAGAAGTATTAATCTTACGAAAAAATCATAATTATGTTGATAATGTTGTTCATGAATCTATAATAAACATATATATTTTTCAAATCTATTAACCTAACCGTTACCGAGGAGTAGGCTTCAGAAAGTCACTGTTTTATAACACTGCTCGGGGGTTAGGGCCTTAAACAAAAGGCTGGTTGGTTTCATTCGTATGCACTAGTAAGTATGCGCAAGAGTTTCCTCGACCGCGCGGTGAATACTAACGGTCAATTTGGCTGTTTGTAAACGATCATCTTAAGACAATAGCTTTGTTTCTTTTATATTTATTTTATTTAAAACGTGTTTTTTGTAGATTTACATTTTACGGCTACAGATTTTGAAATTGTGTTGCAACTTTGAGATTCTGCCGCAAAGCATAGCGATGGCTTGGAGTGAAAACCTCGGATATGCAATTTTAGGTAATTTCATTTTATTACATTTCTGAAAAGAAAAGTTTGTAACGCACAATCTTGTATCACGCAAAATTTTGATTAGATACTTGTAACGCCATCTACGATGTTGCATGCATATCTTGCTCAAGTCAGTTTGGTGTGATCACCTCGCGACGGCGCGGCAAAATAAAGCGGGGAAAAAAAAACAAGCGTTTCAAATAAACGAATAGTTTTAAATGCATACATGTTTATGCACATAAAAATTGCACGATATTATAGGTCTAATTTGGTTTGCCGCTTGCCGGTGCCTCTTGAAAAGTTACGTATTTCACAGTTACGAGGTATTCACTCTAAGCCATCGATTAAATTGCTATGTAATGAGCTGTTTCGTTATTAAACAGGGTTATTTGTAAAACACTAACAACCTTGCAGGGCTGTATTACTAACATCATAAACAATAACTTTTGTTCTATGACAAACCTTCAAGATTTCGTTGTTCTATCTAATAATTTCAACTCTGTATTTTACTATACCTACGTCTGTATGACACGACGCAAGCGCATCAAGCACCCCCGCAGCGCAAACCCGCTCCCCTCCGCTATTGTACTATCGCTTGCTTTCCATAGATTTCGTAATAGTTAGAACGTTTTATTTTTGTATGAAAATCTGATGAACTAAAATATGATAAACTTTTAAAAGTCATAGAAACAAAAGTTGTTTTTATGATGTTAGTAACATAGTTCTGAGAAGTTGCCAAATAATGTTGTATTTTTGCACCTATCTATCATAACTAAACAGTTTTGATACTAGTAATCGTTCATCTGTCATATGTTTCTATTTCAAATATGTTTCTTTTGTAATGAATGTGTGCCAACCAGCAATGATATCTCAGAAATATATGTCGCTAAACATATCTCAGATATTTATACACATTTCTGAAGATAAACAGAGATTTATCGATCAACAACACATCACCAACGTTCTGGATGAGTTTCAAATTGTATATGACAATATATCTGTGCTGAAATGATAATAAACTCTATATCTAAAAGATTAAAGTTCTGATTCATGTGATGAGATATTGTTTTGGCAACATATATGGCACCTGATGATAAGTTATATTTATTCTAGTTCACGTAAAGTGTGTTAATATTAGTTTTGTCAACAAATATGAGTTAGCACCTATTTATTTTTTATTACGGCTGCGCTCCAAATGTTTAGTTTCCTGTAATGTAAATCACAGAAAACTATTTTTTTTTCGTAATTTTAAAAATCCATATTAAAATATTTTTACCTATGTTCACATACATTCGTTATAGAAATTGAAATCAGAAAACCGATGCGCCTGTTTCTATTAGAAAAACAAAAATACGAAAATGTTTTTAGGCAAAAACCCTTTTATTTTTCAACAAATTATCGAACTCTACATCCTAGTCCAAGACATCGTCTGCCCGTGAGAAAAGTTTCATCTAAATCCATTCAGCTATTAAGACGTGACGTGATAACAAACAGACAGAATTACTTTCTCATTTGTAACATTAATTGGTACTAGCTGACTCGGCAAACATTGTTTTGGCTAATAAATAATTATTAATTAAAGAAAACAAGGGGGGGTGAGGGTAGGAGAGTAAAAAATTGCCTACGACCTATTCTCAAACCTACCAAATATAAAAATGCTCGCTAAGTCCACGGGAATTTTGTTAGAGGTAGATACGCGTGGTCGAACCCAAAGAGCAACTGAATGTCACAGATAAATGCTAATGTCTCCCTTCCTGGCCTACAGGGCTGGTGCCTGGGCTGCGGGATTGTTCAAGAGAGTTACTGTGACACTGGAGCACAGGCGGGTTTTAATCTGTAAGTCTGACACTCCTCGCTCCACCCAGAGCAGGAGAAGGCGTATGAAAGTCTCCTTGCACTAACCTTACCATAACAATAAACTTTTCATGCTATCCTCGCCTTTACCCCTCCAGCCAGGTTATCCGCTTCAGTCATTAACGTATCTAATGAAACATAAAAGCCGTGAAGGGCTTCTGACGACCAACCCTAATAGAACCCCTTCAAATACGAAAGTGTTTATAACGGGGTGGTTTAAAAAAATCTTTGCCCTCTCTATGAATTATAATGTATCGTGAGTGCATTTACAAATATTCCAGTAGTTTTTAGACCATGTTATATTTTTTTCCCAAAAATATTTAAATAGATCACAAGTTGGACACCATACAACAAAGGTTACGGCAAGTCATAGAGGGCATGAAGCGCCAGCAAACAGCTGTGCAAAACAACCTCTCAGTCACCTAGATGGTCCGGTGACTATGTATTTTTGCTGACATAAAAAGCTTATAACTTTGTGATTTTTCATGATACAGTTATGAAATTTTGTACATAGATTCTTTACATAAAAATACTAGGAGACGTGTTTCAGGTTTGGTATATACTAATGTTTTATTTGAAAAGTGTAACAGAATTTGCGTGCAAAGTAATTGCCAAATAGGACATGTTAACAGAAACTTTTTCGGAAGAAGTGTAACAAGCCAAAAACATCATATTAGGGACAGATATTTTAGTTTCCTGGAAGCTACGTATTTACAGTACAGATCGTTATCCAGTCTAGCTGAAAATCACACTAATACTATAATGGCGAAAGTTTCTGTTCATGCTTGTTAGTTCTTTACGCATAAATGGTTGAACGGGTTTCGATGAATCTTGGTATACGTTTAGAACATGTCCTGGGCCTCAAGTCTGCAATAATGTCAGAATAGTCTATCATTGATTTCATAATTGTTTAATTTCGAGTAAGTTTGGTAATCTACTAATATAATGGCGTCATTATGACTTTCCAATGTTTAATCACTGAAACTCCATTGAAAGAAGTGGGATAGAATGGTAATCTCGTACATATTTACAAATGAATGTCTTACGTATGCGGAAATCTGCAAAAATTTTGACAGTTCCTTTGATCAGTTACCTACCATTAGAACGTCATTGTGCAGTCATTGCTTTAAATAAGCTCGATATTGTCATTTTACCGCAACTTTATTACGAGACCATTGACCGATCAATGAACGATCATTATGAATTAGCAGATTAGGAAAAAAAAAATAGCAGACTTGGGCCCCAGGAATAGCGCATAGGATACTTTTTATCCCCGAAGTATGTTACTTGTATGTATGTACCTTGGGATAATTTTCTACTTTCAAGCGGGTGAAGCCATTGGCTGCATGCAGCTTGTAGGTATGACAAAGACAGAACGCTGTGTATCCAATGAGTGATGCCCTATCTCCCCAAGACCCAAGTTCTCCAAAATGATTTACCATACATTCATTTCCAACATCCCCAAAATCCAAAACTAATTCATTTGTAAAATTCACACTTGACCAATCCTCGTACTCCAAGTGTTAGAATAAAATAACATCAGAACATCAGTTCCTAGTTAAAATGTTAACTTAGAAGTTTGATTGTTTTCACAGCTTCAAAGAACTGCAGATTTGAGTATGTACCTACATGGTTTTCAATTTCAACTTGGTACTTCATGCGTACTCTAGATAAAGGGCCATGACATACAGACTGACAGACGGACAGCAAAGTGATCCTATAAGAGTTCCGTTTTATCTTTTTGAGGTACCTAACCCTAAAAACCACGTAAAATATCAAGAAAAGGTTAGAAAATAAAGGCTCTGCTTTAACCTTAATACCCAGTCACATAAATCAATCTCAACATAACAAGAAATCCCCAAAAATCACAATGATTGGCCAGACAATAAATCTCCTAAGAGTACCTAATAGTAACCTATTTGTCTTTCATTAGAGAAAGCATACAAATAACAATAGATGCCTCTTTTCTGGATATTTCGTGGAATTGTTTTGCAAACACGAATTAGTCGGCACTAGTCACGATATAGATAAGTGCAGAAAGACAAATCCACGCAACGAACAAAAATCACGCACACCTAAATGGAGCTGTAGAGTGGGAGGCCTAAGAAAAGATGGATGGATTTTGTGAGGAGTAATATGAAAGATAAGGTATGATGGGTGACAGGACCGAATGAAAGCAAAAAATACGTTGCGCCAACCCCAAATAACACGTCACAATGGCAGGAAGATGATTGCCAATCCTAAGGGAGTTATTATCTATAGCGTAGAAGAGTTGCGCAAACACAGTTGCACTTTCCGTTACTTTTCTCTCATAATCCAATAGGTCAACAATCCGACAGTTCCGGGGAGAAATCAAAAGCAAGAAAGACTCTGGGTTCTGCGAAGAACTTCCCAAGACCAGGATGCTACTGAGAAATTTGCAATAGATAAACTCAATTACGCTTTTCCCGACTTGACAATCGGAACCAGGACAAGACAGGGCATGCAGTATACACAGAAATTACGTTAGCAACAAAATTAATTATGACACGGCGATTTCAGACTGCAAACAAATGTCGAGAAATTCACAAGCTAAACGCGAATGTCTTTGTGTACGTGGGTTTTCGCTCGTTGTATATAGTCAGCCTTCTCATCATCATCATTTCAGCCGAAAGGACATAGGCCACAGTCCTCCCATCCAAGTATCGCCATCAGATTTTCGCGACCAGGTCATCGGTCCACATTGTAGGAGGGCTGCATCATCCGGTACGCAGCTGCCACTCAAGAACCTTTCGGTCCTATCGACCATCAGTTCTGCAAGCAATATGCCCACTGTCACTTAAGCTTGACGATGACGTTGACCTTCTGTACCTTTCTGTTTAGCGACACATATGACTGTTTTATGTGTCACTATGTCGAGTTCGGTAATTAGTTTCTCGGACGACAGTGATTCATTGTTCATGGAATCGGTGCATATGTTACTGATATTATGTAGAATATTTAATAGCCATTTGTGTTAGCACATTGTGCGGAAATCGGTAGTCATCGCATGAGTATGTCTGCTTAAGGCGTATAGTTCCATGAACCATCTGGCCGAAGTTATGTGAACGCAACTCTCGCACTCGCCTAGGCGGCAGTACGCTAATCTGTGCATTTAATTGCGGCCAGCAACGCCCGGAAAGCGCTTTAAGTCCTATTTCTCTGCGAGATATTGATTGATTTACATGTGCAATGTTCACTTTGAAGAATATTTAACCACCAAGTTTTATGTGTAAAAATGTTTCTAAAGGTCCAAGCCGTTTCGAAGGAGTAGGGAAAAGTTGCAAAAAGTTGCGAAATATTTTTTTTTGACAAAAGTATTGATTGCACGAAAAAATCAAATGTTGATATTATTGTTCATGAATCTATAATAAACATATATTTTTTTCAAACCAATTGACCTAGCCGTTACGGAGGAGTAGGCCTCAGAAAATCACTGTTTTATGGCACTTTTCGGGCGCTTGGCCCTTAACTTAAAGCACACACGTGTGCCACACACGTCGATCTGGGCGCGTCGTTTTCCATACATTTTATATGGACTTTAGACTTGTAAAGCTACACTAGATCCACGCCACGCGACGTCGTTCTACGTACAAATCAGGCGTGTTACGCGTGTGCGTTGGTCTAATGTGGTTCTAGCTTCATTCTTCGAAAGACTTATGCCTTGATCACACGTACCGAGTAAAAGGGCGAGACAATAAAATGTTGCTCGGCCGAGACAGGTGGTGTAAGCGAGTTATAGAGATAAATGGTAGGCCGAGCACTCGGCGCTGTGTTACACGTACCGAGTACTCGCCGAGATTACTGTCGCGCCCGTTTACTCGGTACGTGTAATCAAGGCATTAGGGATCCTGAAACGAAAAGGGCGACCGAAGGAACACGAGTTTAGTCAGTAAAAGTAGGACACTCCCTCTCCCTCCATCCAAAGCGAGAGAAAATATTTCTTGACATGAAAAAAAAAAGTTTGATTCATGAGTATGTGTTGTTTGACGAGAATGAAGCTAGAATTACAATAGACCGTCGCCAAGTTTAGATAGATATGAAATCTTATAGACTTACTGATAGACTAGAGCTCCCCGGAGTGGTCCCGTAGCCCGAAGATGGAAGCGAAGCCACCGACCACCTGCGACCATCGCTGTACACAAACAAACAAACATTAATATTGTGTGTATTATTAACACATTAATACCAGCTACGAAATATCTCGTAGGCTAGAGTGAATTATGCTATTAATAATCTAGTGCGCCTCACCATCAACGATTGCATCACTGCTTATTGTAGTAAGCACTAGTTAATACCAATTTAAAAATAAAAGACGATTTCTTCGCAGATGCCAATCGAAGGATCTATGAATGTGGCCGATTTAAAAGGAAATACCATAGGAGTTATCTCACAGATGGCCTCTAATGAATTTAATAATGTAGCTGGTGCCTAAGTACGAGATATCTCGTATACTTACGTAATATTTCGTATATGGGCAATGTTAGTTAACTTGATTAATAAAGACGCCAGCTTCGAGATTTCTCGTATAGGCTTGTGACATATGTACTTATGATGTATGGTGGGATAATAATAATGAAATGTTTATTTGTGAACATGGGGTATGTTTAAAGGTGTTTGTACAAAAATAAATATAATGTCCCAACAATATCCCACCAGAAGGCATACAAATACTATCAGTGTTGTATGTAGTAATAAGAATTTTTATTATTATAAATTACAAAACGATAAATAAATTTAAATCTGAAATTCTTGGCATTTGATGTACGAGTATATATAATTAAGAAAGAAAACGAAGAATATGTGAGGGATAGCTTTGAAAGGTTTTTCAATCCAGCAACACACATATCCAGTGCAAATAAAAATAAAATTTCCCGTCGTAGTCAATTGCAAAATCGTAGTAAAATATATAAGCATAAGAAAAACCCCGAAAACACGTACTAATCAATGAACATTCAACTGAAATTAATAATGACTAAGCATTTGTTAGACATTAATTAATTAAGTCCTAACATGGTAGATAATTAATTATTTCAAATGTTGTACGGTTCAGCTACTACCTAATTAATAATTAGTCATTATGGTACGTTATATTCACATTGAAATGCACAAAGCGTTTTAGATACACATTCATTGTGCGTACAGCCAAGGAGTGGAATTCCCTGCCGGAGTCTGTGTTTTCTGATAGCTACAACTTAGGGGCCTTTAAGTCAAGAGTGAATAGGTTACTTCCACTTCCACTTCTGGATGTATGCTTGAGTATTTCTGCGGCATACCCAAATTTCCTTTTCCTTGGTATTGTTCGTCAAATCGTTGAGCTCCTTAGTACTCCTAAGTTGAGCTATACGAATACTGACAAATGCTTGCACTGACTGGACAGGTTAGCTCAAATCTGTGTGGTTCTTTTCTCAAAAGACTATCTCAGACATTGCATGGTTCTCATATTATGATTTTATCATTACATTTTTGCTGTATGGACTTGAAAAGAGTCTTAGACACTGCATGATACTCATGTGATTTAACCATCACATGTTTGCGAGACTTTATTTATTTATTTATTGGCACACCAACATCATGACATACAGGATTTTTTGTAATTAATACTATTAAAATCAAGGCACTAGTATGTATGCCTATTACAGGTATACACAGCTTACACCATGCTAGGTTTGACCTTAATTATTAAAAGCTTTGACTTTGACCCCTGAGTTTGTTTCGGTGTTTCTTTTCAGGGTAGTCAGCTAGGAAACACCGGGCTCATCTAGTTTGAACTGACAAAAAATAACGTGTTAAAGTGTTTTTAAAAACCTATTTGTGTCGTTTAACTATTGAGTTCCTATGGCCACCTCCCGATTCCGTCATAAGATTAGCTCAATGTCATAATTATTTTGCATTGTCATCTGATTTACACATGCGTGCAAAATTTCAGTAACCGGGAAGTGGATAAGATTTGATTACAGACAAACAAACATCGGGACAGGTGAATCTAAATGAGCAATGGGTAGCTCGCTGTCCGGCCGTCCGGTAACTGTCCGGACCAAGCCCAAGTCACCGACGGCGCGCACTGTTCCCGCGCGCCTCAAGGAGTTGTCAGCAACAGCAGGGACCCAGCCGGGTCGAAGCCTACTGGGGCCAGCGTTATCCGAAAGGGCTGAAGGCTAGAAGGAACAGGGTGGGTCTTTTAGTCAGTAAGAGTCTGACACTATCTCCCGCTCCGCCCAAGAGCGGGGTATGTCATTGCGTGATTTTTTCCCACCATAAAAAAAAAGGTGAAACTAAATAAAAGCTTGTGTAAAACAAATCATATCAGATATTTTTTGGTGTTAAGCAGTGTAATAAAAAAATACGGCCTTAGTAATAATTCCACACACATCTTCAGAACTACAGATGAAGATGATGATATCACTTGCGAATAAGTACATATAGGGTGACAGGTAATTAGTGACTGATATTTATTCATGTGATTGTGCTTATAATTACAAACAACTTTCCCAAAGAAACTTTTTATTTATTGTAATTAGTGTTATCACACCGACCGATCAGCTGTTAGCCGCAGAACGCCATCGTCTCAACGTTACCAACAAAACGTGAGGCACTCTACTACTAGTAAGTACATTGCCTTTTCCCGAGTGCGCGCGAGTTAAGTACTATCACGTGTGTATAGTATCGGTCACTAATTACCAGTCACCCAATATAAAGATACATGAAGCTAATTACAGACAATAAAAGAATATGTACAGTACACATATACTTACATATCCTTAGTTCTAATTCGGTTAGACATGTAGGCAATACAATAGACACATTAGACAACTCTGTTACCCATTTTGTTCTGTTTTAATGATTTGACTAAAGACCATCTACAGCTCTTGCGAGTTAGCGAAAAAAAGCGACATGTTTCGCGAAATTTGACAGGTATCCGCGACAATATTGAAGACTCAGTGCGCACATGTCCCGTGACCGAGAATTTGCAAAGAGCGAGTAGATTTGGCAATTAAAAAGATGGCTGGGAACGAGCTTAGTGTTCTGCGCACCAAATGAGCGTCTTTTTTTTATGAGTTGTCTCTTGTAACTTATGAAGTTGCCGTCGGCCTAAAGCCAGGCCTTACAAAAAAATTAAAACTAAACGACTGTTCGCTAAGGGCAACCCCTGGTACGAATCTCGGCTTAGGGCGTCGTTAGGGAGAGGACAGCAAAGGTGAGCGTCCCTAATCGGGTTTCTCATTTGATAGTTCTTGTCGCTATCACAAAATATTTAAGATATTCTTATCGCCACGGGGCCACATCACAAAAGTTTTTTCGGTAAGAAAATAGGTAATGGGACAGTAGCCTTCTGGATTGTACGAGCTACCCCAACTCTGTAGATAGTCTTTAGAAGAAGAATGCAAAAAATAGTTGTAGAATTTGAAAGACCGACTTTGATGGAAAGCGTAAATGAAAGTCGATCTTACTAAAATCATTGTAGTCCCTTTTAGGATATTCCCTTCTTCCTAAAAGATTCAGGACAAACGATTTGGTGACATTAGACACCAAATAATGGATCTAAACATGATTTATGATTCTATTGAAAATTTTCAAAAGAAAAAAGTTAAATGGTGTGAAAGTAGAATGCCTGAGAAGATGTTTCATGTAGTTGAAACTTTAAATGAAGGACCTAAAAGTCCCAAACGCAAAAATATGACTATGTAGGTACAGTATGATTGATTTACGAGTACGTTTCATGCAAAAACGCGTATTGAAAAAAGTTTCACTAAAAGCTTAAGAGTCTTAGAGCTTATACACACGAGCGTCATATTGCTAACGGCAGAGGTAACTACAGACACTTGACATACACGACTGCTGCCCCTACACTTCGAAGTTGGAATCTACCACCGCCGTTAACGCGTCAACAGCTGCCATCAACTTGTGGACGATTACCGCTGCCCTGTATCGTTAGCAACATGCTGCTAGTGTTTATGAAGCTCTTACTTTTAATTGAATGCAGAAAATAACAGAAAACTGACATGAAGATTGATATGGCTAAAATGGGTACTACTGATCCTACATAGAAATAACCTGAGCCAGAAGTTTGTCCAACGTTGTCATACATGAAACAGAATAGTTTACAGGAAAGAGAAAGCACACAGAAACACGGTTACAGCATCTGTTAGTGAGGTTCAAATTGTCCCTTATTGGAGATATCAGAACTGATCTAATAATAGAGTGATAAGTTTTTGACATTGGAGATTGAATATTCTGACTCTGAATATTTTAACGTCTTGACCGTTACAGTCATGTATCACAAAACAAAATGTGTCCAGCACGCCACGGTCACGACTTCGTGACAGATCAAAGAACGAAATCGTAGTTTAGCGACGCTTTTCCTTTTAAAACAAAAAAAAATGTAGGGAACATATGTCTGACGTTGCAACAAACGAGATTTGTAATAGCAATCTCCAATGACAAAACTCTATCGTTTCTCCAAGAAACACAGAAAAAAGGCTTTGAAATAGTGTCAAAAGATCAACCCAGTATAATACAGACTCATCTGATTGTTCAAGTTTAGTTTAAAGGGGTGACCAGACAGTTGAAAACTAGCGTTCCAACCAAGGTGACCTTGGTTTGTGTTTGGTTTGTGTTGCAGCTACATGGATGTTAACCACGCGACAACACGTTCGGTGGTTGGGAAAACGCGCCAAGGGCGTTGAAGGTCATGGTTTACGACTGCTGTCTATACGGATTGAAACTAGCATGGTCACCTTGGCTAGGACGTTGGTTAGCAACCATCTGGTCACCCGTTTTGCCTCTCCACATACGGGCCACACGCGACTGCCACAAATGCCCTTTCTGAAGCTAGAAGCTACGTGGTGGCCGATGACAGACGCTTGGTAGTAAACGGTTGGTGGCCGTTGTTTTTAACCCGTGCTTGACGGGATATTTCTTTTTTAAACCAATTAATTCTATTGCCATTATTCTGATCAACGTTAAAAAGGACCACGTGCATGCGTTTCCTTAAATTTGAAATGGTTAACTGAAGCTTAGGTAGAGAGTTGTTGGGTATAACCCACAAATCTCTATCTGCACGAGTGGCGTGTATCAGCGTATAGTTTTCAGTGCTGGCAACAAAAAGGGAATAGCGACGATTTGTAGCGTGTGGTGCCATTATCGTGTACAGCGCTTAAATAGATCGTTGGCGGCTTTTGTGGTTGCGGTCGGTGGCCCGTGTGAGTCAGGCTTAATTCCTAGTTCTAAGACAGAGCTAGTGTGAGTTTTTTTTAACGTAATCGTTCACTTCGGTCAAATCGTATAGAGAAAAAATATTTTTTTCGTTATTGACACCAGCCCCCCTAGCCAAGTTACAACCGTTTCGCTTGCGCCGAACGCTTCGAGTTGACCTTGCCGCTAATTCTTTTGTTCTGACCACGTGACTGAGCGTTAAGACGACGTCATTCCCGTACATTTGAAGCTTTCTACAAGCGTTAACTATTGCGGATTAGCAACTTGGCTAGGGGTACAGGTGGCTCTAAAACAGTTTTTTTAGTACGAATTGACGCATATGCGACCCAGTAAGTTAAAAAAAAACTGTCACTAAAATTACTGGTCTTCGCCAATAGATCGGAACCGCTTGCGTCGGATTGGTCCAACGAGTGTTTTCGTGACCTATTCACCAGGGTCGTGAGTTCGCGACTGGATACTCCATCTCGTTTAGCTCTTCAATCCCCATAGGTGACAGAAGAGCTGACGAGATGGTGTATTTCGTACTCGTAATGCAAAAACCAACTAAACGCGCCATCATTTTTGTATTATTATATGCGATCAAGTCTGTAGGTTATTTACTTTTTGCCGAATCGAAATTTTACTTTGTAAATGACTGTCATAGATAACAACCGGTTTTACCTGTAGATTCGTCTAGCTATATTGAACTTAATTTAAGTAAAAAAAATGCAGATATTCACCCTTACTTTGTTGAAACCTCTACGGTCCGGACTAAGCGTTTCGCCTCGTCGTTTATACCGCGTACGTCGAAGGACTGGAACAGTCTGCCTGCTGCGGTCTTACCGTCCGATTATAATTTGGGTGTCTTCAAGGCTAGAGTGAATAGGCTCTTAATAAACTAGTGCGCCTCACCATCAAAGATTGCATCGCTACTTACCATCAGGTGGGATCGCAGTCAAGCACTAGTTTATCTCAATTAAAAAAAAAAAAAAGATAGTTGGTTCTTGCAATAAGGGTACGATTTAGTCGTGTATGTGTGACCCTGGCGGAGTAAGCACGAGATTGTTTGTCGGATATATCCAACGTAAGCGGTTAAAGGAAGGTTATCATTAAATCTCCTGCAAGAGCTCAAGTGGAATTCCTCCCAGATACTCACAGCTCCTTCCCTCGTTTGACGCTGGATGACAGAAGGGCGTGGTGCAGTGGGTGTGGATGGTGCACGTGTGGCCAGCGCGGCCCCTCGGCTGGCGACAGCGGCCCCGTGCCCGGGGAACTGCAGCGGCCTGACCCGACCTGATGAAGAGAGGAGAGAACTGGTGTTATTTATTATACTTAATTTTACATCACAGAACAAATGCTTATAAAAAAAACCGGTCAAGTGCGAGTCGAACTCGCGTACGAAGAGTTCCGTATACATATAAAACACGTCTGTTGTAGGGGATCCCTTTAAATATTTATTTTATTAGGTACCTATGCTGTTATAGCGGCAACAGAAATAAATACATCATCTGTGAAAATTTAAACTGTCTAACTGTTACTATTCATGAGATACAGCCTGGTGATAGACGGACAGACACGGGCGGAAAGCGGAGTCTTAGTAATAGGGTAACGGGAACTCAGAATACATCTACTTACTAAGTTTCAACAGTATAGCTCTAATAGTTTCGGAAAAAAGTGGCGTGACATACGGACGGACAGACAGACAGACAGACATGACGAATCTATAAGGGTTCCGTTTTTTGCCATTTGGCTACGGAACCCTAAAAAATACCGCTATATTGGATTTATAGTGACATAAGTATTTTTTTTTTTACGTACAAACTCAACAAATGTTTTTAATTGATACTCATATCACTCCGGTCCACAATAAATGAAAAAATAACTAGTCCGCGTGTTGGAAAAACATCACCTACTTGGCCATAATCCAAAAAATATTCGTTAATACATCATTAACGATCTATCGGCCATATAATCGATACGTTTATGTTTTATTTTCATTTTTTATATTATCATGTGGAATCATAACGGGGCTACCATAAAGGCAGGCCTTGAGTTCAAAAATATTTGTAGAAACCAGTACCACAAAATAGATAGGTACAGAAGTCAATCTCCATACAAAGCGCGCTCGAGCAACGCACACATCGACACCGCTCACGGACACGATGTCTCGGTCGCGTCTCGAAACAATTCCGGCTCAAACGCTCATTAGTGTGCGTCCACCGAGCGTAGGTATAAAAAGTAAAGTACATTATATTATGTGTGCGTTGCTCGAGCGCGCTTTGCATGTATATTGACTGTACCTATCTATCTGGTGTTAGTAGAGTCCGAAATAAATTTTTTATTACTATTTTCATGCATTTATTTATTTACTCAGGACCCTGAGGTCCTGGATCTTTGGACGGCGTTCGAGGGGTTAAAGCCAACTGGCCCTTTAGACAATTTTCTTGGAACGTGATACCAACCGATGATTATATTAACCCTGTACGCGCTATGCTAGAGCACCCAAGGAGAACCTTTCATCATCATCATCACCAGCCTTCTTAATGTTCCCACTGTTGGGACTCAAGCCTCCTCTCTAGGAGAGGGAATGGACCGTAATCCACCACGCCGGCCCACTGCGTGTTGGTGAATGTCATATGTCTTCGAATTTTTGGTTCTGGGACATGCCGGTTTCCTCACGATGTTTTCCTTCACCGTTTCGAGAGCAGTGGTGATGAAATACATTACACAAAGTAATGCGCCTGGCTGGGTTCAAACCCGCGACCTACAAACTCGTAAGTCGGGGCCGTTACCACTCGACCACCTCTGCTCTTAAAAGACAACCTTTGGTGGAAAACTATTACGACATGGAAAATAAAGATTTTGGGAGGCTTAAGTGGACTGGTTGCCTAGAACTATATTAAGACTATGGCCTCTGCCTATACAATGTTGTTATTATACATCGATAAAAAGGTTATTATTATTTCAAGTAGATCTTCTGTTTTCAAAACGACGATGGTACAAAAAAATAAAAGAGTTTTTTTTTTTTTGCTATTTATCACATACAACATCTACCCAGTACTTATCAGTACGTGTGCGGACAAACTAGTTTCGCCCATGAGAGTACAATGGCCTTTAGATACACCGCGAAGTGATCCATCTGTGGAGTCGGCTTGGCCAGCGATCCTTGATTTTCTAGACAGGTTGGCGCGAAGACTAAACCAGTTTTAGCTAAGACTAATTTGGCAACTTTTAAAAGCACACAATTAACTCTCTTTCGTACTCAAAATACGCTCTTTAGTCGTGCAGTTGCGGAAAACGGCCCGTTGAACTATACTAACTCTCTTTCGCATGCATACGATAAATTCCACATTACAGCAATATCTAACTAGTATCACTTCTCCCGCTCTGCATTGCGGAATGTATAAGGCAACTGAAGGAACAGGTGCTGCCTGCTACAGTCTTCCCGTCGTTTAAACTAGATGAGGCCGGTTTTTCCTAGCTGACTACCCTGAGAAGAAATACCGAAACAAACTCAGAGGTAAAAGTCTCTTTCAAAGTCCATACAGTAAACATGTTGGTCAAATCACATAAGAATCATGCAGATTGCAGCACTGCTCACCGTCAGATAGGATCGCAGTCAGGCACTAGTTTATATAAAATTAAAAATAAGGAACACGGGTGAGTTTTTGTCAGTAAAAGTCCTGACACTGTTCGCTCCACGCAGAGCAAGAGAAGTTATTGGTCTGTGACAAAGATGCTGTCGTCTAAAATACCATTTTTTTTATCAAAAACTAACTGTGCACTTACTTGGTTATTCATCACGTTGATCCACATTTTACATTCATATTGCAAAAACTTAAATCTAAACAAAATAGAAAGAAACCACTCAAAATCGAGTTCTGAAAACTGGTAGCTTCAAGTTTTGTATTTACTTTTTAACAAACAAAAACTTGTAAAGGTCACTTTGTAAAAGAAATGGAATTACAACACGACTGCGAAGTTTGTAAGAGGAGGTCGGGGAAACTTGTAACAGTACAAAGGGAATGTTTTAAAATAACAAACGAGTTGTTTTAGACTTCAGTTCAAAAGGTAATAACATCTTTGTTAGTCGAGAACTCGAGAGTTGTTCTTGCAGAGTGATTTAATTCAGCTTGGTTTATTAGTTTAAGGCTCATAGTTCCTTGAACCATCTAGCCAAAATTATGTGGACGCACCTCTCTTACGCAAATCTGTGCATTTATTTGCGGCCAACAGCGCCCGGAAAGCGCGCGGCTGACCTTTAAATCACTTTACTTTTCACTTTGAAGAATATTTAACTACCAATTTTTATGTGTAAAAATGTTTCTAAAGATCCAAACCGTTTCGAAGGAGTAGGGAAAAGTTGCGAAATTGCTAAATATTTTTTTTAGACAAAAGTATTAGTAGCACGAAAAAATCAAATGTTGATAATGTTGTTCATAAATCTATATAATAATATAAACATATATTTTTTTCAAACCTATTAACCTGGCCCTTACCGAGGAGGCTTCAGAAAGTCACTGTTTTATAGCACTTTTCGGGCGCTTGGGCCTTAACACTTGAGTTAGGTATCTAGGTAAAGGTGTCTAGTTCGGTAAAGTCTGTTCCATTATCGGATCACAAAAGGTGATGCGCCACCGATACATTGTGGACATCCCACCCATATGCACAAAACGTTTCCAAAACGCGTCAATTACGCGTAAGGCTAAGATCTTGTAATGAAGAATAGGTTACTTTTCCCCATCTGGTGAGATACTGGTCAAACGGGAGTCTATAAAAAAAACAAAAAAAATAAAAATAGTATTTTCGGCAAAGACCAGGGAAAAATTACAGGTTTACTCTGGCAGAGTCCGCGGAAAAACTACACGGTTACTTCGGCAGAGTCCGCGGAAAAACTACACGGTTACTTCGGAAGAGTCCGCGGAAAAACTACACGGTTACTTCGGCAGAGTCCGCGGAAAAACTACACGGTTACTTCGGCAGAGTCCGCGGAAAAACTACACGGTTACTTCGGCAGAGTCCGCGGAAAAACTACACGGTTACTTCAGCAGAGACCGCGGAAAAAAACGGTTTCTTCGGCAAAGGCCGCGAAAAAGAGACTGAAGAGATCGCGCATTTAAGCCACTTTCTGTCCTAATGGTAAGCAATAATGCGGGAGACGATGGTGTAACTTACCGATAAGTCACATAACTAGTCAAATTGAAAGTCCTCAAGTCATAGGTAACGGGAATCAGAGACTTTAGAACCATCAGTTAGGCCTTGATCACACGTACCTAGTAAAAGGGGCCGAGCACTCGACGCTGTGTTTACACGTACCGAGTGCTCGGCCGAGAGTACTGTCTCGCCCGTTTACTCGGTACGTGTGATCAAGGCCTAATGCCTTGATCACGCGTACCGAGTAAAAGGGCGAGACAGTAAAATGTTGCTCGGCCGTGACAATGATGTAAGCGAGTTGTATGATACGCTTGGCCGAGCACTCGGCGCTGTGTCTATACGTACCGAGTAGGTATTCGGCCTTCTATCTAAAATGATTGATCTCCTATTATCATAAATGTTCTTCAAGGTTTTTTTTTGTTTGAATCGTGATTGCACCAAAAAGGTCATGATACTCTTGATTAGTTTCTACGTCCATGGTGCTTTTTTATTGTATTTTTTGTTAGACTTCTTTATCCTTAGGTACACATATGAAACCAAGTCTTCCACTGCGTCTGTCTGTTTGTTCGCGATAAACACAATAATACTGAACAGATTTGCGTGCAAGATGTTTTGTTTCCTACAAGATGGACCGAACCTGGTGAAGGTTGCGGGAATCCGATGGATGCGGGATGCACAGGATCGATCATTGTGACGGCACTTGGGGTAGGTCTATGTCCAACAGTGGACGTCTATCGACTGAAATGATGATGTGAGATTTACGTGTAGTTTTTACGAATAGAGAATGTTGTTCATGGAAAAGGTTTAGAAATAGATTGCACGTATGTTATATAATATTACAGAAAATCCTGAGAATTTCATAGATTTAATATCTGTGCGAAGTTGGGGCGAGTTATTTATTTATTGAGTTATAGTTATATACTAATTATTATTATAACTATTATTAAGAAGGTACGGCGGAAGCGAAGGAGAATGATCTTCTTCTTCTTCCTGCCTTATCCTTTATTACTTGGGGTCGGCGCAACACGTTATCTTCTCCCATTCTGTCCTGTCACCCGTCAAACATCACTAACTCCCTTTTCTTTCATATCACTTCTCACACAATCCATCCATCTTTTTTTCGGCCTTCCTCTCCGTCTCCATCCATCTACATATATACTCAGAACTCTTTTAGTAATATGCGCTTCATCCCTCCTCTTCACATGACCATACCAAGACAACCGATCAAACCGAACCGAAGTTTTAAATTTCGTCCCTCATTCAAAAATTTTGCATTCCTTTGCAATCATTGAAATGATCAAATTGCTTCTCCTTCTTCAGCAGCTCAAGGTAGAGAAGGAGTGTTAAACTTTTACTGTGTTCCTTCGATTGCCCTTTTGCTTTCGAGGGCCACGTTAACTCTTACGGCCAATCTCTGAAAGCAATTAATTTCGAGTTACACATGAGAAACCATGGTAATCCTTCTTTCCCGTTTTAATTAAAACCGACCTTTAATTGATCGCTCTTTGAATATTCGAGAAATTTCTCACTAACCTTTTAACCGAGATGCATACAGATTGCAGATTAAGGCCCTTGCTTCCATTTAGTGCCATAAAACCGTGACTTTCTGAAGCCTACAGCTCCTTGGTAACTGCTGGGTTGATAGATTGAAAAAAAAAAAAATATACAGTAGTTAAGACAATAGTATAGATTCATGTCGCTTTCTATGCTTAATGCTCTTCTGACTCTAACACCGGAATGTGATTTGTTTGCTGAGAGATGGATAAATGTGTGTCGTGAATGTCTGAGGTTTTGTGAGAGCATGGATGAAAAATAAGTAAACCTTATTTTATTTGTTTTGTGGGATATTTTATTTTAGTGGTAATGTATAAGTATTTTTTTTTATTTCATAGTTTCTATTGTACAACGCATAGTAAGTAATGTTGTACAAGTGCTTGTAAATAAATAAATATCAACATTATAATTTTTTATAACTAATATTGTGATTTTTTGCTTTTTTGCCTACTCCTGTCAAACGACTTTGATCATTAGAATTATCTTTAAACGAAAAAAAAAAATGCCGGTTAAGTGTTCTTCAGAATATACCTATCTTAAGTAAATCGATTAATATTTCGCAAATAACTAAGTATTAATAATTTCATTTATTAACTTCTCCATATTACTTCACCTTTAATATCGCTAATGAAGCATATTAAACATTGGATGCTGTGTAGGTACAGTAATAATTGTAATTCAGACTTATGTACTGGATTTTATCTCATTTGTGCTGATTGTTTTAATCTGTAGTCTGTAAATTTTAAAATAAATTTAAAATAAAATAAAAAATTTTAAAGGTCAGCGGGACTCTATGCGGGCGCAGGCGGAAGTACGAGTACGTGTGCATTTAACTCCGGTCATATTCTCAAGGGACTACACGCCTTAAAGTCCACCTTATATTATCTTTACTTTATCGAGCCATCTAATACCTATTGAGACGTTCGTAATTAGCTTTACCGGATACAGGTCTCGAGTCTCGAGATAAACCAATTATTAATTAACTTATCTCATGTAAACATGATTATAATTATGTGTATGTTTACATGGCAGCTGTGCGCTACGCTCCTGATGATCACGCTTATATAGGCGAAACTTTGTACCGGGTAAAGTACAGTAACTTTGGCCCTGGGGTATAACTTTGGCTAAGCTTATTAACCAAAAGGAACATGAGAAACGGTGTTTACTGTGTTCCTATTGGTTTATGAGTGCGGGTCAAAGTTATACCTTAGGTTCAAACTAACCCCACTTTACTGTATGTATTTGCCTTCACGTCTCCTACGGCTGAAGGGATTTGGCACACGTGTGAACTGTATCGTGGAATAGTAGGATACTATTTATATTCTAGGTATCCCTTAAGATAAATTTCTATGTACATACGTGGGTGAAATCGCTGACAAAAGTTAGTCTTGAATAATTCCATTTTAACTTAGAAAACATCTATTTTTACACGGGAATTCATCAAATAACTTTGTAGCGACATCTATGGCGCCACATAGGAACTAAACATTTGAAATCTTGCATCGCGCAATTAGGCGATTATCGCACTGCCGCGCATCACGCTGCATGTTGCGTGTCAACGCACCTACGCGCGTACTTGCGGGAGTGCAGATCTGCATCATCGTGCGGGTTTTTTACACACTCAAGCGCGTAGTTGCGTTTTGCAGATTTACGCAGGTTCTGACTCATTTCATCCAAAATCGACAGACAAATCAGACGAGACTCAGAGACTCAGTGTGTATGACACACTGAGTCTCTGAGTCTCGTCTGATTTCCTTGCGTCTATCGTCTATGTTAAGACTATGGCCCCTGCCTGAACAATGTTATTAATTTCCATCGATAAAAAGGCAGGGAATGACTAGCACACTCAATAGCCCACCTCAAAAAAAAAAGTCTATGAAGACAATGAGACTATCTACAATTAGTAGTTCCAGTGTTAATACTGAAACCACGTGAGGACCGTATATAATATATTTTTTATGCCAAAGTTTCACCTTGACAGGTCTTTGACTCCATGAGTCACTCCAAGGCATGGCCATAGTAAGTTCGCTACGGGCATTTGTTGTTGTTTTTATATAGGAACTCGTTTGTATAATTTAGTTTTTTTTTTTGTTACTTAGATTTAGTATCTAGATAGAAGACGTTTTGATAAATATGCAAAGTGACATATAAATTGCCTAATCTAAGTCCCATGTTCTACGGTAGTAGAACAATATGATATGCTGTTTGAATTTAAATGTTAATTTTATGATATTTATCTATGCTCATCATCGTATTATCAGGCCGTTACATCTACGCTTAATAAACGCATGAGATTGTATAAAGAATATAGTCTTAGTTATGGTAGTAAAATCAACCTTTATGCCAGGGATGGCGAATCTATGGCACGCCCGCCAGATATGGACACGCGACCAAATAATTCAGGTCCACCAATCTATACCATCATCAGCCTTCTTGTCCCTACAGCTGGGACTTAGGCCTCCTCTCTAGGAGAGGGAATGGACCGTAATCCACCACGCGGGCCCAGTGCGGGTTGGTGAATGTCACACGTCTTCGAATTTTTGGGTCTAGTACAGGTCGGTTTCCTCACAATGTTTTCCTTCATCGTTTTGAGAGTAGTGGTAATGAAATAAATTACACAAAGTAATGTGCCTAGCAGGGTTTGGACCCGCGGCCTAAACTATGAGCCATTAATCTATATAGATAGGTACTAATATTATAAAGAGGTCAAGTTTGTAAGTTTATATGTAGGGGTAATCTTTTAAACTACTGAACCGATTTTGAAAATTCTTTTACTAATATATTAGCTTCCCTATCCCTGAATGCTATCTATACTAATATTATAAAGAGGTAAAATTTGTTTTTTGTTTTTAAAAGCTTTTTTGTTTGTAGGCATCTTTGAAACCCCTATTCCGATTGCTAAAATGTTTTCACCGATAGAAAGCTGCTTTAGTCCTGAGTGACGAAGGCTATATTTAATGTACGCGGGTGAAGCCGCGGGTAAAAGCTAGTAGGCTATACATTATTATCATATCATTTATTTATTTATTTTATTTTATTTATTTATGGTTTTACTTTAACAAAAAACGGCTATTCGCCAATTACATTAGTTCATGAATTTACTAATGAAACTAGTGTACGGTATATTGCAACAGCAGAAATTACATATACGTTTTATTTTAATAAGCGGAACTACTTAGTCCGATTACGGTTAACTCTTGGAATGCAGTAATTAGAGACACGATAGAAAGACAATTGCTTATGTCGAACTGTGTAACATAAGACATTCAGAAGGTTAAGCAACTAATTTGATTTTGTCCAGTGTATCGTCAAGTCAAGATTTTTCAGAAAAGATTCGCCATCCATGCAACAAGAACAGAGACAAGTACAAGTATTTGTTTTATTACACACTTTGTATTTGAAAACGTAAAACGAATCAATCAATTAACTAAAAACCACGAAACCAAAAACTCAATGAATAACGAAAACAAGAAACTAACTCTCGACACAAAACATAAACAAACCAGTTTTATGAACTCCTAATCTCCGATCAATAAATTTAAAATGGAAAAGATTAGAAGATAAGAAGAAAGTAAGACACACAGACAGACTGATAAAGAATGGAAGTCAATAAGATAGCTTTATGTAGAGCGCCGATCATAAACAAACTTATCTTGAATAAATCTATCAGCATCGAAAGACATCCACTGCTGGATTCAGACCTACCCCAAGGGTGATTTTAATACGCATAAGGAATTGCTTGGCATGTAAGTGGGGCTGCAGCCGATAACACACCCCGCATCCCACGTGCGTATTCCATGCATTACAATAAATCGTCGTATGAAAAGGACATTGCAATCCCGCATGCAAGATGAAATCCGCATGATATTAAACACCCCAAGTGTCGCCAAAACAGCAGGTCCTGTGTGTCTCGCGTATATCGGGTTTCCGCGACCTTAACTATGTATGTTATCATTTAATTGAACGGTTTTCAGTAGTTCTTGTTTATCTTAATCCACAAAAAATACAAACTAATTAAAACAATTCATAATGAAACGGCTATAATTAAGGAATAGGCCAAGGACAGTTTTAAAATTAGTGGGTCATGGTCTCATGGGTATTATACTTATAGTTCTGTGCCTTGAAAACCACGTAAAGCCATTGCTACTGCGCCTGATCTCCAGTTGTGTCGGATTGCCATTGGACTAAGAGAGTAAAGGAACAGGGGGTGCACTTGCACTAGCACAGACACTTGAGCACTATAATATTTCCTGATTCTCCTCGAGTATACAGCCGTCAGCGAAATAAGGACACAAACCTTGGGAGCATCTTCACTCATAGATAGCCCTGAGCAAACTGAAAAGACTCCTCTTCTGGAGTGAGGTGAGCGGCACAAAAGAAACCAGACCACAATCGGTATGAAGGCTAGAAGGAACGGGGTGGGTCTTTTAGTCAGTAAGAGTCTGACACTATCTCCCGCTCCGCCCAAGAGTGGGGGTTGTTTTTTTTTTTTTTTTTTTTCGATGGGGAAAATCATCTTATGACAACCCCCGCTCTTGGGCGGAGCGGGAGATAGTGTCAGACTCTTACTGACTAAAAAACCCATCCCGTTCCTTCAAGCCTTCATACCGGGGCTCGAGCGCCCTTTCGGATAACCTTGGCCCCAGTAGGCTTCGACCCGGCTGGGCCCCTGCTGTTGCTGACAACTCCTTGAGGCGCGCGGGAACAGCGCGCGCCGTCGACGACTTGGGTTTGGTCCGGACGGTTACCGGACGGCCGGACAGCGAACTACCCATTGCTCACTGTCCGCAAGCCCGCGCCTACGGTGGCTGGAAATCGGGATCGGAATCCCGGCGGCGGCGGCGAGAGCGCCGTTGCCTGATGCGATCGGCCTCCTCCTTAGCGAGCATTACTGCTTCGCAGAAGTCGGCGACCGCCTGCCACTCCTCCTCGCTCCGGACCATGGCCTCGACCAAGGTCCGGCGCGAGAGGTCTCCGCCGCCGATCACCCCCACGAGGGCACGGCGATGCTCCGTCCAAGCAGGGCACACCGCGATTGTGTGCTCCACCGTGTCCTCCGGGCATTCCGCACAGTGGCGACACCCGGGCGTCACTTCCGCTTTGATTCGGAACAGGAACCTCCCGAACTTGCCATTTCCGGTGAGGACCTGTGTCATGCGGAAGGTAAGGACGCCGTGAGGTCTTTCCAGCCACGCCTCAAAGAGGGGACTTATCGCCATAATTGTGGCGTGCCCAGCACTGGGTTGCGATAGTCGCTGACGCCATTCCACTATGAGATCCCGCCGGAGCTCTGTCCGCCATGCCGCGACCTGTCGCGGCAGAGGACTTTCACCCCGGCGTTGCATCTCCACGCGCATGTCGTGCATGTGTGCAAGGACTGTTGCCTCCAGATCCCACGGTGGTAGGCCAGCCAGAAGGCTCGCCGCTTCGCGGGAAATCGTGCGGTATCCCCGCACCATCCGAATTGCCATGACCCTCTGGCAGGCGTTCAGAATGGCCGCCGGTCGCTTTTGCAGCGACGGCGCCCACACCGGCGCCCCGTAGAGGGCCATGGACCGAACGATCCCCGCGTAGAGCCTCCGGCAGGAGGCGTCTGGACCACCAAGGTTGGGCAGGAGCCGCTTGAGAGCGGCCCCAGTCCGGTTGAGTTTGGGAGCCAGACGTCGGAAATGCTCCACGAAATTCCACCGGCTGTCGAGAACGAGTCCCAGGTACTTCATCGTCGACCCGACACCGATGTGAACTCCTCCTACCGTTAGTTGGGAACTCATTGGTGGCGCGTTCCGAGAGCGGCGACCGTAAAAGCACATCGCCTCGGACTTGTGAAGCGCCACCTCGAGTCCCAACTCCTGGATCCTATCAACGACCATCGCAACCCCGCGTGTCGCTAGAGCGACCGCCGCCTGGTACGACTCTCCCTGCGCTAGAACCAGCGTGTCGTCTGCGTAGCAGACCACGCTGACCCCGTCAGGGAGGTTGCCCCGCAGCACGTAATCGTACCCGATGTTCCACAAGGGTGGCCCTAGTACCGACCCCTGCGGAACACCGCACGACATCTCCCGACGTTTCCAGTCTCCCTGGTGACCGGGGTAGACAATATACCTGTCCGACAGGTAGGCCTCGACTACTCGACAGAGGAAGAGTGGGGGTTGTCATTGGATGACTTTTTACCACCATAAAAAAAAAAGACCACAATAGATAGAATATCTCCTGCGTAGTGTTGAGATTGGCCACGGTGATCAAAATGCGGTCGAGAAGACAGACATATTCGTAATGTTTCATTTGGCACAAGTATACCTCGGTCAAATAACTGAAGAAACCCTTTATAGATCCGATTGATCCGATTCAGAGATTATGCACTGGATCCTACTGTCACTTTGGTTTGCAGGGAGAAAACTTATTGTTGAGTTGAGCTCACGTTTGTACATAAAATGTGTGTAAATATGTTTTCCATATTTTTGTTTTAATCATTGTCACATATCAAAATATATACATAATGAATCTTAAATATTAACAAACTATTTATGCTAAACCTAACTACACACAATTTACACCGCTAAATTTTAATCGTGTTAATCCCGTGGAGGGTCGATTCGGTACATAAAACACTATCGATTTTTTAAAATAAAACTAAAAAATAAAGTGCCTTTTTTTTAAAACTCGTATTGATTTACGCATGTACGAAATTAATTTCTTTAAGAAAACGTCAGCTGAGCTAGTCCAATGACCTGTAGGGAGTAGTTGGCGTGACGTACTAACTACCTTTAGGTCATTGGACTCGCTCAGCTAATTTTTTAATTTTATCTTTACAAATCGATAGTGTTTCATGTACCAGATCGACCCTCCACGGGATTAAAACGATTAAAATTTAGCGATATATACACTGAAGGCTACTCCTAACTAAAATATACGTCATAAAACTCCTCCGCATCGCTGTCGACTGAAAGTGTGCCCAAAAGGCTGGCGGCATTGCCACGTTGTATGGCAATACTTAATCTCTGACCGAGGTAAAAGCCAGCCCTTGTGTCACGCGAAGTGTCAACTAGGCGTTTGGACAGATTCTTGTATGTATGTTTTTGTGTACAATGAAATAGATCTTACTTTATATGGACCAGATAACCCAAAATTGAAAATGTAGTAGAAAGACAATTCTTCTTCTTCTTCCTGCCCTTATCCCATATTACTTGGGGTCGGCGCAACACGTTTTCTTCTTCCATTCTGTCCTGTCACCCGTCAAACTATCACTAATTCCCTTTTCTTTCATATCACTTTTAACACAATCCATCCATTCCATCCAGAAAGACAATTATAACCAGATAATAGTAAAAGAAGAGTACATAGATCTTTTGATAGATCTTTGACTTATTAGATCAAGAACATCTCAAAAGACGAAAACCAAGTAAAAACTAAAAAAGAGAATTGCTACACTTATAACCAAAAAACCATTAATTCAGTCCAAACATCCACTAAACAGCTGTTCCTCCGAAAGTAAAGAATTCAATAAATCAGTTAGCTCGTTAACGACAGCCCTGTTAACAGTTTGTATGTAAACAGTAATAAGTGGGCTATTATACGCGTCGTGACGCGAAGCCACTTAACGAGCTTAAGGCGATGACGATATCTGGCGAGAGACGAATGAACCGTTCACACTGTGAACTCTGACATCGGTGGAAAATTTATACTGTAGAAAATCATCATCATTTTGTATAACACTAGCTTTTACCCGCGGCTTCACCCGCGTACGTAATATAGCCTATAACTCTCAGGAATAAAGCAGCTTTCTTTTGGAGGAAAAACTTTAGCAATCGGACCAGTACTTTCAGAGATTCTCTCATTTATGTAAATAAAAAAAAAACATAACGAAAAACAAACTTTACCTCTATATAATATTAGTGCAGATGGGAGACTTTGTTTTATAAAATTTAAGGGTATCTGATAGAGAGGTAAACCACAAAACAAAACATACACGAAAGTATAATTAAATTATAAAAACTAAGCTAAATCTTAATTTTAAGTTTCTCATGTAATTTTTATTTTGGTGTACAGTAAAGAATAAATCTATCTATCTATCTAAGCATTTTTACAAATACTATAAGGTGAAAATTATGAATTCATGTACATTAAAAAAAAGAAATACATAGATGAGAGCCATGCTGCGGTGAGCATCTGTGTTGCACCAAATGGAAGTCCAGCTCAGCATGCGTCAGGCAGATATCTGACGCTGATATTCTGCTGGAACCTTGCCGTGACATTCGAACGCTCAGCTGATATTGAGAGGGAAGTTTTATGTCTATTTGTTTGTCTGTTCGCAATTACCTAAAAAACCGGCCAAGTACGAGTCGAAATCGCACACGAATGAATTACGACGGAATGTGAAGTCTTAATAATATGATCCCGTTTTTACTCTTTGAGTAAGGAACCCCAAAAATAAACAGCTATTTAAATATCTACCAAAGGAACTCCTGAAATTAGATTAAATTTACTGCATGTACCTCGACTCCAAACACTTAATTAACTTTTAAAATTTACCGACGCTCCGAACCCTCTTACACCATTTATGGTCGCGAGTGGATCCTGCTGTTAAACTTTAATTTCTTCGTTTGATATTGATGTAAATACCTGTATTCAGAGTTTTTACGACTCTACTGTTACAGTGTAGGTAGTAGAAATGTTATGGATATGTAATTTCGTATCCAGATACAAATATGAATATAAGAATAATAAGTTACCGGTTTACACGATAATGGATATATTTATCATCATCATCACTAATTCAACCGTTAAGCTTCCACTGTTGGACATAGGCTTCCCCCAAGTGTCGCCACAATGAAAGATCCTGTGCGTCCCGCAACCATCGGATTCCCTCAACCTTTACCAGGCCATCGGTCCACCTTGTAGGAGGCCTTCCAACGCTGCTGGACATTAAATTACTTCAGATTATCCGCTAGTTTCGGATAATTTCGGTTACGAATATTAAATTATAAAAATAAAATACAAATATCAAAATTTTACTTTTATTTCTATTCTAGATTATCATTTGTTTGACAGGACAAAACAATCAAAAATTCATTTAGGCTCCGTTTTTATTCGAAACTTTTTTATCGGTTTCTTTTAAATGATTTTTGCACGACTGCGACAAGGTTTATCTCTTTATTGAAAACGTATACCGATCATTCATTGCTTGAATAGTATATTTTTTTACATTAGATTAGTTTCAGAATTCAAAACATTAAGTACATTGATTTTTACGATGCCAGAAAAATTGGTCAAAGTGGTGTACCCTGAGGGACGCCTAAGACCAGAACTGGAATCATTATACTCAACGACGATGATAATGATTAGGCTCTTAAAATATCATTGACATAACCACCAAAAACATGCAAGAAACAGGCTTCCCCGAAATATAATCAGGATTACCACGTTTCACATTAAATTATTGTGAGTGACGTATTAAGATGCCTTCATAAAATCTATACCTCGAGCTAACGTTTCTTTATTTAAAATATTTACAAACTGCGTAGCTTTTCTGCACCATAATATCTCGTTTAAATCTCTCACCTTATTAAACCAAGTCTAAAGGGGTTATAAACTGCACGCATCTAAGAATAGGTTGGTCAGCCCTATTCTCGTTGGTGTCATAAGATTAAGGGTGCGCGAGGAAAATATCCACCAATGAGATCATTTCAATTTTTTATTCAGGCCTAGCGCAGCTCTGAAGGGAAAGAGCTAGTAGAGCTATTTTTACATACAAAAAACGAGAGATTTGTGCGAGATGCGGGTGAGGAATGTATACGCGTACACCTGACATGAGTTCGTTTCACATCGTCACGCCACCTCTGTACCTCGCATAGCTTTGGTGGAAGTCATTAAAAGAATATTTCAGACTAGCTACTGCCAGCGGCTTCGTCTACAATTCTACATGAATATAAGAAAAATAACGTAAATTATCATCACATAATCAAGGCTAATTGTACATTAATAAAAAAATATGCTAATTGTACATTCTAAGGCGAAGATCTCTATGGAGAAGAACTTGCGAGAAATTCCATTAACACTCTTTAAAATAATGTTATGATTACAAATATCTCGTTCAGTCAGTGCTAGAATACCTTTCTACTAGTGAGTTTTTAAAGTCAGCCCAATATTTTTTTAATTTATTCGCGCGCGTAAATAAAATATAGCCTATGTGACTAAGGAATTTAAAAAAAATGCTTTCTATCAGTGGAAAAATTTTAGCAATCGGACAGTACTTTCAGAGATTCCTAAAAACAAAATAACAAACTTTAACTCTTTCTAATATTAGTATACATATTGTGGCCAAGAGAAAGGTTGAGGGTACCAGCAACGAGGAAGATCGCCTATGAGGTGGACTGACCAGATAAAAGCGGAAGCAAATGGCTCATCATCACTACATGAATGCACGAGGAAGGCGGCCATCAGAGAGGAGTGGCGACATGTCGCGAAGCTTGCCACCAACACCTGGAGTGATGACCACGACCACTCTGTCAAGATTGATACGGACAAGGAAGAAGAATATAAGAGTAGACAAACAAAAATAAAAATCTTTCCTCTTTACAATATTAGTATAGACAGTGGTGATAAAGCCAACGTTTTAATGACCACAATAGTGCATTAATTATAATGTGGAATTAGGTTCTGGCTCGTCGCCGAGCGGTTTATTAACTCTAAAAGCGTTTCCTTGGTCTATTTGTAGGACAAACTTTGTCAAGGAATTTCATTGCTTGCACAAGCAACTATGCAACCACGATCTTTTGCTCTCTTTGTTAACAATGTGTATGCCGAAAATTATACATTTTGTAATTTCATTAAATATGTCTGGTATCATGCAAATCGAGCCCCATCTCAGTTGCAGATAACTTTAGAGAATATGTTTTTTTTTACCACTGATAAACATGGACTTTTTTATGGTAAGAAATCATCAAATAAATTCTGCCTCTGGGTAAAGCGAGAGGAAGTGTCAGTCTTTCACTAACTAAATTTGAACCGATCCAGAACCACAGGCTTATCTTTCAGAAATTCCCCGTGGCTGAAGTGGGTATCGGCTCTACTGGGACCCTACAGTTTTGCATTTACATCTCTTTGAGGTACGCGTGGGATACTACGCACTGTTCGGATAGCGAGCTACCCGTTCTACACATCATGGAGAATAAACAAATAACAGCAGAGCAATAAAGGAATCATTCATGACATGCAACTAATACAGTACACTAATTGATAGTTTAATCAAAGGTTAAATACATAAATGAACAGTGTCATTCTGATCGATTGGCAGCGTCGTGATGTCTGCATTGAATATTATTCGTATTAGAGGCCAACCGAAGATTCGGTTTCGGCCAAAAAGAATCTGAATTTTCGGCTCGACCGAAACTAGCGTCTTGAATCAAATCACTTTTATTTGTTAACACAGGTGTACAGATATACAGATCTTATATTTTATTAACAGTGCGCCATGTTATGCCAGGAGGCGTACAAATGTATGTGCATCTAGCTCATGATTACAAATTAAAATATTTAAGAACCATGCATAATTATAAATTGGAGTTGACGGTTGTGATAGCTTCATAAGAATTTACTGACTCGTTCGTCTATGTATTTTATATATATGTAATCTTTATTTTATCAATTACTTAGTATTTTATTAACGTTATCTAATATGTAAAAATCTTGTGTTACAGTGTTTGTTATCGAACTACTCATTGACCGATTTTTACATATTAGAACAACTATTGCCCTGCCGGCAGATTACGATAAAATTAAGAATAAGTATATCGAAATCTTCATTTTTTATTCGATCACGCAAGGAAACCCCAAGCATAGCCCTTTCCATTGCTCTTTGGGCGACTTTAAGCCTGGTGGGTGGGTTTAAGGTAGTGGGAAACCGATGGATGCGGGACGCACAGGAACGTTCGATGTGGCGACGCTTGGGAGAGTCCTATGTCCAACAGTGGACGTGTATCGGCTGAAATGATGATGAAGATATCGAAATATTTTTTTGACGCTTTCTGTTACAACGCCAGCTTCAGTTTCGATTACGGCCGAAACTGGAACAAGAGCCGAATATTCGGTTACAGTTTCGGCTTCAGCTATTAATCGTGTTTCAGTCAGTCACTAATTCGTATTTAATATGAGACTAGTTATGAGTAACAACCGGATGGAGTAGCTTGCATGTGCATTGAGAGGTTTCCAGAGAATGTGTGACTCAGATGTGCATCATCTTGAAGAATAAATTAAATGGTAATTATGTGTACAGTTAAGGTAATTAAACAGTAACGTCACTTTCATTGATGTGGTGGTGGCGCATCTCACATTTCTATTGTACACCAAATGTTGATAGGATCTTCATCACTACCCGAGCTGTTCCCTGAGGTGTTTTTTAGTGCTCCGCTCCTATTGGTTTTAGCGTGATGTTATGGTCTATGGCCTTCTTCGGTAAATAGCCTATCCAACACTAAAGAGATTTTCATAAGATTTTCACAAATAAGACAGTGACTTAGGTGTATGTTGTAATAGGTCTATATTATAGTTGAGAAAAGCCGATTAAAAAAAAAATCTAAAAAGTTTGTGTATCTAGGGTTGCCAACTAGCCAGCCTTTCGGTATTTTACAGGATGCCTTTTGGAAAGTGTGCGCAGGAATTGCATGACTTGATTCCGCCATCTCATTTCTACATTGTTCTTCTACTTCGTTTCGGTTCGGACTAAGCGTTTCGCTTCGTCGTCGTTTATATCACGTAAATCGAAGGACTGGAACAATTTGCCAGCTGCGGCCTTCCCGTCAAATTACAATTCCGGTGTCTTCAAGGTTATAGTGAATAGGCTCCACAATTTTTTTTTCTGGAAACAAAAAAATAAATCGGCCTCGCCATACAAATTGTCCGATCAAGTTTAACATTTTGTATGGTGAGGCTGATTTTTTCGTTTCCTGAAAAAAAAATTTGTGGAAGGTTGTTCAGTTTCGTCTACTGAGCAAGCAAGCCCTTAAAATTTGTGGAGGGCTGTCCCTTACACCTTTTATAGTAGTATATAGTTGAAATAAGCAGCACCTTTGGACTCTTTTATCTGTATTTGTTCTTTTCTTTTAAATATTTGTGTGTACATAAATAAATAAATAATCGCAATAAAAACTGGCAAGCCTAGGCATGTCTGTCAGTACATGGCTATTAAAAACGAAACAAGCTTCGTGACGACTGTTGCTCGCTAAATCAAGTCTGCAATCTTATAATGAACTGACAACATCTTGATATGCAACACGATGACTGATAGAGAGGACACACACAGAGGTGACTTAGTAAACATGTATAGTTTGAAAGAGACAGACAATCTAGGAAGAAAGAGAGAGAAGAAAAATCTACACTAATATAATACCTATAGAGGTAGTTTTTATATTTTGTAGGAGGTAATCTCTGAAAGTACTGGTGACTGGCCTGTTGGTCTAGTGGTTAGTGGCCCTGACTGCTATGCCAGAGGTCGTGGGTTCGATTCCCACCCAGGACAAATGTTTATGTGATGAGCATGTATATCTGGGTGTAATTTGACTAGTATGTATGTATTTAGAAATACATATATAAGTACTAGCTGATCCGGCCACGCGTTTCTGTGGCTAAACATAGCAGCGCCATCTATTGATTACTTACTCAACCCAGTCGAAAGGTATCGACATCTGTTAGAATCATTTGGAGTTAACAGATAATTGTGACTGTCAAATAATAACAGACAAATAATTAGCAATAAATTAAAATTGTGACTATAATTTGAGATTTAAACTATCCTATCTCTCAAGTTGGATCGAACTGCACATGGTGTGCGAATTTTATTATAATCGGTTAAGTGGTTTAGGAGTCCATTGAGGACAAACATTGTGACACGAGATTTATATATATTAAGAAGATGTATATCAGTTGTGGAATATTACTAGGCCGATTGCGAAATTTTTTTCACCGATAGAGAGCTGCTTTAATCCTAAGTGACATAGGCTATATTTTATGTAAGCGTGCGAACTCGCGGACAAAAGCTTATAAATAAAAGGTAAAGAAACAAAATAGTGTTGGAAAATTTCGACGATGGCATTTTTTTTTTTATTTGCAACTGATAACGAATACGACTGAGAACAGTGGAACCCTGTGGTATGGACCTGCGAGTTACAACTCGTAAGTCAGACGCATTACTTCATCATCATCATCATCATATCAGCCGAAAGACGTCCACTGTTGGACATAGGCCTCCCCCAAGCGTCGCCACAACGACCGGTCCTGTGCGTCACGCATCCATCGGGTTCCCGCGACCCTGACCAGGTCATCGGTCCACCTTGTTGGAGGCCGTCCAACGCTGCGTCTTCCGGTACGTGGTCGCCACTCCAGAACCTTTCGTCCCCATCGACCATCCGTTCTGCGTGCAATGTGTCCCGCCCATTGCCACATAAGTTTGGCGATTCTTCGAGCTACGTCGGTTACGCATTACTTAGTGTAATTTATTTCATCACATGAAAAACTTAACTTTACCAGGTACATAAACACTCGACAAAAACTTTTAACTAAAACATGGCGTTAAAAAATATTTAATAAGACGCAAAAAAATTTTGCTCAACATTCCATTTCGATGGCTTTATTATTCAATTAAGTTTCCATGGTATTTAATTGATTAAGTGTAACATTGTTTTTGTAACAAACAAAGTTTTCTATGCGTTTCGTAGTGTTGTTTCCTAAGTTTCGATCAATAGCCTCTGAATCATGTTTAATAACGTAATTCAATATTTTTTACTTGTATTGGTTTCTATATAATGGTTTTTTATTAGACATAATTGAATGCACAATAAAATTTGTTAATACACGAAGTGCGTACTCCGGGCTTGCGGAGGGCGAGCAATGGGTAGCTCGCTGTCCGACCGTCCGGTAACTGTCCGGACCGAGCCCAAGTCGTCGACGGCGCGCACTGTTTCCGCGCCTCAAGGAGTTGCTAGTAACAGCAGGGGCCCAGCGGGGTCGAAGCCTACTGGGGATAGGGTTAGCTCCGAAAGGTAGCTCAGCCCCGGTATAAGTTAAGGGGTAAGTTAGTGGATTTCATATATCTTGGAAGTTTTGGTTCTAGAACATGTCGGTTTTCCTTCACCGTTTTGAGGGCAGTGCACAAAGCTGCTTGGATAACGTGACTTGAAGTCGAAGCCGTTAGCACTAGGCCATCACTGCTCACTACTCACATTATTAGTATCATCAGTTTCTTCTATTTTTACAGCACTTACAGTAAGAATATCCTAAATAACCCAGACACTAATATACTACGGAATCCAGACACATTTGACAAAATGTATATAAACGCAACGCATCGTCTGAACATTACCGGTATTACACACTTGTTTATTTCAGTTCTCAAACACAACTAGTACGTAACAGCGAATAAAATGTGGATCATAAAATGTGGATCATTTTGAATACATAGCCTAGAGTCACGCGATGGATGAGTATATACAGAAAAATATTTACGTTCTACTAAATATTTTGATTCGGTCTAATTTTGGACGGAGTCTAATGTGTGGGATATTACTCAGAATATCTCTGGTTACGTTATTCTTGATATATTTGCTGAAGTAAATGACGTTTTTATTGGCATAGTACGCTTTGTCAGCCATGCGCTCAATGTAGAGCCAGTTTGTTTAGACACGGTATGGTAAGATTGTCAAGTTCATGGGTTTTTATGGAGTTGCCATGGAAATCTCGACTATCATACAATTCAATGCATGTCCAGTGCATCGTATGGCTTGCCAACCGGTTAATAGTTTAGCCTCTCGTTTCAAAGACAGGAGTAACCGTAAATCGATCTACAAAGATAAGCAAGTCAGAGCCATAATCTCAATGGTCAATAGTGTTTTTTGTCAAATGAATGAGAAACCAACAGCACAAAGCAAAGTGGAAAGGTACAGAAGAGTCTACATACAAAGCGCGCTCGAGCAACGCACACATAGACACCACTCACGGACACGATATCTCGAGGGGCCTCGGCCCGCTCTTCGAACAGTTCCGGCTTATACGCTCATTAGTGTGCGTCCACCGAGCGTAGGTATAAAAAGTGAAGTACATACGTGAGATTGTCTTCTGTACCTATCTATTTTGTGCCAACAGTACAAGACATTTGGTAACTAGGCCAACGAAGCCCAGTTTCCAAGTTCCGAGCGCACCAAACCAAATCAAATGACTCCGTTGTTTGCATCCTTTTACCATAAACCGACTCACGAGTCTTACGTCAAAATGATATCTTAATGTCTTTACTTTTATTACGGAGTTAACGAAGCAGTAATTAAGAGCATTTCCTCAAGTATGTTTGACCTTAACCGTCACGTAATCAGAGATTACGTAAAGTTACATAACATCGGCCATTGTGGAAACGATTTGTTGCTTGTTACAATGTGCGATTACTGTTATTTGCTTCAAGGATGTTATGATGTGAAGTTTAATGTGGGAATTGCATGCTGCAGCAACAGCACAAAATAGATACGTACAGTAGTCAATCTCATGTATGTACTTTACTTTTTATACCTACGCTCGGTGGACGCACACTATTGGCCGAAACTGTTCGACGAGCGGGCCGAGGCGCTCCGAGATATCGTGTTCGTGAGCGGTGTCTATGTGTGCGTTGCTCGAGCGCGCTTTGTGTGTAGATTGTCTTCTGTACCTATCTATTTTGTGGTAACAGCGACAGCGCGCAGTGTTCCACGTTCACCTCAAAGCACGAAAGAGATTAGAAAGGAAATCCTTTCCGATTTGTACTACGAGTGTCGCCGCTTGTCTTATACCCTTTAACTCCACTACAGGTTGTAAACCAGTACAAAATTCTTCTGAGCATTATTGCAAGTAAGACTGAAGACCACCTGATGGGGCACGTACGTGCAGTGCATGTACTGTTTGTTGCCAGGTGTGCCCGGAAGGTGGCGAAACTAATAAGATTTTGTTATTGTTGTTGTTGATTATACTAACATAGCATAGATTATACTAACAGAAGTTTAGTAATACTAACGATTTTATGGATAATCTGCCTGATTTAAAGATAAATAAATAAATAATACGAACGCGCATTACGCAACAGACCACGCACACTTAGACCGCAAGTTTGCTATTTGTTGTGTCAATTATGAGCATGATCATAATTTTGTAGCACGCCTGCCACGCCAAAAAGGCCATTCTAACTTCTTTCATCTTTTCTGTGCCTTAAAGAGTTGCCAGCGTTAGGGACCCAGAAGATCGATGACCGCTTGTCATGTGTCACAAGAAATCGCGGTCCTATAACGAAAAAGGTAACTGAAGGACCAGGTAGATTTTAGTCAGTAAAAGTCTGAAAAACCCTCTCGCTCCTCTCAGGCGGGAGAAGTCATTGGATGATTTCCCACTTCAAAAAAAAGGTGGGAATTACATGCCGTCTGGTGAAGACGAGCCCAAGTCGTCGACGACGTGTAGTATTACACGCGCGTCTCAAAGAGATGTCAGAAAAACCATTGGGTCCCATAAGGGTCGATTGCCTCTAGGGTCACGGGGAATTACTGAAAGGGAACCCCTTTCTCGCTTCCTACTTCTTGTATATAACCAAGATTATGTAACTCATAATATGAGAAGACGGGCAACAGGACAGAATGGCAGCAAAAAAACCTGTTGCGCCAACCCTAAGTAATATGGCATAAGGGCTGGAAGAAGAAGAAAAATATAATTTCAAACAGTGTCCATGTTTCTTTCACGTTCTTCTATGAGAGATCTACACTTTGGAACGCGCCATTTAGTGTCACTTTTTTTAACTGACCGACATTTTGACAATTCAAAAGTGCCTGAAAACGGTCTATTTGAAATAAGTATTTCTGATTTCTGGTCTTTGAACACAAAGGGTAACAGAAAGAACCAGGTGATTTTAGACAGCAAAAGTCTGACACGCCCTCTCATTCTATCCTAAAGCGAGAGAAGTCATAGTCATAGCCATATAGCATTAAGTCCGCCTTTGTACTCTTTTGTGCATGAAGAATAAAATAAATAAATAAGTCATTGGTTCATTTCCCACCTCAAGAAAAGGTGGAAATTGTAGCTTTATGTAAAGCTAAAAAAAATACCTTTAAAGTATTCTGGCGTAATCTTTTCTGACAATGTCTCCAGCGGAAACGAACCGAATGCCAAAGCAATGAATGTTGTTCGGTCTATAGAACTTTTTGCAACTGGTATTTATCTTTTCCTTGCCTTTATGATTTTTTAACTGCCACGGAAAGTAACGGTCGAAAAACTGTTTTCTTGTATAAGAAGAACTTTGTACATCCGGAGGCATAGCCGTGGGATAAACTGAGGTCAAAATACAGTTTGATAGTTGTGTTCAATTAAAAATATTTTTATTGCACATAGACCTACATGGGTACTTATAAAACGTCCGAAGCTCGTGTACGGTTTGGAGAAGAACCTGCAAGTAACATCATAATTAATCTTTTAAAAAAAAATTGTTTTTAATAATTCTACCATATTAAAATATTAATAGATATGAAAGGACAGTAAAGACCAACGTAGTACCAAAAAGTGGCTAAGTGCGAGTCGGACACGCCTACTAAGGGTTCCGTGCTACAATGCTAAAATCGAGCAAAAACGAAAAATTATGCCGATAAATTTTTGTTCCCTTTAATTTTTAATTTATTTTATTTGTTGTTGTAGCGGTAAAAGACATATACTTATACACATACTTAATGTGAAAATTTCAACCGTCTAGCTATTACGGTTCACGGGTTCATGTATTTCATGCTCGTGCCTGGTGACAGACGGACAGACAGACGGACGGAGAGCGGCTTAGTATTAGGTTCACCTACGGAACCTCAAAAAGTCGATCGAAATAAAGACTAATCTATGTGTCTGCGGAATCTACAGTTAGATAAAGCCATAAGGCGTTAAGTTTTTATTAATTGTAATGCACATGATAATGTAAGCAGCGAGTACGCTTCACCTTATAAGGTATCTGGGACAGTTTTTCAACACAACCATGGCAATACTAGAAAAAGAAACTTACTGGTACAAAATTAGCATTTTCGTATGGGAATGGCAGAAACAATGTGTCGATTGCTTGTCATCTTTGTAGTGTCAATTATCTCATTGTTGAGAGAAAAAATATGGAGTAGCAAGTGAACTGGAACAGCGGAGTAGTTATCTTGGGACTGGCCTGTTGGTTTAGTAGTTAGTGGCTCCTGACTTATGCTAGAGGTCGTGGGTTCGATTCCGACCTAAGACAAATGTCCTGATTATGATCATTTCTTTTCTGTCTGGGTGTATTTTATCTATAACTAGCTTTTGCTCGCGGCTTTGAACGCGTACATTTTTTTTTTTTTTAATCTGTTATAAACTAGTACTTGACTAAAATATAGCCTATATCACTCAGGAATAAAGCAGCTTACTACCGGAGAAAAAATTTTTGCAATCGATCCGGTACTTTTAGAGATTATCCTACAAACAAAAAAAAAATAACTCAGTGATAAAACGACAGATTTCAAGATTCTACAGGAGCAAGAATTTTTAAAATCGGTCCAATAGTTCTTGAGATTTTTCGTTACTTACAAAAGTACAAAACTTTTCTCATGATAATATTAATAGTTAGCAGTAGCCTAAGTGACCATACACCTTGAACTTTGGAAGATTTAACCTAGTAGGTGGCTACGTTAAAGGCACTGGATGCTGCAGTTAACGTTACCACTAGCCACCTACTAGGCCCAAACAGTTTAACAAGTTTACTATCGATTCGAACCCCAGCCGCCGGGAACCCAATCCCGATTTCCGGCCACCGTAGGCGCGGTCATACGGACGGCGAGCAATGGGTAGCTCGCTGTCCGACTATCCGGACCGAGATCAAGTCGTCGACGGCGCGTATTGTTCCACGCACACCTCAAGATGTCAGCAAACCGTAGAGGCCCAACAGGGTCGATGCCTACTGGGGCTACACGTTGTGCGAAAGAGAACCTTGGGCCCCGGAACGTAGGCAAATAAGGATCAGGAGTGGGTTTTTAGTCAGTAAAAGTCTGACACACAGAGAGATGTCATTGGCATCATCCAATTCCCACCAAAAAAAAAAACATCAATTCGAAAAGAAGAAGAAGTAGTGCCATGAGTTCTAAATCATAAAGAGGTTCTGACGAAAGAGTCTACATTACACAACAAACTATTTTTAGTCCTGTCTTATCTAGTAGATCCAGATGAGAATACACTCGAGGCAGGAATCTGGACATTCGTGTTTCCGCATGTCACGGTGTAAGCACATCCCCTGTTTCATATCATTCAACCAGTCGACCCTGAGACTTGATATGACAAATCTGGGAACGCTAGGCTGAAAACGAACATCTGTTCATGGCGTCAAATATTGAAAACAGGTTACATGTGAATCGTTCAGTGCTGTTAATCACATAGTTCATATTGCGTAAACAGTTTTAGAAGGATCGATGACAGGAATGATCAATGGGTAAGTAAACGATTACAGTAGACAAGATGATGACAGAAAAGACTTGATGATGTAAACTAAGCTTGAAAAGAAGACATGAAGCAGATTGGCACAAAGTCTTGGAAGAATTGTGAAAATTAAAGGTTGCTAATGATGTAGATTGATATAAAAAAAGAAGGTGGTAGTAGGTAACATCGCGATGGTTGATAGAAACGGAATGGAAAAAGAAAATATGCTGGGACGACTCAAAGTATCATAGAATCAGGGCAGGAAGATTATGATAATTTTGATGATGATAATGAATGCTCTGCAGTGGGTCAAAGTCAAAGACAAGCAAGCAAGAATTGTCTGCAGTAATTCAAATTCTGGATTTGTGTTTTAGGCAAAACGATGTTGGTAAAAACAACAACAATGCCTATATCCTGGCATGTTATGTAAACCAAGCTTGCAAGGAAGACATGAAGCACATTGGTGCAAAAACTTGAAAGAATGATGTAAACTATAGGATTGTAATGCTGTAGATTGATGTGAATGAAGAGGAGCTAGTACGAGTAATAGCGCGACGGTTGATAGAACAGAATAGAAACAAGTTTTCAATGAAAAGAAAATAAAGAAAAAGGTTTATTCGTACCTCACACATACAGTAGAATTTAAATACGGAACGTCAATACATGTTATTAATCTTTGGGACACGGAACCCTTAAAATAGTTAATTTTAAAGATTCCTAAAACCCGTGCACAGCTGAGACAGATCGCTAGTTAAAGATAAACAAATAATTAGATACACAGTATAACTAAAGTTATCAAATTGAAAATGAATGCATGATAAGTTTCCAATTACGTGTTAGTGCGGTTACTGCAAGGACATTCGGTGTCATTGCGGTGTAGTAAGAGATCCGTTATATTGATACCTACACAGATAATGTTTATTTATTATGAATAATGGTTAGTAGCTAGACGTCGTTACAAAGTGCTATTACAAGGTCTTTATTTAACCATTATTTAAGACCTATAATATCTAGTATTATTATTCTTAGTAACGTGGTCGCCCACAATGGCTCTCATCAGAAGGCTTAAAGTCACCCAAAGGGCAATGGAAAGGGCTATGCTCGGAGTTTCCTTGCATGATCGAATCAGAAATTAAGATATCCGCAGGAGAATAGTCCCTTAAACCATCTGGCCGAAATTATGTGAACGCAACTCTCGCACTCGCCTAGGCGGCAGTACGCAAATCTGTGCATTTATTTGCGGCCAGCAGCGCCAAATCCATTTTCTCTGCGAGATATTGATTGCTTTACATATGCAATGTTCACTTTGAAGAATATTTAACCACCAATTTTTATGTGTAAAAATGTTTCTAAAGGTCCAAGCCATTTCGGAGGAGTAGGGAAAAGTTGTGAAAAGTTGCGAAATTGCTATTTATTTATTTTTTTGACAGAAGTATAAATTGCACGAAAAAATCAAATGTTGATATTATTGTTCATGAATCTATAATAAACATATATTTTTTTCAAACCAATTGACCTAGCCGTTACGGAGGAGTAGGCCTCAGAAAATCACTGTTTTATGGCACTTTTCGGGCGCTTGGCCCTTAAGTGGCGATGGGCAGGGCACATAGCTCGCAGAACAGATGGCCGTTGGGGCCGAAAGGTTCTGGAGTGGCGACCGCGTACCGGAAGACACAGCGTTAGAAGGCCTCATACGAGGTAGACCGATGATCTGGTGAAGGTTGCAGAAACCGATGGATGTGAGACGCACAGGAACGTTCGCTGTGGCGACGTTTGGGGAAGGCCTAAGTCCAACAGTGGTGATGATGATGATTTACAGACACTTCTCTATATATCTATGTGGTCGCTAGATAATAGAAATTGATCATCTTCATGATATGGCCAAGTATAACTGGCTATATCGTTTCAAACGTTAAAGTTTAAGATATTTCAATCCTCATTTAGCCTACTTTCTTTAGACCTTTTTTATAATATTATCATAGAAATCCCACATCAATGATATGGCCAAACGAGGATTGACATAAGTAGGTCTTAAAACAAAAAAAAATACCCCGCAAATCCCGCGAGACTGATGACTACGACCTCACGAGTCGCGGGCCTGCGGGTTTGCAATTTTGATGCGGGATTGGATTTACAAAGAAATCAGTTTCTTGCATTGAATGTCTTTCAACGACCTTCGTCAGGGCATCAGGCCATGTGTGAAAATTTATACCAAAACAAGCCAAAAAACCGTTACCAATCTCATCAAAAACCTTGGAATGACATAACGGATGACATCAGACTCAGCTGACATTTACCGTGTACCAACGACTAACTTTATCTTACCAAGCTAAGTATGATCCAATGATTGAACGGATTCTGATTAAATTTCAACTAATATCCACTCATGAAGCTGAAGATAAAATGCTTCAGATTGAATAGAAGATTACAATCTTATTAATAATGAGTTTGCGAGACCGGTATAGACTAGGGTTGCCATAAATCTCCAAGACCCCGTCGGGATAATTACAATTTGGGGGTCCTTATTTTTTAATATTTCTTGTGTTCGTCGGTAAACAAGTTACATTGTTTTTTTTATTGATGTAAACTAGTGCTTGACTGCGATCCCACCTGATGGTAAGTAGCGATGCAATCTTTGATGGTGAGGCGCACTAGTTTATTAAGAAAACATTAATTTATTCTATTTACCTACTTGGCTTTTTGCCTTAATTTTGTACGCCATTCTTTTGGCAAAATATAGTGCACTTATTTTTCATTGTATGTACTACTTTAACCCACCTATGTTTAACAAAATAAATGATTGATTAATTAAATTAAAAAAAGGAAACTTTAAAACAAAACCACTTGGGATTATATGTATTCATTTATTATTTATCGAGGATAACATAACAATTAATTAACATCAGTCCTTTTTATATTTATCGGATGATTTTATTTGAGACAGTAATTGTCGGTTACCTTTTATTCATGTGAAAATTAATTATACATTGAAGAATAGCTTCCAAGGTGTCGAATCCCAAGCGATTTCGTTCGTCTAAGTGGGCAATTT
The DNA here is from genome assembly GCA_929112965.1 of Mythimna albipuncta. Taxonomy (NCBI): domain Eukaryota; kingdom Metazoa; phylum Arthropoda; class Insecta; order Lepidoptera; family Noctuidae; genus Mythimna; species Mythimna albipuncta. The sequence continues at coordinate 13,657,544 of OV815983.1, read as the reverse complement.
TTAAAAACATGTAGCACTGCGTTTGACAATGTTTGTCGGGACATTTTATAGCTTGTCTGGATGTCGGGGCACCACTGTTGATAACGGTGACATGTCCCGATGTATCGGGACGAATGGCAACCCTACTATAGACTCAAGAGCTAATCTATATATTCTATCTAGTCTCTAATCTTTCTTTTGTAGAAGAAGTTGTTAGTTGTAGGATTTTTACAAAACTGTAGGTAACCATGGCTTTATAATGAAGGAACACAGGTTTTTTTTTTTAAGATAGGAAATCATCTAATGAGTTCTCCCGATTTAGGGTGGTGAAAGCAGTGGCGCCCGAGTAACGGCTTCGACTTACGCTTTGTAGGTCGCAGGTTCAAACCCTGCCAGGCGCAATACTTTGTGTAATTTATTTCATCGCCACTGCTCTCAAAACGGTGAAGGAAAACATCGTGAGGAAACCGGCATGGCCTAGAAAGAACCAACTAACCAAAAATTCGAAGACATGTGATATTCACCAACCCGCACTGGGCCTGCGTGGTGGATTCCCTCTCCGGCCCATTCCCTCTTCTAGAGAGGAGGCCCGAGTCCCAGTAGCGGGAACATAGAAAGGCTGATTATACTATGCTAGAGTGTCAGACTCACGGACTAAAACCACACCTATGTTCCTTCAGTTACCTTTTGCGTTCTAGGACCACGAGTATCTCTATCATACTTTTCCCCATGGCCTTAGCTGACATGCTGATTTCTTCAGTAGCGGAAGGAACACAAGTAGCTTTTAGTCAGTAGAAATCTAACACTCCCTCTTGCTCCATCGAAAGCAAAAATTTTGATTTCACGCTTAAACAAAAATAAAATGACCAGGTTTCTGGTCTACGATTTTTATACAAATTGGATCTTTTGAGACGACAAAGTAAGAATAAGTAATACTTACAGTCAAAAATACACAAACGCACAGGAGCGATCATTGTGGCGACACTTGGTAGAGGCCTATGTCCAACAGTGGACGTCTTTCGGCTGAAATGATAATGATGACAATAAAAAATGACGTGGCTAAAAAAACTGAAGTGTATGAAATTACTTTTTGGAAGAAATTTGATGATTCACAAATCAATTTAATCTCTAGTATTCAATCTACAGAATAGATTAAAGTAAAGCCACTGTAGATACAGGAAAGTGTTTTTATGAACACTTTTTTTGCTGACTGTATTTTTTATAATATACTTACTGCTTATGTTAAATAAAATACTTACTGCTAAAAAAAAACTCACCTAACACTATTCAAAAACAGAATAATGTCTTAGACATTTTCTACCAGCCCACCAAGGGTGGTATAGAAACATAATGTGATAATAAAATAAAAATCTTATTTAGAGGATAAAGTCCATAGTGGGTTCGTATACACATAATATAAAAAGTAGTGTTAGTACTTATAACTACCGGAAATAATTTAGTATGTATTATACGCCTATTAGCCTATATACTAATTATGGCATGTGATAAATAAATGTTTAGCGCGCCAATCGGATCAATAAGAGTCCACAAGTGAGGCAAAAAATCGCTAGACGAAATTCGTCGCCTTGGAGGCTAATGGAGCTAAGCCATATCGTAAAAAATGTGGCTTAGCTCCATTGGCTTCCAAGGCGACGAATTATGGTGTATTTTTCCAAGAAACATCTGCTTAATTGTGTTACGATAAACTTATAACACAACAAGGCTCAAATTAGAGAGGATTATACCAGATTTAGAATCTTGACGAGAGCAGAAAAATATTGCTGCTCGCTTAAATGGTACTAGCGTTTTATTCTGTGTTTCTGAGGCATAAATGTTTAGATAGTAAATTGTAAATCCTTAATTGGCTGTAACATTAGTTTATCTTTAAGTAAAATTATTGTAAAAGAGCTGTGAATAAATAAATAAATAAATTAACGAAGACGTTATAGAGCTTCAAAGCTGATACGAGAGATTCAAGAAAAAAAATGTGCTTACTTTCTAATATCAGGAAAAATGAAGACCAATTTTCCTGAAACAACTTATCCTTAATGCTCTATCTCAAAAATCGTGTTTCAGATGAATCTCTATAACGGAAGGTTTAATATCTCCTGGGATATCACTAGATCAAAGCATACATTCCCAAGATATTCTGGGAAGAATATTAGCTAGACTGTCTGCAATTTCACGTTCATCTACAAATCTGGAAATGTCAGATAAGTGAATTCGACAAATGCGTAGGGTAACGTCAAACTAATGTATTACTGCACCACAACGTACTGTCCAATTACAGTAAAGATGCCATCACGGATCTTGAACGCTCGGCGTCAGAGTGGGGATCGCTTTGCGCATTCCACACATTGGCGAGCCAATCGTCTTCGTTGTTAGATACACGCAGCAACGCAGTGAACGAATGAGGAGTGACGTCTATGACGCGATGGTGCGGACAGTCAATCACTGCCCGCCCCCGCGTCGCACTTCGCACCACTAAAGAGACCGGATATTTGACTTCTGCGCAGTGATGGCAACTGTAACTGGTAACTCACACAAGCAGTAGTCACACAATTGTTTACCGCACTACCGTAGTGTCGAACTACAGTCGCACAAGCGTGATTCAGTATGAAGGCAGGTCTCATAACACAAGAACAGAAAAAAGTCTAGTCAAATACTTACGTCACGAAAAAATTATTACTTTTCGGAAAAATCTTCACATCTACTTTCAAGAATTGAACTATTTACTCTTGGTACACGAATTCGACTCGCGTTTGGCCAGTTTTTATTATTGCCGTTTCTCACATTTTTTTTTATTGTAATGTATAGGCTCGCGTTTGACCACTATCTCACCTGATGGTAAGCGATGATGTAGCCGACGATGGAACACGCTTGCCTAGAAGCAATGTATTCACTGTTCACTTAAAGACCCCTTTTTTTATGGTGGGAAAAAATCATGCAATGACATCCCCCGAGCGGAGCAGGAGATAGTGTCAGACTCTTACTGACTAAAAGACCCACCCCGTTCCTTCTAGCCTTCATACCGGGGCTCGAGCGCCCTTTCGGATAACCCTGACCCCAGTAGGCTTCGACCCGGCTGGGTCCCTGCTGTTGCTGACAGCTCCTTGAGGCGCGCGGGAACAGTGCGCGCATTTAAAGACCCCTAGGTTATAGCTATCAGGAAACACAGACTCCGGCAGGGAATTCCATTCCTTAGCTGTTGTCTCATGATACTAAGTTATTCACATAGACAATTTACTCTTGAAATAGCGTACAGAAATTCGACTATCTAAAGAGCAAGGAACTTTATATGCCCTTTATAACCTTCAGGGAGCGAGGACAAAACAAATTAAGATTTATACCAGCGCGAGAGTAATGTCCCTCCAGTGAATTAAAAACCTTTCTTCACAACATGGAAGGATCTTGGAACTACTTTGCAGTGTACCCTTCACATATTGGGTTGCCATGTGTCAGGATTTGTCCTGAGATTTCAGGATTTTCAGATTCATCTCAGTATTGCGGCTGGATTTTACAAATGTCATGAAATCTTAGGACTTTCAGTTTAATAAAAACAGCTTACAATTTAAAAAGTTAAACAAACTAAAAATAATCTTACTGTTGAATAACACTTGTGTAATTATATTAGCGGGGGTAACACTCTCCCCTCCCCCTCCGTTTCATGTGGGATGTGCAACGCGTGAGTGGGACCCGCAGTGTATAAAAACTTTTTTTTTAATTGTTAAGTACATAATTATGTTAGAGCAATTTTTCAAACTAAGAAGTCTCAGGATTTTTCAATGGAAATCAGGCCTTTTCTCCGGATTTTATTTTTTTCATCTGGTTACCCTATTCACATATCTATAATGCTCTTAGCATTTGAGAATATCGCGTTTTCAGAGAACTTAAACCTATTAGAAGGTTGAAGAATAGTTTGTAAATACATGAACAATCGTAGTGAAATACAGTAAAACATAACATCATCGGACTTGATAATGTGTCCACTGCTAGGACTATGTCTTTCTTTCTAGGAGAGGCAATGGGCCGTAACCCACCACGTGGGCCCAGTCACATGTCTTCGAATTTTTGGTTCTAGGAAATGCCGGTTTCCTCACGATGTTTTCCTTCACCGATTTGAGAGCAGTCATGATAAAATTCCGCCTGGCCAGCCTGGTCGAAGCCTACTGGGGCCAGGGTTACCCGAAAGGGAACTCGAACCCCGGTATGAAGGCTAGAAGGAACGGGTTGGGCTTTTAGTCAATAAGAGTCTAACACTATCTCCCGCTCCGCCCAAGAGCGGGGGTTGTCATTGGATGATTTTTCCCACCATAAAAAAAGTCATGATGAAATGAATTACACAAAATAATGTGTCTGACTGGGTTTGAACCTATGTAATCTAATCGTAAGCCAGAGCCGTTACCACTGGGCCCCAACTGCTCTCAATAAAACAGAAGAATCCTCTTTATTTTTATCTTTGTACTTATGTATATTAAAGAAGACGTACAAATATGGGGCCGTTCAAGTGTTACATAAGCTCATTTTTGCAAATATTAACCCCCTTCCTCCCTCTCGTCAGCAAAAGTAAGCAAAGCTCTCTTTCCCCATGCTTACGTAAACATTGGTACCTATACACGGATTTTGCAATGTGCTCTGGTTTCGTTATTAATTTATAAGCAGTAGTTGTCAATTCTAGAAAAATTGGAAAATTAACAGTCCTCAGTCCATGACACACGAATCCATGACTCTAACCTCGTAAGTTAAAAAAAAACTGACTAGCCTGTTAGTCTAGTCGTTAGTGGCCCTGACGGCTGTGCCGGAGATGGTGGGTTCGATTCCCACCCAGAAAAAAATTATGTGTGATGAGCCTGATCATTTCTACTGTGTCTGTGTGTAATTTATCTACCTTTAATTATGTATGTATTTAGAAATATATAAGTATGTTTATCAGTAGTCTAGTACTCATAACACAAGCACTGCTTAGCTTGGGTCTAGACGGCGTTGTGTGATAGGTTGTGAAAAAAATATAACACTTTCTACGTAGGTCAGAGAGCAGAGGAGCAGACTATGTTATATTTATGTTCTTCAATAACAATAAATAGCTTGTCATGTGAAAAAGATGGTCAAGACCAAAAACAAAGCGTACTATTATGAAAAACCTCGACTCATCTCAATGACAATACTTACCGAGTGAAAGTGAAAACAATAACCTAATGAGTCACGGTTTATCTCTGTGACATTTCCAACAAATATGGAATTCTTATTTATATTGTAATCTTATTGTTTTGAAGACGATTGCTTGAAGTAAATAAATAATGTTATTATAATTTCAGGAGTGAATAGGTTACTTCTAGGCAAGCTTGCTCCATCGTCAGCCACATCATCGCTTACCATCGGGTGAGATAGTGGTCAAATGCAAACCTATGCAGAATAAAAAAAAACAACCTTTTTATTTTATTATTGATTTCGCGTTTGACCACTATCTCACCTGATGGTAAGCGATGATGTGGTCGACGATGGAGCACGCTTGCCTAGAAGTAATCTATTCACGCTTGACTTTAATACCCCTAAGATATAGCTATCAGGAAACATAAGACTCCGGCAAGGAATTCCACTCCTTGGCTGTACGCACAATAAATGTGTTCCCAAAACGCTTTGTGCGTATGGGCGGGATGTCTACCATGTACCGGTGGCGCAACGCCGGCGCCGTAAGTCTAGTGGTCCGATGATGGAACGGACTTGGCGAAATTAGATTATGCAATTCCAGTGCACACTCCCCGAAATGTAAACGATAGAAAACACAGGCTAGCAACTTGGCGGCGATTACTAGCTGCTTTTTTTATGGTGGGGAAAATCATCTAATGACAACCCTAGCCTACTGGGGCCAGGGTTATCCGAAAGGGAAGTTCGGCCCCGGTACGAAAGGCACGAAGGAACGGGGTGGGTTTTTATTCAGTAAGATTCTGACACTATCTCCCGCTTCGCCCATGAGAGGGGGTTGTCATTGGATGATTTTTGCCATCATAAAAAAATACCCCTGTATATTTTTTATCTACTCAGTCATCGTGTATTTCCGAGAAACGTCTTTGGACATCGAATAATCTTTCTCGTAAGCCCACACGTCATTGTTAGTTACAATCACGAAAGCTATTACGGACCACTTTCGCTATCACTTCTCCGAATATATTTAAGCGAGTCGATACATACATAGGTACATCTAGATATGTCGTAGGCGTTCGTAATATTATCTCCGAGGTAAATAACAGATTAATATGAGTAAGATTGTAACTAACTGGTGGGATTTATGTACGCAACTTTTTGTTTTTTTTTTTTGGTAAAAGTCATCCAGATGACATCCCCCGCCCTTGGGCAGAGCGGGAGATAGAATCAGAGTTTTGCTGACTAAAAAAATCCACCCCGCCCCTTCGTTGCCTTTTCTAACGGGGCCGAGCCTTCCTTTCAGAAGCAGACCATTGGTCCCAGTAGGCTTCGACCCAGCTGGGCCTCTACGGTTGCTAACAACTCCTTGAGGCGCGCAGGAACAGTACCTCTACTATGAGTTTAAAGCAACAGTAATTGTCGATACTCGATACCGACTAAGTAAATATTTTGTATGGCAAATTTTGGTTCCGTAAGTGACCGCTAGAGGCGCTGTAAAATTTGCCGTACAAAATATTTACGTATTACACGGTACTCGATACCGACGTATCGAGTACCGTGTTTAAACTCATGGTAGAGGTACAATACGCGCCGTCGACGACTTGGGCTCGGTGCGGACGATTACCTAAGAGTTTTTCCAGTTGCCCTTTGCGTTTCAGGGCCGGTGTAACTCTTTCAAATAATTACGCAGCCCTATAGATACACCACTCTTTTTTTTAGGTGGGAAATAATTAAATGACTTCTCCCGCTCTTTCGTGTCAGACTTTTACTGAATAAAACCCACTTCTATGTTCCCTTTTGGACGAGCCAAGGGTAGAAACACCATCCTGCGCTCCATAACTCCAATAGCAGACGTTTGGAGAAAACAACAGCTAGGCAGAAGTGGGAATGGGCTAGCCACGTCGCATGACTGCAGTCAGAGTGATGGACGAAGCCCGTCATTCATTGGAAGCCTGAGAGAGGACGACGCCGTCATGTTCGACCGCGGCGAAATGGTGTGACGATCTGATTATGTTCGCGGGGTGAACTTAGCCCGAAATCGCCCAAGAAAGAGAGGTTTGAAAGATGAAGGGAAACGCTTTTGCCCAGTAATGAGATTACAGTTCATCAAAACCAATAAGTAAATAAAACGGCAGAATCGCAGTCAAGTACTAGTTTATAACAGATAAAAAAGAACTATACAAAAAGTAAGTAAATCCTCACCACTAGTGAAAGCCGGTGGTGCGGGGGCGGTGGAGGCAGCCTCGATGGCCGCCGAGACACCGCACACGTCTCCTTCTGCGAACATACCATTATACTTGTTACTAATACTATCTCCTACAATATTAAAATAGTAAACACATCCTGAAAGTAGAATGTGTAGCATCGGCTACAGATTTTAGCTATTTTTTAACATACTCCCGTAAAAGTATCCTACGTGCTATTTCAAGATTATGGCCTACCCGTGTGCCTTTCGTCCAAATCCATTCAGCCGTTTTAGAGTGACGAAGTAACAAACATACATACACACTCATGAACTTTCACCTTTAGGGCCTGTTTCTTTCGCCAACAGGACGGCAACTTCACAAGCACAAAGTGTTCAATTCGATGTTGAACAACGCTTTACCTTTTTTTTATGATCCTTCTAGCCTTCATACCGGGGCTCGAGTTCCCTTTCGGATAACCCTGGCCCCAGTAGGCTTCGACCCGGCTGGGTCCCTGCTGTTGCTGACAACTCCTTGAGACGCGCGGGAACAATACGCGCCGTCGACGACTTGGGCTTGGTCCGGACAGTTACCGGACGGACGGACAGCGAGCTACCCATTGCTCACTGTCCGTAAGCCCGCGCCTACGGTGGCCAGAAATCGGGATCAGAATCCCGGCGGCGGCGGCGCGAACTCCGTTCCCTGATGCGGTCGGCCTCCTCCTTTACGAGCATTACTGCTTCGCAGAAATCGGTGACCGCCTGCCACTCCTCCTCGCTCCGGATCATGGCCTCAACCAAGGCCCGGCTCGAGAGGTTTCCGCTGCCGATCGCCCCCACCGAGGGCACAGCGATGCTCCACCCAAGCAGAGCACACCTCGACTGTGTGCTCCACCGTGTGTCCGTGTCCTCCGGGCGTTCCGCACAGTGGCGACCCCCGGGCGTCTCTTCCGCACGAATCCACCGGATCCTCCCGGACGTGCCATGTCCAGTGAGAACCTGCGTCACACGGAAAGTAAGGACGCCGTGAGATCTTTCCGGCCACGCCTCAAAGAGGGGACTTACCGCCATAATTCTGGCGTGCCCAAACAACGCTTTACCTGGCATACAAACGCACGGCAGCCAGATTAGTTTTAAATTTCGGCGCTTGTCGTCGGACTGCTAACGTACTGCAGCCGGTCGGCTGCAGCACAGTAAACGTGCGGCAGCGGTCCCACATGAAACGTCTAATTTGAAAGCGCCCATATAATATTCGTGTGATTCTCACCCGACGCACGAACATTTAACTTAAACTCTTTGGCTCGTGTTAAACTTTCGAGGACTTTCGTCATCGAGTTAAGTCGTGTAACTTTACGCACGTGTGATCTACATTCTTGTACTCTCGTCGTTAACTTACAATTTGACTCTCAATGAGTCCTCAAACGCCTACAAGTTCACGTACTCATTAACAAGTAATTACGTGTTTGTGCGCCTACACTTCAGTACGGTGAAATTGTTCCTAGAAAGCAAAATTGTTGGATTCTGAGATTTTAAGTGGGTAGTTGTTGGGCGTAGGTTTTTCCTGAAGACGAGAATTTATTAGCTAGAAAAAAAATAAAAACTGGAATCTAACTGTGTGGAGACGCCAACGTTGAAAACAGTAAATGGCCACCAAAACCAAGATAGCTGCTGTGATGAGATATCTGTAGCAGTATAAAGATGGATATCGTGGTAAGAGATATCGGTGCTCAAAGGTTCACTCTGTTTCATGATCTCAATACTTCTCTTGATGGCTTTAAATAGCTTGAGGTTATCTAAATTATTGAGATTAAACTCGTATGAGATTTGTGATGAATAGGGGATATTTCCGGCGAGATAATCTTTGTCGTCGTACTAATTTTACTCGACAATCTTCTGTTCGAATATATCGTAAAATTTTCTGTTTTCACTAAATAGCCTTCCTCAACACGCAACAAACCAGCACCAGATAATTTGACCGCCTGAGCTTGATAAAAATAACAAAATAAATGTAATTTAACACACGGCGACTTTTTGTAGCGATACACACGCGACAGCATCGCGCAGTCGCGATGCTGACACGCGTTCGCATCGATACAGTCACGGAGCTGTAGTGCGTTGGCATCTTTTTTATAGCGCTTGCAAATTCTACAAACGCGCGTTTATTGCGATGCAGTCGCGCGATTTGTATACGCGCTACAGCAGCGATATCAACGCGCCGGCGCTACTAACGCGCTACAGAATCACGACTGTAGCGAAGCAAACGTGCGACCGGAGGCGTTAACTTGATTTTTGTTACTGAATCGCGATTGCATCGCGACAGAAGCGCGTCAGTATCGCGTTTGCATCGCGACTGAGAATCGTGGTGTACGCTAGTCGATCACCCTAGACCGAAATGTACGAGTGCGACCGGTCGATTGAATTTTTAATTCGAGTCCGTGAGCGATGTCTATATATGCGTTACTCGAGCGCGCTTTGTATGTAGATTGTCTTCTGTACCTATCTATTTTGTGCTTAAGGTAACAGTCATAAGTTACCAAAACAAACACAGTGTCCTTTTGAGAACAGATGGCAATTAATAGTACCTAACTAGATACCAGTTGTAAGATCACAACACAAGTAATGAGTCATGTACGCCCACCGCGACTTTGAAAGTGAACTTAAAAGGAGCTTACAACATAAAGTACTGTATTAGTCTAGTTGTAAGCCGGCGTTTTGACAGCAGTTTTTGGATAGAACTAGTTGTCTCCCACAGTTTTACTCGCGTCTTTGGTTACTGCTACGCGACCGTGGTATGTAGTCGATGTCAGTATAGTCGATAGATATACTTCTTCGATAAAGTGCTATCCAATACTAAAATATTTTTTTTTCTGTATTATTTTAAGTTCTTGTCCATCCTAAGGTTGTTTGGAAGATATCGCTGTCAGCGATAAGACCGCCATTGTACTCATTAAATTAAGTTTTTGTAGAAGCTGTGTTACTTTTTGGTGTACAATAAAGTTTATTCTATTCCCATTCCCAGAGATCAGCGCGCTTAAACGAACTCTTTAGCTTTATAATAATGATATAATAAGTATAGACATTTTGTTTTAATAAGGATGGGCTCACGTTTGATTCCTATCTCTCCTGATGGTACGCAACGATGTGGTTTTTTTTTTTATGGTGGGTAAAATCATGCATTGACATCCCCCGCCCTTGGGCGGAGCGGGAGATAGTGTCAGACTCTTACTGACTAAAAGACCCACCCCGTTCCTTCTAGCCTTGATACCGGGGCTCGAGCGCCCTTTCGGATAACCCTGGCCCCAGTAGGCTTCGACCCGGCTGGGTCCCTGCTGTTGCTGACAACTCCTTGAGGCGCGCGGGAACAGTGCGCGCCGTCGACGACTTGGGCTTGGTCCGGACAGTTACCGGACGGCCGGACAGCGAGCTACCCATTGCTCACTGTCCGCAAGCCCGACGATGTGGTCGACGATGGAGCTCGCTTGCTTAGAAGTAACCTATAGACCTCTAGGTTATTGCTATCACAAAACAAGACTGTGTTTGTGTGACCGGCAGAGAACTCCTTAGCTGGCTGTAAGCATGATGAATGTTTTCCCAAAACCGTTTTGTGCGTATGGGTGCGATATTCACCATTTCATAAAATGTATGTTCTTACGAAAGACGTCCACTGTTGGACATAAGCCTCCCCCAAGCGTCGCCACAACGACCGGTCCTGTGCGTCACGCATCCATTAGATTCCCGCGACCCTGACCACGTCATCGGTCCACGTTGTTCACCATTTGTTCCACCACTGCAGAACCTTTCGTCTCCATCGACCATCTGTTCTGCGTGCAATGTGCCCTGCCCATTGCCACTTAAGTTTGGCGATTCTTCGAGCTATGTCGGTAACCTTAGTTCTCAACAGTGGACGTCTTTCATCTTTTTGCATGATGTTTTTACGGGCGTTAAAACAATCTAAAGTTCTTTATAGCTATTTAATTCGGGAGTAGATAACTATTTTTTTTAAATCCATACTAATATTATAATGATAGTAACTCTGTGTTACGCTGTCACGGTTAAACTACTGAACCGATGATGTTTGCTACGGAGTAAGCTTCAACTCCAAGGAAAGCCATAATACATAAAATTCTGAGTTGCCATAAATTAAAAACAAATAAATATACTCACGACGTGAACAGAGAGCGTGGGTGCGGACTTCCCGAGTGCCGACCTGCGCATACGCACGAGGTTCGACAGCCGAGGAGTTTTCGTTGCATCTGTAACAACGGACATTAATTTATTAATTTATATACCACATAGACACTTAAAAGCGAAATGAAGAAATACAGATAGAAGAGAGTACAAAAGTGCTGCTTATTTAAAAAATAATTTCTTCTAGTAGGTAAACCTGTTACTGGAAGAGTTGGGTGAGAGATTTAAACACAGTGCGTAATAAACTGATTTTAAATAAATATTTAATAATATTAAATAAATAAATAAATGAATTAAATATTAAGGGTAAAATAATGATAAATTGTAAATGTTTGAATTATATTTAATTATTTATTTGTAGGAATTGTTGGACATGATAGATAATATTAGTTCTTATTATTTAAATAATAAATTAATGCATGTTAGGTATCTGTGATAACAATGAATGACTAAATATTAATATTAAAAAAAATATAAATGAAATGTTATGTAGGTAAGTATACTAAGGAGATAAAAAGGCTGTAGGTACTTAATAATAAAGATATGACAAAAAATCCACAATTCTGGACGTATTAGTATTACTTCGAATATTTAGTTCGCATTGGATTATTTTTTGGAACGTTCACGTTCTGATCTCGGTTTTGTCAGAAAAACTTCTGATTTAACCATATTTTTGAAAGGATTTTTTTTTAATTATATAAACTAGTGCTTGACTGCGGTCCCACCTGATGGTAAGCAGTGATGCATTCGTTGGTGACGAGGTGCATTAGTTTATTCAGAGCCAATTCACTCATCGGGCGGAAAGACCGCAGTAGGAAAAGAAAACTAAACGTTTTTATGATTAACTGCTAAGTAATTGATATTAATATAAAAGTATGTTTATCTTGTATAATGTTAGCATACCAACATGAATGGGTTATAGTTATTTTATTACTTACTAATGGCTATGAATACGTTACATTGTTTAAGTAATAGGCTAATAATAACTGTTATTTAAAACACATTGTACTAGGTTATAACGTTTTTAATGACATAATATGTTTTTCTACGAGCGCCTAACGTTGGAAACTTCCCATACAACCGATCTTACGTGATTATGACGTTGTTACACATCTTTTTCTAAATATTTTGGGAACACGTATATCGTGTTGATATCTAGGAAAACCAAACATACATTTCTGTGAAACTAATCCAGTAAAGTCTTCGAAGAATCTGCAATTCTGCAGGAGAAGTTTAGTTCTTCAAAATGAATCGAAAAATTGGACAGGCCTGTTGGTCTATTGGTTAATGACCCTGACTGCTATGCCGGAGGTCGTGGGTTCGATTCCCAACCAGGACAAATGTTTGTGTGATGAGCACGATCATTTGTTCTGTGTCTGGGTGTAATTTATCTATAATGTGGTATTTAGAAATATATAAGTATGTTTATCAGTTGTCTAGTACCCATAACACAAGCTCTGTTTAGCTTGGGACTAGACGGCGTTGTGTGATAGTTGTGGAATATTATATTATATTAAAAAGTAAAGAAAATATATTTATGAAAACCTTGCATTTAATACTTTAAGGTTCTTTAAAAAAAAAATTTGGGTTGTTTTTTGGAAAAACTTTGTGAAATATTCGAGTGAGCGACGGAAGTTACCAAATGTCAACCAAACCTTTTTGACTAATCGTTCAATCGATTTTGACTTCCATTCCGTAGAGATAAGGATGGCATTAAAAGCAAAACAGTGGTTACAATACCAACTATTTACTGCAGCCACTATTTGCCACCACCGTCAAAATCGCCACGACATAACGGACAGTACCTATAAAAGGTTTGTATAAATGTCTAATCATAAAGTGAATGGAGTATTAGAAAGTGTGAACGTTTGGAGGATTATAATTACGTATTTTGACAGCTTTAAAAAATATATGACTAATCAAACTAGTATACTATTTTTACCGTAAACAATAAGTTAATATTTCGAAGAGCGTATTAAACGAAATCGATTCTAATCTCCTATTCCAAACCTGTCCTTCACCGACAAACACTACTCGGTATTTTTGTCAATCTTGTTTGGGGAAATGGGGATATTTCAATTTTAATTGTAGGTTCGGATTCAGAATTGAAAATGAATCGAGACGTACAGCACCTGTCATTCTGGCGATACTTGAGCTCTCACAAGTATCACCAAAACGACTGGTCCTGTAGGCCTCTGCCTATGTCCAACAGTGCGATATCTCTCTGGAATGCGCTTCCTCAGAATATCAGGATGGCGACCAGCCGATTTTCCTTTAAGGTGAAGGCACGTGAGCATATTCGCAAGAAATTGGTAGAATCATCACAGCACTGATTGGTTGGATTTGCTTATTCATATGTATGTATCTAAGTATGTATTTTTTGTTGCACCTGCCATATTGTTTCTGTACCACCCTAAGATCGACTGGCAGATAATACCTAAGGCATTAAGTCCGTCTTTGTACAGTTTTATGTACATAAAGATTTAATAAATAAATAAACAAACAGTGGACGTATTTCGGTTGAAATTATGATGTTCATTTGAATCGCCGTGGAGTTTCTTTGCCAACTCGAGGCTCGAGCAATCACAGCCTGGACCAACGGAGTAACTTTAGGTGCTTTCCGAGCACGAAGGAAGACTCCTTCGTATATGTTATGATGACCACCCATATGACCGTAGGTCGACCTCGACAAGCGTTGCTTAACCTTGGAACTGTTATTACTAATAATCTACACTTCTACAGTAATATAATAAAGAGATAAAGTCTTTATTTGTTTGTTTGTAAAAAAAAGTCGGAAATTTTTACACCGATCGATAGAAAGCTGCTTTATTCCTGAGTAACATAGGCTATATTTAATGTACGAGCGAAGCTACGGGCAAAAGCTAGTTTATAATATCTTAACGAAAACCCGCACGATTAATATTAAAGACAGGTCATTTCAATACTAATAATATTTGCCTAACGCTTTGTACAAGCACACTCAACTACAGTAAACAACTGTACATGGTTATTATTATAGATTTTTATCACGCCTGCACTTACATCCTCCGTGCAATGTTTACAGAACTATTGAAAGTGAACGTGAAGAGAAAAGAACACCTATAAATATGTAAAGGGTGTTGTATTACGTACAATTGACGACGTATGAATCAATTTAATCTAAAAATCCCTAACTTAAGTGGCAGTGGGCACACATTGCTCGAAGAAGAGAGGCCTGACCCCAGGGCCTCAAGTCTGCTATTACAATAGTGTCAGAATGGTGTATCATTGATTTCATAATTGTTGATTTTGACAAGTTTTGGTAATCTCATAATATAATGACGTCATTATGATTTTCCAATGGTCAACCACCATTGAAAGAAATGGCATAGAATGGTAATCTCGGACATAGTGACAAATGAATATCAGACGTATGCGGTAATCTGCAAAAATTTTGACAGTTCCTTTGATCAGTGACTTGCCATTACGACGTCATTGCGCAATTTGTGCTTTTAATAGGCTCGGTATTGTCATTCTACCACAATTCTATTGCAAGACCATTGCCCGATCAATGATCGATCATTATGAATTAGCAGATTATTAACTTTTAGCAAAATGACAATGGGATCGTGTTGGAATGACGAATTTATAAAAATAGCAGACTTAGGCCCCAGAACAGATGAAAGAAGTTACAATAGCCTTGTGGGCGTGTGATTACAACTCTTAAGTTACTTATTTCTGCGAACTTTAGGTAAATATACTCTACCTATTCAGATCTCTGCTGATAACCCATCAGCATGGCAACTATTGATGAGTCCACATCAGAACAGGGCATTTGTTAATTTACTCAAAGCGGCAAAATATGAGGGGCGGCAAAATTGACTCATTCCTATCTTCCAACCTAGCCATTAGCCATCCACACCCAAGTTGGCAGTTTGAGAATTTTATGTGCCACCTTCCAAACTACTTCAGGTTGGATAGTGGAAATATTTAAGACTTAAGTCTTGTGTATGTAAAGGGCTGCGAAAATTATCTTTGCCGGGAGCGGCTAAATACCTCGGCCTCTGCATCAGAATAATGATTTTCATTACCGAAGACGAGGTCTCATCAATTCACCTAACAGGCACTTTGAACCAGATAAAGCTAGACATCTGTCACTAGGTACTAGAAGCCTAGTCACGCTCTCAACACGGTGATTCATTGATAGACCAGTGTTTAAGATAACGTGTAAATAAATATATTAAGTGGCTGAAACCTGTTCAGTCTACTTACAGATTGATTGTGCAGTTTACACCGCTCTGTTACTTTGTTTAACGACACACACACGCACAGCCACGCACGTGCGCGCGTGTTTGTACGTACAGCCTAGGAGTAGAATTCCCTGCCGAAGTCTGTTTCCTGATAGCTACAACTTAGGGGTCTTTAGGTCAAGAGTGAATAGGCTACTTATAGGCAAGCGTGCTCCATCGTCGACCACATCATCTCTTACCATCAGGTGAAATAGTGTTTAAACGCGAGCCTATCAATAATAAAAAAAAAGGAAAACGTCTCTATAATTATGTTAATAGAGTAGTAAATAGATCTCCCCAATTGTCGCCAGAACGGTCCTGTGCGTCTCGCATCCATGGGATTCAAGTTGTTAATACCTCCTCTAAAATCTCGTTATCATAAACGTTACGGGATTTATGCAACAAATTACTTACTAAGAAGAGTAAATCTACACAGAAAGCAAGTAATCGCTATCAGGCAAAGAAGGTCAAGAACACTGTCCTCGGAGCGTCCTTCCCGAGTACATCTTCATGTAAACTTACGTAATAATGATTTTATTACACATCTTTCTCCAGATATTTTGGAAACACAGATCTTATGGATATTATCTGGGTTCCTATTGAAATCAAATCATAAAGTGTAAGATTAGTCCAATAAGACCCACGAAAATCGCTATGTTACGTGAACTTTGGCCCTTCATAATGAACTCATAAATTAAAAAAAAAATTAAGAAATCATAACTATAAGCCTTGCACAGTTAATCAAGATTCTGAATGATAAAAAAAAAACACGTATTTCCTGAAACAAATTTTGTGAAATATTCGAGAATGACGGAATTACCGAATGCTAACAGAGCGTACAGATGTTAGTTCTCTTTTATCGCATTAACTTTAACAAACTTTGCGTTGGATGAGGATAGATGGGTCGGGAAGGGCCTTCTTAACAAGAGTTATGAGGAAAAACTGAATACCCTCGGATTTCTGACCTCTTTCCAACCCTACCAACGAAGCATATAATTGTGTACTCATGCGTCCCCCTAAAGTCGTAAAGGAATGAAATATCGCACTGTTATTAACTCAAACGTCCAATTCTAGTAATGAATGTCAAATAGGTACGTCCCTTATATTGCTTGAGACAGAGAATTGGCTTGCTAAGAATGTGGGTCTACTGTGTAGACAGTTTGAATGGTTGAGAAGTTCATAACCTCTGAAAGGTCATATATGAATGCATTGATCTTCATTTTGCGTACAGCTAAAGAGTGGAATTCTCTACCGGAGTCTGCGTTTGCTGGTAGCTACAACTATAACTAAAAACGTAACGTAACTTATAATAAGTAAACGAGCTTTATTGTCGAACACATCATCGCTTACCATCAAGTAACACAGTGGTCAAACGGAGCCTATCTATACCAACACAGGGTGTCTCAAAAAAAAACTTGCTGTCCAGATGAATAAAAATTAACAAATATACGTGTTAAATTACAAAATTACAAACTAAAGACATGGCAAAACCACTTTTTGAAAGTCCTTCGCGACTGTGGCACTTTTCAAAGTGACTTTAACGTTCATGAAAATGCGCCTCAGAGAGTTGAGTAGAAATGTCTAATATTTTCCTGCAATTCAGACATGGTTGATGGATTACTGTTGTACTCTCTATTCTTCATATAACCCCAAAGGAAAAATTTAGGAGGTGTGGCCACACCTCCTAAATTTAAGGTTTAAGTAATCCATCAACCATATCTGAATTGCAGAAAAATCGATCCCACCTGATGGTAAGCAGTAATGCATTCGTTGATGGTGAGGCGCACTAGATTATCAAGAGCCTATTCACTTTAGCTTTGAAGACACCTAAATTGTAATTGGACCGCAGCAGGCAAATCATTCCAGTCCTACTATGAACTTCTTAAAATCGTGATGTTTTGCCGTTTTACGAGTCTGATGCAGACGAAATCTTGAACTCCAGCCAGTTGGTACTAAGTCCTGCATCCAGACATAGGCCACGCGTTATTAAAATAGTCTGAATGTCTGTCAATGATTAACGACTGCAATGGCGCCACAAATTACGCCCAATTACGACGCGTTAATTAAAATATATTACGCCAGTCAAACGAATTGTTTGTTCACTAATCGACATTGTTTGTTTTCAGTATGGCTGACAAAGTCAAAGATAATGAAGATCGTAAGACAAGATTGCTTCTGCGCTTATTATGTTCCTTCGCCTTAACAAAAACCTATAGTGCTACGAGCTAGGAATATTTCTGCCATCATTATGTGTACCCTTTTTTATGTAGGAAATCATCAAATAACTTCTTCCACTCTGGTTGGAGCGAGAGAGGGAGTATCAGACTTTCACTGACTAAAAATCCGCAGCCCTGGCGTCGACCCTTACTGGCCCAATCAATTTACTGACATTACGCCTAGGAACATAAAGAGCAACTGAAAAACCACAGGAGAGTTTTAGTCAGTAAAAATCTGATATTCCCTCTCGCTTCATCCATCACTTTCCAACCCAAAAAATATATATTACCTACATACATAGACTGTAAAAACATTACCTTCTTCTGAGGTAGTCGAGTAAAATGTACCAGGCAACCAGACAATCACAAGAGCCATCAGAAACAATAAAAACAACGCGCGGCAGGGGTGTGTCACAGTAGATATAAAACATAGTAATACGCAAAAGGCAGCTGAAGAAACACAGGAGTAAAGTCAGTAAAAGTCTGATATTCCCTCTTGCTTCATTCATCACTTCCCAACCGAAAAAAAAAAATATTACCGACCTATTTAGACTGGAAAACATTAGGTACCTTCTTTCGAGGCAGTCGAGTAAAAAGTACCAGGGAACCAGACAATCACAAGAGCCAACAGAAACAGAATAAATTCAAGGCGCGGCAGGGGTGTGTCACAGTTGATATGAAACATAATAATTATGTACAAATCCGTGACAATAGTTCAACAGTTATCTCTGCTATAAATAACGATAAAGCTGTGCTTTGTTTGTTAATTAACATCCGTTTACATTGTTTATGATTCGTTTAACTGTCTGGAGTTTATTGTTTGTAGCAAAAATACTGGTTTAAAAAAAAAATGAGGAGACGTATACTGACGAATCTACTTTCAGGGGTCTTTATTAGATTAGTTTTACACAAAATGTTTTGATTTCTACAGAAGAATGATAGCCACAAGAAAACTGTGTATCCAAAATATCTAAAGAAAGTTGTGGAATTAACATCATAATCACGTATGAAAATGTAACTCAAGTTGGCCGCTCTTATGGGGATGCAACTCGACATACATTTTCACTGTTTTTCCACTGCTGCGAATCTGCGATTATGACGTTATTACACATTTCTCATTTGATAATTTTGGAAACACAGTATTTTGTAGATATCAAGGCTTCTGTTGAAATCAATTTATAAATTTGTGTAAAACTAATCCAGTAAAGACCTCTAAAAATCTGCTATTTTGCATGAACTTTGACACTTCATAATTTACTCAAAAATTTAAAAAGTCAAAATGAATAATAATACAAGACTTACAAATTTTATCAAGATTCTAAATGGCGACATTTTTTCTCAAAAACTTTTAAGGGTTTAAACAAAACAAGTTTTTCCTGGAACAGGTTTTATAAAATATTGGAGTAAACCACGGAGTTACCGAATGCTAAAAGAGGTTTTAGGCGATATCTCTCTTTTTTCGCGTTGCCTCTTCGTCAAACATCGCGTTGGATTGCGTTAGACGAAGTAACAAGCTTTTGAACCATGCTCGATGTTGACAATAGCCGAGTGGAAAAGCAGCCTCTTAAGTATAAAATATTGCACAAAAATAAATGCAGGATAATATCCAGCGGACTAAGCTGTTGACTGATAAATTATATCAAGATTCTAATCAACTGTCACTGCACAGAACACGTTGACAACTGGTCTAACCTCAGAATGCAGGTCAGATTGTTAAAAGGTCAGATGACAAACGTACCGTGAAAACAGTTGTATCTTGTACTAGTTTATTTTTTAAGTGGGAAGTTATCCAACGTAGAAGTAGAACTACTTAGTGTTCGGCCAGAATGCTCCCGATCTGGATGTAATATGAGGGAGTATCAGTCATTTATTGACACTGGCTTTTGCACACCAGGTCCATGGAGACTCATGTGAACAATCCTCAACCCTGGCAGCCATTGGCCCTAGAAACCCCTGTCAAATTCCTTGCTTTTTTACAGTAGAACAGTTGTCCTTTGTTGATTAAACACCCGAGGAAGGCTAGGGAATCATCCACAGGAGGCAACATTGCGGGGCGTGGCAAGTGAAGTAGAGTTTTTATTAACTAAGTTCACCAATACACAATTTTGCAGTGATTATTTGTGCTTGGAACGTCATTGTTCACGTAATTGCTACGTCAGGTGTCTTATTACTCGTGTACCCGAATATTATGCATTTCACTTAATCTATTTTGGTGGTATTTATTTACTGTATTTGTTTTGTGTTCGTAATTATTTATGTCTTGTCAATTTGTCATAGCTGTCAATGTCATCCGTCAATTCTGTGTATCCCATGCGTTCCGAATTGCGGCGTCGTCGCTGTTAGCGCGTCAACAAGTCGCTTTGTACTTGTACCTAGTACGTATAAATGGTGTTTCGGAACGACCAATGTTGACGTACTGGCATAAAAGTCATCGTGTTTCGGAACGTACAGTGCCGGTTATAATGCGTTTTTGTTTTTGCTTATGCGCCTTTGTATGTGTTCCACTGAGTACTTTGTAACATAATGTGTTCTTCGTATGTATATTTATGTCGTCTTGATCTTTGTTTGCTTTTGCTATAAGCTTCTGTTTGTAATAGTGATTTTTCTGTTAATTTAATTTTTCTGTATTGTACTAGAACTGCTGGTGGGTGGTGAATAGATAGTGGTGTTACACCATAAGGTTATTCTTTAGCCATAGTTATTTTTTATAGTTATTTAAGTATCTTATTTTTATTGTATTTATGATATCAGATGATGATTCTTTTTACTCCGCTAATGATTCCTTCAACTTATCTGTTAATGCATCTTTGACTAACACTCTTGGTGACTTGGTGCGTCAGAGTTTTGGTCGACAGACAGGTAATACGTTTAATGTCTGTCATATCAATGCTCAGAGTGTGCCTAGTCATTACAGTGATCTTTTTGACACCTTTTCTGACGCCAATGTACACGCCGTCCTGGTTTCTGAGAGTTGGTTCAAACCTCATCTTCTCTCTACCACTTACCCTCTGCCCGGTTTCATTCTTATCCGGAATGATAGAATTGGAAAGGGTGGAGGGGGTGTAGCTATCTACCTTCGTAGTGATTTCCCGTACAAAATCATTGCTTCTTCTCCTTCAAATTATTCCGCTTCTGTTGAGTATCTCTTTTTAGAGGTTTACGTCAAAGGTATCAAAACCTTGCTCGGTGTGGTCTACTGTCCACCGGCCATAGACTACTTCACTGACCTTGAATTAGCGTTGGAATCTGTGGGATCGGAGTATGCACATTGTATCATCATGGGCGATTTTAACACAGACCTTACCCATCCAACTCCTCGTTCCCGTAAACTCCTACATATCATCGAGTCCGCGAGTCTCCATGTCCTTCCACTGCAGCCTACTCATTTCAATATCTCAGGTGAAGACACGTGGCTTGACTTAATTCTGACTTCCACTCCCTCCCTTGCTTCCTCACACGGTCAGTTTCCTGCACCTGGTTTTTCCCATCATGACCTAATTTTCCTCTCATATATCCTAAAACCACCTAAACTTCCCCCTAAAGTGTTGCGCATGCGTTGTTTTGCTCGCATGGATGTTGAGAAACTTCAACAGGATGCGTCGCAACTCGATTGGGAACATCTTGCAATGGCAACATCTGTGGACGATAAGCTGCATATTTTTAATCAGACGGTCCTTGCCCTCTATGATAGACACGCTCCGGTCATGAGTGTGAAGCTTAAGCGTCCACCGGCCCCGTGGATGACGACAGGAATTCGCATGGCGATGAGGCGCAGGGATCGTGCCTTTCGAAAATTCAAAAAGGATCGCAGTGTCGAAAATAGAGACCTTTTTAGGACTGCAAGAAATCGGTGTAATCAGATGATACGCAACGCTAAACGCCGCCACATTCTTGAAAACATATCTTCTTCTTCTCCTGCCGATATCTGGAAATTCCTCGGAACTCTCGGTATCGGCAGACCACGTCATGTGGATCTTCCTAACACTATCGCACTGGATGATATCAACCGTCATTTCACTACCACCTGTCATTTGGATTCGCAAATGCTGTCTCAGACGGTTGATTTCATTACTAGCCTACCAAGTCCTATCATTGAAGAGTTCCGCTTTTCCCCGGCCACCTTGGACGAAGTCAAAAAGATTATCCTATCCATAAAGTCCAAGGCTGTGGGTCATGACGAAATTAGTCGTTACATGATTACCTTAATCCTCGAATTTCTTCTTCCTCCGATTACCCATATAATAAATTTTTCCCTTGATTCCGGACAATTCCCATCCCTGTGGCGTATGGCTTACGTGCGTCCACTTCCTAAAATCTCTAATCCCTCTCTGCCTAACCATTTCCGCCCAATTTCTATTCTTCCTTTCCTGTCCAAAGTACTTGAGGCCTGCGTCCATAAGCAGTTATCAGGATTTGTTCACCGTAACAACCTTGTTAGCTCATTTCAATCTGGATTCAGGCCTGGTCATAGTACCTCCTCTGCTCTCCTTAAAGTGACTGGTGACATTAGGGAAGCTATGGAGGAAACCAAGGTTACCGTTTTGGTTCTAATAGATTTCTCAAATGCCTTTAATGCTGTCAGTCACGATATTCTCCTATCTATCCTTTCCCATCTTATGGTTTCGTCCGAGGCGCTGGAATGGTTCTCTTCTTATCTTCGGGGACGTCAGCAGTCGGTTCGCGTTGACGAGAATTCGTCGAGTTGGCGTGATCTAGAATCTGGTGTTCCCCAAGGCGGTATTCTTTCTCCCTTGCTATTCTCCATCTTCATAAATTTTATAACTCTCTGTCTTCGGTGTTCGTATCATCTTTATGCCGATGATCTACAATTATATGCGGCTGCGCGGGTGGAGAGTTTGTCAGACGCTATAGAGGATGTAAACCGAGATTTGGAAGCTATCAAGGGTTGGTCTGATAGCTTTGGGGTGTCCGTAAACCCCGCAAAGTGTCAGGCTATTATTATTGGTAGCCCGCGCATGATGGGTAGAGTGGTGGTTAACTCTCTTCCTCCAATTGTTTTTAACGGTGCCGTCATCCCCATCAGTCCTAGCGTAAAGGATCTCGGTTTGCATCTTGACTCGACGCTTGGCTGGCAAAGTCAAGTTTCAAGTGTCTGCCAAAGAGTCAACGGGACTTTGCGGTATCTGTATCGTCTGAGGAACTTTCTGCCTGCGAAGACAAAGACAATGCTTGTGCAGACTTTAATTTTCCCTATAATCGACTATGGTGACGTGTGCTACTTTGACCTGAATACGGTGTTGCTAGACAAGCTTGACAGACTCCTCAACAACTGCATCCGGTTTATATTTAATTTGAGGAAATATGATCATATTTCAAGTTACAGAACTGAACTTAAATGGATGCCTATACGCCAGAGAAGAAGTTTGCGCGCATTGACTACACTTTTCTCTCTGCTGAATTCTCCCACCCCTCCTTCTTATCTTATATCAAACTTTCAATTTCTATGTTCTTCCCATGCCAAGAATCTGCGTTCTTCCAATAACCTTCTTCTGCTTTGTCCTTCTCATTCTTCTGATTTTGTCCATTCTTCCTTTCATATACAGTCTATTCTTCTGTGGAATGCGCTTCCTCTTGACATCAGGACGGCCACCAGTCGGTATGCATTTAAGCGGAAGTTGCGGCTTCATTTTCAACAGAAATAGCGGAGTAGTCTCAAAAATCCTTTCGTTACCTTATATAAATTATATATATTTGTATGTATGTAGGTTTATATTATATTGAATATTTAAGTATGTTTATTATATAAATATTTGAATATTTGTTTTCTTATCAAACTATTCTTTTTTTTTTATGCACCTGCCATGTTTTCTCTTCACCACCCTAGGTTGACTGGTAGAGAATGCCTAAGGCATTAAGTCCGCCTTTGTACCTTTGTGATGCATGAAGTTTTTTAAATAAATAAATAAATAAAAAACAGTACATAAATTAGTGCTTGACTGCGATCCCACCTGATGGTAAGCAGTGATGCAATCGTTGATGGTGAATCGCAGTAGTTTATCAAGAGCCTATTCACTCTTACTTTGAATGCACCGGACGGGAAGACCGCAGTAGGCAAATTGTTCCAGTCTTTCGATGTACGTTTTAAGGTTGGAATTCATTCTATAACTTCCCTTGCTTTAGGGCGGAGCGGCAAGGCGAACTGGCTCATAAAAACAATGCCATCTTTGTACATAAACATTAACTTTCAAACGTTTCTATCCACAGCACGACTTCGAGCAAGATTTCCCGATTTGGCGCCGTTGGTTCAAACGTTTGATCAGATACGCCAACACGATTACATGACCCTGTGATTAGAGCCGATGACTTAAATAGATATTTTAGAGTGATATTACGATTGAGATATTACAGTACTGTAGAAATAAATAATTTTTCAAATTGTGAAATCTTTAAGTGCCTGCTTCCAATCTAGGAAAGGTCTCTTTCAAGCGTGCCAGCAGTATTGTAGAAATCAGGCTCGCAGATGATGATGAGCAATGGGTAGCTCATCGTCCAACCGAGCTCGATACATGTTTAGACACGCGCGCCTGTCAGCAAAACTGTAGGGGCCCATTAGGACCAACGCCTACTAGGAACACAGGAAATTTAAAAAAAGGATGTCGTGGTTCTGAACCGCAAAGGACAACTGAAGGATTCAGGCGAGTTTTAGAGTGAAACAAGCCATTGGATGCTTTCCCGTCTCAAAAAAAGCATTGTAGAAATACATGTGGTTAAAAATAAGTTGAGGTATCAAATAAATTAGTGTGGGTTCCAGCAAGGAAAACACATTTATCTCGTCAGCAAAGATTTCAAATCTTAGGTTTGGCAGCAGCCACAAGCCAAGGAAAAACTGGCGACAAATGAATCACGGATTCTAAAGGAATGCAAAGAGTTTTGCTGAAAAGAATGATTACAGTTTCAGCTGTTAGAGAGACATGGTCATAAGAAGATTCATCATAGTTTGCATTCCATGTGCCGTGTTACTCGGGGTCGCCACAACACGTTTCTTTCTCGTAGTTCTATCAACAGTATCAACCGTCCCGTTACAAGTAATTCCCATTTCTTTGGTCTCCCTCCTTCTTCCTTCTTTTCTTGCCTCTCGTCTTCCATCCAAATGAATACTCATAACTCTTTTCGTAACGTTTTATCCCTCCTCTTCATATGAATTCACTCACGCCACATTCAAACTTTCTCTAATATTCTCATTTCAAACTTTATCCATTCTCGTCACTCCGCACTTCCATCTCAATAATCTTATCCTTCACACAGTGCATCCATCTCGTTACTTTAATTAGTTCCTACATCACCATTTCCTCAGTCACATCCACACATTCCTAAACCAAGAGAACTGATCATCAAGGTGGTAGCTATTTCCTCTGCAGCAATAAGGAATTACAGTTCACATTCAGGCTCTTATGAGATGAACTTTTCATAATATGGTTACGAGAAGAATTCCAAAAGGACCTTACAGTGTTGCACGATTCGATGAAGGAGTCACCGTGGCCTTAGAGGGTAGATACCAACTGAAAGAACCCAGGCGGATCCTGTCGCTCCACCCAGAGCGTGAGAAGTAATTTGATGACTTCCTACCTAAAAAAAACACATGAAGTGCGGTGATAACCAACAGTAAGGTTTGGTTGAAAACCAGCGTCAGGTAACTACCACGCAGTTCTCTGGCATTATTGCTGAACTGGACCTATTTGGCGCAGTCTTGAGACACACATTGTTTCAGTGTCTTTTTTTATCTTTAGTTTTCTAAATTTTGTTTGCAATGTGTGTATCTATGCGTTTTGTTCCCTCTCCTAGGGAGGAGGCAGCCTCCCTAGGAGCCAGCAGTGAAAGCACTAAAAGGCTGATTAAGCAATGCTTATGCTATCTATGTGTGCCACATAAAAATTTGTTCTTTCTTTCGCCATTATTTGCAGCATCTAGGCATCATTTACAGGCTCAAACAGACTCAAACAGAGTTGAGAAGAACTAGGATCTAAGTTACTACATTAAAAGTTGGATATCAATCGGAAATTAGACCCAGATTCGGAGATGATAACCGTTTCCATTTCCGATACTCGTCTCTCAGGAAGATTATCGAAATCGATAGAGACTTGAGCGTAATCTAGTAGCTTAAAGATGTTTTGATTAGAATAATAATGTTACGATACAGTAGCATCAACCTGTTTGTTGATTATAATAGCTTCGGTATAAGATCGAATCTGCATATTAATGACTTACAATTAGCGATAAAATAAGTTGTTTACTATTTTGTATGGCGCTGATTACTCTGTTAGTCGTCAAAAAACAAAAACATGGTCCAATTAGATCGTGGATCAAACCTAGTCCAGCGAAAAACATCGTGAGGAAACCAGCATGTCCTAGAACCAAAAAAATCAAAGACATTGTGGTGGTTTACAATGGGCCCATTCTCTCTCCTAGACGGGATTTAGTCCCAGCAGTGGGAACATTATAAGCTGCATAAGTAAGAAGTCACTTCGACTTAGATATTTAAGAAGGTGATACACTATAGGGTGTAATTCAAGTTTCTATCTAGCTTAGATGACTTCTAAGCCAGGTTCTAGGGCTTCAATTTTTGTAGTGTGAAATAATATGCCAACAAAATATTTGATTTGATTTGAGGTATCTGCTGTGACAGTCCAAAATAAGGGCAGCTTTTTTTAAACATTGCCCAACGTTTTAAAAAAAAAGAGATTAAATGATTGGCCCCTTCATTATTCAGTTAACTAATTTCCCAAAGTGCAAATGCATAGTATTGGTGTCGAACACCTCATCATTAACCGTAATAAGTTAACCTCTGGCTAAGCTCTGTTTACCTCTCAAGAAACCGCTAGCTGTAACCGGATCAGTAACTTTAAAATAGTTATCTTAACTAACACAGTTATAAGTCTTACATAATATGAGTTATCATATAAACTAATTAGTGTTGCTGAGATTTTAATATCGTTGGAAATGTAAATAATTGCATTATTAAAACGTTATGAGCATTGTGAAACAGATTTTAAGACGAGAAAATTAGAATCGTATTTGAAATACAGTTCTAATTCTAAAATACTTAGTTTTCAGAATTATGAGAGAGGAAAAGGGCTTATAGAAGCTATATTTTTAAAGTATATAATTATAATATAACACAAGCATAATCACCCTTTTCAATGTTGCCAGTGCTGGCACTCAGGCCTCCTCTCCAGGAGGCAATGGGCCGTCGTAATACACCACTCGGGCCCAGTGCGGGTTGGTTAATGTCACTTGCCGGTTTTCATCACGATGTTTTGCTTCACCGTTTTGGAGCTGCGGTGGTGAAATAAATTACACAAAGTAATGCGCCTGACTGGGTTTAGGTTAGGGAATAGTCAAATATTCGGTCTCTTTGGAGGTGCGAAGTGAGACGCGGGGGGCGGGTTGATGAATGTCACATGTCTTCGAATTTTTGGTTCTAAGACATGCTGCCGGTTTCTTTAATATGTTCTCCTTCAACGTTTTGAGAGCAGTGGTGATGAAATAAATTACGTAAAATAATGGGCCTGGCTTTGAACTACCCAGCCAGTCCATTATCTGTAAGGTAACTCGTAAGGCGGGCCGTTGCCACACTGCTTGATACAATTAATATAATGCCATTTAAATAAAAGAAGATAGCTAAGTAGTAAGGAACTTTGGATAAATTCAACAGGTACCAATTTAATACAGTGGTAACGGCCCCGACTTACGAGTTGTAGATCGCGGGTTCAAACCCAGTCAGGCGCATTACTAAGCGCAATTTACTTCATCACCACTGCTCTCAAAACGGTGAAGGAAAACATCGTGAGAAAACCAGCACATCTTAGAACAAAAAATTCGAAGACATGATTGTGACCTCCACCAACTCGCACTGGGCCCGCGTGGTCGATTAGATACGGCCCATTCTCTTTTCTAGAAAGGAGGCCTGAGTTTCTATCGAGGGAACATTATAACAGTTGCCAACTGGACATCAGTGGTTTGCGGCTGACGTTCAAGAAAAGCGGAGGTAGTAACCCTTTCGATTCGGGCACGCACAGCACATTATGTACCTACTATTGTTCTTTTTTACTTTTTGTTAGTAACTAGGTAATACAATAATCCTGGTGTCAGATTTTCTGATTTCTGAATGCCCGTAACGACTGTCAAAAACACGGTTTAAATTATAGGTCAAACCAAAGGCGGAGGAAACTCGTTACGCTACAGATGGTCACCCATCAGCGGACAGACCTCGGCCTGCGTAGCTTAACCTCGGCATTAGACCCGTGCAGCTGTTTTTAGCCACTAGCTGATCAGTAACAACATCCAATTATTGGATGTAACATAAGCTAGAATAGAATAGAATAATATTTTATTCGATACGGACAACACTACGGCAACCACACTAAATAAATACCTACGAAGTACAGTACAGATTTATACAACAAATAACTTTTGCCCGCATACATAAAATACAAGGTGTAAGGGACAGCCCTCCACAAACTTTAAGGGCTTACTCAGTAGACGAAACTGAACAACCGTCCACAACATTTTTTTTCAAGAAACGAAAAAAAAATTCGGCCTCTCCATACAAACTGTCCAATCAAGTTTATAATTTTCTATGATGAGGCGGATTTTTTTTTTCGGTTCCTGAAAAAAGAATTTGTGAAAGGTTGTTCAGTTTCGTCTACTGAGTAAGTCCTTAAAGTTTGAGGAGGGCTGTTCTTTACACCTTGTATAGCTTATGTCACTCAGGAATAAAGCTTTCTAACGGTGCAACCACGACCAGTACTTTCAGAGATTACCTCTTACAAACAAACAAAAAAAACTTTCCCTCTTTATAATATTAGTGCAGATTGCGCTAAGCTTGCCCGAACAGAACAGGTTACTATCTTGGCAATTGCTGGGCGTCGGACACCCAGCGCTGTTTAGATTATATATTAGATTTTGGATTTGGTGGTATCACCAGATTTCGGAGGCTGAAAAGGAATGTAGGAGTACGCTATAGTACTCCAAAAAAGGATAGAGAGATTGTTAGGTCCTTGGGGTCGGCGCAACACGTTTTTTTTCTTCCATTCTCTCCTATCACTCACTCAAAATCCATCCTTCTTTCTTTGGCCTCTCTCTCCCTGTCTATCCAACTACATGTATACTCTATAACTCTTTAAAGGGTTATTTAAATGGTTGCAAACTAGGGTTCCAACCATGGTGATCTTGGTTTATGTGTTTGGTTGTAGCTGCGGCTACATGGATGTAAACGACGCGCCAATATGTTTGGTGGTTGGGAAAACGCGCCTCCCAACAAAGGACGTTGAAGGTTTTTTTTTTCGATTGGAAAAATCATCTTATGACAACCCCGCTCTTGGGCGGAGCGGGAGATAGTGTCAGACTCTTACTGACTAAAAAACCCATCCCGTTCCTTCAAGCCTTCATACCGGGGCTCGAGCGCCCTTTCGGATGACCCTGGCCCCAGTAGGCTTCGACCCGGCTGGGCCCCTACAAGGACGTTGAAGGTCAAGGATTACATCTGCTGTCTACACGGATTGAAACTAGCAAGGTCACCTTGGTTGGGAGGTTGGTTTGCAACCGTCTGGTCATCTCTTACGTAACATGCGTTTTATCACTCCTCTTTATATGACCATACCAAGCTCGATGCCACAAAATAGATAGGTACAGAAGTCAATCTCATGTATGTACTTCACTTTTTATACCTACGCTAGGCGAACGCACCAGGGTTATTGCGTTGCGCCGATCTGTAATAGTGCGCCCGAGCGATTGAGCCGAGATATCGTGTCCGTGAGCGGTGTCTATGTGTGCATTACTCGAGCGCACTTTGTATGTAGATTGTCTTCTGTACCTATCCATTTTGTGTCGATATCAAGACAAATGAACTAATAAAAAGACAAAATGATTCCCTTTCAACTTTTCAGTCGCTGGCGCCACGTTCAAACACTCAAACATAGGATGTCTAGACTAAATATTAATAAAACGAAACACGTAAACTAACGTGCATACCTAAGTTCACGTGCCTGTATCAAAATATCCGGCACGTGGAAAACTGGGCGCGTCTCCAATTATTGTTTTTTCTGGCTTTTCTAAATAATATTGTGGAGAAATTGTTTATTTGTGGAAAGTTGTAATCTAATTCAGGGCTGTTATGATATCAAATTAAATTTCGAATCTGGATACGGATAAGGTTGAAAGGAAATCGTTTATCTTGGTATGGTCATGTAAAGAGGAGAGATGAAAAGCATGTTGCTAAAAGAGTTATGAATTTACATGTGGATGGACGGAGAGGGACAGGGAGGCCAAAGAAGATTGTGTGAGAAGTAATATGGACGAAAAGGGAGTTAGTGATAGCGTGACGAGTGACAGGACAGAATGGAAGAAAAAATCCCAAATAAAACGGGACAAGGGCAGGAAGAAGAAGAAGATACGGATAATATCCCTGTATAATATCCAAGTTTCCCTGATCTGATTGCGAATTTTTGTCCTTTTTTTCTCTCTTGGTTTATTATAGGGTGTGAGGGTGAGGATGAACTATCTAGCCTTGCAATCTGATTAGGTTACAGGCTAGATAACAGAATTAGACACAAAGCTTTGGGAATAGATTAACTAGCTTCTACCAGCGCTTTCGCCCGTGTGAAAGTAAGTTATTCCATACAAACTGTACTGAAACAAAAATCGTGTGATATACAATTGCCGCCACGGATCTTGAGCGCTAGCTTCAAGTTGCGCAGAAGTCAAATATTCGGTCTCTTTAGTGGTGCGAAGTGAGACGCGGGGTTGAGATTGACTCGCCGCGCCATCGCGTGATAGACGTCACTCATGATTCGCTCCCTGCTGCTCCCTTCAGCATGTATGTAACAACGACGACGATAGGCTCGCCAATGTATGGAATGCGCAAAGCGATCCCCACTCTGACGCCGAGCGCTCAAGATCCGTTTTGGCAATTTGTACACTTCGTGTTTTTCCAGTATAAAAATCTACACCAATATAATAAAGAGGTACCCAAAATTTGGTTTTTTTTTTTGTATGAGGTAATCTGTGGTGTGTGTTTTATTCCTGAGTGGCATAGGCTACATTTTATGTACGCGGACGAAGTCACAGGCAAAAGCTAGTTTTAAATAAATAAGATAATTTAAACCGATATTGTATTTTATTTATGTGACAAGACAGTCGTAATTTAAATTCTGGCGATATAATGGTTTCATCAAAATACTTAAACGTAATTTTCTTTTTATTACATGTCTGTATTTATTTTTAAAATGTTCACAAAGATTGTTACTCCAACAACTGCTTCTAAAACTGTAAAAACTTAAAAAGTGCTGATTCTTTGCTTACTTAGCTAGAAGAGAGAAAAAAGACGCAATATTAAAACTAACTAACAAACATAACTTAACATCAATCAATGGGGAAGATAATTCTTATTTTTTTTACTTTTTTTGGAAGGAGTGGAGGAAGGCCTTGGCCTTGGAGTGGGGCAGAAGAAAAAAAAGTTAATTACTAAAGATTCTACAGCAACAACAGCAGGTCATAGACATAATATAATCCATGATTTATCAAATAAAATATATTTTACTAGCTTTTGCCCATGCGGCTTCGCTCCCGCTCTTTCCTACTCCACCCTTCTATACCCTACTATACCCTACCCTATCCTACTCTACAGTACTCTACCCTATTATACCCTTCTCTACCCTACCAAACTTCACATAAACCATCTACTAAATAGTCCGAACAAAGCCTCAACATTTGGTTTGGATAGGTGAGCCCGTTCTTGAGTTATAAAATTACAACGAAAAGTGGCATTGATTTTTATATATTAAAATTAAAGCTTGTCTCATACTAGGAGTTACTTCTGCAACGTGCATCGGTGCGTTCACAATCGTGTAAACTCATATACACGACATCCAGATCCTGAAAAACCACAAAGTTTTCAGATACTTACAGATATAGAGCAGCAAAAATATTTCTTTCGTGCGGGCATCAGCCCACGACACACACCGCAACCAATCGCTCAACTAATCGCTCAACCAATCCCTAAGCCAATCGCTCAACCAGTGCGTCAACTCTACCGTCAAAATTAAATCATAACAGTCGCAACAACAAACATCTCACAAGCAAACAAAATTACAATCAAACCTCTTGTTTATTCGTCTCCCACGCAATCTTCAACAATTCCCTTCAAACAGTAAAATCGTTATGTGCTGTGTATTTTCAGCATTGAAAATTACACTTGGAAAGCCAAGAAATGGCGGGAAACGTCCACCTATTAGTACAGTAGATTACACGGTTTCGTTCCAGTAATAAAACATTTATTGGACGCCAAATTACAGGGTATAGCAACGAGTCTTAAATAATGTATAGGGTCGGCTCACAATGAGACGCGAAGCGACGCGCGCTGTTTCTAAGGATCTAAACAGACGGACTGCATTTCAACTGCAATCCAACTGCAAATTGCAGTTTAATGCAGTTGACACGACTGCAAACACAACTGCAAACCGGTGAACGGAAAAGAAACGTGCGGTGATGCGGTCCGATTGCAGTCGTGTGAATTGCACACCGACTGCACCCGAACTGCACCATGCGCGTTAGGGCGGAGCGTGCGGGCGGGTGGGGTATGATGCGGGTGGATGGTATTAAAAATATTCGTTAAAATTACCCATGTTATTTTAGCTGTGTTTATATATCTAAGTATTTCAAGAATACAGTGTAGGTACGGCATAATAATAAATAAAAAGTATGTTGTAATAAAAAAAAATGTGATGATACTTTCGACATTTTTACGACATTTTTTTTTACATGACGACAAGAAACTAGTTTCAAAAATGTCACCTTTCAGACCGACTGTCAAACAACGTGACTTTGAAATCATCGGATATTGTATTACGGTTAAAAAAAAAAAAACAGAATAAATAAAATTATTTGGAATAAAAAAATTAACGGGTATTGTATTTACAGCGCAGCGGCAAAATGCCAGCGCTAGCTTTGCGACAATATTTTCAAATGTTTACTGAACAGTGTTACCATTTATTTTAGTTGGAGTCTAACTAAATAAAACAGCCCACCAATATATAAGTACTACTAGCTGACCCGGCAAACTTCGTACCGCCTAATTATCAGTTACCTTTTATCTAAGCTGTCAACTCTACCTACTCTACCCTACCCTACTCTACCATACCCTACTATATCCTACCCTACTCTACCCTACCAAATTGTGAATCTAAACCATTCCCAGATCCCCTTGAACACACACAAAAAAATTCATCAAAATCGGTCCAGTCGTTTGAGAGAAGTTCAGTGACATACACACTCACAGAAGAATTATACATATAAAGATGTACTACGCACTGGATTACGCGTACCGAACACATCTAAACCAATATAATAAAGAGGTAAAGTTTTTTTTTTGTAGGAGGTAATCTCTGAAAGTACTGGTCCGATTGCGAAATTTTTTTACCGATAGAAAGCTTTTTATTCCTCAGTGGCATAGGCTATATTTTATATTCGCGGGCGAAGCTGCGGGCTAGTCAATAATAAAAAAAAACGATATAGTAAACGCCTCTTTCGTCAGTTCTTTTTTAGAACTGGCACGTCTATATATCTTCTATACATAGAAATAAAACCCGCCGTGATATAGTCAGTCTAAATAGTCAAACGACTAGCGACTTGGGAATTTTGTTTACTTAATATTTAATCATTTAAAAAAATACTTTTATTTGATACTTTTCATATGGTTCTTCTATTAGTAAACTATGATCAAGATCTCTTAATCAACTTCGATTATTGAACCAGTGTTGACTACATCAGATTTCATTTTGCAATAATAATTACACCAAGTCGTTTGTGTTTTTAGACAGACTCTAGTCTGCGGGAGCCTTAACGAACTGAAATATGCTGATGACGAGGAACAACACTTTTTACAGCACTTACATTTTCAGAGCATGAAAACAATGGAAAGAATTTCCACCAAGGTTGAGTGATAAATCTGAACAAATACGCTGGCAAAATATCAAGCAAATATTTGGAGCAGACGCTGTTTTATTTGAGGTCATATTCGGTGCAAGATTAGATATAAATACGTATAATATACTGAAAAATGATTATTATGAAATCACCGTCTAAATATTGACTTTTCTTTAATCAATATTTAAACTAGGAGTTGATCATTATCTTAGGATATGCACCGCTAAATATTGATCGTTTTATCGATCACAATCGGATTACTACATAAAGGTCATTGGAATCGCTCAGCTGACGTTTTCTTAAAGAAATTAATTTCGTACGTGCGTAAATTAATACGAGTTTTTTTTTTAAAAGTACTTTAATTTTTAATTTTATCTTTACAAATCGATAGTGTGTCATGTACCGGATCGACCCACCACGGGATTAAAACGATTAAAATTTAGCTTTTATCCCGGAAAAACATCTTATTCCTACGGGAAAACACGTTTAGAGTGCGATAACCGAAGTACACGCGGACGAAGTCGCGGGCGGACAGCTAGTATTCTATAATCCAAGTAATGAACGAGTATCACTTCAGCTAAAACAAATGTTCCAGTTACGTTCAAACAATGGCCAATTAATTTATATCATAGCACTAATATACAGTACAATATACAGACAATACAGTTCTTATTAGAACTCAAACAAACGTATAATAGAACGTTATACAGTTGCTTATGACACGCTAAGAATATGTCGCAATTATCCATACTAGTGTTATAATTTTATAAACTAATGACCTGTCCCAGTTTGACAAGGGTGTTGTATTTGTATTTTTGTACTAGCTATGCCCGCGACTTCGTTCGCGTGGACTACAGACTATAAAATAAAAGTAGCCTATGTTACTCCTTATTACATCAGCTACCTGCCAAAAAAAGTCCCGTCAAAATCGGTCCAGCCATTTCAGAGATTAGCCCGGACAAACAGACAGACAAAAAGTGTAAAAAAAAGTTATTTTGGTGTATGTACCGTATATAAATTCATATGTATGTAATAAAAAGCAGTTATTTCAATATTACAAACAGACACTTCAATTTTATTTTAATGTATGTATGTTTGTATTCAGGGCTGGTGGTGTCTGCAACTTCATGTCTGAGGGCCACATTTCAGCGGAACACCATGGCGGCGCGACCAGTTGCGCGTGTTACACGCACGTCCCAACGAGTTGTCAGCAAACCGTAGGAACCCAGCAGGGTCGAAGCCTACTGGGGCCCAAGTCCATTTCTGAAAGAAAGATTCGGCCCCGGTACGAAAGGCAACGAAGAACTGGAGTGGGTTTTTAGTCAGTAAAAGTCTGACAGTATCTCTCGCTCCCACTCAAAGAAAAAAGATAAACAGCCGAAGAGTTTGTATAAGTAAGAACTTTTAATATAATTCAAACATTAATATTATCAAGTAAATTCACTTTGTCGACCAAATCAACTCGTTATTAAGTAAAGTAGGTACCTATCTAGTAAATAATTCTGATTGTTTACTATTTACGAGCGCATGACCCCGGGATATACACAAAACACAAACGTACTGAAAATAAAATATTCATCGATAAAACGACTCGCTCGGCTTTATTTACTAACTTTTTTTTTATTGATACTAGGTTATATGAAGCAGATATTATGCTTTTGCTTATTTTGGTTATGCTCGCGTTTTAACATCATTCTTCTAGGCAAGTGTGCTCCACAACCTCTAGGGTGGTGCGAGAGGGCATGTCAGACCTTTACTGACTTATATTATACCAGTACTTCTACTATAAGTTAAAAGCAATAGTATTTGTCGATACTCGATACCGACTACGTTAATATTCTGTATGGCAAATTTTACAGCGCCTCTAGCGGTCACTTACGGAACCAAAATTTGCTATACAAAATATTTACGTAGTCGGTATCGAGTATCAACAAATACTGTTGCTTTAAACTCATGGTAGGGGTACGCTACGTTCTTTCAGTAATGGGATTACTTCGTAGTTATAATTTACGAGTGATCCCACACAAAGCGGGTCAAGCCCCCCTTTTACCCCCATTTTTATTTTAAGTTCTTGTAATCCATCCTAAGGTTATCTGGTAGATATCGCTGTTAGCGATAAGACAGCCATTGTACCCGTAGATGTAAGTTATTAGTTTTGTTACTGTTTTAGTGAACTACAAAGTTTATTCTATTCTATTCAGGCCAGTACCATCGCGGTTTCCAGGAGAAGTTCCCTGACCAGCTGCTTCAGCGCCAACCACGGACTATAAATCCGGGGTCTGTTCATGATGAACAATAACATTGGTTATTTTACTTCATGATGGGTCTGTTAGACCGGTGCGGTCGAAGTAAATACCAGTACCTCTACCATGAGTTTAAAGCAATAGTATTTGTCAATACTCAATACCAACTACTTAAATATTTTGTATGGCTTTTACAGCGCCTCTAGCGGTCACTTACGGAACCAAAATTTGCCATACAAAATATTTACGTAGTCGGTGTCGAGTATCGACAAATACTATTGCTTTAAACTCATGGTAGAGGTATAGTTTACTATCTTTAAGATTTCGATAATTATGGCTGACCTAATGGCAGTCTCATTACAACCTCGCAGACTTTAGAAAGATCAATATATTCTCGTTTTTCATGTAACTTGAAAACATCGGATACATATTCTGTAAACGTACGCTATATTGAAGTTCCCTGTTTACATAGTTCCTGCATAATCAAACACGGTATCGTAAACATACTTCTATCGTTTATGAAGTTTCGAATTCACTATAAATCTTTTCTAAAAGAACATATAAATACAACCTTATTGTAAATACATTGGCGATTCACACCCAGGACAAATGTTTGTGTGATGAGCACGATCATTTGTTCTGTGTCTGGGTGTAATTTATCTATAATATGTATATATTTAGAAATATATATAAGTATATTTATCAGTTGTCTAGTACCCATAATACCAAACTCTACTTAGCTTGGGACTAGACGGCGCTGTGTGATAGTTGTGGAATATTATCTATTATTATTATTGTTTTTTAGGGTTCCGTACCCAAAGGTAAAATGGGACCCTATTACTAAGACTCCGTTGTCCGTCCGTCTGTCACCAGGCTGTATCTCATAAATCGTGATAGCGAGAACGAAACAGTTGAAATTTTCACAAATCTTCGTGAAAACGCTCAGAAGAATGGAGTTCTTTAAAGAAACACAAACTTTCACAAAGTATTTTTATTTTTACTCGCTCTGCACAAAATGTACTCGACGGGTTTCGGAATTCGAATTCGAATGGCGGACCGAGACGGTGTTGCAAGTGCAACGTTCGGAAAATAATCGATTCATGAGTCGATTTAAAACTATGGCTATATTACTATTTGATAGATTAGTGTTTAAAGTGAATAATAATGATTATAAATTAGTAATGAATATAAATATAGAAAGCGATAAAATTAATGACTGTTATATTCGGAAAAACACTACTTCGAACCAAACCACACGATGCGGTGCGGCGACCACACGAGTGACGCCACCCCGCTAGTAATGGCCGCCGATTTGTCGAAATATTTGCAGTGCGGCGCCGCACCGCATCGTAAGGTTTGGCCTTTCAGGTGTATTATTCATTCTCAAAAAATCACCCTTGTACAGCAATTCCGTCAACTACTACAGTACAGCATACATTCATGTAAGTAATGCTATTCAAAATCAGTTCTGAACACGCCATGTGAGCAGTGAAAGGGGAAGCGTTTACAGAAACTAGGCCACATGGGGGAAACCAATGTCCTGTCTGAGTTGCATTACGGAGGAAATGGCTTTTAAATCCTTTGCTTAAATCAAAGGAACGT
Source organism: Mythimna albipuncta (assembly GCA_929112965.1). Taxonomy (NCBI): domain Eukaryota; kingdom Metazoa; phylum Arthropoda; class Insecta; order Lepidoptera; family Noctuidae; genus Mythimna; species Mythimna albipuncta. The sequence continues at coordinate 13,619,782 of OV815983.1, read as the reverse complement.
CGATTTCGATTTCTAGACTCCGTGAATCGTAATGCTTTGCCTTTTTTGCTTCTATAGGTACCGCTTAAAAAAAAAAAAACAATAATAGACAACACACAGTCTAAACAGGTTTCTGTTTAGGTGGGAATTCATCCAATGACACTCTCCTGCTCCGCCCAAGAGCTGTCACTTTACTGACCAAAACCCACTCCAAAGTTCCTTCTTTGCCGTGCCGTTTCAGGGCCCCAGGTTTTCCAATCTGATGCGAACCCATTAGGCTTCGACAGTGCTGGTCCCCTACGGTTTTGCTGACATCTTGAGACGCGCGCGGACACTACGCACCGTCGATGATTTGGGTCCGAACGGTTACCGGACGGTGAGCTATCCATTGCCCATCGTCGGCAAGCCCACGCCTACGGTGACAGCCCAAACAGCTGGATTTAAAAGCAAGAATCGAACAGTTCTTTAAATATAACAAAAAAAAAAATAAAGAAAAATTAAAAACGAAATTATAATTACTTATAACGAAAAAATCGTGTTTTTCAAAACCTCATCTCCTTTAGTCACATAAGTAGTTCATGAAAGTTCAAAATTCTATCGGTGACAAAATCCATCGAATAAAAGGCTTGAGCATGTGTGTAATTAAAAAAAACCAGTAATTAGTTGACGTGACATGGCATCACAGTGGCTAACATGATATTTGTCAAGGACCAGATTATGTTTAGATTCGACGGTTAACGTCTCAAAAGATAGAGAGAACTAGCTGTGTTGCTACACGACCATAAATTCTCTATATAGAAGCATGTCACAAATAAAACATTTACACAAAACAATTCAGCCTCGGAACAAATATCAGCGTGAAATACAAATATTTGCCTCACACGGAAATGAACACAAGACAGTATGCCAACTGTAACAGAAAGTCGGTACGTGGCGTGGTATATATGTGGACTTATCTAGTGTGTTTTGGAAAGCATTTTCTTACTACTGAATTATGGATTTTCAATAAGATAGGATAGATTAATGATTATTTATGTTATCTGTTATTGGCAGTGTTAAGAAATTTTTATATTAATGTTCCGTGGACGTCTTCAAGCAGTGGATGATGATCATCTTTCCAGATAGAAGACCTCCCCTAATTAACACCACAAGAACTGGTCCTGTGCATCTTTTTGATTCCTCTACTACCCTCACCAGGTCACGGTCTAACTTCTAGGAGGCCTTTTTACCTTTCGGTCTCATTGGCCGTTTTTTCTACGAGCAAAGTTTTAGAACAAGATTTCAAAGACACATGAAGATCTTGGCTACTTAAAGTACTAACCACCACTACAACGCTAGTAAGGCGCTGAGCTCACAATAGGAAGAAGTTAGTAAAAAAAAATTCAATCTTAACGTCACAATGCACTGACGCGTAACAATACGGTAACAAAAACGATGTAACATTGAGGCGTGCGTTGACAAACACAAGCTCTCCATAGATCATGAACTGCAAGTTTAATAGTCTATGGCGATATGGTCCAGTGAGCTGAGACCTTAGCAACGGACCACAAAACATCACTTGAGACTTTATACAGCGGATGTGAGTAAGAAATGACAGGAGGGAGCGCTATTGAAGGGCATTTGTTGATCTCATTGATGTCCTTCACAAAGGTGAAGTTCTTATAAATCAATAGAATATGTACTCTAAATATTTTTTTTCGTCGGACAAGCTCGGTATGGTGCGCTGTGTGACATTTTTCTTCAGGTGGGAAATCGTCAAATAACTTCTCCGGCTCCGGGCGGAGCGAGAGAGTGTTAGAATTTGTATTGTCATCTCTACGTTTTTACGTGTCCTTTGCGTTCTAGGGTAGTCTCGAATCTATTCTGTTAGATATCGATCATGCGAAAGACATAATGGCAGTATTTTGTAGTTACTGTTTGTGGCCATTCAATGTGGTTTTTTTTTATTGGAAATTCGTGAGTATGAAATATAATTTAATGATATATTTCTACATTTATTCTCGTCCTATGGTAGTTTGATTTTTAGTGAGATCGCACAGGATCATCAGACCTTCAAACTTTGTAATCAGTTTCGACTCGGTTCTGATGAACTGGACTGCTCGTGCGTGAACTCATCATCATCATCATTTCAGCCAAAAGACTTCCGCTGTTAGACATGAGCCTCCCCCAAGCATCGCCATAACGACTGGTCCTCTGCGACTCGCATCCATCGGATTCCCGCGACTTTCACTAGGATGAGAATGTGTGTTAACTAATTTAGTCCAATGATGACACACTACATTAGTTTAAACACGACGAGCAGTATTATTATTATCATCATTATAAAATATTAAATAAATAAACGAATCACCGATATATAGTGCACTATCCTGCTTCTTACTAATTCTTACTGATAGCTTGACAGTCACGTTAAATATATCGATCTAATCAATTAGCACCCTAACCTTAATTACTTAAACATGTTATGAATACTTTTAACTATGTCATTTCCATGTTGGCATGTATTTTCTGTGTCATTTCCACTAGCCAAATTACTAATAGCTTATGATTACTTTTTTGAAGTGGGAAGAGGACGTGTTTTTACCAATAAAAATTCAACCATATCAGAATAGAATTACGACGTAAAATCCTATGCTTTAAAGTGATTCCCGAGCATCGAAAGGAATATCATTGCTCAGCATTGATAGATGCGTCACGGGCTCCAGCGGCGGGATGCCGTGGCGCGCTGTGGTAGGCGAAAGCATGCCTTAGGACGCTGGTACCTGCCAAAACTGTATAAAACGCTACTTATGACTGAAATGTGTATCGGGTAATAGAAGCTGCCGTGGCATACTTCAACGTGCCTTCGAATGCCGCGGTATCTAAGCGGCTAGCACAAAATAGATCAATGTATGTACTAGAAGTCTATCTCATGTATCTACTTCACTTTTTATAACTACACTCTACGGTCGCGCTAGGGTAAGCGCGTTGCGCCGAACTGTACGAGTGCGACCGGGCGATTGAACCGAGATATCGTGTCCGTGAGCGGTGTCTATGTGTGCGTTGCTCGAGCACGCTTTGTATGGTGATTGTCTTCTGTACCAATCTATTTTGTGCGGCTAGTGTGCGTTGACTGACGGCCAAATACCTTGCAATACCCATTGCCTAAAACCTACCTTTTTTTTATGGTGGGAAAAAATCATCCAATGACATCCCCCGCTCTTGGGCAGAGCTGGAGATAGTGTCAGACTCTTACTGACTAAAACACCCACCCCGTTCCTTCTAGCCTTCATACCGGGGCTTGAGCTCCCTTTCGGATAACCCTGGCCCCAGTAGGCTTCGACCCTGCTGTTGCTGACTACTCCTTAAGGCGCGCGGAAACAGTGCGCACCGCTGACGACTTGGACTTGGACCGGAAAGTTACCGGACGGCCGGACAGCGAGCTTACCCATTGCTCACTGTCCGCAAGCCCGTGCCTACGGTGGCCGGAATCGGGATCGGAATCCCGGCGGGCCTAAAACCTACCTGTGATTCTTCATTTCCCATTAGCGTTTCTGGGTCACGGATCTGCCTAATGAACCGGACGATTTCCCATTTGGTGTTTTCTCATCGTATTTATATCGAAAACTTTCATAAGATCTCTCATACATTCGGCCTTCTGGCAGAGACGTAAATATTTTCATTAGACGACCACACATAACTAATACACATTAACAGCACACTATATCTTTCCCTACCCACACCTCCCACACAATTTTAACCTTCTCTCGCCTACATAAGAAAAACCTGACCTCAGCAACATTATCTATATAAACTCGTCTAGCCAGTCGCTGACCAAAACGTAACGTTGCGCGTTACGTAATCGCCGCGTCACAACTCCGGGTCGACATTGAAAATGATGCCAAATCTTTTGTGTATCAACAATTGTTCGTTTTGTGTTGCATTCTGTTAGTGTCGGGTGATAGGTTATTAAATTGATTGCTTTTTGATTTGTAATAGGTATTTCTGTGGGTGTTTTCGCAAATAGTTTCCGTAAGAGCTTTTGTAATGCCAAGGGCAAGCCACCCAGTCATAAAAGGGTTGACCCGAGCACAGTAGCCTGATTCACGTAAAATCAAACAAGCCAAATATCGTTGAAGTTTTATAGTCGTTCGATCCTATCCAAAAGCGGTATTCACGATCTATCGAGTTATTTCCAGTTACATTAATAAGTATTATACCAGGATAATTTAATACAGCCTTTTTTTTTTAAATCGACGAATTTCAAACGACTTTAAAATCGGTGTCGTTCAACTCGATTGATGGATGTGAATACGGAAATGGTCTAAACGATTAAATCGCTACGATATCGTTAAGGTTTTGCATTACGTGAATCGGGCTACAGGTGACACGAGCTCGACTCGTACTCCGCTCGTGCAGGCTCCTATAGTGTAGACCTACCTTAAAATTCGATACTAAAAAGCTGTCTCTCTCAGTTTTACCTTCGTCTTTAGTTACTGCTCTGCTTCTGTGGGCCGTAGCGTGATGTTACACAACCTATATGGCTCGTCATGAACCTGGCAATCCCATATTGAAGACTTTTTCTAAAAACCCTTTTACACGTTTTTTTTTTTTTTTTTTCGATGGGAAAAATCATCTTATGACAACCCCCGCTCTTGGGCGGAGCGGGAGATAGTGTCAGACTCTTACTGACTAAAAAACCCATCCCGTTCCTTCAAGCCTTCATACCGGGGCTCGAGCGCCCTTTCGGATAACCCTGGCCCCAGTAGGCTTCGGCCCGGCTGGGCCCCTGCTGTTGCTGACAACTCCTTGAACCCTTTTACACGTCAATTTTGTCGTCAGTTAGAACTAGGTGAGCCCCAAGGGTAAACCAGAGACGATACTGAGACGATTTGGCAGAGGGGTAGAAACATAAAACATACTTCCCTTGGGATAAATGTCTATTTTCACGCAGACGAAGCGTCTGTCAAAAACTAGTATAGATTTAAACATTCAAATAAAATTATCATAATCCGTTGTATTGTATGCATAGTGACACTAGAAGACAGTTGGCTTAGATATCAAAACAACTGAGTTATAAACAGGTCAATAATGATACACGAGGACGTATGTGATAGCTCGGTAATAAAACGCATTATTTACGTGTTTTATACGAGCCTTTTTCAACCTTATTGCGTTGCTGTGAAAGTTGATATTTGGTAGATGGAGTTGGAATGCAATATCGGACTAGAAGAAAATTTATCAAAAGGTGCGGTTCAGGACTCCGCTGGACTTTGGAAGTTCCTTTCGTCAAGTCTCGATAATATTACTAGCTTTTACCCGCGGTTTCGCACGCGTTCATAAAATATAGCCTAAATATCTGCACTAATATTTTAGAGAGGTAAAGTTTGTTATTTTGTTTGTAGGAAGTAATCTCTAAAATTACTATACCTCTACCATAAATTTAAAGCAATAGTATTTGTCGATACTCGATGCCGACTACGTAAATAATTTGTATAGCAAATTTTACAGCGCCTCTAGCGGTCACTTACGGAACCAAAATTTGCCATACAAAATATTTACGTAGTCGGTATCGAGTATCGACCAATACTGTTGCTTTAAACTCATAGTAGAGGTACTGGTCCGATAGCTAAAATTTATTCACCGATAGAAAGTTGCTTTATTCCTGAATGACATAGGCTATATTTTAAGCACGCGGGCAAAGCTGCGGGCAAAAGCTAGCATTGTATATGTCACTCAGGATTACTCAGGAATAAAGCAGCTTTCTATCGGTGAAAAAAATTTAGCAATTGGACTAGTACTCCACAAACAAAAAAACAAATTTTACCTCTTTATATTTGTGTAGATATAAAAGGAGAAACTTACTAACATACTAATATACTAGAAAATTGCCTCTCGAGGCAATTTTGTTCTCATTAACTTGAATTTTAAAGACTAGAGATTTATTTAATATACATCTGTGCACTACAATCACAAGTAAAACATGTCTGATAAACCCACAATGTAGTGTAAGCTTTACTACACTAGTTTGAGTAGTAATGCCGGTTTATGACGTCACACGTACTAGGTGCACATAAAGCCTGAAGTGGAAGCTTAGCTAGCTTGTTGCAGGAGCTTACCAACGTATATTTCACGTATACAGAGATCGTGTGGACAGAAACTTTGTGGTCAGCAGCAGCTTAAGGCGTATAGTTCCTTGAACCATCTAGCCGAAATTATGTGAACGCCACTCTCGCACTCGCCTAGGCGGCAGTACGCAAATCTGTGCATTTATTTGCGTCCAGCAGCGCCCGGAAAGCGCTTTAAATCCATTTTCTCTGCGAGATATTGATTGATTTACATATGCAATGTTCACTTTGAAGAATATTTAACCACCAATTTTTATGTGTTAAAATTTTTCTAAAGGTCCAAGCCGTTTCGAAGGAGTAGGGAAAAGTTGCGAAAACTTGCGAAATTGCTAAATATTTTTTTTGACGAAAGTATTAATTCCACTAAAAAATCAAATGTTGATATTATTGTTCATGAATCTATAATAAACATATATTTTTTTCAAACCAATTGACCAAGCCGTTACGGAGGAGTAGGCCTCAGTAAATCACTGTTTTATGGCACTTTTCGGGCGCTTGGCCCTTAAAGTTACAATGTTGAAAATCAGAACGCAATCTTTTATACCTGCGGGGCAAAGTAAGATTTTTTTTAACCTTGTTTCAGTGTGGGTAAGAGATGGCGCTAGACAACCTGTATAGCTCTGTCTCTTACCCACACTAAAACAAGATTAAAACAATCTTACTTTAAACATTATGGTCTAGGGGGTCAACCATAAACATTTATAAAACAATCTTATTGCAGGAACGTTTTGTTTCCATCTTAAAGTAATATTACTTCATTTCGTACCATGAACTTAATCGCTCAGTATGATTGTATTCCTGCTAAGGGCTGGGAAAGAATGAACGATTTTAAAGATTTTGTCTATTCCCTGCTAAAAAGAAAAGATACGCGCTATATAGATCTGTATATCGTTGTCTCTTTCACATGTTTGTTTGAATCGCTAGTTCATTGTGAACCAATAGAACACATTGAACTCAAAAAATGTCCTTTTAAATATATTTTTAAAACGATCTAAGTAACTTTCATAAAAAAGACGTAATAACTTTAAGAATTTACATTAATAAAGTAGAAAAACAAAATGCTGCAAGCGACTACGTTAACATTTAATTTTAGTTGCAAGTTAGTGTGAATCGTATTCAGAATTCGGAACGTATGTTTACATTAACAAGATTCTTAACATTGTTGATTTGTTGAGTGCGAACCGATTTTGAAATATTAAAATAGTTTTCAAGTGCTTAAATATATCTAAAGTAGGTAATCTGTCTTCAAGTGGTTGGTGTTCGAAGCGGATAATTGAACCCACGAAGTGCGTATGTTATCCTTGAAACTTATTGTCTAAGGACGTCATGGAATCAAGGTAAAGTTAAACAGTGAAATAACTTGTTGTTTGTGTTGTTGTTCGTGCAATGTTGAAGTCAGAGTTATCTGCTTCCAAAAACAAATAATCATATTAGGTATATGTGCGCTATTTAGAATCAAATAATAAATTAATAACCCACGTAAGGACAAAAATCACTAGATTAAACAATTAACTGGGCTCTTTTAGGCATCGAAATAAGTTTTAAATACTTTATAAGTCCCAAAAAACCCTTTAAATGGTACTTATTTGGAAAACAATAATAAATCCGCTGCGTCCGAGCAACTTTTTTACTCCTGCTAATTTGACGTAAAAACAATACTGCTAGCGGTCAAAAATCTCGTCAGAGTACGAAAAGAATGAACTTTTTAAGAGTGACGTCACAAAATCGCTAAGAAAACAATCTTGTTTTAATATTGTAATAAGGTTGTTTTGAAGGCGTCATGGTACGAAAAGCCTAAGTAATATTAAAACAATACTGCTCTAAGGTCTTATGGTCGGCCACCAGGTCCTGTTCACGACTTCAGTCTTAGCGTCAAGCGGCGCGGCGAGCGGTGGTTCGTCGGTAAGAGGAGTGCTTTCGCTATAAGCGGCGTCTCGTGGCGTCAGCCATTCATTTTCATAGTTTTGATCTGAAATAAAGATCTCGCCGCCTCGCGCTTAGGTAGCGCTCACAGCGACAAGGTCGTGAAAGGGCCTTAAGAAGAGTTGAAGAAGTCGTTTGACTCTTAAGTTATGCAGGATTACCCTGCATGCAGAAAATGCAAAAAATCGTCTTCCCGCATGCGTATGATAAGCATTACAATAAATACTAGTATGAAATGGATATTTCAAGGGTATGCGTGTAGGATCAAATCGCACGATATTAGAAACACCCTCAGGTTGGACGAATGACAAGACATAAAAATGCTAGGACTCAGAAAGCAAAAAAACAATTCAACTAGAGCATAAGTCAGTGTCGCAACAAACTTTCAAAAGAACACAGGAAGGATAAACGAATTTCGGAACCTCATCACATACTATATTTCTAGATTTTCGCAACGCGCGCTCAGATGATATAACTAACTACGTGCTCCGATATACCGCGGTTCAAAAACTGTTGAATTAAACATTGCAAAGGACGCAACGTCAGATGAAAGTTGTCTGTCACGACCCCAATAAATGCTGCGAGTGGAAATTATTCCTTTCAATCATTGGAGAGCAATCGCTAGAGATGTCGTCAGTGATTAAATATATCGATATATCAATATCGGCCTCGAACATCGAAAAAAAAAAATCGATATATCGGTCAAACTGTTCGAGATTTTCGGTTTTAATATTCATTTAGTTCAAAGTCAATAATAAAAGGTAATAGTAAATTTTATGTAAAAGGTACATTATTCTAATTTAAGACAATCTTAATAAAATAAAATAAAAAATAGTAATATTTCGGAGGATTTATTATTTCAAGCAACCCACACTTTGTCCGGTTACAAAAGTAAAAACCATATAATTATTATGCAAGTATACCTATCTGTTGTAAAAACATACTAGTCATAGACAATACAGTTATTTTTTCCGTTTGTTCCTATTTTTTACGACTTTGAATTACGTTAAATATTCTGATAATAAATTAATTTAAAAAAAAAAAAAAGTTTCTGATACGATTTTCGGTATCGTGTATTTTATATCGATAAATCGATATATCAGATCAAAATATATCGGTTAAAAGTATCAAATATATCGAAGTAAAAGTATCGATATATCAATGTATCGAAATTTTTTCTACAAGCCTAGCAATCGCTCAAAGAAATCTGGGTCAAACGCCTACTAAGCAATTATATTGATGACTAATGTGATGATTGGTAAACAGTTATTAATGTTAGATTATTATTGTTTTGCTTGTAATGATTTACATACTATGAAAGAATCATTAAATCTCTGATTGAATTCGAACAGATCTGTCTTTTGCGCTCATTTGTTTTTTTTTTTATTATCATCAACTAGCCCCTGCCAGATGTTTCGTTTGCGTGAAAGTAGAAAATTATATCAATAGAACATTCTCTCGGAATAAAAGTATCATATGTGGTATTCATGTACCAAGGTTTAATCGAAATCCAATTAGCTGTTCGAGTGTCAAGAAGTAACAAGCAGACACACTTAACTTTCGCCTTCTTAATATTAGTGTGATAGGCTCGCTTGACCACTATCTTACCTAATAGTAAGTGACGATGTGCTCGACGATGGAGCACGCTTGCGTAGAACTAACCCATTTACTCTTGAATTAAAAGCTCCTAGGTTCTAGCTATCAGGAAACACAAAACTCTGGCATGGCAAGAAGTCCACTCCTTAGCTTTGCTTCCCTTCTTGTTGGTATCACTCTTGACAGAGCGGTCGTGGTCATCACTTCAGGTGTTGGTGGCAAGCTTCACAACACGTCGCCACTCCATTCTGATAGCCGCCTTCTTCGTGCATTCGTGCAGTGATGATGAGCCATTTACTTCTAAGCTTTACGCAATTTTGTTCCTTAAACGTATCACCCGCGTGTGAAACACGTCCGATTCTACGCGAAGATACGTCATATGGCCTTCAGATAGTGGGCAAGGGAGTGCTGTAAAAGAACCTTCAAATGTGACGATACTACCGCTGTTCCGGCACACCTTGTACAGTCACGGCATATTCGCATTAACCACCGAAAAAAGTCATAAAACTTTTATTTGAGTATTCTTCTTAACCCAGAAAAGAGGATTATGGAGACGACGATCAAAGTCAAAGTCAAAAGTTTTTTATTTCACATAGGCCTACATGGACACTTATAAAACGTCAGAAGCTAGTGCACGGTTCGAAATTGGTCGTTTCCTATGGAGAAGAACCGGCAAGAAACTACATGGTTACACTTTTTAAAAAAATGGTTGTACTTCCAATATTTCCATATAACAGTATTAAAAGGTATTATTTAAGAACGGCGTAAACCGGTCTTGTACTCAAAAGCACAATAAAACTAATCATTTAAAAAAAAGTGAGTCAAAATATGAAGTAATCTAAGTATTCGTGGAGTCTACAGTGTTCTTCCATTTACATTATAAAAAGAGGCTATAAAAAAAAGGTAGAAATAACAATAATTACAACTGTCAGTAAATGAGACGTTAACAACCAAAAAAAGAAAAACTAATTAATTTAACCTTTCAATCGTGGAAATTACAGACACAATAGAAAGACAATAGGTGCGCGAACGCCGGCGTTCGCTTGGGGTTTAATGAATGTGGTTGGAGTCAGATAATATAAAAAAAAATATAGCAAAAGCAATGTGTTAGAGATATAAGTAGAGAAGTGTAGCAGACAAAAGACATGCTGTTCCTATACCAGATAAATTAGGATAGTAACAAGAGAATGAGGATGAGTAAGCCATACTTTCATACTGATATTACTCAATACTTTATTACATTCCATATTGTGTACATAGGTGGTATAACATATTTTGAAGATCAATATGGACCCTGTCGGGCACAGTAAAGTTAGGAGAGAGGATGAAGGCTAAATTATAATGCATGGAATTTATTATTATTGGCAGATCTGATAGTATTATGTATGTTATTATGTGTTTAGGCATGTTTATTTATTAAATAAATGTCTAAGTGTGTTCTATTTTTTTTTTAGTTTGGATTTCATCAAATGACTGTTCCCGCTCTTGGGTAAAGGGTGAGGGTGTGTCAGACTTTTACTGACTAAACCCTAAACTCTTTCGAACATTCCCACAGTCCTAGCAGGCATCTTGGGCATACTGGATTCCTTCAGTTTTGCTGAAGAATCTCTTAGAGGCGCTGATGCAGCACAAAACGCCGTCTACTCGGGCTTGGTCCTTTCTGGACTGGGAGCTACCCATTGTTCACCATCAACAAGCCAGCAAAAGCAAAGTGTGCCCGTCTGTTACGTTTTACGTCTAAACAACTGACCTGGATGTAGCTATAAGATTACCAGTCATCTCGATAGTAATGCCTTGATCACACATACCGAGTGTAAAGTAACGGGCGAGACAGTGCTCTCGGCCGAATACTCGGTACGTACAAACAAAGCGCCGAGCGCTTATCTCTACAACTCGCTTGCATCACTGTCTCGGCCGAGCAACATTTTACTGTCTCGCCCTTTTACTCGGCACGTGTGATCAAGGCATTAGTTCCCTTGAGATAATAAGACATATCTCACACAGGTGAAGCTGAAGGTCCTTTCTCACCAGCTCATCTTCCAAACATCACATAATCCTGGGAAAGCTTAAATAACCGCTTCACACCTTGACTTTGTGCCAAGGTCCACATCCCAGCCAGTATTATGGCTAGCCCATTATTTTTCATTCGCAAACACTGCACTATATCTGCCAAGATTTGCACTCAAAGCGAATAAATAAGCCACTGAAATAATATGAAATATTTCGAGATCTGTTGTTGTATTTGTGAATTTCTAAGATCAATTTGTATGAGTAAAACTAAGTGCTACTTTGTAGGAGTGGTGTGATGCATAGGCAACAAGCCACGAGGCAACAATAAGGTTACCTTTCTTCAATATCTTCTTGATTCAAAACCTAAAAGAGAGTATGCATGAAGAAAATATTTGTCAGTAATTTTTTTGAATTATCAGTGATATTTCACCAAATTTGCTTGCATCTAAAAAATAAACTTTACCGCACAACATAAAATTTTTTTCAATGCCATTGTCTCAGAAAAACTAACGAGAGAATTTAGATGGGTCCCTAATTTTTAATGATAACTCAAAACTGTATAAACGATGAGACGAAACTTACGTAGTAACTATTCAGTAATCTGTGACGAAACGCTTAGTAAAAAAAATGATTGCAAAGAAAGCCATGTAATAAGAACTGCCCATGAATATGAAGGAAACACTGCTGAAGATATTACTAAACATTTAGTTTCAGTACTACAAAACATGTTAACTCCACATTATAACATAAACAAACATACAGAGCATTACTAAACGGTCAAGTACGTGCGGTAAACATGTATGACATAGCGAGCAGCGATAAGCATCTGCGTAACTGATTTCAAGCGATAATAGACAATCATACTATAGAGTGAGAATAGGGTTGTCACACTTGTCACTATGTTATTTATGATGGGGAATTTTATGAATATTGTTTGAGAGATTAGATAAAGTTAGCTACAATTTTTAGAAACGCCGAACTTAAGCCGCAGTGGGCAGGGCATATTGCTCGCGGAACTGATGGTCTATGGGGCTTGTATAGATTTTTATTGTATTGCTTTTTAGGATTTCGTATCACATTTAGGGTATCCGATCCCGCATGCCTGCGGGATTGAAGTCAGCAATCCCGCGGATCCCACGGTATTTGCGGGATTAGGATTTTTAATTTCTTTTTTGTTTTATGTTGTACTAAACATAGAAATCGATCCAGTGCGAGTCGGACTTGCACACCGATTATTTCTTGTTTTCTCCTACCGTTCGATTCCCTAATTGAGTTACGAAGATTTTCCGAATGAAAAAAAAATATTATTTTGTAATGAAAACTTATTCACTTTTCATATAAATAATAACCAACTGCTTTTGCAGAACAATATAATAAGCCATCCTTCATCTAGGAAAGTAAATTCTCGTGCTTTGGGGAATTCCTGGTCATAGAGTACCTATACATTGATTACGTTCCGTTTCAGTTGCGTTACAGCACTCGCACAACAATAGAAATAGAAATTCAAAAATTATTTAGCTGCAAGGCAAAATCGAAAACAAAATAATTATTTTCTATACAAATTCTTAAATGTAAACTCGTTTCATTACTTTTTAATGAGGGTGAGCTAGGTCTAATAACTTGATAATAATAATCACAGACGTGCGGGATTAAAGATATACGTCTGAGGGATTGTGTGCGGGATCCCGCATGAGTAAACCCGCATTTCTGATCCCGCAGAAAAGATGCTTGCGAGATTGGATTCCCTAATCACATCCCAGCCTGAACTACAATTCCAAATTCTTCGTCCCTCCACAAATCTACCAATCTTTCTCCAATTTCTACCATCGTACATGGCGACCCTAATTGACCGTAACCTACATGTGACTGGTCTCTGATAAATCACAATCAATCAGCCACAATGCTTTGTGAAGGGCGGTGAACTGCTAACTAAGTCACGGTCATTAGACGAGTTGACGGCGGAGGAATTTATGAGTCGTGTTCCAGTCATATTTGGGCATACGTGTATCGTTTATTGACGTTTACAAAATTCTTGTTGGTCATTTAGAGTTTGTTGTATCGGTTTTGGATTGGATTGTGGGCGGATTTGGGCATTGCTCGGCAATGGAGAATCGATTGAGAATGTGGTTAGGAAAAGCTTGTAAGTTGCCGAGGCTCTTAAGGGCCAAGCGCCCGAAAAGTGCCATAAAACAGTGATTTTCTGAGGCCTAGTCCTCAGTAAGGGCTAGGTCAATTGGTTTGAAAAAAAAATGTATGTTTATTATAGATTCATGAACAATACTATCAACATTTGATTTTTTCGTGCAATTAATTTTTGTTAAAAAAAAAAAATTTAGCAATTTCACAACTTTTCCCTACTCCTTCGAAACGGCTTGGACCTTGGAGAAATATTTTTACACATAAAAATTAGTGGATAAATATTCTTCAAAGTGAACATTGCATATGTAAATCAATCAATATCTCGCAGAGAAAATGGATTTAAAGCGCTTTCCGGGCGCTGCTGGCCGCAAATAAATGCACAGATTTGCTTACTGCCGCCTAGGCGAGTGCGAAAGTTGCGTTCACATAATTTCGGTCAGATGGTTCGAGGGACTATACGCCTTAAGCCACAGAAATGTACACTAATATTACAAAGAGGTATACCTTGTTTTTTTGTTCTTTTTATTTGTAGGTCTCTGAAAGTACTGGACCGATTGCGAAAATTTTTTCACCGATAGAAAGCTGCTTTATTCCTGAGTGGCATAAGCTATTTATGTAAGGTTTTAAAACGTTGTAACGTGTTTTGGTTGCGAAATATTTTTTTCAGAACCAAAATATTTCAAAAAAAAAAAAGACGGGTTGCACTCCGGGAGTGCCGGCAGAAGTGAAAACTTGATTATTTTAACGTTGAGCATGTTTGATATTTTTTTTTTTTAATAATAATAATAGTTTATTTCAGAAAAATACACAGAAAAATTCAATTGATAAAAACCAGTTTTGACAAATTATACGTGGTAAGTACAGAAAAAGAGTTACGTTGGTACCTGTACTAATGAAAAACATTGTATCACAGGCACCAGCATCTTTCATAATAACGATAACTTTAGCATGAAGACATCTAAAACGATTTACAGAATGAACATTATGTATACTAAAAAGTTTTAAGGTACAAAGAATAAATATAAGAATATTTTATATCATAATTTAAAAAATCATTAAATAATAATATTGAACAAAATAAAATTAAAATTTATTACATTATTAAACATAGAAAGTAATGCAGGCTAGTTTTGTGAACGGACATGTTAGGGCGTGGTGATGATGGTGTGTGAAACTGTTTGTGTGAATGTAATATGTTTGTGTAAATATAATTTATTAATGTGTATGTGATTTGTGTTTGTGATTTTGGAATGGTTAGGGAATAATTTTGCACCAATTGCTTTATCAGTATAAAAGTACCATCATTTATGTGGTAGAATACAATATTCATTTATTGCGCTATCGTACACAAACATGACAATTTATATTACATTAAAAATTTAACACTTTAAAACTATTACAATTATTTTACATTAAATACTCTCCATCCGTCTTACGCTTTTTCGATCAGGTCACGTGTCCTGACGCGAGTTTAAGATTTTATACCCATTACAGAAAAAGTGCTCAACGCCGCTAAAGAAGTTTTAACTTCAAAAACCGACTGACGTGTATAGAGTAAAATTCTATCGGCCATTTTTTGTGTAAAGACTATTCTGCACTTTGACGTCAATGGCATCCAAAACAAACACGTATGAAATAACACCATTATCTAGGTTTGTATAAAAAAAACATGATTACACTGAAGACATAGTACTTTAAAATCGTTTATCCTTATCCTTACATAATAAAATATTATAAAACAGAGTCTCCCACCGCGTCTTTTTGTTTATCTGTTCTTGATAAACTCAATAACTGCTACCGCCCATTGCGAGGGTCCGAAACGATACTTCGAGAACGGAAAGTCTGTTAAAATATGTAACGAATAATTTTTTTTTATAATTCAATTTTAATTATTAAACTATATACAACATTAATTTTATTGCGAAACCTTCGTTTGTTCAGAATCAGTAACTGAATGGATTCCAATAGTTTTTACACCATGTTATATTTTTTCCCAAAAATATTTTAAAAGATCACAAGTTGGACACCACCGACAGTAAGCACAACACAGGTCACGGCATGTCACAGCGGGCATTAGGAGCCAACAAATAGCTGGGTGCAAGTGCAAAACAACCCCTCAGTCGCCTGGATGACCCGATGACTATGTATTTTTGCTGACATAACAAGTTTATAACTTTGTGATTTGTCATGATACAGTTATAAAATTTTGTACATAGATTCTTTACATAAAAATACTTGACATGTGTTTCAGGTTTCACATTATATACTAAAACTAATGTCTTATAACAACAAAAACTTATTCGAAAGAGCAGTTCATCGATTAATAAATGTTCGGTGAATCATTCAGTCGAAGTAGTGTTTGGCGATAAAAGGTTGTTTCGCAATAAATTCAATTCGATCAATTGTTCAGTTGTGGTTCAGTCGACTTTCCGTTAACCACCATTGTGACACCCTATTAATTTTAAGTTCCTACTGTAATAATTTTATTTAGGTGTACAATAAAGAGTAATATCCATCTATCTACTGAGCGGTTTTTCATGCAGTTTTCGCCAATAGACAGAGCGATTTGTGAGAAAAGATTAGGTGTATAATAATGAATATTAAAGAAGAGAATTTAATAGATTTTTTAACGCCTCCCATGAAAACATGAAACTAAAAAATCTATATATAAAAAAAAGACGGGTTGCACTCCGGGAGTGCCGGCAGAAGTGAAAACTTGATTATTAACGTTGAAATATATATATATATATATATATATATATATATATATATACGTATATAGATATATATTTATATATATCTATATATTTGAAACAGTAGGCCCAGGCATACATTTTCGCCGCGCCGTAGAGAGGGGATAGCTGTCTACTCTCCATCCGTCTTACGCTTTTTCGATCAGGTCACGTGTCCTGACGCGAGTTTAAGATTTTATACCCATTACAGAAAAAGTGCTCAACGCCGCTAAAGAAGTTTTCACTTCAATAAAAGAAAGTCGTGTTAGTTACACCACTTATAACTCAAGAACGGCTGAACCGATTTGGCTGAAAATTCGTGGGGAGGTAGCTTAAAACCAGGAGACGGACATAGGATACTTTTTTTTTTTTAGGGTAGGGTAGAGTAGGGTATAGTAGAGTTGGGTAGGGTAGAGTAAAGTAGAGTGTGGTTGGGTAGAGTAGGGTAGATACAATTTAACACTACTAGCCTCTAACTAGCAGTTATTACTTCCACACACTACTGTCTACATTTCTTCTAATCTCTCCTTTCGCAGGTCTGCCAGAAGAAATTTCCTTTGAAATAAGCAGTATCTTTTTGCAAATTTTTATAAAGATGTAACTTCTGCTGTAATTATGTGTATGTCCACACTAATATTATAAAGAGGTAAAGTTTTTTTTGTTTGTTTGTAGGATGTAATCTCTGAAATACCGGTTCGATTACTAATTTTCTTTCACAGATAAAAAGCTACTTTATTCCTGAGTGACATAGGCTATATTTTATGTACGCCGGCGAAGCCAGCTAGTTATAAATACACATTACCCCATTGTACACTTATTTTGAATAATGTTTGTCCTGTATCTTTTTTGTTCATGCGGTGTACAATAAAGAATATAATAAATAATAAATAAATAGTTGACATCAATCAAGAGTAAAGTAAATCATAGTCTGTCCGTACCTGACTTCATATCCACAAATAATATCTATAAAAAATTCATTATAGTACTGTTAATTAATCTGAAGAACAGATAGCATCGTAATTAATTAGCAGTGGCAGCATTACAGATTGCTGATAGTAATTAGATACAGATTGTCTAGATATTATGATTAATTACTAGGCTAGATTGTTATTGTCAGTTATTGTCTTTGATCTTGGCGTACTGAAATCTATTACCAGCTGATTGTTTTTCCACCAAACGAATGACAGATGCCTTTCACTAACTATAGAACTGGAAATTATCATCATCATCTTGTCATCTTCCTTCCGTAGGTGCTGGCTTGCAGACAGCGAGCAATGGGTAGGTCGCTGTTCGACTGTCCGGTAACTGTCAGGACCGAGCTCACGTCGTCGACGGCGCGCACCTCAATGAGTTATCAGCAGCAGCAGGGGGCCAGCCGGGTCGAAGCCTACTGGGGCCAGGGTTATCCGAAAGGGAAGCTCGGCCCCGGTACGAAAGGCAGGATGAAATGGGGCGGATTTTTTAGTCAATAAGAGTCTGACACTATCTCCCGCTCAGCTCAAGAGGGGGGGATGTCATTTGGATGATTTGTACCCAACAAAAAAAAATCATCATCTTCCTGCCCTCGTCCCATGATACTTGAAGTAGGCGCTACACGTTTTTCTCTTCCCCCTGCTGGGACCCAGGCCTCCTCTCTAGGAGAGGGAATGGGTCGTAATCCACCACGCGGGCCCAGTGCGGGTTGGTTAAAGTCACATGCCGGTTTTCATCACGCTTTACCGTTTTGGAGCAGTGGTGGTGAAATAAATTACACCAAGTATAATAGAATAGTCAAATATTCGGTCTCTTTAGTGGTGCGAAGTGAGACGCGGGGACGGGGAGTGTCAGTGATTGGCTCGCCACGCCATCGTGTCATAGACGTCACTCGTGATTCGCTCCCTGCGCTGCTGCATGTATGTAAAAACGACGACGATTGGCTCGCTAATGTATAGAATGCGCAAAACGATCGCCACTGACGCCGACCGCTCAAGATCCGTGCCGGTATTTGTACATCTACCTAAACATTACAAACATCCAAAATGCATGACACACACAGCACAACACAGCATTAATGCAAAACAGACGTATTACCATTGATGATACATCGGCCATTTAATTATGTATGCGGTTTGATAAGTTATCAGGAATTGAAATAAACTACACAATCGTACCTACTGAAAATTGTATAGAGAATAAAATTAATTTGAATTGTATTGATTTACTTGCTATAGTGCCAAAAGTTGGTAAAATACTAGTGTCTGACCGAAACATGATCTTCAAGCCAACTGGGGCCTATGTCTACTATTTTTATAAATATTGAGTGTCAGTGATTGACCATTGGCACAGATTACTGAATAGTTATGCCATTGGAAAGTCATAATGACGCTATTATATTAATACCTAGATTACCAAACTTGTCAAAATCAACAATTATGAAATCAATGATAGAGTATTTTGACACTATTGTAGTAGCAGACTTGAGGCCCTGGTCAAAATACGGCTTTGACCATTTTCGGCCAAATACAACTATATTAGGGATTACTAATTACATATTTAACGATAAGTCATGTAAACTGACTAGAATTTATGGTAGATTACAGAGTATTGCAGTAACAGCAAAAAGACTTGCTGCTCTGTTATGTTCCGGGATTCACGCTATTTTTAATCAGTTTTAAATGCCTAGGCATCACGGGGAACCAAACAACAAATCCCCCGTGGGAAGAGGACATATTATAAAAAAAAAATACTTATCAAGGAGTCGACCAGTCAGAAAAAACCTCCTTCCTGATATCTAAGGCTAATACCAAAGAGTAAGTAGAACTCTATGGAGAACTTGAAAGAAACTAAACGGCCACACAGCTAGGCCAGTCTTTAAGGGTGAGTTGCACCATTTAACTATAACGATAACAAAGCCGTTAACAGTTGTCAAATCGTCGAATTGACCAATAGGCGGCCGTTTCACCGTTGGTTATGGTTTGGTTATCGTTATAGTTAAATGGTGCAACTCACCCTTAAAGTGATAAATTGTTACTGTTTTTAACGTATCCAAAAGCGCACACGGTAGGCGAAATTATCAAATAACTTCTCCCCGCTCTGAGAAAGTGAGAACGTCAGAATTTTAGTGACCCACCCATTGATATATCAATGGACCCACCTGTGTTCATGCAATGACAGTTTCGAACAATTCCGTTTCCCTGACAAGATTCAAAAATATACACTAGGTATAAGATAAACTACAACTTACTATTAAAAAAAAATACCAAAGAAAAAATCTTTTAATGCTTTATTAAAAGACTAAACAGAAAAAATGTAAAAGAAAAAAAGCCACACAGAAAAAATACCACTTTTTTCCTGTGTGGTGTTTCAAAGAAAGAAAAAAAAAACAAAAAATATCTTATACTTATTTAATATTATACTTTTCAGGTCTATTTGATATGATGTTGTAGAGATTTTACTAATGATAGGATTCTGTAATTTTTTTAAAGCACCATCAGTAAATAAAGGCTATTTTTTTTTTATAAGATATACTAGATGTGTCAAACTGTCAACTGTCGCTCATCACTATATATGGCATACAGCTACATTCGCTATCAAAACTCAAACAACAAAGCCTATTAGGCGACTACTGATAATTTTATCGATACTAACACGGTTCCGAATCGTTTCCATTGTTTTTATCGTTATCGAATGCACTTCAACAAACGCCGAGTGATATAATCGATTAGATAAAGGGGGAAAAGTGTTTATTTATACCAAAATGGTTTTAAAGAGATTTATTTTTGTTTATTGTTGTAGTATCAGTAAAAAAGATAAAAATCGGGATTTTTAGGTTGACATTGACGTCATAATTAGTTACCTAATTATGATAATAGCTAGTTTTTTTCCAAAGACAAGGCAAAGACCTTTACGCCTTTTGTTTTGAAGTGAAAAATCATCAAATAACTTCTCCCACTCTAGGAGGGGCGAGAGGGCGTTTCAGACTTTTACTGACGATATACCGATTTTTCTTCAGTTGCCCTTTGCGATTCACGGCCACGGTAATTTTTTCGAATATTCCCGCAGCAAAGACCTCTCGCCCCGTCAGACTTTTACCCTAAGCGCACACTAGGCGACGTGCGACATCGACAGCTCAGCGTCTAGAAGCGACGACAGGCTACGGCCGACAATTTCATAAATGTTGTTCAAAACTTTGCATACTTGGCTTCAAAGACGCGGAGTCGCGACGACCAGCTAGGGGCGTCGCGCGCGCTCTCTACTTGTCGCCGTGCACGCGTACACACGACGACAGTTGCGCGACAGCTCTGCGTTGCATTGCTTCCTGCACGACGTCTGTCTTACGACTAGTCGCCAACGCTAGCGACAGCTCCGCGTCTAGTCGCGGCGACAAGACGCCAAATGCAAACGAAAACGCCTCGACAAGTCGCCTAGTTTGCGATGGCCTTTACTGACTAAAACCAACTCCTGTTGCTTCTTTGCCTTCTATCCATTGCCACGGGGTTCGCTTTCGCACAATCCATGGCCCCAGTAAGCGTCGCCATTACTGGGCCCCTACAGTTTAATAAGCGTGAATCAACATTATCTACTCTAAAGTAAAGACATGACGTCACCCCACTTGCTACACTTGTGCAATCAAAGTACAGTCGGCTACAGTGTCATTAATATTAAACGAAATCGATTGCAAAACCAACCGATCAATCAACAGCGATTAGAGATTGTTTAAAAGAGTGATAAAAATCGACGATTGTTAAGTTTATTAAATTGTATAATAGTTATGTTTGTTCGTCGCTAAACCAATATTTAAACGCTCACGCTCACCGTCCGTAGCAAAAAACGGCAAAAAAAATCAAAGTCTGTTGAATGAGAGCCCCAGGCAGGCATTTACTTAAATATTTATTTTATTCTGTTTTCAGTATTTGTTATAGCAGCAACAGAAATACATCATGATCTGTGAAAATTTCAACTGTGTAGGTCTCACGGTTCATGAGATACAGTCTGGTAACAGACGGACAGACAGACGGGCGGAGAGCGGAGTCTTAGTAATAGGGGATCGGTCAGGGTTTTCGGCCGATTTCTCTTGAAGTACTGCAAGTTAAACATAAAGTAGAGTTATAATGTTCCCACAGCTGGGACCCAGGCTTCCTTTATAGGAGAAGGAATGGGCCCTAACCGAACTCGCGGGCCCAGTGCGGATGTGTGAATTTCACACGTCATCGAAGTTTTTGATTCTAGGACACACCGGTTTCCTCATGTTTGATTGATGTGTGGGAGAATAAAAAGTAGCTTAATTTATTCATTATAATATTAGCTATAGTCTAGTGAAAGTTCCGTCAAATTTTGATCAACCGTTTCTATGACGTATTCCGTAGTTAGTAGATTAAGTTACTCCTTGTAACATCCGTTATTATTTTTTGTTATAATGGCAAATTGGCAATAAAAATACATACTCTGAAACAATTTTAACTGTCTATCATTGATTACTATTCATGAGATACAACCCGCTGACAGACAGACAGACAGATGTAGGGTTCTATTGGTTCAAGTACGGAACCCTTAAAACGAATCTAACATATAACTCAAGTATAAAATTTCTAACTTTGCCAAATCGAACACAAAAAATAAATATCGAATACAAATTATAATCATGTTTTATTTATTTCCGAGACCAAAACGAGGTTAACACAATAAAAATAAAAATGTTAATGATTATCGCCTTTTTTATTACAAATCGGAAGATCGCATCGGAAATGCTCGTAACGATTGCGTAATCGAGTGTACATGTTGGTTGACACGGTATATCGATTTGAATCTATATCAGGTATTGATTAAGATAGAAGCGAATTAGCTACAAGTTTAATTTCCCTTGAGTAACGGAATGTAGAACGAATACTCGTTCCACTTGTAATATTTTATTTACCTCAGTATCAACATCCTGAGGTAAATAAAATGCGAGGTCGTATTTTATTGGAAGTTCTCAGTCTTTTTGCATGTAGGGAAGGTAAAAATTGTGTTGCGTGTGGAAAATCTCTCTCTATAATAATATTCTACAGCTATCACACAACACCGTCTAGATTCAAGCTAAGCAGAGCTTGTGTTAAAAGTACTAGACAAATGATAAACATACTTATTATATATTGCTAAATACATACATATTTTATATAAATTACACCCAGACAGAGAACAAATGATTTTGTATTATGTTCTTGGGTCTTGGTAACTCTTTCGAACATTTCCGCTATTCTAGCAGTTATGGATAAAATTGAACACCATCATCTTCCTGCCCTAATCCCATATTACAATTACCGTCACGGATCTTGAGCGCTCGGCGTCAGAGTGGGGATCGCTTTGCGCATTCCATACATTGGCGAGCCAATCGTCGTCGTTGTCAGATATATGCTGCAAGCGCAGGGAACGAATCATGAGTGACGTCTATGTCGCGATGGCGCGGCGAGCCAATCACTGACACTCCCCGCCCCCGCGTCTAACTTCGCACCACTAAAGAGACCGAATATTTGACTTCTACGCAACTTGAAGCCGGCGCTCAAGATCCGAGAGAGCGGTCGGCGCTAGTAAATGTAGGAAGGTTAATGACGTTATTCCACGGTTATTAGCGCCTATTTTAGGCTATTTCTATTCACGTGCTTTTAAAAAACCTAATACCCAGAACTCCGCAAAAAAAAAAGAAACAAAGTACTAGCAACCAACGAACAGTTAATCTAGCGCCTAGCTACACGCCATTAATATTGCACAAGAGGGTAGTTACCTCAGTACCGTAACCTCTTGCCCTCGCCGCGGCCGGAATACGAATTAATGTTTAAAAGCCTATTAAAGTTCCCAATATCGACTCGGTGGGTTTAGGGAAAACTATCAGACGAAACTGTTGCAGATTTATGGACTTAAAGCTTGAAGGGATAGCCATTAATAATGGTGATCTGGATGATTCATTCTAGGATTATGACTACATCGTATAACCATACCTATTTATGGAATGAAAAAACTGTGTCAACCAATTAAGAGGGTCCTTTTCCACTCGTCTATCGTCAGAATCGAGCATGGTGATTTAAAAACAAGCTTTTATTCATCTAACTAATACAATCCAACACGTATGTGCGTATGGAAGACTCCTATCTCCCACTCCGCACAAGAGCAGGGAATGTTAGGGAAAGAGTGGAATTCCCTGCCGAAGTCTGTGTTTCCTGATAGCTACAACCTAGGGGTCTTTAAGTCAAGAGTGAATAGGTTACTTCTAGGCAAGCGTGTTCCATCGTCGGCCACATCACCGCTTACCATCGAGTGAGATAGTGGTCAAATGCGAGCCTATCAGTAATAAAAAAAAAAAAATGTCATTGGATGATTTTCCCACCAAAAACAAAAATTACAAACCGCTCCATAATCGACGGAGTTCTAAGGTAAGAAACATAAAAAAAATACAACCAAATTGATAAACCTTTTTTTTGGAAGTCGGTTAAAAAATACCATTCAACTTGAACCATTTCAGGTAATCAGTACAGGACCATGACGACGGTTACTGTCAGCATTTTTCTAACCATTGAATATTAATGGTCACCCAAAATCAGGGTGCAGAGGTTAAAGAGGACCGGCAAGTTAATTACAAATGCAAATTCTGACCTCAACATCCTGCATTGCTTGCACAGGCTTCGTAAAGCTGCAAAGTCAGCTTACTATATGGTTCAAACAATGGACATTGGCGGAAATTCAATGGTTTTGGGACCGGCTTTATTTTAGACTGGGTTCTGCCAGCCGAAAGGCTGCATGAATGTGGGTTTCACCATATACTATATAACATCCTGCCAGGCCTGTTGGTCTAGTTGTTAGTGACCCTGACTGCTATGCCGGAGGTTGTGGGTTCGATTCCCACCCAGGACAAATCTTTGTGATAAGCATGATCATTTGTTCTGTGTCTGGGTGTAATTTATCTATAGTATGTATGTATTTAGAAATATATAAGTATGTTTATCAGTTGTCTAGTACTCATAACACGAGCTCTTTCAGCTTGAGACTAGATGGCGTTGTGTGATAGTTGTGGAATATTATTATTATATAAGCTTTGGCTCCCTGGATACCTTTAGAGGGTAAATTTAGGAAAGTCTTTCCTTATTATTTGCATATGTGGTGATTAGATCTTAGAATTAATCACTTCATGATATGGCCAATTAAAACTAGCCAGATTGTTTAAACGTTGATGATCAACGTTTGGCCATATTATTATATGGCCAAACGAGGATGTAGGATTTCTATGGTAATAAAAGGTCTCAAGAAAGTAGGCCGAACGAAGACTGCAATGTCATCAAACTTTAACGTTTATCGATCTGACCAGTTTTACCTGGCCAGATCGTGAAGTGATAAATTTCTAAGATTTGGGTATGACATGTACATCATAAAAGTAACTTATGTGAAAAATTTCAGCGTTTAATTCATCAACGATCTACCCTTAAACCAATCTGAAGGTTTGGGTAAAGTGTTGATGAGACTGTGAGATTGAGGGTTCCGTACAAACTACAATTCCCGAGTCTCGAAGATTTTTCCAAATTGCAATTTTTTTTGTGACGTAGGTAACAATAAATTTACTGTTTTCAGATTTTTTTTTTCCTATACCTGAGTTATATAAGATCTTGCTTTGTGCCCAATTTCAGGATTCTGGGTCAACTGGTACCCTATATTATACTGTATGAATTTCGATCATTGAGAGTATCAAAATATACGTTTTTTTGAGACATAAACGGTCGTATCTTTTTTAATCGTTAACTTAGAAGTTTGTTTTTCTGATCGCAGACCTGAGTATATGGTTTTAATTTCAACTCGATATGTCCATGCGTTCTTGAGATAAAGAGCCTCGACAG
Source organism: Mythimna albipuncta (assembly GCA_929112965.1). Taxonomy (NCBI): domain Eukaryota; kingdom Metazoa; phylum Arthropoda; class Insecta; order Lepidoptera; family Noctuidae; genus Mythimna; species Mythimna albipuncta. The sequence continues at coordinate 13,594,459 of OV815983.1, read as the reverse complement.
ACAGACGGACGAACGGACGGACGGATAACAAAGTGATCCTGTAAGGGTTTCGTTTTTCCTTTTGAGCTAAAAACAACCCAGTCTTTTCCCAAATATCGAGACTTTTCAGTAAAAACATAGTACCTAAGCGACAGTTTACGCTTTTTATAGAAAGGGATTTTTCTTTAAAATGCAAAACACTTAAGAAAATTTGAATAGCGAAATTCAAATGTTCTTATGGGCTGCCCTGAAGCCATTACCTTAAGGAAAGATTGAGTGCCGCAGCTTCGCACGATTATTCAAGAAATCGTGACTTGAGCCTTCCTGTGATTTTCTCTGGCCTTTTGGTATGAAGTTGGAGTTTCGATTTGAATGCCTTGACCCTAAATTGGAACCGTTATGAACTGTTGGAGACGTGGTGTAGGGAGTTCGTTGCGCTTTCTACTTCTAGCTTTAAAAAACTGGCCTATTACACGTGCAAAGGTTTCTGAACAAATCTATATATATAAAAATCAATGCCACTTTTCGTTGTAATTTTATAACTCAAGAACGGGCTCACCTATCCAAACCAAATGTTTAGGCTTTGTTCGGACTATTTAGTAGATGGTTTATGTGAAGTTTGGTAGGGTAGAGTAGGGTATAGTAGGATAGGGTAGGGTAGAGTAGGGTGGAGTAGGGAAGAGCGGGGCGAAGCCGCGTGGGCAAAAGTTAGTAAATCATATTTTTTTTAAGGCTTGAGTGAATAGGTTCCTAATAAACTAGAGCGCCTCACCATCAACGAGTGCATCACTGCTTGCCATGAGGTGTAATCAAAGTCAAACACTAAGTTTTTTTTTTAATTTTCTTTGAAAGACGAAGTTCTTCAAAATGTTGAAAAAATGATACATTTTTAAAAAGGCATTTTATGTATCGTACAGTACTCACAGTTCCAAGTCTCTATAAAATCCGAAAAGATGACTAACTAATTTCTAAGTTAGGAAACCTACATTGGAAAGAGCGATTCCTCGCCTTCCCCTCCCTCCTTTCATCCTGAACTTAAATAACATAAGCTTATTAAATAACAATACTAAAAAGCCTAACCCTAAATTGCTTCTAACCGGTATGACACTCCAAATGGAGCGTCTAAAAGATCCTCAGTGAAAACCGGAGCTCTCAAACGAACAAACGCCGCCATTTGAGAACTGCGAGACAATAGCGTTCAACAATAACAAGATATACGCTCTGATTCACTGTACAGGTTACTAGACAATGTATTTTGTTACCCTTTTTTCAGACAGACTGAATATTTTTACTATACAAGACGCCAGATAAACTTAATTTAAGTACATTGACCTTTTCCTCTCTCTCCTCTTTGCCTCCCTGCTTCATCACTTTACTTAGTCTTTGATTGTAGAGTTCTCTAATTTAAAAACATGAAAAATGTACATAAAAGTTTCACTGACCTTTTCCTAATATCTCCAATATATCGAAGGCCTGGGGCCAAGGGAGGCTCGGCTCCGGTATGAAAGGTAAGAAGGAACGGGGTGGGTTTTTTTTAGTCAGTAAGAGTCTGGCACTATCTCCCGCTCCGCCTAAAGGCAGATGTCATCTGGATGATTTTTACCAACCGAATAAATATATGTAATGAAATGACCTCCTTGGAAATGACATTTCAATTTTTTAATTTTTAAGCTGTGGATACGGGGTGACGTATGATTCAATGGCAGATGATGTTTAGATTATTTTGTGCATTTAATTGATATAAAAAAAACTTGTAGAGAGATAAATAAAGGGATATAATTGAGGAGGCGATATTAGTGAACTTTAAATGTCGTTTCTTTGTTTTCAGGTGAGATAAAAGTGTAATTTTAGTTAAACGATAATTGTTATAATGTAAAAGTTTTCAGAGTAACAATTTGGTTTATTTCGAAAATCCTCAATAATATATCTTATATATGTATATATATATATGTCGAAGGTACCCGAAAAACCATCAATGAACTGTTTTTCAGAAAAGGTCACGATAGATGTCGAATCAAGACAGCTTTATGTCTTTAATTTCGTGTTTTGAAATTAAGAATGTCAATTTAATGTAGCAGAGTCAATGACCGTCATTCCACGGTTATCTGGCGCTTACCTTAGACAATGTATTTTGTTACTTTTTTCAGGCAGACTGAATATTTTTACTACCATATTTTTCCAGTTCAAAATTTAAAATGGTCCCAATATATATATTCTATCGTATCGTATCCTATTATTTAACCATTACATATTTACTGTATGGACTTTAAAAGAGACTTTGACCCCTGAGTTTGTTTCGGTGTTTCTTCTCAGGGTAGTCAGATAGGAAACACCGGCCTCATCTAGCATAAACTGACGAAAAAAAAATGACGTGTAAAAGTGTTTTTAAACCTATTTACAAAATAAATATCATTTATCATGTCTAAATGGTTGAATTCTTTATATAAAAAGAAAGGTTAGTTTTTTACCAGTAAATTCGGCACAAAAGTTTATGCGACAGTTGCATCTTTTTTTTATTGTTGATAGGCTCGCGCTTGACGGCTGTCACACCTGAAAGCGAAGTTGTGGTCGATGACGGAGCACGCTTGTCTAGACGTAACCTATTCGCTCTTGACTTAAATACCCCCAGGTTGCAGCTATCAGGAAATACAATTTTAAACTGGGAATACTCCAAGGAGTGGATGGTCAAATTGTTATTTATTTATTTATTATATCTTTATTGTACACCAAATAAACAAAAATACAGGACAAACATTTAAAAGAACAAGCTCACAATGAGCGGTCTTATCGCACAGGGCGATCTCTTACAGACAACCTTTGGATGGACTGAGAGAAAGGAGACAGATTAAGGGTTGTCAGTGTACAAACATCAGATATAATACTAACAAGATACATTAACACCAATACATACATACAATACAAAAATAAAAAAAATGTTCTGCTCATTAATGGCTTAAGTACATGGAAAGCACTCGCTATAGAACTACGTTATGTTATAGTCTTTGATTGTACAGTTCTCTAATTTAAAAACATGAAAAATGTGCATAAAAGGTTCACAAATTGCAAGTTCTTCAGTAGATTTCCTGGGCTACTTGTACCTTTAGATTCATTCAAACCCTGCAGCAATATTTTGTAACCAATGACGACACAAAATTGCGTTAAACTAACCTTTAAAATCATAAAAAGAATAAACGTGAGTCTGAGGAAATGAATTTAACTGAAAAAACTGTGAATGCCTTTTTTTAAACGAATCGAATTTAGGTACGAAAACCGATTATTTTTACACAGAATATAATACATTTTTTCCTGTCATACATAAATGATATCATCAGTGACAAAACTATTCTTGCAAAAACATTTTCAGGACCACGATTTTCGTTTTTTTTTAAATCATCTAGTGACATCTCCCGCCCTTGGGTGGAGCGCAAGGGCGTGTCAGACTTTTGCCGACTAAAACCTACTCCTGTTCCTTCTTTGCTTTCGCTACAGGTTGTGCACAAACCATGCCATTCGTATTAGAGACGAGTAGCTGCTCAGTTGTAACGGTCCTGACTAGAGATGTGATGACAATATGGGAATATTGCTGGCGATATTGCCACCAATATTCATACTTGGCAATATTGCCACCAATATTCATACTTGGCAATATTGCCACCAATATTCATCCTTGACAATATTGCTGGTAACGGCATTTCACTAGCCTCGACTTACCGATTTGCAGGTTGCGGGTTCGAACCCAGCTAGGCGTAATACTTTTTGTAATAGCTAGCTGGCTATTAGCTAGGTTTGCCTGTGGTTGACTTCGCGTTCGATTATAATTTAGATGCTTTCAAGGCTAGAGTAAATAGGCTCTTAATAAACTAGTGCGCCTCACCATCAACGATTGCCTCACTGCTTACCATCAAGTGCGATTGCAGTCAAACACTGGTTAATACATAAAAAAAAAACACAGTTCAACTGCACCGAACAAAGTTACAGGAAATTCATTAAGAAAATCAAGGCGAGAACAATAAACAATTCAACGGCTTTGGGAAAACCGCCAGTTTATTTTAGTTTTCATTACCACCTAACGGTATTTACAAACAAAACACAATTATAACAAATCCAGCCAGGCGCGTTACTTTGTATAATTTATTTCATCACCACTATTCTTAAAACGGTGAAGGAAACTATCGTGAGGAGACCTAGGACATGCGTCCAGGGCCTCAGGAGTGTCAAAATGGTCTATCATTGTTGTCATAATTGACGATTTTGACAAGTTTGGTAGTCTATTAATATAATGGCGTCATTATGACTTTCCAATGGTCAACCACTGACACTCCATTGAAAGTTGCATAGAATAGTAATCTCGTACATGAATATTTGACGTATGCCGTAATCTGCAAAAACTTTGACAGTTTATTTGATCAGTGTTCTACCATTAGAACGTTATTGTGCAGTTATTGGTTTTAATAACCTCGATATTATCGTTCTACCACAAGTCTAATAAGATACCATTGACCGATCAATGATCGATCATTATGAACTAGCAGATTACAAACTTTTAGCAAAATGACAATGTGATTGTGTTGGAATGACGAATTTATAAAAATAGCAGACTTGGGCCCCTGGAAGCAAAAATTTGAAGACATTCACCAACCCGCACTGAACATAAAAACTTCAAAGGGTTAGGCCACGTTTCCACCTGCAAGCAAATTGCATGCAAGTCGAATAACATTGCATGGTACGAACGACCGCTTGATCACTTCATACCTCGGTAGTCTGCAATGTAACGTAACTTGCATGCAATTTACTTGCAGGTAGAAACGATTTCTAGGTTTGCCGCCGCGCCACAAGTTTCAAGCGAAATTTTTAAGTGATCAAGTAGAAATGACCGTGATGGTACAACAAAGAATTACCCGGTCCGGTTTCCCCGAACTAGGTGTTACAAAAGGGAGACTTTTACAGAATAAGACTCATCCTTCAGTTGCCCTTTGCATTGCAAGACCGCAGACTCTTTCAAAAGGTGAAACAGCGGTTAAGTTAATCTATCAACGATGAAAAAAATCTCGCGGGCCCACATTTCACCTCTTCAGTTTAGATTTATGGTCAAACGTTATTTTTTAGTCAATGGTTCCATTCTCACGCAAGTTAATTATAAACTTTGATGAACTACTAACCCACCGACAATGTACATCTTAAACTTGAGTTCCAGTTTCTATAATGGCCTTTCTTTAAAAGTGAAGAACTTAATGTTTAGTTATGATGAACATAATCGTAATTATAGTGCTGAGAAGTAACGAATTCCATCATTTTTATAGCCTTACTGTTTTGTCTTTGGTACGCCATAATTATGGCGGTATATCCCCTCTGAGTGTCTGGAGAGGAAGACCTTACGGCGGCCTCACCTCCCGCAGGTTCTCACCAGACATCGTGAGTTCGGCGCTTTGTATGTAGATTGACTTCTGTACCTATCTATTTTGTGCTTAGGGTGTAAACTCTTACGTAATTAATTAAAACATATTAAAAACAAGTTGTCACCGGACTTGTCCAATACGGCCGCGCCTCGCACGCAATAATTAATTACCATGTTAATTATTATTCGCATGTAATTAGGTGAAATGCATTGTTTCTATTTTTTTTACTGTATACTTGTTTGTTATGAGGCTACTACAGAATGTTTATGGAAACATAGAAATTAAAAATAACTGGTTTCTTGTTCCAGATTCTCTGACTGGCCTGTTGACTTAGTAGTTATTTGCCTGGCTGATATGCCGGAGGTTATGAATTCGATTCCCACCCAGGACAAATGTTGTGATGAGCATGATCAATTGTTCTGTGTGTGTAATTAATTAACTAGCTTCTACTCGCAGCTTCACTCGTGTGTAAGTAGATTTCTTCTTACAAACTTTTGACTCCTGTTTCATCCCCTTTGGGGTGAATTTTGAAGGATTGGAGACAACTAGTCTCCAATCCTTGGCTGAGCTACATTTGACCATGAATCTTGAATAGATTTGATTACAAATATTTTCTGAGGGTAAGCACTAGCTGCAGTTTCTTATTTACCGAAATAATCTATCGTCATTCTTGACTGGCCTGTTGTTAGTGGTTAGTCGCCCTGACTGCTATGCCAGAGGTTGTGAGTTCGATTCCCACCCAGGACAAATAATTGTGCGATGAGCATAAGCATTTGTTCTGTGTCTGGGTGTAATTTATCTATAACTAGCTGACCCGGCAAACTTCGTACCGCCTAATAGTTGTTGTGATACCTTTTAGCTAAGCTGTCAACTCTACACTACCCTACTCTACCCTTCTCTACCCTACACTACCCTAATTTTCATTTTTTTTTTCATAAGAACCTTCTCCTCATAATAACGAACACAACAAAAAAAGAATTAGCGAAATTGGTCCAGCCGTTCAAGCGTGATGGCGTGACCAAGGAAATAGGGATTCATTTATATATATATATAGATATGGATTTATTTAAAAATATGTCTGTTTATCAGTTGATTATTACTCATAACACAAGCTCTGCTTAGTTTGGGTCTAGGTTCTTTTATGGGATTATACCTAAATCATCTTCTACCAATATGTACTACCCTACTTAAAAAGTATTTGTTTACATTAATGATGTTAGTGCAAATTATCCTCATTTCCTTATAAAACCCACATAGCTAGGTATATTACATGCAATGTTAGCAATATTGACAATACAACTATTTATAACAAGGCTTGCTTCTTATGGAAAAACATGACGTTATATGATAGTTCAAAAGGATTTTTTTTTATCTGTTATAAACTAGTACCTACTTGACTGCGAACCCGCCTGATGGTAAGCAGTGATGTAATCGTTGATGGTGAGGCGCACTAGTTTATTAAGAGCCTATTCACTCTAGCCTTGAAGACACCCAAATTATAATCAGACGGAATTAAAATTGAAATGTTGCTGTGAGTGTTACTGAAGCTCGGCAAATCTAAGAAGTACCGTTTGACAGTTCTACACATAGTAAATTTTAATTGTTGATTAAAAATTGTTGTAATAAAATAAAAATAGCTTCATAATTCAATAGTTTTACGGAAAAGATAATAGAAATAGTTTGAAAATTGATTTGTATAGGCTTAGGTACCTATACAAATCTATTTTTATAGAAAAACTTGAAACGACAAATGGTATTTTCTCAGATTTGTTGTGATAAGATGCTATCATTTGCAAAAGTACCTGAATAAAAAAAATAAAAAAATATTCAGTTTGAAACTGCAGCAAAAAAAAAGTAAAATTAATATTATATATTGAAACATGCCTAAAAGGAAAATTCACTATGGATACCATTGTTAACATTACTTCTAAGCCAACTTAATCATCATCATCATCGTCATTTCAGCCGATACACGTCCACTGTTGGATATAGGCCTCCCCCAAGCGTCGCCACATCGAACGTTCCTGTGCGTCCCGCATCCCGCTACCTTCACCAGGTCATCGGTCCACCTTGCCAACTCAATCAACCAACGGGCCAACTTAATATGCTGCTTTAATTTAATAAAAAAAAAAAAAAAAAACTAGTAATTATGTTAGCAACAAAGTGGCATACCTATAATCTATGTCACGTAAGTATATTGAGAGCAGTGGAGGCCGAGTGGTAACGACTCCGACTTACCGAGCTGTAGGTCGCGGGTTCAAACCCTGTCAGGCGCATTACTTTGTGTAATTTATTTCATTACCACTGCTCTCAAAACGGTGAAGGAAAACATCGTGAGGAAACCAGCATGTCCTAGAACCAAAACTTCGAAGACATGTAACATCTACCAACCCGCACTGGGCCCGCGTGGTAGATTACGGCCCATTCCCTCTCCTAGAGAGGAGGCCTGAGTCCCAGCAGTGGGAACATTGAAAAGGCTGGTGATGATGAAGTACCAGTTTTAAAAGGAGAAACTGACTTAATAACACACAGCCAAAACTATTGGGACTAGGAGCGTGAAATTTTGCACAACGCTTCCTTTCATGACGTAGGCACAAAATAGATGGGTACAGAAAACCATCTCATGTATGTACTTCACTTTTTATACCTACGTTCGTTGGACGCACACTAATGAGCGTGTGAGCCGGAATTGTTCGACGAGAGATCCGAGACGCGACCGAGACATCGTGTCCGTGAGCGGTGTCTATGTGTGCGTTGCTCGAGCGCGCTTTGTATGTAGATTGACTTCTATACCACCACCTATATATTTCGTGACGTAGGCGAGCGTTTTCCAAAATCACCTTCTAAATGGATGAAATAGGGATCCACAGTTCATATGGAGAAATATACTTTAACAGTGGCGAAGCCGCTGGCTGAGCTAGTGTACAACATAGACAAAAGACTAAGATCTATTAGCACAATTTTACATAATTGCAAAACAACATTTCATATTTAAATATTCTACAAAAACATCTTTAAAGTGAGTAATTATAAGGTTTTTCAAGAACACCTGTGTGAAAGATAAAGTGGGAAACTAGAACTTTACTGTTTATACATTTTTAACTAGCTTTTGCCAGCGGCTACGACCGCGTAGGAAATATGGGCCTATGTTACTCAGTGATGTAAAATAGAAAATATAGTTCTATGTTGTTCCGTGATAAAGTAGCTTTCTACTGGTGAAAGAATTTAGAAAATCGGTCTAGTATTTTTTGAGTTAAATCGTAACATACACACACAAACAAAAATCAAATCTTTTCTCTTTATAAAATTTACTTATTTTTTTTCATTTATTTTTATAAATTATGCTGTAGCTACATTATTGATTCAGCAAATGTTCGCACTATCGCAACATATATATGTAGATAATTAGCTCGTCGAATCGCGTAGTAATCGGGCGAAATAACGAATGCTAGTGGAAACATAATACAGTCGCATACAAATGCGATTGACCGCTAATGTAGACGACATCGCATATACATGATAACGATATTTTTATCGCGACAACGCGACAGGAATAGCATAACACATCATCATCATTTCAGCCGACAGACGTCCACTGCTGAACGTAGGCCTCCCCCAAGCGTCGCCACAACGAACGATCATGTGCGTCCCGCATCCATCGGATTGCCGCTACCTACACCAGGTCGTCAGTCCACCTTGTAGGAGGCCTTCCAACGCTGCGTTTTCCGGTACGCGGTCGCCACTCCAGAATAACACATAGTACAGCATAATCAGCCTTTTTAATGTTCCCTCTGCTGGGACTCAGGCCTCCTCTCTAGGGGAGGTCATAGGCCGTAATCTACCACGCGAGCTCAGGTGTCTTCCTTCACCGTTTTGAGAGCAGTGGTGGTGAAATAGATTCCACAAAGTAATGCGCTTGCCTAGGTTTGAACCTGCGACATACAACTCGTAAGCCGGGCCTTTGCCATTCGGCTACGACTGCTCCTTGACGCGAATATTCGCGCAATAATGTAGCCACAGCATTATCTGCTGTAACATGATTTATATACCTTTGTTTTATTTTGCGTCCAGGCTTACATTTTTTGGTAAATATCTGACTTCGCTCGCATACATAAAATATAGCCTATGTCACTCAGGAATAAAGCAGCTTTCTAACAGTGAAAAAATTTTAGCCATCGGACCAGTACTTTCAGAGATTACCTTCTACAAACAAAAAAACAAACTAACTCTTTATTATATTTCTGTGGATGTAGATTTAGCTTCCAGTCTAACTAGACACAATTAAATCTAACTTGAAATTAAGAATTTGACATGGATCCTTTGCATATGGGACCTCCATAATCATGCTATTGAGTAATACATCATCCTTTGGTAAGACTTAACAATGCACATCCTACCAATATTATCAATGTGAAAGTGTGTATGTATGGATGTTTGTTACACTTTCATGCAAAAACGACTTAATTCATTAAACCCCAAGCGAACGCCCGGCATTCGCGCACCTATTGTCTTTCTATTGTGTCTGTAATTTCCACGATTGAAAGGTTAACACTGCAAGAAGAACAAGAAGAAGAAGTGCCGGCGTTCCATTTTTACCCGTTCCTATGATCTTTCTGCAATAGTTTTGTTATGCTTAAATAAGTAAAGTATAAATACCGGCACGGATCTTGAGCGTTGACTTCAAGTTGTACAGAAGTCAAATATTCGGTCTCTTTAGTGGTACGAAGTGAGACGTGTGGGCGGGGAATGTCAGTGATTGGCTCGCCACAACATCGTGTCGTAGACGTCACTCGTGATTCGCTTTCCTTGCTCTTGCTGCATGTATCTAACAACGATGACGATTGGCTCGCTAATGTATGGAATGAATAGAATAGAATAGAAAAACTTTTATTCTGTACAGACACAATACAACAGTTATATACACAAAGTAAATAAGAATAAAAGTACAAAGTGTAAATGTGCAAAGCGTTCCTCACGCTGACGCCGAGCGCTCAAGATTCGTGCTGGTACCTATAAACTAAAATACACCTACATAATATATGCATTGGTTTAGGCTGTAATGTTGTACAAGGAAATTGTAAATAAATAATAATAATATGTATAATAATATTCCACAACTATCACACAATGCCATCTAGTCTCAAGCTAAGCAGAGCTTGTGTTATGAGTACTAGACAACCGATAAACATACTTATTATATATTATAATATAGATAAATTATACCCAGACACAGAACAAATGATCATGTTCATCAGTTCACCACACAAAGATTTGTCCTGAGTGGGAATCGAACCCACGACCTCCGGAATAGCAGTCAGGTTCACTAACCACTAGACCAACAGGTCAGTCAAATAAATTGTAAATAAATAATAAAAACATTGTATTATCAGTTACCAGTTTCATTTGTTTACTATCTCTCCTTAATATAGCAAAAATAAAATGACCTAAGTTGAAATTTATAGTCCATACTTCTAGTATGGATTACAATGAAACTTGGTACATAGCTTAATAATGTCCTAGAATAGCACATATTATGATACTTTTTATCTTGAGAATATGTCCTCTTAGGATAATTTCCTACTAAAATTCGAGCAAAGCCGCTGGGCGCAGCTAGTTGGAAATAAATTCATTCTAATGAAAAATATGATAATGCATTTTTTTTTTAAGAATTTCATTATCATAGTTAATTATCAGTTCAATTTTGCTTGACTGAACAGTTTAATAATTATGTTGAAAAGATTATCTTTATTCATTAGTGTAACAAGTAGGTATTTTAACATTATCATGCAATAGTTAAATATTGTATGAAACTGGCTCTAATCTTGTGAATTAAAACTGTAATAAAATTGTTCAAGGCTGTACATGCAGTTTCTGTAATCACAGATGTCAAGTCATAGATAAGAATAATGTTCAAATTATGGGTAGAACATTAGTTTTTTTTTTTTTTACATGGCTTACTGCTTTCCTACAAGAATTTGCTAATTTGCTATGGTCATTAAAAAAACCAAGTGTATTGTTATCAGAGAAATGATCATCTGGGTCATTGTAATGCAATTATACGTTTCGCAATCACAACAAGATCGTGGGGTAGGCGTCAATGATAATAACTTATAGTTTTATTTTGGCGCACAAACCTCCACCAATGAACATCAGCCGTTCATTCACGCCCTCGCAATTAAATTGACAGCAGATAAACCTTGAAAACATAACGAAACCGCGCTCCAATCACCCATTTCACACTTAGAGCCAACCATAATATTGATAATTTCACCGACCTTCAGCACTCTGATTCAACGACAATGGCGCTCCAGCCGACGCGAGATCCTTCTTCTGTCCGACTTTAGGCGGATCAGAGTCCGAATCGTCGAACACTAGTGTCCGGACGGACTGGGAACACCGACGATCCATCGTTAACTCTCACTGCACAACACAGAAATGCACTAATATTACCCCCATTTAACACCCCGATTAAAACTAAAGAATCCACGGTCTATTTACATGACACCGTTAGAGTCAAGCGCGCGTAAACATTGAATACAATCAAGATATTCATAAACGATTCGCGACGGTAAATGCAAATATTTTTTATGCCATGATAAATAACGCGAGCAACACACGACTTCGCACAAGTCGAAAAATGACACTTTTGAAGGGGTTTGTCGGTATTGCCATTAAACAGAGTAATAGTCCCCAGTCTGAGAGTGTTGTCAACGCTATTTATTTATTTTTTTAATTTGGAAATGGGAAAATCTATCATCAGTTCAATATGACAAGGAATATTTGTGAAATTGAAAAAATACATATAAGTACTTATTTAGAGTATTATTTTATATACACTCTTTTTTTGATCTTCCTAAGTATTTTTATTGTGTTGTCATGACATTGCACAGTCCCTTTTTTATCTTAGCGTAACTGCAAATGTGGTCGGGTATTTTTTTTCGTTATTGATAGGCTCGCGTTTGACCACTACCTCACCTGATGGTAAGTGATGATGTGGCCGACGATGGAGCACGCTTGTCTAGAAGTAACCTATTCACTCTTGATTTAAGTTGTAGCTATCAGGAAACACAGACTCCGACAGGAAATTCCACTCCTTAGCTGTACGCATAATGAATGTGTTTCCAAAACGCTTTGTACGAATGGGTGTAGATATAGACGGATTGTCATTGCAGAGTTCGAACACACTTCAATAAGTTCGGTACGGTTCGGTAGTAATATCGGTACCAAAAAAGATGTAAGGGCTTGTCTTGACATAAATTGGTAATGCAAAAACAAAGCAGATTAACATTCACATGATTAGAGAGAACCTTACCCCCCACCCAAAGAAGCTAAAGGTTTTTAAAACTTAAACTTTTTAGTTTTTTTTACCCCCAGAGCTACACACATTTTTTGTAATTGTAAAAATTACCCTACTAGTGACCATTTGCTTTCTAGCTTGCATCGTTTTTTCTTATATCGTCATTGTTAAACAAAATTCAATATATATCGTACATACTTTTAATGCCTATGATTGTTTCCGTGAGTTATTAGGCAACTTCTGTTTATTCTCCATGAATAGTCAAAAGATTTTTTTTTTTCGAAAAGTTACAAGAGCGGAGGAAAAAGACTGACGGCTGAAAGATGGCTCTCTTTTCAGGCTAACCAGATGCTAATGAATATCGTATAATCTTGCATAGAGCCTGTATGACTGCCACAATTCAATAACTGGGTAACCAGCAACGCTACCCATCCTTGGCAAGACCAGTGTCAGATTTAAAGTCTTATCATTTCCCGTAACGACTGATAAAGACCTACAAAATATAAAACAATATTTTTTTCCCTTTACGTGAAACATATAGCATTGATAAAATAACATTGACTAAAAATAGATTAAGAGCATTGCATAATTATTGTAATCAATTAAATTCTATTAAAGAAAAAAATGCGTTTTTTTTTAATGGGGAGAAATTATTTTATGATATGGTAACTCTAAAATGGCGTTCCAGTTATTAACTTTTATTAATTTGATCATTTTTCTTCAATGAAAATCACAGCAAGTTAACTTGTGTTAAGTTACAGTAATGTTACTTGAACATAAGTTAGTTTGTTACAGGACGAGACGAAACTTGATACACCACACGGAATAATTTTATTTATATATGAATAAAACTAAACATAAAATATTAATTTAATATATACTTAAATATGTATACACTAAAAATAATAATATTATGTAAAACGTACAAACTCATTTAAAATAAAATTTATTACTATAATTATAGTTTTTAGTTGTGTATATAATAAGTTAATTGTTAATTATTATTTTGACACTATTTTGTGTGTTGTGATGATACATTTTAGTCCAGCTGTTAGTTATCGAAGAGTTTTAAATTATTTTACCTACAGTTTCTGCAATGCTTAAAAACCAATAAATCTAATGACTAAGAGAGACAAAAATTAAAAACTTTAATATTTTTTTACTGCTGGCAGTACAGTCACTAACAGGTGTAAAATCCTTCATCCTTTTATATTTTTAATTTGTGTTAGCGCCCTCTAGTAGTATTTTAGGAGATCTAGAAGAATATTGCTTGCCATATTAAAAAAATATATAAAAATGACAGTTCAATGTTGCCACGTTTTAATTGTTTAAAATCACATTAATTCATTTTCAAGGGTTTTTGTTTTATTTTTATCAGTATAATGGAAACAACAAAAAATACTTTAATCAATTTTAAAATTTTAGTCCTACAAAACCGAAGAAAATGTAAAAATTTTTTCACAGACGCTCTGCCATCTAGTGGTCAAAAGCGACAAAATAAAGTTGTTCCGTCAAAAGAAACGGAAAAACACGAGTGTGCGTCGCCTCGGTAGATATCAGTTGAATTATTCGGCTAAAATGCCCTGGCACGGGCATACGTAGTCGTCGGTCCGCCATTACGACGCAGCCGAAGACACGTTCGTCGTATTTAGTTAAATATTTTCGTTTATAAATGAGTAATAACGCTCATGAACTAAGTAATCGACTTCTGAATGCGTTGGATAACAATTACAATGTAAGTTTCAGAGTTTTGATGATCGTAAGTCCGATAAACTAGACGAGATACGAAACGGTCCACGAGCCCATGACACCCGATTCGATGTTGCGATTCGGCCACTCGCGAGGTTGTTTCGGGAGTGCCTTGTGCTGTGTTAAGATCACGAGATATGTTGATAACCGTCCAAACAATAAATCGGAATATAGTGCGGATCGCGGAGCGGAAACGGACCGTGTGGATACGTGAGCGTGCGAGTTAGAGGGGCCACTGACGTCGCCAGCCCGCCGCCCCGTCCCTCCGTCCCTAGTGCCAAAAATTTTGCAATGTGAAAGTATGGAATTGTGCCACGCGCGACCTTTCCCGTTTATCTTCTCCGTTGGTGTGACTAAGCGACTGGGCTGCTGCAAATATGTGTTTTTTTGTACTGATTGACCTTACGTGAGTACAAACGTAGTTATAGATGGTGTGGCGGCATCAGGCGCCCCGCGTGCCGTATGCTGTTCCTCATCACGCACTTAACTGTCTTTTAGTCTGTTTTTGAGGCCTTTTCTTATTTGCTGGTTGTGCAATAAGCAATTGGTCGGTATTGTAGCGATTACTGAGTACACTCGTGTTATTTTCCTGGCGTCGCGCTGTTGCTAAGGCCTGCTTGGCAGCAGGTGGAATTATGTTGATGCAAGTGACCAGTGTTATGATACTTGTTTAAGAACTTGGATGTTATCTTTGAAGTTGTTATCATTGCGGTGTGATTATTTTAATTCTGCTATCTAGTTATTTGTCAACTGTTTCTTTCCTGGTTTGGTTGAGAGTTGCTATGCTAATATCTGTTTTAATGATGGAATAAGTGAGGCTAATTCCTTTAAAATGTCCCGGTTGAACTGGTTACTGGTTATTGATACTTATATTGAATAGGAAAGTTCAGTTAAAGGTTGTATAATAGTTGCTACAATGTGATCCACCCAACTGCATTTCCATGATCATTAACCTCGTAAAGAATCTCCATAGACACTTAACAAGATGTGGAGAGTACAAACTAAGCAATTCAATTCCAAACACATGCAAAAAGTTTCACAAATACGGTTATGTAAAACTATCAGCTGATTCGTAAAATCATTATTGTTTCGCAGAAACAAATACTAACTTTTATGCTACTATTTAATTTCATATGTGAATTGGTTAATCATACTTTCCTTACAAAGCAACTTCATTAGTCTATACCCGTAGAGTCCATAGAATCTGAATGCCACATGGTCACAAGAAAATTCAATCGGAATCATCTTCTGTCTATTCTATTCACATCTCTCTTGGAGGTGGCATCCCATCTTACTCAATGGAGCTCTATACAAGTATTTCAATATGTAACAACAGCCTATCTGACCCCAATATTAAAATCATCATCATCATCATCTTCTTGCCTCTTTGCTATGGTATTTGGAGCACCTATACAAGAATATAACACACACAGCTACTGGAAGGTGGCCTAGATTTCATAGAAACCCTGGCATCATTTTACTTTATTCTATTTGAAACCCATCATCTTCCTGGCCTTGTCTCTTGTTATACGCTACCACTACCCTTTCTTTCATATCACTCGTCACACAATCCATCCATCTTTTTCATTGCCTTCCCTCTCTCTCCATTCCTGTTTTAGTAACTTGCGTTTCATCCCTCCTCTTCACATGACCTAAAACATTCATTGGAAATTATAAAGTATCAGCAAATTTTGATATGATCCAGTAAAATGGTCTTCAATATAAGTACCTACATAACCACTAAAGTCATTCCAGATATACAAATCGCTATCAAGTTTCTTAGAAATATGATACCCATACAAGTTGACAAATCAAATGAGGCAGCATTTACTACTAAGTTTCATTTGAAAGGAGTTTTGTTGAGTTAACAATATTGTATTCATACTTTATTATTACATACGGGACATGTTTAGGTTACTTTAAAACCATTTGAGTCAAAGAAAACTAAACATTTAGTGCCTGCTATACTTTTATAACATAACTTTGTTCTGTTTCATGCCTACTGTTACAATACGGCCAACGTAACTTGGCAAGACCAAACATAGGCTCTGCGCATCTATCTCTCTCTCTCTCACACATCTATCAACAGGAGCGTATGTTCACTATGTTACACAATTTTAAACCTGTTTTGAACAAAGTATACAGGACAAAATCTCACATTTTGAAAATCTTTCAATCATTATATTTGTTTCATGTTCAAAACCATTTTACAACTATGTATCTTCTTCTTTTAGAATTTATGTTTTTTTTTTATGGTGGGAAAAATCATCCAATGACCCCCGCTCTTGGGCGGATCGGGAGATAGTGTCCTCCATTTTGCCCTGTCACACTATCACTAATCAGTATGTCCTTTCAACAAATGCCTTGGCTAGGATCTGTGTATTATCTGATACTATGCCTATCCAGTAGTGCGTCCAAAAATAACCAGAGTTGAGTTGACCCTAGAGTCTAGAGTTAACCTAACTGACTCTAACTTTGAGCAGGGTAGGTTGGAGTAAGTTCGCATTCAAAATGCCAGGGTAGAGTAATTACCCAATGACTTCATTAGAGTTAACTCTAAACTTAAATTTGAACACAGCCCAGAAGTGTCTGAATTAAAACTGTTACTAAAGTTCTTCTGTCCCTGTAGTTTTTATCTTGTTTTTTCAATTCTTCTTCTTCCTGCCCCTACCCCATAAAAATGTGTTGCTCCAAACCCACATAAGGGGTTGGTGCATCACACTTTTCTCCTCCATTTTGTCCTGTCATTTGTCTTTTATATCATTCCTCACACAATCCATCCATCTTTGGCCTCTCTCTTTGATTATTATTGAAACTAAGTAAACTTCTTGAGACATCTGTATCTCATTTCATCAAATGCCTTGGCTAGGATCAATGTAATTTCAGATACATATGTTTGCTAGAATTCTCTGACAAAACTGTTAGAAAACTTCTTCAGCCCCTATCCAAAGTAGTTTTTATCTGTGTTTTCTATTAAACACTACTAATTCAAAAGTAGCCATAATGTACTTGAATATTTCAAGTATTTTGTAATGATATTTCACAACATTAGAAAATATTAACCTCTGTTGTCCAATCATAAAAACAAAATGTAGATTTGCTTTTAAGCCTCTGATTAATGAACTGCCTGCAAAATCCAATGTTTCAAGATCATCAATGGCCTTTACTTTCCTTCATTCTTTTTACTACTTTTGGCTGATTGCTATTGTAGTAATGCAATTTCTCATGTTGTGTTTCCAGCTCTGCATAAACTTTTCAAATGGTTGCTATTCATTAAACATTAAATCAAATGTTAGACCTTATAAAAGTTGTTGGATGAAATGATATACTATAACATCTCAATTGCCTATATAAAATTCTCTTAGACATCTTTGTCTGAAAGAGATATTGGACATCTTACCATGGCATGGTAATTTCAATGTTCTACTCTTCTATAGTATTTTGTTTCTAAAACTTTTACCTAATGGCAAGCCATTAGGTAAAAGTACATAATATCCATATATAATATCTCAATCATTCAAAACTACTCTTTAGGAATTAAAAATGGTGCTGTTCATTACTATAACACAAAACTAAGAAGTAACTTTTGATGTTTCACACTTTTCTATAAAAGTAGCTTTGTATAGGCGTAACTCACAGTATTTCTATTAACTTTTCCGTAAAACCATTAAATTACGTAGCTATATTTATTGTGATAAAATTATACAATTTGTAATCAACAAATTAAAATTTACTATTTGTAGAACTGTCAAACGGTACTTCTTAGATTTGCCGGGCTTAACTTGGCAACATATTATTCATTTAATGATAAGGTAAATGACCTCTTATATTAATAACTTACATTATGAATAATACCTTGCTTTTAGTTATGCATTAATACAGCATCTGAACAACTGTGAATGTCAATGATTTTGTAAAATCATTGACATTGAAAATTTATTCAAGTGCACTTGGTTTGCAATTTCAAATACCACTAGTGGCTATTTTTGTAGAAATGCTTTGTATACCTGCAGTTGGAGGTATTTTATTTATTTATTTACAATTTACATAAACAACATTACAGTCTAAACTAATGCGTTGTACAGAAATAAGAAATAAAAGAAGAGAGTAAAAAAAAAAGAAGAGAACATATACATTACCACTAATATATATTTACTTATGTTTCATCCGTCCTCTCACAAAATCTCAGACATTCACGACACGCATCTACCCATCTCCCAGCAAACAAATATGGACTCTTGTCTTCTTTTTGTGTCAATGGATTCAATTTTTCAAATTTTATAAACGACCTGCCTTTGTCTCATTTTATTTGGGGTCATATCACTAACTCCGTTTTCCTTCATAAACACTTCTCACACAATTCACCCATCTTTTCTTTGGTCTCCCTCTCCCAAAAACTTATCTTTTTATATGTAACTAGCTGACCCCGCAAACTTCGTACCGCTTAATAGTTACCTTTTATCTAAGCTGTCAACTCTACCTACTCTACCCTACTCTACCCTACTCTACCCTACTCTACCCTACTCTACCCTACTCTACCCTACTCTACCCTACTCTACCCTACTCTACCCTACTCTACCCTACTCTACCCTACTCTACCCTACTCTACCCTACTCTACCCTACTCTACCCTACTCTACCCTACTCTACCCTACCCTACCCTACTCTACCCTACTCTACCCTACTCTACCCTACCCTACTCTACCCTTCTGTACCCTACCCTACTCTACTCTACTCTACCCTACTCTACCCTACTATACCCTACTCTACCCTACCCTACTCTACCCTACTCTACCCTACTCTACCCTACTCTACCCTACTCTACCCTACCCTACTCTACTCTAATCTACCCTAAAAAAAAAAAAAAAAAAAAAAAAAAAAAGTATCCTATGTCCGTCTCCTGGTTTTAAGCTACCTCCCCACCAATTTTCAGCCAAATCGGTTCAGCCGTTCTTGAGTTATAAGTGGTGTAACTAACACGACTTTCTTTTATATATATATATATAGATTCTTCTTTAAGTGTGTTTATCACCTAACTGCTTCTAAATGGCTTGACCGATTTGGATGAAATTTTGTGTGTATATTTGACTAGGTTCCTGAATATGTAGTTTGAAAACGAGAACTGGACACAGTAGGTCATGCTGCGATCAGTTGCCAATTATTATTTTTTTCTGTTGAAAAGCCTGTTTTCAGTCAGGATAACAACTGTGGGAGTCAGCTAGTTCTTTTATAAATTGTGATTATGTACATCCCCATAAATAAATACATTCACTGCTAGACTTAAGTTTCATGGAAGCAACATGCATTAATTCTACCTACCACATTTAATAATAGATACAGTACACAATGAATAGATTGACTTCTTATTCTTTATGTAAAAAAATCTTGGAATTCTACTTATCCCATAAAAATACTTGAATAACTCCATATCAGAGTTGAACAAGGAAATCGTATTCATTGGAATACAATTACTGCTTAGTTTGTGATTTCCTCTGTATGTCAGATATATTATGTCACTTAATTATATATGTGAGGTATGTTGTTTTGAACTGTTTATTATTATTAGCTAGCCTAGTCCCACTGCTGGGGAATGGCCTCAAATTTTCCAATGATCATGGTTACTTGCTTTCTCCTTTCAATTCTCTAGGAAGCCATCCAAGTCGTCCCGCCATCTCCTATGTGGGTGGCCACGGCCCCGTGTCGCTGTGTCCGGGCATCAATCCTGCGCTTTACGGGCCCACATCTCTTTAGACATGCGGCTGACATGTCCTTCTTCTTCTTCTTCGTGTGTCGATGCTCTCAAACTATACTTCTTTTGACCAATATTTGGCAACCTGCACAGTTCTATTGGCTTCGTATAGATCCTGAAAACTGCAGGTCGTTACGCAGGATGGGCAGCATAGCAGGTGGCGCATGCTTTGTCGAGAGGCTCCACACTGGCGCAGTTGCTAGTGACTAGTCCGTTATTTAGACATGTCCTGCCCAGTCTCATTTTAGTTGGGCAGCCTTTTGAGCCTTATTTCGGACATGGTCTGTTAATTTAACACCTATTGTATTGCTGTTTGCATCTATAGCAAACTTTTTTTATGGCAGTTGAGCCAGTTTCGATTTATCTGTCAATGTCACCGTTGGGTGTCTTGTTATCCTGATATGCTCAATTCCAATATCTATGTTATGATCATCATCATTTCAGCTAAAAGACATCCATTGTTGTAAATCGACCTCCCCCCTAAGTGTCTCCATATTGACCGGTCCTATGCGTCTCTGTGTAATGTGACATGCTAATTAGACCTTTGCTCATTATCTCAAACTAGTTTTTGCCCGCGGCTTTGCCCGCATACATAAAATATAGCCTATGTCACTTAGGAATAAAACAGCTTTCTATCAGTGAAAAAATTTAAGCAGTCAGACCAGTACTTCCAGAGAATACCTCCTAAACTAAAGGGCCTATTACACTACGCGTTATTCAGACCGTTTTAGTCTATGGTTCGACGTATCTAGTCTATGATTTGACGTATCGCGTAGTGTAATATGGGTCAGGGGAAGAAAATAAGAGTCTGATTATCGCACGCGTTTTTCAGCGTAGTGTAATAGGCCCTTAATAACAAAAAAACAAACTCCTCTTTATAATATTAGTGTAGATTTATTTGTTGTGCACACACAGTGTTGCCTTTTTTAAAAAGGTTGATTGGTAGAGAATGACTTGTGGCATTAATCATCATCCTTTTTTTAATGTTCCCACTGCTGGGACTAAGGCCTCCTCTCTAAGAGAGGGAATGGGCCGTAATCCACCACGTTTAATCCTCCATCATGTTGCATTAAGTGCGCCTATGTACCACTACTGTACATGAAGTTTAAATAAATACATAACAGTCAAATCCAAGCCCATCAATATATAATAAGGCCTATGGTCTGTAAACTACACAGAAACTCAATCTAAAATGGCTTAGCAACTAATTAGAGAAAGCTAGATAGAATCGTCACATCACTGTTCCACTTAATTTGTTTTTTATTTATTGGATCTTGATTCTTTATCTACAAAGAAGAATGATGTTTAGTTTTATTTATAATTTACTTGCTGACCCCCGCGGTTTCACTTGCGTTTTTGGCTCCGCGGCTTTGGTTGTAACGTGTTGTAATATAACCTATTATACAGGTATCGGCACGAATGTTGAGCGCTCGGCGTCAGAGTGGAGATCGCTTTGCGCATTCCATACATTGGCGAGCCAATCGTCGTCGTTGTTAGATACATGCAACAAGCACAGGGATCGAATCACCAGTGACGTTTACGCCGCGATGGCGCGGCGAGCCAATCACTGACACTCTCCGCCCCCGCGCCTTTCTTCGTACTAAAGAGACCGAATGTTTTACTTCTGCGCAACTTGAAGCTAGCGCTCAAGATCCGTGCCGATATCTATACCTAGTCTACTTCGACAAATGGGTTAGCCAATACTAAAATAATGTTTCAATTCGAACCAGTAGTTCCCGAGATTAGCACATTCAAACAAACTAACTTTTTTATTTTTTAACATTCTTTCAGAATCCTTGAATCTTGTTTTTTTTTTCTTAATATATGTTTTTATTTTCACATCATTATGTAAAGCTTCACTGCCATATCGGATTTAATTTTTGAATTCCTCTCCATAAATTACCATTTGATATAAAAATTTTAAGCCCTAAAATAGTATAGTATATATTAAATCATTTAAGGTGCTTCACTCTTTCGTACCTCCTTTGACTCCTTTATTTATTTATTTATAAAAACTAATGCTTGACTGCGATACCACCTGATTGTAGGCAGTGCAATCAATCAATTACTAATATTTTTGGATTAATTTACATTTACTTTAATTTGTTATTAATTTTACTTTTAGACAGTTACAGTGTTTTAAATCCTCTATGTTGATTTTTTTTTACATTCTCAAAATTTATACGCTTTTTAAAGTGCGTATCCACTGCCTTGAACTGAATTTGGATTTCTAAATCTAGAAACATCAACAAAAAATTATAGGAGCATTCTCGACCCTACAAAACAGTTCAAACGAAGTCATTTAAGAAATGCCCTTTTCATTGATTTATTGTTAAACCAAGCAATGTGTAGAATTTCCAATTCTGCCTTGACCCAGAAATCGATTTTCTTTTATAGACTGTAACTTGAAACATTGTTTTAACAATTTTTGCTAAAAACAGGTGATTTGTTTTACAAGTGTAATGTAGTATTTATATTTTGTTTTATGGTAGTATACTTTAAAAATATAATAACCACGAAAACCCTTTAAAATGCTATACTGCATTTACCGCGAGTTCGCTCCCCTCATCTTTGCATTTTCGATATAAAATTACGTCACATTGTATTCTCCTAATCAGTTCATTACATCCAGGGATCCACTTTTACAAGCAATGACCTTGTTATCCATAGTTCTTTAATTGAAATGTATTATATTATGAAATTAACTTTAAACTTCACCTCATAAAATAATCTTGTAGGTATAATTCAATAATTATAACGAAAATTTTAATTACCTAAGAATCTAAGTCACATAGAACGCGGTACGCGAGTCGCAATCATAGGAAATGGCCGATAGTTATTTTTTTCTGCCTCTGATTGCGGAACATCGTAAAATCGTGAAAGCAAGAAATACCATAAACTGAACTAAAAAAAATAACAGTGCCTTTTTACCGGAATTTTATACATTGTATGTAATTTTCATGTTTATTTTTCTTTGTTTTATGACCCCATCGGATTGGATCGACGAGTGTTTACGTGTTCTTTTCACCAGGGTCGTGTTCGCGACTGGGTACTCCTTCTCGTTTAGCTCTTTTTAATCCTCATAGGTGACAGAAGAGCTTTTTTTTCCGATGTGAAAAATCATACTATGACAACCCCCGCTCTTGGGCGGAGCGGGAGATAGTGTCAGACTCTTACTGACTAAAAAACCCATCCCGTACCTTCAAGCCTTCATACCGGGGCTCGAGCGCCCTTTCGGATAACCTTGGCCCCAGTAGGCTTCGGCCCGGCAGCGCCCTGCTGTTGCTGACAACTCCTTGAGGCGCGTGGGAACAGTGCGCGCCGTCGACGACTTGAGCTTAGTCCGGACAGTTATCAGACGGCCGGTCAGCGAGCTACCCATTGCTTACTGTCCGCAAGCCCGCGCCTACGGTGGCCGGAAATCGGGATCAGTATCCCGGGGTGACAGAAGAGCTGACGAGACAGAGTATTTGGTCGTGGATGTGCGACTCTAGCGTAATAAACGCGAGACTGTTTGTCGAAACACCCGACGTAGGCGTTCAAAAACTGTATTTACCCATATTTGTTGGCAAAACGCTGAAGAAAACTGCCATGTTCTAGAACCAACAATTTAACGGCATTCATAGAGCTTTGACAGTCGTTACAGGGCTGCGTTCAAAAATAATCAGAGTCGAGTAGACTTACAACCCAGGGTCGTTCTTTTTTAACTCGAGTAACTCCTATAGTAAACCCAACTAACTCAACTTTGAGCAGGGTAGGTTGAAGTAAGCGGCAATATGCTTGACATTGACAGTTGAACTCCA
This sequence comes from Mythimna albipuncta, assembly GCA_929112965.1. NCBI lineage: Eukaryota > Metazoa > Arthropoda > Insecta > Lepidoptera > Noctuidae > Mythimna > Mythimna albipuncta. The sequence continues at coordinate 13,570,487 of OV815983.1, read as the reverse complement.
TTTGCGTTCAAAAATGCCAGGGTAATTACCCAATGACGTCATTAGAGTTAACTCTAAACTCAAATTTTAACGCAGGGCTGGTAGTCAGACGCCAGAAAGTCTGATCATCAGTCTATCCAAGGGGTACAGTGTTGCCCAGTTACTAGGTTGCGGAAGTCTGATAGGCAGTCGCTTCATATAAAATAGGTATTCAGCCGCATCCAGTTAGCCTGGAAGCCGACCCCAAGCTAGAGATGATGTTGTAGCATTCACTGACCCGTCCTGGAACCGCCTGGTGGTATACCAACGACTCATTTCTTATCTCGGAGACGAGGCCTGTGTTCCAACCGTGGGGACTTAACACATTACAGTATCTATTTTTCCAAAATGCACAGTACATACATCAAATTATTTCCTCATTCAATCTATGGGGATAAATAAAATTAACTCTTTGTGTGTTGTTTGGACTTACATTAGATCTGTTTTATTATCCTAATTATTAAAAAATAAACAAAATTTTCCCCTAAATACTGATAACACACTATCTAGTGTCAGTTAATTAGCGTTGTTTATTGTTAACTAAAAAAGTAGAATTTTCCGTCCCTTTTAGTTCTATAAGCACAACAATAGCAATTTTTCATTTTCAATGTCTAAGGATCATTCATAATGTGATGAAGTGGCGTTCTGAATTGTCTGCCTAGCGCCATGGCAAAAAAACGCGAGTTAATGTTTCTATGAAATTATTACAGGCTTGCGGACGGCGAGCAATGGGTAGCTCGCCGTCCGACCGTCCGGTAACCGTCCGGACCAAGCCAAAGTCGTAGACAGCGTGTAATATTCCACGCACGGTCAGCAAACCGTAGGGGCCCAGCAGGGTCGAAGCCTACTAGGGACCATGGGTTCGCTTCTGAAAGGAAAACCCGGCCCTTGTATGAAAGGCAAAGAATGAACAGGAGTGAGTTTTTAGTCAGTAAAAGTCTGACACACGCTCCGTCCAAGAGCCGTTGAGAGAGAGTCATTGATGATTGAATGATTTTCCCATTAAAAAAATAATTATTATAACTTTGTAATAACAAAAGTCTGTTGAAGTCCTTCCTTGGGTGCTATTCTCTAAGAAAACGCAGCGCTGGCACAGCGACGAGTCGTTAGAGCAGTATATTGAATTAACAACCTAATGCCCCTTTACATTGGATTGTTAATTCAATGTATTGCGCTCACGACTCTTCGCTGTGCCAGCGCTGCGCTTTCTTAGAGAATAGCACCCCTGGGCCAGTAGCGAACGATTACAGGCCGAAACTGATGATCAATCTCCGTAACCAGTTAAACCTTTTTACAGAATCCTGCATCAGACCTTACTTTATCTTAGCTTTCAATGGCTAATACACGGTTTTTTATCAGTCCCATTAAGCAGATCGAGTGGTAGATAAAGATTGGACTGTTTACCCATTAACATGTCTGAAAAACTATAAACGTGGCAACTGGGCTCAAAAACTTTGAGGGAAAAACCATTGATTTGAGAAGAAGTAAATCATGTCTGAAGTCATGAAAGTTTTTACTGGTGATAGATAAATGTAAAATTGTTCTTAATAAAAGCTGCGATCGTTCTTGTCAATCTTCTCTTAGCTCTTTCTATAATTAGGTACAATTGCCGAAACGGATCTTGACCGCTCGGCGTCAGAGTGGGGATCGCTTTGCGCATTCCATACATTGGCGAGCCAATCGTCTTCGGGAATCGTCTAGGGAACGAATCAGGAGTGATGTCTATCACGCGATGGCGCGGCGAGCTAATCACTGATACTCCCCGCCCCCGCGTCTCACTTCGCACCACTAAAGAGACCGATATTTGACTTCTGCACAACTTGAAACCAGCGCTCAAGTTTCGTGACGACAATTGTATTATTCGCACCGGTATCAGGTTCGCAGTTTTTCTCGAAACAGATACCACATGATGAATAGTGCTTTTGGTCCTTGCCTAGCTCTTCTTAGCTTCATTTTCTGCTATTGTCAATAGGATACTTGAAATTCTCCGAGGAGTTATGCCATCTGGACTGTTCTATGGTTTGCTTCGTTTGAATCCTGAAGACTGCAGGTGGTTGTGCGTCTTCTGATGTAGTATGACGTGCAATCTGTCGGAGATATAAGGATTTTACATACGCTTTCCAATCTGTAAATTGTGCAAAGTTAAAGATGAACTGCAGTAGTGTATTAGGGTTAAATAAGGTGGTTCTTTGTCTCATAAGGTGGGATCGATTCTCAGGTCGGGCAAATATTGGGTTTTTTCACTTTGTAGCAGCCCGGATTTTGGACATCCCCGTGGCTCGGAAAGCACGTAAAACTTTGGTCTTGCGCCTGATATCTCTCCGGTCGTGACGGATTGCCATCCTGTCAGAAATTGTGAGTAAAGGAACAGAGTGTGGCACCTTCTTGTGCATTATAATATCTCCAACGAACCTGGCTAATCTCTGTTAATATCGGGATATTACTGGGAGTTCGGTTCATTTCAAAATAGAGAAATAAGAACGTCGAAAAAAAAACTATCGTGGCTAATCGCGAGTTTTACCATACGCAAAAATATATGTTATTCTTGGATAGAATCTAAATATCGGCTAATTTTGTAATATAGAAAGAAAATCACGAAGAGGCCTCTAAAAATTACTTTTATCGATTTAAAACCGAACTAACATACATTTAATCATTCTGATTATTTGTCAGATTATTCTACGAGCAACGGTTTATCGTTATAGTGTTTTAATTTTATAATCAAATCTGTAGATTTTTAGCAAATCCAGCCCAAGAATATTCGCGTTTAAGATTCTGTAGACTTAAGAATCCTTTAGTACTGATCTTCCAGCCTTCTAAAAATCAGTTGCATCTTCAAGAAACATTAAACATACTACACGTAATACTTGGAATCCAAATAAGTTAAACTTATCGGCCTAACGTGTACGGAAAAGTATCGATTCACGTAGATTAGGTCATCTATAATGAAACTAGAGTATTCGTACTGAAAATACATTCTGTCGGTTAAAACCGTGGCCGCAGTTAAAACCGGACAAGTTAAAATGTCAGTTTGCGAGACCCTTACAGTTAACCCTGTACTAAAATTGGTGACCTATTGACGAAAATATGTGCCTAGATGCCAAGTATGGCTATTATACTTCGATCTAATCGTGTTCACGTGAAGAAAAGAAGGAAATAACAGTACCATATGCCACCTGGGGCCATAGGTTCGCTCCGGGGCCATAGATTCGCTTTCGGAAGGCAAAGCCCCTTTCTTTGCAGTGGGTTTTAGTCAGTAGAAGTCTGCCAAGCCGTCTCGCTTCGTTTAGAGCGGGAGATGGGATTGGATGATTTCACACCAAAGAAAAACATGGCACATAATTTCTGACAAATAGCTTCTACTACACTGGGTGAAGCAAAGGGGGTGTTAGTTATTGCCCTTTGCGTTCCAACCCCTGATCTAGCAGAACTAGAGCACCTGAAGATGGGCGAATAATTGAATGTCATTTATACCGCCTAAACCGAAGGACTGGAACAATTTGCCTGCTGCGGTCTTCCCATCCGATTATAATTTGGGTCTCTTCAAGGCTTAATAAAAAGTGCGCCTCACCATCAACGATTGCATCACTGCTTACCATCAGGTGGAATCGCAGTCAAGCACTAGTTTATATCAGATTTTAAACTCATTACATTACCTGGCAACAGCGACCGCTGATCTTAGCAGTCATAAAGGGTTTTTCAATGCAAACCTTCAACGACTTTCGAACAATTTTGCAGCTCTATCAGAGACGGTCAAACTTCATTGCGGAATCCTAAGGGCGCTTTCAATTTATGCGTCTTTTGAAAGCCTGCTGCGGTGTCGATGCGGTGCGTTAGTTGTATTGCGTATGGACAATCGTATTTTTCATATAAAGCGCGCGGTGCGGAAACCGTGCGGCGAACGATCGGATGTGGGCCCTCCCCACAACTTCGCACCTAAAGGGGCGTCGCACAAGCAAGGGCTCTTTAAGAACGAGGATACTTTTATAATTGATAGGCTCGCGTTTTAAGTTAAACGTTACAGTTATTGGCCCCTATACAGTTTTTGGCCTTTGCAACTTTGGCCTAAAATAACCAATTAGTGTCTAAACAGACGGACCGCAATCCAATTGCAAATTGCAGTTTAAGTGCAGTCCGATTACAGTCGTGTGAACTGCACACCGACTGCATCCGAACTGCACCATGCGCGGGAGGGCGGAGCGTGCGGCCGGGTGGATATGATGCAGTTCGGACCGCGCGTTTGGTTTGCAGTCGTGTCAACTGCATTCAAATTGCACTTAAACTGCAATTTGCAGTTGAAATGCAGTCCGTCTGTTAAGACCCTTAATTTCGTTTTCGACTATATGAAAGAAAAAGGTCTCGTTAATGTACCTACGCTCATGGTCTAACGCTACGCCTCTGGACCTAGACCATGACGTTTAAAGTAAGATTGTTTTGGTCTTGTGTCATTGTGGGTAAGAGACAGAGCTATATAGGTTGTCTAGCGCCATCTCTTACCCACACTGAAACAAGATTAAAACAATCCTACTTTTAAATTAAGATTCGTACGTCATGGTAACCTCGCTGATCTTCCATAAAGGTTAGGCAGGGATATTCATGTTTTACTGCTGAAATTTTCTCTGCAGGTCATTGAACTCGCTCAGTTGACGTTTTCTTAAAGAAATTAATTTCGTACGTGCGTAAATTAATGCGAGTTATAAAAAAATGTATGGGATGAACAAGTCCTACCGAAGTAGCACGATGTCAATCAATTTCGAAGTTATCAGGGATATTCATGTACCACTGAAACTTTCTAATGATGTATTGTTAATATTTTCAGGTTGTCGACATGCATACTGTTAACGAAATTATTTCCGTATTGGAGAGAATCAATATCACAAAAGAGCTGTTGGAGGTGAGTCTGACTACCCTTGCTTACGGCCCGTTCACGACCTTGGCGGTGAGCAGTAACTAAGCGCGGGGCGGCGAGCGGTAAGAACAAAAGTGTGAGAATAGAATAGAAAAAAAAATGTTTGAAGCAAGCCACGAGACGCTGTTGATAGCCCCGCTCGCCGCGCCACTCGCCTCTAAGAGCGAACTCGTGAACAGGCCGTTAGCTTTTTGCTCGCAGCTTTGCTGTTGTCACCTATTTTTATAAAACTGTGTTTATTACTGGATTAAAAAAAATATAAAAAAATTCTGGTGAAAAATGACGAGTAGAGTCGACCCTAAATGAAATGTGAGAGGCCCTACCACAAGCTTTATTGCGATCCATTTTACGACCTAAACTACCTATCTATTTTGTGGCTATAGGTACCGGCACGAATCATGAGTGCTCGGCGTCAGAGTGGGGATCGCTTTGCGCATTCCATATATTGGCAGCAAGAGCAGGGAACGAATCACAAGTGACGCGATGACGCGGCGACCCAATCACTGACATTCCTCGTCCCCGCGTCTCACTTGGCACCACTATAGAGACCCGATATTTTACTTCTGCGCACCTTGAAACCAGCGCTCAAGATCCGTGCCGATATCTATATAAAGGGCGTAAGGGACAGCCCTCCGCAGTCCTCCGCTCCTAAACATTAAGGGCTTGCTCAGTAGACAAAACTGGACAAACTTCCACAAATTTTTTTTTCCAGGAAACGAAAAAATAAAAATCTGCCTCACCATACGAAATTAGAAACTTGATTGGACAGTTTGTATGGAGGCCGATTTCTTTTTTCGTTTCCTGGAAAAAAAGCGTTGTAGAAGGTTGTTCAGGTTCGTCTACTGAGCAAGCCCTTACAGTTTGTGGAGGGCTGTCCCTTATACCCTGTATAGAATGTATTGCTGCGTCCCTCTTTCTTGCTCAGGTTATTTTTTGGCCACGAGTTAACTTCTGAAAGGGTAACCCAGGGTCCTGAAATGCAAAGTAAAGAAGGAACATAGGTGTGGGTTTTAGTCAGTAAAAGTCTGACACCCCTATCTTTCTCGCCCTCCCGCTCTGCCCTAGAGCAGGAAAAGTCATTGGATAATTTAACCTTAAAAAAAAGTTACTAGTACATGGGTAATCTTTAAAGATAAATGATATTTATTTTGCAAAAATAGGTTTAAAAAAACACTTTTACACATCAATTTTTTTTTTGATCACTTTAAACTCGATGAGACCGGGAAGGCAAGTCATGTTCCTGGAAAACAAAGAGCTACTGAAGAACACGGGTGTGGTTTTAATTAATAAAAATTTGTCACGGCCTCCCGCTCCACTCTAGAACGAGAGGACTGATTGGATGATTTCCCACCTCAAAAAAAAGTGTTACTAGTTATATCAGTTGCAAGAATATTATCTATACTAGTGGTTTAGGGAAAATAGAATCATTAAATAATTACTGTGTTGTAGGGTAGTTGATAAGATGATTAAACAAAGGCATATCGTTAGTAATGATACGTATATATTTTGTGGTAATGACCTGAATGCTTAATGTGCTATTTATTATGAACTGGCGTGCCCGCGACTTCGTTCGCGTGGACTTTGAATTTATTTTTTCTAAAATAAAAGTAGCCTATGTTACTCCTTATTATATCAGCTACCCGCCAAAAAAAGTCCCGTCAAAATCGGTCCAGCCATTTCAGAGCAGCCAACAAAAAAAAAACGGCCTCTCCATACAAACTATCCAATCAAGTTTAGATATAATTTGGTATGGTGAGGCGGATTTTTTTTTTTCGTTTCCTGAAAAAAGTGTTGTGGAAGGTTGTTCAGATTCGTCTACTGAGCAAGCCCTTAAAGTTTGTGGAGGGCTGTCCTTTACACCTTGTATGTGTGATAGAAAAGGTGTCATTTTTTGTTTTATTTGTTTGATTAGACTAATACGTCCAAGAAAGCCTCAGTGGCAGCATAATTAAACTTTGCATAAAAATACAATGTGTTTCCTCTCCGCATTCCAGACCACCCGACTGGGTAAACACGTGAACGAGCTACGACGGAAGACGACGGACCCGAGCCTCGCGCGCCGTGCCAAGGTGCTGGTGAAGCGATGGCGGGACCTCGTCATACCCTCCGTAGCGTCGCCCGGCCACACAGGTACCTTCACACACTGTCCTCGACTACGCCTTTGCCATAGGAACCTGGAGTAATAGTATGAGATCCGTAGAAGAAATCTATTCCCTCATCTGCTATGCGTTTATTAAGACATTCCGAATAGATTGCCTAGCTAAATCTGGTTAAGGCGTATAGTCCCTTGAACCATCTGGCCGAAATTATGTGAACGCAACTCTCGCACTCGCCTAGGCGGCAGTACGCAAATCTGTGCATTTATTTGCGGCCAGCAGCGCCCGGAAAGCGCTTTAAATCCATTTTCTCTGCGAGATATAGATTGATTTACATATGCAATGTTCATTTTGAAGAATATTTTAAGCCGTGTCGAAGGAAAAGTGGCGAAATTGCTAAATTTTTTTTTTTGACAAAAGTATTAATTGCACGAAAAAATCAAATGTTGATATTATTGTTCATGAATCTATAATAAACATATATTTTTTTCAAACCAGTTGACCTAGCCGTTACGGAGGAGTAGGCCTCAGAAAATCACTGTTTTATGGCACTTTTCGGGCGCTTGGCCCTTAAACAATAATATTTGTCTGAGATCGCGAACATTTTGGTATTTTTGGATTTATCAAAGTACTACCAAATTGCGTTATCGTTACTAGTAGCTTCTATTAGACTAAAAAACACTAATAAACATAAAGATTAAATATCAGGTGAGGGTAAATTATGGTCTCTTTAGGTGAGGCAACCTATAGTTTTTCAGTTCCTTGGGGCACACTCTTTCAGCTGATACTCGACTTTCCCAAATAATAAATGAGGGGTAATTGATATCAAAAATGTAACAACAAATTTTATTTTTTAACATCATTGGCACCATATTTAGTTAGGCAACCTATGCGCAATGTCTTAATGATCGCATAATCTAGCACAGGGTTTTTCAACCTTATTCATACCACGGTCCTTTTAGTATGAAGAAATATATTGCGACCCCCCTACCCGTTGCTTTTTTTGTAACTAATATTAAATCCAATACATTTACTTATTTTCACAGTTACGGTTCGGATAAATACATAATTAATAAAAAAAAAAAATACATTTTTCTTATTAATCTTTATAAATGTTATTGTTTCTTTTTTACTGCTGTAGCTTTCCCAACCTTTAGCAACTCCACTATAAAAGCTTCGCGACCCCCTGGAGAGTCTTTCGACCCACAGGTTGAAAAACCCTGATCTAGCATATAATATAATTATCATAATCATATAAAATTGAGGGAAGAGATTTGTTCTATCAGATCTTAGATCATAAGCCCTTGGTTTATTTAAATGCTAGTTTTTAAGGTAGACTAGACTGCAAGCTACGAACATTAATTGAGTATCCATTATTTGACTGGCCTGTTGGTCTAGTGGTTAGTGACCCTGACTGCTATGCCGGAGGTCGTGGGTTCGATTCCCACCCAGGACAAATGTTTGTGTGATGAGCATGATCATTTGTTCTGTGTCTGGGTGTGATTTATCTATATTATGTATGTATTTAGAAATATATATGTATGTTTATCAGTTGTCTAGTACTCATAACACAAGCTCTGCTTAGCTTGGGACTAGATAGCGTTGTGATAGATTGATATAATTCCACAACTATCAAGTTGTGGAATTATATCAATAAACGACAATCTGTTCTTTTGGGAAGTTGTATAGTGGAAATACTCAAAAACGCCATCTACCACCACCATCTAGAACTGACACACACCCCATAGCTCTCTAACACAAAAGCATGGCGCAACCAATTTCTACACAGTCGTGATCGAACAATTCGATCGCAATTACTGACTAGTACCAATGCCACTTATGAAACACTAACTCTGACTCACCGTACACTTATGTAATTTTGTAGTTTTTTTGTCAAAACAAACCATGGTTGTTTGGTAATAGAAAATAGATAAATAAGAGTTTTGAGTTGAATGTTGGATTAACCAATTTGTTTGTGAAACTTGTTAGTTTTAAATTGATTTGTAGGATTTTATGGGTCAGTCTCAACGACCTTACAGCCACTAGGCGTCTCATGCTTGAACAACCGCATCAAAACAATTTTGTCTACTAGCCGAGGTACAGGGAGCGGGGTACTGCGTTCTGATTGGTACGGGTTGTGTGGTACTGCGTTATGATTGAAACGGGTTGTGTGGTACTGCGTTCTGAATGGTACGGGTTGCGTGGTACTGTGTTCTAATTTGTCGAGTCATCAGATATATGTCATATGTGTTGACAGATATGCGTCGCCTGTTATAAGACGTCTAGTGGCTGTGTGTGCGTTGGTCAGTCTAAACTCTTTGAATGCCGTAATTAGAGACACAATAGAAAGACAATTGCTTATGTCGAACTGTGTAACATAAGACATTCAAAAGGTTAAAAATATTAAGAAGCCTAATCTAGAGATAAGGTATAGGTTTGAAGTAGAGGAACAGAACCAAACTTCATTTGAAATTTTGGCGTATATGTTCAAAGTAACAGACCCCAGTCACACGCACGAATCACTCAACACAATGTTGTTTGCTCACTTTTGTTTTTGGAACATCAACATTGTTCTAAAAAAATAATTATATAGAAACTGCTGATGTAATCACCATCCAGACATCCCCATACCTTATGTCATGAAAAATTAGCAAACCAAAGAAACCCCCACCCCCCTGAAACCGTCGTTGAATGATGAAATTGAAGCTTACCATTATAGGAAATCCACACAACAACACTCACCTTCCTCATCCTCATCATTATTTCATTTCATCAGACTGGCCTGTTGGTCTAGTGGTTAGCGGCCCTGACTGCTATGCCGCGGGTCGTGGGTTCGATTCCCACCCAGGCCAAATGTTTATGTGATGAGCATGATCATTTGTTCTTTGTCTGGGTGCAATTTATCTATAATATGGATGTATTTAGAAATATATAAGTATGTTTATCAGTTATCTAGTACCCATAACACAAGCTATGCTTAGCTTGGCACTAGACGGCGTTGTGTGATTATTTATTTTTATTATTATTACTTAGCCCACACTGTCCCACTGCTGGGCAAAGGCCTCCCTCCACTCCTTCCAACGATCACGGTTCCTCGCTTTCTCATTCCAGTTCTTAAGGAAGCCATCCAGGTCATCCCGCCATCTCCTTCGTGGTCTGCCTCGGCCCCGCATTGCTGTGTCTGGGCACTAATCCAGCGTTTTACGCGCCCACAGCTCGTTAGACATGCGACAGACATGTCCTGCCCAGTCCCATTTAAGTTGGGCAGCCTTTTGAGCCACATCAACGATTTGCGTTTTGGAGCGTAGTGTTGTGTTTCGAACATGATCTGTTAGTTTAACACCTAGTATGCTACGCTCCATTGCACGCTGGCAAACCTTGAGTTTGGACTTTTGGATGTTAGTCAAAGACCAAGTCTGTGCACGTTGTGTGATAGTTGTGGAATATTATTATTATTATCATTTCAGCCGAAACACGTCGACTATTGTACATAAGCCTCTCCCAAGTGTTACATGTTGTTTGTTCATAATGACCGGTCCTGTGCATCTCATATATCGGATTCACGCGACGCTCACTAGGTTATCGATCTACCTCGAGGAAGGCCTTCCAACGCTGTCTTCCGACCCTCACTGTTACCACACCTAAATAACACAGTCTACCTTCATCCCCAGGTTCAAATAGGTCATCGGCGGAGAGGACGACGGTGCGGGCGCGACTCGGCGGCACTCCTCTGACATCGCCGGCGCTCTCCAGGGTACGTGTTCATGAATTCTATACGACTGGGCAACTCTTACAATATAACCTCGTCGATTGATCAAAGAAATACAATGGTAGAAGTTTATTTCGATGAATAAAAGCGCAAAATAAATGTTAGTAATGCAAATTAGGTGGGCAAACAAACAGGTCTTGTAAAGTTAGAGGGGATTCAAAGACATAAGGGAAATAATGGGTCTACCACACGCACAAACTTACCACAGTTTTACAACGTGCGTGTGGTCGGTATTACACAGTTTTACACGTATGTTTTTATTTATTTAGTATATGGAGGACTTACAGATAATAAAGACAAAAAAAAGGAATCCATAATTACTAGAAAGCCAATCACAAGTCCTCACGTGTAGACATAGTAAACATTAAATATGGTGTGAGCACAAAAACAAAAAGCTGCGCTTCTTAGTTAATTAGGATACAGCAAGAATATAACAATATATAAAAGGTGTAGGGGACTGCCCTACACAAATTTTAAGGGCATGCTCAGTAGATGAAACTGAACAACCTTCCACAAAATTTTTTTCAGGAAACGAAAAGACAAATCAGCCTCACCAAATGATAAACTTGATTGCACAATTTATTTGACGAACCCGATTCCTGAAATATATATATATATATATATATACACGTTGCTATAACAGTATAAATACAATATTATTTTTGGTCTATGCGAAACCTGACTATAGTTGTCTAGAATCAGTAACTGAATTGATTCCAATATTTTTCTACACTATGTTATATTTTTTCCCAAAATTATTTAAAAAAGCTTACAAGTTGGGCACCACCAACAATCAAGTACAAAACAGGACTTGGCAGGTCATAGAGGGCGCCAGCGCACAGCTGGGTGCGGAAGCAAAACAACAAACAACAAGTTGGGTGAACCCCTCGGGTGACCCGGTGACCATGTATTTATGTCGCCAACCAGGTACCATAACTGCCGTAGGCGCGGGGTTGCGGACAGTGAGCAATGGGTAGCTCGCTGTCTGGCCGTCCGGTAACTCCGGGCCAAGACCAAGTCGTCGACGGCGCGCACTGTTCCCGCGCGCCTCAAGGAGTTGTCAGCAACAGCAGGGTCCCAGCTGGGTCCAAGCCTACTGGGGCCAGGGTTATCCGAAAGGGAACTCGAGCCCCGGTATGAAGGCTAGAAGGAACGGGGTGGGCTTTTAGTCATTAAGAGTCTGACACTATCTCCCGCTCCGCCCAAGAAGGGGGTTGTCATTGGATGATTTTTACCACCATAAAAAATAAATAAAAAATAGGTATAACTGGCTTATAACTTTATGATTTTTTTCTAATACAGTTTTGAAAGAACATAGATTCTTTACATCAAAATACTAGACACGTCTTTTAGGTTTCGCATAAACTAAAAATAAGGTTATACATTTTTTGTTTTCTGATATTTTCCACTTTCTTCACCGATCCCTCTGTAACCTGGATAGTAAATGATGTTGGTGTGATATTGCAGCAAGTGGTGAGCCCAGCGGTGAACAGTCCGCGACCACCGTCCAGACCGGGTCAGTATTTACTTTAACATGCCTTTATATAACTAGTTTTTATTTTCTCAACCGTTTGCGTCCGATTAGTCCGACGAGTGTTTTCGCCAGGTCCTTTTTGCCAGGGTCTGTTTGCGACTGGGTACTCAATCTTGTTTAGCTCTTCAATCCCCATAGGTGACAGAAGAGCTGACGAGATGAAGTATTTGGTCGTCGATGTGTGACCCTAGTGCATTAATGCCAGAGTGTTTGTTGGATATATGTGACGTAGGCAGTTAGATAATAATTTAGTTGGTTTAATTTTAACCTTTTAACCGCTTGAGTCGCTTATATGCGACACATGTTTCCGTGTCCCTACCGCTCGTGTCGTATTTCTGCGACAGAGATCATGGATGATTTTTTCGTTCCATTTTAGGACGAAAATGGGACGAAAAAATCATCCATGTTAAAAGGTTAAATGTTATTCAGTATTGCATGATTTGTAACTATGTGCATTGTAAATTACATACTCATTTAATATTTCTACACCAGTAAAGCTAGTATATGTGATTCTGTTTAATATTAAGATCTTCATGCACCATGTACACAGAAATTGACGATTCTATTCTATTCTATTCTAATTGTTGAAAAAAAACATCGTGAATGTTTTAAGATGAATGCAGCTGAATTTATAGCCATATCCATTTTAATTCAATGTACAAAGAACAATATTTTTTTTTTAATTTATTGTAGTCTTTTTGCGTTAAGACAATAGTGACTCATCAGTGTAACCAGTGAGTAGAGGTGTATTCATACTTGGGTAAAAATTAAACCGATTTATTACAGTTTGTTTAATATTAATAAATATGACACAATTATTTCAAAATTTAATCTGAATCGTCAGAATTTTTACTTTTATTTTTATAATTTTAAAGTAAAATATAATTGATAAAAGACGCGTTACCGTCTGAAGGGTTTCCTTCAACTGGTCAGTGAGAACTAGTTTTCTAATTTACTGTGATCGAATTGGTAAAGGGACGTGGTTAAGTTGAGTGTCGACGATGAGCCACTATTTTCCTAACGTGAATACGCTATAGAAACTATTATATCTGTCACATTCAAAGATGTCTAGTTTTTTTAAGATACTCGTTATGAACCGTCTACGGTTCGTCTTTTCTACAGATAATAATCGCCTAATGCTTGAAAATGGGGACGAAATACACCTCCGTCACACTTTTTATTCAATAGAAACCAAGAACGTCTCAGACACCTTAAAAATAACAGAAAAATGAATGAAAAAACCCTTTTTTAATGTATAGTATTTGTTTTTTTAACATTCCAGCGTGGGGCGGCTACGAGTCGGACTCTCAGGATGTGATCCTGGTGGACGACGAACCGTCGCCTGCGCCCGCGCCCTCCCTCCTCGCCAACACACACTTGCCTCTCACGCCGCGTAAGTAACCCATCTCAAAACGTTGAAGGACAGCATCGTGAGGAAACCGGCATGTCCTAGAACCAAAAATTCGAAGATATGTGACATTCACCAACCCGCACTGGGCCCGCATGGTTGATTGCGGCCCGTTCCCTCTCCTAGAGAGGAAGCCTGAGTCCCCGCTGTGGGAATGTTGTGTGAGACAACATAACAATGTTCCCACTGTGGGAACAACAACAGTGGGAGTGTGTTCAAAACGTATTATAACTAATTTAGTATGATAGAAAAAAAAACACGATGATGCCTCTAAAAATTACTTTTATCGATTATAAACCGGACTAATATACATGCAATCATCATGATTGTTTGTTAGAGTATTCTACAAGCATAGTTTTACTGTTCATCATCATTTCAGCTGATAGACGTCCACTGTCGGACGTAGGCCTCCTCAAGTGTCTGTTATAGTGTTTTAATTTTACAATAATCAAATACGTTATGTAGATTTTCAATGCTTCATGTTTTGCAAGCATTGTGCGTTTGCGCATCTCTTTCTTTTGTATGTAGTCTGACCGTGATCGCGATTTACATTCTGTAGTTCTCATAAGGTTCTGTTAAAACACTGACGCGGTATCTATGAGTGTGATTAGTGTAAACATTTCAAAAAGTATATATAACACTCGATAACAGATAGAAAAAGTCCCGGAATCGATTTTAAAATTGCGGGATTTACAAATCAATAAATTTAAACTTGTACAATAAAGTATACATATTATCTATACCATAACACTAGAAAACAGTGTTAGAAAAAGTCCCGCAATCTATTTTAAAATTGTGGGTATTTACTTTTAATAATTATAATAGATAATAAAATATTAAATATATATTATTAATTAGATTTTTTTGAAAAAAAGGTACTATAATTTTTATCTTCACAGATCGATAGTGTTTCATGTACCGGATCGACCCTCCACGGGATTAAAAAGATCAAAAATTTAACGGTGTATAAAAATTAATGCCTATTTCCCTTGGTCACGCTATTACGCGTTAACGGCTGGACCGATTTCGCTAATTCTTTTTTTGTTGTGTTTGTTACTGTCAGAAGAAGGTTCTTATCGAAAAAAAATGAAAATTAGGGTAGTGTAATGTAGGGTAGAGTATCGTAGGTAGGATTGGGTAGGGTAGCGTAGGTTGGAGTAGGGAAGAGCAGGAGTGAAGCCGCGGGCAAAAGCTAGTAAATAAATAACTTCCACAACCTATCCAAGTGTATTATGCCACTTCAGAATACGTCACGTATTGATCAGTAATCGTTGCGTTATCACTACGTAAGCAATCATAGCGATAATAACGACGGTCACTTGTGTGTGTTATTGATAACAGAATACAAAACATTGTGTTAAGGTCAAGATAACGGAACTTCACGCCTGTAAAACCCTGAGGGATAGACAGAGTTATAGGTTTTTATCACTAACATCATAACTCACACTTGCGTACAGTTGCCATCACGGATCTTGAGCGCTCGGCGTCAGAGTGGGGATCGCTTTGCGCATTCCATACATTGGCGAACCAATCGTCTTCGTTGTTAGATACACAGCAACGCAGTGAACGAATAAGGATTGACGTCTATGACGCGATGGCGCGGCCAGCCAATCACTGACACTTCCCGCCCCCGCGTCGCATTTCGCACCTCTAAAGAGACCGAATATTTGACTTCTGCGCAACTTAAAACCATCGCTCAAGATCCGTGACGGCAATTGTATTATTTGCACCGGTATCAGGTTCGCAGCTTCTGCGCAAGTGTTAAAGATCCGTGATGGCAACTGTATATTGCGTGCACACTCATATAAATAACGTAACGGCTTTGCTCGCATAAAGGTACATTGTGCCAAGGGAACATATTCCGGAAATAAATAAGTATTCTATGTCCTATTCCAGGACATGATCTACACGTGTGTCAAATTTCATCCAAATCCGTTTAGCTGTTTATGAAGTGACAGACACACATACGCATCCTTACACACTATCGTCTTTTTTATTACTAGTTATTGCCCGCAGCTTCGCCAGTGTACATAAAATATAACCTATGTCACTATGGAATAAAGCAGCTTTTTATCGGTGACAAAGTTTTCGTAATCGGACCAGTATTTTCAGAGATTACATCCTACAAACAAAAAATCAAGAACAAAAAAAACAAAAGATATCTCTTTATTAAATTAGTGTAGACTGTTCCGAGTGGCTTCATCACCTTTTTCGTTCGTCTTTTTCACAGCCCAACATTCTGATATATACTTGTTTTATAAAATATAAAGATATAATTATAATAATGGCATTTTCTTTTTCAGCCGTAAGAAGGCCGCCTTCGCCAGAACCTTTGTTCGACGAAAAGAAAGCGAAAAGAGATAAAAAACCTAAGAAAAAAAGGTGAGTGTTTCACTTGGGATATTTTTTGAACAGATATTATTTTTATTGGAACAGTTGACAAGAGAGATCTATCCTAATGTACAGACATTAAACTCCATACAATCACTCTGGGATAGTTGCTGTCAATCAATCATTCAATCAGTTTAAACTAAACCATTTACAGGCACTTTCGTATTGTCAAAATGTCGGTCAGTCAAAAAAGGAAAGCTAATTTGCACGTTCCAAAGCATAGATCTCTATGGAGAAGAATGTGCGAGAAACTCCATGGACACGCTTAAATTATATTCATCATCGTCTCCTACCCTAGTCCGGTGTTATTTGGGGTCGGCGCAACACGACAGCTTTTTTCTGCCCTTCTGACCTGTCACCCGTCATGATATCTCTGGACTTCTTTTTATTTCATATTCTACTCCTCACACAATCCATCCATCTTCTCTCTGGCCTCCCTCTCCACCCATCCACATGTATACCTACTCATAATTCTTTTAGTAACATGTGTTTCACCCCTCCTCTTTACATGACCATACCAAGACAAACGATTCCCCTTCAACTTTTCAGTCACTGGCGCCACTTTCAAACTTCTTTTTAAATCATATATTATGAGTTACAAAAACCATGGTGCTGTGGTACCTTGTGCAGCATATACCTTCAAATAGGAGTACTTAAAATGCCTATACACCTGCACTATTTCCTGCTAGAGTCTGTGTTTCCTAATAGCTACGACCTAGGGGTCTTTAAGTCAAGACTGAATAGATGACTTCTAGGTAAGCTCTATCGTCACTTACCGTTAGGTAAGATAGTGATCTACGCAAGCCTATCTGCTTTTTCACAAAAATATAGCTGTCACTCCTTGATAGCAAACATCCCACCAAACCATCTATGAAGTCGTATATCCTTGTTGGACTCTGCTGACTAATTGGAAAGCTTCTATAGAGCTTTAGACGCTACATAAACGGAGACACTTTCTGTTCCAGTTACCGACACTGAACATTTATTGATCGTCATGAGTATGTGTTAAGTGGAAGCAACTGGACACAAAAAATTATTACGTATATGCAAGGAGTGGATGATTTACTCTTCTTACTACTGGTTTCATAGAAATAAAATATTCATCGGTAACAAGTATCTGACATAAGACACAAAAGTGTCCACGTTTGCGCCCTGCCTTAAGCATAAACTCGGTCATTCTGCTTGTTAAAACATTGCTCAATAGTAAAGACTTTTAATCAATAAATATTTTTTTTCTGTGAGCTTTATTTTTCCCTCCCTATTCATTTTTAAATTATATCAGCTCTTATAGGCTGCAAGTCGTAAGCCCTACTGTCCACAGACGCATAGCTTCATAGAGGCAACGTCGTGCCATCGTGTCGTTGCCTATTTTGTAGTTAGTTCATAGTTTTGTATGTAGTGGTCCACCATACACGCTAGGGTAAACCTGTCAGGTTTTCCTGTATAGGTGAGTTCTACAGGTAATCCTGAACACACATACACGGTTGCACAGGTATAGTATAGTTGTCAGGTATACTTAGTTAGTTTAGTTGGTTTAGTGTGTATGGCTGGTTACCTTAAGCTTCACGCAAATGTACACCAAACGTATAATGACGAATACACGTCAATGAAGCTACGCGTCCGTTGACATTAGGCCTTTAGTCATCTTTTAAAACACTTGACACGATTCTAGGTGCTATATTGATGTGTTACGTTATGGCGTATGCGCAGAGGTCACAGTCGCGCAGGGTCCGGCACGGAAGCGACAGGTCCGGTGGCGGCGGCGGCGGCGGGGCCGGGCGCGCTGGGCCCCGCCGGGCTGGGCGCGCTGGGCCCCGCCGGGCTGGGCCCCGGCGCGGCGGGCGCGTGGGCGGGCCGCAACGGCACCAGCCACGAGCGGCGCCGCAACGGCACCAAGCGGGACGCGCTCGACTCCTACGCCGCACTCGTTAACCGGATGCCACCGGCGGGCGCGAAGAAGGTACGACATTTACTTTTAAGCCTGTGTTTTATTGAAATGCCATGGTCAAGAAAGTTAATGCAGCGCTTTCGTGTGTACCTCACCTGGCTATAGTTGATCACGCAGTCGACCATACATTTTTTTACGTCATGACCTGGCAACATAGCAATGTATGACTATTAATAAAAATCTCAGTGCCTGGTGCGAATTTGTTTTACTGTAATATGTATATAGATTTTTTTCACTCCTTAGGGATCATTATAAACATGAAAATAACAATTAAATATTAATTTTGAGAAACAATTTCCCTTGCTAATTTAACGCAATCGATACATTTATGACGTTAGTCAGTTTTTTTGCTCAGCTTCAAGCATTTTATTCGTTTAGTTTTTGAAGCGTGAAGGAATAACGAACACACTCACCCTCTAGAGAGAGAGTTGTAGATTAAAATGTGTATCACAATTCCTCAGGTGAAAACGACGAAGGAGCTGTTAGAACAGATCCAGTCCCGCGGCAGCAAGCCGGCCGCGTCGCCCGCCTCGCCGCGCTCACCTGCCTCGCCCGATGTCATGCTCATAGAGCCGGACAGTACGTACCTTACTTTCATATCTTTCATCCCTGCCAGGGAACGCATAGAGCAATTGAATAAACAGGTGGGAGTTGGTCAGTAAGACAGACATTTTCTTCTTGGTCCACCCAGCGCCGAGTATTTTGATGATTCCACTTCTGAAAATTTTATAAAATTATAGCATACTAGCTTTTGCCCGCGACTTCGTTCGCATGGAATAGTGACTTCCGGAAATTTCAGTACTGAATTGATGCCGACTCTTGACCAATAGATGGCGCTGTATGTCCGGAATAAATTTTATTTAATTTTTTATTTTATTTTTTGCAATAAAAACTATCCTATGTCCTTTCTCAAGTTCCAAACTATGTCTGTACCAAATTTCACACAAATCAGTTCAGTAGTTTAGGCGTGAAGCAAAGACAGACAGACAGAGTTACTTTCGCATTTATAATATTAGTTTGGATTCGCGTTAAGAAAATAGTGACGTCGTCACAAATTAAAGACGTTTTTATATTGGGATACCACAGGGGCCCTACCACAAGCTCTTTCGTTTTACGATCAAAACTAAAACGTCATAATAAGGCTCCAGATTCACGGTAACCTGCCTCGCCCGATGTCATGCTCATAGAGCCAGACAGTACGTATCTTACTTTCATATCTTTCATCCCTGATAGGGAACCCAATTGGGAACTGAACAGACACGGGTGGGAATTGATCATATAATCTAGACGCATAGAATCTATAAAAATTAAAAGAACTGGTTAAGACGAGTCTAATGAGCCTAAACTTGATGTGTTTACTAACAGGCATTCCAGGGTTCCAATAGCCACCTCCCAGTTCTAGCATCAGGCCCTCGTCATCATGAAAACTATTTAGAACTGGTTAAAACGAATCTACTGAGCCCAAACTCGGTGTGTTTACTAGAAGGCATTCCAGGGTTCCATCAGCCACTACCCAGTTCTACATCAGGTCTTCGTTCAGGTTTTCATGGTCATGAGAAACAAACAGAACTAGTTTTAGGATAAATCTAAATAAGTCGAAACTGGATGAGTTTATTAACCTTTTGAATGTCTTATGTTACACAGTTCGACATAAGCAATTGTCTATCTATTGTGTAGTTAATAGGCATTCCAAGGTTACGTCTCTGACCGCCGACCTACATCATCAGACCATTTTGATAGCGTCGGCATGTAGGTACATGAGTATTTCAAACATTAGGTCACATATATGTGTTTATTAATTAAAGTATACATCCATTAAGTGTTTAAGATTCCTGCCACAGCCAACTAATGAGCTGATGACCTTGAACACCTGAACAGATCTTCATTTTTTGTCACCTTTTAAAAAAAAAACGGCATCAAAATCGGTCCATTCGATGAGGAGCCACGATGTCACGGACAGACACACAGACACCTCAAACTTATGTATAACACCCCTCTTTTCCGTCGGGGGTTAAAAGGGGGGAAACACCACCAAAGAAATTTAAAGTGAAAAAGTCTGCATCGAAGCTCATGGCTACCATTTTCTGGGACAGCGAGGGAATTCCATTAATCGATTATTTGCCTAAAAGGACTACAATGTAATAGCCTTTACTACGCCAAGTTACTAAGTCAGGCACGTGAACCAGACGTACAGAAAATACGTCGCAAGTTGGCGCGCGGAGTTTTTTTTCTGCAAGACAACGCGCCCGTTCACACAGCTCGAGTTGCGAGGGATGCCTTAAAATCAACTGGATTTACAGAAATTGACCACCCACCTTACAACCTAGACCTGGCTTCCGGTGACTTTTTCCTTATTTCTAATTGAAAAAAGGAACTACAAGGACGAAGATTTTCGAACGGCAATGGGATGATGGCGCCTGTAGACAGCCATTTTGAAGAGATTTGTGAAGTTTTTTTTAGTGGTATAAAAGCATTAAATTCATATTTTGAAAAGTGTATATCACTTGAAGGAGATTACATTGAAAAACTAGCTTTTGCCCGCGCGGCTTCGCTCCCGCTTCCCTATTTAAGCCTACTATACCCTACTCTACCCTACCCTACTCTACTCTACTCCACCCTACTCTACCCTAGTCTACCCTAGTCTACCCTACTCTACCCTACTCTACTCTACTCTACCCTACTCTACCCTACTCTACCCTACTCTACCCTACTCTACCCTACTCTACCCTACTCTACCCTACTCTACCCTACTCTACCCTACTCTACCCTACTCTACCCTACTCTACCCTACTCTACCCTACTCTACCCTACTCTACCCTACCCTACTCTACCCTACTCTACCCTACTCTACCCTACTCTACCTGTCGAACGGGATAAAAAGTATCTTATGTCCGTCTCCTGGCTCTAAGCTACCTCCCTACCAATTTTCACCCAAATCTGTTCTGCCGTTCTTGAGTTATAAGTGGTGTAACTAACACGACTTTCTTTTATATATATAGATATAAAACTGTATATTTCTTTCATTAAGTACCTTAGGCCTGGAACTTATCAGCCGCTCCTCGTATTATTAAATATTCCTCAGATTGTAATGCAAATTATAGATGTCGCATTACTACAGATAATACGCAATATTGTGTAGGTTGACAGCAGGTGTAATTTGGTTTTTTTGCTTGCATGTTCATAAAGTAAAATTATATAATTTCAGTTTTCTCATAAATTTACTGTATTCCACAGCAGTCGTGAAAGTCGAGTCTCCTTTACGGAATGGCGGCACGACACCTCGACCTCCATCCCCGCCGGCCTCCCCCGTGGCGCCCATGTCGCCGCTCGAGGAGCCGCGCGAGTACCTCCTGTGCACGTGCGGCGAAGAGCCGGACGACACGTGTCCCGCCGCCGAGGAGCGCGTGGTGCGGCCGCGGCACGTGCACGCGCTGCACCACGCGCACGTGCCCGGCGTCAACGGCACGCGCGCGCCCGCGCTGCCGCACCGCTTCGCCGTGCGCCCCGCCGAGGACCCCGAGCGCCCCGGCCTCTTCTCCAGCGTCGTGCCGCTCTACAAGTACTCCGACTACGCAGACGATTACTGCGCCAAGAACATGTCGCAAGTTCAACTGTGCGCCCATCTGCCGTGGACTAGCTTCGCGCCGCCGCCGCCCGACCTCCCTCCGCCGCCCGAGCCTCCGCCGCTCAGGCCCTACCCGGAACCTGACCCCGAACCCCTCGACCAAGATGAAGAAGCCGATGAATCTGACATCAAGCCGGAAATCAAGCGGGAACCTGTGGTCAAGGAGGAGATCGAAGTAGAGGCCGAGATGGTCGGCGTGCCGACACTCGAGCCCAGCGAGAGACTGAAGGCACCCATCCTGATGCCGGAGGACGAGAAGTCGTTCGGCGTGACGGCCCCCGCGGGTTCGGCGGCTGTGGAGCAACATGCCACGGCCGCGCCGCAGCACCGTAGCGTGCCACGGACGAAAGAGCCGCTCCCCGGCGGCGCCGCGCTCGTGGAGGCGGTACGCGCCGCCAGTGCCGCCGTGCCCTATCAGTACTCCGAGCTGCTGTGCGCTCCCGTGCTGCCGCGCGCCGTGCTGCAGTCGGACGCTGCGCTGGACGGCGCGCTGGCGGCGGCGGAGTGCGCGCGCGACGCGCTGGGCCGGCCGCTGCGCGCGCGCAAGTTTGCGGAGTGGCACGAGTGCGCCGAGCTGGGCGAGCTGGTCGCGCTGCCGTACGTGGTGATCGACTGACCGTGTAGTGCCAAATGTGCGTGTCGCCCGCCCCACCACACCCAAGTGTCCTTACGTTAGTTATAGTGCGGCGAGCGGCGAGGGCGAGCATACATGCCTAGTCATATATTTATTTTGTAAAGGCCGATTAACAAAAATTTAGTAGCGGGCGGGCCATTGTGATATTATATAGTATGTGCTATACGTCTGTATCTGTACGTGAACAGTGACACACATACATTCCCAGTCCCGCCATGACTGAAGCGCTGAGCGTGCTCAATGTTGTCGTGAGGCCACGCAGCACGCTCCCACGCACCAAGTCTCAAAAATCGATTCAAATCAAAATTCTCTCCCGACTGTACTGTTCCATGAGTTGAGTTGTCGCCTCGTTCGTTACCTTTTGTGATTTTTAAAATGAAAGAAAGAAAACTAAATTAGGTAATTAATAAATAATTATAATATTAAATAGGAGTTCCAATTGTATATTATACATAATGATTGCATGTATCGTGCATATCAATAAGGAGAGGAGAATGTTAAATTTGATAAATATAAACGTTTACTATATGAAAAGTTGTACCAAATTGTTGTTGTTGATATGACACTGTTGTTTGTGTCAGTGTGTATGTACGCTCTTACCTACGGAACTTTTGTAAATAGTTTACATATGAGATGCACATGAGCTTCGAAAACAAGTGTTTTTTTTTAATAGAATTCGCATTTGTACACAAATTTAAATGCTTTTGTAACCGATCTGTTAACACTGATTACTGTTATGCTCTGTAATGCGGGCAAGTGAATATTATCTTATAATAATGAAATTAAACAGTTCCTAACAGCCTGTGTGAATGACAATTTGGTAAATTTTTCACCATTTCTTGTATGATTGGCGTTGTCGCGTTTTGTGTACCTATCTATAGTTGAATATTGCTAAAGGGCGCTCATTAATTACGTCAAGTGATTTTCGCGATATTTAGACCGCCCCTCCCGTTGTGAGATTGTCTCGACCCCTTCCTCCCTAATCTCGTTTAAGATTGCTCAAAATGCACATTTTTAGTAATGTCAATTCTTTGGTGTCAAGGTAAAAGTGAATTATCAATGATTTCAAACCGGTTTTATTAGAAAAGTAGTAAGACGTAGTGTCCATCTGAGCCGACACATTATTCGCCCGGAGGAGATTACAACTAAAAGCTAGGAGTATTCTAGATTTCCTGGAAGCCTCCGGGCTAAAAGAGTTACTCTAACAAGGTGGCGAGTCACAATAGATCTTTTAGTTCGCAGTGACTACATCCCCTACACTATGGGTGATGTGCCCTTATCTTCTAAATAATAATACTAATAATATGTGAAGATTGTTTTAGAACATTTAACCAAACCATTAACCCTTTAACCGCTTGCGACGAGTGTTCTCGCGTCCTTTTCGCCAGTGTCGTGTAATTGTGACTGGGTAAGCCATCTCGTTTAGCTCTTGAATCCCCATAGGGGACAGAAGAGCTGACGAGCGGAGTATTTGGTCCTGGATGAGCGACTCTAGCTGAATAAAGGCGAAAATATTTGAGAATAAAATGCATTTCTTTTTTTAGCTCTACTATGCTAAAAAATACATTATGTTTCACATCCAGGTATTCGCTAATTATACAATAAAATAAGACCACTACGATTGTAACTCTGTTTTTTTAGTAATTTGCTGTTTACGACTGTACTTGCTCGACCCATTGACTTATCTCCTTTTTACCCCTTTTTATGTAGCCTATCTAGGGTGACTGGTAATTAATGTACGATACTTAAACACGTGATTGTGCTCATGATAACTAACAACTTTTACTATGAGAACGAATCTGAAATCGCGAAAAAAAAATCAGCTGTTCAGTACATTTATGTTTGCCTAATGTACTGAACAGCTGATATTTTTTTCGCGATTTCGGCTTTGCTCCCATAATAAAAATTGTTTGTTATCATGAGCACAATCACGTGTTTAAGTATCGTACACTAATTGCTAGTCAACCTATATAATGTACCACTGCTGGGGAATAGCCTCCCCCTTCTTGCAAACCTCTCTGTCTGGAGCTATCCCTGGTCAAGTTCGGCATCAGATATTCGTACCACCTTCGCCGCTGTCAACTCAGAAGATTTAGTCCTTCCAGAGACGTCCATTGAGCGACGATCCTCACCAATCTGAGATCTCCTTTTTTAACCTAGAGTATTTTGGATATATTTGTGTAAATAGCCCATTCTATTTTACCTTATCACCACAGATTCTATGCTTGAATGAGTATGGTGTTTTAGAAAAACAATTACTTTACACGACCTTTGACGCTGTCAACTCAAAAGACTTAAGGACCTATTACACTGCGCTGAATATCGCATGCGATATTCCGACTCGTACTATTTTTCATTCATAGAAAGACAGTCTAACCCTTATTAAACTACGCGATACGTCGAACCATAGACTAGACTGTCTTTCTATGGATGAAAAATAGTACGATCGCACGCGATATTCAGCGCCGTGTAAAAGGTCCTTCAGTCCTTCCTCAGACGTCCATTGAGTGACGATCCTCACCAATCTGTCTAGATCTCCTTTTTAACTTACAGTATTTTGGATATATTTGTGTAAACAGCCCATTCTCTTTTACCTTATCACCACAGATTCTATGCTTGAATGAGTAGGGTGTTTTAGATAAAAAATTGTTTAGACTAGTTAAGTTTTACTCAAATTAATGCCATTTTGTTTTTGTGATTGCACAATAGTTTTTGCAGAAATGAGATTAGAAAGCATTCGACTAGCCACCCTTCCCCCTAAACGTAATTAATGAACGCCTCCCCCCATTTACAGTTTGTGTACACGTCAAAGATGCCAAATGATGTCGATGTGTTGTGTTACACGGCATATCGGAATGTGACGCGTGCGCATATATTATGTTCAAGCTGAATAATACCTATGTTTTTGTAAAACTGTTGTTCTGTTTATTTTCATAATGAAATGATTTCCGTTAGTTTTATGTCTGTCTGTGTTGTTTTGAGTGAGCGGCTGGTCGAGTGTTAATGGTGGCGTTGCAATAGTACACAGGTACCAACATTGTGGTGATATTCAAGTGTAGATTGTGAGTGTCGCACAGTCGCGTTGTCGCGCTAGTGTCGGCCGCGACGAGCGACGACGAAGGCCTTACGTGCGTGCTGCGGGTGAAGCCGCGCGGCAACTGTAGTGTAGTGCGGCGGCGACGGACCCCATCACTGCCTTGTTGGACGAGATCCAAAAACTGACATGCGAAACAAACGAAAATATATATATATCCAGGTGTTTTTATTACCCAAGCGTTTTATTTCATGCACCGGGGCCTTACCATGACGTCTTCTAATTTCATGCGTGCGAGCAAGAAAGAGGGATGTAGCTATTGAGCGTTTCACTTAAATCAATTTTATATATCTTACAAGAATACCTCGAAATGTTATGAACTTGCAACTTGTTTTAAGAGGTTCCCTTGCCGTAATTTTGGCTCCTCTGTTTGTCTACACAAAAAAGAAGGCAAAAATGAAGTGTTGCCTACTCTAGCAAAATTTTTGCACGAAATGTGAAACTAAATTAATTTTTACGGTATGTAGTCTCACCACTTTATGGAGAATATATGAGGAAAATGTAAAAATATGAAGTTATTGGATGGAGAAGTACGATATTGATTGTGGTGTGGCGTTTTCGGTATTTGAAAAAATTGCAGGACAATCAAAATGGAGCCCAACGTATGCTTTATTCAAAAATAGTTTTTAGAGTTTCCAAAAGAAATTAAAAAAAAAATAGAATGCAATTGTTAAAAGTAACGTAATATCAGTATCTCCCTCAACACTGTTTTTCCGTATTGCCAACATTACGGCAAAGGAGCGTGTGCATCTGGATTGTGGGCCCATTTTTTAAATCCTTATGAAACGAAACAAGATTTACAGGGAATTTAGTTAAAAATTAGTAAAACTTAAAGCAATGAGCCATAAATTTCTTAAACGTAAAATAAAAAAGTTATGATTAAATAACATGGGCCCTCAATCCAGACGCTTGCATAAAGAGGCATAGTCTAAATCTCGGAAAGTACGATGTCTGGGTAAATAATTATCATTTAGGAATTTAGTTAAGAATTTCTAAAATATTTTAAGAAATTCTCAAATCTGTAGAATATCACATTACAGATTTATTGCGGTTTACCTTGGGCCCTCAGTTCAGTAATGTCATTTATAAAGAATCTGCAAAAACTAAATTTATTTGACAAAATACATACGTAGGACTTTATTATATTCTAATTAGATACCTCTATGAATTAGTAAAAAAGAAATAATGAACCTAGAGTTAATCGTTTAAAAGTAAATGAGAGTTGAATTTTACTGAAACGTCTGAACTGAGGGCCCAAGATTTTCGGCTTTATTGACTAGACGAAACGTCATAGATTAACGCAAAGTAGATTAAAATTTCTTACTATTTTTTAACTAAATTTTAACGTATCGTCCGTTCTTCTAGATGCTATAATTTAAGAGAAAATTGATTTTCAATTTTGTATAGGAGAACATTTTGTAGGGTGACCAAAAAGTTTATCGTACCATTGGTACATTTTGTAAAGCACAAGTAAAATTCATACACATTTGCAGATAGAAGCATTATAATAACATGTCTCATTATATAGGAGACAATCTTGTAAGGTAGATATGATTTAATTACTTTTTTTAGACTGATCGGTATATTGTTTGAATTCAGAATTAATACTGCTTTGTATGGCGCAATAATTTAATGATGGTAAAGTAAATATCATTATTATCAGAAGTGTATTTTTATGATATCGAAGTAAGTAGGTAGGTACCTATATTATTCAAATATTGTCTATTTAGTCCAGTGCCTGGGACGCTATCAAACCTTGAATTACGGTTTCTGTTAGAGATGGGCAATCCACCCACCCGAGTTTCTTCCCAGTTGGGAAAATACCGGGTGTTTTGGTTTTGGAAAATATCCTATACACACCCAAATTTTTGGGTTTTTTTCTTTTTAAACTTAAATTATACTTTTTCTCGACTTGACCAAATGCAAACTGCATAGTGTGCTTCAATTTCAGCTACTATTTACCGTTTTTTCTTTCACTTTCTTCAAATGGTAATTCTTTGAGACAGAAAGAGGCGTCATGACTAGAAATATGAATAGTTTGAAATATACGCTTTATACATAGTATTCAAATGTTTTTACTCAAAACAACATCTTGGAAATAATATATATATTTCCAAGATGTTGTTTGAAATTGAAATGGATTTTTAATCATATATATATATATATATACATATATTATGATTAAAAATCCATTTCAATATGACATTTAAGTTACATTTTTTCGGTCTCACCATGTGATTCAAAGCAGGACCTAGGCTTAGTATAAAAAAAAAATTGAATTTGATTTTAAAGGAATATAATTTTTTTTTTTCTAAATACCGATGTTTTAAGACCAATCTAGAACAATAGAGTCGTGTCGAGGGGCTATAAATCATTTTTATTGCAAACTTGTACCTCCCTCACTTTGACGCGAATTTCAACTCTGTTGTTAAATAACGGAAGGTACGAATTCCCTTATCTACATACCTACCTACCTACGAAGCCCCATTTAATAATAATTGTGGTAGATACTTATGGCGGACTTTTCTAGAACTTGCCAGGCCTCCGTACATACTTCCATTCTAGAAGCTTCGCACAGCAATGCGTTTTAATCATTTGAAGCCATTCTTCATTTCATCCAAAATGCCCCTCAAAGATGATCATCATTTCCAGTGTCATCACAAACCGTCTCGCGCGCAGGTTTGACGACTTCCAAGCTCCCGAACAAGCCGAATCCTGAAAAGGCTTTAACACCGTAGACCCCATACATACGCTGCGGCAATTTATACAGAAGACTGAGGAGTATAATCAGCCTCTCTGCTTAGCATTTGTGGATACGAGAAAGCCTTTGATTCGATGAAGACCTGGACTGTACTCTCCAACGGTGCCAGATTGACTATTGGTACATCGAAGTGCTGAAGTGTTTGTACAAAAACGCCACCATGACAGTCCGACTTCCAAATCAGACATTGAAACCTATCCTCTTGCAGAAAGGTGTGAGGCAGGGAGACGTCATTTCTCCGAAACTACTCTCGGCTGCAATGGAGGATGTCTTCAAGGTTTTGGAATGGAGAGGACTAGGCATTAATGTTAATGGCGAGTACATTACTCACTGATTATTTTTTCAACTCCTTCGTTTGTAAGTCGATTTCTTTTGTTATTGTGTATGTAACCATACTGAAACGCTCGGTGGCTGCAGAAATACACGGAGCTAACATAATACAAATCGCTACTTTGCTTAACTCAGTGGAACTGCAAATACCTTTCCACCATACCTACTATGGGCTCAATACTATGCAATGAACTCCACAGAAATTGTCTGGACCAAAAGGTTTTCTTTAGCTTTGTGACTCGCCAAATCTGCCATTATATTAAACAAATTTAAGTGTTGGCTTAAATTGCAGGTAAACTCCATACCATGAAACTCGCTGCCTTTTGTGTAGTTTCGAGTCCTAGAGCGTGCTGCGTGCATGGCGTTCTCACTTCAAATTCATCACCAAAAAGAGTTAACAATACCACTTTTTATAATTATTGATCTTTCTATACCCTAATATATTGTGTATCTTGCAGTCCCCTAGAATTAAAGTAACGGTTCCTTTAATTATCCACAATGTAGATCATACGAACGTATAAAAATAAAATTTAAAACTTGTTTTTAATACTGCTTAAGTATTTGCATAAATAAAAATAAAAACCCATTTTTTTGGGTGTTTATAGTTGTTTTCGGGAGTTTATTGGAAATTTATCAAAGCACCGAGAATAAACCATAACAAATTTTTCCATCACTAGTTACTGTAGATAAAATGAAATAAAAAAACGAGTACATACAACAGTTCAACTATTTAATTCGAATTGAAATAAAACATTTTGATAAAGTGCATAAAGTTTTGCAATTGAGGCGAAATTCACCCGAGCTGTATAGGCGAGGGTATTATGGAGCTGAGTGACAACTTTCCATGTTTTTCAAAACACTTAGAAGAAATACTTTCTTTGATAATTACGACACGTTTTTGATCATTTATTACTGATGAAAATTTTAATATATAGTTTTAATATTTAATTAAAATTAAAATTGTTTATGAACAAATCGTAAATAAATATGGTTACACAATAATTTGTTATTTTACAAATTAACAATTATTTGTGTTTTAAATTCAAAAATATTTTATTGTATGTACCTATTCGTTTTTTTTTTCATCTACAGTAACCGTAATTCGAGGTTTGATGACGTCCCAGGCACTGGACTAAATAGACAATATTTGAATAATATAGGTACTTACCTACTTACTTCGATATCATAAAAATAAAATTCTGATAATAATAATATTTACTTTACCATCATTAAATTATTGCGCTATACAAAGCAGTATTAATTCTGAATTCAAACAATATACCGATCAGTCTAAAAAAAGTAATTAAATCATATCTACCTTACAAGATTGTCTCCTATATAATGAGACATGTTATTATAATGCTTCTATCTGCAAATGTGTATGAATTTTACTTGTGCTTTACAAAATGTACCAATGGTACGATAAACTTTTTGGTCACCCTACAAAATGTTCTCCTATACAAAATTGAAAATCAATTTTCTCTTAAATTATAGCATCTAGAAGAACGGACGATACATTAAAATTTAGTTAAAAAATAGTAAGAAATTTTAATCTACTTTGCGTTAATCTATGACGTTTCGTCTAGTCAATAAAGCCGAAAATCTTGGGCCCTCAGTTCAGACGTTTCAGTAAAATTCAACTCTCATTTACTTTTAAACGATTAACTCTAGGTTCATTATTTCTTTTTTACTAATTCATAGAGGTATCTAATTAGAATATAATAAAGTCCTACGTATGTATTTTGTCAAATAAATTTAGTTTTTGCAGATTCTTTATAAATGACATTACTGAACTGAGGGCCCAAGGTAAACCGCAATAAATCTGTAATGTGATATTCTACAGATTTGAGAATTTCTTAAAATATTTTAGAAATTCTTAACTAAATTCCTAAATGATAATTATTTACCCAGACATCGTACTTTCCGAGATTTAGACTATGCCTCTTTATGCAAGCGTCTGGATTGAGGGCCCATGTTATTTAATCATAACTTTTTTATTTTACGTTTAAGAAATTTATGGCTCATTGCTTTAAGTTTTACTAATTTTTAACTAAATTCCCTGTAAATCTTGTTTCGTTTCATAAGGATTTAAAAAATGGGCCCTCAATCCAGATGCACACAAAGGAGCCTCTTCAGTGAAACGCACAATACACACTTAAATAGCTCCATACCTTTGACAGTTTAGTTTAGGTCGTCAATTGAATCGCATTAAGAGGTCATGGTGGGGCCTCTAAACGATTTACCTCTTACATTCATTTCATCACTATTAAAACACTATTTCATCGTTTAGAAGACTACCACAATGTCTAAAACCCCCTTCCTCCATATCCCTGTCACCAGTCTGGTCGCCAATCAACCCTTCCTTAACCTCTGTTCACGAAGAACGTCTACGAACCATTTTTCTTGCAATAACGTACAAAATTTTACTTATTCGTTTCGAGTAAGTCTTTTGAAAAACGTACCTAGTGTATCCAGGCAGCAGAATGTAACTGTGGGTGTACTGATCGCAGACGACGTGGCAGCTAACATCATCGAGCTTGGCCGACAAAACTGCAGCGATTGAGCTGCTGCCCGAGGAGCGACGGGACACCATTTTCGGTTCGGTCGTTTTCAAATCCGACGAGAAAACTACGTCAACATCGCGCTTTACACGCCAATGGGGATTTTTGGAACAAATAAGTACCTAACAATCGCCACCAGATGTAGTTATTTCTAAATTAATATAAATATAATAATAATATTAAACAACTATCACACAACGCCGTCTAGTCTCAAGCTAAGCAGAGCTCATGTTTAAACAACTGATAAACTTACATATTTCTAATAAATACATGCACATTATAGATAAATTACACCCAGACAGAACAGATCATACTCATCTACATATATAAAAACAGTAGGTACTCTGTGATGCTCATCACACAAACATTTGTCCTGGGTTAGAATCGAACCCACACGACCTCCGGCATAGCAGTCAAGGCAAATAACCACTAGACTATCACGCCAGTCAATTATTAGTGTAGGCGCTAAGAGGCGCACACTAGGTGACACGCGACAGCGACAGCTCAGCGACCAGGCGCGACGATAGGCCGCGGCCTTGGACATAGGCCTCCCCCAAGCGTCGCCACATTGAATGTTCCTGTGCGTCCCGCATCCATCGGTTTCCCGCTACCTTCACCAGGTCATCGGTCCACCTTGTAGGAGGCCTTCCAACGCTGCGTCTTCCAGTACGCGGTCGCCACTCCAAAAGCTTTCGGCCCCAACGGCCATCTGTTCTGCGAGCAAAAAGTGCCATAAAACAGTGATTTTCTGAGGCCTACTCCTCCGTAACGGCTTGGTCAATTGGTTTGAAAAAAATATATGTTTATTATAGATTCATGAACAATAATATCAACATTTGATTTTTTCGTGCAATTAATACTTTTGTCAAAAAAAAATATTAAGCAATTTCGCAACTTTTCTCTACTCCTTCGAAACGGCTTGGACCTTTAGAAACATTTTTACACATAAAAATCGGTGGTTAAATATTCTTCAAAGTGAACATTGCATATGTAAATCAATCAATATCTCGCAGAGAAAATGGGTTTAAAGCGCTTTCCGGGCGCTGCTGGCCGCAAATAAATGAACAGATTTGCGTACTGCCGCCTAGGCGAGTGCGAGAGTTGCGTTCACATAATTTCGGCCAGATGGTTCATGGAACTATACGCCTTAAGTTTGGCAATTCTTTGTGCTATGTCGGCAACCTACGGATATCTTCAGATTATAATTATCTTTCAATACAACAGCTGTAATCCATTTAAAAACTAATCTTGATTGACTGATGGCACAGTGGTTTAGCTACGCGATTAGTTGCAAGGCTGAGTGTTGCGGGTTCGACTCCCGTATGGAACAACCATTTGAATGGTCACATATACTTGTTCCGCATCAGGGTGTCTTGCATATTTGAGTTGATATGAAGTTAGTTGTAAATCAAACAACAAGTCTAGTTAATAAAATTTATTATTATTAAAAATTACAATACCGCTCTATACACAATAGAACTGAGCGCAAAAATAAAAAGAAAATCCGATTTATAGATGGCAGCACTATCGCTTGACTTAAAAAAAAATCATTTTTTATTTTTGTACGGAATGCGCTCAGCATTTCCCTTAGTTATAGTTTAAAAATATAATTAATGGCACCTTGTTAGTTTCAGCTTGATTGAGTACAGACATAAACTATTTATTTATCCACTTGGAGTTGATTTTTTAATAACCGGATTTTTAACTAAAGGACCTATTACACTGCGCTGAATATCGCGTGCGATCCTACTATTTTTCATTCATAGAAAGACAGTCTAGTCTGTTGAAGGGTTAGACTGTCTTTCTATGAATGAAAAATAGTAGGATCGCACGCGATTTTTTTTTTATTTTATTTTTTTTCGATGGGAAAAGTCATCTTATGACACGCGATATTCAGTGCAGTGTAATAGGTCCTTTCAGCATAAAATAAATGGCGGTTCGACCACAGATTATCGAAACCTGTCAAACCCGCCATTTTTATTCTTTGAATACTGGCTATTGGAAAATCTCTTTTTTTATAAATTAATTAATAATATTTGACGAAGTGATGATTTATTTATTTCTATAGATATATTATTTATCTCTGAGATTCGTTGAAGTATTTGTTTCTGCAAGCTCTAATACACTTTCTAAAGAGAAGCGTACAGATACTTACACCTTACTTTACTTAATATTTTATTATAAATAAAAACATTTATGGTTCCAATATACAGCTGTTAAAACTTAATTTATCTCGAGAAATGGCTTTCAAAACATATTATAACCTTGACCAAAATCAAGGTGAATTTACATATTTTGTGTTTTTCTGTTATAGCATCACCAAAGAGAGCTTTATATGATAATGACCTTGAATTAATTTTAATTTTTTTAAACAAGGTCAATTAAATATTGTAACAGTTTCAATAGCTGTCAAAACTCGTTAAAATTACGTATAAAACTTAACACTATAATATCAACATTAACCATAGACATACCCAGAATCATAACGTTTAGTAAAAAAAAAAAATGGCCAGTATTTTTTTTCAGGTGAGAAATCATCTTATGACTTCCCGCGCTCTAGGGCGGAGCGGGAGGGCGTGCAGACTTTTACTGACTAAAACTTACTCCCTATGTTCCTTCTCTGCCTGTATGTTATGAATTAATTCTGGGAAATAAAAAGGGTACTTTGTTCTTCAAGATAAAAAGTTTCGTGACTTTTAAAGAAAAAAAAAGGTTTTAAATATGTAATATCATCATTGACCATAGACCTAAACTAAGTCTAGTTAAGTTTACCAAAAAAAAAAAAAATGGCCAGTGGAAAAGATTCCGGGTACGTCTATGAAATTTTTTCTTGCGATTGTGTCTACATGATCACGCAAGGCATAGCGCAGCAGAGTGGTAAGCAGATGGGGATGGCTGTCTTCTTCTCAGAGTGACTCTCCTTGCTCCGGGAGCCGGACTCGTACTCGTACATGCCGCGACCTGCCGCGTAACTGCCGCCGCCTTGCGCCATTGCCTGTGAACGAAGACATGCAGGAACATTAAATAAAAAATTTAAATGTTCATGATAAAAGCTGCAGATGGCTTGGATGTCGAGGCCAGATCCTAGAATTCATCATCACTTCATACTATGGACTTGACATGTCAATCTTCGTTTGGACATATCGTTATAGGATTTCAATAACAATAAAAAACTTAAAAAAAAAACCGACTTCAATGTTAAAAAACACTGAAAAGTATAAAATAACTTTAATTTAACATTGAAGTCGGTTATATTTTTTTTTTGTAAAAAGTTTATTTTTTTACACTTTTTAGTTATGGTACCACCCATAGATATACGTGGCTGCTCATAACATATAGAAGCTACTCACACTGCTGGCCTGGTAGCCGCTGCCCTCCTTCTTCTGGAAGGGTGTGTGTCCGAGCGGGTAGTACACGTGTTGATGGGCTGCTCATAACATATAGAAGCTACTCACACTGCTGGCCTGGTAGCCGCCGCCCTCCTTCTTCTGGAAGGGTGTGTGTCCGAGCGGGTAGTACACGTGTTGATGGGCTGCTCATAACATATAGAAGCTACTCACACTGCTGGCCTGGTAGCCGCCGCCCTCCTTCTTCTGGAAGGGTGTGTGTCCGAGCGGGTAGTACACGTGTTGATGGGCTGCTCATAACATATAGAAGCTACTCACACTGCTGGCCTGGTAGCCGCCACCCTCCTTCTTCTGGAAGGGTGTGTGTCCGAGCGGGTAGTACACGTGTTGATGGGCTGCTCATAACATATAGAAGCTACTCACACTGCTGGCCTGGTAGCCGCCGCCCTCCTTCTTCTGGAAGGGTGTGTGTCCGAGCGGGTAGTACACGTGTTGATGGGCTGCTCATAACATATAGAAGCTACTCACACTGCTGGCCTGGTAGCCGCCGCCCTCCTTCTTCTGTCCGGGCGTGTGTCCGGGTGGGTAGCACACGTTGTGTCGATGGGTTGCTCATAACATATAGAAGCTACTCACACTGCTGGCCTGGTAGCCGCCGCCCTCCTTCTTCTGTCCGGGCGTGTATCCGAGCGGGTAGTACACGTGTTGATGGGCTGCTCATAACATATAGAAGCTACTCACACTGCTGGCCTGGTAGCCGCCGCCCTCCTTCTTCTGGAAGGGTGTGTGTCCGAGCGGGTAGTACACGTGTTGATGGGCTGCTCATAACATATAGAAGCTACTCACACTGCTGGCCTGGTAGCCGCCGCCCTCCTTCTGCTGTCCGGGCGTGTGTCCGGGCGGGTAGTACACGTTGTGTTGATGGGCTGCTCATAACATATAGAAGCTACTCACACTGCTGGCCTGGTAGCAGCCGCCCTCCTTCTGTCCGGGCGGGTAGAACACGTTGTGTCGATGGGCTGCTCATAATCATAACATATAGAAGCTGCTCACACTGCTGGCCTGGTAGCCGCCGCCCTCCTTCTTCTGTCCGGGCGTGTGTCCGGGCGGGTAGTACACGTTGTATTGATGGGCTGCTCATAACATATAGAAGCTACTCACACTGCTGGCCTGGTAGCCGCCGCCCTCCTTCTTCTGGAAGGGTGTGTGTCCGGGCGGGTAGTACACGGCGGGTCCGGCCACGTTGCGGCTGTTGGCCACGAGCGGGGTCTTCGCCGGCGGGCTGGGGGCGGAGTCCCGCGTGTCCTTGTTGAGGGAGGAGCTCTGCGTGGAGCTCTCGTGGGTCACGTGCACGTTGCGCCGGACTACGCCGTCTGGTTGCGTCGGGAAACGCTGAG
Source organism: Mythimna albipuncta (assembly GCA_929112965.1). Taxonomy (NCBI): domain Eukaryota; kingdom Metazoa; phylum Arthropoda; class Insecta; order Lepidoptera; family Noctuidae; genus Mythimna; species Mythimna albipuncta. The sequence goes on along the minus strand of OV815983.1, from coordinate 13,534,665 downwards.
GAAGAAATAAAATATGATTTGATTTTTTATTCTGAAACTGGGTGTCCCGGCGAACATCGTGCCACTCTGTCTTCGCTCGTTCGACTTCGTTAAAGAATGTAGTGTTAACTGGTAGGTAAATTCAATTTTGATTGGAATCCTCGGCGGAATGAGAAGTTTCTCATCTTTGAATTTTCTCTTGAATGTCGCCTTAACGACAGGTCCTAAGTCTCGTATTCCGCAACTTTCACCAGGTGCTCGCTATACAGCGTGTGAGGTCGCGTTAACGCTGCATCTACCGGACACTTAAGTTTGACGATTCTTCGAGCTGTGTCGGTTCTTCTGCGGATATCTTCGTTTCTGATGCGATCACGCAAGAAAATTCTAACGACAAAAGGTACATTTAAATACTTACAGCTTCAGGGAAGTCGGCCATCAGGTCATCAAGTTTCTTGGGCGGCTGCTGCGTTCCTGCCGAAGGGGTTGAGGGGCGCGGGAAGGGGCCCGGGGAGGGAGAGGGGGCGGGGTGCAGCGAGTGGGGGGGTAGAGGCGAGGGGGAGGGGTAGCGCTGCGTCGAGTTGTGCGAAGAGTAGCTCGTCTCCGTGAATTTGTATGATGATGGACCCTGTTGAAGATAGTGTGTGATGAAAAATTGATCTTTTAACCGCCTCCGTCGGATATGTTCGACAAACATTCTCGCGTTAATTCCTCCGGGTTCTCACATGCACGACCAAGCACTCCATCTCGTCAGCTCTTCTGTCACCTATGGGGATTGAAGAGCTAAACGAGATGGAGTACCCAGTCGCAAACACGACCCACACGATATAAAACCGCACCAATTTTACATCTCAATATCTTGATATCCAATGATATTATGTTAAAGAGGGAAAATGCGTACTGTCCACGAACGCGTAGCTTCATAGACGCATAGTCGCTGCTATACTTGGACCACGCCGGCACGTGTACACAAAATAGGTACAGAAGACAATCTCACGTATGTACTTCACTTTTGTTACCTACGCTCGGTGGACGCACACTAATGAGCGTTTGAGCCGGAATTGTTCGACGAGTGCTCCGAGACGCGACCGAGACATCGTGTCCGTGAGCGGTGTCTATGTGTGCGTTATTCGAGCGCGCTTTGTATGTAGATTGACTTCAGTATCTAATCTATTTTGTGACGTGTACGTCTGCTCTGACGCTTCGTCGACAGAATTCCATAGTTTTGTATGTAAGTTTCACTTAGACGTACACAAAGCGTACATAATGACTAACACGCGTCTATGAAGCCACGCGTCCGAAGACAGTAGGCCCAACATTTTAATTTCACACCCTAAAGAAAGGAAAAATAACATGGTGTACTCACGTATGGGCCGTGTCCATTATGCGGCTCCGACGGTATGACCTTGGTCTCGTTGGCGGGAGCCGGGTACACCATGCGTTCATTAGTGCGATCTGAAACGTATTATAAGACTGCTGAGAGCTTTCTTTTTGAGGTGGGATATATACCGCTAAATTTTAATCATTTTAATCCCGTGGAGGGTGGAGGTAGGTACTACCTGCGGGTCATTGGACTCGCTGAGGTGACGGTTTCTTAAAGAAATTAATTTCGTACATACGTAAATTAATACGAGTTTTGAAAAAAAAGTAATTTATTTTTTAATTTTATCTTTACAAATCGATAGTGTTTCATGTCCCGGATCGACCTTCCACGGGATTAAAACGATCAAAATTTAACGGGGTATATCTTCTTAGGACTTTTCTCACTGTAGGGTAGAACGAGAGGACATGGCAGACTTTTACTGACAAATCATAATATTCTTTGTTTCTCTTGCGTTGTAGGACCACCTTGTCAGAAGTCAACCCATAGCTGTAGGCTTCGGCCCTTGCTGGGTCCCTGGTTTTGATGACATCTCTTTTAGCCACGCGTCGTCGTCGCCACGCGAACACTACGCGGCGTCGACGTCTCGGACGTTTACCGGAGGGCCGGACAGTCAACTTTCGTGGACTACCCAGGAGTATTCAGTGGGCTGATTTTCAATAATCGGGTTTCTTTGTCAATAATACACAGAAAAATTTATGTATTTTTTTTTAATTATGTAAATTAGTAATGAAATACTTACCGTCGGTGGTGGCAACGGTGCGGTACTCCCGGATGGAAGAGTTGCAGTGTGAGCAGTACTGGCAGCCGCCCGGGCCGGGGGGCGCCACTAGCTTGGCGGGAGGAGGCGAACCGGCCGTTGTGCTGCAGGTTTCAAAAGTTTTTTTGTTAGTTGGGGCTCGTGGAACTCGTGAGTTGAGACCGTAATAAACCTTGTCATAATCCCTTACTAACCACAAGATTTCCTAATTTTGATGAGTTTGGCAACTTGAGCAACTTTATCAACATTGCCAAACTTGCCAATACTGACTCAAAATGTCTATCAAACCTCAATAGCAATAAAACTTCGTAATATTGGCGAGTTTGACGAGTTTGGCAACTTGGCCAACTTTATCAACATTGTCAAACTTGGTAATACCGACTCGAAACGTCTAATAAACTAGAATAAACATAAAAAATCCTAATATTGGCGAGTTTGATGAGTTTGGCAACTTGACCAACTTTGTCAACATTATCAAACTTGCCAATACTGACCTAAAATATCTGTCAAAGTTCAATAACTTTCAAATTTCGCAATTTTGGCGAGTTTGGCAAGTTTGATAACTTGACCAGCTTCACCAAGATTATCAAAGAAGCTATACTTACGTGGTCCTGTTGTGCTCGGAGCTGACGTAGGTGTGCTGCTCAGCATGCACGGGTATGGGCACGGTGGCCGGGTCCTGATCGGCGGGAACCTCGTATGTGTACGTTTTGACTGTAGTTGTCACTTTGTTCATTGGGGTACCTCCGCGGGACAGCTGAGGAGACAAAAATACGCTTTAATATTCCACCTTAGACATACCTAGTTAATAATCCAGTCTTATAATGTTGCTGGGACTCAGGCCTCTTCTCTTGAAGAGGGAATGGGCCGTAATCCACAGTACAGATAGGTGGATGTCATATCTCTTTGAATTTTTTAGTCTTAGGACATCTTTCCAGTTTCCTCACGATATTTTCCTTCACCGCTTTGAGAGTAGTGGTGATGAAATAAATTAGGTGCAAAGTAAAGTGCCTAGCTGGGTTTGAACCCATGATGTACTACTTACAAGTTTGACTGGCCTGTTGGTCTAGTGGTTAGTGACCCTGACTGCTATACCGGAGGTCGTGGGTTCGATTCCCACCCAGGACAAATGTTTGTGTGATGAGCACAATCATTTGTTCTGTGTCTGGGTGTAATTTATCTATAATATGTATGTATTTTGAAATATATAAGTATGTTTATCAGTTGTCTAGTACCCATAACACAAGCTCTGCTTAGCTTGGGATTAGACGGCGTTGTGTGATAGTTGTGGAATATTATATTATATTATTAAGTCACTAGGCCATCACTGCTCATAAGAATCCATTCTAATTTAATGCGTTTTAAAGTTTTGTCGTAAAATGCTGATTCAAGAAAAGTATGATAGTTTGTCGACGCTGCAAATCGATCGAATTGAATTTTTTTTTTCATTATTGACACGCTCGTGTTATATAACTATATCACCAGTCAGAACTCACATACACGAGCGCCATATTGCCAACGGTAGAGGTAACTACAGCCGTCGAACTTATGACACTTGAATTAGGTGCACTTCGAAGTTGGAATACACACTCATGTGTGTGAGCTCTCATCTGGTAGTAAGTGAAAAAAAGACGTGTGGCACTCGGGGACTGCCGCGGTAAAGCTATTGCATAGCATTTTTTATCGACTTATGCAATTATAATTATTTATTTATTTTATTTATGCAGTATTTTTTTTCCTTTGTCTTTTTTTTCTTTGATATTAATTGAAGTTACACTTTTTGAGCGTGGTGACCGATAAGAAAACAAATGAGTGGGGGGTGTTAGGTTATCTTCGCAACGGAATTTCTGGATTCGGTCTCCACGCTCAAGGGCCGCGATAGAAGCTATGCAATAGCTTAAAAAAGTACTTACAGTTCCGGTAGACGGTGGCTGATGGCAGTGGTGGCACATGGGGGCTGGTACCAGCTGTGGTACTGCCGGCGAGATCTGAGATGGCACCACTCGAGATTCTGGACATAACGAGGTTTCATTAAACGCCTGGATTGGATATAATTTTGCCGTTTTGCCTTTTAATAAAGACTAGTAACTCGTAAACGAAGATTATTGAAATATCATCAAACTTTAATGTTTAATCGATCTGGCCAGTTTACTTGCCCATATCGTGAAGTGATCAATTTCTAAGATCTACCCACGACATATCATCATCAACCTTTTTAATGTTCCCACTGCTGGGACTCAGGCCTCCTCTCTAGGAGAAGGAAAGGGCCGTAATCCATCACGCGAGCCCAGTGCGTGTTGGTGAATGTCACTTGTCTTCGAATTTTTGGTTCTAGGTTTCCGGTTTCCTCACGATGTTTTCCTTCACCGTTTTGAGAGCAGTGGTGATGAAATAAATTACACAAAGTAATGCGCCTGGTTGGGTTCGAACCCGCGAACTACAACTCGTAAGTCGGGGCCGTTACCATTTTGCCACCACTGCTCTTCCACGACATATATTATACTTTAAATCCAGTCTGTCTCAACTTTATTATAGATACAGCTAAGGAGTGGGATTCCCTGCCGGAGTCTGTGTTTCCTGATAGACTTCAACCGACTACAACCTAGGGGTCTTTAAGACAAGAGTGAATAGGTTACTTCTAGGCAAGCGTGCTCCATCGTCGGCCACATCATCACGTACGATCAGGTGAGATAGTGGACAAATGCGAGCCTATCTATTATAAAAAAAAATCTTTCGATCTTTCGGTTCACTCAATCTTTTTACTAAAACCGAATGTCTGGAGAGATATGAAGGAGCTGGGTCTGTCTGGTGACAACGATACTCATCAGAGAAGTAGATGGCATCTTTAGGAAAGCCAACCTTGAGTAACTGGAAGAGGCTTTCGCCTCTTCCATTTAAGTCCAGTTAAGTTAAGCAAAGAAGAAGACCAAAGGATAATGACAATCAAGCTCAGGGGCAATGGGGGTGGAGGGCTGGAACCTCACGGAGAGTTCCCCACACCTCCTCTGACTTCAGCTTCGAGACCCTGCAGAGGAAGATAGACGGTGATATATCTTACCAGTTTTCTCCTCCCTGTAGACTTCCTGGCGGAGCTCGCCAACCCTGTGAACGGTGGGGGGCGGAGGGCTGGAGCCCCACGAGGAGCTCTCCACGCGCTCCTCTCGCTTCATGGTCGAGTAGCCGCTGGAGGGCGCCTTGGCTGGAGTACTGTGGATGGCAGATGTCTGAGGTTATTTTTTGACGGATTTTGTGTGGAATATTCTCATAATTTGCCAATAAGTTAAAAGCACAAGTACTGGGTAGGCAAGAATGACTATACAGGGTGACTGGTTATTAGTGACCGATAATTAAACACGTGATTATACTCATAATTACAAACAACTTTCCCAAAGAAACTTTTCTTGTTACTCATTCGTTTTATGTTTTATAACAATAACAAAACGCGGCTTACAGTTGGAGGCAGGCGCGCGCGCGCATTACAAACAGCTGTGTTGTTACTGAGATAAAACGAATGAAAAGAAAGAATGGAAAACTTTTTATTGGTCGGAAAAAGCGCAAACTAACATAATTACAAAAATTTTCCATGCCAAAAAAAAGTATTAAAAAAGTTTCTTTAAAAGTTGTTTTGTAATCGTGAGTACAAACCTTGTTTAAGTATCGGTCACTAATTACCAGTCACCCTATATACCACAATAGCTTTTGTCCGCAGCGTAGGCGAACCCACGTACATAAAATATAGCCTTTGTCGCTCAGGAATAAAGCAGCTTTCTATCGGTGAAACAATTTTCGCTATCAGACCAGTACTTTCAGAGACTTTCTTACAAACAAAAGAACAAACATTACCTCTTTATTATATTAGTGTACATTCTTATATTGAAAACAGTCAATAGAAAATTCTGTAAAGTAGAATAATCAGAAAATTAGGATTGTTTTAAGGTGGAAAATTATCCAACAACTTCTCCTGCTCTAGGGTGAAGCGTGAGGGCGAGTCAGACTTTAACTAACTAAAACAACACCTATTGCTTCTCTGCCATCGCTTTCCAAGACCATGGGTGTCCCTATCAGAAGTCAAGTGATGAAATAACACATAGTAATGTGCCTGGCTGAGTTTGAACCCCTGATCTACAACTCGTAGGTCAGAGCCGTCACCACTGTTCAGAATCAGAAATCAGAAATCAGAAACGTTTATTTCAAATAGACCAGTTACAGGCACTTTTGAATTGTCAAAATGTCGGTCAGTCAAACAAGTGAAGCTAAATTGCACGTTCCAAAGAGTAGAGCGCAGGCCACACCGGCAGCTAGCGGGCGGGCGGGCTAGGCGGGCGAACATCGTTTCACCTCTTTACATACTTCGGTTCACACCGCGAGCTACTGACGAACCTAACGAGCTAAGCTAACGAAATATCCGACCATTCCAGCGAAGCTACTCGTTCATCTCGTGCGCTTCGCTAGCTTAGCTCGCCCGCCAGCCCGCTCGCCCGGTTCGTTCGCCCGTCCTCCCCGTTTCGAGTAGACTAGTCGACGCTCGTCTTTCGAATAGCAGTGTAGTGTTTAGTTTGGGAACGATGAATATGTCATATATCGACGAAAGTTCTGATGATGACTTAACTACAAATACTACCCCCGCTTCGCCCGCTTAGCCCGCTCCGCTCGTCGCTCGTCTTTCCGTAGTTTTCGGTGTGAACCCCATAGTTTAATTCGCCATATTTCGCGTAGTTTGTATAGTTTCCTTCGTTCGCTTCGCCCACCCGCCTATCCCGCCCGCCCGCTAGCTGGCGGTGTGGCCTGCGCTAGGTCTCTATGGAGAAGAACGTGCAAGAAACTCCATGGACACTCTTTTAAATCGTATTGAGTTACATTAATCATCGTTACGTATTTCATTTTTGATTCTATTATGTGAACACAATGAAGATAAGATGTTCACAGATACATATGAAATGTTATATGTTTCAGACAAATAAATGAATTATTATTTCGTTTATTCATTATTATAACATACATTATATTTTTAAATATTTAAATGAAAAAATAAAATAAAAACATTTAAAAATATAAAAAATAGTGTCCCACCGGTATCGGGAACAGGGTCCAAGCTACCGGCGGTCAGGGCTCCAGAGAAAGGAACCTCCTGACTATACGAGCCGTGTCCAGAAGTACCGCTTTCTGAATCAAGCCCTTGAATTATTATTATTATATTATAAAACTGTTCTGCTTACCCCCTCCTGTAGTCGAAAGATGTGCTCTCGGCTGTGTCAGATGCGTAGCCGTCTGAAAGCAAATAGCCTTCATTAAAATTTCCTTGGACCTTGGACTCTTTCTAATGAAAAAGGAAGAGTACTTGACATCGTTTTATGAAAGCGGTTGCCACCACCATATTAATTGTAACTGTAGGTGAATTATGGTCAAATATTTCTGACAATACAGTATCAAGCGAATATTTTTCACATGCTTTAGAATTCTTCTTCTTCCACAACCATCAGCTTCCAGTTGAAGGTGGCTAAATAATGGTCGGACAAAATTTGAGTCAAATCGACATGAAGAAGAAGATGATTTAGAATTAAATGGTCATATAAAATAAAATCACCACACAGAAAAATAATAAATAAAAAAATCATATAAAATAAATTCGTCATTGAGAAAAAATGGTATTAAATTGTTATGTTATATTAGTCATAAGCCTCACAATCTCCTCAAACCAATTATTTCTCCTCAAAAATTCTTTGACCACAGTCCATCTACAACTCCATACCCCAAGACGTACCATGATTCTTACTTTTGTAAAGCTGCCTCTCCTGATCCTTCTGCAGATCGTCGAGGAGCGAGTCCAGCTCTTCTACATTCTGTGTCAAGTCCTTTGTGACCTTGGAACTCTTCACTTTGGAGTATCCTGGAAAAGAAAGCTTGTTGAAAATACTAGAGCCAAGACCAGGGACCAAATGCCTCCTTCTCTACCCAGAGAGGGAGTGTTAGACTTTTAGAGACTAAAAACCTCCCAAGCTCCTTTCCTTTGCGTTACAAGGTCAGCACCTACAGCCTAAGCACCTTTTGTGTGAATGCGGGCCCCTTATTCACAAACGCAGTGTCCATCTGGGCCGACACATTATTCGCCCGGTAGAGATTAAAACTCTAAAAGCTAGGGGTATTCTAAATTTCTTGGAAGCCTCCGGGCTAAAAGAGTTGCTCTAACAAGGTGGCGAGTCACAATAGATCTTTTAGGTCGCAGTGACTACATCCCCTACACTACGGGTGATGCATAGCCCCTTATCTTCTAAATAATAATAACAACTAACCCAAGACCTAATAGATCTTAATCCTAGTGTCCATTCAGACCAAATCGCGCTAACCTACGCCTGTGCTCAACGCTTTGTAGATTGGTCTTAACCAAATCTGGATCACCAATTTTTTATCTTCTTCGCACGCCTTTCTCCGATTCCAAAGCCGCTAGATGGCATTTTGCAGCACCAGTCCATATGTTGCTACAGTACTCCCAACATGATTGGACCTGTGCTGTGTATCAAGAAATCTTTTATAAGAATATTCCCAATTATAGAAAAATTGCCATTTAGAGAATTGGGCATTCTGAGAATTAAGCATTTAGTGAATTTGGGATTCTGCGAATTAAGCATTTAGTGAATTGGGCATTCTGAGTATTAGTAATTTTGATAAGTAGTCCTTTTGCAACTCGGTTGCCATTTTGAGAATTAGGCATTTTGCGCCCAAACCATCAAGTCGGTCACCAGTTTAGAGATATGCGGAACAGGTCAGAAGACAAAACACCCTTCTGGTCGCGGAATCTTCCTTGTTCAACGTAGGCTCGCGGGACTTTACACTCTATTCCGTACTACAAAGGATCATTACCCAACAAACATTTTAGCTGTATAAGTAAGAGTTACGCGACTCGAAGTGCTTTAAACATCGTATAGAAGTAATTGTATCGTGTAATATGACTTAGTGCCCCTTATCTTTACACAACTAATAGTCGTATACAGACATCGTATAAACTTCTATATACGACTTTTTTATGACTGATTCACAATTTTTAGTAGATTAGAGTAGAGTAGTACGCTTATGATGTACAATGCCCTTCACACCGCCAGAGACAGAAACAGATGGAGGAATATCATAAAGTTTAAAGTGATGAAGCAGCGACCCTCAGCATTGAGGATTACGACGCTAGGAGGAGTACCCACTTATGGTTGGTAATACCTGGTGTGGAGGCAGAAGACTCATAGTTATAAGTCCGCGTGCCCGCAGTGATGGCAGGCAGATCCCTCTCATCCCTCTCGTAGTAATAGGAGCTGGACTCGGAAGACTTTGGAGTAGACCGGGGTGGGATTGTGTACTCCTGGAAATAAAAAGAACAAAGTTTTTAGATAAAAATGTTGTTTCTGTTTTGACGTGACGTCTTTGAAATTATTTCCACAGTGCGATTGTGGTGGGAGGCAGTTCAAAAACGAATGATAATAAAATCAAGGGATACAGTTTGGTGTTGTAGCTACGTGTCTGTCATATACATCTATACAGATACATATAAATTAAATTGGAGTGGCTGTTTGTAATATTGAAATAACCGCTTTTTACTATATGCATATGAATATATATATATATATTACACACAGTACATATATATATAAATATACGGTACATACACCAAAATATTTTTTAACAATTTTTGTCTGTCTGTCTGTCGGTCTGTCTGTTTGTTCCGGCTAATCTCTGACATACCTAGACCGATTTTGACGGAATGCAGGCAGGTAGCTGATGTAATAAGGAGTAACTTAGGCTACTTTTATTTTAGAAAAAAATAATTCAAAATCCTGTAGTCCACGCGAACGAAGTCGCGGGCACAGCTAGTCTAACATATAATTACATCACTATATAGATAGCTAAAGGATCAAACAATTGGGTATGCTAAGTGAGCACTGTGATGCATTGCAAAGACGAAGTTCGCACTGAGGGTACAGCTGCTGGAGTCGCACCGTAACGTCAATTTCAAGGCGTTCGTGGTGCGAGTCCCGAACAGTTTTCTGCCCCTCGTGTTGAAGGAAGACTTTTGGCCGCAGGGCGTGGTGTTCCGTTGCTTTCGCGGACAGGTGCCACAGAACAGCACAAAGTGAATTAGCGCAGTGGAAGTGCTACTAACTTAGTCATAAGTCTTATTTACTAATATTACACTGTATTTACTTTATATTTATGTTAGTCTGTAAGGTATGTATCTATGGGCCAAGATGCCTGAAAATAAATGATTTATTATTATTATTGCGGTGGCTATCCACTGAGCAGGGGACAACTTCAAATGGATAGGTTTCACTAATTAAACTTTTGACTCGGAGAAATTATTTTACTATTGACAGGCTTGCGTTTATCTTACTGGCTTTGTGTGTAATTTATTTCAGTAAAATTCCTATCAAAACGGTAACATATGTCCTAGTACCAAAAATTTAAATACATTGCGTTTGACCACAGATCTAAAGAAGGCTATTGGGCGTACAAATAGGATGATGAAAGCAGAGATGCAGGATCCTGGTGCTATGATGCTACTTACATCCACAAGCCAATAGTGTTACGACGTCTAGTAATAGTTGTGACAAGCTAAATACTGGGCATGCAGATTGGATGTTGGGAGCAGAGATGGGGGATCCTGGTGTTATAACGCTACTTGGATCCAGAAGCCATTAGCATCAGGACGTCTTGTACTAGTTATTACAGGCTAAATAATAAGTCGACCCAAAAGATCTGAAGAAGGCAAGAGATGCGGATCCTGGTGTTGTGATGCAACTTTTTTTTTAGAGGCTCGCGTTTCACCAGTATGAGCATTGATGTGGTCGACGATGGAGCACGCTTGCCTAGAAGTAGCCTATTCACTCTTTACTTAAAGACCCCTAAGTTGTAGCTATCAGGAAACAGACTCCGGCAGGGAATTCCACTCCTTGCCTTTTTTCACGCTTAGAGCATAGACCAGGGGTGCTATTCTCTAAGAAAGCGCAGCGCTGGCACAGCGACGAGTCGTGAGCGCAATACATTGAATTAATAATCCAATGTAAAGGGACATTGGGTTGTTAATTCAATGTACTGCGCTGACGACTCGTCGCTGTGCCAGCGCTGCGCTTTCTTAGAGAATAGCACCCCTGGGGTAGCCAGCTTTTCGGTATTCTATAGGATACATTTTGGAGCATGTGCTTATCATCTACAAAGACTTGAGCACAGGCGTAGGGTGGCCAGCCTTTCGATATTCTACGAGAGATGCATTTTGGAGTATGTGCGCGGGAACTACATTACTTGATTCTACCATCGCTTTTCTACCATCGGACCACCCGACGTACGGCAAGTGTCCACTCTTACATTGTTGATAGCTCTACGGTCCGGACTAAGCGTTTCGCCCCGTTCTTTATACCGCGTATATCAAAGGATTGGAAGAATTTCTCTGTTATGGTCTTCCCGTTAATGTTAATAATGCGCGTGTCGTCAAGGCTAGAATGAATTAATGAATATATGGGCACTTAATTGAATAGTGCGCCTCACCATTAATGTTTGCATCATTGCTTACCATCAGGTAGTATCGCAGTCAAGCACTAGTTTACGTCATTAAAAAAAAAGTTTATTGAACCCAATAGTTTTGTACAGTTCTTTCTCCTATAATGTGTCAAATAATTAACATTAAAATTCTAATATTGTAAAGCGAAAAACCAGTTTACAAATTCAAACTACAATCTCTATATTTCGGATCATAATTATGTAAAATTGGCCGGAAGTATTAATTTTAATATTGACTAGTTTTAGCTTTAAAACCAGAACTTATATATCCGTTAGTATAATTAGATACTATTAGCAAATCAGTGAGTCACTCAGCTAGGAGGGACTGTGTGGTCTGGTTACCGCACTTAGTCCTTAACACACCGGGCTTGCGGACAGTGAGCAATGGGTAGCTCACTGTCCGGCCGTCCGGTAACTGTCCGGACCAAGCCCAAGTCGTCGACGGCGCGCGCTGTTCCCGCGCGCCTCAAGGAGTTGTCAGCAACAGCAGTGACCCAACCGGGTCGAAGCCTACTGGGGCCAGGGTTATCCGAAAGGGCGCTCGAGCCCCGGTATGAATATAATAATATGCTAGAAGGAACGGGGTGGGCCTTTTAGTCAATAAGAGTCTGACACTATCTCCCGCTCCGCCCAAGAGCGGGGGATGTCAATAAATGATTTTTTCCCACCATAAAAAAAGTCCTTAGCGCACCATTGTGCGCGGGCCATGGCGGCCTTTACTCCAACCAGCCCACCTCACTCCAGAAGCAGATGAGTCTCTTCAGTTTGCTCAGAGCATCTGTGAGTGCATTCGGTGTTCCCAAGATTCGTGTTCCTATCTCGCAGACGGCTGCGCACTCGAGGAGCACATGCGCGACAGTTTCTTTTGACTCCATACATCCTCTGCACAGAGGGTTATCTGTGTCCCTGCTACCAGACTCAGGCTGCCTCTGTCCAGTCGCAGAAGGTTGCTTGCTGGTTATGGCTTTATTTAAGCTTGGCATGGCTGCATGCAGCCCGTTGCCAGAGACCACCACCTTCCCGCTTGTACGTTTGTGTGCCGTCATAGCCTACCACGCAGCCGACTGAAGGGTATTGGCATGATGGGTTCATAGCATTAGCTTTAAAACCAGAACTTATATATCCGTTAGTATAATTAGATACTATTAGCAAATCAGCGAGTAATACACTGAGCTAGAAGAGAACTGATGATGTCATTCTCTTGCATTTCTGATGTTTATAACTGTTTTATCGCTGGGCGGCCATTAAAGTTGTTTTTACGATTAAAAACAAACGTCGGTTCTACATTAAAACAAGTTAATCGCTAAATTGTGAATTCCATTTAGATCTAAAGTTTCAGTTTCTTTGACTACTAAACACATTTGAGAAGAAAGCCTCAGATACAATAGGGGGTACCAGGAAAAGCAGGCGCGGGCTTGCGGACAGTGAGCAATGGGTAGCTCGCTGTCTGGCCGTCTAGTAACTGTCCGGACCAAGCCCAAGTCGTCGACGGCGCGCACTGTTCCCGCGCGCCTCATGGAGTTGTCAGCAATAGCCCAGCCGGGTCGAAGCTTACTGGGGCCAGGGTAATCCGAAAGGGCAAAAAAGGAAAAAAAAGGTCACCCATGAGATTTACCACCATATGCCAAAGAAGAATCTTTGGTTTCTTTGGCCACATTGCCAGAAAGATAGGTGATAACCTGGAAAACCTGCTTCTGACAGTAAAAGTAGATGGGAAAAGACCCAGGGGCAGGAGTCCGTTACGTTGGTCAGACCCAATTCATGCTACACTGGAGACCTCAGTCTGCGACGCCATCCACATCGCTGAAGATAGGACAACATGGTTAAATATAGTCCACAAGAAAGTTATTCGTCGAGGTGACGACCCTTAGATTTGAAGATAAACGTCGCAATGAGAAGGTGGACAGTAGGGGACAACATGATGTATATCGCTTAATCTATGTCACACTGTAACGTTGCCCAGCGTCCCGAAACAAGCCCGTGTAGGGACACAATGTAATACTTGATCAGCGATATTATTATGACACACGGCTGCGCCCATGATACATAGAGAAAATCCTTCAGTCGCAAATAAACTACAGTCGTAGACGTTCGTTTCAATTAGTCTCCACCCCAACACACAAAATAGAATACGTTCAAGTATTCCCCACACCCGCAAAGTTTTGCGCTGCGCTGGCAGAAGTTATAATTAGTTAATAATTGCTTCGATAAAGAAGCATTTGGTGAACTCATGTGGACTAGTTTCTATCCTCACCTCGACAGTGTGCAGATCCTTTCTGTCGTACTTCCCGGAGGGATGCTTCTCCTCCTTGTACTCGTAGTGGTACTCCCGGGCGCCTCCTCCTCCGCCGCGGCCCAGGGAGTCCAGCTTACTGCCCTTCGGAATCAGCTCCGATTTTATCATGTCTGGAAAGAGATTGATTGAGAATATTAAGGTGGATTCTTTAAGGGAGATGCTCAAAAATAGCTCGCGATATTAGAATAGAAAAGAAAAGAGTAGAGTAGAAGGGACCATTCAAATATTACGCATAAGAACTACAGGGGAAAGGGGGGTTTTGCTTTGCTTATTTTTGATGACACGGGGGATGGGGGATCTAGTTTGTGATTACGGCAGCAGTATATATTTTTTTTTAGTTTTTTAATTCATTAAACCCCAAGCGAACGCCGGCGTTCGCGCACCTATTGTCTTTCAATTGTGTCTGTCATTATCACGATTGAAAGGGAGAACGATATCAATGTTCCAAAATCAGAAGAAAGTGAGCAGACCATAGAAAAATATTCTGATATCTATGGAGCAAATATCCAATATATAAAACACATTTGTTTAAAGATGGATTTGTGTCATCATGAACTGCGGGTAATTTCAATATTATCCGCAGTTCATAATACTTGTACGGCTCCGAATGGAACGGAAATCTTCTTATTGCTTTTATATTGCAGTATTTTAGTATTGTCTAGTGGTTAGTGGCCCTGACTGCTATACCGCTGGACCTGGTCGTGGGTTCGATTCCCAACCAGGACAAATGTTTGTGTGATGAGCATGATCATTTGTTGTGTCTGGGTGTAATTTATCTATTTACGTATGTATTTAGAAATATATAAGTATGTTTATCAGTTGTCTAGTACTCATAACACAAGCTCTGCTTAGCTTGAGACTAGACGGCGTTGTGTTGATAGTTGTGGAATATTATATTATATTGCAGTTCAGCATCAAGTTGTACGTTGATTAAAATATGATTGGCGGTCGTAACACGGATTTTGTTTACGGAATTATAATCATTAATACAATCTAATCATTTTCAAGTTCATATTATCGTAATGAATGGCTTCATGTATAAGTAATTCAACAGAGTAAAAATTTGAATTGCGTGAGCTATCCTGGCACTTTCTGAGAAAAACAATTTGATACTATTAATTAAAACCTCCATGCCCATTAAACATAGCGGCTGTAGTAAAAGGTCTACGGAACTGCCTTGTTTTTAGGAGACAAATCACCGAATAACTCCTCTCGTCCCACTCTGGCTAGCGCGAGGGGGAGGGCCAGACTTTTACGGAATAAGACTCACTCGTGTTCCTTCAATTACCCTTTGCTTTCCAGGGCCCGGTGACTCCTGTCTCCCTAAACACCCATCTGTTCGGAGGATCCTTCCTTATCCACGGAGGTTTACGGGATTTTACACCCCGTTCAGCATACTTCTAAAATCTAGTCAGTTCAATGAACAGCTGCCAATCTTACCGAAAGCCTCATCCGTGTAGGGAACGTTGCCGCTGCTGCTGGAGTACTCTTTGTACTCCTTGTGCTTGCTGTACGACTTGGTCGCCATCCTGACTTCTATGTGTTAGCTGCAACAAGAAAAACGGCCATTTTAATTATATACAGCTTGAACACTTAGTCAAGCTACTATCTGGCGCACACATAGCATAGCGTAATCAGTCTTACAATGTTCCCACTGCTGGGACTCAGGCCTCCTCTCTCGGAGGGGGAATGAGCCGTAATCCACTAAGCCGGCCCAATTTTGATTGGTAGTTGTCACATACATCTTCGAATTTTTGGTTCTAGGACATGCCGGTTTCCTCACGATTTCTTTCACCGTTTTGAGAGCAGTGATGATGAAATAAATTACACAAAGTAATGCACCTGCCTAGGTTTGAGCCCCAACTACAAATACCAGCTTTTAAAGCAAAATGTATTTACTAATCAAGACCTAATCGTGGCCATTCAAAGCGGCATCGAGCCATCAATACTGCTGCTATGTATTGCATTAATTAGCATAGGCTGAAGGCTAGTACAACTATTGCAAATTGCAATGTGTTCTGCTATGGTTTCACAATAAATGTTATTTATATTAAGCCTTGATTCATAAGGAAATAGCATAACAACTCCATATTTTTCATTCATACCAAAATTGAAATGTTAATTTGTATTCTGTTATACTAGTTTATTCGCACTAAAATGGGTATTATATCTCTCTAATTCCTAAGTCCATAAATGAATTTTATAATTCGTACTTTGAGTATTAAATCGACAAGTTAAAGATCGTCTTAGTAACTTTGTACTTTTAGCAAAAGTAAGAATATCAATGCGGAAGAATCTAAGATCATGTTCATAAAAAATATGTTTTGCGTTCTATGTTATGCAACTTTCACAGTTATTTGAAAGTTTTGCGTTCTATGTTAGATAACTTTCCTTGGTACCAAGTACGACTGTTAAGCGTAGGGTCCTATACGTTTCCCGGATCAGTTAATAAATTGCTCTGTAGCAGCCAAATGTTTGTTGCTGGTATGTGGTATGACACCCCACCCCCGTACCTCAGAAACTACGAAACGCCAATAATGTCTCTACGCCTACGGTCATATAGGAAACAGAGAGTGCACCTGTTTGCGCTTACGCTTATGCATTATCATATCTTCTGCGTACTTAGCTAATCTCATGAGATTGCAGCGCGTTATCGAAATTCGGTCGGGAGGATTATTGATTATCAAGTAAGGAGTTTTGATAAATACTAAAGATGGCTTTAGAGGGAAATAAACACCAAAGAAATGTATAGATCTCTTCATTTTAAACGCAACACAACATAGGCTACTTACTATTTCATTGAAACTAATATTATTATAAATTATCTGACGTCGCCTGACGGTTTTCAGTACTTGCCTTTTTTGTAACACCAGCTTATTACTTGCTACTTGCTACTTTTCTAAACGGCACATTATCTAATCCATACTCTGAGTTCCTATCGACACAGACCGCTCCATATTAGGCGGTGAAACGTAACCTGGTCGCAGGTGCGTGGGTGCCTTTCATTTCTTAAATGTCAACCGTCTGTCTGTCTGATTGATGGCAACACTGCAGCTATGAGTTGCAGGAGGTATGGGCACAAAATAGATAGGTACAGAAGTCAATCTACATTCGAGCAACGCACACATAGACACAAAGTCAAAGTCAAAATCATTTATTTCAAATAGACCATTTGTATACGTAATAAGTACTTGTATTAAAAAACAAAAAGGGGTCAAGAACTAACTGTGAAGTTAGCCGTCATCCTCGTCGGTGCGTTTTACCTGTCTCCAGGATTTTTACCGGTTTATACTAATTCAGTTGACATTACCAGAGCGGCTCTACCATATTTCTTATAACTATGGGCTCAACTCTGGCAAGGTCTATGCAACATTGAAGTGACCGCCGACTTGGTTTGTTGATTGAATATTGAAATAACATTGAAAAAACTATCCGTTTATCTTCTTTATTGAAGAAACTTTCATCTAAGAAAAGAAGTTTATTTAAAAAAAAAAAACAAAAAAAAAGCCTAGTTATCCCATCCACTAGCTGGAGGAGCCAACGGATGCAATACATTTTTTTGAAGTTCGTTGAGAAAAAAGCATTATAGCTTAAATACATTTTTTTTATTGTATTTTAAATGTAGAAATAAAATCATTTTTCAAATAAAACTTACAGGATCCTACACGTTCGAGAAAAATAAATATAATTGAATTGAAATTCACGAGTGTATCATTCACCTACTTCTATAAAAGGTGTAAGAGACAGCCCTCCACAAACTTTAAGGGCTTGCTCAGTAGACGAAACTGAACAACCCACCATATTTTTTTTTTTCATTAAACGAAAAATAATTTTTGTGGAAGGTTGTTCAGTTAGTCAGTTAATAATTTTGTATGGTGAGGCGGATTTTTTTTTTCGTTTCCTGAAAATAATTTTTGTGGAAGGTTGTTCAGTTTCGTCTACTGAGCAAGCCCTTAAAGTTTGTGGAGGGCTGTCCCTTACACCTTGTACTACGCGTTCCAAATGAGAATAGGAGCGCCCGCCATGTTGTGACGTTACGTCTTACTGTCAAATCGAAGAAATTGAGTAGGGTGAGCAAAAAAAGAAATTAGTTAAATTTAATTTATTTACGAATCATGAACGAAAAATCTCTGATCAAAATCCAGTTCTTCAATTTTGCTGATCTTTACGTAACTGTGTGAAGTGCCTGAGTAGTGGCGTCATCACCGTCATCATCACTGCTGCTTTCCCTTATAAAATAAAACATGGATAATAGAGGTTTTTAATATTTATATCACTAACTGTTGTTTTAAATCAAAATAGGCATTACCTGCATTTATAACAAAATTCAATCTGGATAAAATGGCAGCTGGCAATTTGAATTTTGAATTTAAAATGTAGCCAATAATTAAAATAAAAAGAAAGTATGTAGTATAATTTGTTAAATAATTATTAAGAATAACTTTTTTATCTATTTCTTAATATGGCTTAACTAAGGGTCAGTTAAAAAAACAAAATCATTAAAACGCAAATAACCTTTTTTTACAAACCGTACTTTTCAATCAAAATTTGACAGATCGAGCTTATTGACTTTCCTATTCTCATTTGGAACGCATAGTATATTTTTACTTACTCATAGAACAAAAAGGGGTCAAGAACTAACTGTGAAGTTAGCCGTCATCCTCGTCGGTGCGTTTTACCTGTCTCCAGGATTTTTACCGGGTTAAACTAATTCAGTTGACATTACCAGAGCGGCTCAAACTCTGGCATGGTTTATGCAAGTTTGAAGTGACCGCCAAATTAGGCCAGCTTGGCGAGCACTGGTTCCCCTCGAGGTGACGGACCCCCGGCGTACGAACGGGGGGTGAACTGTGCATGCTACGGGGTGAGAAAACTTTACTTGCGCGATTCAGGAATTGTATAGAATTTAGGGAGCCATATTGCCGTGTAAATAATAGGTAGCGTGATTGACTATTTAAATTTAAAAAAAAAAATGGAAAAAAGAATCGGTTTCGGAACACTCTAAAAACAAGCATATTAGGGTTTTTTTTTATATAAATATGTAGATACTGTTCTAATTATACATATTAGTATTATGTGTTCTGGAATTTATATCTTAAAAATGTTATTTTTAATATAAAAATAAAAATACTACTCAATTACTTTACTTCAATCTTTAGGAATCAAAGTATAAAAGTATTATAAATACTGTTCTAAGTAGACTTATTAGTATTAAAAAATCAAAAATATTCATCGTAAAAACAAAAATAAAAATATCCAAAAAGTATTGCATGCGCTGGGTTTCGAACTCAAGACACGAACACTATCGCTAAAGAGACAAGGACGATAAAATATCTCCGTCTCTTTCTAACAATCAAAACGTGCAAAGGGGTCCTTTGATATTAAAACCTGTTATCATAGAATAGCCCTTATGTCTGGCGAAATGGGGTTTTAGAGATCCCCACACTCATGTACCTTACTTAGGCTTCAAGTCTGCTAATAAAATAGTGTTACTAAAATAGTGTGTGTGTGTGTGTTAAGATGGTCTATCATTGATTTTATAATAGTTAATTTTGACAAGTTCGGTAATCTACTAATATAATGGCGTCACGCGTCATTATGACTTTTCAAAGGTCAATCACTGACAATCCTTTGAAAGAAATGGCATACTTACAATAGTTAATCTCGTACATAATGACGAATGTCTGTCGCCTATGCGATAATCTGTTAAAATTTTGACAGTTCTTTTAATCAGTGACCTAATTATTAGCGTCCAAAGTGACAGCGAGACAGCCCGACGATTTTGTCATTGTACCACAACTTTAATAATGGTCTGGCCATTGACCGATTATGATCGATCATTATGAATTATCAGATTACGATTTTTTAGCAAAATGGCAATGGGATCGTATTAGAATGACAAAATAAAAAAATAGACTTGGGCCCCTGTTCAAAAGATGAGCTAAACGTAAACCGGGAAATCATTAGCGAGCTATATCCATAAGCCAAATAAAAATATAACTTTATAATAATGACGATAAAATAAAATTAAAATACTTGACTTAATTTACTTATACATAAACACAGACATAATAATTATACACATTCTTAATTTAATTTAAATTAGAACACAATTTAATAATAATGAAGATAAAAATAAATAAAATATCTGACATAATCTACCTATTTCATGACACAGAAATAATAAAATTATTTGCATCAATAATTTTATTTGAATAATATAATAATAATGAAGACAAAAGATAAACAAAATTACCTGACATACTTTACTTATATTTAAACACAGACATTATTATAAAGATGTACATACATAACTGGTACATACATAATTACATACCCAATTAAACGGTTAGATCAACAATTATATTGAATTCTGTGTATTGCTACTCAGCTTAGGGGAGAGCAGTGGTGGCCGAGTGGTAACGGCCGCGATTTACGAGTTGTAGGTCGCGGGTTCGAACCCAGCCAGGCGCGTTACTTTGTGTAATTTATTTCATCACCGCTACTCTCGAAACGGTGAAGGAAAACATCGTGAGGAAACCGACATGTCCTAGAACGAACAATTCGATATAACATCCACTAAGCTGCACTTGGCCCGCGTGGTGGATTACGGCTCCTAGAGAGGAGGCCTGCGGCCGTATTATGAAATCTTAAAACCATCATGTTTTCTGTGTGAGAAAAGGATAGTGCTATTCGTCCTGTATAGCTCCGTCTCTTTTTCACACCGAAAACATGATGGTTTTAAGAGGTCATAATACGACCCCTGATTCCCTACAGTGGGAACATTATAAGGCTGACAATGCCCTCTTCCTCTCTCCTACATTTTGCGGTGCCCGGCAGGGTCTTTATTGATTTATGTAAATTTTCAACACCATTTATGTAGCATATGGATTGCACTATTGCAGTAAAGTATAAAATCTAGACATCGGCTACAATTCAAAGTAGAATCGTACCTGTGACCTTTGCCAGTCGTACATAGACGTATAGCTAAGTATGCATATCATTTAGAACAGCCACCTTCCAAATCTGGTATTGTATATATTGTGTCAGGGGCGGAATAGTAAATGCCAACGTGTTGAGTTTAAGTTCTTAAAATTATGAATAACTAGTAAATTATTGTTTTTTTTTTAAGTTTTTGTTGCATTTTTAAGCTATTGCATAGCTTCTATCGCGGGCCTTGAGCGTGGAGACTGAATCCAGAAATTCCGTAACGAAAATAACCTAACACCCCCCCCCCACTCATTGGTTTTCTTATCGGTCAACACGCTCAAAAAGTGTAACTACAATTAATATCAAAGAAAAAAAAACATAGGAAAAAAATACTGCATAAATAAAATAAATAAATAATTATAATTGCATAAGTTGATAAAAAATGCTATGCAATAGCTTTACCGCGGCAGTCCCCGAGTGCCACACGTCTTTTTTTTTTTGACTGCTCTTTTGATGCTGTGGTTGAGCGATTGACTGCTACACTGCAGGTTGCGGGTTCGATTCTCGCACGGAACAAATATTTATATGGCCTACAGATAAGTATTTCGTGTCTAAGTAAAATTTTGAAAATCGGTGTTATGTATTTTTTTGTAAAATGTGGGTAGATATTATTCGTTCAATCAAACATTTAGTTCGACACACTGCGCAAAGAGATGCACGATCGATCCCCATACAAAGCATTTATTTTTGTATTTTTTGTTGCGTCCATACGCACTAAGCGACCTAGATTATTGCAATAAACAATCCAAGATTTATAACATAGGGTATTTAAGATATATTTTTTATAAAAAATAAAAAAAACTTTCCGTTCGCATTTCGTTCGAATTAATCCTACATCGCGCAAGCAACATTTTCGCGCGTTTTAGTATATGAATGAAACTTTTAACATGCTAATTAAGGGTCCGATATCCTCGAGGGAAGCCAGTTCCCGCCATGCTGGCCTAAGATGGCGGACATTCAGATGTACTCCCGAAAGGGCAGTAGAGTCCGTCACTAGTTGACAGTCCGATATGAGCTTCTCTGGAAGTTTCACCACAGATTATCCTCTCTTAGCAAATTAACACCTCCGAGGAACACACCTGACTCGCTCAGGTCGACCCTTATTTTGTAAGAACGACTCTGCGCCAAATGAACAAGTACAAGCGATGCCACCTAGTACTACGAGTGAAAACCCGATCAGGGGTGCTATTCTCTAAGAAAGCGCAGCGCTGGCACAGCGACGCGTCGTGAGCGCAATACATTGAATTTACAATCCAATGTAGAGGGGCATTAGGATGTTAATTCAATGTACTGCGCTGACGACTCGTCGCTGTGCCAGCGCTGCGCTTTCTTAGAGAATAGCACCCCAGGTCGCCAAGTTCGTTTTCCTGATTATTTTCGACCGTAACGGTCTCCGGGGGGGCTGATGTGGCGATCGGGATTATTTAAGAACGCAACCGAACGCCGTCCGTCACCAGTCGCCGAACCACCCGAATACCCGTTCGTGCAGCATCGGAAATCATGACAAGCGGACGTCAGTGATCTCAAGCTCTCGACACCTCAAGTGATCTCAAGCTCTCGACACCACAGACTACATTTTTCGGAGAGGTTATGTGCGTGCGCCTAGGGCTTCGACGCAGAAGTCCCCCGTACGTATAGCTTTATGTTGTAAATGCACCCACGATACTCGGCTCCTGGAGTCCTGGCAGTTCCGACGTGTGGTACTAATACGATTTAAGCAATAGGCAACATAGGCAGTTGAGTTGGGCCGCCACCACACCACAAAAAAATAAATGAATTAAATCGATAAAGGATCATTAGAAACAAAAAAATATTGAGTTTTGTTACAAATAGACGAAGAAGAGAAAATTAAACATAAAAATCTGCGAGAGAGCAGCACGAAATATGAACACAAGTACAATTACCAAGCGCTGGCTTCAAGTTGCGCAGAAGTCAAATAATCGGTCTCTTTAGTCGTGCGGTCAATCACTGACACTCCCCGCCAGTGTCAGTGTCAGTGATTGGCTCGCCGCGCCATCGTGTCATAGACGTCACTTCTGATTCGTTCCCTGCGTTGCTGCATGTATCTAACAACGACGACGATTGGCTCGCCAATGCATGGAATGCACAAAGCGATCCCCACTCTGACGCCGAGCGCTCAATATTCGTGCCGGTAGTTGTATGTTATTGCTATTATACTCGTATATTATATCATCACCAGCCTTTTTAATGTTCCCACTGTTGGGACTCAAGCTTCCTCTTTATGAGAGGGAATGGGACATAATCCACCCTGAGGGCCCAGTGCGTGTTGGTGAATGTCACATGTCTTCGAATTTTTGGTTCTAGGACATGCCGGTTTCCTCACGATGTTTTCCTTCACCGTTTTGGGAGCAGTGGTGATGAAATAAATTACACAAAGTAATGCACCTCGCTGGGTTCGAACTCGCGACCTACTAACAAGTCGTAATTCGGGGCCGTTACCACTCGGCCACCACTGCTATATATTATATATTCGATTATAAATTCGTTAATCATAATAATAATATATTTTTTTAACATTTCATTTAAATCTATCTATTTTAGTACAAAGTTGAAGCCACTTAGTATTCCAACATCATCCAGCAACAGGGTGCTACAATTCTAGCGACATGTGTCACTGTGCGCATGCGCTGCATATTTATTACATATCACTGCATATTGATATGCGCCTCGGTTCATGATTGACATAGTGTTCCGGTGTCCTTTGGGTAACAAGGCAGGTGCATCTGATAAGATTGTTTGTAAATGGCAACATTGTGTTGACGCCATTACTTATATTTTTTAAGGTGGGTAGTTGTCAAAAACTTTTCCCACACTCCAACGTGGAGCGAGAGGACGTGTCAAAGTTGTACTAACTAGAGTCTGTCTAAAAATTCAAAGGATTTGGTTAATTATTAGGGTAAAATGAAATCTGATGTAGTTAACACTGGTTCAATAATCAAGGTTGATTAAAAGGTCTTGATCATTGACACATAAAGTTCTTCTTTTAATAGCAGGACCTTATGTGTAGTGGCGTAACTATAGGGTGGCAAGGCTGGCAAAATGCCACGGGCCCCAGGCCCGACGGGGCCCCCAGTCTCGGAGGTCGCGAGCTCATAAGAACTAACCCAAAATATATTAAAAAAATATATTAAAATGAAATCACAACGTAACGTGATTTATCAGGGGCCCCATCTAATGATTTTGCCACGGGCATCAGATGATATAGTTACGCCATTGCTTATGTGCGTGTGTGTGTTACCTTATAAAAAGTATCGAATACAAGTATTTTTTAAATGATTAAATATTATACAAAAGTCCCAAGTCGTTTCACTTTTTAGACAGACCTATAAAACCCGTCTATATTCTTTCTTTACTCTTTGTCTATATTCTTTTTTTTTCCTTTCAGAAGTTAACCCACGGCCGCAGTAGGCTTTGGCCCTGTTTGCCCCCTCCCCTACGGTTTTGCTGGCGTATCTTTGAGGCGTGCGTGGAACACTACCTACGCGCCGTCCACGACTCGGGCTCGGTCCAGTCGGTTACCGAACGGTCGGAAGTCGAGCTACCTACTGCTCGTCGTTCGCAAGCCCTGAACAAAAAAACTGCGTACGAAGACAGACTGATTTCTAATTAATCAGAAACAATTTTTAGTTCGTGCTTCTAATATAAATACTGTATGTATTTTAATGACGTGATGTAACTAAAAGGGTGATGTACCAGTACCATGCCGCCTAGTCATAGCCCTGAGATGAGTAACACTATGATGACATGTCATTGAGATGACAAAGAGACGGTACTTGGAAGGGCATGATCTGACACTTTGAAGGGCAACATAAGGGACTATCGTAGCATGAATAATTTTGATGAAATCATCTACTGAACGATTATAAATTGTAAACAATGAAAACAACAGTCTTATACTGGCATGATGGTTAGTGGCCCTAACTGTTATGGAGTTCGTCGGTTCGATTCCCACCCAGGATAAATGTTTATGTGATGAGCACGATTTTTTTTTTATTGTTTATAGGTTGGCGCTTGTTCGCTATCTTACCTGATGGAAAGCGACGATGCGGTCGACGATGGAACGCGCTTACCTAAAAGAAACCTATTCACTCTCGACTTAAAGATTCTCGAGTTGTAGCTATCAGGAAGCACAGACTCCGGCAAGGAATTCCAGTCCCTAGCCGCACGCACAATGAATGTGTTCCCAAAACGTTTTGTGCGTATTGGTGGGATATCCACCATATACCGGTGGCGCATAGCCAGACGTCTGGTAGTTCGATGATGAAACGGGCTAGGCGGAATTAGGTTATGCAATTCCGACGCACACTCCCCGAAATGCAACCGGTAGAAAACCGGCAGGCTAGCAACTCCGCGTCGATGCTCAAGACTTTGAAGCCTCGACTCGACGAGTGTATCATCGCCAATTATCCTTCTGGCTCGCCTCTCAATTGCCTCAAGTGCATCAAGCTGGTATCGGGCAGATCTGTCCCAAAGATGAGAGCAATACTCCACTTCTGTGTCTGGTGGTTAAAATGCCTAAAACTGTCTATAAAAAAAAATCCATGGACGAGCGTTGTCACACTGTCAAGTTGCAACTATATCCGACGCCTTTCTTTTGTTACAAATTTTAATAACGTAACAGAAATAGTCCGAAGAACTAATGTTTCTCCTCCATCAACACGACAGACAACCATTCAAAAAAACATAAAATAACTAGGCCCATCTATTTTAAACCCAATTAACGTTCAACGTAGTATAATTAACCGAAATTAGGGCATTTCCAACCGCGCGTTCTTGTTACCCTTTTGATGTGTTCGACTCCATATTAGAACCTTCTATTTTAGATTATAGTTTGATTCAAACTTAGTGGCAGTTATGCACCTATACAAAGTTATTTGTAAAACACTGGCATCGTCTCAAGACTATCTTACTGACATCATAAACAACAACTTTTATCGATGACTTTTAAAAATTTATCATATTTTAGTTTATCAGTTTTGCATACAAAAATAAAAATATTTAAATTGAACGTTCTATATACGAAGACTGTGCGAAGCAAGTGATAGTACAAAAGTGGAGGGGGGCGTGAATCGGGTGACGGTGGTGCTTGCTGCGCTTGCGTCGCGTCTTACAGACGTAGATATAGGTTTAGCAAAATACAGAGTTAAAATGTGTTAGATATGACAACGGAGGTTTGTTTTTGGTAAATGTATTGTGTTTTGTAAAAAGTCAGACAACAAGTAATAGGCTAGTTGCCGTAGAAAATGTAATTAGTCCGTCTTTTAGGTTATCCAAAAATAAGGGACACGTATTTTTTTATTTGTAATATAAACCAAAAATTACAAAGATATAGCCCATTAAAGTTACGTGTAACGTCACGCCGTGCTGCATTTTTTCGCACGGGGTGACGTCACACGTAACTTTAATGGGCTATATCTTTGTCATTTTTGGTTTAATCGAAAAAAGAAAAAATACGTGTCCAATATTTTTTTATAATCTAAAATACCGACTAAATAAAATGTAATTATTTAGACCCTGGAAACTACCCAATTGTTTATGATGTCAGTTAGTCCAGCAAGGTTGTTAGTGTTTCACAGATAACCTTGTATAGGGCCCACTTCTCGCTCCCACTGTCACATGATTTTTTTAAGGAGGGACTAACCTCTAGTAGCGAGCCGCCACAAAGTTTGACTCCAACTATACCAAGTGTTTGAACTGGATTGCTAAACAACACTGAGTATGTACGAAAATCAACTTTACATACAAAGACACAAGGTGTAACTTTGTGCAACAGTTTCTAATTATGCATTTTAGTGGTTTGGAAGTGTGAAAAATTGACTGACATGAGTTCATCGGATGCTTGTGTTGGCTAGTCAATATTTTGACAATAGAATGTACGTTTTATTGAACTTTGGTTCGTTCGCATTCATTTACAGGCCGTCTGGAAAGCTTATTGGCAATATTAGGTAATAAGGTCTTTTGATTCAAATATTCTCTCCCGCTCTGAATGGAGCGAGACGATGTGTCAGATTTTTCTGACTAAAACCTACGCGTAGCATGACAGTAATATACTTTAGGTGGATATCTATAACATTAGGGCATCCCGACGCGGACAAGTTAGAAAGCTAATGCGGGAGGAAGCGGAACGAAGCTCCTGGCTTAGCCTTCGTTGTTCTTTTTTAGAATTCCGTATCTCAGAAGGAAAAACGGATCCCTTTTATGATCACTTTATTGTCCGTCCGTCCGTCTGACTGACTGTCTGTCAAGACCCTTTATCTCGGGAACGCGTGGAGGTATCGAGTTGAAATTAAAACTCAAGTCTGCGGACTCTTAAAGCTGTAAAAAAAATCAAACTTGTAAGTTAACGAGAAAAAGAGATACTTCGGTTTATGTGGCATAAAACGCAAATAACTAACATTTCAACACTCTCAAGGAAAACCTAATTCATAGGGCTTCCCGTCGACCCAGAATCCTGAAATTTGGCACAAAGCAAAGTGAATAAATGTGAAAACTGTAATTTTGTTGTTAAGTCACAATTTTTTTTTGCTATTCGGAAAAATCTTCCGAGACTCCAATCCGGATTTTTTTTAATATTGAAAGGCTTGCGTTTGACCACCATCTCACCTGATGGTAAGCGATGATGTGGTCGGCGATTGAAATTTAAACTATTTCGAACAATTCCGCTTCCCGCACCCCTAGCAGGCATCGGTCCTAGCGTGTATATTAGGATCAAATAAACAGTTCTCAACAAATAATATACAGCTACTTACTAAAGTCCAGGTACCGTTTCACTATGTGGGAGTTACCGGTATTATCAATATACCCATGGTATTTATTAGCTCATAAATATTTCAGTAAGTACAAAATCCATGAATGTCATTGTACAAAAATGCGTTACAAATAAGGCTCGTCGTAAACGAGTAGGCGTCGCAGGTTGCATCACCCATTCACTGCGGACAACTACCCACGGACCACGTAGTCGATTATTATAAATAGTAGCCATATAAATATAGGCTTTCGTACTGTAAAGGTACGCTAAGAGCCCTCGCACATTGAGACACAAGTGCCGACCACATTAGAACGACTATAAGTGGCCATTGGTCATTGGACTCACTCAGCTGACGTTTTCTTAAAGAAATTAATTTTGTACAAGCGTAAATTAATACAAGTTTAAAAAAAAGGTACTTTATTTTTCAATTTTATCTTTACAAATCGATAGTGTTTCATGTACCGGATCGACCCTCTTCGGGATTAAAATGATCAAAATTTAGCGGAGTAACTGTTTATGATGTTTACAATTTGGTATTGTAGACATATTGTGACGTATTGTGTATATATGTACTAATAATTTTATGCGTATTTAACTTCAAAAGCTACCAACTAAGGTGTCTTAACGTGACAGGAATCAGAAGTAACTACTTGATAGGTCCATAAAGTTTAAAGCCACTAGTTTTTAGGGTACCGTACCACAAAAAAGGAAAAAAACGGAACTCTGCTCACTCTTAAAGCTGTAAAATAAAACTTGTATGTTAGCGAGAAAAAAAGATAGGTACTTCAGCTACTTTATGTGGCAAAAAACGCACATTTCGACACTTTCGAGAAAGTCAAAATTCCTAGGATACTTCCCGTTGACCCAGAATCCTGAAACGCATAAAGCAAGGTCTTATAGCACAAGGATAGAAAAAAATCTAAAAACTGTAAATTTTTTGTTACGTCACAATTATTTTTTTTGCGTTTCGGAAAAATCTTCTTAGGCACCATTCTGGAATTGATCTAGTACCTACGGAACCCTCAGAACGCGAGTCCGTCTCGCACTTGCCCAGTTTTTTTTTTTTAATACTTACGTATGAGTATAGTCTATGTGATTTGAATCACGTAGCTGTATACTTGTTTAAGTACCAAAATGCTCTTGGAATAGGAAAAATTATAAGTCAAGCTACACATTTCTTTAATGGCCACGCTAGCAATGTCGGCGAACTTGAATTTTATTTACCTAAATATACATCTAAATAAGTATAAAAACACAACAATAAAACACTATTATACAGCAAGTAATTTTTATCACCTTCCAAATTTTTTTTGAGTATTAATTTTCATTCAAACATTCCATTTTTTTTAAAAAAAAAGGTAGGTAGGTAAAATTTTCAAAAAAAAAAAAGACTTTCCGTAATTTCAAATTTGCATGGTAACCTAGCAAAACGAGCGAGCGAGGTGATGCAGAAAGAGATAGGTAGACAGCCATGCAGCGCACGCCGCACGCGCGGTTTAATCTGATTCGCTCTTTAGTTTACGATACGGATACGCCATCGCATGCGGCGAACGTGCGTGTTCCTGCGATCCCGTGCGCCGCTCTGCGCCCGCGAACCGTCGCGGCTCCGGCCGGCATCGATACCATGTACTCAAATCGCAAGTATTGTGAAAAGACTTGTAGTTAAGTTCATGGAGGTCCTGTACATTTGCCACTGCGGTCACCCGAACTCGTGACCTCGACCTTGTTATGACTGTTATCTTTGGGAGCAAAATTAAACGACTCCTGATGTGGCAGAGACTTGAAACTTTGAATTGAATCAAAAGGGAAAGTTAAAGTGAAAAAAAGTAAAAAACACTAGTGGTCAATAAGTTAAAAAAAAAAAATATGTGCAAAACCACTTAGAACTAGCAGTACCTTAAAAATATTGACATAGGTACTCTTAAAGTTGTGCTTGTGATTCGATTTACGTAAGTTATTTTATGTAAAAAAAAAAAACATGAATTGATTCCAATTTCTTAGGTCATTTTGTCGTCGGTACATAAGAGTAGGTAAGCAAAATATATTATAAGAACTTCAATTAGGCGCCAGATAAACTGGGATCAACGGTCATTAACCCCCTACATTTGTTCACATTTTTAATTTCAAAAACGGAAATAAAGACATTAAGCTGTCTTAAATCAACATCTATCGCGATTCTTTACACTTTCTAGTAACGAAAAACAGATAATTACACGTTTTCGGGTATCTACGCAGAGATATTAACAAAAGGTCAATGTACTTTATTCCACGTTGATCTGGCAACTTGTATTATTACATTACGACATGTCTTTTGCAAGTTGACGATCCTGCCAGTGAAAGTATGAAGGAAAAAATTGCAATTTGTGTTTTGATAACGTATCGATAACACGATGTTTGGTGGTGGGGCTTAGACGTGTGCGACGTGAAGCGATGTTTGTGCATAGTAGGATTTGTGTGTGTGTGTGTGTGTGTACGCAGCGCATAGTGTGTCTACAAGCGTTACTCATTTTTTGGATAAGTCTCTGATACCTTATCTCAATTTTTTTGTATTAAGTGATACTAAAAGAAAAAATACGAATTTCATTACTTTTCTTAAAGATTATATATGTTTCAATTTGGAAGGTGATAAAAATTACTTGCTGTATAATTCCATGTATTATCATTATGTAGTCAAGAGTAATTTCTCTGAGATACATAATAATAATACATTAGGTAAGTACTGCTATTATCTGATAAACACATTCTTCTTATTGAATTTTACTTATGTAGGTACGTTGTTTATGTCAAAATAATAAAAACAGTATTCATATTGGCAGGTTTTTGTCTTTATGAAATGCCGTTGTTCTGCTGTTGTCGTTGCCGCTGATCGCCATCACGAAGACACAGTAGTCCTCCGCCCAAGCGGGAACACCTCCACCGTTTGCTCCGGGCGGTCTATACAATAGTAACCAAATCTGGATCACTAATTAGCCTCTTTGCATGCCTTCCCACTGAATCCAAAGCTGCTAGTTTAGGAATATGCCTTCCCAACTCTTCTCAACTCTCTTTGGATTTGTTGGACGATGAGGGAAGCAGGTAAATAAGCGACCAGACAGATTACAACTTATATATTGTAGGTACGTGATGAAAATCTTTCAATTATATTCAACATCAAGAACGTCAACATGACATGGTCTCATGGGAAAAAGTGGGGGCATGGAAATAGTATTTTGCTGCACAAGCCCATGTGGCTGCAGTAAAAAATAGAAACTGTCTCAGTGTGAAGTACCGCCGGACATTTGCAAGAACGCCGAGTTTCCTAGCAGCTACCTTGGCTTTGATTTCAATAAACCGCCCAACGTTCAGATCTGAGGAAACTTTAACTCCCAAGAGCTGAAGGCGGTCTGTGCACTCCAGGGATATATTCCAGAAAGCAGGAGTCAAGATGCCACTTTTAACCTTACTTTTAGCGTAAGTCTTGAGCCTTCGCCTGTGAAGGGTAGCCGGCCTTTCGGTGTTTTACAGGATGCCATTTGGAGAGTGTGCGCAGGAATTACGTTACTTGATTCCACCTTCTCACTTCTACCATCGGGCAAGCCGACGAACTGCGAGTATCCAACTATCCACCCTTACTATTGGTGAAACCGCTACGGTCCGGACCAAGCGTTTCGCCTCGTCGTTTATACCACGTACATCGAGGGACTGGAACAATTCGCCTGCTGCGGTCTTCCCGTCCGATTATTATTTAGGTGTCTTTAAGGCAAGAGTGGACAGGCTCTTAATAAACTAGTGCGACCACCATCAACAATTGCTTCACTGCTTACCATCAGGTGGGATCAGTCAAGCACTAGTTTATATCAATTAAAAAAAAAGGTACTTGCTCTGAGTCTACACATTAGTTTTTTTTCCGGCTTTACACACTGTTTTAGACTTACTACATAATTTTTTAATAAGTAAATCACTTCGAAAACCTCAATGAAACTATCCATATCCACCAATTTAAACCCGATACCACTCAAGAACGTCCACAGCCCAAAAATAGCCAAGAAGCTTCATAAAACCGCAAGGATTTCTCAACTGCATACTATCAATACTTCTTATACCTATATTTTCTGCTCTGTGTTATCTCGTATGTACCCTTGACCGCTATTCGACTCACGCGCATGACATCATCTTGCAGTTTGCTTGCTTTTTCATTTATTTTTGCTCATACTCCCATCTCTTTCTCTCTTAGTACTTTGATATCGTTCTCTCTTTTCCCCATATGGTAATTAAACTTGGTTTTAGGTAGGATAAAGGGCTTTCTTTAGCGATGTCGGTTCTATGTTGATAGGTATGGGGTTCGGTTCTCGTTCTTGGAAATAATTGGGGATTCAGAATGTGTGCGGAATTCAGCTGTGTGAAGTGAATGAATTTTAGGATGCCTGATAAATCAGATTGGTTTTCTTTTGTTTTTAGTGAGAATTTGAGTGTTTGAAGATTTAGGAGGATACTGGTTTTTTTATGAACCATAATAACGACAAGGTTTTTAAGTGTGTCGAAAATCAAAACGGTAAAACATCATGAGGAAACCGGCATGTCCTAGAACTAAAAATTTGAAGACATGTGACACCCTGACATGTAGCTCTGCATTCCCCCTCCTAGAGAGGAGGCCTGAGTCCCAGCTGTGGGATCATTAAAAAGGCTGATGATAATGATTTTGATTTCGTACTCCGTACCCAATAAAACTTAATTAGCCAACTCTTGAAAAAGAAATGAGGAATATCCTATTCCTATCTTATACCCGTCATCACATTTCTTGCGCCTTCAATGTCTTCTCCCGCTATGAGTGGATAAAGAGGGAGTGTCAGACCCTTACTGACTATATCTCACATGTTCCTTCAGTTACCCTTTACCATAGCCACGGTAAATTTATCGGACAAGCTCTGGCAGGCATCAGTCCATACTGGCCCCATCAATCTTGCTGACATCTTTTTGATGTGTTGACCCCGTCTTGGCCTTGATCGGGCAGCGAGCTAGCTATTGTTTGCCATCTACATTCTCTCTACGGTGGCCGAGAATCCATCCAGCGACTCCCGACGCTCGGAGCGTCTTCAGAGTTTAGATCCGATAGGGTTTTCAGAAAAATGAGGTATTTTTTTCAACAAAGAATCACAAAACTAAAGCAATCGGCCAAGTGCGAGTCGGACTCGCCCATGAAGGGTTCCGTAGCAGCAAGTAACATAATATAAAAGTTCTTGTAATGTGTTGTAACTTTAATTGATGTTTTAATAATAGTGTATTTTTTTCGATTTATGACACATTAAAAAAAAACTACTTACTAGATTTCGTTCAAACCAATTTTCGTTGGTAGTTTTTATAGTAATGTACATCATATATTTTTTTTAGTTTTATCATTCCCTTATTTTAGAAGTTAGAGGGGGGGGGGGACACACATTTTACCACTTTGGAAGCGTCTCTCGCGCAAACTATTCAGTTTAGAAAAAAAATATATTAGAAACCTCAGTATCATTTTTGAAGACCTATCTATAGATACCCCACACGCATAAGTTTGATGAAAAAAAAATTTTTGAGTTTCTGTTCTATGTATGGGGACCCCCAAAATTTATTGCTTTTTTTCTATTTTTGTGTGAAAATGTTAATGCAGTTCACAGAATACATCTACTTACAAAGTTTCAATAGTAGCTCTTATAGTTTCGGAAAAAAGTGGCTGTGACATACGGACGGACGGACAGACAGACAGACAGACAGACAGACAGACAGACAGACAGACATGACGAATCTATAAGGGTTCCGTTTTTTGCCATTTGGCTACGGAACCCTAAAAATGGGCTACGTCCTACTACTACTTTTTTTACTGGAACCATGCTTAGTACGGTCTTCCCGTCCGATCATGGTTTAGGTGTCTTCAAGGCTGGAGTGAATAAGCTCTTAATAAACTAGTGCGTCTCACCATCAACGATTTCATTACTGCTTAACATCAGGTGGGATCGCAGTCAAGTACTAGTTCATTATTATTATAAAAAGGTAAAGTTTGATTTTTTGTGTTTTGTTTCTAGTAGGTAATCTCTAAAAGTACTGGTCCGATTGCAACATTTTTTTCACCAATAGAAAGCTGCTTTATTCCTGAGTGACATAGGCTATATGTATTTTATGTATGCGTGCGAAGCCGCGGGCAAAAGCTAGTAAATAATAAAAATACTCTCCATCTATACTTCAAACACTATCTCCTTCTCACTAATTAACAGAGTTCATTGATCACGTAAGCAATTAGCAGTGTGTGGCTTGTTCTCGGCACCCATCTTGCCAACGGATTAGTCACCAAGCCAGTAATTACATGAAATTCGTCACAGTTATTAGAATATACTGTTACTAAGAGAGGCCTCACCACAAGCTCCTAGCGCGATCCTTTTGACGACCTAAATTGAACCGTAACGGAAGTTATACATATACCTACCCCTTTAAATAGTAAAAAAAAAACACAAAATTGACCACGAAAAATCAGAATTGGTAAATTCATAATAGATTCAATCATTCATAACAATTGCTACTAGAAAATACTAAGCTCAGTGTTTTTCATTCATAATCAGCCTGTACAATATTTCAACAAGCTAATTAAATTGACCCCATTAAGGTCAGCCACTGTAGCAGTTACATCATTAACTACGCTAATACAATCCACCTTTAGCATAAACAAACATAACGTCACGCGGGCTGCGGGATTGTTCGAAAAAGTTTCAGGCTTGCGGACGGCGAGCAATGTGTAGCTCGCCGTCCGTTAGGGCCAAATCTGGTCGACGTTGCGTTGTTCTTCACGCGCGCCTTGAAGAGCTGTCAGCAAAATGTAAGGAGCGTAATATGCGGCCAACGCCTGCTAGGGTTGCGGTTTTGTTCAAGAGAGCGACCTTGGAACGCTTAGGGCAACTGGAGGAACACGGGTTTAGTCAGTAAGACAGTAAAAGTCTGACACACCAACTCACTTTAAAAAAAAAAGCGTTACACCTGTAATCGCGAAAAGCTATCAGCAAAACAAACAGAGCGTACAACGGCCAACGCCTGCTAGGATTGCGTTTTTGTTCAAGAGAGTGACCTTAGAACGCACAGGGCAACTAAACCCGTATAGTCAGTAAAAGTCTGACACAACAACACACTCCAATCTCGCTTCAAAAAAAAAAAGCGTCACATCTGCAGTCACTAAAGAGTTAGGCAGAGATGAAAACAAACGCCAAACTAAAAAATAATAAAAAGATCCAAGCAAAGGATGTGAAGAAAAATAAACACTCAAAACTAAAGACAATATTTAGAAGGAAGTTCATCATATTTCTTTAAGGGGTGAACACAAAGCAGGTACTAGTATAGTATTTGCAAGGAAACCAGATAATGATCAGGCGCATGTGATAAACAACTTCCTATTTAAAGACAGAGGACATATAGACCGGTTTCTCGCAAGGCTGGCAGTTGACTGGGTAGATTATGTAATGTAACAAAGTCTAACTTTAATTTGTTTATAATATGGATCGAGTTCAAAACGCTGTACTGTCCGCAAAAACCAGGACAGTTGATGTGGCTCAAAAGGCCGCACAACTTAAAAAGGACTGAGCAGGACTTGTCTGGTGCATGCTGGCCAAATTGTGGAAAAAAATTGCACAAAATTGGTGCCGTAAGACAGTGAGACGGGGTCGCGGTAGAAGCGAAAGCGATGACGGGATGAAATAGACCGATTTCGCTGGAACTAAATACACCGCTAAATTTTGATCGTTTTAATCCCGTGGAGGGTCGATCCGGTACATGAAACACTTTCAATTTATAAAGATAAAATAAAAAAAAAAGTACTTACCTTATTTTTAATTCGTATTAATTTACGCATGTACGAAATTAATTTCTTTAAGAAAACGTCAGCAGAGCGAATCCAATGATCTATAGGTAGTTTGTACGCAACGCCGACTACTACCTATAGGTCATTGGACTCGCTCAGGTACATTTAGTGGATCTAGACATACCAAATTTATATGTCTTTACACCTATTTGAATGATATTTAGCACACGTAAATCATGCTCTAGAAGGCATATAGGTAGTTCTTATTCCAGCATTAGCAATTTCCTACTTTCACGCGAGAAAACCGCTGGTTGAAGTAGCTAATGATGTCATAAGCGGCAGATAGAATGACCCTGCTAACGGAAACAGATCTATTGACGCTGCCTCTATTGTCTTATTGCAAAGCTAGATTCCCCTTAAGCTAGCATATGTAGCTTTAAATTATTTCATCACCACTGCTAAAAAAACGTTGAAAAAGCCATTGTAAGAAAAATAGAAATGCTAGAACCAAAAATTTAGAGATATGTGACATTTACCAACTCGTATTGGGTCCGAATGGTGGATACACTTTCTCTGATAGAGAAGTGGCCTGTGTTCAAGCCGCTCACTCCTTTGCCAATTGTTAAATCTCCATATGGATGAATATACTTACTTTACCAGCTTCAAATGACAGAATCAAGTTCAAAACAGCGCTGGACAGTAATTTAAAGCATCCCAATAAAAACAAAAACTTGTTCCTCATAAATATAATAAAAAGCTTTAAAAGTATGACATCATACACAGAGGTCATTCGTATCGCCAACTGACCTCCAAAGATGTCATATAATGGACTCGGCTGGGTCAAGTTTGTAAGAACGCCTTTTATAACCTTATCTCAAGACTTATTAAAGGATAAATAATAACTTTGTGAATGTAAAAGGAAGTATGCTGCAGGTTATGAGTGTGGATGATGTAATGCATTCAGATGTAAGATTAATTCTTTGAAATTGAGCAGATTCATTTCCATTCCGGGTTGGGTGGGTGATTTCATAGTTTGGTTTGATTCGATTAGGTTAGTCACTGTTGAGTTTGCTTCACCTGATTTACAAAATACTTAAACTGGGTAAATCGTAGGAGAGTAATTATTAGGCTGTAACTGACTAAATATTAACTCAGCCGTATTCCTTCAGTTTCACTTTGCATTCCAAAGTCACAATGACTCTTTTAAACCATTCCGCACCAGCTTTTTTCACCTGCCACCTGATATACAAAACATTTAAAACATTGCTAATATAAACTTATCATTGGCGTGTATAAGACAGGAAGTTAATGTTGTAAGCAATCTCAAAGTACAGGATAGAAAGGCTGTATCCAATAAATTCCCTACTGTCGATATCACTAGAGCACTTGTTGCTAATAGTTCTCCACATGACGATAACACTATACTTGAAACATAATCCACACGGTTTATTAGCTTGAATAAATTATCGTTGTCAAGTTTATGGCAGGAGGATATCATGTTTAGTTGCTATCTATTTGAACATTTAGTAGTGGTACCACAGTATATGTGGTGGTACGTAGCGGTTCTCAGGCATATGATGTGGCGTTATCAGGTATCGATGGAGGATCCCATTGCAGGGTTGCTTACTTATCAGGTAAGGACGATCGTTGAGCAGTAGTTTGGTTCTTTGAGGCAAATTATGATGCCTTTTAGTACCATTTGATAGACATTAACTAATCCTTAAGCCTAAAGTTCTGATTAGAAGCTAGTCTCAACTTCGTTGGGACAAACAGTGATTACGAAATCAAACTGACATTACTTGTCAAAGTTTTCCTTCACCCTCAAAAAGCAAAACGGATTGGGATGTAAATTGGCACATATTAGAACATGTCCGAGAATAGTATATAGCACAGCAGAATAGCATATGATACTTTTCATCCCGGGAATATAGTCACAAGAAATTATGATAAGATAGGAGAACCTACTTAGACATGCAAGCCCTGCAGGCGCTACGATCCTAAGATCTGTCAGCTCTAAGATACTAACCTACCGTATATTCGTAATATACAAATATACTAATTTTTTGTAAGTCATGCCTTTCTGGGAGCCTTTAATGAGATCGTCCATATTATGATCAACGCTGAAACAGATCATAAGGATAAAGATAATGGTAATGATTTTCGGAACACCACCAACACACTCAATCATGTTCTCTAACAGAACTGTGCCAGTAATGTCCTTGTCAACACTTGACTTGACGATCGTACACCTACGTCTGAAATTAACTATAAATGTGAATGAGCATCGGACAATAGCCATATAGTCAGTCAGTTTGAGCCGATTAATATTAATCGAGTCAGGGGTCAGGTTGGCGAATAGGTCCTAATAGACTGAATGCGCAAGTTATTGTCTAGAATAATGCTAGAACTACACTGCGCACACGTGTGCCACACACGCCGATCTGGGCGCGTCGGTCTCCATACATTTTATATGGAAACTAAACTTGTAGAGCTACACTAGATCCACGCCACGCGACGTCGTTCTCCGTACAAATCAGGCGTGTTACACGTGTGCGTCGGTCTAATGTAGTTCTAGCTTAACGAATGTTGTTGCCATATTGAAGGTTTATGAATAATCAGGGCCCCGAGTCTGCTATTTTTATAAATTCGTCATTCCAACACGATCCCATTGTCATTTTGCTAAAAGTTTGTAATCTGCTAATTCATAATGATCGATCATTGATCGGTCAATGGTCTTGTAATAGAATTGCGGTAAAATAATAATTAAAACCAATAACTGCACAATAACGTTCTAATGGTCAAACACTGATCAAATAAACTGTCAAAGTTTTAGCAGATTACCGCAAATATCAAATATTCATTTGTCAATATGTACGAGATTACCATTTTAAATCACTTTTTTCAATGGAGTGTCAGTGGTTGACCATTGGAAAGTCATAATGACGCCATTATATTAGTAGATTACCAAACTTGTCAAAATCGACAATTATGACATCAATGATAGACCATTTTGACACTATTGTAATAGCAGACTTGAGGCCCAGGTATGTATATTAAAATACTACCTATGTACTAGCACGTTTATTTAATAAAAACAAAATACAGTTTGACGTCTACTCATGTGCCTGCTGAAATCTTAGCCAGAAGACTGGCAGCATTGTCACGTCGAATAACAATGCTAATTCTTTGGGCAAAGAGCGAGCCAGCGTAGTATCATATTATTATAGTTGATTTAATATCAATATCTTCACTTCAAGTTTCCTTTATTTTTCCTCGGTTAGTCCTTCTTGCCTAGACACCAGAAATTAAATATATCTGCTGCTTCATTATTGTTAATTTCTTACCCTCAATAATCATGACATCAATAAACAAACAGCTTTACTAAAATCTCAAGCCCTTCTCTGATAATTTTCCACGAAGTTCTCAAAGACGGTATTTTTAGGGTTCCGTAGCCAAATGGCAAAAAACGGAACCCTTATAGATTCGTCATGTCTGTCTGTCTGTCTGTCCGTCCGTCCGTATGTCACAGCCACTTTTTTCCGAAACTGTAAGAGTTATACTGTTGAAACTTTGTAAGTAGATGTATTCTGTGAACCGCATTAAGATTTTCACACAAAAATACAAAAAAAGCAATAAATTTTGGGGGTCCCCATACATAGAACTGAAACTCAAAAATTTTTTTTTCATCAAACCCATGCGTGTGGGGTATTTATGGATAGGTCTTCAAAAATGATACTGAGGTTTCTAATATCATTTTTTTCTAAACTGAATAGTTTGCGCGAGAGACACTTCCAAAGTGGTAAAATGTGTGTCCCCCCCCCTCTAACTTCCAAGATAAGAGAATGATAAAACTAAAAAAAATATATGATGTACATTACTATAAAAACTACCAACGAAAATTGGTTTGAACGAAATCCAGTAAGTAGTTTTTTTTTAATGCGTCATAAACCGAAAAAAATACACTATTATTAAAACATCGATCAAAGTTACAACACATTACAAGAACTTTTATATTATGTTACTTGCTGCTACGGAACCCTTCATGGGCGAGTCCGACTCGCACTTGGCCGGTTTTTTATATTTCTATGGTGGTGAATCACTGCAATTTAAATTACTCACAAAATCTGACCCACCATTACCCAGTCCATTACAAAACAAATATTGCGTAAACCCAGTCAGTACCACTGCTTACGATACTCGAGCTGCTGGTGGGCGGATGGGTATCAGAATGCCACCGCCCGCCCACGCCCAGTCCTACCACTGGCTATTGAAGTGTTTATCTGGTGTTATATCGGTGGCTTATTAGCTTAAGTTTGAAGTACTTTATATAGTTATGTAAATGATGTGGCAATGATTATTCTTTATTGTTATTTTTTGTGGCAGCAAATAGTTCAATAGATTAAAGTTTGGATGTTATTTTAATGACCAAGCTGTTTATAGATTTTTTATCTTGAGAAGAATGTTTTTTGACCGGAATCATCGTCATACTCATTTCAGACGAGGAGGACAACTGCTGGACATTAGCCTGCTCCAAGTGTCGCCACAATGCACGATCCTGTGCGTCTCGCATCCATCGGATTCCCGCAAACTTCACCAGGTCATCGGTCCACCCTGAACCGGATATTTACCAAAAAATCCTATTCCATCAATGGATGCCTCGTTTACTTTCCTGTCAGCACACACCAGCCCCTATGCTTATAGATTAAAGTGTACTTAACTCTAATAGAATCACTACCATCTGTATAGGGGAGATCATTTATCGAATAAACAAATTGTACCATCTATACAATTTCTTCTCGCTTAAAGGCCTGAACTAAGTGAGAAACTCATGCTGAGTTAATATATTTGTCAGTCAGTAAGATGGCTATAGAACTGTCTAGGCAGCAATAAATTGAAAGACATGCAATGCTTGGCGTAGGTCTCTTCCAAGCATCGCCTAACAAATGTTCCTGTGTCGGATTATCTAACTTGTGAGGCAAATGGATCTGTGTGACGATAGGTCGGTGTATTATCATCATCATTTCAGCCGAAAAACGTCCACTGTTGGACATAGGTCTCCCCCAAGCGTCGCCACAACGACCGGTCCTGTGCGTCTCGCATCCATCGGATTCCCGCAACTCTAACCAGGTCATCAGTCCAGCTTTCGATCCCATTGACCATCTGTTCTGCGTGCAATGTGCTGTGCTCATTGCCACTTAAGTTTGACGATTCTTCAGAGCTATGCCGGTAACCTTAGCACCACCTGTGGCCTGTGTATCACCTCGTGTTAATAAAAAAAATCATCGTTTTCGTCTTAAATTTCCT
Organism: Mythimna albipuncta; assembly: GCA_929112965.1. NCBI lineage: Eukaryota > Metazoa > Arthropoda > Insecta > Lepidoptera > Noctuidae > Mythimna > Mythimna albipuncta. The sequence goes on along the minus strand of OV815983.1, from coordinate 13,493,860 downwards.
CAAGTTCAAGAACATCATGTACGTTTCTGCGTGCATTGTGCTGTGCCACTTAAGTTTGGCGATTCCTCAGAGCTATATCGGTAACCATAGTGCCACCTCTGGCCTAAGTATCACTTCGTGCAATAAAAAACACATCGTTTTCATCTTAAATTTCTTCAAGTTCAAGAACATCATGTATTATATTTAATTTATGTTCATTGTTTATACCGGCAGTTGCATTGTACTAAGTAAGTACTTTGCACAATAACTTTATCAGCTTTAACATACACATTATGTACGCACGTGCTTGCGCTACTTGCACGTGGCGTCTTTGAAGTATGATTGTGACTATGAATATTCTGGTTGTTTTATTTGTTTTGAGATTTAGAGCTTGCGTCTATGAGTCGTGAATGTCAATAAATCTCTTCTCTTGTAACAAATTGTGTGTAGTCTTCATAATTGTCAGTATGCATGTAGCCTAGTAAATCCTGCTATATAAGGTTATTATTAATTGCGCCTCTCACTGTTATAGCTATATTAATTTGGCGCAGTGTTTTTCTAATCCATGTCCAGACATCATGTAGATACGGTAGCAGAAGATGCATATATATGAGTAGTCTTATTATAGGAGAGATTAAGGTACAGATACCTTCCAGGGTTGCAGGTTTGTCGAAAGAGTACGTTGCCCTGGAAGAACACAAAGGGCAGCCGAAGGGACATAGGTAGCATTTAGTCACTAAAAGTCTGGCACTCCCTCTCGCGCCTCCTAGAGCGGATCGAATTATCAAATGATTTCACCTCATACAATACAAGTAAGTGCAAATTAAGCCAAGAAAATAAATACAAAATATTGATCTACCCCAAGAGACTATTATGGGACCTGCAATGCCTAGGGCACTGTACGTTTCCGTGAGAATTAACCTTTTGAATGTCTTATGTTACACAGTTCGACATAAGCAATTGTCTTTCTATTGTGTCTCTAATTACGGCATTCAAAGAGTTAAATAAATAAATAGGTAAATAAATAACTAGAATTACTTCATGTATATTCCAAACATTCTTTAGACAATCACTAGAGTAGAAGAAGCTTGTAAGTAGTATTACTATAGTAAAAACTAAGATATAGGATGACATAAACATGATTGATGACTATGAAATTACTGTTGAAGAGTGAGCAATTTGTCGGTAAACAGCACCTCTATAAAAGAAGCGTTTAAAAACACAGCGCGACTCCAGTATATTTACATTACAATAAGATTTTTCCATCTAGCTTCAGAATTTAAAGATCGTATGATCTTCTATACATATGAATATAGGAGTAGTGTATGTGCTAATATTTTGTACGCATTTCTGGTATGCCCCAAATAGCTGTGAAGGTTGAATTATAATCGAAAATAGTTTTATATTCAGCAATGAGAATTGCTGGAACGTTTATCTAGAATTTTCAGACTAAGCTTCCATGCAGACATATAGAAAGAAAGAAAAGTATTTATTTGGCATACACACTCGTAGATACACACAATGTAGTAACAACATGTAGACATATGGTTTTTCTTAAATCAATGAGTCTACGTTCCTCTTGATTTGGTAGTTGGTCATGAATAATGATGGGCGATTTTGGCTTTATGCATTTTTTTTCTCTTTTCAGTCCCCTTTGCTGTGGTCTAGGCTTTGTGTCTTCGTGTGATCCATTAGTTACTTTACGATTTACATAAGCGAAAAAAACGATAAGGTTATGTTGTGTTTGTGTTGTATGAATGTTTTGTTAAGTAGCTCCTATTTCATCATCATCATCATCTTGCAGCCCTTGTCCCGTGTTATTTGGGTTCGACGCAACACGTTTCTTTCATCCATTCTTTCCTGTTACCCGTCATGCTATCGCTTACTTCCTTTTCTTTCATATCACTCTTCACACAATCCATCCATCTTTACTTTGGCCTCCCTCTCCACCCATCCACAAGTATACTATCTTTTAGTAACATACGTTTCATCCTTCCTCTTTAGTAGCTCCTATCTAATCGATTTTTATGATAATTCTTCTTTCGTCATGGTCTTCATTTTCTTTAATTTAAAACGCAGAAGACACAGCTGTGTCAATTTTATTTTCATCTCTACAAAAAAATAACTCAACTGAATGTTCCAGTCCCTTTTCATGAGGGTTAAGAATTTCAAAAATAACGAAATGAATAATAGAAACTAACAAAGTACCACTAGATCTGTCACGAAACTCGATCGTTAAAACATATTTAGTTGCTATGGGAGTTTTCAAGAAACGTCTAAAATAGACCGGCGGATGTGCGAACAACTCCTACGCATACACCTTTACAAATAATCTTCTATCTCCTTCATCCGTAGAATGTTGTTGATATATCCGTCTTTGTCTTCGCACCTATGTAGGTGATCTCAAGGAGATTTAGTTCGTAAAAACGGTTTATGAATGAGTGTTAAAGTGTCGGTGTGGGTTGAGGTGATCGATTGACATTAATTAAGTAATACAGTGACAACAGCTTATGTTGGAATTAATTAACAAGTAATTTACGAATAAAAACGATTCGTAGTAGAATTTCCACTAGTACTTAAATCTTTAACTTGAGACTCTTAAGGAAGGATTTATTCATCTTTAACCAAGATAATTTTATTATCTTGTAACTTAAAAGGAATTTTATACAAACTAAAAATAATAATAGTTATTTACAAACAAAAGGGTAAAAAGAACTTATTCGCATCACATCAATATCAATGGGAAAAATGCCCAGAACGGTGGCAGCATTGCCAAGTTAGATAGCAAAGCTAATTCGTTGACCGAAGTAAAGCCCAGCCTTCTGGGCCCGCGAAGAGTCGACCAGCTGTTGGCTGATATCACAACTCGATGAGCGCTCGGACCCCATGGCCCTAGAATTTCAACCCCAAATGGCTCAAACATACAACTTCCGATAAGATTAGTATATTTACGTCGTTTGAGGTGTTCTGCACTTAGGAGGAGTGGCAGGCGGTCGCCGACTCCTGCGAAGCAGTAATGCTCGCAAAGGAGGAGGCCGAACGCATCAGGCAACGGCGTTATCGCCGCCGCCGTCGCCGGGATTCTGATCCCGATTTCCGGCCAACGTAGACGCGGGCTTGCGAACAGTGAGCAATGGGTAGCTCGCTGTCCGGCCGTCCGGTAACTGTCCGAACCAAGCCCAAGTCGTCGACGGCGCGCACTGTTCCCGCGTGCCTCAAGGAGTTGTCAGCAACAGCAGGGACCCAGCCGGGTCGAAGCCTACTGGGGCCAGGGTTATCCGAAAGGGCGCTCGAGCCCCGGTATGAAGGCTAGAAGGAACGGGGTGGGTCTTTTAGTCAGTAAGAGTCTGACACTATCTCCCGCTCCGCCCAAGGGCGGGGGATGTCAATGCATGATTTTTCCCACCTTAAAAAAAAAAAAGTTATTCTGCACTTGCAACAGCCGCAAAACTTGAGACTCTTGGAAACCAGGCTCCTAACATTGACCTCTTTAATAAAAAAGACGATGCCATGTAGAAATTATGTGATATTAATAAAAAAGACGAGAGAGAAGATACAACAACCCTTAGAACCCAAAAACAGTATTAAACAATCCAATGATGAAGATACAGTAGTTTTCTGCATGCGAATTGCAAACACTAAGAAGGATCCAAAATATAGAAGCTAAAATATTACACAAAGCTTTAGATGAACTGAATTTTTTGCTAGAATTTTAAGCCTGCACAGACAGTCTAAAATAAGAAGATAATGTTTCACAGATAAACCATTACAGCATAACGAGCATAACATTTTTATGACTTCATTGTATATACACCAGCAACAGAATACATCGGAAAACCGGTTCTGAGATGGACGACCGACGAAGCCGCGAAATCGCGATTTCCTAATCTTTTTATACTGTTTTTGAAATATTTCGGGTTCCATATTAGGTATGCGTTTTGCACATTCAGGCATCCTGTTATTTATGCTAATGTGTCTTTTAATTATAAATTCTAATATGAAGTTAAGAAGCATCATTTCATTAGGTTGCATAGCATAAAATGAGATCATCACCGTCTTCATCTCTGCACTGCTTTATCTAAAGGTTCTAATCATTGTTAATAAAATGATTGTGATAAATTGTCAATTAAACGAGACGACATAGGAAGGACGATGGAGGAATTCTTCGTGGCAATCAGTGTGGTAATCACTCAATTGAGAATCTTGGCCGATTTCGAATTCAAAATCATTAAATAATTTTCGAAATATCAAAAATATTTATGATAGGCCCCATAATAGCCTCCTGGGGTATCCCAACATGTTTTGTGTTTATCTTAGTGACTTAGGTGAAATTTGTTGACCTATATGGATAAATATCATCTGTAGAATTATTGTCACTCTGCCTACTACAAAATAAACCATTTACTAGTTTGTTGTGGTCCATAAATGATGTAAACTGCACTTAAAGGCCTCAGACCATACTCTTTATGAGACAAATAATTTTTTCAGCGAAATAATTAAACTTCATTAACGATTCAAATAGGAGTTACGTCACTTAATTAAAAAGAGTCATAAATGTTATGATAGAAGATAATTTACTCTGTGGCGCTTACAAATAAAGCCAAGGTTATCAGTCAGTCTGGCCCCGCGAAAAATAAATTTAGTGCATGCAAAACATGAAAGACCGGTTTGGATAAAATGTAACATTAATATCGTGTCTACGTATTCCCTGAAGGTAGGCAGAGATGGTTTCAACTGTTCTGTATGTGAGATGGAGGTAGCTAATCAAGGTAAAAAATCCAGACTCCTAGGTGTCTTTTCTTTTTTTAAATAATATAGACTAGTGCTTGACTGCGATCCTACTTAATGGTAAGCAGTGATGCAATAGTTGATAATCAGGAGCACTAATGTAATGAAAGCCTGTTTACTCTAGCCTTGAAGACACCTAAATTATAATTCGTCAAGAAGACCGTAGCAAGTAAATTGTTCCAGTCATTCGATGTACGCGATGTAAATGATGAGGCGAAGAGGTATCAAACTTAGTTCAGATACTGAGAAATACCAATTGGGAAACTCTATAGCACTGGTCGATCTGAGGAACCAACTTATGAACCACGCTCAGCCGTTCAGCATGCCGAAGATAGACCCACGACTTACGAGGCATCTGAATAGTTACTATCCAACTTCTGTACAGGAAGCATAGTATATAATAATTTCATTATAATGGTTTTTTTATCGTCTACGATCTAAAACGCTGTCGGTTGAATAGAATCGTTAGATAAATTTAATAAGATCCAAAAAAGAAATATATATATTTACTGGCATTGTCCATTGTGAATTTGTGTGATAGAAAAATTTAATGCTAATAATAGATGACTTTTGAATTTATGAGACAGGCTTATTTATTACGATAAATATTAAGCGATACAGAAGATTCAGTATACTTGTCGTTTATAACGCATACATTGAAGGACTGGAACAATTTGCATGCTGCAGTCTTCCAACCCGATTATAATTTGGGTGTCTTCAAGGCTAGAATAGGCTCCTCATAAACTAGTACGCCTCACCATCAAGGATTGCATTACTGCTTACATAGTTTAAATTATTTAAAATAATACTAATAAGAGGAAATAGAAAGAAATTACAAAATAAGTATATTAAGTCTATGTATAATGATCAAGAAAAACATTCAACGAATATATATTATCTCATACTGCCACTTCACGCATCTTATGTCATTCAATTTGAACAATCAAATTGTTCTCGTAAATTGACCTTCTGAATGTATTGAATTATTGACTTCTGTTGATACAGTTGATTGTGTTAAGATTCTGGGTATGATTTCTGGGTCGGGTATAGTGTTATTGGGTTTTAACATTTGGAATTCTTCATTCAGAGCCCAGTTGTTTTCAAAAGAGTTTGATAGAATATCATAAGACCAATTATGTCTATTTTGAAAATAATACGTCGGTTTTTTGGTAATTCAAACTAGATGGGATCGGTGATTCTTAGCTGACTACCCTGAGAAGAAACTCCAAAATAAAAACTGAAAGTCAAAGTCTCTTTTAAAGTCCATATTGTAAACAATGGTCAAATCATAATAAGAGAACAATGCAGATTAGTGTATAACATAGTATTTTGAGAAGAGAATCACACAGATTTGAGTGGACCGGTCTAGTCAGTGCATGCATAATTTGTGTAGCTCATTTCAGTACTAGTAAGGAGCTCATCGGTTGCATTGGAATTTGATTGGAATTTGAACATAGGAAGAAAAAAGAAGGCAGTATGTGCCTTAGCTGGTCTCTTTGCCTACCCTAAAATAGCACCAGTCTATCCCAATACTTACTAAAATATACACAGTTCTATAAGTACAAACAGAACAAGCGTAAATCGCATTCCGAATTTCTGTCATTGTTTTGCGGGCAAGAAATCCAGAAATAACAGTTTGTGTGTTGAAACAATTTATCCAAAATAAAACACACTTTGACTAAAGCTGTGCCAAAATTCCAAAGCGTACACTGAAAAGTAGATTTCTGGATTATGACGTCTAAAACGAAGCAGCTTCATTTAATCTTCAATAATAGCCCGTAGTTGATAAAGTATAGATATTGGAAAACTTGATTTTTTAAGTTATCATTTTCCTGGTTATCAGAAAAACGAGCTCTTTGCTGGTTTAGAAAACCTAGGTATATTTTGCATCCCAAAGAAGTCAGGAATCAAAATTTGTTCCTAAGAGTATTTAGGCCTTAAAGCATAGCTAACACCAACGTGATCAAAATGAACCGTGTAGGTATCAAATCTAGACTAGTCTAACGCAGTATGAGATGTCTTCTCGATAAAACTTCTTTAAAATGCTGTCGTCAGATTTTCTAAAATCTGCACCTGCTCTCCAGAATTTCTTTTCAAGAGTATTTAAGTGACACCAACGTAATTAACATAAACCATAATATCAAATCTAGGCCAGACTTGTGCAGAAATATCTATATAATGTATGATGTCATGATGGCTGTCCTGAAAACTGATTAGATTTCGATTTTAAAAAATCTGTTGCTGCCATTCAGAACTTCTTCTTTACAGTTTTTAGGTCTTTAAGTGTGACAACAACGTGATCAAAATAAACCATAGTATCGAATCTAGACCAGACTAGTACAGACCGTAGACGTATGATGTAACTTCCTGATAAAACCACGGATATGAGCAGCCCCAGTTGGCAGCGCAGGCGCAGGTAACAGAAATAAACTAATAGTATCACTAATTATAGTCCAACACGTCATTTCGGGGAACACACATGAATTGGCATTATGTTTTTTAGTTTCTTTGTTCTTTTCGTCTTTTGAATCAGTATTTATTTATGTAATGACACCGTTTTAGTTGCTTTTAGATTCTGAGTTAGTATTTATATTAAAATTACGACTTACATTATTATTAGATATGTCTTTGGTAGCAGGTTTATTTTTTATCCGCGAGAGACGTGTCTGTGATCTTTGTTTAGCTTTCATGATAATATTATTAGTGACATTTGACTTTAACACTTGTATTTTTGTTGGCAGATTAATGATGTTTTTAGACAACGTGCGATTATTTTTATTTCTTAATCATTCTGGTATTCCCAATACTACTTTATAAATTGTAGTGTTACGAGTCAAAGACCAAAAGGGCTGTCATTAGTTTCTCGTAGTCATAACCATAACTCAACCAGCATGTAACATGTTTATCCCCAGTTTCAAGAAGGCCCTGACACAAATGGTTATTTGAATCGTAACAGCAGAGCTAACTAATGTATTCCACGTACAAGACTAGACACCGAATGACCTTATGAGAATTCGAGGAAAAAACTAACGCCATATATTCGCAAGGTCATAAATATCTTTTAATGGTCCTAAGGAAAGAATACTAATGTGATAGTGGCAGGAATCGTGGATCGAATTTTGTTGAATAACAGAACATAATATAAGCTCTTCAATGGTGGCGATTGTGAAGCGTCGATTCCACTTATGTTTGCAGTTCGACGAGCTATTTTCAACGGCGAATTAATCAAAGTGGAATTCGGAAAGCGCGTCAGAATCGTTCGGAGGACTGAGAGTTTCGCAGCTTTGTGCAACCACTTTAATATCATAAACTTTGAACGCTTCATACTCCAAATAACTGGTATGTACTATTTATATGTGTTCTACGTCATTTGTATCAACACTTTGCATCGTATGATATTTCCAGTTGAAAATATTTTGAAGCTTCTTTCTAACGTTATTGAACTTCTAACATTGAATTCTGATAACAACACCCTGGAGGCCTCAAATTCTTAATGGATAGTCTGGCGCAGCATCAAATCTAGTGTTTTGGGACAATCGCCAAAAGCGTTTCCGAGAAATTCGTCAATAGCAATATTGGTTGAAATGACGGCACGATGATTTCATTTGTTTAGCTTTCGAGTCAAATGTTATGCTAATTTATTTCATCTCGGGGAGAGCAAGGACATTGAATCAACTATCGTTTTACGCTCTTATTCATGGTTTGTTAAGCCAGCTCAGAAGCTCAGATACTATAATAACAAACAAACATTGTCCTTGTGTACAAACGTAGAATGTAGAAGTAATGTAGAATGGACTTCTGATGTCTTCGACTTCTTGAAACCCCAGGAATATCAATCATCTTCACGTGAAATTGCAGGGAAAAAAACTATATGAAATCGTTTAAGCAACCAGGTAGACCACTACAAATAGAACTTGGAGCGAATTGCGGTTTTATATATCTATTGTAAGTGCGGTGTCTCTTGTTCAAAACATGAGCCGCGCATTGGAGTGCTTCAAGTACCCTGTACGGGTACAATCAAAATTTTAAGAGAGAGTATGAGTAGACAACGCAACTGTGTTACACTTTGTATTGCAAACATCCAAAGGCGACGATGACTCTTACCATTTAGTTAAGTTGCTCGTTTATCTCTAAAAGCTTCAAGCTGTTTTGCAAAATTTCTTTATGTTTAATTTCGCAAAGAATTTCGCCACTTACGCCTTCATGCTTGCGAGTTGCGGCACACGTCAATTGAATTGTAAAGAATATTTCGACAATCAGTCGCCTCATTAGCGTTAAAAATGCATTGTGTGTGTTTGAAGCTTTTAAAAATTACATCAACATGCTACTTTCTATTCGGAGGAGATAAATCATGTAATATGTTAATTCAATCAATTTTATACTTGGCTTAAATATCACTAGTGTCCACTTCACCAACGATTTCATTTGTTTACCCACTTCAAAGAGGAGGAGGTTATATGTTCGGCGTAATGTATTTTTCTTTTTTTAACACCCAAGGTAGCCCAAGAACCTTCAAATTTTCGAACGAATCTAAACAAATGCCACAAACATTAATATACAAAGCCACAAATAATTGGGGGAGATAGTGTCAGACTCTTACTGACTAAAAGCCCACCCCGTTCCTTCTATCCTTCATACCGGGGCTCGAGCGCCCTTTCGGATAACCCTGGCCCCAGTAGGCTTCGACCCGGCTGGGCCCCTGCTATTGCTGACAACTCCTTGAGGCGCGCGGGAACAGTGGGTGCCGTCAGCAGTGTGGTTACGATTTGATTTGATTTATGAAAATAAATAATAAATGTTTCGGCCTTTGCTCTTCTTTTGTTTCCATAGCTGGTTCATTCAATTTCATTTCTCGTTTTCTTCAATGTTGGCATTTAAAATTTACATGACATTTAAAGGTCGTATACCTAATTTATTTTGTATTTTCTTTCTTTCTTGTTTTTGTTAATATATTTATTTATTTATTAAATCTTTAAGCACAAAAAACTATAGAAAGACGGATTTAATGCCTAAGGCATTATCTGCCAGTCGACCTTAGGGTGATGCAGAAATAAAAAATACATCATCATCATCAGCATCAACAGCCTTTTTAATGTTCCCACTGCTGGGACTCAGAACAGTATATGCACTCAGTACAGATATATTTGCATTAGAGTTTCAAGCTGGTGTCTTTCAATATCTTCCATCATCATCATCATCTTACTTAGGCCTCTCCCAAGTGTCGCCACAACTACCGGTCCTGTGCGCCTAGCATCGGATTTCCGCGACCCTCACCAGGTAACCGGACCACCTTGGGGAAGGCCTTCCAAAGCTGCGCCTCAATATAATTCAATAACATTTAAAAGGTGTTAAATGACGTGATCCTGACGTACTCTCACATGCCAAATGGTATTATTTTCCTCAATGGCATGAGTGGAAAGGGTGACGATTACATGGCCGCCAAGAGTACATGACACAGGAAGGTGACGTCACTCATAGACCTGTCTATTTCTCACGTCAATGAAGAGCTGGTTCTAGGAATACACAATGATGCTGTCACTGCTCATTGTCATTGGACCAGCAGTTACCTAGATGACTGTTTAGTATTGTTGTTTTGATTTGAGCAGGGTTTTATGGATTACCTACAGATAGAAAATCTAGTCACCAGTAACCCAAACAAATGAAAGGACTGTACTTTGAAGACATTCAGACATCACCACACATACTCAAACACACCCTAATACCCTTACAAACACATACAAAACATACCATCATGACTATCACACCACAGCACAACAGGTTTACATGAGCAACTTTTTTTTTTTAATTATTGTTATTTTTATTTTATAATTATTATTCTTTTTTGTAATCAATAGCACGATCAATTTTTTATTATTGTTATTATTATTTTTTATACGTGTCTTATTTTATTATTATTATGGTTTTATTTTAAATCTTAATATATGAATTGGCATTGTGTGTACACAAATTGTAAAATATATAGGAGGGCAACTGTCTCCTGAGATACAGGTTCACTACCTAGTTCAGGAGGCAGAGCATTTATGTAAATGTGACACTTGTTTGCAAATAAATGATTATTATTATTATTATTATACCTAAGGCTTCTGTTGGCTTCGCCGGCGTGGAATTTGGTTTCTCTATACAAACTTTGGAACCCTATTTTGCCCCCTTAAAGGTGGAGTGTCGTAAATTCGTTCTTAGCGGATATCTACACCCTTTAAGGAACCTACCTGCCAAATTTTAAGTTTTTAGGTGTTTATAGTTTCTGAGGTTTCGTGATTACTGATTAATCTATGAGTGGTATTTCGCTTTTAATATGTATAGATTTTAAAGTTTGTGTACGTATATTTAAGTTTATGTTTGTTAGGTAGTTTGGTGTGTAACGAGTACCGACATCTATGTCGTCAGCACTAAGTTACTGTCTTGCATCGCGGTGTCAGTTCTAAGCGCGATTAAAACATAAGAACATTCTGAAATCACCTTTTGGGCAGTTGCCCCATTGCCCCGACTAGACGCACCACCAGTCTAGTAGTAGAATCCTCCCTTTTCAACGGTAATTTGCGGGACTTCACACTAATGCGCAAAAGATGAAACTTGACATACGGGTTTTGGCCTTGGCAGACCGTATCCTGAAATAGGACATAGGATAGGTACCATCTTTTCAGAGTGTCGGTTCCCTTGGGATAATTGTTGACCTTCATGCGAGTGAAGACACAAGCAGAAGCTAGTTCAATGAAGGGAATATTGACCAGGCTGTCAGATATGTTTCATGGCAATCAAATATTTTGCAAGTTATTCAAACCTATTATTATTAATTGTGAAAGTCTGAATGTTTTTTTACAAACATAATAATTATAAACCTTAACATCAGAAGTGATGGTGAATCACGGACTTGGACGAGGCCGAGGATAAAAATGTACTTCTTTAGTACAAGCTTTTATTTTACTTGCAATTTTTGTTTGTAAGTGTGTTTGTTTGTTTATGACAAATGTAAATCAATTTTGAAACGGTTAAGCTGAAATTTTGCCAAGTACATTGTGGATGACAATGACAGGATGGGCTAAGTGACGTACCTAAGCTATTAATAGTGAAAATTGTCCAACGAATACTAAAAAATAAAAAGTAAAATAAGAATAAAAAAAAGAACGCAAAAAAAAGTTGTAAACGTACAATTTGGCGCCAAAGATCCGTCATTTCCCAACAAACATATTAGCGTTAAGACAAGCTTTATTAGACATGTATTTCGGTTCTACTTAGATATTTAAGAGGTAGCCTATTTCTTATAAGAGAGTTATAGAGTGTAATAACACCTTTATACCCTCGATTTTGGCACAAAATTTTGCAGGCTAAGCCTGTATGAATCCCTATATAGTGGTTCTACAAAGCCTTTAGTTGAAGTGTGTAAGAGGTGTTACAAGAACGTCAATTTTAGTTTGAAACTTTATAGCGCCTTTAGAATGGAGTTAAGTTGAAACCTAGAGTTATATAACATATCTATAGTGGTGTTAGTTAGAACTAAGACCGTTACGTTGATACCTTATAAGTCATTTGAAAAGTTTTCTGTGTCAAAATCAGATTGTAAAAGCTTTAAAGTAAAAAGAATTCTATTAATTGTCTAAATGAGTGCTTCGTTTATCTGCCGACAGTGCCGACATTGCAATATTCTCATCACAAAATTTAAGTATTGTGGATTTAAAGTATTTTTGAAGTGTTAAGTTAATTATTAGTGCGCTTGCCAGTTTACTGTGATAGTGTATCGTGTTTCTCATCTCAATTTTAACGCGCCCTCAAAAAATTATGAATTAGAGGAATAAAAGGATAACATTTGAAAATGCAAATAACCTAAAATAGTTTTAAACGTCATTTTCAAGTGTTGCTCGGTTTTATTAGTGATTATATACATAAAACTAAGTAAAATAATTAGAAAAATGTAAATATATCGTTATTAGAAAGTGATTTTGTACCAATAAATTTTTAGGTTATGTTTACAGAAAGTAATCAAAATGGCGTTTTTTTCTTAAAGTTACAGTCTTCCCTTAAATCAATTATGACACTTGATGAACTACAACGCCGGTGGTAAAGAGTATTATACGGTCTTGGGTTGATATAAGAGAGGAATTATACACTTATCGAAGACATTTACCTGCTGTGGAGACTAAAATACTGATTTTAGCTTTATTTATACATGTTTGGATTAGGGTTCCTTACAAAGTAATGAAACCCCTAATCTTCAAGTCACCCCAGGCGCAAAGTAACCTGCTGGTACCTAGGTACTTAAACTTAAATCACAGATACCGTTTTAACTTAAATTGTTAGCTTCAAGTTTTTTTTCTGCACTATGCTTTGGCTATAGTGTTATTTTCTTTTACAAAAATAAACATAGCAAAAATAACTCAATATAAAATTTTAATTATTAATTTTAGTTATTTTTTGTTTTCACGAATGGCGCCTTCTAAACTTCAGCCAGCCGGTAATATTGGGTCGTCTCGCGGATCGTACAAAACCACTGTAACTATTCAACCTATGATTGCCTTTAGTATAACAGGCGTAAACTGTATATAAGGGTTATACAACGCATGTAGAGTTTGGTGTTACTACACTCTTAATTAACTCCCTTGCAGAACCGTTAACGTTACTGAAGTTGAAATAAAGTCTTATGATCTAAAAGCAACTCCGTTATAGCAGATTTGTAGCAATAAGAGTTAAAAAGAGTTAATGAAGATCTTTCAACAGGTTTTAACGTTGTAAGCAGAAACAAGCTTTAACGTCTTAAGTATATACGCAGCCACTGATACTACACTAACTACTAAGGAAATTGTGATTCGTTATTTACAGTTGTAATGCAACTTGAAGAGCTGAACTTATTTAATAAGTGTACTGAACCACCTTTAGTGATAACTGAATCCATTATAAATCAATAGTAGTACCTTAAACATTAAAATAGCCTGCAACCAACGCATAATTGTTTGTTGGGTTTCTTTACAGTTTTGATGTAAGAACACAAACGCACGAAGTGAGAAGTCAAGAAGGATATCTAAGGACACCTTTCAAGCAAAAATGCAACAAACCGTTGGGGTACTCGAAGTACATAACCCTCATACGGGTTTTTTCATAGATATCCGGGTTTTTTATAAGATAGGAAATCATCCATATCTTCTTTCGCTCTTGAGCGGAGTGGAAGGGTGTGTCTCTTACCGACTATAACCCATTCCTGTTCCTTCTTTGCCTTTCATGCCGAGATTTCCTTTCAGAACCCTTGACCCCAGTAGGCTTCGACCTTGCTGGACCCTATGGTTTGCTGACATCTCCTTGAGGCGCGCGTGGCACAATAGGTACGTGTCGTCGTTGCAATTAAGTATTGAAAATTGTGTATTGACTTGGGTGCAGTCCGGACCAATACCGGACGCTCAGACGGCGAGCTACCCATTGCTCGCCGTCCGCAAGCCCGCGCATTTAGTGGCCGAAAATCGGGATTGGGATCCATTCGCGCGGCGGCTGGAGTATAAGGGCATGGCGCCAGTAGCTTGTTTTTTAAATATTTTTCTTCTGTTGCCTTGCGATAATTTCCGAATTTCTCACGAACGATACCACAGACAGAGGTTTAAAAAAAATAATAAGGCCAACTATGTTCGTTTGATCCGTATTAAAATTGTTCTCCAACACATATTTCCGTTATTTTCAAACTAAAGTATTACGAATTCCGGCTAATACCTCAATCCTCATATGATCCATGTCGATGGCTGCCAGTGGACCAGTGCCAAGTTTTAATATAGCGGCCTGGTTAGCTGATGTCATCGCCATTGCAGTGTTTACATACGGAATCGGTAACATATTGTTTTTAAAGCGCCTCTCTTGATTAGCGGGGCATGAGAAATGACAGAATTGAGGACGTCCACTTAGGGTGCAGTTTGAGAAAGCACTGGCTTTTGTTTAGTAAATTAGCAAGATTTGGGTGGTGAGATCGTGGAGATTGGATCTTTGAAGTGGTCCAGAGCTTACCATGATGTGTTAAAAAATGTCAGTCGTCCAAACGAGAAAGAGGCCCTATAATAATATAGTTACATTCCTTTTACAGTTCAATTCGGTCGGAAAATGGATCGCGTTAAGAGTTGGTGGTGGTAGTACTTACTGCTAAAGTAGTCATGTGTTTACATTATAGGTCTTTATGTATAAAAAAGTATCCGCTAGGTGGTCAGTCCACCTGTCAAAATAGATATTGCAACCCGTATTGAAAAAATTCGTGTATTTACAGTACAATTCACAAATGATGGCGGCCGTAAAGTTAGCCTTTGCGAACGTTCGCGCATACTACACTCTTCTCGCACACGTGCGTCGCCATTTGGTTCCTAAAACACGTTACTGCGCAGCCTTCTGCGCAAACTTCACGGCCGCCATCATTCGTGAATTGTACTGTAGGAGGTAAGGGCAATAGGTTGTATTATTTTTTTCCGGTTACTTCACTATTGTAGATGTGATTGTTGATTTATGAACCTCTTAATACGATGTTAACAATCCCTTTGATTCGATTCAGTGTTTTCAGTTTTTTTCCTAGATAGATTTTTCTATAAATTGATTCCACGATCTTGCTGTAAATTGTTGACATTGGCATTCACAATTCGGTTTGTGCTGTATTTGTGATTTTAATTTTTTTCTTACATCGTTTTCACATTTGGTTTGCGACTGTTTATATTACGGACCTTGTATTCGCTCCCGAATAAATAATGCGAAAACTATAAGTTATATATTTTTTTTTATCTTGAATTATCAGTTTGTAATGTCCCACCGAGTGGTAGGTAAAAAATCGCGATTAGTTCTTTGTATATGATGACGCAGTTATGCAAACAAGAACTCAATTTCACTAAAAATGTGGGTTGGTTCTTGTTTGCATACTACGTCCAATTTCGTATTGTTTTTTTTTTTCTTGGCCATCATTTGGCCAATATTCTTTATCAAATGGGCACTATCCCTTTGAGTCCGTTGCACTAAAGTTGTTTTGCACCAAAGGTTACCTCTTACTACATAGGTAAAAACCCAACATATTACACACAGTAAACATAACAGAAACGAAAAAAAACATCTGTGGTGACATTAATGACTTCAATTCTGACTCATAACCTTTGCGGTTACCGATGCCGAAGGCTACATGAATCTTAAATTATGAATAAAACATATTATTCTCACAAAATAAAGAAACAAAATTGTGCATAAACAAATTCGAGACTGCGATGATCGCTGACGCACTCGATGCGGTTTCCAATATGTTCTCATACCACGTTTTGTAATTCACCAAAATAGCCAGTGAGCAATGCGAGATTGTGTAAATGAGAACAAGGCTCTTAGGGATCCTGGAATTATGACCGAAGATTGAATATTGTTGTTAATTTAACGTAATGTTTATTGTTATTTTGGTTGAATATTCCATGATTGATTGCCAGAAAACTGTGAGTCAGGTTGATTAAATTATACGTGACTAGCTTTTGCCCGTGTCTTCGCCTGCATACATAAAATATAGCCTATGTCACTCAGGAATGAATCAGCAGCAAAGTTTTAGCAATCGGAACAGAACTTCTAGAGATTACAAACAAAAAAAAAATGTGTAGATTTTCTGGACAAGAAACACATTAAATCAAACTTTTAGTTGCACGATACAAAACGCAACACAAAGAACGCCTGACAAACCAAACTAGTTGCTGAACTGTTGAACCTGACTGTGGTGGTAAAAAGGCTGAAGAGAAGCCACCTTCTATAAGTAGCAGGAACAGCACTGACCACTCCCCGTCCGACCGTTCGGTAATCGTCCGGACCGAGCCGACGGCGAGTATTGTTCCACTCGCACCTCAAGGAGTTATCAACAAACCGTAGGGGTTTAGCAGGGTCGAAGCCTACTGGGGCCAAGGATCTGTTTCTTAAAGGAAGATTCGGCCCTGGTACGAAAGTCAACGAAGGAACAGGAATGAGTTTTTAGTTAAGTAAAAATCTGACACTTTCCCGCTCCACCCAAGAGCGGGGGATGTCATTGGAAGATTTTCTCACCTAAAAAAAAAACAGTTAAAAAATAATTTACAGCTTACAGTCTGACGACAATATGTAAAGAGAGTTAAAAAAAAAACTTGCTTAAAAATGTTTCATTTACTTATATAATTGTTATGTTTAAATAAACAGTTCTGTAAGTGACCTTGAGATAAATATGTTAAATGACCCTGAAAATTGAACGATGGTTTTAGCTAAACAAATAGACTGAGTTTTGTTGGAACAGAAAAGTTTTATGTTTTAAACATTGACTGATGTCAAAATGTATCATGAATTCATGATAATATTATGATAATTCATGTCAACGCCAACGACAAGAGCAAAACCAAAATTAAAAAAAAAAATCCTAGGACGAAAATTTCGGTTACGGATATTGGATTTTTAAGGAATTTCAGGAAACGACGCGACACGTTATGACGTAGTATTACGTCACGCTGTCATAACGTATCGCAATTAGACTCCGCCCCTATCCGATATTATCCGAAACTTTTATTTCGGATTCGGTTACGGTTATGGAGCTCCCTAACATCCCTGCTGTGTACCATGTTTCATCCTAATCCGTTCAGCTGTTTGAGCGTAAGGATTTATAAACAGTACACATCACAAGTACCACAACACACATACCAAACTTTCGCTTTCATAATATTGTAATTTAGTCCTTTTAGCGATAGTGTTACAGAATATTAAGCCTTTTCAGGAAGAATGGCGTGAGCGACAGTGCGTTTTTGGCCAAAAGAGAGTTTTCCTTTTTTAATTTAAAAGTATTTATAGATACGTTTGCTACGTAAGTAGTTTGTTAAACCAATCAAATTAAAGTTGCAATTCTAATAGATAAACCTAGGAAAGAGGAACCTAGATAAATGTTGTCTATAATCGAATATCATCATAATATGCTGGAAATATGCTCCAACTGCAAATGAGCGAGGTATTACGTTTGTATGGAAATTCATCTGTCGCCGGCCTCTTAAAAACATGCAAATGTTGCTTAGGACGTTCTTCCTCAAAAGGGTCAGTACATATCTCGTTATGTTTGATATTTTTTTTAAATTGTTGACGATCATTCAACACAAGTTAGTATAATAGGTAGGTACGTTGATATATGGGCAGGTAATTACAATGAACATCAGGTTTCAATAATTAAGATTAAATTGGTTTAGACGATTCATTCATCACACCACTGACTGATTGACTAATAAATCTGTCATTCTAATGGCCAAGTAAAAACCCCATTTAAGTGATGAATTATTTTTATGACGAGCCCATATTCTAAGTAGACCTGCTGCGTATCAAGAAGGTTCTGGTACTACGTGCCTACAAACATGTTCAACATTATCTTGAGAACATCTCGAACATTGACTAAAAAACGATTTTTTTAATCTAAAATGTTTAGTAAATCCAAAATTTTGTGTCCTCTAATCTGACCCCAAATGAGTAGGGGCCAGGGTTAGCTCCGAAAGGGAGCTCGGCCCCGGTATGAAAGGCAAGAAGGAACGGGGTTTTTAATCAGTAAGAGTCTGACACTATCTCCCGCTCTGCCCAAGGGTGGGGGATCACATTTGGATGATTTACCAAAAAAAAAAAAACCAAATCAGGAATAGTACTAGTAAGTAAGTATATAGAATAAGAATAATATAGTTACTTTTCAGGGCCGGTGTGTTGTCTCTTTTAAACAATTCTGCAATTGTTTTACTTAGCTGATGAGTTGACCTCGATTAGTGTTTTGAACAAAATGACAACAACCAACCATAATATTCGTATAATATATATTTAATTGACATTAGGCAGCAGCTATTCTTGTACCGACATTCGACAGCATTATTCTTATAATTCTGGCCTTACCATGGCCCTGCAATGCAAAGGGTATCTGAAGACACACAGGTATGTTTTTGTCATTAAAGCCTGACACACTCTCGCACTCCACTCCTCCACTACAATTTTACAGATTCCAGCAAACAGTGTGATTCGAAAATACGTCTTCATTGAAAATGTTTTTTAAAATGACTCCACAGGTTTTTTTTTTGGTGGGAAAAATCATCCAATGACAATCCCCGCTCTTGGGCGGTGCGGGAGATAGTGTCAGATTCTAACTGATTAAAAGCCCATCCCGTTCCTTCTAGCCTTCACACCGGGGCTCGAGCTGTCTTTTGAAACTAACCCTGGCTCCAGTAGGCTTCCACCCGGCTGGGTCTCTGCTGTTGCTGACAACTCCTTGAGGCGCGCGGGAACAGTGCGCGCCGTCGACGACTTGGGCTTGGTCCGGACAGTTATCAGACGGCCGGACAGCGAGCTACCCATTGCTCACTGTCCGCAAATCCACGCTCCACAGGTAGAATCTGTCTGCGTAGACCCTGAATGGACTTTCAGATATGAAAAGAAACCAGGATCATATTTGGTCAATCCCATCACCTCATTACTTTGAGTGTGTTAAAAAGTACCCACGCAATAGAACCTTAAGCTATCATAAATCCATATTGAAAAGCGCATATCGTATGATTTACAAGGAAAAACATGCGTGTAGGTGTCAATATAAATATGGCCTTACACACCTAAGGATCTGCCCACCTAGTCCAAACAGCTGGCGTCGTGGGGGCGACAGGAAACGTAGTAATAAAATAACACAGACCTACATCATAGAGATGTCTGATTTTTATGGAATGAGGTAAAACTAGAAAGATGAAGGTCATGGTTTCGAAAATTAAGAAAAATCCAAGGACTTTATCGTCCAGGAGTGAACTGATAAACAATTCTGGTCACACTATTGCATTACGTCAATATTCTTTGAAGAGTTGATATAATAGGTAGTCATCTGGTAAAGACGAAACCCGGGTCGATGGAGCGGTTTATTTCCCGTGCGCCTCAAAGAAATGTCAGCAAAATGGAATAGGGGCTCAGTAGAGCCATTGCTTGGTGCTAGGGCTGTGGATACAGTTGAAAAGTGACTTAGGCCTTACTACGGAAAAAAATACTGAAGGACACCGGCTTTAAGTGTGTAAAAGTCTGACACGCCCTCTCTCTCTCGGTAGAGTTCGAATATCAAAAAAGAAAACTGATGGAAATACATTTACAATTGCCGTCGCGGATCTTGAGCGCTGGCTTCAAGTTGCGCAGAAGTTAAATATTCGGTCTCTTTAGTGGTGCGAAGTGAGACGCGGGGGCGGGGAGTGTCAGAGATTGGCACGCCGCGCCATCGCGTCATAGACGTCACTCCTGATTCGTTCCCTGCGTTGCTGTATGTATCTAACTACGAAGACGATTGGCTCGCCAATGTATGGAATGCGCAAAGCGATCCCCACTCTGACGCCGAGCGCTTAAGATCCGTTTCGCCAATTGTACTCGTAGAGCTAGGGATTGACAGTTCAGGTTATATTACCTAAGTTTTCACAGAATCGCACTAAATAAAGTATGTCCTGTATTTTTGCTTATGTTACGTATAATAAAGAATATAAGTAATAAATAATAAATAAATAAAGAGTCCTTTACCACGTCAAACCCTGGTATTTACGGCATCCAGAGGTGACGTCCAAAGTCGTGACTTTGCTAATGAATGGCTTCACTAATCAGTACTTATGGAGATTAATGACCCTGATGCAAGTGGCCGATGCACGTTAAAATATGGTAATGGAGGAATATAAGCAGCTGGTTGGTGTGATGACGCCTGCAAGACCCACGTCCAGTAGCGGATCACACCTTTATACACTGAATTGCTAATGTAAGTACCTATTATATTTATTAAGTTCTTCAACTTAATAAATGCACTGGAATTTTATACATGGCTGGGCTTCGCATGAGCAATATATAACCTATGTTAATCAGGATGAATGTAGCTTTCCAATGGTGAATGAATTTTTGAAATCGGCTCAGTAGTTCTTGAGTTTATTCATTACAAACATACACACACAAACACACCATAATACAAAATTTCTCTCTTTATAATATTTGTGTAGAACACAATTCACGTAGCTACTGTAACGCTAAAAATCATTATGATAAAACATTTGATTTGGACACAGAAGATTAATAATATCACAAAAATGAAATGAATTAAGTACTTAAAGAATCAAAACATTAAAATAAAACAATTCATTAAAATACAGAGGAATTCCTTCATTTGCTCTTTATGTTCTAGGGCCACGAAAACACCTTCAAAGGTTTCCGCCAGATTCCTGGCAGAACTGCATTTGTTCTTAAGAGATATCAGACATAATTACAAATCCGTGTAATCTATCCAGTTACGGCCGATTTCTGAATTAAGGACTTTCAGTCAAGAACATCTCACACTCTACCTAAATGCTAAATGTTGACCAGTTTTTCAAGCTAAAGTTGGAGTTGTGAAATATACAACTTCAAATGCTAAAATCAGTCTCGCCGTCTCCCTCGTCGCCTATCGCGACACCGTCTCTCTGAATGGAACTACCAGTTCTATGCTAGTAGGGCATTTTTTTTTTTTTTTTTTTTTAGGTGGGAAAAAATCATGCATTGACATCCCCCGCCCTTGGGCGGAGCGGGAGATAGTGTCAGACTCTTACT
Source organism: Mythimna albipuncta (assembly GCA_929112965.1). Lineage (NCBI taxonomy): Eukaryota > Metazoa > Arthropoda > Insecta > Lepidoptera > Noctuidae > Mythimna > Mythimna albipuncta. The sequence goes on along the minus strand of OV815983.1, from coordinate 13,472,536 downwards.
GACTAAAAGACCCACCCCGTTCCTTCTAGCCTTCATACCGGGGCTCGAGCGCCCTTTCGGATAACCCTGGCCCCAGTAGGCTTCGACCCGGCTGGGCCCCTGCTGTTGCTGACAACTCCTTGAGGCGCGCGGGAACAGTGCGCGCCGTCGACGACTTGGGCTTGGTCCGGACAGTCACCGAACGACCGGACAGTGAGCTACACATTGCTCACTGCCCGCAAGCCCGCGTCTACGTTGGCCGGAAATCGGGATCAGAATCCCGGCGACGGCGGCGGCGATAACGCCGTTGCCTGATGCGTTCGGCCTCCTCCTTTGCGAGCATTACTGCTTCGCAGAAGTTGGCGACCGCCTGCCACTCCATCTCGCTCCGGACCATGGCCTCAACCAAGGCCCGGCGCGAGAGGTCTCCGCCGCCGATCGCCCCCACGAGGGCACGGCGATGCTCCGCCCAAGCAGGGCACACCTCGACCGTGTGCTCCACCGTGTCCTCCGGGCGTTCCACACAGTGGCGACACCCCAATCCCTCATCAATTTTTAAACACCCCATTAGAACCAACTAATACGTCACTAGGAACACCTCTACTAAACTAATAACATATTACCTCTGTTCCAAGTGGCATATAAAGTTTTGTAGGCATAAAACTTTATATGCCACTTGGAACATTTCTACTTATGCCTACACAAACGTGTATGTTGCTGTGCCTTAACAGGGTACATGTTTGAGACCATAATGTCAATCATGTAACATTGACAAATTTCACACACCTGTACTAAACTAACGATGACACACCCTCTGCTTATACAAAAACTTCAAGCGTGATGTCCTTAGTTCTACAAGTATCAAGTCTCATATGTGACCTCAGTAACCCTGAGAGAAATCAGGTTCTTGTTGTAAGATGCTATCAGTATAGAAGGGCTTGGTACTTTTGCTTGCTAGGTCCGCTCCTTCGTTTCTGATCTTATGCTCATTTATCTTGTATGGAAATACCTGACATTATTGTGTAACAATTGTGTCATACATATCGAGCCTTTTTAGGAAGAATGTCCTAAGCGACAGTTAGCGTATTTTTTTTTTTTGCAGGAATGTGTTTTAAAGAACATAATTATTAGGTCTACAAGTATCAAGTATATATGTGACCTTAGTAACCCTGAGAGAAATCAGGTTCATGTTGTATGATGTTATCAGTTTAAGAGGGCTTGTACTGCTGCTGCTTTCTAGGTCCGCTCGTCCGTTTCTGATACTGATCTTTCAGACACCTTATGCTCATTGGAAATGCCCAACATATTGTGTAACAATTGTTTCATACTAGGGAATGAAGAACCGGTGCTCTTCTTGCGTCCCGGGATTTTCGGGATTACTTGTTGAAGGAACCGGGAGAACCGGGACTTTTGGGTATTTTTTTTACCTACTGCTGGTATTTTTATTTTAAGGCGTATAGTTCCTTGAACCATTTGGCCGAAATGATGTGAACGCAACTCTCGCACTCGCCTAGGCGGCAGTACGCAAATCTGTGTATTTATTTGCGGCCAGCAGCGCCCGGAAAGCGCTTTAAATCTATTTTCTCTGCGAGCGAAAACTACATAGTATTAATTTATTTATTTATTTATTTATTTATTTATTCGCTATTATTATAAATTATATACCAATATCAATCAACAAAAACATACATAGTTACTTTCCATAAAACAAAATAAAACATAAATCCTTTTCTTAATTCTGGGACTTATTATAGGACTGTAGTTTCTAGTAGACGGCGTGCAGAATATCTTTGTTTCAGGTACGTGGTCATTTTTGTGCTTCTATATGTGTTGATAGCAGACAATTGGAGACTCCCCCGGCCAACCGAGAAGCGTTCACTCGAGTTGCAAAACGCGGGAGTTTATAAAGAGGAAATATTTTTTGTATGTATGTAATCGATAAACTCCGAAACTACAAAAGCGATTTAAAAAAATATATCATCATTCATTAGAAAGCAACATTAGCTCTGAGTATGAGTGACATAGACGGTTTTACCGCGGGAAAACGCCTTATTCTGACGGGAAAACAGGCAGCAGTAGCAAACACCGGGTAAACCGATGAGCGAACCACTATTAAGGTATAGTGTAGATTCTACACTATTAGGTTAGGTGTTACAAAGAGGATAGATTTGTGTTTTTTTTGTAGGTATTCTAGGTATGTAACCAATAAACTCTAAAACTACTGATTATATTTTAAAAAATCTTTCACCACTAAAAAGCTACAAGATCCCTAAGTAACAAAGGCTACTTTTGACCTCATTCGCTCGGAAAAACGTGTAGCAGCGGGTGAAACCGCTAAGCGGACCTCTAGTTTTAAATAAAATCTTAGTAAGAATCCTTTTATTATATCTGAATGGGGAAACTCTCTTCTTAATCAGAAATCAGAAACGTTTATTTCAAACAGACCAGTTACAGGCACTTTTGAATAGTCAAATGTCGGTCAGTCCAAGAAAAGTGAAGCTAAATTGCTGCTTTTATACTTTTCAACTAAGTCCTGGAGTTCCCGAAACTCCCGGGACGAGGTGACTTCGACCCGGTTCTTTAGTCTATACAAAAATCCCGGGATTTCCCGGGATTCTCGGGACCGGGATTTCCCGGGACTATTCCCTATTTCATACATATCAAGCCTTTTTAGGAAGAATGTTCTAAGCGACAGTTAGTGCTTTTTTGCAGGAAAATAAAAAAATAATTAAATCATGTCTTTTAAAAAGTGTTGTTATTTTTAAAACTACGTATCTATTAAAATAGTCCCAATTAAGATACATAATTATATTATATTAATTACTTACCTACTTTAAAAAAAAAAAGAAAAAAAAAGACTTCTTCCTACCAAATTCGCGAACTGTCGCTTGTTATTGTATATTGTTTATAAATGTGCGACATTTGGGGAAGATATGTGTCCAGCAGTGAACATCTTATTCACAACTCAACCTATATATGACTACTTATTTATACTTTGATCACCAAATCATCACTGTAATTATAATTTATTTTGAGATGAGAAAGAAGATGCAATTATTGTAAAATTACTTATCACATAAATTAAAAGGCTTTTTAGGGTTCCGTAGCCAAATGGCAAAAAACGGAACCCTTATAGATTCGTCATGTCTGTCTGTCTGTCTGTCTGTCTGTCTGTCTGTCTGTCTGTCTGTCTGTCCGTCCGTCCGTATGTCACAGCCACTTTTTTCCGAAACTATAAGAGCTATACTGCTGAAACTTTGTGAGTAGATGTATTCTGTGAACCGCATTAAGATTTTCTCACAAAAATAGAAAAAAAGCAATAAATTTTGGGGGTCCCCATACATAGAACTGAAACTAAAAAAATTTTTTTTCATCAAACCCATGCGTGTGGGGTATCTATGGATAGGTCTTCAAAAATGATACTGAGGTTTCTAATATCATTTTTTTCTAAACTAAATAGTTTGCGCGAGAGACACTTCCAAAGTGGTAAAATGTGTGTCCCCCCCCCTCTAACTTCTAAGATAAGAGAATGATAAAACTAAAAAAAATATATGATGTACATTATTATAAAAACTACCAACGAAAATTGGTTTGAACGAAATCCAGTAAGTAGTTTTTTTTTTAATGCGTCATAAACCGAAAAATACATTATTATTAAAACATCGATCAAAGTTACAACACATTACAAGAACTTTTATATTATGTTACTTGCTGCTACGGAACCCTTCATGGGCGAGTCCGACTCGCACTTGGCCGGTTTTTTTATTTATACTTTGTCGATATGGTTGGCACATTGGTTGAGTAATTGGCTGCTGCACCCGCACCTGCGACACGCAGAGTTCGATTCCCACACGGAACAAATATTTGTATGGCCTACAAGTAGGTGTTCCGGGTCTGGTTGTCTTTTGTATGTGAGTAATATATTTGTGATCAACAGGCGTGTCGATCATTTGGCTTTTTTTTTCTTCTTTTTTTCGATGGGAAAAATCATCTTATGACAACCCCCGCTCTTGGGCGGAGCGGGAGATAGTGTCAGACTCTTACTGACTAAAAAACCCATCCCGTTCCTTCAAGCCTTCATACCGGGACTCGAGCGCCCTTTCGGATAACCCTGGCCCCAGTAGGCTTCCACCCGGCTGGGCCCCTGCTGTTGCTGACAACTCCATGAGGCGCGCGGGAACAGCGCGCTCCGTCGACGACTTGGGCTTGGTCCGGACGGTTACCGGACGGCCGGACAGCGCGCTACCCATTGCTCACTGTCCGCAAGTCCGCACCTACGGTGGCTGGAAATCGGGATCGGAATCCCGGCGGCGGGCGGCGAGAGCGCCGTTGCCTGATGCGGTCGGCCTCCTCCTTAGCGAGCATTACTGCTTCGCAGAAGTCGGCGACCGCCTGCGTCGATCATTTGGCTAGAAATATCCTTGATTTGAAAATATAATTTAGTTTTCATATGCTTAGACCGTTTTCATCTTTATGTAAATACATAACAGTAAAATTGTTGTAAGTGTGTATATAAATAGAGATAAACAACGCTTATAAAAATATTTTTTTAAGTATGTTTCTTTATTACCTAGCTACCATTAAAAATGAATGTTTAGAATAAATTAAATAGGTAGGTTTATTCAAAAACCAGTATGTATGTAATAATATGTACTACGTAAGTACCTAGAGGAATATATTATTTTTCAGTACACTCACTTGAAAACCCGCTCTGATCCCACCGCTTTTACGCACGCACGCAATAGACTGTTTTCCACACTAGTGACGAAAAATGATTTTTACATTCATCGTATCAGGCTGGTTGCGCGTCTACCGCCACGAGTCGCCGCTCAAACCCCATTTATTTATTTCTTCGTAGCTAAGGTATTGAAAAATGTCATTAAAATGTATGAGTAATCATTAATTAGTTACATATTTCATAATTTCAGCCGATATACGTCCACTGTTGGACATAGGCCTCCCTCAAGTGTCGCCACATCGAACGTTCCTGCGCGTCTCGCATCCATCGGTTTCCCGCAGCCTTTACGAGGTCATCGGTCGAGGTCACCTTGTAGGAGGTCTTCCAACGCTGCGTCTTCCAGTACGCGGTCGCCATTCCAGAACTTGTCGGCCCCAATAGCCATCTGTTCTGCGAGCAATGTGCCCTGCCCATTGCCACCTAAGTTTGGCAATTCTTCGTGCTATATCGGCAACCTTAGTTCTCCTACGGATATCTTCATTTCTGATTCGATCACGCAAGGAAACCCTAAGCATAGCCCTTTCCATTGCTCTTTGGGTGTCTTTAAGCCTTCTGATGAGGCCCATTATGAGCGACCACGTTTAGAAGCCATATGTCATCACTGGCAACACGCACTGGTCAAAGACGATTTCGTCTTGAGACAATGTGGTATGTTGGACGAGAAGATACCGCGTAGCTTCCCGAACGCTGCCCAGCCGAGTTAGATTCGTCAGTTGACCTCTTTCTCGAAGTTAGACCTACCCAACTGGACTGTTTGTCCGAGGTAGACGAAATCTTACATATTTACAGATTACAAATTAAATACATCACTAATTTTTGGAACACCTTATTGGCAAAGATTGGAAAAAATAACACATTCGATTTTCAAATGTGAGAAAATGGACTAAAATAAATAGCACAAGTCTAAGGTACAATACTGTTAGTAGAAAGTTTAATCTTATACCAATGCATCTCACATTATTTTGCTCTTGAAAGTTAGCCGCGGGCAACTTAGATAGCACATAGTTACCTAGACGACTTAGCTAGGACCTGCCTTACGCCATATTTGTCAAGATAACGGCTATACGCAGCCTTAAAAGGCTATACAAGTAAACGAATAGAAGAAAAATCGAGCACCTTTACAATACCACCATGAATTTTCCGAAGGTTCATATCGCTTAAAAGTATAAAAATAAAATAATCACTCACCGATTGTTAAAAATAAATTCACAAACACAACACTTCACTAATATTCACAGAGAACTTCAAATAACACTTGCACACAATAACAACGATAATTAAATTACGATAGATTTTATTTTTTTCGTTTTTAATTCGACGTTCGTTTTCAAACTGCGCGAGAATGCGTTCGCGCGCGGAATGAAGTTGCGCGCGCACTTGTTGAACGACGCGCGGGAAAAGTTGAACGGAAATATCAAGTATCGAGTGAAGTACGCACGCGTCACGATTGGCTAACTTCGCGTTATTAAATATTGAATCTGGGATTAGGGATAAATTGAATAAAGCCAGGATAAGTTTGTCGTTAAATGAAAATAATTATCATCTCCTCAGCCGTTTTCCAACTAGCTTGGAGTCGGCTTCTAATTTATCCAGATGCGGCTGAACACCCGTGTGTTACTCAGACCTCCACAACCAAGTTACTGACCAACACGATACACCTTCGATAGACCGATGACCAAACTTTCTTGCGTCTAACAACCGGCTGTCAAAGATCTACGAATGTCATCCAACAACTTTACGTTCTTTCCGAGGCACAGGGTGTCGGTAAAATGTCCTATGTAAACTTTGAAAAATACATAAATATGATTTGAAAAATTCACAATGCCCGGTGTCGAACCCGCAACCTCATACATGAAAGGCGGGTGCGTTAACCAATGGGCCATCACGGCACGAAAATAACGTAAGAATTTCTGTTTATGATGTATTAGTATAGATGGCGCTGATACCAGATTGGTGTGTCAGTCAACTAACGGTCTAATTCGTTACTTATAATATCGCTAGAGGGCGCTAAATCAAATTTTGCCGAATAATTTTTTTTTTTTTTTTGAAAACCATCATCATCACAAGTATGAAGATTGGAATATTGAAAAGAATTGTATTTGAATAGAATTAATAATGTCGTGAATTCGTGAAATATTGAGTAAATTTAAAAAAAAATATTGATTTGTTGCGTTGTGGACAGCGGATCTCAAAGATTTTCTTTTCGTCCAATCAAAATCTCTAGGTACATGTTGCGTACGTCTTAGTACAAGTTGGGGAAAGCCAAGTTGCGATAAATGGAACAATGTCCTGAAACCAAAGTTCTAAAGAAAATCAATAAAATATTATACCTAGGAAGAAACCATTCTTTTTTATAGAAAAAAATATATAGCTTTAGGTATGTCGTTTAATTAGCAGGCAATTCGAAATAATTTCAATCCATCACCACCGCTAACTCGAATTGATTTTATCCTTGTTTTTCTACGTGTTTTTAAAATGAATTTTTAGACTATTAGTATTCAAAGGCTCTAAATAAAATGTGGGATCCATTCCAATGGAATTCGAACTTTGCTTAGAGATACAGAATTGATCGTCCTAAAATTAGATAGCTAATACCTATCTCAAATTCTAAATTCAAAAAGTTTTGATTTTTTTTCTTCGTCCTGCCCCTGATTTTTTATCACTTGTTGACTCCAAACTGCCAGACATATACATTTTAATTAATTAATTTAAATACGATTCTATCAACTTACCTACCAAATAATTGTTTTAGCGGTGAAGGAACCAACATGACCAACCTACAGGTCAAGACTCGCAGGTCATGAGGTGACATTTGACCTCCACCAAACATGACCGGGCTCGCGTCACGGATTACGGCCCTTTACCTCTCCTAGGGAGGAGTCCCAGCAATGGGAACATTATAAGGCTGATTATGTTGCTTATGCCGTCTACTATACATTTTGTATGCCTACAAGGGTTTATCATGATTCTCTTAGGCACTGGTATCCCAATTTATTTGAGGTTAGTGCAACACGTCTCCTTTTTCCAAAGGTCTATGACACTTGGTTTCCATAACAAGAGTCACCCCCTCTCTAGCTATATAATCACACAGTCCATTCTTTTCTATGGTCTTCCTTCCCCTCATGTTATAGGCATAATCAGCCATTGCCATTGCGGGATTGCTCGAAAGAGTCACTGTGGCCTTGGAACGCAAAGGGAAACTGAAGAGATTCATTTTAGTTAGAAAAATTTTAACAACACTCGCTCCAATAAAAGCGGAAGAAGTAATTCCGATAATTTCCCAACCAAAAAAAGGCATATAGTCAAAAAAAGCCACCTTCTTTGAAATTTAAAATAAGGAGAAAAGTATAGTTAAAAAAAACTAAAAAACACGCTTTCATTCCAAATCAAACTAAAAAGCGTAAAATAATTTTCAATATAGGTAGAAAATAATAGATAATAATGAACGAAAAATATTAATATTGTTGTGAAAAAAGCGTGGGGCACTTTGTGTCTGCTTTTCGTAAATCGACCATCCCACGCTTTTTGCAGTCAGCAACAGCAGAGGCCCAGCTGGGTCGAAGCCTACTGGGCCAGGGTTAGCTCCGAAAGGTAGCTCAGCCCCGGTTTGAAAGGCAAGAAGGAACGGGGTGGGTTTTTTAGTCAGTAAGAGTCTGACACTATCTCCCGCTCCGCCCAAGGGCGTGATGTCATTTGGATGATTTTTACCCGCCAAAAAAAATCGGTTTATTGCACTGTCATCGGCCTTTGATGGGTGTGCAAAGTTGAAAGAAAATCTGATCGCCCAAAGTTGTGCAAAATCCAGCTCAAAGGCTGTGGTTACAAGCAAGGTGAAGCTACATAATAAAATAAAATCGTGTTAAAAAGAAAAAACAATGGTCAGTTACTAACCTATAATAAGTACTTTAAAAAATTATGTCATCTTTGAAAATACATATCTAGCTAAGCCAGGCGCGACGTAACGTAACCACAAAATAGGTACATAAGTAATGAATTCATGATGAACAAGTTTCTGTTCATCCTTTTAAAATAGGTCATTGTTAATTTTAAAATAAGAACTTCTTAATAAATTGATTCATTTGTTTGTTCAATTAAGACCTTGATGATAAGCAGCCTATTTCTTACAACTAAGAATTTATCCATGAACCTCTTTATGTCAATAAAACATTTTTATTATTATTATTAATTTACCTAGAATGCTCATTATAAATTTTGCCGCAGTAGGCATTTAATGAATAATGAGTCAACATTAGGTAGGACTAGCACTCCTGAAAATTTCAGCCGTGCGTGCGTGAAGGAATGAAATCTATTGATCGCAGTTTGCCTGTACAAACTAATAATAGAAAAAAAAAGGTTGAACATCGCTCCAAAACGACAATACTATAAGGACACGCTCTGCTTGTGTGCGTAGGAAATCCGCTCGACTGTATTTTACAACAAATAGCGTAAAATATTAGCTTTTAACACCGAATATTTAAGAAAATCTATTCATTTTGACAAAATAAAGGTATTGCTTGAACAACTTTTGCCTTGAATACCGCAATTGTTGGTAAAAACATTCCAGACTGTGTTGCACACAAAAACAACATTATTCTTTGTGTGCGGGTCGCCGGCTGAACACATTCAAAGCGAGAAAATAACGATTTTTTTAGTGTTGTAGCTTAACATCCACATTTATCGATACTAAAATAATGATAATTGTTTCTATCCAACCTTAAAAAAGGAGGAGGTTTTCGATTCGATTAATCCGTTAATCACCTACGTTGGATATATCCAACATACACTTTCGCACGTCCACGACCAAATACTCTTTCTTTAATACCCAATTAACGAGATGGAATGCCCAGTCGCAAACACACGACTCAGGTAAACAAGACGCGAAAACACTCGTCGGACCAATCCGTTACGGCGGTTAAATGATTTTTTAGGGTTCCGTATCCAAATGACAAAAAACGGAACCCTTATAGATTCGTCATGTCTGTCTGTCTGTCTGTCCGTCCGTATGTCACAGCCACTTTTTTCCGAAACTATAAGAGCTATACTGTTGAAACTTTGTAAGTAGATGTATTCTGTGAACCGCATTAGGATTTTCACACAAAAAAAAGCAATAAGGGGGTCCCCATACTTAGAACTGAAACTCAAAATTTTTTTTTCATCAAACCCATACGTGTGGGGTATCTATGGATAGGTGTTCTAAAATGATATTGAGGTTCAAACCAAATGCCAACGAAAATTGGTTTGAACGAGATCTAGTGAGTAGTTTTTTTAATACGTCATAAATCTAAAAAAATACACTATTCTTAAAACATCGATCAAAGTTACAACGAACTACAAGAACTTTTATATTATGTTACTTACTGCTACGAATGCTACTACGGAACCCTTCATGGGCGAGTTCGCACTTGGCCGGTTTTTTGTCTTTTTCCGCGGTATGTGGTTTACATTTGACAAAGATACCACTTGAATTGATTGATTCGTTTTTTATTTGGATGTAAGCATTGCGGCAATACAGTAGGTACTTGGCTTGTAGCATTTTATGGTTCATATTTATTGCCATGGGCAAGTTAAGTAAGGGCCCGATAGATAGCTATAGACCATTTTAGTAAATAACTTTCTAACAGCAAGAAGATCTTTCTACTCTCTTTCACAATAGGCTAACCTATTTAATTCACAAGCATTTTGTGAATTAAATAATGTAAATGCAAGTCATTGACTGACTGCGTACCAGACGCTCAACAGATCAACTATTAATAGCGAGAACTGTTTATTTCCAAATGCAAGTACGCAATCAATTCCACGTCATGTTGATTTGTAATAAAAACAAAGAAAACAGATAGAGTTAAACCGCGTGTATAAATATTTTATAGAATAATTAATTTAGTTGCTTTTAGTCAGATTAGACGTTTATAATATGAATGATTAGATTCAAGATGATTTATGGTTTCATCACTTTCATCACCCTGCACTCTGTAGTCAAGCAAAACTCATAATAAATAATATCGATATCGGCATTTCTTAACTTACTTCCCTAAATGGCGTTAACTTGAATGATTCACCAACCCACATATTCCCGCAATGGTGATATAATGCAGCTTTGACCTTATTGGCTAGTCCGCCCATGCGGCAGTTGTATCCACCAATCAAAGAGCTGCTCGGGAAGCGTCGGTCCCCCGCAGCGGGTACCCTATAAAAGCAGCTTCAACGGATTTTTCGCCGATCACATTCGTTTGGCAAGCCTCTTAACCGGTCGCGCTGAACGACGACTGAAATATTTAAACTAATTTATATTCTACGTTAAGTTCAACAAAACTCAATTCAAAATGGTGAGTACACGTTTATTATTGTTCTAATCATCTTTATTTCAGGGATTCAGGGTCCTTCATCACTTAATTTCACGTATTTCGAGAAACTTGAGTACCGGGTGGACACGCCACCATTTTGTCGGCATGTTATCCGACCAAGTTTAATATTCCTGTGTGTCACTAAGAATGTTCTAGGGAAATTAACTTCTCAATTTGTCATCTTAATCATTTTCAAATTGAGATCTTCACATTTTTCGAGTTTTACTGCTTAGTTCTTGTAATCTCTTTGCTAGATGTGATATTGTTTGTCATAAAGTTGATTGGGCATTTAAGTTTTTCGTGACCGCATCCAAGGATGCCACGCCGGTTGGCGCCACGCCCAAGTAAATTTTCTTAAAAACTGCTCGTCTTACTTTATATTTATAGTTGGATAACTGTAAATTTATTTATCCGTGGCTATTTCTGGAATATTTCATTGAATTTTCCTGTTTTCATGCGATTTCATTCCATCGATTTCGCGGTGACGTGTCGATGACCTCATTCGAGGTTACGGTGCAAGTACTTAGATAGCTTACCTTCTGTCACATGTTTTATGAAATAACATCCTATTTACTCGTTTACCATGACCTTGCCATCAACATTAATATGGATTTCCGTTACATATTTAACCGGTTTACCATTTGTTCAAACAATTTGATATTGAATGACGAACTAACGAGTCATCGACTCATCGTCAACAGATTAGATCACCTTTTCGTGGAAACAAATAAGTACCTACACGACAGAAATCGGACCATCATAACACAAGTCTTTCCTTAGTAACCCATAGTTCATTGTTGGATCAATCAATTTCTACATTACCCCTACTTTTAAAATGGCGTCCACCGGGCGGTCTCCCCATCAATCGATAGTGCCACTGCCAGGCAAAAGCTTTCACTCAACTGTACTTCATACCAGTACTTGCTGGCTTTCACCTTTCTCTTTATGAGGACAATGATGAGAAAATTGCTGTATGAACACTAATTGTTGGTGTGCCAGATAAATTTTGAATCTAGGTCTATAGAACATTTTATGTAGGAGTAGGGAGATGGAGAGATTAAATAATTGGTAATCAATTCATAATTTTCTCAAAATGTTGATGCACTTTCCTAATTAGATTCTGCTAGGTTACTAATCTTAAATCAGTGCTCAGTAATCAATATTGGAAACATAGGCAAAAAACTTCCTTTTCAATAATTTTTTTTTTCTTTTGCCAACAGCGTGAGTGCATCTCAGTACACGTTGGACAAGCCGGAGTCCAGATCGGTAACGCCTGCTGGGAATTATACTGCCTTGAGCATGGAATCCAGCCCGATGGCCAGATGCCCACAGACAAGACCGTGGGCGGTGGTGATGACTCCTTCAACACCTTCTTCAGCGAGACCGGTGCCGGCAAACACGTGCCCAGGGCTGTGTTTGTTGACTTGGAACCCACAGTAGTTGGTAAGTAATCAAACGGCAACATTTGAAAGATCTTTTCAAAAATATTCATCAGAGATGTCAATAAGTAAAAATGTAGTAATTATAGGTTAGTAACTAACCAAATTTTCTTTTTTGCCAACAGATGAGGTCCGCACTGGAACATACAGACAGTTGTTTCATCCAGAACAACTTATCACTGGTAAGGAAGATGCGGCCAACAACTACGCCCGTGGTCACTACACCATCGGCAAGGAAATCGTAGATCTAGTCCTCGACCGCATCCGCAAGCTCGCCGACCAGTGCACTGGCCTGCAGGGCTTCCTCATCTTCCACTCCTTCGGTGGAGGTACCGGATCCGGTTTCACCTCTCTCCTTATGGAGCGACTCTCCGTGGACTACGGCAAGAAGTCCAAGCTGGAGTTCGCCATCTACCCGGCGCCTCAGGTGTCCACCGCCGTCGTCGAGCCCTACAACTCCATCCTCACCACCCACACCACCCTGGAGCACTCCGACTGCGCCTTCATGGTAGACAATGAGGCCATCTACGACATCTGCCGCCGCAACCTCGACATCGAGCGCCCAACCTACACCAACCTGAACCGTCTCATTGGGCAGATTGTGTCCTCCATCACGGCCTCCCTGCGTTTCGACGGCGCCCTCAACGTCGATCTGACCGAGTTCCAGACCAACTTGGTGCCCTACCCGCGTATCCACTTCCCTCTGGTCACGTACGCCCCCGTCATCTCTGCCGAGAAGGCGTACCACGAGCAGCTGTCGGTGGCTGAGATCACCAACGCCTGCTTCGAGCCCGCCAACCAGATGGTCAAGTGCGACCCCCGCCACGGCAAGTACATGGCGTGTTGCATGTTGTACCGTGGAGACGTCGTGCCCAAGGACGTGAACGCGGCCATCGCCACCATCAAGACCAAGCGCACCATCCAGTTCGTGGACTGGTGTCCTACTGGTTTCAAGGTGGGCATCAACTACCAGCCCCCGACCGTCGTGCCCGGCGGAGACTTGGCCAAGGTACAGCGTGCCGTGTGCATGTTGTCCAACACCACCGCCATCGCCGAAGCCTGGGCGCGTCTGGACCACAAGTTCGACCTGATGTACGCCAAGCGCGCGTTCGTGCACTGGTACGTCGGTGAGGGTATGGAGGAAGGAGAGTTCTCCGAGGCGCGTGAGGATCTGGCTGCGCTGGAGAAGGACTACGAAGAGGTCGGCATGGACTCCGCCGAGGGTGAGGGCGAGGGAGCCGAGGAGTACTAAGCTGAACTTGTTCACTGAGCACTCGCACCGATACATTCCGGTGACATGAAATAAAAAAAACAATTATGTTGAACTTTCTCGTTTGATTTCCTGCTTATTCCTACCCACACACTGTTCACATCAAAAAATATGTTATACCTACACTCTGTAGTAACTTAATAACTTAACTAATTCATTCATTAGGTACCTACCTACATACATTTTTTTATTGACCTTGATCAGTATCTAACTCCCCATGTCTGGCTCAATAACTCTGGACTTGGAACACTTGGAGAATCTCGCCCGTTTCAGTTCGAGAAATCGAACGTAACTATGATCACAAGCTTACATCGCCATAAGACGATATATCAAAATGTTTATGGCCGATTTACACAAAGCTACTGACTAGACAGAACGCAGCTTCGTCGTATGCCAGTAGCTCGGCCCGTCTTGGCTGTTTCAGGTTTCACTGTCCGGCTGGCAGTGCACTGGCGAGATAGGTACTGCCGAACGCTGAGCTGCTACCATGTAAGGGTTGCTGCCGAGCGAGTAGGCGAGTGAAAACCAAAAACATTCAGTGCTACTGTCCAATTCGCACTTATGAGTCGGGTAGGTATTTGTAAATGACGTCCAAGCTGCAAGTTACTGCAGTAGGTAGGTACCTATCTATATTACAAAATACTCTGTGTATGTACGCTAACTCAGCCATTACATCCTGGCAAGAACTAAATTCTCATTCTATCCATCGCTATGCGATAATTTCCCGTGTTGGGTTATACAGCAATATAGCAAGAAGATTTTGTGCTTACGAGAAGAATCTCGACTTGTGTGACACAAGATCTCGTACCTGTGACATTTTTTTTCATGTTCATACAATTGCCGCACAAATCGGTTTTTTTTTTTAAATTGAGATAAACTAGTGCTTGACTGCGATCCCACCTGATGGTAAGTAGCGATGCAACCTTTGATAGTGAGGCGCAATAGTTTATTAAGAGCCTATTGGTTTGAACCGTTTGTTTTCTGAGTGCGAGATTTGTCATTCGAGTTTAGTGAATAGGTGATACGGCTCTAGACAACCACATCGTTTTAATTCTCTGTGTGGGTGTAGTAGGTACTGATTACCTAGGTAGGTACTATGTACGGTTTTGTGATTAAGGTACTTGAGGTTTCGTAACCCGAAAGATTTTTGAATTGATCTTGCAATGGTACTTGGTGCCGTTATAGTTATGCAATTACCGTTACGGATCTTGAGCGCTCGGGGTCAGTGGGGATCGCATTGCACATTCCATACATTGGTGAGCCAATCGCCGTCGTTGTTAGATACATGCTGCAAGCGCAGAGAACGAATCATGAGTGACGTCTATGACGCGACGGTGCGGCTAGCCAATCACTGACACTCCCCGCCCCCGCGTCTCACTTCGCCCCACTAAATAGACCGAATATTTGACTTCTGGGCAACTTGAAGCCAGCGCTCAAGATCCGTTTCGGCAATTGTACCAATACGTTTATTAGATGCTCCAAAGTTCCGGAGTCGGGGCGATTTCTAGCCACCATAGGCTCGGCCCGCTCGGCATTTGATTAGCTCGTCCGCCCGTTCGGTAAGACCCTTGCCTGAGTCGACGGTGTGTAATATCCCAAGCTACGGCTTGGAGGAGGTACGCCTCCTCAAAGAGGAGGTCGTCATCAAAACTAAAGGGGCCTAGTAGAGCCAATGACTGCTAGGTCGGGAACGTTTGAATGAGTGACTTTGACAGCAGAACGCAAAGAGCAATTGAAGGACAGATACAGTCAATAAAATTCAGCCTCGCTCTCTCTTTCCACCTTGGAGCGGCAGAAGTGTTTGAATGATTTCCCACTTAAAAAAAAGAAGGTACACCAATTTTTTTTTTGCCATCCCCTATCCCTTTTTTTAACGTAACAATTTTTTCTGCGTTTTCGTTTCTCTATGGCTTGTCCCCAGAAGAGTAGGACAGTTGTTATAGCAACTGAAGCAAAACCGTACGATTATTGCTTTGAAATTTTGTTTACAATGTTTAACGAGAAAACTTTTTGTAATCTTACCATTATCGTATGTAGGTACGAGACGAGAAATTCTCTCCGTCTAAATGTGCCTTGCACAGAAGTTCATCATAACTGCATAAGGGACCTGTTTATCTCGCTCGCCGATAGCTAAGGTCAACTGATAATATCCGAACACACGAATGACTCAATCCCTCGTATTAATCGTTAGGAGTCCTCTCTAATCTACTTCTGTGTTCGAATCAATAAGTAGGTATTTTATCTGAAGAAAATATGTAGACAATAGTTTATACCAGGTGGTATTAGTATTTTCTACATAATCACATGAGGGTGTCCACTTTCTGGAAAGTTCTATAGGGAAGATCTGAATGGTCAGTGAAATCGAGGGTACACCTAGAAAACAAGACTATCTACTGTCAGCCACTGTCATTGGGCACACTTTTCCGCACTGGTGCGTAATACAATTTCTAAATTGCGAGCCTAAAAGCGGATCATAACGGTATGTAGGAGCGGGATTTCGAGCAAGTATATTATAGTAGGTATATTTTGAAACAAGTGCAGAAATTTTGTCAATGCGACCGAGGCGGAATTCGCACGAGCCGAGGGCTGCAGTGAGTATCGTGTATCAAACAACGTTTTTGATTACACTTATGGAGAAATTAATAAACGGGGTTTGACCGGGCCACTCGTAGGGGTGACAGCCTGAAACGCTACATGTGATAAAATGGTAGCTGCACTAGTGCGGAAAACAGCCTATCGCATGTCTAAAAGCAGCGAGATAAGAGTTGGTGTGGAGAAAGTATATTAATAAAGTTTTTCTTTCAATCACCACCTGTGATGTGATGATAAAACAATGACCTCCATTTTGTACTTACCGTATGTAGGTACTTGTATAGACCAACATATAACAGGACATCCCACACAGCTATGATTGAAGGCCTGACGTAATCCACATAACATGGACAAGATTGAAAGTAATGGGTACAAGAACAGTGACTTGTTTGCGAGTGGGCGCGTGACATCATTGCACTTCCATTTATGGAGATGACGGCGGTAAAATATTCTTGACGACGGCCGTACATGGACCTTGTTGCCGACGGTTTAAAAGATCGTAAGTTTGGTGGTGATCAAATATGTCCTGGAAATTGGATTTTGATGACACCATTTTCTTAATTTGAAAGGAAAGTCACATTGCTCGCTGAACAGATAGCCGCGTACCGGAAGACGCAGCGTTAGAAGGTCTCCAACAAGGTAGACTGATGCTTATTGTGCTTTTTTGTGTACAATATTGACTGGTCTACACTGTTCTTACATAAATAAACAATTTTGTATCAACAAACACATTTAAAAAAAAAGTACCTATGGAGTTTCTTGCCGGTTCTTCTCCCTAAGAAACGACCAATTTGGAACCGTGCACTAGCTTCTGACGTTTTATAAATGCCCATGTAGGCCTATGTGAACTAAAATATTTTGACTTTGACAACTTGGTGAAGGTTGCGAGAAACCGATCGCGATGGATGCGAGACGCACAGGATTGTTCATTGTGGCGACATTTGGGGGAGGCCTATGTCCAAAAGTTGACGTCTATCAGCTGAAATGATGATGATGAAAGGGAGGTATACACTGACCAAATAGGGCTTCCTCGTTTCGATAGAAGAGCACACACTCCTACTTCGTCCTTGACCATTGTCTGTGCATAGTACTACTGTACCTACATAAAGTTTAAATAAAATAAATAAGCCTTTCTATCACTTTCCCAATTAAGTATTTATAGTTCTATATAAAAACAAGATTAGTAAAAAAGTTAACAGCAAGGAAAGGAATATATCACACCAATGCCATAGTTATTCGTTTCATTTTTATTATTATGCTTAGGCTTTTCCACAGCTGTGTAAACGCCTTCCCTAAATTCTTTCAGGTAGGTATTATTTTTGCGAACCACCTCGAACCTCTTCCTCTTCCCAGGTCGACCTGTGCAATGTTGTTCCGTCCATCTTCAAGCACAGGGGCGCCGACTCGGTCAGTGTTCGGGGGCTCGAGCACCCATGAGAAATAAACAGTGGGTGCCGAGCACCCCCTGAGGATAGACATCAAGAAACAGAGCAGATAATCGCCTTTTAGGGATGGGCGTTTATTCATTACCCGACGACCCGATTAACGTAGTAGTTTATAGCGCCGGTTGAGACGCAAGGGTCGTGGGTTCGATTCCCGCACCAAAACAAATGTTTGTTGATGAAACATTTGTAAATATGTAGGACATTTATTTATTTGTTGGTCGGTCAGTGTGCATTTCTCTTCTCACACTTTGCCACCTTTTCGAGTCATAAAATGAGCATGAGCGAGCACCTATAATTTAGTATAGGAGTTGCTCTTTGCGCAAAAACTAGGTACTCAACGAGTTTGAAGAAACTTTACAGTGTTATAGCAATGTAAATTAAGTACTCATTTCACGCGGGCAAAGCCGCTGGCAGATGCTAGTTATAACTCGGAAGGAAAATGAAATTCAAGCAATACAAATCTTAGGTAGGTACAATCAGAATGGCTTCTGATATTACTCGAAGAAACCTGATAGCGTTGTGTTATTCGATAGGATAGTAATACTTAATGTGTATATATATATAATATCTTAGTCCACAAATTATTTTGTAGAACCCTTTTGTCTTTTTTGCACAAAAACTGTTCTATCCATCAAGTTCAAAATATTTTTCCAAGAAAGTCCTTATAAAGTTGTACTTTTCAGATTTTTTTTTCATATTTTCTAAAATTATAATGGTCACAGAGATTAAGCGAGGACGGACAGACGGACAGACCGACATGGCGAAACTATAAGGGTGCCTAGTTGACTACGGAACCCTAAAAACGACGCCTGTAATCCGCCCATTTCAATCATAAAATAACTTTTTCTTCACGACATAATCTCCCAATTTTAGAATGTTGAACTAACAAAACCAAAACACGAGTGCAGACATGGACGGAGTTAAATTTAAACCGTTTGGTTCATTGAACCCTAACCTTACGTTCGGCCGTAAATAGATGCGCCGTTTCCTTGTGAGATTGGAGATGAATTCGAGATTTTCAGCCGAAATGGTTTGATCATTCGTGTTTGGGCGGATTACAGGCGTCGTTTTTAGGGTTCCGTAGTCAACTAGGCACCCTTATAGTTTCGCCATGTCGGTCTGTCCGTCTGTCCGTCCTCGCTTAATCTCTGTGACCATTATAATTTTAGAAAATATGAAAAAAAAATCTGAAAAGTACAACTTTATAAGGACTTTCTTGGAAAAATATTTTGAACTTGATGGATAGAACAGTTTTTGTGCAAAAAAGACAAAAGGGTTCTACAAAATAATTTGTGGACTAAGATATTATATATATATACACATAAAGTATTACTATCCTATCGAATAACACAACGCTATCAGGTTTCTTCGAGTAATATCAGAAGCCATTCTGATTGTACCTACCTAAGATTTGTATTGCTTGAATTTCATTTTCCTTCCGAGTTATAACTAGCATCTGCCAGCGGCTTTGCCCGCGTGAAATGAGTACTTAATTTACATTGCTATAACACTGTAAAGTTTCTTCAAACTCGTTGAGTACCTAGTTTTTGCGCAAAGAGCAACTCCTATACTAAATTATAGGTGCTCGCTCATGCTCATTTTATGACTCGAAAAGGTGGCAAAGTGTGAGAAGAGAAATGCACACTGACCGACCAACAAATAAATAAATGTCCTACATATTTACAAATGTTTCATCAACAAACATTTGTTTTGGTGCGGGAATCGAACCCACGACCCTTGCGTCTCAACCGGCGCTATAAACTACTACGCTAATCGGGTCGTCGGGTAATGAATAAACGCCCATCCCTAAAAGGCGATTATCTGCTCTGTTTCTTGATGTCTATCCTCAGGGGGTGCTCGGCACCCACTGTTTATTTCTCATGGGTGCTCGAGCCCCCGAACACTGACCGAGTCGGCGCCCCTGTGCTTGAAGATGGACGGAACAACATTGCACAGGTCGACCTGGGAAGAGGAAGAGGTTCGAGGTGGTTCGCAAAAATAATACCTACCTGAAAGAATTTAGGGAAGGCGTTTACACAGCTGTGGGAAAGCCTAAGCTAAATAATAAAAATGAAACGAATAACTATGGCATTGGTGTGATATATTCCTTTCCTTGCTGTTAACTTTTTTACTAATCTTGTTTTTATATAGAACTCCTTTAAATATTTAATTGGGAAAGTGATAGAAAGGCTTATTTATTTTATTTAAACTTTATGTACAGTAGTACTATGCACAGACAATGATCAAGGACGAAGTAGGAGTGTGTGCTCTTCTATCGAAAAGCAATGATGTGGATTGCTTTCAAACGCGACCATATCCATAATAAAAAGTATAGAAATGCCAGGATCGTTATAAGTGATTTTTTATGTCTTGCATAACCCTAGTGGAATATAAATAAGGATCAATAGATAACGAATAGATACTTAGTTCATGATACGCACAGTCAACCATCTGACACGCCACGTGTTATAGTTCGGGCAACTTTCCAAATTCCATCATTGTTCACACCATAAGCTTTAAAGTCAACTATAGCATCCAAGACATCTTTATTGCTTGCTGTGCTAGTGTCTCATCGGTTATCTCACGAGTGCCGCTGGATTTTCAACGAGCTCGGAGATGAAAGTTGAAATTCTAACCTCGTAATCCTTGCGTCGTTTACTCTCAATGCTGACGGCCGTGACCTGGACAAATAACTTTTTAGTTTTTGTGGACTATATTCCGCCTTATTATACGACGCCAATAGATCATTTGATTGTTGTTCAATCTGTGAACGGACTGCGGACTTAGGCTGGCCGCTGCAGAGATAATTTGGCCAAATGGGGTTTCCTTGACCCATCGCAAATACAGTGCCAGTAAGAAGCCCCTTCACAGGATATGTGTCACCTCCTTTCCCGCCCAGCATGCACTACCTACTACCTACACCCTCCACGAGGTATACTAATAATTGCCGGCACGGATCTTGAGCGCTGGCTTCCGAGTTACGAAGAAGTCAAATATTCGGTCTCTTTAGTAGTGCGAAGTAAGACGCGGGGGCAGGGAGTGTCAATGATTGGCTCGCCGCGTCATCGCATCATAGACGTCACTCATGATTCGTTCCCTGTTCTTGCTGCATGTATCTAACAACGACGACGATTGGCTCGCCAATGTATGGAATGCGCAAAGCGATCTCCACTCTGACGCCGAGCGCTACAGATCCGTGACGGTAATTGTACGAGGCCAACGACAGAGCTGTCCAGGTGGCTAATTACGAGGGACAAAATTAGAGTCAGATCGACACAAGAAGACTATTACATCGCTGAAGATAGGACTATCTTCAGCGATGTGGATGGCGTCTCAGACTGTGATCTCCAGTGCGGCACAGATTTCGTCTGACCAACGTATCGGACTTTTGCCTTTAGGTCTTTCCCAATGTACTTTTCCTGTCAGCAGTAACTTTTCTAGGTTATCACATCTCTTCCAAATTTTTTATTTTTTTTTTTTTTTTTTTTTATTTATTTATTTATTTCAAGTATCAAAGACTCATTTCAGTTACAAAATTATACGTACAGGTATTACAAAATTACATAAAATTGAAAGGTCAATAACAAAATTAAATTAATTTAAATTGCATTAGATTATTTTATCATTTATATTGCATTATCGTTATTTTGCATTGATCCGATTATTAATCATTAAATTAAAATTATTTTATAATTATGTAGTCAAGCAGTCAAATATCAAAAGAATTGTATTAAAAATCAAAATAAAATTAGATAATTGTATAAAATTAAATTTCAATTACATGTCACTATTAAAATAAAATAAAATAAAATTAATCCAAAAACCACTACAATTTCCTAACAGGCATTGGAATAGTAATATGTCTGGCACAGCCATGTCGGATATAGGGACAGTCTAGCCGGTCAGCGATCATTGCCAGTATGGCATTGGGGCTGGCCCACACCCGGCGCACCAGGGATGCGCACCGCTTGCGTATAGTAGTGTGAAAACAATCGGTACGCGCCTCCGTGAACATTCCTGATGCGCTACAGAAGCGGGGCAGCCCCACTACCACCCGGAACGCGTTATTGTACTGGACACGGAGGGCACTGTATGCCCTTTCAGTATAGTCAACCCACAGGCTGCACGAGTACAGGGATGTGCAGTACGCTCTGAAGAGCGTGATCTTCACCGCCCTAGAACATCGCGCAAACCGGCGGGCTATCATATTGGCTCGCACTGACAGTGCCCTCCGCTCCCTCTCCATGTCAGCCTGATCCTTAAGGTCCTCGGTAAGTAGATGCCCTAAATATTTAAACTGATCCACTCGCTGTATTGGAACACCATCAATATGAACTGTTGGTAAGTTCATAGGACTCGACCCACCGACGGCCCGAAAGACCATGCATTGGCTCTTTTTCACATTATATATTAACCCATGACCACGCGCGTAATCCGTACATGTACTGAGTAGCCTCCTCAATCCACAGATTGACGCGCTCAACAACACCATGTCGTCCGCATAACTCACATTGTTAACGCACACTCCGTCCACAAAGCACCCGACATGCTGACTGCTGAGCGAGACGATCAGCTCGTTCATGTATAGATTAAACAATGTGGGCGAGGTCAGGCCGCCCTGCCTAACGCCGCACTCGGTGTTATAAGTATCCGACATCGCCCCCGCCCATCTGACGCTATTGACCTGGTGCCCATACCAATATCGGAGTATGCTAATGAGTCCCCGAGGTAACCCCGTGCTCCCCAACTTTTCCCACAGGATATCATATGAGACAAGGTCAAATGCCCTGGATAAATCAAGGAAACACGCGTATACCGGAGTCTTTCTCGTCGTATAGTACTTGACGGTATGCTTTAAACACAGTATTGCACTCTCTGTGGACAGTTTAGGTCGAAACCCAAACTGGTTACTGTGAAGCGATACATGTATATTTAACTGCGCATTAAGCACACCGTCAAATACCTTCGCTACTACAGTTGCAAGTGATATAGGCCTGTAGTTATTTTTATCGGATAGATCGCCTGTTTTATTTTTAACCACAGGCACTACAACTGTCCTCATAAAGTCATCTGGCAGGTAGGAGTGGCACACACACAGCGAGAAGAACATTGCCAGAACTCTCGCCAGGTGCGGGCCAGCGTGTTGTAGGTGCTCAATGCTGAGTGCGTCGTGGCCAGGAGACTTTCCCCGCTCAATCTGTCCAATGGCTTTCGCAATATCTTTCGCAAGGAACGTCATTCCTATTATTTTATTGCCCAAGTCAGCATTCAGCACCCCACGCGCCGGCCCCAGTGGCGACCGAACCGTAAACTGCTCTCTGAACACGTCCGCAATTCTCTTCGGATCACTTAGACCATCGACGCTACCGGGAAGGCCAGGCCGAGAGTTGACTTTTCTCGTATTCCGCCAGAAGCCACGGAAGTCACCTTTTGAGTGTTGCTTAGCTAGGGCGTCCATCCTAATCCGGTCCTGGTTATTCTGGCACCACTTTAACCTGGACTTAAAGACCTTCCTACTCTCACGCATCTCCTCATACACACAACCGGATTTGGGTCTACCACACAGCACCCATTCGTTAAACCTCGCCCTAGCCACCCTGTGAGCCTCACCCACATGCTTGTTCCATCCCGCCAAGCGTGCACCACGTCCCCCCGTCCGCTCCCGCGCGCTTCCTCCACTCACCACTGCTGCGCCTTGAAGGGCGGCCACAATGTCAGAGTACAGTCTATCCAGGACACGCGCGTGGTCAGGGTCACTACACAAATAATCCGCACATTGTGTACATTCCGATGGAAAATCAATGGATTTTAATCTCTTATGACACTCCTCACGATAAATCAAGACCTGTTCCTCATTTCTCTCTCCCCAACGAATATTACTATTATTGTTATTGCAAACAGTACGTGTTACAATTTTTGGTGTAACTATACGGAGATTACATTCCACAATGAGAGGAAAGTGGTCCGACCAAAGAGTGTCATATTTTACATACACATTTGTAATGGATTGCTTCGCCGCGTGAGTTACAACACAATGGTCGAGCCAACTAGGCGACCCATGTACGTCACTAATATAGGTATAGGTACCGGAATTTATCCCTAACATTTCTACATCTATACAGGACCAGTTCTCTTCATTACACACACTAATTAGTTCATTGTAAAATAACTCACCCGGCGCCGCATTGAAATCACCCAACATAAAAACCGACTCGATGTTACTTTCATCAATAATCGCACTTATTGCACCCATACAATCAATAAAATCCGGCAAATTGTTTATAGAGTTCGTTGGCAGATACACACTTACAACAAGCACTGATCTATTGCCTTCCGCTATTTTAATAGCACAAATACGCTCACTACACTGAACCACCGACACTTCCTGGAAGGCACTGTAGCGCCACAGCACCGCGACGCCACCATGGGGGCGCCCGCGTAAAATGCCCGCCGACGTATCCACAGCCGACGTCGCCGTGTAACCAAAACCGCTATCAATCGTACCAACAAAAGGGATGTCATGTGGGAGCAACCAGGTTTCCTGCAAGCAGATCACGTCACACGTACTGCACAGATCTCTGATGTCATGGATAGCTCGCTTCACATTTTTACAATTATAGCTTGCTAAACGATAAGACCGACTAT
Organism: Mythimna albipuncta; assembly: GCA_929112965.1. Lineage (NCBI taxonomy): Eukaryota > Metazoa > Arthropoda > Insecta > Lepidoptera > Noctuidae > Mythimna > Mythimna albipuncta. The sequence continues at coordinate 13,448,087 of OV815983.1, read as the reverse complement.
CCATTATTTAAGTTATTTATGCCGTCAGCAGGGATATTTCCCTGATTCATAATATGTCTTCGCCTGTAATTAGCAAACCGCCGGAATATGATACCAGCCGGCCATAGCTTCTCGTCCATGTATAAAGGTAGATTAGTTTCTAATATATAAAACTTATATGCTTTATAACCTCGCTGCACTCGCATGTTTATGGCCTCCAATGATACTAATTCCTTTGTTCTATTTCGTATGTACTGGATTATGTCGCACTCCTTAGTCGTACTATGTATGTTCGTGATGAACATCGGTATTTTTCTGTCAGCAGCCTTAAAAGAACATTCTATGTCCCTCGCCACGCCAGCTTTTCCCATAAATCGATATTTTTGACTTTTATGACGACGAGACACTTGCTGCCATCCCTCGACATCATTATTGGCTTTATTGTTTTTATTCGTCACATACGACGCATCACGCAGCACAGCTGTCGGCGGGCTACACTGCTCTGACTCGCGTTGGCCCGCAACAGCCGCCAGCCGATTAGGTACCCGCAGCGCGTCCGTACCCGTAGCCGCACAGCTGAGTAGTGATGACGTCACCGTAATATTCGCTGTATCTACTCGTGCTGTGCTCAGCTGACTCACACGCAGTGGGCTTTCCCCTCCCGCTACACCTGCGCTCGCCTGCTCACTTTCCGTAGCCGGTGACCGTTGCCGCTCAAACTCGTCATCGCGCCGTATTTCTTCATCTACCCCCATTTCTCTATATTGTAAAAGATGAGGATTGTTATTCGATAAGTCGTTTATGGAGCAATTGTTGTTATACTCATGCGACAATCCCACAGGTCCACTATCTAAACATGTTCCACGCATTTTGTTTACTTTAAAAGCGGATGTCGGTGGTAGGGAATCGTTTCTAATTCGCATAACTTCGGCCCTTACATCTTGTACACTGTCTTTGGTTGCATACTCGTTCTTTATTTTCTCAATTTCTGTTTTCATGATTAACATGTCTTTTAACACCTTTGAACAGTCTAAATGATCCCACAGTATTGGAGGTAACTTATCCAACTGTCGCGCAACAAATACGGGGATGTCGTCCGGTTCGGTGGATTTGAACAGATTGATGATATCTGCCAGGTCACGCTCCTCCTTGCCTCTATTCTTCCGCAGTATTTTTCGTTTGTCCGTTGGTAAGGCTTCATATAACAGCGCCTTGGACTTTTTTATTTCGTCACTGGTGAACGCCGACGCACATATCCTAACTAAAGATACCTCGTCGGCGATTGATATTTTCTGCTGCACATAACATAGCAATTCATCTATGATGAGATTGCAACTAGTACACTTCACTAGATTCGTCATTTTACGCGAATAAACGCTCCGATCCGACAACACACACCCGATACGTGTGGGTGCGCGAGCGAGACTGAACTCCAAAGAAATCAAAGATTCTTCTTTGGCACAATATGGTGGCGAGTCTCATGAGTGAATGTTGAATCGAGTTCGGCTATTATGGAGTCATTGTGATATTAATTTTTCGGGTAATAAATAACAAGCAAACGGACGAACGTCGAACTACCCATTGCTCGCTCGTATAGCTTCTACCTCAAGATTTTAGATTGGAGGCAGGAGGCCTATTAAAAAGAAGCCCAGCCAATGAAAACGGGCATCGCAATCTCGGATACAAGTAAACAAAATTCATAAAAACCTCAAGACGATAGTTATGTAGGTCATCATCATCAGCAGCAGCATCACGCCTCCACTCTAGGAGAGGGAATGGGCCGTAATCCACCACGCGGGCCTGACGGGAGTTGGTAAATGTCACGTGTCTTAGAATTTTTGGTTCTAGGACATGCCGGTTATGTAGGTAATGAAAATAAAAAGCTTGCATAATTTATGATACAATATGGTTTATTTCGTTGATAATAACAACACAATATAACTCCGCACACGTCATCTAAGCGCTGTTCAACGCTACTTCTCGCTATTTAAGGCTCGAAGCTCTAACTGAGACCCACGCAATGATTAGCAGTTTATTTTTAGGTTTAAGTAGAAGTTTGGTGAGGAAAAGTAGTGATTTTTCAATACTAAAAGTTAACACGTATAAAGTTCAGACTATAGTCTGAACTTTATACGTGTTAACTTTTCGGAACGGAAATAACTAATTTTAAAACGGAAATAAAATGCTATAATATAAAATTTACTTGAACATTAAAGTAAATCCGAAGATATTACAAATCAAAATGTGCAGTTTCATAATATCACAATAGGGTAGTGTCCAGGGTAAAAATAATTACATTTTATTTAGACCGTATTTTTTATCTTAATATATATAAATCTCGTGTCACAATGTTTGTCCTTAATGGACTCCTAAACCACTTAACCGATTATAATAAAATTCGCACACCATGTGCAGTTCGATCCAACTTGAGAGATAGGATAGTTTAAATCTCAAATTATAGTCACAATTTTAATTTATTGCTAATTATTTGTCTGTTATTATTTGACAGTCACAATTATCTGTTAACTCCAAATGATTCTAACAGATGTCGATACCTTTCGACTGGGTTGAGTAAGTAATCAATAGATGGCGCTGCTATGTTTAGCCACAGCAACGCGTGGCCGGGTCAGCTAGTTATAAATAAATATTGGACACGTATTTTTTCTTTTTTCGATTAAACAAAAAATAACAAAGATATAGCCCATTAAAGTTTCGTGTGACGTTACACATAACTTTAATGGGCTACATCTTTCTCATTTTTGGATTAATTTGCAAAAAAAAAATACGTGTCCTTTATTTTTGAATAATCTAAAAGACGGACTAATTACATTTTTTATGGCAACTAGCCTATTTCATAGGTAAATTAAGCAATAAATACTACTCATTTTTTAAACGTTCTCCACACTAGGAATTCATCCTGTATCGAGGTTTCGTTCACAAATATGTAAAATCATATACACAAGACACACAGACCTGGACATCCAAATATTTGTTCCATACGGGACTCGAACTCGCAACAACAAGCGCAGCAGCCTTGATCATTGTGTAGATCTCAGTCCGAGCTAAGAGCCTACATTACAAAAATACTGAACAATTTTACACACAAACATATTTAAATTACAGATGTATTTACATTACATGTAATACACCGAGGTACAAGCCTTACATCGTCAATGATAGATAAATTAATTGATGAAGTATCAAGCAAGAGATTAATCTCAATACTCTAGTAGATTAAATTAGGGGCCAGCAGGGTCGAAGCCTACTGGGGCCAAGGGTCAAGTTCCAAAAGGGAGACTCGGCCCCGGTATAAAAGGCATAGAAGGAACAGGGTGTGTTTTTTAGTCAGTTAAGAGTCTGACACTATCTCCTGCTCCGCCCAAGGGCGGGGGATGTCATCTGAATGATTTTTATCCTCAAAAAAGAAAAAGAAAAGAAGTAGTATAATATCCCGACTTCTCTCTCTTCTGGGTTTTTTTTTCTTTTTAGGTGGGAAAACATCAAATTGCATCTCCCGCTCTAGGGTGGAGCGAGAAAGGAGGGTGTGTCAGAATTTTACCAACTAAAATCACACCTATGTACCTTCTTTGCGTTTCGCCATCCAGGACTAAGAGTTTCCCTTTAGGAAGTAACCCCATGAGGCAACCTATGTCCAACAGTGGACAGTCAAGACAAAAATGTTGACAAAGTGCTTTGGCACTGCAAACTGATATATTTCTATCTACATAAAAAAATATGTCCAACAGTGGACGTCTATCGGCTGAAATGATGATGATCAATGAAATAGATTTCTACAGCGGTATCTTGGCACTAGATATTTCTACTTTAAATAACTAAAGAAATTATCTATCAATGACGACAAACATAACTCTACGCCATTAAATTTTAATCGTTTTAATCCCGTGGAGGGTCGATCCGGTACATGAAACACTATCGATTTTTAAAGATAAAATTAAAAATAAAGTACCTTTTTTTCAAAACTCGTATTTTACGCATGTACGAAATTAATTTCTTTAAGAAAACATCAGCTGAGCAAGTTCAATGACCTGTAGGTAGTTTTTACGCAACGCCGACTACTACTTATAGGTCATTGCTAACTTTATTTTTTAATTTTATCTTTACAAATCGATAGTGTTTCATGTACCGGATCGATCCTGCATGGGATTAAAACGACTAAAATTCAACGGAGTATAACACATCTAGATATAAAACAATTGGTGTATTCACACTTTATACGGAAGAATATTGTAAAGTGATGAATGCTGAATTATCCTGAGAGGTAAATGGTTGCTTATTCAAGCTAAAAAGATTCTAGCGGGATAGAGACAGATTTGATCCTAAAATATGTATTTACATATCTTTTGAAATGTAATTTTCACCTTTCTACGAGTGTTTTGGTGTCGGTCACGTGATTGTGCTCATGATAACAAACAATTTTTATTATAGGAGCAAAGCCGTAATCGCGAAAAAAATATCAGCTGTTCAGTACATTAGGCAAACATAAATGTACTGAACAGCTGATTTTTTTTCGTGATTTCAGGTTTCTTCCCACAGTAAAAGTTGTTGGTTATCATGAGTACAATCACGTATTTAAATATCGTACAATAAATAATTTGCTGCTGTCAGCTGTTGCGTCTGCGTATTAGTAGAAAATTACCTTAAGGGATAAAAAGTATCTTATGTGCTATTTCCAGGACAAGGTATAGTCGGATGCCAAACATATATACTCACAAATTTTCCCTATTATAATAAATAGAGCAACTTATATCAATTATCCTAGGTGCTTGTTTTAAATCTAACTTCTCTATTTTCTTTTTTATCTATATAGAAAATTCTTGCTTCGGACATTACGAAGATATCTTTAGAAATACGTTAAATACTAAAGTGCAGTACTATAATATACAAAATCTTTATACACAAAATATTTCTAACAGCAAAGTCCACTAGCGCCATTGTCAAAAAGAGAAACTCTATTTTGTCTATCATTCGTTTTATATTCTCTATGATTTATTCTAGCGTATAAAATACTTATTTTGCTCTAAAAGACCGTGGATTTTGACCTCTCAAGATAATTCTGCGTTTAATATTAATTATAAAGCTAAACGATATGGCTATTGACAACGATTTTGTTGGTCACTAACTAAATTAAATAATAATGTGTTTATATTTTCTCACAAGACAAAAAAGAAAAAAATAATGACATGTGTATCAGCACGGTTGGCGCCGGGTTCGAATCGGGAAAAGGCCGTAATCCACCACGCGGGCCCAGTGTAAGTTGGTGAAGGTCATATGTCTTCAAATTTTTGGTTCTAGGACATGTCGGTTTCCTCACGATGTTTTCCTTCACCGTTTTGAGAGCAGTGGTGATGAAATAAATTACACAAAGTAATGCGCTTGGCTCAGTTTGCCCTGCGACTTACAACTTGTAAGTCTGGGCCGTTACTATTCGGCCGCCACTGCTCTCTGACATACATGCATCGGTTTTTATTAATATATTCCACAACTATCACACAACGCCGTCTAGTCTCAAGCTAAGCACAGCTTGTGTTATATACTACACAACTGACAAACATACTCATATATTTCTAAATACATACATATTATAGATAAATTACACCCAGACACAGAACGAATGATCATGCTCATCACACAAACATTGGGTGGGAATAGAACCCACGACCTTCAGCATAGTAGTTTGGGCCACTGACCAGTCTAGACCCGTCAGAATGGTCGAGACTATTTGGAAATTATTTTGTGACGACCTACATCAGGTCTATAAGTCATATGTGTTGACAGACATGTGTCGCCACTTATTAGACGTCTAGTGGCTGTAAGGGCGTTATCACACTAGCGGGTTGAGAGCGGTTGCGGGGCGGAGGCGGGCGCGCAGCGGATGCGTCGCGAACACGCCGCGGCTGCACAGCGAAAACGGCGCTTGGAAATTCGCAACGTTTTCAACTCGTGTTTGTGGCAAGTAAACGACGAGTAATCAGAATTAATCCTAACTAATATTATAAATGTGAAAGTTAGGATGTTTGGATGTTTGTTACTCAGTCACGCAAAAACGGCTGCACGGATTTGGATGAAATTTGGCATGCATATAGTCTTTGACATGGAAAAGAGGCTACCTTTTATCCCGGAAAAACATCTTATTCTAGCTAGTAAATTAATAAGATTCCGACGAGAATAATGTCGGATACCCATATCTAGTTGACGGATCTAGTTGCGCGTCCGCAATAACGTCCGCTACGCATGCGCGGCGTGTTCGTTGCGCACTCGTAACGTATTCGTTCCGCTTCCGCCCCGCAACCGCTCGCAAACCGCTAGTGTGATAACGCCCTAAGGCCATTGTGTGACTCCAACAGCTGTCACAAGCACCATCCTATACCAAATTGTAGTGTAGAGTAATTTAGGAAGTGACCAACAAAATCCCTGCAATTTTAAACTTTACTATTGACATTGCACGTTATAGAAATGTTTTTGATTATTACTAATTGTAATCGGTAACAGCATACTGATTGGATTGTTTAGGAGGCTTAATATTAAGGCTTTGTGGGGTCAGCAGTATTTAAAGTGTGCAAAAATATATCAACTTAGCCATGTGTGTTGCTACGAAGCTGCGGAAATCGTTAAAAAGTTACCGTTCTGTATTTTTTTTGAGGTGGAAAATTATCTAAATGACGATGTATCAGACTTTTACTTATTATAACCCTCAGCTGTGTACTTCAGGTTTCCCATTCATAAATTTTCCGTGGCCAAAGAATACAAAGGATAAATGAAGGAATATAGGTATTATTATTTAGAAGATAAGGGGCATCACCCATAGTGTGAGGGATGTAGTCACTGCAACCTAAAAGATCTATTGTGACTCGCCACCTTGTTAGAGTAACTCTTTTAGCCCGGAGGCTTCCAAGAAATTTAGAATACTCCTAGCTATTAAAGTTTTAATCTCCTCCGGGCGAATAATGTGTTGGCCCAGATGGATACTGCGTTTGTGGATAAGGAGCCCGCATTCACACAAAAGGTGCTTAGGCGTCTCCCTCTTCTGATTACCGGCAAACATCAGTGTCACTCAGTTTCATGTGAAATTGGTAGAAGGAATATTGGTTGGTTTTAGACAATTAAAGTGAGATGTCCTCACGCTCTATCTTAGAGCGGGATAAGTAATATGATGATTTCTCACTTATATAAAGCGGTGTTTTTTTTTCTTTCACTTAGAATAATACTTTTGTAATTTGAAATATATTTTGATCAGAATCTAGCTAAATATGCATATGACTTTGACATCCTACAATTAACACTCACAAGGCTGTTTGTTCATACAAGGCAGAAGTTTCAAAACTTGAGGCGGATTGTTATGTTAATAGAGAAAAATATTTTCTTCTTATAAGCCTTATAATCTGAAATGCAGTGTGAACTATAGATTTAGGTTCGCCCATTAATCGATGTGATGTTTTTTTTTAGCAAATTTAGCAGCCCCTCTACCTACGATCAAGTGTATTCTGAAGTGTTTTCTTTAGGCGTACTGATAATCTTTATTTTGGGTATTCAAATGAGACCAGCCGTCACCACCGTCACGTTCGGCTATGTAACACTTAATCGTGTAATTTCGGTTCGAGTCGGCTGTCTTTACCAACATTATTACTATTTTGTATTATTAACCACAGTCTAAAGTTTTCACAATTATGACTGAAAGTGAAAATTTCAGAAAAAAACTAACCAACCAAGTTAAGACCATTATGATCTTAAGTATACACCACTTTTTTAGAAAATCATCTTTAGTGGTAAAATCATTGCCTGGCAACGGCGACTTCCACAAAAAAATTACACATGATTCCTCACTACACTTTGTTTAATGATTATTCCAAATCTCCCACGTAATTAACGGACGACATTTTATGAATTAAACTTTATTTTTCGAATTTTTACACACAAAAAAAAAAATTGCACTTCCTATCCATTTGAGCAAAGCTTGTATTTTTTTTTTATCATCGATTTCTGCCACAATCTTAAGCCTCACATAAACAGAATAATTACAAAAATCCGCTACTCTTCTTATCTATGGCTTTTCTTTCTTAATTTTAATCTAGCAGTTATTTGTCGAATTTATCTTAGATTTAGTAACTATTAGCTTTTCTGCGAGTGCTGTCGTGTTTATTATTAGCTGCAGGCGAGGTACAGATACCGGCACGGATCTTGAGCGCTGGCTTCAAGTTGCGCAGAAGTCAAATATTCGGTCTCTTTAGTGGTACGAAGTGAAACCCCGGGGGCGGGGAATGTCAGTGATTGGCTCGCCGCGCCAGCGCGTCACAGACGTCACTCGTGATTCGTTCCCTGCGCTTGCTGCATGTGTCTAACAACGACGGCGATTGGCTCGCCAATGTATGGAATGCTCAAGATTCGTGCCGGTACTTATATCAATCAAGGTATAAATAATACTAGAAATGTAATCAGCGTTCAAACCCTAATGTGTTAAAATGTCAAGCGTGCGAACGAGAAAGAGGGATGCAGCTATACAAGCCTATATAGCTCTATCCTTTTTACAGTTCAGTTTAGGTCGTGAAATTGATCACGTTTAAAGCCAGTGGTAAGCCCTTAGGTCTGATAGCCAGTCGCTTAATTTATTTTTTAGTTAATATTTTTGGCTTGGATACTAAGTCTTTTGAGCCATGTCTTCGCATGTATAGTTAATTTGTTTACCATTAAAATGCGGATGGAATTTGATGTTGTAGTATTTGCCAGTCTACAGCATAGTTAGGAAGAGGTTAGTTGTAGAGGAGTAGTGGTCACGGGTTCAAACCCAGCCAGGCGCATTACTTTGTGTAATTTATTTCATCACCACTGCTCTCAAAACGGTGAAGGAAAACATCGTGACGAAATCGGCATGTCCTAGAACCAAAAATTCGAAGACATGTGACATCCACTAACCCGCACTGGGCCCGCGTGGTGGATTATGGCCCATTCCCTCTCCTGGAGAGGAGGTCTGAGTCCCAGCAGTGGGAACATTAAAAGGCTGATTATGTATATATGTACTTAGATGATTTTTTTTTTTGTAATTTTCATTCAGGCTATCTACCCTCAAATTCTAGTATCATTTACACCATGATATTTTATTCAAAATGGTTCCTTAAATACAGTGCACACCATAATTTTCATTGCTTGCGTGATATTTCTTTTATAAATCGCCAATAAAATATAAAACATAATATCTATGCATTTAAATTACAGTCCGTTATATACAAATCATATAAACTTACACATTGAACGATTTGAAATAGGAATGCTTTGGTGGTGTCTTTACACAATGGTCCATGTTGGTCGAACTTCCAAGATTTTGTGGTTATTGAATGAAACTGAGTTGTCACGTTCGGCTTTGTAACGCCAGTTCGGGTAACATCGGCTCATGTTGGCCGAATCACAAAACATAAGTACAGAAGTCAATCTCATGTATGTACTTTACTTTTTATACCTACGCTCGGCGGTCGTGCTAGAGTCGGCGCCGTCCGTCCGAGCGCGGCGATAACTACCTAATATAAATTGTAAAAATATTGTTATGTTCGCTTTCAAGCCGTGGGGTTGGGGTCCGCCGGGGTACCTACCCTATTACGATTTTAATTTCCTCTTTCATTGAAATGTGAAATAACACCAAAATGGACTATTATGTATAGACACCAAAATATCGTTGAAAAATAGAGTAAGTTAAATTAATATGTCGTATCTTTTTAATAAACAAATGATAATAGCTTGAGTTGAGATGTTACACATAATTTTTTTTCTTTTTTTTTTAAGGCGAGTAATCGTTTAATTTCTCCCGCTCTCGAATGGCGTGTCAGACTTTCACTGACTAAAACCACACCTATATTTCTTTAGTTGCTTTTTGCGGTCTAAGACCACACCTTTTTAGAAGTCTTTCCATGACCCCAGTAGGTTTCAACCCTGCTGGGCCCTTACGGTTATGCAGACATCTCTTCTAGGCCGCGTAGAACACTACACTGACGACTCGGGCTCGGTCCAGACGTAATCGGACGGCTGGACGGCAAGCTACGTATACCTCGCCGTCCGCAAGCCCGCACCTTCCGAGGCTGGTAGTCGGGGTCGGCGTGAAGATGTCCGTTTCGAAGGAGGCGACCACCGTGCAACCAGATTTTTTTATCGAATCAAATAGATTTCTTTAAGTCAGCATCTTTATTTATTTATAATTTTATTAGATCACAATTTTTACTGTGTAACATCTCACGCCAACAATAATTTCTATCTATAAAATTTAATCTAGCTAACGATAAACTTAACATAAACGTTTCTATGACAAATATATTAGTTATATTATTTCATACAGTTCATGTTATATACCTATTCATAATTATCGGTTTCGTAGCGCCCTCTGTGTTCGCGTCTTGACAACTTCTCTGAGTTGTGACGACACTGAAAAAAAAAACATACAATTACTTTGTTTTTTGATCGAGCTTTAGAATTATTAAATAAATCACACTAAGGCGGTTATTACAAGCAGCGTAGAAACGCGTGAAAACTCATCTACGCACGTACTTGAGTGCAGATCTGCATCATCGTGCGGGTTTTTTACGCACTCACGCGCGTAGGTGCGTTTTGTAAATTCACGCAGGCACGCACTCATTTCATACAAAATCACGCACGGTACTACGAGACTCAGTGTGCCATACCATGCGTGTCGCCCCAGACACTTTTTTTTTTACAGACACTTTTTAAACGTCAAGTGTTTAAAAAGTGTCTGTAAATAGTTTATCTATAATATAAAAATGAATCGCAAAATGTGTTGGTAAGTGCATAACTCAACAACGCCTGGACCGATTTCGCTAATTTGTTTTTTTTGTTGTGTTCGTTATTATGAGAAGGTTCTTATGGAAAAAAAAATGAAAATTAGGGTAGTGTAGGGTAGAGTAGGGTAGTGTAGGGTAGAGTAAGGTAGAGAAGGGTAGAGTAGAGTAGAGTAAAGTAGGTTAGAGTAGGGTAGAGTAGGGTAGAGTAGAGTAGAGTAGGGTAGGGTAGAGTAGAGTAGAGTAGGGTAGAGTAGGGTAGAGTAGGGTAGAGTAGAGTAGAGAAGGGTAGAGTAGGGTATAGTAGGCTGAAGTAGGGAAGAGCGGGTGCGAAGCAGCGCGGGCAAAAGCTAGTTTAAAATAAAATGCTTTAAATCTTTGAATTTACGCGCTGTCACTGAACTTCCTCACGGCGCTGGTCACTATTGATCATGAATCACTATTATCCTATCACGTATAAGCTGTAAAAAGCTCTATAGATGTTACCTGAGCTAACTAGAGCTTCGTGCTCTAGATGTGTATGGTGTAGAGCACTCGGCGCTATAGCGGCGCGGCGAGCAGCCCGCAGAACTGCAGCAGCGCCTCGCGCAGCGCCGCGCCTGCACCCGCTGCGCGTGCGCTGGCTGCCAGGCGGACCAGGGCTGGGTATACACCTGGGGAAAAAATAATGTTACTTAAAAGACTACCCTATTTAACTTTTTAAAGTCAAAACACTCGCGTTTATGCCACCAGGGTCGCACATCCACTACCCAATACTCCATTTCGTCAGCTCTTCTGTCACCTATGGGGATTGAAGAGCTAAACGAGATGGAGTACCTAGTCGCGAACACACGACCCTGGTGAATAGGACGCGAACACTCGTCAAAACGGCAAAACTTAGACGTAAATAGTACAAAAGTGAAGCGATTCAACGGGAACGCGATTTCGAAGCGATCCAATCACAAAACTTGAAAAATTGATAATTAAAAATCTATCAATTCAATTAAATACAACTGTACAACCGTTTAAATCAAAATTTGTGCAACTTATATAAATATACACACACGAACTATTTAATTTCATTAATACTTTTTCAAAGCGAGGTGTAATATTAGAACAAATTCCCTAACCCACGCTAGCAAATTTTATTCACTCTATTATTATTTTTATAGGACAAATAGAGATAGCCATATATAAGCCAGGTACTAAAACCAACGTCGATTGAGACAGCAACATTTGTGTTCATTTCTGTTTTGTTAAGTGTTAGAGTGAGATCGAAAATCGCGAATAATTTTTACGTAGAACCGTGCAGAGTGGAGAGCAGTGGGGGCCGAGTGGTAACGGCTCGGACTTACGAGTAGTAGGTCGCGGGTTCAAACCCAGCCAGGCGCAATACTTTGTGTAATTTATTTCATCACCACTGCTCTCAAAACGATGACGGAAAACATCGTGAGCAAACCGGCATGCCCTAAACATATGACATTCACCAACCCGCACTGGGCCCACGTGGTGGATTACGGCCCATTCCCTCTCGTCGAGAGGAATGCGTGAGTCCCAGCAGTGGGAACATTAAAAGGCTGATTATACTATGCTATGCAATGCTATGTGCAGAGTGGCAACGTTGCATAGTACTATCAGCGTATCGTATCATATGAATGAATTATCAACTTTGTCAAGCGCGCGAAGTTTAAATTTTAAGTTTTTATTTAATTTTATTCTATTCGTTTTTATGATTTAGGGGTTAGGTGTCAGGTATTTTCGCACAAAAGCCAGGATTATTTAATTCTATTTTCTATTGTACAGTTTTTATGTAAATGTAAATGGCGGAGATCCTGGTGTCCTGAAATACACACCTTGAGCATAGCCAGGGAGAGAGCTGTAGGAGACTGGTGCCTGAGCACCAGATTCCCACGATATTGAAGACTAAAAGTATAGTTGCGATTTGTTACTCCGTATTTTGTAATGTTTTGGTGAGAACTTTAATAAATTTATTATTATTATTAATTTATTATTATTATTGCTCGCACGTCCCTGCGACTTTGTCTTCTTCTTCTTCTTCCTGCCTTTTTCCCATTTTATTTGGGGTCGGCGCAACACGTTTTTTTCTTCCATTCTGTCCTGTCACTCGTCACGCTATCACTAACTCCCTTTTCTTGTCCCTGCGACTTTGTACCCACCTATTAATTTCTGCCACGCTACAGCGTCCACCTTGCCGGGGGGCGCCTTCTTCATGGACTCGGTGAGCGTCGCTACTGCTTTTAACACGAACGATATCTCTGATAGTTGGTGCCTGAAATAATGTAATAACAAATTTTTATGCCTTTTTTGCGAGTACTACGGCTCTAAAAGGTCCCGTCAATTATGTTGACATCTCTTTGAGACAACACAACACACTGTCGCGCATCAACCAAATCAAATCAAATCAAAGCATTTATTTCAAATAGACCATTTACAGGCACTTTTGAATAGTCAAATGTCGGTCAGTCCAAGAAAAGTGAAGCTAAATTGTTCAACCCTGGCTTGGTCCTTACCGGCCGGCGGAACGGCAAGCTACCTAGCGCCTACGGTGGCCCAAAAACGTCCACGACTGGCGCCCGAGGCGTCTCTGTCGGGATTACCTCGCCCTAGTACAATACTAGGGCGAGCGTATTGCCAACTTAGAGTAGTATTTTATGAATTGGCGACATTTCACAAAATGGCCAAATATTGCAAGAAATTGCCAATCCTACTATTTGGCTACGACACATACAAAAAGTGGCGTAGTAGTAGTTACCAACAGTGCTCTTAACGTTTATCTCTCAATGTTGGTCGAAGGGCCTTCCTTTCCCTTTTCCACATTTCATTTATTTATTCATAACAATTTGCATTGTGTTGAATCCAAGGACAAATATGCACGCACAAAACATATAATATAAAGAAAAAACAGAAACAAGATTCAATTTTGAATCACAATTCAAATACGGTGTCAAATAGTTCCACATGTCAAGCGATCTATTAAAATGTCATACAGTTCCAATTCTAATGTCAAAAGATATAAAATGTCGAAGCATGATTCTAAAAGTATACAATGTCAAAAGATAAATTAAATATCGGCATGTAATTCTAAATTATATGATGTCAAAAGATTAAAAAAAAAAATACAATTAATTTATTATTTTGAGACACACACACGTCTATCCTCGACTGTTGTGGGCCAGTCCCTCCAATAACTGTCAAGTTCATCTTTCCACCTTCACCTTGGTCTGCCGCGATGTCACCTTGCGTTTAATGGGTCTCAATAAGTGTTTTTTTTTAGCCCAAAAAAGTGGTGTATTTCTTCAACAAATTTAGAAATCGTGATTGAGGTTAGAGCTTAGCGTCCACCGCGTCGGAATCGGAATGTACGAAGTGTCGGTATTTACAAAATGCCGATAGGGTGCGTTTTCTGCGTTCGGATTTTGCATCTGCAATTTCCTATCCAGTGCTGCAGTGCAGTGTAGTGCACGATGTGAATCCCTCCGCTCTAATCTCGACACAGTGGCCGCTTTATGACTATTTAAAATACAGATATAAAATTAAAGTTTGTTTTCTCACCTAGGCAGAGGTTCAGTATTATCTTCGTCTTGCGTATATTTCGATATCACTTCCTGGAACCTGTCCAGTAACGCTACTATCGCTAAGGGGTCCGCGTCGTCTGAAACAAATGACATCTTATATCTCTTTGAATGTCGTAATTAGAGACACAATAGAAAGACAATAGCCTTATGTCGGACAGTGTAACTTAAGACATTCGAAAGGATATCTGCTATTTTAAGTATAGAAAACAAAGTTGAAATTTTCTTAGACCCGCTGGCAAAGGCTCAAAAGTAACCAATATCTTCTTTGAGAGGGAATACGAGACTTTTACAATTACCGGCACGGATCTTGAGCGCTGGCTTCAAGTTGCGCAGAAGTCAAATATTCGGTCTCTTTAGTGGTGCGAAGTGAGACGCGGGGTCGAGGAGTGTCAGTGATGGGCTCGCCGCGGCATCGCGTCATAGACGTCACTCGTGATTCGTTCCCTGCGCTTGCTGCATGTATGGAATGCGCAAAGCGATCCCCACTCTGACGCCGTTTTACATCCAGTTGTCTTTTACGTTCAATGCTGCGGAACTCTTTCGAACAATCAGCCCTAGCAGGCCCAACACAACGCACCGTCGACCCGGATTTGACCCCTATCGAACAGTGAGCTACCTTTTGTTCGCCGTACGCAAGCCTCTGCTTACGGTGACCGACAATTGCCCTCCGACTATGAAAGGACGTCGATTGTTGGACATAGGCCTCCCCTAAGTGTCGCCACAATAAACGATCCTGTGCGTCTCGCATCCATCCATGAAATATGTTATGATTAAATAAATACTCACTCTCTACTCCAGCAAAAGAGTCGATATCCTCCAGCATGGAGTACTGCAGCAGAGTCTCGAAGCACGTTCGCGCGAACTCTTCTCTCTCTTTCAATTCTTGTTCGTTTTCTGTTGACAAATTTATTTTGTAAGTGATTGTTCGCCTTTTTTTAAATTGCCACTCTTTCACGCGTTCCACCATCTCCCTTACTGCTTGGGATGTCGTAGTGACTACTTCCCATACTCTCTCGCCCCTACCATGAACCAGGGCCAGGTCGACATAGACTGCGGCGAAGATAGTATTTTTAAGGTGGGAAGTTATCCGGTCCCACTTTACCCTAAAGCGGGAGAAGTCATTCTTCTCCCTCTCTACGGCGATATGGCGTGTCAGACTTTTACTAAAGCCATACCTATGTTCCTTCTTTGTTTTCCGTTCCAGGACCCTCTCGGAAGTCAATCAATGGCATCAGTAGGCTTCGACCCAGCTGGGCCTCTACGGCTCGCTGATATCTCTTTAAAGCGCGCGTGGAATACTACGCGCCGTCGACGTCTTGAGCCCGATCCGTGGTCGGAACTCGGGATCGGAATCCTGACGGCGGCCGTGCGAGGGCCTTTCCTCGCGCGTGCGGCCGTCTTTGCTAACATTACTGCTTCACAGAAGGAGGCGACCGCCTGCCTTAGACGATAATGTTGAGGTATACTTACGTATAGGTTGTGGCGGCTGCGTGTGTAAGGAGCCAGCTCTGACGAGGGCCAGCAAAGCTCTCAAGTGTTGCGGAGGTAACCGTGGCCGAGCTCTGAGGGCCTGTTCCCGTACTGCTATGACTAGCTGCCGGGCTGCACGCCCGCCTCCCACACTGTGCAGAAAAACAATACAATAGTAAATTTTGAGGCATGTGGAGAAACTTTAAAAATTGAGGCGGAATTTGCCCGAGCCGCAGGTGAGGGTGTTATGGAGTTGAATGCTGCAGTGACAGATTTTCAGGTGTATCAAACGACGTTTTGAAATACATTTACGAAGTAATAAATAAACATTGGCTGCCTGGCTACTCGGAGGGGCGGCATGGCGACCAACCTGACTGATATGACTTTAGTCTAAATTATTTCCCCGCCACATGTAATGCATTGTGGCAAGGCGACCTGTCAAACTTTTATTTTTGATATTATAGTAGTGCTTGACTGCAATCCCACCTGATGGTAAGCAGTGATCCCAGTTGATGGTGAGGCGCACTAGTTTATTAAGAGCCTATTCACTCTAGCCTTGAAGACACCCAAATTATAATCGGACGGGAAGACCGCAGCAGGCAAATTGTTCCAGTCCTTCGACGTACGCGGTATAAATAACGAGGCGAAACGCTTAGTATAAACAACCTGACCGATGAACTAGTGAGGAAATGGAATCCAATGGATGCGAGACGCACAGAACCGATCGTTAAGGCGACACTTGAGGGAGGTCTATGTCCAACAGTGGATAATTTTCGGCTGAAATGATGATAATAAAAGACATAACTTACGGTGGTTCAAATAGGAATGTTTCCAGCACTTTGGGTAACGTTTCCCAAAATACTTTATACTCTTCAGGCTGCTCCCTCGCTAGCGGCAAACCTGTACCTAATACCTGCACAAAAAAAAATGTTATTATTTTCAATAGAAATCAAAACTACCTAATACTACCTAACTAACTAATATTATAAATGTGAAAGTGTTGATGTTTGGATGTTTGTTACTTAATCACGCAAAAACGGCTGAACGGATTTGGATGAAATTTGGCATGCATATAGCCTTTGATATGGAAAAGAACATAGGCTACTTTTTATTTCGGAAAAACATCTTACTCCTACGGGAAAACACGTTTAGAGTGCGATAACCGAAGTACACGCGGACGAAGTCGCGCGTGGGCAGCTATTCTTTAGCATTATAATATTCCCACTGCTGAGATACACGCCTCCTTTCTAGGCCTGTAATGGGCCGTAATCCACCACGCGGGCCCAGTGCGGGTTGATGGATGTCACATATGTCTTTGAAATGTTGGTTCTAGGACATGCCGGTTTCGTCACGATGTTTTCCTTCACCGTTTTGAGAGCAGTGGTGAAGAAATAAATTACACAAAGTAATGCGTCTGGCTAGGTTTGAACCCACGACCTATCCACATACATTTTTGATATTTTAACTATTGTAGTAACAAATACATCCAATATAATTTATAAATTCTATGTAATAAACAAAAACGTCAATAAAGTAAAATAAAAATAATTTTACTAAAGTCAAATTATCTCAAAACTTACTTTATTTTAGATACCGCTTTTGCGCTTAGTTGGGCAGTAAGGAGCTCAACGACTTGACGAACAATGCCAAAGAAAGGACATTTGGGTAGGCCGGTAATGCAAAAATACTTGCTAACCTTCCGAAAAATTATAAAGCCTACACTACACATAAGTTCCAGCCTCATTGAGGGGTCATTAACCCTTTAACATCTTGCGACAGATTCAACCGACGAGTGTTTCTGTCCTTATCGCCAGGGTCTCGCGACTGGGTACTCCATCTGGTTGAGCTCTTCAATCCCCATATGTGACAGAAGAGCTGACGAGATGGAGTATTTGGTCGTGCATGTGCGACCCTGGCGGAGTCTTTGCCGACGTAGGTTAAAAGATTAAGGGTTTTGATAAGAAGTAGTAATAATTAGTTTTACCTGTAGTAAAAGTGATGAGATCTGTGCAACCTCGTCCATTTGTTCGGCTGATTTGCGTCGTTTGTCTTGACCGTATTTCTGTACTGCTGTGTGTAACGCCTACAAATAATTGAATGAATGAATACAAAGAAAGTTAGCTAACTTTAGTGGCGACTTTTGTCGCAAAAATATCAGAAATAAAAACAAACAAAAAACAAAACAGTGAAACAACTAATACACAAATACAAAACAAAAAAAATAATAATTAAAAACTTGTAAATTTAATTACAATTTTTTTCGATAGAGCATTTTCATGCATCTTCCGGCAAGACGGGTGTTGTGTCCTCCTGCCTGTTAGTTGTTTTGGAATTGTTGTTTGTCGATACCGAAATGTTGGATATCTGTGGCGTTACGTTTTTAGTTTGTATGTGGCAGTGGATGCCGTTATGACCAACATGTGTCAAAAAAATAAATAAAAATTGTATTGCAATATTATTACAAAAGAATTTTTGAGGGTAATGAATTCGTTGTAAATGACCGTACTGGAGTGTCTGATTTTGTCTTTGTAAATCTATTGTTGAGTCACAATTTTTTTAACGTGCATAGTAGTGATTTCAACTTTTCAAATATCTTACGTAATAATATATCGAGTTTTTGGCATCAAAACTGATAATAAGGGTTTGCAAGATATTATGGCAAGTCTTTTTTCGGTCTTGGAATACTATAAGTTTGATGTGTACCAGTAGTAAATCCGGCAAGACGTGTCGTGCAGCGCCGGGCGCGGCGCGGTAGAGCGCGGCGGCGGCCGCCAGGCAGCGCGGCGCGGCGCCGCCCGCACGCTCGCCGCACGCCGCCGCCAGCGACGTCAGCGCCGAGAACAAGCACGGCAGCAGCTCGTGTCGCTGCAGGGCTTCCTGCCGACCACAACACATTACATTCATAAAACCCGGATTTTAAAGGAGGTATAAAGGTAGCCACTAGGATTTACCTGACAGATTTGTTTAGAGAAGATCTCCTATACAGTTGTGTTTCACAGGCAAACCGGAGCGTAGAATAGTCTGCCTTATAATATTCCCACTGTTGGGAGTCAGACCTCCTCCCTAGGAAAAGGCTTAATTCACCACGCAGGCCCAGTGCGTGTTGATATGGATATCATATGTCTTTGAATTTTTGGTTCTAGGACATGCTGGTTTCCTCACAATGTATCCCTTCACCATTTTGAGAGCAGTGGTGATGAAATAAATAAACCAGAGTGTATTTACTTATTACAAAACTATGCAAGTTTCCACACAAGTTTACCTGTCAAACAAACCTGTCAAGTATACCCTAGCGTACCTTTAATAGCTCAGAAGGAGAAAATTTAGAAGGACATGAAATGTCCCTTCAATCGATTTTGTCTTTTGTAGCGCTGGTAGCATAACAAATGGCAGCTACAGTAAATAATTAGTAACCACATTTTGCGTTTAATGCCATCTTTATGTCTATGTAATAGAAGTCGAAATCGATTAAACGAATAATAAAAAAGTTTATTCAAATGTCTGTTCTTATTGCGAATAGAGTATATTATAAAAAATAATAACAATATTTCACAACTATCACACAACGCCATTTAGTCCTAAACTAAACAAAGCTTGTGTTATGAGTACTAGACTACTGATAAACATGTTTAAATATTTCTAAATACATACACACTATAAATTACACCTAGACACAGAACAAATGATCATGCTCATCACACAAACATTTGTCCTGGATGGGAATCGAACCCACGACCTCCGACATAGTCAGTCAGGGCCACTGCTTAGCAAGCTTGTTGGTCTAGTAGTAGACCAACAAGCTTGCTAACGATCTAACGATATACGTTACCTTATGCACGATATCTAAACAGTGTAACGCGTGTAGACTGACGGGAGCCGCTTGAGCCAAGGAGTCTAGAGCTGATGCTGCAGCAGACGGCTCCGTGCTGCACACGTGCGACAGGCACGCGCCTAGCTTGGTCACGTCTGCTGGGGTGAACCTGGAACATGGGGAAACAATGATACTACTTAAGAAGTGTGCGAAAAGAGAGTGTCCCGCAAAACTCCAATGAAAAGGGAGTTTAAGGAATAAAAATAGCAAAAATGCCAGCTGTGCGTCAATATTCCCTGCGCAATAGGCTAGTTGCCGTAAAAAATGTAATTAGTCCGTCTTTTAGATTATTCAAAAATAAGGGACACTAATTTTTTATTTGTGAATTAAACCAAAACGACAATTAAAGTTACGTGTAACGTCACGCCGTGCTACATTTATTCCCACATAACTTCAACCTTTGTTATTTTTTGTTTAATCGAAAAAAGAAAAAATACATGGCCAATATTTTTTTATAATCTAATATACGGACTAAATAAAATATAATTATTTTGACCCTATTAGTTTGGCGTTCAGTCGTTTGTCCACCGTCGTGGTCAAAATATGTGTTCACATGTCTAGTGTAAGAAAGCTATGTACTCAGATTTGGTAACTGCTAAATGGACTTTATTTACAGACTTCAAAATTTCATTTAATCTCCTTCAGCCAACCACATATAAATAACATACACAATAGAGCTGATCCTTCGACCGACTGACAGATGGGTGTTCCGTCTGGTCCGGGCAACTGCCCGGTAATTATTTATCAGATTGTTGAATATGTATGATCCGATAACACGATAAAGATGTTGATACACCGATAAACCACGACTTATTATAAATCGCATTTTGAAATTCTGGATCCAATTTAAATTGCTGATCAAGCTTAAGAGCCTTAAGAATACGGTATTTACTTGTTTTGTTTCGGATTTCGTTTTTTAACTTTTGGGCGAAATTACTGCACCAATTTCGGCATAACTTTCACTGGGAGGTAAGTCACGTAATAAAGAGCAACTTACTTTTATATCAGAAAAAGAATTACGATTTTGCGCAAAAATAAAACAGCCGTAAAAGTTTTTATATATCTAAGCTAGTTTTTATGTAAAAACAAAAACAGTACAGTTGCCATCACGGATCTTCAACACTTGCGCAGAAGTCAAATATTCGGTCTCTTTAGTGGTGCGAAGTGCAACGCGGGTTCGGGGAGTGTCAGAGATTGGCTGGCCGCGCCATCGCGTCATAGACGTCACTCCTAATTCGTTCCCTGCGTTGCAGCACGTATCTAACAACGAAGACGATTGGCTCGCCAATGTATGGAATGTGCAAAGCGATCCTCACTCTGACACCGAGCGTTCATCATTCGTGATGGCAACTGTATCTTAAACCAAAAAAAAAGTGTGACTGCAATCTTCACCACATACACTTCTTACTGAAGCGACACAACAAAATAATACTCACGTGGGTCGTATATGCTGGAAGATGAGCGGGAAGATCTGTACCAGCGTCGTGAGGAAGTTCAGTGACGGCGCGTATACTTCTACGGGTTTACCATCCTCGGATGCTGAGGGGGAAATAAGATTTGTTACGATATTCAACAGTTAGCTCTTGGCGCACCTAAAAACTAATGACACCCTTATTTTTTAATTTTTCAGCTTGAACACTACCACTAACCTAACCTAACCTAACATCTCCTGATGGAAAGCGATGATTTATGGTCGACGATGAAACACGCACCGACTCCAGTGAAGTCTACTCCTTAGCTATATGAATGTGTTACGTTTTGAGCATATGGGTGGAATATCCACCACTTACTGTTGCCATATGTCTACAGGCACACTCCCCGAAATGCAAACAGACAGTTAGCAACGGGCTTGGATAGGTGCTCAAGACTTTGAAGCTTCGACTTGACGAGTACAACCATTACCAATGATCCTTTCCATCAGCTGGGATAGCGGCCAAGCGCAAACGTCAATCAACAATAAAAAAAAATCTTGAGTCATTTCTCAATTGACTCAACTGACCGTCACTACTTGCGTCGGCCGAGGTTATCGAGAAGCACGGTGTTCAAGTAAATCAAAGTTGATAAGTTAATATGTATACCTAGATATACAGCTACAGTTAAACATCGTTTATACAGTCCGCTAAACCTTGTTACTAAGTTAGTTGAAAATAAAAAGTCAAACCGTACACACGCAATTTTAATACAAATTCACTGTCAATCCAAAAATCAACCTTATCGCCTTCAATACACGGTGAAGTATTTATTACCTTTCTCGACATCTCAGGTTTTAGAGAGCGTCTGGTTAGTCAGCCTTACTGGTTTTGTTATAAGTAGGAAATCATCCAATGACTTCTCCCGTTCTAGGGCGTAGTGGGAGGGCATGTTAGACTTTTACTGACTAAAACCACACCTAGAATTACTGTCACGGATCTTGAGCGCTCGGCGTCAGAGTGGGGATCGTTTTGCGCATTCCATACATTGGCGAGCCAATCGTCGTCGTTGTTAGATACATGCAGCAAGGCAGGGAACGAATCATGAGTGACGTCTATGACGCGGCGCGGCGAGCGATCACTGACACTCCCCGTCCCCGCGTCTCACTTCGCCCCACTAAGGAGACCGAATATTTGACTTCTGCGCAACTTGAAGCCAGAGCTCAAGATCCGTGCCGGCAATTGTATGTTCCTCCTTTGCCTTGCAATCTAGGACCCACGGGGCTCCCTTTTGGACTTCCCATGGCACCAGTAACCTTACTGTACCTTACTGGTAAGTATTACAAATGATAAAAAGAAAGTTACGCGGCGGGTCGGAGGGCGAGGCGGCCGCGATGTTGGTCCAGGCGGCCCAGGCGCCCGCCCACACGCGCCTCTGTAGCGCCGCCTCCACTTCAGTAGCGCGCCCGGCTGCCGATACCACCTCTTGGAACGATTTTAAGGCGCCTACTGACACCTGAAAGAAGAAAAAGTTTATGTCTTAGTTTGATATCCAGTTTATGAGGGGGGCAGACTTTTTTCCACCTCGATAAGCGTTATGTTCTAAGTTAATACAGGCACAGAGTAGGTGAAGATGTGGTGTGACGAGAATGGATAAAATGAGAAATGAGTATATTAGAGGAAGTTTGAAAATGGCGCCAGTGACTGACAAGTTGAAAGGGAATCGTCAGTGTTGGTGTGGACATGTGAAGAGGCAGGACGAAAAGTATCTTACTGAAAGATTTATGAGTATACAAATGAATGGATGGAGAGGGAGGCCAAAGAAAAGATGGGTGGATTGTGTGAATAACGTGACAGGACAAAATGAAAAAAAAAAAAAAACATTTTGCGCCGACAAAAACAGCCGACCAGGCAAGAATGAAAAGTTATGGTATTAATTTTTATAATTGACATAAAACGCGTCTGTACTGTCTGAAGGACTTGCAACTACTGGTCAAAGTGAACACGGTTTTCTAATTTGCTATGGCCTAATTGGTCAACGGGCGTGGATAAGATCAGTAACAACGATGAGTGACTATTTTCCTAACGCGAATACGATATAGTTAGAGCAGACACAATCATGTTTATTAGGACTGCCTAAATGTACTACGCAATCCAAATGAGAATAGGAACGATTGCATGTTGTGACGTCACGTTTTACTGTCAAATCGAAGAAATTTTGTCAAAATTGAGGAACTCAGAGATGAGAAAAATTGAAGAACTGGATTCTGATAAAACTTTTTTAATTGACAGTTCGTAAATAATTTACATTTTTCGAAAAATGGTTAAAAGTTTAAAACTTTCTTTCCTCGATTTGACAGTAAATCGTGAAGTCATAACATGCAATCGATTCTAATCTCATTTGAAACGCATTGTACCTAGTAAAGAACAGACGTCTTTTTATTTCAACACAAAATCATGTTCTTTCTATAATACGATTTGTGACATAAATAGGTAAAAATAGATACTCTGACTACACAAAACGGCCATCTATCTACTGATCTACAAATAAGTAATGGATGTTCATTCATACACGGATCGATAAACACAGGAAAGAACATGGTCCCTCACCTCATGACTCCTCCTGAGCGCGAAGTCAGTGATATAGTCCAGTAACGCTGTCCAGGATCTGTTGAAGTCTCCCACGGTGGTGAGCAGCTGGAAGCGCGAGTGGAACACACGAGACACGCCTGATAGTGTCAGCACCTACAAAGGAACAAAGCCTTAGTTTCAACTTCTTTTTCATAGATCTATACTTTGGAATGTGCAATTAGTATCATTTTTCTAACTGACTGACTTTTTTTATTACTGACTAGCTGTGCCCGCGACTTCGTTAGCGTGGACTACAGGATTTTGAATTTATTTTCTCTAAAATAAAAGTAGCCTATGTTACTCCTTATTAAATCAGCTACCTGGCAAAAAAAGTCCCGTCAAAATCGGTCCAGCTATTTCAGAGATTAGCCCGGACAAACAGAAAGACAGACAGACAGACAGACAAAAATTATAAAAAATGTTGTTTTGGCGTGTGTACCATATATATATCATATGCAAGTAGTAAAAAAAGTTATTTCAATATTACAAACAGACACTCCAATTTTATTTATATGTATAGATGTATACATAGGATTGCGTTTGAGCACGCTAGCCTAGAAGTAGCCACTCATACTTCACTTTTGACTTAAAGACCCTAAGTCGTATTTGTAATTACATTTTTATTTCACTATCGACATTGTGCTCACATGATAGAAGCAACAAGTAATATGTAACCAAGCATTATATGTAACACATAATATGATTTAAAAAGAGTGTCCATGGAGTTTCTTGCACGTTCTTCTCCATAGAGACCTACTCTTTGGAACGTGCAATTTAGCTTCACTTTTCTTGGACTGACCGACATTTGACTATTCAAAAGTGCCTGTAAATGGTCTATTTGAAATAAATGCTTTGATTTTGATTTTAATCTCTGGAAGTACTGGTCCGATTGCGAAATTTTTTTCACCGACAGAAAGCTGCTGTATTCCTGAGTGTCATAGGCTATATATTATGTAAGTTAGTTTGAAATAAAATCTTTGAATCTGTTCACACAATTACATTCTTAAAATCAAAACAGCTTACCTGTGTTTCTGCCCACTGCTTCTGCGCCGTGTTTCTTGTGTGATGTATTAGGATATGATCTCCGGTGTCCACCTTCTCTGAACTCGCTATGTTAGACTGCTTTTGAACCTGAAGACCAAAAGAGACACAGTTTTTTTTTTACATTATTATTGATAGGCTTGCGCGTCCACAATTCTATCTCTGGTCATCATACAACAATTACTTTAGAAGAAGTAATTACTATTGAAAAGTAGAAGCAGAATTTGGTATGCTTTAAAGGATACATTTTTACATCAGGGAGAGGACTATTTGTTTTTCTCAGAAACCCCCTGAGAAAAACAAATTCTTACCTGTTCTAACATCGGGAATAACACAGCCAGCAGGGCTCTCCAGGCAGGCTTACTGAGGAGGGTCCCGTGGGCTCCTATACAGCTGAACAACGTCTGGCTGGCGGCGCGACGGACTGGAGCGCGGGGTTCTGTGCACAATTCGCCTGGAGAAAAAAAAAAAGATTTTAATGAGGAAATCGAAAGATTATTATTAAACTTTGAACCACCTGCGTCGGGTTTATCCGGTAAAAACTCTTTTGCTTTTATTACGCCGGCGTCGTGTATACACGACCAAATACTCGTCAGCTCTTCTGTCCCCTATAGGGATTAAAAAGCTAAACGAGATGGAGTACCAAATCGAAAACTCACGACCCTGGCGACACGAAAACACTCGACAGACCAACCCAACGCGGCTAGTTCAGGGATGTATCATTATGTATTTATATATCAAAACTCTGGGGCCATGGATCTTTAAAAGGATTACGAGGTGTTGAAGTCAACTCACAGAGACCTCTTAGACACTTTTTGTGGAACGTGGTACCACAACATATATAGGTATAGAAGTCAATCTTCCAAAGCGCGCTCGAACAACGCATACATAGACACCGCTCACGGACACGATATCTCGGAGCACCTCGGGTAGCTCGTCGAACAGTTCCGGCTCAAACGCTCATTAGTACGCGTCCACCGAGCGTAGGTATAAAAAGTGAAGTACATACATGAGATTGTCTTCTGTACCTAACTATTTTGTGGTGGTACCAGCAGAAAATTATCCCTGTACGCGCAACCCCCGGTTGGTGAAAAACTATTGCGACATTATTGCCCGATCTAGACGTGTTACACGATAAACCACGTGACTTTAAGAAAAAAGTCAAGAGCACACTCGGAATTTGAATTTGAATTGTTTAATTGAATTGTTATTATTTTTATAATATTAAATTAAATTAAAAATAATATTGTGTTAATTAAATTGCGACATTTTATTACAAATAATTTTGTCATTTTTTTAAATTTTATTATATATTTTGTATTTTTATATATTCATAAGAGATGTTAAATTGTAAATGCTATGCACGCCCTCATTGTCACGTACATCAGTCCATAGTAATGCAATTGTTTTCCAATAATGTTAAATGTATGTGATGTGGCAATACTATTAATAAATAAATTATGGTACTGCTAAACAAATTACTAAGCAAAATCGTCTAAAGTCCAGCAGCTGGTACGTTTTTTTTTATTGCTGATAGGTTCGCGCTTGACCGCTGCCTCATCTGATGGACGACGATGCGATCGACGAAGGAACGCGGTTACCTAGATGAAACCTATTCACTCTTGACTTAAAGATTCCCGGGGTAGCCATCAGGAAACATAGACTCCGGCAAGGAATTCCACTCCCTAGCTGTACGCACAATGAATGTGTTCTCTACACGTTTTGTGCGTGTAGGTGGGATGTCGACCATGTACCGGTGGCGCATCGCTGTACAATGCGTTCCAAATGAGAACAGGATCGCCCGCCATGTTGTGACGTCACCATTTACTGTCAAATCGAGGATAGAAATTTTGAAACATTAATTAATTTACGAAAAATTTAATTTATTTACGAACTGTGAACGAAAAAAGTTTAATCAGAATCCAGTTCTTTAATGTTACTCATCTCCATGTTCTTCAATATTGCCAAATTTCTTCGATTTGACAGTTCGACGAGACGTCAACACATAGGAATCGGTCCTATTCTCATTTGGAACGCGTAGTACGTCTGGTGGTCCGATGTAAGTACTTACTAAGTCTGATGTAGAGGCACATCCACAGCTTGTCTAGAGGTGGCAGCTCGGCGTGGTTGGGCACTTCGGGGCACACCGCTGTGTCGTTCGCGAGTGCCGCTACCAACTTGTCTCGGTTGTGATATAGATAATCTGATATGTTCCACTGTGGACAACAAAGTAATCCGTTTTTAATTATTGTCATTGATAGACTCACGTTTGTCTTGGTATGGTCATTCATGGGTATTACCATGACGTATTAAAATCGTGCGAGTGAGAAAGAAGGACGGAGCTATACACCGCTAAATTTTAATCGTTTTCATCCCGCGGAGGGTCGATCCGGTACATGAAATACTATCGATTTGTAAAGATAAAATTAAAAAATAAAGTACGTTTTTTTCAAAAATCGTATTAATTTACGCATGTACGAAATTAATTTCTTTGAGATAACGTCAGCTGAGCGAGTCCAATGACCCGTAGGTAGTTGTCGGCGTTGTGTACAAACTACCTACAGGTCATTGGACTCACTCGGCTGATGTTTTCTTAAAAAAATTAATTTAGTTACAAATCGATAGTTTTTCGTGTACCGGATCGACCCTCCATGGGATTAAGACGATTAAAATTTAACGGTGTATAGCTCCATCCCTTTAACAGTTCAGTTTAGGTCGTCAAATGAATCGCAGTAAAAGCTCGTGGTAGGGCCACATGTGAAAAGGAAGTACGAAATGTTTGAAGGGGAATCGTTTGTCTTTGTGTTGTCACGTGAGGAGACATGAACGACATAAGTATACATGTGGATATCCATCCCTCTACATTTCCATCCATCCACATGGATGGATGGAAATGTAGAGGGAGGCCAAATAAAAGATGGATGGATTGTGTGAGGATGATAAGTGATGTGAAAGAAAAGGGTTTGTGTGACGGTCGACAGGACAAAATGGAAGAAAAAAATGTGTTGCGCCGGCCCCAAGTCACATGGGACAAACTCAGATGGAGCACGCTTCCCTAGAAGTAATGTGTTCACTCTTGACTTAAATAGTTTGTACTCGTTGCTTTCTGGAAACTGTTCCCAAAGCATGTTGTGCGTATGATTGGGATGTCTACCATGTACCGGTGGCACATCGCTGTACGTCTGGAAGTCTGATGATGAAACGGATCTGACGAAATTAAACTAATTGTAAATGACTCCTCACCATAAGTCCAACAGCAGTAAGACTAATGTTCAGCTCCTTTGTCTGCGTGGCGAAGGCGGCCGCAGCGGCTAAGACCTGCCGCAGACACCTGGGACCTGCGCAGCCCAGCAGGTCTCCTGCTACTACTTGTGCGCACTGGAAAGCTGAGCGGATCAGCTGCTCACTGTTGGAAAAAACGCCAGATTTGAGTTAGAAACGATTATACTCCAATCACAACAGCCTTCCGCCTTAGCCTTCATGGTTATTATTTTTGTTTTATAACCATCCAGAGGTAGAAGTCCCAGAGGTAAGGGGCTCCGCGCGTGTATGGAGTACTATTTTGGCTTCTTAAATCAAGTTTGTCGGTGACATGAACATCATAAAAAAAAACCTCTGTGAAAAATTTCAGCGTTCTAGGCCCAAGGGCTTGAGCTGGATTTTGATGACCATTCTGAGTGTGAAGCACTGACTGTAAAGCACCCAAACATAATAAGACAGCTAAGAAGGTGGTAGATTACCTGTGGTGCGAGGAGATAGCCGAGATGATCTCCATCATCAGCGGCCACGCTGCACCGAGCTGGTCTCCTCTTGAATGGAGTAACCTGGCTGCGCACTCCAGCTGTCGCGCTCTGACGTCGCATTGTCGTACTGCGCACAACTCTGATAGAGGCTCTAGGAGGAGGCGTTCGCGAGCCTAAAGAAAAAGACAGTTTAAAAAACTTTTTACACAAAAAAAACATCCAGGCAAGTAATCGAGGAACATACGTAAAAGACTGACCAAGTGTGAGTCAGACTAGCACTCGTTAGGAACTGGTTCAGTTCTGTTCCAGGAACAGGTTCCGAACAAACGTTTTCCGCAAAAAGCTTCTTTTTTTGTGACGTCACTACAAATTAAGTTTTCAGATTTATACCAAATTTCAAGATACTGGGTCAGCGGGAAGTTGAAGAACGTTTTTGTTCCTTAACTTTGAATTCTGATTTTACAGGCTCAAGGAACCGCACACCTGACTATATGGTTTAAATTTCAACTCGATACCTTCACGCGTTTCCGCGTGACAGACAAACAGACGGACAATAACGTAATCCTATAAGGGTTTCATTTTTTCCTTTTGAGGTACGGAACCCTAAAAATAAGAAGAAGAGATTCCGACGACTACAGTCGACGACGACTTAAAACAGAATTAAAAAAAAAAATGAATTTTAAAAACTGTAGTTGAGTCGATATCACCCGTTAGGCTGAATTTATATACTTGGAAAATTATTGTAAAAACACTTACCTCTGTGACGAGAACTGGATTATTATGGTGGTACTGGAAAGCGGCCTGTACTAGGTAAGTGATCGCTTCCACACCCCACTCTCGCATCCTTATGTGAGGATGTTGGCATACCTGGGGAAATAATAATAATTACTTTATTTCAAGTAAATAATACTTTCATATTTAGCGTAATCAACTATACTGCTGGGACTCAGGCACCCACTATAGGAAAGAAAATGAGCCGCAATACACCACACGAATCTATTGCGGGTTGGTGGATGCCACATGTCTTCGAAGATATGGTTCTAGGACACGTCAGTTTTCTCAAGATCTTTTTCGTCACCCTCTTGAGGGCTTGATAAAATGAATAACGCAAAATAAAGCATATGCCTGAGCTTGAATCCTCGACATAAAACTCTTAAGTTGCCACTGCTCACCGTTACCATTTACTA
This sequence comes from Mythimna albipuncta, assembly GCA_929112965.1. Taxonomy (NCBI): domain Eukaryota; kingdom Metazoa; phylum Arthropoda; class Insecta; order Lepidoptera; family Noctuidae; genus Mythimna; species Mythimna albipuncta. The sequence goes on along the minus strand of OV815983.1, from coordinate 13,418,388 downwards.
TTATCAATATCATCTAAAAAAACAGTATATTAAACCATAGCAGTGGAAGCTCTAATGAGGTACCTAGGAAACACCGGCCTCCTATAGATTTAACTGAGGAAAAAAAAATTGACGTGTAAAAGTGTTTTTATAAAATCTACTTGCAAAATAAAGATATATAATTTATCATTGATCATTTACCTAAATCTAGAGTTTGTTACCGACAGCAGTACTTCTTGAGTCTCAGTTTCGATTTATGTCTCTCTCTGGACCGCCGTAAAATTGAATGGGAGAAGCACAGGATCGAACAATGTGGGGGAAGTCTCTATATAGTACAGCAGTGGACGTTTTTCCTCTGGAGCATACTGATGAAACCTACAACTTAGAAAAGAGTGACCTTGCTAATACTCTTACCTCTAAAAGGTGGTTGGTGATAGGCCTCCACATAACCTCTATCCTGTGCATATTGGCTAAGCCGGTTTCGAGTAACTTTGCCACAGCAAATAGTGATGGCTCCTGAAAAGAACAAGAGGTTTAAATAAACTTAAACACTGTTTTTAAATTAGGGTAATGCAGTCTTAGATTCATTTAGACATGTAGCCTACTTTGTCCTTTTCTAGGGTAAATGTCCACCTCCACTCCTTCTACTTCTTGCGAGCCCGAGTTTCCTCTTGCTAGTTCTGGAAAAAGTCTGTCCAGTATGTAGCCTGCTGCGACCTTGTCTCACTGTCCCAGAACTCCAGCTCTGTGCTACTTTTGTCCAGTTTAGCTACCATACAAATACAACAGGCTCAAAAATACTACTCGGTCTAGTAAAGATGTTTGTGGACATGTTTTATTGTCTCTGAGTCTGCTTTCATAGTTTTCAATGCTTCCTTGGCCATAACTTGACACGTTAATCTTAAATTCAACCTCAAAATAGCATTATTAAGGTCTTGAAGCATGCGTTCAAGCTCAGTGACTAAAGAAGGAAAGAAAACTTTGTCGTAGAAACGGAGATTTTTACTGAGTAAGTAAGACCATGTCTCTCAGTTCTGCAAGGATCTTAAGTATATCCGTCTTTTCATCTTCTCCTGTAAAACATCCATTTCAACCCTGTTTGCACTGCCGATGCTCCATGTAAATCCCAACTTAATTACATTTAAATTTTCCATCCCATAAAGCTCATTTCTATTCATTCACTTACAAATAACATTCATAACGCTTAATTTACGATTTTAAGTGTTTGCGTGCACAAAGTAATAAATTAGTCAATCCGTTAGATGTTTCACTATTTTACTCACCCTATTAGAATAAGCCAGCTCCATAGCCTCATTAGACAGCTTACACAGCGCATCAATCAGATGATGTAGCGCTACATCGTCCAAGTTCTTAGAAGACTCGAACACACGCGACAACATCGCTGAAAGCGCTGTAAGGTACAAATTGTTAGACTGAAACTTATAAAGACAGTTTGGAAGGATGAACAGATGGATTGCTTTTGAAAGCACTGTATTTTGTTTATTGAAACTTTTTTTATGTATGAAGTTAACATCCAATAATTCTGAATGCTAAAAAACAAAATTTAGTTAAGAAACTGTCAAATTAGAACTTTGCTTATAGGCATAGATAAAAGACTGAAGCCAATCGGACGAGGACTAATGTGTAGCTCGCTGTCCAGCCGTCCGGCTATCGTCCGAACTTTGCCCGAGTTGTAGATGGCGCGTAGATAAACACGAGCGCCTCAAAGAGATGTCAGCAAAACAGCAGGGGCCCAGGGCCAAAGCTTATTGAGGCCATGGCTTTCGGAAGGGAAACCAGGGATTCTGGAACGCTAGCCAGAGAAGGAACATAGGTGTAGTTCTCGTCAGTAAAAGACTGGCACGCCCTCTCACATTGCCTTAAAGCGGGCGATAAGTCATAGGAAGATTTAACACATTAAAAAATATATATATTTAGGACTGTGAGTATATCCAGTCATGAAGTGAGTCGCAGCAAAAGGTATCCCAGGTGTCGGGAGATGCAGGGCGATTCCCAGCCACAGTAGGCGCGGGATTGCGGACGGCAAGTAATGGGTTAAGTGAGCAGCTCACTTGGGGCTAGTAAGACCGATGCCTGCCAGAGCTGCGCGATTATTCGAAAGAGTTACCTTGGTCCTGGAACGCGAAGGGCGACTGAAGAGACACAGGTCCACGCGCACCTCAAAGAGACGTCAGCAAAACCGTAAGAGCCCAGCAAAGCCGAAGCTTTGGGACTATGGGTACACGGTCTGAACAGTAATATGTCCGACATAGCACCATGAGTTCTGCACGCCTAGTTCTGAGAATTGGGAAAGCAAAGGGACGAAATGCGCAAGTACTCCAGTGTCCCGGTCAAAGTAAGCTGCAGAACATCGTGTGGTTTTAGTCAGTAAAAGTCTGACAGATCCCCTGCCCGCCTCTGGGTGGAGGAAATCTATGAGATCTTCCACATGATGAAGACATTGACCGTATGGCTGTCTTTCTTTGGTATAATGGCTCAGTTCATTATCTATGTCTATGGATTTCTTTGACTAATATAACAATAGCAAATCTGTCAGTATGACATTTAAATAGAATTAAGTTTTTATATGTAATTTTATTTAAAACAATTTTATACAAGAAACAAATATTGAATCGTAAAAAAAAAAATTAACAAAGCGATTCACTGTGCTTAGCAAGTGTGTATTTGGATAATAAATAATTAATAATAATTAATATTATGATAAAAATAATATACGTACTAAAAACACACAAGACCTCACAACTAGCTTTTTTATTCTAATATTTTATAAACGTTGTAGTCAAATCAACTTATGTCTTAAAACCACTTAAATTGAAATAGCTACTGCCAGCGGTTAAGCCCGCGTAATTTTAGAACATTACCTAATGGGAATAAATTTCCGGTATCCTACGTTCTATTCCAGGACATGGTATACCCATGTAACAAGTTTCATCGAAATCCGTTCAGCTGTTCGAGCGTTAATAAGTAGCAAACATACACACAGACACTCACAAATTGCCTCTATTAGTACATTATGATATAAGTGTGTAATGTTAGTGATTACCGACGAGGCGGTATTTACACCCGAGCCGTGGCGATGGTCTTAAGAGAGCCGAGAACGGTAATCATTAATTACTCACGTGTATCATACTACGTTTTTCAATACACTTGTGAAGAAAATAACAATAAAACTAGTAAACTTTTGCAGCGGTAAAAATCTGTTTTCATATGCGCGCCCATATTTTTTTTTATTTACCTTTCAATACACTCACTGAAATGAATAAACGGGGGTTGACCGGCGTCTCGTGGGGGATGACAGGCGCTCATCCTGATATGATACATGTCGTAACGTTATGTCGGGGGAGAGGTTGGACAATAAGGTTTTAACTACATTATAGCACTAGTGCGTAATGGTAATCAAAATGTCACAGTTTAGTAACAAGGGCCATTATGTACCTAAGTGCAGTGCAATAAGAGTCACTTTCTGAACAAGTGTATTGAAAAACATCATAGTGATTTTGTTTTATATTTAAAAAAAAAGTCGCCGGACGACGTTCTGCAACGTAGATGCGTTCACAAACATGTAAACTGACATACACAAGACGCCCAGACACAGAACGCCTACATATCTGTAGGTCATTCACAAACTTTTGTTCCGTGCAGGGATTGTACCCTCGACACGCAGCCAATCGCCTAACCAATATGTAATATGTATTATATTGTAGCTCCTTCACACTCAAACACATGAACAGATTATTAAAATTTGGCACACGGAAGCTATGCCAGGACATGGCACCATATGAAGACATAGAATTTAGGATATTATTATGTCGAGAGTATGTTTCTTATGGATCATTATCAACATTTACATGGGCGAAGCCACCAGCAGAAGTTAGTAGGTACATATTTATATTTTATATCCACTTAATTTATAAGTTGATTTGACTACTAGTCTTTACAGGAACATGTGCAACGAACATAAGACACACAAACGGCCAGCAAGCTCCATCCCAGTGCTCCTGTGTATAAGCTATCAAAACCCCTAAATGTGCATACATTTGGAAGTTTACTTTTACGACCCGTTATACCACACGAAAGTAGGATCAAAGGTAGATTGATATACTTTTTATATTGACTTATATTCTAGTGATAGACAGCGCTGCAGCGCTACATTGGCATTATGTCGTCTAACAGAACTATTAAAACATACAGCGCTAAGATTGCTAAGCGCTTTTAGAGTATACTTTTTTCACGACCAAAATATCTTAAGCGCCATGAAAGTTTCGTTCAACATAGTGTAATGTTCAAGGTGTACGTACTACATTACACTTGAGTCGATTGAAGTGAGTGTTCGGTACGCGTAATCTTGTGCGTAGTACATAATACGTATCATATATATATATCGATATTGTACACCATAACAAAAAATAAAAGATTAAAATTAATGTGGGGATGGACCCTTAGGTGTCTAAATTGACCGGACTACTACATAAACATAAGCCATTGAAAGGAAGCTGTACTATTTCATTTTTTATTTCCTTTTACCACTATTTTGCATAACCAGGGATTTGACAGCTGGTGTGACAGCTTTTATCATTGAAGTTAGTTGGAGAAAACCCCCTATTAGACTATGAAATTTTGTATGCGGCAAAAGGAGTACAAACAATGATGACGACATTGTAGCCCATCAAACAATTACCAAGTATCAAGAATATTTTCACAGGACTTTCAATTTTTGTTAACAGCAAGTATCAAGATTATTTTTCCAAACACATCAAAAATTAAAAAAAAAAATCACTTATTAACTTCCAAATGTATACGTAATTAAAATAATGCTAGATACTCAATAATACCACTCATGACTCCGAGTGACTCGGCCACGGGAACTTGCTGACCTGCAAACATTGCCGTATACAAACTGAATTATACATCTACACAGCTTGTATAATAGACGGCTATTTGGTTCAGGGTCGGCCATTTTGTTCTGAATGTTGGTTAGTGATTGAAATGTTGAGGGTTAGATGATGTTAGTAGTAAGCAAGTAACACTTTGGTTGCCGAGGACAGAGCATATAGGTGTTGTAGTTATAGGGAAAATGCATGAAAAAATATTTGTTATCACACCAAAATAGAATACTAAGGTCTACTGTTCACGGACGCGCAGCTTCATAGGCGCGTATACGTTTGGTGTACGCCTACTCAGTTGACATACAAAACTAAATTTAAATAAGTAAATAATTAAAACGCTTTGTCGACAGAGTTTCATCGTTTGTATTAGTAGTATGTAAGCTTCACGCGTACACCGAGCGTATAATGACGAATGCGCGTCTATGAAGATACGCGGCCGTGGGCAGTAAGCGTAACTGTAAAAACATTATCAAAATTGGTATAAAACCAAACGAGATATAACAATTTCGAAGAAGATCTGTGCCTCTCGCCAAGACGCTGTATTCTATAGCGACCGTACGGGATGATGGACTGTGACGTCAAAGTTCATATTGGACTTCTCTTTCTTAGCTTAGCTTTGAAGCTTTATGACTTCGTTATTGAATAATTCTTTAATGTTTGTTTACTAGAGCTAAAAATAATTTATGCAATTACATGCATTTCCTTATTGAAAAATAATAACAACTAAGTACTTAGTTCTTTTTGCCATAGGGTTTTTATAATTATTATTGGCAACAAAAGTGTTAAAACCACTATAGAGAACGTGCACGGCGTAGACTGCGCCATCTAGTGTTGCAAATTAGCAACTCTGATCTTGTAAAAACTTCACATAGACACTACTGTGCGTTTCTGGCACGCTTCGAGAACAAACTAAGGCCTATTATCCACGGACGCGTAGCGTCATAGACGCGTATTCATCACTATACGCTTGGTGTACGCCTGCGTGAAGCTTATTTACAAAACTTTGAAACACTATCCACGAAGCAGCAGCGTCGTAGCTTTCGCGTCTATAAAGCTATGCGTCCGTGGACAGTAAGCCATACGTTTGTATGTAAGCTTCACGCAGGCGTACACCAAGCGTATAATGGCGAATACGCGTTTATGATGCTACGCGTCCGTGTTCAGAAGGCCTATTTATTGACAAATTCCAAACATTAGTATTGGGACCACTACAGATAGCGTTAAAAGGTTATAACAGACCAAATAGTTTCTAGAATAGGTAGATAGGGGAGTACAGGTGCTCGTAAAACTCCCCTATGTTCATATGTTTACAGAAACATGCATTATCAAATCTCAGAGTACATGAGACTTAACACCATATACGAGGGGGCAGATCATTAGGATACTTTCCTAGAACTTAGACAAATTCAACAAAGTTAATAAAATTAAGACTACACCGCAAAATAGACCAGTATTTTTTATAACCTTTTAACGGTTGAGTCGGATATATCCGACAAACACTCTCGGCTTTATTCTACCAGGGTTTTCAAGACCAAATATTCCATTTCGTTAGCTTTTCTGTCAGTGGGATTGAAGAGCTAAACGAGATGGAGTCCCGAGTCACAAATACACGACCCTGGCACTACAAACACAAAACACTCGTCGGAGTAATTCGACGCCAGTGGACAAGAAAGGTAGCCTTACACGCTAGGGTATACCTGACAGGTTTTCCTGTACAGTTGAGTTTTACAGCTAAATCGGAGCGTGTATGTCCACACAAGCTTACCTTTTTTTTTTATGGTAGGAAAAATCATGCATTGACATCCCCCGCCCTTGGGCGGAGCGGGAGATAGTGTCAGACTCTTACTGACTAAAAGACCCACCCCGTTCCTTCTAGCCTTCATACCGGGGCTCGAGCGCCCTTTCGGATAACTTTGGCCCCAGTAGGCTTCGACCCAGCTGGGTCCCTGCTGTTGCTGACAACTCCTTGAGGCGCGCGGGTACAGTGCGCGCCGTCGACGACTTAGACTTTGTCCGGACAGTTACCGGACAGCCGGACAGTGAGCTACCCATTGCTCACTGTCCGCAAGCCCGCGTCTACGTTGGCCGGAACACAAGCTTACCTGACAGCTATAACTGTGCAGGCAAACCTGTCAGTTACACCCTAGCATGTATGGCTGCCTTAAGTAATGTGCAAATGACTAAAACACTTGTCTCAAAGCTAAGACAAGACCAGAAACAACCTATTTTACTGTATTTCAGAGATTATCTAAGGTAAGGAAATGTGCAAATCACATTGATAGCTACATCAATAGTTCAAATAACAAATGATACTTACCAGGTAGGTCGGCCATGACAGCCGAAGTACTCATGACGGCATTAGCGTCAGCACTAGCGCGGCTTGCTTTCATACTGCCGCCCGTAGACGGCTTTAGGCCCAGGATCCATACCTGGAGGCAGAAAAGATGGTGATATAGAGCTAGGCGGAACAGGGTGCAAAAAGTTGTGTCAGGTCTGGGTAATTGTCCGATAGGAATGCAGTGATTTCGCTTCTTCTAACTTGTCGACAACTAAAAATGTATTTTTCAAGTACCTACACTGGGACAATATTACTATTTTTTTTTAATTTAAATTTAATGTTCTCATGTAAGTGACAATTATGTTTTAATGGGAATAAAGATCTTTTAAACCGATAGTTTTATATAGTCAAATTGCACGGAGAAGTCTGAGCAGAGATGTAGAATTTGTGTGACGTCATCTTTTTTAGTTCCTATGTGGGGACATAGATGCCGCTACAGTGTTATAGTACTCCTCTAACTTAGGATAATATAGAACATAGGTATGCCAAGGTGTAAAGGGTGTAAAGTCCCGCAACCTCCATTGTTGAGAGAGAGGATTGGGTGTGGTGTCTGGTCCAGGCAACTGTCCGATAGTAATTTTTTGGGCTGTAATCACACGGAGAAGTCTGATGTAGGATCTGTCTGTGTCCCTATTCTTGGTCAGATGGCATCGCAAGCAAAGCTTCAAGAACAAACGAATTCTTGGTAAATGCCAAACAAGGTAGTATTGGGGCAACTACAAATAGCATTTAACCTTTTAATCGCCTACGCAACTACTACAATTGAACTTAGACGATCGATTTTTTTAAATTACCATTGATACGTTTGCGCTTGACCAGTATCTCACGTCATGACAAGCGATAATGTGGTGGTCGTATCAGGAAACACAGACTTCCAATTATACTTACACACACAGCCACAACACGCAAGGAATTCTCCTTAACTCTTTATGTAGTATAAGCATAGCAAAGCATACTGGAACTCAGGCCATCTCTTTAGGAGGGGAAAAGACCGTAATCCAAGACGCGGGCCCATTGCGGGCTGATGGATGTCACAAGTTGTGTCAAGTCTCATTGTTTTAAAAAGGTGGACTAGACTTGCAATCCAGCTTCCCAACGTAGGTCACCTTGGTTGGAGCTTGATTTGTGAGTTTGGATTGTGTTGCGGCTACATGGATGTAAACCACGCACCAACACGTTCGCAAATCAGTATCTGTGGTTGGACAAACGCGCCCACTAACCGTTGAATGTTATGGATTGCAACTACTGTCTACACAGATTGAAACTAGCAAGGTCACCGTCCGACCGTCCGGTAACCGTCCGGACCAAGCTTAAGACGTCGAAGGCGCGTAGTTTTCCACGCGCGCTTCAAGGATATGTCAGCAAACCGTAGGGGCCCAGCAGGTTCGAAGCCTACTTGGACGGAGCACCGCCGTGCCCTCGTGGGGGCGATCGGCGGCGGAGACCTCTCGCGCCGGGCCTTGGTTGAGGCCATGGTCCGGAGCGAGGAGGAGTGGCAGGCGGTCGCAGACTTCTGCGAAGCAGTAATGCTCGCAAAGGAGGATGCCGAACGCATCAGGCAAGGGCGTTATCGCCGCCGCCGCCACAACCGGGATTCTGATCCCGATTTCGGGCCACCGTAGGCGCGGGCTTGCGGACAGTGAGCAATGGGTAGCTCGCTGTCCGGTAACTGTCCGGATCAAGCCCAAGTCGTCGACGGCGCGCACTGTTCCCGCGCGCCTCAAGGAGTTGTCAGCAACAGCAGGGACCCAGCCGGATCGAAGCCTACTGGGGCCAGGGTTATCCGAAACGGCACTCGAGCCCCGGTATGAAGGCTAGAAGGAACGGGGTGGGTCTTTTAGTCAGTAAGAGTCTGACACTATCTCCCGTTCCGCCCAAGAGCGGGGGATGTCATTGCATGATTTTTTCCCACCACAAAACAAAGGGTCAAAGCCTAAAGGAAAACTTGGCAAAGAAAGAATAATATTAAAAGTCTAACACACCCTTCCAGTCTGTCCAAGAGCGGAAGATGTCTTTACTTGATTTTCCCATCTAAAAAAAGTTGAGACCCTGTTGGGACGCTGGATTGCAACCGTCCGGTTTATGCTTTACTGTACGCGCAATGAATTAACTCACCAAGTGCTGGAGCGTAGTAAGGACTGGCAACCAAGCTTGCTGTATCGTATCTCCGTCTCGCTGAGCGGCACACAGCAAGGCCTTCATAGCGGTCACGTGGCGCGACGTCACCATCACGAACGACTGCTGTTGACCTGATAAAGCAAACAATAAAAATGTTTAATTGTGTAGTTTGCACTTAAATTATTTGTTTCAAAAATTAACTTTATCTAATAACACAAATACATTTTTTTAAATTATTATTAATATATTTTTTTATTATTATTATTAAGAATGGCCTGTTGGTCTAGTGGTTAGTGACCCTGACTGCTATGCCGGAGGTCGTGGGTTCGATTCCCACCCAGGACAAATGTTTGTGTGATGAGCATAATCATTTGTTCTATGTCTGGGTGTAATTTATCTATAATATGTATGTATTTAGAAATATATAAGTATGTTTGTCAGTTGTCTAGTACCCATAACACAAGCTCTGCTTAGCTTGGGACTAGACGGCGTTGTGTGATTGTTGAGGAATATTATATTATTATTAATATAACCTAGTGCTTGACTGCGATACCTGATGGTAAGCAGTGATGCAGTCGTTGATGGTGAGGCACACTAGTTTATTAACAGCCTATTTACTCTAGCTTTGGAGACACCTAAATTACAATCGGATGGGAAGACCTCAGCAGATAAACTGTTCCAGTCTTTCTATGTACGCGGTATAAACGACGAGGTGAAACGCTTAGTCCGGACCGTAGAGGTTTCATTAACGTAAGGGTGTTTTAATACTGACCTTACGTCAGGTTGTCCGATGGTAGAATACTCATTGCTAGTATCCTCACCTGTGGGTAATGATGCTGAGGGCAGCGGAGTGCCCACCCACACGACCTGGTGCCGGTAGTCAGGGTCGGGCGGCGGCGGAGGCTCCCGTCGCCAGGGACACGGCAGGGCTCCAAGGGCTCCGAGCGCTGGGACCACGTATTGCGCCGGGAGGGCGCAGCGGCAGAGCGCGCTGACACAGGCGTCGCGGCCTACTGAGTGCCCAACCTGGAAAGATAGTGGTATGGTAATAATAATATGACATTTATTTCAGACAAAAGACAATATATTGTTAATAGCACAACATAATCAGTCTATAAATGTTCCCAATGCTGGGATTCAGGCCTCTATTCTCTAGAAGAGGGAATGGGCCGTAATCCACCACGCGGTTCCAGTGCGGGTTGGTGACATGTCTTAGAATTTTTGATTCTAGGACATGCTGGTTTCCTGACAATGTTTTCCTTTACCGTTTTGAGAGCAGTAGTGACGAAATAAATAACACAAAGTACCTTAAAAAGCTATTGTTAGTCTAGTACATACAAAGACAATCACAAAGCGTGCGCCAGTAGGCAATAGCCCCCTGGACGTGACCACCCTCACTGTGTAGTCGCAGTGCCGCCACATCGGACGCTCAGAAGGCCTGATTATGGTGATGCAAGTTTTTCCTCTGCTCTTATTTATAGCTCGTGGTATTTTATGGTGAGCAGACTATCATCAAGTTATTGTCAGTACTTGTCGTTTTGAGTTATGCGATTGACAAAAAACAATAAAAATATTTTATCCTAAGGCTGATTTATTATTCATTGTTGTTATATCAAATCTATACCACAAAATAGAGAGGTACAGAAGTCAATCTACATACAAAGCGCGCTCGAGCAACGCACACAGGCGCCGCTCACGGACTTGAGCGACCATGGAGTTTCTTGCACGTTCTTCTCCATAGAGACCTACTCTTTGGAACATGCAATTTAGCTTCACTTGTTTGACTGACCGACATATTGACAATTCAAAAGTGCCTGTAACTGGTCTATTTGAAATAAACGTTTCTGATTTCTGATGTCTCAGCTCAATCGTCGTACACGTCGTACAGTTCGGCGCAACGCGCTGACCCTAGCGCGATCGCCTAGCGTAGGTATAAAAAGTGAAGTACAAACTTGAGATTGCCTTCTGTACCTATCTATTTTGTGCTTATACTGTCCCAATGCTAGGCAAAGGCCTCTCTCGATTCCTTCTATTGTTCTCGGCTTTGAGCCAATTCCTCGCTATTATTTATTTGAATTTGTTTTTTTTTGTTCTAGTCTTGATAGCTGCGCCACAGTTTTACATTGCTTTTCTTGCGTGTATTTTATTTTTATAGCCAGGTTGTTTTATACAACCTGGCTCGAAAACAGTTGGCACATTGAATACTCGATTGTAGTTTGTATTGTCACATTTAAAGCATCGTAAATTCGTTAAGTAAGTAGTATATGTCATGAGAAGTAGTCTTCTCGCGAAATAAATGTTGATATTAAAAAAAAAAAATTCAATGCACTCAATATTTCAAACGTCATTCATCAGGTGCCATGTCAATGCGCACGGGTTGTAGAAGATTATCTACACTAATATAAAAAAGACATATGGTTTTTCTTTTTGTTTGTAGGAGGTTATCTCTGGAAGTCTCCGCGTGGTGGATTACGGCCCATTTTCTCTCCTAGAGAGGAGGCCCGAGTCCCAGCAGTGGGAACATTAAAAAGGCTGATGTTGATGATCTCTGGAAGTACTGGTCCGATTGCTAAAATTTTTTCACCGATGGAAAGCTGATTTAACCCTGAGTGACATGGGGTATATTTTATACGCGGGCGAAGCTGCATTTATAATTATTTACAGCAAGATACTAGAAAACTATCCAATGGAGCATATTCCCGGGATAAAAAAAAATATCCTATGTGCCCTGAACATGGTCTACCCTTGTAAGAAGTTTTATCGAATTCTGTTCAGCTTTTCGAGCGTGAAGAAGTCATCATCTTCCTGCCCTAGTCCCGTTTTATTTGGGGTCGGCGCAACACGTTTTTTTCTTCCATTCTGTGTTGTCACTCGTCACGCTATCACTAACTCTCGAGCGTGAAGAAGTAACAAACATAATACACATTCAGAAAAATTTCTACTTTATAATATTAGTGTGTTATAAATATATTATAAGGTCTTCAAAAACTTACCTTTCCGCTGACTCTGGCTAGGGTCTGAATGGCACGGAGAATGTTTTCCAATTCGCCTATACTGGCTTCGGCTAATACTGACAGACCCCAAACTAGGCCGCACCATGACGATTTAAGTAGCTGTAATTACAAACAAACATTATAAAACCATTAGTTTTTTTTTTCAAGGTATCGTCAAGAAACTTCTCTCGCTGTGGGTCGAACGAGAGGAAATGACAGACTTTTACTGACTAAATACTACACACTACACATATGTTTTTTCAGTGTTTGAGTCCTTCAAGCCTTTGCTCATATAACAGAAGAATCTTCTTGCTCCAATTCTTGTTTCTAAATGTAACATGAAATTTTAACAATTTTTTTTTGTTTTATTGTGTTCTTACCAAAAAAAGGGTATTACAAAGTTAATTGATTTTTCACCTAAAGAACAAAAACATAGAAATCATCCAATGACTTCTCCCGCTTTTGGGCGGAGCAGGAGGGTGTATAAGACTTTTACTGACTAAAACCCACTCATGTTCCTTTTTGCTTTGCCAGGGCCCCGGGGTTCACTTTTAGTTAACCCATGACCTCAGTAGGCTTCGACCCTTCTGGGCCCCTACGACTTGCTGACATCTCCTTGAGGCGCGCGTAGAACACTAGGCGCCGTGGACGACTCGAGGTCTGAACTCGGGATGCTGAACGGCCGCAAAGCGAGCTACCCATTACTCGCAAATTAAAGACTATGTTGAAGACAAGCGTGTTTGGCAATGACTGCTTGTTGTTTTATGACTTCCTATCTCAAAAAAAAAAGTTCAAATCTAGAAAGGTTCGTACGTTGTTACTTGCCTGCAATCTTAGTTCTCTCTCTTTATTCTCCACGTCATCCTCTATCTTCTGCACCACGTTGGAGTTCTGATCAGCTTCTCCATTGTGTGAATTGTTCGTTATGATTTTGTCCGACTTGCTGTCTGTATCTTAGGAACAAAAAAAGTTACACTTAAAAATTTATTTGAAACAATATGTTGGCGCAATAGGAAATGTTTATAGTATTGATATAGGTAGATATTCGAGTATACAACATATAACATAATAAACGCACATACTTAAAGTAGTATGTTTAGATACGGGTACTGAGTCGATTTCAGCTACATTTAAAATAGTATTTTTTTTAATTCTTATTAAATTTTGATTGTGTCATAAGAATGTTTGTGTGTGCGTGCGTAGATACTAATACCGATGCGCTACCAATGTAGTACGTCGATCCTCATATTATTATATTCTCAGATCCCACAATTAGAATAACCAATTTCTATAAAAAAGTGATGTATCTAAGTGTAAAATTGCGAGCGGATTATGACTGTAACTTTATTTTCTAGTTTGAGTGTATGTGTATTTTTCCAGTTACATGTTGTATATTCCAAAAAAAAAGCAATAACTATTATTGTTTTTATATTGATAGATGATATTAGACAAATATTACGTGCACTGATATATTAATTAAAAGAAGTTTATTGAAGTGGATATATTTATTGTATTATTATTATATTAAGCATTTATTATTAAAGCGCGATACGTAATACGTGTGGCACAGACTATGGGAAAATGGAAACAACACGTTAGTGTTGCCACTATCTAATAACAAACACATATAAAAAGAATTTATGGGGCATTAAAGAAAACCATGCACATTGTTGACAGTGGGAAAAGTGCTCAGAACTATTGCCACGTTGAATAGCAATGAAAGGCCAAAGAATAACCCTGTCTTCTGGTCGCATTAAGAGGTTTATAGCTGCTTATTACTGATATCCCAGACAACTCGAAGAGCAGTCGGACCCCATGTCCCTAATGTTTCAACTACTGTTATTTATTAGTTTACTGTATATTGTATTTGGTAAAATTTTGTTTTTTTTTTCTGTGTTTATTCAATGTGCTTTACCTTTAGTATTTCCATTTTTGTTCGAGTTGACTTCTCTTTCTTCTGTATCGTTCTGTATGTCTTCATACATTTCTTGAAGTCTGTAAAATTAATTAATTACAATACAAACCAAGTAATCATGTAAAAGATTGAATTAGAGTATTTAGTCGTCAGTGAAATAATTTTTTTTTTATTGATAAGCTCGCGTTTGATCACCGTCTCAACTGATGGTAAGCAATGATGTGGTCGACGATGGAGCACGCTTGCCTAGAAGTAACCTATTCACTCTTGACTTAAAGACCCCTAAGTTGTAGCTATCAGGAAACACAGATTTCACAGAAATCATTCAATGACTTCTCCTGCTCTAGGTTAGAGCGAAAGGATGTGTCAGAATTGAACTAATTAAAACCCATCGCTGTATTCTTCAGTTGTCCTTTCCACTCTAGGGCCACGATATCTCTTTCTGAAATCCCCTTGGCCCTATCTGGTAGCAGCCCTGTTGGACGCCAACGGTTGTGTTGAAATCACAAAGAGATTTTGTGTTCAATCACTTTGTGTTTATGTTCCAACTGATTTTTGCTGTTGAATTAGCTTTAATGAATTTCGAGACTCCACCAAGCTCGTTCCAACATCGGCTCCTAGTCACACCGCGAAGCACCACCGGGACATGAGGAAAATCTCAAAACCCATTATGCATGTTTTGAGAACACATTCTTAGAGCGTACAGCTAAGGAGTGGCATTCAAGCGCAAGCCTATGTATAATAATTAAAAATAAAACACTTTTTACAAAAAAAAAAATTACGACTTACTAAAAAAACCACTAAAACTATCAAAATAACTTTAATTTCTCTTCGTTATTTAATGTGATCGCCAAGATTCCATCATCAGATCTCGACTTGGTGACTATGGAACCATTTGGGAAGTATACCCTTTCCAACAAAAAAATATTTTTCTAATCGGTTGAAAAGCTGCCACTCTAAAGTGGGATTGGGCCGGACATGTTTGCCGCATGTCGGATGAGCTGTGGGCTAAAAGAGCCACTTATTGGGTCCCATTAAACGCAAGGCGACGTCGCGGCAGACCAAGGCGAAGGTGGAGAGATGAGCTTGATAAATACCGGAGGGACTGGCCCGCAATGGCCGAAGACAGATGTGTGTGGAAAAGGGAGAGGGAGGCCTTCGCCCAGCAGTGGGACATAAATGGGCTAACTAACTAACTAACTAATCGGTTGGCAAGTGACGAAGTTATGCGCGAACATACATAAAAAAAATACAAATATCCGAATTGAGAACCTCCTCCTTTTTTAGAAGACGGTTAAAAAAAACAAATAATCATTTTGTGGACAGCGATGCCAGAAAATCGTCAGGGACTCTGATATACAATGGAAGACTTACCTGAAGTACTCCTCGCCCTCAACACTGATGGCTATAGACCGTATGATCTCCATGAGGCAGGCGTACGCCACCGAGATGCCGTAGCCATCCTGTATGGTCGGGGCTTCAGTGCGGTCTAGCATTTCTATGCTGAAAGGCAGAATAATATTGTAAAGGTTCAAAATATAAAGACGTTGACGTTGGTAGCAGTAAAAATATAAAAGTACTTTCTAACCAAGAGGCGAGCGACATAAAAATTGCAAAAAAGAAAGGTTGAATTTTTGCTAAATAGCTGCTGGCAGCAAAGACACTTCCAGGATATAAAGTATGCTATTTGCTATTCCAAGATACTGGCTACTCGTGTGTCAGTCAAATCTCTTCAGCACTTTAGGCGCCTTCAAAGCAACAAAGGGCCCCACGACGGTTGTTATTCCAAATAAATAAATATAATACGCGACTGCAGCGCTACACCCGCTCTGCAATCGCGCATCAGTTCAACAACATTATCATGCTTGGACCTACCGTACAACACTGCGGCTAATTTGAAGGGGCCCCTTTTAGCGTGAAGGATTAACAAACATACAATGCCTTTATAATGTTAGTGAGAAACACGTAGAGTATGAAATGATAACGTGAAGAACGAAATGGTTATAAAATAAATAAGTTACTTACTACACCGATTTTGCAGTGCCAGGGTCGAATGTGATGCAGAGTGGCAACCAGACTCCCTTCCAATAGAATCCTGACTGTTGTGGTATGCCTGATGAGCCTAGAAAGGGAAACATTGAATTAGAACATGGCTGAAAAGCGTTCTTTATCTTCCCCATAGATTCAAGACCTGAGGAGCTGGTGGCTAAAATTCATCAGACCCACGGGTCGATTGCTTTGTTCAAGTGGAGACAATTGGGAGTGACCGCTCGCACGTGGCTCTAGTTCATGCTTTAGTACAGCAGGAAAGGAAAAGGGAAGCGGTCGCCTGGTTCTGCAAAGCAGTCATGCTAGTGAAGAAGATGGCCGCAACCGTGAGAGAAAAGACATCTTTTCACCCCAGCCGTCACCATAGTAGACGCCCCGGGCACAGGGCGGTGGATAAACAAAGACGAGCAATAGGTAAATCACCGTCCGGCCGTCCAACATGGACCGAGCCTGAGTCGTCGACAGCGCGTAGTACTACACGCACTTATGCAAAACTCATTCTTGTTAAAAAAGTCACATTGGAGATTTTGAATTCGCAACGACGATGTTTCAAACATTTCAAATGAAATCCAATGAGCTATGCTTATTGACATAAAGTGTTAATAGACATAATATCGTTGTTAATTATACGTAGATACAACAGAAATGTGTACAAAATCGCTTATAATAACGCTTTTTGTAATACTGTTAATAGTCGGCCTGGTTAGTTGTGATATGGAGCAAAAATTTTGTAAGTAAAGTATACCTTCAGATCGTTCCGGGTAATGCATGTTGTTCTACCTTTTGGCGATGACAGACGGCATTTTGAAGCAGGTTTTCAAATATCCCACCCACACAAAGTCTTTTAGAAACACATTTATTGTATGTAAGGCTTAGGAGTGGAAAACCAGTGTTTCCTGATAGCTGTAACCTAGGGGTCTTTAAGTATAGAGTGAGTAGGTTGCGTCTAGGCAAGTATCCATCTTCGCACATTATCGCTTACTTTTAGATGAGATAGTGGTCAAAAGCGAGCATATCAGTAATAATAAATAAAAATAAAAAACCCTAAAAAAATAAGAAAACGTTAGCTAAGCGAGTCCAATGACCTGTAGGTAGTTAGTACGCAATACCGACTACTACCAACAGGTCATTGGACTCGCTTAGCTGACGTTTTCTTAAAGAAAATAATTTCGTACATGCGTAAGTTAATACTAGTTTTGAAAAAAAGATACTTTATTTTTCAATTTTATCTTTACAAATTACCGGACCGACCCTGCACGGGATTAAAACGATTAGCTGTGTTAAGGCACAGAAGTCAATCTATATACAAAGCGCGTTCGAGCTACGCACACATAGACACCGCTCACGGACACGATATCTCGGAGCGCCTCGGCCCGCTCGTCGAACAGTTCCGGCTCAAACGCTCATTAGTGTGCGTCCACCGAGCGTAGGTATAAAAAGTGAAGTACATACGTGAGATTGTCTTCTGTACCTATCTATTTTGTAGTGTAGTTCAACCTCAAGACGACTATGGAGTTCAAAGCTCAAGCTGTGTGTGTGATGATGTTTTTTTTTCTTATAACAGTGGATAGCGTACAGCGTCCTGCCTTAGCCAAGTTGGGGAAAATGCGGTGCACGCGACGGTTCTCTCCAGGAGTCTGCGTGGAGAATGTGGCACCAGTGTGGACCTTCACGTTCTTACTGCAGAATTGCACGTTTGTATTATCCAAGGCAATTTGACCTTGAAACCTTTGCTTTTTTTGTAATGGGGAGTCATCAAATAACTTTTTTCGTTCTGAGCGGAGCGAGAGGATGTGACTTTTACTGATTGTTCGCACGTGTTCCTTCAGTATCCTTTTGCGTTCCAGAACTAAGGTGACTTCACTCGCGCGGGCACTTTTGTATGGAACCGCGCGAGCACCCGTATCGGTGCCCTTTTGTATAATAATAATATTCCACAATATAATAATATTATATTCCACAACTATCACACAGCGCCGTCTAGTCCCAAGCTAAGCAGAGCTTGTGTTATGGGTACTAGACAACTGATAAACATACTTATATATTTCTAAACACATACATATTATAGATAAATTACACCCAGACACAGAACAAATGATCGCGCTCATCACACAAACATTTTTCCTGGGTGGGAATCAAACCCACGACCTCCGGCATAGCAGTCAGGGTCACTAACCACTAGACCAATAGGCCTGTCGAACGGTATGAAACGGGCGCCTGCTTTACTCAGTTTAAGCCCGTACGGTCTGTTCATGAATTAAGTCTTAGTGACTTGCGGGGCGGTATCGGTAAGCGGGCGCCGGGCGCTATGAGCGGCGTCTCGAGGCGGACTTCAAACAATTTTCATACTTTTGTTATCACCGCCGCCCAGCGCTTACCTACCCCGCTCACAGTCGCAAGGGCGTGAACGGACCGTTGGAGTACCCTTGGCAATGATGAAAACCAATACAGTCATACTAAACCAATTGCAAACAAAATTTTCATATCCAACCTTTAAAAATACGCAGTATAAAAAAAACAAAGCACAGGTCCGATCGTGTGTGGAGTACTGCAGCCACATATGGGCTGGTACTGCAAAGTGCCACCTGGCAGCTTTGGACTCGGTGGAAAGGCGTGCGAAGAGGCTGATTGGTGATCCAGATTTGGTTAAGTCCAATCTTCAAAGCCTTGAGCACAGGCGTAGGGTAGCCAACCTTTCGGTATTTTACAGATTGCATTTTGGAGAGTGTGCGCAGGAATTGCATGACTTGATTCCGCCATCTGATTTCTATCATTGGACAAACCGACGCACGGCGAGTATCCACCCTTACGTTGTTGAAACATCTACGGTCCGGACTAAGCGTATTGCCTCGTCATTTATACCGCGTACTTCGAAGGACTGGAACAGTTTGCCTGCTGCGGTCTTTCCGTCTGATTATAATTTGGGTGTCTTCAAGGCTAGAGTGAATAGACTCTTAATAAACTAGTGCGCCTCACCATCAACGATTGCATCACTGCTTACCATCAGGCGGGATCGCAGTCAAGTACTAGTTTATAACAGATAAAAAAAAAGTTTCACGCGATAATTCGCAACAAAAGTGCTTCGCTGCTCAGGGGAGTGACAAATAGTTGCGACAACATTCTGAGAACTGTAGCGGAGAACTACTATTGTACTTGTGCTAAGGGTAATTGGTACTAACACTAGCTAGTAGCAATTATAGTTACTAATACTGTATCCACCGAAGGCGCGGGCTTGCGGACGACGAGCTCTGGGTAGCTCGCCGTCCGACCGTCCAGTAACCGTCCGGACCGAGCCCTAGTCGTCGACAGCACGTATTGTTCCTCGTATGCCTCAAAGAAATGACAGCGAGCCGTAGGGGCCCAGTAGGGTCGAAGCCTACTGGGTCCACGAGTAATTTGAAAGTGACGCTCAAGGCCCTGAGACGAAGGCAAAGAAGGAACAGGGGTGGGTTTTTCTCACGCTCTGCTCAAGAGCGGCAGATGTCATTGGATGATCTAACCACCTAAAAAAAAACTTCTGAATAAATTCTATTAATTATATAAACAGCATTTAACCATCACTATAGCCAATCTTATGTACAAAGCCTTCGGATATTCAATATATAACTTACAACTTCCAGAGAACGTCTGGGCTGCCCAAACAACTATCGGACGAACCGCTTCCCAAGCTACAGAATGTGCATAAAACGGTGTCGCCCCCTGGTGGACATGTACCTCAAAATGGTGGAGTTCGAGGAGAGGTATGGCGATTTGAACGACACCGCGGAGGACGCGTGGGAGGAGAGGGCCGACTCGGACGATCGGAACTTGAGAGGAGGTGTTAAGAGTACCAGTAAGTGAATCACACTCATATTATAAAGATGAAAGTTTTCGTGTATGTATGTTTGTTTGTTACTTTTTCAAGCTCGAACGGCTGGACGGATTGGACCATGTCCTGGAATAGCACATTCAATATTTTATCCCGTGAGTATGTTTTAGCTTAGGACAATTTTAAGGGGATATACACCGTTAAATTTTGATCGTTTTAATCCCGTGGAGGGTCGATCCGGTACATGAAATACTATTGATTTGCAAAGACAGGCCTGTTGATGACAGGCCTGTTGGTCTAGTGGTTAGTGACCCTGACTGCTATGCCGGAGGTTGTGGGTTCGATTCCCAACCAGGACAAATGTTTGTGTGATAAGCACGATCATTTGCTCTGTGTCTGGTGTAATTATCTATAATATGTATGTATTTAGAAATATATAAGTATGTTTATCAGTTGTCTAGTATCCATAACACAACTCTGCTTAGCTTGGGACCACGCCGTGCTGCATATTTTTGCACGGGGTGACGTTACACGTAACTTTAATGGGCTATATCTTTGTCATTTTTGGTTTAATTTACAAATAAAAAAAAATACATGTCTCTTATTTTTGAATAATCTAAAAGACGGACTAATTACATTTTTTTCCGGCAACTACCTATTTCACAGACTTTGATGTCCCTGATAACCTTAGAAAAATACATATAAACTTCATATATAAGAAGGCTGAGGTGCCTTAACCACAAGGACATTACCACACTCCTTTTTTTAACAAATCTTTGATGTTTTTTTTATTGAAACATATTATCATAATCTCATTCCAGAACATATAAAACCGACTGCCTCCAAAGAAGACACGCCCACTATCCCAGTAAACCTTGAAGACTTAAGCCCGGACCCTGAAGAGGAGTACCAACAGAGTGAGCAGGACAGCAGATTCATCGTGTACAAAGATAGCAATGTGAACGAGGGTATTATGATGCCGGATATCGACTATGTACCGGGGGAGATCCGGTCTGATATGGATCTGATGCATTGGGGGTAACATTGCGAGGTTTTGGGCCTAGGACAACTGTGATGCAACGTCGCAAAGTTAAAAATCTGGATTGTGAAATATTTGGTCATGTTGATGTGTTGCGACCTAGTGTCCATACTTTGAACAGGCTGCACGTGTTTAATTAAAATGGCGGTTTCAATTTCGTGCGATGCCTCATACGATGAAGTTTTTGCGTTGCGGTGACTCATCGCTAAGGGTCAACTCACACCGAAAGAGCGGCGAAGGGCAGCGAAGCGGACCGTAGTTTCAGTTTCATATGAATTTTAACTTTATTATCATTACCATAATACTTATTATCGCATGAGAAACTCGAACGAGTCGCGCGGATGCCCGCGGCGCCGCAGGAATTCCGGGGAATTCTCTCGTTCGTGTTTCTCACGCGATAATAAGTATTATAGAAATGAAAATAAAGTTAAAATTCATATGACACTGAAACTGCGCTGCCCTTCGCCGCTCTTTCGGTGTGAGTTGACCCTAACGGTGCGACGTGGTTTTGTCGATGCGATGCCGTAATGCAGAGTTATAGCCTCGCCCTTTGAGCTGCTCGGCCACACATCGCAAGAAGTTGCGAATAGCTTCGCATCGCACATTGTATGGTCAACTAAACCGATGCTTTAGCGCACGAAATCGCATAATTCGCATCGCAGTCGGTCATTTGCGTGCAGATGCCGCGTTTTTACGTATTGCATCACATCGCAGTTTAGTGAAGAAGCCCTTTTACCTAATTTGAAGACAGTTTAAAATATAGAAAAAGAATTTGATAGTTTGATTTATTGTAATGTAGAATGTTAGGTAACAGAACACATGGATAGCTTTAAGGCACGGTAGGGGTTCTGGATCTGGGTGTTTTGAGTGTAAATTTGTAAATGCACCCACGATGCAGAAGTTATTCCTAGTGTGGGTCAACTTTAACAAAACATATCAACAAGTAACTAAACACTAAAAAAAAAATTTTTTTCCTCTGTGACTTGTATGAAAACGTGCCACCGCGAACCATACGTTCCTCAAATGACATCGTATTATGTATTTTTCACAGACTTTCATTATTTGCAAACTGTTAAGACCAGTAGCCTGATTCACGTAAAATCAAACAAGCCAAATATATCGTTGAAGTTTTATAGTCGTTCGATCGAAGTCCTATCCAAAAGCGGTATTCACGATCTATCGACTTATTTCCAGTTACATTACTATGTATTTTACCAGGATAATATAATATAGTTTTTTTTGAAAACGACGAATTTCAAACGACTTAAAAATCGGTGTCATTCAAACTCGATTGATGGATGTGAATACGGAAATGGTCTAAACGACTAAATCGCTACGATATCGTTACGGTTTTCATTACGTGAATCGGGCTACTGATCTAGTCTTAACTTGACCTACGCCATCTGTTCGTCCATTTACGTGTCACGGGATTGTGAGCGATAGTCTTGTTCCAGAGAAATGGACGAATAGATAATAGTGATCAAAATAATGGTTGGTTTTACCAAATGTGTTAACGTTAGAAGCGACGAACAAGCTCTGCACGTAGGCGCCGAGAGCGTTCACATGTCTTGGAATATGTTAGACATGGGTGACCTACTACTAACATATTATGTAGTGGTACACTTACCAGCCGCAGTGTTGACATTAGAAGCGACGAACAAGCTCTGCACGTAGGCGCCGAGAGCGTTTACATGTCTTGGAATATGTTAGACATGGGTGACCTACTACTAACATATTATGTAGTGATACACTTACCAGCCGCAGTGTTGACGTTAGAAGCGACGAACAAGCTCTGCACGTAGGCGCCGAGAGCGTTCACATGTCTTGGAATATGTTAGACATGTGTGAACTACTACTAACATATTATGTAGTGATACACTTACCAGCCGCAGTGTTGACGTTAGAAGCGACGAACAAGCTCTGCACGTAGGCGCCGAGAGCGTTCACATGTCTTGGAATATGTTAGACATGGGTGACCTACTACTAACATATTATGTAGTGGTACACTTACCAGCCGCAGTGTTGACGTTAGAAGCGACGAACAAGCTCTGCACGTAGGCGCCGAGAGCGTTCACATGTCTTGGAATATGTTAGACATGTGTGAACTACTACTAACATATTATGTAGTGATACACTTACCAGCCGCAGTGTTGACGTTAGAAGCGACGAACAAGCTCTGCACGTAGGCGCCGAGAGCGTTCACATGTCTTGGAATATGTTAGACATGGGTGACCTACTACTAACATATTATGTAGTGGTACACTTACCAGCCGCAGTGTTGACGTTAGAAGCGACGAACAAGCTCTGCACGTAGGCGCCGAGAGCGTTCACATGTCTTGGAATATGTTAGACATGGGTGACCTACTACTAACATATTATGTAGTGGTACACTTACCAGCCGCAGTGTTGACGTTAGAAGCGACGAACAAGCTCTGCACGTAGGCGCCGAGAGCGTTCACATGTCTTGGAATATGTTAGACATGTGTGAACTACTACTAACATATTATGTAGTGATACACTTACCAGCCGCAGTGTTGACGTTAGAAGCGACGAACAAGCTCTGCACGTAGGCGCCGAGAGCGTTCACATGTCTTGGAATATGTTAGACATGTGTGAACTACTACTAACATATTATGTAGTGATACACTTACCAGCCGCAGTGTTGACGTTAGAAGCGACGAACAAGCTCTGCACGTAGGCGCCGAGAGCGTTCACATGTCTTGGAATATGTTAGACATGGGTGACCTACTACTAACATATTATGTAGTGGTACACTTACCAGCCGCAGTGTTGACGTTAGAAGCGACGAACAAGCTCTGCACGTAGGCGCCGAGAGCGTTCACATGTCTTGGAATATGTTAGACATGTGTGAACTACTACTAACATATTATGTAGTGATACACTTACCAGCCGCAGTGTTGACGTTAGAAGCGACGAACAAGCTCTGCACGTAGGCGCCGAGAGCGTTCACATGTCTTGGAATATGTTAGACATGGGTGACCTACTACTAACATATTATGTAGTGGTACACTTACCAGCCGCAGTGTTGACGTTAGAAGCGACGAACAAGCTCTGCACGTAGGCGCCGAGAGCGTTCACATGTCTTGGAATATGTTAGACATGTGTGAACTACTACTAACATATTATGTAGTGATACACTTACCAGCCGCAGTGTTGACGTTAGAAGCGACGAACAAGCTCTGCACGTAGGCGCCGAGAGCGTTCACATGTCTTGGAATATGTTAGACATGTGTGAACTACTACTAACATATTATGTAGTGATACACTTACCAGCCGCAGTGTTGACGTTAGAAGCGACGAACAAGCTCTGCACGTAGGCGCCGAGAGCGTTCACGATGTCTTGAAATATGTTAGTAGCGTGTGGCTTCATGTCGTAACACTCGCAGAAGGCTTTCAGGAGATCTATGAAAATATTAAGTATTAAATGGTATTTAGCACTAAAAGACGTGTAGCGACATCTATAGCGTCACATAAGAACTAATCCTGCAACGCGAAATTAAAGTTCCCCGTGCGATTAGGACATATAGAACAGCCCGAAATCATCTGTCGGGCAGTTGTCCACCAGACCACAACAGCTGTCTGGTCGGAGGATCCTCCCTTTTCAACGGCGGTTTGCTATCTAATATGGCGACAACTTTTTAAAAGCCAATTATATCAATGTTGCCTATTCTGTCCCACTTCTGCGCAAAGAGGTCTTTTTCTCAGCCATTTCTCCCTTTGTTTTTAGCTCAGACCCACTTCTTACCAATTCATATTTACAAAAACATAAAAGCTCGTTTGTTTTTAACAATATCTTGTTTTTAAGTTGATAATGGTAAACTTACTTGGCTGTATAGTCATTTTATGCAGAACTTCTAACGCCAAAGCTCTCTGCCACATAGGTTTGTCAGGGTCCAAGAATTTGATGGTGAGCGACAAGAAGATCTCGCATTCTGTGACCTAGGAATAGATAAATAAAACATTTATTATTGAACTAATACAGTAATTATGTATCATAATTATCGTTTCAACCGAAAGACGTCCACTGTTGAACATAGGCTTCCCTTAAGTGTCTCCACAAATATAAAAAGAATAATAGGCACAACGCATGTTACTAAAAAAGTTACGAGTATATATGTGGAGAAAGAGAGGGAGGCCAAAGAAAAGATGGATGGATTGTGTGAGCAGTGATATGAAAGAAAAGGAAGTAAGGGTCTAAACAGACGTGTGAACTGCTCTCCGACTGCATCCGAACTGCATCATACCCACCCGCCCGCACGCTCCACCCTCCCGCGCATGGTGCAGTTCGGATGCAGTCGGTGTGCATTTCACACGACTGCAATCGGACCGCACGTTTGGTTTGCAGTCGTGTTGCAGTTCTATTGCAGTCGTGTCAACTGCATTCAAACTGCACTCAAACTGCAATTTGCAGTTGGATTGCAGTTGAAATGCAATTCGTCTGTATAGACCCTTAGTGATAGCGTGACGGGAGACAGGACAGAAAAAATCATCAGAAAATGGAAGTGTTTCGCTCGTGATCTCGAATAAAAAGGGACAAAGGTAGGAACATGATGATACCAGGATCCATGATTTCTCTATTTATAATGATTGTTTGTTACCTAGTTTCATGATTGCGTCATTCCGCGAAAATAAACTGTTTTTCTTTCTTTCATTTTCCATTTCATACCACTGCTGGGGCTCAGGCCTCAAAGAGAGAATATGGGCCGTAATCCAACACGCGGGTCCAGTGCGGGTTGAATAACTGAGTACCCAATAAAAAAAAGAGAAGTATGGTGAAGAAATAACATGGCAGGTTATGTTAAGTTGTAACTTACCAGCACGGAATGGTACTTGTGTACGATGATAGACACGAGCCTCAGCAGGCGCATGGTGACCGGGAAGTGAGGCCGCTCGGCCGCCGCGGGGCTGGCCGCACCGCCGGCGGCTGTGGCTCCCGGGATGTGCAGCGCTGTGAATGCGGCCCTACAGGACAAAGACATATTTTATAGTGAATACTAGCTTCTTTTTAGGGTTCCGTACCTGTAGGCGCAGGCTTGCGGACAGTGAGCAATGGGTAGCTCGCTGTCCGGACCAAGTCGTCGACGGCGCGCGCTAAGCGATAAGCAGTGTCCTTTAAACGATCTAACTCATTAATGGTCCTCAACGAAAACTACCTCGTGTTTAAAGATTTCATAATAAATATCATGTTATATTTGTCCAAACAGACATTCCCCAGATCGTCGGCGCGCACTGTTCCCGCGCGCCTCAAGGAGTTGTCAGCAACAGCAGGGGCCCAGCCGGGTCGAAGCCTACTGGGGCCAGGGTTATCCGAAAGGGCGCTCGAGCCCCGGTATGAAGGCTTGAAGGAACGGGATGGGTTTTTTAGTCAGTAAGAGTCTGACACTATCTTCCGCTCCGCCCAAGAGCTGGGGTTGTCATAATATGATTTTTCCCATCGAAAAAAAAGGGTTCCGCACCTCAAAAGGAGAAAACGGAACCCTTATAGGATCACTTTGTTGTCCGTCCGCCTGTCTGTCTGTCAAGACCCTTTTTCTCGAGAACGCCTGGAGGTATCGAGTTGAAATTATAACCATATACTCAGGTCTGCGGTCCCTTCAATCTGTGAAAAAAATCACATTTCTATACGGCCGTTTATGTCGCAAAAAAACGTATATTTTGATACTGTCAAAGTTCGAAATTCATAGGGTACGTCCCGTTGACCCAGAATCCTGAAATTTAGCACAAATCAAGGTCTTATACCACAGGTAAAGGGATTAACTCTGAAAACGGTAAATATGTTGTTACCTACGTCACAAAAAAAAAAAATTGCAGTTCGGAAAAATCATTCGGGAATTGTAGTTTGCACAGAACCCACAGTGCGCGAGTCCGACTCGCACTTGCCCAGTTTTTTTTTATTGATAGGCTTGCGTTTGACCACTATCTCATCTGATGGTAAGCGGTAATGTAACCGACGTTTGCGCACGCTTGCCTAGAAGCAAATTCACTATGACTTAAAGAATCCTAGGTGGTAACTATTAAGCAACAAGACTCCGGCAGAGAATTTCACGTGAGGTGTTAATTTTGAATGGTGATAAAAACACGTCCGTACTGTTTGAAGGGCTTAGTTCAGCAGGTCAATGCGGGTTTCTAATTTAATCTATGATCTATAGTCAAGGGGCGTAGACAATGAATCACTATTTTCTTAACGCGAATTTACTACAATGATTCCAATTTTTATTCAGTTATTACACTTCAATGCCATATATCTACTCTATTCTCTCTTTTTTTTAATGTTTAATTTTCTATTTTAGACATATTTCTATTTTTATTTTTATAATTGTATCTGTGTTTTTTTTCCCTCTTTGTATATTTAAATTTTTGTGGTAATTTTTAATAATAAATAATATACCTAGCATGGTGTAAGCTGTGCATACCTGTAATAGGCATACATACCAGTGCCTTGTTTTTAATATTATTTTTACAAAATCATGTATGTAATGCTGTTGGTGTGCCAATAAATAAATAAATAATGACAATTACATTTTAAAAAGTACACAAACAATAGAATTTCAATACCAAACCTTGATTTTTATGCGTTCGACAGATACATTGATAAATAATAATACTCACCTATATTTGACGTTAGGAGAGAACAGCCTGATGATAAGTGCACACACGTGTTCTTTCAATAAGAACCGGAATTCCGGAATCTGTAATAAAAAAATAATTGTTCTAAGTTATAAAAACAAATAGAAGCTCAATGTCTGTGGAACATGGGACCTTACCAACGTGTTAAAATTTAAATGTCAGTTGTGTGAGCGAGAAAGAGAGATGAAGCTATACCACAAAATAGATAGCTACAGAAAACAATCTACATATAAAGCGCGCTCGAGCAACGCACACATAGACACGGCTCACGGACACGATATCTCGGATCGATCGCCCGGTCGCATTCGTACAGTTCGGAGCAACGCGCTGACGTGTGTGCGAACGCCTAGCGTAGGTATACAAAGTGAAGTACATACATGAGATTGACTTCTGTAACTATCTATTTTGTGGCTATACATCCAATATAGCTTCATCATTTTAACAATTCAGTTTAAGTCGTCAAATAGATCGCATTACCTACCTTCACGCTACATTAGCCTAATCATCACTACTTCAGTCTTAGCAGTGCGCGGCGCGTCATCGGTAGGCGCACGCTATGAGCGTCGTATCGTGGCTTGCTTCAAACATCTTCATACTTTACCGCTCGCCGCCACGCGCTTAGCTGTGAGCGGTATCACAGCGGCAATACCATAGGCTATAAGAGCTCGTGGTAGAGCCTCTGAATTATTCTAACATCTAACTAAATTTGAATGTCACTTTTACTGACTTACCTTGAAGAAAATCGGTGAAAAGTCAGTGAGGACCGTATCCAGTAGTTCAAGTCCGAAAGTCTTTGGCACGTCAGAGATGCCGACCAGCCAGTGGGCTGAGTCGCCGTTTATTAGCTGGATTATGTCCTGAAAACACAGTGTTACACGATATTACATAAGACCTATATTTATTTGGGTTTACTTTTATTGTGTATGTGAGAACACGACACAGAAATAATTCCTAGTGTGGGGATATTATTATTATTTTATTATTATTATTACTTAGCCCACACTGTCCCACTGCTGGGCAAAGGCCTCCCTCCACTCCTCTCTCCACCTCTGCGCCGCATTGCTGTGTCCGGACACCAATCCAGCGTTTTACGCGCCCATAGCTCGTTAGACATGCGACAGACATGTCCTGCCAGTCCCATTTAAGTTGGGCAGCCTTTTGAGCCACATAAACGATTTGCGTTTTGGAGCGTAGTGTTGTGTTTCGAACATAATACCTGAATCTAAATAAATCTTACCTGAAGTATAAGATATGCGTCGACAGCACAAGGTTTGAGGTCCTTAGGTGCTTTGTTGTTTGTCTGTGGTCTGACGTCAGCTGGGTTCACTTTTAGAGCACCTGTAACAAACAACTTTTATATTAATTTAGTTATTTATGAATACCGTTTAATGATTCCAGCATTCAGTTATTGTCGCTGGTGAATCTAACTCTACGTAGTCTTCTTCTTCCTGCTCTTATCCCATACTACTTAGGGTCGGCACAACACGTTTTTTTCTACCATTCTGTCCTGTCTCCCGTCACGCTATCGCTAAACCCCTTTTCTTTCATATCACTCTTCATACAATCCATCCATCTTTTCTTTGGCTTCTACATAATATTCTTTTTTAATACTAGCTAAGATGTGTGAGAAAGGCAGATGGAGGATTTTGCTCAGATGTAGTTCCTTTTTTTTTAAGTTGCATATATGTTGCCGGCAATCTGTTTAATCCGGTATTCTATACAACACCTAGGAAATTTATATAATACCTAGAACGGGTAGGTAATGTATATTTTGCCTAGGCATTCTATACAATACTGAAAGTGCAGCCAGTAATGTGTGTAAAAGACGAAAGCAGGGAAGGTACAGTAGGGGTGGTAACTTTAAGGCATTCCGACATGGAAAGGTTAGGTTTCCAGGCTAAGGCGAAAGCGGAGCTCCTGCCTTAGCCACCGTATTTTTTTTTTATAACCAATTGGAAAGCCTTACTTCAACCCCGCAGACAGAAATAGAACCTGTGTACTTGTAAGCAAATTACAGTATGTTACTTATAGCCAGAAGAATTTTTACTTTCTCTACGCCTAAAATATTTGAAGATCTTACCTTCAGCTTCCGCCAGAGCCCTCTCAAAGACCAGAGCGACTAGCTGTCGAACAGTAGCGGCAGCTGCATGGCTGGTGCTGACGTCACGACTCTCCGAAGGTGAGACCATGCGCATACACATCACCATTGTCTGATGAAGAGGAAAAAAGAAAAGATTAGTTGTTGCACTTTTTTTGAGTTAGGATATCATCAAATGACATTAAAGTCATAGTAAGTAACTAAAAACAAAACTGGTAGTTAAATCTATTTTTTTTATTAGGTGGGAAATTATCAATTTTTTTTTTTGTTAATGTTTTATGCTTGGATACTAAGTCCTTTAAGCCACGTCTTTGTATGAATAGTTAATTTGTTTCTAATGTTTTTGGATGATCAAATCAACCTTCTCGGCTTTCAATGTCTTCTCTAGCTCTATGGCGAAGCGAGAGGGCGTGTCAGACTTTTACTCTGACCTTTAATTGCCCAATACGATCCAGGACCACGATATCAGACATGGTCTTCAAATGTGAGATTCAAAAAATTCAGGCCAGGTGGAACCATAATCTTGGCAGCTAAGGGAGCATTCAAATATTACGTAACGCAATTTGGGGGGAGGGGGGTCTTGTAAAACGTTACGGTGCGTTACAAGGGTGGGCGGGGGAGTATTTAAACAACGCATTACGTAACATTTTTTTATATAGGCTCTGCCTAATGCCTATCATTAAGTCCATCAAGTTTTAATAAATAAAAATGATTTAATTATGTAATTAAATTATGTGTGTATAAAAGCTTGCTATGAAATATGATTTTTATTGAAAACTAGATAAGACCATGCGAAAAATCTCAAACACGATAGGGTTATCTGCGTGCCTATGGCCACGTTCCGGTTCCATCATCAGATCAGCTCCATGTCATAATAATTTTGCATTGTTATCTGAAGTGGCCAGGTTTGGTGACCAGGAAACGAAAAAAAAAATCA
This sequence comes from Mythimna albipuncta, assembly GCA_929112965.1. Lineage (NCBI taxonomy): Eukaryota > Metazoa > Arthropoda > Insecta > Lepidoptera > Noctuidae > Mythimna > Mythimna albipuncta. Next base: position 13,387,559 of record OV815983.1, on the reverse strand, counting down.
GCCTTACCATACACAATGATAAACTTGATTGGACAATTTGTATGGTGAGGCCGATTATTTTTTTCGTTTCCTGAAAAAAATATTTGTGAAAGGTTGTTCAGTTTTGTCTACTGAGCAAGCCCTTAAAGTTTATGGAGGGCTGTCCCTTACACCCTGTATAGTTTATTCAGAATCAGTAACTGAATGGATTCCAATAGTTTTTACACCATGTTATATTTTTTACCAAAAATATTTAATAAGTTGGATACCACAGACACTAAATACAACACAGGTCACGGAAGGTCATAGTGGGTATTAAGCGCCAGAAAACAGCTGGGTGTAAGTGCAAAACTACCCCTCAGTCGCATGGCCCGGTGACTATGTATTTTTGCTGACACAACAAGCTTATAACTTGGCGATTTTTCATGATACAGTTATGAAATTTTGTACAAGGATTCTTTACTAAAAAAAGCTTGTAATAACATTACCCCAAGTAGCCTTTCCCTCTCAGTCTTAATCATTTTCGTTCCCTCACGCCCGTGGGTACTCACAGGAGTACTCATTTTCAAAATCACCACTTGTCAACATAAACTTTCACTCTAGAAGTTTACTTCGAACTAATTGTTTAACTGTGTTAATGAAATCTACTGTGATCTAATCTTATCAATAATTATTTGAAGTTGGTTGTGCACTCCAAAATATTGTTGGTTTGACTGATACAGTTTATGTTGTGTTTTGTAATCAGAAGTGTCGTATTTCCGGCTAAAAGATTTCCATACTGTAAAATATGTTGTAAAGCGAAATGAAGTAAAGCGCCGTCGAGGTCGGCCTAGAAAGAGGTGGCGGGATGATCTGGACGCGTACCGCGAGGACTGGTTTGAGACGGCGCAGGAGAAGAAAGTTTGGAAGGACTTGGGGGAGGCCTTTGCCCAGCAGTGGGACAGCAAAGGCTAGAAAAAAAAAATATGTTGTATGCCAAAAATGGGGACATATTTTTATCAAACGACATGTTATATAAATCAAAGGGGAAACTTACTGACTGACATATAAACACACAGCTGAAACTACTGGGATTAGGAGCGCGAAATTATGTAATTAAGATTTCTTTATATAAAGATTTTTTTAAATTCACCCCCTATGGGAAGAAACGGGGTTCAAAGTTCGCATGGAAAAACAGTTTTACGCGGGCGAAGCTATTGGCAGAAACTAGTCTAAAATAAAATGAATGCATATGTATATTATATCAAGGCCGGATCCAGGATTCTTTTCTGGGAAGAGCACAAGGGGCAGACGGGTAACAAAATCAAAATAACTGTTAAAAATAAACTTGAAATATCATATTTTCACATAAACAGAGAATACACCGTTAAATTTTAATCGTTTTAATCCCGTGGAGGGTCGATCCGGTACATGAAACACTATCGATTTGTAAAGATAAAATTAAAAAATAAGATAAGTACCTTTTTTCAAAACTCGTATTTATTTACGCATGTATGAAATTAATTTCTTTAAGAAAACGAACGAGCGAGTTCAATGACCTAATAATGAAAAGGCTACTTTATTTTTTAATTTTATCTTTACAAATCGATAGTGTTTCATGTATCGGATCGACCCTCCACGGGATTAAAACGATTAATTGAGACTTCAAATATTAATTTGTACAAGTCTTTATTCATATTTATTTTAATAACTCCGATAATTTGATTTGTTTCTAAGTATAAAACCGTCTGTTAAATCCGCCCTTAGTATACAGCACAACTAACAGCCAGCCCTTATACGAAAACCTTATACGAATTAAATCTAGTACAAAAATAAGTTGACGTTGAAAGTTGTGCATCTACGTATATTACATGAAATTGCCATAATTATCCTTCCTTGTAAGTGGTAGGGCCTCTGCCCTACCACGAACTATTAACGCGATCAACGAGCAGAACAGAGATTCTGCTTAGTAGGTTCACTAAACTCCATGTGTTATGAGACCGGTGAGAAAACTGTGCAAGGTTAGATCACAAAATAGATAGGTACAGATGACAATCTCATGTATGTGCTTCACTTTTTATACCTACGCTCGGTGGACGCACACTAATGAGTGTTTGAGCCGGAACTGTTTGACGAACGGACCGAGGCGCTCCGAGATATCGTGTCCGTGAGCGGTGTCTATGTGTGCGTTGCTCGAGCGCGCTTTGTATCTAGATTGACTTCTGTAGCTATCTATTTTGTGGTTAGATGGTGTGCTGTTTCTTTTATTACTTTTTAATTAATAATAATATTAGTTAATAATTAAAAAGTAATAATAATATAGTTAGCCTTACCTACGGACTTTTTGTCTGATATAAATGTATTTATTTATTTATTACAACTGTTATAGATGAAATAAATGTATTTTTTAGGGTTCCGTGGCTCAAAAGGAAAAAACGGAACCTTTGTAAGATCACTTTGTTATCCGTCTGTCTGTCAAGACCCTTTATCTCACATATGCGTGGATGTATCGAGTAGAAATCAAAACCATATATTAAACTCAGGTCAGCGGTCCCTTTTCTCAGTTAACAAAAAAAAAAGATACGGCCGTTTAAGTCGCAAAAAACGTATATTTCGACACTCTCAAGGGAAACCAAATTCATAGGTTCTACCCGTTGACCTAGAATCGTGAAATTTTGCATGAAGCAAGGTCTCATAGCACAAGTATAGGAAAAAACTCTGAAAACTGTAAATTAGTAGTTACGTCACAAAAAAAGAATTTTGCAATTCGGACTAATCTTCGTAACTCAATTCGGGAATTGACTTACGAAGATTAAAAAAAAAATATTTTTTTTTTGCTGTCTTTGAAAGCCATTACCCACCCTAGCCAGTGTATCTCCATGCACCAAATCAGAGGTGGTCATCAACAGGGCAGCGGTCTGCAGCAGCTTCAGCTCCAGTACTCCTCCCTGCCCCAAGTTATACAGACAGTCCACCACGTGCCTGGCGCCTTTAGCATCTATGCCCTGCTGGGCTATCAGACGCTGGATTGTCCCGAGGCAGAACTGGAAATGAAATTTGTTTGTTAATATTTTGTTAAATATTTATTTATAATTTAAATTTTTACTTGATACTAGCTGACCCGGCAAACTTCGTACCGCCTAATAATTACCTTTTATCTAAGCTGTCAACTCTACCTACTCTACCCTACCCTACTCTACCATACCCTACTAAATCCTACCCTACCCTACCAAATTGTGAATCTAAACCATTCCCAGATCCCCATGAACACACACAAAAAATTTCATCAAAATCGGTCCAGTCGTTTGAGAGAAGTTCAGTGACATACACACTCACAGAAGAATTATATATATAAAGATAATACAATACACTTCTTCTTCCTGCCCTTGTCCCATCTTATTTGGGGTCGCCGCAATACGTTTTTTTTTTCTTCCATTCTACCCTGTCACTCGTCACACTATCACTAACTTCCTTTTCTTTCATATCATTCTTCACGCAATCCATCCATCTTTTCTTTGGCCTCCCTCTCCCTCTCCACCCGTCCACATGTATACTCATAACTCTTTTGGTAACATGCACTTCATCCCTCCTCTTTACATGACCATACCAAGACAATCACTGACGCCACTTTCAAACTTCCTCTAATACACATCCATCTCAACATTCTCATCTCCGCTACATGCAATCTTTTTTCATCCGTCTTTTTATAATCTGTCTTCGGCCATTGCGGGCCAGTCCCTCCGGTATTCATCAAGCTCATCTCTCCACCTTCGCCTTGGTCTGCCGCGATGTCGCCTTGCGTTTAATGGGACCCAATAAGTGGCTCTTTTAGCCCACAGCTCATCCGACGATTAATTAATTAATGTGTGTGGAAAAGGGAGAGGGAGGCCTTCGCCCAGCAGTGGGACATAAATGGGCTAAGTAACTAACTAACTTTTTATAATATAAAACAATACACTAAAATTTAAATCTAACAACAGGGAACATGCATGCATTTTTTTTTTTTATATTTCAGGGTAGAACTACACTGCTCACACGTGTCTACATCCGCCGATCTGGGCGCGTCGGCCTCCTTACATTTTATGTTTATCCTCTGTCTAAGATAAAAGCCAGCCCTTGGGTCGCGTGAAGTGTCAACAAGGTGTTTAGATAGGTCAACTTATTATCATCATCAGCATCATTTCTGCCGAAAGACGTCAACGTTGGACATATGCCTCCCCTAAGTGTCGCCACAATGAACGGTCCTGTGCGTCTCGCATCCATCCTTCCAATTATGTGTCTTTCGGTTCACGGTACAACTTATTAACTTCGTTTTAAGTCAAATAAGGAAAGATCCACTCAAATCTGTGTGGTTCTTTCTTCAAAAGACCAGCTCAGACTAGCGCCCTTAGACTTCGACAGCCCATAAGCAGAGCATGTGGTGGATGGGTGCCTTTAAATGGTTTGTTGTCAACTGTTGAATGGTAAACTCATCACTCTTTATGAATGGGAAAAATCCTGCTTTTTACATGGTAAAAATTATGCTCGTGCCGCCATTTTCTGCTATTGCTATTGGTCTAGCGCGATGCAGTAGAATGCGCGAAAGACGCCATTTTTGAACACAGATGGCACAGATTTTTAAATGTTTACTTTTCCCGCTCAAAGAAAAATATAAGTTTTTTGTCTATTTGTAACAAAACTCAGTATTTTTTCTACTGAGCCTTTATCGATTTAACTTCCTTTTTTTTTGTAGTATGGTAGCGACCCCCTTGGGATGACGGCCCTTATGCAACTGCCTATGCAGCCTATGCTTAAATCTGGCACTGGCTCAGACACTAATCTGCATGGTTCACTCTTGATTTGAGGTTTCTTTCGCCACACGATAGTGGTCAAACGCGAGCCTATTAATAGTAAAAAAATAAAACCTTCCCATTTCGACCTGGTAAAGGTCGACCTTGGTGGCATCATTTATCCTAAGGCACTTGCATATAACTACATAATGACTTACTTGCAGAAAAGATACACAAACACATACCTACAAACGTTTTCACAACCAATACTAACAATTACCACCTTTAAAACCTTCACCTAAATATATTTATCAAGCCTCAGATTACAAAAGATGTAATAAAATTTAAGTGAAACATACTAGTATTTACCTTTACAATTTACTTTTACTACTAATCTTTATTGATCTGTTAGAGTGTAGAGACCTAGTGACCTAAAATACAGGCAGCTAAAAGTCTGGCTTACGCGCCTGTCTCCCACAATTTATAGATTATCGTAAAAACTATAATTGTATGCATGTCTGTAATGTTTATTATGGTGAGAAATAAATATTAATTACTTTAACTGCTATCTCTGCTTAGCAGTGAATTGTATTTTTTTATTTAGCCCACACTTTCACATTGCTGGGTAATAGCCTCCTCTATCTTCTATATATATATTTTTTCATGAGCCAACTCGAACCAGCCGAGTAGACATCTAGGTTTTCTTCCCAGATCAATCTCAGTGCTGTCGTCCATCCTCAGGCACTCTGCACCTTGTGGAGACTTTTGCCTACAGGTCAATATATTTATGGGGCTGATGTGACCTTTTTTTTATGGTGGGAAAAATCATCCAATGACATCCCCCGCTCTTGGGCGGAGCGGGAGATAGTGTCAGACTCTTACTGACTAAAAGACCGACCCCGTTCCTTCTAGCCTTCATACTTTTGGATAACCCTGGCCCCAGTAGGTTTCGACCCGGCTGGATCCCTGCTGTTGCTGATAACTCCTTGAGGCGCGCGGAAATAGTGCGCGCCGTCAACTACTTGGGCTTGGTCCGGACAGTTACCGGACGGCCCGACAGCGAGCTACTCATTGTGACCTGCCCAACCCCATTTTAGCCTGGCAGCATTTTTCCTATATCTATGGTTCCCATTTTTAAGAACAGCGTGGTGTGTGAATTGTATTAATTGTGTGGGAAGTGAATGAAAAAATTGTATTCATGGTCTTTAACTTACCTTTATAATCTTCAGATCCTTAGATTCACAGCCTTGAACGAGGGGATATAGTATCTGGTTCACAACTCCGTATAGAGAAGCCTGAGGGTTGTTGGAGGCCAGAGACAGTTTCTCTATAGCTTCATCACATGCCTGAAAACATACATGGGTAATTATAAAGTGTTTTATTGTTTTTCAAGAATAACTTAGGGTCTAAACGGACGGACTGCATTTCAACTGCAATCCAACTGCAAATTGCAGTTTAAGTGCAGTTTGAATGCAGTTGACACAACTGCAATAGAACTGCAAACACGACTGCAATAGAACTGCAAACCAATTGTGCGGTCCAATTGCAGTTGTGTTAACTGCACACCAAATGCATCCCAACTGCGAGAAGCTCTGCTCTTTGCAGTTCTCCGTATGATGCAGTTCAGATGTAGTCAGTGTGCAGTTAACACAACTACAATCGGACTGCACGTTTGGTTTGCAGTTGAAATGCGGTTTAGACCCATAGTGGTCCTTTAATTAATTAATTTAACCCCAAGTGAATCCCGCCGGTGTTCCCTCTCATTGTCTTTATATTTTGTCTTTAATTATGGCATTCAAAAGGTCAAATTTATTACTGTTTCAAGGTACGATTCCGAACCACGCTGCACGCAGCAGTGCTGCCGCAGCAGTGCTGCCGCGACACTACTGGTCCCCGTACAATTTCTATTGGCTTATATGAGATTACATTCCGAGCTAGGCAGCAATGTCGCGGCAGCAATGTAGCGGCAGCACTGCTGCGCGTCAGTGTCGCCCTACCGCCGCGACAGACCAGTAGTGACGCGTATGCCGCCGCAGCAAGTGTACCTACTTGAATGTTGACACGTAAATTGACAACAAAAGGATGAATTTCTCTGACTCAGAAGAGGAACAGTTAATTAACTATGTGACTTTATATCCAGCCCTTTACGATAGATATAAAACGAGTCTGTTGCTTTTCTTTTACTATTGACATAAAGCAACAACAAATCATCGTCATCTTCTTCCTCTTCCAACAGTATAAATAAAAGTTGGTCATCAATCGACATCTTGTCCACTCAAAGTAAACTTCAACAACAACGCATCACCACGAACAGAGCGACACTGCCGCGTTGCTCGGAATCAGCGCGGCAGGCAGCACTGCTGGGCAGCACCTTAGTGGTAGCACTGCTGCGGCAGCACTGCTGCGTGCAGCGTGGTTCGGAATCATACCTTTATGTTTTAGCAATAACTATTTATAATAAAAAATAATAAAATAAAACAGATTTTTTATGAAGTTAGACTTTATGCTAGATAATAAAAGTAGCAATAAACTGTGTTCCAATGACATTTGTCCTTGTTCAATGACTTTTTATGATTTTCTTTTGTCAATTTCTTCTAATAGAAATAATTGTTCATAATATGTCAGAGGGGCACTTTCATTATTTGTTTTAAGTTTTTTTTTTCTGCGTGACAAGAAATAGAATAGCTATATAGAATAGCTTTTTTTTTTTCTTAATTAGTCTCAGTTTCCTACAAGGCGGACCGATGACCTGGTAAAGGTTGCGAGAATCCGATGGATGAAGTACAGGACCATTCATTGTGGCGACATTTGGGGAGACCTATGTCCAACAGTGCACGTCTATCGGCTGAAATGATGATAATGGTAAAGTTTCAGATGCAAAGACAGAAGATGCCTTACTTCTAGTCTCTGACAGTTAATATGTAGTAAGGTACACAAACATTCAATTTAATTCATTAAACCCCAAGTGAACGCCGGCGTTTGTGCTGTCATTGTCTTTCTATCGTGTCTCTAATTTACATGATTGAAAGGTTAAGTAAGTATTAGCAGGCTAGTTGCTAACTGCACAGCATTCATAAAAAACTTTAGGATTGCATCAGTCTAATTTCTTTCACAATATTTATGAAAGTGTTTCATCAAACAGTTAACCATATAGGAACTAAAAATATTATCCTCATTATTAGGAAATTATTAGTCAGTCCACAAACACACCTACAAAAAAAAACAAGTACTTTTTATGAAGAATGACATGAACGAAAAGAGAGTAAATATTAGTGCGGTGGTTGGTAGGGCAGGATGGATGAAAAAAAACCCCGAGTAACACCCATATTACTTGGGGATTTTCTTGGGGAGTACTATACAAGAAAAGAATTATTAATTCATTAAACCCCAAGCGAACGCCGGCGTTCGCGCACCTATTGTCTTTCAATTGTGTCTGTAATTATCACAATTGAAAAGTTAATACATTGTAATTTTAATATGACTAAGCATTTCACCTCTTTTTTATACCGCATACGTCGAAGGACTGGAACAATTTGCCTGCTGGTCCTGGTCTTCCCGTCCGATTATAATTTGGGTGTCTCAAGGCTAGAGTGAATAGGCTCTTAATAAACTAGCGCGCCTCACCTTCAGAGATTGCATCACTGCATACTATCAGGTGGGATCGCAGTTACGCACCAGTTTATATCAATTAAAAAAAATCTAATTCATGATAATGTTTTACTTCAATATTTTGTGGTGACATAATATATAATGACTAAAATCATAAACAATAGGCTTTTGTTTTAAACCACTGTTTTTAAAATAACTCCACCCATAAATAAGGTCATAAAAATGCTCTAATAGATTGAAATGGTATTTATCAGGTTTTAATCAGAATCGGTGAAATTATAGATAGTGAGTACAAGTGCCGGCTTTTATACACCGGTAAGATTAAAAAAATAATTTGAAAACAATTATAATGAATTACATGAGTAAAAAATTGGATATTTTTTCAATGTATTTACGTACTAATATTGGACTGGTATTGGTTCAAATGATTGTTGCGTGCATGCTATTAAGTCCCAATTAGGTATTGCAATTATAAATAACAGTAAAATGATAAAAACCTCTCTTATCTGAGGATATTTCTTCTTGGTCTCCAAACTCAATGTCTTGAAATCATTTTGAAGGACGTCCATGAACTTCTTCGTGCAGTCATCGCCGGTTACAGCGCTTACGAACGCCATTATTTAATTTATTGCTGCTAATTCACTTATTCACATTATTCACGTAAAAAATATAGAAATTGAATTTATGCCATGTATACAATCGACATCACAATTTTCAGTTCGGAAACCTAATGAAGTTGAACCATGTTCAAATTGGAAAAGTATTTTACAAATGTTTCAAAGTAAAATTAAGTCTCTAAAAAAATACCGTTATAATTAATTACGGATAGCATGAAAAAAAGGTTAAATGCGCAATTTTTTTATTGAATCATTAATTACTATAACAAGAATTAAAAAGGAAATGAGTTTTCCTGAATTTCTAAACGAAATATTTACCTCCATTCCTTCACATTCCTTTCCTTTGCAGACGCAGTGGCACTATGGTTTTATACCCAAAGAAAATATAATCACTATGTTTATGTCTGCTTTGCACTTATATTCTAACTATAGAGACTTTTATCAACGATTATTTATCGAAAAATATAAATGCTAAAAGGAATTTGGGACTAAAAATATAATCATGTTCAGTTTTTATAAGGGTTAGTCATATTTTTTTGCATGTAACGGAATTTATTTGTCGATCAGTGTGACCAAAAGAAATAATAAATTACCACTTTCAGTAATTTTCCTGATTTTCCCCACTGTGAATAACCGCACTTGAAGTTAATTAGATTATCTTAGACATAGTGAGTTCGTGAAATAAAACAAAGCTTTAATTAGGTTTAACTCATGGAATGAATTATTGTCATTAACTGGAAATGTGGATTTGATTCTGTTACCTTGTTTTTTGTTAAGTTTACATAATACAGAGGAATTAGGCTTGTTCGATTGTTCACGTATACAATACATAACAGAACATTAGGAATGCCGCATAAACAGTAATATCGACATGAAAACAGCTTCTTGAAGTGAAAGTGAAAGAAGAAATGCAAGTGATCGATGATGACCCACTTTTGACGGTAATTTTTTTTTCTAGTATAGCAACATCGATTACTGATTGTGCAGAAGAAAAAACAATGGTGTGATTCCAGATTTTTATTTGTAAGTATTTATAGAATCCAATATCAATTTAGCTAAAGTAACGTTTCAGTGTCGTTAAAAACGTCCACCCGCCCGAAGATGCCGATAGCGAGGTACAAAACGCATAAAATCGACTAGAAATTGGTTTTGTGAGCTTGACGTGCTGTCATTTCAGTTTTTTATTCTATTTATTCAGCTTGATTCAGCTATGCGCCATTTACTGCATTAGAACGGCCGCTGTCTGCGGATTTCAGTGCTACTGGTAATAAAACTCATCGCGACACAGGTGTGGAATGTATGTATAATAGTGTGTGGAATGTGTAGTCGCCGTGTGTGCTGGTCGTGTTCTGTCGTGTATAGTTTTTCATACCGGCACCAAGTTTTCGTTATTCCAGTGTCGTTTGCATAGTTTTTTTGTCATCAAGTGCGTCATGAAGTTGAGTGGTGGGTTTAAGCCGGGAGTGTACACCCACCATTGCCGGTAGTCCGTGTTTTTGGAATGTCGTATAGATCATTTGATCGTGCAATCGTTGTGCTGTAAACAATGCAGCATGTTCGTGCCTAGTTTAGTAAATAACATAATCAGTGCTACCTGTAATATTTGCACGCTAATTTTGTCTCATAAGTGAAAGTCTTGGTAGTCAAATAGCTGATTGAATCTAATAAGAAATCTGTTAAAGTATGTATGTAGATATTGTAAAGTATATGTGTTGTGATATTGGTATGTTTGATTGACATTGATACTATGAAATGTTTGTGGCTTCCTTATTGTGTGTTTGTTCATCTAATCATTGTTCTAGAGCATGTAATTTGTTATCCGTTTATATCATGACCTGTTAATCTTGGTCCGTCTTGCTCTCTTCGTGATAACGAGATTACCATTCGTTGTAGAATTGGTGTTACGATTTGTATGTCAAAGTTCGTTATGGGTTAATTCTTGTGATAAAATAGATAATTCCTTTATTCTCAATGAATGAGTGTTGATTTGATAGATAGAGTTTTAGTGTTTCACATTATGATGTAAGTCTGTTGCCATAATTCGCCTCATCTGAGCTCTGACACTGGAAAGTCAGAAAGTCTAAGTTGAAATTGAATACAATTAGTAACATTCTATTTTAGATATCATGACTTGAATAGAATTAGTAAAATTCTATTTTAGACATGACTAAAAGATCATTTATAGATCCCCAAAACTAAAACAACATTTAATTTTGAATAATTCTATGTTTGTGGTTTTAATATCCCATAAATCTGATATAGCAATGGCCATTTAAATTATAGTCTGTCTAAAAAGTCAAACAACTAGGGTTATCTAATCAAACAATCAAATTTTTGAAATCTGCTGTAGTCAACACTGGTTGAACAATCAAGGTTGCAAGGAGAAGATCATTGTTTACTAATAGAATCATATATCAATACAAATCTTTTAATTCATTTAAAATTGCCAAGTCGTTTAACTTTTTAGACAGGCTATACACTTATATTTTCAGCCTAGCTCTTGCCTTTACTACTGTAGGGTAAGCAGAATAAAAGGGCTTAATTGACACCCTGTTCTGGACTGTATCTACACTTACAGATGGGAACCTTGTGATTTGCTTTTCTGCCAATCCTCATATTACTATCATTTCACAAGTTGTTGGCAGTTTGCATCATTTGAATATCATTAATCATCAATAATCCACTTAATTCTTACATTTCCTACTAGATGGCGTTAGCAGCCCTATTATCAACTTATTAGTCATACATTATAGGTGATCTGATATAAAATATACTCTAAGCTAGATCATCTTACATGAAGCTAAACCAATGAACTAGAATACATTACTATTAATCATAGTTCCTATGTATTATGAAAATTTGATCCTAGGCAGTTCTTTTGCAGGATATCTTGATTCTAGTTCTTTGAAAACTGATGGCAAAGGGATTAGTAGCTTGAACTTATGGCAAAGAACTCGCTTACCCTAATTCTGAATGGTCAAGTTAATGAACTTATTTTTAGTTCGGTATCATAAGAAAACATTTTAATTATTTTCTGTTGATCAATATTATCTAATCTTAAATTCTTAGACATTTCTAGAAATCATCTTTTAATGCATTCCCTGAAAACTCAATAATTCCTCCAATACATCTAAATTCTATATAAGGTATAAAAGTATTAATTCATTAAACCCCAAGCGAACCTATTGTCTTTCTATTGTGTCTGTAATTTCCACGATTGAAAGGTTAATGAAATGTTTAGTAAACTAACAATATATATTATAATTTTAATGTAAATCCATCTAGAAATCTGTAAGTAATCTTAAGACACAAAGAATGATTTTGAAATTCACAATCTAAGACATTCCTTAGATAAGACATACAATAGAAAACTAATCAGTAAATAAAGTAGTTGTCAATGACTTGATTATAATACTGGTCTTACACATCTGTGAAAGTCTCCATATCATTTTTTTAGAGTGATTTATTAATTCTATTACATATTTAAAGGTAAAATCTAGAAGTCTGTGTTGGGCTGTGAAAAAGACTGTTGAAACAAAGATAAAAGTACACACAAAAATGTTGAGACCAATGTGTGGAGTAACGAGAATGAATAAAGTGAGAAAAAGTATACTAGAGGGTGTTATTTTTTTTTTTGAAGTGTCTCCAGTGACTGAAAAGTTGTAAGGGTGTCTTTTTACAATCATTTGAAGAGGAGGGATCTAGCATGTTACTAAAAAATGATAGCAGTATACGTCTGAATGAATGGAACTTTAGAAGGAGGCCAAAGAATAATGGGGAAAATTTGAGAATTGCTATGAAAAACTGGGCGTCAATGGTTGCGTTATAGTGGACAGAATAGAAGGTGCTGACCCCGTGTAACATAGGACTAGGCCAGTAGGATAAGGGTATTTAAGTAGATTATTCTGGTCTCTTCTGCTATGGAGTAAGAGGTCAACAGGAAAACAGGGGTTTACCACCTAGTAAGGTGGTAAACCCCTGTTTTCTGACAGCATCTACCTTGTTCTTATGTAATTTTCAAACATTACTTTTGGGTATACCTAAATGATGGTTCGATTTGAATGGTTACTGCAAAAACATTTAAATTTATCAGCTGTCGCGTGCTCCTGCTTACCAGCAGGTGATATGGTGGTCAAATGGAAGTTTAAAAACAAAAAAAAATCCAGTTAGCCCATCTAATAATTTTTCTTAATTTTTTTTTATTGTACACAAAATACTACTGATTTGACAATTAATATACAAATGCGAGATTAACCCAACAATGAGTTTTGTCCCAGCAAACATTTGAGTGACAGAGAGAGACCACATTCGAGAGTATTCACAGTGGCGTAACTATAGGGTGGCAAGACTGGCAAAATGCCACGGGCCCCCGGCCCGGTGGAGCCCTGCGGCCCCGGTCCAAGAGAAGTTGAGTTCAGAAGAAGTAATTTATATACAAATTCAAGTAAATTCTTAAGATTTATTAAACCCCACGCGAACGCCGGCGTTCGTGCACCTATTGTCTTTCTATTGTGTCTGTGATTTTCACGATTGAAAGGTTAATGAATCGCATAAGAAAAGGATTAATTTCCTGTAGAATTTTGCCTGCTTATAGATACGCCACTAGGAAGCCCACCTTAAGTGGCGAAATATAAAAATCGATTTATTTACGATTAGAGACCTGCCGATTTAATAATAAGAAAGAATATTTTACGTTTGTACTTCAGTGATTTATCCAGCTTTGTAATTTATTACAAAGTTGACGCTTGTCCTGGGGCCCCACTTAATGATTTAGCCACGGGCCTCGGATGGTATAGTTACGCCACTGAGTATTCATCTCCATCTTGTCTCATTTGTCATCCAAATATTTTACCAGAGTGTGTCAAAACCAATCAAGTAACACCATTCCTTGCTAATTAGTAATTACGCACGCATTTTTACGAGTAAACAAAACAGTATGTACTCGAATGTTATGTTGATTATCTTTTACTACACAGATTTACTGATAACATGTGTGAAGAACTGATAAAGGTCGTGTGACGTCATTAATTTGTATGTATGTGTGAAACTGAAAGTAACACGTCACGTGTGTGTCGTTTGTAGGGTAGATGGAAAATTTTTGAGTTGACTTTCATTAGCTGGATGGTTCAAGACGGAGTCGTTAATTAATGACTCTGTTATTTATTTGCTTTTAAGATATTTTGGTTACTTATCATGTGATTGTCTATCTATATAATTAGGTACAGTACAGTTCACGAATGATGGCGGCCGTGAAGTTAGCCTTTGCGAACGTTCGCGCATACTACACTCTTCTCGCACACGCACGTCGCCATTTGGTTCCTAAAACACATTTCTGCGCAAACTTCACGGCCGCCATCATTCGTGAATTGTACTGTACAAAAGGAGAAACAGGCTAATCTTAGTAATTTATCAATGCACAGAAACTATCAGGACTAGGAATGTGAAATTTTGCAGTAGGCTTCTTTTTATGACGTAGGCAAGCACTAAGAAGGGAAATTCATCCTTTATTCATCATTTGTATGCTTTCTGTGGTAGCACAAATAGTTAGGGTACCTAAGTTCATAATAAATCGTTTTTTAAAACTACCCTCAATGGAACAGTTTAGAGGTTTTTAGATAGTATGAAGGATTCTTATTTCTTCGTATAATATAAACTTTATTAATCAAATCGTTACTTAGCCAAATCATGGCTATTTTCCACAAAACTGCCCTCAAAATACGGTTTCGTTCATGTTTAATGAAAACATTCTCGCGAACGATGTCGCGAGCAAAGTACTAGTACAGAGTGGAATAAGATCTTCAACAGTTCAGTTAATTATTTTGTTGTCTATGGAATTTTTTCATTTGATCAAACTTTTTTCATTTCATGAATCTGTCTTACCAGCTGGTATGTTATGTAAGTATCCTAACATATTCTTCTCTTGTTTCAGATAACATCTAAACAATCCGGCAAGAAAACTTTCCAAAATCTTCCTGAAGACTGTTATTTTTTTTTAATTAGATATTTAATTATTTTTCACTTAGTATAATAAAGACAGTTCGGAGCGGTGACTAGCGGAAGATGCCAACCAAGCGAGAGAGAAACAAAAGACGGAATTAGCTATTTATTTATATTAATTAACTAGTGTAATCCATTGTAACTGTTATTATTTTCAAGTTATTACTATATACTCTCATAAACGCAAGTAACGATATGAATTTACATTAAACGCTATCTCTGAAGCTTAAATCACTATTTATTCAATTATTTAATCAATTCAATTATTTAATTAATCACAAGAAGTATGATAACTGTAATAATAAGGGATTGATAAGGTCGCTTTGAGCACCATAATGGACAATATGGCGTCAAATGTGAGCTTAAGAAGCAATAAGCAGAGGAAAGATAACCTGATAACGCGGAAGCAGGACAAGTCTCCTGAGAAGACGATCAGGGGGACGAGGGGGGCGTACAGAGGCATCCCGTCTACTTCGAAAAGACCGACCGAAGAGGATGAGACGGGCTCGACGGAAAGACTGGATAGACCAAAGAAATTCATATCACAGAATAAGAGCAACTATGGGCTTGGGAAGAGGCCTGATTTCTCTCTCAAGAATAGGAACGTGCATTTAGCTTCGTCTCGCTATGGACAGGTGAGTGTTTTACATTATCTTTAATAGTATTAACACACGCTCGTACTTGATACGATCGGACCATTGGTGGTGGATAAAGCGCGGTGACTTCGCACCCACGTAGGACAAAGCCGCCGCATTGCTTTGAATTTGCGTAAATCGTAACAGATCGCTTCGTAACCATAATCGCGTTGAATCACCCACATAGGATGCCGCGTAAGCCTGGGGCCTTACCGAGAGTGAAAAAGAAAGATGGAGCACCCTTTAACAGTTCAGTTTTGGTCGTCAAATGGAACGCGTTAAGAGCTCGTGGTAGGTGGTGACCTTGCCGCTACTATAAATAGACTTAGGTACAATAAAAAGTAGTATCGTCACCATGAAAGACTAGATCGGCACAATTTGTTAAAGAAACTAGGAAAACCTGCTCATCCTCTTGATCAAACTGGATCATTATAACTTAACTTTTCTCCCAGACATCCTTTTTTTTTCAAAACAAAGTTCCCGAACGTATCTGTCACTCTGGTCGCGATATACTTACTCAAAAACTACTGATTGGATTTCATGCGGCTTTCGTTAATGTACTGAATGATTTATGAGAAAGGTTTAGGTGTGTATTTTTACTTGCATATTATAGTAGAGAAAAGTTGGGAATTTTAGAGATTTTTATTTAAAATAATTAAATAAATACTCGCGGTCTCGACAGTCGTTGCCCTGCCAGAAAACTGGCTTAAAGTCAGAAAAAAAATGAGAACCCGATTGAAGCGCCACCTACCGGTTTCAATTGTATTTTTAAACCATCTAAGAACGCACTCAAATCGCACGCATCCAAATCGGTCAAACTATTTAGGAGGAGATGAGTGACAAACACACATACAGTAAAATTTGTCTAAAAAAGATATTTAGATACTTTTTTTCTCTTGTACTATTTTGGCATTTATCTTAGTGAATTACCTTTTTTATTTCAGCGTCAAACCAAACACAATCGTAAGTCTAGAAATAACAAATTGGTCTGTCACCTCCAATTTGTGAGAGTCAATTGAAGAAAATCTGTTCCGCTTAGTAATAGGTTAACTACCTGCTCCTTGGGTACTATTTGTGGACTAGATTTAACACATAGGGTAGCTGCTGTGTAAGAGTATAAGCTCTTAGGGACTGTATGTAGTTTAATGAATTAATTGAAACGATTTTTTTACTATTTGTTAAGGCCAATTTTTTTTTTCCATATAAGTCTAGAATAAATCGGCCTCGTCTCATAAACTGACGGAAAAAAATTGACGTGTAAAAGTGTTTTTTAAACCTATTTACAAAATACATCTCATTTATCATTTACTGCTGGGCAAAGGCCAAGTCCTTCCAGACATTCTTCTCTCGCGCCGTCTCGAACCAGTTCTCGTGAAACGCGTCCAGATCATCTTGCCACCTCTTTCTAAGGCGACCTCGATGGCGCCTTCCCTTTGCAGGAATCCATCATACCCATTAATATTCTTAAAAAATCAACAAATACTCCTCCCGCTCTGGTTGATGCCAGAAAATGTCAGATCTTGCTGCACTTGTCCCGTTTTATTTGGAGTCGGCGCAAAACGTTTTTTTCCTTCCATTATGTCTTGTCACTCGTCACACTATCACTATACCCATCCGTTTTACTGACTGACATGTGACAAGTGTATAGGTATAATAGCTTATAGGATACATTTTTCCCTCTATCCATATTTTTTTTTTCCCTACTAGGACACGGTTTATCCGTGTCACACGGGTCGACCTGAACTGTCCGACACGGGCCGTGTGCCAAATTGAAGAAGTATGTAAGTGTGATAAAAGCAACACTTCCAAACCCGGCCTTTCAGCGTCGAGCTAAATTGCACTAAGTGCGAAAATCTCCTCGGCACTTTAAACAGAATTACAGCCACTCATAAAAACAATAAAACTGCAGTGCAGCGGCGGGTTAGCGACCTATCGCATGACAACCTAGTACAATAATAACTTTATCCTTCACTTTTATTTCATAACTCTTATAACGGACAAATTTTTAAACAATTTTTTTTTAATGGCTTAAAAATAATTTCTCTGGGAACTCATTTCCCGTTGAACTTTTATTTTGCAACTTGGCATGACCTAACTGCAGAAGAAGTTAGAATTTTACCCGCAGTTTGTGTTCGCGAGCCTATGGCTTTACTTGTCTTGTCTTCTTGATCAATAGCTTGATTCACGTAAAATCAAACAATCCAAATATCGTTAAAGTTTTATAGTCGTTCGATCGAAGTCCTATCCAAAAGCTGTATTTTTTGTTGTATTATTTGCAGTTACATTAATAAGTATTCTACCAGGATAATGAAATACAGATTTATGTTTTAAATCGATTCTTCGACCACACGACTTTAAAATCGATTTCGTTCAAACTCGATTGATGGATGTGAATACGGAAATGGTCTAAACGACTAAATCGCTACGATATCGTTACGGTTTTGATTACGTGAATCGGGCTACGGGGGCTTTACCATGACGTGTTAAAATTCCAAGACTGTGAGCCAGAAAAAGATATACAGCTGTGCACTCTGTCTAATTTCTTTAACAGTTTTCTTTTTTTTTCGGTCGGTAATAATCAATCAAATGACATCCCTCGCCCTTGAGCGGAGCGGGAGATAGTGTCAGACTCTTACCGACTAAAAAACCCACTCCTTTCCTTCATTGCCTTTCGTACCGGGGCCTAAAACCTACCTTTTTGGAATTAGACTCTGGCCCCAGTATGCTTCGACCCTGCTGATCTCTGAGTTCAGTTTTGCTCGTGATAGGGCCTCAGTATTTTTTCCAGAGCCAAGAAGACTGAAGGTAGAATTACACTGTTCACACGAGTGCCACACACGTCGGTCTGAGACGCGTCGGTCTCCATACATTTTATACGGATACTAGACTTGTAGAACTACACTTGATCCACGCCACGCGACGTCGCTCTACGTACAAATCAGTTGTGTTACACGCGTGCTTCGGTCTAATGTCTAATGTAGTCGGTAAAATGATAAACTTGATTAGACAATTTCTATGGCGAGGCCGATTTTTTTTTTCGTTTCCTGAAAAAAATTTTGTGTAAGGTTGTTCAGTTTCGTCTACTGAGCAAGCCCTTATGGAGGGCTGTCCCTTACACCTTGTATACTCGATTTAAAAACAGGTACCACAGCTGAGCAAAATCCGCCCTCTGCTTTTCTCACACATCTTGTATAACAGTTCAGTTTAGGACGTCAAATGGATCGCATTAAGAGCTCGAGGTTGGGTCTTGGCATATCTTCGAGGGCCATTAAGACTTATTGAAGGCAATTTCCCTGAAGATTCCACATCCTTCTGGAGTGAATTGTCCCCTTCTAGACACTAGATACCACTCTAAAGATAGGTTCTACCGTCAGTACTAATTGAGCTAGCCAGTGACCTTCACTAGGTCATTGAACGTCTAGTTATAACCTTCACAAGGGCATACAAGACTTTGAAATTGATCCGGTACTTTGAGGTGACTATTCGGGTTATTTATTACGTAAGGTAAATCTTTCAGGGTAGTCTGCAAAACTCAAATTTTGGTACTTTTCTTGTAATTTGCAGTGCAGTATCAAATAGTAAGGTAAAGAAAAATGTATGTGCGGTAATGGTAATTACTCTTTAAAACTGTGCCGAACTTAACCTCTGTTAGGAGGTTGGTGACGGTAGCGGGTTGTACCCTGCAGTTACCGAGTCCTCGGGACAGTTCAACCCAATTTTTGACGTACGCTACCTTACTGGTTCGCTGGACACGTATACATGACATACATGTATGTACCTATTTACACAATTTTACCCTTTAAAGCAGTGAGCATAGCTCTCTAACTTACTAGAAGAACTAAAATGTGCAATTTTAATAAAAAAAAAAAAAAACTTGACGTTTTACCTTGTCTCTAAGATCGAGAGTTATGATGATAGTTCTACTAACAAGTATAGTTTTGTAAATAAATACATATCGATACCGCAAATATAATTTTTGTTATCATGCTTTCTTTTTTTTTAATAGTGATAGGCTCGCGTTTGACCACCATCTCACCTGATGGTAAGCGATGATGTGGTCGACGATGGAGCACGCTTGTCTAGAAGTAACCTAGATAGTTCTACTAACAAGTATGGTTTTGTAAATTAATAAACATCGATACCGCAAATATAATTTTTGTTATCATGCTTTCTTTTTTTTTTAATAAGTAGTGATAGGCTCGCGTTTGACCACCATCTCACCTGATGGTAAGCGATGATGTGGTCGACGATGGAGCACGCTTGTCTAGAAGTAACCTATTCACTCTTGAATTAGTCACAGACTCCGGCAGGGAATTCCACTCCTTGCCTGTTCCCAAAACACTTCTATCCAATATTGAGCTGCAAATTGCAATTCAGATTCATTTATTTGCAAATACATGTGTAGGTACGAGTAATACACATAGTATGGTCTCTTTGTGGTATGATGCTCAATAAGTTTGACCATGACTGGTGTACAAATCAAGTCTAAAGACAATAAGATTTTAAATAAAAAATAGTATAAAGAAATCAAAGATTAATAGACCAGGGTAGATGCCTTCAAAAATAATAAAAAGTGAAAAATAATAATAGTAGGATGAAACCCATCACAAAAGGAGGAGAATATTATAAAAATGAAAGGAAAAATAATTTACGGGCGATCTGAGGTCGGGAAGGGGGTGGGGGTGACTTTTTAAGGGGATATTACGGTTTTTCTCGATTTCCGGCAAAACTAAAAGTCCTATGGAAAAAAGTCGAATGGCAAAGTTGTAGGGAATAAAAAGATCTAAAACTTTTGTATTAACACTTTTTTCACATAACCTCAAAATTTATGTGAAAAATTCAAAAAACCATGTTTTTGGTTTTTTATTTTTATCTCTTTCAAAAAACAATATTTTATCACGAAATTTGGTGAAAACTTACCTTTTTATGTCCCAAATACGCTGTAATTTATTTGATTAGAAATATTTATTTTTTCACCTTATTTTGAATAAATATCGAAAAATTACCCTAATTTTCAATCGAAAAATCACCCGTCAAAATATCTTTTTTTTCATAAAGTTTATATGGTGTCTGTTCGTTGAAATGTCTACTTTCCGATGGTGAAAAAAAATATATATGTTACCATAGTAAATCTTCTCAGCAAATGCAAAAAACCGAAAAAAACTCGAATTCGAAATTTTTTATCAATTATTATATTGAATGTAGAGCTATTTATTAAAATTTACACTTTAATTACTCGAAAAACGTAAAATTACATGTTACATAGATAACAAAAAAAATTGCAAATCAAAATATAGTACTATAATTAACAAACAAATAAGTTGATAAAATTAATACTTAATAAGACGTCTACAATATTTGGAGAAAGGAGTCGAATCTTCTTTAAGTTATATGCGTAGATGCCTATTTATAACTATTTTTAGATAACTTATATTTATCTGAGTGAGCTACGAAAAATTTTAGCCCATCAAAAGGTATTTCATAGAGGAGTGGGGAAGGGGCTAGGCGGGTCCGGGTCTTACTACATACATACCTAATATATTATTTCGTAGCAGCTGTAACAACCGTTAGCCTAGCCAGTATTCGAAATACAGTATAGTATACAACATCGTTTAAAAAAATACACGTGCACGTTGAGTTTCTTGAAGATAATTGTGACAAGTTTACAAAAAAACTAAGAAGATTAAAAAAATAATAATCTCCTTTATTGTGCACGAACAAACATAGTTACTCCCATATGATATATAAAATACACATCGTAAATATATTTTTACTAACTAACTTTTGGCCGATTTTCATATAGTAAGACCCGGACCCGCCTAGCCCCTTCCCCACTCCTCTATGAAATACCTTTTGATGGGCTAAAATTTTTCGTAGGTCACTCAGATAAATATAAGTTATCTAAAAATAGTTATAAATAGGCATCTACGCATATCACTTAAAGAAGATTCGACTCCTTTCTCCAAATATTGTAGACGTCTTATTAAGTATTAATTTTATCAACTTATTTGTTTGTTAATTATAGTACTATATTTTGATTTGCAATTTTTTTTGTTATCTATGTAACATGTAATTTTACGTTTTTCGAGTAATTAAAGTGTAAATTTTAATAAATAGCTCTACATTCAATATAATAATTGATAAAAAATTTCGAATTCGAGTTTTTTTCGGTTTTTTGCATTTGCTGAGAAGATTTACTATGGTAACATATATATTTTTTTTCACCATCGGAAAGTAGACATTTCAACGAACAGACACCATATAAACTTTATGAAAAAAAAAGATATTTTGACGGGTGATTTTTCGATTGAAAATTAGGGTAATTTTTCGATATTTATTCAAAATAAGGTGAAAAAATAAATATTTCTAATCAAATAAATTACAGCGTATTTGGGACATAAAAAGGTAAGTTTTCACCAAATTTCGTGATAAAATATTGTTTTTTGAAAGAGATAAAAATAAAAAACCAAAAACATGGTTTTTTGAATTTTTCACATAAATTTTGAGGTTATGTGAAAAAAGTGTTAATACAAAAGTTTTAGATCTTTTTATTACCTACAACTTTGCCATTCGACTTTTTTCCATAGGACTTTTAGTTTTGCCGGAAATCGAGAAAAACCGTAATTTCCCCTTAAAAAGTCATCCCCACCCCCTTCCCGACCTCAGATCGCCCGTAAATTATTTTTCCTTTCATTTTTATAATATTCTCCTCCTTTTGTGATGGGTTTCATCCTACTATTCGTTTTTTTTGTTTTAAAAATTATCGACACTGGTCTATAACGTTAATATTAAATTATAAAATTCTGGTAATTCAACACCGGTTTTCAAAATTAAAACTATTTTCCACCTTCTGTAAACGCCACCTTTCGAATAACGTAATTAGAGACACAATAAAAAGACTGAATGAGAGAACAAACGCTCGTTTGCTTGGGGTTTAATGAATTAATTTTGCGTCTGCCAAAATTCCTGAATCGAAGCTGCCTTGTACATTTCAAAATCGCAGCTCAACCAAGACAATGCATTACCAATTAGACATAAACAAAAGAGCGTAGGTGGACCTTAGCTGGGTCAATTGAGCACCGCAGGGTCACACAGTCAACACGGTTACTTTGATCAGTTTGGATTGAGACAGTAGGATCTAACGACTCCGATTTGTTTGAAAAAATCTGTGTTGGCTTTATACTCGTAAATTGTTCTTTGGACTTGCAAAACAATTGAATGACTAGTGTTTGTGGTTCTGGAGCTTAAGAGACATGGTCACAAATGTATTTCTATCCTTTTGAAGTGTTTCATAGAGGTCTTAAGACAGTGTGTGTTATGTGGTGTTTATCTAGAAGAAAGAATCGTGGGGATTGAGAGAAGACTCCTCTCGTGGGTACAGAAGAAAAAAATAACCCATATTTGTTATGAAAAGTTCTATTTCAAATGTCTCTTATTATTTTTATTTATTGTTGCACATCTACCACAATGTAGTCTTTTAATCCAAAGGCTTACTGTCAGAGAATGCCTAGTTGCTTTAAGTTCGCCTATGTACCACTTCTGTTAAATAATTAAAGTGATTTTGAGACCATTGACATTTTGAAATTTAGTCCTTCCTTTTTGAAAACACCATCATGACGTTAGTGGTTGAAACTTAACCTTTCAATCGTGAGAATTAGAGACACAATAGAAAGATAATGGGTGCGCGAACGAAATGAGAGGACATTGAGACGAAATTAGGCTGTACTGTTGGATTGTTTAAAGTGTAGTGATCAGTGGTGAAAAGTGAAATTTCTACACAAAAGGGAACCCTAATACATATCAAGGGGCCCTGGGCTGCAGCCCTTTCAGCCATTAAGTAGATCTGGCCATGGTAGTAAGGCAGTGGTAATTTTTTTTTTAATAGCCCTGGGCAAAGGCCTCCCCTTTCTTGCCAAACTTCTCTGTCTAGGGCGATATCTGGCCAAGTTTGTCCTTCGAACATGATCATGTACGCAGTGGCACATATTAAATTAAAATAATTTGCCTGTCGATACTTACGTTTACAGCGTATTGACCACTGACCTGTAAGCTCCAGCTAAATCAGGTTGAAAGGAAATTTCAACGTGTCATCAACCTTACTTTTTTCTAAATACGTTTCATTAGGTCAATTTCCAGTCTATCGAATTTGGATACACGTGATTAAGGAAAACTCTTACCGTCTGCCAGTGTTTTTGCTGGCGTGAGGGGTTTTTTTATGGTGGGAAAAAATCATGCTTTGACATCCTCCGCTCTTGGGCGGAGCGGGAGATAGTGTCAGACTCTTATTGACATTGACTAAAAGACCCACCCCGTTCCTTCTAACCTTCATACCGGGGCTCGAGCGCCTTATCGGATAACCCTGGCCCCAGTAGGCTTCGACCCGGCTGGGTCCCTGCTGTTGCTGACAACTCCTTGAGGCGCGCGGGAACAGTGCACGCCGTTGACGACTTGGGCATGGTCCGGACAGTTACCGGACGGCCGGACAGCGAGCTACCCATTGCTCACTGTCCGCAAGTCGCGTGAGGGTTGAAAATTATCCGGAAGGCACTACTCGGAAAAAAAAATGTCATGTGCTGTTCCAAGACATGGTTTATCCGCGTACCAAGTTTCACGTAAATCCATTCGGTCGTCCGAGCGTGAAGGGGTAACAAACAAGCGTCATACATGCATACAGATTTTCGCCTTTATAATATTAATTTGGATTCATTTACCCTCGTTTCGCCTAGTGGCTGTTACCTGTTATAAACGGGCATACCATCGTCAACTTCTGATCATCATCATCATTTCAGCCGAAAGACGTCCACTGTTGGACATAGGCCTCCCCAAGTGTCGCCACAACGAGCGATCCTGTGCGTCTCGCATACTTCTAGTCCCGTAACACTCACCAGGTGATCAGTCCACCTTGTGGGAGGCCTTCCAACGCTCTTCTTCCGGTACGTGGTCCCCACTCCAGAACCTTTCGTCCCCATCGACCATCTGTTCTGCGAGCAATGTGCCCTGCACACTGTCACTTAAGTTTGGCGTTTTTTCGGGCTATGGTGGTAACCTTGGTCCTTCTGCGGACATCTTCATTTCTGATACGATAACGCAAGGAAACCCCGAGAATAGCACATTTTAGCCGTTTTTGTGACTTTCCTTCTGTCAAGGCCCATCGTCTCCTATCCAAAACAAAATTGATTCTCAAACATTTTATAAATCCAATAAAACTTGAATACATCATCGTATTGTCATGTGACAATGTTCGCGACAAACAGAACGGGTGTCGATAGTCAATAGATTTAAAACATCTCAAATTAATAGATCAATAATAGACGTTTTTTTGCTGGGCCATGTGTCCAAAATACCGAGTGATCTCAACGGATTTTTTGGAAAATAATAAGCGTAGTAATGTTCGAAATGCCACATAAGCTTTCAATATTGAGAAGCAAAGTAAGTACATAACGATTTTTATATTATTTAGGCCCCGATTTACAAGTTGTATGTCGCGGCAAAACCATCCATGCGCATTACTTTGTGTAATTTATTGCATCTCACTGCAATCAAAACGGTGGAGGAAAACATCGGGAAGAAACCGGCATGTCCTAGAACCAAAAATTCGAAGACATGTGACTCCACCAACCCGCACTGGGCCCGCGTGGTGCATTACGGCCCGTTCCCTCTCCAAGAGAGGAGGCCTGCATCCCAGCAGTGGGAACGTTAAAAGGCTGATTATGATATGCAAAAATTAACTTGATCCCTAATCACAAATAGAATGTTTCAAATCCGTTCAAAATTGAGTAAGTTACAAATGTTTCGATTCTGATGGAAGGGGAAACTGTCAAATAACAGAGAAGCGATACAAAAACTGAAATGTGACGTCATCGTTATTAGGTTACGGAAAAGGGTTAGCCAGATCCACGTTCCCAACCTTCCTCGTATCAATATACGAAATGTTACCTAATTTCTGCTTTATTTCAAAAAAGATTTCCTTGCAGTTTTATTTGCTGTTTAGTATAAAACATTTTACGAATATAAAAACTTCAATTCTATTTTGGCGTTTGCATATTTACTTTTAGTTTCCAACTCGCAGATGCTATAAAACTTGCATTGTTTATGCTATTCCTAACTCACAATGTCAGTCTCAATTAAGAAGGGGATATTATATCAAGTATTCGGCAGTAATCAGGCCGGATATTCAGTGACATTCTTTCACTATTACGGTTCCAATTTCGAATTCATTTTCAATTCTAGCAATCAAGCCGGATATACACAGTATTTGGCGTGTTTTTGAACGTATCGCGTAGCTCTATACAAACACCATCCCGACTACACGACCTAGTACAAATTGATTTACGTTTGTACAAACATTGACTGTGTCTGTCACCTTGTATGTTACGTTAAACTCTTCCATATTTACATGAGAAGGTGTGTATTGGATACTATTCACATGTTTTTTGGCCAAATACTCAAAAGCACGTTTACTTATTCTGTCTCAGTCGTTTTGTTATTGTTAGACTTTTTTTTTTTTCAAGAGAATTCATTAAATAGATTCGTACATGCCCACTTACGTTAATTAACATAGGATTGTGGAAATATAAACGATAGCAATTGTACATAATGTTGGCGATTGTATAGAATTTTAGTATACAATTAAATTTTGATTAATTTCATTAACACATAGTGGTAAAAAAATGAAATGAAGAAGTGAATAGTAAGTAGTAGGAATTTAATAAATAAATGCAGTATCGTACATCCTAACTCGTTATTTATATGTATTTGATTTTTTATCCATAGTTGTTTAGGTGTAATTAATTAACAATCAATTAAACGTACTGACTTACAGATCTCACTAATATTATGAAAGTTTGTACATCTTATATAAAATTCTCGTGTCACAATGTTCGTTCCCGTACTCCTCCGAAACGGCTTGACCGATTCTCATGAAATTTTGTGAGCATATATATTGAGTAGGTCTGAGAATCAGCCAACATCTATTTTTCATACCCCTTAGTGATAAGGGTTGTCCACCCTTAACATTTTTTCTAGAAATTACTAAAAAATTATTTATATGGCAAAACAACGTTTACCGGGTCAGCTAGTATGTATATATAATTGTTACAAGCTCAAACGGCTGAACAGATTAGGATGATACTATTCCCACTGGTAGACAATGTCCACGAAAAACCCTAGGATAGTTCATCATACAGGTTTAGGTTCACTTAAAATGAGTTTACTTATTGTTATCACAATCTTTTTTTTTTTTTTATTTTTTTTATTTATTTGCATAGGCACACCAACGACTTATTTACAATATAATTTAAATAATTCATTATAAATTTATGAGGTGATCCTGTGTAAATAAGTCACTTACAGGTATGCACAACATTTACAATAGGTCTAAATAATTAAATAGATTAAAAACGATGAATAATAACAATAAACATTAAAGACAGTTACGAAATAAAAGAGATTAAAAAAAAACAATGTCCAAAATTAAAATAAATTAAATTAAAATTAAAAACACATTGTTATCAAATTACAATTAAATCTTAAATTAAATTACAGTATTAATACATATGTCAATCACATTATTATTAAATTAAATTACATAAGAGAGAGAAAAAAAACATTCAATCATGATTAAATTACCTAATTAAAATAATTAAATGTTGTTACAAGTTAGTGTGAGATAGGTAATATCCAAAATATATTTATTTATTTTTTTATATATGCACACACAAATATACAAAAGAGAAAAAAGAACTTTTAAGTAATGTGAAAGTTTTTGTCTTCCATAATATTAAGTGGACTTGCAAATTACTTTCTAATTGCAATTTTATATATTATAGTTACTTTTGGAGATAAATAATTAAAAAAGAATGAGTTATTAACTACAACATACTTATAAGTAGGAAGTAGAATTGTAGGGACAGATATACTTTAAAGAATGTCAAGTTGAGTGGTGTTTGAGTATTTAGTTTTTTATTATTATTTGCACGGTTTTTGATATTAAGTTTAGATCTGATGGTCAAGGGGCGATAAAATGTTATTTTGGTACTTATAGAATCGGTCATTTGAAACTGTTGTGAAGGAAAAGAGTCTTGTAAAATCATTACCCGTTCAAGGTGTTATTTATTTTATAGTAACTTTAGGTCATGCAAATATTATTGAAATCTCGTTGTGGTCAATGCGTTTGAAATCATGCATCATTCATGATGATTCATTGATGGTGTGCATTTTATATGTACATTACAATTATATCCTTACATATTATAAAACGAGGTCCTCCACCGAGTCTGTCTGTCTGTGTGTTCGCGAAAAACTCAAAAATAGACACACACTCAGGTTTTCACCAATAGACAGAGCGATTCTTATTTATTTATTTAGGTACTCACAAATACTTAAAAGAACTACTACTATTTGTTGAAGGTTTAGGTGTTTAAAGTAAAGTTGAGGTTTCGACGTGTGTTACTAACCTAACGATTTTCTATCAGTTGCATTTCGGGGTCTTGGTATTAATTATAAAAAAAAAAAATAATACTTGCTCGCCAGGACAACACTTAAGCTGCTGGGATACTCCTAATTTTGATGTAATAGCAGCTGACCAAAGTTTCGGTATTCGCCAGTTTCGGCAAAAATAACTGGTTTTGGCTGAAGCAGTGGTGTAACTATATGGTGACAAGGCTGGCAAAATGCCCGACGGGGCCCCCGGTCTCAGAGGACGCGAGCTCAGAAGAAGTAACCCAAAATATTAAAAAAAAAAATATTAATAATAATATGAAATCACTACACGTAACGTGCTTTATCGGAGGCGCCATCTAATGAATTTGCCACGGGCTTCAGATGATATAGTTACGCCACTGGGCTAAAGTTCCGATTTCGGTCAAAAAGTGGCCGAATATTCGGCTCACCGAAACCAGTCTTTTTTTGTGTAATTGTCGATTTATTTATTTAGTGTATGAAAGTTATAACTATAACATTAAGCATAACTATATCGAAATATAGTGTTCGTTTTTCTGTTACAACGTCAGTTTCGATTAAGATTATGGTCCCTTAAGGACGAAAGCGGAAGCTGCGCCGAATATTTGGTTACGGTTTCGGCTGAAAATGTGGTTTCGGCATAAACTTATTTAGTAGTAGGTACATAATATCTAAGAAGAAAAATAATAGGAGTGGAACAGTTTGCCTACTACGGTCTTCCCGTCCGATTATAATTTGGGTGTCTTTAAGGCTAGAGTGAATAGGCTCTTAATAAACTAGTGCGCCTCACCATCAACGATTGCATCACTGCTTACCATCAGGTGGGATCGCATTCAAGCACTAGTTTATATCAGTTAAAAAAAAGATTGGATAAATATTTCTATGGTCTACTATTACTATAAAACCGAAGGCTAAATAACTTTCAAATAGGAACCTGAAACCTCTGAACTTTAAATTCATGAATGTAAATGTTTAATGAAATTATGTTTATTATTTTTAATGAGACTAGCGTACCATATTGGTAAAGTTTCTTACATAAGGAAGATAATAATCTTAATTATAAATTTTCGTCATAACAAAAGCGTTTATTTACTTTTAATGTGTATTGACCTAATCGAGATATCTAATGACGATTGTATGACTCAGTATAAAACTATTTTGTTCATGCATTTCTTATAAAATACTGTGAAATGTCGCTATAACTAATGTTTTTATTGAAAATAATGCTAGAAAGAAACATGCATTTACCTACTTCCTTTTTTAGTAAGAATTATAGCTATTTGACAGTGGTCTAAAAGCTGGATTTTTTTTTATTTGTATCTCATACAGTTGTAAAATCATATTAGGGGAAGTTTGAAAGTAGCGCCAGTGTTTTTTTTTTTAAATCCACCATTGTGGAGATAAATATTTGGTAACAGGCTCCTCCTCAGTTCGCGATACTGGTCACATTCCACCATCACATGAATGATATCTTCGGGCACCCGACATGTAAGGGCCAGGCCACACGGTGCGGTGCGGCTCCGGCGCGGCGCCTGAGCGACGAATCGGCAGGCCGTACGAGCGGGGTGGCGTCACTCGTGTGCCCGCTGATTCGTCAATCAGGCGCCGCGCCGGAGCCGCACCGCACCGTGTGGCCTGGCCCTTACGCACATTGGCGATGATTTAACCCCCATCAAATGATGCGCCAGTGATTGAAAATTTGAAAGGGAATCGTTTGTCTTGGTATGGTCATGTGAAGAGAAGGGATGATACGCAAGTTATTAGAAGAGTTCCGAGTATACATGTGGATGGATGGAGAGGGAGGGGGAGGCCAAAGAAAAGATGGTAGGATTGTGTGAGAAGTGATATGAAAGAAAAGGAAGTTACAGGTACCGGCACGAATCTTGAGCGCTTATTGTCGAGCCAATTCTCGTCGTTGTTAGATACTACCGAATATTTGACTTCTGCGCAACTTGAAGCCAGCGCTAAAGATCCGTGCCGGTATCTGTAAAGTTAGCGTGTCGATTGGCAGGACAAAATGGAAAAAAAAAACGGCAGGAAGATGATGAAATTAGCATAAATCGAGACTACTTTAGAATTTTACTATTCCTACGAACTATCCTGTAATTATTCTAACTAAAATCTATCATTTATCTATTACACTAATATCAAACATATAGGCGAAAGTTTGTGTGTGTTTGTTTGTTACTTTTTCACACTCGAACGACTGAACTGATTTCGATGAAACTTGGTAGACGGGTAGACCATGTTCTAGAATAGCTCATATTTTTTATCCAGGGAGTATACTCTCTTGAGACATTTTTCTATTTTCACTCGAGCGAAGTCACGTGCAGTAACTTGTACAAGCTTTTACAATAATGTCTGGCTTAGGAACAGACTTACTTGAGGCTATAAAGTTCAGGGCCATAAGTTAAAACACCTTATTGTACTCGTGGGGGTAGTGCTAGGTGGCTAGGTAATATCTAGGCCAGTTTTTGTGACGTCAGAACTTGGCTGCGGTCAACGGCTTGGCTTATATGACGCAGATGTTACTGCGGTGGGCTGCAGGTTTTAATGAAAGAGTTACCGTGGCTCTGAACGCACCTGAATTAACACAGATATATTGTAGGCCGTAAAAGTCTGATAATGTTACTGTGCCATCTCTAAGTAGGTCTAGACTGATCGGAGTGTAGGCTATGTTCAGTACTGGATGTTTTTCGGCTAAAATTATGAACGACTACCTTTTGCCCGCAGCTTCGCCCGCGTACATAAAATATGGCCTATGTATGCCACTCAGAAAATCGGCCACATCATCGCTTACCATCAGGTGAAATTGTGGTCAGAAGCGAGCCTATCCAATATAAAAAAAACCGGCCAAGTGCGAGTCGGACTCGCCCATGAAGGGTTCCGTAGCAGCAAGTAACATAATATAAAAGTTCTTGTAATATGTTGTAACTTTGATCGATGTTTTAATAATAGTGTATTTTTTTTTCGATTTATGACGCATTAAAAAAAAACTACTTACTAGATTTCGTTCAAACCAATTTTCGCTGGTAGTTTTTATAGTAATCTACATCATATATTTTTTTTAGTTTTATCACTCTCTTATTTTAGAAGTTAGAGGGGGGGGACACATTTTACCACTTTGGAAGTGTCTCTCGCGCAAACTATTCAGTTTAGAAAAAAATGATATTAGAAACCTCAGTATTATTTTTGAAGACCTATCCATAGATACGCCACACGCATGGGTTTGATGAAAAAAAAGTTTTTGAGTTTCAGTTCTAAGTATGGGGACCCCCAAAATTTATTGCTTTTTTTCTATTTTTGTATGAAAATCTTAATGCGTTTCACAGAATACATCTACTTACAAAGTTTCAACTGTATAGCTCTTATAGTTTCGGAAAAAGTGGCTGTGACATACGGACGGACAGACAGACAGACAGACAGACAGACAGACAGACATGACGAATCTATAAGGGTTCCTAGTTGACTACGGAACCCTAAAAAGCAGCTTTCTTATCGGCGGAAAAATTTCAGCAATCAGACTAGTTCTTTCAGAGATTACTTACATCCTACAAACTTAAAAGCAAGCTCCACCTCTTCATAATATTAGAGTATATGATGAAGTCGTCTATCATCTTGACAGCTGTGCTCCGAGATACAAAATTAATGTTTTCGTTTTATAAAAAGGAAAAGTTGAAAATATCTATCGTTGGAATCAGTGCATTGTTCGTAGATACTGAAGATGTCGAAAATATTTCGCGATTAACGAGATGTTTTCAATAAGTTTAGTTAGGATTGATATTTGCATTTTTTTTTTAAACTAGTGCTTGACTGCGATCCCACCTAAGGGTAAGCAGTGATGCAATCGTTGATGGTAAGGCGCACTAGTTTATTAAGAGCTTATTCACTCTTGCCTTAAAGTCACCTAAATTATAATCAGATGGGAAGACCGCAGCAGGCAAATTGTTCCAGTCCCTCGATGTATGCGGTATAAAAGACGAGGCGAAACGCTCGGTCCGGACCGAATAGTTACCGTATTTGCACCGATATACATGATAATAGCAGCTATCGCCTTATTTGAGCTTCTTGAAGCTGTTTTCAATTATGTAAAGCATAGCACATCGCAAAAAATATGTAAGCCAGACTAGTTTTTGGTACATCTGAGTACCCTCAATAAAAGAGTTAAGTGTACAGGCCAATACCGAACTTATTTGCACAGAAAATCTGTCATTGATATTGTGTGCATTACAAGTTTTTGTGCTCTGAACTTTGTCGACCATGCGATCAGAAAATTATCAAATATTTGAAAACAGAATCAAATATTTATGTCGCTCGCGCCATCCATAAAATTGGCACGTTTTCATTTTTTTTCTTTCTTAATATTGAAATACAGTTTTTTGTAGTTAACATTGTCCATGAAAGGACTCTACAAAGTCATCTCTATATTTTTCCAACTAGTTTCGGGTCGGCTTTCTGTCTCTCTGTCATTCTAGGCTTTATCATACTAGCGGATTGCGAGCGTACTTAAAGCGGAGCGGGTGCGCAACGAATACGTTACGGACGCGCAACGAACACGCTGCGCATGCGTAACGAATTTGTTGCGCTCGCAGCTACGAGGTCGGGCAACAAGATGCGAGTCTCAGGCATCTTCGAAGTAACAAAACCTACAGCAGTGTCCTCGTCGGAACCCATTTTGTTACTGAATGTATCGCTGCGCGCCCGTCCCGCCCTTCAACCGCTCGCAAACCGATAGTGTGATAACGCCCTAACAGGATCCGGTTGAATATCTGTGTTCTACAGGGAAAATTGTGTTGTAGAGACAGTCACAGGCAGTCACTGCCTATCAGGTCTCTTCAAAACAATTTTTCTACAACTATCACACAACGCCGTCTAGTCCCAAGCTAAGCAGAGTTTTTGTATAAGTACTAGACAACTGATAAACATACTCAAATATTTCTAAATACATACATATTATAGATATATTACAAACAACATAGCAGTCAGGTACTTTTTAGTCGGCAGAGGGTTTTCCAACATTTTTCTTGAGACACTTCGTCGTCTGTGCGTCTTCTCAAATCAGCATGGTTTGCATTAAATGTCCTAATATTTAAGCTAGAACTTCATTAGACCGAAGCACACGTGTAACACGCCTGAGGCTGCACGCCCACGTCGAGACTTTTTGTAGGATGTGTGTTGCACTATTGCTATTGTGTTCTATTTTTCTCCTACAAAAAATCGGTTACCGATTATCGGACGTGGACGGGCAGCCTGATCTGTACGTAGAACGTCGTCGTGTGGCGTGGCTCTACAAGTCTAGTTTCCATATAAAATGTATGGAGACCGACGCGTCCAGATCGGCCGTGTGTGGCACACGTGTAAGCAGTGCAGTTCTTTATTATCAGTGACCAATTACACTTCCTCTTAGATCACTAGCTGCACCAATTTCACATAATCCTTTTCTAAGAAAATAAAATTGTAAACAAATATTCATAATTCTTTCCGTGTCGGTATAATTGTGACGTCACATGATGACGCACACTGTTGACGATCACTGTACCTGACTGCGTGCAGATCTAATACCTGTCAATGCGCAGCGCGCGTCGTTTTCTTAGGAAATACCATGCGTCAGTTACATTACCTACCCCGAATAAAACGGGATAAGGGCAGGAAGAAGAAGAAGAAAAGTCTGATACTATCTGGTTACATACACAACTAAAAACTATAATTACAGTAAATTATAATAATAAAACCCTACGCTAATTACAACTAACTAAATTCAAACTAAAATATGGCGTCAAAAAACTCTTCCACATCGCTGTCGACTGGTAATGTGCCCAAAAGGCTGGCGGCATTGCCACGCTGCGTGGCAATGCTTATCCTCTGTCCGAGGTAAAAGCCAGCTCTTGGGTCACGCGACAGATCTTTAAACAACTTGTGAGCACTCGGTCCCCACGATCCGAGAGTTTCAACCCCAAACGATTGTTATGTTATCTGGATGATTTTTACCCACCTAAAAAAACCCATAGCTGACACCTTCATGGAAAAACCCTAGACCATTTTGGGTATTAAATCTAAAACTCTATTTAGCAGTAGTGCGCAAGACCATTTTCTTATCAAGGTAGTCCATGCGTCATTTCATACGAAATAATACCCATGCATAAATTAATATGCTATTTAATTTAATTTGTTATATTAATTTATTAACCAAACGCTATGCTTTGCTAAGATATTATCTATAGGTTCCAAGTTCAACCGGTAAAAACAAACTTTGTGCGTATTAGGGCTTTTACCGTATTAATCATGACTGCAGGAAAGACTGTTGTGGTACATAGTAATTTCTGAGGTAAATTGTTTTTTTTTTCTAGATATTTATTGAGTTGTTTCCGTTCCATAAATCTAGATCGTTAGAAGGG
The DNA here is from genome assembly GCA_929112965.1 of Mythimna albipuncta. Classification (NCBI taxonomy): domain Eukaryota; kingdom Metazoa; phylum Arthropoda; class Insecta; order Lepidoptera; family Noctuidae; genus Mythimna; species Mythimna albipuncta. Next base: position 13,353,120 of record OV815983.1, on the reverse strand, counting down.
TCAAGAATATTTCCTTTTTAGTTAGCCTGAACAGACTCCTGACCTTCATCCCTTATTATTATTATTTCATCATCATTTAAAGACGTCCACTGTTAGACATAGCCCTCCTCCAAGTCTTGCCATAATGACCGGTCCTGTTCGTTTCGCATCCATCGGACTCCCGCGACCCTCACCAGGTCATCAGCCCACACTGTGGGAAGCCTTCCAACGCTGCGTCTTCGGTACGTGGTCGCCCTTCCAGAACCTTTCATCCCCATCGAATATCTGTTCTGCGAGCAATGTACAGGGCACATTGCCACTGCCACTTTAAGGCGATTCGTAGGTCTATGTTATCGTCATTCCTGATGCGATCACACAAGGAAACTCCGAGTGCAGAGCACTTCGATTGCCCTTTTAGTTCCTAATTCTTAATTGTATACCACGATAATTAACAAAATATGTGGATATCAGAGTTCATGTACATAGGCGCCCTTTGAGAAATCTCAACTTATGAATAAACGAATCTGAATCTGAAAATGCTAAGGTAAATCAGAAATCTGGGGAATGTCTTTTTTTTATGGTGGGAAAAAATCATCCAATGACAACCCCCGCTCTTGGGCGGAGCGAGAGATAGTGTCAGACTCTTACTGACTAAAAGACCCACCCCGTTCCTTCTAGCCTTCATACCGAGGCTTGAGCGCCCTTTCGGATAACCCTGGCCCCAGTAGGCTTTGACCCGGCTGGGTCTCTGCTGTTGCTGACAACTCCTTGAGGCGCGCGGGAACAGTGCGCGCCGTCAATCTGGGGAATGTCAGTTTGGACAAATAGTAACAAAATAAATTTATTATGAAATCTTTAAATGGTGGACATCCCACCTATACGTACAAAGCGTTTTGGGAGTACATTCATTATGCGTACAGCTAAGGAATGGAATTCCCTGCCGGAGTCTGTGTTTCCTGATAGCTATAACCTAGGGGTCTTTAAGTCAAGAGTGAATAGATTGCTTCTAGGCAAGCGTGCTCCATCGTCGGCCACATCATCGCTTACCATCAGGCGAGATTGTGGTCAAACGCGAGCCTATCCATTATAAAAAAAAAAAAAACACGAGGTAGTTTTCGTTGAGGACCATTAATGAGTTAGATCGTTTAAAGGACACTGCTTATCTAGATCTTGATAAGGTAATGACGCGTTCTGTTTACGTCTAGATTTTTATTAAAGTGTTATATTTTTATAAATGCTTGTTGACTGCTATATTTTTGTGTTATATCCTGTCAGGACATAACATTATCTTCTACGACCTACGGCATGTTATAAATCAAGTGGTTTTTGCACAATGCAAGATAAACAGACACCTATGGGTGAATGTTAGAAGAAAACGATAATGCAGTATGTCGCATAATATGTCGTGAAGCAAATCACGGTTAAATTGATTTTTTCGATCCTAATTTATCTCAAGATCTAAAAACTCAATTTGTGCGTGATTTATTGCTTAGTAATTGCTCAATTTATCGTAAAATAGCGCTACACCATTTGGTTACAATTTCAAGTCGCTTTTTTTTGCGCAGACCCCTAATATTTTTCTAAAATAAAAGTAGCATAGCATCATTACCTTAACATCTGCTATGTACTAGTGAAAGTTACGTCAAAATCGATCCAGCCGTTTCGGGGATAAGTTGAAACAGACAGAAATACTGCCAGATATTTTTTTTTGCCATAGGTTCGTAGAAACAGTCATCTGCATTAAGTAAAAAAAAATTTTTTTACAAACTGACACTTCAATTTAATGTAGTTTACAAGTGATAGCCGGGACCAATGGCTTAACGTTCCTGGGCAGAGGTGTCTCGATAGCTATGAGGTGTCACCCATCCACAGCCCGACCTAGGCAAGCGTTGCTTAACCTAGGAAACAAAAAAAAAATACAACGATTTAAAAGTAAATTATCACTTTTGATTACCATATTAAGAATTTATGCACAATATCAGAAAGAAAAATTAATATTCCATCACACTTGAAATGATTGTAGATTTAAAAAAACTTGTCTTTATGTCCATTGCATATTTGCATAGTTCTTATAAAAAGCCTTATAAGATCGTATCGACTTTAATCAGAGCTTAGAAATCATTGGACCATAGCTAAAGTCGGTTGTACTAGAAAATAAAAATATTACGTGTGATTAGTTTATTATCTAATTATTGTAAACATTATTAAGTTGTTAATGTGGCCTTTTGTGTCAGTTTAGTTTTGATGGATAATTTTTAAACAGTGGAAGTATCGAGGATTTTGGTGCATGAAATAAGATGCGCATTAATTCATTAAATCCCAAGCCAATGCCGGCGTTCGCTCTCTCATTTTCTTTCTATTGTCTTATTTGAAAGGTTGATTTCTTTAAAATATTTGTGTTAGAACTACAGTGAAGTGTCGTTTTAGGGTTGTGTAAATTGTTACCAGGATCCTGAAAGCGTCTGGTGAGTCTCTCTTTGGAGATTTTGAATTGATTGTGATTTTCAACCGTAAATCATCATCATCATCATTACAGTCGAAAGACGTCCACTGTTGGACATAGGCCACCCCCAAGTATCGCCATAATGACCGGTCCTTTGCGTCTCGCTACCATCGGATTTCTGCGACTCTCATCAAGTCATCGGTTCACCTTGTAGGTGGACTAACGCTGCGTCTTCCGGTACGACCTTAAATATCCTGCTGGATATAACTAATACCGAGTCGTTTTTTCTCTTATTATAGTATCCGTGTATTGTACACCTAAACCCTATGAATCTTTATCGTTTGGTGAAAACTGCATGAAAATCTGTTCAGTAGTTTTTGAGTTTATCGTGAACAGACAGATGCTATGGAGTGCGTTATTTTTTTATATGAATGGATTTATTTAAACTTTTCCAACAGACAGTAGAGACGTGAAAAGAATACAAAATAATAATAAAAAAAATACAGAATAAACGTTTTGGGAACATGTTCGTTTTGCATACAGCTAAGTATTATTGGTTTTCCCTGCCGGAGTGCGTTTCCTGATAGCTACAATGAGGGGCCTTTGGTAAGGTGTGGTCCATCGTCCAATACATCGTGTTTTTTTTTAAAGCTTTTATTTAGTTTCACCTTCCCGATGTTTGTATGTCTGTAATCAAATCTTGCAAATAAAATTAGATTCACTTTTCGGTTACTGATTGAGCTGAAATTTTGCATGCATGTGTAAATGAGATGACGATGAAAAAAATTATTATGACATGGAGCTGATTTAATGATGGAACAGCAAGGTGGCCATAGGAACTCGGATAACCCTATCGTTTTTGAGCACTTTGAAATACTCAATACGTTATTGCATTCCATATGTACTTAATATTGATGGTATAAAAATATAGATAAGACCAATATGGACCCTGTCGGGCACAGCAAAGCTAGGAGAGAGGATGAAGGCTAATAAAATAAAGATATTTCACTTATTATTGTCATCATTATTAATAAATTATGTGCCTATGAAATGATCTTGATAAGTATTAATTATATAGAAATATACCGCGCTATAAATGCTTGTTGTGAATAAAAAATTCATTGAGAATTTGTTATTAGACGAGTCTATTAATAAATAAAAAAAAATCCTACGCTTTTCCTGATTAACTATGCTTCAATAAAATTCAAATCTTTAAAAACTTCTCTCTAAATGGCTTCCGGGTCTCATCTAATAGTGATAAAAATTAAATTCGTAGTTTCCTATCGTATTAAACGTGATAAGTATTTGACACTCGCGTAGGCGTGAGCGCGCACGCGTGCTCGGATGCAAAGTGCGTGCAGGCGGACTTGGAGTGCGTGTGCGTGGATGTACGGCGTATCTGTTAGTTTGTTTTGTCTGACTGGTTCACGAGGATATTTAATTGATAAAACAACTTTTTTTTTTTCATTAAAAAAAAAGAAAACATTTTATTTGCCGGAAATAACATAATCTTAGGACTAGCTTACCTACTAATTATAATAATTTAATAATATCCCAAAACTATCACACGTCATCTAGTCCCAAACTAAGCAGAGCTTGTGCTATCTATGAGTACTAGACAACTGATAAACATACTTATATATTTCTAAATACATACATATTATGTATAAATTACACCCAGACACAGAATAAAAGATCGTGCTCATCACACAAACATTTGTCCTGGGTGGGAATCGAACCCACGATCTCTGGCATAGCAGTCAGGGCCATTAACCACTAAACCAACAGGCTAATCACTAGTCGTTATAATATCACTATAAAATATTCTACAAGAAAAATATGCGCCAATTAGTTCGCGTTCGACCACTATCTCGCCTGATGGAAAGCGACGATGTGGTCGACGATGGAACACACTTACCTAGAAGTAACTTATTCACTCTTGACTTGAAAGATCCCTAGATTGTAACTATCAGGAAATTCAGACTCCATCAGGGAATTCCACTCCTTAGCTGTACGCTTCTTAGCTAATTTTTTTACTAAGTCATTTTAATAAGTGATTTGAGTCCCTACCACGAGCTTTTAACGTTTTAACGCGATCCTTTTGACGACCTAAACTGAACTGTTCTTCTTTTTAGCGCGTCGATGACAAAACTAATTCCTTGCCTGGCCCAGTATTCGGACACGGCAATGCCGGATACTGATGCTGTCATTAGATCGTTAAACTGAACTGTCAAAGGGATGGAGCTTTAAAGGGTAACTGGTAATTAGTGTACGATACTTTAACACGTGGTTGTGCTCATGATAACAAACAATTTTTATTATGGGAGCAAAGCCGAAATCGCGAAAAAAATTTCAGCATGTTCAGTACATTAGGAAAACGTACTGAACAGCTGATTTTTTTTCGCGATTTCAGGTTTGTTCCCATAGTAAAAGATGTTGGCTATCATGAGCACAATCACGTGTTTCAGTATCGTACACTAATTACCAGTCACCCTATATACGGTGTATAGCTCCATCCCTCTTTCTCGCTCGCACGACTGATATTTTAACCTGTCACGGTGAGGCCCCAAAACCGCGTAACTCCTTTATATATAGTTTTATCATCATCTACCGTGTTTTGTCCCGTTTTATTTAGGGTCGGCGCAACACGTTTTTTTCTTCCATTCTGTCCTGTCACTCGTCACGCTATCACTAACTCCCTTTTCTTTCATATCACTTCTTACACAATCCATCCATCTTTTCTTTGGCCTCGCTCTCCCTCTCCGTCCATCCACAAGTAAATTCATAACTCTTTTAGCAACATGCGTTTCATCCCTCCTCTTTACATGACCATACCAAGACAAACGATTTCCATTCAACTTTTCAGTCACTGGCGTCACTTTCAAAGTTCCCTTAATATACTCATTTCTCACTTTATCCATTTCTCGTCACACCACACATCCATCTTAACATTCTCATTTGTTTATAGTTTTACAGCAGAGCATTTTACATGGTTATGGAATGTCATTACATCACGCTAAGCACACGATAACTGATGACGTTTATCAGTCGCCCATTGAGTACAGATTAAAATATCGTCACAGTATTAACCAGTAGTTTACTAGGCGAACGTGTATAAGGCATCAATGATATATTTATTACTCATTCATTCATTGTTATTTGTTTTGAAACGTATACCGAACGAATTGCGCGCGCTTTTTGCAATTCTTCTTTTTTTAAATTGTTTATAATTTAATTGTTTGTGCAAGGAAGTGTGGAGTTTTGTTTGTGTTTTTTTTAAGTGACAGTGTTAATTTATTGTTTTATAGGAAATTGGTATGTAATTTATTTTATTTATTTATTTACTAGCTGCTGCTAGTGGCTTCGTCTGCGTGATAGTAGAAAATTATCTCAAAGAAACATACTTCCAGGATAAAAAGTATCCAGGGTATGGTCTAACCGTATACTTTGTTTCATAGAATTGAATTCAGTAATTTTTGCGTGAAAGAGTAACAAACATTCATACATCCACACATCCATACCTACATACAGACTCGCGTTTATTATTTATCTTCTACATTAATATAACTGAGTTTCCTTGCGTAATCGAATCAGAAATTAAGATATCCGCAGGAGAACCAAGGTTGCCGACATAGTACAAAGAATCGCCAAACTTAAGTGGCAATGAGCAGGGCACATTGCTCGCAGAACAGATGGCCGTTGGGGCCGAAAGGTTCTGGTGTGGCGACCGCGTGCTAAAAAACGCAGCGTTGAAAGGCCTCCTACAAGGTGGACTGACGACCTGGTGAAGGTAGTGGGAATCCGATGGATGCGGGACGTACATGATTGTTCTTGTGGCGTAGCTTGGGGAGGCCTATGTCCAATAGTGGACGACTATCGGCTGAAATGATGATGATAATGATGACTAATATAATAAAGGGGTAAAGCTTGTTTTTCTGTTTGTAGGAGGTAATCTCCGGAAGTACTAGTCCGATTGCTAACATTTTTTCATCGGTAGAAAGCTGTTTTATTCCTGAGTGACATAGGCTATATTTAATGTATGCGGGCGAAGCTACGGGCAAAAGCTAGTTTTAAATTAAAGTTAAGTTATTTAGTAACAGTTTAAAAACAAATTATAACAGTTAAGGGCATTAACATAACTACTAACTACTTCTGGGAAGCTATTTCTGTACATTGTATCTTATTGAGCCGATAAGAGTTTCTAATGGTCCTATTGTTTGTCTGACACGAATCTATTTACGAAGACAGAATTAAGGGAAAATTTGTAAATTTAATTTAGTGTTTAATGACAACTAGGTAATTCCGATAATTAGTATTTGATTCTGGGTTTAGTACCGTAAAACGGGGTGAATAGAGATTTAGAGGTGAATAGAGACAAAACTTTGGTTTGATTTTTCACTTTGATACCATAATATCGGCCTCTAAAAAAATATTCAAATATCGATAAAATAACCTTTAAAGTTTTTCTCTATTCATCCCTAAGTCTCTATTCACCCCATTTTACTGTACCTAAATTTCTTTAAAGGTTACACGCTAGGGTATAAGGATCATAGATCTGTGTTGTCTGTTCACAAAATAAATTATTATTATTATTATTGTAACCTGACAGGTTTGCCTGCATGCATAGTTATACCTGTCAGGTAAGCTTGTGTGGGAACCTGCACAGTTGTGCAACACATACACTCTTCGGTTTACCTGCAAAACTCAATTGTACAGGCAAACCGGTCAAGAATTGACGTATATGGCGGCCATTAAGTACCTACTTATATTTTAAAACTAGCTGTGACCGCGACTTCGTTCGCGTGGACTACAGGATTTTGAATTTAGTTTTTCTAAAATAAATTAGCCTATGTTACTCCTTATTACATCAGCTATCTGCCAAAAGATCCGTCAAAATCGGTCCAGCCATTTCAGAGATTAGCCCGAACAAACAGACAGACAGACGGACAAAAATTGTAAAAAAAATATTTTGGTGTATGTACCGTGTAATATATTCTTAGGCATGTAGTAAAAAGCAATTATTTTAATATTACAAATATACACTCCAATTTTATGTATATGTCTATATGACCTGACTTTCATTATCCATACATACACGATATATTAATGTCAAAATTATACTTTTATCATAAATGAAAATGGTGTAATTCTCAGTTAAATTTGAGAAATCATAGTAATATTACGAGTGTAAATGCGAAAGTTTGTATGTATCGATGTTTGTTACTCTTTCACGCAAAAACTACTCAACGGATTTCGATGAAACTTGGTACACAGATAGATCATGTCCTCTATGACATCCCAGGATAAAAGTATCCTATGTGTTAGTAGATTATAGTCTCTTGAGATTATTTTGTACCATAACGCGGGTGAAGCCGCTGACAGTAGCTAGTATGGACATAAATGCGAAATATCTGATTAATTTAGGTGCACCCTTGCCACAGATTCGACAAGAATTCATAGGCCGCAAACAATACGTTTTAAGACTTACGAATGCCATGCTTTTGCGTCGTATATGGTACCTAAACCACAAATGGCGTCAAAATTAGCGACATCATTCTTCATAAGTAAGAATGGAATCGCTTTATGTTAATGCGATTGGTTTGCTTGCTATGAGCGAGTAGGTACTAGTGGATACTGATTATAAGATTTATCATCTGCCTAACTATTCCTAGGGAATATTAAAATTTGCAAATCGGATCGAAATATCTCTGACCTGAATCTTTTTGCATTAGACGATAATCACACTGCCACGCACCCCGCAGCGTAGTGCGTGAATGCGTGTCTTAACGTTGCTTGTAAGTATCTCCGTTTGTACAGAAAACACGCACAGTCCAACGCACTGAAACTGCATCCACACGCGTTCGTGCAGATCACGCACTTACATGCGGAGAAACAAGCACTCACGTGCGTGGGTGCGGGGCGACACGCATGGTATGCCACACTGAGTCTCGTAGTACCGTGCATGATTTTGTATGAAATGAGTGCGTGCCTGCGTGATTTTACAAGACGCACCTACGCGCGTGAGTGCGTAAAAAACCCGCACGATGATGCAGATCTGTACGTGCGTAGTCCGGAGCGTTATCACGTGCTACGCTGCGTGGTGCGTGACAGTGTGATAACCGCCTTATGGTTGAGTTACCTTTTAGGTTACTTATGAATAAAAGTCCCTATTCTACTTTGCAGCCTCATAGTAATTAAAATATGGGTACTTGTTTATTCATACTTAACATAGGTACTCACCTGTCGGTGTGGTTTTTTCTAGACATCATCGTCGCTTACCATCAGGTGATGAAATTTCTTGTCGTTTCTGTTATATAATATACACCTAAACCTTCCTCATGAATCACTATCTGTTGGTGTAAACTGCATGAAAAACCCGATTCGAGTTTTTGAGTTTACCGCGGTCATACGGACTGACAGACGCGGAGGGGGACTACGTTTTGTAACATTTAATATTACAGAAAATACAAAATCCGAAAAAAAAAACAATAGGTACTTAGTTATTACGACCGCATCGTCGCTTTCCATCAGGTGAGATAGCGGTCAAGCGCGAACCTATCAACAATAAATAAAAGAATGTACTTTTATTAGTAGTCATTTTTTAATATAAATGTTTGTTTGAACTTATAATTCCAAGTCAATCCGAAGATATCACAGTTAAAAGTAACACGTTTTAAAGAAGGGCAATTTTATAGGTCCCAAAAGATCTATTTATTATTTGTTTATTGTACTCACTTACCACAGTGTTATCTTTTTTAACCCAAAGGTTGACTGGTAGAGAATGCCTTGTTGCACTGAGTCCGCCTATGTACCACACTACTGTACATACAGTTTAAATCTATATATATAAAAATCAATTTCGTTGTAATTTTATAACTCAAGAACGGGCTCACCTATCCAAAACAAATGTTTAGGCTTTGTTCGGAATATTTAGTAGATGGTTTATGTGAAGTTTGGTAGGGTATAGTAGGGTAGAGTAGTGTAGAGTAGGGTATAGTAGGGTGGAGTAGGGAAGAGCGGGAGCGAAGCCGCGTAGGCAAAAGCTAGTAAATAATAAATGAAATGGTTGTTAGCCCTCTGTCAAGGAAGGGACCCCCGTAAAATTAGATAATAGCGTTACTAATCATACTTGATTGGGTAGTAAAAATCCGAATCAGATAAGATTCATATAGATATTGATTTATCATGTACATTATCTGATTAACCTGCATTGTCCCACTACAAAGACCTTCCTAGCCTTTTTATTCTTCGGGGGGATTACCGACTTGCTTATCCCCCTTAGTAAATTATTTTATGGAGAACGCTCTATGGTATCATGTAGCGTTCTCCTTGAAAATTGCAAAACGTATGAAACGGACTTTCGTAGGTTTTCCTGGAGCATCTAACTTGACAGACCAATGTTTTAATAGAGGCCAAAAGTCGGGTGTCAGAATTGAATGAAGTGGTATCCTGGTGCGGTGCATCTTTTCTATCAAATTCACGATTCTGTGAAGAGTAGTCCGTTCTAAATCATCATCATCTTCCTGCCCTTATCCCATTTTATTTGGGGTCGGTGCAACACGTTTTTTTCTTCTATTCTGTCCTGTCACTCGTCACGCTATCACTAACTCCCTTTTCTTTCATAGCACTTCTCACACAATCCATCCATCTTTTCTTTGGCCTCTTGTCTCCCTCTCCATCCATCCATATTTGTATATATAAACAAGTGTCATATAAAAATAATCACTAAACGGCAGAGAGAATATTGAAAACTAGTACTGTACCTCCAATATCATAACATTATTTTAACCCGTTGTATGTCCGGAACGCGGATTCACGCGGGACACAATAACTTTTTAATTGTGTCTAATTACGGCATACGAAATGTAATACCCGAATGGTATAAATTAATATATTTAAATATAATAAATAAATTAATGGTATAAATAAGGCGCTATATAGAACTGCAGGGCAACTAGCATTTTGTAGATCTACAGAACCTGTGAAAAGTTATATTTTCTGCTTCTTGTTAACCATCAGTGATGCAAACAATGGACCTGATGAACTCTCCTGTCCAGGACGAAGCCAGAAGGAGAGTTAAGATTGTTACTAAGACAAAATTAAATAAATAAAACATATTTGTTTAGCACACAATAGACAAACTAGTATTAAAAATTTAAATTGAGTGTAAAAATAAATAAAAACAACAATAATGTGTCTGATGGCTGCGCCAAACAGGTCCAGTTCAGCATAATGCCAGACAACTACGTAGCAGTTGCCAGGCTCTCGTTTTCACTGAACTTTTGAGTGTAGATGAAAATCAGTTTTAACTAAAACTTACTCTTTTTCATACATAGTTACCTTGTGCGTTCCAGGGCGTTATGATCCTTCCGAATTACTATAGGTACTATAGGGACACGAGTCGGACTCGCGCACGAAGTCGTCCGAAGCAAAAAACGGCCTCATTTAAATATTTATTTTCTTCAGTTTTTAGTATTAGTAGTTAGTGTTATAGCAGCAACAGAAATAAATCACCTGTGAAACTTTCAAGTGTTTTCCTATCACGGTTCATGAAATACAGCCTGGTAACAGACGGACGGATAACAGAGCCTAAGGCCTCTGCCACACTAGACGGAAAATCCGTCGCGGAAGATCGGCGACGGAACTTAATACAAGTTATTGCATATAAACTACACTACGCGGAGCGACCGATCTTCCACGTAGTGTGTCCACTAGTTGTAGTTTGTATGCAATAACTTGTATTAACATTCCGTCGCCGATCTTCCGCGACGAAATTTCCGCCCAGTGTGGCAGAGGCCTTAGTGACAGGGTTCCGTTTGCCCTTTGGGTACAGAAACCTAAAAAGCATCGTTAAATTTAGTGTTCAGTGTTCACAAAGATGTTCGTACTAATATGACGTTCCTCCACCTTCAGATGACATCAGGGCTGCACAGCCACGGGCACCAGATCTCGCAGCCGCCAAGCCACCATCTGGAATCGGCCAGCGTTCTCTCTTCCAAGGAGAAGACCGTGCACGGGAAAGAGAAGACTTTTAAAGTAAGAATTACCTACAGTGTTATGCTAGATGTGCTGAACTTCCAGGTTATGGGAGAACGTACAACATGGGCTTCTTTAACCTTTTAACCGCATATATACGACAAACACTTTCGCATTTATTCCGCTAGGGTCGCATATCCCCGACCAAATAATTCATCTTGTTAGTTCTTCTGTCAACTATGGGGATTGAAGAGCTAAACGCGATGGAGTGCCCAGTCGCAAAAACACGACCCTGGCGACTAGGAAACGAAAACAGTCGTCGGATTAATCAGACGCAAGCGGTTAAAGGGTTAGGGTCTTTCTTAGGCCTACTGTCCACTGACGCTTTATACGCTTGGTGTACGCCTGCGTGAAGCTTGCATCAAAAACTATGAAATTCTGCCGACGAAGCAACGACGGCACAACGAACAGTGCAGTAGGCCTCAGTGTTCAGATAGGCCAGATCACAACTCATCATCAGCCTTTTTAATGTTCCCACTGCTGGGACTCAGGCCTCCTCTCTAGTAGAAGGAATGGGCCGTCCACATAATCCACCACGCGGACCCAGTGCAAGTTGGTGAAGGTCACATGTCTTCGAATTTTTGGTTCTAGGACATGTCGGTTTCCTCACGATGTTTTCCTTCACCGTTTTGAGAGCAGTGGTGATGAAATGAATTACACAAAGTAATGCGCCTGGAGGCCTTTGCCTAGCAGTGGGACAGTATGGGCTGGATATAATAATAATGCGCCTGGCTGGCTTCGAACTCGCGTCCTACAACCCTATTTTCCATTACCACTGCTCTCACTGAGATGACAACTAAGTACACTGAAAACTCGATAAACCGGAGTAATTGGTGTCGTAAGTCAAGTTATTAAATGAAGGAACAATTAGCCTGTCAAATATTGGTATGAGGAAGAGCCACACCCCCAGCGTGGTGGGTTCGTTTCGCTATCTTTCTTATACGCGCCTAAGTTAATGGCGGTGACGTGACATATCAGTTTGTGCATCCCTTTTTCTGTTATTATTGTTTCCCCTTCCTCCATATTATAAAGGTTTATTTTATTTATTTATGTAACTATTTATGTACATAGGCACAAAAATAACAAAAAAAAAAAATACATAAGAGACGTTAGTACAAAGGTACTGCTTATTTCTAAAGAAATTTCTTCCAGCAGACCTGCGAAAGGAGAAATCAAAAAGAAAGAAGGTTCCAATTTTATCTACACTAATATAATAAAGAAGTAGTTTGTTTTTTTTTTGTTTGTAGGAGGTAATCTATGAAAGTACTGGTCCGATTGCAAACATTTTTTTACTGATTTTTTTTTCTATTTATTTAAAGAATTTTTGTACTTGGTAGTATAGGCCAATTCCATCATAACCTAAAACATGAATAACAAAAGAACAAATACGTATAAACACGTAAGCAAAGCTGCAAACGTACAAATACATATACAAAGCTGCTTTGTTCCTGAATGACTTAAGCTATATTTTATTTATGTGGGTGAAGTGGTGAGCAGCGGTGGCCGAGTGAGCAGTGGTGGCCGAGTAGTAATGGCCCCGACTTACGAGTTGTAGGTCGCGGTTTCGAACCCAGCCAGGCGCATTACTTTGTGTAATTTATTTCATCACAACTGCTCTCAAAACGGTGAAGGAAAACATCGTGAGGAAACCGGCATATCTTAGAACCAAAAATTCGAAGACATGTGACATTCACCAAACCGCACTGGGCCCGTGTGGTGGATTACGGCACATTCCCTCTCCTAGAGAGGAGGCCTGAGTCCCAGCAGTGGGATTTAAAAAGGCTGATGATGATGATGATGGGTGAAGCGGGGGGCAAAAGCTAGTAAAATATATTCTGTTTACGATTTGTGATGGACAGACTTATTTTATACAAATAATAAGAAAAATTACTTGAATACCCAATTTCAGATATTTTATTATCCTTATTTGCCTATTTACTCTGGCTAAATACAAAGTCTACGTATTTTGTACGTACGTAAGTTGATACAACCTAAACATAGGTATTCATGGAAACAATGTTACTTGTAAGATGGGTCAACATTTTTTTGACGTCACAAATCTACTATTCAAATGAATTTATCCTGTGTTGGGTTGTTAATTTTATGGCCAGTTACGGAAAAGGATAGAAAAGGTCAAAATAAATATTTAATAGTTTGGTCATCCTGGTTTAAATATGATGGAAATATTTAATGTAGTGTCAGTATTGATATGGACGAAGAGAAAGGTGTACGTGAGGATCGCAGTGATACGTTCTGTAGGTTCTGGTTTCTGAAATACCCTCCGTGGGAGAAAGGCGTGAGTAATGTGTGTGATATTTGCTCTCCTAACTCGTGATAGGGATACGTAGGGATCAGACTTCAAGAGATTATACTTTACAGACAATAAAAACAGGCACGCAGAACAGATGGTCGATGGAGACGAAAGGTTCTGGAGTGGCGACCACGTACCGGAAGACGCAGTGTTGGACGGCCTCCATCAAGGTGGACCGATGACCTGGTCAGGGTCGCGGGAATCCGAAGGATGCGTGATGCACAGAACTGGTCGTTGTGGCGACGCTTGGGGGAGGCCTATGTCCAACAGTGGACGTCTTTCGGCTGATATGATGATGATGAAAAACAAACAATATTTTTTATTGTTAATTTTTGACATAAATGTTTACTTTGCTAAGTATTACATTTTGTAAAATATATATTTACTTTTATTATTGTGAATGTGAGGACTATGTTGATTACTTTTTTCTAGTAACCGTATGTCTGGCAATTTGAGTATTTTTTGCGGCCTACCCTAATGTCTTTTACTTGGTATTGTTCGTCAAGACGTTGAGCTCCTTAGTAGTCCTGAGTTGAGCTTTGCGAATACTGACAAATGCTTCCACTGACTGGACGGGTCCACTCAAATCTGTATGGTTCTTTCTTCAAAAGACCATCTCAGACTAATCTGCAAAGTTCTCATATGATTTGACCATTACATATTTACTGTATGGACATTAAAAGAGACTTTGGCCCTTGAATTTGTTGCGCTGATTGATATTATCTTTAAAGGGTAAAGTCGAGTGTGGGTATCGTACATCTAAATTTCTCCACGTATATTTTCAATGTTTAACTTGCTTGTTCTCAGGTGGTAGTCGGCAGCGAAGTGGGAGTGATGAAGGCGCCTCTGGTGGGTCCACGTCCGTACAACGCGCTGGCCATCATACACACACAGCAAAGCAGCACCTTCGATATGCTCAACTCACTCACCACCAGCGTCGTAAGTACTGTTCTTCGATATAGAAAACTGGCTTCTGCCACCGGCTTCGCCCGCGTGAAATTTGGTGTCTCCATACAAACTTTGGACCCCTGTTTTACCCCCTTAGGGATGGAGTTTCGTAAAATCCGTTCTTAGCGGATGTCTACATCCAATAAGGAACCTACCTGACAAATTTTAAGTTTGTAGGTTTTATAGTTTCTGAGATATCGTGATTATTCAATGAGTGGCTCGCTTCGCTTTTATGTATAAAGATTTTATATACATATTATTCTGCGGACATATTATGTAATGGTGCGTCCATATCTGGCGAATGCATCGCTCGCGAGCCGTTCGCAAGCAGCTCGCTAGCGGCGCATTCGCCAGCTTTGTTTACATCTATACTGTCGGTATATTCTCACTAATCTGCACTTGGTATACCCAGAAATGGGAAAGGTTTATTATTCTAATCTCCACCGATAATTGTGTGTTAGTTATCGAAGCGATTTCAAGCGAAATATTTTCATTGTGATCCTAACTCTTCGCGGAATCAAAGGGCACAAAAAATCGTACATAAAAATTCAATAGTTTATTTTAACGGGGTGTGATTGTCGGAGTAGTGTGAAGCTAAGTTTATGGTGCGAGTGCGCCTCAAACTTTACAACTAACATTGTAGTAATCTCTTAACTTTTATGTTATTTCTACACGTGGCTTTAAGTATTAACTTTCGTAGTAAATAGTAGTTGTATGGGGACATTACTACTGCGGTTTATCCATTTAAATTGGCACTCAAGTGTGGTGAGACATTACATGAGTGACGATTGACTGAAAAGAATGGAAGAAGTAAATGTGTTGCGCTGTCTCTACGAGTAATGGTAGAACTACGCTGCGCACACGTGTACTACACACGCCGATCTGGGCGCGTCGATCTCCATGAATTTTTATATGGAAACTAGACTTGTAGAGCTACACTTGATCCACGCCACGCGACGTCGTTCTATGTACAAATCAGGCGTGTTACACGTGTGTATCGGCCTAATGTAGTTTTTTTTTTATCTGTTATAAACTGTACTTGACTGCGATCCCACCTGATGGTAAGCAGTGATGCAGTCGTTGATGGTGAGGCGCACTAGTTTATTAAGAGTCTATTCACTCTAGCCTTGAAGACACTTAAATTATAATCGAACGGGAAGACTGTAGTTCTAGCTTTGGCAACAAAAGACAGACAGGGTCAAGAAGATAATGATTATCCTCTTTCTGCCCTTGTCCCATGATATGGCGCGAAGGTTTGCTCAGGAGTAGGACAGAAAAGGCTAGCAAAAAAAAAAGTAATATTGGAAGCTTCGTAGTCTTAACTGCAGCTGACTGACTGAACTGAGCAACTGTATCTGGCCTTTACATTCTGTTTACATGAGGAATCGTGTTTGGAATCGCTGCTGTATGCAGCAGTATACGGCAGCTTAATTGTGGACTTCCCTCTTAACACGGCTGCAGGATTGTTCGAAAGATTGACCGTGACCCTGGAACGTAAAGGGCATCTGAAGGGACACGTGTGGGTTTTAATCATTAAAACTCTCACGCTCCTTGTTACACCCAGAATCGATAAAGTGTGGAATACCCTAAGCAGTTGATGAATGGTCCCGTATTCACTTAGGGTGAGTTGCACCATTTAACTATAACATTAACAAAGCCGTTAACAGTTGTCCAATCGTCGAATTGACCAATAGGCGGCCGTTTCACGGCTGGTTATCGTTATAGTTAAATGGTGCAACTCACCCTTAATACACCAGTCAAGCGTGACTATTTTGTGAACTTTGTCTTCATCTTCCTGCTGTTCCACGTTACTTGGAGTTGGCGCAACAATTTTTTTCCATTCCGTCCTGTATCCTTCAAGCCATCACTAACTCCCTTTTCTATCACATTCTGTGTTCTGTGTGCTGTGTGAATGCTTTTTTTTTTTCGATGGGAAAAATCATCTTATGACAACCCCCGCTCTTGGGCGGAGTGGGAGATAGTATCAGACTCTTAGTGACTAAAAAACCCATTCTGTTCCTTCTAGCCTTCATACCGGGGCTCGAGCGCCCTTAAGAATGGCGCGTAATTTTAAGAATGCTCCGATTCTTAAAATTACGTTCGACCGGCATTTTGTATTCTGTGTGAACTTGTTATTTTTTACGATACGCATTTATAGTTCAAACACCTTCTTGTCATAGACCTTGATATCGATATCGAGCGATACCCATCTCTACGTTATCGAAATCAGACATCTTTGAAATATATGTCAATGTGTTGAAATTAATCGGTCTGAAAAGAGCTTTGTATGATAGTTATTGTTTTGCTTGTGACGAAGTTGTGACCGTTTTCAATTTCTTTTGAAGTTTCTACCTCAATAAAATGTGGTGTGTTTTCGTTAATTTTCCTAGGATATCACCACGATGTCTTTCTTTTTTTGAAGGTGAGAAATCAATCAAATAACTCCTCCTGCTTTGGGTGGAGCGCGGAGTGCCAAACTTTTACTGACAAAACCTAGCTGTGTTTCTTCAGTTGCTCTCAGCGTAGTGGTAACTCTTTCACTCTTTTGAAAAATCCCACGTATTGCTGTTGCTATGACATATTTGAGGAGCCTATTGCAGTCGAATTATAAATTAAATAAAATTATAATAAAATTAAATTAAACTTTAAATATATTATGAACCCAAAGAACCATAAAAAAAAAAATCGGAAAGAAAGTATTTGTACTACGAACCATTTTAACATCTATAATACTAGCTGACTTGGCAAACGTTCTGTAATATAAATTATATCAATGAAATAAATGAAGGGTCGGGGTAGGAAAATAAAAAATTTCATACGACCTATTCTGAGACCTATCAAACATTAGAGATTTTTATATATTAAGTTAATAATGTTTTATAAATGGTGTAAGGGACAGCCCTCCACAAACTTTATGGGCTCAGTAGACGAAACTGAACAACACAACATAATTTTTTTTACAGGAAACGAAAAAAAAAAAATTCAGCCTCTCCATACAGACTGTCCAGTCAAGTTAATATTAAATTTTGTATGGCAAGGCGGATTTTATTTTTCGTATCTTGAAAAAAAAAAGGTTGTACAGTTTCGTCTACTGAGCAAACCCTTAAAGTTCGTGGAGGGCTATCCCTTACTTCTTGTAAATCCTTTTAACTTAAAAAATAGAAACTATTTTTTGGTGGTTGGGTTCATGGAGTTTCTTGCACGTTTTTCTCTATAGAGACCTACTCTTTGGAACGTGCAATTTAGCTTCAATTTTCTTGGACTGACCGACATTTGACTATTCAAAAGTGCCTGTAAATGGTCTATTTGAAATAAATGCTTTGATTTTGATTTTTTTCTTCGTTAGGCATACATTTGACACCTTAATTACAAGGTTTAGTAGTAATTTAATTAAGCGCCTAACACAACGTTTATATTTGTATACATTTTGAATATTCGTCATGGTATTTAGCTTCGTCTCATTTAGACCGAATTATAAAACAATCTCGTTCTATGCGTCAGATTCATTGGTAGTTAAACAAGTTTTTGACTAATTTGGTTATTGATAAATATCTTTTTGACTAATTTAGTTAGTCATAATAGAGATGTGTAACAGCCGGTGCATCAAAATGCCGACGTTTTGACGCACCCCTATTACAAATAAGATAAGGCATATCTATGCATTTCTAATGTAAACAAGATTGACAAATGACACGTTTATTTATTAGTCACTAAATTGGGTACATTCCAGTTGTGGGTTATTTAATGAAGCAGCAATTAGTATTTCAAATATTGGTATGTGGAAGAGTGAGGACAGCTTGCTGTCTCTTTTTTACACACGTTGTAATCAAATAGCGGTGACGTCATATTTTAGCTTGTTCATCTTTTTGCTGTTAGGTACTTGACTGTTTCCCCTTCCACAAGATTTTTATTTTTTTAACTTGCTTAATTTGAGCAGATTTGGCAACTACTTTCTATTTCCGATTTTTCATAGTTATTTTTTGAGACAAATATGTACGTAATTACAAAAAAAATAAACTAGTCGTGGGTGACGACTAGTTTTTTTTTAAAGACAAATTTTCATTTGGATCTTAGAAAGTCTCTAAATTATCTGTATGGTCTGTCGTTAAGCGTTTAATATCACATGGTAACAATATACTTGTGACACCTCCATAATCCACGCGCACACTTGAAAGTGTCGCTACCGATAGTTTTAACACGAGTGTATTACACTTCACGCTTCAAACTGTCAACTCGGATGATGGTAATCAACCGGTGAATGGAAATGTTTAATGTAGTAAATAAGTGTCTGGTGCTGCCGTGAGACGGGGTTAAACTTGACAGATTTTACCAGAACTGGAAGTAAGAAGTATGGGCTCATGAAAATGGAAGGTGTGGAAAAGCCTTTGTCCAGAAATAATGCTAATTTTCTCACTAAGAAGGCACGAGCAATCACATCCCAAGGTTATATGCTAAAAATCCAGATATGCTTACGAGTTTTCCTTCACCATATAATAACAATAGCGTCCAGGTTTTTTTTTGGTTGGGAAAAACATCAAATGGCTCTTGGGTGGAGCGGGAGATAGTGTCAGACTCTTACTGACTAAAAAACCCACCCCGTTCCTTCATGCCTTTATACCCGGGCTCGAGTTCCTTTTCGAATAACCCTGGCCCCAGTAGGCTTCGACCCGGCTAGGCCCTAGCTGTTGCTGACAACTCCTTGAGGCACGCGGGAACAGTGCGCGCCGTCGACGACTTGGGCTTGGTCCGGACAGTTACCGGACGGTTGGACAGCGAGCTACCGATTGCTCACTGTCCGCAAGCCCAAAGGTTAAACTTTTAAGATAGTCACGTTGCTTACCTCGTTTAACCTCACAACTTTAAAACATTATCAGTCTTACAATGGTCCTTTTGCTGGAACTCGGGATTTCGCTCCCCGAATCCCAGCAACGGGAACTTCTTCTATAATAGAAGGAATAAATTATAATCCACCACGCGGCCCATAGCGGTTTGATATATGTCACAAATGTCTTCGAATATATTTATTGATGTATGCACAATCAAAGACACTTCTGCTTGACCACCGCTAAGTTCATTTTTGCTTGCACTCGAAACGAAAACTTCAGAGGGTTTAGTTTGGCGTCTCGACGCAGGATTCAAGCGAATTTTTTTTTACGTTGAATGGCAGAAATGGCCTTAATAGTACATGTAACTTGGACTCTAGGACATGCTGGTTTGCCTCATTTTTATTATGACTATATTTTTTTTTTCCGTTCCAGGCTAGTCAACCCGTAGTAGGCGTAGCGGTTGGCGTGGGTGGCTTCCATCGACGGAGCTCCGGCCAGGGCGCGCTCTGCGATCCCGAGCTGGACGACAGCGGCAACAAGCTGGTCGCCAGGCTGGAAGACGATGCCTTCATCTCTGAACAGGACCTGGTATGTCATCATCATTATCATTTCAGACGAAAGACCTCCAATGCTGGACATAGACCTCCCACAAGACTCGTTACAACGAATGATCCTGTGCGTCTAACAACCAGGTCCTGGGTACTTACTACGACAAAAATAGACTACTATAGGTACCGGCACGAATCTTGAGATCTTCACTTACTCAGAAGTCAAATATCGGGCCTATTTAGTGGTATGAAGTGAGACGCGGGGGCGGGGAGTGTCAGTGATTGGCTCGCCGTACACCGTGTCATTGCCGTCACTCGTGATTCGATCCCTGCGCTTGCTGCATGTATCTAACAACGACGACGATTGGTTCGCCTATGTATGGAATGCGCAAAGCGATCCCCACACTAATGCCGAGCGGCTCAAAATTCCTGCCGGTACCTATACACCAAATTTCACAAAAAAAGGAAGTCCCTCAGCAGGCGGGCCTTACGATCTTCAAATGGTCATTTGTCTGTATCTGGAGATCGCGGGCAACTACTGGATGCATAGCAAAAGGGTCGGTCGTTTCGTTGAAGCTTGTGGAGATATTATGATCATGTTCAGCAGTCTTGGGGCTCAAATGAGTTCAAAAAGTTTGCCCTAATTTTATTGGGCGACTCGTCCCAGCTTTCCCAACAAACATATTAGCGTTAAGACAAGCTTTATTAGACATGTATTTCGGTTCTACTTAGATATTTAAGAGGTAGCGTATTTCTTATAAGAGAGTTATAGAGTGTAATAACACCTTTATACCCTCGATTTTGGCACAAAATTTTGCAGGCTAAGCCTGTATGAATCCCTATATAGTGGTTCTACAAAGCCTTTAGTTGAAGTGTGTAAGAGGTGTTACAAGAACGTCAATTTTAGTTTGAAACTTTATAGCGCCTTTAGAATGGAGTTAAGTTGAAACCTAGAGTTATATAACATATCTATAGTGGTGTTAGTTAGAACTAAGACCGTTACGTTGATACCTTATAAGTCATTTGAAAAGTTTTCTGTGTCAAAATCAGATTGTAAAAGCTTTAAAGTAAAAAGAATTCTATTAATTGTCTAAATGAGTGCTTCGTTTATCTGCCGACAGTGCCGACATTGCAATATTCTCATCACAAAATTTAAGTATTGTGGATTTAAAGTATTTTTGAAGTGTTAAGTTAATTATTAGTGCGCTTGCCAGTTTACTGTGATAGTGTATCGTGTTTCTCATCTCAATTTTAACGCGCCCTCAAAAAATTATGAATTAGAGGAATAAAAGGATAACATTTGAAAATGCAAATAACCTAAAATAGTTTTAAACGTCATTTTCAAGTGTTGCTCGGTTTTATTAGTGATTATATACATAAAACTAAGTAAAATAATTAGAAAAATGTAAATATATCGTTATTAGAAAGTGATTTTGTACCAATAAATTTTTAGGTTATGTTTACAGAAAGTAATCAAAATGGCGTTTTTTTCTTAAAGTTACAGTCTTCCCTTAAATCAATTATGACACTTGATGAACTACAACGCCGGTGGTAAAGAGTATTATACGGTCTTGGGTTGATATAAGAGAGGAATTATACACTTATCGAAGACATTTACCTGCTGTGGAGACTAAAATACTGATTTTAGCTTTATTTATACATGTTTGGATTAGGGTTCCTTACAAAGTAATGAAACCCCTAATCTTCAAGTCACCCCAGGCGCAAAGTAACCTGCTGGTACCTAGGTACTTAAACTTAAATCACAGATACCGTTTTAACTTAAATTGTTAGCTTCTAGTTTTTTTTCTGCACTATGCTTTGGCTATAGTGTTATTTTCTTTTACAAAAATAAACATAGCAAAAATAACTCAATATAAAATTTTAATTATTAATTTTAGTTATTTTTTGTTTTCACGAATGGCGCCTTCTAAACTTCAGCCAGCCGGTAATATTGGGTCGTCTCGCGGATCGTACAAAACCACTGTAACTATTCAACCTATGATTGCCTTTAGTATAACAGGCGTAAACTGTATATAAGGGTTATACAACGCATGTAGAGTTTGGTGTTACTACACTCTTAATTAACTCCCTTGCAGAACCGCTAACGTTACTGAAGTTGAAATAAAGTCTTATGATCTAAAAGCAACTCCGTTATAGCAGATTTGTAGCAATAAGAGTTAAAGAGAGTTAATGAAGATCTTTCAACAGGTTTTAACGTTGTAAGCAGAAACAAGCTTTAACGTCTTAAGTATATACGCAGCCACTGATACTACACTAACTACTAAGGAAATTGTGATTCGTTATTTACAGTTGTAATGCAACTTGAAGAGCTGAACTTATTTAATAAGTGTACTGAACCACCTTTAGTGATAACTGAATCCATTATAAATCAATAGTAGTACCTTAAACATTAAAATAGCCTGCAACCAACGCATAATTGTTTGTTGGGTTGCGTGGGCGTTAGAAAGAAACCTTTGAAATTCTTAGCTTTACTACATCCACTATTGACGTAGGCCTCCCCCTAAGCGTCGTATTATAAGCATGTATTTTATATTGTAAAACCTTCTCCATGAATAATTTTGTCTATTAGTTTCAGACAGAATTCAGTTCAGTAGTTTTTGTTGAATTTATCGCGTTCATACCGACGACAGACGCTGTGTGGGACTTTGTTTTATAACATTTGAGGATGTTAATTGAAACCACTGTATATATTTTTAAGGGAAAACAGGTTGTTTTAATTTATATGATGATAATCATAAATTTAATGTCTCTTACAGGAGGAAAACATCGAAATAGCCACAGCGACGGAGAAGCGAATATCGAAAACAGATCCGTCCGGCGAAGATCAACCGCAGGAACCACAAAATGGTAATGGCATCTTTATTTGCTAACCCTGCATAAGTATGTAAAATACTGTCATATCACGTGCATTGTAAAATGTTACTCAAATCAGCAATTCTTGCCATTATTCCATATTATTTGGCGTCTTGCAACGGAATTTGTCAGTACTACTGTAAAAAATTAAAAAGAAACGAAAAAAAGAATTAAAAGAATAAAAAAAAAAGTAAAAAAAAAATAGAGAAAAGAATTTATCTATCTATCTTTTTGTGTATAAAATTGTAACAGTCGCTTGGATCTATCTCCAAGGTTAAGCAAAGCTGGCCGAGGTCATTCTATGGATAGGTGACCATTTTGACATTTCGAGATGCCTCTGTGCCTCGGTAAACTCAATAAATTTTACTCATCTTCTTACATCTAATAATGACAGTTGTTGAGGGTCGGAAGTCAGTCAAAGATTTTCTGACCACGAGAGCAGTCTTGCCAAGGGTGTCTGGCTGTCCAATTACTGGGTTGTGGAGGTCAGACAGGTAGTTGGTCCATGTAAAATACTGGTATTCTGCTGCATCTGGTTAGATTTGAAGCCGACCCCAGGATATTGGGAAAAGAAAGAAAGTATTTATTTTGGCGCAAAAAACATTGTAGAAAACAAAAACTTAAGACAAACACAAAACAAAAAATATAAATAAATAAAAAGTAACATTGTCTGTCACACGTTTGCCAAAAAAGGTCCAGTTCAGCGAAATGCCAGACTACTACGAAGTAGTTGTCTGACGCTGGTTTTCAACTGAACCTTATTTGGAGTGAACGGATAAAAAGAAATTTACAATAAATGTCAACACTACATTACATTAGAAAACAGGGCAAAACGATTCGTTTTTTTTTTTAAATTCATAATTATGTCAATGTTTCAGGCTTAGTGTACGGTCCTATTTACGAGCTAGAGAAGTTGGAAGAGAAAGACAAACACAGAGACGACAAAGAAGATGAGGAAGAACCAATTGGAGTCTCACCTTGTGGCAGGTGCGTTAAGTTTCATATACTCGGGGGAGGGGGATCTCATCCTTCCTTCTTCCTTCCCTGGTCCCATTATTTGGAGTAAACGAAAGACTCCGCACTCAGGTTGGGCGCAGCAAAGACAATCTCCACAGGTGGGGGTTCACGGATGGTTCCGATCTTCAGTGTTGTGCGGCGTCTCTCCGCAGACCATGTCCCACCTTCCGTCCTGCGTCACGTGCCCTGTTGCCTGCTCACGTAGGGACCTAATGAAAGCATCAGCGGATGGCATTGCTGTGGCCGAATTCGGCTTGGCAAGGAATTTAACTAGTTTTGCCATCGATACGATAAGAAGAAGATTATTTGGAGTCTGAGCTCCTCGCGCAGGAGCGCCAAGTGGCAGTGGTAGAGGGAAAACATATTTATTTTTTATAATTGATAGGCTCGCGTTTGACCACTATCCCACCTGATGGTAACGACGATGGTTAACTACTCCCGAGAGGAGCGACGGGTACTGTCAAACTATTACCGAAACTCGTATTGCAGCAGTTTTTGAGCAATAATCTTTTACTGTTTGCAGGTTCTTCAAGTACGACAAGGAGGTGGGTCGAGGCTCGTTCAAGACAGTGTACCACGGTCTCGACACGCAGACTGGAGTCGCCGTCGCTTGGTGCGAACTGTTGGTTAGTGTACACTTTATAATGGTTTAATTTTTACCACTGCCTTTACCATGCAGTTGTAGTGACCGGTAACCTGATGAAGGTCGCGGCCCGATGGATGCGAGATGCACAGGACTGTTCGTTGTGGCGACACTTGGGGAGACCTATGTCCTGCTGTGATCGTATATACACGTTAGGAAAATAGTGATGAGTTACTATTTTCCTAACATGTAAGCACTATAAGTAGAGTTTTTTTTTTTTACTAAATTTATTCGTATCTTGGAATTGGCAAGACGTGGTATGAAGACGGAAACAATGAAAGGGATGGAGTGTTGTATCCTTTGTCCAGTAGTGGGACGGTAAAGGCTAGATGTAATAATTTTATTGTGGGATAGATTTCCGAGAATATTATTTTTTGTCTACCTTCATCTGATTTTTTCTTTGGGGGGTCTGGCAATCATTTATAAGTTCTTAAAACTGCTTAAAGTATAGCAACGCTCATTAGGCCATTGGTCCATCTTGATGAACACATGTCTAACGAATTCTTTTCACGTTCCAGGAGAAAAAGTTAAACAAAACGGAGCGTCTCCGCTTCCGCGAGGAGGCCGACATGCTGAAGAAGCTCCAGCACCCCAATATCGTTCGCTTCTACAACTACTGGGAGGGCACCGTGGCGAAGAAGAAGAACATCGTGCTCATCACCGAGCTGATGCTCAGTGGCACGCTTAAGGCGTAAGTACTCTGAAGCCTGAGATACATTAGGGGACAAGTTTGCGGACGGCGAGCAATGGGTAACTCGCCGTCCGACTGCTCGATAACCGTCCGGACTGAGCCCAAGTCGTCGACGGAGCGTAGTGTTACACGCGTGGGGCGTAGGGGCGGGTTGAAGCTTACTGGGGCCATAGGTTGTGCGAAAAAGAACCCGGAGGCCCTAGAACGAATAGTTTTAGTCAATGAAGTCCAACACACCCTTTCGCTCTGCCCAAGAGCGGCAGATGTCATTGGATGATTTTCCCACCTAAAGAAAAGTTCAAGAGTGGGAATTCGCACAAACAATGTGCGAAATTGGGCTGTGGATGTTGATGACGCTACCATCTACCTCAGCAATAACACTGAAGACTTCTGCTACTAGCTTCGCCCGCGTGACAGTAAAAAAATATTTCAAGCGAACAGATAACAAGCTGGCCAAGTGGGAGTCGAACTCGCACACCGAAGGTTCCATACTACTGCCGAATATTAACTGGAAGACTTTCAATAAGCTTCTTACAATAATTTCCATTGTAATTGCTTGCAGGTATCTACGAAGGTTCAAACGCATCAACCCGAAAGTGCTAAAGTCGTGGTGTCGCCAGATTCTCAAGGGGTTGAACTTTCTACATTCGAGAACACCGCCCATTATACACAGGTACGTATCTGATTCATAGGCTATGAGAGAGACAATGGTGAAGCAAGCTAACGCAAGAGTTACTAAGCGAGTACTTTAATTCTGTACACTTCAAAATTGAGAGGGAACGGAGCCTCACGTCCCAACCGTCGTGACCCTAACCCTGATTATCATTATTTCTGGCCATCATAGGCGCGGGCTTGCGGACAGTGAGCAATGGGTAGCTCGCTGTCCGACTGTCCGGTAACTGTCCGGACCAAGCCCAAGTCGTCAACGGCGCGCACTGTTCCCGCGCATCTCAAAGAGTTGGCTCAGCTGGGTCGAAGCCTACTGGGGCCAGGGTTATCCGAAAGGGAACTCGAGCTCCGGTATGAAGGCTTGAAGGAACGGTGTGAATTATTTAGTTAGTAAGAGTCTGACACTATCTCCCGCTCCGCCCAAGAGCGGGGGTTGTCATTGGATGATTTTCCCCACCAAAAAAAAAGGCTGCCTATTGAACACTAAGGGTGAGTTGCACCATTTAACTATAATGATAACAAAGCCGTTAACAGTTGTCAAATCGTCGAATTGACCAACAGGCGGCTGTTTCACGGCTGGTTATGGTTTGGTTATCGTTATAGTTAAATGGTGCAACTCACCCATAGTTTTTGGAAATGGTTATCCCGTACACATTACGAGGTGTGTACAATAGTACTTTGGGTTCGAGGAACATTAAATAATTGGCTCGTGTGTTCATTTTAAAAATCATCCAAACTAATATTATAAATGCGAAAGTAACTCTGTCTGTCTGTCTGTCTGTCTTTGCTTCACGCCTAAACTACTGGACCGATTTGTGTGAAATTTGGTACAGACATAGTTTGGAACTTGAGAAAGGACATAGGATAGTTTTTATTACAAACAATAAAATAAAAAAGAAAATTAAAAAATAAAATTTATTCCGGACATACAGCGCCATCTATTGGTCAAGAGTCGGCATCAATTCAGTACTATCTGCCGGAAGTCACTATTCCACGCGAACGAAGTCGCGGGCATAAGCTAGTAATGCTATAATATATACTTGCAGAGATCTGAAGTGCGACAACATCTTCATCACCGGCACGACGGGCAGCGTCAAGATCGGGGACCTGGGACTTGCCACACTCAAGAACAGGAGCTTCGCCAAGTCCGTTATAGGTTAGTTCAACTTACATATAGTCTAAGGTTCAACTCACATTAACGAAGAATCGTACGTCGCGTCGTTGAGCGTCATTGACAGTTGAGCTTAATAGCCCGTTTACAACCTTGTCTTTGTGAGCGGGAGCTAAGCGCGGGGTGGCGAGCGGTAAGATTAAAAGTTTGAAAATGTTTAAAGCGCGACACGAAACGCCCCGCTCGCCGCGACCGAGCCACTAAGACCGAAGTCGTGACCAGGCTAAAACAGAGTCTGGTCGATGACGTACAAATATACACCTCTAAATTTTAATCGTTTTAATCCCGTGGAGGGTCGATCCGGTACATGAAACACTATCGATTTGTAAAGATAAAATTAAAAAATTATGTACCTTTTTTTCAAAACTAGTAATAATTTACGCATGTACGAAATTCATTTCTTCAAGAAAACGTCAACTGAGCGAGTCCAATGACCCGTAGGTAGTTTCATGTACCGGATCGACCCGCCACGGGATTAAAACGATCAAAATTTAACGGGGTAGTTTGGGTGTTGCCGGATTAAGTGTACCAGTACTGGTTCGGGTTCGGCAAGGTTTAGAAACAAATGACTATTTCTCCGCGACACCCAGGCGGTGCAACCAATCGCTGTTACCCACCAGATAAATACAGCTTTATAGAGAGTTAGTCACCTGTGTCCGGTCGGTTGCGGTTCTCAGAACGTTACTGGCCGCGTCACCATGCTGGTCGCGTCACCACTGATTACTATAGAACTGTATGGCGTCTCACTCGGCCGCCAGTGACGCTTCCACCAGTACCATTTTGATACTGTCTCAGTGTGGTGTGGCGGCTCTAGTGTTTGTATGGTGTCTACAGTACAATTCACGAATGATGGCGGCCGTGAAGTTAGCCTTTGCGAACGTTCGCGCATACTACACTCTTCTCGCACACGCACGTCGCCATTTGGTTCCTAAAACACGTTACTGCGCAGCCTTCTGCGCAAACTTCACGGCCGCCATCATTCGTGAATTGTACGTGTGTGGTAGCTTACGGATACCATGATGGCGCGACTGGTTGCGCCGGCATAGTGTCCCGGTGAAGTCTATAAGTTGAATAGTTTTTATTGATCCTCAGCTTGACTAGCGGGGAAGCCTTTTAATGTATAATGAACGGGTTTCTTCGACATAATGGAGATCTCTATAATAATAATAATAAAAAATAATAATGTTTATTGAATTGTTTGATTTACATCAATATTTCTACAATAAGGGCTAAAACTAGAGGTAAAGTTACAAAAATTGCGTTCTACCTGAACTAGGTATATATAAACCTGTATCTCAGGTAACTTATTTAAGTGCTTATATGTTAATAATATATAAACTAAAATTTATCAAACAAAAACTAATAATATTTGAACAATATTAAATAAGCTAATACTGACGAATACTTTGCTTAATCATCTAATCTTTGCTTAATCTCTAGGAGTGTTCAGCCTGTCTTTTTGGTCTTCTTATCTATTCCTTTAATTCTGCCACCAGGTACCCCAGAATTCATGGCCCCAGAGATGTACGAGGAGCACTACGACGAGTCAGTAGACGTGTACGCGTTCGGCATGTGCATGCTGGAGATGGCCACCGGCGAGTATCCCTACAGCGAGTGCAGCGGGCCCGCGCAGATCTACAAGAAAGTTGTGTCGGTGAGGATTGGTCCTTATTGCTGTAGCTGTAGAGTTTAATCTCGTATGACACTAGTCCAAGGATACCGGATTGCCAGTGCGATGTGTCCTTAATATTACGGCTCGAAGTGCTTAAGTGTTTGTTCGAGAACGCCACTATGTCCGAATTCAAGACCAGACTTCGATACGCAGCGCGGTGTGAGGCAGATGGACGTCATTTCTCCAAAACTGTTCACAGCCGCAATGGAGGATGTCTTCAAGGTTCTGGACTGGAGTGGACTAGGCATTAATGTAAACGGCCAGTACATCACTCACCTTCGGTTTGCTGACGATATAGTCGAGTAGGTCTAAAAAAAGTAGGCCGAACGAGAATTGACGTATCATCAAATGTTGACGTTTAACGATCTGACCAGCACGCTTAGCCAAGTTGTTATTCTGCAATCGTTAACGCTGTCGAAAAGTGATGAAACGTATGGGAATGACGTCATCTCAACGTAAAGTCGCGTGGTCAGAACAAACGAATAGACAATTCGTAGCCAAGTTCACATCGTTCAAAATCGTTTCTACAATGTTTAACGCTACATCCTTTATTAGACAAACGCTACATTGTGAAACGAGCGGCCGACTCAGGCGCGTCAACATGGCTACCAACTTATCGTTTTCTACAATTGCTGTCACTGAGGCGTTACCGATTAGAGAACGGAATTCGACACATACTTTTTTTTTTTTTTATTTGTATAAACTAGTGCTTGACTGCGATCCCACCTGATGGTAAGCAGTCATGCAATCGTTGATGGTGAGGCGCACTAGTTTATTAAGAGCCTATACTGTTTGTAACTTGGCTAGGGGGCAGTTCTAATTGGCCATATCATGATGGGATAAATTCTAGGATCGCGCCACGACATATACAAAAAATAAGAAAGGATTTCTCTAAATCCACCCCGTGAATATCTTCAGGCATGTGACATGGGGACGTTCGATAAACGTATGCGCAGACGCCGCGACAACATGGCGCAGGCGTCGCGTTGTTGCGGCGTCAGTGCAAGGGCATGACGTATACGCTGCGATTTCCGTAAAGACAACGCAATTGTGTGACGTCACGACTGCGAATATGTTCATCGAACGCCTACGCTGGCAAAACGCTAGTATGAAGGCGCTCTTAAATTTGTTTGGCGAACCAAATTTTCACACGGGCCATCATGATGATGATGTTAGCGCCACTTGCAATTTCCCTTCCACTGGTCCCATAAACTAAAATGTATTTTTCCCCCCAGGGTGTGAAACCGCAAAGCTTGGAGAAGGTGACCATCCCGGAGGTCCGAGACATCATCGAGTCCTGTATCAAGCCTAACAAAACTGACAGGTACGATCATCAAAAACTTATAAACCTATAAAATTTCTTTATCTTTTGTACAGCATTGATATCAATATTTTATTTTGTTCATAATAAACGAATATTTAATGCAGAAGAGACATGATATTATAAATCATTATTGTATTTCTCAAGCGCAATTTAATAATTTAACCTTTTGCAGATTGTGGTTTTCCACGATTGAAAGGTATTTAACCTTTCAATCGTGGAAATCACGATTATAAAAACACTTTATAAGTTTAGTATGAGTAATAATATGCTTTTAAATTCCAATCTGTACAAGGAACTAATTTATTCATTTAACTTAAAACAAGCTTGAGAGATTCGATATTAAACTTTAAAATAAGAGGAATAAAGCTCAATTTCAATACTTATCATCTCCCTATAGTGCCACATGGGCTAGGCTGAGGTAATATGATTAATTTGAATTACCGTTCAATCTATTTATTGCTTTTACTTATCCTAATTGGCTAAATTTCACCAGAAATTCTTTTTACTCGAGTGCTAGATAAACCTTCTAAATGTACGCTTAGCTTTTGTGAGTAAAAGATAAATATATTATACCGTAAAGTGGGGTTACCTTGGCCTTGAGGTATAACTTTGAACCCTTAGATTATAAACCTCTAGACATAGCCATGAGACTGTAGAGAAGTGTGGGAGTGAGAAGCATACATACGAAATAAAAATGGAAAATTAACCAAACAAAGGCCTGCCACTGTCACTGAGAGATCGACTCTAGACAGTTTTTATATTTTTAGAATAATTTCGGCAATAGGGTAGTGTCCACGGTCAAAATAATTACATTTTATTTAATCCGTATTTTAGATTATATTTTTTTTTTACTCCTATTAAAGTTACGTGTGACGTCACCCCGTGCGAAAAAATGAAACACGGTGTGACGTTACACGTAATTTTAATGGGCTCTATCTTTGTTTAATTTACAAATAAAAAAAATCCTTTATTTTTGTATAATCTAAAGTACGGACTAATTACATTTTTTACGGCAACTAGCCTATTAAAGTAATAGTTTTAGTGTATGTATGAGAAATATACTTCAATAGTTAAGTTTTTTATGTATTTCAGTGGTCATATTTAAGGAAAAGTTTACGTAATGACCTCATTGAAGTTTCAAAGTGCTGTTTATCATGAGATGGTTATATCTAGAGGTATTTAATCTAAGTTTGACCCGATCTCATTAACCAATATAAATTCAGTAAACACAGTTTCTCATGTTTTCTATTGTGTTTAATAAGGTTGTGCTAAAGTTATACCCCAGGGTCAAAATTACCCCACTTTACTCGATATATATTATTGTGTAGAAAAAATAGTAACGGTGTTGATAATGTTGTGAAAACGAATTTTTATGTTTTTTTTCTCATGTGAAGTTGCTTTCGTGTACTCTTCTTTTCTTTTACTGTTATATACCTATATAGTAGCTTTATGTGTAAAATTACGATTTGGAAGATTAGTTAGATTAGTTAGTTAGTAGATTATAATAATATAGCTAACTTTAGAGGGAAACGCGTACTGGAAGGTCTGTTCGGGGTGAAGCGGAGGGAGTGACAGATTTTTACCAGAAAATAGATAGGTACAGAAGTCAATCTAATGTATGTATTTCACTTTTCATGCCTACTCTCGACGATCGCGCTAGGGTCGGTGTCGCTCCGTCCGAGTGCGCTCGGGTGCGGTGATAAATACCTAATATAAATTTTAAAAATATTACGTGGCTACAAAGTCTTGTTCGCTTTCTCGAGGCTCGTGGCCACAAAGGTACTTACCTACCTAAATAACTGTTCTGCGTTACCTTAATACAAATAGTTAAAATACAAGCAAATACCTACTTTGTTCTCTGAAACACAAGGTAGCTTAAAAACAATAATTTATCTGTTAATTTTGTATTTAAACAACCGAGCAGTCAATCCTTTTTTTTTGTAGCTCCATTATTAGTGTCTCAATGGAAGGCACTCGCGCTCGCACTGGTTCCACCCTAGCTTTTTTTTTCCGATGGGAAAAATCATCCTATGACAACCCCGCTCTTGGGCAGAGCGGGAGATAATGTCAGACTCTTACTGACTAAAAAACCCATCCCGTTCCTTCAAGCCTTCATACCGGGGCTCGAGCGCCCTTTCGGATAACCCTGGCCCCAGTAGGCTTTGACCCGGCAGGGTCCCTGCTGTTGCAGACAACTCCTTGAGGCGCGCGGGAACAGTGCGCGCCGTCGACGTTCCACCCTAGCTGAGATATCGTGGCCGTGAGCGGTGTCTGCGTGTTGCTCGAGCGCACTTTTAACAACATATATTCCACAACTATTATACAACGCCGTCTAGTTCTAATCTTAGCAGAGCTTCTGTTATGAGTACTAGACAACTGAGAAACATACTTACAAGGTGTAAGGGTCAGCCCTCCACAAACTTTAAGGGCTTGCTCAGTAGACGAAACTGAACAACCTACCAAAATTTTAATTACACCCAGACACAGAACAAATGATCATCACACAAACATTGTATGTAGATAGACATCCGTATCTTTCTATTTTGTGCTTTTACTGAATAACCCGTGTTTTAGACAGTAAAATTTGATATTCCCTCTCATATTTTTCGAATAATCCTGTAGCCCTTACTACCTGCCCAATATGCGTTTCACTTAAAAATAGTTATTAATAATAATTTAATTGAGACAAGCCATAGAGCGCTAAAGTAGCCGATAGTGCTTTTAAGGAAATAAATGAAAAAAGCTTTTAGATTATATTCGGTCTTTACTGAAACGTTTACAAAATTTAAGCTAGAAATAGTAATATTTTGTACTGGTAATAATCAAACAGTTATATGTAGTAGATAAAGTTGTAGTTAAAGGTTTTCGGTATTATTAGCTCGCTCTATAGTTTGTCATAGCTCGTATACTCGGGCAGTGTTCCGAGACTAACGCCCGATTTCTGGAAGCCCGCCAGTACTAGCTAAATCGCGGGCTTGTGGACGGCGAGCAATAGGCAGCTCGCCGTCCGACCATCCGGTGACGGTAACCGTCCGGACCGAGTCCAAGTCGTCGACAGCGCGTATTGTTCCACGTGCGCCTCAAAGAGATGTCAGCAAACCGTAGGGGCTCAGAAGGGTCGGAAACACCTACTGGGGTCGCGGGTAGTGCGAAAGTGGAACTGAGGACCCTGGGACGAAGGCGAAGAAGGAACAGAAGTGGGTTTTTAGTCAGTAAAAGTCTGATATGCTCTCTCCAGCTCCACCTAAGAGCGGGAGATGTCATTGGATAATTTTTCTACCTACAAAAAAAAGTACTAGGTAAATAGTAGAATTCTACAGCAAAACCTAAACAGCATTGTTAATTGTGCATACAGCAAAGAAGTGGAATGCCCTGCCATAGTCAGTGTTTTCTGATAGTTACAGGTACCGGGACGTATCTTGAGCGCTCGGCGTCAGAGTGGCGATCGCTTTGCGCATTCCATACATTGGCGAGTCAAACGTCGTCGTTGTTAGATACATGCAGCTAGCGCAGGGAACGAATCACGAGTGACGTCTATAACACAATGGCACGGCGAGCCAATCAATGACACTCCACGCCCCCCGCGTCTCACTTCGTACCACTAAAGAGACCGAATATTTGACTTCTGCGCAACTTGAAGCCAGCGCTCAAGATCCGTACCGGTATCTGTACAACCTAGGGGTTTTTATGTCAAGAGTGAAGTTACTTCTAGGCAAGCTTGCCCCCAAAATCAAGAGATAGTGGTAAACGCGAGCCTATAAAAAAAAAACTTAAATACTATTTTTTCTTTCTTTCTATCAATAATAATAATAAAAAAATATCGACCATAACATCTCTTACCATCAGGTGAGATAGTGGTAAAACACGAGCCTATCAATAACAAAAATCAGATAACTTCATACGATTTTTACAAGAAGAACAAAGAACAAACACTTATTTTCTACAACCCCGAGTCTAGTTCTAACCAGCAAATCTGCTGTGTAATTTAATGTTATCTGTTAAGGCCAGCGCTGCGTCAAGCTGGTGACTAAGCGCGTGTGTCGTGAGCGGCACTCAACCTAGTGGAAACCGAAGATCCGCGACGAATTCCTTTTTTTTTTTTGGTGGGTAAAAATCATCTAAATGACATCACCCATGGGCGAAGCGGGAGGTAGTGTCAGACTCTTACTGACTAAAAAACCCACCCCGTTCCTCCTTGCCTTTCATACCGGGGCCGAGCCTCCCTTGGACGGGGCTCTTTTGTATGGGCGCCCGCTCAACGCAGTGTCGGCCCTTAGGATTTTGTAATGATTTTGGTAGGAAGTTTAAATTTCGAAAGTTTCCCTAGTACGTTATATAAGTAATAGTAGTATAAGTTCACAAAAAAAATTACAGAATGTTTTTAAAAATTTTAGATAATCTATTCAGGTATTCAGAAACAAGATAAATCTTCTATTCTGCCGTTCAAACATTTCAATATCTTCTTTCTCCACAAACACAGGCCAAAAGTAAAAGATCTGTTGAACCACGAGTTCTTCGGTGAGGACATCGGCCTCCGGCTGGAGATCGTGAGCCGCGACCTCGTCACCTCCTCCGACATCACCAAGATACAGTTCCGCTTGAAGATCATCGATCCTAAGAAACGGTAAGCTGAACATACAATCAATCACTTTAATTAGAAACTATACTCTCATACAAAACCTCAACCATGAGTTTAAAGCAATAGTATTTGTCGATACTCGATACCGACTACGTAAATATTTTGTGTGGCAAATTTTACAGCGCTTCTAGAACGCAAAGGAGACGATTAGTGATCCTTATTTCATTTGGCAACATTATTAAAAAGTGAAAGTAACGAAAGTCAGTATCATTTTGATTAAATAATATTTTATGTATCCCATATTAAAATGGCTTGGTAATAAATGATTAAAAATAAAAAAATAAATAAAAATTATTGATAAACAATTCATTTGTGTAACGTTCAAGCCCAGTTTCGCCCGTTTCCTTTTTTGCGTTTGAGTATCGACAAATACTATTGCTTTAAACTCATGGTAGAGGTACTGTTCATAACGATTAATTGAAAAATATGGTTAATATCGCAAAAAGTATCTTTGAAATGCTCTCCAGTAAAATTGCAGTTTTGGGTTTACAACAACTTACGTGAAAGGCATTGATATGTTAGTCTTAAGTTTGCGCCTTTTCCGGCAAATAAAATGGTTTTACTTTCTTTCTTTTTTCTAACTCGTGTCTGATTATTTGCACCTATTGTCTTTCTATTGTGACTGTGATTTCCACTATTGAAAGGTTAAAACCACAAGTTCCTAGCTGCTCCCAATATCAAATGTAATAACCAAAATCATTTCTTCCCCACCAGTTCCTACACCCATAAAGAAAACGAAGCAATCCAATTCGAGTTCGACATGGAGAACGACGATTGCGAGGAAGTCGCCAACGACATGGCGAAAGCTGGCCTCATCATGGAAGAAGACGCAAGGATCGTCTTCAAACTGCTCAAGTCACAGCTCATCAGTCTTAACAGGTCAGTCTCTTCTTTACAACAGACTTTGAGGGTTTGGAGGTATGCGGAAAAGAGGGTAAAGTCCCGTAAACTTCTGTTGAAAGAGGAGGATCGTCCGACCGGACGGGTGTTATGTCTGGAGGGCAACTGCCCGATAGATGATTTCGGGCTGTTCTATGTGTTCAAATCGCGCGGAGAATTTTAATTGCGCGATACAAGATTTCTAATTTTTCGTGGTGCCATAGTCCATATGTCACTCCATCACTCCCTTCTGGAGATCGGAGATCAATGTCTTGAAGCGTGTCAGTCCAGTGGTAGTTTGTTCTATCTCAGTAAGTCGGGATAATGCCCCAGTGAGTCGGGATGATGCTGCAGGCTCCAGTGAGTCGGACTAGTGCTGCTGGCTCCAGTGGGTCGGAACGGTGCTGTGCGACGTAGGGCTTGACTTCTGGTGTCGACCAGGAGAGTTTCTTCATAGCTTTTCATGTGACTGGCCGAAGGTGCGGTGTGCGTAGCCAAGGTCGCTGATAAGGACGAGGGGTGATGACAGGTATGACCTGGTGGCCAGAATAACCTATTTTTTTTTTTACAAAATTATAACATTTCGGGAGTTGCCGTCGGATTATCTCCTCCTCACGATTTCCACTGCCTTCTTCACTCGCATCACTGCTTCGCAGGAGGCGACTGCTTACTATGCCCTCTCGCTCCGTACCTAAGCCGGGCGCGAAAGGTCACTGCCGCCGATCGTCTCCAAGAAATCGACCCTTTTTTAAATAAGTCTCAAGTGCATTCAGAAATCAGAAGTACCAATTAAGACTTCAGATACTATGAACAACAGTTAGTTAGTCATAATAATATTAGACATTTAGGAAAACTTTTTATTACTGTCCGTTCAACCGATTTTGACTTTTATTACATTGGTGGCATGACAAACGGCGGCTGCAGTAAATATTTGGTATTGTAACCACTTTGTTTTGCTTTCAATGCCATTCTTATGCCTACGGAATAGAAGTTAAAATCGGTTGAACAGACAGTAAAAAAGTTTTAATAAAGGTTTGAAAGTAAAGTGAGCTTGTCTAAATTTGCAGTCAAGACGTTTACGATCCGGGTGTGAAAAATAGCGACGTCATCTTTGCACAAGACAACAGGGCCACACAAGCTGCGCAATTTGGGCTAGTTGATGCACTTTTTTAAAGTAAAATAGTATTTTCATTCATAGTAGCCGTTATCCCATTTAATCATGCATAAATGAACCTTATTTGGAAATCATGTTATAGTTCGTTTTCGTTTTGGCAAAAGTTGATATATTGAGTAGTTCAGTAATTATTTTGGTGTGTCCGTATCTGGCGAATGCGTCGCCCGCTCGCAAGCTGCTAACGGCGCGCGTTCTTTTCGCGCACGGCTCGTTCGTACTTGGCCTCTGCGCCGCGCGCACTTTACGTACATGTAATTCACGCGCGCAGTTTGCGAACGGCTCGCGAGCGGCGCACTTTCCAGATCTGGACCATTAGATAGACTTAGTTCTCGCGTATTTGAAGTTGGTTATTGTCAATAACCACGTGGTACATATTAGGTACTATTGTAATAGTATTTAGGGTGACTGGTAATTAGTGTTCGATACTTAAACACGTGATTGTGCTCATGATAACTAACAACTTTTACTATGGGAACAAAACGGAAATCGCGAAAAAAAAATCAGCTGTTCAGTACACTTATGTTTGCCTAATGTACTGAACAGCTGATATTTTGTTCGAGATTTCGACTTTGCTCCTATAATAAAAATTGTTTGTTATCATGAGCACAATCACGTGTTTAAGTATCGTATACTAATTGCCAGTCACCCTATATTTAAAGCCTTTGAATAGTGTTATACCAAAGTATACATGTTCATTTTGCGTAGTTTTTTTTTTAAGGTGGGAAATCGTCCTATGATATCTCCCACTATAGATTGGAGCGGGAGGGCGATTCAGACTTTTAGTGACGAAAACGACACCTGTGTTCTTTTGACACATTTCCTACCGTCGAGTCTGTCTTTTCTGAAAGCTACAATCTAGGGATATTTAAGTCAAGAGTGAATAGGTTACTTCTAGGAAAGCGTGCTTCATCGCCGATCACATTACTGCTTACTGTCAGGTGATACAATAATGACAATAAAAAGAAGTAATATAAAAATTAAATACGAGTGAAGGTAGATCTATACTGCGCACACGTGTGCCACACGCCGTTCTATAGCCCGATTTACGTAATAAAAATCGTAGCGATTTAGTCGTTTAGACCATTTCCGTATTCACATCCATCAATCGGGTTTGAACGACACCGATTTTAAAGTCGTTATCCTGGCAGAATACTTATTAATGTAACTGGAAATAAGTCGATAAATCGTTAATACCGCTTTTGGATAGGACTTCAATCGAACGACTATAAAACTTCAACGATATTTGGCTTCTTTGTGTCGGTCTCGCTTGAATGTAAGCAGCTTCTTCTGGCTAAACCAAACTGCGATTACCAATCTTTTCGATTACTGTAATATTCCTTTAACTTCTCAAATGTCGCATCATACCGCATGATTCATATGTGAAGGCTTTTAAAACGTCACCATCATCCGAACATCGTAACTTCATAAGCAGTAGGTTCAAAATACCTTGACACTTGAACGGTTTTCGTATTTTTCCGCCCTTTCAAGCAATGATCGTCTGCTGAGATGTAAATAGGGTATTGACGAGTACACTTACGTATCAGTAAACATAACTATATTATTTAGCACAAACACATAATAGATAATAATAGTTTTACGACTATTTGTGAGATAAATGAGCCATGACTCTGTCATTGATAAGGTTAACGTAATTGTACGTGACAAGAATGATGGAAGCTACCGAATGCCAACAGACCGTCTCGCGCCGGGCCTTGGTTGAGGCCATGGGCCGGAGCGAGGAGGAGTGGCAGGCGGTCGCCGAATTCTGCGAAGTAGTAATGTTCGCAAAGGAGGAGGCCGAACGCATCAGGCAACGGCGTTCTCGCCGCCGCCGGGATTCTGATCCCGATTTCCGGCCACCGTAAACGCGGGCTTGCGGACAGTGAGCAATGGGTAGCTCGCTGTCCGGCCGTCCGGTAACTGTCCGGACCAAGCCCAAGTTGTCGACGGCGCGCACTGTTCCCGCGCGCCTCAAGGAGTTGTCAGCAACAGCAGGGACCCAGCTGGGTCGAAGCCTACTGGGGCCAGGGTTTTCCGAAAGGGAGCTCGAGCCCCGGTATGAAGGCTAGAAGGAACGGGGTGGGTCTTCTAGTCAGTAAGAGTCTGACACTATCTCTCGGTCCGCCCAAGAGCGGGGGATGTCATTGGATGATTTTTTCCCACCAAAAAAAAGGCCTCTCTAGGACAGGGGCCGTAATCATACCGCTGCACGAAAACCATGAATTTATCCTAAACCAAAAAACTAAAATTATTTTTCTAGATGACTGCACCTAGACAATAGCCATTAGTTAATGGATCCTATTGTTACTGTATCGATCAGATTGTAGACGTGATAACTAACATCTTAATCTTGATCACTTACCTTGCTTAGTTATTACATACTCACGATAGAATAAATGCTTATGATCTAATAACGAACAGACAGACAGTTATACATAATGACTAATAGTAGATTATGTTACTGGGGGATAAAGCAGTGTCTTAAAGTCGTGGACGGCAAGTTGAATTCCGAACGAAACGAAGGTTGCGAAGTTGTAATCCCGAACGCAGCGAGAGTTGCCAAGTTGTAATCCCGAGAGCAGTGAGGGATTTATCTAATTAACTCTGGTGCTGGAGTTAGTGAAGTGGGGAATCATCAAACAAGACGTTGTATTAATGGCTGAACTATTTTGGATGTAACTTGCCACACGACTAGACTATTTTAATATAGGACACTGTCCACAGGAGTATATGCCCACCCTAGAGTGGGAGAAGGCATTTGATGATTTCCCACCTCAAACAAAAAAAGTACCTTCGCTAATATAATAAATAGCCTTGTCAATGATGGAATCAGGATGTTCGCACGTTATTATTATGTAAATAGTGAGTACCCTACATTCCGGTCGAAGGCTCGCGTATAGAAACCTCGCTAAGGACGTTGTATGCAGTTCGACACGCAATGTATGAGATTCCATCACGCTTCGTCTCCCCCGCGTTGGTATGCTCCCAATAAACAATACTTTTGGCCGATAGCACTCTGATTTCGTTCAAGTTTTCTCACTGTATATACTTAGTGACCATAATATCAAAATAACAATATTTAAGCTTTATAAAATGTTTGTTAAAAATGTTATGCACAATAAAGAATAAGCTTGAAATCTGGAAAGGGCTACTGGAGTCTTTTTCATTCGCCACAAATATGTCATAAATATTTCCAATCGTGGAGGGTTATTGGTTTTCAACCCCCCACCCTCTATTTTTTTTGGAAATACAAGATCATACATAATTGTTTTCTTGTAAAAATACTCCTTGTCTAAATTTTGACGTTTCGTTTACTGTGAAAATTTAAAATAATAAAATGTGGTATTTTTGAGCAATGAATTCAGTTTCGCTAAATCCAGAATTTTACAAAGTTTGTCATTGCTTGAATGAAACAAACAGTAGACTAGAATAAACTTTATTGTACACCAAAAAAATAACACAACTTATAAATAAACTTAAATGGTATTTGTCTATTGGCGGTCTTATCGCTGACAGTGATATCTCTACCAGACAAGGTCAAAAATCCTAAGGTGGATGGATCGTAAGAATTACAATCGCATCCGTCTGTATGCTTTCATCAAACCAACCGACAAAATCAGTCTTGAAGTTTAACACTAAAACTATTTCACACTAAGACAAAAATCGAATTGGCAAACATCACAAAGACCAATCGATATAAAACAAAATTATTTTACCAACGAATAATTCTTAGTCGACGTCAAACGGCATTGAACGCAACCGATTATTTCGGAGACATCGGCTCGAAGACGAACGAATGCTCGTCACGCGATCTTAAGAATCCAGCTTTTCGTTTTAGATTTACATTTACATAGAAAAAGAAAAGCGGTGTTTTTTTTTTTACTTCTCAAGCCTATTTTAGACGGTAATGTTAGTAGAAGAAAGATAAGCAAATTGCGTTCAGCATTCATTTCATATACTGGCTTATGTTCGCAACTTAGCTCGCATTATATCCCTTTTCACTCTCAAAAGGTTTGAATTTCGAAAAATCCGTTTATTTTCTTAAAAAAAAAACATTGCCCAACATTGTTAGTAATATTATAAAGAGGTGAAGCTTTGTTTTTCTGTTTGTAGGAGGTAATCTTTGGAAATACTGGTCCAATTGCTAAATTTTTTTCATCGGTAGAAAGCTGTTTTATTCCTGAGTGACATAGGCTATAGGGGTTACCATGGCGTTCAAAGTAAGATTGTTTTAATCTGGTTTCTGCGAGTTTTTTTTTTTCGATGGGAAAAATCATCCAATGACAACCCCCGCTCTTGGGCGGAGCGGGAGATAGTGTCAGACTCTTACTGACTAAAAAACCAATCCCGTTCCTTCAAGCCTTCATCGGGTAACCCTGGCCCCAGTAGGCTTCGACCCGGCTGGGCCCCTGCTGTTGCTGCTGTCCTTGAGGCGCGCAGGAATAGTGCGCGCCGTCGACGACTTGGGCTTGGTCTGGACGGTTACCGGACGGCCGGACAGCGAGCTACCCATTGCTCACTGTCCGCAAGCCCGCGCCACGTTGGCTGGAAATCGGGAATGTGTGTAAGAGATGGCGCTAGACAACCTGTATTGGTCTGTTTCTTACAACACTGAAACAAGATTAAAACAATCTTACTTTTAACATCAAGATCTAGGTCTATTTTTATGTACACAGGCCGAAGCGGCGGGCAAAAGCTAGTGAGTGATATACAAAAAAAATCCAACTCAACCATTCTTGTCAAGTAAAAATAGAATTCAACGAAACTGACGCTTCGTCAATTTCGCTTCATGACGCCTCATAGAGTACATAAAACCTTAGTAAATAAATAGACAGACACAGAAAGCGAATTTTCATTACATGCAAAGAAGTTAAAAATGACTTTCACTTAAATGCGCATAACAGAACGCAATGATTGATGAACAAATCATAATTCGTAGAAGGCCGTATCGCGGTTTTTAGGGTTCCGTAGCCAAATAGCAAAAAACGGAACCCTTATAGATTCGTCATGTCTGTCTGTCTGTCTGTCTGTCTGTCTGTCTGTCTGTCCGTCCGTCCGTATGTCACAGCCACTTTTTTTCCGAAACTATAAGAGCTATACTGTTGAAACTTTGTAAGTAGATGTATTCTGTGAACCACATTAAGATTTTCACACAAAAATAGAAAAAAAGCAATAAATTTTGGGGGTCCCCATACATAGAACTGAAACTCAAAATTTTTTTTTTCATCAAACCCATGCGTGTGGGGTATCTATGGATAGGTCTTCAAAAATGATACTGAGGTTTCT
This sequence comes from Mythimna albipuncta, assembly GCA_929112965.1. Lineage (NCBI taxonomy): Eukaryota > Metazoa > Arthropoda > Insecta > Lepidoptera > Noctuidae > Mythimna > Mythimna albipuncta. The sequence continues at coordinate 13,310,990 of OV815983.1, read as the reverse complement.
TATATCATTTTCTTCTAAACTGAATAGTTTGCGCGAGAGACACTTCCAAAGTGGTAAAATGTGTGTCCCCCCCCCTCTAACTTCTAAGATAAGAGAATGATAAAACTAAAAAAATTATATGATGTACATTACTATAAAAACTACCAACGAAAATTGGTTTGAACGAAATCCAGTAAGTAGTTTTTTTTTAATGCGTCATAAACCGAAAAAAATACACTATTATTAAAACATCGATCAAAGTTACAACACATTACAAGAACTTTTATATTATGTTACTTGCTGCTACGGAACCCTTCATGGGCGAGTCCGACTCGCACTTGGCCGGTTTTTTAAATTAACACTTACCTTCTCTAGCGGTAATAAAGAACATGTAACTATCATAAATTACACTTTTATTAAAACGTTATGTTTAATGCGTAATTTTTTTTATACTTCAAAGATGACTCAAGCTTGGGCTGCTATATTGTTTGCAATGAGTTACCGCAGTCCTGGAAAGCAAAGCATTTGAAATTGAGTATTTCTCAAACTCTAGCCTGAAAACCTGTACAAATCTAGAACTTAATAGCTTCACCTACCTATACCTTTTTATCTTAAAATCACCACCATAATTTCAGCCAAAAGACGTCCACTGTTGGACATAGGCCTCCCCCAAGCGTCGCCACAACGACCGATCCTGTGCGTCTCGCATCCACCGCATACCCGCGACTCTAACCAGTAGCCCGATTCACGTAATGCAAACCGTAACGATATCGTAGCGATTTAGCCGTTTAGACCATTTCCCTATTCACATCCATCAATCGAGTTTGAACGAGACCGATTGTGATTTCCACGATTGAAAGGTTAAACTCAAAAAGTACTGTACCGATTTAAAACATTATTTTACCAATTGAATGCTTTTTTATCATTCACTGACATGGGCTCTATTTTTTCTACTTTCACGCAGGTGAAGACGCTGGCAGTAGCTAGTATCAAACAAATCATTTACCTACTTGAATTGTATAATAAATCATTTAATCAATTGTCAAAAAGTTGATCAGTCAGGAAAGTAAAGTTAAATTTCACGTTCCAAAGCGTAGATCTCTATGGGTGAGAACGTGCAAGAAACTCCATGGACACTCTTTTAAATCATTAAATGAGTAAAGGGGCGGCCAGATGGATATGAACCAACGTCCCAACCAAAGTGACCTTGCTTGTTTCAATCCGTGTAGACAGCAGATGTAATCCATGACCTTAAACGCCCTTGGTTAGGAAGCGTGTTTTTCCAACCACCGAACGTGTTTGCGCGTGGTTTACATCCATTTGACGCAACACAAATCAAACCAAGGTCTTTGTGCTAGTTTGCATCCATCTGGTCACCCCTTTACATCCATCTGGCCGCCCCTTAAAAAAAAACAACAACAAAATACCCAACGGCCTTTACACAATTCGTTGCATTATTGCATCATAGTAATTACAAGACGCGTTCGGGCGTGCACTTAATCGTTTATGTGCGTCGGCGAAACAATCATATATGCTTAAGTATTTTAGCGAACAAATTAACTGCTTAGCCTGATTTCAACCATGCCACTGAACCTTTCTACCATGCCATTTAACATTTCTACCATGCCACTGAACATTTCTACCATGCCATTTAACATTTCTACCATGCCACTGAACATTTACTAAGAAAATTGGCAGTACTTTCGTCTTCATCATCGTTTCGTTATAGGTTTCTCTTTGCTCATGTCCATCCTTACGCTCTTTGGCCAGTCCCATTATGGTTTGGGGTAGGATGTCGGTTGAGAGATTGGCCGCGGGTATCGCTCGTTTGATACCCGCGTGAGACGAATATTTGTATGGCCCATAGATAATTGTTTTGAGTCTGGGTGTGTTGTGCATGTCTGATCATGTTTGTGAACGTACCTATAACACAAGAGTAATAAAGTAAAAGTACTAGTATCATCATCATCATTACAGCCAATAGACGTCCACTGTTGGACATAGGCCTCCCCCAAGCGTCGCCACAACGAACAATCATGTGCGTCCTGCATCCATCGGATTCCCGCTACCTTCACCAGGTCGTCAGTCCACCTTGTAGCAGGCCTTCCAACGCTGCGTTTTTCGGTACGCGGTCGCCACTCCAGAACCTTTCGGCCCCAACGGCCGATTGTTCTGCGAGCAATGTGCCCTGCCCATTGCCACTTAAGTTTGGCGATTCTTTGTGCTATGTCGGCAACCTTGGTTCTCCTGCGGGTATCTTCATTTCTGATTTCAAAAGTACTAGTATAGGGCAAGATTTTTATATAAAAATATAACTGTTGAGCTGCTTGAAATACGATTGTATAACACTAAAAGATTTTAAGCAAAGATTCCGAACAGCACACCATCACATGGTCGCGGTTTTTTTCCCACTTCCAATAGATACGTGACAATGTCTCATAATCGCTTTAATTTGATAAGAATGAAATTATCAAATTAAATAGTGATCAGATCATAAACACTGATAAAAGGAATTATATAAAAAAATCAACGTAGTTCGGTAAATTAAACAAGGCTATGTAATAGATAATTATGTGTATAATACTGATAAGAATAGAAATACTAATACAACGGAAAAATACGTGTAGTTTTATAAAAACAAAAATAAAACTGAAATTCGATATTAATATAAAATGAAAAATATTTCTGCTGCGATTTTCCCGTCCAGATATAATTAAGGTGTCTTTAAGGCTACAGTGAATAGTAAATATACACCGCTAAATTTTGATCGTTTTAATCCCGTGGAGGGTCGATCCGGTACATGAAACACTATCGATTTGTAAAGATAAAATTAAAAAATAAAGTACCTTTTTTTCAATTTACTCATGTACGAAATTAATTTCTTTAAGAAAACGTCAACTAAGCGAGTGCATTGATCTGTACATAGTTTGTGCGCAACGCCGACTACTACCTACGGGTCATTGGACTCGCTCAGCTGACGTATTAAAGAAATTAATTTTGTACATGCGTAAATTAATACGAGTTTTGAAAAAAAGGTACCTTATTTTTTAATTTTATCTTTACAAATCGATAGTGTTTCATGTACCGGATCGACTCTCCACGGGATTAAAACGATCAAAATTTAAGGATGTATATGTGTACATAATAAAAATTCTCGTAATTACTGAACCGGGAGATGCAGCGTTGGCAGGCCTGCCACAAAGCTGGACCGATGACGTAGTGAAGGAATACGTTGGATGCGCAGGACCGGTCGTTATGGCGACACTTGGGGATGCTTATCCAACTGTGGACGTCTTTCGACTGAAGTCATGATGATGAAACGTGCGCTTTACCATCAACTATTGCATTACTGCTTACCAAGGTGGCATTGTAGCCGGGCACTAATTTATATGATTTAAGAAAATTAAAACAAGCTGTTTTCTTGGACTTACTGCAGTTTTAATAAAAACGAGTTAACGCTAAGACTTATCACACACCAAGCTGTAGCCGAGGTCTTTGCCGCTTAGGTCAATGTATCCTAATCTCTATTTACTCAGTATTTAAAAGACAAATGTGGCCGCTAAATTGATATAGTAAGTGATATTTATTTTGCAAATGGGTTCTAAGGGGAATGCAGGAGGTTTTTAATTGATAAAAGTTTTAAAGTTTTTTAGGGGACATCTTCGGGACATCTACCGGGATTTCGTGATATTCCTAGGGATTTCATGAAATCCCCGATATCCTCATTTCCCTGCGACATATACAAAGCCATATATAATGTATAGAGCAGTTTTGTGATTGTCTACGTCACTCAGTACATGTCTCGAATTAATCACCACGAATTCAATGCGAAAAAAAATTAAGTAATTTATCGAAGAAATACGTAATGTCAAATTACACATCTGCTTAGTTTTCGTAAGACCTGTGTGTCAACATCAAAAAATCAAATCAAAAGCATTTATTTCAAATAGACCATTTGCAGGTACTTTTGAATAGTCAAATGTCGGTCCGTCCAAGAAAAGTGAAGCTAAATTGCACGTTCCAAAGCTAGATCTCTATGAAGAAGAACGAACAAGAAACTCCATGGACACTCTTTTATTTAATAGTAATAACGGTGTGATTTCATCATCCATCATGTGTATTTTTAATTTATATGATTGTGTGAGGCACGAATAAACGTTTTTTCTTTCTTTCTTTCTATTCAAAAAAGTTTTTATATTGTTTAAAAGGACCCGTGCTTCTGCCCAATTAAGTGTATCGGCCGTTGTCTCTTCTGAAACGTATCTACCCACGACTGCATTTCTTTGAAGGTCTTAATTAATAACGAACATTCCAACCTACTATTTATAGTTCCCAAGCACCCTTCGGTGAATGACTGGCATATGTATAATTCAGGGTCTGCTCCATGTCAGCGAGCGAATGTTGACGCGAAAGAAAAGCCAATGCACTGTACACACGAAACCGGTATTACTCGTTTTAAAACGCAGTCAATATTTTTTTACGATTCGCCTAAAGTTGTTGCTTTTATTCAAACGTACGTCTTACTGACTCACTTATCGGAACTAGCTTACTCCCGGCTTAATTTGCAGGAGTCATTTTTTTTTCCGGGATAAAAACGGTCGAAGGGCTCGCCCTGCTTCTTCCATTATAATATTGTTGTAGACTAGCTCCTGTATTCGGGTTGGGCCGCGTGAAAGTAGGGTTTCTCTATACAGTTAATTTTTGACCCCCGTTTCATTTCCTTATGGGATCAATTTGGCAAAATCCTCTCATATTGCTTACCTGCGTCTTAAAAAGTTTCTTTGTGCAAAATTTCACGCTCCTAGTCCCAACAGTTACTGTTTTACATTGAAATGTGAAGTCAGTAAGTTTCCCCTTTTTTTTTAAATTGATATAAACTAGTGCTTAACTGCGATCCCACCTAATGGTAAGCAGTGCTGCAATCTCTGATGGTGAGACGCACTAGTTTATTAAGAGCCTATTCACTCTAGCCTTGAAGACACCCAAATTTTAATTATGTTATTCAAGTAATTCGGGATATTTTAGGGATTTACAGGTCTTTTTATCGACAGTAAATCGTTACCGTGCTGTTATCACAGCCCTAAAACCGGTTCAGGTGAGCCGGATGTATACCTTATACTACTCGTCTCGGCCCACACCTCTTATCATTTCGGTGAATGGATACCGACACTTATAAACATCGTATTTGTTTATACTAATTTCGATATATGTTTGGCTATGGTCGCCGCGAGCGCAGTGCGTCGACTTAGCGCGCACGGTGTGGGCGCATCGCGGTTTACTATCATTGTTTTGCTAATGATATCCACGATAAGATTGTACTTTAATTAAATAATTGTCATTTAAAATTTCGGTGTTTGTTAAAGTGGCAGGCATTTTTTTCTGTGATAAAAACCGGTGTGTGTTGAAGTTGTAGTGAAAGTTAGTGTCAGTGTTTTGGTGTCTCCGATCATGTTTATATTGTGAAAGTGATTACCGATTAACCTCCAAAAGGATTAAAGTGAGTTTTTTTTTCTTCTGTAGCGCGACGTTTTATAGAACGATCTGGAACTTACTTCTGAAATTAAACACCAAAGATGTAAATGCTGCATCATGTTGTTTATTCAGACATACGGCTTTTGAAATGTCAGTTCATTGATCTTGAAACAAGATCTGCTATTTAATAAAAATTCCTTACGAAAATACTCATTAATGGGACAATGTCTCCAGTGACTGATTAAGCTAGCGCGGCCCCTGTAGCATTTTCTGCCGAGGGACCCACTAGATGTTTGTAAACTGAAAACTAATTAAAAATCTATTAATGAATAATATTTTTCTCATAAGCTGCAGGAATCTTAGATAGCACTAACCGTATAGACATTTGCTTACATTGTCTTTATTGATAACTTAACACCGACTTCGCAATTAGCCACCGACTTCGTTCGCGAGAATGTTTTAATAAAAACTTTTAGGACATAGTGTGACAATAATTTTTCTACCTATTTTTTGTAACTGTCACGTCACCAAGTACGCGCACTACACATAAGCACGGTGACTTTTTTATCAAAAGTCACCAGTGCGCGCTATGGCTTTACACCTCTTAAATTATATTTTGAGGGTAGTTTTGAAAAACGAATGATAACACTCTTAATTCATTAGACATTTTGATGAGAATAATGCCAAGTTTTAGGTTTTTTAGAGCTCATTGTGACTTCGATCTCACCTTGATGGTAAGCTATTGATGTGATCTAAGCTGGAGTGAGCAAGTAGATTATGTACCTATATATACTAGACAATAGACTTTTAAATAGACTCTATTTACATACAAAAACCTTACGTCTAGCCTCAACAAATCCTGTGTTTTATCTGAAATATCATCGCTATGTAAAAATTGTTAGCCCGGTAACCATGGCGACCGAGACCCAAGTTAAAATGTTTTGTGACCTCGCGTGAGCCTATTTCAGTTGTATTACGGCGGCGTTCAGTTTAATTAGAACGGTTTCCTTTACCGAAGGTTGTATATTTAAATTTATAACTGTTTATATTTAGTTTTGATAATTTTATGTAATGTGAATTATCGATATTTTGTTTTGGAAAGTGCGAGGGATTTAAAGATATTTTTATCGTTAATAATATTAAAAAAAAATGTAGTGTTTTGTGATAGCTCGGGTGTTCTTGCAATTTTTAGTCTACAGTGTTGTGTGTGTTTTACGAATCAATGATTAATTACGTTTTAATTGGCAAGAAGTGATTCATAGCCGGACCAATGGAAAGAATGGGGGGAGACCTTTGCGTATAATAATATAGTATTGTGTTCAATTTAAAGGAAACTCGAAAACTTCAAAGGAAAATCGAAAAGATTCAAAGAGGTACTAAAATATTTGGAAATAATTAAGTATATATTTAAAGTTTTCGAGACGGGACCGTATTGGGATTTGGAATAAGAACTTTCACTATGCATTCCAATTGCTAATATAATTGCAAATCAAAAGTCATATAAACTTGTTAAAAAAAAGAAGGCACGTTTTGAGATTTGAGAAAAACCCCTGAATTAAACTTGGAATGAAACTGAAAGAAATAATAAAATAACACAATACAGCCTGGAGGACTTACAGCTTAACAAACTAAAAATAGAAATAAATATAAACGACAGAAAGCCAATTACAAGTCCTCACGTATAGTGTCAGACTTAAAATTGAAAAGTTAGCATAACAACCTTTACACTATGATTAAAGCTTATAAAAAATTTACAGCTACATATACAAGTTCATTGCAAGGGTTAACGAGTAGTAACTAGAAACTTTTAGTTAGCAAAAAAACAAGTAGGTAACGATAAAAATAACAAATAACAAAATATAAAAATACTCATAAAACAAGCTCTGCTTAGCTTGGGACTAGACGACGTTGTGTGATAGTTGTGAAATATTATATTTATATTTAATAATTAGGGGTCCGGTGTAGTTGTAGCTACATATTTTAATATTAGCTACACTACACCGGGCAAGGTAGTTGAAATACAAATGTCAAAATAGGCTTTTTATTTTTTTGACAACTTTATTCATTTTAACCTTTCAATCGTGGAAATTACAGACAGTAGAAAGACAATAGGTGCGCGAACGCCGGCGTTCGCTTGGGGTTTAATGAATTAAACTGCCTGGGATTTTTTACAATTTTACTATTCATAGTGTTGTGAAGAGGTAAAATAAAAATCTTTTGTAATTAAAGGTAAATAATAAATTTATTTATTAAGGGAATGCAACTCGACGTGATTTTCACTGTTTTTCATACAACCGCTCTTAAGAGATTATGACGTTATTACATCTTGTGGATGTTATTTATGCTTCTATTGAAATCAATTTATAGATTTATGTAAAACTAATCTAGTAAAAGACCTCTGTAAATCTGCTATTTTGCATGAACTTTGACACTTCATAATTACCTCAAATTTAAAAGTGACTCAAGTATGATTGTTATAATAGATACTTTGCATATTTTATCAAGATTCTAAGTGACTACAATTTTTTTCAATAACTTTTAAGAGGCCGGCGACAGATAAATTTCAAACAATACAAACGTAATACCACGCTCATTTGCAGTTGGAGCATATTTCCAGTATATTATGATGATATTCGATTATAGACAACATTTATCTAGGTTCCTACGTCTTTCTTTTTTTTAAAAACAAAAAGAAATTTAAGCGAATTGTATTTCGTACTTTTTTACAGCGTAAATGGCAAAACATGTCATTTGGCTTTTTCTGTATTAAAAATAACAATATTTCTAATATTCTCGACGTAGGAACCTAGATAAATATTGTCTATAACCGAATATCATCATAATATGTTGGAAATATGCTCCAACTGCAAATGAGCGTGGTATTACGTTTGTATGGAAATTCATCTGTCGCCGGCCTCTTAAGGGTTTTAAAAAAACATGTATTTTCTGAAATAAGTTTTGTAAATATATTCGAGAAAATCGTAAATCACGGAATTACCGAATGCTAACAGAGTTTTTAGGCGTTATCTCTCGTTTTTCGCTTTGCTATTTCGTCAAACATCGCGTTGGATTGCGTTAGATGAAGTAACAAGCTTTTACACCATGCTCGATGTTAACGATAGGCGAGTGGTTAATGCCCTTTAAGCACGTGTGCTGTTCATGCCCCGATAAAGATTTTTTCCAATCATACTGAAAAATTTTTATTGCAACAAATGATCGCGTTTCGCTCGTGTAAGTCGAATAAATGGTAATTGTTTTACGATTATGATCATTAATATCTGTTTCATTAATTAGAGAATTACTCGTAATTTCAGTAAAAGTAATATGCCTTGAAAAATTACTCTATTTGTCATTGTGCTGGAATGGACTTTAATTTTCTCTTTTTTTTCAGTGCAATAGTTTCTTTTTATTGACTAATAGCGGGCCGTCCCGGCTTCGTACGGGCAATAAATATAGCATATGTTATTCAGAGTGAATGTAGCTTTTCAATGGAGAAAGAATTTTTGTAATCGGCACAGTAGTAGTAGTAAAATACCTAAAAATGTTCCCTCTTTATAATATTAGTGTAGATAGGCTTGCGTTTAAAACCACTATCCGAACTGATGGTAAGCGATGATGTGGTCGACGACGGAGCTCGCTTGCCTAGAAGTAACTTATTTGCTTTTGACTTAAAGACCCCTAGGTTGTAGCTATCAGGAAACATTCCGGCAGGAACTTCCACTCCTTAGCTATACGCAAGGCTTGCGTTTAAAACCACTATCCGAACTGATGGTAAGCGATGATGTGGTCGACGACGGAGCTCGCTTGCCTAGAAGTAACTTATTTGCTTTTGACTTAAAGACCCCTAGGTTGTAGCTATCAGGAAACATTCCGGCAGGAACTTCCACTCCTTAGCTATACGCAAGGCTTGCGTTTAAAACCACTATCTGAACTGGATGGTAAGCGATGATGTGGTCGACGACGGAGCACGCTTGCCTAGAAGTAACTTATTTGCTTTTGACTTAAAGACCCCTAGGTTGTAGCTATCAGGAAACATTCCGGCAGGAACTTCCACTCCTTAGCTATACGCAAGGCTTGCGTTTAAAACCACTATCTGAACTGGATGGTAAGCGATGATGTGGTCGACGACGGAGCACGCTTGCCTAGAAGTAACTTATTTGCTTTTGACTTAAAGACCCCTAGGTTGTAGCTATCAGGAAACATTCCGGCAGGGATTTCCACTCCTTAGCTATACGCAAGGCTTGCGTTTAAAACCACTATTTGAACTGGATGGTAAGCGATGATGTGGTCGACGACGGAGCACGCTTGCCTAGAAGTAACTTATTTGCCTTTGACTTAAAGACCCCTAGGTTGTAGCTATCAGGAAACATTCCGGCAGGGATTTCCACTCCTTAGCTATACGCAAGGCTTGCGTTTAAAACCACTATTTGAACTGGATGGTAAGCGATGATGTGGTCGACGACGAAGCACGCTTGCCTAGAAGTAACTTATTTGCTTTTGACTTAAAGACCTTTAGGTTGTAGCTATAAGGAAACATTCCGGCAGGCATTTCCACTGCTTAGCTGTACTCAAAACAACAACAACGCTGTTGTACGTTGCACACTGTGTAACTTTATAGACCCCTGTCTTTCAAGTCAAATATAGGTTACTTTTAGGCAAGCGTGCTCCATAGTCGAACACATCATCGCTAACCATCAGATGATCTCATCGCATGACCACTATCTAGTGGTCAAGCGCGAGTTTATAAAAAACAAAAAATCTGTCATGAATTGAATCCTACTTAAGGCTTATAGTCCCTTGAACCATCTGAGCGAAATTATGTGAACGCAACTCTCGCACTCGCCTAGGCGGCAGTACGCAAATCTGTGCATTTATTTGCGGCCAGCAGCGCCCGGAAAGCGCTTTAAATCCATTTTCTTTGCGAAATATTGATTGATTTACATATGCAATGTTCACTTTGAAGAATATTTAACCACCAATTTTTATGTGTAAAAATGTTTGTAAAGGTCCAAGCCGTTTCGAAGGAGTAGGGAAAAGTTGCGAAATTGCTAAATATTTTTTTTTGACAAAAGTATTAATTGCACGAAAAAATCAAATGTTGATAATATAGTTCATGAATCTTTAATAAACATATATTTTTTTCAAACCTATTAACCTGGCCGTTACCGAGGAGTAGGCTTCCGAAAGTTACTGTTTTATGGCACTTTTCGGGCGCTTGGGCAATTATTTAAACTCAAGTTCATTTAAGTTTCCAAATGCATGTCTTTATTTTCACCTCTATTTTAATAATCAGTGAATATATCCTTGTCTCACATATTTTTTATAAAACGTCGTACTTAATAATCCCACAGCGCTTCCAATGATTTAAAAATTCCATTATCAATTCGACCAACCGTAAACACTTGTACAAACACAGCATTGTCTCTCCGAACACGTGCGCCATCGAACACTATTGATCGTCTGTCGTATAAACGCGAAAACACTCGTGAAAACCAAGACACGATATTTTTACGATTTCCGCAATTGTTACGAGGTGCCTCTGCCTTGGGCTAGCGTATGACGCCGCGAAAACGCTGCGGACAACGTCTTCTACTTTTATGATACAAACAAAAGCGTTAAATGGTGGGAGTCACTAAGTAGGGTATATAATTATGCAGCCACTGAAGTAAACAGAATCAGAAAAATATATGTTACTAGCTTTTACCTGCGGCTTCGCCCGCCTCTTTCTACCCCTTTTCTCACTTAAAAAAAAAACTCGCTTAAAAAAAAATAGCCCATGTCCGTCTCCAGGGTCCCAACTATCTCTCTACCAAAATTCAACAAAATCGGTCTTGCCATTTAGGCGTGAAGACGTAAAAACAAACAAATAAACAAACTCACTTTCGCTGTTATAATATTAGTAAAGATTCTTGAAAATAAATGCTACTTATTGTGTTCAAAACATAATGCATGTAACTAATTTAGTACTTCTTTTTCTTCTTCCTGCCCTTATTACTTAGGGTCGGCGCAACACGTTTTCTTCTTCCATTCTATCCTGTCACCCGTCAAACTATCACTAACTCCCTTTTCTTTCATATCACTTTTCACACAATCCATCCATCTTTTTTTCGGCCTTCCTCTCCCTCTTCACGATAGAAAAAAATCACGAAGATGTCTCTGAAAATTACTCGTTCAAACCGGATGATATACATGTAATCATTCTAATTGTATGTATGATTATTTTACAAACAACGTTTTAGCGTTTTAATTTTATAACAAAATCTGTAGATTTTTTGTAAATAGCTAAAATATTTTATATTTAGCAAGCATTTTGTGTCATTGCACATCTCGTTCTTTTTGTATGCAATCAAAGAGTGACCGCGCTTGTCATGTAGTCTCATAAGATGATAATTATGTTTGAATGAACGCGATGTTTAAGCTGCGTCAGTGCTGACGTAATAAAAAATTTGCAATGCGTAGACTTTTTGGCACTAATTCAGTAAAAATGCGTCTAACGAAAACATGCACTAGATACGTAGTCACCTAAGTCTATTTTTTCTGTCGTGATGAGGGTGTGAACATCTGATGTCAATCAAAGCGTATCAAACGTCAAATCGTAATAGAAAATTGTGGGAAGGGCATTAACTAGGAAACGAGCCAAAAAAATAAATGCGTAGGTACTATCCTGACATCGGTAATAGAGTAGTTTCCAGGGTCAAAATAATTACATTTTATTTAGTCTGTATTTTAGATTAGGTATAAAAAATATTGGAAACGTGCGAAAAAATGCAGCACAGCGTGACGTTACACGTAACTTTAATGGGATATATTTTTGTCATTTTTGGTTTAATTTACAAATAAAATATAGCCTATGTCATTTGGAAATAGCAGCTTCCTATCGGTGAAAAAATTTTACCAATCGGACCACCTCTTTTACCTCCTACAAACAAAAAAAAAAAAATTTATCTCTTTACTATATTAATGTAGATATTACTGTATTCATTGACTTTTAAACGGTACGAAGTTTGCCAGGTTAGCTAGCTTGTAAATAGAACAAACATAAATTATTGTTGTTGTTGATAGCAATATTTTTTTTTTGTACCTGTGATGGTTTTTTGTTGCGAATTCTTGAAATTTGAACAGGACTCGTGACTCAATAAAATTTGAAGGTTAGAAAGAGATGATACGTTAGAGAGAGATAGATAGATGCCCGTTGATTAATAACAATAGGGCAGGTAGAGAGGTTGCTGTTCTCAGCTACAGGAAGTCAATGCGCCCTGCTTCTTTGTTTACTATACACCGTTTCGTATTTAATTGGTGGCTCTCGTACTATCGACTTATGGCTTGGTTATTTGGACTGGAATAAGTGATGTTCAAGCTGGATTAACCTGGAATTATTATGGACTGTGTTAGTGTGTTTTGTGAATTGAATTTTTGACGTATTTCCAAACCGATGATATAAGGATGTAGATATATCTGACTAGCTTCTGCCGGCGGCTTCGCCTGCGTCTTAATATGTTTCTCCATACAAACTTCCGACCCACGTTTTACCCCCTTAGGGGTGGAGCTTCGTAAAATCCGTTCATAGCGGATGTCTACACCCTTTAAGGAGCCTACCTGCCAAAATTTAAGTTTGTAGGTGTTATAGTTACTGAGATATCGTGATTAATCAGTGAGTAGTATTTCGCTTTTATTATACCTGATATCTATATCTTTGCAAATATTTAACTAATTGTACAATAAAAAACAACTAAAGTAATAAACAACTTAATAGATTTACAAACTAAAAAGAAAAGTATCTTTGACGTATTTTGGGCTCTAAAGCGCTTATCATACCGCTACCATACACACCGTTAGAATACGCTAATATGCACCTCATTTATCCCTTCGACCACCTATTCTCTGAACCCAAAACGTCTCCAGTGACAAGGTATTTTGAACCTACTGCTTATGAACCTACGTTATTCAGCTGATGATTCGTGCGTTTTCTCTAAAAACCTTTGCGTTATTATGTGACATTTGCCAAGTTACGGAGAATGCCGCTGCAATTCTAACGGTGCTAGCAGATTGAAAGATAACCAAATGCTCAAAAAATCATATTATTATAGTATCGACAGTTTATTTATATGTATCGGAGAGTCGTTAACCATTTGACAGGCGATATTCTATGTTTTTGTTAATGATATAAACCACTACGTACTTCACTGCGATCCCACCTGATAGGAAGCAGTATGGTATTTTGGTTTGAAATTAATAAACACAAAAAATACTGAACCGGTTTTAAACAGAGTAGAATACTATTTTATCAGTGAGTGACATAGGCATATATTTTTTGCTTCCACGTGGGCGAAGTCACTGGAAGAAGCTGGTGACTTATAAGTATGAATCATCGATGATGACTTAATAAGTATTCTAGTCTTCACATATGTACGATGTAAAAATAATATATACAAACACGTATAAAATATAAAAACTAGTGCGCCTGATCATCAACGATTGGATCACTGCTTACCACAGGTAGGATCGCAGTCAAGCACCAGTTTAAATGTATTAATAAAAAAATCAATGGATATTAATAATAGTCATTCACGTTGTTCTCAATAGGAAAAGTACCCAGAACACTGCCACTGGTATATACTGGATAGCATTGCCATATTTCTGCCGTCCTCTAACTAAAAAGCAGCTAAATGCTTTGTTTTCTAAGTAACTTAGCTGCTTTTTCGTTAGAGGACGGCAGATTTGCCACCTTGAGTAGTCAATGCGATAGCAAAATAGATATTGTCCAAAATTACCTCGTCTCAATTCCCTCAAAATTTTAGTTATAATAATTTCCTGATAGCTACAACCCGGGAACCTTTAAGTCGAGAGTGAATAGGTTTCTTCTAGGTAAGCGCGTTCAATCTTCGACCGTATCGTCGCTCTCCATCAGGTGAGATAGCGGTCAAGCGCGACCCTGTCAACAATAAAAAAAAATAGTAATATAATAATTGTATTTTGCTGTGGAAGAGCAGTCTCCTAATACAGGCATTATATGCTTAAAATGAGGCTTCAATCAACTTCTAATGTAGACTATTTAGTTCAGAAATAAAGATTTTGTATTTGTAATTCCTACATTCAAAAGTACATGAAAAGTCCATTAAGTACCTAAGACATCAAATATTGATATGTCACCAGAAAATTGCAAAACCAAAACAGCATCAGTATGATAGTAATAAATCTTTATTAGATTATAATTTCTTGATATATTATGAAATGATAAATTGTATTAGTAGAATTAATTTTATTGTACACCAAAATATAACACAACTTATCATCATATCAGCCGAAAGACGTCCACTGTTGGACATAGGCCTCCCCCAAGCGTCGCCACAACGACCGGTGTGCATCACGCATCCATCGGACAACACAACTTATACATAAACTTAAATCTAGGTATTGGTTGTCCTATCACTGACAGAGATAATAATAATAATAATAATAATAATAAATAATAATAATAATAAATCGTTTATTTATAACATAGGGCTCACTTACAATAAAGTTTATTAAATACTATAAAGAACATAGTTGCTTATATGCCTGAACTAGGATGAACCTGTGCTTCAGGCTAGACAGTGCTTAAATACAAAGAAAATAAATTAACACTAAATATGATTAATATAAGAACTAACTAAATCTAGAGTATATTGAGAGATACGGCGTGTTTTATTTACAAACAGTAAGTAGGTCTTCAGTCTCAGTATAAGATATGCTTAGGAAATATTGAAGAATCATCTTTTTACAGTTATACTTATTTAAATTGTAGATACATAATTTCCTATTTAATTTATTGTATAGAAATGGACCTAAAAAAGTAAAAAATCTTTTTACAAATACATATTTTGAGGATGCATTAGACTCGCAAACAATATCATTCCGTCTCTTATTAGTGATTTCGGTGTTGTAGGAAAGCATGGTGTGCTGTTTTAATACTAAGTGCATAATGAAAAGCTGGCGAACTGTAAGGACGTTGCAAGATTTGTATAGCTGATCTGTAGGATAGAGAAAGGGAAGGGAATTGGCTACTTTTAAAATTGCTCTCTGAGCTCTTTCAAGAGGCAGTAGGTGAGTTTTAAGTGCTCCACCCCAGGAAGTGATACAGTATTGGATTACAGATTGACCTAGGGCTAAATAAATTTGCGTCACCAATTTTGAATCTGCGATCGCTCGCAATTTCTTAAAAACATAGATTAATTTGCGCACTCTTTTTACTAGATTTTCAATGTGTGGTCTAAAAGAGAGCGTTTCGTCTATTGTAACCCCGAGATATTTAATGTCACGTGTTTTAAAGATACAGGGACAATCACACATGCTGGATGATCGGAACCCACAATTATGGGCATATAGATGAGAGTTAGCAGTTTTAGATTGAGGCTTGCGCATGCAAAAGTAAATATATTTTGTCTTGTCAGCATTCAATGTTAGTAAATTGCTTTGAAGCCAATTAGTCACAGTGTTGAAACCCAATTGAGCGTATTCGTACAATTCGCTACTAGTTTTAGCGGAAAATATTAGGGCCGTGTCGTCGGCGTATGAAACAATTTTGCCTTGTTTAATATTTAGATTACATAAGTCGTTTATATAGATCAAAAATAGGGTAGGGGCCAGGATACTTCCCTGGGGAACACCATATCCAGAACTTATTTGCTCATCACTCGTAATATTGTCTATTTTGACACATTGATGTCGATCATCTAAGTAGTCAGCAAAAAGTTTTAGTGGTGTTCCTCTTATTCCTACAGCCTCTAATTTGTTTATTAGCAAAGGAACCGATACAGTGTCAAAAGCCTTCGCTAGATCAAGGAACACCCCCAGGGTCTGTTGACCTTTACCGAGTTCTTCAGAGACGTAATCGGTCAAGCTGTGCACTGCATCAGCTGTAGATAATTTAGCTCTAAAACCAAATTGCGCTGAGGATAATAGTTTGTTTTTTTCCAAATAGTTGACTAGTCTACTGTTTAACATTTTTTCTAGTATTTTTGAAATTGAGGATAGTATCGATATTGGCCTATAATTATTTACTAAATCATTGCTTCCGGATTTAAAAACAGGGATTATAACTGCTTTTTTCAGAAATCTAGGGAAAACTCCTTTGGAAAAGCAGATACGAAATATATGTGTCAAAGGCGGAACAAGGATATGCTTACAAAGTTTGAGGATCTTATTACTAATATTATCCCAACCTACTGCAGAATCATCTTTTAGTCCACAAATGATTCGAGTAACTTCGTCTTCGTCAGTATCCAGCAAGCCAAAAGAATTAAGGGCACACCTGTTGCTTAAGTCAAGCAAAGGTCTTTGGACACAGTCATGTGTTGGAATCTGTTCAGCAAGAGTTTTTCCAACATTTACAAAAAAGTTATTTACATGGTTAGCTGATGAAAGAGGTGAGGGATTAATAAGCAGTAAACTCGAATTAGATTCACGCTTTTTTGCCATATAAGTGACATTTTTAATATGTTTCCAAAGTTGCTTACAGTTGTTTCCTGCTTTATTTAATTCATTTTTATCGTAATTATTTTTCAAGTTTTTTAGGAGGTTATTACAAAAATTCCTGTATCTTTTATAGGTGATTTGAATGATGAGATTGTCAGAGTTTTTCTTAGCTTTCAGATGAAGTTTATCTCTCTGTCTTATACATCGAATCAAGCCCGGAGTAATCCAAGGCTTAATGTTATATAGTTTCTTGTTTACGGAAGAAATAGTTGTGTTACGTAATATTGCAAATTGAACATGTTTTATTAAGTACGATAAAGCAAAATTAGCGTCAGCAGTATTGTAAACTGGGTTAAAGTCAAGATTGCGTAAATCATATTCGAGTTTATTTGTGTTTAATTGCGTTTTGGTCCGAGGTCGATTTTGCTTAGGCAGCGCCAGGTTTAGGTGCAGTAGGACAGCGTGATGGTCTGTTATTGTCGAGTTAGCAACAAGCGTAATGTAAGATAAGCTGGATTTAATCATCATATGATCAAGGCAGGAACCGCTTTGATGAGTAGGCAAAGAGTGAGCGGGAAGAAAACCATGGAATGAGCAGATATTTAGATAGTCTTGGGTCCCTACATCGCAGTTATCAGAGTTTATGTTTATATTAATATCACCCGTTAGTATAATATTCTTATAGGAGCACAATGATTGAAAAATTTGGTTTAAGGAAGCGTGAAAAGTTTCTAAGTTTCTAACAGAAGGTGATCTATACATACCAATGATTGCTGTGGTTGTACCAACTTTGATGATCAAGCAATTACTCATACAGTCCTTTAGAGGAACTTCTTCGACTGTGACCTCTATAGTTTCCTTGGAATAAACAACTACACCGTCATTTTGGTTGTTGTTTATTGTGGTATAAAATAAGTTATACCCAGGTATTTCTGGGAGGTTGGCCTGACGATCACACAACCAGCACTCAGTACCAATATATCACACTCAAAGTTTAGTCTATGAAGAAGAAGGTTAAAGCTATCTATATTTTTATAAATACTGCGAATATTTTGGGTTAGTATGGTTAATGACTTTTGAGTGTCGGAAAAATATTGTCTGCACTCCTCAACCTTACATTGCTTTGAAACAGTTACAAATGTATCATCTATATCAGTTATTAAATTACTATCCATAAAACAAGAAAAATATAAACAACAAATTAAGTCTAAAATATAAATATATATGTGACGCTCTTAGGCGCCTTCATAGTCGATCGAATTTATGTACCTGTTTTCGGCAGATTTTTTAGCAGGGCACTCTGGATCTCCCGTCTTGTGGTTGGCTGGTTTTTTAAAACGCAAACATGTTGCGCACTTTGGCGTCTCGGCTTTTTTTGTGCAGTCTTGGGTTGTGTGCCCTTCTTGACCGCAATGTCCACATGTAGGGTCAGCGAGTTTGCACGTCTTGGCCGCATGCCCGTACTGCTGGCACTTGTAACATCTCGTTACCAGAGTGAAGTCTCGAACCGGGCATGACGTCCAATTGATAAATAATCTATCCTGCGTGATGAGTGTTCTTCGAATTGAAGCTGGAACTTCTATTATATAGTTACAGTTCTCTGCATCTTTCCTGCCAGATTTATGGCTAAGTTTGATCGAGGACAAAAATGCATCTTTGGTCATAGACGGCGACTTGTCGGCCAAATTTTGGTCATAAATACATTTGAAAACCTCTTTTTCCGACATTACAGCAGGGACTCCTAAAACTATAATGCGTGGTTTGCGCTTTTGGGGGTCGTCGACGGTGAGCCCTGAAGAAGCTAGTTGGACTGTCTGCTTAAGTTTGTCAAGATCCTCTTTTGTCTCTGTACTTATGATAAGTCCTCCTTTTCCAATTTTACGAACACCTCTAACTTTGAGTTTCATATCACCAGGGCAAACGATTTTCTGGACGATGTTCTTGGTTTCGTCACTGGTCTTTGTGTTGTCGCGGGGATAAATCGCCACTGAGCTAAAAGTATTAGGACGAACAAAACTGTTGGACCCTTTCTTCACCATATCTGCAAAAGATGAAGTAGCGGATTCCTGCTTACCACACGATTCTTTTATTGTCCGGTTCATTTCCAACACACAATTTCTTAGGTCTCGGTCTTCACTTAAAATTTTCAGGGAGTTATGGGTCTTCACGGCATTATATTTTAGCGATTGGTATTGGACAGCCAGTTGAGAAACACCATAACCAACTTTCCGGCAGAGATTGCTGATTTTTAGCTTCTGATCGGAGTTTAATTTTCCATCAGAAGAAATAGCGCATACCTCGTTTAAGTGCTGTTCAATGGAACTCAACCAGTTCTGAATTTCAGGGGTCGAAACTATCTCCAATTTGTCATCTTCCTGGGCTCGTTCACGACTTGGTTGCTGGGGCTGCGTCGGTGTAGGTGTTGGAGGAGGGCTGCGTCGCGTTATCCCGCTCCGATTGAAGGGGCTGCTATCCATATTTTAAATTATAATAATCCAATTATTTCATTTTAAACTAATCAGCACATACAAAGTGTGCACTAAAACACGCCAGTACACTAAAAACTAGGTCACTATTTACGCAAATTGTTAATTTATTTAAATATTTAATGCATTGATGAGCACGTCTGAAAGCGTTGAGTGCGTCGGAATCAATGTCACAGATATCTACCACACAACCTTAGACCGTTTTATATTCGATAAATCACATCCAAATTAATTAATTTCCAACATAATCGTTTTTTATTAAATAAAAAAAAATACATTTACAATTTCACGCGATAATTTACATACTTACGGCGTTTGCAATTTTCCGATGACAGATACACAACACGAGAACAAATAAAAAGTAGTACTCTTTTTCACGAGTTGTAGGTCGCGGGTACAAACCCAGTCAGGCGCATTACTTTGTGTAATTTATTTTCATCACCACTGCTCTCAAAACGGTGAAGGAAAGCATCGTGAGGAAACTGGCATGTCCAAGAACCAAAAATTCGAAGAAATGTGACATTCACCAACCCGCACTGGGCCTGCTTGGTGGATTACCGCTCATTCCCTCTCCTAGAGAGGAGGCCTGAGTCCCAATAGTGGGGACATTATAAGGCCTTCTATACTATAATCTTTTTCAGCTCTACCGGTAGAATGAAGACTGTATACTCATGTCATCTTTTTCGTTCTCAGGGAGAGGAGCGAGAAGAAAGCTCAGATGCTGTTTAACCAAGAGGTGATCATTGAACAGAACAGGCAACAGCTTTACGAACAGCAATTGAGGCAGGTCAGTGAGCGTTAAGATAGGGTTTATGGGTCATGGTCGATGGCCGTGTAGTTCATGAGTAATAAAGTATATAATACTCAATACTCAATGTATTGAGTTAGGATTGGATGTTGGATTTTTAGGGTTCCGTAGTCAAATGGCAAAAAACGGAACCCTTATAGATTCGTCATGTCTGTCTGTCTGTCTGTCTGTCCGTCCGTATGTCACAGCCACTTTTTTCCGAAACTATAAGAGCTATACTGTTGAAACTTTGTAAGAAGATGTATTCTGTGAACCGCATTAAGATTTTCACACAAAAATAGAAAAAAAGCAATAAATTTTGGGGGTCCCCATACATAGAACTGAATCTCAAATTTTTTTTTTTCGTCAAACCCATGCGTGTGGGGTATCTATGGATAGGTCTTCAAAAATCATACTGAGGTTTCTAGTATCATTTTTTTCTAAATTGAATAGTTTGCGCGAGAGACACCTCCAAAGTGGTAAAATGTGTGTCCCCCCCCCTCTAACTTCTAAAATAAGAGAATGATAAAACTAAAAAAAATATATGATGTACATTACTATAAAAACTACCAACGAAAATTGGTTTGAACGAAATCTAGTAAGTAGTTTTTTTTTAATGCATTATAAATCGAAAAAAATACATTATTATTAAAACATCGATCAAAGTTACAACACATTACAAGAACTTTTATATTATGTTACTTGCTGCTACGGAACCCTTCATGGGCGAGTCCGACTCGCACTTGGCCGGTTTTTGATGATTACTATTGATTGACTATTGATGACTAAATTAAAGACGACGAAAAGAATAAACTTCCAATTTCTTTAACAATTCCTCGCATACATTGAATTCCCACGACCCTCATCAGGTCATCGGTCCACCTTCTTCCGGCACGCAAAGGACCGGTCGTTATGGTGACGCTTGGGGGAGGCCTATGTCGTCTTTTGGTTTACATGATGGTGATGACATAGGTCTACATGAGCACTTAAAAAACGTCAAAAGCTAGTGCTGCTTCAACTAATCGTTTCCTGTGGAAAAGAACCGGCAAGATGATAGATGAGATGAAAACAACGGTTTCGAAATTAATTTTATTTTCATTCGAAGACATTTGCACATTGCTTTTTCCCTTCAATAAAGTGACGTTTTTTATAAACAATACATTTTATCCTGTTCCTCTCTAAGTTGTAACTATCAGTTCAGAATCGTATCAGAACTCCCAGAGGTTGCCTTTTACACAACTCTATACTTTATTTTGACACAGATGAAGATGATACAAAACCAGCAGCAAGCAGGGCCTGTGGATCAGGTGACGGCAGGGCTTCTCAACGGCGTTGGACCTCAGCAATTGTCAGGCGTACAGTGAGTTAACTTTTTAGTACCACTACGACGATACGACTACGTGACTAAACCAGCAACACATACCTGGTGGAGGCCTAAGTCCAACAGAGAACGTCTTTCGGCCGATATGATGATGATGTTGCCAGCAGCTTCGTCCGCGTTTCAATAGAAAATTATCCCAAGGAAACATAATCCCGAGATAAAAAGTATCCTGTGTGCTGATCCAGGATATGGTCTACCCATGTGCCTAATTTCATTCAAATCTCTTTTTTTTTTTAGTGGGGAAAATCATCCAATGACAACCCCCGCTCTTGGGCGGAGCGGGAGATAGTGTCACTCTTACTGACTAAAAATCCCACCCCGTTCCTTCAAGCCTTCATACCGAGGCTCGAGTTCCCTTTTAACCCTGGTCCCAGTAGGCTTCGACCCGGCTGGGCCCCTGTTGTTGCTGACAACTCCTTGAGGCGCGCGGGAACAGCGCGCGCCGTCGGCGACTTGGGCTTGGTCCGGACAGTTTTCGGACGGCCGGATTGCGAGCTATCCATTGCTCACTGTCCGCAAGCCCGCGCCTACGGTGGCTGGAAATCGGGATCGGAATCCCAGCGGCGGCGAGAGCGCCGTTGCCTGATGCGGTCGGCCTCTTCCTTTGCGAGCATTACTGCTTCGCAGAAGTCGGCGACCGCCTGCCACTCCTCCTCGCTCCGGACCATGATCCAAATCTGTTCAGCCGTTCGAACGTGAAGAAGTAACAAACGTACATACACACTCACAAACCTTTCGCCTTTATAATATTATAGAGTGATCAATATTTTTAAGGTGTTCGTATATAATAATTATGTTACTCCTGCATGCTCAAACGAACGAATTTTTATGATACTTGGCACATGGGTAAACCGTTATCCTGATGCAGAATTGGCATTCCCACTTGCCTTAAAGACCCCCAAGCTGCAGCTTTAAGGAAAGACAGTTCCACTTCTTAGCTGTACCCCACATAATGAATGTGATCCTAATTTTTTTTTATTATTCAGACAAACAAATAACTCTTTTCCGCATTGGGTCCGCTTGGCGAATTACGGCCCATTCCCTCTCTTAGAGAGGAGCTCTGATTCAGCAGTGCGAACATTATAAGGCTGATTATGTATGAAGGTTTTATTGGGCTTAAATATCACTTTGAAGGGTTGCGGAATGGTTTGAGAGACTCTCCGTGGCCATGGAACTCCAGCGCCTTTCAAAGTGGACTATGCTTATGCCATGCTTAACTCATTTCTCTCTCGCAGGCTCGACCCCCAATCGCAGCTCCTCCAATGCCAGCAGCAGCTACTTCAGCAGCAGTTCCAACAGCTCAACAACGAGGACGCCGCCATGAAGCTGCTGCAGCAAAACTTCATGCAGGCCAGGATCTCGCCCTCCATGGCCACTGATCAGCAGATCTTGCAGAATAATATGTTTCTCGAGCAGAATTTGAAGCAACAGGTATGTGAGATGTGAAAATAGATGGGTAGAAAGAAATGGCTATGGTCTGGACCGAGGAGAAATGGCTGGAGGTCGCCTCAAGAAACCGACCCTGACTACCAGCCACGGCAGACGCGGGCATGGGCATTGGGTAGCTCGCTGTCCGGTAATCGACCGTCGACAATTACTACTTTAAGGCGTATAGTTCCTTGAACCATCTGACCGAAATTATGTGAACGCAACTCTCACACTCGCCTAGGCGGCAGTACGCAAATCTGTGCATTTATTTGCGGCCAGCAGTGCCCGGAAAGCGCTTTAAACCCATTTTCTCTGCGAGATATTGATTGATTTACATATGCAATGTTCACTTTGAAGAATATTTAACCACCAATGTTTCTAAAGGTCCAAGCCGTTTCGAAGGAGTAGGGAAAAGTTGCGAAAAGTTGCGAAATTGCTAAATATTTTTTTTTGACAAAAGTATTAATTGCACGAAAAAATCAAATGTTGATATTATTGTTCATGAATCTATAATAAACATATATTTTTTTCAAACCAATTGACCTAGCCGTTACGGAGGAGTAGGCCTCAGAAAATCACTATTTTATGGCACTTTTCGGGCGCTTGGCCCTTAATCATTGGATGATTAAAAAAGAAACTAATTTTTTTATTGGTTGCTAGTCTTTACCCATATAGAATTGTAGATTAAATCTGGTTAATATTAATTTGGGAAAAAATGACAACCAAAAAATTCGACCGTTGTCATTGTTCTGCATAATACAATTTATTTCACCATTCAGTTCATTCAATTTGTCAAATGTATTCTCCAGGTAATGATGGAGCAGAATCTCATCAACCAGCAAATGCTGGAACAATCAGTCCAAGGCCAGGTTCTAATGGACCAACAAGTTCAACAAAACCTTTTAGAGCAGGCTCCTTCACAGACGCAGCTGCAACCAAACCTACTCAATCAGCAGTTAACTGCTGAAATCAACAACCAGAACCAGGTCTTACAACAGCAGATAATACAGCAACAGCAGACCATAATAGCTCAGCAAGCTGCAGCCATACAGCAGAAACAGTTCGAAGAACAACTGTCAGCTCAAGAAAACATCATGACAGGCCCACAGAATCTCGTCTCTAATCAAATGTTAGATCCATCTCTTCAAAACCTACAGAATATTCTCGCTCAAATTATACAAAGGCCTGACACATTACAATCAAGAAAGGAGTCGGAATCTGAAAATCAACAACAGCAGCAACAACAACAACAGCAACAAATGACACAACAAATGCAAGAAAACGTCGAAATGCAACAGAATCAGGAACACGAAGCGTTGCAGCAACAGATGCAGAACTTGATTTCGACTCAGATGCAACAACAAAACGTGAACTACCATCAAAGCCAACAGTTCCAGCATCCGACGTTACAACAACTAGGTGTTGATCCAAACTTCCTCACCCAACAACAACAGGTATCTCAAGCTCAACAACAGGTAGCCCAAGCGCAACAACAACTGGACATGCAGAAGCAAGTGTTAGCGCAACAGCAGCTAGTCTTACAACAACAGATTTTAAGCCAACAACAATTACAAATGCCTGGGCAGACTCTCTCTCCCCACCATTTCAGGCATTTCCAACAGCAACAACAGTATTTAGCTCAGCAAGAATTACAGTTACAAACCCAGCAGAACATAATAACGCAAAACTGGGCGATGTTGCTTCAGAAACAGCAGTTGATGGATCAACAACAGCAGAAAGTAGAAGAAATACTCCGGTCTCAGCGTCCCATGTATCAAAGGCAGGGTTCAGAACAGAGTCAGATGAGTTCTGCTGACGCTCATGACCAGCAGCAAGTCATGATGCCTGACCAGTACGGTCAGAAACCACAGCTGCAGCAGCAAATGTCAGTCGACACGATGCACTACTCGAAACAGAGGTCAGATGACCATTATCACCAAGTACCGACCATGCAAGGCCAGTCTTTGCCACACAACATGCAAATGCAACAGAACTTCAGCGTGGTACAGCAAAACGAAAGGCAGATATCTAGTCATGAAGGCACACCAGTGCAGAATTACTCTGCCAATCCTTTGCAGATGTACCAGCAGGCCCAGAGTCAGCCTGTTCAGATGATGCAGAACGTATATCAATCGAACCAGATGGAGCAGTCGATACCGTCGTCTGTGCCCGCATCCATGCCTCAACAGATCGCACAATCAGTCCAGGATGCGATGCCGCAGCAGATGACTGTTCCTCAGTCTATACCGCAGTCCATGACGTCAGTTCCGCAGTCGATACCTCAGTCAGTCGTCCACTCAGTGCCACAGCAGCCGATGCATTCGGTTAACCAAACTGTTCAGTCTGTACCGCAGCCTATACAGTCAGTTCCTCAAGGATCTACCTTACCCCATCCTATACAATCGATTCAACAACCAGTACAGTCTTTACAGCAACCGCAAATGCAATCGATGCAGCAACAAATTCAAACGATGCCGTCTTCTCAAGTCCAGATGCCACAGCCTGTGCAAACTATTCCTCAGTCGTTACCCATGCAGCAGCATCCACAAGTCCAGCACCAGGTGCCTATAACTCAGGAGATGGTACAGCCTCAACAGTTGAACTTACCTGCGGAACAGGTGGAGAATGGGTACCAAAGTAATGGTGGGCAGAAGGAACAGTTCCATACGCCGTTGACTGAGTTTCCTAATAATCATGCTGAGGCTATAAGGCCACCTGAACTGAGTTCTGTTGAGGAGAAGCAGACGGAGACCCAGCAACAAGAAGGTTAGTTGAAAACAATTTATTTAGTTACTTTTGTTTGTAAAAAAGTGATTTTAGAAGCATATTATAAAACAAAGTTCTCCACCGCGTATGTCTGTCTGTTCGCGGTAAACTCAAAAACTACTGAACAGACTGGTTTTCTCCAATAGTTTAAGCGATTCATGAAGAAGGTTTACATGTATATTATAGTAGAGAATATCTGAGAATTGCAAGTATTTGAACTGAAATACAGGCCCCAATCCTAGTTTAGGCACCAGTCTCCCACAATATAATGCCCTCTTATATGTTACCGTAGAAATAAGGCTAGCGATTAAGAATAATATTGTGGAGAAAATAAATCATTATTATTATTATTTGTAACACCCGTGCGAATCTAATGAGGTCGTTACCCCATTAATTAAAAAAAACTTGAGATATGAAGCGCAGCGTAGATGTTAAGCGAACAGTAGCCCGATTCACATAATAAAAACCGTATCGATATCGTAGCGATTTAGTCGTTTAGACCATTTCCGTATTCACATCCATCAATCGAGTTTGAATGACACCGATTTTATAGTCGTTTGAAATTCGTCGATTAAAAAAAATCTGTATTAAATTATCCTGGTAGAATACTTATTAATGTAACTGGAAATAAGTCGATAGATCGTGAATACCGCTTTTGGATAGGACTTCGATCGAACGACTATAAAACTTCAACGATATTTCGCTTGTTTGATTTTACGTGAATCAGGCTACTGATCGTGTAAAAAACATCACCATTCGCTCCGTAACTTAAATGTGATGAGAGCAATGTTGGGGTTGAAAACAACCAGGCTGAAGTGGGAGTGGATGGCCACGTCGCACGAATGCACCCGGACAGGTGGGCGAGGATTGTCACTCACTGGGTGCTGGAGGGAGGTAGACCGCGGTGAAGGTGATATGACGATCTCATCATGTCCAAACATAGCTGGATAAAGGGGAGGCCTTTATCCAGCAGACAGGGGGGACACAAAATAGCATAATAACAATAAAAATAAACTTGTGATGTTTCCAGCGGGTACAGCAATATCTTCTCCGATAACCAGCGAAAAGAAGTCCCGGGGCTCCAAGAAACGTTCTCGGGAGAAAGACAAGCTGCCCAAGCTGACGGTGCTGGACGTGAACGAGGCTGCCACCGTGGTGGAGTGCCAGCTCGAGTCCAAGTCCAAGACCGTCACCTTCAAGTTCGACGTCACCGATGTCAACCCTGAGGAGATCGCGAGTAACTTGGTGAGTAATGAGCATTACGCGAAGTTTGGTAAAACTATTGGTTGAATTGTGGCCATACTACATTAGACCCTGTTGCATAAACAATTGAATTTTAAATATGACGTGCGACCTAAGTTGATTTATTCTCATTCTACCACCCGTGAGATGCGGCCGTGTTCCGTTGGGTTTACTTACTGATACTTGTGTTTTGTTACATACAAAATAACACAGATACTGCGGTTCCTAAGTACATTATGTCCCTAGGGATCTAATGTAGTATGGACGTTCTTTGGGGAATAATGTGAATTGAATTTGGAACATCAAAATCATAAAGTAATTAAATAAAAACTTACCTGCATCAAACGAGTTTATTCAAAAATCAAACTGGCTACTAATCAAAAAAGAAAACCATAATTCTGATGTCTCTAAAATGTCTTTCTCTCAGAAAAAAATTTTTAAAATGTCTTTGTCTTCTCATCTCTCAGAAGGTGTAAAAAGTAGAGTATCTAACAAAGGGATACAGCTGTCTTTGTCTTTGGAGGCTTGAATTCATCACTTCACTCGGGTTTATATTTTAACTCCCGAGCACAATATAAATCCCTTACTGGCGTTCGGGATTAAAACTTAGCAACCTTTGTTTTGTTTAGAATTCAACATCAACTGCTTTATCCCCTCTACTTTTAATGATACTATAGAACTTGCACACCTTAGCAAAAGTAAAGTAAAATCCACCCTCCACCACCCCAGCCAGCCCCAGCTTCTTGAGATTTTAAAATTATTTGTTCTCAGGTGTCGAACAACCTGCTCCCTGAATGGCAGAGCGCCACATTCATGGAGCTCATCAAGGACATCGTGAACCAGCTGATCAGCAACCCTGGAGTCACGCCCGTGCTCAACCCGGCACACCACTCGGCGCTGAGGCTCAACATCGATAAGGTATTACAAATGGTTAGGGTTAACTTCAGCAGCAGCTAGTGGCCATCGAATATCAGCCTAAGTCCCCATGGCAGGCTGTAGGAGTTACCGTGTCTGTGACCCTGAAACGCAAAGGTCGTTGTTAGTTTGTAAAAGTCTGGCATTCCATTTGGCAGAGCGGTCATAGCGGGAGAAAGTATTTAATGATTTCCACTTAATAAAAAATAGGCCAGAGCAGTGGTGGCTGAGTGGTAATGGCTCCGATTTACGAGTTGTAGGTCGTGGGTTCAAACCTAGCCAGGCGCATTACTTTGTGTAATTAATTTCATCACCACTGGTCTCAGAACGGTGAAGGAAAACATCGTGAGGACACCGGCATGTCCTAGAACCAAAAATTCGAAGACACGTGACATTCATGAACCAGCACTGGGCCCGCGTGGTGGATTACGGCCCATTCTCCTAGAGAAGACACCTGAGCCCCAGCAGTGGGAATATTAAAAAAAAAAGGCTGATGATGGCGCCTTTTTTTGAAAATCAAAAAAGAAAAATATTTTTTGGTGATTTACGTAAACACTGCAATTTTCCGGGTCATTAACCCCCTGGCGCTGGAGGAGTTAATATACCAAGGTTTTAAAGACGTTTTTGCACTGATTCTAGTCAGAGATATGTTAAAAATAAGTTAATTTTGCATAAAACTGGAAATTATATTGTGTTATGTTTAGTATCTGTTTGATAAAATGTTTGTTAGAGGGCTACATATTATCAATTTTTTTTAATGAATTCTTAAATTTTAAATATGTAATAGTAACGCAAATTTTAGTTATTTGAATTTGTAATAAATTAATGTCTTGATTCACAGACTGACTACGACTCGGAAACAACGGAGCGCGAGGAGAACCTGACGGACTCGAACCAGGACAACTCGGAGTGCACGACGCCCACGCTGTCGCACGACAACATCGCCGCCGAGCTCGCCTACGACCTGCCCGAGCCCAGCGACGCCGCGCCGCCCCCCCCCCGCGCCGCCCCCCCCCCGCGCCCGCGCCGCCGCCGCGCAGCGACGCCGTGCTCAAGGCCGCGCACGTCGACACCGTGCCCAGGAAGATCAGCACTGCTTCCTCTATAGGTACGACTACATTAAAGCTCAACCAGATCCAACCTAGGGGTAAGTCTTTAAGTCAAAATTGAATAGGTTACTTCTAGGGAAACGTGCTTCAATCTCGTTCATATAATCGCTTACCATCAGGTGAGAAAGAAGTCAAACACAAACCTATCTACACTAATATAATAAAGAGGTAAAGTTTGTTGTTTTGTTTATAGGAGGTAATCTCTGGAAGTACTGGTCCGATTGCTAAAATTTTTTCACCGATAGAAAACGGCTTTATTCCTGAATGACTAGGTTATGCTTTATGTACGCGGGTGAAGCTGCGGGCAAACGCTAGTCAATAAAAAAATAAACTTATAACGTACTCAACCTCTCTAAAAAAAATCTAGGAGAGGAAATAGGCCGTAATCCTCTATACAGGCCCAGTACGCGTTCACGGGATGTCACATGTCAAATAAAAAAAACTAATCTAAAATCGGGTCATCCGTTTAGGGGCTTCCATGTTACAAACAGACTCTCATTTTAATTTAAGACCATACAAACCTTCCCGCTATTATTGCTGCTGACTAGATAAGCCATCATATCTACAAATGATTAAATCGATGAGTCCTCGTAGGGTTAAATTCCACGTAATGATTATATTAGTCATGACATATTTCCACATGTCTACGTGAAATTGTACTTACATATTTCTCAAAACAATTATTTTTTTAGTCTTGCTCTGAATCGCATAAAGTGACAAATGATTATACATTTGAAGAAGTTTGAAAATAGCACTAGTGGCTGAAAAGTTTTATCTTGGTATTTTCATGTGAAGAGGACGACAATGTCGTCACGACTTCTTCGTGGAAGCGTCTCCAATGAGGGAGAAAACTCGCCGATACATCAAACAGAAACTCATTAGATGTGATGTATAACGCCCAATAATTACTGTTTCAAATGCTACCTACAAACTGGCAGTATACTTTTCACACTGTCTGAAAACCTTCATCTAAAATGCACTCCCAAGCTGACATTATTTCTTTTTTGTTAGGTTCCAATCAATCAGACGGCGGATCAATGGCGCCCGAGCGCTCCGGCAGCACAGAATCACAGAACGGCGAGAAAAAACAATCGAAACCTACCCGAAAGATATCCAGATTTCTAGTCAGTCCCGTGGTAGACCGCGGCGAGAATGTTCCCGAAGAAAAACCCATTCCCGAGCCCGCGGAAACTAAAGAACTAGCTAAGGAGGTTCAAGTCAATGGCCTGCCAGAAAAGGAAGTCCCTCCTTTGCTCCCGCCACAAGAATATGTAACACCCCCTCAACAGTATTCAGTACCGACACAGATTCCAGCCCCTGTAGAAATAAGACCCGAAGTCCAGCCTGTAGAAAGACCTGTAGAAGTACCCAAAGAAGTTCCGGTAACAGTCACTATGGCACCAGCACCGGCTCCTATAGTGTCGTCGAATATTCAAACAGTCCAGACAATACCTCAAGTACCTGTGCAGAATCAAAATCAGATAATACAGAATCCAATGATCAATACTTCAAATTTACAACCTAACTTGACTACGCCGTTACAAATAGCCACGGATACCCACACGCCCTTGTTAGGGTTGAGTCAAGTGGGGACCCCCATGGGGGTCGGCGGCGAGTTGGGGCTGAACATGGGGCTGCAGGGGGTCGCGCTGGGGATCACGACGCAGCACAACTTGACGCCCACGCCGGGGGTCAATGATGCCTTGCCGACGATGCCTAACGCGGAGAATATACAGAGGATGTTGTTGAAGCAGAATATTATGAAGTAAGTGTATCATCTTCATTAATTTTTTTTTTCGTGTTATCAGAAATGGACCTTTATTTTGTGACGTGAACCCTCCAAGGCCTCTCACAAGGTGGACTGATGACCAGGTGATGCGAAACACACAGGACCGGCCATTGTGGCGACACTATAATATTATATTCCACAACTAGCACACAACGCCGTCTAGTCCCAATTAGCTTGGGACAAGACGGACAAGCCAAGCAGAGCTTGTGTTATGAGTACTAGACAACTGATAAACATACTTATATATTTCTTAATACATACATATTATAGATAAATTACACCCAGACACAGAACAAATGGTCATGCTCACCACATAAACATTTGTCTTAGGTGGGAATCGAACCCACGACCTGTGGCATAGAAGTCAGGGCCACTAACCACTAGATCAACAGGCCAGTCACTATGGGGAGGCCTATGTCCAACTATGGACGCATTTCGGCTGAAATGATGATGAAACTAACATAGCTTTTGCCAATGTTTGAAGTTGTAATATTTCATTAATTTAGGTAATTATTAAGAAGACTGTCCGGAAGTATTTGGATTTGGCCCAGCAGCTAGACAGTAATGGCTAGCGAAACAAAAAAACGTTAAAAATGACACGCAATCGTTTTTTTTTTCAAATTGCCATAATTTCTAATATTGAAAACCATTCTTTTTCATTGCCATTTACAGAATAAAACTTCATAGAAGACTTATCATTTTCGTCAGTTAGTCGTACATGATTTGTTTTATATTTTTTGTGTACAGTCAGCAACAAAACCTGTCAGGGCCGAACCTACTCGGGTTGCTCAACCAACAGTCGTACCCGCAACCAGACCTCGGTCTACACAACACCATACTCAATAACACACAGCCTGGTGAGTTTATAGATATTTTTTTTTTTTATATTTAGAATGTGTTCTTTTTCTAGTAATTGTTTTTGGTTTTTCTATATAATTTAGATTTTTTTCTGGTGATTGCATAAAGAGGCGGATGGTCTGCTTAAATTTTTGAAAAAAAAAAAAAAATTATGAACCTTTCATATTTGATACACATACTGAAATGTGACGTCAAGTGCCACAGCCCTTAGATTTCGTGGTAAAAGAGATAGCAAGATGTTCCCACCTGGGGGCGTGCTATAACCAATTTTGATGCTGTTTTAGAAACAATTTTTTTTTTTTTGGCTTTGTAAAAAAACAAAAACAAGCTGACTATAAATTATCAGATAAAAAAAAACAAGGGATGAGGGTAGGAGGGTAAAAAATAGCCTAGGACCTTGCCTACCTATTTATTTATTAGTGTAGGTTAGGTTGTACTAAAATTAAGCGGAACTACATTAGACCGAAGCACACGTGGGTGACGCCTGAGTTGTGCGTAGGTCAGCATCGCGTGGCGATGGAGCTCTACAAGTTCAGTTGCCATATAAAATTTATGGAGACGCGCCCACATCGCTCGGGTAGCTCGCTGTCCGGCCGTCCGGTAACTGTCCGGACCAAGCCCAAGTCGTCCACGGTATCCGAAAGGGCGCTCGAGCCCCGGTATGAAGGCTTGAAGGAACGGGATAGGTTTTTTAGTCAGTAAGAGTCTGACACTATCTCCCGCTCTGCCCAAGAGCGGGGCTGTCATTGGATGATATTTCCCACCAAAAATATCTTGATAATATCCAATTTTGTGGTGCAAGTGATAACTATCACTTACAATAGTCTTGCAAAAGAGTATGGTAGACTGTACTTGAGCTCGGAGTCGACAACTCGCTTCTTTATGCAAACACCCCTTAGTATTAATTACTTGTTTCTAGTTCCCCTGTGTTGTTTCGTACTTGAGCAAATAAAACTAGTAACACTTTATTTCTTTGTGTTCTCATTGTATGATGTCTTTTAGTAAAGAGATTCAAATTCAAAATAGCAATAAGATATAGTACAATTCACGAATGATGGCGGCCGTGAAGTTTGCGCAGAAGGCTGCGCAGTAACGTGTTTTAGGAACCAAATGACATCGTGCGTGTGCGAGAAGAGTGTGGTATGCGTGAAAGTTCGCAAAGGCTAACTTCACGCCCGCCATCATTCGTGAATTGCACTGTACTTTTTTGAACGTTAAATGCACGGTCTATCAATATCTATCACTACACAGCTGGTCCTCGCTAAAGTATGGTCAAACTGGACCATTTATACAGGGTTAATAGGGTAGTATCCAGGGTCACAATAATTACATTTTTTTTAAACCGTATTTTAGAGCTAAGGAATGGAATTCCCTGCCGGAGTCTGTGTTTCCTGATAGCTATAACCTAGGGGTCTTTAAGAATAGATTGCTTCTAGGCAAGCGTGCTCGATCGTCGGCCACATCATCGCTTACCATCAGGTGAGATTGTGGCCAAACGCGAGCCTATCCATTATAAAAAAAAAATATAAAAAAATATTGGACACGTATTTTTTCTTTTTTCGATTAAACAAATAATAACAAAGATATAGCCCCTTAAAGTTACGTGTGACGTCACCCCGTGCGAAAAAATGTAGCACGGCGTGACGTTACACGTAACTTTAATGGGCTATATCTTTGTCATTTTTGGTTTAATTTACAAATAAAAAAATACGTGTCCTTTATATTTGAATAATCTAAAAGACGGACTAATTACATTTTTTACGGCAACTAGCCTATTGTATAATACTGGCAACTTCTCAGGATTATGATACCAATATCATAAACAACAACTTTTGTTCTTTGACTTTTAAAAATGCATCATATCGGGCGGCGGGGAGGCTTATATAGGGTGACTGGTAATTAGTGTACGATACTTAAACACGTGATTGTGCTCATGATAACCAACATCTTTTACTATGGGAACAAAACTGGAATCGCGAAAAGAAATCAGCTGTTCA
Source organism: Mythimna albipuncta (assembly GCA_929112965.1). Taxonomy (NCBI): domain Eukaryota; kingdom Metazoa; phylum Arthropoda; class Insecta; order Lepidoptera; family Noctuidae; genus Mythimna; species Mythimna albipuncta. Next base: position 13,277,327 of record OV815983.1, on the reverse strand, counting down.
GTACATTTATGTTTGCCTAACAACATAAATGTACTGTTTAAGTATCGTACACTAATTGCCAGTCACCCTATATAATGGGGAGTATAGCAAGATACAGAGTTGAAATGTGTGTTTGTTTTTGGTAAATGAGTTATGTTATTTTAAGTCATAGAACAAAAATGGTTGTTTATAATGTTACTGTGGTATACACATTAAATGTAGGACAAGCCAAGAGGTTGACGCCACGCAGTCGCTATCCCACGGGGCTCTCGACTAGACGTCACCCCTCGGGTTTGCCTGCTTACTGACAATTTGGTTGTTTCATTTACTATAAACCTAAATTACTACAGTCCTGTAAGGTTGTTAGCTTTTTACTAATAACTCTGTATAGTAAAATAAACAAAAAAAATGTTTTTTTTTTTTTATTGCTATAAACTAGTGCTTGACTGCGATCCCACCTGATGGTAAGTAGCGATGCAATCTTTGATGGTGAGGCGCACTAGTTTATTAAGAGTTGACATGATGTTTCTTTAGCTAGAAAATGGCCACTATCTATCACCTTAAACATACCAATTTGAAATAGAAAAGCGACGACCAGTTGTGTAAAATAGTTTGTGTGTGTTGTGCGTGTTGTAGGCTACGTAAGTCGCTGACATGAATTCATGTTGCAAAAGATCGCGATGAGTTTCAGTTAACTTGGTCATTGTTTGACTACTGTGGTAAAAATATCAGTTATTTATGATAATAAACAATTAAAAATCAAATCTAATATATTTTTTTTTGTCACCAAGTGATGTCGTTTCTTGTCGTTTATGCGAACATCCCAGAATTTTATCGTCATTTTTATGATGTGATTTTATAGGAGAGGTAATATCAATGTTATTAAGTTCCACAAATTCTCAAATAAAAAAAAAATATTTCACTCTTTTTGAAATATCTGTTATTTATTGTACACTACTGTGTAGTATTTTTTATCTCATAGGTTGACTGGTAGAGAATGTTTTGTTGCATTATAAAGTCCCCCTATTTCTCCAGTTCCTCTGTGAATATTATGAAGTACATGAAGCATAAATAAACTATACCTATTTCGATCTTTGATGGTCATCACAGCACAGTGACAGTCTTTGCCTTTCCTTACTTGATTTCATGCAGTATTTTGTAACGTCAAGCGACTTATGTCCCCTCCCACCCGCACGTAACCCCGCACCCGCGTGACTAACCCGTGTTGTGACGTCAGCGCCCATGATGGCCGCGCGCCTGCCGCCGCAGTACACGCCGCAGAAGTACTACCAGCCGATGCTAGCCAACGACTTCATTGGTAAATGTCTTGTTTTTACATTCTTTTGCTTTGTGGTGTTTTGTGTGTTTGGATTGAGAAGAGAAAGCGATACTACGATTGTTATGTTTCATCTGATAGCCAATTTTTTGGGCTTGCTTTTTATTGTTTATAAGGCTCATTTTAGGAGTGTATAAAGCTGAGAGGCTGCGGAATAGGCGCGTATTATTCCACGCGCGCTTCAAGGAGTTGTCAACAAACCGTAGGGATCCAGCAGGATCGAATACTACTGGGGCCATGGGTTGGCTTCTAAAAGGAACATTCGGCCCCGGTACGAAAGGCATTCAAGGAAAGGGGTGGGTTTTAGTCAGTAACAATCTGACACTATCTCCCGTTCCGCCCAAAGGCGCGGAGATGCCATTGGATGATTTTCCCACCTACAAAAAAAGGGCTGCAGAATTGTTTGATATTATTTTTGAAGTGAGACATGATTAAATAATAAAACCCGCTCTGGGTAGAGTGAGAGGGAGTCTCAGACTTTTAGTGACTCAAACCCTCTTGTGGTAACTCTTTCAAAGCCCTAGCAGACATAACAGACGGCCTCGTCAATCTGCTGATGTCCGCCTCAACAGGATACGCCCTCAACCTGGGCATGCTCCTTTCCGGATGACGAGCTACCCGCTCGCATTCCGCAAACCCGTGTCTACGGAAGCTGGTAATGACAGAAAGTCTTCAGCGGGAGTCGGGGCGAGAGGCTTGTCTTTGCCTCACGTCTTCATTTATGGCCCTACCAATGAATATCCTAGCACTGATAACATTTCTATTCTTGTCCTACTCTTAATGGTATCGCCTTCTTTCTCAATTATTGTAAATAATATTTAAGTTATAAATGTTAAATGTCACCGCACTACTTTTTATGTTGGCTTCATTTCTTTATCTGTTTCACAGCACATAGTTTTTAGTTTTTTATAGGCGTTTAGTTAAATATGCCATACCATGATGCAGTATAAGGCTCTAGTATTTGTATTACTGTAGATGTTTTTTTTTTTTGCATTGAATGATTTATTGCCCCGTAAGCTTTGGTTGTTTTTGAATTTCTTCTTAGAGGCAATTAATAGTGGTTTTCAATTTCAGGCTAAATAAATTGTAGCCGTCTTTGACACCAGAGTGGATATAAAAAACATCTTTAATAGTCTTGTAGGAATTGTTCTAAAGCCGCCTACAGACATCGCGAGGCGTGCGTTGCGAATGGTTCGTCACAATGAGCGTTCGCGTCGTACGATCGTTGCGAACACCGCCTCAGTACGAGCCATGCGCTCCGTGTGGACGGACTGGTGTTGTTTGCGTTTTCTACTGATGAACACCGTGCGTGGTGGTTTGCGTGCTCAGCTTGAGCATATGTCGTTCGGGACGCACTCATAAATCTACCGTCGTTGAAGCAAGCGTGACGAAACATTCGCGACGCACGCCTCGCGATGTCTGTATGCGCCTTTAGATCGGTTATGGTTCGGAAAACGATCTAGAATGCGGTCCTACGTTTTCTAAATGATGGTTCGTGAAGTCTAATGGCAGTTTCAATGGTTCGAGACCCGATACTGCTGACGAATAATACACCAAGGTATCAAAAGTGCTGAAACAGATACAAAAAGGGCCAACATGACCGCTCGACACAAATAATAACACTTATTTTCTCGCCAACACAGGATTCAATCCCCTCTTTCCGTCATCAGCTCAACAGCAGGCTCTGCAGTCGTCAGTGAACCAGCTGGCAAGCCAGCAAATGAGTCAGCTGGGCATGATGGGGTTGGCGGCCCCTCTGCCTCCCCAAGCGTTGGCTTTCCAGCATCAAAATATTGCGCAGATGGGCCTCAACCAAAATCTTATGGGACAGAATCTTGGACAGAACTTGGGTAACTATCCAGGTACATGCTTTGCTTGCTTTATTTTGTAGTAGTTAATGAAATTATGCACATAGCTCGCAGAACAGATGGTCGTTGTTGGAGTCGAAGTGGTGACCGTGTACCGGAAGACGAAGCATTGACCCGGCCTGCCATAAGTCGGACTGATGACCTGGTGTGTGGGTCGTGGAAATCCGATGCGACACTTGGAGAAGGCTTATGTCTAACAGTGGAAATCTTTCGGCTCAAATGATGATGAAATGAAACTTTGACGAAAACTTCAAAAGAATTCGTGGCTAAAGTTATAACTGCCGCGAGTATTGGCCTCGAAGGTTAAGCAAAGCTTGCCGAGGTTGGTCTATGGATGGGTGTAACATACCGAGATTCCTCCGTGCCTCGGAAAGCACGCTAAGCCGTTTGTCTTGGCTGCAATTTGAAGATTTTTGACAGTCGTTACGGGTACTCAGATGCCAGGATAGTTTAAACCAGTATTATCATAAGATGTCGTCATCCAGACCTTAAGGCACTGCTGCTTATTGTCCGATCTTTAGTTCAACCGCTTTCACCCAGCTGGTGCTCCAAAGCTCACGGATATCACCTGTTCACTTAGCTTGAGCGTGCTCGACACTGCGCTTATAGATAGTGCAATTTAATATGCTGGATAAACAATCTCAAACATCGTAATTCCCAAAAGAATTATGTGGTGCAAATAAAAAGAAAAAAAAAAACTTTTGAGAGATATCGTCAAGCAAAATTTTACTCTACGCATAATATTGAGACTCAAGTCTTCTTAACGAGAGGGAATGAACCGTAATCCACCAGGCGGGTGCAGTACCGGGTGGTGGATGTCATACATATCTTCGAATTTTTAGTTCAAAGACATGCCAATTTCCTTCACTCTTTTTGAGAGTAGTAGTAATGAGATAAATTACATAACGGAAAACGCCTGGCCTGGGTTTGAACCCGCGACGTACGACTCACAAGTTGAGGCCATTATTACTAGGCCACCACTGCTCTAAACTTGTCCAGATACCTGAACCTGGTTACATTTTACGTTAACCAAAGTTTTGAATTATGATGTCCAGAATTTTTAAAACAGCATCACTGTATATATCTCTTCATAACAATCCAATTGTTCCAGGTCTAGCAAGTCAGAACTTAGGATTAGGCGGTCAGAATCTCATAGGCGGGCAGAACCTGGCCCTGGGCGGTCAGAACTTGGCTCTTGGAGGGCAGAATCTAGGAATAATTAACCAGAACTTGGGGCAGCTGGTGGCGCATCGAGCGGTGCATCACGCGTTAGCCAGGAGGGCTGTTGATATGGATATGGCAGGTAAATTATTATCTTAGATATTTTTTTTTATATATAAATCAATGCTTGACTGCGGTCCCACTTGATGGTAAGCAGTTATACAGTCGTTGATGGTGAGGCGCATTAGTCTGTTACGAGCCTATATTCACTTTAGCCTTGAAGACACAGCTATAATTGGACGGTGAGACCGCTGCAGGAACATGTTCCTGTCTTTCGATGTACGCGGTACAAACGACGAAGCGCAACGCTTAGTCTGATCCGTAGTAATAATAATAATAATATTCCACAACTATCACACAGCGCCGTCTAGTCCCAAGCTAAGCAGAGCTTGTATTATGGGTACTAGACAACTGATAAAAACATATTTAAATATTTCTAAATACATACATTATAGATAAATTACACCCAGACACAATAGATCGTGCTAATCACACAAACATTTGTCCTGGGTGGGGATCGAACTCACGACCTCCGGCATAGCAGTCAGGGTCACTAACCACTAGACCAACAGGCCTGACAAACTGTAGTAGTTTCAACAACAGTGGTTACTCGTCTTACGTCGACTTTTCCGATGATATAAGATGGCGGAATCAAGTTATGCAATTCCCGCGCACACTCCAAAGGTCATATTCTCTACTGGGGCCAGGGTTATCCGAAAGGGCGCTCGAGCCCCAGTATAAAGGCTTGAAGGAACGGAATGAGTTTTTTATTCAGTAAGAGTCTGACAGTATTTCCCGCTCCGCCCAAGAGCGGGGGTTGTCATAAGATGATTTTTCCCATCAAAAAAAAAAAAATGTCATCTTGTAAAATAACGAAAGGCTGGCTACCCTACGCCTGTGCTCGAGTCTTTGTATTCGCCAGATTTGGACGCACCTTTAGGCACACATTCAATACTGGTTTATATTTCTTCCAGCCATGACGAACGTGAACTCGACGGGTTCGTCTCAGCCCAGCACGCCGAACAAGGCGCACTCGTACAACGAGTACATGCTCACGCTACAACACAAGCTGGCCTCCATATCTAATAGCGTGAGTATTATTAAACCTTTATTGGGTTTTGTTTTTAGAGTTCCATACTTCAAAAGGAAAAAAAATAAGTAATGAGTATTAGAAAATTCTTATCATTCAGCGTTCAAGGGCGATTCGCCTAGTTGTCATTTTGTATCATAAGCCATTGGGTGAAAATGACTGCAAACATAAGCCGGTCACGACATGATTAGGCACGTGGAGACGGCAAAATATCTTCGTTGCTCACTCGCTTGGAAGGAACTTAACGCGCTGAACATGATCGATCACAGCGCGAGAAGTCCCGGGCGCAGTTTCAGAAACCGAACTTTCGGTCGGACACTATTCATTTTTAGGGTTCCGTAGCCAAATGGCAAAAAACGGAACCCTTATAGATTCGTCATGTCTGTCTGTTTGTCTGTCTGTCTGTCTGTCTGTCCGTCCGTCCGTATGTCACAGCCACTTTTTTCCAAAACTATAAGAGCTATGATGTTGAAACTTAGTAAGTAGATGTATTCTGGGAACCGCATTAAGATTTTCACATAAAAATAGCGAGCTCCATGGGCGAGTCCGACTCGCACTTGGCCGGTTTTTTATTTATAGATTGATTGTTTTTCCATACTGAAGTTAATAACTTTTGTGGGCAGGGTCCGGTGTCGCCGCAGTCTCCGCTGGAGTACAGTCCCGCGTTGTCGCCGACGCATCGGCCGCCTCTGCATAACATGCCCAAGGTTTGTTGAAGTTTTACTTTATTACCTATTAAATATATTACAGTCAATATTACTGGTTGGAATATTTATTCTTAATTGTGGTAATATGTTTTGATAAATATAATAAAATACGTAAAATTTCGAGATTTGAGTTGTACTTTAACAGTAGATTGTGTCACGTGCGGTATGTTGAATACCGAACGAAACGAAGGCTGCTAAGTTTCGATCCCGAACGCAGTGAGGGTTTTTTTTGGAACTTCCTTCACAGAGATCGGTCTCTGTGAAGTGTTCCTCACTTCACTTCAGTTTCTATATCAAGCCGTCCAAGATAAAGACGGCTTTACCGGTTTACACAGGAGGTTACCTCAACATATTTGGGAGAAGGTTAGGCAAATGATGGAAACTGTGTACATCCAGCTAACCTTAAATAGTGACGACTTGCAGCTTGAATGTTTTTTTATGGATTTACAAAAAAAGAGTCCCCAAAGTAGGCATTACTCCAGTATCGTGAGTGCGTTTACGAACATGTAAGTTCACATGAACAAGACACCCAGACACGGAATAACCGTACAAATATTTGTTCCAAAGAAAGAAAGAAGAAAGATAGAAAGAAAACTATTTTATTATGCATACACACTCGTAGATACACACAATTTAGTTACGACATGTAGACACTAATAAATTATTATAATTAAAAAAAAAGACAACTAGCAATGTTGTGTGTCTCACGGCGGTGCCAAATAGGTCCAGTTCAGCAATATTGCCAGACAACTACATGGTAGTTGCCTGACGCTGGTTTTCAACTGAACCTTATGTACGGTTGAAAATTGGTTTATGGTTTATTTTTTTATTGGTTCCGTGCGGGAATTGAACCTGCCACACGCACAGATTACTGCACTAGTAGTCTAAAGCTCAAAAATTGCGCCACTCGTGCTTTCAAATATAGCAAAGTGTATGGTATAATTTCAGGCGGAAGGCACGGAGGCGTCGGACGGCGGGGCCCCCGTGGTGCACAAGACGCGCCACGCCGCGCAGCTCGCCGAGCTCGACCACGAGCTCAGCAAGATCAGCCTGCACTACAAGCATCCGCCGCCCAAGGTATGTACACTATCAGAAGACAGCCAGCTTCATGAGACGAGCCTAGAGGACCAGGGTTGGCCTACTTGTCATGACGTTTACAGGTTTCAAAATCAAAATCAATCAAAATCAAAGCATTTATTTCAAATAGACCATTTACAGGCACTTTTGAATAGTCAAATGTCGGTCAGTCCAAGAAAAGTGAAGCTAAATTGCACGTTCCAAAGAGTAGGTCTCTTTGGAGAAGAACGTGCAAGAAACTCCATGGAAACTCTTTTAAATCATATTATGTGTTACATATAATGCTTGGTTACATATTACTTGTTGCTTCTATCATGTGAGCACAATGTCGATAGTGAAATAAAAATGTAAAATAATTAACTGAATTAAGCCACTGGCAGCTAAGACATGACCAGTCCCATCTGACGGCACCCGTTCACGAGCATGACGCGTGCATCAGCCCCACTCAGCTCAACCATTTTGAAGGGAACTGAACGACCCAATAACACGTGCCACCAACAGCGAGACATTTGAGTGAGCATGACAAACTCTCAACTGCCACGCTCGTAATGTCAAAAAAAAAAAAGTTGTAACCTAATAAAAATGCTTCCGAACCAGAAAGGTGTTTCTTTATCTTGCTAGTTGGTTCCGCCCCACTCTTGGGCAAATACTCCCTTCATTATTTTAATTTTTCGTCCTTTACTTCCAACACACCTCTTGATTAAACTCAGCAGATGTATGTTTTACTAGAATCTGCCAGCGACTTCGTCCGCGTGAATATTGTTTATTGCGGACGTGAAGACAGATAAACAGTAGCCTATGTCCATTCTTGAAGTTCAGACTTGCTCGGTACCTTCTTCTACTTCCTGCCCTTGTCCCATCTTATTTGTGGCCGGCGCAATACGTTTTTTTCTTCCATTCTACCCTGTCGCTCGTCATGCTATCACTAACTTCCTTTTCTTTCATATCGTTCTTCACGCAATCCATCCATCTTGCTCGGTACCTGATATCATCAAAATCGGTTCGGCACTTTCACGGTTATACTAATAAGGAGAAGGAGATAGCGTGACGATTTGGACTCGTAATATAAGGATTGGCCAGAAAAGAGTGGGATAACGGAAGAGAGGTCTTTGCCCTGTAGTGGGATACAATGTGCTCATTAGAAAAATAATAATGGTTTTTTTAGAAGGTTTCTCTTCTTCCTGCCCTTGTCCCATTTTATTTGGGGTCGGCGCAACATGTTTTTTTCTTCCATTCTACCCTGTCGCTCGTCATGCTATCACTAACTCCCTTTTCTTTCATATCACTTCTCACACAATCCATCCATCTTTTCTTTGGCCTCCCTCTCCCTCTCCATCCATTCACATGTAAATTCATAACTCTTTTTGCAACATGCTTTTCATCTCTCCTCTTTACATGACCATACCAAGACAAACGATTTCCTTTCAACCTTTCAGTCACTGGCGCCACTTTCAAACTTCCCCTAATATACTCATTTCTCACTTTATCCATTCTCGTCAGTTTCTAAGGAGTAAAAATATCGTTTACTTGTTGCAGGATGTGTTCATAGAACACAACGCGGAAGAGCATGAAATGCTCGCGGCGACTATCAACGACAGTGCTGTTAACAATTACGAAGGTCAGTTACATTTCTACTATATATTTCTTTTTTTTATTGATATAAATAGGGCTTGATTGCGATCCCACCAGTAGCCCGATTCACGTAATAAAAAACGCAACGATATCGTAGCGATTTAGTCGTTTAGACCATTTCCGTATTCACATCCATCAATCGAGTGTACGACACCGATTTTAAAGTCGTTTGAATGTCGTCGATTTAAAAAATAGTCTGTATTACATTATCTTGGTAGAATACTTATTAATGTAACTGGAAATAAGTCGATAGATCGTGAATACAGCTTTTGGATACGACTTCGATCGAACGACTATAAAACTTCAACGATATTTGGCTTGTTTGTTTTTAAGTGAATCAAGCTACTGATGGTAAGGCTACTTACTTACTACTTACTTACTTGATTGTGAGGCGCACTAGTTTATATTGCGCTTTGCCCATTGTTCTGCTCCTAATATATAACCAGAAAACATGCAGAAAACATCTATGAGTTAATAGCTGTGCTCACGGATATGCTTGCTTAAAACTAACACCTAACCAAATATCATTGTAACCTCGTTAATGGGTCTCATTCTGATTTTAACCTTTTGATTGTCACGTAAAAAAGCAAAAACGTAGTCCCGGCGCCACGCTACGATTTCATCCTTTAATCTATCAATTAGTCGTGACTGTGGCGCACTGAACACATTGGATACCCTATTTTCCTCCAGCACTAAATTTCGAAAGCATCCATTTTTTTGGTTTCTGTCCATCGTAACATCCATGTCTCAGCGCGTATAATAATATGAGAAACTGTAATGTTTGAATGAGCCTAGTCTTCGTGGCTTTTGTTATTTTTCGATATTTCCATATTTTCTTGGAACCGTACCCGATGACGCAGCGTTGGTAGGCCTCCTACAAGGTGGACCGATGACCTGGTAAGGGTTGTGGGAATCCGACGTATGCGAGAAGCATAGGACTGTTCAGGAGGCCTATGTCCGACAGTGGACGTCTGTCGGCTGATGATTATGATATTTTCTTGAGCTTATCTATCGCCGCCTTAGACAGAGCCATTCCATTAGAGCCATATCCTAACTAATATTATAAATGTGAAAGTATGGATGTTTGGATGTTGGTTACTTAATCACGCAAAAACGGCGGAACGGATTTGGGTGAAATTTGGCATGCATATAGCCTTTGACATGGAAAAGAACATAGGCTACCTTTAATCCCGATTCTTTAAGAACCTAACGCCACGCGGGCGAAGCCGCGGGCAAAAGCTAGTATGTAAAATAAAGAAAAGCTGAGAATTTCAAAGATTTTTAAAACCCGTACCAAACTAGAAGGGTCACACACAAGTTCTTAGGAAATTCGGCTTTGAATCCTGTTATCTCTGTTATTTATAACTATGTGAGTTTCTGTAAATTTTACAAGCTTGGCGTGACATACATACTAACCTAACCTAACCTAACCCAATCTTTCGAACCATTCAACTAACATTATTACAAATTAACCCTGTGTTAACGTCGGGTAGAGCGGGTAAATAATACCTTATATATCGACCAATATGTACCGTGAGCAAATTAACAAAAAAATAATCTTAACCTTGTCTTCCTCCTCCGTCCTGCCTTGCTGTCGGGTCAATAACCTATTCATATCGACGAGTGCCGTGAGCAAAAACTGACATAGTACGCGCGCGCACTTTTTTTATCACCAGAAATTAGAATACGTAGAGTATATTTTTTTTTCCCTAAAGTCCGAGGAAGTAAGTAACATAGACTTGATAATACCTTCTCTGAAATCTCAAAATCATAAACATGACGATTATCCCAACTTGAGCAAATTTTCGGTCGTTGTGGCGACGCTTGGGGGAGGCCTATGTCCTAACAGTGGACGTCTTTCGGCTGAAAGAATGATATTTATATTCATATTTATTTATTCATTTGTAAACATAGGTAACATTAACGTCTTAAATAACAATTTTTGAACACTATGTTAGCCAACAATAGCATACAAAATTCATATAATAATTAGATAGACATTATTAATTATTACTAAATGACAATAAAATCAATACGATGATACGAATGATGATGAACAAAATTATTGTTTTGACAAAAATGTCATCCAACACAAGAATTTTCTTACATAAAAGGTAATCTCCAAATCATGTTTATAAAAGTAATATGTAATTGAAACATTTATTTTTTATTTTTTACTGGATTTGCGTACTAAAACTGTTAGATTAAAATAAAGCTCTTTAATTTAAAAGATTTAGTACGGAACTTTAAATAATTAATTTAGTTAAAAAATGTATCCAAATCGCAATAAATAATTTGCAATTTTTTAAATACCGAGATTTAGTCGTAATTTTTATGCGTCTGGGTTTTCAGAGAAGGTATAACCAACTCTATGTAATTTACTTCCCCGAACTTAAAGTAAATATACTCTACATATCTACCTCTGGTTATCACACATGACTAAATTACAGATCAACCACGAATTACATCAACAGCGCGGTCTAAACTATCTGATACCGTAGTTGTGCATGAACTCCTCGCCTTTCTTCAGAATAAGATAGAAACGATGGACGAACACTCTCTTGAGCTAATATGCACATCATTCTACACGGAACAAGAAATACTGCAAGCCAAGACCGAGACTGTCAAGCCCAAGATACAGATTGATACAAGAACGCAAGATGGACAATGCAAGAATTATCTTCAAGATATAATTAAAATACTCAAAGAAACAAAACGAGATGACATACCAACATATGTAGCAAAGGACTTATCGAAGATACCATACCTTACAGATGTTACAAGACTTATGAAAGAGGTAGCGTCATTGAAAAGTGAAGTTAAATTGATTAATGAGAAGCTTGAGGCTTCGGAAAGAACGGTGGTGGGGTTAAGACAAGATATTATGTTACTACACAATGAAATACTTCCGTCGCTAAGAAATGGCGAAAAATCTAAGAAAATCGAGTCGAAAGTACAGGCCATAGATGGCAATGGTAAAGTAGATGGTTCTATTAAATTACAGAGTTCCGGTCAAAACCTAAAACAAATATCATTTCCAAAGAACAGTGACGCGAGAGCAAGCGATGCTAATATATTACAACCTAAAAACGTTACTCTCACAGGGCAGTTGAATTCAAAGCCAGCACAAACCTCTCAGCCTCTCAAGAATCGCAACATCGTAAGCGCAAGTGATACTGTGACATTACAGGGTCATAACATAACTACCCTTAGTCCGGAGCAGTCGGGTAAACAATTACCACGAACAGCACAGCTCCCCAAGAAAAGATACGCGAAAAAGATTTCACGTTACCGCCCTTTTCATCGACCGCCATCTACATCAGAAACTGAACCACAGTTACCGATGATACTGTCTCCTCAAGCCAGCAAAGTTAATAAAGCCAGCTTTTCTCCTGGAGAAGAAAAGAACACTCAAATAAAAAGAAAAGAACTTGGTAGCGAAGATTCTAAAGTTGCAAAACCAGATGTATTTTTTTACGTGTCGTACTTAGACTTGGACTCAACATCAATGGTTGTAGAGACAAAGCGACAAAAAGTACGCCACCCACAAACATCACTTCGATTAAAAGCAAGAAGGTTAAGTCACGACATAGCAACAACTATAACAGTACCGCTCTTGCAAGCGAGGATGGTCGACCGTCATCGCCAATCGTACTTCTGTACCTCACCATCTTGGGCGTACAGACACCGAGAAAGATACTCCAGAAAATCATCAAGTCCTTGAGGAAACTGGCTTGTTCTACTACCAGATATACGAAGATATGAAACCACTGGGCCCGGGTAGTGGATTACGGCCCATTCCCTCTTCTAGGAGGCTCAAGTCCCAGCAGGCTTATGCCTTCATCAATCTTTCCAAGTTGGACCCGTGCCGAGGAACAGATATCATGGAAACTATCTCGGAATGAGAAGTCTTATGAGTGTAACATTTTACAATACAAATTAACACGTACAATTAATTGTAGTACCTTTAATATTGTATCACTTGTTTATAATGAAAGTGACCTAACTCAAAAATTGAAATTTGTAGAAAATAAGCTAGAAAGTCTTTAAAGTAATATAGATTAATATAGATTACTTACCTTTTAACGGCCGATGTCAGATGTATATCCGACAAACACTCTCGTGCTTATCCCGCCAGGGTCGCACATCCACGTCCAAATACTCCATCTCTTCAGCTCTTCTGTCACCTATGGGGATTGAAGAGCTAAACGAGATGGAGTACCCAGACGACCGAAGAAACGTCATTGGACTAATCGGACTAATCCTGTGTCTCCTGTTTACCACAACATTATAGAGCTTTTTAAGGTCAATTTATAGCAAAATTAGAATTGTTAAGTAAGAGTTAGGTAACTTTCATTCTATGAATATGTAAGTTAGTAATTAAGGTTTATATTTATAAGAGTCTTTGTTACCTGAATATTAAATATTTCATAAAATAAATGAATAATAAATAAAATAAAGTACATACTTTCTCTTGTGCGTGTTTTATTTACGAGAAAAAAAAATACTGAGGGAAAGTAATTACTTCCAAAAAGAAGATAATAGTGTTGGTATGCAAAACGATTTCAATAGTTACGATAAAATCAAAGATCGATTAGATATCACCAAAACAGACGTTACAACACTGCTTACCATTAGGTGGGACTGCAGTCAAGCACTATGAATAACATTAACAAAAAAATCACTGTTTTCTTCATTTTGAAGGTAATATTTCACAATTCTGTAGGTAAATGTATATAGAAGCCCGTTTTGTTGACATAAATCTATTTCACACAGCTATATTTTAGCATACAGGCAAATATTATTCACAACACACAACATTATGTTTTCTTAGAATAGAATAGAATAGAATAAACTTTATTGTACACCAAAATAGTAACAATTTCACAGAAACTTAAACCTATGTGCACACAAATGCACAGAACAGTAAATTCTAACATCGACCACATTATTCGCACCATCTGGGTAGATAGTAGTCCAATACAATAAATAATAAAAGAAAATAAGTAGGTACATATTTCATGAGTATAATCTGTCTAATAAGTCAACCGACTTGGGAATTTTGTATAATATTTAATCAATTAAAAAATACTTATATTCGATACTTTTCATAAGGTTCTTCTGTTAGTAAACAATGATCTCTATCTCTTAAATCAACCTTGATTATTGAACCCGTGTTGACTAAATCAGATTTCATTAAATCCTTATAATTACCCAAGTCGTTTAACTTATTAGACAGACTTTACATGATATTGATAAGTTAACAGTCATCCTATAGATAAATTCATATTTATGGTTATGTAAAGAAATTTTAACGTTTCAATCGTGGAAATCACAGACAGAATAGAAAGACAATAGGTGCGCGAACGCCGGCGTTCGCTTGGGGTTTAATGAATAGGTCGTCACTAAGCTATATAGATCTCACATAATATGTTAGATCACTACAATAGTCTTCTGTCCGGTAATAGTTTATTGTTCCACTGATTGGAAATAAACTTAAAAAATATATAGGTTAAGGTTTCAATGAGCCTACACCCGAAATAAAGATAAAAAAAATTATTACTAAATATCAAATAGGTATTATTTTACATGCGCGTTCTTAGACCGTATTCGCGGCGTAGACGGCGTGTTATTTTTTTTTTAATTGTTGATAGGTTCGCGCTTGACCGCTATCTCACCTGATGGAAAGAGACGATGCGGTCGACGATGGAGCGCGTCGGTTTATGGTTTATCTTATTGTCAATGAAGTATAACGTCATGCATACTTGACCGCTCATACACACAGTAGATTTCTCGTGCATACTGATAACCGCACACGATCAAGTTTAATGGACGCCGCTTCTAGCGCGATGCAAACTTGACGGTAAACTAAATCATGTGGGGTTAGGTTTAAAGAATTTTTACTCTCATAAGAACAATTACAGTTCACTTAAAATGAGATACAAATAGCTTATAAGTATTGAAATGTTCACATTTGGTGTGTTGGTGAGATCATAGGTTTAAACATGTTTTTTTAATTTAGCATTAAACATATTTTCACATTTCTTTAATTCTTCGGGTAAATCATTAAACAGCCGTTAGCATAGCAAAACGCTTAAATAACTTATACGTGGTACTAACTCTTACGCTGGACATAAGAAATAAATGCATAAGACATAATTGTCGGTTAAGGCGCTTTCAAATTAGCCGCAAAGTGCTGCCGCCGCTTGCATTGTTATTTAGATCACAGTGACAAGTAATGATCCTTCACAAGCCTTTCAAATTCAGGCCGTATTTGCGCACGATTTATTGCCACAGGCAATACATTCCATAGACGAGCAGTGGTGTTATTCCATATAAATAAAAAACGCGCGACCGCAGCGCGGATGCGACGCAACATTCGCGTGTTTTTCGCGACCTAAATTCGATAATTGCATCGACCCTTATTAAAAAAAACGAATATTTCGGTATCTTTTGTACCGGCCGTAGTGCGTGCGACCGCATCAATTCACTTACATTTTGAACTCTGCACACTAATTGCAAAATTCTCAGACTGCACTTTGGTCTGTTTAGTAAAGTATGAACCCTATTTTAATGCTTTTTTTTTATATTCGTATAGGCAAATGTATGCTTACATTTGCCTATAGCGTTCCTTAAAAACATTCACTTCATAATTACTTTCATATAATTTACTAAAGTGCAGCCTATTAAATCTTGCCATAGTAATGTAGAAGTAAAAACGATTACCAATACAAAATGAACCTTTAATTATTTCTTCTGACATCAATAAAACCTCGTGCGTCTCCCTACAGAGCTGGGTGGCGAGTGGGAGTCACGCTCGGCGCGCTTCCGCGTGTCCCGCGCGGCGCCGTGCCGCGGATACGAGCTGTGCCGCCTGCTGCCGGCCGAACATGGTACGAATACTATAATACAGTGTTTTTTTTTATTCATCCCCAAGAACATCTGCCACTCGGACGTCGAAAGCGATCAAAAGACTTCGCACGCAAGGAAACCGTTGCAGACACCATCTGGCAATGTGGGGGACTATAGTGGGTCTATAATCCTCCACCTTGTCAGGCTGTGTTTTCGACACCCAATGCTCCTGACTAGACGATGTCCCACTTACTGCCTTAAGTGTCCCTACCCCTGCACTTTGGAGGACCTAAAATACGCCACCAGCGCCGCTATAAATGTGGCAACCTACTGGGCCCAGAAGATTCGAGGGAAAGGAAAACCATCGAATCGAGAAAAGCACAAGAAGACGTGTTTTATAAATTAGTGCGCCTCACTATCAACGATTGCATCATTGCTTACCATCAGGTAGGATCGCAGGCACTAGAAAATTAAAAAAACAGTAGCTCGCGACCACCAGGAAGGCCACAAAGTCTTGCTTCGGGGGTCGCGGTCGCGAGTCAGGTAAAAATGAGTTAGGGTTCGTTCACACAGACCGGCTCGGACTGTCTGTATCTCTTCTAATCTTTCCTTCCGCACGTTTGCTGGAAGAAATTTATTTATGAAATAAGCAGTACCTTTGTACAAAGTTTTATTATGATGTTCTCTTCTTCTGTATATTGTGTGTACATAAATTATAAAATAAATAAATAAAATAAGTTTAAGACTTGCCACACTTTCTTTTTTATTAAAGATTATTAAATATTAAAGCGTTTTGGAAGTACATTCATTATGCGTACAGCTAAGGAATGGAATTCCCTGCCGGAGTCTGTTTCCTGATAGCTATAACCTAGGGGTCTTTAAGTCAAGAGTGAATAGATTGCTTCTAGGCAAGCGTGCTCCATCGTCGGCCACATCATCGCTTACCATCAGGTGAGATTGTGGTCAAACGCGAGCCTATCCATTATAAAAAAAAAAGATTAGTAATGACGCATTTAGTTCTTATATCATATAACTGTTACTTGAGGTGTAGTAGTACTACCTACAGTATAAGGTGAATGACCCTATCCATATGAATGTATCTTCTACTAATATATTAACACACTTATACTCTTTTAGTCAGTACAAGTACAGAACAGTTGATTCAACACACTACATCTCCATTAAATTTAGAACTTTCTCCACAGGCAAAGAAAAGTTAGACCTTTTACAAGCCCATCCTTACACTGAGGGTGGTTTAGACGAAGTGTCCTGCGCCGACAACAACTCCTCATACGAAGAGGCTGCAGCCGGAGAGACGTACGTGATCACGGACACCAGGGCGCACAGCTACCTGGTGCACGACGCGCTCGCTGATGCTGTGGCCACTATCATAGACCCTGGCCGCAACGTGCACGAGGTAATGTCACCTTCCACAGAGACACGTACGTGATCACGGACACCAGGGCGCACAGCTACCTGGTGCACGACGCGCTCGCTGATGCTGTGGCCACTATCATAGACCCTGGCCGCAACGTGCACGAGGTAATGTCACCTTCCACAGAGACACATACGTGATCACGGACACCAGGGAGCACAGCTACCTGGTGCACGACGCGCTCGCTGATGCTGTGGCCACTATCATAGACCCTGGCCGCAACGTGCACGAGGTAATGTCACCTTCCACAGAGACACGTACGTGATCACGGACACCAGGGCGCACAGCTACCTGGTGCACGACGCGCTCGCTGATGCTGTGGCCACTATCATAGACCCTGGCCGCAACGTGCACGAGGTAATGTCACCTTCCACAGAGACACGTACGTGTTCACGGGTGTTGTGATTCCTGACCCGACCACGACATGGAACGGAGATTTTACTATGGCACAAATTGATTATTTTAATTGTGTTTTATTGTGCCACTTATCCCAGGAATTTGTGCCTTGTACTTTTTTAGTAATAGAAGTACGATTGTGGTCGGGCTGGGGATCACGATTCCTGACGCGACCACAACCAGATCTAATAAAATATCAATAGTGGGAAGTTACTGATTATGCCAAAAATATGTGTCAAATTCAGGAATCACAACACGATCACGGACACCAGGTGCACGCTCGTTTAATCCAAACTAGCGATCATTTGAATCTTTAGTTCAAAGTTACGAGTTCCCTGGAACAGTTCTTGATATTTGAAAAAAATATCTATATAGTTTTGGAGGCATACGGAACAGAGAGTAAAGTCCCACATACCTCCGTTGAAAGGGATGATCCTCGGATTAGACAGGTGTTACGTCTGACATTCCACATACCTCTAAACTATTGACCCCGACGTAATGATGCCCCATTGAGTCGGGGTAATGAGTACAGAGGTTTGCGAGACTTTACTTTCTGTTCCGCATAACTCCAAATATTTTTAAGTATCTAGTAATTTAAAAAAATTGCAGCGTTAAAAAATTTCAACACAGGTGGCAAACATTTAAAAATTCAAAAACCAGATTATATATGGTGACTGGAAATTAGTGTACGATACTTAAACACGTGATTGTGCTCATGATAACAAACAATTTTTACTATGGGAGCAAAGCCGAAAGCCGAAGTCATCTTTTTAGTTTCACGCCGCCATTTATATCACAAAAGCTTGTACTCATCTAAGAATGGTTAAATCTTGCATAGACTAAATTTTCTAACATTATTTTAATGGTTGTTTCCGTAGAGTTCCCCAGTGCTAGGCTCCCCGGCGGAGCGTCGCGAAGGCAGCTCGGAGTGCTCGTCGTACCTGATCGTGGACCCGTGGCGCCAGCTCACGTGCGCCGTCATCGACAGCGCGCTGCGCCTCGGCGCCGAGCCCGGCTTCACGCCCTTCCACGAGGCCAAGTACGCTGCCCCCACGGAGAACAACAACGAGGTCAGTTCAACTAATGTAAGCCATACACACCACGCTCTAAAGGAGACCTCGGCCATATCTTGCTCTGAAATTGTACAGTGTACGGTTCACGTACAGGCAAAACGCTAACGCCGCGACCTACATTTTACTACTCATTATGTTTACTTTAAAAACGTGTAATTATATTAATTTTAGTTGACCGATAGCTGCCGTAACGCTATAACCGCGGATTAGCATCCAACTTAACTTTGTGTAACTTTTGACAATATACGTAATTATTGTGAAGTCTGTGGTTTTCGTCAACTCACATCCAACTGTAAGTAACTAACTACATCTGAGCCATACATACAGTGTCTGAACTTATTTGACCATTACGTGTTTTGCTGTATGGACTTTAAAAGAGACTTTGACCCCTGAGTTTGTTTCGGTGTTTCTTCTCAGGGTAGTCAGCTAGGAAACACCAGCCTCATCTAGCATTAATTGACGAAAAAAAAAAAATAGACTTGTAAAAGCGTTTTTATAAAACCTACTTGCAAAATGAAGATTATTTATCACAGTTCCTGAACCATACGATATTATGTTTATCTAAACTAATATAAAGAGGAACCTTGTTTTTTTGTTTGTAGGTATCTCTAAAAGCACTGATCCAGTTGTTAAAATTTTTTCACTGATAGAAAGCTGTCTTATTCCCGAGTGTCATAGGCTATACAAGGTGTAAGGGACAGCCCTCCACAAACTTTAAGGGCTTGCTCAGTAGACGAAACTGAAGAACCTTCCACAAAATGTTTTTTCAGGAAACGAAAATAAAAATCGGCCTCGCCATACAAATTTTATTGTCCAATCAAGTATAGCAGTTTGTATGGTGAGGCGGATTCTTTTTTTCGTTTCCTAAAAAAAAATTGTGGAAGGTTGTTCAGTTTCGTCTACTGAGCAAGCCTTTAAAGTTTGTGGAGGGCTGTCCCTTACACATTTTATTTTATGTATGCGGGTGAAGCTGCGGGTAGTTTCAAATAATCGTAGTCGACTGATTCTAAAAAGGAGTATTTATAAAATATTTTTAAATGTTGCCCACTTGTAGACGATTACTTTTACGTTGGTCAAACGATTTAGTTAATCATCACTTTGTGGGAGGTCTTCAAACTCTGCGTCTTTCGGTGTGCGGTCGCTAACGCGTTCACAAACGCTATACATAGAGGCAAATTATACTTTTCGGTCTTCTGTATAACCTGCCACAGCGTATGTCTGCAGTCTACGGTGATGGAGACTATTCGGAATCTCGCTTGTTTGAGACGCTGAGAGTTATCAAAATAGCGCGCGAGACGTTTCGTGATGACTCTGGGAAATAGCTTACAGATATGGCTCAGAAGTGAGATGGGGATGTAATTCTTACACGGATTATTGGCGTCTTACATAAAGAAGAGTACCATCATTTATCTGTTCCATGCCCGTGGCGTTTTTCCCTCAAGTATGATGGGTTCAAAAAGTTTTCGAAGGTCTTTAAGTACCCGATTTTCCAGCCATCTTCAGGGTCCACCGTAGGCGCGCCTCAGGGAGTTGTCAGCAACAGGCCCAGCTGGGTCGTAGCCTACTGGGGCCAGGGTTAGTTTCGAAAGAGCTCAGCCCTGGTGTAAAAGCTCGAAGGAACGGGGTGGGTTTTCAGTCAGTAAGAACCTAACACTATCTTCCGCTCTGTCCAAGACCGGGGGTTGTCATATGATTTTCCAACCATAAAAAGCCACCTTTTGGATTTAGCCGTTATTCCGTCATCACCCGACTCCTTGTTCTTTTTAAGTAGCTTCAGAGCCATCCTAATCTCATACAAGCTCATGTCCGTGAGGTTTTTGGTGCGGGGTCAATCTAGCTCTTAGGTCGATTGCTAGATCCTCAAACGATTCAGTTGTTAGGTCTATCTGCGAGAAAGAGTGAGATGAACAGTTATGACCAGTGCGTGTTGCCAGTGATGACATATGTCACTAAAACTTGTCACTCTTAATGGGTCTCATCATGACACTTTTACAAGGGTAAAAGAGAGGTCTATGCTCGGAGCTTTCTTACGCGATGTAATCAGGAATGAAGGTATGCCGCAGGAGAACCGGTCAAACTTAAACGCAGTAGACAAGGGTATATTGCTCGCCTCTTCTCCTCGAATCAATGGTTTTATTTTCACTGGAAAGATATTGAGCCCAATAGGTTACAATATTTACAGGGCGTTAGTGGCGTTTTTAGGGCCTCCAAGGTGCAGAAGTAGCGACACTTTGGGTACTCCAATAAGTGGGCCATCAATAAGTTGTCACTTGCCCCGCGTTCCGAATTGCGTCAAAAGCGATTTTATCGCGAATCCGACCAACGCGCAACGTCACAAATAGTACTCAATAGTCCTTAAATTTTGTGACTATTAAATTTGGTCGGATGTGCGATATAATCGCTTTTGACGTAATTCGGAACTAAGGGTTGGTCAACAGATAGTTGATGGGGCCGAAAGGTTCTGGAGTGGTGACCGCGTATCGGAGGACGTAGCGTTGTTACCACAAGGAGGACCAGTAGTTTTATGAGGGTTGCGAGAATCCGATGAATACGAGACGCACAGGACAGGTTGTGGGACACTTGGGAGAGGCCTCGGTCTAGCAGTGGATCTCTCCGCAGAAATGATACTGATAATGAACTTTTTAGTCATAACGATAAGCTTGCCTCAATCTCTGTGCATTGTGATTCTTAGTATTATTATTGTTGCAGCAGACTGGTTCGTTGTCTGCACGCGCGGAGCTATCGCGCTGGCAGCTGGTGCAGCTGACGAGCGGCGCCACGGACTGCGTGCTGAGCGCGCCCGGCCAGCCGGCGCTCTCCGCCAGCCTCGTCACGCACGAGACGCTCACCGACAGAGGTAAACACTACACATAGCCTTCCTAGTAGATGGTCTATATCCTTCTGATAATTATTCGACCACTCATTAAGCTGCCACAGTTTATTCACGTTAAGAAAATAGTGATTCATCATAGTTACTCAGCGTAGCCACGCTCCTTGACCGTCCCTCCCTCCCTTCCTTCTGTTCTTTGTTTATTCTATTCCTGATCAATTAGATTAAAAAGCTATGTTCACATCGACCAATTGATGTAAGCCCTTCAGAAAGTACGAACGGTCTTTTATCAATTTAAAGTATTCCGACGATTATGATTAAATTTTAAAATAATTAATGTTAATGTTTGACTATACCTTGTAGGTTTAATTACTACCCAAGTATAAATATATCTTTGGTTTGCATTACTGATGAGTCACTGTTTTTGTATGAGTCGCGACCGAAGTGGTATGGACTGCTATGCTATTAAATTAAATACTTTAAATAACTTTAAAGATTTATTTATAAAACGGTAATTATGCTAAGTTACGCTAAATGATATGATATGCTAATGAGTACGAAAGCACTCGGTTTGCTGTCCGAATATGTACTGATGCCACACTGCACTTAGCGCGGCGTAATTGTGTAGCTAGATCAGCAAAACGTGTTCGATCGTAATGATTGTATCGAACATGCTCCCGAGGGCAAGAAATGAGATAAACTTATACAAAGCTAGTACGTTACGTGAGTGTGGGCTTATATGCTAAAGAAGGTTAGAACAATGCTGAATGATGATTTACAAGGTGAATAAAACAATCTATAGCTAAATGCTCAAACGGCTGAGTCATCGATGAAAAATACTGATTGTCTTTTGGCAATAGGCGAGGTTGACATGTCTCGCCTTTTCGAACGTAAACTAGACCACCGTTTTGAAAAACGAGATACGCGCGCACTATCACTGACACTCGGCCCCATCTCGGATGGAGGCAGGTTTCGCGCACTGACACTGGAGCCCTTTTGTGGCTCAGATTGGTTTATACACACACTCACACTGGCTGGTACGCTTTCGGTCCGCCCCTGGATGGGCGAATCTCCGGCACGCTGACACCTTCTCCTCAGTAACCAAATTATGATTGCTGCGACGGCTGCTGCTAGAAGTCCATACAACACAGTGTATTGATGAATATCATGTGTCGTTAGGGGCTCGGGCTGCTGAGCTGATTCCTTCATGGACTTGATTTGTTCATGGAGATGTTTTAGGGAGTTGTTTATCATCATGGTGTCGTTGTCGGCTTCATAATCCTTAAAATGTTGGATCGGCAGCGTGAGATTGCTGATAAAATGATTTATTGGAGTTAATTTTGTGTCGATAACATTTGGCTTAAGTTTGAGCGTATTTTCAAATTGCTGATAAGCGTAAAGCGTTACATCATGACCCTTTACAATACACTGCTGAGAAAGCTGAATGAGTCCGGCCTTGCTGACTCGGTGAACTTGTAGGCCGTCGTCACATATGATTCGCAAAGAGTAAGAGTCACAACAGAAATACAAGTAGGTAGAAAAGTCGTGTAGTGGAATCCACTTGTTTTCACAGTTACATTTTTTCATTCTGCAAATGGCTGGTTTCTCCTTTTCACAGAATTTTTCATCAGGGCCTAAGATCCTGATGGGTCCCTGCAGATGGCAGAGATAGGTTTCTGCTTGATATTGACAGTTTTGAAAATCTCTGATGCTCGCTGTCAAATATGCATCTCTTCTTAGGTTGATCGCTACATATTCTGATATTGGTTTAATGGTGATCATGCTTTTATTAATTTGAACTGGAACTGGTATCAAATTGTAAAGCTGGAACGTGTCTCTGCTGATTAAGGGTAGGGTAATTTCAAATATGAAATATTCCTCCATCATCCTGGCTCTGACTTTCAACAATTTGTAGATCTTGTACAAGTTGAATTGAATGTCATCTACAGGTAATGCTAGCTCTTTAGATATTTGGCCAGATACAATTTGTAACTCTCCACGAAGCTGCTGTGGTGTCAAGAGATGTAGGTTGATCTGACCATGATAGACTTCAGTCATTGTGTCAAGAAAGGCCTCTTGAATTCGCTTTAAGTTTTGTATCATATTGATAGTTGCTAATGCTGCTAATGTGAAATCTTGGTGAGTAGATATTACGTCGATTTCTTTCTGTAATGTGTTGGTGGCGCTGTCTAAATAATTCAGGTGCTTATTGATCATCTTATGCTGTTTGGAAATTGTCTCCTCTGTTCTCTTTAATATATTATACTCCGCTTCAATGACCGATGTCTGATTCCTATAAAGCTGATTCAGGTGGTTTATATTGCTACGTACTAGGTCAATGTCATTCTTGTATTTTTCTGCGAATTCTTGATCGAGTACTCCAAACAATGAATTTGCAATGGAACCGACAGCGTTGATCAGCCCGCGTCGAGTTCGCAAGTGCGCTCCAAAATGCTGATTAAGTAACAGCTGATTGTAATATTGTAGTTCATTGTACTCGTGCTGTACTTGTAAAATTATGACTCGACAATGACTCTGTGCTTGAATCTTTTCGCATGTTTGCTCAAGATATTTTGTAAACTGTGTTATCGCTTTATCTCCTTGCCAATAGGGAGACATATTATAATACGTGATAATTTTCCATTCATCACGAATAAGATGCATTTGTCCCATTGGATCAAAATACATTGTTTGATTGCTGTCGAACGCTGTTAGTTTATAAGACGCTTCAGAGGATATTATAAGACTCATAAAAAATAATAGTGCTAGTGCTATGCTGTAGATTTTAGGACAACTGTTATCCCGCTTCCTTGTTTCCACCTTTCTTTCCTGGCTTTGCTGTTTTACTGCTCCGATTTTTTCCTGCACACTTGCTTTTTTGTCCGTTATAGGCAAAATGGATAGCTTTATAATTGGTCGTTTTATATAACCATTTTTTGTTTTTAAGGTCACTACCCTGACAACCCCATCCTTTCCTGGGTGGACCTCCACCACCCGACCAACAGGCCATTTTCCTGCAGGCATGTTGTCATCATGAATAGTAACCATATCCCCTATCTCTATATTCTTTTGTTCTTTAAACCATTTGCTGCGCAGCGATAGTTGACTAAGATATTCGGTTTTCCATCTTTTCCATATGTCTTGGAATGTTTTGTTTACTAGATACCATCTTGTCCTCGCATCTTGTGCTGTTTCTATGACAGTAAGACCTGCACGGCTAGTTAGAAAATGTGCTGGCGTGAGGAAATCAATATCCTCGATGTCTTCCGATATTGGGCACAGTGGTCTTGAGTTAAGACTTGCTTCGATTTGAGACAAAATGGTAGAATATTCTTCGAATGTCAAGGCTTGGTCTCCTATTACTCTTTTCAGATGCTGCTTAAGGCTTCTAATTGATCGCTCCCAAATCCCTCCAGCACTCGGCCAAGAAGGACAATTCCAGTGCCATTCTATGCTCAATTCTGCTATTTCTTTATAGAAGCTATCGCTAAAAAGTCGCTCAAAATGTTGCTGCTCTTCCTGAAGGATCTTATTGGCACCTACAAAGTTAGTTCCATTATCAGAATATATATGCTTCGGAGCTCCTCGCCGTGCTGCCATACGACGTAATGCTGATATGAATGCTAAACTGCTAAGGTCGGAAACTAACTCAATGTGTACTGCTTTCGTAACCATGCAAATAAACAAGGCGATGTATCCCTTAGACGTGTTGATACCTCTACCTTTGTTTGATTTTACCCTAATAAATCCTGTGTAGTCTATTCCAGTGTGATAAAATGGAGGCGCTGGGTTAGTTCTAAAATCAGGTAGGTGTCCCATTATTTGCTGTAGTCTTTTGGGCTCTTGTTTTTTGCAGGTCACGCAATTACGAAGTTGTTTCTTGGTAGCTCTATTTCCCTTAATTATCCAATATTGTTGTCTTAATAAAGACAAAGATAGTCGAGCTCCTCCATGAAAGGTAGTTTCATGTGCTTGCTGGATAAGAAGCTCCGTCAGTCGTCCGCTATAAGGGATGATTATGGGATATTTCATGTCATTGCTAATATTTGCATTTTTAAGACGTCCTCCGACTCTTAAAATGCCGCTATTGTCTAAAAATGGGTTGAGGTTTATTAGCTTGCTATCAGAACTGAGTCGGTTACGCAATAAATTGTCGATATCCGATGCAAATTCCTTGCGCTGTATGTATTTAATTATAACTAATTTTGCTTTCCTTAGTTCTTGTAACGTGAGATATGACGGCCTTTGTTTACTTGTCGGTGCAAGTGCCCGTAATAACCACGCTATTATGCGATTTAATTTTATGAATGAACTATAGCGATTTAATAGATCTTCGATAAGGCTATTTTCAGAGTTGCTATTTTGAACGGTGAGGACTTGTTTCCGAATTTCTTCTTCGGTCGTATACTTTGTTTGCTCCCGCTGCAGCTTGAATCCAGTTGTATATAGCCAAGCTGGTCCTCGCCACCACAAGTTATGCTCCATTAATTGTGATGCCGATAGTCCTCTGCTTGCTGAATCGGCTGGATTTTCTTTTGTTGACACGTAATGCCAAACATCAGGTGGTATTATGCTAGTGATTTTCTTCACTCGATTCGCTACAAAAGGCTTCCAGCGGTCTGG
Organism: Mythimna albipuncta; assembly: GCA_929112965.1. Lineage (NCBI taxonomy): Eukaryota > Metazoa > Arthropoda > Insecta > Lepidoptera > Noctuidae > Mythimna > Mythimna albipuncta. The sequence goes on along the minus strand of OV815983.1, from coordinate 13,251,208 downwards.
GTTGCCTTGTATCCAGCTAAGGGTGACCTTTGAGTCACACCAAGCGATGATTTCGTGCTCTATGTTAGCTATGCTAGTGATGATTTTTTCCAATAATCTGGTTAACAGCTCCGCTCCACATAGTTCCAATCTTGGTAACGAAACTGTCTTGCTGTTTGGCACTAATCTAGTTTTTGCTGCTACTAGTACCACGGATACCTTTTCTTCTGTCACTATTCTGGCATATACAACACACGCGTATGCTTTCGGCGATGCATCACAAAATCCATGCAACTGGACAATGTCGCCGCGCTTGCTTTGTAACCAACGAGGTATTTTAAACCGACTGATACACTCTATGTCTTCATTTATTTTTACCCACTCGTTCTTGATTTCTGCTGAGACTTCATCACTCCACTGAATTTCATCAAGCCAAACCTTTTGAAATAGTAATTTGAATTTGGTCGTCAACGGTGCTAGCCAACCTAAGGGATCAAATAACCTTGATATTTCTGACAGGAGTTTTCTCTTCGTAAGCTTTGTTGTATCTGCTGTTGCTGAGTTATATTGGAAGGAAAATTCATCCGTTGTTGGGTCCCATCTTAAACCTAATGTTTTTGCTGTTTCCTCTGTTTTGAAAATAAATGATGTCGCTTGAGTATTTTGGTGTGATAAATTTATATCTTCCATTAATCTCTTGTCGTTTGCTGACCATTTTCTAAGTAAGAATCCTCCGCTGCTTAGGCACAAATTTAGCTCTGCTACGATGCTTTTTCCTTCGTCGATAGAGTCTGACCCCGATACTAAATCGTCCATATAAAAATCTTCCCGTATTATTTTTGCTGCGGTGGGAAAGTTATGCTGCTCATCTGATGCTAGTTGGCGCAGGGTCATCATCGCCAAGAAAGGTGCTGATTTAGTGCCATAGGTAACTGTGGTTAGCTGGTATGCTTTCATTGGTAGCTTGGGATTCGCTCGCCACAGGATTTGCTGTAATTTTTGATCTGATTCGTGAATAACAATTTGCCGAAACATTTTTTCAATGTCAGCTGTGAATACATATCGATATTGCCTCCACTTCAGTAACAGTGCCTGGAGGTCTCGCTGCAAGTTAGGACCTCGATACATGACATCGTTAAGACTAAATCCTGATGAGGTCTTTGCGGACGCATTAAATACGACACGTAACTTCGTAGTTGATGAGTCTGCTCGCTGAACACCATGATGAGGCAAGTAGCATTCCATTTGATTGCTGCTAGAAGTCGCTAATTTCATATGGCCCAACTCTTCATACTCCTTTAAAAATTGCTTATATTGCTGAGCAAAATACTCTTGCTTGCTTAATTTTTTCTCTAGATTTCTATATTGCGCTAGGGCTATCTCCTTTGAAGATCCTAGTTTTTCCCCTGCTTGCTGCTTCATCGGTAACCTTACTTCATAACGACCGCCTTCGAGACGTTTAGTCGTTGATAGGTAGTACTCGACACATTGTTCTTCTTCTGCTGATATTTCATTTTGCTCATAGATATCCTCAATTTGCCAAAATTGATGAATATCTGCTGTATTGTTTAGGATGACATTACATTGAAAATGTGGTTTGACGCTGCCACTTAGTATCCATCCTAGCTGGCTTTGCTGAGCTAAAGGTGCAGATGAATCAGAGTTTCTTATCAAGCCGTCTAACATGATAAGAGCATAAGCGTCCGCTCCTAGTAACAAGTCCACGGGACGGCTTATGTAAAACTCCGGATCTGCCAAATTAATATGTTCCAAATGCGACCACGAAGGTCCTTCGAATGATCGATTTGGTAGGTTCTTGATAAGATTTTTCATGATCAGAACATCTGTATGAAATTCAAAGTTGTTATACATCGATTGACATATAATGCTGAGTTTGCCCTTACAGTTAGCATCCTTTTCTCCGATTCCAAAAATGACTCCATCAAATTGCTGTCGTTTCAAACCTAACTGTTGAGCTGCTTTCTCGCTAATTAATGATATCTGTGAGCCCTGATCAATAAGAGCTCTCAGTACAAGCTGCGTACTGTCTGCTGACTTAACCTTCACTAGTGCTGTAGCTAGGAGAATCTCAGTATGATCTTGCTGAGATGCGTGAACATTGTTTGCTTGAGATATATTTTCCTGTTTTTTCATGTAGTTTGGTTTTTGCTTCATTGGACCGGACGCTGAACTAGGTTTTTGCTGCGTAAAGCATTCATGCAATATAGTATGGTGATTTTCCGAACACTTGCGACATCGTTTTGTCGAATGGCATTTATTGCCGTTATGGTTAAAAATGCAATTAATACAAATATTATTTTGCTTTAAGGTTTTTAGTTTCATTTCATTCGACAATTCGATAAACTTTTCGCAATTGTATAAATTATGCTCAGCAAAACAAAGAGGGCATTTAACTCCCGACACGTGCATGGCTTTCGTAATAGATTGGTTTGCTTTATAATTATTATATTTTCGATTATTTGTAGATGAATTTGAAGGACCGGCTTGCTGATGAGATGGCTGTGATTTCGGTATGACATCTTGACGTCGACGAGCTGATTCTAGGCTAGTGAACTTATTTTCTAAGAAATCTAAGAAGTCTTGAAGCACTGGAAGCTCCCTAGTGTTCTTTAACGACTCTATGTATTCGGAATAAGACTCACTATCCAATTTGTTTGATAAAATATGTACGAGTAGAGGGTCCCACGTACTAATATTCACACCTAGGTTTTTGATAGCGTGTAGACTCTCTAATGTGACGTCATGTAATTTTTTGATGGCTGAAAATGATTGCTGCTGTATAGTGGGAAGATTCAGGAACACATTGACGTGGGATGTAAAGATGAGCTTCTTGTTGTCAAATCGATGGTTAAGAATCTCCCAACAGACAATATAATTGTCGGAGCTGATAGGTAAGTGCTGGATCAAACGCTCGGCTTCACCCTTTACCTTGCCCTTCAGAAATTGCATTTTCTGAGCGTTTGACAGTGCTGTGTTCTTGTGGATAGCTTCGCTAAATAGATCTTTGAACGACACCCACTGCTGATAATTGCCCGTGAAGACAGGGATCTCCATTTGTGGCGTTGATTTTTCACGATAGGATGTTGACCACATTTTGGAATTGATCGCTTTCTTCATCCTGTTGAAGGTTCGCTCGTGGCTGTTGAATTGGAACTCATACTCGATCGGTATCTCCTCTCCTGACTCGCTAATGATTTCCCAATGAAGGTTATCAATGGTGCTCCAACGGTTCTGCAGAGTTCGAAGAGCATCTTCAAACTCCCATTTATCGACAATTATATCGACATCAATATTGTCGACAGCTCTAACAAAAGCCTTAAAATTGACCGACTGCTTATGAAGCATATCGTCAAGCTTGCTGTTGGTTCCTCTCGACTCAAACTTCGGAGGCGCTGCTGCTGTTGTATTCCGCTCCGGCTGACTCATTGAAGTTCCAGCCACCTCTTGCTGTGCTAGTTCAGGATATGCTGAATGCTGACCCCGTTGAATCAACTCATTTTGACGTTGGATGATAAGTTTCTTGGCTGTCATGTAAATTTCTTCCGTACGCTTGAACTCCGAATTGACAAAATATTTATGATTGGTCTTTTCGAAAGGAAGAATTTTTTCATGATTTACTTGGAATTCCTCCCAGTACTTCTCAAGTAACTCGATCTTACGCTTACAATAGTCAAAAGTTTTACGCTCAACGCTATCCTTTTTAAAATTCGTGAGTAGCTTCCCCAAGCTCTCCGAAATCTCGGTTTGATTGAAGTACAGAGTCTCCATCTCGCTGCTGCTGCTAAAATAAGTAAAACTGAACGATCTTACTTGAGAAAGTCCTAGTTGCTGCTAGACCGACGAGGGTTGCTCCCCAAGTCAGTGATTCGCTGGCGATGCTGCTGTCAGCAGGACACTTCTGCTGAATTCGTACTCCACCAAGTACTGCCTTTGCTGCCTTGTGAGCTATCAACTCACACGGTAAGTTGTAACGAGCACCTTAACTCACTACACTGCTGCTAAAGTCGTTACCACTACAGTCACTGCTAAGCTAGTAAATACTGCAACCAACAGTTCACAGGTTCAGTACAAGTTCACTTCACTGCCGTTAGTTCCGAAAAACTATAAAACCGACCGCGAAATGATCCGGCTCGAAGGACCAAAATGTATGAGTCGCGACCGAAGTGGTATGGACTGCTATGCTATTAAATTAAATACTTTAAATAACTTTAAAGATTTATTTATAAAACGGTAATTATGCTAAGTTACGCTAAATGATATGATATGCTAATGAGTACGAAAGCACTCGGTTTGCTGTCCGAATATGTACTGATGCCACACTGCACTTAGCGCGGCGTAATTGTGTAGCTAGATCAGCAAAACGTGTTCGATCGTAATGATTGTATCGAACAGTTTTCTTAACGCGAATAGACTACAGTTACCTCACTAGCTCACTTATATTGCATCCGTTGTTTTAAGGGGCCGGCGACAAATGAATTTCCATACAAACGTAATACCACGCTCATTGCAATGGCATGAAAACATACAAACAACAACAAATCATGCCATTTGGCTTTTTCTGTATTAAAAATAACGATATTTCTAATATTCTCGACGTAGGAACCTAGATAAATATTGTCTATAACCAAATATCATCTTAATATGTTGGAAATATGCTCCAACTGCAAATGAGCATGGTATTACGTTTGTATGAAAATTTATCTGTCGCCGGCCTCTTAAGAACAATTTTGATTTCTCTCTCTCACTCTTTGCCCGTCTATTATACCATTATTTTTTTACCCTCCCTGTTGCATTTTGCCTGTAAAACGTCGATTGATACACGCGGGTAGTTTTAATTGCAGTTCCTCGTCATCCAAACGACCTTACCGCCGGTTTGGGCGTGTGTTCCGCTTCTGCTGGAACTTGCTTCAGCTAAGTGTCGCCGCACATGAGCTATACGTCACAGGAACTAACGTCGCCACGAGAAGCTAGAAGCAGCGACAAAGAAAGCGGAAGCGCGCTACAGCCACTTGTGGCCAGTAGCTGCTTCTTTTTTAACCCCATAGGCCCAGCGCACACCGCTGGAGGCGCGGTGGAGCGCAATTGAAGACAACATTTTAATATAAACCTTAACTACCTTGACATACGGTCTACAAAAGAATAAGTTCGCATGCGGCGCTCGGAGCGCCTTCAAGCTACTACAAGAGCATGCGCGCGAGTGCTCCAGTCGCCGCCATGCTGCTCTGCGCTCCGCTGCATTGCTCCGCGCGCGGCTGGCTGACGGTCAAATGCCTCGATTCTTTTTCTTTTCCATTTTTCCTCTTGTTCTTCTTCTGCAAGCGCAGCAATAATAATCACGTCCCATTCGACATCCATTACGAACGAGAGCGAGTTATCTGTGCAAAGTATCGATCAGCACTAAATGACATGGCCGCGCTCGGAGTAGCTGCGTGCCGCCGCGCTCCTCTGCGCTCGAAAGCTCTCAAGGGCTCTTGGCGCCGCTCGAAGCCCGCGGAATCCGCCCGCGCGTTTCAAGGAAATGCGCTTCGCCGCGCGTCCAGCGGTCTGCACTGGGCCATACGCACAGTATCACAATGAACTCTGTCGCAGAGGTTTAAATGTTAAATGCACGAATAAAAAGAAGCGGGAAGCGGCGATTTGTGGCGAGTAGCGGCCACCGACATCAACCCTATGCGACGAATCTATACAAAATTTACAGTACAATTCACGAATAATGGCGGCCGTGAAGTTAGCCTTTGCGAACGTTCGCGCATACTACACTCTTCTCGCACACGCACGTCGCCATTTAGTTCCTAAAATACGTTACTGTGCAGCCTTCTGCGCAAACTTCACGGCCGCCATCATTCGTGAATTGTACTTTATGAAACTTATAGGAAATATGGCTGGTGGCTGCGTTTTGTTCTTGCGACCGGTGGCTCGTGTGCGCCGACCCTAAGGCGACATACTATTGTATAATAGTTTCTCGTCTCATAAAATATTGTATTTGTTTCAGCGGTGTGCCGCCAGGTGGTGCTAGTGTCGGTGCAACCGGCGCAGTTATGACGAGAGTAGCGATCACCTTGTACCTTATATTTATTGTAACATGTAATATATCTATATCACTATTCGTAAATAAAATATTCATATGTGATATCTAAACATACATCTTTTATTTTTATCCTGTACCCTACATTACCCATTACCCTACCCTACGCTACCCATCTACCCTACTTTCCTTTTTTTTGCTTTTAAACCTTTAAGCTGGTGAATAAAAGAATGATTAAAATCGGTCCAGCCATTCTCAAGTTTTAGCGAGATTAGCAAACAGCAATTGATTTTTGTATATGAGAAGAAGATAATCGATCTTTATCTAGATAAATTAACATCACATAGATGGCTTAGGGTCAACTCACACCAAAAGAGCGTCGAAGCGCAGCGAAGCGGATCGCAGTTTCAGTGTCATATGAGTTTTAACTTTATTTTCATTGCTATAATACTTATTATCGCATGAGAAACTCGAACGAGTCGCGCGGATGCCCGCGGCGCCGCGGGAATTCCAGCTAATTCTATGAACGGTAAACGGGTCGCTGCCCTTCGCCGCTCTTTCGGTGTGAGTTGACCCTTAGAGTGAAAACCTCGGGTATGAAATTTTATGTAATTTTATTTTATTACATTTCCGAAAAGAAAAGCTCATACACAATCTTGTATTACGCAAAAATTAGATTTGATACTTTTAGCGCCATCTACGATGTTGCAAGCATATCTTGCTCAAGTCAGTTTGGTGTGATTAACTCGGGACGGCGCGGGCGCGGGAAAAACAAGCGGAAAAATATAAAAAAAAAAATATATAACCAACTTACTAAAAAAACACACAAAAACCATCAAAATAACTTTAATTTCGGAAGTCGGTGTTTCTATAATAGTTTCGCCTTTTCGTTATTTAACATCGACTTCCGAAATTAAAGTTATTTTGATGGTTTTAGTGTTTTTTTTTAGTAAGTCGGTTATATTTTTTTGTAAAAAGTTTTTTATTTCACACTTTTTAGTTGCCAATTCTAATTAACTCAAACCTTGCTAGGATACATTGCTTTATTATGATCATACCGATTTTCAACATACCTATTCAGAACTATTCATTTATTTGTAACTACGTTCATTGGGAGATCTGGGTGAGTATGAACTTCCATTTCTGGTCTTCGTCACCAGTTCCACTTCATCAAATGTCATGTTTTGACTATAAATGCTTAAGTTTTTGATGAAAATACCAAAAGAACTATATAGTTTCCTATAATATTTGAGGAGTTCCCTCGATTTCGCCAAGATTCCATCATCAGATCTCGACTTGGTGACTATGGGACCATTTGGGAAGTATACCCTTTCCAACAAAAAAAAAATTTTTCAAATCGGTTGGCAAATGACGAAGTTATGCGCGAACATATATAAAAAAAAATACATACATCCGAATTGAGAACCTCCTCCTTTTTTAGAAGTCAGTTAACAAGAGAAACAAGCGTTTAAAATAAACCAATAGTTGTAAATATTTGAATGAAACATGTATAAGCACATTAAAATTGCATGATAATAAAGGTCTAATTTGGTTTTTTGCGCCTCCTGAAAAGTTACGTATTTAACAGTTACGAGGTTATTCACTTTAAGCCAGCGATAACCGACTTTACTATTATAACTTTGAAGGCAATGTTGTGTATAATGGGACTATGAATCCAACTCCATAAGGTGTACCGATAACCAAGTGAGGGTCGCGGGAATCCGGTGGATGCGAGACACAGGACCGCTCGTTATGGCGACACTTGGGGATGTATGTCCAACAGTGGACGTCTCGGCTGAAATGAAGATGATGATGATTACGAATCAGGGATGTTATGAAACTCGGTAACTGAAACTAACAGATATCCGAATAGAAAAAAAAATATCCGAAACCGATCTAAATGTTTCGGATAAAGGCGGAGTCTAACAGGTTTTTTTTGTTTACCCGGCCAAAAAAATGAAAATCTAGAAAGAAGAATCTAGTTTTGCACGCGTTTGATTACTAGACCTGATGGTAAGCGATGCTGTGACCGACGTTGGGGCACGTATGCCTACAAATAACCTATCTATTATGATACAGCGTGCACTGGATCGGAAATTGCCGATGCAAAAACCGAATTCCTCCGACGGCTTGTACACTGCGCACGCTCCGGAGGACGCTAAGCTTTGGTCAGTGGGTAGCCTTAGGGGCGGATTTTTAGGAGTTGGAGTATATCCTTAGGGGCGCTATGATAAGCAAAGAAAAGGAAAAAAATTTTTTTTTGTTTAAACTTACGCACGGCTCATGGTGCCTATAAGCGTATGGTACCAATTTGAAAAAAAAAAAAAAAAATTTTTTTCGAAAAAAATTCTAAGTCCCGCGCCATAGCGCCCCTAAGACTACACTCCAACCTAAGCTTTATACGTACTTTTGAAAACACATTAACAAAATGTGTTTTCAAAAGTACGTATGGGTGGGATGTCCAACATGTGCCGGTGGCGCAACGCCGCCGTACGTCTAGTAGTACGATGATGGATCATTCCTGTTTATATTTTACTTTTATAATTTTTAAATTCAAACAAACGTAACTGAAACTATCCGGTTTCGAACTAACGGATAACCCGAAATAATTTTATATCCGAAACAGGTATAATATTAATCCTACATCCAGATCTAGAATTTTATATCCATAAGTGATACCAGTATAGCAGGGATACTATGAATCTGTTATAGTCTGATTATACAGCCGAAAGAAAGTGATATGAAAAAAAAGGGAGTTAGTGATAGTTTGACGGGTGACAGGACAGAATTGAAGAAGAAAACGTGTTGCGCCGACCCCAAGTAATATGGGATAAGGGCAGGAAGAAGAAGAAGATACAGCCGAATGGCCGATGGCTACAGAAACTCTTCAACCAAACGTGATAGTGCTTTGGTTGTTTGGATGGTATGTGTGTAGTGTAGGTACTCACTGGTTAGTGGTGAATAAATAAAAGTACTTACTGAATCTCCATGTATATTCCTCGCACACAACACTACAACATTGTAGAATAGAAGGCGCAAAATATAAGCTAAACACAAGCTGATATATTGTAGCAGCAACTACTAATAGTTATTACAAGCACAGTGGTAGGTTACCGCGGGTAGATTTATCACAATTGCTAACGGCGCGAGCGCACGTATATCTAGTAGGCAACGTAGGTCAAGACTGCTGAGAAACGAAATGTAACATGAATACTACAACTTGGCGGTAGAAGAAAATAAGTCGCTGGCGCGTCATCGACAGTGCGCGTGTCCAATGCGTCACGACAATCTGTATGTTGTGTTTAGTGTTAGTGAGTATGTGTGTGGTGAACTTGGAAATAAACACCGTTAAATTTTAATCGTTTTAATCCCGTGGAGAGTCGACCCGTTACACGAAACACTATCGACTTGTAAAGATAAAATTAAAAAATAAAGTAACTTTTTTCAAAACTTGTATTAATTTACGCATGTACGAAATTCATTTCTTTAAGAAAACGTCAATACGGGAATGTATATGAATGAATAAATAGACGTAATAGATGTAGGTGAGTATATATTTATTGTGTACGTGTTTTTAAAAGTTATAACTTATTTCAGCTTGCAAATGATACTTCAAATCAACAACAAAATAAAAAACACCCAATCAAATATTTACATTTTATTTAATTAAATATAAAGTTACAAAAGCTAACTCACAATATAAGGTTGAACTAACGATGACCAACGAATATCACAGAACAAATTGCTAGGGATTTTACGTTATATTTTTCTGTTCAAATTATTTAAATATGGAAATAAAAAAAAAACCTAACACATTTTCAATATAAACAGTTTTATTTTCTGCACATTCTTTCTTAGACATGCATTACACTGATCTACCTATATACGGATCATAGAAACCCGTTTTTGTTCTGAGCTGGAATTGAATCCAGAACTGTTTCCATCAAAGATGCTTGGAAAATAGAAGAGGTAGGCATTTGTAATTGTAAAAAAAAAAATGTGTTTACCACTGATAGGCTAGCGTATGACCACCCGATACTAAGTGATGATATGGTTGACGATGGAGCACGCTTGCCTAGACACCTATTTACTAATCATCTCATTTATGCGGTTTATTCCAAAAATCCCTCCGACAAATGCCCACCTGTGGGGATTTTTACACTTTTTTACACGAAACCCTCGATTAGTTATAAATAAAATCAGCCTAGTGGGGACTTTTCGAAAATTAAGTGACTAGACATTATTGATTCTAAATTTTACAAAAAATGCGTTAAAAAAAGTAATTAAGTGTCAATATTATAATCTACATTCATTTTAAATTATTTGCACTGAAATAATCAACAAAATATTTACAAAAAATTGATTCAGACCCGGTGAACTTCGTCCCGCCTAACGATAAGTCAATAAATGTAGCATATAGTCAACCGATTACGATGAAACAAAGCCTAAGTAATATATCAAGTTAAACACAATTTTAATGTATAAAAGTTAGTTACATCGATTTCGTACATTTTACGCGATAAGCGCACAACTAAACACTTTTTACAGATTTATTATATGATAGATCGCGTGGTGGGGATTGTTACTTATTTTGCCAAAAATCCCCACTGGGCTGAGTTAATTAAAATAGTTGGAAGATCTAGAAAAAAATGTCCCTGCTGGTGTGAATTTTTGAAATAAATCAAATAAGCCTAGTCCATCAACTGGTAACATCTAAATGCTGAGCATTATGTACAGGAGCGGGGCAAGCAGGGTGGCGAACCCTATCTTGGTGGTGAGCGAGCCAGTGCTGCCAGGGTTAGTGCCAGGGTAAGTCGTGTTGGTACCGTTAGTCCCGTTAGTACTAGCGACTTGGATTCCGTTGTTGATCTGAAAAAAAAATTAAGGTTAACAGTGTGGAATAGGTATTGTTAATATAATTTATTTAAAAGACAATTTTTGGTCAACAATACGTTAGTGACACTTATTTCTATGTTAGTTCAGAATTCAACAAGTTAGTTACAGTACTCATAAATAAATTAAGTACATATTAAATTGGATTACAAATGATAAAATGTTTTACACTGTATTAAAATGTCATAAATTACAATTACAAATGTTAGTTAAATATTATAAAATGATCTAAACAATAAATTAAATTAATGTGGTGAATAGCGTAAAATGTCAATTAGTCTCAACACCTTTTCAACTAAATTTATAAAGGTTCACTTGTTTGACTGACCGACATTTTGACAATTCAAAAGTGCCTGTAACTGGTTTATTTGAAATAAAGGTTTCTGATTCTAAGTCGCAACACCGTTTATAATTTTTTTGTCAAACAAACTCTTCTCTTTATCTTTCTTTTTAGCTCATCCAAAATATTATCATCATCATCATTTCAGCCGAAAGACGTCCACTGTTGGTCATAGGCCTCCCCCAAGCGTCGCCACAACGACCAATCCTATGCGTCTCGCATCCACCGCATTCCCGAGACTCATCAAGTCTTCGGTTTACCTTGCGGGACGCCGCACCAACGCTGCGTTTTTCGGTGCGCATTGTCATTATCATTGGAAAGTAATTACCTATTTATCAATCGATAATCTAAGCGCAATCAGTTGATATAATTGATGCATTATTTATAAATGTTTTAAGCGATAGCTAGTGATATTAACTAATTCAGTACCTATCTATCGTTTAGCCTCCATATCATGACTGTTAAGGGTGTGGGAATATGGTAAAACGCAGCGTTGAGCGAAAAGATTTGTAATTGCAAAAAGAAAGAGAACAAAATTTTAGGTTAGGAAGCGCGCGCTGTCCGTCGCATTGAATATGGCACTGCGTCATTGCAAAACAAAATGGCGGTTCGGGACACGCCCCTTTAACCCTCTCGGACTCCGCGCGTTCGCTTTTACAATTTTTATGTTTTTAAGGTATCATTAACATTGACTATACCGTGTAATCATGTAGGTATAAGTACAGGGTTATTTGTAAAACACTAATAACCTTGCAAAACTTTATTTCTAACATCATAAACTACAACTTTTGTTCTATGACTTTTTACAAAACATAATTCATTTACCAAAATCAAACCTTAAAGATTTCCTTGTTCTATCTAACACATTTCAACTCTGTATTTTGCTATACCTCCATAACATCTGTATGACGCGACGCAAGTGCATCAAGCATCTTCGCCGTCCAATGCCGCTGCCCTCCACTATTGTACTATTGCTTGCTTCGCATAGACTTCGTAATACTTAGAAAGTTAAATTTCTAAGAATACTTCAGCTCAGCGAGTCCAATGACCCGTAGGTAGTAGTCGTCGTTGCGTACAAACTATCTACAGATCAATGCACTCGCTTAATTGAAGTTTTCTTAAAGAAATTAATTTCGTACATGCGTAAATTAATACGAGTTTTGGAAAAAAGGTACTTAGATTTTTTTTTTATCTTTACAAATCGATAGTGTTTTATGCACCGGATCGACCCTCCGCGGGATTTAAACGATCAAAATTTAGCGGTGTATATTCATATGCAGCGGTTATTTCAATATTACAAACAGACACTCCAATTTTTTTTTTATATGTATAAACTAGTGCTTCACTACGATTCCACCTGATGGTAAGCAGTGATGAAATCTCTGATGGTGAGGCGCACTAGTTTATGAGACTATTCGCTCTTGCCTTGAAGACGTTCAAGTTATAATCGGACGGAAAGACCGCAGCAAGCAAATGGTTCCAATACTTCGACGTACGCGGTATAAACGATGATGCGAAACGCTTAATCCGGACCGTAGAGAATTACCGTCTTCCGGTACGTGGTAACTACTACAGAACCTTTCATCCCCATCGACCGGTTGTTCTGCGAGTAACGTGCTGCCCACTGCAACTTAAGTTGCGTAAGCTCTTACTTACCGTATTATTGATCCAGTTGGTATAACTGGCGACTCTAGCGGAGACGCCTGGCCAGCTGGGCTGAGCGCAGCCAGCGCCCCACGACGTGACGCCCACGATGATTCCATTGTACAGCAGCGGTCCTCCGGAGTCACCTTGGCACGCGTCCTTGCCTGAAACATAAGCCAGGCGAATTTTAATATTAATTTGCGTAGGTAGACCCCCTGACACGACAGATTTTTGTGTGTAGTTATCAATGTTTTGTTGTCTGTTATAGTATTTTGAATCGAAAGCCTAAACCCATACTGTGTGGTGGGCGCGGCCAAAGTCACGTGGTTGCAGTCGTCATTATTCCATCCGATAGACGGTCACTGCTCAATATTCCGCATATTATTTTTTTAAGCAACTGTCTTCGCCCCCTTTAGATGAGACTAAGACATAAATAGTGAAATGTAATGGGGCTGGGGCCAGGGTTAGATCCGAATGGTAGCTCAGCACCGGTATAAAGCGCAGAAGGGACGGGGTGGGTCTTTTAGTCAGTAAGAGTCTGACACCATCTCTCACACCCAGGCCCGCTGTAAACGGGCGTGCAAAGCGTGCATCGCATACGGGCGGCCCGTCCAGGGGGGCGGCAAATCACGCGACTCATCACGCAATTTAAGTCATTATTATCATAATACCCACCCAATTTTTTTTCTTCCCTTGGGCGGTATGGGCCACACCACCCAAGGGCGAAAAAAAAACTATAGGTACCTACTCGTATAATCCTCCCGTATTCCTTCAGAGCTCTTTTATTAACGCGATCCATTTACAGCCTAAACTGTTAAAGGGGTTGATGCTTTATAGGGTGTAATGGCCCTTGTTACCAAACTGTGATATTTTGATTACCACTACGCATTAGCGCGATAATGTAGTTAAAACCTTATTGTTCAACCGCTCCCCCGCCATAATTTTAATACATTATCGTATCAGGCTGGGCGTCCCCCATGAGTCGCCGGTCAACCCCCGTTTATTCAATTCAGTGAGTGTATCGAAAGGTAAATAAAAAAAAATATGGGCGCGCATATGAGAACAGATTTTTACCGCCACCAAAGTTTACTAATTTTACAGTTATTTTCTTCACAAGTGTATTGAAAAAAGTATGATACACGTGAGTAATTAGTGATTACCGTTCTCGGCTCTCTTAAGGTCCAAGCGCCCGAAAAGTGCCATAAAACAGTGATTTTCTGAGGCCTACTCCTCCGTAACGGCTAGGTCAATTGGTTTGAAAAAAATATATGTTTATTATAGATTCATGGACAATAATATCAACATTTGATTTTTTCGTGCAATCAATACTTTTGTCAAAAAAAAATATTTAGCAATTTCGCAACTTTTCGCAACTTTTCCCTACTCCTTCGAAACGACTTGGACCTTTAGAAACATTTTTACACATAAAAATTCGTGGTTAAATATTCTTCAAAGTGAACATTGCATATGTAAATCAATCAATATCTCGCAGAGAAAATGGATTTAAAGCGCTGTCCGGGCGCTGCTGGCCGCAAATAAATGCACAGATTAGCGTACCGCCGCCTAGGCGAGTGCGAGAGTTGCGTTCACATAACTTCGGCCAGATGGTTCATGGAACTATACGCCTTAAGACCCTCGCCATGGCTCGGGTCTTAATACCGGCTCGACGGTAATCACTAACATTACACACTTATATCAGAATGGACTATTGTAAAACTTTAGTTAGGTATTTTAATAAGACATGATTAACGTTTTTAGTCTAAGTGATAAACGCACTTGAAATACAGGCGATATCGTTATCACAACAAACGTTATTACAAGGAAATAATGTTATGACAAACCAATAAAAATTCCTACGTGAAATGCTTAATCAGTCGTATAATCGATAAGTGAGTTCCTACTTGTAATCGTTGGAATATTTTGCTGAAAATACCAATATTAATTATATTGAACCTCCGTGAATGTGACCGTGGCATCACCGCGGGCCCTAACAGAATACCAGCGCTGCGTTATTTATCTTTTTAAATATCGCAGCATATGCTGAGTTAGGCGCCCTTTTGGCCTTGCACAGATTTTAAAGTGTTTCCTATTATTTATATTATCGGATTCTACTGTATGTGTGAGGTACGAATAAAAGTTTTTTCTTTCTTTCTTAAAATTAATGGTATCACTTCAGGAAAAAGATATTTACTGCTAGAAATGGCAATTGGGCATCCAACCAAGGGTTGCCACAGGCCATGCCAGTCCCGGTATGAAAGCCTTAAGGAACGGGACGGGTTTTTTAGTCAGTAAGAGTCTGACGCTATCTCCTGCTCCGCCCAAGAGCGGGGGTTGTCATTGGATGATTTTTCCCATCGAAAAATAAAAAAAGGGTTGCCACATCGAGTGCTTCCAGTAAATTCTCGTGATCTTTACCGGCCTAAGGGCCTACGCTGCGTTAATCGGGCTCACGCGCGGGCACTCGTCGCGTGTCGTCGCGCATGTTTCGTTTGCGACGGTCCCCGTAGCCACAAAATAGATAGATACAGAAGACAATCTTATGTGTGTACTTCACTTTTTATACAGACCTACGCTCGGTGGACACACACTAATGAGCGTTTGAGCCGGACTAATGAGTGGGCCGAGGCGCTCCGAGATATCGTGTCCGTGAGCGGTGTCTATGTGTGCGTTGCTCGAGCGCGCTTTGTAAATATGTAGATTGACTTCTGTACCTATCTATTTTGTACTGTAGCGGAAATCGGATTATTACCTGCGCAGTGTCGCTAGTTCAACTTTAAAACGGTGTCGTGTCGATGAAGAGCTTTAATGTATTATTACGTAGCAAAAACGGCGGGACGCGGCTACCCTCGAAAGCCAGATGTAAACTTTTTAAAATGTGCACAGGTAGATTCGCCCAGTTGAATAAAGCGGGCCAGATATCTCCTGTTAAAAAGTAAAAGGATATTTCTGCAAAATCGTAAATTTGTTAATTAAATAGCTGATAAATCTGTTAATCATAGCATCAAATTACAATTATTTTTAAAAAGAAAAAAAAAACGTGCTTGATAGAGTAAAACCGGAATAAATGCCACAGTAGTAGAGAGGGCCTGCGACGACCTAAACAGAGTGCCTAGTGTGAGTTTATTTTACGTTAACGCAATCGGCGTTATGTATACGTTTGTGACGTTCGGTGCTCCTATTGGCCCGCTCCAAGCTCTTTACCGATCAGAGTGTCAAACGCGGCAAACGTTTCAATCATAGTAACGTAAAAACAATTCGCACTCAGCGCACAGAACTGTTAAAAAACCGGCCAAGTGCGAGTCGGACTCGCCCATGAAGGGTTCCGTAGCAGCAAGTAACATAATATAAAATATCTTGTAATGTGTTGTAACTTTGATCGATGTTTTAATAATAGAGTATTTTTTTCGATTTATGACGTATTAAAAAAAAAACTAACGAAATCTAGTAGATTTCGTTCAAACCAATTTTCGTTGGTAGTTTTTATAGTAATGTACATCATATATTTTTTTTAGTTTTACCATTCTCTTATTTTAGAAGTTAGAGGGGGACGACGACACATTTTACCACTTTGGAAGTGTCTCTCGCGCAAACTATTCAGTTCAGAAAAAAATGATATTAGAAACCTCAGTACCATTTTTAAAGACCTATCCATAGATACCCCACACGCATGGGTTTGATGAAAAAAAAATTTTTGAGTTTCAGTTCTATGTATGGGGACCCCCAAAATTTATTGCTTTTCTTCTATTTTTGTGTGAAAATCTTAATGCGGTTTACAAAATACATCTACTTACAAAGTTTCAACAATATAGCTCTTATAGTTTCGGAAAAAAGTGGCTGTGACATACGGACGGACAGACAGACAGACAGACATGACGAATCTATGAACCCTTATAGATTCGTCATGTCTGTCTGCCGTTTTTTGCCATTTGGCTACGGAACCCTAGAAACCCGGCCAAGAGCGTGTCGGGCCACACTCAGTGTAGGGTTCCGTAGTTTGCCGTCCGTCACAATAAGTGTACCCACTTATGAGTTTAAAAAATGGTTGCATATACGATTACACTACAATCTTAGTCCAGAAATTATTTTGTAGAACCCTTTTGTCTTTTTTGTACAAAAACTGTTCTTTCCATCAAGTTCAAAATAATTTTCCTAGAAAGTCCGTATAAAGTTCTACTTTTCAGATTTTTTTCATATTTTCTAAACTTATGGTTCAAAAGTTAGAGGGGGGTACACATTGTTTTTTACTTTTGGAGCGATTATTTCCGAAATTATTGACGTTATCAAAAAATGATTTGAGTAAAATCCTATTAATTTTAAAATTCCTATCCAACAATATATCACACGTTAGGGTTGAAATTAAAAAAAAAAAACACGTCCCACTTCACATATAGGGGAGCTACCCTAATAAAGCATTTTTTTCCGATTTTTATTTTATCACTTTGTCGGCGTGATTGATATACATATTGGTACCAAATTTCAGCTTTCTAGTGCTAACGGTCCCAGAGATTAAGCGAGGACGGACAGACGGACAGACAGACATGGCGAAACTATAAGGGTTCCTAGTTGACTACGGAACCCTAAAAATGGAGCTGTATATGTTTATAACTCCATCCCTCTTTCTTACTCGCATGCTAGACGTTTTAACAGCTTTGGAGCTTTATAATTTCGTTATTGATGAAGATATTTTTTTAGCAAACAAAAAAATCGCACGCATAAAGAGTCTGTCTAAAAAGTCAAAGGACTTGGGTAATTATTAGGATTTAATTAAATCTGATGTAGTCAACACTGGTTCAATAATCAAGGTTGATTAAGAGAGATATTGATCATTATTTACTAACAGAAAAACCTTATAAAAAGTATCGAATATAAGTATTTTTTGGTTGACTTTTTAGACAAACTATATCTAAATATATAAAACTCAAAGGTGACTGACTGACTGACATAGTTAAGCATAATTATATATTAAGTATATTTCACAACTATCACACAACGCCATCTAGTCTCAAGCTAAGCAGAGCTTGTGTTATGAGTACTAGACAACTGATAAACATACTTATAAATTTCTAAATACATACATACTATAGATAAATTACACCCAGACACAGAATAAATGATCATGCTCATCACACAAAGACTTGTCCTGGGTGGGAATCAAACCCACGAACTTCGGCATAGCAAACAGGGTCACTAACCACTAGACCAACAGGCCTGTCCATAGTAATCTATCAACGCACAGCCCAAACCACTGGAGGGATCGGGCTGAAATTTGGCATGCAGGTAGATGTTATGACGTAAGCATCCGCTAAGAAAGGATTTTTATAAATTCTATCCCCAAGGGGATAAAATAGGGGATGTGAGTTACCAATGTATAAAAATGCTTCTAACAATATACATGAAAAATTAAAATTTATAATATAATTCCGTCATAATAATACAGAATCTAACACGTGTAAAACGGAGTTCCAAAAATGGGGAATAACCTAATGCCACGCGGGCGAAGCCGCGGGCAAAAGCTAGTTAATGTAGAAGTAATGACTATTATTGAGGTGCACTTAAAAGCTTATATGTCACTTTTTATCATTTGATATTGCTATGTAATGAAGATTGGGAAGCGGTGAATTACCTAATGGTTATATTGGGAATCGTATCGACACGTAGGATATAATTATTATCAGTCATATAGATACTATTGATAACGATGAATCAATACTATTCAAGATCTGTGTGACTTTGCTATTTTCTGGTCGTATTATTAATTACACTGATATTATAAAAGCAAAAGTGAGTGTTTCTTACTTCTTGACACTCGATGGGCTGAATAGGTTTCGATGAAACTTTGTACAGGGGTAGATCATATACTGAAATAGCACTTTTACTTTTTATCCTGGGAGTATGTTCCCATAGTTTGTATTTTTATTTATAGTAACACTTGATTAATTGTATAATTAAATTTATTATTTATATAATTAAATTACCCTGCCAAGTTCAAATTTTACGATGATCAGGCTGTTGATGATGGATTATGATCGATTTTAAAGTGCATCTAAACTTGGCATTGGATTGGATTTCAACCCTTTTTAGGCGAACAATTAGCCGATAGATTTTTTAAAAAATAAAGTCCCATTCTCCTTTAAAGTGGTGCGAGTACCGTTGAAATCGATTTCGTTTCACATTTCATGCAAAAATTTTGGTAGAGTAGGCACATCTTTTCTTGTTCCCTTCTTTTTCTGTAGACAGACAGGGGAGCCAAAATTACGGCGAAGGAACTCCTGATTGAATTACACGGATATCGAATTACCTTCAAAATAAAGAAAAAATCAATCGCGCCCGAGTATTTCGTGGTAACAACTTTTTTTACATTTTTGAAAACACGCTCTTCTCCCCACTATAATGAAAACTGGTCATAGACTTTTTTCGTTTTAGAAGCTAATCGTCACAATGCATTAAGTCCCCATGGCGCTTTAGTGACTGCAAATTTAACATCCATCCCTCCCCTACTAACAAGATCATTGTCAAATCATCGTCATCATCATCATCATTTCAGCCGATAGACGTCCACTGTTGGACATAGGCCTCCCCCAAGTGTCGCCACAAGGAACGATCCTGTGCATCCCGCATCCATCGGATTCCCGCAACCTTCAACAGATTATGCGTCTTCCGGTACGCGGTCGCCACTCCAGAACCTTTCGGCTCCAACCGCCATCTGTTCTGCAAGCAATGTGCCGTCCCCATTGTCACTTAAGTTTGGCGATTCTTCGTGTTGGCAACCTTGGTTAGGTTGCCAACACAGCACGAAGAATCGCCAAACTCTTGCGGTTATCTTCATTTCTGACTCGATCATGCAAGGAAACTCCGAGCGTAGCCCTTTAGCTTTTTGGGTGACTTTAAAAGCCTTTTGATGAGGTCCATTGTGAGCGACCATGTTTCGGATCCATATGTCGTCACTGGCAACTCACACTGGTCATAGAATTTCGTCTTGAGACACTGTGGTATGTTGGATGAAAAGGTACCACGTAGCTGCCTAGCCGAGTCGGATTCGACGGTTTACCTCGTTCTTGAAATTAGATCTACCCAACTAGACTGTGTGTCCGAGGTAGACGCAATCGTCCACAATTTCGAGTTTACAGTCTCCGATGTTGATAGGAGTGCGTGGTAAATGGTTGTTTGTCATGACTTTAGTGTTAGTCTAGCTAATTGTCAAATACTGACCTCCAATATCGAGTAGGCCCGCGCATAACATAGAGCTAGTGACAGGGTAGGGGTCACCAGTCATCGTCTGCAGGGTAAGGTAGCGATTTCGACAGACGTCGTTGTTGATCTTGCGCACCGTCACCTCGTTCAGTACCGTCGATGCTACTGCAGTGTTGCTCACCTGTCAAAGGAGAAAGGTTTCTTTTCAAATCTGTTGCATTGTATATGTTGCAGCCATCTGGTTAAATAAGCCATCCAATTGGACGCCTAGGACGTTCGTTATACGCCGGCATCCAATGAAATGGCTGAAGTACAACTAGCCATATCGTTGACCGCAACATTTAACTAGATGGCTGAACGTTGTGTAGTCATTTAGTTTACTTGGGTAAACACGAGTTTATAAATTACATAAAACTACTTTTTAGTAAAAGTGTCCACCAAGTAATTGTGAAATATTATTAAATCAATAAATAGCGGAACTAAATTTGAATCATTTGACTGAGTCTTGATCAGTCATTTCGAAAGGGCTAACTTTCAATACGCCAAGCTGTTAAACGTTGAGTGATTTTAGTTGAAACAACTATCGGCCTAGGCATCCAATTGGATGCCGGCGTTTAACGAACGCCCTAGGCGTCCAATTGGATGGCTAATTTAACCAGATGGCTGCGAGATATCTGTACCTCAGAGGTAAACAATAGTAACTCCACTTTTTTGAAATTATGTTTTTTTGTACTATTAATATCGTAAGAACCTGTTTTACGTAATGGTATAGGGTATAAAGTCCTACGACATCTAGGAAAAGAAATATCCAATCGTAAACCCACAAAAACGTGTAGGGTGGAGGACTTTAAATGATGATAAAATTGTTTACTTTTCAGCTTTATGCGCACGTAATGTTGTTCTTAACTTTATTGTAATTATGTGTAAAACATAATAATTCCATCTAATAATTATAAAAAATACAATTGAGTTTGTTCCAATATCTTTACTTAAAGCAACTATGTCAAAAATACATTTAAAGTTTCTATCCGCACGTTTTTGCCTCTCCTGTAAAATTTACTTTTTGGCACATAATGCTGTTTACCTCTGAGGTACAGATATATACATGTTAATAATATATAGACATCCGCAGAATAGATGAAAGAATTGAGAATGGCTTTGTGGGCAGGGTAGGCGTGACACAAAGTAGGGCAATGCTCATAGTTCAACTACCAATAGCAAACTTGCGATCTAAGTGCGTGGTCTGTTAGTTGCGTAATATGCGGTCGTATTGGTTTAATGCCTGTAGTGGAGTTAAAGGATGTGAGACAAGCGGCGACACTCGTGGTAGTACAAATCGGAAAGTATTACTTTCCTAACTTGTTTCATCTGTTCTGTAGCAGCCACAGTGTTAAATGTTAAGAATAATGAAAAAAAAAGAAAAGAATATGTTGTAAATAAAGATTTTGAAAGGGATTCGTTGGTTTTGGTGTGGTGTTTGGTGAATATTGTGAATGAGACACTCAAAATCAAAAAATCAAAATCAAAGCATTTATTTCAAATAGACCATTTACAGGCACTTTTGAATAGTCAAATGTCGGTCAGTCCAAGAAAAGTGAAGCTAAATTGCACGTTCCAAAGAGTAGGTCTCTATGGAGAAGAACGTGCAAGAAACTCCATGGACACTCATTTAAATCATAGTATGTGTTACATATAATGCTTGGTTACATATTACTTGTTGCTTCTATCATGTGAGCACAATGTCGATAGTGAAATAAAAATGTAAAATAATTAAAAGATAGAAACTGAATTAAGCTGACAGCATTAGGTGTAACGTCCATGGCCACGTAGCTTTATAGATACGTATTCGTCATATACGCTTGGTGTACGCCTGCTCACAGTATACACCGCTAAATTTTAATCGTTTTAATCCCGTGGAGGGTCGACCCGGTACATGAAACAATATCGATTTGTAGAGATAAAATTAAAAAATAAAGTACCTCTTTTTCAAAACTTGTATTAATTTACACATTAACGAACATAATTTCTTTAAAAAAACGTCAGCTGAGCGAGTTCAATGACCTGTAGGTAGTTTGTACGCAACGCCGGCTATTAACTGCAGGTAATTGAACTCGCTCAGCTGACGTTTTCTACGTGATACGATAAAAATCGTGGCGAGGGAGAGCAGGCGCATTTTTCTGCACTAGTGCGAAAAACAGCTTATTGTGTGACTGAAAGCGGTAGCGGTAGGAGCGGGTTTTCGAGTAAGTGTAATGAAAAATATGTTTGCTCCAACCCCAAATAGGATGGGACAAGTGCGGGAAGATGGTGATGAAAATGACGTCAAGAATTACTTACATCAGTCAAACCCCACCCAACAGCAGTGACGGGTGCGTCATCAGGTACCACTTCACCTGGCAGAGGAATGAAGCCCAGGCGAGCCACGCCGGTGGTCACGTCCACCGGGTTAGACAGCGTGACCACCGCTACGTCGTGGTCGCGGATCGGATTGTTGTACTGTTCGTGGACTCTGATGGCTGAGACCAGGTGTAGAGTACCCCCTACGGATAGATAATAATGCCATCAAAAAAATAAATCATAATCATTTATTTATTTGTAATCTTCTTCTTCCTGCCCTTTTTTTTGGTGGGTAAAAATCATCCAAATGACATCCCCGCCCTTGCTAAAACTATAAATCAATTAACAATTAAAATAAAATTAAAAAATTAAAAGTCAAATTAAAATTAAAAAAATAAATTACAAACAAATAATAAATTAAATTCAAAATAATTCAAATAGTAGTAGTAGTTATGCTCAAAATCACAATCTGACAATAAACCAATACACATCAAATCGATAAAAATTTATTACATCTACTAGATAAAATTCTCGTGTCACAGTTTTCGTTGCCATACTCCTCCGAAACGGCTTGACCGATTTTCATGAAATTTTGTGAGCATATTGAGTAGGTCTGAGAATCGGCCAACATCTATTTTTCAATATAAAAAAAAAAAATTATGCGGTACGAAGTTCGCGGGCACAGCTAGTAACTAAAACCAAGGCTCAATTCAGTTCCTCTACCGTAAAAAGTTGTGAGATTTTATTTTATTTTTGTTATTTTATTTATTAGGGACAGAAAACAGTTACATGTTAAGGTTATACAGAATAATTATTAGATAAATAAGTAAACATATAACCCACACTATTGACCACGGATAAATCAAATGCATGAAAAACGGAGACTGATTTTATGATATTTAATTAGTTAATTAATATTAATTTAAACTTTAGATGCTAAAGAGCTGACAACGAGAGATTTAAATTTATTATTAGATGAGTGAAAATGTCTATGTCCATGAAGTGTGTGTTATAAGTTTCCTCAAGGCGACGAAGAGGAACTCGTGCCCCGGCGTTGGTCTTACTTGAGTCGACGTGGAACAGGCGGGGCACGCGAGCCCCGCGTCTTATTACAGTTCTGGGGACCGTGTAACAAATTTTGTTTGCAATATCCGTACAGTCAAATCTATCCTGGCACAAACCATGAAACATTATTACATCCAAAAGTAATCGTCTGGATTCCAAACTTAGGATGTTATATTTGCGTAATAAATGTTTGTAAGGAATCTCCGAATGATGGCACTTGTAGTTCATGCCACGCAAGAATTTTTTCTGTACCATTTCCAAATTTTTACTTTACTTAATGTAATATGGAGATCCATGTAATAACAAGTTGGTTTATTCATGTGTTAGTACAATACATGCATATTACAGTTGCCATCACGGATCTTGAGCGCTCAGCGTCAGAGTGGGGATCGCTTTGCGCATTCCATACATTGGCGAGCTAATCGTCTTCGTTGTTAGATACATGCAGCAACGTATGGAACGAATTAGGAGTGACGTCTATGACGCGATGGCGCGGCGAACAAATCACTGACACTCCCCGCCCCCGCGTCTCTCTTCGCACCACTAAAGAGACCGAATATTTGACTTCTGCGCAACCGCTCAAGATCCGTGTCTATTACCTAAAAAGTAAAACAAAAATTTTTATTTGACACTCACCAGAATTCAAAATAGTTGTGCCCACACGTATGGAGTAGCGGCTAGGGCTTAACACAACGTTATTCCTGTAAAAATATAATTGAAAAAACAATTGAATCGACTTTAGTGGCCATTTTATCGCTAGATGGCGCTGAAGTCAACATTTTTAGTCCATATTGCTTTTAATGTAAATTGTAAATGGATCATTAATCTATCAACAAAATCGGACATTCCACTATTGGTTAAAATGATTTATTCCGTTTTTATACCACCCATCTAATACCACTGGTATTGGTTTGTCCAAGTGTTTATTGCCTATTCCGAATGGATACCTACCATTGCTCCAACTAATACTAAAATAAATTCAAGGATCTAAAGTACAATCAGCCAAATCTTAATATATATAAATCTCGTGTCACAATGTTTGTCCTCAATGGACTCCTAAACCACTTAACCGATTATAATAAAATTCGCACACCATGTGCAGTTCGATCCAACTTGAGAGATAGGATAGTTTAAATCTCAAATTATAGTCACAATTTTAATTTATTGCTAATTATTTGTCTGTTATTATTTGACAGTCACAATTATCTGTTAACTCCAAATGATTCTAACAGATGTCGATACCTTTCGACTGGGTTGAGTAAGTAATCAATAGATGGCGCTGCTATGTTTAGCCACAGCAACGCGTGGTCGGGTCAGCTAGTGTTTTATATATAGGACCTTTAATTGAAATAAAATTCAGTTAAATCCAAAAAAAGTATTTATTTATCAAATACCTATTCTATTTTAATAATAAATTGTGTTCTGATAACCAACTCTAAATAACAACAAGCCACCATTTCTTTTATGCAAGTCAAGCTTTCTGTTTTCCCCCAAGATGTTGAGGGTTGATTATAGCTTCCTCAGACATATTTTAAAAAAGTGATTAGTTAGTTAAACTTTTTACACTGCCCGCGTATCTTCGAGGACGCGCGAGCATTTTTTGTCAGTTTTAAGCAAATATGCATTTTATTTTAATAACTGAAACCAATTACGTTGAATATTAATCAAGTATTTTTAAAGTTATTATAATTAAATTATTTTTTTACAAATATGGCTTTATTCTTTTTTTCATTAAACCATAAGCGAACGCCGCTCCGCAATCGCTCTCTCATTGTCTTTCTATTGTTTATCTAATTAACTCATTGAATGTCGTAATTAGAGACACACTAGAAAGACAACTGCTGCTTATGTCGAACTGTGTAACTTAAGACATTCAAAAGGTTAAGGTATTCGAAAGGTTAAAAAAAATCGAAATTCAAGTTTACCTACTACGTAGGTACTTACAAAGAAACTTATTTCAAAAAACTATCTATGCACTTAATTAAGTTAGAAATCTTTAAAATCTGGTGGAAGGAGAAACTGTCAAATAATAAGCACATACTGAAATGTGACGTCACCGCCTACAGGTTACTTGTATGTGTAAAAGAGATAGCGAGATATTCCCCTACGCCCCGCTCTTCCTCAAACCAATGTTTGGAATGCTAATTGCTGCTTCATTTAAATTTTTATGCTGATTTCAGAAAAATATTTCTATTGTAGTGTTACCTACTTGTTGTTTACACAATCTACACTAGACTTATAGTATAAAGAGTAGTAATCTCTGAAAGTACTGCCCCCTAGCCAAGTAACAACCGTTTCTCTTGCGTCGAACGCCTCGTGTTGGTCACGCCCTCGATTCTTTTGTTCTACTTACGTGACTGAGCATTGAAATGACGTCATTTCCGTACATTTGAAGTTTTCTACTAGCGTTAACGATTGCAGATTATCAATTTGGCTTGGGGTGCTGGTCCGATTGCTAAAATGTTACACTGATAGAAAAGTTTTCATTCCTGAGTGACATAAGCTATATTTTAGAACGCGGGTAAATTCGCGGGCAAAAGTGAGAGTTTAATAGGTTTTGAACTTTCATGTCAGTTAAGTGAGAAATAAATAAATAAAATGTTACTTACTCATTAACGAAGCAATGAGCTGCTGAAAGGACATGACTAGTCGTCACCAGAGAGCCTCCGCATAGGAACTGTGTTGTGTAAAGTACCTGCAAACACGGGGTTTTTTATGGTGGGAAAAAATCATGCATTGACATCCCCCGCCCTTGGGCGGAGCGGGAGATAGTGTCAGACTCTTACTGACTAAAAGACCCACCCCGTTCCTGCTAGCCTTCATACCGGGGCTCGAGCGCCCTTTCGGATTACCCTGGCCCCAGTAGGCTTCGACCCAGCTAGGTTCCTGCTGTCGCTGACAACTCCTTGAGGCACGCGGGAACAGTGCGCACCGTCGACGACTTGGGCTTGGTCCGGACAGTTACCGGACGGCCGGACAGTGAGCTACCCATCACTCACTGTCCGCAAGCCCGCGCCTACGGTTTATTTTCACGCTGGGAGAAGCTAACATTACATAACATGATGATGAATACATCATCATCATTTCAGCCGAAAGATGTCCGTTGCTGGACACAGGTCTACCCCATCTACCCTAAGCGTCGCAAAATTTTTATTCACAATAAAGATTGTTGAAGAAATGGAGAAGAGATGACGATGTATATGTTGCGGGAAGACTATGTACAGCCGTGGACTACTTTCAGCTGACAGTGGCGGATTA
Source organism: Mythimna albipuncta (assembly GCA_929112965.1). Lineage (NCBI taxonomy): Eukaryota > Metazoa > Arthropoda > Insecta > Lepidoptera > Noctuidae > Mythimna > Mythimna albipuncta. Next base: position 13,224,455 of record OV815983.1, on the reverse strand, counting down.
GGCATGTAGCAAGCGCATTCTGCGGCCCCGCGTGATCGAGGATCCAACACTTGATCGCAAAAAAAATCTAGTAAAATCTTACAATACAGATGCAGCTAATTTCTTTGAATGTAAAATTTTGCTCCAAGTAAAACCCCCATTATCGTACTTTTCACGAAGGTACTTTTAACCCAGTCTATGGATTTTATCCACGGGGTTATTAATTTACATATATCATACAAAATATGTAGTTAACGGATCTTAAAATTCCGAAATATCGAAACTGCCAGATACGATTTATTACCTGGGAAAGACTTTGAAACAAGACCAAAACAACGTTTTTAATTGCCTTTAATGCCCAAAAAAAACTTATTATAAAACTCTAATAAAACACAAAATATGTAGTTACGTTAGTATAGTAAAAGTCCCTATTGACATTGAATTAGTAACAGGCCCCGAGCAGCCCCAATCCGCTACTATCCATTGAAGTAATGATGAAGCTCGTTTGTCTTTTCCACGAGTGAAGTTTTACCTGCACGGTGAATGGGTACCGCTGTATGCTGGTGGCGGACCCGCCGATGATGCGGTTCTCTGACGTCACCGGCAAGTCAGTCGTTTGTAGGTGGAACTGTTCCGCATTGCCTGGAAATAACATCAGTTTGTATTCCTAATTTTACATTTTTCTTGCATAAACTATGATGCAAATATATGATGATTTTGGTTTCGTATTTGTCAGTAAATGAGTTCTTGCAGTAACGATTTTTAGATTTTGCCATTTTTCATCCTGTAGCGAATCAGGAACAGCCATGTAGGATGTAAATTACAGTTGGTCAGAATAATCATTTCGGTTTGGTCTTGGTGCTTCTCGCTCTAGCGTGAGAGGGAAGTTTTACTTAAGCTTTTACTGTCTAAAATCCACCTGAGTCCTTTTCTGTAGCCCTAGCGAGCATCGGCCCTACTTGACGCGCGCCATAGCCGTCTTGAGCAGGGTTCGTACTGGACAGTCAGACGGCGAGTATTGCTCGTCGTTCGCAAGCCCGCGTCTACAGATCAACCTGTGACAACCCAAGAGCGTCACTTATAGTGGCAGTTGGGGCGTGAGGATACTCTCCTTCGCTATCTACTGCTTCACAGGCGACCATTTCCAATTCCCTCTCGCTTCGTCGGTATTGTGACGTATACGGTTTACGGTACTTTTATTTTAGAAATGATAGCCAAACTATGAATTCATATCATGCTAACGTTCTTTGGGTCGAATTTTATCTAACTCGCTATAATCTACATATATTTATTTCTCAAATGTGAATCATAGATAACTTGAGACTTCATAATTATAAGAATCTGCCATGATTCATAATGCAAACGTTGAGATTCAATATTATATATTTACAAGAACTCCAATTATGTAGGTATTGTTATCTATGTGTTATATTTTTCTGCATAAAAACAAACTTATCTTATCTAGACGAATTAAGAACTTTTCATTTAGGGCAATCAGTTATGTGGGGCTTGCATAGTACTGGCGGTTTTTCCTTTTTCAATTAATTAGATAAAGTAAATGGAATTATTTTGAAGTTTTTTCCTCCAACGCCACATATTTATATTAAAAAAAAGACGTGTGGCACTCAGGGACTGCCGCGGTAAAGCCATTGCATAGCATTTTTATCAACTTATGCAATTATAATTATTTATTTATTTTATTTATGCAGTATTTTTTTTCCTTTGTTTTTTTTTTCTTTGATATTAATTTAAGTTACACTTTCACACATTGAATTGAATTTTAATTGATTGTTCACTCGTTTGTTTTCTTATCGGTCACCACGCTCAAAAAACAAATGAGTGGGGGGTGTTAGGTTATTTTCGTTACGGAATTTCTGGATTCGGTCTCCACGCTCAAGGCCCGCGATAGAAGCTATGCTTAAAACGGTCACTTTTGTTTTTTTGTGTGTAAAGTGTTCCGAAAAATCAATATTTATATTGTACTGTGCACCGGCCGCAACCGCATGGGGCAAACTAGGATAGTATTAGGTACCTAAATGTATGTAAGTACCAACATAAAACTCTTGTTTGGTATTTGAACCTATAAAAAACACTTTTAATGTGTTTCAGTTGGTCCTATTCACTGCACTCTTTCAATACCGTTTTTCGAGTGGCTAGATAAACACTTTACACCTTGGTAACTTTTTATACACTACTTATTTTACTATTACTACTTCTATCACTTAAGTATTTACTCACTTTATTACTTTTTTATTTTACTTTTTATTATTCCTATTATTTTTCTTGTTACTAACAACTTTTGTGGACTTCTCGGAATAAAATTACTATTTTGTTTGAGTTTAACTTATATCTACTAAAGTACACCGTCCATGAAGTAAAAAATTCACTTACAGGTAGCGACTGCGATAAAAAGTAGTGTTACACCCCACATATCTGTCTGTTTGTCCCACACGGTATGACTGTTGTATGCCCTACATGTCGATACATACCTTATCAATATTGATAAAATGTATTTTATCGATAAGTTCCTACGTGAAATCTTAGGACATTGATAGACGATCGACACTTGCTGACTGTTGCTTTGTGTCTGGATATCCATAAAAATTTAGTATGAGAACCTCTACCTCTACGGTCCGGACTAAGCGTTTCGCCTCATCGTTTATACCGCGTACATCGAAGGACTGGAACAATTGCGTGCTGCTGTATTCCCGTCCGTTTATTTTATCTCTCTTAAGCACCTAAATTTATTTTACATAGTGAAATAATAAACATTTTATTTATTTGCAATACTTTGTTTCATTTCCATACAAACTGTCCATTACCAGACTTTGTTCGTAGAAAAGTGAAAACGGATAACTAAAACACAAAAGATGGAAAACAAAAGGATATATTTTTAAAATGAGATTTGAACCAGCAACACCTGTGCATTAAATCGCTGTTGCTACCATTGGACATTTGGACCAAACGGATTCTTAATGTCAATTTGTACTAGTTAGCGCAGAGTTGAAGCGCATCGAAGCGTCTATCCATAACCGACTTCAATGTTAAAAAAAACACTGAAAGGTACAAAATAACTTTAATTTCGGAAGTCGGTGTATCTATAACAGTTTTGACAAACACTCGACAATTCAGTTACTAGATTATTAGACAAATTATTATGAAAAAAAAAATCAAAATCAAAAATATTATAAAGTGAACTTTTAAGCTATTGCATAGCTTCTATCGCGGGCCCTGAGCGTGGAGACCGAATCCAGAAATTCCGTAACGAAAATAACCTAACATCCCCCACTCATTTGTTTTTTGAGCGTGGTGACCGATAAGAAAACAATGAGTGAAGTATCAATAAAAAAATACAATTCAATGTGTGAAAGTGTAACTTCAATTAATATCAAAGAAAAAAAAACAAAGGAAAAAAAATACTGCATAAATAAAATAAATACATAATTATAATTACATAAATTGATAAAAATGCTATACAATAGCTTTACCGCGGCAGTCCCCGAGTGCCACACGTCTTTTTTTAGTTTCCCGTCGCCATTTGTATCCACTTCTTTATATCTAACGACTTTACACCCACTAGACGTCTACAAACGACCCATATCTGTCAACACATACCTATGATCTGATTTAGGTCGCAACAGAATAATTTCGTCGAGTTAATTGGTCGATACTATTTGAGTCTCAGAACGCAGTACCCCGCTCCCCCGTAACAATCAGAAACAATCAGAACACCGCTCCCCCGTAACAATCAGAACGCAGTACCCCGCTCCCCCGTAACAATCAGAACGCAGTACCCCGCTCCCCCGTAACAATCAGAAACAATCAGAACGCAGTACCTACCCCGCTCTCACGTAACAACCAGAACGCAGTACCCCGCTCCCCCGTAACAATCAGAACGCAGTACCCCGCTCCCCCGTAACAATCAGAACGCAGTACCCTGCTCCCCCGTAACAATCAGAACGCAGTACCCCGCTCCCCCGTAACAACCAGAACGCAGTACCCCGCTCCCCCGTAACAACCAGAACGCAGTACCCCGCTCCCCCGTAACAATCAGAACGCAGTACCCCGCTCCCCTGTAACAATCAGAACGCAGTACCCCGCTCCCCCGTAACAATCAGAACTTAGTACCCCGCTCCCCTGTAACAATCAGAACGCAGTACCCCGCTCCCCCGTAACAATCAGAACGCAGTACCCCGCTCCCCCGTAACAACCAGAACGCAGTACCCCGCTCCCCCGTAACAACCAGAACGCAGTACCCCGCTCCCCCGTAACAACCAGAACGCAGTACCCCGCTCCCCCGTAACAACCAGAACGCAGTACCCCGCTCCCCCGTAACAATCAGAACGCAGTACCCCGCTCCCCCGTAACAACCAGAACGCAGTACCCCGCTCCCCCGTAACAACCAGAACGCAGTACCCCGCTCCCCCGTAACAATCAGAACGCAGTACCCCACTCCCCTGTAACAATCAGAACGCAGTACCCCGCTCCCCCGTAACAATCAGAACGCAGTACCCCGCTCCCCCGTAACAATCAGAACGCAGTACCCCGCTCCCCCGTAACAATCAGAACGCAGTACCCCGCTCCCCCGTAACAATCAGAACGCAGTACCCCGCTCCCCCGTAACAATCAGAACGCAGTACCTACCCCGCTCCCCCGTACCTCGGTTAGTGGACAGAATTATTTTGGTGCGTTAGTTCAAGTAGATATCAGGCGTCTAGTGGCTGTAAGATCGTTGTTTGTATCTAAGAATAGTTAAGTTTTGCATAGATCATATTTAGTGAAAAAATATCTAACACTAATTGCTTGTTTCCATTAAGTTCCCCAGTGCTAGGCAGGCTCCCCGGCGGAGCGTCACGAAGGCAGCTCGGAATGCTCGTCGTACCTGATCGTCGACCCGTGAAGCCAGATCACGCGTTTTTTTTGACTATCACACTGGCCGAGCAGGGCAAGAGATTAGCAAAACTGATTGATGCCAGAGTGGCTGGGCTTTCTATATGATGTAACGCGACCTGCCGTGTCATGCCATGCCATGCCGGCAGTGAGCGCCGGCCCTAAATAAAAGTCCTTGCTGAATCTCTAGGTATATTCCTCACACACAACACTACAATACTGTAGAATAGAAGGCGTAGAATATAAGCAAAGCACAAGCTGATGATATATTGTAGCAGCAATTACTACTAGTTATTACAAGCACAGTGGTAGGTTACCGCGGGTAGATTTATCACAATTGTTAATCGGCACGAGCACACGTAAGTACAATTACCGGAACGGATCTTGAGCGCTCGGCGTAAGAGTGGGGATCGCTTTGCGCATTCCATACATTGGCGAGCCAATCGTCTTTGTTGTTCGATACACGCAGCAACGCAGGGAACGAATCAGGAGTGACGTCTATGACATGATGGCGTGGCGAGCCAATCACTGACACTCCCCGCCCCCACGTCTCACTTCGCACTACTAAAGAGACCGAATATTTGACTTCTGCACAACTTGAAGCTAGCGCTCAAGATCCGTGCCGGTAATTGTAGGCAACGTAGACCATGACTGGTAAGAAACGAAACGTAACATGAATACTACAACTTGGCGGTAGAAGAAAATAAGTTTCCGGCGCGTCATCGACGTTGCGCGTGTCCAATACGTCACGTCAATCTGTATGTTGTGTTTAGTGTTAGTGAGTATGTGTGTTGTGAACTTGGAAATATATAAATGTATATGAATGTATAAATAGACGTAATAGATGTAGCTGATTATATATTTATTGTGTACGTGTATACTGTGTATACAAAGTGTAAGGGACAGCTCTCCACAAACTTTAAGGGCTTGCTCAGTAGACGAAACTGAACAACCCACCATAAAAATTTTTTTCAGGAAACATAAAAAAGAAACCGCCTCCCCATACAAAATTATTACCTTTACTGAACAGTTTGTATGGAGAGGCTGAATTTTTTTTTGGTTTCCTGAAAAAATTTTTTATGGTGTGTTGTTCAGTTTCGTCTACTGAGCAAGCCCTTTGTGGAGGGCTGTCCCTTACACCATTTATATATGTGCGTGTCACCCACAGTGCCATCGTGTTTGGTTTCATTGAAGGTTCAAAGTACTAGTCAACTTTTCAATTGATATCTGCTTACACTGATTGGACGGGTCCACTTAAATCGTTATGGTTCTTTCTTCAAATGACCATCTCAGACAAATCTGCATCTGTGATTTGACCATTACATATTACTGTACGGACTTTAAAAGAGACTTTGACCCCTGAGTTTGTTTCGGTGTTTCTTCTCAGGGTAGATAGGAAACACCGGCCTCATCCAGTACCTAAAATTGACGAAAAAAAAAATGGCGTGTAAAAGTGTTTTTATTTTTAACCTGTTTACAAAATAAATATCATTTATCAATTGAAAAGTTGACTAGTAATTTCTAGCTAATAAAACACTTGTTTTTAAAAGTTATTAACTTATTTTAGAGTTACCTCAAATCAACGGCAAAATAAAAAACACCTAATCGAATATTTACATTTTATTTAATTATATATAAAGTTACAAAAGCTAACTCACAATATAAGATTGAACTAACGATGACCAACGAATATCACAGAACAAATTGCTAGGGATTTTACGTTATACAATATTTTTCTGTTCTAACTATTTATAATGGGAAAAAAAACTTAATACAATTTCAATAAACGCAGTATTCATCAATTCTGCACAACATTCTCCGTGAACGCACACTTGTCTGAACTGAACGCGCCGAAAGAATCGAACGAAAAGATGTTTAGAATTCTATAAAGAAATCCAATGAAACCCCGCTTATACACCGTTAAATTTTAGTCGTTTTAATCCCGTGGAGGGTCGATCCGGTACATGAAACACTATCGATTTGTAAAGATAAAATTAAAAAATAAAGTAGATACCTTTTTTTCAAAATTCGTATTAATTTACGCATGTACGAAATTAATTTCTTTAAGAAAGCATCAGCTGAGCGAGTTCAATGACCTGTAGGTAGTGTGTACGAGTTTTGAAAAAAGGTACCTTATTTTTTAATTTTATCTTTACAAATCGATAGTGTTTCATGTACCGGATCGACCCTCCACAGGATTAGGCATAGGCAGCATTAGGCAGCATTAGACACAGACGCATCGAATTATCCGAATCTGGAAGGACTCTGGCCTACAGAAAATTTCTTTCGATTCGTTCAGGGCGTTCGGTTCGGGTAAGTGTTTGTTTACCTTAACACATGCAGACAATCTAAAATCCTACCTACATAATTATATTATATACGGATCATAGAAATCCATTTTTTTGTTCTGAGCTGAAATCGAACCCAGAACTGTTTCCATTTAAGATGCTTGGAAACTAAAAGATGTATGCGACGACAAATGTCCATCACTGCATTTATAATTGAAAAAAAAAAAAAGTTTTCACTTTACTATTGATAGGCTTGCGTATGACCACCTGATAGTAAGCCATGGTGTGATTGACAATGGAGGACGCTTGCCTAGAAGTAATTTATTTACTAAATGGCTTTTGCCCGCGGCTTCGCCCGCGTGGCATTAGGTTCTTAAGGAATCGGGATAAAAGGTAGCCTTTGTTCTTTAACATGTCAAAGGCTATAAGCATGCCAAATTTCATCCAAATCTGTTCAGACGTTTTTGCGTAATTAAGTAAGCACATTTATAAAATTAGTTAGGATCATCTCACATATGCGGTTTATTCCAAAACCACCGACAAATGCCCACTAGTGGGGATTGTTATATTGTATTTTTTTTTCAGAAATCCCCCGTTAGTAGAATAAAATCAGCGTAGTGGGGATTTTTGGAAAAATAAGTAACAATCCTCACCAGACATGGTTAACTAGTATAGTATTAAACTAAAAATGCGTTAACGCATTTGATTAATTTGATAAGTAAGTAATTAAATGACAATATACTAAATATATAATATATAATAAACTTTCATTTTAAATTCAGGGATCATAATCCCGGCGGCGGCGGCGGCGATAACGCCGTTGCCTGATGCGGTCGGCCTCTTCCTCTGCTTCGTAGAAGTCGGCGACCGCCTGCCACTCCTTCTCGCTCCGGACCATGGCCTCAACCAAGGCCCGGCGCGAGAGGTCGCCGCCGATCGCCATATCTTTCGATACCTACAGTCAACCGATTACAATGAAACAAAGCTTAAGTAATATTTGAAGTTTCACACAATTTTAATGTATAAAAGTTATCTTTATCGATTTCACTCATTACAATGTGTGAAATCGATAAAGAGAACTTGTGTGAGGCGCGCACAACTAAAAATATTTACAGATTTATTATATGACAGATCGCGTGGTGGAGATTGTTACTTATTTTTACAAAAATCCCCACTGGACTGAGTCGATTCAAAATAATGTGGATTACTGAAAATAAAAACGTCCGTACTGGTGGGGAATTTTGAAATAAATCAAATAAGCCTAGTCCATTAACTGGTAGCATTTAAATGCTGAGCATTATGTACAGGAGGGGGGCAAACAGGGTGGCATACTCTATCTTCGTAGTGAGCGAACCAACTCTAGTGCCAAGGTTAGTGCTGGGGTAAGTCGTGTTGGTACCGTTCGTCCCATTAGTACTCGTGATTTGGCTTCGGTTGTTGACCTGAAAAAAAAAATTAGAGGTTAACAGTGATTTCAGTTGACAGGCCAGAGTTGACAGGCCTGTTGGTCTAGTGGTTAGTGACCCTGACTGCTATGCCGGAGGTCGTGGGTTCGATTCCCACCCAGGACAAATGTTTGTGTGATGAGCACGATCATTTGTTCTGTGTCTGGGTGTAATTTATCCATAATATGTATGTATTTAGAAATATATAAGTATGTTTATCAGTTGTCTAGTACCCATAACACAAGCTCTGCTTAGCTTGGGACTAGACGGCGTTGTGTGATAGTTGTGGAATATTATATTATATTAAATTAAATATTAAATTTCGCAACACCGTTTATAATATTTAGCCACAGGAGTGAGTGCAAAAAAATCTGCATTTTTTGTACAGCAAGAATACAATTGTAACTTAGAACTGAGTTACGATGTTATTCCTTGCAGGTGTCGTTATGTATGTATTATAATTATTATCATACTATATTTGTGTATCAGTATGAGTAAAATATATCATGTTTTTTATGTTTTGTATTTTGTTATACCTACCTAACTTCTGTATGACGCGGCGCAAGCGCATCGAGCACCTCCGCCGTCCAATCCCGCTGCCCTCCACTATTGTACTTCACTATTGACTTCGTAATTTTTAGAAAGTTAAATTTAAATATTTTATATTTTTATATCTATGAAAATCTGAAGAACTAAAACATGATGAGTACATTTTTTTAAAGTCATAGAACAAAAGTTGTTGTTTATGATATTTCCAACAAAGTCTAAATATGATTTTAGAATGTAATCCTGAAATCATTTACAGTATTTAATATGGTTAATATGATTATAATAGTATTTCTTTTATTTTTAGTTAGTTTTAGGTTATTTTTGTTTATGTTGTTCTCTGTTATGGCCGGTGTCAAAATCACAGAGCATCTAAACAGACAGTCAAATTGCCACAGATAAAATAACTGTTTATATGCTCTGTGCAGGTTACAAGTAGTGTTGCCAGGTCTACTTGTATAAAAATCGGGACAGATGGTAAAACAAATCGGGATTTAGGGTTTCAAATCGGGACAACTTTTTTTTTTATAAATATTTTTTAGATGGGAAATCATCCAGTGACTTCTTTCCCTCTGGGGTGGAACGAGAGGACGTGTCAAATTTTTAGTGAGTAAAAACCAGACTTCTTCAGTAGCTATTTCAGTTTCAGGATTTTTGATTTATCGGGACATTTAGCGTCCCGATCAGGTACAAATCGGGACGCGTCCCCAGACCCCTAAAAATCGGGACATCCCGCGCTAATCGGGACGCCTGGCAACACTAGTTACAAGGGCAATAGTGTTATGCCCGTCACACACATGGCCTGATAGGGATACTGGCTGTTATATTTTATATAATATTGCGTTGATTTGTGCGTGTATTTAGGCGGAATAAACTTGTTTTCTTTCTTTCTTTCTTCTTTTATTTATAATGGTCTTTATTAGTAAATAAAAAGGAAATAGTCATGAACAGACTAGTCTGAAGTGTTTCCTCCTAAGAAAGCTGTGCTTGCGATAGGGTTTTCCTGCAGCTTGTTCCTGCGTCACAGGAACCGTAAAATTTACTGGTTCATTACTTCCAGAGCTTGCCTCACATAATCTGACAATCAATTTTATCTCTTTGACTATAATATTCGTCGAAATTCTATTACATTTCCATAAAGCAGTTGTAAAATGATTGCTAGACAGTCACAAAAATAGTCGTGACTGCCGCTAAATAGTATGGTTAAACTCTTGCTTCAACATTTCAGCTGAAAGCCGTCGACTGTTCGACACGGGAGGACGGGAGGCCTATGTCCAACACACTCTTCGACTTGGTGGATCAAGTGTCACCATTAACGTGCTGTCCTGTGAGTCTCGCGTCCATCGAATTCCCGTAATCCTCACTAGGTCACTGGTCCATATCAGGCAACGGCGTTATCGCCGCCGCCGCCGTCGGGATTCTGATCCCGATTTCCGGCCACCGTAGGCGCGGGCTTGCGGACAGTGAACAATGGGTAGCTCGCTGTCCGGCCGTCCGGTAACTGTTCGGACTAAGCCCAAGTTGTCGACGGCGCGCACTGTTCCCGCGCACCTCAAGGAGTTGTCAGCAACAGCAGGGACCCAGCCGGGTCGAAGCCTACTGGGGCCAGGGTTATCCGAAAAGGCGCTCGAGCCCCGGTATGAAGGCTAGAAGGAACGGGGTGGGTCTTTTAGTCAGTAAGTCTGACACTATCTCCTGCTTCGCCCAAGAGCGGGGGTTGTCACTGGATGATTTTTTCCCACTATAAAAAAAGGTCACTGGTCCAATTTGTAGGAGACGTTCCAACGCATCTTCCGGAACGTGGTCACCACTACAGAACCTTTCGTCCCCATTGACCATCTGTTCTACGAGTAATGTGCCTTGCCCACTGCCACTAAGTTCCGTAAACTCTTGCTTACCGCATTATTAATCCAGTTGGTATAATTGGCGACCCTAGCGGAGACGCCCGGCCAGCTGGGCTCAGCGCAGCGGACGCCCCACGAGGTGACACCCACGATGATTCCGTGGTAGAGCAGCGGTCCTCCGGAGTCACCAAAGCACGCGTCCTTGCCTGAAACATAAGCCAGAAGAATTATAATATTAATTTGCGTAGACCCCCTGACATGACTGTTTTTGTGTGTAGTTATCAATATGTAAGCAGCTGTCGTAGTGTAAGTTGGTAAATTATAAGTTAATAGTCTGGACAATTTTTTGGTTTCGGATATCGTATGTTACGGCAGTATCTTCGTGTTATTTCCTTACTTTTTACGATTTTGATATATTTATTTCTTTCTCAAAGTCTTCAAAAGGTTCGAATGCGCTATAACAGTGGGCATGATTCAAAATATATTAAGGACTTTTTCTTAAAATAAGGCAACATGTTCTAGCTCTTTATTTGTTATGCATGGGTGTGTGCTGAATTTTGTATTCTATATATTTAACAAGCTCTGTACTTTACATGATTTTTTTTCTAACAAAAAGCCTTTTACATGTTGAGGTTTAACTTAGGTAAAAATGATAAAAAAATAATGGATTGAAGCCACTGGAAGGTCACCTAATTTGGTTGCCTACAAAAGTACCATAATATGCACAATTCACTTTCAACCAGAAATGTTTCAGCCTCTAAAAAAGTCTGTAAATTAAGACTTGATCTTATTTTTAACCAGTCTTATGGAAAAAAGTTAAATGGCAAAGTTATAGGCACCTAATAAAAAGATCTACAACTTTTGTATTTCACTATCCCCCGCTCTTGGGAGCGGGAGATAGTGTCAGACTCTTACTGACTTAAAAAACCCATCCCGTTCCTTCAAGCCTTCATACCGGGGCTCGAGCGCCCTTTCGGATAACCCTGGCCCCAGTAGGCTTCGACCCGGCTGGGCCCCTGCTGTTGCTGAAAACTCCTTGAGGCGCGCGGGAACAGCGCGCGCCGTCGACGACTTGGGCTTGGTCCGGACGGTTACCGGACGGCCGGACAGCGACCGGACAGCTACTTTTAACATAACCTCAAAATTTAAGTGAAAAATTAACATAAAAACATAAATAAACATCATCACCATCATCATCACCATCATTATCATCATCATCACCACCACCATCATCATCATCATCATCATCATCATCATCATCACCACCATCATCACCATCATCACCACCACCATCATCACCATCATCACCACCATCACCATCATCACCACCATCATCACCACCATCATTACCACCATCATCACCACCATCATCACCACCACCATCATCATCATCATCATCACCATCATCACCACCACCATCATCACCATCATTATCATCATCATCACCACCATCATCACCATCATTATCATCATCGTCACCATCATTATCATCATCATCACCACCATAATCATCATCATCATCATCACCACCACCATCATCACCACCATCATCACCATCATTATCATCATCGTCACCATCATCACCACCATGATCACCACCATCGTCATCATCATCACCACCATCATCGCCACCATCATCACCATCATTATCATCATCATCATCATCATTATCATCATCATCACCACCATCATCACCACCATCATCACCACCATCATCACCATCATTATCATCATCATCATCATCATTATCATCATCATCACCACCATCATCACCACCATCATCATCATCATCATCATTATCATCATCATCACCACCATAATCATCATCATCATCATCACCACCACCACCATCACCACCATCATCACCATCATTATCATCATCGTCACCATCATCATCATCATCACCACCATCATCACCACCATCATCACCGTCATCATTATAGTGTAAATTTTATGAAATAACTAAAAGTTTTACTTATCGACTACAAAAAATAATTTTCGAATTCGATTTGCACCGTCAGAAAATAGAGGTTCCAACAAAAAAAAACCTACCGAATTTTAAAAAATGCAGAAATTATGACGTGAGAATTTTCGATTGAAAATGAAGATGCTATTATTTTTCTTCTAATTTTTGCTATATTCTCTTCCTTTTCCAATGGGTTTCGTCCTACTATGATTTTATTTCACTTTTTACCATTTTCAACGGCTTCAGCACTGGCCTGTAACTTAATTTTTTACGTTTTTTTACAAATTCATGTGACCGGCTGACGCATAACCCACCCTCCACCATGCAGCTGACGTTTTTATTTCATCTCAGTATAGTGAAAAATATTAGAAAAAAAGTTTCAGGCGGTGTACTATGACTTTCTTTTTTTTTATTACTTCCGGAACCACCCACACCCACACCCACCGCTACTTGTAATATGTTTATTAATTAAATAGCTGATAAATCTGTAAGTCATATCATCAAATTTCATTTTTACAAGAAAACAAAAAACGCGCTTGAGAGAGTAAATCCGGAATAAATGCCACAGGAGTAGAGAGGGCCTACAACGACCTAAACAGAACTGTTAAAAATATGGAGCTGTATAGGTTTATAACTCCGTCCTACTTGTAGCCGATGACCTTGATTATTTATATCCAGATTGATATTTCCTAGGCCACTAAAACTCAAGATGGCAATAATACTCACAAGTTGTTTAAAGATCTGTCGAAACGTCTAGTTGACACTTCGCGTGACCTAAGGGCTGGGTTTTACCTAGGACAGAGGATAAGCATTGCCATACAACGTGGCAACGCCGTCAGTCTTTTGGGCACATTACCAGTCGACAGCGATGTGGAAGAGTTTTTTGACGTCATATTTTAGATAGTGTATTTTAGCGTAGGGTTTTATTATTTATTTATTTTTTAATTTACTGTAATTATATTTATTAAGTTGTTTAGAAGTGTAGATAATTAATTAATTTATAAAAGTGTGTACATATTGTAATTAATATAAAAATAAATTTTCCCCAGATGGCAATAGGTACTGTTGAATTGTAATTGGCAGTAGTCTGAAAATCTTACCTTTAACCCTTTTCCCTAGTTAGTTCTATATGCTGAAATATTTCCATGATGAAAAAGGTCCATATACATCCGCCAGATAGGTTTTTCGAAATCCTGATAGAATTACCTTCAAAATAAAAAAATGAATCGCGCCCGAGTATTTCGTGCTTACGATTTTTTTACATTTAATAATAATAATATAATAATAATATTCCACAACTATCACACAACGCCGTCTAGTCCCAAGCTAAGCAGAGCTTGTGTTATGGGTACTAGACAACTGATAAAAATACTTATATATTTCTAAATACATACATATTATAGATAAATTACACCCATTACATTTATGGCAATTCTTACACGCTCTTTCCCCCACTGTAATGGAAACTGGTCATTGACTTTTTTCGTTTTAGAAACTAATCTTCACAATGCAATAGGTCCCCATGGCGCTTTAGTAACTGCAAAAGCATCCATCCCTCCCCTACTAACAAGATCATTGTCAAATACTGACCTCCAATATCGAGTAGGCCCGCGCATAACATAGTGCTGGTGACAGGGTAGGGGGCACCAGTCATCGTCTGCAGGATAAGGAAGCGATTTCGACAGACGTCGTTGTTGATCTTGCGCACCGTCACCTCGTTCAGTACCGTCGATACCAAGCCACCCTCCTGTCAAAGGGGAAAAGGTTTTTTTATGATAGAAAATATTAACATGATACACCGTAACAGTCACAAAGTTCTGTGTAATACTTTTCTAAAAAAAAAAGAATATGTTGTAAACGTGACTACCAGGGCTTTAGGCCAGCCCCCTAGCCAAGTTACCGCCGTCCCGTTTCAATTCTCTTTCGTCGATCGCCTCGAGTCGACCACTCCTCCGATTCCTTTGTTCTGACTTTTTTATATGGTGGGCAAATCGTCTAATGACAACCCGAGCTCTTGGGCGGAGCGGGAGATAGTGTCAGACTCTTACTCACTAAAAACCCACCCCGTTCCTTCTAGCCTTCATACCGGAGCTCGAGCTATCTTTCGAAACTAACACTGGCCCCAATAGGCTTCGACCCGGCTGGGCCCCTGCTGTTGCTGACAACTCTTTGAGGCGCGCGAGAACAGTACGCGCCGTCGACGACTTGGGCTCGGTCCGGACAGTTACCGGACGGTCGAACAGCGAGTTCTATCGCTCGTCGCAAGCCCGCGCCTACGGTGGCCGGAAATCGGGATCGGAATCCCGGCGGCGGGGAGAGCGCCATTGACTGATGAGGTCGGCCTCCTCCTTTGCTACCATTACTGCTTCGCAGAAGTCGGCGTCCGCCTGCAACTCCTCCTCGTTTCGGACCATGGTCTGAACCAAGGCCCGGCGCGAGAGGTCTCCGCCTCCGATCACCCCCACGAGGGTACGGCGATGCTCCGCCCAAACAGGGCACACCAGGGGTGAGTGCTCCACCTTGTCCTCCGGGCGTTCCGCACTGTGGCGACACTCGGGCTTTGTTCTGACGTCATCTGAAAGACGTCACGTGGTCAGAACAAAGAAATAGGAGGCGTGGCCGACTTGAGGCGATTGACGATAGAGAATCAAAACGAAACGGTCGTAACTTGGCAAGGCCTGCTGCTGTCCATGGACGAGTAGCAACGGCACGATGGCACGGCAACGCAACGGCAACATTATGCCGTCGTGTCGTTGCCGCTTCGTCGACAGTTTCATAGTTTTGTAAGTTCTGTAAGCAGGCGTCCACCAAGCGTGTAAAGACGAATATTTTGCGTTTTACTTAAGAGGTTCCTTCGCTATAATGTTGGCAATACGGAAAAACAGTGTTGCTATGCAATGAAATTACTTAAAATTGGGGAGATTAACTGATATTTCGTTATTTTTGACAATTGTCTTATAAGTTTTTTTTTTCTTTTGGAAACTGTAAAAACTATTTTTGAATAAACTGTCCTGCAATTGTTTCAAATACTGAAAACGTCACGCCCCAATATCGTACTTCTCCATTAACAACTTCCTTTTAGATCAGCTTTTTTTTAAATAAAATCCTATTCCCCTCATAATTCTCCATAAAGTGGTGCGAGTACCGTTAAAATCGATTTCGTTTTACATTTCGTACAAAAAATGTTGGTAGAGTAGGCAACTCTTTTCTTTTTTCCTTCTTTTTTCTGTAGGGAGCCAACATTACGGCGAAGGAACCTCTTAAGCGAAATGCACTTATACGTCTAAGGACGCGTAGCCTTCTGAAACATACTTACATGTAACACAATAAACGTAATATCGTGAAAGGAGTTTACCGTCACTGCACGTTCACAAATCGCTATATGTTTATATTATACGTACATAATATTTTATCGTATTTTGTATGATTTACGAGTTATGAAGGTTTGAAAATTTGACGAACTATTTATTTTTTTTTTACTTAAAATCGTCATTAAATGAAGAATAAAATCAATTACTTAATTTATTTAATTTCAACTTTCTTAAAACTCGATAACGGCATTCGAAGTAGCGCATAGGTACCTGAGAGTTCCTCAAATCAAACCCTCATAACTCGTAAAGCGTACAAAACACGATAATAATAATATGTACGTATATCGAGAACATAGACTTAAATAACATATATACTCATATAAATATATACTCAAATATTTTCAAAATCGGAGACATTGAAATTTTTTAGTTGTCCGCTTCACGTGAAATGCCCAAAAATCTTGATTGCGTCACTAGTGCGTTTGTATGTGCATGCGTAGATACCATTATCGATGAGCTACCAGCACAAAATAGATAGGTAATATTTTTACAATTTATATTAGGTAGTTTTCACCGCACCCGAGTGCGGTCGGACGGAGCGGCGCCGACTCTTGCGCTACCGTCGAGCCTACGCTCAGAAGTGAAGTGTATGTATATGTGTATCTATTTTGTGCTTCCAATGGTAGCAGTGCGTTGATACCCATATTATTTTTGCCTAGGGTACACACTTCTTAAAAAAACACTAAGTGCTAAGTTATGATAGTAACTTTTTTTTTTGAATTTCTAAACCAACTTTTTATTAAAAATAATTCGTTACTCTACATAAACAAACAAACTTAAACTATTTATATTAAAACCTAAATAAACACCTAACATATATAAATAAATAAAATACAAAAACACAAAGTGCACTTAGGCATCGAAGTACTCCTCCACATCGCTGTCATCCGTGAATGTGCCCAGAAGACTGGCAGCATTACCACGTTGAATGGCAATGCTAATTCTTTGAGCGAAGAACGAGCCAGCCCTCTGGTCACGCAAGGTGTCGATCAGTCGGCGAGAAATTTCCTTAAAAAGGAACATTGTAACTTAATTTTCTAAGTGGGATGTATAAGGGTGTGCATTGTTCCGGTTACATGTCGTACATAAATATGGATGGATGCAAAGAATACCAGAGAAAAGATAGAACGTTTGTGTAAGGATTGATAAGTATGAATGAATGAAGTTAGTAACAGCGTGACAGTTGACAGGACAGAATAGAATAAGAATGGCAGTACATTTTGTTACAAGGGTATCAAACGACGATTTTCAATACTCTTCTTTTCTCTTCTTCGGAAATGAAGTAATAGGGGTTTACGCGCGACTTGTGAGGGTCGATTAGCGTTCAACCTGATACGATAAATTTAATGAAATCGTGGCGAGGGTGAGCAGGCACACTTTTCTGCACTAGTGCGAAAAACAGCTTATTGTGTGCCTGAAAGCGGTAGCGGCAGGAGCAGGTTTTCTTTCGAGTAAGTGTGATGAAAAACATGTTTGCTCCAGCCCCAAATAGCATGGGTCAAGTGCGGGAAGATGATGAAGAAAATGATCTCAAGAATTACTTACACCAGTGAAACCCCACCCAACAGCAGTGACGGGTGCGTCATCAGGTACCTCTTCACCTGGCAGAGGAATGAAGCCCAGGCGAGCCACGCCGGTGATCACGTCCACCGGGTTAGACAGCGTGACCACCGCTACGTCGTGGTCGCGGATCGGGTTGTCAAAGTGTTCGTGGAGTCTGATAGCTGAGACGTTGTGTAGAGTACCCCCTACGGATAAATAATAATTAATTTCCGACCGAAACTGGTTTTCCAACCTAAAACAGAAACCAAATTTCGGCAACGGTCGGCTGAAACCGAAACAATCTTACAAGGATCATGTTTTGAGGGAAAAATAAAGAAAGCGTTATTATAATCAGTCAGTTCTTATTATTTTTAGGGTTCCGTACTTCAAAAGGAAAATATGAAACTCCTAAAGGATCACTTTGTTGTCCGTCCGTCCGTCTGTCAATACCCTTTATCTCGGGAATGCGGAGAGGTATAGAGTTGAAATTAAAAACATACTCGAATCTGCGGTTCCTTGAAACTGTGAAAAAATCAAAATTCTGCGTTAACGAAAAAAAAAAATTGGTTGCCTGTAAAGTCGGTATACGGGCGAAAGTTTTACGTGACAACGACTTTCGAGTGGAAGGGACGCGTGCCTTTCACTTTTTATGTCTGTCTCTCTCGCTCTTAGGCGGGCTAACCATGCCCGAGTGGAAGGGACGCGTGCCTCTCACTCGCTCTCATTGTGAGCGCATAACGTGAGCGGAGCGTAACGCAGTTTCTTGAAGTGTCACCCGGCAAACCAATTTATAAGACGTTGTCACGTCAAAAATACGGACGTTTATGTTGCAAAAAACATGTATTTCGACGCTCTTACGGGTATCAAAATTCATAGGGTACTTCCCGTTTAATTAAGGTCTTACGGAAATACAGGAATAAATATGAAAACTGTGAATTTGTAGTTACATCACTAAAAAAAATATTTTGCCAGTCGGATAAAAAAACAATTAGGGAATCGTTTGTACGGAACCCTCAGAGCGCGAGTCCGACTCGCACTTGCCCAGTTTTTTTTAATGCATATTTAAATTTATATTTAGATATTTAAATTCGTTGACTATCATAAATTTTACTGCACTCGATTTTAGTTTGGGAGTAGGTAAAACGCAAGCCAGTCATGACATGATTAGGCACGTGGACACGGCAAAATATTTCCGTTGCTTAAGCGCCGTACGCACCATCCATCCTGACGTAAGTACGTCCCGCCAAGGCCATACAGATAAACTAACGATAAATTAGGGCTGCCAGGTGCAAAATTTTAGTTAATTTTAATAAAAACTAGAAAAATGGAAGAGAATTTTAGTTATCTTTTCGTTTGAAAATTTCGATTTTTAGTAGTCGTATTGTCATACGATCACCCCATTTTGCACCTGGCAGCCCTGATTGAATCAACGATAATTTTGTCATACTTTATCTGTAATGGCATTGGCGGGACGTACGTCACGATGGATGGTGCGTACGGCGCTTTACTCGCTTGGAAGGAGTTTAACGCGCTGAACATGACCGATCACAGCGCGAGCACTCCCGATTGGAGTTTCGGTTTCCGTCGTAGTTTTGGCAGGTTTGCCACCGAAATCGAAACTAAACCGAAACTAAACCGAAACTCGTCTTTATTGCCGAAACCGAACATTCGATCGGACATTAAATAATGTAATAAATTCCCTTTCTTGACTTCCTCGTTGGTCTCGCGACTGCTGAGTACTACAGTCCTCGGTTCAATTCCCGAATCGGGCAAAAAGTTGTATTTGGGTTTTTCTATTAGGAATTACCATGTTAATTTAAGGGGCCTCTGCGAGTTGGATTCTGCCCGTCGTACGCCTTCTAAAGATCCAAGACCCCGGGGTCCTCAGATATACAGGGTTATTCGTAAAACACTGGCTACCCCTCAGGGCTGTTACTACTAAAGTCATAAACAACAACTTTTGTTCTATGACTTCAAAAATATTACCATATTTTAGTTCATTAAAAATATTAAAACAGAACGTTCTAAATGTTACGAAGTCTATGCGAAGCAAGCGATAGTACAATTGCGGAGGGAGCATGGATCGGGCGGTGGGGTGCTTGATGCGCTTGCGTCGCATCATACTGTCATAGGTGGGTTTAGCAAATTACAGAGTTGAATTGTGTGAGTTGCTAGAACAACGACATCTTGAAGATTTGTTTTTAATAAATGAATGGCTTATGTTTAACTTACCACCAGATATAGTAACATATAAAAGACAAAAATAGTAAATGATCACCAAAATTAAACCCACATTTTAATGTAAAATTATAACCAGTTTTAACATCTCGCTATCCTATTTAAGCAAAATGAATCCAAATAAAGCATCGGCAGAACCCCATGGTTACGGAGATATCAGTAGTTAAAATTTTGAGGTTAGGTTAACTACCTGCCAAGCTCCTACTTCTGGGTGGTTTAAAAAAAAATAACCTCGAAGAAGGTGACGGGGTCTGTGTTCGCTCGCTTCGCTCGCTCACTACGACCCCGTCACCCTGGTGCCCTAAAATTCCACTAAGATAGATTGTTGATTAGACAAAGTATCATCTTGCTCTACGGGGCTAAAAAGAGCGCATTAATTTGCTCGCTAAGATTTGGTTATCATTTACTACATTTGGTGTTCGAATACAATTTAAAGTACAGTCGTAACTAAAATACTATTGTAACTTTAGGATTTCATTTTTTTGGTGTCAAGTAATATATTTTTGACAAAAGAACTAAGGGTACCAAAGCGTTTTATGGTGGTCATTATATTTAATCCCTAAATGAATTATCTTTTGTAAAAAGTCATACACCAAATTTTTTTTTTGTGGTGTAATATTTTATTACTGAAGTTTAATAAGCAATATTATAAACTGTTGTAACATAGTTTTTTTCAGTTCGCCATTTGGTAAACAATATTTGTATGCTCAGCAAGGCAACGCATAGTGAGTCGATATTTTATAATTAACACCATGTACTGTACCTACATATGTCATGTGTCACAAATAAACATATTTGACTTTGACTTTGAAAAGTTGCTGTTTATGATGTTAGTAATATAGTCCTGCAAGATCGTTACTTAGTGTTTTACAAATAAAAGTATCTAAAATATATATTATATTATATTATATTATATTATATTATATTATATTATATTATATTATATTATATTATATTATATTATATTATATTATATTATATTATATTATATTATATTATATTATATTATATTATTCACCTGAGTCGCACCATGCACACTGCTTCTGCCGCCGCTGAAGACGCCTGCTCTAAAAAAAGGCTGAAGTACGCTGCCTTGGAGCAGCTTTACCATTTTGTGCCGGTTGCTGTGGAGACTCTGGGCAGTTGGAGTATGGAGGCAAAGTCTTTTGTGTGAGATTTGGGCCGAAGGCTCGGTGAGGCAACGGGTGACTCCCGGTCCAGGTCGTTCTTGGTGCAAAGAATGGCCATCGCTATTCAGCGAGGTAATGCGGCGAGTGTTATGGGCACCTTTGCACCGGGAACGATCAGGGGCGGGTTATTTATTGACATTTGACGTTTTTATTTAAATTGTATCTTTGACAGTTTGTATTTACAATACATTTTGATTTATTTAAATATTTCGACAGTAAATAAATACATATAATTATATTATATTATATTATATTATATTATATTATATTATATTATATTATATTATATTATATTATATTATATTATATTATATTATATTATATTATATTATATTATATTATATTATATTATATTATATTATATTATATTATATTATATTCTATTATATATTATACATGTTTTAGTATTACTTACATCAGTAGATATAGAAACTAAAAAAAAAATGTCATGCAACACTCACCTGAATTCAAATAAGTTGTACCCACTCGTATGAAGAAGTATTCCGGGCTTAACACTTTTTCCCTGTAAAAATATATTTGACAAAACAATGGAATCGACTTTAGTGGCCATTTGATCGCTAGATGGCGCTGAATTTGATATTTTAGTTCATTTTGCTTTTTCATAGATCATTATTAAATCAACGGATATTCCACTATGGATCAAAATCCACTTATTTCGCACACTATTCTTAACATATACTCTACATCGCCATGCCCTCGTGAGGGCGATCGGCGGCGGCGATCTCTCGCCCTGGGCCTTGGTACAGGTCATGGTGCGGAGCGAGGAGGAGTGGCAGGCGGCCGCCACCTTCAGCGAAGCAGTAATACTAGCAAAAGAGGAGGCCGACCGCATCGGGATTCCGATCCCGATTTTCGGTCACCGTAGGCGCGGGCTTGCAGACGAGCAATGGGTAGCTCGCTGTCCGACCGTCCGGTAACTGTCCGGACCGACCCAAGTCGTCAACTGCGCGCACTGTTCCCGCGCGCCTCAAGGATCTGTCAGCAACAGCAGGGACCCAGCCGGGTCGAATAGAAATAAATAAATAATTTTAATATGTCTTGTAAAAGAAATATGTTTTTAAAATTGGTAAATATGTTTCATAACATATATAGTAAATCTGAATGTATTATTCAGGTTTTCTAAAAACATAGATTGGTTAACAATGTAGCTAACGTTATTTTTTGTAATTTATGTAGAAAAAAAGGATTTCAAGATTTTCAGCTAGTACCTAAACCCTAAATAAATTGACTATATGTTATTTTCATTTACATAAGTAATTTAATTTTTTTTAAAGTCTTGAAAACTTTGTAAATTATTTAATGGATATTTATTTTTTCATGGATGATGTTTGCAGAATCCCTATCGTCATGATAGTCACTTGATAAAGATTTGAGCACATAGTAGCAGTCCATTTTCAACAAACTGAGTTTCTTTTAATTGGGTAATTGAATAATTTTTTTTTTAGTTTTTGAAATTGAAAATTGATACCAATTTCGATATATAAAGTATTTTTAAAATTATTGTAATTTTTTTTATCAACATTCATTAAACCACAAGCAGCTCTCTCATTGTCTTTCTATTGTTTATCTAATTAAGGTATTCGAAAGGTTAAAAAAAAAACGAAATTCAAGTTTAAATACTACTTTACACGATTATTTCAAAAACACTTATTTCAAAAAACTATTAAAACTATCTATGGTGACTGGTAATTAGTGTACGATACTTAAACACGTGATTGTGCTCATGATAACCAACAACTTTTACAATAGGAAGTAACCTGAAATCGCGAAAAAAAATCAGCTGTTCTGTACTTTTATGTTTGCCTAATGTACTGAAGAGCTGATAATTTTTCGCTATTTCGGCTTTGCTCCCATAATAAAAATTGTTTGTTATCATGAGCACAATCACATGTTTAAGTATCGTACACTAATTGCCAGTCACCCTATATACATTTAATTCATTAAACTCCAAGCAAACGCCGGTGTTCGCTTTCATTGTCTTTCTATTGTGTCCTATCCTAATTGTGGTATTCGAAAGGTTAATTAACTCTTTGAATGCCGTAATTAGAGACACAATAGAAAGACAATGGCTTATGTCGAACTGTGTAACATAAGACATTCAAAAGGTTAAGTTGGAAATCTTTAAAATCTGGTAGAAGGGGAAACTGTCAAATAATAAGCACATACTGAAATGTGACGTCACCGTCTATAGGTTACTTGTATGTGTAAAAGAGATAGCGAGATATTCCCCTACGCCCCGCTCTTCCTCAAACCAATGTTTGGAATGCTAATTGCTGCTTCATTTAATAACAATTTTTTATGCTGATTTCAGAAAAAGATTCTAGTATTATTTTTGTTGTTCACACTATATACAGTAATATTATTCAGAGGTAAAGTTTACCTACTGGGGCGCTCGAGCCCCGGTATGAAGGCTAGAAGGAACAGGGTGGGTCTTTTAGTCAGTAAGAGTCTGACACTATTTCCCGCTCCGCCCAAGGGCGGGGGATGTCAATGCATGATTTTTTCCCACCATAAAAAAAAAAGTTTTTTTTTTGTTTGCAAGAGGTAATCTCTAAAAGTACCTACCTACCGGTCCGATTGTTAAAATTTTTACACCGATTTAAAGGTTTCCATTCCTGAGTGACATAAGCTATATTTTATGTACGCGGGTGAAGCCGCGGGCAAACGGTAGTTTAGTTCATTAAACCCCAAGCGAACGCCGTAAGTATCTATTGTTTTACTATTGTGTCTCAAATTGACGGTACGTATCTGAAAGGTTAATATATAAAATTTTGCTTATAAAGACATGATGGGTTTTGAACTTTTGAACGAAAATGTGAAAAAAAATAATAAAAAAGGTAAGGTTGTCTGGAAGATATCGCATTCAGCGATAAGACCGCCTTAATTGTCTGTCTGTGTGTCTAACCCACAAACTGAAGTTTTTGTATAAGCTGTATTACTTTTTGGTATACAATAAAGTCTATTCTATTCTATTCTATAAAAAAATATTTTTATTTCAGACACTTAGTCCATATTAGGCATTAAATTATTCCGTTACATTTCCACTATTAATTTATTATTTTTGTATTGGTTACTTACTGATAAACGAAGCAGTGCGCTGCTGTAAGGACATGACTAGTCGTCACCAGAGAGCCCCCGCATTGGAACTTTATTTGGATATATATCTGCAAACACGGGGTAAAATTAAATACCACAGTTGCTAAGGGAAAAGGCTAATTTTCTCCTTTAACGCTTTTTTTTTCATGGTGTGATAACTAATTTACTTCATATTTTCCTCCAAGTAAAATCCCCATTATCGTACTTTTCATGATCTTAAAATTCACGGGGTTATTGGTGTCCATTGTAAATTACACGTATACACACAAATTATGTAGTCAACGGAACTTAAAATTCCGAAAAATATCAAAACTGGCAGATACGATTTATTACCTGGGAAAGATTTTGAGACAAGACCATAAAAACAATGTTTTTAATGCCATAACTTATTGTTAAACTTAAATAAAACACAAAATATGTAGTTCCGTTAGTATCCAAACCCTATTGAGACCGAAATAGGAACAGGCCTAATCTGCCGCTATCCATTGAAGTAATGATGGTGAATAGAGCTCGTTTGTCTTCTCCTCAAGTGGAGTTTTACCTGCACGGTGAATGGGTACCGCTCTATGCTGGTGGCAGACCCGCCGATGATGCGGCTTTCTGACCTCGCCGGCAGGTCAGTCGTTTGTAGGTAGAACGGTTCGGCATTGCCTGGAAATAACATCAGCTTGTATTCCTAATTTTACATTTTTCTTGCATAAACTATGGGAATATATTACATAATATTCAAACCACAAAACAGATGAAAGAGGTTAGAATGGCCTTGGGCGGGGCAGGCCTGTTCACAGAGTAGGGCAATGCTCATAGTTCAACTACCAATAGCTATCTTGCGATCTTAGTGTGCGTGGTCTGTAGTTGCGTAATGCGCGTTCGTATTGGTTTATTGCCTTTAGTGGAGTTAAAGGGTGGGAGACAAGCGGCGACACTCGTAGTACAAATCGGATAGTATTTCCATTCTAACCTCTTTAATCTTTTCTATGATTCAAACCATGTTAGTACGGAAATTATGTTAATATATGATGACTTTGGTTTCGTATTTGTCAGTTAATGAGTTCTTGCAGTAACGATTTTTAGATTTTGCCATTTTTCATCCTGTAGTGAATCAGGAACTGACGTGTAGGATGTAAATTACAGTTGGTCAGAATAATCATTTCGGTTTGGTCTTGGTGCTTCTCGCTCTAGCGTGGCGTGAGAGGGAGGTTCAGACTTCGGGCATCGGCTCTACTTGATGAGCACCGTCGCCGTCTTGGACAGGGTTCAGGGTAATTTAGTTTATGTTGTATTTATGGACAAGCCTGCAATAGCACTTTCATCTGACAGTTGTTGTATCATTATTTCTAAGTTACGTGGACATTCTGAGAATAAGATAATATCGTCAGCGAATTGTTAATAATTTAAGTTCTCGCTGTTAATTTTAAGACCGTATTTATCCCAATCTATTTTTCTGAATATTGCTTCTAGAACTGCAGAGAACAGCTTAGATGAGATTGGATCCCTTTGACGAACTCCTCTGTTGATGGGAAATTCCTCTCCTGTTCTATCCAGCTTTATCTGTGCAGTGCTTCTTGAGTAGATATTTGGTAAAATTCTTATATATTTTGCCTGCACTCCGTGTTCGGACTACTTAGTAGATGGTTAAATGTTAAGTTTGGTAGGGTAGAGTAGGGTATAGTAGGGTATAGTAGTGTGGAGTAGAGTAGGATAGAGTTATGTAGAGCGAGAGTGAAGCCGTGCGGGCAAAAGCTAGTATCTACTAAAGTACACCGTCCAAGAAGTAAAAAATCCACTTACAGGTAGCGACTGCGATAAAAAGTAGTGTTACACCCCACATATCTGTCTGTTTGTATGTGTCCCACACGGTATGACTGTTGTATGCCCTACATGTCGATACATACCCAATATTGATAAAATATATTTTATCGAAACATGAAATCTTAGGACATTGATAGACGATCGACACTTGCTTGCTGTCGTTTTGTGCCTGGAGATCTATAAAAATGAGTATGAGAACCTCTACCTCTACGGTCCGGACTAAGCGTTTCGCCTTATCGTTTATAGGTACCGCCAACATCGAAGGACTGGAACATTTTGCATGCTGTTGTATTCCCGTCCGTTTACTTTATCTCTCTTAAGTAAATATATTTTAGATAGTGGAATAATAAACATTTTTATTTATTTGCAATATTTTGTTTCATTTCTTTAAACTGTCTACTTCCAGACTTTGTTCGTTAAAGAAAAGTGAAAACAGATAACTAAAACACAAAAGAGGGAAAACAAAAAGATAGATTTTTAAAATGAGATTTGAACCAGCAACACCTGCGAATTAAGTCGCTGTTGCTACCATTGGACCAAACGAATTCTTAGGGTCAATTTATACTAGCGCAGAGTCGAAGCGCATCGAAATGTCAAATTATTTACAACTACAGCAAAACCGCGCACTCTTTTACGGTTAGTAATAGGCGTCAACAGCAGTGCTATTGAATTGGCCAATTTCCGACTGATGACGCGTAGGTTTGCTAGTGGGCGCATGGATACGCGAGAATGCGCGCGCACCAATCAGTGTTGTTCACGCGCAGACGCGCGAATCCCGACGGTTCAATTTGTATTCTGAAAAGAAAGAGTGCGCGTGTATTCTGGCTAATGCGCGCGCATTCGTGCGGATTCGCTTTAGTTGTAAAAAAATTGATGTTTCGATGCTTTTACTGAACGTAACAAATTCAAACTTAACTCCACAGCGTAACGCACACATTACTTTTGAGATTTTAAAAAGACGCGCACATTCTACGGAATTCGCGCGTCTGCGCGTGAACAACGCTGACGCCGCATTCGTGCGGCTGCGCTTTAGTTGTAAAGAATTTGATGCTTCGATGCGCTTCGACTCTGCTAAATTGAATTTCAATACTGACTATAAGTCAGTATTGAAATTAATAATAATAATAATAATAATAATAATATTTTTTTTTACCTGGCAACACTCTAGTAACAAGTCACATATTTTTTCTATTCCATTTTAAATTTGTAAAACTCATTCTTGATCCAAAACAGTGAAACAGTTTTTACTTTATATGAAGCCTAAATAATTTTATTATAAGAAAACCTATCCAATCAAGCAAACAAATAAAATAGTCGATGAAAATAGAAGATTATGAAAAAACACCAAATGACGTCTGTCATAAACGACGTACCTACATCAATCAAGAACAAACTAAAAAATGGAATGAATCGTTAATAATATGTTAACTAGAGCAGCTGCACGACGCGCACGACATCCACCCCCGGGCTCGTCGCTCAGCTCCGCCTCACCGCCGCCGGACCCCGGATCACCAGTGTCACCGGCGGCTGCAGTTGCGTCGAGCTCGAGCGACGAGTATTTCTCCCCGCCGACGTCGCCAACACCTGTACGCCGGCCGGGGAGAGGCCGGCCACCGAAGAGCATGGGACCTAGGGGCCAACCGGCTCCGAGCCGGGTCCCCGCTGCCGGTGGTTGTGTGCAGCGCATGAGATGGACTCAGTCAATGAACGAGAACGTCATGCGCGCATATTACGGGTCTACAGAGGGAGGAACTAACCTCACTGCGTACCGTGAAAGGATGCTGTCTCTTTTTCAGGACCTGGAACCAACCGTGAACGTCTCGGCTCAACGATTATCGGATCAGGTGCGGGTTATCCAACGCAACCACAGGTTGGACGACGCTGCACTTGATCGGCTGCGCTCAGAGATACTGAGCAACCAAATCGTCTCGACATCTACACAAACACAGACCGCGGCAACGCCGACTACTAATGCAATCTCGCCGCGGTCCGACCATAATTATGATGATACAGATGATAGGGTTGTCACAGTAAGTAGCCAGTGCAACGAAAGATTGAGGAGCGCACTGGAAGATGCGTTGTGTGAGTACATGTCGACTCCGACTGAGCTTAGGCCCCGCTTGCCACGGTTACCCATGCACAAAAAAAATAGGGCGCTGGTGTGTGCCTTGGACTCGTTGCTCAAAAATATCTTTGAGAGTAGCGAGAACCTTATTGATACGCACTCAATCTTGTATTGTGGGGCTGTTGCGGCATGTCGTTTAGCGAACATTAAGTTTCCCAATATAGATGGAACTATTCGACCGAAATCTGCTGTACCAGCCTGGCAATGCAGGATTGAGAGGCGTATCGATGAGGCCAGGGTACTCATCGGCAAACTACACTGCTTCAGGGAGGGTAATACACGACCACGAGTGATGCGCTTTGTAAGACGGGCGTTTTTGGGGACAGGTATTAGTCCTCAAGGATACATGTCCCGTGTCACAGAGCGCATCGACTTCCTGAAGCAGAAAGTTTGTGCATGGGCGAGCCGCATTCGGCGGTATAAGCGGCGAGTTGACCGGTACTCGCAGAATCGCATGTTTCAGAGCGATGAGAGGTGGGTGTACAGAGCTTGGGAGCGGCCTGAACACAGTGTGATTGACGAGTGCCGCCCAGATGATCTTGCCACAATTACATTCTGGCGAAACATTTGGTCGGTACCTGTCAGTCACGCTGAGGGTGGCTGGATGCGTGACGTCGAGCGTGTGTGTGAAGCTATACCAGAAATGGAAAAAGTTACCATCACCCCAGAGGATGTAGCCAAAGCAGTTCGTCCGTTACCGAACTGGAAATCACCGGGACCGGACGGACTGCAAAATTTCTGGCTGAAATGGTATAGCAGCTCACACACGCTCCTGGCGTCGCAATTCCAGTCAATCTTAGAGTCTGGGTCGCTACCAGAATACCTGACAACTGGCATTACCCACCTGCTCCATAAGACAGGTAACCCCGTGGATCCCAAGAACTATAGACCAATTACATGTTTGTCAACGGTCTATAAACTTCTTACATCCATCCTGAGAGCAAAAATTAATATACACATAGAGAATCATCAGATTATTTCTCCCTCTCAGAATGGATGTAGGAATGGGTCCCGGGGTACTAAGGAGCTACTCCTCATAGACATGGCCATAAGCCAACAGACTCGTCGATCCCGCAAGGATCTGTCGACATGTTGGATAGATTACAAGAAGGCCTACGACTCTGTTCCACATACATGGCTCATGAGGGTGCTGGAGTTATACAAAATAGATATAACTTTACGCACCTTTCTTGAGTCATGTATGAGGCAATGGAAGACGGTCCTTCGCTATCCAGGATGTCGACCGATCCAGGGGAACGATGAGCCTATTTGGATTAAACGGGGAATATTTCAGGGCGACAGTCTGAGCCCGCTTTGGTTTTGTTTAGCCCTGAATCCTCTTAGCACATTGCTGGAGGATTCAGGACTAGGCTACCGGTTGAGAAGAGGTGGTCAGGTCATATCTCACCTTCTTTACATGGATGACCTGAAACTCTTTGCCCCCAGCACTTTGCAACTGATGGAGCTACTGAAGGTAACTGAAACTTTCAGTAGTGCCATCAGGATGGAATTTGGTGTGGACAAATGTGCAGGCATGCATGTAAAGCGAGGGGAGATTATGGAATCCGAGGGAATTCAACTCCCGGATTCCATACACCTTAGATCCCTTTCCTCGACCGAAACTTATAGGTATTTGGGTATGTCAGAAGCCTTAGGCATTAACAATGCTGACATGAAGCAATCGCTGAAGGAACGCTTCTTTGGCCGCCTGAAGAAGGTATTAAATAGCCTTCTGTCGGGCGGAAATAAGGTGCGCGCCTTCAACGGTTGGGTCATGCCGGTTTTAATGTACTCTTTTGGCATACTCAAATGGACTCAGACCGAACTTGACGCCCTGGATAGACGAGTTCGTACATTGCTGACGGCAAA
The DNA here is from genome assembly GCA_929112965.1 of Mythimna albipuncta. Lineage (NCBI taxonomy): Eukaryota > Metazoa > Arthropoda > Insecta > Lepidoptera > Noctuidae > Mythimna > Mythimna albipuncta. The sequence goes on along the minus strand of OV815983.1, from coordinate 13,194,233 downwards.
TCGGATGCATCACCCACGATCCTCGGTGATGAGACTGTACATCCCGCGGAAGTGTGGAGGTCGAGGCTTTTTAAACGCAAAGACCCTGCACAACCGCGAGGTGTGCAGTCTCAGAGAATATTTTCTTAAAACCGATGTGGGTATGCACCGAGATGTGGTCGCAGTGGACAAGGGACTCACCCCGTTATCCATGGCTAAAGAGGACTGGCATAAACCTGTAATAATGACTACTGATAACCGCAAGGAAATATGGAAAGGCAAGGAGCTCCACGGGCGCTTTTTCCGGGCTCTTCACGAGCCTGATGTAGATTTCTTGGCGTCCGTGGCCTGGTTACGTTTCAGTGACCTCTTCGGGGAAACTGAAGGTTTTGTCTGTGCGATTATGGACGAAGTTATCCTAACGAACAACTACCGGAGATATATAATGAAGGACGGGACGGTTGACGTGTGTCGGGCATGCCACCGTCCGGGTGAGTCTATCAGACATATTATCTCTGGTTGTTCTCGTTTGGCTAACGGCGAATATTTGCACAGACATAACCAAGTAGCCAGGATTATCCACCAGCAACTTGCTTTGAAGTACAACCTAGTGGATTTAGAGGTACCGTATTACAAGTATGTGCCCGACCCAGTTCTCGAAAATGACCATGTCACTTTGTACTGGGATCGGTCTATCATTACTGACCGGACTATTGTAGCCAATAAGCCGGATATAGTGGTGATAGACCGATCAGCGCGCCGTGCAATGATAGTCGATATCACCATCCCGCATGACGAGAATCTCGTGAAAGCTGAGAAAGAGAAACAAATGAAATATCTCGACTTAGCACACGAGGTTGTCGACATGTGGAGTGTGGACTCGGCTGTCATTGTGCCGATTGTCGTAACCGCCAATGGTCTTATTGCCAAAAGCTTCGACGACCATCTGTCGAAGCTGTCGTTGCGCGGTTGGATCAAGGGCCAGATACAAAAGGCAGTACTCCTCGATACGGCTCGCATTGTGAGGAAGTTCCTGTCTCTGGAGCCCTAACCACCGGTAGCTTGGACCCTGCTCCCGACATCGGTGGACTACTGTTTTTATATTTTTAAATGTTTTTTTTTTTTATATGTATATATTAAAAATATTTAAAAATATCAAAAATATGTAATATAAGAGAAATAAAGGAAATAATAATAATAATTTATTTCGCTCCAAAAGTACAACAATCTTAATTAATATACATATTATATGAACATACAATTCGCTGGTTGGTTGTACAGTAGCACACAGTAAATGATCTACTAACTCCCAAACTAAGTCAAGCTCGTATTTTGGGAGTTAGTGGTACTTTTTAATTAGATTTTATATTTACACAACCTTGTAGGTAAAGCGTTGGAATTCAAATTTTTACGATATAATATAAAATTTTGATTGATTTACATATGCAATGTTCACTTTGAAGAATATTTAACCACCAATTTTTATGTATAAAAATGTTTCTAAAGGTCCAAGCTGTTTCGAAGGAGTAGGGAAAAGTTGCGAAATTGCAATTTTTTTTTTTTTTTTGACAAAGGTAGTAATTGCACGAAAAATCAAATGTTGATATTATTGTTCATGAATCTATAATAAACATATATTTTTTTCAAACCAATTGACCTAGCCGTTACGGAGGAGCAGGCCTCAGAAAATCACTGTTTTATGGCACTTTTCGGGCGCTTGGCCCTTAAGTGGCGAAGGAGCAAGCGTTTCCATTTCACTGGCGCGTTTACATGTGTTTTGGGTCATATCCATTCCTGTAACGCTACAAACAACGTCGGCAAACTGGGAAAGTGGGTTTGGGGACAAGAGGTTTGAGGACGCTGGGATGTCGGGGGGATCAGCGTCGGGAGGCTCATTTTGGTCTATCGTGGATGTTTCAACTATTAGATATGAAGACAATCACAATACAAACCTGTTTACAAACACAAGGACACCACAATTATATAAAAATAATACACAAAAGTAACAACAATCACTTAAGAACTGTCAAAACTCTCAAAACACACGTGCTATCTAGAAACCCGTGGCGAGAATTAATTCCGATTTTAAATTATGAAATTAGGCTACACGTACATACCTCGTGACTTTTATAAGCAGTTGATAAGACTCACGAAATTACCTAAGTTAACTTGATCACTGATGTATTATTTTTTTTTATCAATCTACCCTCACACTAGGATAGCAAGATTCATCAAAATGCTGGCATAAAGTATTTTCATCTTTAATGAAAAAAATATAATGATTAAAATAGTTTATCAAGTTGGTGAGTCAGCCCACGTAGACACAAAATAGATTGGTACAGAAGTCAATCTCGACGCGATTGATACGAGATATCGTGTCCGTTTGCGGTGTCTATGTGTGCGTTGCTCGAGAACGCTTTGTATGTAGATTGTCTTCTGTACCTATCTATTTTGTGACTTAGACATAACGCGCCCTAGTGACTTTTGTCACGGTGACTATAATTTTTTTTACCCGTTTTTACCCAATTGTCATGTCTTCAAGTGCGCGCACTACATGTTGGGTTCATAAGCACGGTGACTTTTTTGTCAAAAGTCACGGTGACAAAGTCACCAGTGCGCGCTGTGCCTTAGGGCACCAACTTTACTATTCACTTGATCATTATATTGCACACATTCTGATGATGAAAGAGTGATATACGAGATCGTGTGCAAAATGTTTGTTATAGTAAAAGGTCGTATGTGACTTGCTTTGGTGCGATAGATTTGTAAAACTGCTACTTAATAAATTTATGGCCGGTGCTGTACCTACTTCAATAATCCGAAGTTGTGCCACCGTCACTAATCGTCACTGGAAAAAGTCGTTCATTAAACGCATCGCACGTCTGCAAGCACCTTTCGTCATTTGACACTTCGTTGATGATTTTGTTTCGTACGTAAGTATCTACAAACTATTTATTAGAACCACTTAATGACTTCCTTCACCTACTTAATTAGGTATTGTTAGAAATTGTGACGGTGTCGTAGGAATTCAAGCACTCACAGCCACAGGATACACGCCACAACAGAACACGCGGACAAATACCACAGGATAGCACCAAAACGATACGGTGCGAAGTGCTACTAAAGCTCGGCAAATCTAAGGAATACCGTTTGAATAAAAAGGAAAAGATAATATAAATCTCCTTTCTTGAGAATCTTCTTGTGCTATTATACACACAGAACAAAAGAACGTAGTTGCTATAACATATTCTTAAATCATAATTACTAACAAAATAATTTAATATAGATATGTATGATAGCAGTTTTTAAGGAATTTATTTTTATTTTTTTTCATATTTTAGGAAAGCTTACAGACTAATAACAACATAGTAACAATAGTAGGTAATTAAATTGCTAATTACAAGCTTCCACATGTAGGTAGTTATAATGACGAAAAAAAAAACCAATGTTGGTCCCACAAGGTTGACACAGAGTTGGTAAACTCTGAATAATTTTAACAAACAATAATATTATGTTTTATGTGTAAAATAAAAATAAAAAATAATAATAATTAAAAGATACAAACTGAATTAAACCACTGGCAGCTAAGAGATGACCAGTCTCAACTGACGGAACCCGTTCACGAGCATAACGCGTACATTAGCCCCACTCAGCTCAACCATTTTTAAGGGAACCGAATGACCCAATAACACGTGCCACCAACAGCGAGACATTAGAGTGAGCATGACAAACTCTCAACTGTTATGCTCAAATGTCAAAAAAGAAAAGAGGCAGTGTCTGTGTTTTCTGATAGCTACAACCTAGGGGTTCTAAAGGTTCTACTTTACGAGTCAATAGCTTCTTTCTAGGCTAGTACTCCATGGTGAAAACATAATTGCTTACAATCAGGTGGGACTGAACCGCGGGCTTGCGGACAGTGAGCAATGGGTAGCTCGCTGTCTGGCCGTCCGGTAACTGTCCGGACCAAGCCCAGGTCGTCGACGGCGCGCACTGTTCCCGCGCGCCTCAAAGAGTTGTCAGCAACAGCAGGGACCAAGCCGGGTCGAAGCCTACTGGGGCCAGGGTTATCCGAAATGGCGCTCGAGCCCCGGTATGAAGGCTAGAAGGAACGGGGTGGGTCTTTTAGTCAGTAAGAGTCTGACACTATCTCCCGCTCCGCCCAAGCGCGGGGGATGTCAATGCATGATTTTTCCCACCATAAAAAAAAAAGGTGGGACTGAATGATTCCTGTGTTCTGTGGGTGAGACAGTGGTCAATTGCGAACCAAAAATAAAATATGCAACATACTCTTACTGCTGCAAAAAAAAAAAACTAGCTAGCGCTTGCTTTTCTTGCACTTGTTGATATATAATCAACACATTACCCGCTCGTGCACGGGTTTGTCACAGAACTAGGCTCCATGATTACCTCGCCTGTGGATCGAGCGAATTCCGCATCGATCGCAATGATAAATTTTCTCCACTTGTGTAAAAATGTATTATTTCAGATTTTAGGTATGTAATCAAAACTTAACTTTTAGAATGATGAATGAGGATATCCGCAGAAGAACCAAGGTTAGGAAAATAAAACGAAGAATCGCCAAACTTATGTGGCAATGACCAGGGCACATTGCTCGCAGAACAGATGGCTGTTGGGGCCGAAAGGTTATGGAATGGCGACTGCGTACTGGAAGACGTAGCGTTGGCAGGCCTCATACAAGATGGACTGATGACCTGGTAAGGATAGTGGGAATCCGATGGATGCGAGACGCACAGGACCGTTCATTATGGCGACAATTGGGGGAAGCCTATGTCCAACAGTGGACGTCTTTCGGCTGATATGATGATAATGAGAATGATGAACCCACCAGAACAATAAAAACATGGACTGCATCAGATGGCTTACCACCGCCGTCTGTATTTATTTGTAAGTGGATCAAGATAACCTATGAGATATTCACCAATTACTATCTTTGTGGTATCTGTATATCACTCAAGATAACTGAACTCCGATATGACTCAGGCGGCTATCTATGGGCCGGTATGCGAACTGCATCAGCGCACCGGCCCATCGTGTTGTGCCACGAAGTGGGCAAGCTTTTTGAAAGACTGAAGAAAGAAAGAAAAAGTGTTTATTCACGTAAAACATGACGCATACCATAACAAAATAAATAACAATATCGACTAAAAATAGCACGTAAGATATGCGTCACATCCGCGCAAAACGGCCAGCGCTCAGCAAAATGCTGGGGCTCATGAAAAACAGAGCCACAGCGCTGATTTTCAGCACCAGCCGTCGTCGACGATGAGACGCCGATCGGTCAGCAATGATTTATTTTACTTGCAATCATTTAAAAAATAAACAAATTAAAACATAAAGTAACAACAACCTTAATTAAACATAACATAGAGATAAAGAAAAACACAAGTTGGCTAACAAACAAGAACTAGTCGATTATTTTGACCGATCAATGACCGGTCGAACTTAAAACTAGAAATTGTCAGTGCGCAGTCACATTTTGAGTCTGTGGTAACAAAAAAAGATGGCTGATCGATGGGTCGCACGGCTGGTATGGGTGCGGCAGGACCTTGTGGACGGCAACCCTCCCGACGGAGGAGGCGGTGTCCCAGGATAGGGTCGTCTTGCCGGTGTCTTTAGACATCTCCGACGGCTTTAATACTTTGCCCTGCCTGCCTCCAGGGCTGTGTATTAAGCGTGTCTACGCATCGTCATCACAGCGGGCCCCTACGATTGGACGGTCCAGAGGAGGAGTGCGGGGTGTAGTTCCAATTTCTCAAGCGCGCGCGCCACTGTGGCACTTTTCATTATATCGATCGACAAATCGCACACGCATAAAATTTGTAAACCAAAATTCTTAATTATATACGCCTAAAATCTATCGAAGAGGTATTTTCATTCATCTCCAATACAAAGCGGGCGCCGACGCGAGTACCCATCGCGTGACGTCGCGCGTTTGTCATGATACGTCCTGTAGCGGAAACCGGACCTTCACAGTGTCGCTAGTTCAACTTTAACAATGTGCATGTAGTCGTGTAGATGAACATTTTAATGTTTTATTACGCAGTAAAACGGTGCGGGGCGCGGTTGGGCTCGAAGGGAACGTGCGGCGGTTCGCAACGGGGCATTTTTGTATGAGACCGCGTGTGCGCCCGCTTACCGCAGCGTCGCCCTTAGGGAGGTACTCAAGTAAATGATAAAATAATAAATGATCTTTATTTTGCAAGTAGGTTTTATAAAAACACTTTTACACGTTAATTTTTTTTTTTTCGTCAATTAATGCTAGATGAGGTCGGTTTTTCCTAGCTGACTACCCTGAGAAGAAACACCGAAACAAACTCAGGGGTCAAAGTCTGTTTTAAAGTCCATACAGCAAAACATGTAATGGTCAAATCATCTGAGAACCATGCAGATTGAGCCTGAGATGGTCTTTTGAAGAAAGAACCACACAGTTCTAAGTGGACCTGTCCAGTCAGTACAAGTATTTGTCAGTATGCGTGTAGCTCAACTCAGGACTACTAAGGAGCTCAACGACTTGACGAACAATGCCAAAGAAAGGACATTTGGGTAGGCCACATCAAATACTCAAAACTGCCAGACATCATGTGAAAATAAAAGAAAAGGAAAGAGTAATTAAAATTAGAGTAGTAAGTATCATCGTGTGTCGACCTACCTCCATCGTGTGTTTGAAGTCTGTTTGACGAACAGATTCCTCATTTACCCCCGTCACCAACGAGAGATGTCGTGCGGTAAGAAACTGATATACTTGTAGCGACATTAGTAGCAGGAATTAAAATAAAAAATCCGGTATTGTGGTATTAGAGTTATTGCGTGATAAGAACATTGTACAACAGTCCGAAATCAACTAACGGGCAGTTGCCTGGACCAGATGCAACGTACACACACACACACACACATACATATCGTCTAGTCGGAGGACACTCCTATTTCAACGGGGGTTGCGGGAGTTTACACCTAATTTCGCATAACTCTTAATCAAAATCAATGAAATAAAAGGAGATATCACGCTTGGGAGGGAGAGGTATAGGTAATGTATGTAGAGCGCGAGCAAGATAACTTGGCGCGTAGCTGGGGGCGTGCTTAATGTTGCCAGCCTAACAAATCTATTTTCCTTAATTTGATTCAAAACGCTCTTTCATAACACAGTGTAATTTAAAGAATTTATTAGCTATACTACATTTACAGTACCTATTAAAAAGAAAGTAAACAAAGTCAAAGTCAAAAGTTTTTTATTTCACATAGGCCTACATGGGCACTTATAAAACGTCAGAAGCTAGTGCACGGTTCGAAATTGGTCGTTTCCTATGGAGAAGAACCGGCAAGAAACTCCATGGTTACTCTTTTAAAAAAACGGTTGTACTTACAATATTTCCATATAACAATTTTGATATTATGTCTTGTAAAAGAAATATGTTTTTAAAAATGGGAAATATGTTTCATAACATATACATATATTATAAGTCCGTTCCATCATCGGACCACAAGACATACGGCGTTGCGCCACCGGTACATGGTGGACATCCCACCTATACGTACAAAGCGTTTTGGGAGTACATTCATTATGCGTACAGCTAAGGAATGGAATTCCGTGCCGGAGTCTGTGTTTCCTGATAGTTATAATCTAGGGGTGTTTAAGTCAAGAGTGAATAGATTGCTTCTAGGCAGGCGTGCTCCATCGTCGGCCACATCATCGCTTACCATCAGGTGAGATTGTGGTCAAACGCGAGCCTATCCAATATAATAAAAAAAAGAAAAAATACATTCAGGTTTTCTAAAAATATAGATTAGTAAACAATGTAGCGATCATTATTTTTTGTAATTTATCTAAAAAAAAAAGCATTTATATAGGTGAAAATAGTATTGCTTTGGTTGATTCGGCAGCTAAAAGCTGCGTTGCTGGCCACAAGCTATACGCTCTCCTAAAGGCTAAAAATCATTATATGTCCTATCGTATGGAAAATGTAAAACTGGCAGATGGTGTCAATAGGTTAATGAACGTACTTACTACCGAGGCAAATGTGACTTTTGAAGGTAGAACCAGGCTGGTCACTTTTTTAATTTTTACGGACTCGGACAAGAATGAAAGTCTTTTAGGTATAGATTTTTTAATTCAATTTAATATTAGTATGAATATCGGTAATTCCAATTGGCACTTTAGTGACAGTATTGAGGAGTTTGATCTTATGTTTGAAAAAGCAAACCAAGTTGATAGTGTGCCTATTAATAGTATATTTATAGACGAAGAAGTGCCACGTCTTAGAGATGAGCAGCGTCAGGTTCTTATTCAGTTCCTTTTTGAAAATAAGGATGTGTTTGAGTTAAAAGGTGAACCGACGTCTTTCGCTGAACACATAATTGATACCGGTGATCACGCTCCGATCGCTGTTCCTCTGTATCTCCTGCAAAAAAAAGAGATTATGCAGGCGGAAATAGAAAAGATGTTGGCTGACGATATCATAGAAGAGCGCGAATCAGCATGGGCTTTTCCAGCATTGTTAGTGCCTAAAAAGAACGGTCAAGTTCGTTTCTGCGTTGATTATAGAAAACTTAACGCAATAACAAACACCGATGTCGCTTATAGACGAATTAGTGCAGTCTACCAAGCGCAATTGCATCATGAGTACCTAAGACATGAGAAGTGGCTTTTGGAATGTATCAGTCAGGGAATGCGACAGAGACAAAACGGCCTTTTTGACTCCTTTTGGTACATACCGATTTAAAAGGATGCCGTTTGGACTGAAAAACGCCCCAACCACCTTTCAACGACTTATAGGTAGGCTGCGCTCTGGCGCCTCACTTAAGAATGTCATTCTATTAGCTTACCAAGATGATTTGCTCGTCATATCGGAAGAATTCGATCAGCACATCGCTGATTTACGTGCGTGAAGCAAATCGCGAAAAGTGTGTTTTTGCGCGCGAAGAAGTGAAATATTTAGTTCACGTTAACACTCAGGATGGGATCTCGCCTGATTATGACAAAGTTCGCGCTGTGGCGGAGATGAAAGCACCAAGTTCGCTTCGTCATCTTAGAACGTTTCTTCAGACCTGTTCGTGGTTCAGAAAGTTTATTTTGAACTTTTCAAAAGTAGCTGAACCTCTAACTCGACTGTTAAAAAAGAATCAGACTTGCGTATGGGGTCCTGAGCAAAATCTGGCATTTCAGGAGCTTAAAAATCACTTAATGTCTGCTCCCATACTTATCCAAGCTGATTATGGTAAACCTTTTATTTTGCGTACTGACGCAAGCAATTACGCTCTCGGTGCGGTACTGTTGCAGGGTGAAGGCAACGATGAACGCCCAACTGAATATGAAGTCCTGCTGATCTGCGACTTGCCCAGTTAGAAGACTCTGAAATAAAGAAAATAATTTGTGCGCTTGAAAATAATGATGCAGTGAAAGAAAAACGCTGGTCCGAGCGAGGATACTTCATGCAGCATGGAGTTCTTTATAGGTACAACCCAAATGTCGACATTGAGGGAGCACACCTTGTACTTCCTGAATTTACGTCTTGATGTCTTGAGAGAATGCCATGACACTCCTATTGCTGATCGGACCTTGTATAAGCTTTCACAGAGATTTTTCTTCTCCGGAATGAAACGATTTGGCGCCGATTTTATTAGGTCTTGCGCGACGTGCCAACGATACAAGTCATCAAACATGAAGCCTTCAGGACTTTTACAGACCCCAGTCCTAAATCAAAGGGGAGAAGTCTTGACAATCGACTTGTTTGGCCCGCTCCCTCCTGGAGAGAAGGGGGAGAAGTACGTTTTGTTAGTAGAAGATACGGCTACTCGGTGCGTCGAGCTTTTTTACTCCTGTAGACGCCACCTGAGTAGTTTGCGCTCGTACATTGATAGAGGAGTACTTCCTTAGATATGGCTTACCTCGCCGCATTATATCCGATACTGGCGTACAATATGTATCTTCTGTCATGCAACAATGTATACAAGGTGCAGTTTTAAAACTGCGCAATATTTTAGGAGGTTGTAATAAAACTCATAAATAATCATGTGAAAAAACGATAACTGGTCAATAATCAGTAATACTTGTTATTTTATTTTTTAATTATACTAAACTAATTTGATAGATCGATGGCCGCGGGGGCGTGGCTAGGGTTTGGCGTGGGGGATGATGATTGGATGATACATTATTTATGAAACTATCGTTGCGAGTTATTGTGTGTGAAAACGCCCTTTATTGTTCCGTGTTTGTGTGTGTGAAAGAAAGCGCGGTTATAAGGCAGGTATCAGACTGGCTGTTTTTTAAGAAACGTAGTTCACACATGCCGATTTCCATAAATAAGAAAAAATAAATAAATAATTACCTACTCATTTTATTATTGATTCGGGTCGAGAATCACTAACATAATTACCTCCTGAAATATTTTGCAGCTTCAAAACGACACCTTGTATATACGAGTATATTGGGAATTAAACAGAAATTGATACCTTTATATCATCCTGAGGCAAACCCTGCTGAACGGAAAAATAGAGATCTTAATGTGCAGCAAGTCCAGTTGGTAGACACACAACATTCGTCGTGGCCTACCCATTTACCTTCTGTTCGGTTCGCAATGAACTCGGCATAATGCCAAAAAACCGCTGATTCTCCGGCTTTTCTCACCTTGGCAAGAGAACTCCGTTAACCCGTTGATGCTCATTTTGATATCAGAGCCGTCCTGGAAGAAGACAATTTTGTTCCCCAAATCACGCCCTACCTCAAGAAGTTTTTAGCTTCTTTAGTTTCTTTAAGAGATAATGTAGAGAAAGAACAGGACAGACGTAAAGATTACGCAGATAAGGGTCGTAAACCCGAGGAATTTGATGTTGATGATCAAGTTTTAGTAAAGCAAAAGGATTATCAGCTAAGTTTGTGCCTAAGAGGGACGGTCCCTATATAGTCGTTAAAAAGCTAGTCCTACTACCACTTACCTTGTATCGCATGTTAGTGATCCCAACGAGATCCTAGGTAAGTTCCCTGCGTCCCAACTTACGCCTTTCGTAAATAGAGACGATGCACCTCTTTGTCCAGTTATGCCGAAGCATAACCGAGGCCACCTTCATAATATTCAGCCTGTTTCTCCGTCAATGAGCGGGTTTCTGAGCGAGGACGCCTTCATGAACCCGAGGCGGAGTGCTATACACTCCGGAGAGAACTAAACGCCTCCCAGAAAGTATAGGCCGCGGTAAGATGCCGGCTAGATATAATTCACCGTAGTGTGTTTCCGAACGCACTTTGACGCATGCGCGTCGAGCCAACCAATCACAAGGCCTCTTAGGTTGGTACAGAATACGTTAAAAGGTTGTAAGCTTGTCACGAGAGACAGATGTCAGATGTTACGAGAGACAAAACATGGAAGTTTGATTTTGAGTTGTAATTCTGCCTTTTGTGTATTTTATTGTGAATTCTTCTAAAAATATAAAGTTTATACCAGTAACAAAGACTATTTGCATTATAACTGACTCACCCCGACTACAAAATTTACTTTTCTCCTGTAACCACCAGTCTTTTCAATCGTTTCTAATCACTTAAATTCATATTCAACTTATTTTTACAAGCAAAAGGAAAAACTGAATCTAAAAAAAATGGCTGACGTTTACTAATAACAAAGAATGCCGAATGCTTTGAATGCCGTAATTAGAGACACAATAGAAAGAATTGCTTATGTCGAACTGTGTAACATAAGACATTCAAAAGGTACCAATTGACAGGACATAGCGAACAAATGTCCAAAACCGACACTTGTTACTTATGAGTGTTGGGGATTTATGTGATTTCAGTAAAAGACTTGAAATATAATAATATAAAGGAAATTCCGAGTAAATAAGTAATTTTTACATTATATTTAAAAACATAAGAACAGAACAAACAAAAAAATATATGTCACCACGACAGTCACCAATAAAATTAAAAAAACGAAACTTGTCAACGGCCAGGCCAGCTATAAAACCTCTTTGAGGCTGCACCGTCAAATGTAATATTAAACATGCCCCCGGGGGTTGAGAGGTCTACTCTCAACCAGAATCTTCGGTGTGAGATACCGGGAGAGGGCATATCTTGCAGAATGCACGCCGAACTACTCCACACGCCGTCTTGATATCAGCTACACGACTGATTCCGTCCCGTCCTGGTTGAACCGCAGTCACCCGACCCAATCGCCATTTTAGAGGAGGGAGATTGTCATCTTTGATGAGCACTAAAGTGTCTTTGTGTAGGTGCGCCATTTCACCCGCTGCTGCAGCTCCGACACGTACTCTTTACTCCATCTCATCCAGAAATGTTGACGAAGTTGCTCTATTCTCTGATACCTGGATAAGTAATTTATGGAACGGTTTTCAAGACCAGGCGTAGGTAGTGCTGTAAGTGGCCGTCCTATTATAAAGTGTCCAGGCGTGAGTGGTGACAGGTCACTGGGGTCTGATGAAAGTGGTGTAAGTGGGCGAGAGTTCAATAATGCTTCTATTTGAACTAACACAGTGTTCAGCTCTTCAAAAGTAAGATTTGAATTGCTCAGTACTCGTCTTAAGTGGTATTTGGTAGATTTAATACCGGCCTCCCAAAGACCTCCAAAGTGAGGAGAGTGAGGAGGAATAAAATGAAAGTTTATGTCTTCATTTGCTAAGTCACTAGATAACGACCTGCAACTACTTTTTATAAATTTACTAATTTCGTTACGTGCTCCAATAAACGAGGTCCCATTGTCAGAGTAGATGTGCTTAGGCTTACCTCTTCTCGAAATAAATCTACGAAGTACTGATAAAAAATTATTACTTGTTAAATCACCTGCCAACTCGATATGTACTGATTTAGTCGTAAAGCATACGAAAAGAACAATATAAACTTTGGTGAGGCGGCAGCCGCGACCTTGCCTACTTGCTGACATTATGGGTCCAGCATAATTGACGCCAACGGTTTCAAAGGGAAAGCCTCCGGGAGTCAACCGCTGCTGTGGCAAATCACCCATGATAGGAGACACTGTCTGTCCTTTCAGACGACAGCACAAAATGCATTTACGATAAACTGATTTAGCTAAACATTTCCCGCCAATCGGCCAAAAATGTTCTCTAATAGACGCTAGCAATAAGTTCGGCCCTGCGTGCATGAGCTTTTTGTGCATATACTCAAATAACAGTTTTGTGACAATATGAGTGGACTGTAATAATAACGGATGTTTTACGTCATAACTGAATTGTGAATTGCTGAGACGACCTCCTACACGCATTAATTGGTTTTCATCTAAGAAAACTTTAAACTTATTTAGTGGACTTTTATTTGGCAAATCTTTCTTGTTTTGTAACATCGCGTATTCTGGGAAAGAATCTATTTGCGATAGTCTTATAATAAAATGTAACGACTGCTTCAATTCGTCCGTTGTTTTTTAACGTGCATTTTAATAAATCTTAATGCGTATGCCCAGTGGCGTGCCTAGGGTTTCAAAATAAGGCAAGCCCAATAAAATTTTAACCAATTTCAAAAAAAGAAAAAATATGCAGCACCAGCAATACAACTTATTAATGTGCGAACAGCCAACCATCCAACTAGTTTTATACACCGATCTATTAAATTTTCGTTTATGCGATTTACTAGTCTGAGAAATACACAGATTAGGCGTCGGTTTTGAAGAAATTAACTGTTTTTTCTGAGCAAAGTTTAAAGATTTTACCTTATCTTCGCCAATCAAAACTAGAACGCATTTTAAGTCCTCACAAGGTACAATTGCCTCCATTGTTGTAGGTAAGTCACCAAAACAATTGTATCACTGAGAAAATCTAAGAAAACACAAAAAACAACAAAAAACAAAAAATGTTTTCCACTCAAGTAAATGAAACTGAAGTGAGTTGCAAACAGAGTTCCAGTGTTGTCATTTAGTCAATATAAAGTCTCCAGTTATATGAAAAATCTAGCTAAATGTCGCAATTTTTTTATTTTTAATATATTGCTTGAATATTTAATTTCGTTGTTTTAAAAAGTCGCTAGTTTTTATTGTTGCTAAATCTTAAAAAAAGTTTCCAAACTCGTTAAAAATCTCCAAGATCTCACAACGTCGCTAAAACGGCAACACTGCAGAGTTGGCAAGGTGACAAGGTCACGCATACGCGAGCAACTTCATACGAATGCCCGGCTTAAATCTTCCATACTGATCGATCTGTAGACACAAAAGGTCCTAACTCGTTATACGGCACGTCGCCATAGGTGCGAAAGAGACAGAGATAGTATTTGAAAGCCCGGTAAAAGCCGGCGTGTGTAAGCGAGATAGCAATATGTATATGCTGCAAATGCGAAACTCTGCGCGCGAACAATCGCGATGTGTAGTGAGTGTGGCATGGTTTGTGTTATTTTGATAAGAATTAAGCGCGCGAACTTTTAAATAGTTCGGGTTTGATATTGATTCTCTATCGAGCATTTTAGTAAGGCATGCCGGGCTTCTAGGCTTCTATGAAGGTACCGCCACTGCGTATGCCACTAACCGTTTGAGCGAGTTGAAATTAGAAAATCTATTAAATTCAACAACTGGTCGTGGATTTGCATGAGTAACCAGTAGGACAACTTCAGATCGCATTTCAGGGAGATCCTTTGTTACTGTTGGGTTACTAGGCCACCTAGAGATATCATATTTCAAGAATTCAGGACCTGACCACCATAAATCTAAAGATTGTAACAGACTTACATCTATTCCGCGTGATATATAATCAGCAGGGTTTAAATTAGTGGGTACATGCCTCCACGTGCATGCAGGTGTCTTTTCCAAAATCTCTGCTACACGGTTGCGGACAAATGGTTGCAATTTGCTTGGTGTCATCTTAAGCCAGCCCAATACGACTGTCGAATCAGACCAAAAAATAATATTTCTTATTTGAGCTCGGAGAGCATACATCACTTTTTCGTACAGTCGAACACCAACTAACACTGCACACAACTCTAAGCGCGGTATTGTTGTTGGTTTAATTGGAGCCACTCGACTTTTGGCTGTGAGTAGACGAACCAAAACCTTACTTCCGTCATTGTTAGTACTTTGGAGATACACACATGCACCGTACGCGATTTGCGATGCATCACTAAATATGTGTGTGGTCTATAGTTTTATGTGAATCACATAAATACATCATGGAATGGAGGAGTACTTCGACGCCTAAGTGTACTTTGTGTATTTGTATTTTATTTATTTAGGTTTTAGTATAAATAGTTTAAGTTTGTTTTTTTTATGTAGAGTAACGAATTATTTTTAATAAATGTGTTTTTATTCTTAAAAAAAAAGATAAATATCATGGAATACGTTGTTCATTTAACATTGATAAGTTACGTATTGCATTGGACTAAACCTTTATTATGTCTGACGGCAACCACAGTTTTTGCATGATAGTTTTCATAGTAATAATGCAAGGAGCTAACAGACCGAGTGAATCAAAAATCTGAGAAATCGTAGAAAAAATCCCGTTTTTGCATTAGAAATGTTAAGATTAATTGAAAAACATAATGTATCATGCTCTGTATTCCAATGAAGCCCTAAAGTTTTACAGGGTTCTTCTTAATGAAGAGTGTTCTGTATCAGACACTACATGCAAATTGTTAGATTTCCAGACTAGCTGAAGCCAACTCTGATGTTACCTTCTGGCGAATATCAAGGACTTCTTCAATGGTATCCCCTCCTGATAGTAAATCGTCAACATAAAAATCATGTTTTAAGATGGTAGCAATTTTGCTATCCAGTGCAATCAAGTACTAATTGTTTTAAGCACCTAGTGGCAAGATATGGTGCGCTAGCGGTACCATACGTAATTGTATTTAATTGATATGCCTCCATAAGTATTGAGGGGTCATCTCGCCAAAGAATCTGCTGTAAATACCTGTCCTCTGGATGCACTAATATTTGGCGGTACATCTTCTCTACATCTGTGGAGATAACGTATTTGTATTTCCTAAATCGGAGAAGAATTGACATCAAATCATCTTGTATGTTCGGACCCACCATTTGTAAATTGTTTAGTGATACACCAGACGTAGTGGGACTACTCGCATTAAAAACTACCCTGAGTTTAATAGTTAAGCTACTTTCCCTAACAACACGGTGGTGAGGAATAAAATAAACGTTTTTATTCGAATCTGGTTTACATTTAGATATGTGTTGTAACTCTATGTATTCTTTCATAAAATCACAATAGCGTTCTTTAAATAATTATTGACTCTTATGCCTGCGCTCAAGTGAAAGCAGACAGTGTTTTGCTCTTTGAAAAGAATCACCTAAGCGATCTGGAGATTGCTTTAACGGCAACCTTACACAGAACCAGCCATCTTTGAGACGCGTTGTATTTTGTGAGAAATGTTCTTTACAAATTTGTTCTTCTCGAGATAAGACAGATGACTGGAGGCCAACTTCCTCGAGTTGCCAAAAACGCATTAAAAGGTTTTAAATATCGAGATATCTTGTATAACGCTAGGTTTGGTATGATTTATAACACAGGAAAAGAACACGATACTTGGCCGCTATGTAGCATAGGACCTGAAGCTATCCATCCTAGTCTGGTTTGAAATAGTACCGGTTTTCCAAAACCTCAGCTTATTTTCTCTGTGCCCTAAGATCCCAAAAAAAAAACTGCTCCTATGACTAAATCAACAGAAGATGGATGGATGGATGGATGGCTCAAGAGAGGGTGGTGTTAGCAATAGCTTTAGAGCAGTATAATAGTGATATATATAAAAATACTAGCTTTTGCCCGCGACTTCGTTCGCGTGGAATAGTGACTTCCGGCAGATAGTACTGAATTGATGCCGACTCTTGACCAATAGATGGCGCTGTATGTCCGGAATAAATTTTATTTTTTATATTATTTTTTATTTTATTGTTTGTGATAAAAACTATCCTATGTCATTTCTCAAGTTCCAAACTATGCCTGTACCAAATTTCACACAAATCGGTCCAGTAGTTTAGGCGTGAAGCAAAGACAGACAGACAGACAGACAGAGTTACTTTCGCATTTATAATATTAGTTTGGATTTGGATTATTGTACGTACGAGATCTCAGAGAACAAATAATATGAAAAGGTTTATTGGACCCAATTGTAATAACTATTATGGTCGAAGATGTAGAAAGTTTTTAGTTCCAACCATTTTTAATAACCTTCCAGTCGATATAAACAGCTGTGCTACAAAAGCGTCTTATAAAAATAAAATACATAAGTACCTCTTCAATGAATTTTGTCAAACTCTCAATGAAGAGGTTATTTAGAAAGTGTTATCGGTGAATTTGTATGTTTGTGCTAGACAAAAGGAGCTACATCTGTCAACAAACTGCTTTACAGTTTGGCAGAGGTTTTTTTTTTGACAGAGACATTTTTTTTTTTTCATATAAAAATATGGGCCAGCTAGGCCCAAATTACTCGGAATATTTAAATCATTAAGATTCAATTGACGACAAGGTACTTGATCTGTAATAGAAGGAAGCACAAAACAATAAATAGTGGTCGAAAAGTTTTCGTTCAATGATGCTATCGGAACGCAACACATTTTACCGATCAAAGACTTAGAATTATTGATACCCATTAGCGACTCATTAACTTTAATTACTTGAAAAGTAGATCTGAACGATTTCGCAAAATATCAAGAAAATTATCCAACGATATTGACTTATTTTTATCTATGCCACCTTTAAATTCTTCCCACTCACGGAAAGTTTTAGGATCTAATCTATGCGTGATCATTTGTATTAAAAGTAAGTCCAAATGTTTTATTGGTTCTCCTAAAGATTCTAATGAACGCAAGTTCTTGTTAATAGTATCAATAATGTGTTTTACAGCAAAAGATGATTCCCTTTTGATTGAATCGATGAGTATTAATGCGTTTATATTTTGTATTAATATCCGCTTATTGTCATATCGTTCGCATAATATTTCCGATGCAACAGGATAATTCAGTGCAGAGAATTCTATGGATTGTATTACCACAGCAGACGCATCCTCGAGAGAAGCCCTGAGGTAATGGAATTGGTTGATAACGTCTATTTCGTCATTACTGTGAATTAAACTAGAGAACGTATCTCGAAATTCCAACCATTTTCCATAAGTACCACAGAACTTTGGCAGTCGAATGGTAGGTAATTTGACAAGCTGGCGGTTACGCACTCGTGATGAATCGTTACAACTATCAAACAGATCATCCTTGGTTGGCTTTGTGTTGCGTGAAAGCAAGTCTTGCGCTTTTGAGACAATCTTATAATAATGTCGATTCAAATTCGTTCCAGTCTAATAATTGAATTTTGATATCATCAGTTAAGCACTCTAATCTCAATTGGACCTCATCATACTGAGAAAATAATTTTTCCATCTTACCTAAACGTAGTTGCAGTTCGCTTACCTGCAACGGATTTAAACACAGGGTTTCACTAGAGTGCAAAAGAAGAAGGAAAAGAAGCCCTGTTCCCGGAACCTGTGCGGTACCGCTCCCACTGGATCAAATATGCTGCTGCGTCCTGCTGTGCCTACGACGCAGCTGTATATTTCGCGTCAATACAGCCAATTGTATGGTTACCTTACTAAGGTATAATACAATGTACGATGCGAATCAATTCGCAAGTTCTTGCGATGCGTCGCGCGATTTTGCAGATTTTTAGGTTGCGGCTTCGCTTAGGAGGTGTTTGAGTCCTATCCTATCTCTTACAACGATGTCATGATGGCAATACCAACTCATAGTATTGGGTACGTGTCTGTTTATTATTTACACAATTCCATACGATAACATTACGTCAGTACGATCTGAAGGAGTACCACAGATGTATATAGTTCACACTGGTAGAAACTCATATCACCAGTTATTTTCAAATTTCATGAACTATTTTGTAGTTACGTCTCAAAAAAAGAACATTTTTGCTCGTATCTTCGTATCTCAATTCAGTAATTGAACTGTTTTCATAGATAATTGTGCACGGAACCCCCAGTGCACTACTCTGACTCGCACTTGCCCGGTTTTTTTAGCCGTCAATAATTAACGATATTAACTCTATGGGAAGACATAGTAAAAGAAAGAAAAAACTTTTATTCGTACCTCACACATACAGTAGAATTCGATAATATAAATAATAAGAAACACTTTAAAATCTGTGCAAGGCCAAAGGGCGCCTAACTCTGCATAAGCTGCGATATTTAAAAAGATAAATAACGCAGCGCTGGTATTCTGTTAGGGCCCGCGGTGATGCCACGGTCATATTCACGGAGGTTCAATATAATTAATAGGTATCGAAACAAAAAATAAATAAATACATAATTAAATACGAACATTAATAAAACAACCATTGGAAAAATAATAAATAAATAACATTGGTAAATAGGGTGAAATTATGTTAATACGTGTTATGTGTTAGATATAAGAAAAAATGCAATATACAATGAACCAGAGACAGACGCCCGACGACTTGCGCTCCAAAATCATTTGTCAAAATCATAGACAAACGGAGGAACGCGAGCGCATGGGCGCACTGTAGGGCGACGCTAAAAGCCGGCGCGGCCAGCGGTTCACGAATATTAGACCGAGTGTATCTGTCCGAGTGAGTCTAAAGCTAATCTGTGGAAATTAGTAGTCTATGGAGAGTTCCATCGACTGTCAAAAGAAAAAGTAGGTGGATCTTCAAACAAAACAAATAAACAAAAGTTGAGTAAATATAGATACATAAATACGTCTAAAACAAAAGTGATTCGGGTGCATCTGAAATGTTATTGTGTATATCTGTGAAGTGTAATTGTAGTGAAAGGTAAAACATCTCGATGAGGACTAAAATTTATTATTTACTAATTAAACAGAATCGCTCTTATTTATTTATTTAATACCTTGTGCACACCTGAGTACAGAGGCGGAGTTTATGGATTAGGTATTTTTTTTCCAGTCAACCTTTGGGTGACACAGGAAACAAGTAGTGGTTGTTTAATACCGAGCGCCGTAGCAGAGACACTCAGTAGGTACTAAAATTCTGAACTAACTATAATGTGTGTATACAGGTATCTAAAAATAAAACAACTTATACTGATCTATAGCAATCGTATATTTTAAAGTTTGTTGGTGGCCTTAACCAAATCGCGGTAACGAAAGAATATCGACTTTTAATTTGATCCCAACGCCATCTATCGAGCGGGGGCTCAATTATAACACAACTTTTGGTTTTGTATTTTGAACTCTAATGGTCGTAAACAGTGGTAGGAATAATAAAAGAGTAAAAGAGGCGAATACAAGAATAAATATACTAATAGACTTTAAAATAGATATACTGATGTACCTTAGAATAAATATTTACAATTATACAATGTATACTCAAAAAAGCAAAGTGCAAAGTGTAATATTTATTTAAACATAAAAGAACAAAAATAAATGTCAATAAATCGCTCTTTTGAATTAATTATATACAAGAAATGAAAGCCGCGACGCACCCATGGAAAGCCATGACGTGACAATGTAATGACAGATTTTTTTGGAAATTGTCTCAAAATCGTGTCACTTTGTTGTTATGTCGTGCGTCGCTGTCGCAACTGGTTACCAGATGAAAAAATCAATAGTCCGGAGAAAAGGCCCAACATCCATTAAAGAATCCTGAGATTTTTACAGTTTGAGAATTTTTTCACACTGCGGATCTAACTCATGCGTTGCACATCGCACTCAAAGTGGTGGGGGTGGCACCAGAACCCCCCGTTTGCTAAAGGAAGATTATTTTTAATGTATGTAACTTTTTTTTAAGTTTTTTTTTTTTTTTTTAAGCTTGTCTAACTTTTAAGAGTACTTAAGCTGTATTTCATTGAAAATTCGAAAAATCTTGAGATTTCATGATTTTCAAAATCTAGCTGCAATCCTGAGAAGAATTTAAAAATCCTGAGATCTCAGGACAAGTCCTGACATATGATAACCCTAGTCGCAGCTGTCTGTAGAAGCGCGTGTAGTGTGTGCGTCGAGTACTTATACAACATTATTTTTAGCATATACTAAAGCTGAATATAATTTGTTAAGTATCAGTAACTGAAACGATTGCAATATTTTTTACATCACGTGTTTTTTTTTCCCAAAAAAAAATATTTGAAAAGGTCACAACTTGTACACCGCCGACACTAAGTACAACACAGGTTACTCTCAAGAAGTTATAGCCCGCATTAGGCGCTGGCGCACAGCTGGGTGCGGGAGCCAACCAACCCCTCAGTAGTCCGGATTCTGGATGGCCCGGTGCGGTATCTCTTTGTGATTTTTCTTGATACAGATTTAAAATGTTATATCATAGATTCTTATATATCATATCATATCTTACATTAGACTATCGTAGATTATTATATTTATTTAATTTATAAACATATACATTACATTTTTAAATATTAAAAAAAAATTTGAAAAAACATAGTAGCCCACCGGCATCGGGATCAGGATCCAGGCTACCGGTGGTCAGGGCTCCTGAGAGAGGAACCTCCGGACTACGGAGTACTGCCTTTATTATTATTATTCTGTTTCTGAGTAACCATATCATCTAGTGGTGACACTTCTTATCGACATAATATTTGATGATATGTGATCTGATGATAAAGTTTCTTCATCTATCGCTGCCTGTATGGATGCTTAAGGAGTCATAATTTCTGGCAGCTATAATTGTGCTCAACCTACGGTTTCGTAACCCGCCGGCAAAGCGTTTTATTGCAAGCTATTCATTTACGTGTTTCAACGAGTCATAACTTTCCTCATGCTCTTCTGACTGTGATATCGTGAGGTCAACAAATATACCCGATAGTTCTTGGCCGTAGTCCGTTATTGTTTTTTCATTTTGCTTAATTGACTGTAGTTTACTTGATAAAGCCGTGAATGACTTTTTAGGTAATAAATGTATCTTCATATCGTGTATTAATTCGGAAACATTCCTATATTTTGTAGCTAGTCTTAGTTTAGCAAACTGCGATAGTCAACTTTTTAATGCAAATTGCATTAGTTCATTCTTTGATGCGTCCTCTAAAACTGAATCGTAATACTCTATTCCATCTATCAATTGTTTTGTAACTAACTAAGTATAATTCATTACTGGTAGTAAGCTCAGCGCTATCTTTAAATCGAATTTAGACATCGTGGTAGAAATGATTGGGTCACTTTTACATAAATTAGTAACTTCTAAGTATAAATTATAAAACCTAGCTCCACATTTATCTATCTCTTCAATTACTGATACACTTTTAAATTTCCTTATTCTTTTTATTTCTTCTATACAATTATTGTATTGTTCATGTAAAATATTAGCCTCACTTAGCTTTTTACTACATAAATTTTCTTGCCTCCTACGGGGGCTAATTTTAATTAAAATATGTTCGAATTTTCAATAAATCATTATGCAATTCCTTAATAAAATCTGCCATAAAATTAATATTGCTATTGATTAATCTTACATACAAGTTATTTAATAATTCAGACCAATATTACTGCTTACTACCGATACTGTCACTATAATATCACACTTTAAAATATTGTCTCAAGTTCATTTTACACGGGTAATTACTGCTGCGGTACTACAATTTACGATGCGCACTTTTATTTATTTATTTATTATTATTTTTATCGCACTTTGACTACACTATGCACTTTTGTTGGCGTGTTTACGCAATTTCTCCCGGCTGCTTCCCTTTACGCGATCTCTCCCGGCTGCGTCCCTTTATGCGATCTCTCCCGGCTGCGTCCCTTTACGCGATTTCTCCCGGCTGCGTCCCTTTACGCTAACCACGAAGTATACTCGCATATCTTCTCAAGACCAAGTCGGTCAAGTGTCTCTCCACCAATTTTGCGTGATATCGCCGATACATTTTATACTTACTGGCAGGGTCGCCATATAATATTGGGATTGAGAATAGATTCAAACGCAAGCTCGTATGAAATGATACTAACTTTATTGTGGATAAACATTGATTATATAGGTTACATCAGCTGATCTATAATAGGTACATGCTTATACACTACAGTCCAATAGTGAACGTCTATCGGCTGAAATGATGATGATGATGATGATATTAACAACAAAAAAAAAATGAGGAGCATTTCCTTTATGAGCTGTCAATGTCGTGCTCACAAATGAAGAAGCTCTTCATGCCACAGTCAGTATTGACCAGACGGCCAGTGTAGAACATAGAGCCGCACTGCGCACCGTAGTCTGGCGGCATGTGGCTGTCCCACCACAAGTCCTCAATTACATTCAGCGTCGATCCTGGAAAGGGAATTCATCAATCAAAACGGTCTTCTGAACTCTTCGGTAGCAAGCCATACGTCGCTGCGTATTTACAAATTCTTTCAATGTTTACAACAGTAGTACTCAAATACTCGCGTATACTTTGTAGTGGCCAAAGTAACTAGCTTTGTTCTACAATATACAGTGCTAGTCCGCATGCACCTGTATAGATCGGAATAGGCGCAAAAAACTTTATATTCCAATCTATACGCGAGCAGTTGCATGCTCGCCACTTTGATTTGTTGATCTCTCTTTCTATTATAATGATAATCATATCTGCGTATCTATTCTAAACATTGCGTCGTCTTTCGACGTCTTTATGTACTGTTTGATTTTTTTAATAAATATTTTTGAAAAGTATCAATATAGACGACTCATGAAATTTGCGTATAGCAACCAGACCAACAGTGCCGCTTACTTAAAGTTTTGCAACCGATCTAAGGATATAGCTCATGTAGCCAAGATAACACGTATTAATGATACTGAATTTCTCGTAGAGTCAAGTTCTGAGGGAAATTTCACATACACCGTTGATATTTCACTGGCTTGTTGCAATTGTGGTCAAGGTGGTTCAGCAAGCATTTGTGTGTTGTTGAATTAAATTAAGGACTAATATTACAGACTTCCCCAAAAATATCAAGCACAGACAGAGTGACAAGCGCAAAACTCGCCTCCGATGACCCATTCCCCGACTAGTTTTACCAAAACATGGATGGTGATGACGTTTTTGAGAAGAACACTAACGTGATTCAACATTTTGATATACCTAGAGACATTTGTACAAGATCAGAACTATCACCAACCAATCTAATAAGCAGCGATGTTGATGATCCTGTTCTTCCTGTTACATACAATGAAGGCCTGACTGAAATAAACACAAAAAATAGTAGTAGAAAAATTCGTAACAATAAATATGCTTAAATAAGTTGATTTTTATATTATAATACTCAGACTCAAAAGCCATTTTTATAGTGGCGTTTTGGCCGTGTATAAATTGGAAAGATGCATGTGCACGTCTAAGTTACAAACTATACGCTAGTAGTACCCAAAATTCGTGTATACTTTGTAATCACAAAAGTGAATAAGTACTCAAAAAACCCAGCTCCAGCAGAAACGAGATGTCTCTCAAATTATCAGTAATAGTAACTAATACAACAATAACCAGCCATTATAGTGATCTTTACTTGCAAACATATAAAAATTGCCAGTTTTATTAATCAGGCGTCGACTTTTAAACTACTTAATTACAACTCAATATTCATTATTTTTAACTGATTTAAAAAAAAACTGTTGTTTTTTTAATACTTATTTGTTTTTTTATTTATATTTTTATGTTGTTACTCGGAACTCCGTCGTTTATAGACCGATTTGCAATTTTGTTTTTTCTTCTAAAAGGATATGCTTCCAGATTGTTTTTATTTTTTTAAATCCAGTTCCGATGATGGAATCAATGAGGAATCGAAGGAACTCCTCAAATATTATAGACAACTAAATGGTGATTTTGATATTTTCATCGAGAACTCAAGCATTAACAGTCAAAAAGTAACATTTCATAAATTGAAACTGATGAAGAAGACCAGGAATGGCCAACGGAGCTAGATATCACAATGAAGATAGTTAACCAACTAGATAATGCTATAAAATAAATAGTTCTGAACAGTATTGTTGAAAATGGTATCATTGAATAGTATTGGTATCTTTTGATGATGGAGCCAGAAGGTAGGCACCGGAACTTCGTAGTTAACCAATGTATTCTATCCATATTTAGACTTATTAAAATTATCATGAGCTGCACTTCAGCCATGAGGTAACATCGCACTGATCTGATTGTGTCCTGAAAGTTGGAAGGTAGGCACTGGAACTTTATTATAAAACAATAATATAATAATTTAATTCAGATTTCTCTATATAAATCGTTAGTAACACGAAAATAATTAAGAGTCTAGTCTACTGGTGCACAATATAGGAATCGCATGCGGCCAGTCTCTGCACCCCTCGAGCTCCACACAGTCGCCGCATTCTATCTAGCATAACGATACCTGTAATAAGAATTGACGTAAGGGACATTTACTAAATTTTAAAAATGTACCCTACGATGATTGACGTAAGAGTCTTTTTACTCAAATTTAAATAAGTCCCTTACGTTAATTTGATATTTCTGGCATAGGTAATATTTAAAACAACAAAATTTGTTGGAAGTCGGAAAGTTGCTCTACTAAGTTTGTTCAATAGCAATTTATGAAACTGTTGCATAATGAGAGGTATTCATATGGTTCGGTTTTAATAATATCACACGAATGTTTTATTACCTAATTATTTGTAGTAGTACTTTATTAACTCTCATACATAAATAATTTATTCATTCATTCATTCTGAATTTATACAAGTAATAAATACAGATGATGCAAATCATTAACCCATTAAAGTTTTGCCGTCATCATCATAATCATCGACACAAAACTAAGCTTAACTAAAACTAAACAACAATATTACATTTATATATAATATAAAAATGAATCGCAAAATGTGTTGGTAAGCGCATAACTCAACAACGCCTGGACCGATTTCGCAAATTTTTTTTTTGTTGTGTTCGTTATTATGAGGAGAAGGTTCTTATGGAAAAAAAAATGAAAATTAGGGTAGTGTAGGGTAGTGTAAGGTAGTGTAGGGTAGAGTAAGGTAGAGGAGGGTAGAGTAGGGTAGAGTAGAGTAGAGTAGGGTAGAGTAGGGTAGAGTAGGGTAGAGTAGGGTAGAGTAGGGTAGAGTAGGGTAGAGTAGGGTAGAGTAGGGTAGAGTAGGGTAGAGTAGGGTAGAGTAGGGTAGAGTAGGGTAGAGTAGGGTAGAGTAGGGTAGAGTAGGGTAGAGTAGAGTGGGGTAGAGTAGCGTAGAGTAGGTTAGGGTAGAGTAGGGTGGAGTAGGGAAGAGCGGGAGCGAAGCTGCGCGGGCAAAAGCTAGTTCTCGATAAAAATATATCCAAGGAAAGTATATGTGAAAAAAAGAATTTGTGAGAGAATTGTTGCATGATTGCAGGTCAAGAATTTTACAGTTTTATTATATGTTTAAGTTACCGGCAATTTCTATAATAAATAACTAGGTAGTGTTATTGTAAAGAATACCTAAACCGTGTAGGTAATGTATGAAATATTATTTATATTCTATACAATACCGAATGCGCAGCCAGTAATGTATGTAAAAGACGAGAGCAGGGAATGACGTAATGTAATACGGAATACTCTTTGTTCTAAGAGTATGTAAATCGAATGCTTTTGTTCTGGCGATGATAATAATAACATGGTTCGCTTAATTGATTTTATCTGCTATGTAGGTGAATAAGATTATATAATAGAAAATAATAAATTTACTAAAAATGAATTCTGTTAAATTATTTTATTTTAGCTCACCATTTCTTAGAGTAAACATTGCGCATATTAGAGACTTAAAACTTGACACTGTCAATTCGGTTTTGACATTTTGGTATTTTGTTAAATTAAAGTTTATAACGTTTGATGTTTTTGTACTACATTTGAGTAATTCTGGTAGTTTTATTGAATAACTAGCTGTGCCCCGCGGTTTCACCCGCGTTTTTCTCGTTTATACTCTGCAAAGATCTTATACTTACAATCATCTATACTAATATTATAAAGCTGAAGAGTTTGTTTGTTTGTTTGTTTGTATGAACGCGCTAATCTCTGGAACTACTGATCCGATTTGAATGATTCTTTCAGTGTTGGGTAGTCCATTTATCGAGAAAGGCTATAGGCTATGTTTTATTATTTCAAAATTAGGGATCCGTAATAAAATTGCTATTTTGTAACACAAGGTGTAAAATCGAAAACCTATTTTTGCGTGCGCTGCAAAAACTATTGACAATAGAGCAAAATAATGTACTACGGGTTTGTAGATCCCATTAAGACCTACAAAAAAGTCCGCGAGAACATATATCTAGCTATCATGGTTTAATCACAGTAACCGATTTTGTGTTCAAAATAATTATTAAATCGTCTGAAGAAAAAAAAACTACGTTAAATATGTATCGTAACATTAATCTTTATCGAAATTAAGCATTATGTTATCAAGAGTATTTATGTAGTAGTAAAATACTTTTTGTTTCATCTCAATCGGATATTTCGTTTAAAAGTTATCACGTGTGTAAGACGTTAAGAGTTGGTACCTATTAATGAGTTATGGGTCATAGAGTCTCGCGGACTTTTTTGTAGGTCTTAATGGGATCTACAAACCCGTAGTACATCATTTTGTTCTATTGTCAATAGATTTTGCAGCGCACGCAAAAATAGGTTTTCGATTTTACACCTTGTGTTACAAAATAGCAATTTTATTACGGATCCCTAATTTTGAAACATAAAAAACATAGCCTATAGCCTTCCTCGATAAATGGACTACCCAACACTGAAAGAATCATTCAAATCGGACCAGTAGGTCCAGAGATTAGCGCGTTCAAACAAACAAACAAACAAACAAATAAACAAACAAACAACAAACTCTTCCGCTTTATAATATTAGTATAGATAATTAATTTAATAGATACGTCTATGATAACTGTTGACAGTTTGAGATAACGACTCATGTGTTGCATGTGGCAAGGTATCTAAAGTGGGAAAGCGCGACGCATTTTCAGGACGCGCAGGTCGCGCATGCAGTTCCATTTGCTTTTATACTATGTATCTGCAGGCGAAACGAAGTATCTACAACATACGGGGCGCGAGCGCGCGGACAGACGGAAGGGCGCAATGATTGTACGCATGCCTCGCTACCGGCGGCATCCGCCAGATGTGATCATACTCAAAGAGTCATACATAGAATACCCAAAGAATATACGTATGGAGTAATGGAGAGAGAGAGGGAGGCCAAAGAAAAGACGGATACACTGTGTGAAGAAATCGGAATCCGTGATAACGTGACGATTGACATGATAGAATGAAAGAAAAAAATGTTGTGGGCCTACTCCAAGTAACATGGGCCGAGGCCAGGAAGATGATGATAAATTGATAATAATATACTTTAAAAATAAATGACTTTCTTTATCCGACTAACAATTACAAATTCTTTATTTGTGTTATCTTATCAAGTACCAATGTTCACGCGAGGAAGTGAACATGCCAAAGCAGCGGGGCTGTGACCACAGTTAAGCCGATTTGACGTCAATATTAGTTATTTCTCGCTAAAATGATTCAACTAGGTACATCAGTTGTTTCACATAAAGGTATTAATACGATATCTAATGTAAATAGATTGATATAAACACTACGTAATTATGTAATAACATTGACTTATATTCTGTAATAAAGTCTAATTCTACGCTACGAACAACGCCATTTCATTAAAACTAGACCATCGACTCCTCTCACTGCTACTACACCAATAAATGGTTGCTCATAACTTTGTCCTTACCAGCCTTAGTTTACGATGGAGGTGTGCCCAGCTTGAGCGGAACACAGCCTTGCTCTCGTGGAAGTAATCGCTGGCAGCGACCTTTCGCGCCGGGCCCTGATTCGGGCTATGGTCCTAAGCAGGGAGGAATGGCAGGCGGTCGTCTCCTTTTGCGAAGCAGTAATGCTAGCAAAGGAGACCGCCGCACGCGTGAGGGAAGGAACGTCCTTACGCCCCAGCCTTCGAGATTCCGATCCCGACTACCGGCCACGATAGACGCGGGCTTGAGGACGTTGAGCAATGGGTATATAGTATAGTTCGCCGTTCAACCGTCCGGTAACTAACCGGACCGAACCTGTCGTCAACAGCGCGTAGTGATGCACGCGCTATTCAAAGGGCCGATGCCCACTAGCTGGAACCGAGGGGAATTTCCGAAGAAGAAAACCGCAGTCCTAGAACGCAAAGGGCTATTGGCATCCTTCTCACTTTCCGCCTGTTGCATTAGGGTTCATGGTAACAGGTTTGCCACACTATTTATATGTATTATAGCTATATGGTTAGGGCTAGGTTGTTAGGTGCAGCTATGGTTGTTGATAAGCTACACCTAGTAGCTGCCCTTACTGTGCATTTAGGTAGCTGAATGTACAACCCATAACCTATGTATGTGATGTACTGCGTTTATTGATGAGAGAAAATGAACTAAAACTCGTAGTAAGTTTGTATAGGTCATGATAACTTTATTAATAAATAAGTAAATAAAATACTAAACCATTACGACTTAACAGTCTTAAGGTCAGTCTCCTTCAGTGTAGGCCTAGGTATAGCGTGAGCGATAAAAGCGCCTGAGCGTAAGCAACCCCACAATATAGGAGCGAAGGAATCCGGATTCTACCTTATCGCGTACGTGTAATATATCAATAGCAATCCTCCACAATTTAGCCTAAAACGCATATTTATATGTATGGGATGCAAATAGTAATAATCACGACGGTTAAAAGTTGCTATGAAATATCATCAGGCGTTTATAACTTTTTTGAATATTTCCAAAACCTGGTCAAATATTAACAAAATATTTGACCACGTTAGGGATACGTTAGGAATAGTGTTAGGTAGTGAAAAGTTAAATAATAACTACTGTTGAGAGAAATTTGGCTTGACGCAAGTTGGTACGGCGCCATTTACAAATTTGGGCATTCTCTGTTTAATAATCATGAGCCATAAACATAAAGAGTCATTATTGGGAGAATGTAGCCAATAATTTTAAATTGATATTTAGGTGATGTTTTTGTGGCGAACGTATTGTCGGGTATTGCGTTAGGTTAGGTTAGACTTCTTTTTTGTTGCAGGAGTCTGAAATCCATCATGGACGCCCAATAATATATAATAAAAAAGATGAAATAGTGTCTACAACTTAGTTACTACGTTTGTAGTTATTGATTAGGGATTATTAGTTTTATTCCTAAGAACATTATGTGTTTATTTTCATTATTCGTTTATAACATTATGCTTTATAAAATTATACTTCATTATTATTATGCTAGTAGCATTTATGACACCAATCATTATGGCAAAAGTTTTATGCCTAATAATTTTATGCGTAATGATCATTATGCTGAATATTTTGTTATGCCAATGTAAATTATGACAATATACACTGTTACTTTTTAGTCGTTTTAATCTCGTGGAGGGTCGAACCAGTGCATGAAACACTATCGATTTGTAAAGATAAAATTAAAAAATAAAACACTTTTTTTTTAATAACTCGAACCAATTCTCGCATAAATGAATAAATAATGCAAACCATTAGTAGACACCATTCAACAATAATAATGCGTTCACCTAGTCAACGTGGACTCACAAAAAATAGCCAATCCTAGATCAAACACGCCTCCAAACCCTATTTGATTGGCCATGCGACGCGGCGCGCGACCCGTGCGCCCCGCCCATCATGGAATAATTCAGTTTCCCTCAAGACGTCATAGGTGTGGTGTCGTCGCGCGAAAATAATGGCGTCTCGGAATTATGTGTATTCCAACCTGGAGTTGGTGACGAAATCGCGAGTCTTTGCGAGAAGTTTTTACAGTGCCAAACCAGCTTTCTTTGTGTTAAACGTGCAAGATTATGTATCCAAAGGAATGCTATGCTCTTGTGAAGTCTATCTAACCAGTGACGATTCGGAGGTGATTAGTTATTAGGTTTATAACAGCCCCTAAGACGACCCATTGACCCAGAACTCTTAAAACTTTGAACAATTTAACGTGTCATTTAAGTGAACAATTTAAGTGTTAAATTAATAAAAATACAAAGGCGATTTAGGTAAGTACCTAATAGAACTTTTTTTTAAATCATTGTAATAGAACTTTTTTTAAATCATTGTAATCAAAATTATTGATTCCACATTTTTAAATACGCCATAACTAGCAGGCCTGTAGAGATTTATTTTTACATAATGTAATTAATTACCTAACACTTTTTGCATAAGTAATTATTTTATTAGGTATGTCTTAGGCACAAAGCAGTTAAGTCCGCCCTAAGTCTGTAAAGTGTGAAGGAAATTTGGATTCATTTTATTTGTTTTACGCAAAGATCAGCTGAGCGAGTCAATGAAAACCTTTCTTGAGCGGGCGACCGACGTACAGTACCCCTAGCCAAGTTGCTAATCTGCAATAGTTAACGCTTGTAGAAAGCTTCAAATGCACGGGAATGACGTCGTCTTAACGCTCGGTCACGTGGTCAGAACAAAAGAATTGGCGGCAAGGCCAACTCGAAGCGTTCGGCGCAAGCGAAACGGTTGTACCTTGGCTAGGGGGGCTGGTCGCGCGGTGAATTAAGATCGCTCGGTGAAAGTAGTGGGGGCAATCGGCGCATGTGTACAATTGCACACAGAAGTTCTTAGTATGTATGAATTTTATTATTAATTTCTTGTGTTTGAACCTTAGTAACATAACTTATAATAACACTAGTTTTTGCTTGTAATTTATCTTGTAAGTAGGTAAATTCAGTTTTTTTTTTTTAATGAAAATTAAATAAAAAAAAATTTCGTTAGTTTCTTTCATAACGTACCAATTCATGTCGTAAACCATTTTTCTGGCTTGCTGTTTTAAAACTTTATTTTTAACTATTTCTTTTTTTACGACTACGTATTACTAATACGATAACACAAGCTGTACGCAACAGTACTCAAGTACAACAGTATCCAATGAGACGCGAGAACACAACGTGGGAATTGAAGAGCGACTCTATCTACCAATGACGTGTCGCCGACGGCGCACACCTGCCCGCACGTCGCCAAATAGACCTTAGAATTGAATTCTCCGCGTGCCCCTTCCACTTTTGCCGAGCGATCTTGATTCACCGCGCGACCTGTAGGTACTATCTCGTGGCGTTACCAATTGTTTCATGTATTTTGCGTGTATTACCTTATCACTTGCTGGCAAAAAACGGAACCCTTATAGATTCTTCATGTCTGTCTGTCTGTCTGTCTGTCTGTCTGTCTGTCTGTCCGTCCGTATGTCACAGCTACTTTTTTCCGAAACTATAAGAGCTATACTGTTGAAACTTTGTAAGTAGATGTATTCTGTGAACCGCATTAAGATTTTCATACAAAAATAGAAAAAAAGCAATACATTTTGGGGGTCCCCATACTTAGAACTGAAACTCGAAAATTTTTTTTTCATCAAACCCGTACGTGGGGTATCTATGGATAGGTCTTCAAAAATGATACTGAGGTTTCTAATATCATTTTTTTCTAAGCTGAATAGTTTGCCCGAGAGACACTTCCAAAGTGGTAAAATGTGTCCCCCCCCCCCCTCTAACTTCTAAAATAAGAGAACGATAAAACTAAAAAAAATATATGATGTACATTTCTATAAAAACTACCAACGAAAATTAGTTTGAACGAAATCTAGTAAGAAGTTTTTTTTTAATGCATCATAAATCGAAAAAAATACACTATTATTAAAACATCGATCAAAGTTACAACACATTACAAGAACTTTTATATTATGTTACTAGCTGTTACGGAACCCTTCATGGGCGAGTCCGACTCGCACTTGGCCGGTTTTTTTTATTTTAAAAGTTACATCGATCTACAAGCTTTGGATGAATAGTATTTTATAAGTGAAACCACCGGTTCAAAGGATTAAAACGATTTAAATTTAACGGTGTATTTTATGCTAATCATTAGTAAACCTAATATTTGAGGAGTTCCTTCTTCATTTTGAACTGGATTTCGAAAAAAATGGGACCAATCTGCAAGAATCTCTCTTTTGGACAAAAAAAAAACGCAAATCGGTGGTGTTCTGAGGTAACAACATACCAGGCAGCGGTTGCTCTAGCGACACGCGGGGTTGCGATGATCGTTGATAGGATCCAGGAGTTGGGACTCGAGGTGGCGCTTCACAAATCCGAGGCTGTGTTTCCACGGTCGCCGTTCTTGGAACGCGCCGCCATTGAGTTCCCAACTAACAGTAGGAGGAGTTCACATTGGTGTCGGGTCGACGATGAAGTACCTGGGACTCGTCGTCGACTGCCGGTGTAATTTTGTGGAGCATTTCCGACGTCCGGCGGCCAAATGTAATAATAAAATATAAAAAAATATTGATTTTTTTGTGTATGTAAAAAGGGGTGTTTCGACAATAAAAAAAAAATAAGAAATTAAGATCTCGGGCGCCAATGTCGAAACGAGAATAGCCAGGATAGCCTGATCGGGCACTAGATTGGACCATTAATCTTCCAGCGGGGGTCGTCGTATCGGCGGCCATGCTGAACGCCTGCCAGAGGGTCATGGCAATAAGGATGGTACGGGGATACTGCACGGTCTCCCGCGAAGCGGCGAGCCTTCTGGCTGGCCTACCACCGTGGGATCTGGAGGCAACAGTCCTTGCACACATGCAGGATATGCGCGTGGAGATGCAACGCCGAGGTGAAAGTCCGCTGCCGCGACAGGTCACGGCATGGCGGACAGAGCTCCGGCGGGATCTCATGGTGAAAATGGCGTCAACGACTATCGCAACCCAGTGCTGAGCACACCACAATCATGGCGGTAAGTCCCCTCTTTGAGGCGTGGCTGGAAAGACCTCACGGCGTCCTTACTTTCCGCATGACGCAGATACTCTCCGGACATGGGTTGTTCGGGAGTTTCCTGCACGGGATTGCGTGGGGGCGATCGGCGGCGGAGACCTCTCGCGCCGGGCCTTGGTAGAGGCCATGGTCCGGAGCGAGGAGGAGTGGCAGGCGATTTCCGACTTCTGCGAATCAGTAATGCTCGCAAAGGAGGAGGCCGAACGCATCAGGCAACGGCGTTATCGCCGCCGCCGCCGCCGCCGCCGGGATTCTGATCCCTATTTCGGGCCAACGTAGGCGCGGGCTTGCGGAAAATGAGCAATGGGTAGCTCACTGTCCGGCCGTCCGGTAACTGTCCAGACCAAGCCCAAGTCGTCGACGGTGTGCACTGTTCCCGCGCGCCTCAAGGAGTTGTCAGCAACAGCAGGGACCCAGCCGAGTCGAAGACTACTGGGGCCAGGGTTATCCGAAAGGGCGCTCGAGCCCCGGTATGAAGGCTAGAAGGAATGGGGTGGGTCTTTTAGTCAGTAAGAGTCTGACACTATCTCCCGCCTCGCCCAAGAGCGGGGGATGTCAATGCATGATTTTTTCCCACCATAAAAAAAGGTAACAACAAAAAATATATATATGAAAAAGCATAAAACAAAATAAAAAATACAGCCGAATTGAAAAACCCTTTTTTTTTTTAAGTCGGTGAAAAGAATGAATTTTAATTAAGTGATTTTTACATCGACAACTTTTTTTATGGTGGGAAAAAATTATCTAATGACAACTCCCGCTCTTGGGCGGAGCTGGAGCTAGTTTCAGACTTTTACTGACTAAAAGACCCACCCCGTTTCTTCTAGCCTTCATACCGGTGCTCGAGCTGTCTTTCGAAACTAACCCTGGCCCCAGTAGGATTCGATCCAACTGGGCCCCTGCTGTTGCTGACCACTTCTTGAGGCGCGCGGGAACAGTGCGCGCCGTCAAAGACTTGGGCTTGGTCCGGACAGTAACTGGACGGTCGGACAGCGAGCTACCCTCGCCTATGGTGGCCGGAAATCGGGATCAGAATCCCAGTGGCGGCGAGAACGCCTTTGCCTGATGCGGTCGGCCTCCTCCTTAGCGAGCATTACTGCTTCGCAGAAGTCGGCGACCGCCTGCCATTCCTCCTCGCTCTGGACCATGACCTCAACCAAGGTCCGGCGTGAGAAGTCTCCACCGCCGATCGCCTCCACGAGGGCACGGCGATGCTCCGCCCTTACATCGACACCTGATTAATAAAATTGGCAGTTTTTATATGTTTGCAAGTAAGGATAATACCTGGTTATTGTTTTACCTCAATAGTAAGGTTTTTCTCTTCCTGATCAAGTTTATATTTTATGCGGAGGAGATTTTCGATATACATTTCTTTTAGTTAGTTCTGTATCATGATAGATAATTAGAGATACATCTCGTTTCTGCCGGAGCTGTTTTTTTTTTTTCTATGGAACAAGAGCGTTCTCCAAAAATTGCATAAATAAAGTATACGCTGGCAGCTTCCTATGGATGCGTTTTGGCTATGTACATGTCGTAGCCATCTGGTTAAATTAGCCATCCAATTGGACGCCTAGAGCGTTCGTTAAACGCCGGCATCCAATGAAATGGCTTAAGAACAACTAGCCACGTCGTTGACCGCAACGTTTAACCAGATGGTTGAACGTTGTGTAGTCATTTAGTTTAGTAGGGTAATCATAAGTTTATAAAGTATATAAAACTACATTTTAGTAATAGTATCCACAAAGTAATAGTGAAATATTATTAAATCAATAAATAGCGGAACTAAATTTGAATCACTTGGCTAAGTCTTGATCAGTCATTTCGAAAGGACTAACGTTCAATACGCCAAGCTGTTGAACGTTGAGTGATTTTAGTTCAAACAACTATCGGCCTAGGCATCCAATTAGATGGCTAATTTAACCAGATGGCTGCGACATAAATATATATTGTAAATACGCTACGTCGCGTCTTTAAATAACTTCTCACGCTCTGGGTAGAGTGAGAGGGCGTGTCAGGTTTAGTGTCGCCGCACATATGCCACATTCCACAGCCACTAACGCTACCACGAGAAGCTAGAAGCGACCACAAAGGAACCTGAAGCGCGCGACAGCCACTTGAGGCCGGTGTTGTTCTACTTTTTTTAACCCATAAGCATCTTCGTCTGAGTCCATTATGATACTGCATCATAATGGACTCGGACAAATAAGGTTTTAAATGCGCGAGTGGCATGTGACGGCGTTTTTTATCGGCGTTTAGTGGCTGGTTCGGGCCACAAGAAGCGAGCTGCGGCTGATTGGTAGTGTGTGGCGTCCACCGGCGCTACCGTGTGCGTCGAATCCATATAAAATGTTTGAAATCTACAGGAAATATGCCGCTTTTTCTGATGAGTCGTGTGCGGCGACCTTATCTATCTAAACTCCACCCGTGCTCCTTCAGTCGCCCTTTGGTTTCAGGGCCGCTTTTGAACATTCGCAGCACTACCTTTACTATATTCATTGTTCAAGTTGTAATTACGAATGGGGATCGAATGTTATGTGAAGGTGTGAATTATATTTCTATTATTTGTTGGACCATAACTCGGCTACGAACGAGACTGTTGTTTTTTTAAGCAAGAAACAACAGTCTCGTTCGTATTCCGTTTTAACGCGAACTAAAATTGACCAAGTGTGTTTATCAAAAGTCATAAGCCAAATTGACTTTAGCCCAATTTACAAAACTGATGACTGATTTTACTATGAGCTATATCATAGGTGAACTGTTGAAAACTGCATTGAGTAGGAATTCAGAAATGATTGCACTTCCACGCCGCAAAACGATTATTAAGCCTTGGAAAACTCAAGGTTTTGCTGTATGCGCAACATGGATCAACTTCGCAAAAAGTCGCAGTCACTCACAAATGACTAAATACTTAAACGGACCTATGCGGTACAGAAATTATTGTACTTCAACTATAAAAAAATATAAAAAAGGTCAAACGTAATTATGAAAGAGAACATGGGGATATTCCGGTGCCACTCTTGACCTACATCTTTAATATGTGCCTAGAGAAGGGTTGCTTTCCCAGAGAATTCAAAAAGTCACAGATACGACCAATACACTAGAGTGGCCCAGAAACTGTATCAAGAACTTTTGGCCTATTTCTATTATACATTCAGTCAAAAAAGTATCGGGAATAGATGATTTGTTTATGGTTCCAAATTAAAATTTTAGATTTTTTGTTGTTGCTAGATTGGCACAACTGTTTTCCATTTTGGCGCAGAGTATTAGTAGCATCTGTTATTTATATTATATACAGTTCTGTAGTTAGTTATATCATATCTAGTGTGTATTGCGTATTTCATAATGGACAAATACATCGAACAAAGAGTTTGTCTTGAATTTTGCATCGCCAATGGAATTTCGTGTTCGGAGTCACTGAAAATGTTACAGAAGGCTTACGGTGAATCGACTTTATCAAAAACACATGCTTACGAGTGGTACAAAGCATTCAAAAGCGGGCGAGATGTGATGGAAGATTTGCCTCGCTCTGGTAGGCCATCAACCTCTGCAACTGGAGTTAACATCGCAAAAGATAGAGTAAGAAAGTAGTGACTGAAAATCCTCATTCAAGTTTGAGTGAGATAGCTGCCGAACTTTCTGTATCTACCGAGTCGATCCGTTCCATTTTAACTAATGATTTGGGTATGAAACATGTTGCCGCTCGGCTAGTCCCAAAAGACCTAATTTTCTCCAAAAACTCAATCGCATGAGAGTTGCTGAGGACATGCTAGAACGAGTCAATTCCGACCCAACATTCATGAAACGCATTGTTACTGGCGACGAGACTTGGGTTTACGAGTTTGATATGCAAACAAGTCAACAAGCTTCGGAGTGGCGCCTTCCAACTGAACCAAAACCGAAAAAAACCACGCCAAAGTCTTCTTTGACTATCGCGGTGTTGTGAAGGTCAAACGGTAAATAAAGAATATTATTTGAGCATTATGCAGCATTTAAGAGAGCAAATCCGACAAAAAAGGCCAGATTTGTGGAAAGAAAATTCTTGGATTTTGCACCACGATAATGCGCCTTCGCACAAGACTATCATTATGAACGAATTTTTGACCAAATCAACAAATATCATTGACCAGCCACCATATTCGCCAGATATGGCTCCAGCCGACTTCTATCTTTTTCCTAAACTTAAATTACCACTTCGTGGCACCCGTTTTCAATCTATAGAAGACATAAAGGAGAATTCGCGGCGAGAACTGGACTCAATTACGGAAACAGCGTTTTAAAAATGTTTTGATGATTGGATTATTCGTTGGCGTAAGTGTATCGTTTCTGAAGGGGCATACTTTGAAGGTGATAAAATAAATTTGGATGAATAACAAAAATTTTGTGTATTATTGATCTATTCCCGGTACTTTCTTGACAGAGTAGTACCTTCACTGTCAAAAGTTCTGGAAAAGATTATTATTAACTGCCGTTTAATAAATTATCTCGAAAGCAAACACATTGTATCAGATAACCAGTTTGGTTTCCGACGTGGTAAATTTACCGATGACGCAATTGATAATTTAATAGGCTTTATAACCTCGAATCTGGATAAAGGTAATAAGTGTATTACAATATTTTTAGATCTAGCTAAGGCCTTTGACATCGTTTTTGTTCCGATCTACATATATTGGAAAAAAAAAATCATTAGAGGTAATCAACTAAGCACATTGACCGATTAATAATCTGTCAAACAGGACTCAATGTGTCAAGGTGGGTCCGTACATTAGTACTGATCTTCCAGTAATCTACGGCGTGCCGCAAGGTAGTGTCCTGGGGCCTACCCTTTTCTCGTATATATAAACGACCTCTTTTGTCTAAACTCATTCCATGGTTTTATCTCATACACTGCCCTCATTTTCGATGCTAAAACATGGAATGAGACTTACCAGCTAGCACAATGGGGTTTTAATTTATTGAAGACGTGGCTTTATGAGAATGTGCTTACTCTAAATGTTGATAAAACGAAATACTTGACTTTCTCAATCCGTGACTTATCACAAATCAATCTAAACCAAGGTCTAACTGCACATAACTGCTTTTCTTAAGCTTTATTAGATGCAAAATGTTCATGTAAACCGTTGGAACGCGCAAGGACAATAAATATTTGGGTGTAATTATTGATGATAATCTTAGCTTTAAAGCTCACATCCAAATACTCAGTTAGAGAATACGTATGCTTATCTATATTTTTAAAACACTGAGGCATGTAGTTACCCCTACAGTCCTAAAACAACTTCGCACTCTGACACTCACATACATCATTTCGTCCTGGGGTGGTGCTCCAAAAACTGTAATAAATCAACTAGAGATAGCACAAAGAACTATACTAAAACGTTGTACCTTTAAACCTTTTCGTTACCCTACCGCACTACTTTATGAATACTGTGAGGTACTGTCAGTACGCCAACTATTTGTCGCAAGCATTATTGTTAAACAGCATGCTAACTTGGAATATGATCAGAATCTGTTAACAACGAGGAAAGGTTTACCAGTTTATTAGCGGATACCACATTCAAGAACTGCCTTTATTAATAGATTTTCCCATTTCTAGGCCCATTTCTAAACGATAAAATTAATAACATTCTTCCAATCTATTCGTTAAATAAATTGATAACAAAAAAAAATCAATATCTAATTGGCTTTAGATATTAACATACGATCAAACTGAAGATTTGCTGACCATAAAGTAGTGATATTTGATGGTAACAACTAACCTAATTATGCCTAAGAATGCAATGCTTGAATTTATTTAATTTAAAACCTACACATCCTCTCACACACGTACACTAGTGATGCAATGGAAGCGGAAATGGAAACGGAAGTATTATTAACTATAAAGAAAAACCACACTTTTTAAAAAAATTGTTTAAGTATTTGAATATTAGTATTATTATTTGTACTTTTAGTACTCGAAATTAAATAAAGGTAAATTATATTTTATAAAAAGTAATTTTGCCGCTTTTACACCTTGCAACTTGTTTCTGTGTTCTCCATATATTAGAGCAGCTCCGCTAAACAATTGCTCACTGGCTACACTGCTGGGGGAGCTGATAAATACTGACGCACTATCGGCAACAGATGGGGGTGTTCGTTGGCATTGATGTTCCACCACATTAGTGAATCCTCATGAAGAGGCATCCTTTTCTCTTATTTGTATTTCCGAAGGTGCGAACAAAACTAATACTTATAAGCTAAACAACAAACATAAAAAAAAGATTTACGTCATAATCGTAATCGCATCTCGGGGCGCGGTAATGTACATCTACAGTAACCTTAATGCGCAGAATGAACTAAAAAAATATTAACAAACTCGTTGCGACACGTTTGTGTACCGCCCCCGCCCCACCGCGCGCCTCTTCAATGAGCCTAGTTGTCCACGCGCCCCGCGCTCCTCGCTGTACGCTTCCGTTTAGAGTTCCGTTATAATTTTGCGGAAGCAGAAACGGAAACGGAAGTGAAAAAGTTTGCGGAACTTCTGCAGAAGCGGAAGCGGAAGCAGAGTTTTGTTGCAACACTAACGTACACTCACCATTTTCACCTTATACATCCAGAGGACAGTCACACCTATTTTTTTACAACTATTTTTTAATTGTATACTTTTTTTCTTTATAGTTTATTTTTGTATAAATGTATCTATTTATGTATAATTTAATACATACATCGATACCATTTGCTCATGAGCTAATACTAGAAGACCCAGTTCCAGGCCCTGAGGCGCTGTTTGCCGAAATACAGGCTCTCCAAGCCTAGTTCGGCAGCACATGTTAATTTAGGCACAATTTTTATGTATTGTAATAATATCATAATTATGAGCACAGTCAAATTGTGTAATATGTATTTTTTGGTGTAATAATATTATTATTATTTCATTTATTTATATTTATACATATTAATTATATTTTTAAATATTTCTAATAAAAAAGGATTAAAAAAAAAACATTTAAAAATACAAAAAATAGTAGCCCACCGGCATCGGGAACAAGGTCCATGCTACCGGTGGTCAGGGCTCCTGAGAGAGGAGCCTCCGGACAATACGCGCCGTGTCAAGGAGTACTGCCTTCTGGATCAAGCCCTTGATCCAACTGCCTAACGAGAGTCTCCGCAGATGTTGATCGAGGCTCTTGGCTATTAAGCCATTGGCCGTCACGACTATCGGCACAATGATTGCTCTATCCACTTCCCACATGTCGACAACCTCGCGAGCACAGTCAAGATATTTAGTTTGTTTATCCTTCTCAGCTTTCACGAGGTTCTCGTCATGAGGGACCGCTAGATCAACAATCATTGTGCGAAGCTCTAGCCGATCTATCACCACTATGTTCAGTTTATTTGCAACAATAGTCCTGTCAGTGATGATAGAACTATCCCAATACAATGTGACGCTGCCATTCTCGAGAACTGGGTCGGGCACATACCTATAGTACGGTACTTTTGATTCAACAAGATTATATTTAAGTTGCTGATGGATAATCCTGGCTACAAGGTTGTGTCTGTGCAAATAGTCTTCTTTAGCTAAATGAGAACACCCAGAAATAATGTGTCGGATTGATTATCCGGGCCGGTGGCATGCCCGACAGATGTCAACCGTGCCGTCCTTCACAATATATTTCCGGTAGTTGTTCGTCATCATAACTTTATCCATAATTGCAAAGACAAAACCTTCGGGAAACCTAAAGAGATCACCAAAGCGCAGCCAGGATACGGACTAAAAGATCTACATCGGGCCCATGTAAGGCCCGGTAGAAGCGCCCGTGAAGCTCCTTGCTCTTCCATACTTCCTTGCGTTCATTAGTATCCATTACTATAGGTTTGCGCCAGTTCTCGTTGGCCAAGGAGAGCGGGGTGAGGCCTTTGTCCACCGCCACTACATCTCGGTGCATCCCCACGTCGGTTTTCAGAAAGTATTCCCTGAGACTGCATACCTCACGGTTGTGCAGGGTCTTGGCATTTAAGAAGCCACGACCATCACACTTCCGTGGGATATACAGCCTCATCACCGATGATCGTGGGTGATGCATCCGGTTTGCGGTAAGCAGAGTGCCGGACCCTCCTGTCCAGGGCGTTGAGTTCCATCTGAGTCCATTTGAGTATGCCGAAAGAGTACATCAAAACCGGCATGACCCAACCGTTGAAGGCGCGCACCTTGTTCCCGCCTGATAAAAGACTGTTTAGTACTTTATTCAGGCGGCCAAAGAAGCGCTCTCTCAACGATTGTTTCACGTCAGCAGCATTGATTCCCAACGCTTCCGATATACCCAAATACTCGTAAGTTTCGGTTGAGCAGAGGAATCCGAGAGATGGGTTCCCACGGATTCCATAATCTCCCCTCGCTTTACATGCATGACTGCACATTTGTCCAAACTAAATTCAGTAGCTCCATCAGTTGCAAGTTGTTGGAAGCAAAAAGTTTCAGATCATCCATGTAAAGAAGGTGAGATATGACCTGACCCTCTCTTCTCAACCGGTAGCCTAAACCCGAACCCTCCAGCAGTGTGCTGAGAGGGTTCAAGGCTAGGCAAAACCACAGTGGACTCAGACTGTCACCCTGGAATATGCCACGCTCGATCCTTAACGGTTTGCTGTTCTACGAAACCCGTCGACACCCTGTATAGTGAAGGACCGTCCTCCACTGCCCCATACATGACATCAGGAAGGCGCGAAGACTTGCATCAACTTTATACAGCTCCAGCACCCTCATGAGCTATGTATGCGGCACTGAGTCATAGGCCTTCTTATAATCTATCCAAAATGTCGACAGATCTCTTCGAGAACGACGAACCTGGGGGCCTAGACAAGAGGCATTCGCTCCGTGTCGAAGTCGCTTCAAAGTTAGATTTCGCCTTAGCGATGTCGACTAAAAAATGGTAGACAACGTCACATCGACCAACATATCTCTAAGTCGAAGTCGGAACGAAGTGTTGATTCGAAAAAACACAACGTGACCATGAACTTGAAACAATTTATATCACTTGAATATGCTCAATGTAAACAATGACGTCTAGCGGACCTCAAAGGCGATTGAAATTTGAGCGTCCTGCGTCAATACCTACTGTATCTAGTGTGAGTTGGTAACAATATTAAACTGGATTGGTTTATAAAACGCCAGAAAAATGGAAAAGGTATCAATTGAACAGCCATGTGTGTTAACCATTATTATTCCTTAACTTTCCGACTCTTGCTTAATTTTCAAATTTACCATTTTTAATAGGTAACATCAAATCTATTGTATTTTGACAACTTTTGTTGATTGTTGTGTTGATGTGTGAACACGCGAATTGTTACAAAGCTGCCAGAAAAGGCTTTTGTTCAATCAACATTTCTCCATGAATAATAACTCCATATTTTCCACTCTTTCCATTTTTTGCCGGTAATTGTATCTTTTCTGATGCCTCAACTACAACACTTTCATTATGTGCCGCCCGTAGTGTATGCATTTTTACTAGAAAACAACAACAAAAGACAAGAAACAAGCACACTTGATACAAATAACACCACCAGCTGACTAAAAGCGACCATGTTGATTTGCTTTTCTACAGTGTCCAAGACTTCGCTTAGCTGTCGAAAGAGAAGTTCGAAATCTCAGCAAATTCGAATTTCGAATGTGCCACTTGTCTAAACATTGTATGAGAATATCGTTTGTGTTGATCGAAGTTCGCTGTCGTTTCGTAACGCAGTGTGACATTGTCTAGCAATTAGCGATCGATCACGTGACAGTTCGAAAGCTTATGTCAGTTTCATACATTTCGGAGATATCGAATTTCGTTATGTCGTCGTTGATGAAAACGTAACGTTGTCTAGGCCCCCTGTTGGCTAATGGCAACATCAATGAGGAGCAGCTCCTTAGTACCACGGGACCCACTCCTACATCCATTCTGAGAAGCAGACATGATGGAATTTGTCTCAATATGATTATTAATTTTAGCTCTCAGGATGGAAAAAAGAACTTTATAGACCGTCGGCAAACACGTGATCGGTCTATAATTTTTGGGTACCGCAGTACTACCCGATTTATGGAGCAGGTGGGTTATTCCTATCGTCAGGAACTGGGGCAGCGACCCTGCCTCTAAGGCAGATTGGAATTGGGATGCCAAGCGAGCATGCGAACTTTGAAACCATTTAAGCCAAAAGTTGTGCAGCCCGTCCGGCCCTGGAGATTTCCAGTTTGGTAATGGACGGACTGCACGAGCTACATCTAGGGGGCTGATGTTAATTGCCCCCATTTCTGGTATAAGTTCGCACTCTCGCTCGATGTCCCGCGTCCAATCACCCTCAGTGTGATTGACAGGCACCGACCAGATGCTGCGCCAAAATGAATACATGGCATCATCATCCGGCAGATGCGTATCAATCACACTTTGGTCCGGTCGCTCCCAAGCCCTGTAAACTCACATTTTGCTGCTTTGGAACGTGTGATTCTGGGTGTACCGCTCCACTCGTCGCTTGTATTATCATTATTTTTGTCTCTTTCACACTTTCATATCTCTCATAATATATTGGTTGACAGAGGTTGTTATTTATGTTGAAAGAGATTCATATTTAGCACAAACACTAGAGTCAACCCCATTACCCCACGTACCTCTCACAGTTTGCCAGCCCTCGTTGAACTGGTTAAGGAAGCCCACGTGATATATTCCTCTTTGGTAGTTCTCTTTGACTCTTGGGTTTGGTGCGAACCGCGTTAAGTCCGCGAGG
This sequence comes from Mythimna albipuncta, assembly GCA_929112965.1. Taxonomy (NCBI): domain Eukaryota; kingdom Metazoa; phylum Arthropoda; class Insecta; order Lepidoptera; family Noctuidae; genus Mythimna; species Mythimna albipuncta. The sequence continues at coordinate 13,149,818 of OV815983.1, read as the reverse complement.
TGCTTCGCTTCCACTCGGTTGCTGATCACCGCCAGGTGGGACTGTTCATGTCGGCACACGGCATATGCTTGGGTCCATTTCAATGGAGTCGTGTGCAGCTTGTAGCATTTGCCGATACCTTTGTCGAAAGTGTAATCTGCAATAGATGAATTGAATATATTTACTCGGATCTTGTAAACCGAATAAATTCCTAGACGCTTTGTCATACCAGAACATGGCAAAGCACAACTTGCCTGTAAAACCTGTGAAGACAGCGGGCATTATTAGCCATCAAATTGGCAGTTCCGACCCTGGTGGCTTGGCTAAGTGAGCCGACATAGTATGGAGTAGTCAACTTATTTTTTTTAATTATTTGTATCAAAAAACAACTTTATCCAATATCGCAATAATTAAGTTGAAACCATTCAAGTAACTAAAAAACGATGCACAAACCGACATGTGTCGTCACCGCCATTGAGTGAGGCGCGTGCAAATGGAAGAAGTATTCCCACCCTTCTCTTCTACTGCTAAGTTACTGCTTTATTTAATAATTAATTATGTTGCTGTATCAGAAAAAGATCGAATTGTTGTTATCTGTTGTTAAATAGGTATAAAATATTATAAAAAACCAAACAGAGGAGAATATTCAATCGACAAGGTCTTCAGAACTGTTACAGTACAATGACGGTTTGTAAATCGTTCATGCAACACTAAATATCTTCAATCTAGAAAATGTGCTTCCACTCAGAAGATAAAGAAAAAAAAGTTAAACGATTTATTATTATTTAAAGCTACCCTGTCCAGACACAGACAAACTGACGCAACATGACGAATGTTACAACATTAACTTACACATAAACTTTTCAAAACCTACCTAAGTTAGACATGTTGCACTGACTGTTCCACTGTAGCGATTGAAGAGTCTTCTTGCAAATAAAAGGATAATCGGAACTACATCCGTATTCACCCAGGTAGCCCTTGTTGTTCATGTAAACACAGTGTGGTTTGTGGATTTGGTTATTTGGCAGATTTGGCATACACTTTTTGTTCTGACTTATTTCTGATACTGATTTCTGATTTGATCCTAGAAAAATGAAAAATACCATTATTCTTTTAATGAACGTATCTAAAGTCGGAAATTATAACACTAAAAATATTTTCGACTTTATATAAGTTACTCACCGTAGGGTAATCTACTCGTACCTCGGACCTACTCCAGGCCATGGTACACCGGTGTTCAAAATTACTTCCGAATATGTATAGTCGTTGATGTAAAATCAGAAAGATTTTCATAATTATGTTACCGGCAAATGTATAAAATACCTAGGTAGGCAATGGGTAATATGTATGTATGGGTGTAGGTAGTAGGTAATGTATGAAATGTTATTTATTTCACAATTTGTTTAAGTATTCTATACAATCGTGAATGCGCAGCCGGTAATGTGTGTAAAAGACGAAAACAGGGAAGGAGGTGATGTAATTTTAGGCAATACGACGAATCCGCAGCAACGCAAACTGACTAGTGACATCTCCAAAGATAAAAAGAGAACCATTCTAGTACCTCGGACGAACCCATAAGATGGGAAAGGATAGATAGAAGAGTATCGTGACTGGACAGCATTAAAGGCATTTGATGTCGCTATAGCCCACAGGCTTGGACTTTGCTTCATCTTTTTGATTTTTTCCAAGGTGGCCAGGGAAAAGTGGAAAGGTTCATCGATAGGACCTGAAGGCTGGTAATGAAATCAACCGTCTGAGACGGCATTTGTGAATCCAAATGACAGGTGGTAGTAAAGTGATGGTAGGTATCATCCAGGGTGACATAACGTAAACATTAGCATAAACAGCATTTGGTCAAAAGTGAATGCTCAAAAAAAACCCAGCTCCGGCAGAAACGAGAGGTCTTTCAAATCACTACATGTTATAAAACGGTTGCATATTAAAAAATCAAAACTTTCTCAAGCAAATTTCAAAAGAACAATAAACGAAATAACAAAATTTAAATGACTAAATGTTTTATTTAGAAAAATTTTAGAATCCCAATATATGTGACATCAAATGAACGACTGATCAAAGGTTGTTAGATGTAATTTTAAAATATCCAATCATTTCAATCATTACGTACCTAACCGGTACATAATGTATCCTGGGTTTGTATGTGTATTCAGTCATTATGTTAAGCTCCTTTTTTGTCATTGTCTTAAAGATTTTAGGCTTTGGGTCGGCGAGTGAAGCGAGCTCGGGACCTTAAGGCACCCCAACACGTACAGGTTAGGTTAGTAAGGAAGGGATGGACGAAATCTCGAATGGACGAAAAAACTAAGACGTAGCGTTCGCCGGCCGCTGCCGCGGCACCGCTCGCTTCGCTCGCTCGGCTCGCGCGCGGTTGGTCACAGTTCTAACCTAACCTATTTCACCCAGTTCAAAGTGCAATCAAAATACAATCACATATTTACGAGAGATTGTAGGCATTATTCGTTATTTCGAAGTGGCTGAAATAGGTTAGATTAGGTTCGGATTGTACAGCTACTTCTCAAAATAAAACAGGTCGAGAACAAGGAGGTGTTTCAATTTTAAGTGTTTCGTCCGTCGGTATTTAAAAATTCAGGATTTTGATACGTACCCATAATTTATCCAGTAATCCATTTTGACCTTTGAACGATTTGGTCAATAGTGTAATAAATAATTTAAACATTGATATTCCAGACTTTGGTCAGCTGATCTTTTGATCAAATGACCATCGTTATTTTAAACTTTGTTGTAGTGTGTTTATTTGTACGTTGTTCTTTTGAAATTTGTTCAGGAAAGTTTTAGTTTTGTAATATGCAACCTATAAAACAAAGTCCCCCGCCGCGTCTGTCTGTCTGTCTGTTCGCGATAAACTCAAAATTTTTAGTTTTTAAGCGGTTTTTAAGGCTTGATAGCGTGATTCTTGAGGAAGCTTTTCGTATATAATTTGTTATGTTTTCGTATGTATTTCTGTGTATATTAACGATATTTGTTGAAGATGTCGGGAAAAAATAAGCCGTCTGGGAGCTTTCAACGAAAACGCTGCCTAAACTCTTTGAGATATAGCAAAATAATGTGTGATGGAATTGTGTATCTTATATAGGTCTACAGAAAAGTCCGCGGTGGCATTTGTCTATCTCTTAACGTTAACATACTATATCCATTTTACTACTTTAAAAAATTGGCATTCATGAAGCGTTTATTGGAAAGCTATTTATATAATTATGATATTAATTCTTATCAAAATAAGTTACTTCGCGTTCAAGACTATATTAGAATCTGCAAATTTCTTTTTGGATCATTTAAATCGGACGTACCATTTGAAAGTTATCATAATTTTAATAATTCTCAAAATTAACGATGGTTTCGATTTAATTTATGGGGAGTAACCTAATGCTACGCGGGCGAAGCCGCGGGCAAAAGCTAGTTATCAATAATGGTAAGTAATAAATCAATAACCATCTATTATCGTGATCCTTATTAATCAGGCGTCGACTTTAAACTGCTTAATTACAATACAATATTCATTATTTTTAACTGAATTAAAAAAAAGGAGGAGTTTCTCAATTCGGTTGTATTTTTTTATATTTATTTGTTTTTATTTATATGTTTTTCTCCTAAAAGGATATGCTTCCAGATTGGTCTTATTTTTTATTTTATTTAGTTCTGATGATGGAATCCATGAGCAATCGAGGGCACTCCTCAAATATTATAGGCAACTATATGGTAATTTTGATTTTCATCGAGAACTCAAGCATTTACAGTCAAAAAGTAACATTTCATGAACTGAAACTGATGAAGAAGACCAGAAGTGGCCAATGGCGCTAGATATCACAATGAAGATAGTTAAGCAACTAGACTGAATAAATAAATGGTTCTGAATAGTATTGTTGAAAATGGTGAAGTTATCTTATGATGATGATGGAGCCAGAAGGCACTGGAACTCCGTATTTAATCTACCGTATTTAGACTTATTAAAATTGTCATGATCTGCACTTTAGCCATGAGGTAACATCGCACTGTTCTGATTATGACCTGGAAGTTGAAAAGTAGGCACTGGAACTTTATTATAAAACAATGTATCCTGGCGGTGTTCGGACTTATTGGAATTATCACGAGATGTAAATACTCTGGCTATAAGTGGTTTTAATAGTTATAGGTACTCTATAGGTTTCTTAAAGTACTAAAACTTTAATAATAATAACTTTGCACGGACGCTTTTTCCGAGCCCTTCATGGGCCCGATGTAGACCAACTAGCGTCCGTAGCCTGGTTGCGCGTCGGCGACTTCTTTGGGGAAATCGAATGTTTTGTCTGTGCAATTATGGACGAAGTTATCATGACGAAGAACTACCGAAGATTTATTGTGAAGGACGGTACGGTTGACATATTTCGGGCATGTCACCGTCCGGGTATATCAATCCGCCACATTATTTCAGGTTGTTCTCGTCTAGCTAACGGATTCCCCGTTAGCTAGACTTGCATAGATACAACCTTGTAGCCAGGATTATCCATCAGCAACTTGCTCTGAAGTACTCTCTTGTGGAATCGGAGGTGCCGTACTCCAGGTATGTGCCCGACTCAGTTCTCGATAATGGCGATATCACAATGTACTGGGATCGGTCCATCATCACTGATAGGACTGTTGTAGCCAATAAACCCGATATAGTGGTGGTGGACCGAAGCGAGAGGCGTGCAATGATAATAATATAATAATATAGTATAAGTTAACTTCGATGTTACGATTTTCAACAATACTATTCAGAACTATTTATTTATTTGTATTATCATAGTTGCTTACCTACCTTCATTGTGATATTTACGTGAGTGTGAAATTCCTCCTGGTCTTCTTCACCGGTTCCACTCCGTCAAATGTTACTTTTTAGCAAGTAGGTAGATACTTCAGTTTTCGATGAAAATACCAAATCACCAAATGGTTGCCTATAATATTTGAGGAGTTCCCTGGATTCCTCTTGGATTTCATCATCAGAACTGGATTTAAAAAAAAAATGGGGCCAATCTAAAAGCATATCCTTTTAGGAGAAAAAAAATGCAAATCGGTCCATAAGTGAAGGAGTTCCAAGGTAACAACATAAAAAAGCATATAAAAAAAATATAAGAAAAACAACTGAATAGAAAAACCTCTCCCTTTTTTGAATTGGGTGAAAAAGAATTAAAGCGATTTTTAAAGTCGACGCCTGATTAAAAAAACTTGCAATTTTAATAGGATCACGATAATAGCTCGTTATTGTTTAATTACTTATCATTATTGATAATTTGAGATACACCTTGTTTCTGCCAGAGCTAGGTTTTTTTCTATGGAGCAGGAGCATTCTCCTTTGTTTTCGCGTAACTTTTTAACAAAGAATTGTCATTAAGCCATAATAAATAATCATTATGCGTTTTTAACATTGTGATTTATAAATTTATGCTTCTTTCTCATTTGGAAATAAGTTATATTTTTAAATATTTCATTAAAAAGTATAAAAACATTCACAATATAATTGTGAATGTAAAGAAATATAAAACATTTACTCACACCAAATATACTATTGAAAACCTACCTAAGTTAGGCTTGGTGCAATTAATCTGTAGTGATTGAAGAGTCTTCTGGCAAATGGAAGAACAAGCGTAAGGGCATCCGTAACCCTCCAGGTTGATGTTCTTGTTCGTGTTAACAGAGTGTTGCATGCCGTTTTGATTATCTGACTGATTTGGCAGCCATTTTTTGTATACTTCTGACATTAGTTTCCCTAGAAAAATGAAATATACTGTTACGAACGTGAGTAATTAAATGCATTTAATAATAATAGTGGTAGGTACTTTATGGTGGACTTTTTAGAACTTGCCTGGCCTGGGTACGTACTTCCCTTCGAGAAGTTTCGCACAGCAATGCGTTTTAATTATTTTATGCTACTCTCGATTTAATTGAAAATATGGCGTGTTCAAGTTTCACTTCGTAAAAATACCATTATTCTTTAAATGGTCGATTTAAGAAGAGAGAATTATCGAATCTTTATATGGTCGAGAATTATCCCACTGAAATGAGTATCCTTGATCCTACTCTAGGCCATGGTAAGGTTTAATATCGTTTGGATGAACTTTATTAGCATAATAATAATAATAATATCCCCATCGCCGTATCTCTACGTTGACGTCGTGGTGGGGCTTGCGCGCTCTAATGAACCCTAAGTCTGTGTCGGTAGCGCTTGCATAGCCGTAACATGCCTAGAGTGAAGGGCCAGACCAAGAGAGATACAATCCGCAGGGCAGTTTTGTGGCGAACTGTTGGGCATTAGCGATCCCACGGACCCGATCTTCCGGGAGAATTCTTGTTCTTCATCTCCGGCTTGCCTTTATTGGCCAGCCGTAGTGAACACTGACGAGGAACAGAGCTTCCACCTCTCTCTTGCCTTTATTGGCTGGCTTGAGTGGAGATTCGCAAGAGCAAATGCGCTCGGAAGAAGGATGTATAATCCAGTAAGGTGCTGGTAGGGATCTTGACCGTACTTCCGGGATTGTCCTGATAGCCGTGGTATACCTCTCCACTCCTCAAGCACATCAGGATATGTAACCCTCTGAAGTTTCCAAATACAGATGGAACTATTCGACGAAATTCTGCTGTACCAGCTTGGTAATGCAGGATTGAGAGGCGTATCGATGAAGCCAGGGTACTCATCGGCAAACTGCACTGCTTCAGGGAGGGTAATTCACGACCACGAGTGAGATGCGCTTTGTGAGACGGGAGTTTTTGGGGACTGGTATCAGTTCTCAAGAATACACGTCTCGTGTCACAGAGCGCATCGATTTCCTGAAGCAGAAAGTTTGTGCATGGGCGAGCCGCATTCGACGACGACGACATAAGCGGCGGGTTGATCGGTACTCGCAGAATCGCATGTTCCAGAGCGATGAGAGGTGAGTGTACAGAGCTTGGGAGCGGCCTGAACAAAATGTGATTGACAAGTGCCGGCCAGATGATTCTGCCACAATTACATTCTGGCGAAATATTTGGTCGGTACCTGTCAGTCACACTGAGGGTGACTGGATGCGTGACATCGAGCGCGTGTGTGAAACTATACCAGAAATGGAAAAAAATACTATTACCCCTGCGGATGTAGCCAAAGCAGTTCGTCCGTTACCGAACTGGAAATCACCGGGACCGGACGGACTGCAAAATTTCTGACTGAAATGGTATAGCAGCTCACACGCGCCCTTGGCGTCGCAATACCAGTCAATCTTAGAGTCTGAGTCGCAACCAGAATATCTAACAACTGGCGTTACCCACCTGCTCCATAAGACAGGTGTCCCCGCGGAACCCAAGAATTATAGACCAATTATTTGTTTATCGACGGTCTATAATCTCTTACATCCATTCTGAGAGCAATAATTAATATACATATAGAAAATAATCAGATTATGTCTGCCTCTCCGAATGGATGTAGGAATGGGACCCGAGATACTAAGGAATTACTCCTCGTAGACATGGCCATAATCAGACTCGTCGATCCCGCAAGGATCGGTTGACATGTTGGATAGTCTACAAGAAGGCCTATGACTCTGTTCCACATACACGGCTCATGAGGGTGCTGGAGTTATACAAAATAGATATAACCTTACGCACTTTCCTTGAGTCATGTATGAGGCAATAGAAGACGGTCCTTCGCTATCCAAGATGTCGACCGATCCAGGGGAATAATGAGCCTATTTGGATTAAACGGGGAATATTTCAGGGCGACAGTCTGAGTCCGCTTTGATTTTGCTTAGCTCTGAATCCTCTTAGCACATTGCTGGAGGATAGTACTCAGTTGCACAATTTCACGGATAGTTTTAATAACCTTATTTTGACTCATCCACTTGACAAGTTTTTGCTCGTGGGTGATTTCAATTTCGGAAATGACGTCGAGTGGTCTAATGGGGACATGGCTACTAATGGGGAGTTAATCTCACAAAATATTTCTTCACAGCATGTCACTTAGTTCTTTGGTACATTACAAACATTCGACATGTCACAATATAATGTTGACCTTGTATTTTGTAACGACATTGTAACTGTCTCGGAAAGTACGGACCCTCTTGCTTTGCCTTTAATTGTTATGACAAAATTTGTCAAAATTCATACTCTTGCAACTTGCAACGTTATGTTTTCTCAAAGGGCAATTATGACGCTATTAAATCTGAACTTGATCTAATTAACTGGCCTCAGTTTTTATTGTCAACAAGCTTAGAAGATGCGGTCACTAAATTTTATAATAAACTGTATGAGCTTTGGGATATGCACATATTCTCCTCGGTACACCCCAGCACTAATTAAAATTATTAAAGAAAAACAAATATCATAAGAAATATAAACATATAGTGCTGTTTTTAGTTATATCATATCTAGTGTGATATGATATAACTAAAAACAGCACTGTATTTAATATAAATAACAGATGCAACTAAAACTCTGCGCCAAAATGGAAAACAGTTGTGCCAATCTAGAAACAACAAAAAAAAAAAAAAAAATTTGAATTTGGAACCATAAACAGATCATCCATTCCCGATTTTGACTGAATGTATATCTAATAATATTATGCTTATTGATCACTATGCTGGATTTCGTTAAGCCAGTATAAGTGTTGACAATATACATATATCATTTGTAAACCGTAGGATTTAGTTATTAATATCAAAAGCTTTTGATGCTTTTGACCATTCTGTCCTATAAGATGGGAGGTATCAATTGTTTGGTAAATAGAGACAAGCACAGAACTAATATAAAAATAATATTTGTGACTTTGTGACGCTTAAAAGTGTACGAATTTTAATAATTTACATACCGTCAATAGTTTCAAACAGTTTCTTCACCCTCATGTCTGACAGTCCAACATACACCCCCTCGATATGAGGCTGGGTGGCGTTCCAAAACGATATCACAGCGTGAGCCTCGTCGTCATTGTCTGGGTGCCACAAAATGGCTCCTTCCAGAGCACAGACTCGCTTGGCTTCAGGCCAAGGAAGCCCGACCGCATGGATCTTGTAGAAACTTTCTCCTGCTTCAATATAATTGTAGTCTTTCCGGAAAAACTTATCAGTTGACGGTGTATATTCAGTTGTCTTTTCATCTTCAGTTGTCTTTTCATCTTCAGTTGTCTTTTCATCTTCAGTTGTCTTTTCATCTTCAGTTGTCTTGTCAACTCCTGAAAACTGCTGGATTGAGATCGGGGCTTTTTGGTGACCAGGAGATGTCACCCCTGCCTAAAATTATTACACTGCATTTTATCTATGTAGCGTATACATAGATAAAATGAAAAAAATCGTACATTTTGAAAAAAATACAATCCAATTAATTTGACTGTTGATTATATATTATTTTAGTGAGACAACTACTCTTTTCTTTCTTTCTTTCTATAACTCTTTTTTAAGGTGGCCATGACAGCGCTGTTTTGCCGCTTGATTGACGATATAACATTTTCCTCTATGTTTTATCTTTAAATCGCCGTGTTATCGAGTATTGAATTGGTTATCTTTCGAAGATTTTAATTATTGTTTTTGTTTTGCATCCCGGTGTACTATTACGGGTCGACTAGTGAGACACAGAAAGAAACAACAAATATCACTCTCAAATTTGAAAGAGATTGATGGCCTACCTACCTACTAGCACATTAGTCACTAGGCATCTACATTATCTAACATATATTCTTCATGATCATTAAAATGAATTCCGATTATAATTTGGGTGTCTTTAAGGCTAGAGTGAATAGGCTCTTAATAAACTAGTGCGCCTCACCATCAAAGATTGCATTGCTACTTACCATCAGGTGGGATCGCAGTCAAGCACTAGTTTATCTCAATAAAAAAAAAAATAAAAAAAAATAACAGATGAGGGGAAACAGACACACCTTACTACTAAAACACACTATCTCCCGCTCCGCCCAAGAGCGGGGGTTGTCATAAGATGATTTTTCCCATCGAAAAAAAAAACACACCTTACTACTGAACTAAAAAACAAAGACCGGTCTACCTCTTCAGGTGATATGGGCGTAATGCTTATGTATTATTAAGAATTATTTTTAGAGAAATAATAAGTCCAACCACAGAATTTTTGTTTGGCCCCGTCTTCTACCTTCTTTTTTTATAACTAAGCAACGGGGAAATGATTTAGCCTCTAATATACTAATTCGTCTTTTTTACAACGCCTACTAAATGCTAAAAAAAAGCGTCAAGTAAAGATCCTAAGTTATTTTTACTTGTCATTCTGATTTCTAAATATCCACCTAATTTACTAACTCAGCCACAGATTTTACAACTTATCACCATTTTAAGTTTCAACAGCTTCAAAAATAGCTCCTCAAAATAATTGAAACTTGAAACTTCAATTTAAAACATCCTACATATTTTCTCAGCGTCTGAAATAATAGATCATATTCTTTTATCACGAAAGGCGACTGCACGATTTGGCGCGAGTGCGCTAGATGACAGCAAACGGCCATTTGCACCAATCAGAGAGCGCCATTCGATTCATGTACCTACCGACGAGTTCAAAATAACGAATCATACCTAAAATTTCTCCTAAAAATTCTTTCTATAAAATTCATTCGGCTAGAAGCTATAATGCCATCCGCGTCCAGTATAATAACCCGTCCAGGGCGGTGATGGGGCTACCCCGTTACTGCAGTGCCTCGGGTATGTTTGCGGAGGCACGCACTGACTGCTTTCACGCAACTATGCGCAAGCGCGCATAGTTGCGTGAAAGCAGTCAGTCAACATCCAGTGAACAGAGTGCGGGCTAGCTCCAACACCGTACTGGCGATGATTGCAATTAGACTGAATTGTCCTTTCATCCGGCATTGTTCGGCTAGACATGTTCCGGTACCAAAGCCGGAGAGAAAGTATTAATTTTAACTTAATTTTTTTAAATTTAATTTGATTACAATTTAGATTTATCTTGTTTTTAACTTATTTCATTTGATTTTAATTTTTATTGATTTTAATTAATTTAATTATAATTTAATGACTTGTTTTGATTATTTTAATTTAATGTATTTGATTAGGTTTCAATTGTGTGTTTTGATATTTAATGTTATAATTGTGAAAATGGGTACTTTGATCTGAAAAAAGATTATTATTATTATTAATTATTTCTCTGTCGACCCCGCTTAGTTATGTGTTTTCTGATTCGCTTACGATTTGGATTGTATGTGGTAGATATTCAAGACGAACCTATTTATACATAATTATATTGCTGGGGAAGGTTCAAGTTGGGATGATAAAATAATCAGGTATTATTGTAGTTGTATCTCAGGAAAACGGACAGTGAGTTGCTGTGCTCATAATTATGTGCACCATTTTCCAGATTTAGATACACCACATCGTCTCTTGACACCAATGTAACTAATCTAGCTATGCTAACAGGTAATAAAAGATATGCTGCCGCAATCAAGCAGTATGTTTCAGGGGCATAGCTGGGGGGGTGGTGGCGGCGGGTGAAATATGCTCCAACAGCAAATGAGCGTGGTAATACGTTTGTATGGAAATTCATCCGTCGCCGGCCTCTTAAGAACATAGTAGCAGTCAAAAGACATGGCCGGATTCTGCCCAAAAAATCAAATATATGGTACATTAATTATTTATTAAATGAAAATTACTTCCAAAATAAATAAAAATAATTCGTAACAATTACATTTCTCTAGGAGTGGCGAGAAACAATCCAAAAAAATAAGTACCTATGTAAATTGTTTTTGAGTCGTTTTGTTTCATAGAAATCATGGAGGGTGAGGATAAATCGATACAAATCGCATTTAGGTTTGGGTACACGCATAAGACAGAAAATGTTCTTATCTGTAGTAACACGCCTGAAGGTCGGACTAAAAATATAAAATACTTGTAAATAACACAATTGTATTGCACAAGTTAAAAGTTAACTGGACACCACTTTTGATGGTACTCACGGAACACATTATGAATCGTGCACCCAAACGTCCTAAAATTATTTTGACGTTTCTGCGCTCTAAACTAAACTGTGATAACAAACTGTATGTGTCAATCTTGCGTTGCGTCGTTCTTACAACATATTACTGTTTTGTGTTTTCGTAACTGTATTTGATTTTTAAACTTTGCTCCATGCTATCCGTTATCGGTCTTTCCTTTACGCTTTTAATATTTATATTCTGCTGTGCATATTGGATTGGTTTGTTATTTGGATTCTGACGCTCACGAAGTCAATGTGCCTGAACTGAACTGTGGCCTCCAATCGAATATGAGGGCATATTGTAAGAACTTTAACACCATGACTACAAAATACATTGGCTGATATACATAAACAGGTTGAAGAACTACAGGAAAATTAATCTGAATTGCCTAAACTACCTTCAATTTCACCAGTTGCTAATCAAGCATAATATAACGGCATCAGCCTCATTCCTTGATACCATATCTTCGAAGCTATCTAGTTCTTCTTTAAGAGAGGATTAAAACATTCAATGTGTCTTGTGTGAGGAGAAATAAATATGTTTAAGCAAATGTCTGTACTTACTTATTTATATCTACAATATAAAAATGAATAGCAAAATGTGTTGGTAAGCGCATAACTCAACAACGCCTGGACCGATTTCGCTAATTTTTTTTTTGTTGTGTTCGTTATTATGAGGAGACGGTTCTTAAGGAAAAAAAAAATGAAAATTAGGGTAGTGTGTAGGGTAGAGTTGGGTAGTGTAGGGTAGAGTAAGGTAGAGTAGGGTAGAGTAGGGTAGAGTAGGGTAGAGTAGGGTAGAGTAGGGTAGAGTAGGGTAGAGTAGGGTAGAGTAGGGTAGAGTAGGGTAGAGTAGGGTAGAGTAGGGTAGAGTAGGGTAGAGTAGGGTAGAGTAGGGTAGAGTAGGGTAGAGTAGGGTAGAGTAGGGTAGAGTAGGGTAGAGTAGGGTAGAGTAGAGTAGAGTAGAGTAGAGTAGGGCAGAGTAGAGTAGGGTAGAGTAGAGTAGGGTAGAGTTTGTTCATCAATGTAAATACGTTTTGCTTGGTATTTTGATTTTTGACTCATTCTTCACTAGCCTGTATAAATATGTATCACTGATAGTGTTTCGTACATTTTCATAGAATTAAATACGTTCCCATACTAACTTACTGTCACTGTCACTGTAGATCATTGTTGTGTTGATGTCAATCATTGCTATTCAAAATGATTAGGCATTTTTTTAAAATCTTATTTATAGTTTCTCTCGCTCTATCTCTAATCATAAACTACTGTAAAACCGTACCCTTAAGCTTTAATACGATGTACCGTTTGTCTGTGTATATGAATATTTTTAGTTTGGGCACAGCGCCCTACTTATTCCAGCCATATAATTTCAACAAACTCTGTTTACTTGCCAGGTACCACTCAGGTACACACCTGTAGGGGAATTGTATAGTCACCCGAAAAATTATTTGACAAATGGGTCTAATTTGGGAAAATGGTACCTTAGGTCTGATATTTTCTCATTCCTCTCAACAAGCACGTTTGACTTTAAAAAATAATATCCCTGCCAGCACTTTTAATCACTTTAGGTATAATGATGACGACTATTTACTTTCGAAACGATTAAAAACACAGAACATAATACCTTCATCACCCCTGGCTCATGACATACATGTCAAGATGGCGGCAAATGATTAGTACCGATTTATTTATTTATTAATGCTTTATGCACATTACACTGTACAAAGGCGGACTTAATGCCTTATGCATTATCTACCAGTAAACCTGGTGGTGCAGTAAAAACATGGCAGGTGCAACTTAAAAAATAGACAAACAGAAGAGAGATTATTACAATAGTAAATACATACAAATAAACAATCTTGTGGTGTAAAAAAAATCCAACCAATCATTACTGTGATGATGCTACCAATTTCTTGCGCATATGCTCACGTGCCATCACCTTAAAGGAAAATTGGATGGTCGCCATCCTGGGCCCCAAGTCTGCTATTTTTATAAATTCGTCATTCCAACACGATCCCATTGTCATTTTGCTAAAAGTTTGTAATCTGCTAATTCATAATGATCGATCATTGATCGGTCACTGGTCTTGTAATAGAATTGTGGTAGAATGATAATTTCGAGCATATTAAAACCAATAACTGCACAATAACGTTCTTATGGTAAAACACTGATCAAATAAACTGTCAAAGTTTTAGCAGATTACCGCAAACGTCAAATATTCATTTGTCAATATGTACGAGATTACCATTCTATGTCACTTCTTTCAATGGAGTGTCAGTGGTTGACCATTGGAAAGTCATAATGACGCCATTATATTAGTAGATTACAAAACTTGTCAAAATCGACAATTATGACATCAATGATAGACCATTTTGACATTATTGTAATAGCAGATTTGAGGCCCAGATATTCAGAAGGTGCACATTTCAGAGAGATATCGCCTGGACAAAAAAGGAGGAGTGGATAAGTCCAGAGCGGTGTGAGGGACGTCGTAGAAAACGATTATTTATCGACTGAAGATTTTTATTGTGCCCAGAGCACAGAAATTGAATTTCTGAAAATAGATAAGAAGAGGAAGAAGGCCCTTATCAAGAAATGAGAACAGGATAGTCAAGGCCCTTAGCGCTCTGCGCTGACGAATTGGTAACTATTTCAAGAGCGAACGATGCTCGGATATATAATCATACTTACGGAGGTTGAAGACAAATTAAATGCAGTTATTCAGAAGGCGGTCAAGTTTATTGAGGAGATCTGCATTCAGGTCTTAGTAGCACACATCACCATAGTTAAAGATAGGAAAAATTAGGGACTGTACAAGCAATGCCTTGATGTAAGCTGGGTGAAGATTTCAGCCGCGCGCCAACTTAAAACGGGCAGAGTCTATAAACGGTAAACAGAATCGTGTCCTTAGCACAGACTCGACGTAATGTTGCCACTTTATACATTACTAGCTTTTGCTCGCAACTTCGCCCGCGTACATAAAATATAGCCTATGTCACTCGGGAGGGTTCCTTCTATTTGGCAGAATCTTGACACTCCGAATTTTATTTGGCATAACACACTTGGCATAAACTTATTTAATCGAATGTTTTCGAACCATAAAAAATATTTAAGCATAACTATTGTTTTGACCAAAGAGATTTAAAGGTATATATTTAATGTCTTTGGTTTTGACCGAATTCACAATGGCATACTTTTATAATATTTATTTAGAGATTATTTGATATGGGTACATATTTAAACATCAAAAATTAAAATACATGTATTTTCTTGTAAAAAGTCGATATTTTGTTGTGCTACAAAATGTAGTGACAGAAACGAATCGCTGCAAAACCGACTTTACGCAGTCTTGTCTGCCCTAACCCTAGAGATAGTAGGGTAAGCTCGCGTGAGGCCGCCCAAACCCTGCAGTGACGAAGCTGTGACAGAAACAATGATTGCTGCACGTTGCATACCTGCTTGCTTGCCAGCTTGCATGCCTACTTTCATGCCTGCTTGCATGCTGTATGGCTGCTACATGTTGCATGCCTGTCTCCAGGCTGTAAGCTTGCTAGCATGCTGCATGCCTTCTTGCATGCTGCATGTCTGCTTGCATGCTACATGCCTGCTAGCCACCATGGTTATTTTTTTATAATCACCCAGAAATAAGAGGACCTGCATGGGGACTTCGCCAACCCTATGTAAATCAACAGTTTTTCTTAAGACGTTTCTGACTGTAAATTTTCTGCTATATGATGGTTCTGCTTTTTAATTATTATGCATATGAACATTATGCCAAAAGATGATTCTGACTGATAAAATTATGAGTTTTGAATGTAAGACAAATGAGTGTATGCGAAATGATTTCACTATGACATAAAAAGTTCTGCTATAAAAGGTAGACCCAACTCGGAAATAAAGCAGCTTTCTATCGGTGAAAAAAATTTTATCATTCAGACGACAACTACCAGAGATTACCTTCTACAAACAAAAAAACAAACTTGCCTCTTTATTTATTTATTTATTTAACTATTTATGTACACACAAAAATAATAGAAAAAGATAATACATAAGAAACATTAGTACAAAGGTACTGCTTATTTCCTTTTTTTTATTGTATTAGTGTAGCTATGATCCCACCAAAAACATACCTGTTAAAAAGGGGGCCAAGTTCCTGTCGCGTAATTGTTTTTGCCTAAAAAAGGGTTGAAATCCAATCTAATGCCAAGTTTAAATGCACTTTAAAATCGATCATAATCATCTTCATCAACAGCCTTATCATCATTAAATTTGAACTTGGCTGGTTAATTTAATTATATAAATAAAAAATTTAATTATATAATTAATCAAGTGTTACGTATAGCACGAAAACCTGCCAAGTATATATTAGATTGACCCAACTCACGCTTGACCGATTTCTTGAATTTCTTAATTTTTTGTTATTGAAATTTAAAACGCTAGGACAATTGGAAATCTATGAAATTTGGCACACATAGCTATTAGGGGGTCGAAACGGTTCGTGTAAATAGTGCACGGCATGCGCACAGCCTGTTGCTGGAACTTGGCCTGCGCGCTACCGTGCGCTTAGATATCGTATTTTCTCTTTATTTATTCTTATGGTCTTTTTTATTTATTTTCCTTTTCCCTAACATTTATTTTTATCAAGTCGTTAAGTACACAATATCGTGCCGACGTCTCTATGTCGACACCGTTACCAGCCCACGCTGAAAACCAGCGCCGTAGATTCGCCGCTTTTCGCGTGTGGTCTCGGCATTATGCTGAGCGTTCGGCCGTTTTGCTTGGAAGTGGCGCATACTTTTTATTAAATTTATTTATAATTTGTTAATCTTTTTGCGCCTTTCCGACAAATAAAATGTTTTTCTTTCCAAGGAACTGATAAAGGTTGCCTGCTTTTCCCTCTGCACAACTATAGAATAAACAGCTATAAAGACATAAGTAAGCATTAATAATAGTATCTTGATGAAACTTACCTAATAAGTCTAACAAGTTCGAATAGCTGATGCTATTGTTTTCTTTCACTGATAGTTTCTTCTCGCAAATAAAGGAGCAACAATCAGAGTAGAGCGCTTTACATTTGACATAGAATAATAAACCCTTTTTATTCATACCCACACAGCGGTTAGGTTGAGTCTTGTTGTTGGAAATCGCCCAGTTTTGGTGCACCTCAGTTATAGGTTTACCTAGAATATGTTAGGCATAAACAATAAACGTAATTTGGTACACTTCTTTTATGTAGACGTTGAAAATGTGTCAAAATAATTCGAATAAATTTTTGATTTTTTTATTATCATTATGTTGCCTTTACATGCATTTATTTGGGATCGGTATCAAAAAATCTTGTTATGAGATAAATACCGTCAATAGTTAAATCAAAGTGGACTGAAGTGATGCCGAGAGGAGCGGTATTGAAGAGTTACGTTCTGATTGCATTATATCAAAAATGCAGGTAACAATATCTATTTTCATTTTAAAAGGTGGAATAAATTAAAAACCTATATTAATCCATGCGTTTGTCTATGGAAAGCACAGTGATGATGATATTGGTGATGGCGATGACGATGACCACACAAACAGTAGTGAAGAGTTGAGCGGAATTGAACAAATAATTTCTGATTGAAAACTCGTCGTTCATGATTCGTAAATAAATGTTATTTAAAAAATAACTTGTATTGCTCACTCAGTCCACTCAATTTAAATGATTTGATTCTATGAATTCACAACATGGTACTTAGTTAATCCTATTCTAATTTGAAACGCGTGATACAAGAATTCATTTGGGGTCAAAATTATTAAAATATTGATATGAGTCAAATACCGTCAACGGTTACGAATACTCCCTCGGTTTCTATATCTGATATGCCCACATGTATCCCACGTGGATTGACGTGCAGTTTCCAGAAAGATGTTGCTGCATTAGCCTCAGCTTTGTTCCTTGCGTAGAACAAACTGGCATCTTCATTTTCACACGTTTGCTTAGCATTATGCCATGTCGTTTTATTCTTGTGTAACTTGTAAAGACCTGGAAGTCCTTCTACATGCTTGTAGTCCTCTGCAATAGACTTGTCATTTCCCCGTGTAACTACGGAAAAAAATAATCATAAGTATACGTCTATTTGTTACATCCTTTCCCAACAGGCGTCATTCTATCAACAGTTATGGACTGCGCCGGTCCCATAAACTTATTATTTATTTATTTATTTAACAATTCATGTACACACTTAGCTTACATTAGAAAAGAAGACAGAAACAGAAAAATAGGTACATAGGTGATGCTTATTTCTAACGAAATCTCTTCCAGCATACCCGCGAAAGGAGAATTAGAAAAAAAGAGAAGTAGACACCGTGTGTAAAAGTGACAGGAAAAAAAACAAACAAAACAATTATTATAAGACTATACCTACCATATAAATATATATGTACTATCATAAATATAAACATACATATAATAGAATAAATATCGCAAAAAATACATACTGACCATATTATATTATATAATTATAAATACATACTAATAAGCAACTATGACGAAATAGAAAGATAGTGTTCTTTCACCCTTTTTTAGGGTTCCGTAGCCAAATGGCAAAAAACGGAACCCTTATAGATTCGTCATGTCTGTCTGTCTGTCTGTCTGTCTGTCCGTCCGTATGTCACAGCCACTTTTTTCCGAAACTATAAAAGCTATACTGTTGAAACTTTGTAAGTAGATGTATTCTGTGAACCGCATTAAGATTTTCACACAAAAATAGAAAAAAAGCAATAAATTTTGGGGGTCCCCATACATAGAACTGAAAATCAAATTTTTTTTTTCCATCAAACCCATGCGTGTGGGGTATCTATGGATAGGTCTTCAAAAATGATACTGAGGTTTCTAATATCATTTTTTTCTAAACTGAATAGTTTGCGCGAGACACACTTCCAAAGTGGTAAAATGCGTGTCCCCCCCCTCTAACTTCTAAGATAAGAGAATGATAAATCTAAAAAAAATATATGATGTAAATTACTATAAAAACTACCAACGAAAATTGGTTTGAACGAAATCTATTAAGTAATTTTTTTTTAATGCGTCATAAATCGAAAAAAATACACTATTATTAAAACATCGATCAAAGTTACAACACATTACAAGAGCTTTTATATTATGTTACTTGCTGCTACGGAACCCTTCATGAGCGAGTCCGACTCGCACTTGGCCGGTTTTTATGTTTTTTGAAAACTGCAAGAGTTTGGCAGCCCCTAATGTCAGGCGGTAGTGAGTTCCACAAACGTACAGCATGGGAAGTGAAGGAGTAGGAATAGAAATCGGTGGAATGGGGAGGGGATTGAAGGAGATATTTACGATGTGACCTGCAGGGAGCATCAGAAGGACGAGAGAAGGAAAAGCGTTCCCGCAGGTAAGAGGGAGTTTTAGGGTTAAAAAGGATGTTAAATAGCAGACATAATATCCGAGTGTTCCTGCGAAGTCGAATAGGGAACCACTTGAGTACCTTGCGAAAGTCAGAGACATGATCATACTTTTTAAGGTTGAAAATAAAACGAATACAAATATTTTGCAAACGCTCAAGTTTATTTAAAAGCTCCTCGGTGGCATCCAAATAACAGGCATCAGCGTAATCTATGATGGGCTGAATAAGTGTTTGGGCAAGGGAAATTTTGGTCTTCAAGGGCATTAGTATTTTTATGATCATTCTTTTTTAATTACCTCAGGACTCTGGCTTCCTGGATTTGAAAGGCATAAGAAAGGTTAAAACAGTTGGCTTTGCAGAGGCAGAGGCCCCTTAGACACTTGTCATGACACGTAGTACCCATCGACAATTATCCCTGTATGCGCTTGACAAATGCACACAATAGCAACCACCGTGTGAGAAACGATTGCAACGGATGGACAACAGTTTCATTCGTCGTGCGATCGTGGCTCTGTGTGTTGTACTCGTCTTCACAATAAAAATACAAATTCTGTCATAGTTTTTCGTAAAATCAGTCTAAAAACTATTGTGGTGTGTGCAGTGACATTATATAAACCTAATTTCATACTAAAACCAACATATAAATTTCTAATTTTCGTCTAAAATATCACAAGAATTTTAGGGTAGTCAGTGCTAAACGAGTTCAGCGACCTTGGATCGAACCATAAACATCTATAAAAGAATCTTATTGCAGGACAGTTTTTTTTTTTTTTAATATTCCACAATCACCCCACAACGCCGTCTAGTTCCAAGCTAAGCAGAGCTTGTGTTATGGGTACTAGACAACTGATAAACATACTTATATATTTCTAAATACATACATATTATAGATAAATTACACCCAGACACAGAACAAATGATCATGCTCATCACATAAACACTTGTCCTGGGTGGGAATCGAACCCACGACCTCCGGCATAGCAGTCAGGGCCACTAACCACTAGACCAACAGGCCAGTCAAGTTTTGTTTCCAAAAGAAATATCATAAAGTAATATTACTTCATTTCGTACCATGAACTTAATCACTCAGTATGATTGTATTCCTGCTAGGGGCTGGGAAAGAATGAACGATTTTAAAGGTTTTGTCTATTCCCTGCTAAACAGAAAAGATACGCGCTATATAGATCTGTATAGCGTTGTCTCTTTCACATGTTTGTTTGAATCGCTAGTTAATTGTGAACCAATAGAATACATTGAACTCAAAAATGTCTTTTTAAAATGTATTTTTAAAACGATCTTACTTTCATAAAAAGGGCGTAATAACTTTAAGAATTTACATTAATAAAGTAGAAAAACAAAAAGCTGCGAGCATTTAATTTTAGTTGCAAGTTAGTGTGAATCGTATTCAGAATTCGGAATGTATGTTTACATTTACAAGATTCTTATCAGTGTTGATTTGTTGAGTGCGAACCGATTTTGAAATATTAAAATAGTTTTCAAGTGTTTAAATATATTTAGAGTAGGTAATCTGTTTTCAAGTGGTCGGAGTTCGAAGCAGATAACTGAACCCTCGAAACGCGTATGTTATCCTTGAAACTTATTGTCTAAGGACATCATGGAATCATGGTAAAGTGTATTCCAGTGAAATAACTTGTTGTTTGTGCTGTAGTTCGTGCACTGTTGAATTTAGAGTTATCTGCTTCCAGAAACTAAAAAAATCATTATATGTTCGCCATCTAGAATACAATAATAAATTAAAAACCCACGTATGGACAAATATTACCAGATTAAACAATTAACTGGGCTCGTTTAGACATCGAAATAAGTTTTAAATATAGATATGTTGTAGATGTGTTGATGTATTTGGAAAACAATAATAAATCCGCTGAGTCCGAGCAACTTTTTTACTCTGCTAATTTGACGTAAAAACAATACTGCTAGCGGTCAAAAATCCCGTCAGAGTACGAAAAGAATAACCTTTTTAAAAGTGACGTCACAAAATCGCTAAGAAAACAATCTTTTTTTAATATTGTAATAAGGTTGTTTTGAAGGCGTCATGGTACGAAAAGCCTAAGTAATATTAAAACAATACTGATTTAAGGTCTTATGGTCGCCCCCCTTGTCATTGACAAAATGGTCGAAAATTTCATCAGCTAAAAGTATCTCGTCATAGCCGAGTGGTGAAGCCCGTGCTCTTTGTCTCACTGTAACCGTTTACTGCGGGTGGTGGTTCAAACCCCGTGGCAGACACATCTTTTTCTAATATTTGAATTTTAATTTCGCATTTGTTTCGACTACTGATTGCAACAAAATGTTCCATTCTCCGAGTAAGAAACAGTTTCCTTCTGATACCGACATAAGCAAACAAAAATTTTATTCGGCGAGTGATCCGAATGTTCGCGAAGCAAACAGCCCGAACCTGAACGGACGCAAGCATTATCTGATCTCTCCATAGAAATAAAAAATATGCTTAGAGAATGACGACGTGATTTGGAAGCTAATGTTAATAGAATATCAGATAATGTGCTATCTATGAAAGAAGAGCCTGTCCTCTTTAACTTAAATTACGTCAGAAATTAGAAGGGATATAGATATTCTTCGATGTGAACAATCACTTTTACGCTAGCGGATTTCGGGTCTAGATAACAAATGCGAAGGTTTATCAAGAGTTCAGTTGAATATGCTTTTGAAGATCAAAAAATTCGACGGTTATGAGAAACAACTACAAGGAACTATTGTTTTAACTCATCACGACTCAACAGTCCAGGAAATGCATACAAAAATAGACCGTATCGAACAGAGTGTCCGAATCTGTAACATAGAAATATGTGAAAATGAACTATCTAAGGCTTTTGCTATTCTCTCTCCACAAGACATTTCCAAAATTAAGCCTGCTTCAACATCACAAATCGCTAGAAACATTTGACTCGCTTTTCGCCAAGAACATTTCTGTGGCTCTAGTGAAAAGGGGTATAAGTCCGATTTGGTCGAAAATGAGTTAAGTGTACTGAAATGATTAGAAAAAAATGCTCTATCACTTGGTGAAAACGGATCTAAGCTATCTCTAAAAATAAGGAAGTTACTTCGTGTAAAAGGATCCAACTGAAACCAAAAAAACTACAAAAGTTGGTTTTAAGTACATTTGTATCCTTTTAATCGTTTTAAACGGAAAAACAAAAATTTTGTTTTGTGTGTTTTAATCTAAATTAACATAAATCTTCCACATTTTAATTTGTTTGGTGTATATCAATACAACGACACTTAATCCCTAAAAATGGTTTAGTTAATAATGATATTACTAGATCTATACCCGTTTTCACTAAAATAAAGGGAAAAAATCAAAAATAACTCTGTTTAGATCAGTATTCACATACGCTGAAATTAATAAGTGTAATTTGATACAATTTTAGTTATATCCTACGATTGTTTTCATTTCACGTGCTGAAGCATATAATTCGTCGATGAGGGGAATGGCGCGGGGTGGTGGAGAGCGCATTTTACAGGGAGGAAGCTGTGTCGACGCGTTATAGAAAAATATCGATTATTCCACGAGTAAGTTAGATCCTTTTTTACATATTTTTGTAACTTATTTCAAAGTTAACATGTACTTTCATAGGTTTTAGTCTAATTGTACCTTTTTGCACTAAATAACTATAAACATTATGTGCGTTTATTAGGAACGTACCTAACTCTCGTGCGTTTATTGATTCAATTGACGTTTGTTTTAGTTAGAAAATAAGTATCCCATATTATAAAACTAATTAGGTGTATACTAAATTGATTTTAGTTGAGTAATATTTTTAAAAGTTTATAAAGTTTGTTACTTAAACCGTTCCCTGTGATTAATGATAAAATACACTTGTCAGTTATTAGCGTAACTATTTCATTGTGTTAAAAAATACTTAAAAGTATTATTTCCTTTTTAGAATGGCTGGTAGAAACCGAATGATTGATCTTATTCATAAAGAACTATAAATGATGGATTACTCGGATGGCCTAATTGAAGAATCTATACCTATTTACTCTGAGAATTATTCTCCAAGGCCAGAATGTGTTACGGAATATTCTCCAAGGCCAGGATGTTCTACGGAATATTCTCCAAAATTTAACTATTTTAAAAATATTTCACCGATTTGTTCGAAACTATGTTCTCCGAAGCCTGGTTTTTCCAGTAACTTTTATCCCAAGCCGGGGCACGACAAAAATGACGATTTATTTACTGATTCCGGCGAAACGTATTTCATGTGTCTTGATGTTGTTTCTGTGTTGATGGATTTTGCATGATTGTGGAATAAATAAATTAAGAATATTAAAAAAAAGTTTTTGTGCAGACTCATCTAAATTTTTGATAATACTATAGGGGAAATCATTTAAACCAGGTGTGTCTTTCCGGGATAACAAGCTCATTTTAAATTCAGACCATATCAAAGGATCTAGCAAAAATTTGGAATTTAGATTATCATTATTTAATAAGAAAATATTGCCAAAACTATTAACGTCAGTTAAATTGCTATTGTCGGACAATTTATCTAGAAATTGAGAAATAAACTCATCTTTAAATGATTTATTGCCAACTCTTATACCTTTGAACATTTTAAGAAGATTCCAAGTCTTACTTATAGAAGTAGTTCTATTAAAATTGTAACATATATTTTCCCAACCTATTCTTTTTTGTTCCAATATGGTTCTTTTTTTAAGTGCATCTTTTCTTTTATACGCTAAATAGTTCTCCATGGAAGGTTCCCTTCTATAAAGTTTTAATGCGTTGTAAGAGGCAATTACACTTTTTTTACAAATGTCATTCCATCAAGGAGTTGGAGGTCTGCTTTTGAAATCATTTGGTTTATTAAATTTAGGAATTGTCATATCTTTTAAAGTATTCAATCGAGAACAAAAAACATTATAGGTTGAAATAGGATCATATAATATTAGAACTAAATCATTAAATATTGTTTTGGAAATAGTTTTATACTTTTTTCATTCTGCTTTTTTATATATAAACTTATCAACAGGAGGATTAATATGATATTTATTTATATATAGTGAAATTTCTGTTATTGTTGGGGTTGTTAACAGTTGTAAACCTACCGTCATTTAAAATACATAGATCTAAGTCATCTATGATATTAAATAAATCTTGACCTCTGCTCTTAGTGGATAGGCATCCAAATGCAATGTGGTGTGCATTAAAGTCACCACCGACAAAAATAGGCTTTGGAAGATCATTAATTATATTACATAGTCCATTGATCCGTATGTGTCCACTAGGAGGGCAGTATACACAAAGAATAGTCAAGCTACCATTCACAGTGGATAAGGACAAAGCCACAGTTTGAATGTCTTCATAAAATCTAGTGTTTAAAACTTTGTATTTTAAATATGGTTTAATCAATATTGCTACACCATTATTAGTATTTTTACTATACATATTATAGCCAGGTATTCTAAAACTATTGCCTTTAAACTATGTTTCCTTAAGTAAGCAAATGTTAAGATTTTGTGTTTGTAAAAATTGAATCAATAAGAGTTTTTTTACTATTAGCACTTTGAATATTATACTGAGCAATACGAAGCTTAGATTTTAGATTTTTAAGAAGTTTTTTTTTTAATACTATTTACGGTGGTAGGCGTATTATCTCTCTTATTTTCCAGTTCCACCAATGTCTGTACAATTGCCATAAGTACATCATTGTTGGCAACTATTTGGGATGTCACTCTTAGGTCCCTCCTAAGAGTGACATCTTTAGATTTATTTACACTTTGTATAGGATTATTTGCAGATATAGGTTTATTTACAGATTTATGTACAGGCTTATTTAAAAAATTATTTACAGAGTCCA
Source organism: Mythimna albipuncta (assembly GCA_929112965.1). Classification (NCBI taxonomy): domain Eukaryota; kingdom Metazoa; phylum Arthropoda; class Insecta; order Lepidoptera; family Noctuidae; genus Mythimna; species Mythimna albipuncta. Next base: position 13,124,635 of record OV815983.1, on the reverse strand, counting down.
TTGGTTTCATTTTTGGAGGTGGTAGAGGTGGAAATTGAGTATTGTCATTCATGTTTTGTTTTGTTGATGTAGCATTTGCATATGTAATTTTATTTTTCGTTTTTAAAATGTTATCAATCTTAATTGGACATAATCTAGATATTGCCAGATGAGGCACGTTCTTTATATAAATGCTCACCTTCACAAATGGAACATCTTTGTTTGCTATTACATATCCTAGCAGAGTGGTTAAATTTAAAGCATCGGGAACATTGCTGTAATGGGCGTCATATTCAAAAAGTGATAGTTTAGTGTAAAATTCTTTTTTGGAAATGTTTGCTAGTACATTTCTAATTATACTGTTTTTTTTCTATTTGCGCAGCCGGAATAAATACTTTCAAGCCATGTTTGTTAAGAAAAGCGCTGTTATTAATAAAGTTATTAGCCGTATTAAATTATTTGAATATTACTGCTAGTTTATTAGCATTAATTCTTTGTATAGCCGTCACACCTTTTATTTCGCTAGAAAATATATGGTTGAGGTAGATAGGGCTCTTATTGCCCATTCTATCCTTATTATTGGTAGCTTCAATGAAGACTTTGAGGTCTACGTAATTAGCGTTTTCCGGGTATAGTCTTTTGTAGTCTGGTTTATTGTACGGAGAATCAAGCTCACCGCAGCCGCCATCCAAGTCCATGCTCTTCCCTCCGTCTCTGGCCTCAGATCGAAGACGTTTTGGGGTGGATGGATTGTCCCCACCCTGTTTCCCACCATTTATATAGCACATCTAGCTCTGTTATTTTAATTAATTTTTAAGTAAAAAACTGCAAATTTTTAATTAAAAAAGAATTTGAGATTTTTTTCCGTGCGCTCTTTTTTGAAGTTCCAGCCAGAATCTCACAGTTACATGAAGTGTTAAGTCAATAGTTGTAAGCTTGTAGAATAAATATCAATATTTTTGGGCGATATATTTTAAAACGATATATCGATATCAAATTTCCAATATTGAAATTGTATCAAAATGGTTTTTTTTTTGCGTTTTTAGTTTTTAAGTTGGCAACTCTGTCTTTGTGTCAATGATACATGTGACATGTTCTTTTCCTTCTTTAGCTTTTATTTTTAATAATTGTATCGATCGCGGTGAGTTTCCTGACCTAATGAAAAATAGTAAAATAATACCATTGTTCAAAACCGGTAGTACATCGGACCCCACAAATTACAGACCTATTTCAGTACTACCTACTTTTAGTAAAATATTTGAAAAGCTCATTCTACAGCAATTACAGAGATTTTTTAATAGACATAAATTGTTGCATACCAAACAGTTCGGTTTTACTAGGGGTCGTTCGACAACCGATGCTGGTGTTGAACTTTTAGGACATATTTATAATGCATGGGAAGATAAATGCGATGCCCTGGGCATTTTTTGCGATTCTTCCAAGGCCTTCGATTGCGTTCCCCATGAAACATTAATCAGGAAACTACACCATTACGGGATCCGGAACTCCTCCCTGGATCTTCTTACATCATATCTGAGTGAAAGGATTCAGAGGGTTGACGTAAACGCACAAAGATCTCCCGGATCTATTGTAAAAATTGGTGTCCCCTAGGGCTCAATTCTTGGCCCATTTTTGTTTCTAATTTACATAAACGACTTACCTTACCTCATAGAAGACAATCATAATATAGTGTTGTTTGCAGACGACATTTCACTTTTGTTTAAACTTAAACGTCAGCTGCAGGTTACTGACGATATAAATATAGCTCTTTCAAAAATAGTACACTGGTTTAATGTAAATAACCTGCTTCTTAATGAAAAAAAAAAACAAATGTATTAAGTTTACCATGCCTCATGTGAGGCAAGTAGAAACCAGTGTGCTAATAAAAGGTAAAGAGTTGAGTCCTGAAGATACTACAGTGTTCTTGGGCATTACTCTAGACGCTAAGCTTCAGTGGGGCCCACATATAGACAAATTGTCGAAAAAACTTAGATCAGCAGCATATGCTGTAAGACAAATTCGAAATTTAACTGATTTAGAGACAGCCCGTTTAGTTTACTTTAGTTATTTTCATAGCGTCATGTCGTACGGTATTCTATTATGGAGGAATGCCGCCGATATACAGACAATTTTCGTTTTACAGAAAAGGGCTATTCGTTCAATTTATAAATTAAGTCCCAGATACTCCCTCAGAGATAAATTTAAAGAAATTAATGTAATGACTGTGCCTTCACAGTATATTTACGAGAATATTTTGTATGCCCACAAAAATATAGACCTGTTTAAAAAAATACGTGATATTCATAATTTTAATACAAGAAACAAACATAAATTTGTAGTTCCTGCAACCAAGCTCAAAAAAATAGGGGGCTCATTTAGATGCCAATGTATACACTTCTATAATAAACTTCCTTGTCATATTCAACAACTAAGCCTTAGTAAGTTTAAAACCTGCTCCAGTACCTACTACAACTGTTGATATTTTTATCTTCTTTTTGTAATTTTTTAAATTATTTTTATTTTCAAATGTGCTTTTTCTTTTTATTTTATTTAATATTTTACAATTTGACATTGGAGATTATTTTTATTTTATTTTACAAATTGACGTGTATACATTTTAAATACTTAAAGTATTTTTTTATTTTCTTTGACATAAATATTTACTTTGCTATATATTTTGTAAACTATTAATTTCCTTAGATTATTGTAAATGTGAGGACTATGTTGATTGCTTTTTCTTTTCTATTCAGTAATTTTAACGTATGCCTGGCAATTTGTGTATTTTCTGCGGCCTACCCAAATGTCCTTTCTTTGGTATTGTTCGTCAAGTCGTCGAGCTCCTTAGTAGTCCTAAGTTGAGCTTTTCGAATACTGACAAATGCTTACACTGATTGGACAGGTCCACTCAAATCTGTATGGTTCTTTCTTCAAAAGACCATCTCAGACAAATCTACATGGTTCTCACGTGATTTGACCATTACATATTTACTGTATAAAGTCCATACAGTAAATATGTAATGGTCAAATCACGTGAGAACCATGTAGATTTGTCTGAGATGGTCTTTGGAAAAGAGACTTTGACCCCTGAGTTTATTTCGGTGTTTCTTCTCAGAGTAGTTATTCGATATTTTTATATAAAAATATCGATATTGATATTGATATTTTCAAAAATATCGATATCGATATAAATATCGATACTTTATTGCGTTTTTGACATCCCTAACTGTATGCCCGCACATCAAACGACGCCACCGGCGCTGCATACCCCCGCCCCTTTCCCCCCCACACCCCCGCCTCCTACGACAGCAGCCAGCGCGTTTCATTATATTATACTACAATAAATTATGGTGTTATGCTCATTTCAAAATGGGACAAGGTGGAAAAATGAGAAAAAAAGTTATAAACTAAAAATGGAAATGTTCTATTGCTTTACTGAGCAACCAAAAAAAAAAAAAATTACGCAGTGGTTAAAAAACTTTTCCTGTATATTTTTTTTAGTTTTATCATTTTCTTATTTTTTTTTTTTTTATAATATATAGGCTCGCGTTTGACCACAATCTCACCTGATGGTAAGCGATGATGTGGTCGACGATGGAGCATGCTTGCCTAGAAGCAATCTATTCACTCTTGCCTTAAAGACCCCTAGATTATAGCTATCAGGAAACACAGACTCCGGCAGGGACTTCCATTCCTTAGCTGTACGCATAATGAATGTACTCCCAAAACGCTTTGTACGTATAGGTGGGATGTCCACCATGTACCGGTGGCGCAACGCCGTACGTCTTGTGGTCCGATGATGGAACGGACTTGGCGGAATTAAATTGTGTAACTCTAGTGCACACTCCCCGAAGTGTAAACGATAGAAAACAGACAGGCTAGCAACTCGGCGTCGATGCTCAAGACTTTGGAGTTTTGACTTCACAAGAGCATTATTGCCTATGATCTTCTTGGCACGCTTTTCAATAGACTCTAGTGCATCCAGCTGGTATTTGGCTGACCCATCCTAAAGATGAGAGCACTCCATACACGATCGAACTTGCGCTTGATAGAGGTTGAGCAGCTGCTCCGGCGTGAAATACCGTCTCACCTTTGCTAAGATCCCCAATTTTTTGGCAGCTAGTTGGGCTTTTGCCTCGATGTAGGAGCCGAAATTAAGGGTAGACGATAGCGTTACCCCAAGAAGTTCAAGGTGGTTGGTAATTGACACGGTTATACCCCGGAAAGATGGAGCCGGGTGGATTTGGCTCCGTTTAGCGGAGAAAAGACACGCCTGGGTTTTCGTCGCATTGAACTTGACCAGATTTGCATTGCCCCATTCTGAGACTGCCTCTGAGGACGAGTTCAAGCGTTTAACCATAGCCTCTCGAAATGACTGGCTCTGTGACCCACTAGCTCGTGCGTTAGACACATATCTCTCAGCAACAGTGCTGTCGTCTGCATACCCAAAGGTTCCGGGTTAAAGTAGGTCATTTATGTGCAGCAAAAACAGTGTTACCGAGAGTGACCGACCCTTGAGGGATTCCGGCATTAATATCCTTTTGACCGGACGAGCTAGATCAACATTCTGGAGCCAGGGTTATCCGAAAGGGATCTCGAGCCCCGATATGAAGTCTAGAAGGAACGGGGTAGTTTTTTAGTCAGTAAGAGTCTGACTCTATCTCCCGCTCCGCCCAAGAGCGGGGGTTGTCATTGGATGATTTTTCCCACCATAAAAAAAGTAAGATCAACATTGAATTGTAATACTCACATGAGAAATCAGATACAAAGTACACCACAAAAAGGACTGGCAAAGACTTAGACAACATTGTTGACTTTGTACGACATACGTACAGCGTATTCTTGCAACGAATACTTTATAGTATGAGTCGTCCACCATATATACGTAATATACAGGAAATATACAGGGTGTTTGGTGTATCGAGTGTTAAATCGAAATGGTCGACTGGAGAGGTCGCCTGCTATCCTTTCAGACCAACAACACTTCTCATGATCAGTGAACTTTTTTCATCAGTTTTTTATCAAATCCATTTTTTTATTAAAAATGCGTAAGGCGTAAACTCTGAATTTTAAATTTATTTAGACGTGTATTGTATTAGAGTACTTTTGAATTCAAAATTAGTGACAGTACGTGTTTCTATTATAGTTTTTTCTCTTCGTTTTTAACACCGACTTCCGAAATATTAGTTATTTTGTACTTTTCAGTGTTTTTTTTTTTACATTGAAGTCGGTTGTATTTTTTTTTTTTTGTAAGTAGCTTTTTATTTTAACCTTTTAGGCTATGGTACCCACCACAAAAAAGTACCCCTCAGCCAAACTTAAATACCTTATAGCCAGAGTGCATCTCATAACGATTCTAATAATCACAAATACGGTTTGTTTACATTAGTTTATCTTCGGGTTTCATCATCAAATCAGTTTGATACATCTTCTCTCCCTTTTCTTTCAGTCACTCATAGACTACACATATAAACAAAGCCATTTTACTTGTTATGACAGTTCTACTGTGATCCTATGAGAAGTTCTGTTCCATATCTTCGAAGTTCATGATCAGCCCCCCTAGCCATGTTACAATCGAATTCCGTTCTCTAATCGGTAACGCCTCGGCGTCTGCAATTGTAGAAAACGATAAGTTGGTCGCCATGTTGACGCGCCTGAGTCGGCCGCTCGTTCTACAATGTAGCGTTTGTATAACAAAGGCTGTAGCGTTAAATATTGTAGAAAAGATTTTAAACGATGTGAACTTGGCTACGAATTGTCTATTCGTTTGTTCCGACCACGCGACTTTACGTTGAGATGACGTCATTCCCATACGTTTTATCACTTTTCGACAGCGTTAACGATTGCAGAATAACAACTTGGCTAAGCATGCAGATCATAACAATATTTTTATGGAATCAACTTGAAAGTATAATCTATCAATCAAAAAAATAATTTTCATAATCGGTCCACTTCTTTTCAAAGTCGAATAACAAGTAAAAACTTCTGTTTTATTAACATTTAATAGCAAGTTTACTAACTTTTAAATGTTAAATAACTTTTTTCTCCCATGAGATATTAAAAAAAAAAACATATTTTGAAAAGTGAGATTAAATGCTTTAATTTAAAACTGATTTGGTCTGTTTACACGAACTTTTATAAGGTGGGTCAAAAACGCCCAATGACCTTTCAGCTTTCTAGTGCTAACAGTCACTGATATTATCCGCGGACGGACGGACAGACACGGTAAAACTATAAGGGTTCCTAGTTAACTAAGGAACCCTAAAAACAAAAAATCAATAAACGTATTTATACTAAACCTAGCTATCTCAAAAATCCACATCGCTGTCACCCGGAAATGTGCCCAAAAGACTGAAAGCATTGCCACGTTGAATGGCAATGCTGAAGGAGACGAGCCAGCTTAGTGGTTACGCAACGTCATAAACATTTTTGCATCCTACTAACATTTTAAACGCGAAAGTTTGTATGGATGGATGGATGTTTGTTACTCTTTCACGTAAAACTCCTGAACGGATTTCAACGAAACTTGGCACACAGCTACACCATGTTCTAAAATAATACATAGGATACTTTTTATCCTGGAGTTATGTTTCCTTAGTATAATTTTCTAACCTGCTGGCAAATTATAGCAACTGTTCTATTATTCTATTAATTCGGTCAAACATTCCATTTACAACACATAATAAATGGGAAATCGTGGATCATTCCAATGTCACAGCCTGTATATCTTGTAAAAATAAAACAAAGTCGTATTAGTTACAGTATTTATAAAACAAGAACGACTACTTTAACAAAAGCTGTGTTTGGAAAAGTTTGTCACGCGATACAATTAAAACCGAAGTATATGTAGCATAAATAGAACGTAGAAAAGAGTCAGCAGACGCGGAGCCGGCGGTTTTAATTCTGTGCCTTCTGTGAAGAATGATCATCTTTTTCCTGTTCTTATCCCATATTACTTGGGGTCGGAGCAACACTTTTTTTCTTCCATTCTGTCCTGTCATCCGTCAAACGATTACTAACTCCCTTTTCTTTCATATCACTCCTCACACAATCCATTCATCTTTTCTTCGGCCTTCCTCTCCCTCTCCAACCAACTCTTTTAATAATATGCGCTTCATCTCTCCTCTTCACATGACCATACCAAGACAACCGATTACCTTTCAACTTTTCAGTCATTGGCGCCACTTTCAAACTTCCCCTAATATATTCATTTCTCACTTTATCCATTCTCGTCACACCACACATCCATCTCAACATTGTTATCTCCGCTACATGCAATCTTTTTTCATCCTTCTTTTTCAAAGCCCAACATTCTGATCCTTATAGTATGACAGGTCTTATGACAGACTTGTAAATTTTACCTTTCAACTTGATGTACGAAGAGTGATATAAGTCGAATTTCTCCATTTTACAGCAGAACAAAAACAAGGTTTTAAAAAATCAAATCAAAAACATTTATTTCAAAAAGACCATTTCAGGCACTTTTGAATAGTCAAATGTCGGTCAGTCCAAGAAAAGTGAAGCTAAATTGCACATTCCAAAGAGTGGGTCTCTATGGAGAAGAACGTGCAAGAAACTCCATGGACACTCTTTTAAATCACATTATGTGTTACATATAATGCTTGGTTACAAATTTTCATGTTGCTTCTATTGTGTAAGCACAATGTAGATAATAAAATAAAAATAAGTAATAATAATACAAACTGAATTAAGCCACTGGCAGCTAAGAGATGACCAGTCTCAACTGACGGCACCCGTTCACGAGCATGACGCGTGCATCAGCCCCACTCAGCTCAACCAATTTTAAGGGAACCGAATGACCCAATAACACGTGCCACCAACAGCGAGACATTAGAGTGAGCATGACAAACTCTCAACTGCCATGCTCAAATGTCAAAAAAAAAGATGTAACCTAATAAAAATGCTCCATTGTACTTCACATTTACAAATAGGAAAAAAAAGTGCTGCTACATTATCAATGCTATGGTTTCCAAAAAACAAAAGTAATAAATGATCACAAGCTTCAATTATGTTTTCAAATTACAAAAATAATAATAAAAATAATGGTTACCAAACTAATCAATACACCCAAGTGGTAGTTTTTTTATTTATTTTTTATTATTATTTTTTTATGGTGGGAAAAAATCATGCGTTGACATCCCACGCCCTTACTGACTAAAAGACCCACCCCGTTCCTTCTAGCCTTCATACCGGGGCTCGAGCGCCGTATCGGATAACCCTGGCCGAGTGGTAGGTAGTGGAGCTGGACCAGTATTGAGCCAAGCATTTTTATCTTGAATATAATTCTCCAACTTATAATATGCCTGCATAGTGTGCGTTTAAAACAAGATTTAAATTTCGTTTCATTGAGTTTTAATATTTGGGGAGGTATTTTATTATAGCATTATTTATATATATATATATATATATTCCTGTTCGTGAACTAAGGGGGCTAGGTTAAACTTGAGCACCTTCTTTTTGTAAATAACAATATTCTCTTTCACAATGAATTTAATTGTTTATGTTTAATATAGATAAATATATATTTAAAGTTATCCAATCAAATCTGTCAGTTGTATCTTTTTGTATTACTAAAATTACGTGATAAATGATACAAGTACAGTTATATTATTTTGTACCTTTATCTTTGTGTAAACACATAAATCAAAATAATCTAATAACTCTTTAGGCTATATTACTAGCACAATGTTGCTCAAACATCCATAAATACTAACCCAAAGATTAGATATTTTTATTTATCAGTCCCTTATGGCCAAACTAAAACTGAATTGTATCAGTTTGCAAAAAAAAAAAATGCCTTTTAAAATATCTGTGGCCCCAGTGAAAAGGGATCTAAGTCCTTAAATGCAACTTTACAGGAGACGCAAAAAACACTCTGCGTGCTTCAAATTCGTGTTTGACCTCGTGTGTCATTCAAACAGCTACCAAATGAAATACATGTGATGTTTTCTATAGGTAAACCATCTGTGCTCTTTACTATAATTGGGTTATTTTTTATGTAAAGTTAATAGTTTTTAAGATAGTGACTTAAACCAATCACAAAATGAATTCCTTGAGTATAAAATAAGTTATACCCATAAATTAAATGTTGATTCACTCTAGTGAAAAGGGATACGCATTTGGAATGATTTTTATAGTAACTAAGTAATGCAAAGAAATATTTAATAGTTTGCTATATATAAAAAACCTGTATTTTGTTGTGAACTTTTATTCACTGTTAAAAAAATTAGATTATTCTCAAAAAAAAATACTTGACCCCTTTTTCACAAAGATTTTTTACGTGACATATGGTATACTACACACAAACACACTACTACAGACTACTACAGGTCTAACTACAGGACTCAGGACTAGGGGACTATTACAGGTCGCGCGATGAATTAAGATCGCTCGGCAAAAGTGGAAGGGGCATGCGCAGTATTCAATTCTAAGCTCTTTTTGGCGAAGAGCGGGCGGGTGTGTGCGCCGACGGCGACACGTCATTGGTAGATCAGTCGCTCTTCAATTCCCGCGTTGCGTTCAGGCGTCTTATTGGATACTGTTGAACTTGGGTACTATTGCGTACAGCTTGTGTTATCGTATTAGTAATACATAGTGGTAAAACAAAATTGTTAAAAATAAAGTTTTAAAACGCCAAGCCAGAAAAATGGTTTACGACGTGAATTGTTACGCTAAGAAAAAACTAACGTTTTTTTTTTTATTTTAATTTTTATTATAAAAATTTTAATCTATCTGAATTTACCTACTTCCAATAAATTACAAGCAAAAACTAGTGTAATAAGTTATGTTATTAAGGTTCAAACATACGAAATTAAAAATAAAATCCTAACACACTAAGAATTTCTGTGCGCAATTGTACACATGCGCCGATTGCCCCCTCTACTTTCACCGAGCGATCTTAATTCACCGCGCGACCTATACGAACTATTTTGTGTAACTTTATATCCAATATTTAAATAAAAATAAAACAAAAAATATTTACAATAAAATTTTTATTAATAATAATAATAATATCTCGACTTAGCACACGAGGTTGTCGACTTGTGGAATGTGAACTCGGCTGTCATTGTGCCGATTGTCGTGAGCGTCAATGGCCTTATAGCCAAAAGCTTCGACGACCATCTGTCGAAGCTGGCGTTGCGCGGATGGATCAAGGGCCTGATACAGAAGGCAGTACTCCTCGATACGGCTCGTATTGTGAGGAGGTTCCTGTCTCTGGAACCCTAACCACCGGTAGCTTGGACCCTGCTCCCGACACCGGCGGACAACTATTTTTTATATTTTTAAATGTTTTTTTTAAATATTTTTTTTTAAGAAATATTTAAAGATGTAAAATTATATGATATAATGGAAAATAAAGGAGATAATAATAATAAAGCCTTTATTAATCCAAAACATCGGTTACCGTTAGAAAAAAGTACATTAAGTATAAATATTATAAGCTAAATATGTCCTGGAAGTAGCAGGAAGAAACTGGGTGAAAACAGCTACCGACAGGAAAAAATGGAGGCAACTGGAGGAGGCCTATACCCGAAAGGGGCCAACACATATTTACAATTTTTATTATAAGAAAAAAATTAAGTACAGTGTTTTGCTGTAATTTGAAAATAGAAAAAATATTTTAAGAAAAACTTGCATCTTAATCTGCAGAAAAAACACAAATGAATAGAAAAATAAAGCAAAACTATTCTCCTTATTGAAGTTTCTGTACAATCAGAAACTTCAATAAGGAGAATAAGAAACACACGAAAAAAATTTTAACAAAAAAAAAAAACATTCGAACAAACAAAAAATATTAGAAAATCTTATTCTAAATCATTTTCGCTATCATTCAAAAGAGGATGTTGATCTTTAATATCATTATTTGTAGATAAATTGGTATGATAGGATCTGACACTGGGGTTTATTAATGGAAGAAGATAAAGTAAGTCTTGTTTTTTTTTCATTACAAATTGCAATTGACCCATTATATGACTTGGGTATACATTCGGTTTCAAAAACACTTGGGAGCGGTGATTTTCCTCGTTTTCTCTGCAAATTAACTACATTCCATTCATCTACGCCGTGCATCTTAAGTGGAGGAAACTCTCCTTTTTATATTTAAAATCTGCACTCTCAGATAAGTTAAACTTCTTCTTATTTTCATTAATTTTCGTCTGTTGCAGACTTTACATTTTCTTTCTACAACAGTTTTTCCTTTTTTCGTCTTGTAAGTTTTCCCTAAATTTCTTTTCTTTTTTCTGTTTTCTCTATCTTCCCTTCTTTCTTTAATACTTTTCCTAGGCTTTATCTTTATCTCGAAATGATCTATTATTCCTCACGTCGGAATCTGACTGAGGGATAATAACATTACGTCGACGTCTTGTTTGCCTATTTACAACTGAAAAATCCCAGACACTTGTTTCAGATGTATTTGGTGTGAAATCGTCACTGTTTTCAGCAGAATTATCGACATAAGGGTATGGTAGCTCATCCACCGACACAGAAACAACATCTAGACACATAAAATGCGTTTCACCGGAATCAGTTAATAAATCGTCAATTTTTTCTTGCCCCGACCTGGGGTAACAGTTAATGGAAAAACCAGGCTTCGGAGAACATAGTTTCGAACGAATCGGTCAAAAATTTTTAAAACAGTCAAATGAGAATGGGCACATTGGGACCACCCTCCAATAGCAATGAGATATATATCATTGGATAGGTCTTTTCAAATGGAACAACAATTGTTATGACAACTTTGTTGTAACAACTGTCCATTCAGAGTTATAGGACTTAGAAGTTCAGATTTAAAGATAGAAATATTAAAATATTTTGAGGGAAAAATAATAACACCGTTAATAGTTCATTAATTATTGTTTTTTTTTTTAATATTCAATAAAAAAAACGGCGGTCAGGGCTCTAGAGAAAGGAAAATCATGACTATACGAGCCGTGTCCAGCAATACTGCTTTCTGAATCAAGCCCTTGATCCAATCGTCAAACGAGAGCCTCCTAAATCATTGGTCGATGCTCTTAGGTATTAGGCCATTGCCTGAAACAACTATCGGTACAATGATCGCTGAATCCACTTCCCACATGTCGAGACAATCTCGCGAGCCAAGTCAATAAGTATATACTTGAACTTGATTTGTTTATCTTTCTTGGCTTTCACAAGGTTCTCGTCATGCGGTATATTATTGACGTTTTAGGGCCGTTCGCCGCCACAAAAACTGACGCGCAAATCATTCGAGATATAATGACTGACGAAGAAAACCCTTTACATTTTTTACTTCAAGAAAATGATGCATTTATCTTGGACCGTGGCTTTAGGGATGGGTTGGAGTATATAGAAGCTTGCGGTTATGAATACTATGTGCCACCAACTAAAGATCATCGAGAGACACAGCTTACTACAGAACAGGCAAATGAAGCACGAGTTGTGACAATGTGCCGATGGGTAGTGGAAGTCGTAAACGGTCGATTTAAACGCGATTTTAGGCTGTTGTGGCAAAAATATTTCAATAGAGCGCTACCTCACATGTTTGGAGATTTCAAAATTGCTGCAGCTATTATAAACCACTTCCACGTACCCATAAGACGCAAAGTTGACACACCAAATCTGCTGTATAGTTATTAAGAAAGAAAACACCTGAATAACCGGAGGGCAGATTTTCTACGGCTGGAAGCTAATCAAATAGAAAACTTCCCAAGGATCACTGAAGACCAAATAATTGTACTAGCCTTGGGTACATATCAGTTAAAACTGGCGCGAAGCTATTGCAGCGAGCATCTTCGAAATGGTTTATATGTTATAGAAACATATAGAGAAAATCGGTTAGATGATCTGCCTGATTACGGTATTCAGGGAAATGTGTGGCTTTTGCGTGGACGCATTCAATCACGTCATGTGAGACAAAGAACGTATTATTGTTATATTTTAATAAATAATTATCAAAATGAAGACAACAACATTGTACAACATTATTGTAAATGCTTATCGGGACGGCGAACAATAGGCACATGTGCACACATTATATCAATAATAATTATGGTATTTAGGGTATGCAGTTCAGGAAGGATTTAGTGCACCAGCAATGTTCTTGAATGATGTGATTATAGATAACCCATAGAACACGTCGATGTGTGTAAATGAATGACGTAATAATAAATAATTAACGGTTGACATCTGTCGGGAATGTAACCGTCCGGGAGAATCAATCCGTCGCATTATCTCTCGTTGTTCTCGTCCAGCTAAGGAAGAGTACTTACATAGGCACAACCTTGTAGCCAGGATTATCCATCAGCAACTTGCTGTGAAATCCTCTCTTGTAGAATCGGAAGTGCCTTACTATAGGTATGAGCCCGACCCAGTTCTTGATAATGGTCATATCACTTTGTACTCGGATCGGCCCATCGTCACTGGCAGGACTATTGTGGTCAATAAGCCTGATATAGTGGTGGTGGACCGAAGCGAGAGGCGTGCAATGATTGTTGACATATCCGTTCCGCATGATGAGAACTTTGTGAAAGCAGAGAAAGATAAACCAATCAAGATTAAGTATATACTTATTGACTTGGCTCGCGAGGTTGTCGATATGTGGGAAGTGGATTCAGCGATCATTGTACCGATAGTTGTTTCAGCTAATGGCCTAATAGCCAAGATCCTCGACCAACACCTTAGGAGGCTCTCGTTAGGCGATTGGATCAAGGGCTTGATTTGAAGGAGGTTCCTTTCTCTAGAGCTCTGACCGGTGACCGGTAGCTTGGACCCTGTTCCCGATACGGGTGGGCTACAATTTTTTTATATTTTTAAACGTATTTTTTTATTGAATATTAAAAAAAAACAAATAATAATTAATGAATTATTAACGGTGTTATAATTTTTCCCTCAAAAATATTTTAATATTTCTATCTTTAAATCTGAACTTGTAAGTCCTATAACTCTGAATGGACAGTTGTTGTAACAATTGTTGTTCCAATTGAAAAGACCTATCCAACGATATATATCTCATTACTATTGGAGGGTGGTCCCAGGTTTCATACATTTTTGCCCATTCTCATTTAGGAGAATATTCCGTAGAATATCCTGGCCTTGGCGAATATTCCGTAACACATTCTGGCCTTGAAGAATAATCCTTAGAACATTCTGGTTTTGGAGAATAATTCTTGGAAAAAAAGGCCTTTGGAGAATAATTGTCAGAGTAAATAGGTACAGATTCTTCAATTAGGCGATCCGAGTAATCCATCATTTATAGTTCTTTATGAATAAGATCAATCATTCGGTTTCTACCAGACATTCTAAAAAGGTAATAATACTTTTAAGTATTTTTTTACAGAATGAAATAGTTACGCCAACAACTGACGACTGTACGTAATCATAAATCACAAGGAACAGTTTAAGTAACAAACTTTATAAACTTTTAAAAATATTACTCGACTAAAATCAATTTAGTATACACCTAATTGGTTTTATAATTAGTTTTATAATATACTATCTTTCCTCTCTTGCTTGATAATCGTATATATATATATATATAAATATTATGTATTTATTTTTAGTATAAGTTATATATATGTGGGATCGGCTTCAAACAACATGAAGTGAATAAAATACTTTTATTCTCATAAATAAACTACATAACTTCTTAGACACATCAATCTCTTTCAGTTCCTTTTTATAACAGCCCACTTCAATCCGTAAACATAGGTAACAAAAACTAACTCTTACGACAGATAAAACAAATAAAAAAGAAAACATCTTATTAGGAACTAAATTAATCCACACGGCGATCCTGCTTATTCATCTGTCCCAGATGAACTTTCATCTTCTGGTGCAGTCCACGGTTTCATTAAATCTGCGGCAGTAGAAGTGTTAATGGGTCCTTCCCCGTTTCCCACTTTCTTCACGGTGTATCTGTCATTTCGCTTCTTAGCGGTTACTTCATATGGCCCAAGAAATTTCGGGAAAAGTTTTGAGCCTTGAGAAAATTGGGTCTTCTTGATGGCAACAAGATCACCTACGTTGTAAACAACCGCATCTTTCCTTTTTTTATTATAGTTTCTTAAGTTCTCCTCTTGCATCTTCTTGATCGATTCTTTCGCCTTGTCTCTAAGTTCTTGCCTCCTTCCTTTAAAAATTTGAATGCTTTCTTCATCTATCAGTTTCAGTAATTCTTCATCTTTGTCTCTCATTTTAACTCCAAATAATAATTCGAACGGAGTCATTCCAATACTTCGTTGGTGAGTTCCATTTATACAGCGTTGAACGCTAGATACTCTGCGATACCATTTGGTAGGGTCATCCGCACTGAGTTTACTTAACACAGCGATGATAATCTGGTGAACACGTTCCACTTGGCCGTTTCCTCTCGGCTGTCCTGTAGTGATTGTGTAGTGCCTTATATTCTCGCTTATAAATTCTTCTGTCTTCGTAACTCCAAAATGTCCTTTTTCGTGGTTTCTTCTGATTATTTCAAACTGCATCTTTTTAGGTACAACAATCAATCTATTTCCGTTTTTCACTTTGTAGAGTATGTCTTTCTGTAACATATAGTCTTGATAAGGTTCTTTCTCTAAAATAATCTTTAAAGCTTTTATGTGGTCGTCTTCATCTTGAGCTTTTTTAATACGTGCTATAGTTTCCGCAATCATTAAACAAATTGGATATCGACTTAAAGCATCAGCGTGTTTCATCCTCGATCCAGGTCTATGCTCGATCTCGTAATCATACTCTTCAAGGAGCAGAGCCCAGCGAGCGACTCTTGGTGACAAATCTGTCTTCTTTAGGGTCATCGTTAATGCAGAGCAATCTGTTACTATTTTGAAATGTATTCCTTGTAGATAAATTCTAAATTTCTTAATAGCTTCTACGATAGCTAGTACTTCCAAGTGGTAACTGTGGTAATTCCTCTGAGTTGGGGTAGTCTTTTTGCTCATATAATGAATTGGGTGAAGTTTGTCATCATTCGGGCTTTTCTGTAAAAGTACGGCTCCATATCCATCGGCGCTTGCGTCTGTGTGTAATTCAGTATGTAAATCAGGATTGTAAATTCTGAGCACAGGTGAGCTACACAGTATCTTTTTGAGTTTTTCAAAGGCTTGTTGACAGTTTTCATTAAAATCAAACGGAGTATCTTTCTTTAGTAAGTCGGTCATCGGCTTTGCTATCAGTGAGTAATCCTTAATAAACTTTCTAAAATAGCCGGTAAGCCCTAAGAATGACTGAACAGCTTTCACGTTTTCAGGCTGTCTAAATTTAGCCACAGCGTTAATTTTATCCTTCGAAGGTCTTACTTCATTATCACGAATGATGTAACCAAGATATTCGATCTCTTTCTTCAAGAAATGGCATTTCTTCCAGTTGAACTCTAAACCAAATTCTTCCGCTCGTCTTAGCACTTTTTTGAGCTTCATTAATCCTTCTTCTTCCGTTCTACATGGTAAAATCAGGTCGTCAAGATAAGCTGTTACGGTTCCATCGGCAATTAGGTCACTAAAGATGTCATTGATAAACCTCTGGAATACAGATGGGGCTGTACACAGTCCAAAAGGCATTTTGAGAAATTCATATTGACCTTGAGGTGTAACAAAAGCTGTATACTTCTGGCTGTCTTTGTGAACATTCACATGTAAAAATCCGTTGCATAAATCGAGTGACGTGAATACCTTCGCTTCTTTTAGCTTATCTATTTGATCTTCTATTACTGGTAATGGAAATCTTTCTCTTATAACCTTCTTATTCAGTCTTCTATAATCCATACACATTCGACGTGAACCATCTTTTTTGTGAGCTAGAACTATTGGGCATGCAAAATCAGATTTACTAGGCTTGATTACTCCTTTAGCTAACCATTCTTCGATCTGTTTGTTCACTATATTCATTTCTAGTGGTGACAATCGCCTCGGACTTTGGAAGACTGGATCTTCATCCGTTAATAAAATTTTCAGTTCTATATTGCTGCTCTTTTCCTTCTTATTAGGTTTGTACTCCCTACACATCTTCTTAATTTCTTCAGCATACTTAGAGTCTTCTATGTCATATTCTTGGTTCTCTTCAACTAAGAGAGTGAGGTGTGCAATCTTTTCTATATAGACACCATCGTGAGTAAAATGTACTTCGAAATCTTTGAGTATAGGATTTCCAATCAGAATAGTAACGGGAATGTCGTGGTCTTTTACAACATGAAAAGTTAAATCCGTGTAATACTGGTCAATCTGTACCTTTGCTGTAAATATTCCTTCGGTATCGATTTTATTTTCTGCAATTCCGGTTAAACATATTGGTTTTATTCTGTAATCTTTAACATAGTCTTTAATTTTCTCAAATTCCGATTTCGTAATAAGGTTGACATCGCTTCCGGTATCTATCAGAGGTGTAAATTCGTTTCCGTTAATTTTAACCTTCTTGTAGGGGATTTTTTCTGCTTCAATCTTTAAGTTTATTTGCTTCTCTTCGTCATTATCCTGAATTTTC
This sequence comes from Mythimna albipuncta, assembly GCA_929112965.1. Classification (NCBI taxonomy): domain Eukaryota; kingdom Metazoa; phylum Arthropoda; class Insecta; order Lepidoptera; family Noctuidae; genus Mythimna; species Mythimna albipuncta. The sequence goes on along the minus strand of OV815983.1, from coordinate 13,107,187 downwards.
AGTGTCTTTTTTGGTTGACTATTCGTACATTCGGTAGATTTATGGCCAAATCCATTGCATTTAAAACATTTGATCCCCTTCGAACAGGCTGGTGCTTGGTGATCTAAGTCACCACAGTTGAAGCATCTTTTCACGTGAGGTGCCTTGCGGTGATTCGCAGCTGAAGGGCTGTTTTGGGTGGGTTTGCTTGGCGCCTTCTTCTTAAAGTCGCTGTAGATATCCAGCTTCTTTCGGAAATCTTTTATATCCGTCGCACCATAAAGGATCGTCTTGTTGGTCTCCAGGTCACGTATACCATCGATCACATATTCTATCAGTGCTGCGTCCTCGACCTTGCCATGGAGTGCCAACTCCTTCATAGATAAGAAGTACTGCTGGTAGGTTTCATCATTTTTCATTTTGCGCGCGGCCAGTGTCTTGTGTATTACGGCGCTGTTAAGTTTGGGGCCGAATTCCTCTTTAAGGGCGTTTTTTAAACTTGTGTAATCTTTTACTCTTCCCAATGATCTCAGAAAAAGTTTTGCAGTTCCATCTAATAGTCGTTTGGCATAGACTCTCATAGAATTTCTCAATTTTAGTCCACTTCATAAGCAGGGCAATATCTTCAAATTCATCGAGGAATGTCTCAATAGGGTAAGTATCGTCTCCAGTAAAGATGGTCATAGACTTCTCTAAGTCTTTAAAGGAAATCTGCACATCGACGTCATCGTCTTCACTTTCTCTGTTATCTTTTTTCGGTGGCATTGCGGCAGAAAAACTTGTATTCGCTTTAGAATAATTATTCTGTGAATTTCTCCTCTTAGTCGTACAAAATGATGGCTTCTTCGTAGTCATTAGTATTCAAATTCATTTAAGTCTTCAGTCTTCAAAAAAAATGAAAAGCTATCATTTTAGTAGAATTTTCTTTAGGCTGACAACATTTTCTGTCATAGCGAATGAAGCAATTGACAGTGTCAATCAAGCGGGTTACAACTTGTAGCTAACTTCACTTTTCATCGTTGACAGCGTCGGTAAAGCAGTTGCAAATTTGAAAAATGGCGATCACAATAGTGAATACAAACCAGCGCTTAGCTTTAGATACGTCTTCCGTTTTCTTCGTAGATTCACTTCAAATATTGTGTAGGATCCCGGACGAGCCCCCATAAAGTTGTGGGATCGGCTTCAAACAACATGAAGTGAATAAAATACTTTTATTCTCATAAATAAACTACATAACTTCTTAGACACATCAATCTCTTTCAGTTCCTTTCTTATGACAGCCCACTTCAATCCGTAAACATAGGTAACAAAAACTAACTCTTACGACAGATAAAACAAATAAAAAAGAAAACATCTTATTAGGAACTAAATTAATCCACATATAGTTATATAAGTATTTATTGGTTTAATTTAAGATTTCACTAACTCTTCTTTCTCATTTCTGCACACTACTGTCTACATCTCTTGTAATTTCTCCTTTCGCAGGTCTGCTGGAAGAAATTTCTATTTTTGAAATAAGCAGTACCTTTGTACAAAGTTTTTATTAATGTTATCCTCCTCAGTATATTTGTGTGTACATAAATTGTAAAATAAATAAATAAATAAATAAAATAGGATACATATTTTCTAACTAAAACAAACGTCAATTGAATCAATAAAAGCACGAGAGTTAGGTATGTTCCGTATAAACGCACATAATGTGTATAGTTATTTGGTGTAAAATGATCTTGTAACACACTATATTTGGCAGCCTTCTCCTGAATAGAAGAATTTCCACTCTTATGAGTTACGAGCCCTAGCAATAGTTTACTCCCTTCGAGGGACATTTTGTTCTTCATATTTTTTTTTTTTTAAGATTTTGTTTCATTTTTAGATACAACTAAACTTATACAGAATAGTATTAAGAAAAAATGGTTAAAAGTGATATAACTCTAAATATATGAAACATTCACAATAAATATATCGAAAAATTAAATGTGAATATAATTTACAAGTCTAAATACACTTGAGAGCAAAAAAATGGCACATTTTTTTTTTTGTTGTTGGGTCGCACTTGAACGCTATCTCACCTGATGGAGAACGACGATGCGGTCGACGGCGGAACGCGCTTACCTAGAAGAAACCTATTCACTCTCGACTTAAAGATTCCTGGGTTGTAGCTATCAGGACACACAGACTCCAGCAAGGAATTCCACTCCCTAGCCGCACGCACAATGAATGTGTTCCCAAAACGTTTTGTGCGTGTAGGTGGGATATCCACCATGTACCGGTGGCGCAGAGCCGTACGTCTGGTAGTCCGATGGTGGAACGGACTAGGCGGAATTAGGTTATGCAATTCCGACGCACACTCTCCGAAATGCAACCGGTAGAAAACCGACAGGCTAGCGACTCTGCGTCGATGCTCAAGACTTTGAAGCCTCGACTCGACGAGTGTATCATCGCCAATTATCCTTCTGGCTCGCCTTTCAATTGCCTCAAGTACATCAAGCTGGTATCGGGCAGATCCATCCCAAAGATGAGAGCAATACTCCATACACGATCGAACTTGAGCTTGAAAAAATTCTGAGCAGCTGTTCCGGCGTGAAGTACTGTCTGACCTTTGCGAGGATTCCCAGCTTTTTTGCAGCCAGTTGAGCCTTTGCTTCGATGTATGGCCCAAAGTTGAGTGTTGAGGTCAGCGTAACACCAAGAAGGTCACGATGGTCGGTTATCGCCACAGTTACACCCCGAAAAGTTGGAGCCGGGCTGAATTGACTTCTTTTAGCGGAAAATACACACGAACCAGGCGTGTGTATTTTTTTGCAGCATTGACTTTACCAAATTTGCATCGCCCCATTCGGAGACTGCCCCCAAGGACAAGTTCAAGCGCTCAACCATAGCCTCTCAAAGAGACTGGATCTGTGACCCATTAGCTCGCGCGTTGTATGTAAATCTCAGCAACAGTGCTATCATCTGCATGGTACCGGGTTTGAGCAGATCGTTTATGTGCAGCAAGAATAATGTTGCCGAGAGTACTGGCCCCTGAGGCACCCCGGCATTAATAGCCATTTGACCGGACGAGCAGTGGACCGGTTACTCAGGAAGTCTGCAATCCAAGCACATAATCCAGCGGGCAAACGGAAAGATGGAAGCTTACTAATAAGGCCTTCGTGCCAAATCCTATCAAAAGTCTTCGAGATATCGAGGGAGACGGCAAGCGCTTCCCCGTACTTCTCAATGGCCTCACTCCAGATGTGGACGGCATACGCTAGAAGATCTCTTGTTGACCGATTTTGGCGAAAGCCGTACGGTCACTAAGGATATCATTAGCTTCTAGGTATGCCAGGAGCTTAGTGGTGAGTACACGTTCCATGGTCTTATAGAGAAAGGACGTTACTGAGATTGGTCGGTAGTTAGCTGGGTCAGCCCGACTCCCCTTCTTTGGCACGGGCTGTACATTAGCTTGCTTCTATGCAATCGGCACTTTTCTAGCCTGAAATGAAAGCCTAAATAGGCGTGTCTGGATCGGAGACAATTCAGGCGCACACGTTCTCAAGACAATTGCTGGTATCCCGTATCGCAACCATCAAGGTGAACAGGGGGCCGCGCGTTACCTGGATGTAGACGCAAATGCTTTTTCCTCAGCGGTATGTGCCAGCGACCCGTCGGGTTTCAGCAGTGGTGGTAGTGAGGGGTGGCATAAGTTCGATTCAACTGACTTAGCCAGGGACCAAAACGCCTTACTACCCGCAGGGTATGAAGCTAGTTTGTTCCCGATGCGACTAATGGTGTCGCAAGACTTGGCAGCTCCGTTGAAAGCTCTCTTCTTCTGGCTTACGTCATTCGTCTTGTGCATACGAGCATCGGCTCAAGCTTGATATGCTGCGTGCTTGAGCGCTTCAGCGCGATCACACTCCGCACCAAACCAAGGGCGAGTTCGGCCAGACATGGTTACGTCGGAGAATGGAATATAGTACTCCATCCCCCGCCGCAACACATCCGTCACAGCATCCGCGCACGACAATGGATCTCCCGAAGAAAAAGAAGTAGGCTGCTAAGGATAACATGCGAAGAAATATCGCATGCCATCCCAATCTGCTGACCTGCATCTCCATACCCGTCTAGTGCCTCTAGGGTAGGGATTGGGCGGGGAGTAGACTGATACAGATTTCACCAGACATTGGTCGGAACTACCTAACGGTGATGATATCGAAACTGAATAGCGGTCTGGCTCTATTGTTAGCAGAAGGTCTAACCAATTGGCCGTGTGCGACTCAACGTCCGGCACCCTTGTTGCTCCCTAGACCAGCTGGGTATGATTTAACGCTAGCGCAAGCTTTCGCGTCTCTTGACCAGCATGGTCTGTGCACTGGTTGCCACATGGCTTGTAGTTTCGTTTAATACAGTTTTTTTTTTAAACCTAAAGATATTGGGTACAAATTATTAAGCAAAATTGAAGCATACAAAGTTAGCTTTATAAAAACACAAAATTAACAGTATTGACCTTCACGTAACTCACAAAGACTGGCGGTATACCCAATTTCCAAATTCACTCATTTGCATTTCACTAAAAAGACTGGGTAAAGCAGACCTAGCAATGCTGCATAAGTGATGCTGGGTTTTGGAGGCGAATTGGGGTGGCATAATGTTGAACACTAAAACTAACATTGTATTCATCACTGGGCCATTACTGGCCTAGTATCGAGAGGATTGATGGCTTTATTATACATCAAAAAAGAGCTCGAGAATTTGTGAAGCCACTTGTGTGGCTCATGGTAGATTCTTTTTCCTTAATGCGAAACAATACCAGATCGCATATCGCTAGAACAGTTTGCGACTACATGTAAGACGTTGGAATCATTGCGATATAGAGGCCAGCTCGTAATTCTGATCTTAATTATCTTATCTGGAATGACATTGAAAGAAGACTCAGTGCCAAAAGCCAGGAGAAAACCAAGAGCTTTAATTTGTCATTGACGAGAAGTGGGAAGTGGAATGGAACTTTGTACCTTAAGATTTCATGATAAAATTAATACGGTTGATGAAAAATCGAGTTTATACAGCTTTAAATAAGGCTAAGGGAGGGAATACACTGTATTGACAAACAGGATATTTGGTAAGTTTTCCCATATGTTGGATTTTGCGCTCATAAGTAATTAAATAGGCTTTCAATTAGTGTACCACATGTTTTCAATAACTATTCACATTTATGACAACAACTGCCTTAACAAATAGAGTTATGATGTGCAATTTTTTTGCTCTCAAGTGTATATCAATATTCGCATTTTTTTTCCAAAATCGCGGCAGTTATATCAATTTGCACAAAATTATCTCCGAAACTATGAGAGATAGAAGAACGTGAGTTAGACCAAAATATTCGTTTTTTTTTTAAAGTTTATGAAAAAAAACCAAAATTAATATAAGTCGAATTATATCACTTTATACAGGAGGCACAGAATTGAAGTTAATAACCAGTTGTTTATTTATTTAATTAAAGCTTTATACACAAAAAAAACTGTACAAAGGCAGACTTAATACCCTAGACATTATCTGCCACTTTTGGGTTTTCAATATTTCCTCCTAATTCAGCTAGTAAACCCTTTACTGAAATTACCTCCTTAGCAGCCTCACAAATAGAAAAATATTCTGCTTTCGTAGTACTAAGCGCAACACAACGCTGTTTACGAGCTTGCCAAGTCACAGCAGCAGCACGAAAAATCAAAGCATAACCAGTAAATTAATGACCATCACTATTACTACCCCAATCAGCATCAGCGTAGTCCGTCATAGGCTTACTGGTTCTTTTGTAACACAGTGCATAATCAGATGTACCTTAACGGTATTGTAGGCGACGCGTGATTATTATAGCTATTTCTATTGTTCAATTTTGAGTTTTTTAATTATACCTACATTTGTTTGTAATAAATCTGGTTTTAAGGCGCGGGAGACGCAAGCGAGGGGAACGGGGGGGGGGCGGCATAGCGCCTAGTAGTGATCTTTTACGAACGATTGCGCACAGACGTGTCTGCTTCTCCCAACCCTTCACCCTTACTAAAATCAAGTGGTTTTACTTCATACGTCCACATCCCCTACATTAGTTGGTCCTTCGAGCCGGATCTCTGGATGTACCATACACCGCCACGAACCATGGTGAAAACCAGGAGCGTGAAACGAAAGGAAGAGGAGCAGAATGACGCGCAACAAAAAGATGCTCAACAATTGCAAGAGGAACAATTCAAAGTCGAATTCACGGACATTCCTCCTAAAGCTGTACCTGTTGAACGCGGGAACAAGACGGACGAAGTACAACCCGGACCTTCTACAGCCCAAAGTGTTCGCCAATCTACCCCAAAAAAAAGTCGTCGACTTCATCTCTTACGGCAAGAAAGAAAAAGCTGGAACTCGAAGCTGCTCAAGCAAAAGCCCAAATAAGAATGGAGTTGATAGACCTGCAACTTGGAGCAGATCTGGCAGAGCTGGAGGACGACCGCAGTCTACCCTCAGAAAAATGTAATTCTGAAAATAATAACCGTATAGTGGAAAAGTGGTTAGAAAGTAGCCAGCAGGAGCTGAAAACTCAGGGCGTGACCAATGTTATCCGTGATGAAGCGCTGCAACCGGCACCGCAGGATTGGAACCTGTACAACGTGAATGCCGCCGGCCCGCAACGTCCAGCTACGGAACTTGTGTTCGAGTCTTGCCCGCCACCACCAGCCGCTAGTGGTACTGATGAAACCGTGCGAGCCCTGGCAATGGCTCTGAAAGACCTAGCTACTGCCTCCGCTACTGGTGCCAGCAAAGTCAACGACAGAATGCTAAATCGTTTGTGCACACCAAAAGACTTGCCTACTTATTCTGGTGACCCGCTAGAATGGCTTCAGTTTAAGCAAGCGTTTGAAGAGTCCTCTCACATGTGTAACTTCAGTGACAAAGAAAACCTGTGGCGTCTAAGGAAGAGCCTGCAAGGGCCAGCAAAAGAAGCAGTGACAGCCTTACTCATCGGTGCTACCTCCGCAACAGACATTATGAACACGCTAGAACTTCAGTTTGGCAATCCTGACGTAATCATCTCCAGGATCCTGCAAGATATAAGTAAGCTACGCCCCATGTCGCAGGAATATCAGAAAGATATTATTTCTTTCTCCGTGAAAGTACGAAACTGTGTCGCTGCTGTGACTGCCATCGGACGCGACGAGTACCTGCAAGGAATGAACATTGTGTCGGTCATCCTCTCAAAACTACCGATGATATTAATCTCCAAGTGGGCGGATTACTGTTTTCCTCTTATTGATAACACAGCAAAACCAAAATTGCTTATTTTGTCCGAGTTTCTCAGTGACGAAGCTCTAAAGGTAACAAAAACATCTGTGAGTGTATCAAGCATACAAAACTTTAGTAAACAAAGTCATAACGAAAACTCTAAACATCGCACTTTCTTGGTAAACAGTGAACAAACGAAGAATGAACAAAAAAGTGCTAAGATTTGTCGGTACTGCCACATTTCCGAGCACCTACTACAAGATTGCAAAAAGTTTAAAAAATCGCTTCGCAAGGACCGCTGGGCATTTGTGAAACGACACGGTTTTGCTACAAGTGTCTGACGTCACAACACAAACAAGATACTTGTACCGCACCGGCGTGTGACGTAGACGACTGTGGACTGCCTCATCACCGTTTGTTGCATTATATTGTAAACAAGAACTCAGTGCCGCGTAATAGTGTCAATATAACCGACGCAACCAAGACTGATACCGAGACTGAACCGCGTGTGGAAACTGTCAATCATCTTCAAGTGAACTGCCGTAAAGTGTTGCTAAAAACTGTGCCTATTCACCTACACGGACCTAACGGTACTTTTCGTAGCGTCGCGCTCCTTGATGACGGTTCTACTGTGACTTTGATAAGCGCTGCGCTCGCGTCGAAAGTGGGGTTACGCGGTGATAAACAATCTTTGCGTGTGTGCGGTGCATGGGACAAAAGCGAAGTTGTGTGCCATAGTGAAGTACTCGACTTTGAACTTTCTAACTGTGAAGGAACTAAGTTTACAATTCGTGCGCGCAGTGTAACAAATATGAACTTACCGATACAAAATATCACTACCGTGGACATAAATGATTATGAACTATTAAAACCGGAAATTAAAAACGCGATTTGTGATGGACAATATAGACCGGAACTTTTGATAGGGCAGGACAATTACGATTTACTCTTACCGTTGGAAATAATTAAGGGTAAACCTACGGATCCCTACTTCACCCGGACTCCGTTAGGGTGGTGCATGCACGGGTGCTTGCGCGCCAAGTCCTCGTTCAATCACGACCTGCAGTCTACTCTGTTACTGTCAGAAGAAGAAAATGAATGTGAGCATATCCTACGAGAGATGCACAACGAGATGCGACAATCATTTGCATTGGAAGCTGTTGGAGTGGCTAGTAAGCCCTGCCAAAACCTATTAGATGTTAAAGCTACGGAACACCTACAACAAACTGCCACATTGAAAGATGGAAGGTGGTATGTGGGACTCCCATGGAAAGGCACGTTTGGTGAGATGCCTAACTCATTCGATACTGCGCTCAACAGACTGAAAGGTGTTGAAAAGAAAATGAAAACAAACTCAAGCTTCGCCGAGCGATACAAAGATAGAATCGACCACCTGTTCAGCAACGATTTTGCTTCACCACTCTCTGAAACTAAAAGTCCAAATAGAATATGGTACTTGCCGCACTTTGGGGTGGACAACCCCAATAAACAAAAGCTACGACTGGTGTTCGACGCTGCGGCCAGGAGCCATGGCATGTGCTTAAATGACTACTTACTGCAAGGTCCCGACCTACTTACCTCACTTTACGGGATAATGTTGAGATTTCGAGAAAATAAAGTGGCTGTCACTGGTGATATAAAAGATATGTTTTTACGGATCAAGATACGAGATACTGATCGAGATTCCCTGCGCTTTCTATGGCGAGAATCACCAGATAAATCCGTAAAAACCTACGTTATGACTAGCTTAATCTTTGGCGCGAACTGTTCCCCATTTATTGCACAGTTCATAAAGAACAAAAACGCTGAAAGATTCTTCTCCACAATGCCAGCCGCTGCGCAAGCTATACTCACACAACACTACGCTGACGACTACATAGACTCCTTACCTGATGAAAAAACCGCCTATCAACTAGTGAATGACGTCACATTCGTCCACAAGCAAGGTGGATTTGAGATAAGAAACTGGACGTCTAACATGCCGTCTGTACTTAAAGATTTACCCCAAGAGAGCCTGAAATTGACGTCTGTGACATTCAAAAATGGGCAACTGTATGATGGAGAACGTACACTCGGCCTTATTTGGTTTCCAACTGAAGATAACCTGGGATTCGATGTGTCATTGAAAAGAATACCCACATCAATTCTACTTGGACAAAAGAAACCTACTAAACGAGAAATGCTGCGTGTGCTAATGTCCATATTCGATGTTTATGGTTTCCTTTCGCCGATCACGATCAAAGGCAAAATCATGTTACAAGACACTTGGAGGTCTGGTATCAGCTGGGACGACGAAATAACAGACCAAATATTTATAAAATGGATTGAATGGCTGAGCGTAATGACATGCCTTGATAAAATACGCCTACCTAGATATTATAAGTCGGCAACAAGAAGTACTCATGAAACAGAGCATGCGCGCGCGAGCGAGACGCGCGACCTCAGTACAGATGCACTGAATAGCGAGGCGCTTGCGCCGGTACACAACACCGCGCGCTATACTAACCTACAGCTACATGTATTCTGTGACGCGTCAACTCAAGCGATGTGCGCTGTCGCATACTGGCGCTGGATTGATTGTAAACAAAACATTCAAGTTGCTTTTGTGTCCAGTAAATGTCGAGTTGCGCCTGTGAAATATGTTTCAATGCCACGCTTAGAACTACAAGCAGCTGTTATGGCAGGAAGACTGGCTGATACTATAATAAACGAGCATAGAATAAAGGCGGGAAGAAAGATATTCTGGTGTGATTTGTCTATGGTTTTACATTGGGTGCGCAACGTTACACGAAATTATAAACCCTACATTGCTCACCGCCTCGGCGAATTAGATGAGTTAACTAAAATTGAAGAATGGAAGTACATACCAACGAAGAAGAAGAACATTGCCGATATTGCCACACGAGAAACCTGTGAAATAAAAATATTGAATAATGAATGGTTATATGGACCGTCATTTTTATATGAAGACGAATGGTCATGGCCCGGAGAAGCGAGGGTACAGCTACCTGATGTCTGTGATGTGGACCTAGAATGCATTAACAATATTCACATTGCACCTATATGTTTACCTGCTGTCCCTGAACCAGAAAGGTTCTCTTCTTGGATTCGATTACTGCGATCAATGTATGTGGTTCTATCTTTCATACATAAATGCAAGAAAGGTACTAGCGTTGTTGCAGATGGTGCGATGATGGAACGTGCCGAGAACCTGTTATTGAAATACTCCCAGATGAAAGCCTTTCCAGAGGACCTGCACAACCTGAAACAAAACAAAAGATTACAAAAACAAAGCAAATTACTTACCTTAACGCCGATTATTGACGATGACGGCCTGCTGCGACTGTCTGGCCGAATTGATGCTGCACCTGGTATACCTGCTAACATGAAACGTCCTGTGATACTGCACGGCCGCTGTCATATTACTCACCTCATCGTGAAGCACTATCACATAAAGGCCTGCCACGGAAACCAGGAAATGGTCGTTAATGAACTAAAGCAAAGATATTGGATAATACGATTACGACCTACCGTGAGATATATTAGTTCAAAATGCATGTTATGCAGAATTAAGAGGGCGCAGCCCCATCCACCCAGAATGGGTGACTTACCTGAAGCGCGGCTTGCTCATCATCATCGCCCCTTCACGTACACCGGAGTTGACCTTTTCGGGCCCCTAGAAGTAACCGTTAGCCGACGTCGAGAAAAGCGGTACGGTGTTATCTTCACTTGCCTCACCGTGAGAGCTATTCACATTGAGATAGTGAACCAGCTGACAACAGACGCACTAATAATGGCTCTCAGACGAATGGCAGCCAGGAGGGGCTGGCCAAGGTACTTATATTCAGACAATGGTACGAACTTGAGAGGTGCTGATACAGAGCTGAAAAAATGTATTCTTGAGCTGGACGTGGATAAACTTAAAGAAGTTACGACTTACAGTGCAGCAACCTCATGGATTTTCATTCCACCCGCCAGCCCCCATTGGGGTGGGGCATGGGAACGATTAATCAGAAGTGTAAAGAGCGCACTCAAGGTCGTATTAAAAGAACGAGCGCCACGTGATGAGACACTTCAAACATTATTAGCCGAAGTAGAACACATGATAAACAGCCGTCCTCTCACGCATGTCTCAGTGGAACCAAAACAGCTGCGAGACGCTGACCCCTAACCATTTTCTACTGGGAACATCGTCCAACCTACCTACTCTGGGTGTTTTTGATGAGTCAGATATGTACCTCAGAAAGCAATGGCGACTGTCACAAAAACTGGCTGATATGTTTTGGAAACGCTGGTTACGTGAAGTGTTGCCAGATATGCGCCCAAGACAAAAGTGGCACGATGAACGGAGACCATTGCAAGTGGGAGATTTAGTTTTGATCGTTGACCCAAACTCGCCCAGAAACGTATGGCCGAAGGGCTTGATACAGGCCGTAATAGCCGGCAAAGACGGCCGCATTCGTGTGGTTGATGTTAAGACAAAGTCTGGCCTTCTGCGACGGAACGCGACACGCGTCGCACCTATCTCCATGGGTGATGAGTGCTGTAGCAGCACTAGGGGGGGGAATGTAGGCGACGCGTGATTATTATAGCTATTTCTATTGTTCAATTTTTTTAATTATACCTACATTTGTTTGTAATAAATCTGGTTTTAAGGCGCGGGAGACGCAAGCGAGGGGAACGGGGGGGGGGCGGCATAGCGCCTAGTAGTGATCTTTTACGAACGATTGCGCACAGACGTGTCTGCTTCTCCCAACCCTTCACCCTTACTAAAATCAAGTGGTTTTACTTCATACGTCCACATCCCCTACAGGTATCTCAAAACCCTTTTTAAAGCACTAAAGTGTGTACTGTTATTGTAGGCATTAAAGTAGCTTACACAACTGACCGAAAACGAAATGTCAGGTCTCGTAACATAAGCTAGATACTTGATGTATTTGGAGCCTATTATTTCTTGATATCTTCTATCATCTTGTTTATCTCCTTTCTCTAACCTCAAGTTACACTCTATTGGAGTTCCAACCGCATTACAATCTTGCATGCCATATTTTTCCAAAATGCTTTTTAGGGTTCCGTAGCCAAATGGCAAAAAACGGAACCCTTATAGATTCGTCATGTCTGTCTGTCTGTCTGTCTGTCTGTCTGTCTGTCTGTCCGTCCGTATGTCACAGCCACTTTTTTCCGAAACTATAAGAGCTATACTGTTGAAACTTTGTAAGTAGATGTATTCTGTGAACCGCATTAAGATTTTCATACAAAAATAGAAAAAAGCAATAAATTTTGGGGGTCCCCATACTTAGAACTGAAACACAAAAATTTTTTTTTCGTCGAACCCATGCGTGTGGGGTATCTATGGATAGGTCTTCAAAAATGATACTGAGGTTTCTAATATCATTTTTTTCTAAACTGAATAGTTTGCGCGAGAGACACTTCCAAAGTGGTAAAATGTGTGTCCCCCCCCCTCTAACTTCTAAAATAAGAGAATGATAAATCTAAAAAAAATATATGATGTACATTACTATAAAAACTACCAACGAAAATTGGTTTGAACGAAATCTAGTAAGTATTTTTTTTTTAAGGCGTCATAAATCGAAAAAAATACACTATTATTAAAACATCGATCAAAGTTACAACACATTACAAGAACTTTTATATTATGTTACTTGCTGCTACGGAACCCTTCATGGGCGAGTCCGACTCGCACTTGGCCGGTTTTTTGTGTAATTACTTTGCGTCAAATAAACTTCACTCTTAGACCTGTCTCTCGTTACAGTAATACCCAAACAATCTCTTACTTCACCTAAGTCTTTAATCTTAAAACGTTTCCCAATTTTGGTTTTAAGTTCTTCAGCCTTTGCAATTACATCTGTGAATATATAGAAGTCAACAACATAAAGAGCAACAGACAAGAAATGTTTGGTATTTTTATTCATGTATACACATTGGTCATAATTTTGATGGAACCAAACCTATTTCTAAAAGCTAAGTGTGTATTTTCTCGTTCCAGCAACGAGGTGATTGTTTCAAACCAACGATTGCATCACTGCTTACCATCAGGTGGGATCGCAGTCAAGCACTAGTTTATATAAATTAAAAAAAAAAGATTTAATTAACTTGCAGACTTTTTCTGCTTCCCCTCTTTTAAAAAACATTTCAGGCTATTCCATATATAACTCTACATCTAAGTCTCCATTTAGGAAGGCAGTTGTCACGTCTATATGGTGAACTTCTAAGTTTCTTTCCGCAGCCAAACCAAGTAAAAGCCGGATAGAAGATAGCTTGACTACTGGAGCAAAAGTTTCATAATAATCTTCTCCATACACTTAAAAATAACCTTTTGCAACTAGTCGCACTATATAACGTTGTATAGATCCATTTGCTCCCCTCTTCAGCTTAAAAACCCACTTGCTTTTCACAACATTTTTGTCTGGACGTTTTATAAGTTTCCACGTTTTATTTTCAATCAATGAATTATATTCATCTTGCATTGCTATCATCCACAGGTTTTTATCACTTCGAGTTATAGCATCTTTCACTGAAGCAGGATCTGCATAGTCGTAGTAGTAGTAGTATATTACGTTAAAATTGTAAACAAAGTTTTTATCTACCTTTGATTTTCTATTTCTCAATGGATAGCGTCGCTCTACTGATACACCATCCAAATCTAGAGGCACATTTATCGAGTCGATACTATCGTGAAATTGATCCTCTGTTTCAGGTATCAACAATTCCTTAACAGTAGTATCCACCTCACCATCACTTGAAGAAGCCAACCCTTCAGGTTCTGGGCTCCTTACATCAAGATCTGACTGATTAGACCTAATAGGGATCAACTCTTCAACTCCTACTGAGTCCTCAGTAGTTTCAGTCAATAATGGGATACCCACTACAGTCGACTGAATAGTAGTGGTAATATTGTTATCAAGTACCAATACATCCTTAAAAGGAGAGTTATCCTTTATGGGACTACTTGATGCTATCACACTTTCATTAAACACCGCATCTTTTGCGACTATAATTCTGCGTGTATCATTTAAATTCATAAAACGATAACCTTTTTGATTGTCACTATAGCCAACCATAATTAATCCAACCGACTTAGAATCAAACTTTTTTTCTACAACTTTTAATAAGTACTTCAGCTGCAGTTGCTTCCAAATATCTTAAAAAGAGAGAAATCAACTTTCTTTCCTGACCACACTTCCTTGGGCACCTTATTTTTAAGAGCCATAGTAAGTAAGTGATCTATTCTTTAAATAAATCGCACAAGTCATGGCTTCACCCTAAAACCTCTTATTGAGACCACTATCCTGAAACATTCATCTAGTATTCTCGGTATTTGTGCAAATTGTCCGTTCTGCCACCCCATTCTGTTGAGGTGTATATGCAACAGACGTTCGATGTCGTATCCCATGCTGACGTAGAACAATTTCAAAATCTCGATTGACATATTCTGTGCCATTATCGCTTCTGAAACATTTGATTTTCTCTCTAGTTTGATTTACGACTAGGCGTTTAAATTCTTTAAATTTAGCCAATACCTCAGTCTTAGGTTTCAGCATATACCCGAAAATTTTCCTACTAAAATCATCAATGAAAATCAAACAGTATCTATTGCCTCCCCAGGTATCTACCTCCATGGGTCCAGCTAAATCACTGTGCATGAACTCTAATAATCCCTTTGCCCTATTATTTTTGCGTTCAGTAAACTTTTTCACGAACATTTTCCCTTTACAGGAACTTGCACAGGGTTACTTATTGGTTTCTTGAAATGTCAAGCCAATAAAAATTTCTTTCAACTTTTTCATTTGACTTTCAGACAGGTGCCTCAATTTTCTGTGCCATAATTTAAAAGCACATTGAT
Organism: Mythimna albipuncta; assembly: GCA_929112965.1. Taxonomy (NCBI): domain Eukaryota; kingdom Metazoa; phylum Arthropoda; class Insecta; order Lepidoptera; family Noctuidae; genus Mythimna; species Mythimna albipuncta. Next base: position 13,092,105 of record OV815983.1, on the reverse strand, counting down.
TGTCAGGGTTTCCGGCACGAACCAACGCTTTATCGTCTTTATTTATAAAATATAACCCGTCTCTTAGTGGTGCTATCATTATAGGATTCCCGACAAAGGACACATCATTATTAAAAATTCTACAAAAAGTCTTATCAAAAACAACTACACTAAATTTACTACTACAGTAAATTTGTTATTAATTCTGGAACATGTAAGACCTCCTCAAATTTAATTTTGTGATTCTCGAATAAAACATCCCTTTAAAATAATAAAACATCGCTTTTGAAACTATTTTGCCATTGTTGGCACTAGTGATATATTTACTGTCACTACGCGAATAATACATCAACATAAATCAACATAAACGAATAAAACATCGCTTTTGAAACTATTTTGCCATTGTTGGCACTTGTGATATATTTACTGTCACTACGCGAATAATGACAGCATCAGCGGACGGCATTGCCGTGGCTGAATTCTGGTTCAGGCAAGGAATTTAACTAGTTTTGCCATCGATACGATAAGAAGAAGAATACGCGAATCTTACATGCTGTCGTATGAGACGTTGCACCAGAATCAGTTACCCAATGGCTCTTACTATTAGTCAAAGTAGACAGTAAAGTAATAAAATGATCACTCTCACAAGTAGCAGCGACTGTAGCCATGCCGTCTGCTTTGCTGTCAGTTTTATGAGACTTGAAAGCCTTACATTGCCACTTGTAGTGTCCTTTCCTTTTGCAGAAATGACAAGTAATCGTCTTATTTTGCTACCATTCGGTTTTGAAATCATTGCTGAACCGTTATTATCGGTTGACTTTACAGCTTTCCGTTGTCCTTCTCTAAGCAAAGCCGTTATAACAGTTTAGGAAGTTAACTGCATATTTGAGTGCTCTAAGGCCATTACTAACGGATTTTAAGCATCTGGTAACCCGGCCAGCATAATAACAGCAACAAATTCGTTTTCTGAACCCGCCTTTATTGACTGTAGAGCTTGATATGTAGATTGGATCTCGGTAATACGAAGTTGGACAACCACAAAATTTTCTAGTTTAAAACTAAACAGTTTCCTCAATAATGTAAGGCGCCTGAGTAGACCTCCATCTGCGTAAGCCTTTTGTAGTGCATCCCACGTTTCTTTTGCAGTTTTGGCATTGACTACTAGCAGAATCACATTTTCCGCACACATGAGGCATATTTTCGACCTTGCTTTCGCATCTTTTTTCTTAGCAATTTATAACCGTCCGCAACATCGACACAGTCCCATAGACCACAGTCAATCAGAAACATTTGCATGGCAAACGACCACGTACCATAATTACACTGACGTCGAAATCGTCGTCGTCGAAGGATTTTGCATGTTGACAAATTATATATTTTCTATCGAAATATCATAACAATAGCATTTATTTCATTGCAAACCCCCCCTGCGTGCCAATAACCTAATGTAAATAACACTACACAGTGGAATTAAATATGATATTTAATTATAAATATACTAACAATACAGCTTGTTGTAAAAGGTGTGACAGATACTTTTTTTGTTTCTTCGTATTTGTCTATGTGATCATAGTACCTACATATTGCATTACCTACCTATTTTTAACAATAGTAAATACATACTTAGATACATACATATAAATAAACAATGCTGTAGTGAAAAAACAAATCCAACCAATTAGTGCGGTAGTGATTCTACCAACATCTTGCGAATATGCTCATGTTGAAGACAAATCGAATGCAGTTATTCAGAAGACGGTCAAGTTTATTGAGGAGATCTGCATTCAGGTCATAGTAGCACACATCAGCAAAGTCGATTATGGGAAAGATTTGGGACTGTACGAGCAATTCTTTTATGTGAGCTGGGAGAAAATTCTTCAGACGATAGAGAGACCGTAACTTTCCAGTAACTTTTTGCTTGACATTTGTGATCTGCTTCCGCCGATCAAGACAATCATCAACATATAGACCAAGATCCTTGACCTCAGAGCCAAACGGAATCACCGTGTTGCGAATTTTTGAATTACAAAAGGAAAAATTGACTGACCGCCATATCAACTCACAGCCCAAAACTACTTGGACGAATAGTGTGCAATTTTGCACAAGTTTTCCTTAATGACGAGGAAGTTCCTGAGGGGATGAAACGGAGGTCTTAAGTTTGTAAACAGAAACCTGCTTTCACGTGGTTAAAAGCCACCAGCAGATACTAGTACTCATAGAAAACCATTAGATATGAAAGTCCAGACAAGTATTTTAAAGTTCGGTAAAGAAAAACGTGAACAGTTCGGACGCGTATGATAGCTTCTAAAATCGATCCTACTACGGAAATAGCTTTCACAGTTTGTATCAGTTGCTATTTAACGAGCTAATTGAACGAGCTGTTATCGAAACACTGAACTTATTCGCACCGCAAAAATCATTGGACATGAAAGACAGTCTTCCAGAAGAAATTCGAAACATTACCAAAAAGAGAAATGTGGCAAAACAAAAAGCGTGACGTTTTTGCTTTACCGATACATATCAAAGGCTGCATGCAACCTATAATTCAATAAAACGCAACCTTGTAAAGAAAATTGCAGAACACGAAGAACAAAAATGGATCAAACTATAAAAATCCTAGAAAATAACAGAAAAATGATGTAGAGCGTACAAGAGCCATGAAAAACCCACCACAGCGAGTACCGATGATATCAAACTGCAAAACTGAATTGGAAATCATAGACGAAATTAAGTGGAACCGAAACGGAGTATTTTTTTGCGATTTCGGCAGTCTCTCCAACCCTGTGCCTTTAGCTCTCGCCGGAACGCCCATACCAATCTGTTCCAAATTTCGGTACCTCGGGTCACTCGTCCAAGGGGATGGTGAGGTAGACCGAGACGTAACGCGCCAGATCAACGCAGGATGGATGAATTGGCGACAGGTCACGGGTATAACTTGTGACCCACGCTTGCCCCTCAAGTTGAAGGGTAAAATTTACATCTGTCATAAGACCTGTCATACTGTATCGATCAGAATGTTGGGCTGTGAAAAAGAAGGATGAAAAAAGATTGCATGTAATGGAAATGATAATGTTGAGATGGATGTGTGGTGTGACGAGAATGGATAAAGTGAGAAATGAGTATATCAGAGGGAGTTCGAAAGTGGCGCCAGTGACTGAAAGGTTGAAAAGTAATCGGTTGTCTTGATGTGGTCATGTGAAGAGGAGGGATGAAGCGCATATTACTAAAAGAGTTCTGAGTATACATGTAGATAGATGGAGAGAGAGAGGAAGGCCGAAAAAAAGATTGATGGATTGTGCGAGAAGTAATATGAAAGAAAAGGGAGTTAGTGATAGTTTGACGGGTGACAGGACAGAATGGAAAAAGAAAACGTGTTGCGCCGACCCCAAGTAATATGGGATAAGGGCAGGAAGAAGAAGAAGAACTTGTAAACACGGCAAGTCTCCGATTCGGACATTGGCGACAGCGACAAACACTCGGACATACTCACACCATTTCAACCCCTGAACTCGACATCCAAAACAGAGCTGAGAGAAGCATTGAAAAACTTAAAAAATCGGCAATGTTTAAAAGCCATTCCTGTATTTTATACATGATTAAGAATTTAATACCAATCATACCCGTCTTTAACAAGGGGTGCAAATCTGGGTGCAGAAAACTAGAAAGTGGAAGACAAGAAAATAAGTTTTAACTCTTTTTATTTTTGTTTTTATTGAGGCTTAAGAACAACTTTATTTCTTGTAAAAAATCGTAAACATAATTCACTTACTGAGAAACAATATCTTAAACTAAGATTAATATTAGAGCGCACAGATGTACGTGTAGGTATAAAATAACAAAATAGCGAGAAAAATTTTTTATTATCAAACATAACATAGATGCCCGAATTTAATTACAAAGTGGCACTGATGGCATCGTCTGTTATTAGCATGTTTATTATCATAAGTTTATTTATTCTATTCCATAGTCATCCCTGACGGAAAAGAGGCGTGGGGTTGTTTTTGGAGTATTTCGTTTATGAGCTGACAATGTCTTGCTCACAAATGAAGAAGCTCTTCATGCCACAGTCAATGTTGACCACCTGGCCGGTGTAGAACATGGAGCCGCACTGCGCACCGTCGCCCTTCGGCTTGTAGCTGTCCCACCATACATCCTCAGCTACATCCAGAATCGATCCTGGAAAGGGAATTCATTAATCAAAACGGTCCTCTGAACACAGTAGCAAGCCATACGTCGCTTGTAATAAAACTAACGAGCGGTTTTTCTTTTGAGTTGGGAAATGATCAAATAACTTCTTTCGCTCGTGATGGAGCACGTGGGCGTGTCAGACTCACTCTAATATCCACCCGTGCTCCTTCAGTTGCCCTTTGCATTGCAGGATCTTTCAAACATTCGCAGCACAATCATTACTATTTTCCTTGTTCAAGTTGTAATTACGAATGCGGATGAAATGTTATATGAAGGTGTGAATTATATTATTTCTATTATTTTTGCTGTCTCTGACATATCTCTCTTCACTTCCTAATAAGAGAGGTTGATATTTATGTTGAAGGAGATTAATGTGTAGCTCAATCACTAGAGTCAACACCACGTACCTCTCACAGTCTGCCAGCCCTTGTTGAACTGGTTATGGAAGCCCACGTGATACATTCCACTTTGGTAGTTCTCTTTGACTTTTTCGTGAACTACGGTTATTGTAAATTGCGTTAACTTCATGAGGTGCGTCGCTTCCCGTTTGTTGCTGATCACCGCTAGGTGCGACTGTTCACGTCGGCACATGACATATGCTTCGATCCAATTCAAGGGAGTCGTGTGCACCTTGTAGCACTTGCCGATATTCTTGTCGAAAGTGTAACCTGAAATCGATGAATTGAATATGTATACTCAGATGTAAACCGAAAGCCAGAACATGACAAAGCACAATTTGCCTTGTAAAACCTGTGAAGACAGCGCAGCGGGAAATATAAGCTATCAAACTGGCAGTTCCGACCACAAGACCTCGAATTTACAAAATCTGGCAAAGTGAGCTGACACACTATTGAGTAGTTAACTTTTCAATATTAGGTACTTTTATCAAAAAACAACTTTATCCAATATCGCAAATATATAGTTTTTTTTTAAATCTGTTCAAAATTAATTAAGTTCAAACCACTCAAATCTAATGTTTTTCCTTACACTGTAAGTTACTAAAAAAGGATGCACAAACCGACATGTGCTGTGACCGCCATTGAGTGAGGCGCGTGCAAAAGAGAAGAAGTATTCCCACCACAACCCTTCTCTTCTGCTGCTAAGTTACTGCGTTATTTAATAACTAATTGAGTTGCTGTTTCAGAAAAATATCGAATTTGTGTTATCTGTTGTTAAATAGATATAAATATTTTACAAAAACAATCAGATAAGAATATCCAATCGAGTATCAACAAGGTCTTGAGGACTGTTACGGTTTGTAAATCATTCATGCAACACTAAATATCTTCAATATAGAAAATGTGCTTCCACTCAGAAGGTAAAGAAACAAAAACATTAAACTATTATTATTACAAGGTGCAGTTTTAAAACTGCAAAATATTTTAGGAGGTTGTAATAAAACTCATAAATAATCATGTGAAAAAACGATACCTGGTCAATAATCAGTAATACTTGTTATTTTATTTTTTAATTATACTAAACTAATTTGATTGTTCGATGGCCGCGGGGGCGTGGCTAGGGTTTGGCGTGCGGGATGATGATTGGATGATACATTATTTATGAAACTATCGTTGCGAGTTGTTGTGTGTGAAAACGCCCTTTATTGTTCCGTGTTTGTGTGTGTGAAAGAAAGCACGGTTATAAGGCAGGTATCAGACTGGCTGTTTTTTAAGAAACTTAGTTCACACATGCCGATTTCCATAAATAAGAAAAAAAAATTAAATAATTACCTACTCATTTTATTATTGATTCGGGTCGAGAATCACTAACATAATTACCTCCTGAAATATTTTGCAGCTTCAAAACGACACCTTGTATTTAAAGCTAACTTGTCCAAACACAGACAAACCACTTTGTTGGTGATGCCAAGTCACTCCACCAACTTTTATGATAAGTCGTTTGCAGTTCAGGCTGTGCGGCTGTGGAATGCTCTGCCCGTGTCGGTAAGGCAAGCTCAAACACTCACAACTTTTAAAAATGAGATTACAAATCACTACATTTCCTCCTGAATATTAAATTGTCATTAAGTACAGTATTTCTCTGCTTTTATAATTATATATATATATTATATTGTTTGTAATATATTTATTTATTTATTATTTTCTTAATAAAAATATATGTAATCCATGTGTTCTTAATTATAATATATTTAATATATGTAATTTTTGCTAGTTTATGTATTGTATATATGTAAATAGTACACCACGAACTACCTGCATATCTTTTTCTCCTTCTCTGTCAAATCCATCCAAAGGTTGTCTTTAAAAAATTGCTTTTAGCGATAAGACCACCCATTGTGGCACCCTATTAATTTTAAGTTTCTTATGTAACTGCTTTATTTTTGGTGTACAATAAAGAATTTATCTATCTATCTAACCACGACCAGACACCAGACGTCAGTACAAACAGCTGTAAGCGTTACGTCACAGGCTCAGTCAGGCAACTTATCGAGTAAACCAGTTTTAGCAATAAAACGCGCAGATGTTGTGATTTAAACCGACGCAACATGACGAATGTTACAACATTTACTTACACATTAAACTTTTCAAAACCTACCTAAGCTAGAAATGTTGCACTGACTGTTCCACTCTAGCGATTGAAGAGTCTTCTTGCAAATGAAAGGATAATCGGAAGTACATCCGGTTTCATCCAGGTAACCTTTGTTGTTCATGTAAAAACAGCGTGCTGATTTCTGATTTGACCCTAGAAAAATGAAATATACCATTATTCTTTTAATGAACGTAGGTATCTAAAGTTGAAAATTATTTTCGACTTTATGTAAGTTACTCACCGTAGGGTATACATTCGTACCCCGGACCTACTCCAGGCCATGGTATACCAGTGCTCAAAATTACTTCTGAATCCGTACCGTCATTGATTTAAAATCATAAAGATTTTCATAAATAAATATAAAAAATCTTAAATATGAAAATCAGATTTTCATATTTATGTTACCGGCAAATTTATAAAATACCTAAAACGTATTGGGTAATGTATGAAATATTATTTATTTCATACTTTGCCTAGCTATTCCATACAATCGCCAATGCGCAGCCAGTAATGTGTGTATGAAGAAAGTGATTTAATTTTAGGCAACTCGACGAATTCTCAGCAACGTGAATTGACTGCTGACATCTCCGAAGATAAGAAGAGAACCATTTTTGCACTTCGGCCGAAACTATAAGATGGGAAACCACAAGAAAGGACAGCATTAAAGGTATTCCAGAAATCAATTAAAACTAAAACAGTAACCTTGGTATTCCCCATGGCTTCTTTAATGCCATCAGTCACTTTAAGGAGAGCAGAGGAGGTACTATGACCAGGCCTAAATCCGGGTTGAAATAAGTTAAAAAACGTTGTTACCGTAAACAAATCCTGAAAACTGCTTATGGACGCAGGCTTCAAGTACTTTGGACAGGAAAGAGAGAATAGAAAAGGGATGAAAATGGTTAGGTAGGGTGGGGTAAGAGATTTTAAAGTGGATGCACGTAAGCCATACGTCACAGGGATGTGAATTGTCCGAACTCAAGGGTAAAATTAATTATGTGGGTAATTGGAGGAAGAAGAAAGTCGAAGATTTTTGTTATCATATAACTACTGATGTCAGCATAGCTCACAGGCTTGAACTTGGCTTCGATAGTTTAATCTCTTTGATTTCGTCCAACGTGGCCGGCGAAAAGTTCATCGATAGGACCTGGTAGGCTGGTAATGAAATCAACCATCTGAGATAACATTTGCGAATCCAAATGACAGGTGCAGGTACATTTGGTAAAAGGAGGATTTTGTATGGGCACCGTCCCCACCCTCCAACATACAAGAGACAGGTTTCATTTGAAGCGTCTAGTTAAACAGAGTATTTTTTATTATGACGACACATCTCTAAAGTATGGGGTTTAGGTTTTATAAAGCATTATATATTTTGACCTAACCTAACCTAACCCAAGTGTTTTGGATATTAAATATACTCATAATATAATACTGTCATATATTTTTAAATGTGGCTTTGAGAGCTCTGTACGATTCTGCAAAATTAGTGCACAAAGGGCATTGCGTGAAACTGTCCCCAAAAATAACACAACAACAATAGGCGTCATTCAAAGCGTCTAGTTAAATAGAGTATTTTTTACTATGGAAACACATCTTAAAAGTATGGGGATTAGGTTTTATAAACAATTTTTATTTTAACCTTACCTAACCTAGTCTAACCTAACCCCCCAATTCTACCCACAAACCATAAATGTATAGTCATGTGTGTTAACATGTAAAATGTACTTTTTTTAAATTTGTATAGTAATGTAGTATTATAAGCATAAGCAATTTGTATAATTGTATAACTAGCCATTAAGAAATATATAATACAAAATATAACAAAAAGAATATAAAGAATAAAAAAAAAGAGTCTGAGGTGGACTCGCGTAGTTTTTAAGCTTAGTTTTTAAGTAAATGTTTGTCCAAGATGAGGGCACGACAATGTAAAATAATCTGTAAACAAAATGAAAAATATAAACAATTACGCCGACTACCAAGTCTGCGGTAAAATATGTACAAAAAAATAAAACCTAACCCGCCACAACAACTGCAAGGCCCGAAAACCTTTGCCCAGGTTGCAAGTACACCAAAAAACTATTAATGTAAAGCAATTGCGCAGACTACCATGTTTGCGGTAAAATATATATCTACGAAAAAAAAAAAAACTAACCTAACCTGACCTAACCTAAGTTGTGCGCATTATCGATTGTGTGGTACATAGGGTTACTGAAACAGATTGATTTCAATACACCAGCACAAATGCTTGATCATATTGTAATAGATAACTAATAGTAAAAGTCTTTGTATGGAAAATTTAAACTTATTATTATTAAGAAGTTTTTTAATCAGCTGTTTTGTCTTTTGTGGATAGGAATTAACAAACTGACATGCATTCCATATCTGTTATGCGCACAACTTAGGTTAGGTCAGGTTAGGTTAGGTTAGTTTAAACCTAAACCCCATACTTTTGAGTATTGTCGCCATAAAATAAAACTTTATTCAACCAGACACTTGGAATGACACCTGTCGTTGTTGCTGTTGTGGTTGTGTTAGTTTTGGAGAGAGTTCTACGCAATGCCCTATATCATATACTTTTATAGAATCATCTAGGGTTCGCCAAGCCGCATTAAAAATGTATGACATATTATGAGTATATTTAAGGTCTAAAACAATTAGGTTACGTTACAACATAATGTATAATAAAACCTAAATCCCATAATTTTGAGGTATGTCGCTATTATAAAAATAACTTTACTTAACTAGACGCTTCATAAATATACAAGGTGCAGTTTTAAAACTGCACAATATTTTGGGAGGTTGTAATAAAACTCATAAATAATCATGTGAAAAAACGATACCTGGTCAATAATCAGTAATACTTGTTATTTTATTTTTTAATTATACTAAACTAATTCGATTGATCGATGGCAGCGGGGGCATGGCTAGGGTGTGGCGTGCGGGATGATGATTGGATGATACATTATTTATGAAACTATCGTTGCGAGTTAGTGTGTGTGAAAACGCCCTTTATTTTTACGTGTTTGTGTGTGTGAAAGAAAGCGCGGTTATAAGGCAGGTATCAGACTGGCTGCTTTTTAAGAAACGTAGTTCACACATACCGATTATCATGAAAAAGAAAAAAAAAATACCTACTCTTTTTATTATTGATTCGGGTCGAGAATCACTAACATAATTACCTCCTGAAATATTTTGCAGCTTCAAAACGACACCTTGTATAATAGTACTGTATTATGAGTAAATTTAAGGTCTAAAACACTTGGGTTAGGTTAGGTTGAGTCAAACTATAATGCTTTATAATACCTAAACCCCATACTTTAGAGATAGGTCGCCATAATAAAAAATACTCTATTTAACTAGACGCTTCGAATGATACCTGTCTGTAGTCAGATGGTGGGTGGGGACACTTTCATGCAATGCCCGTTTTGGCATTACTTTTTAATAAAGAATTGTTGCACATGGAGGATTATAACATTGTGCTTTATAAATTTCTGCTTAATTTTTATTTGATTAAAAATTATATTTCTAAATATTTCATAAAAGAAGAATAAAAAACAATCATAAATATGAAAGAAACGTGCAACATTTACTTACACATAATATACTATTTAAAACCTACCTAAGTTAGGTTTGGCGCACTGGTTCCACTGTGGTGATTGTAATACTTACAGCAAGTGAAAGAATTATTGCAAATGCATCCATAATCCTCCAGGTTGATTTTCTTGTCCGTGTGAATAGAGTGTTGCATGCCGGTTTGATTATAATCTGGCTGATTTGGCAGCCACCTATTGTATACTTCTGATATTAGTTTCCCTAGAAAAATCAAATGCATAACCTGTTACGAACGTGACTAATTAAATGCCGGTTTACTAGCAGTAACCTTTATTCGGCATAAACAATAACAAATCTGTCCAATTAATAATAATCAGTGATCGGAATACATAGGTAGGGCTATTTAGGTTCATTGACCGCAAACATCGATGTTAATAAGGATATTCCACGGGATTCCAGCTGATACTACGGGATTTAATTGATTTTCATTATTTTTGTCAATATGAATTTAAAAAAAAGTAAGCCAATAAGCGCATGATATGCGACGTTATAAGTTTTACGTCAACAGCACGCTATAAAAGTTTTTGCCAAGCGCGCGACGTTGCCGCTTTGTTGAGACGCGTACAGATACCGGCACGGATTTTGAGCGCTCGTCTAATCTTTCATTAGTCCCGAAGGAAAGATAGTTTTCTTTATAATTTTACTACTATAAAACTAAATCCCGGGACTCGGGGAATACCCATATTATTCTAACCTATGGCAAGTACATAAAACAGCCCTACCTATTCCGATCCATGATAAGAATCCACATCACAATGAACACTACAGATCTGTCGCAATATAGCTTAGGTCGTTAAGTAAGATGTGAAGTGTCACACACTTAGCTATCGCACTCGTTTCGCAGTTGAAAACAAACTGACTCACTTCCGATCAGGAGCTCGTATTTATATGCGAAGCCCGGAAAATTCTACATACCGACGTTTCAAAGCCATAATTTAGAATGGTTGTAGACTACATTACAACAATAAACCCTAATAAATTATTGTTTCGCGTTTATAACATTGAGCTTTATAAATTTATGCTTCACTTTTATTTACATGTAGCGACATCTATGGCGTCACATAGGAACTAAACTACGAAATCCTCCATTGCGCAATTAGGTATATACTAAGATCCCAGAGTTGTCTGACATAACTTATTTTCACTTGGATGAAACCTTAGGTTCTCAGTATTATCTAATTGTGCTTTGAATACCTGTGTGCTTGCAGAGTTCCCCCTTGGGGAATCTTGGTAGGTCGGTACCAGGTGAGAAAGGAAAGTAAAATTAAAAGAGACTTAAATTACAGCTGATTTTTATAAAATGTTTTGTAGAATATTTGTCAACGGCGCTCACAGTGCCGCAGCCTTTTTCCTATCCCGGTTTCCGGCCATCGCAGGCGCGGGCTTACGGACCGTCCAGTAGAGTCCGGACCGAGCCCAAGTCATCGACGGAGACTGTTCCTGCGCGTTTCAAGGAGTTGTCAGCAACAGCAGGGGCACAGCTGGGTGGAATCCTACTGGGGCCAGGGTTTAGCTCCGAAAGGGAAGCTCGGCATTGGTATGAAAGGCAAGAAGGAACGGGGGGGTTTTCAGTCGGTAAGAGTCTGGCACTATCTCCCGCTCTGCCCATGAGCGTTTCATGTCATTTGGATGATTTTTACCAAATAAAAGAAAGATATTTTTACACTCTACCATAGCTTCTCTTTCGGACCGGATTATTTTCTTACTCGCCCGAGCACTTGGCAGGTATTTCTAAATAACTGTGCTATCATTTGCATACCCATAGATACCGAGCACCAGCAGATCGTTAAAATGCAGCTGGAAGTGAGTTGCAAAGAGGACAGACCCCTGAGGAACTCCGGCATTAGTCGTCATGCGCTCTGTTGATCATCCGTCGACAAATTCTCGGAGGGATCTTTCACTCAGGAAGTCTTTTATCCAATTAATAGACCAAGGGAAATGCCCTACGCTGGAAGCTTACTCAAAAGGCTAGCGTTCCTTACCCTGTGGCCTTCAAGACGTCTAGGAAAGTGACAGTCTGGTGACAGTTCGACACGACTGCTCCTTTTGGGCACGGGTTGCACGTTGGCAAGCTTCCAGGACTTAGGTACTATACCAGTCCTAAATGAGAGGCGATCCAAGCGCATCAATACAGGAGACAACTCGGGCGCACAAGCCTTGAGAACAAACGCTGGTATACCATCTGGTCCACTAGCTTTATTCACGTGTAGACGACACAGCTCTCTCAGAACTTTCCTGTTTCTTATGCGAAGCTCGGGCATTGAAGAGTCACAATGAGGCAGAGTCGGTGGAGTAGTACTGCTAGTGTCAAGAAAGAAGAAAGAGAACTGCTTTCTCTCTTGCCGTATGAGCCAGTGTTCTATCCGGTTTAACCAGTGGAGACAATGCGGGCCGACAGAAGTTCGACTCGACCAAGGGACTAAAATGCTCTGCTACCGGACGGCTGTACAGATATGAGTAATATGGTGGAAGCGTGCCTTCTTTAGTGCTTTTTTGTAGGATTTGGCAGCATGGTTGAAGGCTCTTTTCTTTGAACTCGGATCAGATCAGTTCAGATCCGGAGCTTTACGGTCACGTGCGTCAACCCAGGCGTGAAACGCCGAATGTTTACGCTCTTCAGCCTAAACCCACTTCAGACTTTACCAGACAGTGATTTGAAGTTCCAAGTGGTGAGGAATCTGTCCGAATCGGCGGTCAACAGCAGGTAGACCAGACAATCGGCAATATAACTAACTACATCAGGCACCCTTGTCGCTTGCTTTACCATCTGGGAGAGGCCTATTGATACTTCAAAGTTTCGCGCTTCTCTCCCAGCGAGGTCGGTGGCAGTATTGATGGCAGGCGTTAAAATCCTCCAGAGCGACAAACTGAGCATCAGGGTGCCGATGCAGAGCCTTATTGGTGGCCTCGCTGAGGTGACCAAACAGTCGAGTCGTCTCCTGGTCGCCGCTAAGTTAAGTAACTCTTATTTTTAGATCTTTTCTCACCTGGTACTTTCCCAGCTGCCCCAAGGAGGAACTATACAAGCACATGACACGCATTCAAAACACATGAGACGCATTCAAAGTACATGAGACGCTACTGAGAACCTAAGGTTTCATCCATGTGAAAATAAGTTACGTCAGACAGCTCTGGGATCTTGGACTATTAGAGTTGATTTAAAATCTCTTTTATTAAAAATTATTCGTTACTCTACATAAACAAACAAACTTAAACTATTTATACTAAAACCCTAAATAAATAAAATACAAATACACAAAGTACACTTAGGCGTCGAAGTACTCCTCCACATCGCTGTCATCCGGGAATGTGCCCAGAAGACTGGCAGCATTACCACGTTGAATGGCAATGCTAATTCTTTGAGCGAAGAACGAGCCAGCCCTCTGGTCACGCAAGGTGTCGATCAGTCGGCGAGAAATTTCCTTAAAAAGGAGACGCGCATTCGGACCCCATGACCCAAGCGTTTCGACCCCAAACGGCTCAAAACTGTAATTACCAATAAGGTTACAGTATTTGCGCCGTTTAAGGGTCTCAGCAGCCGCAGCGGCAGCGCCAGCACAGCCCGTCGTACATGGAATGTGGGATGGCGCAAGGGTGTCGACACAGGTTGCGTCCCACACCAGAGGCCTACCTACCTTCCACGGTACCAACGTCATACCATCTGGTCTCTTTCCATCGTCACGTACCAAGCCATTTGGTTCTAATTAGAGTTGATTGTATTAATTTGTTGTCGGCCATGTATAATCCGGTATTCTATACAATACCGAATGCGCAGCTAGTGAAAAGCCGGTGTAAAAGACGACAGCAGGGAAGTAGGTGACGTAGTTTTAGGGCATTCTGACATGCATAGATTGGAAGTACTTGTAAACAAAATTACACTATGTTACGTACATACTTTAGGAATGCATAAGTACACAGGTCCTGTTTCTGTACGCGGGGTTTAAGCGAGGCTCGTATTTTCGGGTGGTTATAAAAAAAATCCTAAACTAACCTGTCCATGTTGGGGTACCCTAAAATCACTCCAATTCTTTCCTTGCTCTTGTCTTTAACAGACCTTGATTCTAACCTTTTGAATGTCTTATGTTACACAGTTCGACATAAGCAATTGTCTTTCTATTGTGTCTCTAATTACGGCATTCAAAGAGTTAAGTAATATAACATGTTTCATTTGCCCATCATTTTACAGGTAGGTTGGTTTTGGTCAACATTGATAAATGTAGAACAAAATCTATTACGCATTACCGGTGAACTAGCAGGTACTCTATACAATTTCTAGGAAGTGTAATCATTACCTAGGTAAAGTATGTAATGGACAATAATTATCATAATATTTCATACATTGCCTGGACGCCCCAGGTATTTTATACATTGCCGAGGTATTATATAGAATAACTGAATTATTCAGACTGCCGGTAATATAATATAAAACAGCCCAAAATCATATCTCGACAAACCAAACATAATTCCCGTCTGATCGGAGGATTCTCCCTTTTCAACGGAGGTTCCTCCATATACATACATATTATTAAGAATTACATTTTTAAATATTTCATTAAAAAAAACATTTCAAAACATGAAAAGAGGAGAATACTTTACGATTCATTAATTATTTATGTCAAGAGTGGCAATAAACATGGCAAAACATTCATACCTAATAATATTATGCGTAGTGATAATTATACTAAATTTCGTTAAGCCAGCATAAGTTTTGGCAATATTTATGCTTATCATTAGTAAACTTTAGGATTTAGATATTAATATCGAAAGCTTTTGATGTTTCTGATTCTGACCTTTCTGTCCTACAAGTTGGGAGGTATCAATTGTTTAGTAAATAAGCACAGAAATAAAAAATAATATTTTCATCCCCCATCTCGGAAACAGTATTTTTGTTCTTCGAAATCGGAGTGCAAAAGCCAAGATTAAGTAAATTGAATTTAGATCATCGTGTGCTTTATCATAAATGTGATAAATGATAAATTATATTTATTTTGCAAATAGGTTTAAAAAACACTTTTACTCGTCAAATTTTTTTTTTGTCAGTTTAAGCTAGATGAGGCCGGTGTTTCCTAGCTGACTACCTTGAGAAGAAACACAGAAACAAACTCAGGGGTCAAAGTCTCTTTTAAGGTCCATACAGTAAATATGTACCTAATTGTCAAATCATATGAGAAATATGCAGATTAGTAAAAGGTCTTTTGAAGAAAGAACCATACAGATTTGAGTGGACCCGTTCAGTCAGTGCAAGCATTTGTCAGTATTCGCAAAGCTCAACTCAGGACTGCTAAGGAGTTCAACGACTTGACGAACAATACCTAGGAAAGGACATTTGAGTAGGCCGCAGAAAACACTCAAATTGCCAGACAATTTTTTTTTTTTGACAATTTAGAGGGCTGTGTCACCCGCGTCCGTAGGAGGATACCCATTGCTAGGCCCTACACGTGGTCCCCGTGTGGTGCTAATCAGGTGAGACTAACTGGTGGTAGGTTTCGACCGACGGCTTGTGACTACCCACTGGGCAAAGACGTACCGTCAAGCGGCCTAGCCGGGTTTCGCTACGATGCCCAGTGTAGCCGATTCAGAGGAGTTGGGTCAAAGTGGCAGTTCCAATGCTTGCAGACCAGCCAGACTCGTGCTGGTATTGATTTATCGGGAGACTAGTCGTGAAGGGTAGCGGGATCCGAGGCACGGCGCACTGCTGGCCGACCGCTGTTAGTTGGGGGCCCAAGTAATGTGCCAGCCACACAAGAAAAGCTGCTTCGCCAACTAGCGAAAAATCCCGGAATGCCCCATCGTGCAGGTTGGCGACCAGATGAGAGGGCTCGATGGTCGCTAATGTCCAGCCCGTGCCCAAGAAAGGGAGTCGTGCTGACCCAGCTAACTACCGACCAATCTCAGTAACGTCCATTCTCTGTAAGACTATGGAACGTGTACTCAACACTAAGCTCCTGGCATACCTAGAAGCTAATGATATCCTAACTGACCGTCAATACGGCTTTCGCCGAAATCGGTGAACTGGAGATTTTCTAGAGTATGCCAGCCACATCTGGAGTGAGGCCATCGAGAAGCACGGGGAAGCGCTTGCCGTTTCCCTCGATATCTCGAACACTTTCGTAGGGTTTGGCACGAAGGCCTTATTAGTAAACTTCCTTCTTTCGGTTTATTCGCTGGATTGTGTGCTTGGATCGCAGACTCTTTGAGTAACCGGTCTATCCGAGTGGTTATCGATGGTTGGTCGTCCGATCAAATGGCTATTAATGCCGGGGTTCTTCAGGGAACAGTACTCTCGGCAACAATATTCTTGCTGCACAAAAACGATCTGCTTAAGACCGGTACCTTTGGGTATGCAGACGACAGCACTGTTGTTGAGAGTTACATATCCAGCGCGCGAGCTAGTGGGCCACAGATCCAGTTTCTTCGAGAGGCTTTGGTTGAGCGCTTGAACTTGTCCTTGAAGGCAGTCTCCGAATGGGCGAAAACCCAGGCGTGTCTATTTTTCGCAAAAAAGAGCCAATTCAGTTCCACTCCAACTTTCCGGGATGTAACCGTGCCGATAACCGGCCATCTTGACCTTCTTGGTGTTACGCTGACATCAACGCTCAACTTTGGGCCATACATCGAAGCAAAGGCTCAACTGGCTGCAAAAAGCTGGGAATCCTCGCAAAGGTCAGACAATATTTCACGCCGGAACAGCTGCTCAAACTTTATCAAGCGCAAGTTCGATCGTGTATGAAGTATTGCTCTCATCTTTGGGACGGATCTGCCCGATACCAGCTTGATGCACTTGAGACAATTGAGAGGCGAGCCAGAAGAATAATTCGATGATACACTCGTTGAGTCGAGTCGAGTCTGCGTCGACGCTCGACGAAGGCTTCAAAGTCTTGAGCATCGACGCAGAGTTGCTAGCCTGTTGGTTTTCTACCGGTTGCATTTCTGGAAGTGTGCGTCGGAATTGCATAACCTAATTCCGCATAGCCCATTCCATCATCGGACTACCAGACGTACGGCTATGCGCCACCGGTATATGGTGGATATCCCACCTACACGCACAAAACGTTTTGGGAATACAATCATTGTGTGTGCGGCTAAAGAGTGGAATTCCTTGATGGAGTCTGTGTTTACTGATGATAGCTACAACCCGGGAATCTTTAAGTTGAGAGTGGATAGGTTTCTTTTAGGTAAGCGCGTTCCATCGTCGACCGCATCGTTGCTTTCCATCAGGTGAGATAGCGGTAAAGCTTTAAAAAAAAATTACAATGTCAAATTATAAAAACTAAATTAATAAAAATAATAAAAAGCACAATTGAAAATAAATAAAACAAAAGTTTCAAAAATTAGAGCATACTAGGGCAGGTCAATCCCAAGCCTTTTCGTCTTCAACATAGACACAGTTACAGTGTAAAATGCCTTTTGCCACCATCTTAACCATCGGGTCTCAAGCCCCTACTATTTATTTTGCTAGCTGGTCCGGAATATCACCTCTTTGACTCTATTGGTCACTTGCCAACTATTTTTTCAAATATTTGTAATATGACATAATATTTTATTAAGTGTAGGTACATTATTCTGTCCATTTTATATTTATTCCAATTTATTTATTACTATTGACTTTAATTACATACTTTTAAGTTTGGTTTTTTATTACCCTTACTTTTGTTGATATTCCTCTTTAATTCATTAAACCCTAAGCGAACGCCGGCGTTCGCGCACCTATTGTCTTTCTATTGTGTCTGTAATTTCCACGATTGAAAGGTATATCTCTTGCTGGTTTGCCAATTTCGTCTGACCGTGTTTGTCATCTATGCGCACTCAAACATCTCCAAGTTTCTTTACAACTCACTAAAACTCAACATTTCAGCAACTTAATTCACCCATTAACACACAAGGTGTCGTTTTGAAGCTGCAAAATATTTCAGGAGGTAATTATGTTAGTGATTCAAATTCAAATTCAAATTCCAAATTCAAATTCAAAGCATTTATTTCAAATAGACCATTTACAGGCACTTTTGAATAGTCAAATGTCGGTCAGTCCAAGAAAAGTGAAGCTAAATTGCACGTTCCAAAGAGTAGGTCTCTATGGAGAAGAACGTGCAAGAAACTCCATGGACACTCTTTTAAATCATATATGTGTTACATATAATGCTTGGTTACATATTACTTGTTGCTTCTATCATGTGAGCATAATGTCGATAGTGAAATAAAAATGTAAAATAATTAAAAGATAGAAACTGAATTAAGCCACTGGCAGCTAAGAGATGACCAGTCCCATCTGACGGCACCCGTTCACGAGCATGACGCGTGCATCAGCCCCACTCAGCTCAACCATTTTGAAGGGAACTGAACGACCCAATAACACGTGCCACCAACAGCGAGACATTTGAGTGAGCATGACAAACTCTCAACTGCCATGCTCGTAATGTCAAAAAAAAAAAAAGTTGTAACCTAATAAAAATGCTCCATGGTGCTTCACATTCAAAAACTTGGAAAAAGTGCTTCTACATTATACAATGCAATTGTGTCTTTCAAATTAAAAAATAATAATATTAGTTTCCAACTAATCAACTAATTAGTACGCCCTAGTGGTAGTGGAGCTGAACCAGCATTGAGCCAAGCATTTTTATCTTGAATTGATTGATTCTCGATTCGATCTTGATTCTCGAACCGAATCAATAATAAAATGAGTAGGTAATGATTTAATTTTTTTTTTCTTATTTATGGAAATCGGCATGTGTGAACTACGTTTCTTAAAAAGCAGCCAGTCTGATACCTGCCTTATAACCGCGCTTTCTTTCACACACACAAACACGGAACAATAAAGGGCGTTTTCACACACACTAACTCGCAACGATAGTTTCATAAATAATGTATCATCCAATCATCATCCCGCACGCTACACCCTAGCCACGCCCCCGCGGCCATCGATCAATCGAATTAGTTTAGTATAATTAAAAAAATAAAATAACAAGTATTACTGATTATTGACCAGGTATCGTTTTTTCACATGATTATTTATGAGTTTTATTACAACCTCCTAAAATATTGTGCAGTTTTAAAACTGCACCTTGTATAACTCTTTGAATGTCGTAATTAGAGACACAATAGAAAGACAATTACTTTATGTCGGACAGTGTAACTTAAGACATTCGACAGGATAAGCAAACAAATCGATTGCGTAAGTTGCGTAGGTCAGGAATCTTAGTTTTTGCATAATAATTACGTAACTTTGCCGTAGTTATCCATCGATCAGCCATCTTTTCTTGTTACCACAGACTCAAAATTTGACTAAGTGATTGTGAGTGAGTGCATTGACAATTTCTAGTTTTAAGTTCGACCGGTCATTGATCGATCAAAATAATCGACTAGTTCTTGTTTGTTAGCCAACTTTTGTTTTTCTGTTTTTTTTTTCATCTTTATTTTTTGTTTTATAATTAAGGTTGTTGTTTGGTTTATTGTAATTTTATGTTTTTAATTTGTTTATTTTTAATTTGATTGTAAGTAGAATAAATCCTTGCTGACCGATCGGCGTCTCATCGTCGACGATGGCTGGTGCTGAAAATCAGCGCTGTGGCTCTGTTTTACATGAGCCGCAGCATTTTGCTGAGCGCTGGCCGTTTTGCGCGGATGTCACGCATATCTTATTTACGTGCTACTTTTAGTCGATATTGTGATTTATTTTGTATGCGTCATGTTTGACGTGAATAAACACTTTTTCTTTCTTTCTTCTTTCTTTTGGCAAAGTTTTCGCTTTACAAATGATTCGAATTTATTAAGACCGAGTTGTTGAATATGACTTGGAAGTTTATAATAGAAGTGTATGCACTGACATCTTATTGAGCCCTCTATTTTTTTGAGCCTGGTTGTAAGAACTGCAAATTTGTGTTTATTCCTAGTATTAAAATTATGAATATCATTGTATTTTTTAAACATTTTATTTTATGTGCATACAAAATATTTTCATAAATGTACCTACTGTGAAGGTACAGTCATTATATTTATATATTTAAATTTATCTCTAAGGGAGTACCTGGGACTTAATTTATAAATCGAACGAATAGCCCTGTTCTGCAAAACGAAAATTGTCTGGATATCGGTGGTATTGCCCCACAGTAGAATACCGTACGACATGACATTATGGAAATAGCTAATGTAAACTAAACGGGCAGTTTCTACATTAGTTAAATTTCGAATTTGTCTAACAGCGTATGCTGCAGAGCTAAGTTTTTTTGATAATTTGTCCATATGTGGGCCCTGTAGTATCATATATATAATAGAACACTGTAGTATCTTCAGGACTCAACTCTTTACCTTTTATTAGCACACTAGTTTCTACTTGCCTAACATGAGGCTTCTTCTTCTTCTTCTTGCCCTTGTCCCATTTTATTTGGGGTCAGCGCAACACGTTTTTTTCTTCCATTCTGTCCTGTTACTCGTCACGCTTTCACTAACTCCCTTTTCTTTCATATCATTTCTCACACAATCCATCCATCAATTTTTTTTTTGCCTCTTTCTCCCTCTCCATCCCTCCACATGTAAATTTATAACTCTTTTAACAACATTTGCCTAACATGAGGCATGGTAAACTTAATACATTTAGTTTTCTTTTCGTTAAGAAGTAGGTTATTTACATTAAACCAGTGTACTATTTTTGAAAGAGCTATATGTGTATCGTCAGAAACCGGTCAGCACGTTTCAGTTTAAACAAAAGTGAAGTATCGTTTGCAAACAACACTATATTATGGGTATGCTTTATGAGGTAAGGTAAGTCGTTTATATAAATAAGAAACAAAACATTGGCTAAGAATTGAGCCCTGGGGGACACCCATTTTTACTACAGATCCGGGAGATCTTTTTCCGTTTACATCAACTCTCTGAATCCTGTCACAAAGATATGATGTAAGAAGATCCAGGGAGGAGTTCCGGATTCCGTAATGGTGTAGTTTCCTGATTAACGTTTCGTGGAGAGCGCTATCGAAGGCCTTAGACAAATCGTAAAAAATACCCAGAACATCGCATTTGTCTTTCCATGCATCATAAATACGTCCTAAAAGTTCAACACCGGCATTGATTGTTGAACGAACCCTTGTGAAACCAAACTGTTTGGTATGCAACAATTTATGTTACAAAATCTTTGAAGTTGCTCTAAAATAAGTTTTTCAAATATTTTACTAAAAGTGGGTAGTACTGAAATGGGTCTGTAATTCGTGGGGTCTGATGTACTACCCGTTTTAAACAATGGAATTATTTTACTATTCTTTATTAGGTCAGGAAACTCACGGCGATCGATACAATTATTAAAAATACACCACTAATTTTTAATTAGTACAAATACTTAAAGGGCTTATTAGAAAAGCCCTTGTTATTATTTAAGTAAAGTCTCAATAAATAATATTCATAAACAGCAAAGTTATTAGCGTTTGTGTTTACCCCAAAATGTCTCTCAATGTATGGAAATATTGTGCAGGCTATTGATTATGAATGAATAAATGACGATTAAAATGTAAAAACACTGCCCACAGTATTTTCTATTAGCAATTATTATGTATGATTAAATCTATGATTAATTTACCTTTTCGTGGTCAATTTTAGGATTTTGGTCTTTTCTACTTTTGAATAAAAAAATAAGATCAGTGACGGTTGAGAGACAGATAGAGCCCCATTTTTTTTTTGTACTAATTAAAAAATAGGGATGTATAAGCTAAAGAAGGAGCTACAATGTGGATTGTAGATTTAACAACGTCCACAGAATTACCCCATAAATCTGCAGTCTTTTTTACGTTCAAGGAGTTAAACGTCTTAAAAATATCTACATAAGTCACATGTTCGAAAGTAAAATCAGAATCACAAACTTTAACATTCTCTTTAAGCAGAGTCTCTGCTGTTCAGAGATTTTTTCGAAGTGATGACGTTGTCATTAATTATAAGTCTATAGTCACCAGATGGTCTTGTAGATCTTCCAGTTTCACTATTTATAACATTCCAAGTGGTTTTAATAATATTATTACTGTTTTTAATTTTGGAACTCAAATAACGCGATTTCGCTACAGAACAAAGCTTTTTAAATAATTTAGAATAATTTCGCACATATACACTAAATTCAGCAGTTTTGACAACAATCCTTTCATCGTACAATTCGTAAAGCCAAGTTCTAAAACTAAACGGCTATTAAGATATAAATATTATTCAAACAAGACATGCGACAATAAAAATAGTTTTAAGACATACTCTAACTTGTTAAAAAAGTGTATTAATAACTTACAGTCCTTATGTAACCTTAAACATATTGCATGTGCAAAAAATAAAGGTAAAGCTTCATGGGATATTGTTAAACGAAGTACGGGTAACGAAACATCTCGTGAATATATTCAAATTCAAATTCAAATTCAAATTCAAAGCATTTATTTCAAATAGACCATTTACAGGCACTTTTGAATAGTCAAATATTAACAGTTTAATTGATAATGATTTAATAACCACATCAGGATCTGATATCGCGAATATTTTCAACAACTTCTTTATTGATATAGTAGAAAACAACGCATCCTTGCAAAGCAAAGCTAATAACTTGAGTAATATTAAAAATAACGACAACAGTATTTTTGTAAACCCTACAAATCCCACTGAAATTTTTTCTATTATAAAATCATTAAGAAGCACCAAGGCAGCCGGTAATGACAACATTTCTACAGACCTTTTAAAAAATATCGCTCAATACATAGCAGAACCACTGTCTTACATAATCAACTTGTCATTAGAGCAAGGCTGCTTCCCAGCAAAACTCAAGATTTCTGTAATAAAACCTCTTCACAAAAAAGGGTCAAAAACAGATAAAAATAATTACCGCCCTGTTGCACTGATACCGATTCTATCGAAGGTTTTTGAAAGAGTTATGTATAAGAGAATTCTTTCTTTCTTTGATAGATATAATATTCTAGCTAAGGAGCAATATGGGTTTAGGAAGAATAGATCGACTTCGTTAGCAGCTTTTAACCTTGTAAAATCGATTTTAAATAATATTAATTCCAAAGTTATAACGTCAGCTCTGTTCTTAGACTTAAGCAAAGCCTTCGATTTTGTTCACCATTCAACTCTCATCGATAAATTGAATAAAATCGGAATACGAGGTCCAGCCCTAGAGTGGTTCAAATCTTATTTATCGAATAGAAGTCAAATCACAAGAATCACTAAATTTGATGACAAAACTAATAGTATCATCAATTTTGATTCACAATCTCGACAAAATTACTTCGGAGTACCGCAAGGAAGCATCTTAGGGCCACCATTATTTCTTGTATATGTTAATGATCTTCCTCAAGCAGTCGAACAAGATTGTGTTCTTTTTGCTGATGACACAACGATAATCCTAAATTGTAAAGACATTGAAACTTACGAGTCAGATATAAATAACACCTTACACAAAATTATCTCATGGTTAGAAAACAACGATTTAAAACTAAATGTAGAAAAAACTAAAATAATAAATTTTAAAACACAAAAAAGTAAATGCATCCCACTTAAAATATCTCACAAGAAGCAATTAGTCGAACAAGTACGTAAAACAAAATTTCTTGGAATAACACTGGATGAACACTTAACCTGGAAAGATCACGTTGACGAAATATGCATGAAAATTAACCGGTTTGTTTTTGCCTTAAAAAAAGTTAAAGAAGAAACATCTAGACCAACTGCTATGATGGTATATCATTCCTACATATGTTCCATTATTCGATATGGTATCATTGTTTGGGGAAATTCCTCTGAGATGTCGAGAATACTGATAGCACAAAAAAAATGTATTCGTACGATCTTTAACATGGACTGGACCGAATCATGCAGGCCAGTATTTAAATCACACAAACTTCTTACCGCTCCATGTATTTATATTTATGAAATTGCAAAATTTGTTAAAAGTAATTTATCTCTATTTGAAGCAAAAAATAATTTTAACAAACGAAAAGTTACACAGTACTCACTTAAGATCCCTGTGCCTAGATTAGAAATGTTCAGACGCAGTTGCGTATATATGGCGCCACTTATTTTTAATTCGTTACCTAGCTGGATGACCAAATTACCTTACAAAAAATTCTGTTTGGTTTTAAAAAAATGGTTGATATCGCACAGTTTTTACTCAGTAGGCGAATTTCTGAATAAAAAAACTTGTCAATCCTACCACTTCAGGAATGCTTTGTAGTTCGTATTAAAGTGTTGTGTTTATTTTTAAATATTTACCTATTTCTCTGGTTAATATTAACTACCTAGTTTAAATAATTTGGGTGAAGATCTATTTGTAATTCTATTTTATTAACAATAGAACTCTAGATAGTTGTTACTTTATGTTACTAAAACACTATCGACGAAATATTTGCATGCCATCATTACATGGCGGAATGTGTCTTTGCACCTGTCTCTTTTATGTAACATCTTTTGTACCTACCACATTTTACGCAAATAAACGATATTTTATTCTATTCTATTCTATTCTATTCTACTTTTATGAATTCCAGTGGTAGCCCATTTACTGAACGACACGTTACTATTAATCGAAATAGTATTAAGTTTTTTTTTTTTTTTTTTGTCGATGGGAAAAATCATCTTATGACAACCCCCGCTCTTGGGCGGAGCGGGAGATAGTGTCAGACTCTTACTGACTAAAAAACCCATCCCGTTCCTTCAAGCCTTCATACCGGGGCTCAAGCGCCCTTTCGTCTTAGGTGTAAAAGTAGAATTAAATTGATTACAGTACATGTTAAAGAAACCTTCGTATTCATGATTAAGATCATCATATATAGACCAGTTCGGTACCTAAATTATAAGTGAGTTTAGTTTTAAAAGTTTCTAAACGACTTTGTAGTTTTAGAGTTAACAAAGAAATTATTTTTAGGCACTATGTGATTTTTATTCTAAAAAGTAATTAATTGTCGACAATGATCAGAATCTAATCAATTTTGACTGGCCTGTCGGTCTAGTGGTTAGTGACCCTGACTGCTATGCCGGAGGTCGTGGGTTCGATTCCCACCCAGGACAAATGTTTGTGTGATGAGCAAATTCATTTGTTCTGTATGTGGGTGTAATAAAATTTAACTATAATATGTGTGCATTTAGCAATATATATAAGTATGTTTATCAGTTGTCTAGTATCCATAACACAAGATCTGCTTAGCTTGGGACTAGACGGCGTTGTGTGATAGTTGTGGAATATTATATTATTATATTATATTTATCATTTCTTTGTGACTTGGTACAATATCCATATTAATATTATCTATGCATGTGGTACTAGTAGGAGTTATTCTTGTGGGCTCCAAAAATAGGTTAACAAGATGGTAGGACTGAAACAAACTTATATTTTTACTACATAAACCTGAGTTTTCAAATAAATTAACATTGAAATCACCACAAGTGATTATGTTCTTGTTTGAATTTATTGCAAACCTTGTACAATACTTCATCCATTACATTTTCAAAGCAGTCATACAATCTAGAAGGGGGTCTGTACACACTTAGTATAATAAACTGCTCCAATTCAATACAGGCAATTTCAACTGAACGCTCAAAAGATAGGCTCACAATGTCCTTTAAGTATTTACTTCTACCTCCGTGGTGGCAAATTTATCATACAACTTTTTTAATTGTTAAAAACTCAAAGTCAGGACCTTTATGGTGTACTTTTTGTTTTTATTTTTTGCATTTAGTCTTTTTCTCGCTGAGGTGGGATGACAAGTTACGTGTTGCACTCGAGTGCAAAGATTTTTACCTCGTGCTTTCTTGATTCTCTCGTTGACGCTCAGCATTCTAATTTTTGAAGAATCCTTCGCTTGTTCGGTCATCAAAATTAAGCATGTGGTTAAAAAGCAACTTTGCACTCTTGTATTACAAATAACTATTGTGACACTTACAAGTGTATGAATTTTTATAATTACATACCGTCAGTAGTTTCATACAGTCCCGTCCCCATCATGTCTGACAGCCCAACGTACACTCTCTGGATATAAGGCTGGGTAGCGTTCCAAAACAAAATCACAGCGTCTACCTCATCATCGCTGTCTGGGTGCCACAAAATGGCTCCTTCCAGAGCACAGACTCGCTTGGCTTCAGGCCAAGGAAGTCCGATCATATGGATCTTGTAGAAACTGTTTACTGCTTTAATATATTTGTAGTCTTTCCGGTAAAACTCCTCTTCATACATGAAATAAAAATAATACTTACATTACATAGTATTACGCCCATATCAACTGAAAAGGTAGACTGTGACTGTTTTTAGTTCAGCAGCAAGGTGTGTCTATTAGTCGTAAGATCCAGTACAAGAATAATATATATCCTCATCGGTTATTTAATGACTATAAAGAATATTATGCTAAATAATGTACAATTGTATTATAAGTCGCAAGAAAATGAGGATATCGGAGATTTCACGAAATCCCTAGATATATCACAAAATCCCAGTAGATGTTGAATATTCTTGTTTATTACGTCTTCGTACTAAAAGTATGTAGTGATTTGATAAAACACCAATTTATCGTCAGTGATATGTCGTTTCACTAAACAAAATCTAAATTATCAGAAAAGTGGATACTGCCGACTAAAAATCGAGCCATGAATTTCTCTCGCTCGCTCTAATTGATAGATCGATCGCCACAAATTGAAATGTTAGTGTTATTTGGTAGAATTTCTACTTTTGGAGGACAAGGCTTTAAAAAATGTGATTGTGAAAAATCAACGTTGTTACATACTTACATTATTTTTTGTACCTAATGAACGAATCCACGTAATAGAAAAAGGTATAATACCTGACATTATTGTCAGTACCTCTGCTATGAGTTTAAAGCAATAGTATTTTTTGATACTCGATACCGACTAAGTTAATATTTTGTATGGCAAATCTTACGGCACTTCTAGCGGTCACTTACGGAACTTAAAAAAATTAAAAAAGGGTCTAGCAGAATAAGGTAGGGCCAGCGGCCCCCGACAGGTATTTCCAAAATAAATTGTGGTATTACATTAGTGACAAGTATTATTACTATTGACGTGATTTTAGCCTTCCGTCTCACTTCGTTCAGGAGTTATTTGACTAAATAGACAAAAACGTAGGTATTTTCAAAATTATTTTTTTCAAAAACTATTATAGCGACACTAATAAAACTAAAACGGTTTGTTAGAGAATAAATTGTTCTACATTACATATTTTTTATAGATTTTATTTATCTTAATTACTATTTAAAAAAAAATAAAAAAAAAATTTTTTTTACTTTTATTCATAGTTTACGAAGAGAAAAAATATATAATATAGATCATTATGTCTAGTGTTATCACAAAAAATTGCATTAATATCAAATGGGTGCAACAATTCCAAAAAAAAAAATTAAAACATCATGACCATTCTGGCTAGTAAAGACTTTACATCTGTCATTTGAATAAACTTGTAAATATATATATGTCATCGTAAAATTGTAAATACCGTTAGATTATGATCTATCTCACGAGATTGTTAACTGATGAAAAGGAGAATGAGCAACTTACTATGGCACTTGGTTGCGCAACTTTTGACTCAGTATAGTAGTGAAAATTAGACACAAAAAAGGGTTAGCCTCATACTTTAAAACAAGGTTAAATTCAAACTTAAATATTGTAGGGCTTTTGAAAAAATAAATAACTTGTGTACCTGTTGAGGTTATGTACGTTAGGTTATGTTACCAAGGAATCCGTTGCTTCTCTGATTTGGCATCTAGGGAGCGGGTGTGCTAATAAAAGAGAACAGTTCACACAGCGCGACATGTTTTAACAATACACTTCGCAGCACACGCACAAAAAGAGTCGAATTGCTCGATGTAGGAGATAGATTTGGAGGAATCCTAAAACTCAACTCGACACGAATTTATATTTGTTAGCAGAAAAAAGCTAAAAACATTATTCTCGGCTTAACCGGCACGTTAGTTAACAAGGTAAACAGAAAATACCATTTTGTTTGAGACATTTTATCGAAAAGTGTTGTGACCAAACAATAGATTACGGACGCGGAGTCATGATTATAGATTATATCTTAATTGTTTTATTTTTGCCTAGAAATTGCTTTTTAACGCAAGAAATAGTAACATAATTGAAAAATAAAGATAATGACAACTCTCAATACTTTTTAGTTGCAATTGTAGATTATTTTGTTGTTCCACGATTTATGTTAACGGTTAATCGATCGATTACAATTGAAAATAGTGTCGCTTCACTATTATGCAACAAATGACGTATTTGTTGAATTAGATACTAATTAAAATGAAAATAGAAACCCCACAAATGTTTTCAATGAATTTATGTAAGATATCATTAAAAATAATATTATGAATTATACATTAACTCTAATAGCCATACGCGTCAAAAAGTGAAACTATTGGTGCCCAATTTCCTTTAAACCGTAACGTACTGCTCAATTAATAGCATTATTTTTTGGTACTTAGATCTATCGAGGTGAAACTGTTAAATCCCAACCTGTCGCGCGTTAAATTTTTAACTGTCCGAAGGCTGTCTCTGATTCAGTCATACAGTTGTCTGTTCTGTGTCCATAGAGTAGGTAATGAGACACATGTGTCAGTCAAATCAAATAAATACATTTAAAGAATTTTGACATCAAGTATTTATTTATTATTTTATAGGTAATCAATATCTCTTACACTACATAACCAAAAAAATCAGAATTTGAAAAAAAATCTCCACATAATATATTTTTTGTAGATTTTATTTACCTTATTTACGCTATTATAAAAGTACATATTTTTTGTTCATAGTTCACGAAGAGATACAATCACAGTATGAATATCAAATATAGCTCACTACGTCTAGTATTACCATAAAATTGCATTAATATCAAATGGTTGCAACAACCCAAAAAAAAAATATCACATGACCATCCTGGCTGGTAAAGAATTTACATTTTATTAGTTGTGAAATCATCCAATGACATCTCCCGGTCGTGCGCGGAGCGTGAGGGGTGTCAAACTTTTACTGAATAAAATCTACTTCTATGTCTTAGTCTTGCATTCCAGGGCGCCGGGTTTTACTTTTAGAAGTGAACTCATGGCCCCAGTAGGCTTCTACCCTGCTGGGCCCCTACGGTTTTGCTGACCTCTCTTTGAAGCTCGCATAAAACACTACGTATCGTCGACGGCTCGGGTCGAACGGTTACCAGACCGAGCCCGATGACCACCTGCCATTCCTACTCGTTTCGGACCATGGTTTGTACAAGAGCCTGGCGTGAGAGCGTTGCCACGTTGCTGATCGTTGCCGCCGACCGCCCTCATGAGGACACGGCAGTGCTCTACCCAAGCGGGGTGGAGCACTCTACCGTAAGCTCCACCGTGCCCTATTCACACAATGGTGACGGGTGTTTCTTTCGTACAAATCAGTTGCAAGAAACTCCCGAACTTACCATGTCCGACCTGCATCATGCAGAAGGATGATGCATGTGACGTCAAGTATTTATTTTATTATTATTTAATATGTAATCAATAATTCTGACACCATACACAAAAAAAAAGTATAACAAAAAAAATCATACATATTTTTTAAATATTTTTTGTAACGTCTTCATTTTTTATTATTTAATCGCGTGAGACAGATTATAATCTATCGGTATTTACAATTTTACGATGACATATATATTTACAAAAACGTTTATTCAAATGACAGATGTAAAGTCTTCACTAGCCAGAATGGTCATGATCAGTTTTAATTTTTTTTGGAAGTGTTGCACCCATCTGATATTAATGCAATTTTTAGTGATAATACTAGACATAATGATCTTTATTATATATTTTTTCTGTGATTGTACCTCTTCGCAAACTATGAATAAAAAGTAAAAAAATAATATTTTTATTTTTTTTAAATAGTATTTAAGATAAATAAAATCTATAAAAAAATATGTAATGTAGAACAATTTATTCTCTAACAAACTGTTTTATTTTTATTTTTGTCGCTATAATAGTTTTGGAAAAAAATAATTTTGAAAAATTAACAGTTTAGTCAATTGTGAAAAGTGTCAGACTCTTACTAACTAAAAAACCCATCCCGTCCCTTAAAGCCTTCATACCGGGGCTCGAGCGCCCTTTCGGATAACCCTGGCCCC
Source organism: Mythimna albipuncta (assembly GCA_929112965.1). Classification (NCBI taxonomy): domain Eukaryota; kingdom Metazoa; phylum Arthropoda; class Insecta; order Lepidoptera; family Noctuidae; genus Mythimna; species Mythimna albipuncta. The sequence goes on along the minus strand of OV815983.1, from coordinate 13,061,675 downwards.
AGTAGGCTTCCACCCGGCTGGGCCCCTGCTATTGCTGACAACTCCTTGAGGCGTGCGGGAACAGCGCGCGCCGTCGACGACTTGTGCTTGGTCCGTACAGTTACCGGACGGCCAGCCAGCGGGCTATCCATTGCTCACTGTCCGCAAACCCGCGCCTACGGTGGCTGGAAATCGGGATCGGAATCCCGGCAGCGGCGAGAGCGCCGTTGCCTGATGCGGTCGGCCTCCTCCTTAGCAAGCATTACTGCTTCGCAGAAGTCGGCGACCGCCTGCCACTCCTCCTCGCTCCGGACCATGGCCTCAACCAAGGCCGGGCGCGTGAGGTGTCCGCCGCCGATCACCCCCACGAGGGCAACGCGATGCTCTGCCCAAGCAACCAACGAGTATGTGCTCCACCGTGTCCTCCGGGAGTTCCGCACAGTGGCGACTCCCGGCCGTCACTTCCGCTTTAATTCGGAACAGGAACCATGCCATTTCCGGTGAGGACCTGAGTGAGGTAAGGACGCCGTGAGGTCTTTCCAGCCACGCCTCAAAGAGGGGACTTATCGCCATAATTGTGGCGTGCCTAGCACTGGGTTGCAATAGTCGGTGACGCCATTCCACCATGAGATCCCGCCGGAGCTCTGTCCGCCATGCCGTGACCTGTCGCGGCAGAGGACTTTCACCAGATCCCACGGTGGTAGGCCAGCCAGAAGGCTCGCCACTTCGCGGGAAATCGTGCGGTATCCCCGCCCCATCCGAATTGCCATGACCCTCTGGCAGGCGTTCAGAATGGCCGCCGATCGCTTTTGCAGCGACGGCGCCCACAACGGCGCCCCGTAGAGGGCCATGGACCGAACGATCCGCGCGTAGAGCCTCCGGCAGGAGGCATCTGGACCCCCAAGGTTGGGCAGGAGCCGTTCGAGAGCGGCCTCAGTCCGGTTGAGTTTGGGAGCCAGATATCGGAAATGATATCGGAAATCGGCTGTCGAGGATGAGTCCCAGGTACCTCATCGATAACCCGACGCCGATGCGAACTCCTCCTACCGTTAGTTGGGAACCTGATGGTAGCGCGTTCCGACGGCCGCGACCGTGAAATCTTTCTAACCCCCCATTTACGCAAGTGAAGGCGTGGGCAAAAGCTAGCAGACTATAAAGATAGTATAAACGGTAAACAGAATCGCGACCTTGGCACAGACTCGACGTAATGTTGCCACTTTATACATTATTATGATATCGTATTAGCTCTTTATTTATTCATTGTGTTTTTTATTATTATTTTATTTATTTTTCTTTTCTCTAAAATTTATTTTTATTTATCTATCCTATTCAAGTCGTTTAGCACACAACATCGTGCTGACGTCATTCACCCTGAGTAACATAGGCTAAGCCGCTAGTCAGCTATAAAGAGGTAAATTAAGCATTAATAATAGTATCGTGATGAAACTTACCCAGTTCCTTCTCGCATATAAAGCTGTACTCCCTGCTACAAACAATATCATTGACTCGAGCAACTCCGTTTATGTGCACACAGTGTTCGTTTTTATTATCGTTGTCTGGCTGTTTAGACTCCCATATGATGTACGCCTCAGATATAGGTTTACCTAGAGCATATTATGCAAACACAATAAATTTAATATAATTTATAAGTAATTAGATGCATTGCTTTTATGAAGATTTTAGCATTTATTTGGAATCGGTATCAAAAAAATAAAAATATTATGGGTTCCGTTTGACGTCAGAATTCCATTATGAGAATACGTCGTCTTTTTTCCACGTTTACTCGCTAGATTTCGTAATTTCCGCTACGTAAATCGACCTCAGTGCCACCTGTGGCCGCATCTGGAACTAACTAACAGCACAGAGCATGCCCCGGTATGAAGGCTAAAAGAAACGGGCAGGTCTTTTAGTCAGTAAGAGTCTGACACTATCTCCCACTCCGCCCAAGGGCGGGGGATATCAATGCATGATTTTTTCCCACCATAAAAAAAAAATTAAAAAAATAGCCACCATTCCTTTATCATTGTTGCGTTGTTCTTCGTACCGGGCGCATGTTGCTAGATTTAAATTTAGAAAAACCGGCCAAGTGCGAGTCGGACTCGCCCATGAAGGGTTCCGTAGCAGCAAGTAACATAATATAATAGTTCTTGTAATGTGTTGTAACTTTGATCGATGTTTTAATAATAGTGTATTTTTTTAGATTTATGACGCATTAAAAAAAAACTACTTACTAGATTTCGTTCAAACCAATTTTCGTTGGTAGTTTTTATAGTAATGTACATCATATATTTTTTTTAGTTTTATCATTCTCTTATCTTAGAAGTTAGAGGGGGGGGGACACACATTTTACCACTTTGGAAGTGTCTCTCGCGCAAACTGTTCAGTTTAGAAAAAAATGATAATCGAAACCTCAGTATCATTTTTGAAGACCTATCCATAGATACCCCACACGCATGGGTCTGATGAAAAAAAAATTTTTGAGTTTCAGTTCTATGTATACCCCCAAAATTTATTGCTTTTTTCTATTTTTGTGTGAAGATCTTGATGCGGTTCACAGAATACATTTACTTACAAAGTTTCAATAGTATAGCTCTTATAGTTTCGGAAAAAAGTGGCTGTGACATACGGACGGACAGACAGACAGACAGACAGACATGACGAATCTATAAGGGTTCCGTTTTTTGCCATTTGGCTACGGAACCCTAAAAAACCTGAATTTTGTTCAAATTTTGTATTTTTTTATTAAATACCTACTTGTTTTAACTTTCGTGATCAAAGTAGAAAGTTACCGTTTTTATTTATCCGCTATGTAAAATTATTTCGTTCGTTTTAAAAATGATCTTGCGTTAACAACTTCGTGGGCGTTTAAGTAGTCGGTAATCATTAATTACCACTCGGCTCGGTCATATAATAGTGTTAACGAACGCGTAAATGAGTCTATTGAGTCAAGTTTGTCAGAATTTAATTCAGTTTGAGTGGAGATAATGAAGCCTCCGTTAAACGGCGCCGGAACCGATCACATAGATTGAAGGTTTGAAGTACAATATCTGGTAAGTCATTTTAGTACTTTATATTGGGCACTTTACGCTACAATGCAGCCGAGTGTTCCTTGTTCGAGTATGGCGCCTGCATTAGTATGAGTTACACATCGTTAGTTTTTCGAGGTTAGCTTCAATGAAAACGGTTGACTCTTTGGATTAGATTGGAAAGAAATATCTTGCCATTTCGACGTATACAATGCAGGAATCGGATGAGGATTTGAGAATCCGTGGAAGATTTATTTTTTCCAAGTTTTTGATTTTTTTTTTCTTCTGTGTACCTACCAAAAGTTTATAACAACATTTTATTCGATCTTTAGGGTGACAAATGAACATCGAGCTATGCTGCGCTGTACTGCGCTGTGCTATGTTTGGTCAACTCGCTCGTCTAATATTTTAATGAGGATACAAACAAACCATGCTGTGCTGCGCTGTGTGAGGCTAAGCTCTGTTTAAAAACGCAGCAGTCTCGAGCGAGGCGCGCTACCCGCCGTGCTGAGCCGCGCTGTGCCAAACTGTGCTATGTTTTTTACGGAGCTCTGCCATGCTGCGCTGTGTAGAACTATTGTATGCGCGAACAAACAAACAAGAACGAACGAGTTTCATCTTTATCGGATTCAATTATGTCATAATGTTTACGTTTTTTTGAAAATAAAGTCTTTTTTGACGAGATAAACGACTACACGAGCTGCTGATTACTTTTAATACTGAGCTAAGCAAAGCGCAGCACAGCTTGATGTTGATTGTTAAAAAAACGTAGCTTAAGAAATACGGCATAGCACAGCGCAGTATAGCTCGATGTTTTTTTTTTTTTTTAATCTGTTTTTATTTAGGAGCTTTTATCAGGGTATGTCAGCCCCATCGTACCCTTTTACATTGGTTCTACTATTAGCTACCTAGTTGTAGTGTTTACAAACTTAGTAGATGCAAATTAAGAACTATTATTTTTAAAATTGAAAAATAAGCATACTAGAGCTATTCATAAAGAACGGTGATTAAGTGGCACAACTTTTTAGTCGCCTCCGATGATGGTACGCATAAAATGGATTGTATTATGCCTATATCTAGTCGATTTAATTTAAATTCATTTATAAATAGCTCTCGTTCATTTCTGTTCCGGGCACATTCCATCAGCAAATGTTGCACATCCTCAATTTGGTTGCAAACTGTGCAGTTAGGAGAATCAGCCTTTTTCATAAGGAATGCAAATTTTGCCGAAGGATAGTGTCCCGAACGGAGTCTTAAAATTAATTTAATACTTAGTATCCTATCATCGAACCAAGGTACACGAGAAGGCTGTCCTTGAAGACTTTTATACCAAATACCTTTATCATGAGAAATTTTGAAAAAATGTTGTTTCCAAGAATTAAGGCTTGCTAATTTAAAATTCGATATATATTCCCAATAATCAGGTACGTAAATAATAGAAGTACCATCCACCACTGCTGATTTTGATATCTGATCAGCTTTCTCGTTACCTCTTAATCCAATATGCGCTGGAACCCATTGCAATCGAATATCAGTATTATTTTTGTTTAAAAAAAATTAAACATTTTAAAATATCATGCGCTATCGCTGCACCTCTGCTGTAACCAGAGGCGCACCGAGCGATATGTTGGAGTGCACTCCTACTATCCGAAAAGATTAATAAATTTTGTCTCAAGATATAATTCACTGCTCGATAAATGGCTATGAGTTCCAGCGACATAATTGAAACATTACAATTTATTTTATATCCAAAACTATTCCCCAAAGTCTGGTCAAACACTCCTGCTCCCAGTCCAGAGGCGCTTTTAGATCCATCGGTTTAAATAAAAAACCGCTACAACATCGCTTAGTAACACACTTGGATTTTGATAGATTTGAGTTACATTTGCCGGCGCCTAGACTTTCGAGTTCGATTTTAATTGCACTTTTTTGAATAGAGGATGTCCAAATTTCTAAGTTAAACATTTTAAGAAAATCTGATGATATAATTTCTTCATGCTTTACTTTATTGTATACATTAACCAGTAATGGTTTTTTTTTCTTTTGCCAGTAGGAGGTATGACAAGCATCGCTCAAATCAGAAATTAGACCAACTGCAATATTATTTGACCACGATCTCATTTTGAGACAGTATTTGTATGCTAGATATTCTCTTCTCAAATATAAAGGTGGGATACATAGATCTGATTCCATTACATGAATAGGAGAACTTTTAATATAACCTCCTATTATTCGTAAGGCCTGATTTTGCAGTTTATCTAATTTCGATAAATGCGTCTTAGCACTACAGTCGTAAATAAACGAACCATAATCCAACCTACTTCTAATTAAGGAAATATACAATTTACGACTATGTTTTGTATGTATACCCCAAGAACTCCCCGTTAATAGTTTTAATATATTTAAAAATTTTGAGCTTTTATTGACTATTTCATTTACGTGCTTACCCCACCGTAGGTTTTGGTCCAACCACATGCCTAAATACTTGGTACGTTATGAATAAGTTAATGACTGTCCATTTATGCTAAGAGAAGGTAGTATTCTGCGCCTACCCCTACTAAATACACAATATGTAGATTTAGTTGGAGATAGTTCTAAACCAAGTTCGGCTAAAGACAAAACAATATAATCCAACGCATTTTGAACGAAGTTTTCACATTTCTTAATATCTTTACCCTGAACATAAAGAACAAAATCGTCCGCATATTATGAAACTACTACATTAAGGGGATGTTGACAAATTCTATATGTAACTAAATTAAACAGTAACGGGGATAAAGGGTCACCCTGAGCTAAACCTTGGTTAGTCCATTGATCTGGTATCGTATCATTAATTTCTGACTTGATTTTTAGATGTCTTTCACTCAGAAAAGTCCAAATATAGCTACAAATTTTTTCTCCTATTTGAAGTTCATCTAAAATTTGAACTACGGCATCAACTGAAACGTTGTTATATGCATTTTCAATATCCAGGAAACATGCTGTTGTAGGAATATTTTTAGAAAAACCATTTTGTATGTAACTGACTAAACGAGTCAGTGAATCTAAGCAGGACATGGACTTTCTAAATCCAACAGTGTATGGTGATAATATTTTTTCTTTTTCTATGTACCATTCTAGACGTCTTACTAACATTAAATGAAAAATTTTGCATAAACATGAGATTAAAGATATGGGTCTTAATTTAGGAGCAGTAACAGTGCTATTCGCTTTAGGAATCGGGATTATCTGTATATTACGCCACTGAAATGGTAAAATACCGGAATGAAAGATGCTATTATATAATTTAAGTAAAAGTTTTTTGGCTGATGTAGGGAGATAATAAATCATAGTATATGATATACCGTCTTCCCCTGGTGCAGAGTCCTTTTTTTTTAAACAATTTTCTAGTTCCTGGATACTAAAACCACACTCTAAAGTCTCGTTTTTTGATACAATGATGGGTTTTTTGCTTGTGACATAGTCAGGAGTCAGTGACCGTAATAACTCATTTTGCTTTGCTATAGGAGGAAAGCTAGTAGATTGTTTAAAACCCTTTATCCACCGCATACGTCGCCACATGTCATTAACAGACACTACCTGATCAATGGAATCACAAAATCTTTGCCACCCCGTTGATTTCGCTTTTTGTATTGCTATATTAGATTCTTTAATTTTTTCTTCTAATTTAGATAAATTATCAGGGGTAAGATTACGTCGGAATTTTGCTAGAAATAATCTGCGTTGTGCAACTATGTGAGATAACTCAGGATTCCAATAATTTTTCGGTTTAAATTTTTTTAAGGGGCTAGAACAGCATTTAATGAACGGTATGTATTTATCAGCCGCTAAAATTATTTTATGCAAAAAGATATCATACATTTCTTGAACATTGCTATCATTAGGGAAATTAAAATTTTTAGATAAAGAGTCACGATATTTTTTCCAATCTGCCATTTTGTAATTTCTTTTCTTAACTGTAGTAAAATTATCAGGTATTTTGATTGTCATTTTAATGATTAAATGATCACTACCAAGATTTTCATTGAGCACTTTCCAGTCGAATTTTATTGCAATATCAGGCGTAGCGAAAGTTATATCTGGTGAAGTTTTTTGTAAAGTCCCATTAACTAGCTTAACTCTTGTTGGTGAACAGTCATTCAGGGAAATCAGGGAGTTTTCAAGTGATGTATCCATTATTTGAGTGCCTCTTGTATCGATTTTAGACCAGTTCGTATGGTGGCCATTGAAGTCACCAGCTATTACGGTTCTATGTGAAAAATGAGAGAAAATTTCATCCCAATCTGAAGGTTGAGTATTGACTGAAGATGGACAATAAAGTGCAACAATGTTTTCTAAATCTTTGCAGTTAATTAATTTAACACTTACTATTTCTATATCTGTATTGAAAACCTGAAAAGAGTTAAGATGTGACCGTATGGACTTGTGAACAAAAATTGCGACCCCCCCATAGGAATCGTATCTGTCTTTTCGATAGATATTATAACCACTTACATTGACATCCATTTCAATATCCAACCATACTTAACTTTCTTAGCAGCTGGCAAATGGACTCTCTAACAGGCGTAAAGCCTTGAAGGGTGTATCTACTTTATGACCTTCATCACCCTTTTTTATGGTGGGTAAAATCATCCAATGATAACCCCCGTTCTTGGGTGGAGCGGGAGATAATATCAGACTCTTGCTGACTAAAAGCCCATCCCGTTCCTTCTAGCCTTCTTACAGAAACCGGAGTACCCTTTCAGATAACCCTGGCCCCAGTAGGCTTCGAACCGAATGGGCCCCTGCTGTTGCTGACAACTCTTTCAGGCGCACGGGAACAGTGCGCACCGTCGACGACTAGGTCTTGGTCCGGTCAGTTACCAGACGGCCGGACAGCGAGCTACCCATTGCTCACTGTCCGCAAGCCCGCGCCTACGGTGGCCGGAAATCAGGATCGAAATCCGGTGGCGGCAAAAACGCCGTTGCCTGATGCGTTAGGCTTTCTCCTTTAAGAGCAACCTTCCTCACCCCTTGGGGAAGGTTACGATACCGTAGCTTGTTGGATTTTGCATCGAAACCAAACTTTGAATTATCTGTCAATACCTATTCACTTTCTTAGTAGCTGGCAGTCCACCCTCAAGCAAGCGCAACACCTCAAAGAGTATCTATAAATTGTGACCTTCATCACCCCTTGGGGAAGGTTGCATTGTCGTAGCTTATATTTAGTCCCAGGAAATCGACATTATCCAGTTCCAAGAGTTTACTTCCAGACAAAACTATGAATTATCGTCAATACCTATTGACATTTTTAGTAGCTGGCAGTCGGACCCTCAAGCAGACGCAACGCCTCAAAGGGTATCCTTACTTTGTGACTTTCAGCACCCCTTAGGGAAGGTTGCATTATCGTAGCTTGCATTTAGTTCCTGAAAATCGACGTTATCCAGCTCCAAGAATTTGCTTCCAAACAAAATTCTGAATTATGGTCAATACCTATTGACTTTCATAATAGCTGGCAGTCGGACCCTAAAGCAGACGCCTTACGCGTTCGTTAACGCCTCAAGGGTATCTTTACTTTATGACCTTCATCACCCCTAGAGGAAAGTTGCTTTGTCGTAGCTTACATTTAGTTCCTGGAAATTGACGTTATTCAGCTCCGAGAATTTGCCTCCAAATCAAAAGATCAATCCAAATATTTGTAATTAGTAAGTATTTGGAAGGTTGCATTGTCATACCTTGTGTAGGTTTTCAGAAAATTTTAAAAATGCAATCCAGCATCAAGAAGATGTTTGTCCGTGTTTGTAGATTCGCTTAGCAGCCGGCAGTTGATCCCTCAAGTTAGTCAAGCCTCTTAGGGTATCTCAACATTGCGACCTTCATCACCCTCCGGGGAAGGTTGCTTGCTGTACGCAGCTACAGCGATCGTCTTCTGAGAGGTTCAAGTTAACCGACACAGTTTGCAGATGAATTACGCGGAATACTACATTGGCGAGAAAGAAATCCAGAGAACAAAACTGTAAGTAACACTGACGGGCCGCCTGATATCTGTCCCCCACCATGTAATGGGACTGTATAATACAGAACCAGATCTGCTGAGCGACGTGACCTGCTAGGCATCTACCTGTACATAGACCTGACCACTACACAGTCATGTCGCTTACATCGAAAGTAACTTTGTCTTTCTTGACGCATTAGATCGAGGCGCTTTCAGCAGATTCTCAAGTAATTCCGTAGTTAGTTATAAATTTTAATGGCACTAACTCTTCTGCCATTTGTGTTATTTCACTACCGGGCATCCTGGAAACCTGGCCATTTTGGCTACGACTCTCTAGCACGAAGTTGTTAAAGTGAGGTTAAGGAAATTTTGTTAGTATAAGAGAAAGTTTTCAACACCTATACTACTACTCCCATATGAAAATGCAGGTGAGTGCTGGGACCACCACCCACACCGTCTGTTATAATCCAGTTTTTAGCAAAACATTATTAAGCTTAGTGTACTCTTTTCACTGACAAACAAGCTTAAGCATCAGTTTCTGATTAACTCTGCGAAAATAGTTATATGGGATGCAAGAGCAGTAATCCATTTCTTTAAAAATACTGCTGTAAATTTGTAAACCTACGTGCGTATGTGCTACGTGGCTTACTGCCACTATATTATTGCTTGTATTGAGTCATAGAGTTCATACTTTGAATTTCGTTGATTTGGACTCAAAATTCTTGTGGACAATAGGGAAGGCCTTGTCCCCGGAATTTGGCTTTAGCTATTTGGGTTAGACGTTATAATTTTTCCATACTGAAATGCTTTATTTTAAAATATCATTTTTTTCCTGAGTTTCGTCAACTAACTAGTACTACTAGTAGATGTATAACAGTACCCACCAATGTGGGTCAGCAATTTCATTACGTAACTGTTACAGAGCCCGTTAATTTACATATTCAAACTAAAGTTCAGCTGCGGGCTGCTGCCCGTAAATTTTTTACTACAGAGTTTTGCGAAATATCAATTCTGTTCTGTTAAACGCCGATTTCATTAATAGTACGAAATCAGTTTTATTATACGCAATTCAGCAATGCTGATGTCTTTTATGTCCTAAAATCTTTCCTTTAATTATAGGAATATTGTTCACATTGTTGCGTCTTCCTAAGCAAGCCACCAGGAGATAACAAACAGATCTCTCATAATAGACTTCGGACGTCAAACAGAACACATAATATAATTTTTTTACCTTAAAATAAAATTTGTATTATGTTTCCTAAGACGTCCGAAGTCCAAATAATTTCCTCCTGGTGTATACCATGAGACGAACAATGATAAAGGAATGGTGGCTTGCTCTGTGCTGTTAGTTAGTTCTAGATGCGGCCGCAGGTGGCGCTGAGGTCGATTTACGTAGCAGAAATTACGAAATCTAGCGAGTAAACGTGGAAAAAAGACGTTGTACTCTCAAAATGGACTTCGGTCATCTTAGGAAATATAATACAAGTTTTTGTATTAGATATATACCGTCAACTAGGGACTAGTTAAAACAAAGTGGCCTGAAGTGATGCCGAGAGGAGCGGTACTAAAGAGCTAGATTTTAATTGCATTTTATCAAAAAAGCTTTTTACAAAAAAAAAAAAAATTAACCGACTTAATTTTTGTTTAAAGAATTTTTTATTTAACACTTTTTAGTTGCAATACACTTACAGTCAGAGTACCTTTTTCTCATGACAATTCCAATTAACTCAAACCCTGCTAGGATACATTTTTTTTATGAAGTTCCCGTGCCTACCTTCTAGCTCCATCATCATCATCAGATCAGTTTGATAGTACCTTATAGTCAAAGTGCATCCATAACAATTCTAGTAAGCCTAAAAATGACTAGAATACATTGATTAATTACGGAGTTCCGGTGCCTATGTTCCGGCTCCATCATCATCATCAAGTCACATCAATGATACCACTTTCAAGAAATTTATTTTTTATAATTTATTTGGGGTCGATGTTAACCAAATATTAATTTGAGTCAAATACCGTCAACGGTTTTGAATACTTCTCCCATGTCTCTATAGATGCCCACATACATCCAAGACGTGCTAGAGTCCACTTCCCCGAACGATACTGCTGCTTTAGCTTCAATGCTGTTCCTTGGGTAGAACAAACTGGCGTCTTCGTCACTACACACTTGTTTAGCATCATGCCAAGTCATTTTTGTCTCGTGGAACTTGTAAAGACCTGGAAGTCCTTTTACATGCTTGTAGCCCCGTGCAATAGCCTTGTCATTACTTCGTGCAACTATGGAAAAAAAATAATCATAAGTACTACATCCCGACCCAACAGGCGTAATTCTGTCAACAGTTATGGACTGCGCCGGTCCCATAAACTTGTTAGTATTTTTATGGTCATTATTTTTTCACGTATTTAATTACCTAAGGACTTTGGCTTCCTGGATTTGGAAGGCGTACGAAAGGTCAAAGCAGTTGGCTTTGCAGAGGCAGAGGCCCCTTAGACACTTGTCATAACACATGGACGATTATCCCTATATGCGCTATACACATGCACACAATGGCAACCTCCGGTTAGTGAAAAACGATTGCTACGTATGGTAAATAAAGAAAAAGCTATAGTTTTGGGAGGAGCGGATTGGTTACCAAGAATGATGTAGAGACTATGCAATGTCATTGATAAACATCGATAAAAGAGCCAGGGGGTGACTTGTACACTCAATAAACGGGTCCTCTAAATCTGTCGCTGAATTTAGATAGATCAGCTAAAAGAGCTGACAATAAAGCTGGCACTACAGAATTTTGTTGCATGACTTCATTAAGTAACTATAAATTTACTGATCAGTAGGATAAATAAGAAAGATAACATTTTTTAAACTACCAAGTTAGACTACTTAGTAGTAATATTCAAATCAGAAACAAAGTACACCACAACAAGGACTGGCAAAGACTTTTTTTTTTTTCTATGGTGGGAAAAATCATGCATTGACATCCCCCGCCCTTGGGCGGAGCGGAAGATAGTGTCAGACTCTTACTGACTAAAAGACCCACCCCGTTCCTTCTAGCCTTCATACCGGGGCTCGAGCGCCCTTTCGGATAACCCTGGCCCCAGTAGGCTTCGACCCGGCTGGGTCCCTGCTGTTGCTAACAACTCCTTGAGGCGCGCGGGAACAGTGCGCGCCGTCGACGACCTGGGCTTGGTCCGGACAGTTACCAGACGGCCGGACAGCGAGCTACCCATTGCTTACTGTCCGCAAGCCCGCGTCTACGTTGTCCGGAAATCGGGATCAGAATCCCGGCGACGGCGGCGGCGATAACGCCGTTGCCTAATGCGTTCGGCCTCCTCCTTTGCGAGCATTACTGCTTCGCAGAAGTCGGCGACCGTCTGCCACTCCTCCTCGCTCCGGACCACGGCCTTAACCAAGGCCCGGCGCGAGAGGTCTCCGCCGCCGATCGCCCCCACGAGGGCACGACGATGCTCCGCCCAAGCAGGGCACACCTCGACTGTGTGCTCCACCGTGTCCTCCGGGCGTTCCGCACAGTGGCGACACCCGGGCGTCACTTCCGCATGAATCGAGTGCAGGAGTGCTAACTTTTGAACCATAAGTTTAGAAAATATGAAAAAAATCTAAGAGTATCTCGAGGATAAAACGGCTTGGGATTGACCTGCTCCAGTACCTACTCACTATAATTATTATCATTTGAATGTTTTTTTGTTTTAACTGCCTTTTTTATTGACGATTGTTGTTGTTTTACAATTATGATATTGTATATATATAAATATATATCTTATTATTATTTTTTTACAATTATGACATGTTTATTTTTACTATTTGACTGATTTTTTTATATACTTTTTTTTACAATTTGCAATATTTACACTTAGTAGTCCTGAGTTGAGCTACACGCATATTGACAAATGCTTGCACTGACTGGACAGGTCCACTTAAAACTGTGTGGTTCTTTCTTCAAAAGACCATCTCAGGCTCAATCTGCATGGTTCTCATATGATTTGACCATTACATGTTTTGCTGTATGGACTTTAAAAGAGACTTTGACCCCTGAGTTTGTTTCGGTGTTTCTTCTCAGGGTAGTCAGCTAGGAAACACCGGCCTCATCTAGCATTATTTGACGACAAAAAAAAAATTGACGTGTAAAAGTGTTTTTATAAAACCTACTTGCAAAATAAAGATCATTTATCATTTATCATTTAAAAAGTAGAACTTTATAAGGACTTTCTAGGAAAATTATTTTGAACTTGATGGAAAGAACAGTTTTGTACAAAAAAGACAAAAGGGTTCTACAAAATAATTTCTGGACTAAGTTTGTAGTATAATCGTATAAGCAAGCATTTTTTAAAACTCATAAGTGGGTACACTTATTGTGACAGACGGGAAACTACGGAACCTTACACTGGCTTAACTTATCTTGGCCGGTTTTATCGTTTACACTTCGGGGAGTGTGCACTAGAGTTACACAATTCAATTCCGCCAAGTCCATTCCATCATCGGACCACAAGATGTACGGCGTTGTGCCACCGATACATGGTGGATATCCCACCTATACGTACAAAGCGTTTTGGGAGTACATTCATTATGCATACAGCTATGGAATGGAATTCTCTGCCATAGTCTGTGTTTCCTGATAGCTATAACCTAGGGGTCTTTAAGTCAAGAGTGAATAAATTGCTTCTAGGCAAGCGTGCTCTATCGTCGGCCATATCATCGCTTACCATCAGGTGAGATTGTGGTCAAACGTGAGCCTATAACCTATTAGTTTCTTATGAAGGAAAACTGACAACAAACCCCATGAAAACTTTATAAAAAATAATTATTATACATATATGTAACTATATTAATAAGCAAGAGAGCACAGTGTAGAATAGTCAACATTGTATCCAAAAGCTGAAAAATACTAAAGAGAAGAAAAAAACCTATCATTAAAAAATTAAGGTGGCTGGATATAAATAATGTAAAAAAAAACACTATAAAAACAAATATGGAGTAATCAATATATACGTTTACACGATAATGCAGTCAAAAAACTACCAGAGAAGCCACATGTGTGGAAGCAGTCATTGTCAAACAAGTGTATCTACAACATAGTCTTAAATCTTAACTTGTAATAATAATACTTTATCTTGGTAAGAATATGCTTGATGTGAGTTTTGAGCTTTTCCTCAGTGAATTCTGTAACTGATATGGCAGCTTAATATAAAAGTATATGCTGTTTATGACGAATGACTTGCTTTTTTCAGTTGGTATTTATTTGAGAATTGCAATTTTAATTATTACATACTTAAAGAGTCCTGAGTTTTTGCGAATACACAAAATATAAAATAAAGACAGATTCAGTACCTATATCTATTTTATAAACAGTCCGGATTGCTCTCTTTTGCGATATGAAAATTAATTTTACATCAGCTGCAGAACAGTATACCATAAACTGTAATGTTGTGAAAATAAGCGGAGTAAACTAACCTTGCTATGACTCTACCTATCTGTCAATTCCCTTATTTTTCTTACTCTACCTAGTGTTAATATAAGCACCCTACTGCTATTTCCAATCGAAAAAGTTTTAAGTATCTTAAAATACTGTTTCCGCCAAAAAAATAAGTTTTTGGCCACCAAAGATAATATATATATAGAGGACAATCTGAGGAATATTCGGCTGCAGTAGACTATACACTATCCTCAAATACTAACTTGAATGGTTTTGATACAAGAAATATGATTTAATGAGAAATATTTAAAAAGAATAAAAGTGGTTTTTTGGATCACAATTTTTTTTTTTTTAGTGTAAATTAAAGCTACGATGCTCTGGAACTACTTTTATTCCTGGGCAGCACTTGGTCCAAACCCTGGCAATGTCCTTTATTTGCAAAGATTCAGACTTAAATTAAAGCTGTCCATGTTACAGCTGTTGAAATATAGATGATGTGGTCTAGAGAAAGAGAAATGGGAAATGGCCATGCGCGATGAACTTCAGGCTTTTGAGGATAACCAAGCATGGGAAATTGTGATAGAAACGAAGCAGGTACAGTAGTACATTGTCGATGGGTGTTTAAAAAAAGTAAAGAGGGGCAGACTAATGGAGTGTAATTTAAAGTTAGAAAAGGCAGAATGTGTTGACAAAAATTATCCTTATCAGCAACTTATAGGGAACCTTATGTATTTGTCAGTTTTAACACGTCCAGATATTTCATTTAGCGTCAGTTTTGTAACCCGGTATATTGTTTGATAATATTTATAGGCTTTGTAAATTTTTATTAAAGGTACAAGTTAGATTATTTTGATAAGTGGTGGTATTGAAATAATATCAAAATAAATGTACTGTATTATCTGTGGTGACAAGTATGTACCAGACCTTAAAAAAAAGAAAAATATATTGTGTCTTTGAACTGCGACTCTGCGTTTCATTAACAGCTACAAAAAAATGTAGTAGCACGATCATTTGTTTTATGTCTGGGTGTAATTTATCTATATATGTATGTATTTAGAAATATATAAGTATGTTTATCGGTTGTCTAGTACCCATAGCACAACCTCTGGTTAACATGAGACTAGGCGGCGTTAAATGATAGTTGTGGAATATTATTTATTATTATTATCATAGATGTTTTGATGATGCTGCTTTGTACATTGTTTACAAGACATGCCTTTTAAAACCTGTAAAGTTCACGGTGCGCAGAAACCGCAGTGGGCAACGTTAGCCATAAAACTGGCAGTTTTGACTGTATTAGTTCGAATCTGCGTCTGCGACCTTGGTCTGGCAAGTATAGCGTCAAACTTCTTCGAGGCTTGGAAAAAAGGTTTTTGCTTACAAATAAATATTAATGTAATGGCTGCAATATTTTGGGCTAGTGAGTCTCAATGCAGGTTACTTTGTTACCTAGGTAGATCTCCATTGCCAGAACCTTCATCATGTATCATTTAAATTGGACATTAAAAACAAATAACAGCTATGACGTCACAATATGGGGGAGAGTCGTTCTTATTTAAAATCGTAATGTACAAAAATAATTTACTTCTAATTTACGAGACTCCAATCGAGAATTGAACTCATTATAAAGGTAGGTACGGGACCCTCATGGCGTGAGTCCGACTCGCACTTGCCCAATTTTTGTATACTTCCTTATTTGTTACTGTCAAAATACTAGCTTTTTCCAGCGGCATTGGCCCCGTGAATGTTTAAAATTATCCCGCGAGATTGAGTATTCGCCGATAGCCTACTACAGACTGTAGTATCCCGTGTTCTAAATGACTTGAATCCGCCCGACCGTAGATTTAAAAAAAAAAAGACGTGTGGCACTTGGGGACTGCCGCGGTAAAGCTATTGCATAGCATTTTTAGCAACTTATGCAATTATAATTATTTATTTATTTTATTTATGCAGTATTTTTTTTTCTTCGCTTTTTTTTTCTTTTATATTAATCGAGGTTACACTTCCACACATTGAACTGAATTTTGATTGATTGTTCACTCATTTGTTTTCTTATCGGTCACCACGCTCAATAAACAAGTGAGGAGGGGTGTTAGGTTATTTTCGTTACGGAATTTCTGGATTCGGTCTCCACGCTCAAGGCCCGCGATAGAAGCTATGCAATAGCTTAAAAAAAACATTAAAATTTATACTAAACCTAGTTATCTAAATAATAAAAATATTCCTTCACATCGCTGTCCCCGGAAATGTGCCCAAATGCTGATTCTTTGGTAAAGAACGAGCCAGCTCAGTGCTTACGCAATATCATATGGGCGAGTTTCACGTGGCATGGCCGCCCTGTGTCTGTGTGTGTTGTGTATATAAAACCAAGTGCCACGGACGACGACTATATGAGATGGTTCACTAAAGTAGAAAGTTTTGTCAATGATTTGAAAGGTACAGTCATAATCTTTGGTAACTTTTAAATAGCGCTTCTTTAAATATTAATAGTTACTATTGTTATTTCTTAACTTTTTGTAATTTGTGTGAAAAGAACAACGTTCAAAATTTGCATGGGAGTATGTTAGATATTGTTTTAGTAAAGGAGAGCGCAAGCATAGATGAAGTGTCTGTGACAACGACTGAAGGTTTGGTGCCCCCTGATGCGTATCATCCGCCATTGGACATCCAGGTAATGCTACAGTAATCTGGTCAATGCGACAGAATTGAACCTAGTAATATCGATCGTAAAATAGAATGGAACTTTAAAAAATGTAACTACAACCTACTCTTTGATCTACTATCTGAGATTTCTTGGGATGCTGTTACCTCATCAGACGACGTACGCACTCAAAATTTTTACAACATTATCTACAATCTTTTTGATACTTGTATCCCTAAAAAAACCCGAAATAATAAAGCAACTAGAAGGTATCCTACCTGGTTTACATATGATATTATTAAAGATATACAGACAAAAGTGAAACTACATTCAGCTTGGAAACGAAACAACATATAACGAATTTTCAAAATTAAGAACTAACCTAAAATCTCGTATTGCCACTGCTTATGACTCTTACATTAGGTGCATTGAGGGAAACATCAAGAAAAACCCCAAAGAATTTTGGCAGCACGTAACCAACCTTCGGTCGAAAGGGGGATTTGAAACAAATGTAACCCATAAACGGAAAACTTGCAGTGAGGTTGCGGCCGCAGAAGCTTTTGCAGAATATTTCGCGAGTGTTTTTCAAACTAATGTACCAAAATTAGATCCAGAAAATGTGACTCATCCAAGCAAATGCAATATCAGTAATTATGTTAACATACTCAATTTCACTGAGAATGATATAAGCAAAAGGATAGATAAGCTAAAATCGAATAGTTCAATTGGTCCTGACAGTATTCCTTCATGGTTCCTAAAACAGGGTAAGAAGTTTCTTACTTTACCCCTTAGCTACATCTTCAACTTATCATTAAAAACTGGAGCTTATCCGTCCCAGTGGAAGTTGTCGCGCGTTACTCCTATACCAAAATCTTTAAATAAATCATCTGTAGATGAGTATCGCCCGATAGCGATACTATCTTCTGCAGCAAAAGTTTTCGAGAATGTCCTGCACGATGGTATTTACAGCCAGGTGAAACAGCATCTTTGCAATGAGCAGCATGGCTTTCGCACAAAAAGGTCAGTCAACTCTAATCTGCTGACACTAGTTGACTCTATTTCCACCAGTCTTGATCGCGGACGTCAGGTCGATGTTCTATATTTTGACTTCCGAAAGGCGTTTGATAGAGTTAACAATGATGTCCTACTATCAAAGCTCAGTGCGATAGGCGTTGCTCCAGGACTTCTCCGGTTTCTTGCAGACTACTTAAGAGATCGACAGCAATTTGTGAGACTAGGACTATACGAGTCACTTCCTGCTACGTGCTTGGTCCTCTCCTCTTCATTTTGATGATCAATGACTTACCTGACGTTATTAAAAATGCCAAATGCCTCTTATACGCCGATGACTTAAAACTTTTCTACGAAATAAAGTCCGAGGCTGATTGCCTGGCCTTGCAAGCTGATATAGACTCAGTGTATAAGTGGAGTTTGGATAACCAAATGGACTTTAATACCTCAAAGTGTTATGTAATGAGTTTTGGTCGAATGCGGCGCCCATTATACTTCAGATATCGACTTGATAACGATCTTATTGCACGAACTGATGCTATGAAAGACCTGGGAGTTATATTTGACAATAAACTTACCTTTCACAACCATATAACATCCACCGCCAAGGAATCTTTTAGGCGTCTTGGTTTCGTCTTATGAAACTGTCGCGATTTTCACAGTCCTCACGTCATCAAACTTGTTTTCTGAGCTTTAGTCCGTAGCAAGCTTGAGTCAAGTGCTTGCGTCTGGAATCCCTTTGAAAAACAATATGCTTTAACTTTAGAAAAAGTGCAAAAAGCATTCCTAAGGAATCTCTATAAACGTCTTTATGGCTATTATCCTTTTTTATATCCCACGAAATTTTTGCTTGGTTGCTTGGGCTTCAATTCCTTAAAAGCTAGACGGTCACGTGACCAGATGATTGTGGCATTCAAAATACTCAGGGGAATTATAGATGCTCCTGATCTACAAAACCTAATCTGTAAATTGTATGTACCAAACCACTACAACCGTGGCAGGAAACATCGGCTCCTGGCAGTTCCGACGTGTCGAACAGTTGCACATTCCAAATCGCCCATACCGAGGACACTCTCTGCGCTTAATGCTCTCCTTAACAAAAACACAGATTTTGATATGTTTGGGGAAGAATCGAAGACGATACTGTCAGAATGTATGAAATTCTGTGAGATGAATTCATGACTGTGTCTACTATTTATTAAATAAATAGTGTCTACCACTAATGTCCTGTGCGACATATGACTTGTCTGTGTTCTTTAATGTTTTACTGTTTTCTCTTTTTGTGTTATGTGTTTAAATAGTGTAATTGGTTTCGGCCGTTCTATTTGAATTAAATAAATAAATCATAAACATTTTTGCATCCTACTAATATCTTAAACGCGAAAGTTTGTGTATGTATGGATGGATGTTTTTTACTCTTTCACGCAAAAACTCCTGAACGGATTTCAATGAAACTTGGCAAACAGGTACTTACACCATGTTCTAGAATAACACATAGGATACCTTTTATCCTGGAATTATTTATATTCTCTTAGTACCTATAATTTTTTAACCCGCTGGAAAATGACAGCAACTGTCAAATACATGACAGCAACTGTCAAATACATGGCAGCAACTGTGCAATTCTATTAATTCTGTCAAACATTCCAAGATTGACAACACAAATGTGAAAATGTGAAAATATTGGATCATTCCAATGTCACCCTGTATATTTAAAAAAAATAAAACAAATTCGTATTAGTTAAACTATATATGGAACATAAGCGACTATTTAACAAAAGCTGTGTTTGGAAGAGTTCTCCCGTTTACGCGATACAAGTAAAACCGAAGTATATGTTGCATATATATAACGTAGACAAGATTCAGCAGATGCAGATTCGACGATTGTAATTGGAAGTAATGACCAGTTATGTATTTTATATTAATTAAAAAACCATAAATATTCTGGCCAGTGTAATTGTGACCAGTGATGTATTTTATTATATTTAAACTGAAGTTTTAATATATAAATATTCTATACTCCATGGGTATATTACGGCGATATATAACAAAGAATTATAAAAACTGACCACACACCTGTAACAAGCAATAAATTAATTTGAATTATAAAAGGAAAAACTGTCTGACTGACTTATCAATTTACAGCCAAAACTACTGGGACTAATAGTGTGCAATTTAGCACAAGCTTTCCTTAATGCCGCAGGCGGAGGCTCCTGTAGTGCGTTCAAATTTGAGTTTAGAAGTTACTCTAATGACGTCATTGGGTAATTAATTACTCTACACTGGCATTTTTACCCTCAAAGTTAGAGTAATACCTTCATCACACGGACCGAGTAAACGGGCCAGACAGTGCTTTCGGCCGAGTACTCGGTACGTGTAAACACAGCGCCGAATACTCGGCCAAGCGCTTTTCTCTAAAATTAGCTTAAATCACTGTCTCGGCCGAGCAACATTTTATTGTCTCGCCTTTTTACTCGGTACGTGTGAGCTAGGCATTAGTTGGGTTAACTCAAGGGTTATAAAAGAACGACCCTGGATTGCATCTCTACTAGACTCTGGTTATTTTTGAACGCAGGGCTGAGGGGTTGAAACGGAGGTCTAAAGTTTGTAAACAGAATCCTGCTTTCACGCGATTAAAGCCATTAGCAGATGCTAGTATAGTGTAACATATTATAAAAACGACGCATGTTAGCTTCTAAAATCGATCCTGATACTGTGAAAGTCACATAAAGCAAATTGATCGAGCTGTCACCGAAACACTAAACTCATTCGCCCCGCAAAAACCATTGGATATGAAAGACAGTCAAAGGCTGCGTGCAACCTATAATTCAATAAAATGCAACCTTGTAATGAAAATTGCTGAAAACGAAGAACACAAATTGATTAAACTATAAAAATCCTAGAAAATAACAGAAAAATGACGTAGAGCGTACAAGAGCTATGAAAAAACCACCACAGCGACTACCGATGATATCAAACTGCAAAACTGAATTGGAAATCATAGACGAACTTGTAAACACGGCAATAGTCTCCGATTCGGACATTCTCATAGTCGTCCATTCGACAATTCGACATCCAAAACAGAGCTGAGACAAGCATTGGAAAACTTTAAAAATCGGCAGTGTTCGATAGCAATTCCTGTATTTTATACCATAATCATCATCATTTCAGCCGATAGACGTCCACTGTTGGACATAGGCCTCCCCCATGTATTTTATACATGATTGAGAATGGGATTAAATATAATGACCACCATAAAACGCTTTGGTACCCTTAGTTCTTTTGTCAAAAATATATTACTTGACACCAAAAAAATGAAATCCTAAAGTTACAATAGTATTTTAGTTACGACTGCACTTTAAATTGTATTCGAACACCAAATGTAGTAAATGATAACCAAATCTTAGCGAGCAAATTAATGCGCTCTTTTTAGCCCCGTAGAGCAGGATGATACTTTGATTATATTATATTATTGATATCAAGTGATATGAAAGAAAAGGGAATTAGTGATAGTTTGACGGGTGACAGGACAGAATGGAAGAAGAAAACGTGTTGCGCTGACCCCAAGTAATATGGGATAAGAGCAGGAAGAAGGAAAGAGCAGGATGATACTTTGTCTAATCAACAATCTATCTTAGTGGAATTTTAGGGCACCCCGGGTCGGATAGATTTAGGTTAGAAGAAGGTGGCGGGGTCGTAGTGAGCAAGCGAAGCGAGCGAACACAGACCCCGTCACCTCCCGTTACCACCGTCGAGCTGTCTTGGCAGGTAGTTAACCTAACCTCAAAATTTTAACTACTGATATCTCCATGGGGTTCTGCCGATGCTTTATTTGGATTCATTTTGCTTAAATAGGATAGCGAGATGTTAAAACTGGTTATAATTTTACATTAAAATGTAGGTTTAATTTTGGTGATCATTTACTATTTTTGTCTTTTATATGTTACTATATCTGGTGGTAAGTTAAACATAAGCCATTAAGAATTTAACACCAACCAGAGCCGTCTATAACAAGGAGTGTTGCGCCGTAATGTTGGCTCTCCTGTCTGTCTACAGAAAAAAGAAAACAGTTGCCTAATCAAGCAAAATTGTTGCACGAAATGCGGAACGAAATCAATTTTAAAGTTATTCATAATACCTTATGGAGAAATATAGGGGGAATGGGGTTTAATTTAAAAAAAAAACTGGGCAAGTGCGAGGGTTCCATGCAAACTACAATTCCCGAATAAAGTTTCGAAGATTTTTCCGAATTGCAATTTTTTTTGTGACCTAGGTAACAACAAATTTGATGTTTTCAGATTTTTCCCTATACCTGTGCTATAGGACCTTGCTTTATGCCAAATTTCAGGATTTTAATTCAACGGGAAGTACCCTATGAATTTCGATCTTTGAGAGTATCAAAATATACGTTTTTTTGCGACATAAACGGCCGTATCTTTTTAATTCTTTAACTTAGAAGTTTGATTCCACAGCTTGAAGGGACCGCTGACTTGAGTCTTGTTAGTTTTAATTTCAACTTGATACCTTTACTCGTTCTCGAGATAAAGGGTCTTGACAGACAGACAGACAGACGGACGGACAACAAAGTGATCCTATAAGGGTTGCGTTTTTTCCTTTTGAGGTAAAAACGCAACCGTAAAAAGCAGGTATAAAAGGAAGTTGTTAATGGAGAGGTATGACTTTGTGGTGTGGCGTTTTCGGTACTTTAATAAGTATTAATTACAATTAAATTAATATTAGAAAGAATTGCAGGAAAATCGAAGTGGAGCCCAGCGTCGTATACTTTATTTAAAAATAGTTTGTACAATTTACAAAAGAAGAGAAAAAGAAAATTATAAGGCAATTGTCAAAAGTAACGAAATATAAGTTAATCTCCCTAATATTAAGTAATTTCATTGCTAGAAATATAGCAACATTGTGGTTCCGTGTCGCCAACAATTCGGCGAACGGAATTCTTACCTGAAACGTACTATACGTTATTGCATCCATCCATACTAATATTATAAATGGCAAAGTGTATATGTGTGTCTCTTTGTCCGAGTTTCATGGCAAAACGAAGCATCGAATTGACGTGATTTTTTAAGTGGAGATAGTTGAAGGCATGGAGAGTGACAAAGGCTAAGTACTTTTTGTCTCTTTCTAACCCCTCACTTATGCGAGCGAAGCCGTGGGCAAAAGATAGTAGACTATAAACACAGGCTATAAAGATACTATAAACGGTAAACAGAATCGCGTCCTTGGCACAGACTCGACGTAATGTTGCCACTTTATACATTATTATGATATCGTATTTGCTCTTTATTTATTCATTGTGGTTTTTTTTATTATTTTATTTATTTTTCTTTTCTCTAAAATTCAATTTTATTTATCTATCCTATTCAAGTCGTTTAGCACACAACATCGTGCCGACGTCATTCACCCTGAGTAACATATGCTATATTTATTCCTCGTGCGAAGCCGGGACGAGCCGCAAGTCAGCTATAAAGAGGTAAATAATTAAGCATTATTAATAGTATCGTGCCATACTGCTACGGTGAGAGAAATCATAGAGGCAAAAAACTTGTTCAGTATGCTCTTAAAAATAAATTTACCATAATAAACGTTTTGAGTTCGCTGTTGAGCGCCTAAGTGAGCGGACGCGTACATCTACCGCTAACCGTTTCTATTAAAATTCCGCGACTTTTAATTGTGATTGGTTTAAAACTAATTTTTAAATTCTCGTTTCTTCCTAAAGCGTTTTAACGAGTAAGCCACTCCCCGCGAAAGTGACAACAGTATTACTGTCATTATCCTTAAGAAACAAAGTGGTGAAGGCCGCCGCGATTGGAGGTTTGGGTCGGATTCGAACCACCCACCTTGCGCACGGGAGTCCGGGACGTACACCGCCACGCCAAGCTGCGCTGACGCAATCGCTGTGAAATATCGGATCGGTCCACGTCCTGTGCTACGCAGAGCGGCTACGAGTGCTACGCGGCTACGTGTGCTACACGACTCTGACCTAATATAAATTACTGTGCTACGAGTACGTGCCTATCGACTACGACGCGTTCGCTTGTTATTTTTAAGAACACTTAGCCGGAACATCTTTATTGCGATGCCTAAAACAAAACGTACACCGCCAAAGGAATTTCAACACTCTGCATCCAATCCTGATACTGCAAGTATCTCTCCAGATATAGAATATAATATCACCTCTCGTGCAAAAAAACAATGCCCTAAGCTGCCTCCGAGTGAGCTGCAAGATTTTAAAAATGAGATTAAAGAAATTAAGTAAATGTTAACATCATGGAAAAAAGATCAAGAACAACTTTTGCGTAAACTTAGTTCGGATGTGGCTGAAGTGAAATTGCAAAATGAAAAGATCCAGAATAGCTACTTGGAGATGGAAAAAAGTATCATGTTTACAGATGCAAAATACGAAGAAATTAAGTCCAGTGTTTCGGATCTTGGTAAGGAGCGCATAAATTTACTTAACCATATCGATGATCTGGAGCGTAAAATTATGGATATGCAGGGTGCTTCCCGTGGCTCAACTATTGAAATAAGAAACTTATTGCCAGCTGAAAAAAACTCACCATCATTGCCATCTCTAATGGTTGATACATGCAAGGCGCTGAGTATAGATATTCAACCGTCCGATGTGCGTGACGTGTATAGCATCCGCAATAAGGAAGGCAATAAGAGGTCTATTATTGCGGAATTTCACACCGTCACTCTTAAAAATAATGTCCTCGCTGCAGTTCGAAAATTTAATAAGAACCGAAAAAACTCCGAAAAATTGAATACTGAGCACATCGGTCTCCCTGGTGTTCGCACACCAATTTACATTTCGGAACGTTTGTCTAGCACCACAAGAAAACTTTTCTTCGAATCCCGCGCGTTTGCAAATGCAAACGGCTTCAAGTTCTGCTGGACGGCTAATGGCAAAGTCCTACTACGCAAGGAAGAGGGCCTGAAATCCATCACCATCAAATCCAAGCACTGCTTAGAAAAACTATGTGTTCAAAAGTGACTATCCAGTGGATATTACTCTTTAGTTTTAAATAAGCTTGTAATTTCGTACCCTTCTTTTAAAGTATATTTTATCATTACTACTCCTTTAAATAAGTTAACTCGTATTGTAATTCAGGAACTTATTAATTACTCACACTCCCATACACTCTACACAACACATTATACAATCACACGGAAAAGTTTTTCAGTTTCTCTGCACTTGAATCGTATTCCCTTCCAAATATCATGCAACGCTGTGATTTCTCTGGATCTAATGTTTTTTTCTAAATGGCTCTAATAAATAATATTAACTCTGAACTAGATTCAATAAACGTAGGTAATTCAATAAATTGTAGCCCAGAAGACTGCTTTAAGTTTGTTAATAATTCCGATAGCTCTATAAAAATCATACATTTAAATATACGAAGTATAAACAAAAACTTTGAACAATTACAGGTACTTTTACAATTGACAAACGTTAGCTTCGATATCATCGTTTTGACCGAATGCTGGCTAAGTAAGGCAATAAACCTTCCTATATTACAGGGTTTCCAATCTTATCGTACGGACATAAACTCGAACCAGAACGATGGTATCGTTATATATGCGAAACAGAGCCTTCAAGTCTCAGTGTGGGAACCCACTTTTATGGGGGGAAACTGCCTGGTTTGCCAAATAGATGACAAAAAAATTGCTGTAGTGGTGGTCTATCGGTCCCCATCATACAGCTCTAGGGAAAGTTTCAATTTATTCCTAGATAGTCTAAATAGTACTTACACTAAACTTTCCACATGGCAGAACATTGCTCTTATTGGGGACTTAAATATTGATATCAAGATGAGCAGTAGGAATGATCGAAGTCTAGATTATCTCATACTTAATTCATCGCATGGGCTACTACCGTCTCACCTTTTACCTACTAGGTTTGAAAATTGTCTTGACCATGCTTTCATTAAATCAGGCTTGCCTATCACAACATTGGTCCTTGAATCACACATCACAGACCACAAACCCCTTGTTCTTGATATCTCTAACGCAAGTCCGACCCGCAAAACAAGTCGCCATGCAACTTCTGTAAATTATGAGGAAATCAAGAAAGAGTTAGGAAATCTGAATTTTGCGGATCTTTATCAACTTGACGATCCAAACACAATGATGGACACTTTTATAACTATGTTGACGTCCGTTATTGCTAAACACACCAAGTATATCAAGATACCAAGTAAAAAAAGAACTGTGAAACCTTGGATAACCCCAGGGCTCTTGAAGTGTATCCGAAATCGAGATAAAATGCATATACGAGCAAATAGGGAGCCAGACAATCTAATTCTCAAACTAACATACAGTAGATACCGCAACTTCTGTAATGGCCTGCTTAGAAAATTGAAAAATACCCATGAAAGGAGTGAATTAGAAAAAGCAAAAAATAACCCTAAAGCGCTTTGGAATACCATTAAAACTATTACAAACACGGCAAAAATAAAAACCAGTCCTCTTGAACTATTAAAAATATGTGATACCCCCAAAGCTTCCATAAATGAGGTTGGTAAATTTTTCAGTTCTGTGGGAAAAAACTTAGCGGATAAAATTTTATCAAAGGGCCAGTGTCAAACAAATATAAACAAACCGAGTCTGAATATATGTGGTAACACCCCACTAGCTCCCGTAAACTCCCTCGTGCTGCTTGATATAGACGAATCTGAAGTGGAGTCTCTTATTTCGCAGCTACGTAACGACTGTGCGTTGGGTTGGGATGGCATATCGCCAATAGTATTGAAAATGAGCCGTCAGTCACTGGTAAAACCTATGACGTTCATTTTTAATAGTTGTCTCCGGGCAGGTGTTTTTCCGGACGCACTTAAAAAAGCGGTTGTGCACCCAATTCATAAGGGTGGGAGCAGAAACTGTGTCAACAACTATAGACCCATTTCGGTTTTGACTGCCCTTTCCAAAATTCTGGAAAGGATTCTTAGCAATCGGCTTAAGAGCTTCTTAAATAGATACAAACTCATAGCGGATAATCAGTACGGTTTTCGTTCCGGTGTCTCGACTGAAGATGCAGTACTTGATTTGACACAGTTGGTTGCTGGGAATCTGGATAAGAAAACTAAATGTCTGGGAATATTTCTAGATCTTTCAAAGGCATTCGACACAGTTTCTGTTCCCATACTTATCGCTAAATTGGAGCTGCTTGGTGTAAGAGGTATAGCTCTGCAAATCTTTAAGGATTATTTGAAAAACCGTACGCAAAAAATCAAAATTGATGATCACTTCAGTGATGAAGAAATACTATCATACGGAGTCCCTCAAGGTAGCATTTTGGGTCCTATTTTGTTTCAAATATATGTCAATGACCTATGCAAAATGTCCCTCCCCAACTCGAGAATCTTTGTATATGCCGATGACACCGTGGTAATAGTTGACGGATTAACATGGAATAATGTTAAAAGTAGCGCGGAATTGGCACTATGTGAAATAGTACAATGGCTCAACTTAAACCTGCTTACCCTCAACTGTACTAAGACATCTTACATTCCTTTCGCTATCCGTCAGAGCGCTGCTCCAGACCACACTTTTTCGATAGGTGTGCACTCTTGCTCACAACTGTCGTCTTCATGCCAATGCCCAATACTCACGCGAACCGATCATGCCAAATACCTTGGTGTTCAAATAGATGCCGGGTTACGCTGGAATAAACACATTGATGCCCTAACTTCGAGAACGCTGAGACTAATATATACCTTTAAGTCACTTAGAGTTTCTGCTAACCCTGATACTCTAAAAATGGTGTATTATGCTTTGTGCCAATCTGTTCTTGGATACAACATCACTGTTTGGGGCGGCGCAGCTAAAACTGTTTTCCTTAGAGTAGAAAGAGCCCAGAGAGCAATACTGAAAGTGATGTTACGAAAACCCTACCGCTATCCTACATCTCAACTCTACTCAGACTGTAAAGTATTAACAGTTCGTCAGCTCTTCGTCTCACAGTCTGTTCTCAGAAAGCACTCTAGCGTCCCACTGTCTGATCCCAGCAAACGAACTAATATACCCTCAGGGACAAGACACAACACCGCTTTCGCCAAACACCAATATTTCACATTAAGTTCACAAATTTACAAAAAAATTCATAAAGAGCTAAATATACTTGATTGCAATAAATTTGAACTGAAAGCAAAAGTAATGGAATGGTTATTTCGACAAAATTATGCTCAAACTTTTTTTTTTTTTTTTTTTATCTGTTATAAACTAGTACTTGACTGCGATCCCGCCTGATGGTAAGCAGTGATGCAATCGTTGATGGTGAGGCGCACTAGTTTATTAAGAGCCTATTCACTCTAGCCTTGAAGACACCCAAATTATAATCGGACGGGAAGACCGCAGCAGGCAGACTGTTCCAGTCCTTCGAAGTACGCGGTATAAATGACGAGGCGAAACGCTTAGTCCGGACCGTAGATGTTTCAACAACGTAAGGGTGGATACTCGCCGTGCGTCGGTTTGTCCGATGATAGAAATGTGATGGCGGAATCAAGTCATGCAGTTCCTGCGCACACTCTCCAAAATGCAATCTGTAAAACACCGAAAGGCTGGCTACCCTACGCCTGTGCTCAAGGCTTTGAAGATTGGACTTAACCAAATCTGGATCACCAATCAGCCTCTTCGCACGCCTTTCCACCGAGTCCAAAGCTGCCAGGTGGCACTTTGCAGCACCAGCCCATATGTGGCTGCAGTACTCCACACACGATCGGACCTGTGCTTTGTATAAAATTAAAAGCTGTCTCGGTGTGAAGTACCGCCGGACTTTTGCGAGAACGCCTAGTTTCCTAGCAGCCACTTTGGCTTTGGACTCAATGAACCGCCCAAAATTGAGGTCGGAGGAAATTTCGACACCCAAGAGCTGAAGGCGGTCGGTACAATCCAAAGATACATTCTGAAAAGTAGGAGCCGAGGTGAACGGGCTCCTTTTGGCGGTGAACAGACACGCCTGTGTTTTGGCGGCGTTGAATCCCACAAGATTGGTTTCGCCCCACTTGGAGACTGCCTGAAGCGAGGTATTCGTACGCTCTACCATAGCCTCTCGTTCGGACCGGATTTGCTCTTGACTAGCCCGAGCACCTGGCAGGTATCTCTCTACAACTGTGCTATCATCTGCATACCCATATATACCGGGCATCAGCAGATCATTAATATGCAGCAGGAAAAGAGTTGCAGAGAGCACTGACCCCTGAGGAACTCCGGCATTAGTCGTCATGGGCTCTGATGAGCATCCATCGACAACAACTCGAAGAGACCGTTCTCTCAGGAAGTCTTTTACCCAGTTAATCAGACCAGGAGAAATGCCGTATGCTGGAAGCTTACTCAAGAGGCTAGCATGCCATACCCTGTCGAAGGCCTTCGAGACATCTAAGGAGACAGCAATTGCTTCCCCATTCTTCTCGAGGGCCTCGCCCCACAAGTGGGTGGCATACACTAGTAGGTCCCCAGTGGATCGATTGCGGCGAAACCCGTACTGTCGATCACTGAGGAGATCGTTACCTTCTAGGTATGCCATGAGGCGCGAGTTCAATACACGCTCCATAATCTTGCAGAGTATGGAGGTTACCGAAATCGGCCGATAGTTGGTAGGATCGGCACGACTGCCCTTTTTGGGCACGGGTTGCACGTTGGCAAGCTTCCAGGACTTGGGCACTATTCCAGTCCTAAACGAGAGGCGATACAAGCGTGTCAATATAGGAGACAACTCGGGCGCACAAGCCTTGAGAACAATCGCTGGTATACCATCTGGTCCACTAGCTTTATTCACGTCTAGACGACACAGTGCTCTCAGAACTTCTTTGTTCCTTATGCGAACTTCGGGCATCAAAGTGTCGCAGTGAGGTAGAGTCGGTGGAGTAGCACTGCCAGTATCAAGACGAGAATTATGGGCGAAGAGAGATGCAAAGAGACCTGCTTTCTCTCTCGCCGTATGAGCCAGTGTTCCGTCAGGTTTAACCAGCGGAGGCAATGTGGGCCGACAGAAGTTCGCTTCGACCGATTTGGCAAGGGACCAGAAAGCTCTGCTACCGGATGGCTGTGCAGAAAGCTTTGTGCCAATATGGGCAATGCGGTCAAAGCGAGCCTTCTTTAGTGCCTTTTTTTAGGACTTGGCAGCACGGTTAAAGGCTCTCTTTGCTGAGCTCAGATCCGGAGATTTGCGGTCACGAGCGTCAACCCAGGCTAGAAACGCCAAATGCTTCCGCTCTTCAGCTTGAACGCAATCAGCGTTGAACCATGGGTGAGCTGAGCTTCCGACGGGTACGTCACTATAAGGAATGAAATATTCCATAGCTTGACGCACCACATCGGACACAGCATCCGCACACCTCGACGGATCCTTAGAAGAGAAGCAGACCCGCTGCCAAGGGTAAGACGCAAAAAAGTGACGCATCTCATCCCAATCTGCTGACTTGTATCGCCACATTCGCCGTTCACCACGAGAGTCGCAGTCAAGTGGGGAGAAGGACGATACAGACTTCACCAGACAGTGATCTGAAGTTCCAAGTGGTGAAGAAACTGTTACGATACATCTGTCTGGATCGGTGGTCAGCAGAAGGTCCAGACAGTTGGCAGTATGACCAGCTACATCAGGCACCCTAGTCGCTTGCTTCACCAGCTGGGACAGGCCCATCGATACCGCAAAGTTTCGCGCTTCTCTCCCAGCATGGTCGGTCCTCTGGTACGGGAAAAGCCAGTCTTGGTGACAGGCATTAAAGTCCCCCAGAGCGACGAGCTGCGCATCAGGGTGCCGATGCAGAGCCTTATCGGCGGCCTCACTAAGGTGGTCAAACATTCGAGTTGTCTCCTGATCACCGCTGTGCGATCGATAGACACCGGCATAGACAATTTTGTCCATGCCAGTGTCCACCAACAGCCATAGCGTGGAAAGAGTTGTGTCCTCAAGGTGACGGAGACGCTGACAGCAGATGTCATTACGGACGTACACACAGACCCCGGCACGCTGCAGGAAATGATGCTCCAATGAGTATCCCGGGTAGTTGAGGTACGCCGCATCTGCCGGACATCTAATCTGCGTCTCC
The DNA here is from genome assembly GCA_929112965.1 of Mythimna albipuncta. Classification (NCBI taxonomy): domain Eukaryota; kingdom Metazoa; phylum Arthropoda; class Insecta; order Lepidoptera; family Noctuidae; genus Mythimna; species Mythimna albipuncta. The sequence goes on along the minus strand of OV815983.1, from coordinate 13,030,548 downwards.
GTCAAGAAAAGCAAGTGTGGCTTGTCAGTCTCTAGATGGTGGTGGACCGCATCGAGATTGGAGTGCAGTCCTCTAATGTTTGAGAGGTGCACTTTGAATGAGAGGACGTGCATCCGCTGTTGACACTTGCTTCTCTTTTTACCTTTCATTGATTTTTTAATTTGGAGTGAATAGGAATGGTGGAATATGGCAGATGAGCGAGGTGATGCGATGTTAACCTCGACAACACAAACCAGAGTTGCTGCGCCAGTGGAGGGTTGATCTGGAGACTGCGGGGACGCCCGAACCCCCCCAGAGATCGCCATCGGGTCCTCTCACCCGGTCGCCAACCGGCACGATGGGGCCACCCTGGGATTTTTCGCAGTTGGCGGGGCAGCCTTTCGTGTGTGGCTGGCACACTACTTGGGCCCCCAACTACCTACGGTCGGCCAGCGGAGCACCGTGCTTCGGATCCCGCTACCCTCCACGATCAAACCTCCGACGCAACAACAACTGGTGCATCATAACCGGTATACATCGCAACACAACTGCTCAGACCCAAATTCCACCGTACGGCTTCACCAGACATCACGCCGGAACACGACGGATCGCTTGGCGGCATGGCTTTGTCTGGTGGGTGGTAACTTTAAAGCCGGCAGCCGATGCTATGGCCTACCACCGCGTTTACTGCTCGTTTAGCACTACCCAGGGGACACGTGTAGGGTGGTCAGAAATCAAGTAAATCCTACGGACGCGAGCAGCTCATCCTCCACAATATAAATCCTCCAAATCAAAAGAAGAAAAAAAAGAACTTTCAGAACTATACAAAATTATAAACAAACTACTTAAAAAAGAATACGATAATTACAGGATATAAATAATTGAAAAACATTTACGCTCCATTGGAAGCCAAAAGAAAGCATATAAACAATTAAATACAGGGAAAAAACGGATTCCAACATTGAAGACAAAAAGTAAGCCAAAAGAACAACAAACTAGGAATGACCTTGTAAAAATTGCCTCAAACTTCTACGAAGAGCTGTACGATGATAAATCTACCGATAATAAAAGCTACGAAAAGTCTTCAAAAATCTCTAGATCTGATTCTAGGAGATAGAAATCAGACAATTCAACCTTTCCAAAGCGCCGAAATAATAAAGAGAATCGAAAAATTGAAAAAAGATAAAAGTCCTGGGGCCGATAATATCCCAAACGAAGCTTTGATACTAGGAAGACATTTATTGTTAGGTCCGCTCACTACTCTCTTTAATAAAATACTAGAAAAACAAGAAATACCGATCAATTGGGCAAGGTCACGGATAACTCTTTTATACAAAAAGGGAGATCCAGAGGACATAAATAACTACCGACCAATTAGTCTACTGCCTACAATTTATAAGCTGTTTGCTATGTGCCTGGAGAAAAGAATAGAGCCAACTATAGAAAAGAACCAACCGGTAGAACAAGCTGGCTTTCGCCAAGGGTACTCAACAATGGATCATATACATTACCTTAGATAAAATAATTGAAAAATATGTAGAATACCAGGAAAAACTCTATATAGCATATGTTGACTACGCGAAAGCGTTCGACTCTACCTTGCATAAAAGTATCTGGGACGCATCGGAGCATCAGAACCTTCACTCTACATACATCAATATTATCAAGGATATATATAGAAAAAGCACAAGTCGGGTTAAACTGGACAGGCTAGGCCAAGAATTTAATATTCGTAGAGGCGTGAAACAGGGAGACCCGCTATCACCAAAGATCTTCATTGTTGCCTTACAAAATATAATGAAAGACCTAGACTGGGATCAAAAAGGAATAAATATAGATGGGAATAACCTCAGTAACCTGAGATTCACCGACGATATAGTACTTTCTACTAAGTCATCAAAACAACTTCAGGAAATGCTGATAGAACTAAGCGCTGTTAGCGAAAATATTGGGCTACAACTTAACACCTCAAAGACAAAAAGAGCTACCAACGGCACTAAAGATATCATAATAATAAACAGAACAACAATGGAGTACGTACATACCTTGGAAAACAAATTTCATTCCAAAACACAAGACACCTAGACGAAATAGAACGGCGCGTTAACATGACGTGGAAAAAATACTGGAGTAACAAGGAAATATTAAAATCAAAACTCTCAATAAGACTAAAGAAGAAAGTGATGGATTCGAGCCTCCTGCCCTGCTTAACATACGGTGCCCAAACCTGGATCTTTAACAAAAAAAAATATGTCAAAAATACGCGCTTGTCAACGGGCTATGGAGAGGAGCAACCTCGGTATAAAGATAGATAATATATAAATGACGATAATAGTGGAAAAATAAGACAAAAGACCCAAGTGATAGACGCACTGAAACATGCACTACGTTAAAATGGACATAGGCAGGACACATCGGCCGCTCCTCAGCAGACAGATGGGTCAAGCGAGCAACCATTTGGAAGGGCCCTGGAGGTCCTGGAGCGAAAAGAAAAAAGGACAGACCAACAGCTCGCTGGGTCGACGACATACCAGAAGTAGCAGGAAGAAACTGGGTGAAAACAGCTACCGACAGGAAAAAATGGAGGCAACTGGAGGAGGTACTATACCCGAAAGGGGCCATGACATATTTAGCTTATAATATTTTTAATGTACTTTTTTCTAACGGTAACCGATGTTTTGGATTAATAAAGGCTTCATTATTATTATTCCGTATATTCAGCTTCAAGAACATATAAATTATATTTTTAAATATTCTTAAAAAAAAAACATTTCAAAATATAAAAAATAGTAGCCCACCGGTATCGGGAACAGGGTCCAAGCCACCGGCGGTCAGGGCTCCAGAGAAAGGAACCTCCTGACTATACGAGCCGTGTCCAGCAATCCTGTTTTCTGAATCAAGCCCTTGATCCAGTCGCAATAGTAAAGACACTAATAATTATAGGCCGGTGTCCGTTTTGCCGGTTCTTAGCAAGATATTTGAAAAGGTAATGTTAAATCAAATGCTTAGTCATTTTAACTCCAATAACATCCTACATGATAAACAGTATGGTTTCACCAAAAGACGTTGTACAACTGACGCGGGTGTTTCCTTACTAAAACACATTTTTAATGCGTGGAAAGAGGCACAAGATGCTATAGGCATCTTCTGCGACCTATCTAAGGCGTTTGACTGTGTAGTTCATGAAACATTGCTTCGGAAACTCGAGCATTACGGACTAGGCAATGCAGCGTTAAGCTTATTAAAATCTTATTTGAATAATAGACAGCAATTAGTGCAAATAAACGGTGTCAATTCGTCGGGATTGAATGTTGAAATGGGGGTGCCCCAAGGTTCAATTTTAGGTCCTTTTTTGTTTTTAGTTTATATTAATGATTTACCCAATTTGTTGCAAAATAAACTTAATATGGTGTTGTTTGCTGACGACACTTCTTTGATTTTTAAGATAAATAGAAAAACTAACAATCTTGACAACGAAAATAGCGCCCTATTGCAGGTTCAAAACTGGTTCACTGCTAATAATCTGGTTCTAAATGGGAAAAAAACTAAATGCATAAGTTTTTCCTTACCGAATGTCAAAAGTAGTGATTGTGACATTGTATTGAATAATGAAAAACTAGAATTTGTTGATAAAACGATTTTCCTGGGGATTAGGCTTGATTCAAGGCTACAATGGGGTCCTCACTTAACTTCTCTTGCAGGGCGGCTTAGCTCAGCTGCATATGCTGTTAGAAAAATCCGCCAATTTACGGATGTTGATACCGCTAGACTAGTCTATTTTAGTTATTTTCATAGTGTCATGTCGTACGGTATCTTACTATGGGGACGGGCTGCTGACATCGAGTCAATCTTTATTTTACAGAAAAGAGCCATCAGAGCGATTTACAATCTCCGCCGGTGCGATTCTTTAAGGGAACTGTTTAAAGATATGAACATAATGACAGTACCTTGTACTATGAAAACATAATGTATGTTAGAAAAAATCTTCATCTTTTTAGCAAAAGAGGCGATAGACATAATTATGTTACAAGAAATAGGGATCAATTAGTTCAACCAGGTTTCAGACTGGCTAAAGTGGCCTCTTCTTTCATGGGGTACTGTTTGAAATGTTATAATAAAATACCTCCCCACATATTAGAACTCAATGAAACGAAATTTAAATCTTGTATTAAACGCACACTATGCAGACAAGCATATTATAAGTTGGAGGATTATATTCAAGATAAAAATGCTTGGCTCAATGCTGGTCCAGCTCCACTACCACTAGCGCGTACCTACTAATTAGTTGATTAGTTGGAAACTAATATTATTATTTTTTAATTTGAAAGACACAATTGCATTGTATAATGTAGAAGCACTTTTTCCAAGTTTGTGAATGTGAAGCACCATGGAGCATTTTTATTAGGTTACAACTTTTTTTTTTTGACATTACGAGCATGGCAGTTGAGAGTTTGTCATGCTCACTCAAATGTCTCGCTGTTGGTGGCACGTGTTATTGGGTCGTTCAGTTCCCTTCAAAATGGTTGAGCTGAGTGGGGCTGATGCACGCGTCATGCTCGTGAACGGGTGCCGTCAGATGGGACTGGTCATCTCTTAGCTGCCAGTGGCTTAATTCAGTTTCTATCTTTTAATTATTTTACATTTTTATTTCACTATCGACATTGTGCTCACATGATAGAAGCAACAAGTAATATGTAACCAAGCATTATATGTAACACATAATATGATTTAAAAGAGTGTCCATGAAGTTTCTTGCACGTTCTTCTCCATAGAGACCTACTCTTTGGAACGTGCAATTTAGCTTCACTTTTCTTGGACTGACCGACATTTGACTATTCAAAAGTGCCTGTAAATGGTCTATTTGAAATAAATGCTTTGATTTGATTTGATTTGTCGCCTAACGAGAGCCTCCTAAGGTGTTGGCCGAGGCTCTTGGCTATTAAGCCATTGGCTGACACAACTATCGGTACAATGATCGCTGAATCCACTTCCCACATGTCGACAACCTCGCGAGCCAAGTCAATATACTTGATTTGTTTATCTTTCTCGGCTTTCACGAGGTTCTCGTCATGCGGAACGGATATGTCAACAATCATTGCACGCCTCTCGCTTCGGCCCACCACCACTATATCAGGCTTATTGGCCACAATAGTCCTGTCAGTGATGATGGATCGATCCCAGTACAAAGTGATATGACCATTATCAAGAACTGGGTCGGGCTCATACCTATAGTATGGCACTTCCGATTCCACAAGAGAGTATTTCAGAGCAAGTTGCTGATGGATAATCCTGGCTACGAGGTTGTGCCTATGCAAGTACTCTCCATTAGCAAGACGAGAACAACCAGAGATAATGTGACGGATTGATTCTCCCGGACGGTGACATGCCCGACAGATGTCAACCGTGCCGTCTTTCACAATAAATCTCTGGTAGTTATTCGTCATGATAACTTCGTCCATAATTGCACAGACAAAACCTTCGGTTTCCCCAAATAGGTCACCGAAACGCAGCCAGGCCACGGACGCCAATTGGTCTACATCGGGCCCATGAAGGGCCCGGAAAAAGCGTCCGTGAAGCTCTTTGCTCTGCCACACTTCCCTGCGATCGTTAGTGTCAAGCACTATCGGTTTGCGCCAGTTCTCGTTAGCCAGGGAGAGCGGGGTGAGTCCTTTATCCACTGCCACTACATCTCGATGCATACCCACGTCGGCAGCTAGGAAATATTCCCTGAGACTGCATACCTCGCGGTTGTGTAGGGTCTTAGTATTTAAAAAACCTCGACCCCCACATTTCCGCGGGATATACAGCCTCATCACCGACGATCGTGGGTGATGCATTCGGTATGCAGTCAGCAGTGTACGGACTCGCCTATCCAGGGCGTCAAGTTCTGTTTGAGTCCTTTTGAGTACGCCGAAGGAGTACATCAATACCGGCATGACCCAACCGTTGAAGGCGCGCACCTTGTTTCCGCCTGAAAGACGGCTATTCAACATCTTTTTCAGGCGTCCAAAGAAACGCTCCTTCAACGATTGCTTCATGTTAGTGATACTGATGCATATAGCTTCCGACATACCCAAATACTTATAGGTTTCGGTTGGAGAGAGGGATCTCAGATTTATGGAATCCGTGAGTCGAGTGCTCACGGACTCCACAACCTCACCTCGCTTTACATGCATGACTGCACATTTGTCCACACCAAACTCCATCCTGATGGCACTACTGAAGGTTTCAGTTACCTCCAGTAGCTCCATCAGTTGCAGATTGTTGGGGGCAAAGAGCTTCAAATCATCCATGTAAAGGAGGTGAGATATAATCTGACCACCTCTCTTCAACCGATAGCCTAGACCTGAATTCTCCAGCAGTGTGCTTAGAGGATTCAAGGCTAGACAAAACCAAAGCGGACTCAAGCTATCACCCTGGAATATCCCTCGCTCGATCCTTACAGGTTCGCTATTCCTCTGGATATTTCGACATCCTGGATAGCGGAGGACCGTACTCCATTGCCTCATACACGACATCAGGAAGGTGCGTAGTGTTGTAGCAATTTTATACAATTCCAGCACCCTCATGAGCCATGTATGGGGAACAGAGTCATAAGCCTTTTTATAGTCTATCCAACATGTCGACAGATCCTTTCGGGAACGTCGAACCTGCTGGCTAATAGTCATATCAACGAGGAGTAGCTTCTTAGTACCGCGGGACCCGTTCCTACATCGATTCTGAGAATGCGACATGATCGAATTTTCATCAATGTGACTATTAATTTTTTTTTTTATTAATGATAGGCTTGCGTTTGACCACTATCTCACCTGATGGTAAGCGATGATGTGGTCGACGATGAAGCACGCTTGCCTAGAAGAAACCTATTCACTCTCGACTTCTCAGTATGGATGTAAGAACTTTATAGACCGTCGGCAAACACGTGATCGGTCTATAATTTTTAGGCTCCGCAGTACTACCTGATTTATGGAGCAGGTGGGTTATTCCTGTTGTTAGGAACTGGGGCAGCGACCCTGACTCTAAGGCGGACTGAAACTGATATGCCAAGCGAGCATGCGATCTTGTAAACCACTTAACCCAGAAATTGTGCAGCCCGTCCGGCCCTGGAGATTTCCAGTTAGGCAACGGACGGACTGCACGAGCTACATCTTGGGGGCTGATGTCGATTGCCCCCATTTGTGGTATTGGATCGCACGCTCGCTCGACCCCCCGAATCCAGTCACCCTCGGTGTGACTGACAGGCACCGACCAGATGCTGCGCCAGAATGAACTCATGGCGTCATCATCCGGGAGGCGCGCGTCAGTCACACCTTGGTCCGGTCGCTCCCAAACCCTATAAACCCACCTTTCATTACTCCGGAATGTGCGATTCTGGGTGTATCGCTCAACCCGCCGCTTATACCTGCGAATACGGTTTGCCCATGCACACACCTTCTGCTTCAGGAAGTCGATGCGCTCTGTGAGTCGGGGGCTGATGTCAGTCCCCGAAAATGCCCGCCTCACAAAGCGCATCACTCTTGGGCGAGTGTTGCCCTCCCTAAAGCAGATTAGTTTGCCGATGAGTGCTCTAGCCCCACCGATACGACGCTCGATCCTGCACTGCCAGGCCGGCACAGCTGGTTCTGGTCGTGTAGCTACGTCACTATTTGGGAATTTGACGTGAGCTACACGACATGCCGCTACGGCCGCGCAGTACATGATCGAGTGTGTATCGGTGAGATCTTCGCAGTCATCAAAATAACTTGACAACTGCGAATCCAGAGCAGCCACCAGCGCCTTATTCTTGTTATACATGGGCAAACGAGGTATGCGTGGCCTAAGTTCGGAAGGTATGTTGCGATATTCCCGAATCGCACACTCCAAAGCACTCCTCAGTTCACTATTGCACTGGTTACTTACGTTAGTGACCGTGTCAGAATTCACCTCGTTTGTGTCAAAAGATATGTAACTGGACGGTGGTACCACAACTGGTACCACAGGCTGCGATGGAGGGGTAATGACACGGTCACTCATTTCCGTTCGGAGGCGATCAAGTACAGTATCATCCAACATATGATTACGCAGGATGACCCGCACCTGATCCGATAGTCGTTGGGCCGAAATGTTGACGGCTGGCTCAAGCACCTGAAACAAAGACAGCATCCGAACACGGTACGCGGTCAGGCTGTTTCCTCCCTCTGTAGCCCCATAGTATGAGCGCATGACGTTCTCGTTGATGGATTGCGTCCATCGCATGCGCTGCACACTTCCGCCGGAAGCTGGGACCCTATCAGAGGCCGGTAGGCTTCGAGGTCCTAAACGATCCGGCGGCCGGCGTCCTCCCCGACGACGCGCAGGTGGTGGTGTCGTCGGCGGCGAGTAGTACTCGTCGTTCGAGCTCGACGCAGCTGCCACGGCCGGTGTCACAGCACTCACAGTGAGTCTGGGTTCCGGCGGCGGCGAGGCGGAGCTGAGCGACGAGGCCGGAGGTGATGGGCGTGCACTTCGAGCTGCGGCTCTGGTCAACGTTCACTTTTCCTTGTTGAGATTTTTCCTTGTCATAAGTATGACATGTTGTACATTTTACGTGTAGCCATTTTAGAGAGTTGGGTAGACATATTTCACAGTAATTATGGTTTTATTGTGTTTTTAAGACAAAGACAGTCTTCCTTCCACATCAGCCTTCCCATCCTTCGGATATTTCCATTTTAATAAAATATTTCAATATTAATGTTTTGAAAAAAATTAAGGAAAATTTTTTTGACACGTTAGGTTTACATTCGAACCACAGATTATTATTATTATTAATAATAGTATCGTGATAAAACTTACCTAGTTTCTTCTCGCACATAAAGCTGTACCGCTTGCTACAACCGACATCGTTGAATCGACCATCTCCGTTCATGTGCACACAGTCTTCGTTATTATTATGGTTGTCTGGCTGGTTAGGCACCCAGTTGATGTACGCCTCAGATATAGGTTTACCTGGAGCATGTTATGCATACACAATAAATAAATATAATGTATAAGTAATTAGATTGCATGCCTTTTATGAAGATGTTGAAAATGTTTGTAAAATAATTCGAATCAATTACTTTTGATTTTTTATGGTCATTCTGTTGCCTATATAAGCATTTATTTGGAATCGGTATCAAAAAAATATTAATATTATGGGTTCCGTTTTACGTCCGAAGTCCATTATGAGAGTACATCGTCTTTTTTTCACGTTTACTCGCTAGATTTCGTGTGTTGTGTATTGTGGGTAATTGCACATCAGGCAGTCTGGAATATACGGTGCTAATGAACGGACGTGTGCGTTTTATTGACTTACCAGTACATACATTACAATTTCCGCTACGTAAATCGACCTCAGCGCCACTTGTGGCCGCATCTGGAACTAACTTATAGCACAGAGCAAGCCACCATTCCTTTATAATTGTTGCGTCGTACCGCGCGCATGTCGCTAGATTTTGAATTTAGAAAAAACCTAAATTTTCTTCAAATATTATATTTTTTTTTATTAAAATACCTACTTGTTTTAACTTTCGAGATCAAAGTAGAAAGTTACCGTTTTTATTTTTCCGTTATGTAAAATTATTTCGTTCGTTTTAAAATTGATGGACCGTTAACAACTTCGTGGCCGTTTAAGTAGTCGGTAATCATTAATTACTACTCAGGTCGGTTATATTATAGTGTTAACGAACGCGTAAATGAGTTTATTGAGTCAAGTTTGTCAGAAATAAATTCAGAATTAGTATGAGTTACGCACCGTTAGTTTTACGAATCCAAAGAGTCAACCAAGCTAATTAAATGAAAACGGTTGACTCTTTGGATTAGATTGGAAAGAAATATCTTGCCATTCCGACGTATACAATGCAAGAATCGGATGAGGATTTGAGAATCCGTGGCCGATTTATTTTTGCCAAGTTTTTGATTTTTCTCTTCTGTGTACCTACCAAAAATTTATAACGACATTTTATTCGATCTTTAAAGTTTTAAAACAAAGAAGTTGTTGGACCTCTGGACCACCTAATAAACACTCGTTCTTTTTGCAATAAAAATAAAGTAACCTAGGAAGGAACATCTAATCTCGTGTAACTTTTCATGATCAAAAAAAAAAGGGGGGGGGGCGAAAATGTACAATTACTAGAAATAAGCTCAGTGCACCTTAAACGGGCAAACTAAAATGATCTTCAAATTAATTTCTATGCCTTTGGCTAACACTGTATCAACACTTTAAATTTTTAACAAAAAACCAGTGAAAGGCTACCCACCACTTTTACAAGCATGCTGATGAAAGGTTGATAGGGTTGGTTGCACAACCCTATCAGATGACATGCGAATTTTACAAAGATTCCTATCATTTCTAAAAAGTCTCCATTAGGCCTAAGCTTGATTGTCCAGGTGTAACGTAGTGCTTGTGCTGCGTAACATTAAATTACCTGGGCCAACTGGTCATTGCCTGGTCCTAAATTAAGACGAATATATTTAATAATTCTCCGAGCAAGGAGTCCTTAAATCTCATAATGTAATGTAAATCTCTAATGTGCTATTGTAATCATAAACCGGGAACTGCATTAGACCGACGTCATACGTGGGCGATGCCTGAGTGGTACGTTACGTCGCGTCAGGTGGCGTCGCGTGGATTTTTCTGGGTCCAGTAAATAAACTTAACTTTCTTAGCAGCTGGCAAATGGACACTCTAACAGGCGCAAAGCCTTGAAGGGCATCTCTTCTTTATGACCTTCATCACCATTTTTTTTTATGGTGGGTAAAATCATCCAATGACAACCCCCGCTCTTGGATGGAGTGGGAAATAGTGTCAGACTCTTGCTGACTAAAAGCCCACCCTGTTCCTTCTAGCTTTTATACCGGAACCCGAGTTCCCTTTCGGATAACCCTGGCCCCAGTAGGCTTCGACCCGGCTGGGCCCCTGCTGTTGCTGACAACTCCTTGAGGCGCACGGGAACAGTGCGCGCCGTCGACAACTTGGGCTTGGTCTGTACAGTTACCAGATGGCCGGACAGCGAGCTACCCATTGCTCACTGTCCGCAAGCCCACGCCTACGGTGGCCGGAAATCAGGATAGGAATCCCGGTGGCGGCGGCGTAAACGCCGTTGCCTGATGCATTCGGCCTTCTTCTTTAAGAGCAACCTTCATCACCCCTTGGGGAAGGTTGCGATACCGTAGCTTGTTGGATTTTGCATCGACACCAAACTTTGAATTATCTGTCAAAACTTATTAGCTTTCTTAGTAGCTGGCAATCCACCCTCAAGCAAGCGCAACACCTCAAAGAGTATCTATAAATTGTGACCTTCATCACCCCTTGGGGAAGGTAGCATTGTCGTAGCTTATATTTAGTACCTGGAAATCGACATTATCAAGTTCCAAGAGTTTACTTCCAGACAAAACTCTGAATTATCGTCAATACCTATTGACTTTTTTAGTAGCTGGCAGTTGGACCCTCAAGCAGACGCAACGCTTCAAATTGTATCCTTACTTTGTGACCTTCAGCACCCCTTAGGGAAGGTTGCATTAGCGTAGCTTGCATTTAGTTCTTGAAAATTGACGTTATCCAGCTCCAAGAATTTTCTTCCAGACAAAATTCTGAATGATGGTCAATACCTATTGACTTTCTTAAAAGCTGGCAGTCGGACCCGAAACAGGCGCAACGCCTCAAGGGTATCTTTACTTTATGACCATCATCACCCCTTGGGGAAAGTTGCTTTGTCGTAGCTTGCATTTAGTTCATTGAAATTGGCGTTATTCAGCTCCGAGAATTTGTCTCCTAGTCAAAAGATCAATCCAAAGATTTGTAATTAATAAGTATTTGAAAGGTTGCATTGTCATTCCTTGTGTAGGTTTTCAGAAAATTTAAGAAATTCAATTCAGCATCAAGAAGAAGGAAGACCGTGTTTGTAGATTCGCTTAGCAGCCGGCAGTTGATCCCTCAAGCTGGCCAAGCCTCTTAGGGTATCTCAACTTTGCGACCTTCATTACCCTCCGGGGAAGGTTTCTTGCCGTACGCAGCTACATCAATCGTCTTCAGAGAGGTTCAAGTTACCCGACATTGGCGATAAAGAAATCCAGAGAACAAAACTATAAGTAACATTGACGGGCCGCCTGATATCTGTCCCCCACCATGTAATGGGACTGTATAATAAAGCCACCTGTACACTACACAGTCATGTCGCTTACATCGAAAGCAACTTTGTCTTTCTTGACGTATTAGATCGAGGCGCTTTCAGCAGATTCTCAAGTAATTCCGTAGTTAGTTATAAAATTTACTGGCACTAACTCTTCTGACATTTGTGTTACTTGATCACTGGGCATCCTGGAAACCTAGCCATTTCGGCTACGATTCTCTAGCACGAAGTTGTAAAAGTAAGGTTAAGGAAGTTTTTTTAGTATGAGAGAAAGTTTCAACACCTGTACTACTACCCCCATATGAAAATACAGGTAGGTGCTGGGACCACCACCATTTGTTTTTTTTTCCGTCTGGTATAGTCCAGTATTTAATAATAATAATAATAATAATAAGAGCTCGAGCGACGAATACTTCTCGCCGCCGACGACACCACCACCTACGCGTCGGCGGGGAAGAGGCCGACCTCCGGCCTGCTTGGGACCTCGAGGCCCTCCGGCCTCTGGCGGGGTCCCCGCTGCCGGCGGAAGTGTGCAGCGCATGCGATGGACACAATCCATTAATGAAAATGTCATGCGCTCATACTTTGGGGCTACAGAGGGGGGAACTAACCTGACTGCGTACCGTGGTCGGATGCTCTCTCTGTTTCAGGTGCTTGAACCAGCTGTCAACGTTTCGGCTCAAAGATTATCGGATCAGGTGCGGGTCATCCAGCGTAACCGTATGTTGGATGACGCCGTACTTGATAGACTGCGCCTAGAATCACGGAATGGCCGTGTCTCACCTGTTCAGCCACCGGCCGCGGTGCAACTGCAACCCAGTGTTTCACCGCGACCCGACTGCGTTGGTGAGGATGATGATGACGGGGCTATATCCGTGAGTACCCAGTGCAATGCACGTTTGAGGAGCGCTTTGGAGGATGCATTCCGGGAGTATCGTTCTATACCACCAGAGCTTAGACCTCGTCTACCTCGTTTGCCTATGCATAGAAAAAATAGGGCGTTGGTGTGTGCTCTAGATTCGCAGCTATCAAATTGTTTCGATAGCAGCGAAGACCTTACCGATACCCACTCGATCTTGTACTGTGCGGCTGCAGCGGCGTGTCGTGTAGCTCACGTCAAAATTCCAAATAGTGACAGAGCTACACGACCAGCTAAACCAGCCTGGCAGTGCAGAATCGAGCGTCGTATCGGTGAGGCTAGAGCGCTCATCGGCAAACTTATCTGCTTCAGGGAGGGCAACACTCGCCCTAGAATGATGCGCTTTGTGAAGCGGGCGTTCTCGGGGACAGATGTTAGTCCTCGAGATTATCTACCCCGTATCACAGAGCGTATCGACTTCCTGAGGCAGAAAGTCTATGCATGGGCAAACCGTATACGACGGTACAAGCGGCGAGTGGAGCGGTACACCCAGAATCGCGCGTTCCAAAGCAACGAAAGGTGGGTTTACAGGGCTTGGAAGCGACCGGACCAAAGTGTGATTGATACGCGCCTACCAGATGATGATGCCATGTATTCATTTTGGCGCAGCATTTGGTCGGTGCCTGTCAGTCACACTGAGGGTGATTGGACTCGGGAGGTCGAGCGAGAGTGCGAACTTATACCAGAAATGGGGGCAATTACCATCAGCCCCCAAGATGTAGCTCGGGCAGTCCGTCCGTTACCAAACTGGAAATCTCCAGGGCCGGACGGGCTGCACAACTTTTGGTTTAAATGGTTTAAAAGTTCGCACGCTCGCTTGGCGTCCCAATTCCAATCTGCCTTAGAGTCAGGGTCGCTACCCCAGTTCCTGACGACAGGAATAACCCACCTGCTCCATAAATCGGGTAGTACTGCGGAACCCAAAAATTATAGACCGATTACGTGTTTGCCGACGGTCTATAAAGTTCTTACATCCATCCTGAGAGCTAAAATTAATAGTCATATTGAGACAAATTTCATCATGTCTGCTTCTCAGAATGGATGTAGGAATGGGTCCCGTGGTACTAAGGAGCTGCTCCTCATTGATGTTGCCATTAGCCAACAGGTTCGTCGTTCTCGAAGAGATCTGTCGACATGTTGGATAGATTACAAGAAGGCCTATGATTCAGTGCCGCATACATGGCTCATGAGGGTGCTGGAGCTATATAAAATTGATGTAACTCTGCGCACCTTTCTGATGTCATGTATGGGGCAGTGGAGGACGGTCCTTCACTATCCAGGGTGTCGACGGGTTTCGGAGAACAGCGAACCGTTAAGGATCGAGCGTGGCATATTCCAGGGTGACAGTCTGAGTCCACTGTGGTTTTGCCTAGCTTTGAACCCTCTCAGCACACTGCTGGAGGGTTCGGGTTTAGGCTACCGGTTGAGAAGAGAGGGTCAGGTCATATCTCACCTTCTTTATATGGATGATCTGAAACTTTTTGCTTCCAACAACTTGCAACTGATGGAGCTACTGAAGGTAACTGAAACCTTCAGTAGTGCCATCAGAATGGAATTTGGTTTGGACAAATGTGCAGTCATGCATGTAAAGCGAGGAGAGATTATGGAATCTGTGGGAACCCAACTCTCAGGTTCCATACACCTCAGATCCCTCACCTCAACCGAAACTTACAAGTATTTGGGTATGTCGGAAGCGTTGGGCATCAATGCTGCTGACGTGAAACAATCGTTGAAGGAGCGCTTCTTTGGCCGCCTGAATAAAGTACTGAAAAGTCTTTTATCGGGCGGGAACAAGGTGCGCGCCTTCAACGGTTGGGTCATGCCGGTTTTGATGTACTCTTTCGGTATACTCAAATGGACTCAGACGGAACTCGACGCCCTGGATAGGAGAGTCCGCACTCTGCTTACCACAAATCAGATGCATCACCCACGATCATCGGTGATGAGGCTGTATATCCCGCGGAAGTGTGGAGGTCGTGGCTTTTTAAATGCCAAGATCCTGCACAACCGTGAGGTATGCAGTCTCAGGGAATACTTCCTGGAAATCGACGTGGGGATGCACCGAGATGTAGTGGCGGTGGACAAAGGCCTCACCCCGCTCTCCTTGGCCAACGAGAACTGGCGCAAACCTATAGTAATGGATACTAATGAATGCAAGGAAGTATGGAAGGGCAAGGAGCTTCACGGGCGCTTTTACCGGGCCTTACATGGGCCCGATGTAGATCTTTTAGCGTCCGTCTCCTGGCTACGCTTTGGTGATCTCTTTGGAGAAACCGAAGGTTTTGTCTTTGCAATTATGGACGAAGTTATGATGACGAACAACTACCGGAAATATATTGTGAAGGACGGTACGGTTGACATTTGTCGGGCATGCCACCGGCCTGGAGAATCAATCCGACACATTATTTCTGGGTGTTCTCATTTAGCTAACGGAGACTATTTGCACAGACATAACCTTGTAGCCAGGATAATCCATCAGCAACTTGCTCTTAAATACAATCTTGTTGAATCAGAAGTACCGTACTATAGGTATGCGCCCGACCCAGTTCTCGAGAATGGCAGCGTCACATTGTATTGGGACCGATCCATCATCAATGACAGGACTATTGTTGCCAATAAGCCTGACATAGTGGTGATAGATCGACTAGAGCGTCGCACAATGATTGTTGATATAGCGGTCCCTCATGACGAGAACCTCGTGAAAGCTGAGAAAGATAAACAAACTAAATATCTTGACTTAGCTCGCGAGGTTGTCGACATGTGGGAAGTGGATAGAGCAATCATTGTGCCGATAGTCGTGACGGCCAATGGCTTAATTGCCAAGAGCCTCGACCAACATCTGCGGAGGCTCTCGTTAGGCAGTTGGATCAAGGGCTTGATCCAGAAGGCAGTACTCCTAGACACGGCGCGTATTGTCCGGAGGTTTCTCTCTCAGGAGCCCTGACCGCCGGCAGCTTGGACCCTGTTCCCGATGCCGGTGGGCTACTATTTTTTATATTTTTAAATGTTTTTTTTTAATATAATTTTTTGAAGAAATATTTAAAAATATGATAAATATGTAAATTTAATAAATGAATGGAATAATAATAATAATAATAATATTCCACAACTATCACACAACGCCGTCTAGTCCCAAGCTAAGCAGAGCTTGTGTTATGGGTACTAGACAACTGATAAACATACTTATATATTTGTAAATACATACATATTATAGATAAATTTATCAAGACATTATTTAGCTCAGTGTACTGTTTTCACTGACAAACAAGCTTAAGCATCAGTTTCTGATTAACTCCGCGAAAATAGTTATATGGGATGCAAGAGCAGTAATCCATTTCTTTAAAAATACTGCTGTAAATTTGTAAACCTGCGGATGTGCTACGTGGCTTACTGCCACTATATTATTGCTTGTATTGAGTCATAGAGTTCATACTTCGAATCTCGTTGATTTGGACTCAAAATTCTTGTGGACAATAAGGAAGGCCTTGCTTCCGGAATTTGGCTTTAGCTATTTGGGTTAGACGTTTTAATTTTTCCATACTGAAATGCTTTATTTTAAAATAAAATTTTTTTTTTTACTTGCAACTGAGTTTCGTCAACCAACTAGTACTACTATACTACTAGTAGATGTATAACTACTTGAAGTGGGAATAGACATTGCTTCCAATACTCACCAATGTGGGTCAGCAATTTCATTACGTAACTGTTACAGAACCCGTTAATTTACATACTCAAACAAAAGTTAAGCTGCGGGCTACTTCTCGTAAGTTTGTTACTACAGACTTTTTCGAAATATCAATTCAGTTCTGTTAAACGCCGATTACGAAATCAGTTTTATTATACGCAATTTTTAATGATTTCTTTTGTGTCCTATATTCTTTCATATAATTCTAGGAATATTGTTTACATTGTTGCGTTTTCGTAAGCAAGCCACCAGGAGATAACAAACAGATCTCTCAAAATAGACTTCGGACGTCAAACAGAACACATAATATAAATTTTTTACCTTAAAATAAAATTTGTATTATGTTTCCTAAGACGTCCGAAGTCCAAATAATTTCCTCCTGGTGTATACCATGAGACGAACAATGATAAAGGAATGGTGGCTTGCTCTGTGCTGTAAGTTAGTTCTAGATGCGGCCATAGGTGGCGCTGAGGTCGATTTACGTAGCGGAAATTACGAAATCTAGCGAGTAAACGTGAAAAAAAGACGATGTACTCTCATAATGGACTTCGAACATCTTAAAAAATATAATACAAATTTTTATATTAGATAAATACCGTCAACTAGGGACTAGTTAAAACAAAGTGGCCTGAAGAGATGCCGAGAGGAGCGGTATTAAAGAGCTAGATTTTGATTGCATTTTATCAAAAATGCAGGTAATGCTGTCTATTTCCATTTAAAACAACAGTTGGTGGATTAAACATTAAAAACCTATATTAGGTAATCCATGCGTTTGTCTATGGAAAGCACAGTGATGATGATATTGGTGATGGCGA
Organism: Mythimna albipuncta; assembly: GCA_929112965.1. Taxonomy (NCBI): domain Eukaryota; kingdom Metazoa; phylum Arthropoda; class Insecta; order Lepidoptera; family Noctuidae; genus Mythimna; species Mythimna albipuncta. Next base: position 13,013,025 of record OV815983.1, on the reverse strand, counting down.
TGACGATGACCACACAAACAGTAGTGTAGACTTGAGCGGAATTGAACAAATAATTTCTGATTGAAAACTCGTCGGTTATGATTCGTAAATAAATGTTATTTAAAAAATAACTTGTGTTGCTCACTCACTCCACTCAATTTCATTGATTTGATTCTATGAATTCACAACACGGTGCTAAGTTAATCCTATTCTCATTTGAAACGCTTGATAAAAGAATTTATTAGGGGTCGATATTAACAAAATATTGATATAAGCCAAATACCGTCAACGGTTTTGAATACTGCTCCCTTGTCTTTATCGATGCCCACATACATCCAAGACGAGCTAGAGTTTAGTTTCCCGAACGATATTGCTGCGTTAGCCTCAATGCTGTTCCTTGGGTAGAACAAACTGGCATCTTCGTCAATACACGCTTGCTTAGCATCATGCCAACTCTTTTTCGTCTCGTGGAACTTGTAAAGACCTGGAAGTCCTTCTACATGCTTGTAGTCCTCTGCAATAGACTTGTCATTTCTTCGTGCAACTACGGACAAAAAATAATCATAAGTATACGTCTATTTGTTACATCCCGACCCAACAGGCGTCATTCTATCAACAGTTATGTACTGCGCCGGTCCCATAAACTTATTAGTATTTTTATGATCATTCTTTTTTCATGTATTTAATTACCTCAGGACTCTGGCTTCCTGGATATGGAAGGTGTACGAAGGGTCAAAGCAGTTGGCTTTGCAGAGGCAGAGGCCCCTTAGATACTTGTCATGAAACGTACGATTATCCCTATATGCGCTATACACATGCACACAATGGCAACCTCCGGTTAGTGAGAAACGATTGCGACATATGGTAAACAAAGAAAAAGCTATGGTTTTGGGAGGAGCGGATTGGTTACCAAGAATGTAGAGACTATGCAATGTCATTGATAAACATCGATAAAAGAGCCAGGGGGTGACTTGTACACTCATTAAATGGGTCCTTTAAATCTGTCGCTGAATTTAGATAGATCAGCTAAAAGAATAATAAAGCTGACACTACAAAATTTTGTTGCATGACTTCATTAAGTAACTATAAATTTACTGATCAGTAGGATAAATAAGAAAGATAACATTTTTTAAACTACCAAGTTAGACTACTTAGTAGTAATAGTAGCTAGATCAACATTGAAGAAATTCTGCCGTCCATTATCTAAAAGGCCGTTAAGCCACAGTTGCAACTTTCAATGCTCTATCTTTTAGTCTAAGAATCATTTTTCTATAATTAATAGTTTTGGAGAAACAGAACATTGCTGAGCAGTTGAATTTCAAAAATTTCGTTACTTTTTTAATTAAAAAGTGGCTCAGCCACAATACTTCCCTATAAAGACGTTAACATACTTTAACGGCTAATTGATGTATCATTTTTTTTTTTCTAAATTTACTTAACTAAAAGTACGTTATCTAATCATGCTTGACCAAAAAACAGCTAAGGGTCTTTAACTACCTTCATGTATTGTGTCATACAAATATTCATCTGAACATCGTACCTTAACTATAAAGCAGTTATAAAGAAAAACTACACTAGAAAGCAGTTATACGCCAATAGCGTCTTTTAAGTGTAATAGCGTTTACAGTTTCTCGTTGACAGTACATACGAGCAGACGTGTCATCTGTGTGTGTGATTTTAATAAATGCGAGCTAAGTGCGTGAATGATTTGGAGTATACTCATTGGATTGATAGTTTAAATAAAGAACTATAATGCCGAAAGTACAACGAACTCCCACTAAAACTGTGGAAGTAGAGGAACCTCATTCCTCAGACAGAATGGCTTCGGATACAAAAGAGAAACAAAAGCCGAAACTGAACTGGGTAGGAAGCCGAAAAGGTAAGACAAAACCCAATGAAGATTCAGACAGCGATTCTTCTATTTCCCAAGAATCAAAACGGCAGAAAACCACAAGCTGTTCTCCTAAAAGCCTGTATGTAACACTCACATCTGTCCAGAAGGAAATTAAAGCCATGAGTTCTCTCCTAAATTCGATGAAGGAGGACCAAGACTCACGCTTTTTGCTGCTACAAAAGGAGGTATCAGCTATTAAATCTGAGATAGGAGACTTAAAAAAATACAACGTCGAGTTTGAGAAAACACTACAGTTTTTGAGCGCCAAACATGATGAAATGGAAACATTTAAAAAAGAAACAATGGAAAAAAACAAGACAATGGAAAATAGATATAAGGATTTAATACAGCGAAACATCAATTTGGATAAGTGTAACAGGGCGCTAGAAGAACGTATTGGCTACATTGAGCAGAAGGAACTGGTTAGCAATATTGAAATAATGAATTTAAAGATGCTAGAAGGAGAAAAAACTATTGACATTGTAAAAAAATGTGCAGAAATTTTGAATCTAGATAAAACAGAAATTGAAAATGCCTGGAGGGTAGGATCCGAAAAGAAAGAGGTCCGGCCTATAGTTGTGACGATGCGTACAAAAGCAGCGAGAGCGGAATGGCTTAAAAGTCGAAAATCACCACTCACAAATCATATGTTATATCACAACAATGACTCATCACGTATCTTCATAAATGAGCATATAACTAGGCAAAACCGGCAACTATTTTGGGCAACGAAAACAAAACTCAAAGAAAACTATAAATATATATGGATCCAGGATGCCAAAATACTTATAAAAAAGAATGATAATGAAAAAAAGATATACCATATTCGCAATGAAGGTGATATTGAAGTGCACATGAATTAAATAATATATAACCTAATACGCATCGCATTTTTCAATAGTGTTTTATATAATTGATCACATTATGGCGGTTAATTTCGATTTGCAACCACAACTACAAGATATCGAATATATCAGATTCACAGATATTAAAGAATGGACTAATTACGTAACAACTGGCGAAACTAAAATACAAATTATACACATTAATATCTGTTCTATTAGAAAACATTTCAATCAGTTGACGGTACTCCTACAAAATGTTTTGAATAAACTAGATGTATTGTGTCTCACAGAGGTCAACATAAAACAGGACGAAGTAGCTATGTACGCAATTGATGGCTACAATATATATTCGCAAACCAGGGAAAAAAAGCGAGGAGGAGGTATACTTGTATATGTGAAGAATAATCTTCAGTTTAATCCACAACAATCCTGTAACACCCCGACATTTGAGTTAGTACACGGTCACCTAGCTAAGAATGCTTATAACACTTATCTATTAGTGATATATAGGCCGCCGCACACAAACAAACGCACTTTTACTAAAGAAGTCCAAAATGTTATTCGAGAGTTACCAATTAACACGAACATTATACTGGTAGGTGATTGCAACATTAACTTGTTAGAAAATGAACTGGATTCATCGGCAAATCTATATTTAAATACGTTATCAAACTTGGGGCTTCACTGTGGGATTCAAGACATAACACGGGAGGCGGTCGTCGGTCAGAGGCGAGTGGCGTCCTGCATCGACCACGTCTTCATGCGAAATGTAAGTAGAGGGGCGAGCGACGTACATGCATACACACTTACTAGTCAGGTAGCCGACCACTATCTAACGGGAATCTCAGCTGTTATTGATAAAGCCACAGACCAAACGTGTGTCAGTAAAACAAGGTACGACAACAAATCTATTAGGGATAAACTTAAAAATATTGATTGGTCATCGCTGTTACAGATACAAGAACCAAATGAGTTATACGCAAAAATGTCAGCGATTTTTGGCGATGTTTATAACAGTTCCAAATTAGACAACATAGTGTGCTCTAAGCGCAAAAATCAGCCGTGGGTTACTGACAAATTACGCATGCTTATAGAAAATAAGGATTATCTATTTAAACAGTGGAAAAGCGATCCCAAAAACAATAATAAAAGATTACAGTATACTAGGTGCCGAAATAAAACTCAGAAACTTATTAATATAGCCAAAAATAAAAGTAGGCGTCAAATTATAATTAGCTGTAAAGGAGACATGAGAAAGATTTGGAATAATGTAAACAACTGGCTTGGTAGGTCTAAAATTGGAGTGGATGCTATAATAGAGAAACATTTGCTTAAAAGTGAATCATTGCAAAATATTTGTAATAACTTTTGTGAAACTTTTACAAAAGAAATAGATATTATTAAACATAAGTGTCAACACAATTTTTTAGACAGAAAAAACTATGTAAATGACTGTAATATAAGTTTTAGGTTCCAAAAAGTGCTACCAAAAGACGTAAAACGTGTTATAGATACATTGGACTGCAGTAAGTCGCCGGGGTCAGATGGTATTAGAGTTACGGATCTTAAACAAATTAAAGAGCAAATAAGTCCCGTAATAGCACATTTTATTAACATTAGTGTTAAAAAATCTCAGTATCCGAATGAACTTAAAAAATCAATTGTCAGGCCAATATATAAGCAGGGATCCCATCAGGATTATGGCAACTACAGACCTATAGCAATTTTAAATACAGTAAACAAAATAGTCGAAAAAATTATTGTCAAACAGCTCTCAACTTTCTTGGAAAATAATAATATCTTAAATGATGTTCAACACGGTTTTAGACCAAATAGAAGTACCGCTACTGCACTGGAGAAATTCACAGATGAAGTCAATAATCGTCTAGAAGAGAAAAAGATAGTTATGGTTATATATATAGACTTCAAAAAAGCCTTCGATACTCTGGACCACGACGGCTTGCTGCAGGCCATGACTGAGTGCGGCATAAGGGGCCCCATGAATGCATGGTTTGGCAAGTACCTGGAAAATCGATCACTTAACGTACGTGTAAATGGAACTGAAAGTGTACCGGGCGACATCAAATTCGGTGTTCCGACCGGTTCAGTATATGGGCCGCTGGGATACATAATGCATGTAAATAGCATGTCTAATGTATTGAAAAAATGTAAAGCGTTTATGTATGCTGATGATACATGTTTAGTTTATAGTCATAAGAATATTGATGTAATACAGCAGGCAATGCAAAATGACTTCGATAGTATTGTTCAGTGGGCGCATGATAATGGCATAATAATAAATATAAGTAAAACTAAGTGCATGCTGATTCACTCGCCATATCATAAAAATAAAAACAATCTAATAATAAAAGTGAAAGGTCATACGTACGAATGTCTTCATAACAACAAGCAACAATGTCAATGCATGTGCTTAGAAACTGTTACCTCATATAAGTACCTAGGATTAGTCATAGATAACACATTCACATGGAATCTGCACGTTAACAATGTGTGTAATAAGTTACGCTCCATATTGGGTAAATTAAGAAATTTAAAATATGTTGTCAACAGAAAAGTTATGTATACACTGTATTATGCACTGGCGGACTCAGTTATTGATTACGGTTTGGGTGGATATGGTCTTGCGTTCCCTACACATTTAAATAAAATTAAAATCTTGCAGATTAGATTACTAAAACTACTCGTGGACAAAAAAACTAAAGAAAGTATAAATAAAAACTATGACAAACTATTTAAAATTTGTAAAACACTCCCGATTCATAAAAAAATTAAGTTAACCGTATTGTCTGAACAATTCAATAATGATGACTACAAAGAGGAACGTAGGCGTATGTACCCAACTCGTCTATCTAAACAAAAGATACTTGCGGTTCCTAAAGTAACGAACTATTTTGGTAAACGCACGAGGAAATATGTTACACCGATGTTTATGAATGAGCTACCCCCAAACTTGTTATCATGTGCTAAATTGAAACACCACCTTAAAAAAATACTAAAAAAACATTATCTGTCACTGTGTCCGTAGTCATGTAGATTGTGCCCCGCATGTTGCATCCATGAACAGTGAAAATTGTTCATGGATGTAGTATGTGGGATTGTTTGATATCTATTATATATATCGGTTATTTTTATTTTTGGATTAGCATAAATTTATTGTCACGTCTTACAATTAAAAAAAAAAAATGTGAAACGAGAACTACTGCCGACAAACTGTTTTACAGTTTGGCAGAATTTTGTAGAATGTATATTGTAAGCAAATTTTGAATAAACTAAAATAAAAAAAAAAAAAAAAAAAGTTTTCTATTGAAATAAGTATTAGCTAAATATCAATGGCTAGAGAGCAGCTAAACGACAATACTAGACCTCCTACAAGGTGGACCGATGAGCTGGTGAAGGTTGCGGGAAATCGATGGACGCGAGACGCAGAGGAACGTTCGTTGTGGCGACACTTGGGGGAGGCCTATGTCCAAAAGTAAACGTATATCGGCTGAAAAAATGATGATGGTTCTATGGTTTCGCGAATACGGATTATTATTAAAGATGAAGGTAATTGTGATCTCATCACTGAATAAGATTTGTAAAAGTTTGATGAAACTTGGTTTTTTTATTTTGTATTGTTTCATTATTAATAAACTATTTCTGTCTGTCTATTTTTTTTAATAAATAAAGTTCTGATTTTCATAAAATAGTTTTTAACTTCTCAACTTTTTACCCGGTGCTTACTTAAAATGCAGTTAATTGCGAGCAAGATGACTTTAGCTGCCTTCTAGTTAAGCAATAGGAGAACCAGTGTAAAAATATGTTTTACAGTACCGAGCCTAAAAGCGTTTAAAATCCAATAACTGCTTTCTAAGTAAGCAAAGTTAATCTTCCAAGTGTTAGCTACTAGACTGTAAGTCTGTTTAAATCCTTTAACTGCTATATAAAAAATTATATTTTGATAACTTTTACTATAAGTACAAGACGTGGCGGATACAAGAAATTGCTTTGATTTAAAGCAGTTAAGGTATGGTTAGCGGCCTTAAAGTGCAGTATATTACGTAAAACTGAAAAAATTGCTTAGCTAAAAGTTAGAAAATGAATTTAAATAAAATATAATAAATATGAGTGAATGAAATATATCACATATTGTGCACAAAGACTATACCTACATATATAACTTGCAATCTTGTTCCCAGGTAGCATATTTTTCAAGAGACATCTGGGGTCGAACCATAAACATTTATAAAACAATCTTATTGCAGGAACGTTTTGTTTCCATCTTAAAGTAATATTACTTCATTTCGTACCATGAACTTAATCGCTCAGTATGATTGTATTCCTGCTAAGGGCTGGGAAAGAATGAACGTTTTTAAAAATTTTGTCTATTCCCTGCTAAAAAGAAAAGATACGCGCTATTTAGATCTGTATAGCGTTGTCTCTTTCACATGTTTGTTTGAATCGCTAGTTCATTGTGAACCAATAGAACACATTGAACTCAAAAAATGTCCTTTTAAATATATTTTTAAAACGATCTAAGTAACTTTCATAAAAAGGACGTAATAACTTTAAGAATTTACATTAATAAAGTAGAAAAACAAAAAGCTGCAAGCGACTACGTTAACATTTAATTTTAGTTGCAAGTTAGTGTGAATCGTATTCAGAATTCGGAACGTATGTTTACATTAACAAGATTCTTATCAATTATCATTGTTGATTTGTTGAGTGCAAACCGATTTTGAAATATTAAAATAGTTTTCAAGTGCTTAAATATATTTAAAGTAGGTAATCTGTCTTCAAGTGGTCGGTGTTCGAAGCGGATAATTGAACCCACGAAGTGCGTATGTTATCCTTGAAACTTATTGTCTAAGGACGTCATGGAATCAAGGTCAAGTTAAACAGTAAAATAACTTGTTGTTTGTGTTGTTGTTCGTGCAATGTTGAAGTCAGAGTTATCTGCTTCCAAAAACAAAAAATCATATTATATGTGCGCTATTTAGAATAAAATAATAAATTATTAACCCACGTAAGGACAAAAATCACTAGATTAAACAATTAACTGGGCTCTTTTAGGCATCGAAATAAGTTTTAAATACTTTATATGTCCCAAAAAACCCTTTAAATGGTACTTATTTGGAAAACAATAATAAATCCGCTGCGTCCGAGCAACTTTTTTACTCCTGCTAATTTGACAAAAAACAATACTGCTAGCGGTCAAAAATCTCGTCAGAGTTCGAAAAGAATGAACTTTTTAAGAGTGACGTCACAAAATCGCTAAGAAAACAATCTTGTTTTAATATTGTAATAAGGTTGTTTTGAAGGCGTCATGGTACGAAAAGCCTAAGTAATATTAAAACAATACTGCTTTAAGGTCTTATGGTCGGCCCCCTATTCCCACTGGGTTCCTTCTATTTGGCAGAATCTTGATACTCCGATTTTTATTTGGCATAACTCACATGGCATAATCTTATTTAATCGAATATTTTTAAGGCATAAAAATTATTTAGCATAACTTTCGTTTGGCAGAATATTTACGTGTCCGAATTTACAATGGCATACTTTTATCTTGGCAGAATTTTGTTTCGCATAATTACCTTTGCCATAATTAATATTATGCATAATTTTGTTTAGCATAACATTTATTTAGAGATACGATTATTTGGTATGGGTGCATATTTGAACATCAAAAATTAAAATAGATGTATCTTCTTGTAAAAATTAGTGTTCAAAACATCAAAAACTTATAATATATGGAATAAAACTGATAATTTAAATAAAGTAAATTTATGCTGTCGAATGGTTAGATAACCTACGTGCAATGTATTTAAAATCGAATGGTCTGCAAAAGTGACATAGAATGTTCTAAATATGAATGTATTGGTAGCATTTTCAATATTAAATTAAATTTGTGTCATAAAAAGTCAATACATTGTGCTGCAAAATTTTGTGACAGAAACGAATCGCTGCGAAACCGACTTTACGCAGTCTTGTCTGCCCTACCCCTAGAGTGTAATTTAAACCCGCGTAGGCGCGGAGGAGTAGGGCGGTCCGCGAGCTGAGAAGCAGGTGGTTTGAAGGCCCGCCACCGCGGCTGAGGCTGGCCGGCGAAGCCGGCCAGCAAGCCGAAGCTGCGGTGGTGAGCGTTAAAACCATCTGTGACGATAAGCTTGCGTGGCGCCGCCCAAACCCCGCAGCGCCGGAGCCGTGACAGAAACAATGCTTGCTGCATGTTGCATGCCTGCTTGCATGCTGCATGCATGCTGCATGTTGCATGCCTGCTTGCATGCTACATGCATGCTGCATGCATGCTGCATGTTGCATGCCTGCTTGCATGTTGTATGCCTGTTTGCATGCTACAAAAAATCAGTTCTGCCTTTTAATGACTATCGATATAAAATGTATGCCAAAAGACGATTCTGACTGTGAATTTTCTGCGATATGATGGTTCTGCTTTTTAATTATTATGGATATAAACATTATGCCTAAAGATGATTCTGACTAACAAAATTATGAGTTTTGAATGTATGATAACTGAGTGTATGCGAAATGATTTTCTGCGAAATGAAGTTTATGCTATCCGTTGTTATGCAAAACAATATTATGACGTAAAAAGTTCTGCTATAAAAGGTAGACCCATTCCCACTTATTTTTGCGTTTTCTCGAAAAATACTTTTTGCACTTAGCTGTTTTTTTAGTTAGAAGATGGCAGAATTGTAATACTCACATGAGAAATCAGAAAGAAAGTACACCACAAGAAGGACTGGCAAAGACTTAGACGACATGGTTGACTTTGTACGACATACGTACAGCGTATTCTTGCAACGAATACTTTATAGTATGAATCGTCCACCATATATATATACGTAATATACAGGATGTTTGGTACATCGTGTGCCAAATTAAAATAGTCGACTGGAGGGGTCGTCTGCTATCTTTTCAGACCCCTAAACACTTCTCATGCCCTTTGAACTTTTTTTCATCAGCTTTTTATTATTTGATGAAAAAAAGACCAAAATTTTTCATTCAAATACAATTTTTTATTAAAAATGTTGAAGGCGTAAAATCTGAATTTTAAAATTTAGACGTTTATTGTATTAGTGATATAAGCTATCTATTTTTTTCTATTTACTTTAAATTTATTTGCAAAGTTTCAGACTAACATAAAGCAGTTCATCTTACAGCTATTTACATGGCTACAAAAAAAAAATGTTATAGCGCGATCATTTGTTTTGTGTCTTGGTGTAATTTATCTATATATGTATTGTATTTAGAAATATGTATCTTTATCGGTTGTCTAGTACTCATAACACAAGCTCTGCTTAGCTTGAGACTAGGCGGCGTGGTGTTATAGTTGTGGAATATTATATGATATATGGAATATCATAGATGTTTTGATGATGCTGCTTTGTACATTGTTTACAAGACATGTCTTGTAAAACCTGTAAAGATCTCGGTGCGCAGAAAACGCAGTTTGAGCTGCATTAATTCGAATCTGCGTCTGCGACCTTGGTCTGGCAAGTAGAGCGGCAAACTTCGAGGCTTGGAAAAAGGCTTTTGCTTACAAATAAATATTACTGTAATGGCTGCAATACTTTGGGCTGGTGAGTCTCAATGCAAGTTACTGTGTAACCTAGATAGGTCTCCATTACCAGAACCTTCATCATGTACCATTAAAATTGGACATTCAGAAAAAATAACAGCTATGCCGTCACAATATGGGGGAGAGTCGTTCTTACAAAAATAATTTACTTCTATTTTACGAGACTACAATCGGGAATTGAACTCATTGTATAGGTAGGTACGGAGCCCTCAGGGCGTGGGTCCGACTCGCACTTGCCCAATTTTTGTATACTTCCATATTTGTTACTGTCATAATACTAGCTTTTTCCAGCGGCATTGGCCCCGTGAATGTTTAAAATTATCCCGCGAGAATGAGTATTCGCCGATAGCCTACTACAGGCTGTAGTATCCCGTGTTCTAAATGACTTGAATCCGCCCAGCCGTTGATTTAAAAAAAAAACAATTAACGTTTTTATACTATACCTAGCTATCAAAAAAAAAAAATATTCCACCACATCGCTGTCACCCGGAAATGTGCCCAAATGCTGATTCTTTGGTAAAGAACGAGCCAGCTCAGTGGTTACGCAATATTATAAACATTTTTGCATCTGACTAATATTTTAAACGCGAAAGTGTGTGTGTATGGATGGATGTTTTTTACTCTTTCACGCAAAAACTCCTGAACGGATTTCAATGAAACTTGGCAAACAGGTACCTACACCATGTTCTAGAATAACACATAGGATACCTTTTATCCTGGAGTTATTTATGTTCCCTTAGTACCTATAATTTTTTAACCCGCTGGAAAATCATTCCATCATTCTATTAATTCGGTCAAACATTCCAAGATTGACAACACATAATAAATGTGAAATCTTGGGTCATTCCATTGTCACCCTGTATATTTAAAAAAAATAAAACAAAGTCGTATTAGTAACACTATTTATAAAACATGAGCGACTACTTTAACAAAAACTGTGTTTGGAAAAGTTTACGTTTGACGTTTACGCGATACAATGAAAACCGAAGTACATGTAGCATATATATAACGTAGAAAAGAGTCAGCAGACGCGGAGTCGACGATTGTAACTTGAAGTAATGACCAGTTATGTATTTTATATTAATTGAAAAGACATATAATTATTCTGACCAGTGTAATTGTGACCAGTGATGTATTTTATTATATTTAAACTGAAGTTTTAAATATATAAATATTGTACACCCAATGGGTATGTTACAGCGATATAATAACAAAGAAATATAAGAACTGACCACAACTGTAACAATCAATAAATTAACTCTAGGGTTATGAAAGAACGACCCTGGGTTGCAACTCTACTCGACTCTGGTTATTTTTGAACGCAGGGCTGAGGGGTTGAAACGGAGGTCTAAAGTTTGTAAACAGAAACCTGCTTTCACGCGATTAAAGCCATTAGCAGATGCTAGTATAGTGTAACATATTATAAAAACGACGCATGATAGCTTCTAAAATCGATCCTGATACTGTGAAAGCCACATAAAGCAAATTGAACGGGCATTCGCCCCGCAAAAACCATTGGATATGAAAGATAGTCAAGGGCTGCGTGCAACCTATAATTCAATAAAACGCAACCTTGCAATGAAAATTACTGAAAACGAAGAACAAAAATGGATCAAACTATAAAAATCCTAGAAAATAACAGAAAAATGACGCAGAGAGTACAAGAGCCATGACAAAACCACCACAGCGACTACCGATGATATCAAACTGCAAAACTGAATTGGAAATCATAGACGAACTTATAAACACGGCAATAGTCTCCGATTCGGACATTGGCGACAGCGACAAACACTCTGACATACTCACACCATTTCTATCCATTTTTTTTTTTTAGTTGAGAAAAAATCATCCAATGACATCCCCCGCTCTTGGGCGGAGCGGGAGATAATGTCAGACTCTTACTGACTAAAAGACCCACCCCGTTCCTTCTAGCCTTCATACCGGGGCTCGAGCGCCCTTTCGGATAACCCTGGCCCCAGTAGGCTTCGGCCCAGCTGGCCGGCAGGGTCCCTGCTGTTGCTGACAACTCCTTGAGGCGCGCGGGAACAGTGCGCGCCGTTGACGACTTGGGCTTGGACCGGACAGTTACCGGACGGCCGGACAGCGAGCTACCCATTGCTCACTGTCCGCAAGCCCGCGCCTACGGTGGCCGGAAATCGGGATCAGAATCCCGGCGGCGGCGGGGATAATGCCGTTGCCTGATGCGTTCGGCCTCCTCTTTTGCGAGCATTACTGCTTCGCAGAAGTCGGTGACCAGTCGGTTGCCACTCCTCCTCGCTCCGGACCATGGCCTCAACCAAGGCCCGGCGGAAGAGGTCTCCGCCACCGATCGCCCCCACGAGGACCATTTCAACCCCTGAACTCGACATCCAAAACAGAGCTGAGACAAGCATTGAAAAAATTAAAAAATCGGCAGTGTTCGATAGCGATTCCTGCATTTTATACCATCATCACCATCAAATCAAATCAAATCAAATCACTTTTATTTGTTAACACAGGTGTAGATATATATTTTATTAACAGTGCGCTGTATTATGCCAGGAGGCGTACAAATATATGTGCATCTAGCTCATAATTATAAATTAAAGTTAAAAAAATATTTGAGAACCATGCATAATTATAAATTTAAATTGTTAGTTATAAATGTCAAAAATCTAAGTGCATAAGTCCAAATAATTAAAATGTCAAAAAATCTAAGTGTTTATGTAAAAATAATTTAAATGTCAAAGAATATTAGATGTCAATCAAATTAATTCATCATTTAAGTTATAAAATAAAAATTAAGACAACAAAAAAAAAACACACAATTTACGTATTATAAGTAACATTATTTTGTTTATATTGAACCATCATTCAAAAATTCATCCAATGTGTAGTAACATTTGTCACTAAGCAACTTATTAAGTGCCTTTTTGAATTTTATCAATGGCATATTTTTAATGGCATTCGGAATTTTATTATAAATTTTTGGAGCATTGCCGAAAAAGCTTTTACGCATTAAGGATGTTTTACACTTAACATTACAAAGTTTATTAAGATATTGAGTACGCAATGGATTTCTTCTAACTTCAGATAAGCTGACAAATAAATGTGGGTTTTTTTTCACAAATAAAGCAGTTTCCATTATGTACATTGCTGGCAGTGTCAATATTTTTAATTTTTTGAAATGTGGAACACAGCTATCCGTCGTTTTTAGACCACACATAGATCTCACACAGCGTTTCTGCATCCTAAATACCTCCCTATTAGCCGACTGCCCCCAGAAAATAATACCGTACCGTAAAATAGAAGCTACAAGTCCATGATATGCTGTAAGCAATGTCTCAATATTAACCTTTTTTGAGAGTTGAAATAGTGCATACGCAGATTTACTTAATCGTTTAAATATTATGTCAGTATGAGTATTCCAAGTCAATTTATTATCAATAGTGATTCCTAAAAACTTAGCACTATTAACTTCTTGTATTTTATGGTTTTTATAAGTGATATTAATATTGTTATTTTCACGACGTTGATGGTATTGCATGATGTTGGTTTTACTTAAATTAATCTTCAAATTATTATCGCCAAGCCAGTTTATTATATTAGTCAAAGATTCATTAATATCATTTTCATAATTATTTATGTCGTCTGCAAAAAGAACCATCTTGTGCTGAATTATTTTTGGGAGAACATTAATGTAGATCAAAAATAGAGGAGGTGCCAACACGCCGCCTTGGGGCACGCCATACTTTATGCATCTCTGTTTTGACAGATATACAGTTTCTAATTTAGTTTTGGGACATATTCGAGAGACTTCAGTGCATTGAACTCTATCCGTTAGATATGATTCTATCATTTTTAAGATATTTCCCCTTATACCGTAAGCATACAACTTATGCAGCAATATCTTATGGTCAACATAGTCAAATGCCTTCGTCATATCAGTGAATATTGTACAAATTGGATTATTTTTATCAACTGATGTCATAATGTTATTAATTAAATCAAAGATTGCCAGGTTAATATTTATATTTTTGCGAAAGCCTTTCTGTTTATTGCAAAATAAGTTATATTTTTCAAAATAGGAGTATATGGAGTTGTATATAACTTTCTCAAAATTTTTGGAAAAGATGGAAATTTTTGCAATTGGTCTGTAGTTTTTCATATCCGTTTTGTCGCCTTTTTTGAATAACGGTTTAATTATAACTTTCTTTAAGCTATTGGGAAATATGCCATCAGCAATGCAAAGATTAATAATGTGAGCTAATGGCCGTGCTATATCTTCCTTCACATACTTTAGGACCTTAGTACAAACGCCATCACAACCAACAGTTTTCGTATTTTTAAGTTGTGATATAATTTTTATAATGTCATTATCTGAAACCGGTGACATAAATAAAGATTGTGACGAAATATTATCAAAAACATTAGCATTGGTCTTATTAGAATTTATGTTATTTTCAATTGTGTCAATATAGTAATTATTAATTCATTAAACCCCAAGCGAACGCCGGCGTTCGCGCACCTATTGTCTTTCAATTGTGTCTGTAATTATAACGATTGAAAGGTTAAATTCATTAGCGATGTCAATGGGGCGTGTAAAAGTCAAATTGTCTCTGTTTATAGTCATAATTTGTTCCTGTGGTAGGCACGTTTTAGATTTATTAATAACTTGCCAAGCGGCTTTAGATTTATTTTTAGAAGAGCTTATGAAATAATTGTTTTGGGCTTTCTGAGTCAATTTTATATTTTTTTTATAAAGAGTTGAGTATTTTCTCAAATTATTCTTATTTGTTGAACTACGGTCACATCGATATTTCCAAAGTAAATGTCTTTGTTTCTGGCTGCATATCTTTATCCCTCGCGATATCCATTTCGTTTTTCTATTTAATTTGACAGTTATTATCTTTTCTGGAAAGCATAATTTATATAATAATAAAAAGTCTTCCATGAAGGCTTCAAACGACATGTTTGCATCTTTAGCATTAAATACTTCTACGAATGATAAACAACCTAAGAATTTTTTAAGTTTGATTAAATTATCTTCTGAATAATCATTCTTTTTACATTTCCAGAATTGTAATTTGCAAGTTTTTTTTATAGGTACTTTCAATATTTGAGCTGTATGATCCGAGAGGGCTAGATCTATGATTTCTGCCTTGCAGCCCTTTTGGTAACTATGGGCAAAATTATCGATGCAGGTTTCACTACTGAGTCTTGTCGGTTTATATAGGGCTAGTTTTAAGTTATATTGTAAGAGAAAATATTCAAATTCTAACGTAATTTTATTTCTCTTTTTTACATTAATGTTAAAATCTCCTGCAAGAATAACTCTTTTATTTGTCCCAGAGCAGAGCTTTTTGAGTATGTTGTCTAATTTCTCATAAAATAATATATAATTATGTTTCGGTACCCTGTATATAGAAATAATAATGATGTCATAAGATATAAGTTCCACAGCGCAACATTCAAATAATCCTGAAATCGATTGTTTAGCTACGTCATTTAATATTCGAAATTGCAATCCAGTTCTGACAAAAATGCATGTACCTCCTCGTTTAGTATTTCTTGAGTAGTAAGCAGCTAGATAAAAGTTGGGTATATACATTAGATCCTCATTGCCTGATTCCATAAAATGTTTTGTAATGCAGATAACGTCTACAATAGTTCCCTTATTAAATAATTCTTCTAATTTAACTAAAAATGTGTCTGACTTGTTCACTAAACCTGCTATATTTTGATGGAGAATATTGAGACAGTTATAGAAAAAACTGAGAGTCATCTGATGTCTGTGGAATCGGTAAAGCATTCACTTCACTTTCCTGGAAACAGTCAACCTCCAAGGGTGCAGCATTCCAGGCACTTAAGTCTAAGACTAGATCCTGGAGATCTGATATAACAATATATAGGCCTTTATTGTTCAAAGTGCCATAACGAAAGCTGTATGTGTCGGAAGTATACGGCAGATTCAAATTTGAGTCTAGTATATATGCGTATTAATATGTCTCCGCATCCATGCAAAGTAGATTATTGAAAGTATCAATTCGGCTGTTATACATTATATTACTGTTAACCATATATTTAAACGTTGGTAAACATATTATAAAATTTGTATGTTTCAGAGCAGTTAGTTTTTCACGTATAAACGAGACCAGTTCGATACAATTATGCGTTTTTCTAAAATGTACTTCGCTAATATAAATAATACAGTAATCACAGTATGTAAAGTTTCGCACTTTTTCGTCAATATTATCTAATAAAAGGTTCAGACTACAGTTAGGCTTACGATAATGGCATATTTCAAAGTTATATAATTGAGTTCTCTGAGCAATTTTGTATATTCTACTGGAAATTTCACTACTTATTATACATATTTTATGTTTCAAAGATTGATTAGGAACAGTTTGATTTTTTTGCGGAATTTTATCTCGAAAAGTGTTTGAAAGACATAGGTTGGTATCTCCATTTTTGTTCTGCAGTGTCACATGTGTAGAAGGTGTACAATCTGTTCTCTCGCTTTCTACAGTTTGCGTCTGCTTCGTTTTTTTCGAATTATTTATACTTTTCTTTGGAGTTTGTTTTTTCAGCTTTGCTGGACTGCAGGCAATCTTCTAGATATCATTTTTCTTCATCAAGTCTTCATTAGCGTGCCTCAAACTTTTATTTTCTAGAGATAACAGTTCAATTTTATTGTTTGCACTATTTAATTGAGCCGTTAGTTTTTCTATCTCATGTTTCAATTTTAATAATTGACCGTCTTTATCATCGGACATATCTGGCATACTATTCGAGGTATAATCCAATGTTTGTGAAATGATATCGCTGTCATCATCGTCTGACTCTGATCCAGTGCGGGTACGACGGAAAGTTATGTTCTCCAGAAAATCCATGGTTTAAGATTTGTTATTTCAAATATAGATCCCAAAAACAATATTCGAATTTGGTCGGGGATCGAACTCAGGATTCGTCAATTACTTCCTTCCAGCCGAGTGTATTACCGTTGCACCACACGTACAGTAGCAAACGAGTTGAAATTTTTGACCGTGTTGGTGTTGATGACGTAAGTATGTTCCACAGTCAACAGATGTCGTTGTTTTGCAGCAATTACCACAGCTAATTATTTATTTGTACTGCTAACACTATTATAAGTGAGGCAATACTAAATGCGATTAAATTCTTATGATTTACGCTAGATGGTGTTGTAATCACATCAACAACTTCGTGATTCAAATAAAAAACGGATCTTATGATTTATAAACATCAGGAAAGTCTCTTGTAAAACACAAAAAGTTCAGAGGTATTAAAGTCTTTTATCACTTTTGCACTTAGGTTTATATGTATGCGAACAGATCAATATGTTATTGTTTATTTTGTCCTAAAAAATCACGCTTGTAGACATCGGTCTTATAGTTTTTAATTTTATGTTTATTGTTTATAATAGGCACCAAAACTGTTAATAACACTGTCACAGTGAGTTTGCGTGTCCGGATTCACTTTTATCCACTTTATATGGTCTAACGATTAAAAATACTATTTTTCGTAAACGTTTAAACGGGAGCGTAACACAATGTAATGTTTACATGTCAGCGCCATCTGGCGCATTCCATTTCAGCCGATAGACGTCCACTGTTGGACATAGGCCTCCCCCATGTATTTTATACATGATCAAGAATTTAACACCAAACAAGACGCAGAAAACTAGAGAGTGGATGAGAAAAAATAACTTTAAACAACACTTTATATTTGTGTTTTTATTTAGGCTTAAGAACAACTTTATTTCTTGTAAAGAATCGTATACATAATTCACTTACTGAGAAACAATATTTTAAACTAAGATTAATTTTTTAGAGCGCACAGATGTACGTGTAGGTATAAAATAACAAAATAGCGAGGAAAAAAATAAAATAAAATGTGGTTATACATGACTGATGACACAACATACGCAATAATAAGTTAACCAAACAAAACATGGATGTACGAATTTGATTAAAGAGTGGCAATGATGGCATCGTCTGCTAGTAGCACGTTTATTATTATAAGTTTATTTATTTTATTCCATAAACACCCCCGACGGAAAAGAGGGGGGTTGGTTTTGGAGTATTTACTATTGGAGTATTTATTATTTTATTAGATATAATTATATTTGCTGATGACACTTCTCTGATTTTTAAAGTCTGGCTGTTCTTTCGAAATGGTTCGCAGCTAATAATCTTTTACTAAATGCAAATAAAACTAAATGAATAAAGTTTTCATTACCGAATGTCCCTCAAGTTGGCGTCAATCTAATTCTTGATAGCAAAAAACTTGATGTAATTACAGAAACTGTGTTCTTAGGTATAACTGTCGATTCCAAACTGCAGTAGGGTGCTCATATTAGAACTCTATCAGGTAGATTAAGCGGACCCATGGGGGCGCCCGTACAACATGGTACGGGAAAAGCTCCGCCCTTGGGCTCCCCCACTGACTCAGAGTCTCCGGCCCCAGATCGTAGAGGGTGCGGTGAACGCTCTGTTCCCTGCGCGGGGGGAACACTCCCCCCCGCCCATGGCTCCGCCTCCACCGCCAGCGGTGTCTGACGCGGACCGCAACAGCGACGACGACGATAATGCTCCAGAGGTGACCGAGGTAGAGTTGAGAGTGGCGGTGCGAAGGCTGAGTGCCAAAAACACCGCCCCAGGACCCTACGGCTTGCCTGGAAAGGCCTGGGTCCTGGCCATGGAAGCTCTCGGGCCTCGACTGAGAGGGCTCTTCAGCGCATGTATGGAGAGGGGCCAGTTCCCACTTTGCTGGAAGACGGGGAAACTGGTCCTCATAGCGAAGCCAGGGCGCCCTGCGGACTCTCCGTCCGCGTACCGGCCCATTGTGCTGCTCGACGAGGTGGGCCAGCTCTTTGAGAGAGTCACTGCAAACCGCCTCATCGGGCGCCTAAAACGGGTGGGGCCGGACCTTTCGGACGGACAGTTCGGCTTTCGCAGGATGCGCTCTACGGTGGACGCCATCATGCGCGTGCGAGCCCTCACGACGGAGAATGCGGTGTCCCGGGGCAGGTGTGTCGTGGCAGTGTCCTTGGACATTGCCAACGCCTTCAATTCCCTGCCCTGGAGTACGATCCGGAGGGCACTCCGGTACCACCGGGTGCCCGAATACCTCTGTCGAGTGGTCGAGGCCTATCTGTCGGATAGATTTATAGTCTACCCCGGTCACCAGGGAGACTGGAAACGTCGAGAGATGTCGTGCGGTGTTCCGCAGGGGTCGGTACTAGGGCCACCCTTGTGGAACATCGGGTACGACTACGTGCTGCGCGGCGACTTCCCTGACGGGGTCAGCGTGGTTTGCTACGCAGACGACACGTTGGTCCTAGCGCAGGGAGAGTCGTACCAGGCGGCGGTCGCTCTAGCGACACGTGGGGTTGCGATGGTCGTTGATCGGATCCAGGAGTTGGGACTCGAGGTGGCGCTTCACAAATCTGAGGCAATGTGTTTTTACGGTCGCCAATCTCGGAACGCGCCGCCATTGAGTTCCCAACTAACGGTAGGAGGAGTTCGACTCGACACCGAGTCGGGTCGACGATGAAGTACCTGGGACTCGTCCTCGACAGCCGGTGGAATTTCGTGGAGCATTTCCGACGTCTGGCTCCCAAACTCAGCCGGGCTGGGGCTGCGCTTAAGCGGCTCCTGCCCAACCTTGTGGGTCCAGACGCCTCCTGCCGGAGGCTCTACGTGGGGATCGTTCGGTCCATGGCCCTCTACGGGGCGCCGGTGTGGGCGCCGTCGCTGAAAAAGCAACCGGCGGCCATACTGAACGCCTGCCAGAGGGTCATGGCGATAAGGATGGTGCGGGGATACTGCACGGTCTCCCGCGAAGCGGCGAGCCTTCTGGCTGGCCTACCACCGTGGGATCTGGAGGCAACAGTCCTTGCACACATGCACGATATGCGCGTGGAGATGCAACGCCGGGGTGAAAGTCCGCTGCCGCGACAGGTCACGGCATGGCGAACAGAGCTCCGGCGGGATCTCATGGTGAAATGGCGTCAACGACTATCGCAACCCAGTGCTGGGCACGCCACAATCATGGCGGTAAGTCCCCTCTTTGAGGCGTGGCTGGAAAGGCCTCACGGCGTCCTTACCTTCCGCATGACGCAGGTCCTCACCGGACATGGTTCGTTCGGGAGTTTCCTACACCGGATTCATGCGGAAGTGACGCCCGGGTGTCGCCACTGTGCGGAACGCCCGGAGGACACGATGGAGCACACAGTCGAGGTGTGCCATGCTTGGGCGGAGCATCGCCGTGCCCTCGTGGGGGCGATCGGCGGCGGAGACCTCTCGCGCCTGGCCTTGGTTGAGGCCATGGTCCGGAGCGAGGAGGAGTGGCAGGCGGTCGCCGACTTCTGCGAAGCAGTAATGCTCGCAAAGGGGGAGGCCGAACGCATCAGGCAACGGCGTTATCGCCGCCGCCGTCGCCGGGTTTCTGATCCCGATTTCCGGCCAACGTAGACGCGGGCTTGCGGACAGTGAGCAATGGGTAGCTCGCTGTCCGGCCGTCCGGTAACTGTCCGGACCAAGCCCAAGTCGTCGACGGCGCGCACTGTTCCCGCGCGCCTCAAGGAGTTGTCAGCAACAGCAGGGACCCAGCCGGGTCGAAGCCTACTGGGGCCAGGGTTATCCGAAAGGGCGCTCGAGCCCCGTTATGAAGGCTCTGCACTTGTGGCCCCCTAGTAACTCAAAATATTGTGTGAATGTATCTATTAACTGCTCCATCTTTGTTGTAACATTTTTTTTTTCTAACACATTGCTTTTGCAATATTTTTTTTTAATAATCTGATTCCAACCACATCAAATTCGTTAGTTTTTCTTTTTTGGTTGTTAACGTCTCATTTATTGACAGTTGTAATTATTATTATTTTTCTAGTTTTTTTTTATACGTAGCCTCTTTTTAGGGTTCCGTAGTCAACTAGGAACCCTTATAGTTTCGCCATGTCTGTCTGTCCGTCTGTCCGTCCTCGCTTAATCTCTGTGGCCGTTAGCACTAGAAAGCTGAAATTTGGTACCAATATGTATATCAATCACGCCGACAAAGTGGTAAAATAAAAATTGGAAATAAATGTTTTATTAGGGTAATATAATGTAAAGTTCGAAGTGTTTTTTTTTATTTTATTTCAACCCTAACGTGTGATATATAGTTGGAAAGGTATTTAAAAATGAATAGGGGTTTACTAAAATCATTTTTTTGATAATGTCAATAATTTCGGAAATAATCGCTCCAAAAGTAAAAAAACAATGTGTCCCCCCCTTTAACTTTTGAACCATAAGTTTAGAAAATATGAAAAAAATCTGAAAAGTAGAACTTTATAAGAACTTTCTAGGAAAATTACTTTGAACTTGATGGAAAGAACAGTTTTTGTACAAAAAAGACAAAAGGGTTCTACAAAATAATTTCTGGACTAAGTTTGTAGTATAATCGATATACGATTATTTATAAGCATTTTTCTAAACTTAGAAGTGGGTACACTTATTGTGACGGACGGGAAACTACGGAACCCTACACTGAGCGTGGCCCGACACGCTCTTGGCCGGTTTTTTTTATAATGTAAATGGAAGAATACTGTAAACTCCACGAATTCTTAGATTACATCATATTTTGACTCACTTTTTTTAAAAGATTGTTTTTATTGTGCTTTTGAGTACAATATAGACCAGTTTACACTACAGCCCAGTCACTAATTTCTTTTAAAAATCTAGTTAAAAACCATTTCCTTTCTCTCTAATACTATACTGATTCTACGTATTTTAATTTCTTCCACCAACCCTACTTTGCTCTTTTTTTCTACCCTTTTTACTAATTAAATTGTGTAACTTATTATAATATGTATGTATATATGTATTTATAATTGATTATTGTGTTTTATATAGTTAGCAGTACACCACAGACTACCCCGTGTATTATTTTTAGCTCTTATCCATCCTAAGGTTGTCTGGAAGATATCGCTTTCAGCGATAAGACCGCCTTAATTGTACCCACAAACTGAAGTTTTTGTATAAGCTGTGTTACTTTTTGGTGTACAATAAAGTCTATTCTATTCTATTCTACACTGTTCTTAAATAATACCTATTAATACTGTAATATGGAAATATTGTAAGTATAGTCTATCTATTAAGTCAACCGACTTGGGATTTTTTATAATATTTAAAAAATACTTATATTCGATACTTTTTTAAGGTTTTTCTGTTAGTTAACAATGGTCTCTATCTCTTTTAATCGACCTTGATTATTGAACTCGTGTTGACTACATCAGATTTTATTAAATCCTAATAATTACCCAAGTCGTTTAACATAATAGACAGACTCTACAACCATTTTTTTAAAAGAGTAACCATTGAGTTTCTCGCCGGTTCGTCGCCATAGGAAACAACCAATTACAAACCGTGCACTAGCTTCTGACGTTTCAAAAGTCCCCATGTAAGCCAATGTGAAATACATTTTTTTTTAACTTTGACTTTGACTTTGATTTCGTTTATGAGCCAATGTCGTGCTCGCAAATAAAGAAGCTCTTCATGCCACAATCAGTGTTGACTAGCCGGCCGGTGTAGAACATGGAGCCGCACTGGGCACGATCGTCCTCTGGCTTGTAATTGTCCCACCACACATCCTCAGCTACATCCAGCGTCGATCCTGGAAAGGGAATTCATCAATCAAAACGTTCTTACACTTTGCACACAGTAGCAAGCCATACGTCGCGTGTAACATTATGTCCTAGAACTAACGAGCGGTTTTTCTTTTGAGTTAGGAAATAATCAAATAACGTCTTCCGCTCGTGGCGGAGCATGTGGGCGTGTCAGACTTACTGTCTAATATCCACCCGTACTCCTTCAGTTGCCTTTTGCGTTACAGGGAGTCTTTCGAACATTCACAGTATACCATTACAACTTGAACAATGAAAATAGCATTTTCATCGTTCAAGTTGTAATTACGAATGCGGATCAAATGTTATGTGAAGGTGTGAATTATATTTCTATTATTTTTGCTGTCTCTTTCATATATCTCTCTTCTCTTCGTAGTTGAGAGAGGTTGTTATATAATGTTGAAGGAGATTCATGTGTAGCGCAATCACTAGAGTCAACCCCACGTACCTTTCACAGTCTGCCAGCCCTCGTTGAACTGGTTATGGAAGCCCACGTGATATATTCTTCTTTGGTAGTTCTCTTTAACTCTTGGGTTCGGTGTGGACTTTGTTAAGTTCGCGAGGTGCTCCGCTTCCAGTCGGTTGCCGATCACCGCCAGGTGGGACTGTTCACGTCGGCACACGGCATCTGCTTCGGTCCAGTTCAATGGAGTCGTGTGCAGCTTGTAGCACTTGCCGATATCTTCGTAGAAAGTGTAACCTGAAATAGATATATGTGTTTACTGTAATGTAAACCGAATAAATTTCTAGATGCTTTGTCATGTCATGCATGACAATATAGAAATCAAATCATAAAAGCAAAGACATTAAATATATACTACCAACCTTTTCACCTTTCAGTCATTGGCGCCACTTTCACACTTCCTCTAATATACTCATTTCTCACTTTATCCATTCTCGTCACACCACACATCCATCTCAACATTCTCATCTCCGCTACATGCAATCTTTTTTCATCCTTCTTTTTTTCTTTTTTTCATCCTTCTTTTTTTTTTTTTCATCCTTCTTGTTCAAAGCCCAACATTCTGATCCATACAGTATGACAGGTCTTATGACAGACTTGAAAATTTTACCTTTCAACTTGATGTACGAAGAGACGAAAATCTCCATTTTACAGCAGAACAAAAACAAGATTTAAAAAAAAATCTGTTTTTGTACTAAGTGGGCTAGGTTAAACTTGAGCACCTTTTTTGTAAATAACAATATTCTCTTTCACAATGAATTTAATTGTTTATGGTAAATATAGATAAATATATTTTTAAAGTAATCCAAGAAACAGAACATCTGTGAGTTGTATCCTTTTGTATTACTAAAATTACGTGATATATGATACAAGTACAGTTATATTATTTTGTACCTTTGTCTTTTTGTAAACTGATACACATAAATCAAAATAATCTAATAACTCTTTAGACATCAATGAAGTTTCACAAAAAGTAATGAAATTCATTAATTTACTTAAAGTTCTATCTGGTGCAGGATGGGGACTTCATCAAAAACACCTTAGACGTTTATATATTTCTTTATTCCGAAGCAGAATTGATTACGCCAGTTTCCTGTTCGACAATAGTTGTAATTCTAAACTAATAAAACTAGATAGGGCTCAAAATCAAGCACTGCGTGTCGTATTTGGATTTATAAGAAGTACTCCGATTCACGTCATGGAAAGCGAGCTATGCCTTCCTCCACTTCATATCCGTAGGAGATATTTAGCTATTAAGTTTTTGTTAAAATCAAAGTCTATGTATAATAATAAAACTATTAAATCACTAGAAAATCTCTCACTTGTGACCGGTTCTAACTATTGGCTAAACAAGAAACTGCCATTATTGATTGACATCCTTGCACAGTTTGCTTCGGTTCCAATACACTCAAGCGTTCAACTAGAAATGTTTTCACTTGACAGGTGGATTAGTAATATTGATATGTCTACTATAATATTTGATAAAATTCCTAGCATTTGTCAAGCTAAACGCCGATACAGTACTGAACAATTAAAACTCCTTTGCATAAAATATATCCGAGAACAATATTCAAATTTTCATACAATTTTTACCGATGGCTCCAAAAACAAACAAATTGGAGGCGCTGCTTTTTTGGATCCCATACTTCTGAATCAAATAAGGATTAAGATTGATTCAGATATTTCTATTATGCACATTGAATTGATAGCAATATTAGAAGCTTTATCCTATATTCTATCAATTAATGGCGATAAATTTGTGATCCTGACGGACTCCAAAAGTTCGCTGCAACATTTGGCTCGGCATACTTCTCACATGCGAGGTAACCCGATAGCCTATGCTATATATGATGTGCTCTTAAAACTGCAGTCCAGCTCCAAAACAGTATATCTTCAATGGATTCCATCCCATGTGCAGTTAGAAGAAAATGATATTGTTGACTTACTCGCCAAACAAGCGTGTGTTGAGGGAGTCCCCATGAATATTACCCCACTATATTCCGATTACTTTGGGAAAGCAAAAAAAAAATGTTTAGAACTTTGGAAGGAATATTTTGACAAAAGGTCGAAAGAAAAAGGGATTTGGTACCGAACTATCCAGCCAGAGATTTCTCGGGTTCCATAGATTGACTGTAATCTTAACAGAAATTTAATAACTATAGCTTTAATGAAGAAAGTTTTGTCTCCAAATTGTGATGACTGTGGTGTGGTTGATGATGTTTTCCACATATTGATGGAGTGTGTCCGGAACGAAAATACAAGAAGGAATATTTCTGGACTCAGTAAATCTTATGATATTGGCATTTGTAATGTAATCCTCTCTTCTCCAATGTCCGATAAAGCCAAACAATTGTTTGAATTAGCCTTAAGGTAGTTTGTAAGTTTTTGTTTTCTGTACCGGGCGATGTGGTCGCTAAGCGACAAAGCCCTTTAATTAAATAAAAAAAAAAAAAAACTCTTTAGACTATATTACTGGCGCAATGTTGCTCAAACATCCATAAATATACTAACCCAAAGATTCGATATTTTTATTTCAGCCCCTTATGGCCAAAATAAAACTGAATTCTATCAGTTTGCAAAAAAGTGCCTTTTGAAATATATGTGTTAAATGATATAAGTCTAATTATACCCCTTACTAAAATAAAAATAAATTGTGTAAACAAATACAAGTATTTTAAAAAATTATCAGTTATATTTAATAAACTTCATCAAAATCAATAATACTCTTACAAAATAAAACACAGTTGTATCAAAATTCTTAAGAGAAGTAAATTGAGATCCTAATAACAATTTTACAATGCAAATGTGACTTTAGGTACGCCATAATCATGGCAGTAAGTACGGGGATATCGCACGGTTTCCCGCAAAGCGACGAGCCTTCTTGCTGGCGCATGTACGATTTGCGCGTGAACTTTCGACAGGATCTCATGGTGGATTGTCGCAACCCAGTGCTGGACACGTCTTTATGGCGGTAAGTCCCCTCTTTGAGGAGTTGCAGGAAAGAGGTAACGGAGTCCTCACCTTCAGCATGACGCAGATCCTTCTCTTTCTGCACCTGATTCATGTAGAAGAAACACCAAGATGTGCGCCGTATACTCGTGGCGGCGCTCGGTGGCGGTGACCTCTCATGCTGTGCACCGGTACAAGCCATGGTCCAGAGCTACGAGTATTGGGTAGCAATCGCCTCATTTTACGAAACAGTAATGCTAACTAAGAAGACAGCTGCACGGGTGAGGGAACGGATGTCCCCACGCCTTATCCGCCGGGACCCCGACCCTAACTTTCAGCCACGACGACTTCAGCAGACGACGAACAATGCATAGCTCGCTACAATGGGTACGGTGACCGTCCGCGCCGAGTCCAAGTCGTCGACAGCGCAGAATGTTCCACGCGCCTTTCTTAAAGGAATTACAGTAAAACCGTAGGGGCCCAGCATGGCCGCAGCCTACTGGGTCTATAAACGTACCAGTTTGTCCAACCTTCTGGTAACCGCCGCGTCGCCCGCCGGCGCGTAGTGTTCCACGCGTTTTTCCGCAAAACGGTATTAGGTCAGCAGTCAATCCTCCCTTATATTCATTGCGACCAAGGAATATAGAGTGCGTCTACTGAAAGCGTAACCTGGTTTTTTTTTTTTAAATTAAATTGGCAACATTGTTTTGCCGAAAAAAATCACGTCAAAGTCTATGGTCGCAATTGTCAGTTTTGTAAACAGATATTTATTTTTCAAGAATAATTGCTTAATTATGGGAAAAACAATAAACAGTAACGTGCGAAAACTGCTACACACTATGGTTAATAAGTTCAATTAAAAACAAGAAGAGAAAGAAGGTGTTTTCAATGAAAACCAACAATGTTTACGTACGATTTCAGAATTTTTAAGTTAGTATGACGTTATAATCTTGATCCTTGTCGACTAATATTATTAGATAGTTATATTTAGGATATAATGATAATTTGTTTTTCTTATATTTTTAGATAATCTGACATATTGCGAATTTCATAATGGACAAAAACATTAAACAAAGAAGGCTTTTGGTGAATCGATTTAATCAAAAACACATGCTAGTGAGTGGTAGAATGCGTTCAAAAGCAGTTGAGATGTAATGAAAGATTTGCCTCATTTTGTCTGATAGAGCATCAAAATCTTCAACTGAAGTAAAAATTGCGAAAGTGAAGGAAATAGTGAATGAAATCCTAGTTCAAGTTTGAGAGCTGTTGAACTTTTTGTGTCTCACGAGTCGATCCGTATCATTTGAAACAATCATTGGAATATAAAACATGTAAAACATGATAACGCCGTTGCCTGATGCTCGGAGCGAGAGGTCTCCGCCGCCGATCGCCCCCACGGGGGCACGGCGATGATCCGCCCAAGCGGAGCACACCTCGACTGTATGCTCCACCGTGTCCTCTGGGCATTCCGCACAGTGGTGACACCCGGGCGTCACTTCCGCATGAATCCAGTGTAGGTATCCCCCGAACGAACGATGTCCGGTGAGGACCTGCGTCATGCGGAAGGTAAGAACGCCATGAGGTCTTTCCAGCCGCGCCATATAGCGACATTTGAGAGATCAGATAAAATAAAATAATTTGGGATAATAACTAACATTTTGTGTGTTATTGACCTTTACCATACACTCACCAAATAATTAAGTCTACACACATGTTTTTGACTAGGATTAACTATTATACAATTGTTATAAATACAAAAAAATACTCTAGTATCAAAACTTTTTTCTCCTACTATTTCAATAATACCACATTCAAAATTTTTGGTTGTAACCTCCTTTTCTCAGGTCACGCTTTCATTAGACGGACTCTAGGTGTAGTTGTAGTTAGAGTCTCTCCGTCCGTTTAAGACACTCCTTCGCGCTCCATCCTAGAGCTGAAGAAGTGTTTAGATGATTTCACATTTCAAAAACTGCTCTGCTCTCGCCACGCTCATGATCGAGATCTTGTAACACACTATATACGGCAGACTTCTCCTGAAGAGAAGAACTTCCACTCTTATGAGTTAAGAGCCCTAGCAATAGTTTACTCCCTTCGAGGGTGTATTTATAAGGGGAAAGCTCCAATATGCGCACATTTTGTTCTTCATATTTTTTTTTTTTTTGAGATTTGGTTTGAGTTTTAGATACAACTCAACAGTATTTAAAAAAAATCGTTCAAAGTGATATAACTCTAAATATATCAAACATTCACAATAAATATATCGAAAAATTGAATTTGAATATAATTTACAAGTTTAAAAAATACACTTGAGAGCAAAACAATCGCACATGGCTTGTAGTTTCGTTTAATACCGTTTTTTTTTCTCTTAAATCTAAAGATATTGGGTAAAAATTATTAAGCATAATTGAGGCATACAAAGTTAGTTTTAATAAAACACAAAATTAAGATCATTGACCTTCACGTAACTCACATACCGGCGGTATACCCAATTTCCCAAATTCACTCATTTGCATTTCACTACTTGCACCTTTACCTGGAGCTACAAAAAGGGTGCTGTTTTGGACGTTTAATCAGTTTCCGTTAACGTTTTTATTAGAAACAGACGGATTTACTTGAAAAATACACGCCCGCAGAAGCGGTTCAAGTTATTGCCTCGCCCAAAGCAGGCCATAATCAAAATGAAGTCGCTCGATAGCTAAATAACTGCTTCCCTGTTCGTCTGGTATAACAAAGGTTTTAAGAAACCCGTGGGTATACTCGGCGTGATTATCGCTTTTCTGTAACAAGAACTTTGAGAAATCGGCTACTGAACACGATTGAACTGACGCAAAAACTTTAAGAAGTTTGCAATGTCAGTATAAATCAGTGGACGATTAGGAAAAGACTGGGTGAAGCAGACTTGACTACACATCACTCAGCAAATAGTACCAAATTGACCACAGCTCATCGACAAGCCCGGCAATAATTTGCCACGAAACACTTAAATTGCATGTATGCCTAATGTTGACCATGATGGATGCTGTAGGGTCTACAAAATGTCATCAGGGCAATTTTAACAATGCTGCATAAGCAAATAAGTGGGTTTTGGAAGCGAATCAGGATCATAATATTGGACACTAAAACTAACACTATATTCATCACTGGGCCATTACTGGCCTAGTATCGAGAGGATTGATGGCTTTATTATACATCAAAAAAGTGCTCGAAAAATATGTGAAGCCACTTGTGTGGCTCATGGTAGATTTTTTTTTCTTTAATGCAGGACAATACCACACACACATGTAAGACGCGCTCAAGCTAAATCTAAGTCAATAAGTAAGAAAATTAAAAATTCTAACAATAAAATTAAAGCTTTCTAGAAGGTGATAAACAAGGAAACTGGAAAAACAAACCAGCGAGATCGAAATGAATTGTCCCTAAAAATTTATAGTGAAATCATTTCAGACAGGACTGAAGTGGCTGAGAAGCTAGAAAACTTCTTCACCAACATCCAAATAGAAGTTACGAAATCTCTCCCTTCTTCATCTTTGTTACCTGAATGGTTTTTAAAAGAAAACTTCACAAAGGATTTACCAACCTTTTTTAAGTGTATCACTGTTGATATAATCAAAAATACATTCAAAAGTCTTAATTTAAAAACCACAGGACTTATGGGCTATATCCATTAAGGTTCTTGGAGATATTATTGATACAATTGCTCTTGTCCTAACAGGCATATTTAATCAATGTCTCGACAGCGGTACATTCCCTGAACATAGTAAAGTAGTACCAATTTTAAAATCAGGTAGTAAGAGTGATCCCTCTAAATATCCCTTCGAGCGCCAGAGTTTAATGACCCGGAAAATTGCCGTGTTTACGTAAATCACCAATAAAATAAATAAATAAATAAAAAAAATATTTTTTTGGTTTTTTCTAGGAAAAACAAATAATATAATAAATATGTAATAATATAATATAGAAACTAAAATTTTTGGCCAAATAAGTTTCGTACAG
This sequence comes from Mythimna albipuncta, assembly GCA_929112965.1. Classification (NCBI taxonomy): domain Eukaryota; kingdom Metazoa; phylum Arthropoda; class Insecta; order Lepidoptera; family Noctuidae; genus Mythimna; species Mythimna albipuncta. The sequence continues at coordinate 12,982,641 of OV815983.1, read as the reverse complement.
ACGTGTGTACAAAATGAAAATTAAGCGTTTTTCAAGGTCTTCAAGTTGTACAGACGTATGTACAATCGGCGCTCGAGGGGATATAGACCAATATATAATTAGTCAATATCTGTGCTTCCAGCATTGAGTAAAATCTATGAAAAAATCATGATCGACCAGATGTTGTCTCACTTAAATTCAAATAGGATTTTGCAAAGTTTGGACGAATGCAGGAGTGAGACTCATCAGTCACATTTTAGAATCCTGGGAGAATTCCCAGGATGCTATTGGCATATTCTGTGACCTCTCAAAAGCATTTGACTGTGTTGACTATAAAACTGTGATCTGTAAATTACACCATTACGGAATTCGTGGTTGAGCTCAACCACGAATTGCCGATCTTGTTTTTTTCCTATTTATCTTACAAGCAGCAAAAAGTATCTATAAATAGGGTGACGTCCTCGGGGTCCTTACTAAGGATGGGCGTGCCCCAGGGTTCAATTCTTGGCCCTTTCCTTTTTCTAGTTTATATTAATGACCTTCCTTACATGATGGCTAATTTATCAGATATAATAGAAATAGGGAATAGTGCCACTGGACTCATATCACCCGGCGTTGCATATTGAGGTAAGTGTTGATGTACGTCATTTCTCAGATTCGATAGAGCCTAGTAATATAAACGAAACCAAGGATTGGAACTTCCGCAAATGCGATTTTGAGCACCTTTATTTACTTCTATCTGGCGAGAATATTTGGCAGGAGGTTTTAGAATCCAGAGATGTTGAAGTAGCCACTTGTAAGTTCTACAACATTATCTATGATTTCTTTGACACTTCCATGCCTAAAAAGAACAGACAAAGGTCGGTGAATAAACGCTATCCAGTGTGGTATACAAGTGATATCATTCAGGATATAAAGCTCAAGTTGAGGCTCCACAAGAACTGGCGGAAAACTAAGTGCGACAGCTCGTATTTGTTATTCTCGAATCTTAGGGTAAGCTTAAAGACCCGTATTGCGGATGCGTATACCTTATACATGCGAAATATAGAAAATAAAATTAAGAGCAACCATCGTAATTTCTGGTCACACATTACCAGCTTGCGGTCCAAAGGTGGGTTTGAGCCTAACATTGTACACAAGGGTATAACTTTTTCAGGATCTAAGGCGACAGGGGCCTTTTCAGAGTTTTTCTCTGATGTTTTTATACCTGATGCTCCGCGGCTTGATGCTGATCATATCTCCGCTGCTGTCCATACCAGTAACAGCAATTACATAAGCATACCTCCCTTATGCCCAGTATAGAAGCCATATATAGTTATAAAAGCCATAAATAAACTCAAACCTAACAGCTCCATCGGCCCGGACAATATTCCTGCCTTCATTATTAAAGATTTAAGAAATATTTCCATTGAACCTTTTTGTCGTATTTTCAATTTAGCTTTGCAGACTGGTATTTATCCCTCTCAGTGGAAGGTTTCCAGAGTCACACCAATTCCTAAAACCCAAAAAAAAAGTTCCGTTGAAGATTACCGCCCAATTGCAATTTTATCTTCCCCAGCGAAAGTCTTTGAGAACATCCTCCACAATGTCATCTATCAACAAATAAACACGTACTTATGTAATGAGCAGCACGGTTTCAGGGGCAAGAGATCTGTTGACACCAATCTCTTGGCTCTGGTTGATTACATATCCTCTAGCTTAGACCGCGGACGTCAGGTAGACGTACTTTACTTTGACTTCCGGAAAGCGTTTGATAGGATTAATAATAATGACATGCTGCTGATATATGTTTGTGTAATGAACTAAACAAATTTGGTTTCTCACCCTGTCTCCTCCGTTTTTTCGTAGACTATCTACACGATCGTCAGCAGTTTGTTAGGCTCGGAATGTACGAATCCGGTGCCTATCACACGCGTTCCGGAGTGAGTCAAGGTTCAATTTTGGGACCTTTATCATTCTTAATCATGATAAATTATCCTAAGTTCTGCGTCACGCAAAATGTCTATTGTATGCCGACGACTTAAAACTTTACCTCGAAGTAAACTCCGAGTCTGACTGTTTGGCACTACAACAAGACATTGACGCAATTTAAAGGAGGAGTTTAGATAATAAGATGGATTTTAATACCTCTAAATGCTTCGCTATGACCTTCGGTTGAATGCGGCACCCAGTTGAATTCGAATACCATCTCGATAATAATGCCATCATAAAAACAACTGCTATGAAAGACCTGGGAGTCACATTCGACCGAAAGCTCGCATTCCACGATCACATGGTCGCGGTGGCAAAGCAGTCATACCAAAGGTTGGGTTTCGTTTTACGCAATTGCCGTGATTTTCAAACCGCGCACGCCATTAAGATTTTATTCAATGCGCTCGTGCGCTGTAAGTTAGAATCCAGCTCTTGCGTGTGGACCCCGCACCAAAGTTCTTACGCCCTTTTACTGGAATAAGTGCAAAAAGCGTTTCTCAGGTTCCTGTACAAGCGGATGCACGGTTACTACCCATACCTCTATCTGACAAAATTTCTTTTGGGTTGCCTCGGATATAACTCGTTAGAGGTAAGACGAGCACGAAATCAGCTCATCATAGCCTGCAAGACGCTCCGTGGCACTGTTGATGCGCCTGATTTACTTACTGTGCTGGCACGTTTCTTTGTCCCGGACAATTACTGCCGCGGCAAGAAGCATAGAATGTTTGCTGTGCCTCAGTGTCGCACTGTTGCCCGTGCTCAGTCTCCAATACCTCGCATTTTGGCTGCACTAAATGATCTCTTGGATTCTTATCCAACAAACGATCTGTTTGCGGGTGAATGGAAGATGATTTTATTGGCATGTCAGAAGTACTGTGAGAGGAATTGATGTACGTGTTGTTTAAATGTTTATACTTTTACTCTTTGTTTAGTTACTGTAATTGGTTGTTTAACCGTTGTAATTAATTAAATAAATAATAATAATAATACTTTATCGACACAAATCCTTACAACATGATAAATATCAGTGAGTTACAATAAATAAAGGCGCACAAAAGTTGACACCCTGACTCCTAAACTAGAAATACCTGTGACTTAGGAGTCAGTATTCTACTGCTACTTGGACACTATAAACCCTTTTAAAAGATTATATTGAGTTGGTAAGCTGATATTGGAGTAATGAAAGTACATATTAAAAAGAATTAAAGAAAAATAAAATTTAAATAAAATTAAAAGTAAAATGACTGTTGAGTTGCTTATGTGTGTGTGATTGAGAATCGTGTTTGTGATGTGTGAGTGTGTGTGGGTATGAGGGTGTGTGGGTTTGAATGTGGTGGTATTGAAAGAATGTGTTTAAGTGGGAACAAGCCAAGTGTCTTCCACCAGACTAAAGTTATCGGTGACTCATGATTGAGTTACTCGTGATGTGGGTAATGTTGGAAATTATGAGGGACTGATTAGTAGTTTCTCAGTTTGAGCGTAGCTCAGGAGATGCAACATGTTCTGCACCTTAGTTTTTACTTCACGCTTGCATAACCTCACTATTTGTGTGATCTTATTAATATTTCTGTAGACCAGAGAACTCAACACATACAGCTGTCTTCTGGCAAAGGTGGTTCTATGAGTCGGAGTTGGGCAAATTATTTTCTGAACCCGTTTATTTGAGTCTGGGAGTGGTACCTGGTTATGCTTCCAGAGAGTGGTTTTAAGCAAAAATAGCTGTCTAACAGTTAAAAGTTTGAGCTCGGTGTACAGCTGATGAGTCGGATAGCGAAAGGGTTTTTGAAGCATAACCTTAAGTACTGCCCTTTGTGCACGCTTCAACTCAAGGAGTTTAGTTTTGGCCGATCCACCCCAAGCCAAAATACAATAACCGATGATGGACTGGCAAAGTGCAGAGTAGACCATTTTTAAAGTCTCCAAAACAGCAGAGTTCCGCAATGACTTGAAGAGGTGAATTGTTTTCCTGACTTTACTGGAAGTAGACTCTATATGCTTGTCCCATTTCAATCCATCATCGATCATCACGCCCAAATATTTCACAGATTATATTATTATATTTGTGAGGGGAGCTGCAGGCAGGAGCAGATGGAGGTGTTCAGACAGGTATGACTGTGAGCTCTAATTGAGTATGTGTTTGGAGGTTTCGTACTAGACTGTATAGAAAACGGAATGTAATTTGTTTTTTGTAGGGACAGTGTTAGCAGATTTTCGCTTAGCCATTGTATGACACTTCGCAGTGATTTTTCAGCATTGTTTTTCACCTCAGCCCAGCTCCTACCATGTACTACAATGGCTGTGTCGTCGGCATAAGTAAAGATATTAGCAGATGGTAGACTGAGGGTGCACAAATCATTAATGTAGATAAGAAAGAGTGTTGGGCCGAGGACACTGCCCTGCGGAACTCCGTATGATATTATCTCATCTGCACTGGTTTGTGCTCCTATCTTCACACAGATTTTCCGGTCTATCAAGTAACTTTTGAACAGATCGTGAACAACACCTCGTATGCCGATGCTATATAACTTGAATAGAAGAGTGGGAACAGAGACCGTTTCAAAAGCTTTAGTTAAATCAAAAAACAGACCCAGGCATTTTTGTTGACTGTCAAGTTTCCTGGCTACAAGTTCAGATAGGTCTAGCAGTGCGTCTTCTGTAGATACACCTTTTTTGAAGCAGTACTGATTTTTTGCTATTATGTTGTATTTATTAAGGTAGTTTAAAAGTTGTTTGTTAATAATTTTCTCCATTATTTTCGACATAACCGGAAGTACAGCAATGGGTCTGTAATTATTTATACAATCTCTATTCCCACTCTTATAAATTGGATGTATAACGGCTTTTTACACGTATTAGGGAATATACCTTTTGTAAAAGAACAATTTACTATGTGAGTAATAATTGGTACGAGGACATGACGACATAGTTTTATAAATTTGACAGGAACACCGTCCCAGCCAGTGGCACAGTCTGGTTTCAGGCCTGAGATAATAGAGTCCACTTCTGTATTATCCACTTCGAGAAGCACAAATGAGCTAGATGGGGACATGCTTGAAGTGGAGTGTGGTAGTGAGGGGAGGGCTGCGTTATTTATCGTAGATGCCAACTTTTGCCCAATATTCGCAAAGTAGTTACAGATGAGATTGGCTGCATCGCGTTTATCAGAGACTGCACTCAATAACTCATAGGGAGGGTTACTTTGTCTATTGGTGTATGTTATTTCTTTGATTTTGTTCCACAGTTTTTTAGGGTCGTTTTTTGCTTTGCGTAACTCATTTTGCTCGTATAACCTTTTAAGTTTTCTGAGTAGAATATTACAGTAGTTTCTATAACGTTTATAAGATGTTTGGATTATGTGGTTGTCAGGTGTTTTTCTTGCATTTTTGTGAAGTTTATCACGGTGGCGAATGCACCGTAGCAAACCAGGGGTAATCCAAGGTCGAATATGTCTGTCTTTTTTAGGGATGTTTACTATTTTTGTGTGGCTAATTATAGCGGTGTGCAAAATTTCACTGAATGTGTCAGATGCTAAGTTAGGATCATTAGTTTGCAGTACTTCCGAGAAATCCTGAGATTCGATATGGGTTGTTAAACCAGTGTAGTCTATTTTTGGCATTTTGGAGGCCGGCAACGAACCACTGGAGAGCTGTGTGTGTTATTAATAGTTAATAGTATTGGGAGGTGGTCAGTAACATGTGACTCAATCACAAGTAAAGTGGCTGATTTGTCCGTTTTGAGCATGACATGGTCCAAGCAGCTGTTAATTCTTATAGGTATTCGGTGGGCGGGTAAAAGGCCGTGTGTGGTATTTAGAGTTAAGTATTCGGTAGCACGTTCCTCCAAACCAATAGGTTGGATGTCTATATTTATGTCCCCAATTAAACAGATATTTTCGTAATTTTTTAAGGGCAGGAGGATATTGTCTACGCTATTCAAAAAGTTGTCGAACTCAGGCCTGGTGTTATATGATGGGGAACGATATACAGCCGCAAATGCGAGTTTATTTGTAATTTCACATGTTAGGCAATTTCCATTTAGAAAATTGGGTTCTTTAATAGTGCAACTAATGTTATCTTTTATGTAAATAACAATGCCGTCATTCTGGTTGGCCGTCCGTTGTGTATAATATGAGGCATAACCGTTCAGTACTGGGAGATTTACCACTTTACTCAGTCAGCACTTAGTGAGCACCAATACATCACAGCTAATATTGAGTAAGTTTATCAATACTAATAGTTCATCAAAATTCTTATATATGCGTCTTATATTTATATGGAATATTTTGATATGATGGTTTGTTCCTACTAGGTAGTTTGAGCAATCTGACGGTGGGCATTTATGCTTTTGCAACTTCGAATTTGTCTAAGTCTGCTGCAATAATAGATTGGAGAGTATTAGCCATTTGTAAAAAACGATTTATAATAATATAATACGATATAGGGCTCCGGAGCGCTCGGCATATGTACTATAGTCAGGTAATAGAAACTAGTGTAGTGCAATATAGGACAACAATTATTATTGTTTTGGTTAGTTAAATAAGGTATAGTCAGATATGTAAATGAATTTGTGTGTATGCGTTTTATGTGGTGGTTTATGTATAAAAAATGTAGTTTATCATGAGTCATTTTACTTAAATTAAATAGTAAAATCGAAGTATAAAACAAGCTATCAGCAAAAAAGTATAGCATAAATTATCTACAGCAAGCATTAAAGCAATGTAAACGAGAAAGGTAGTGCTTACTAATGATGAACTGTGGCATAGTCATTCCTGGAGCTCTTTTAGTGGTGTGTCAGATTTGATGAGAATTTGTTTGTCTCCGGCTTGCTTTCGAATAAAAATGTTGCCATTTGAAGTCCAGCAGAATGCATATTTCCTTAGACGTGCAAATTCTCTTGCCTGGTAGAAGAGCTTTTTGTTTGTATTAGATAAATGTTCGTCAACATATACCGCCAGTTTTTGTCCCGGTATTCCGAGTAATTCCGTATTCAATTTGTCTTCTTTATTCGTTTTTTATTGTTAAAGGTTCCTATTCGGGAGATTAGATCGAACTTTGTTTGGACGTTAGTGAATTCAGCAATTATAGGTTTGTTGGTGCCTCGGTTCCCTGATGCGCGATATATATCTCGGAAGTGAGAAACATTTAGCGGTAGGTTCACTAAGTTGGCTATGTCCGTTACAATTTTTGACAGATCTGCTGACGATTCCTTTTCCTGGGAACATACCTAATGTTGCGGACCTCTATGCTAGATGATCGGGACTTATATTGAAGGTCTCTGACAGCCAATTCCAATGACTCAGAGTACTTCTTGAATTCTATGCTTTCTTGTTGCAGTCGCTTGATATTGAGAGCTGAGGAATTCTACGGATTTTTTTATCTCAATGTTAGTCTCTTGAATTACTGCGTTAGTGTTTTGGATTTGCAAGTTTTGCAGTTTCAGTTCAGACACTTCAGAAACCAACCTTGCTATCAACTCGGTTTGCGCTGCAGATTGCTTTGCTGCATTTGCGTCCTGGTGGACTTTCCAGGAAAGGAGCATTTCCTTGATGTCTGATTTAAAATCTTCTTTAAATTGTTCAAATTGATCCATCGGGTCTTCTTCACGCGGTGGTTCGTTTAATCGTAGCCGCTTATTACGCGAGTTTATGTTAACAAAATCCGGTGCGTTTACTGCCTTGGCGATATCGGATTCCGATTTTGTTTGGATTATTTGAGTTTTAGGTGCCGTTGGTGGAGAGCACTGCAGACGAAATGACATAGTAGAAAAATTATGTAAGAATGTTTTTATTCTACGTTTGAAACTAACAAGTAATTTCGGCGGCCACAATACGTAGCACTGGTTGTTAGTTTCGTAGCACTGGTGCTCGGTGTGCTTGACATAGTCAATGTCGTAGCACTCGTAGCTAGTTTCGTAGCATTGGTGTCCGGTATTATATACTTTGACGTAGTCGATGTCGTAGCACTCGTAGCAGTCGAAAATTTCGCCGTAGCCTATGACTGATTCGGTGGCACAGCGGCTAACGCACTCCCTTCCACCGACGCGCACCGGCGATCTCAGGTTCGAATCTCACCCAATCACGAGAATTTAGGATTCGAAGATTTTAATTGTAGTATCGCGATATTTGTTTGTCTCACTATAAGAACGCCCAAAAGGCGTGAACTGTCCATTTAAATACTTTGAGAGAAATAAGAAACTCAAAATTACACCTATTAACCAATCGCAAATAAAGTAAGGGAACCAACACAGTACGCGTCCGCACTCAACCAACGCACGCAGTAGAATTGTAATAAAATAAAAATAAATAAATAATTCTATTTGCTGATGACACTTCTCTTATTTTTAAAGTGGATAGAGAAGATGCGGATGTCTTGCGTGTTAACAAAAGTCTCTGGCTGTTCTTTCGAAATGGTTCGCAGCTAATAATCTTTTACTAAATACAACTAAAACTAAATGTATAAAGTTTTCATTACCGAATGTCCTTCAAGTTGGCGTCAATCTAATTCTTGATAGCAAAAAACTTAATGTAATTACAGAAACTGTGTTCTTAGGTATAATTGTCGATTGCAAACTGCAGTGAGGCGCTCATATTAGAACTCTCTCAGGTAAATAAAAACTCAGCGGCATATGCAGTAAGAAAAATTAGGCAGTTGACAGATGTCGCCACAGCTAGGTTAGTTTACTATGACTATTTCCACAGTATTATGTCTTATGGCATTTTACTGTGGGGATCTGCAGCTGATGTAGACTCAATTTTCATATTGCAAAAGAGAGCAATCAGGGCTATTTATAAAATAGGTCCTCGCGAGTCCCTCAGAAATAAATTCAAAGAAATCGATATATTGACACTGCCTTCTCTTTATATCTTAGAAAGTATTTTGTATGTCCGTAAAAACCTAGAACTTTTCAAAATTAGAAGCGATTTTCATAACATAAATACTCGTAGTAAACACGAAATTATACTACCCAAATGGAGATTAGCCAAGACCAGTAAGTCATTTTTAGTAAATAACATATGCTTTTATAACAAGCTACCAAAAGCGTTGACTGAACTTAGCGAAGGAAAGTTCAAAAATGCCTAGCCCGTTTCATCATCGGACTACCAGATGTACGGCTATGCGCCACCGGTATATGGTGGATATCCCACCAACACGCACAAAACGTTTTGGGAACACATTCATTGTGCGTGCGGCTAGGGAGTGGAATTCCTTGCCGGAGTCTGTGTTTCCTGATAGCTACAACCCAGGAATCTTTAAGTCGAGAGTGAATAGGTTTCTTTTAGGTAAGCGCGTTCCATCGTCGACCGCATCGTCGCTTTCCATCAGGTGAGATAGCGGTCAAGTGCGAACCTATCATCAATAAAAAAAAAAAATCCATATTAAGCGTGTCTTAACCAACAAAGCATATTACAAGGTTAAAGACTATGTCGAAGGCACGCTTGTTTGGCAATGACTGCCTCTGCACTTGTGGCCCCCTTTTTTTTATGGTGGAAAAAAATCATGCATTGACATCCCCCGCTCTTGGGCGGAGCGGGAGATAGTGTCAGACTCTTACTGACTAAAAGACCCACCCCGTTCCTTCTAGCCTTCATACCGGGGCTTGAGCGCCCTTTCGGATAACCCTGGCCCCAGTAGGCTTCGACCCGGCTGGGTCCCTGCTGTTGCTGACAACTCCTTGAGGCGCGCGGGAACAGTGCGCGCCGTCGACGACTTGGGCTTGGTCCGGAAAGTTACCGGACGGCCGGACAGTGAGCTACCCATTGCTCACTGTCCGCAAGCCCGCGCCTACGGTGGCCGGAAATCGGGATCAGAATCCCGGTTGCGGCGGCGATAACGCCGTTGCCTGATGCGTTCGGCCTCCTCCTTTGCGAGCATTACTGCTTCGCAGAAGTCGGCGACCGCCTGCCACTCCTCCTCGCTCCGGACCATGGCCTCAAACAAGGCCCGGCGCAAGAGGTCTCCGCCGCCGATCGCCCCCACGAGGGCACGGCGATGCTCCGCCCAAGCAGGGTACACCTCGACTGTGTGCTCCACCGTGTCCTCCAGGCGTTCCGCACAGTGGCGACACCCGGGCGTCACTTCAGCATGAATTCGGTGCAGGAAACTCCCGAATGAACCATGTCCGGTGAGGACCTGCGTCATGCGGAAGGTAAGGACGCCGTGAGGTCTTTCCAGCCACGCCTCAAAGAGGGGACTTACTGCCATGATTGTGGCGTGCCCAGCACTGGGTTGCGATAGTCGTTGTTGCCATTTCACCATGAGATCCCGCCGGAGCTCAGTCCGCCATGCCGCAACCTGTCGCGGCAGTGGACTTTCACCCCGGCGTTGCATCTCCACGCGCATATCGTGCATGTGTGCAAGAACTGTTGCCTCCAGATCCCACGGTGGTAGGCCAGCCAGAAGTCTCGCCGCTTCGCGGGAGACCGTGCAGTATCCCCGCACCATCCTTATTGCCATGACCCTCTGGCAGGCGTTCAGTATGGCCGCCGGTTGCTTTTTCAGCGACGGCGCCCACACCGGCGCCCCATAGAGGGCCATGGATCGAACGATCCCCGCGTAGAGCCTCCGGCAGGAGGCATCTGGACCCCCAAGGTTGGGCAGGAGCCGCTTGAGTGCAGCCCCAGCCCGGTTGAGTTTGGGAGCCAGACGTCGGAAATGCTCCACGAAATTCCACCGGCTGTCGAGGACGAGTCCCAGGTACTTCATCGTTGACCCGACACCGATGTGAACTCCTCCTACCGTTAGTTGGGAACTCAATGGCGGCGCGTTCCGAGGGCGGCGACCGTGGAAACACATAGCCTCGGATTTGTGAAGCGCCACCTCGAGTCCCAACTCCTGGATCCTATCAACGACCATCGCAACCCCGACTTGTGGCCCCCTGGTAACTCATAATAATATTGTGTGAATGTATCTATTGACTGCTCCATCTTTGTTGTAACATTTTATTTTTTTTTAAAACATTGCTTTTGCAATATTATTTTTATATTATCTGAAACCTGAAATTCGTTAGTTTTTCTATCTTTTTTTTGTTGTTAACCTATCATTTATTGATAGTTGTAATTATACATTTTTTTTTTAGCTTTTTTTTATATAGCATCTTCTTATAATGCAAATGGAAGAACACTGTAGACTCCACGAATTCTTAGATTTCACATTTTGACTCACTTTTTTTAAATGATTATTTTTATTGTGCTTTTGAATACAATATAACTAGACCGGTTTACACTGTTCTTTAATAATACCTATTAATACTGTTATTTGGATATATTGTAAAAACAAACTTTTTTTTTTTTAAAGATTAACCATGGAGTTTCTTGCCGGTCCTTCTCCATAGGAAACGACCAATTTCGAACCGTGCACTAGCTTCTGACGTTTTATAAGTGGCCATGTAGGCCTATGTGAAATAAAAAACTCTTCGTCTTTGACTTTGACCAGCCGGCCAGCTCGTAGTTCTGATCTTAATCCAATTGAGCTTATCTGGAATGACCTTGAAAGAAGAATCAGTGCAAAGAGCCTGGAGCCAAGAGCTTCAATTTGTCATTGACGAGAAGTCCCTAAGATTTTATGATAAAATTAATACGGTTGATGAAAAATCAGCAGCTTTAAATAAGACTAAGGGAGGAAATACATTTTATTGACAAACAGGATGACCAAGAATTTTAAGTTTGAATCTCATTCTTTCATAAATGAAATTTGGTAATTTTTCCCATATTTGCGGTCTAAACCCTTTCAAGGATATTTTTAACAGTGTATAATCATATTATTATGATTAGAAAGGTAATTAAATAGGCTTTCAATTAGTGTACAACATGTTTTCAATAACATTTATGACAACAACTACTGCCTTAACAAAAAGAGTTATGATGTGCGTTTTTTTTTTGCTCTCGAGTGTATATCAATTATTCACGATTTCTTTGCCAAAATCGCGGCAGTTATATCACTTTGCACAAAATTATCTCCGAAACTATGAGAGACAGAAGATAGTGCGTTAGACCAAAAAATTCGATTTTTTTTATCGATTGTTCTTTGGAAGCTTGATACTCCATTTGTTACTCCGAAAGGAATGCGTCTAAATTGATATAAATTGCCTAGAGCTTCAAATGCAGTATACTTTCTTTCTTCAGGTAAAATGGGCACCTGATGGTACGCGCTTTTCAGGTCTATCAGGCTGAACATCGTGTTTTTGGCTACTTTAGCTACTATGTCCTCTATATTGGGTAATGGATAGGCGTCGAGCTCAGTATAACGATTAATTGTTTGAGAATAATCAATGACAAGCCGTTTTTTTATGCGTGTCGTTTTTGGTTACGAGAACCTGTGCTCTCCACGGTGATTTACTCTCTTCGATCACACCTTCAACCACAAGATTATTGATCTCGTTCTTGATAAATTTGGTATTTTCGTCGCTGTGTTTTCTGGATTTAACAACAATAGGTCTGCATTTAGGAGAGACGTTTGCAAAAAGTGGTACGGCCGGTACAGATGCTGCAGCCACATTACACAGAAGGAGTGTTTTCTTTGGTTCACCAAATGAGAACTCTAGTGATGCATGTTCCCCGAGGACGTCATGAACGATTATTATATCAGCGCAAAGATTTTTGACGATAAGGAAATTCACATTTTGTGTGGTGTACCGACCCCAAGTAATATGGGATAAGGGCAGGAAGAAGAAGACGAACTTGTAAACACGGCAATAGTCTCCGATTCGGACATTGGCGACAGCGACAAACACTCGGACATACTCACACCATTTCAACCCCTGAACTCGACATCCAAAACAGAGCTGAGAGAAGCATTGAAAAACTTAAAAAATCGGCAATGTTTAAAAGCCATTCCTGTATTTTATACATGATTAAGAATTTAACACCAATCATACCCGTCTTTAAAAAGGGGTGCAAATCTGGGTGCTGAAAACTAGAAAGTGGAAGACAAAAAAATAAGTTTTAACTCTTTTTATTTTTGTTTTTATTGAGGCTTAAGAACAACTTTATTTCTTGTAAAGAATCGTATACATAATTCACTGACTGAGAATCAATATCTTAAACTAAGATTAATATTAGAGCGCACAGATGTACGTATAGCTAGCAGACAGTGCTCGCAGCAACTGACCACTCAGTCACACAAGACTGCTGCCTTCAGAGGCTGTTTTCGGTACTCAGCTTCTAAATGCTGGAACAATATACCCCCACCAATAAGAAATATTAAATGTTTTGACACGTTCAAGTCACGACTACGGCAGTTTCTCATCACCTCGCAAAAGGATCTCGGGATGAATAATTTGAATACGTCCATTATATAGCTGGGTACCGTGTTATTTTACTTTATATCCGAGTTTTCTTTATGCTTGACGTAGGTACTACATATCGCGATTGGTAGTTTGTACTTAATGCTATTTCTAGTTAAGTATATTTATTTATTTCTTGTATATGACACCAATAATTAAAATTTATTTATTTTTGAAATGCTTTATACATTTTATTTATTTTATATTCACTCGATTTTCACTCAGACACATAATAATAGTACCTTAAAATTATAGAATCAAGTAATTTAATGCAAAATACTACGTGAGAACTTCAGTGTCCAACTCTAACATCCTTGCTTACCTTCAAAATCCAACCTACCAACTAATTCCAATTTTTTTTATCCTGTCATAACTATACCTAATTTCTTCCTTTCACAAAATACAACTGAGCGTCCGTTTGTCACCGCAGGGATCCAGCAGAATATCAGCGTCAGGTATTTTGCCTGACACACGCTGAGCTGGGCTCCCATTTGGTGCAACATTAAGATGCACACCGCACTATTTCTTTTTTTTTTGAATATTTCAAGTACCCACCCCATAAGTGTCATTTTATATATCTTGTTTTTTTTTCTTTTGTTTTTAATGTTATCATTATTTTATTTTTGTGTTTTATTTGGCTTGTAAATATTTTTTTATTTGTTTTTATTTTTGTTGTTTGTATGGTGTAGGTGTATTTTGGTTTTTTTTTATAATTTAGTTGTGCTTTTGTGTGTATTTTGTGTTGCAACGAATAAATTATTTTATCTATCTATCTTATCTATCTATGTATAGGTATAAAATAACAAAATAGCGAGAAAAAAATTATAATCAAACATAACATAGATGCCCGAATTTAATTACAAAGTGGCACTGATGGCATCGTCTGTTATTAGCATGTTTATTATCATAAGTTTATTTATTCTATTCCATAGTCATCCCTGACGGAAAAGAGGCGTGGGGTTGTTTTTGGAGTATTTCGTTTATGAGCTGACAATGTCGTGCTCACAAATGAAGAAGCTCTTCATGCCACAGTCAATGTTGACCACCTGGCCGGTGTAGAACATGGAGCCGCACTGCGCACCGTCGCCCTTCGGCTTGTAGCTGTCCCACCACACATCCTCAGCTACATCCAGCATCGATCCTGGAAAGGGAATTCATTAATCAAAACGGTCTTCTGAACACAGTAGCAAGCCACACGTCGCTTGTAATAAAACTAACGAGCGGTTTTTCTTTTGAGTTGGGAAATGATCAAATAACTTCTTTCGCTCGTGATGGAGCACGTGGGCGTGTCAGACTCACTCTAATATCCACCCGTGCTCCTTCAGTTGCTCTTTGCGTTGCAGGATCTTTTAAACATTCGCAGCACTACCATTACTATTTTCCTTGTTCAAGTTGTAATTACGAATGCGGATGAAATGTTATGCGAAGGTGTGAATTATATTATTTCTATTATTTTTGCTGTCTCTGTCATATCTCTCTTCTCTTCGTAATGAGAGAGGTTGATATTTATGTTGAAGGAGATTAATGTGTAGCGCAATCACTAGGGTCAACACCACGTACCTCTCACAGTCTGCCAGCCCTCGTTGAACTGGTTATGGAAGCCCACGTGATACATTCCACTTTGGTAGTTCTCTTTGACTTTTTCGTGAACTACGGTTGTTGTAAACTGCGTTAACTTCATGAGGTGCGTCGCTTCCCGTTGGTTGCTGATCACCGCTAGGTGCGACTGTTCACGTCGGCACATGACATATGCTTCGATCCAGTTCAAGGGAGTCGTGTGCACCTTGTAGCACTTGCCGATATTCTTGTCGAAAGTGTAACCTGAAATCGATGAATTGAATATGTATACTCAGATGTAAACCGAAAGCCAGAACATGACAAAGCACAACTTGCCTTGTAAAACCTGTGAAGACAGCGCAGCGGGAAATATAAGCTATCAAACTGGCAGTTTCGACCACAAGACCTCGAATTAACAAAGGCTGGCTAAGTGAGCCGACACACTATTGAGTAGTTAACTTTTTCAATATTAGGTACTTGTATCAAAAAACAACTTTATCCAATATCGCAAATAGATAGTTTTTTTTTTAATCTGTTCAAAATTAATTAAGTTCAAACCACTCAAATCTGATGTTCTCACTCACCACAACCCTTCTCTTCTGCTGCTAAGTTACAGCGTTATTTAATAACTAATTGAGTTGCTGTTTCAGAAAAATATCGAATTTGTGTTATCTGTTGTTAAATAGATATAAATAGTTTACAAAAACAGTCAGAGGAGAATATCCAATCGAGTATCAACAAGGTCTTGAGGACTGTTACGGTTTGTAGATCATTTATGCAACACTAAATATCTTCAATCTAGAAAATGTGCTTGGACTCAGAAGATAAAGAAACAAAAATATTAAACTATTATTATTATTTACAGCTAACTTGTCCAAACACAGACAAACCACGACGTCAGACGCCAGACGTCGGTGCAAACAGCTGTGAGCGTTACGTCACAAGCTCAGTCAGGCAACTTATCGAGTAAACAAGTTTTAACAATAAAACAAGCAGATGTTGTGATTTAAACCGACGCAACATGACGAATGTTACAACATTTACTTACACATTAAACTTTTCAAAACCTACCTAAGTTAGACATGTTGCACTGACTGTTCCACTGTAGCGATTGAAGAGTCTTCTTGCAAATGAAATGATAATCGGAAGTACATCCGGATTCATCCAGGTAACCTTTGTTGTTCATGTAAACACAGCGTGCTGATTTCTGATTTGACCCTAGAAAAATGAAATATAGGTACCATTATTCTTTTAATGAACGTAGGTATCTAAAGTCGAAAATTATCCCACTGAAAATACTTTTCGACTTTATGTAAGTTACTCACCGTAGGGTACACACTCGTACCCCGGACCTACTCCAGGCCATGGTATACCGTTGCTCAAAATTACTTCCGAATCCGTACCGTCATTGATTTAAAATCGTAAAGATTTTCATATATAAATATAAAAAATCTTAAATATGAAAATCAGATTTTCATATTTATGTTACCGGCTTTATAAACTACCTAAAACGTATTGGGTAATGTATGAAATTTTATTTATTTCATAATTTGCCTAGCTATTCCATACAATCGCTAATGCGCAGCCGGTAATGTGTGTACGAGAGCAGGGCAGGAGGTGATTTAATTTTAGGCAATACTATTAATGTCACCAGTCACTAAGGAGAGCAGAGGAGGTTCTATGACCAGGCCTAAATCCGGGTTAAAATAACCTAACCCCTCGAGCGCCAGGGGTTCATTGACCCGGAAAATTGCACTTTTTCCGTAAATCAAACCAAAAAAAAAAAAATTAAAAAAAAAACAAATAATATAATATATTTAGAAGAATATGTAAAGAAACCAAAATTTTTGACCAAACAATTTTCGTACAAACTTGGGGAAAACACGAAAATTAAGCATTTTTCAAGGACATCTAAGAAATCAGAAACGTTTATTTCAAATAGACCAGTTACAGGCACTTTTGAATTGTCAAAATGTCGGTCAGTCAAACAAGTGAAGCTAAGTTGCACGTTCCAAGTTGTACAGACGTATGTACAATCGGTGCTAGAGGGTTTAAAAACGTTGTTACCGTAAACAAATCCTGAAAACAGCTTATGGACGCAGGCTTCAAGTACTTTGGACAGGAAAGAGAAACTAGAAAATGGATGAAAATGATTAGGTAGAGTGGGGTAAGAGATTTTAAAGTAAGCCATACGTCACAGGGATGTAAATTGTCCGGACTCAAGGGTAAAATTAATTATGTGGGTAATTGGAGGAAGAAGAAAGTCGAAGATTTTTGTTATCATATAACTACTGATGTCAGCATAGCCCACAGGCTTGAACTTGGCTTCGATAGTTTAGTCTTTTTGATTTCGTCCAACGTGGCCGGCGAAAAGTTCATCGATAGGACCTGGTAGGCTGTTAATGAAATCAACCATCTGAGATAACATTTGCGAATCCAAATGACAGGTGCAGGTACATTTGGTAAAAGGAGGATGCCGGATTTTGTATGGGCACCGTCCCCACCCTCCAACATACAAGAGACAGGTTTCATTTGAAGCGTCTAGATAAACAGAGTATTTTTATTATGACGACATATCTCTAAAGTATGGGGTTTAGGTTTTATAAAGCATTATATATTTTGACCTAACCTAACCTAACCCAAGTGTTTTGTCCATAATATAAAACTGTCATATATTTTTAAATGTGGCTTTGAGAGCACTGTACGATTCTGCAAAATTATTGCACAAAGGGCATTGCGTGAAACTGGGCTGACTGGAGTGTCAGACTCTTACTAACTAAAAGACCCACCCCGTTCATTCTAGCCTTCATACCGGGGCTCGAGCGCCCTTTCGGATAACCCCGGCCCCAGTAGGCTTCGACCCGGCTGGGTCCCTGCTGTTGCTGACAACTCCTTGAGGCGCGCGGGAACAGTGCGCGCCGTCGACGACTTGGGCTTGGTCCGGACAGTTACCGGACGGCCGGACAGCGAGCTACCCATTGCTCACTGTCCGCAAGCCCGCGCTTACGGTGGCCGGAAATCGGGATCAGAATCCCGGCGGCGGCGGCGGCGGCGATAACGCCGTTGCCTGATGCGTTCGGCCTCCTCCTTTGCGAGCATTGCTGCTTGGCAGAAGTCGGCGGCCACCTGCCACTCCTCCTCGCTCCGGACCATGGCCTCAACCAAGGCCCGGCGCGAGAGGTCTCCGTCGCCGATCGCCCCCACGAGGGCACGGCGATGCTCCGCCCAAACAGGGCACACCTCGACTGTGTGCTCCACCGTATCCTCCGGGCATTCCGCACAGTGGCGACACCCGGGCGTCACTTCCACACGAATCCGGTGCAGGAAACTCCCGAACGATCCATGTCCGGTCAGGACCTGCGTCATGCGGAAGGTAAGGATGCCATGAGGTCTTTCCAGCCACGCCTCAAAGAGGGGACTTACCGCCATGATTGTGGCGTGCCCAGCACTAGGTTGTGATAGTCGTTGACGCCATTTCACCATGAGATCCCGCCGGTGCTCTGTCCGCCATGCCGTGACCTGTCGCGGCAGCGGACTTTCACCGCGGCGTTGCATCTCCATGCGCATATCGTGCATGTGTGCAAGGACTGTTGCCTCCAGATCCCACGGTGGTAGGCCAGCCAGAAGGCTCGCCGCTTCGTGGGAGATCGTGCGGTATCCTCGCACGATTCTTATTGCCATGACCCCCTGGCAGGCGTTCAGCATGGACGCCGGGTTGCTTTTTCAGCGAAGGCACCCACACCGGCGCCCCGTAGAGGGCCATGGACCGAACGATCCCCGCGTAAAGCCTACGGCAGGAGGCGTCTGGACCCCCAAGTTTGGGCAGGAGCCGCTTGAGCGCAGCTCCAGCCCGGTTGAGAACATAACCTGACCTAACCTAAGTTGTGCGCATTATCGATTGTATGGTACATAGGGTTACTGAAAAACATTGATTTCCATACACCAGCACAAATGCTTGATCATATTGTAATAGATCACTAATAGTTATCATTGCAAAATGCTAACCCATCACGCAAAATACACACAAAAACAAGCCTTAACTACAAAACTTTTATCCCGGAATTAGAAAACACAGATTTCACAGAAATATATCAAATATCCGACATAAACTCGGCTGTTAATAAATTCATCAGTAAAATCAATACCGTAATATTAAACCACTCCAAACAAGTTCAAATCCCTAGACAAAAGAGAATAATTAAACCTTGGATAACACCTGGTCTCTTAAAATGCATAAAAAACAGAGATAAAATGCATTTGAAATCTAAAAAAGCCCCAGACAATCTTATCTTGAGAACCACATACTTACGGTATCGCAACTTCTGCAGTGACCTTCTAAGGAAATTGAAACGATCTTACGAATCTATTGAACTTGAGAAAGCAAAGAAAAATCCTAAAGCTCTGTGGAAGACAATAAAACAAATCACCAATACAGCAAAAACAAAAAACAGCCCAGTGGAGCTGCTCAGTATAAAGAACAATGCTACCTCATCGATTAATGAGGTCGGCTTGTTCTTTAGTAATGTCGGTAAAAACCTAGCAGGAAAAATTATATCTGAGAGACAATCCATGACAGTCCCGGCCACTGACCTGCCGTGTACTCCTTCACCCGATGCTGAGAACTCTCCCGTAAATTCACTTACCATACTAGAGGTAGACGAAGCTGAAGTTGAGGCCTTAATTCTTCAGTTACGAAACGACTGTGCTGTTGGTTGGGACGGTATATCGTCCATAATGCTGAAAAACTGCCGTCATATAATGGTTCCACATATTACCCACCTTTTAAATCGATGCATACAGGTAGGTGTGTTTCCAAAAGCATTTAAAAAAGCCATAGTTCACCCTATATATAAGCGAGGGAGCAGAAGCTGTGTCAACAATTACAGACCGATCTCAGTTCTATCTACACTGTCCAAAATCCTTGAAAAAAATCCTAAACAACTGTCTGCGTAGTTTCCTTGACAAACATCAGATTATTGCGAATAACCAATATGGCTTCAGGACAAAACTATCTACGGAGGATGCGGTTTTGGATCTCACACAACAGGTGGCTTTGAATCTCGACCAAAAGCGTAAATGTCTAGGCATTTTCCTAGATCTCTCAAAAGCATTTGACACAGTTTCTGTTCCTTCACTCATTACAAAACAGGAGCGCATCGGAGTCCGGGGAACACCTTTGGAAATTTTTAAAGACTACCTACACAACCGTAAACAATGTATTAGGATTGACCAAACCCTTAGCGATGAGTTTTCCGTGTCCTACGGCGTTCCCCAGGGTGGAATACTCTCCCCAACGCTGTTCCAAATCTACGTCAATGATCTCTGCAGGCTGAGCCTCCCACACAGTAAAATCTATGCTTACGCAGACGACACCGCGATTCTCATAGATGGGCCCACCTGGGAATCTGTTAAGAAAAATGCAGAGACGGCAATGTCTGGGGTAATGTCATGGCTAAATACAAATCTCCTTACCCTTAACCTAGAGAAAACCACTTACATTCCATTTGCTATCCGACGTAACTCTAAGCCTCCCTCTACCTTTACTATAACGGCTCACTCATGCGCAAACGCATCCAGTTGCATAACCTGTCCTCCACTCACAAGTACCAACACCGTAAGGTATCTGGGGGTGCTGATAGATGATGGCCTGAGGTGGGACAAACAAATTGATGCTATCACCACCCGAACGTTGCGTCTCATTCATACCTTCAAGTTGCTCAGAGAATCGGCTAGTCCTGACACATTGAAAATGGTCTACTTCGCACTGTGCCAATCAGTGATTGGGTACTGCATTGTTGCGTGGGGGGGCGCTGTGAAAACTAACTTTCTACGAGTGGAGAGAGCACAAAGAGCAATACTCAAAGTAATGACAAAAAAGCCATACAAGTTCCCAACTACAGAACTATATTCTTTCTGTAAAGTTCTCACTGTACGACAACTCTTTGTACTCCAATCCACCCTCAAAAGGCACAGTAGCCTTCCACCCGCAAATCCAAATAAGCGTATATTTCTTCCACCAAGCACTCAACACAAGACCACCTTTGCAACACACCAGTATTATACATTGAGTTCTCATATATACACCAAAATTAACAAACATATAAAAATTATAAATCTAAACACGTTTGAACTAAAATCTAAATTAACAGACTGGCTCCTACTGAAGGACTACTCGTACACGGAGTCTCTACTAGCATATAATGCCTGACACCAACATTCACACCCACCCACACACATTCAATGTGGTACACACATCATATATATGTATGTACATAAGTGTCCATACACTCACACACATACATACAACACACATACCCTCTCACTCAAACCAAACAACACGCACACTCCCACACACTCATACAGCACACTTACCCTCTCACACGCTCTAACACAACCCTGTATCCACAACCTACGCTCACTTTCTCAAGCACAAACCCACTCAGTCAGGGATACATTACACTTCTTTCTATTTTATTTTATTTAATTAAGTTCCTTTTTCCTTTTATTTTATTTTTTTTCTATATTCCTTGTTTTTACACGTTTGTAAGCCAAACGGCGAGCCCGCTCAGTCCACTTGTCTGACTCTGTTTTTGTTGTCCTTTAGTTATTGTTACCCTAGCCGAACACTACCCCTTAAGATACAGGTAAATCCTAGTTTAAGAGGTAGAGGAACCTTTCTTGGACGGATTGCATCTCAAACTCTGAATGTGTGAATGTGTTAATATAAACCTACAGCTTAAAATCTCTGTATCAATCTGTTTTCTTGGCTAAATAAACGTTATTATTATTATTATTATTATCACCTTTATTTTTCATTTAAACATATTATTTTACATTTTTAAACATTTCTTAAAAAAATAATTAAAAAAAAAAAACATTTAAAAATATAAAAAATAGTTGTCCGCCGGTGTCGGGAGCAGGGTCCAAGCTACCGGTGGTTAGGGCTCCAGAGACAGGAACCTCCTCACAATACGAGCCGTATCGAGGAGTACTGCCTTTTGTATCAGGCCCTTGATCCATCCGCGCAACGCCAGCTTCGACAGATGGTCGTCGAAGCTTTTGGCTATAAGGCCATTGACGCTCACGACAATCGGCACAATGACAGCCGAGTCCACATTCCACAAGTCGACAACCTCGTGTGCTAAGTCGAGATATTTGATTTTTTTCTCTTTCTCAGCTTTCACGAGATTCTCGTCATGTGGGATGGTGACATCAACTAACATTGCGCGGCGCGCTAATCGGTCTATCACTACTATATCCGGCTTATTGGCTATAATAGTCCGATCAGTAATGATAGACCGATCCCAGTACAACGTGACATGGTCATTTTCGAGAACTGGGTCGGGCACATACCTGTAGTACGGTACCTCAGAGTCCACCAGGTTGTATTTCAAAGCAAGTTGCTGGTGAAGAATCCTGGCTACTTGGTTATGCCTGTGCAAATACTCGCCGTTAGCCAGACGAGAACAACCAGAGATAATATGTCTGATGGACTCACCCGGACGATGACATGCCCGACACACGTCAATCGTCCCATCCTTCATAATATGTCTCCGGTAGTTGTTCGTCAAGATAACCTCGTCCATAATCGCACAGATAAAACCTTCAGTTTCTCCGAAGAGGTTGCTGAATCGTAACCAGGCCACGGACGCCGAAAAATCTACATCAGGCCCATGAAGAGCCCGAAAAAAGCGCCCGTGAAGCTCCTTGCCTTTCCATACTTCCTTGCGGTCATCAGTGGTAAGTACCACAGGTTTGCGCCAGTTCTCTTTAGCCATGGACAGCGGGGTGAGTCCCTTGTCCATTGCGACCACATCGCGGTGCATACCCACGTCGGTTTTGAGAAAGTATTCTCTGAGGCTGCACACCTCGCGGTTGTGTAGAGTCTTTGCATTCAAAAAGCCTCGACCTCCACACTTCCGCGGGATGTACAGTCTCATCACCGAAGATCGTGGGTGATGCATCCGATTTGCGGTCAGCAATGTACGGACCCGCCTATCCAGAGCGTCTAACTCAGTCTGAGTCCATTTGAGTATGCCGAAAGAGTACATTAAAACCGGCATGACCCAACCGTTGAAGGCGCGCACCTTATTTCCGCCTGACAGAAGGCTGTTTAAAACTTTCTTCAGGCGGCCAAAGAAGCGCTCCTTCAACGTTTGCTTCATGCTTATTATTATTATTATTTAGTTAAAGTCTTAATATCGAAAAATAAAGTTATTATTATTAAGAAGTTTTTTTATCAGCTGTTTTGTCTTTTGTGAATAGGAATAAACAAACTGACATGCATTCTATATCTGTTATGCGCAAAACTTAGGTAAGGTCAGGTTAGGTTAAGTTAGTTTAAACCTAAACCCCATACTTTTGAGTATTGTCGCCATAAAATAAAACTTTATTCAACCAGACACTTTGAATGACACCTGTCGTTGTTGCTGTTGTGGTTGTGTCAGTTTTGGAGAGAGTTCTACGCAATGCCCTTTATCATATACTTTTATAGAATCATCTAGGGTTCGCCAAGCCGCATTCAAAATATTATGAGTATATTTAAGGTCTAAAACAATTAGGTTAGGTTACAATATAATGTAATGTTAGGTTAGGTTAAGTCAAACTATAATGCTTTATAAAACCTAAACCCCATACTTTAGAGATAGGTCGCCATAATAAAAAATACTCTATTTAACTAGACGCTTCGAATGATACCTGTCTGTAGTCAGATGGTGGGTGGGGACACTTTCATGCAATGCTCGTTTTGGCATTACTTTTTAATAAAGAATTGTTGCACATGGAGGATCATAACATTGTGATTTATAAATTTCTGCTTCATTTTCATTTGATTAAAAATTATATTTCTAAATATTTCATAAAAGAAGAATAAAAAACAATCATAAATATAAAAGAAACGTGCAACATTTACAACAACAACACTTACACATAATATACTATTTAAAACCTACCTAAGTTAGGTTTGGCGCACTGGTTCCGCTGTGGTGATTGTAATACTTACAGCAAGTGAAAGAATTATTGCAAATGCATCCGTAACCCTCCAGGTTGATGTTCTTGTCCGTGTAAACAGAGTGTTGCATGCCGGTTTGATAATCTGGCTGATTTGGCAGCCACCTTTTGTATACTTCTGATATTAGTTTCCCTAGAAAAATCAAATGCATAACCTGTTACGAACGTGACTAATTAAATGCCGGTTTACTAGCAAAAAACTTTATTCAGCACAAACAATAACAAATCTGTCCAATTAATAATAATCAGTGATCGGAATAGGTAGGGCTATTTAGGTTCATTGACCGCAAACATCGATGTTAATATGGATATTCCACGGGATTCCAGCTGATACTACGGGATTTAATTGATTTTCTTTATTTTTGTCAATATGAATTTAAAAAAAAGTAAGCCAATAAGCGCATGATATGCGACGTTATAAGTTTTACGTCAACAGCACGCTATAAAAGTTTTTGCCAAGCGCGCGACGTTGCCGCTTTGTTGAGACGCGTACAGATACCGGCACGGATTTTGAGCGCTCGTCTAATCTTTCATTAGTCCCGAAGGAAAGATAGTTTTCTTTATAATTTTACTACTTTAAAACTAAATCCCGGGACTCGGGGAATACCCATATTATTCTAACCTATGGCAAGTAAATAAAACAGCCCTACCTATTCCGATCCATGATAAGAATCCACATCACAATGAACACTACAGATCTGTCTCAATATAGCTTAGGTCGTTAAGTAAGATGTGAAGTGTCGCACACTTAGCTATCGCACTCGTTCCGCAGTTGAAAACAAACTGACTCACTTCCGGTCAGGAGCTCGTATTTATATGCGAAGCCCGGAAAATTCTACATACCGACGTTTCAAAGCCATAATTTAGAATGGATGTAGACTACATTACAACAATAAGCCCTAATGATAAATTATATTTATTTTGCATATAGGTTTAAAAAACACTTTTACACATCAAATTTTTTTTTCGTCAGTTTAAGCTAGATGAGGCCGGTGTTTCCTAGCTGACTACCTTGAGAAGAAACACAGAAACAAACTCAGGGGTCAAAGTCTCTTTTAGGTCCATATAGTAAATATGTAACTGTCAAATCATATGAGAACCATGCAGATTAGTGAGATGGTCCAGTCAGTGCAAGCATTTGTCAGTATTCACAAAGCTCAACTCAGGACTACTAAGGAACTCAACGACTTGACGAACAATACCAAGGAAAGGACATTTGAGTAGGCCGCAGAAAATACTCAAATTGCCAGACAATTTTTTTTTTTTGACAATTTAGAGGGCTGAGTCACCCGCGTCCGTAGGAGGATACCCATTGCTAGGCCCTACACGTGGTCCCCGGGTGGTACTTATCAGGTGACACTAACTGGTGGTAGGTTTCGACCGACGGCTTGTGACTACCCAGTGGGCAAAGACGTACCGTCAAGCGGCCTAGCCGTGTTTCGGTACGATGCCCAGTGTAGCCGATTCAGAGGAGTTGGGTCAAAGTGGCAGTTCCAATGCTTGCAGACCAGCCAGACTCGTGCTGGTATTGACGTATCGGGCGACTAGTCGTGGAGGGTAGCGGGATCCGAGGCACGGTGCACTGCTGGCCGACCGCTGTTAGTTGGGTGCCCAATTAATGTGCCAGCCACACAAGAAAGGCTGCCCCGCCAACTAGCGAAAAATCCTGGAATGCACCATCGTGCTGGTTGGCGACCAGATGAGAGAGCCCGATGGTCGCTAATATCCAGCCCGTGCCCAAGAAAGGGAGTCGTGCTGACCCAGCTAACTACCGACCAATCTCAGTAACGTCCATTCTCTGTAAGAGTAAGGAACGTGTACTCAACACTAAGCTCCTGGCATACCTAGAAGCTAATGATATCCTAAGTGACTGTCAATACGGCTTTCGCCGAAATCGGTGAACTGGAGATTTTCTAGCGTATGCCATCCACATCTGGAGTAAGGCCATTGAAAAGCACGGGGAAGCGCTTGCTGTTTCCCTCGATATCTCGAACACTTTCGTAGGGTTTGGCACGAAGGCCTTATTAGTAAGCTTCCTTCTTTCGGTTTATTCGCTGGATTGTGTGCTTGGATCGCAGACTTCCTGAGTAACCGGTCTATCCGAGTGGTTATCGATGGTTGCTCGTCCGGTCAAATGGCTATTAATGCCGGGGTCCCTCAAGGGTTAGTACTCTCGGCAACATTATTCTTGCTGTATAAAAACGATCTGCTTATGCCCGGTACCTTTGGGTATGCAGACGACAGCACTGTTGTTGAGAGTTACATATCCAGCGCGCGAGCTAGTGGGTCACAGATCCAGTCTCTTCGAGAGGCTTTGGTTGAGCGCTTGAACTTGTCCTTGAAGGCAGTCTCCGAATGGGCGAAAACCCAGGCGTGTCTATTTTTCGCAAAAAAGAGCCAATTCAGTTCAGCTCCAACTTTCCGGGGTGTAACTATGCCGATAACCGACCATCTTGACCTTCTTGGTGTTACGCTGACATCAACGCTCAACTTTGGGCCATACATCGAAGCAAAGGCTCAACTGGCTGCAAAAAAGCTGGGAATCCTCGCAAAGGTCAGACAGTACTTCACGCCGGAAGAGCTGCTCAAACTTTATCAAGCGCAAGTTCAATCGTGTATGGAGTATTGCTCTCATCTTTGGGACGGATCTGCCTGATACCAGCTTGATGCACTTGAGGCAATTGAGAGGCGAGCCAGAAGGATAACTCGATGATACACTCGTCGGGTCTAGGCTTCAAAGTCTTGAGCATCGACGCAGAGTTGCTAGCCTGTCGGTTTTCTACCGGTTGCATTTCTGGGAGTGTGCATCGGAATTGCATAACCTAATTCCACCTAGCCCACTCCATCATCGGACTACCAGACGTACGGCTATGCACCACCGGTATATGACGGATATCCACCTACACGCACAAAACGTTTTGGGAACACAATCATTGTGTGTGCGGCTAAAGAGTGGAATTCCTTGCCGGAGTCTGTGTTTACTGATAGCTACAATCCGGAAATCTTTAAGTCGAGAGTGGATAGGTTTCTTTTAGGTAAGCGCGTTCCATCGTCGACCGCATCGTTGCTTTCCATCAGGTGAGATAGCGGTAAAGCGTGAACCTATCAACAAAAAAAAAAAACATACGGTTTCGAGAAAAAAAAGGAATCAACATAGTCCTCATATTCACAATAATAAAAGAAAATTATAGTTTACAAAATGAAAACATTGCAAAAAAAAAAATTAAGTCAAAAAATAAATAAAAAGCATGTCAAACTTTAAAAAAAAAAATTCAATGTCAAATTATAAAAAACTAAATTAATAAAAATAATAAATTGAAAATAAATAAAACAAAAGTTATAAAAGTTTCAAAAATTAGAGCATACTAGGGCAGGTCAATCCCAAGCCTTTTCGTCTTCAACATAGACACAGTTACAGTGTAAAATGCCTTTTGCCACCATCATAACCATCGGGTCTCAAGCCCCTACTGTTTATTTTGCTAGCTGTTCCGGAATATTAATCACCTCTTTGACTCTATTGGTCACTTGCCAACTATTTTTTGAAATATTTGTAATATGACATAATATTTTATTAAGTGTAGGTACATTCTTCTGTCCATTTTATATTTATTCCAATTTATTTATTACTATTGACTTTAATTACATACTTTTAAGTTTGGTTTTTTATCACCCTTACCTTTGTTGATATTCCTCTTTAATTCATTAAACCCTAAGCGAACGCCGGCGTTCGCGCACCTATTGTCTTTCTATTGTGTCTGTAATTTCCGCGATGAAAGGTATACCTCTTGCTGGTTTGCCAATTTCGTCTGACCGTGTCTGTCATCTATGCGCACTCAAACATCTCCTAAGTTTCTTTACAACTCACTAAAACTCAACATTTCAGCAACTTAATTCACCCATTAACACATAGAAGCAAACAAATCGATTGCGTAAGTTGCGTAGGTCAAGAATCTTAGTTTTTGCATAATAATTACGTAACTTTGCCGTAGTTATCCATCGATCAGCCATCTTTTCTTGTTACCACAGACTCAAAATTTGACTAAGTGATTGTGAGTGAGTGCATTGACAATTTCTAGTTTTAAGTTCGACCGGTCATTGATCGATCAAAATAATCGACTAGTTCTTGTTTGTTAGCCAACTTTTGTTTTTCTGTTTTTTTTTTTTCGTCTTTATTTTTTGTTTTATAATTAAGGTTGTTGTTTGGTTTATTGAAATTTTATGTTTTTAATTTGTTTATTTTTAATTTGATTGTTAGTACAATAAATCCCTGCTGACCGATCGGCGTCTCATCGTCGACGACGGCTGGTGCTGAAAATCAGCGCTGTGGCTCTGTTTTACATGTGCCCCAGCATTTTGCTGAGCGCTGGCCGTTTTGCGCGGATGTGACGCATATCTTATTTACGTGCTACTTTTAGTCGATATTGTTATTTATTTTGTTTTAAGGTATGCGCCATGTTTGACGTGAATACTTTTTCTTTCTTTTGGCAAAGTTTTCGCTTTATAAATGATTCGAATTTATTAAGGCCGAGTTGTTGAATATGACTAGGAAGTTTATAATACACTTCTGGACACATCTATTGGCCCACCTTGTATTTTCAGTTTCGTTTGGTCCTAGCTAAAATTTTATATTAGGTCGAGCAAAAAGTTTTTATGCAGTTTTGAACCTGGCACATTCACAATTTCATTCAATAGTCTTTTTTTGAATTTCGAATACAGAATTTAAAGAAACAAAAGACAATTTGGAGCCTGTTTGTTGATATCAAACAATCGAATACTAAGAAAACTTGGTTTTATTGGTTTACTTTGATTTAATTCTTGAAAAAGTGATTGATATCTTTGGTTTTGCAACAAACATTACTTATTCTTAACATTAAGGTGAGGTTCTATCAATAATCTATGGATACTTCACCTGAAGTCGCCGCCCAAGCTGTGGCACTTATTCAGGCCGGACACAGCCAAAGAAACGCGAGTGCTCAACTTAATTTAAGTCGATCTGCGGTCCGAAATGTTTATCGGAGGTACCAAGAGACTGCTTTGTTCGTCGCCAAGGAAGGCCACGATCTCGGGTCACAACTGAAAGGCAGGACCGATTCATCGTGACGACCAGCTTGAGAAATCGTCACCTTACCTCCATTGAGATACAAAACCAACTTCGTGACTTCCACGGAGTATCTGTAAGCGCTCGAACTGTTCGGAGAAGGTTAAAAGAACGCGATATGGTACCACACAAGCCAGCTAATGGGCCCAAACTAACGCGAGCCCACCGAGCAGCGCGCCTTCATTTCGCACGCAGTCATTTAAATTGGACACAGCAAGATTGGAGCCGTGTACTCTTTTCTGATGAGTCTAAAATTGTGTTACATGGCAATGATGGCAGGAAGAAGGTCTACCGACGTAAGGGAGAGCGTTTCGCACAATGCTGCTTTGAAGAGAGGGTTGCTTATGGCGGTGGCTCATGGACTGTCTGGGGCGGTATATCCGCGAGCGGCAAAACTCAACTTGAGGTCGTTACAGGACCACGGCTGCCAAACATTAAATGCTGAAAAGTACATTCGTGAGTGCTTAGAACCTCACGTGATACCATACGCGGACTATGTGGGCCCAAATTTCCTTTTTATGCATGATAATGCAAGAGCCCATGCGGCCGGCATCGTCAGGGAATATCTTCGGGATGTGAACATCACAGTTATGGACTGGCCAGCCAGAAGCCCAGACATGAACCCCATTGAGCACATGTGGGACGAGCTAAAAAGTCGTGTTAGGGCTCGTCAGCCAGTTGCCCAGACGATGCAGGAGTTGAAAACTGCCATAGAAGAGGAACGGGAGATGATCCCTCAAAATTTCATAGAGCGGTTGATAAACTCTATGCCTAATCGTATGAGAGCTGTGGTAGATGCCCATGGAGGCAACACGCGTTATTAAATTAAACCTTTATTTGATAAAACATGTTTTTTATTCAAAAATCAATTGCCTTTAACAAGGCGCATATCCGACTTGTTAGGCGTAGCTCCATGTGGTATGGTATTCTGAATTCAAATTTAAAACAATACGATCGAAAAAGATGGTAAAATATATCAGGTTTAAAACTGCATCAACAGTTTTTGTTCAATCTAGCAATCATATTTCGGTAGGGGCCATCGAAACCTAAACTCTAAGGTGGGCCAATAGTTGTGTCCAGAAGTGTAGAAGGGTATGCATTGACATCTTAATGAGCCCTCTATTTTTTTGAGCCTGGTTGTCGGAACTACAAATTTGTGTTTTTTCCTAGTATTAAAATTATGAATATCATTGTATTTTTTAAACATTTTATTTTATGTGCATACAAAATATTTTCGTCAATGTACCTACTGTGAAGGTACAGTCATTATATTTATATATTTAAATTTATCTTTAAGGGAGTACCTGGGACTTACTTTATAAATCGAACGAATAGCCCTGTTCTGCAAAACGAAAATTGTCTGGATATCGGTGGTATTGCCCCACAGTAGAATACCGTACGACATGACATTATGAAAATAGCTAATGTAAACTAAACGGGCAGTTTCTACATCAGTTAAATTTCGAATTTGTCTAACAGCGTATGCTGCAGAGCTAAGTTTTTTTTGATAATTTGTCTATATCAAGCATCAAAAGTTATGCCCAAGAACACTGTAGTATCTTCAGGACTCAACTCTTTTCCTTTTATTAGCACACTAGTTTCTACTTGCCTAACATGAGGCTTCTTCTTCTTCTTCTTCTTGCCCTTGTCCCATTTTATTTGGGGTCGGCCCAACACGTTTTTTTCTTCCATTCTGTCCTGTCACTCGTGTGAAAGTGAAAGCTTGACTTCAGTAACTCCCTTTTCTTTCATATCATTTCTCACACAATCCATCCATCTTTTCTTTTGCCTCCTTCCCCCTTTCCATCCCTCCACATGTAAATTCATAACTCTTTTAGCAACAATTGCCTAACATGAGGCATAGTAAACTTAATACATTTAGTTTTCTTTTAGTTAAGAAGTAGGTTATTTACATTAAACCAGTGTACTATTTTTGAAAGAGCTATATGTATATCGTCAGAAACCGGTCAGCACGTTTCAGTTTAAACAAAAGTGAAGTGTCGTCTGCAAACAACACTATATTATGGGTATCCTTTATGAGGTAAGGTAAGTCGTTTATATAAATAAGAAAAAAAAAACATGGGCCAATAATTGAGCCCTGAGGGACACCCATTTTTACTACAGATCCGGGAGATCTTTTCCGTTTACATCAACTCTCTGAATCCTGTCACTAAGATATGATGTAAGAAGATCCAGGGAGGAGTTCCGGATTACATAATGGTGTAGTTTCCTGATTAATGTTTCGTGGAGAGCGCAATCGAAGGCCTTAGACAAACCGTAAAAAATACCCAAAACATCGCATTTGTTTTTCCATGCATCATAAATATGTCCTAAAAGTTCAACACCGGCATCGATTGTTGAACGAACCCTTGTGAAACCAAACTGTTAGGTATGCAACAATTTATGTCTGTTACAAAATCTTTAAAGTTGCTCTAAAATAAGTTTTTCAAATATTTTACTAAAAGTGGGTAGTACTGAAATGGGTCTGTAATTCGTGGGGTCTGATGTACTACCCGTTTTGAACAATGGAATTATTTTACTATTCTTAATTAGGTCAGGAAACTCACCGCGATCGATACAATTATTAAAAATACACCACTAATTTTTAATTAGTACAAATACTTAAAGGGCTTATTAGAAAAGCCCTTGTTATTATTTAAGTAAAGTCTCAATAAATAATATTCATAAACAGCAAAGTTATTAGCGTTTGTGTTTACCCCAAAATGTCTCTCAATGTATGGAAATATTGTGCAGGCTATTGATTATGAATGAATAAATGACGATTAAAATGGAAAAACACTGCCCACAGTATTTTCTACTAGCAATTGTTATGTATGATTAAATCTATGTGTGTGTGAGTCTGTCTGTTGAGCGGTCAATTGAAATAGCCTGTATTGAGTTGGAGCAGTTTATTATATTAAGTGTGTACCCCCTTCCGGATTGTATGACTGCTTTGAAAAGGTAATGGATGAAATGTTTCACAAGATTTGTAAATCAAACAAGTACATAATCACAAGTGGTGATTTGAATGTTAATTTATTAGAAAATTCAGCTTTATGTAGTAAAATTATAAGTTTGTTTCAGTCCTACAATCTTGTTTATTTGTTTTTAGAGCCTACAAAAATAACTACTAGTGCCACTTGCATAGATAATATTTATACCAATGTTGTACCTAGCCATAAAGACATTATATATTTACTAAAATCGGATCATTGTGGGCAATTAATTACTTTTTAAATTCCAAACATCATAGTGGCTAAAAAGAATATCACTGTTAACCCGAAAACTGCAAATCGCTTAGAAACTTTTAAAACTAAACTAATTAATAATTTACCAGCTTTGTCAACATTAGATGATCTGAATCAACAATATGAACGTTTTTTTAATATGTACTATAAGCAATTTAATTCCACTTTTATACCCAAAACTATGTCGGTTAATAGTAATGTATCTTTCAGTGAATGGGCTACCACTGGAATACATAAAAGTAGAACGCGACTCGATGAATTGTATGAGGAAAAAATTCTTGTAAACATTGCCGAGTTTAATTTGTATGTTAGAAATTATTCAAAAAAGTATGCTCTGTTGCAAAATCGTGCTACTTGAGTTTCAAAATTAAAAATAGTAATAATATAATTAAAACAACCTGGAATATTATAAACAGTGAAACTGGAAGATCTACAAAACCATGTAGTGACTATAGCCTTAAAATTAATGACAGCGTGATCAAATCGGACTCACAAGTTGCTGCAGCTTTTGAAAAGTTCTTTTCAGAGATCCCCATATTAATACATAACATATCGCTTATATATAACATCATCGCTTACCATCAGGTGAGATTGTGGTCAAACGCGAGCCTAGCCATTTAAAAAAAAAAAAAACTACTAAATCTCTGAACTCATCACCCACTGCTGCAGAGTCTCTGCACTTCAGAGATTTTTCCGAAGTGATTACGTTGTCATTAATTATAAGTCTATAGTCACTAGATGGTCTTGTAGATCTTCCAGTTTCACTGTTTATAATATCAGTTTCACTATTTATAACATTCCAAGTGGTTTTAATAATATTATTACTGTTTTTAATTTTGGAACTCAAATAACGCGATCTCGCTACAGAACATATAAACTAAATTCAGCAATTTTGACAACAATCCTTTCATCGTACAATTCGTAAAGCCAAGTTCTACTTTTTTGAATGCCAGTGGTAGCCCATTTACTGAACCACACGTTACTATTAATCGAAATAGTCTTAGGTATAAAAGTAGAATTAATTTGATTACAGTACATGTTAAAGAAACCTTTGTATTGATGATTAAGATCATCATTTAAAAACAAGTCCGGTAAATTATTAGTGAGTTTAGTTTTAAAAGTTTCTAAACGTCTTGTAGTTTTAGGGTTAACAAAGAAATTATTTTTACCCATTATGTGATTTTTATTCTGAAAAGTAATTAATTGTCCACAATGATCAAAATCTAACAAATTTATAATTTCTTTGTGACTTGGTACAATATCCGTATAAATAATTATTATCTATGCATGTGGCTCTAGTAGGAGTTATTCTTGTGTGCTCAAAAAATAGGTTAACAAGGTGGTAGGACTGAAACAAACTTATATTTTTACTACATAAACCTGAGTTTTCAAATAAATTAACATTAAAATCACCACAAGTGATTATGTTCTTGTTTGAATTTATTGCAAATCTTGTGCAATACTTCATCCATTACATTTTTAAAGCAGTCATACAACCCAGAAGGGGGTTTGTACACACTTAGTATAATAAACTACTCCAATTGAATACAGGCAATTTTAACTGACCACTCAAAAGATAGGCTAACAATATTCTTTAAGTATTTACTTCTACCTCCGTGGTGCCAAATTTATCATACAACTTTTTAATTTGTTAAAAACTCAAAGTCGGGTCACCTTTTTGGTGTACTATTGGTTTTTATTTTTTGTTTTTAGTCATTTCCTCGCTGAGGTGGACTCGAGTGCAAAGATTTTTACCTCGTGCTTTCTTGAATCTCTCGTTAACGCTCAGCATTCTAATTTTTGAAGAATCCTTCGCTTGTTCGGTCATCAAAATTGAGCATGTGGTTAAAAAGCAACTTTGCACTCTTGTAATATAAATAACTATTATGACACTTGTAAGCGTACGAATTTTTATAATTACATACCGTCAGTAGTTTCATACAGTCTCGTCCCCATCATGTCTGACAGCCCAACGTACACCCTCTGGATATGAGGCTGGGTAGCGTTCCAAAACGAAATCACAGCGTCTACCTCATCATCGTTGTCTGGATGCCACAAAATGGCTCCTTCCAGAGCACAGACTCGCTGGGCTTCAGGCCAAGGAAGTCGGACCATATGGATCTTGTAGAAACTGTTTACTGCTTTAATATATTTGTAGTCTTTCCGGTAAAACTCCGTATCCTCTTCATCTATAAAATAAAATTAATACTTAATATTACATAGCATTACGCCCATATCAACTGAAAAGGTAGACTGTGACTGTTTTTAGTTCAGCAGCAAGGTGTGTCTATTAGTCGTAAGATCCAGTATAAGAATAATATATCCTCATCGGTAATTTAATGAATATAAAGAATTTTATGCTAAATAATGTACAATTGAAAATGTCACAAGAAAATGAGGATATCGGAGATTTCACGAAATCCCTAGATATATCACAAAATCCCAGTAGATGTTGAATATTCTTGTTTATTACGTCTTCGTACTAAAAGTATGTAGTGAATTGACAAAATACCAATTTATCGTCAGTGATATGTCGTTTTACTAAAGTAGTCGCTTCGCTTGTGCTCGTGTCGAAACAATAGCACTGAAAACCAGTGGTTGGAACAAATTAGTAAAGGATCTTTCTTATCAAAGTTAAAATCCGATGATAATTTTATTCGTCCACTGACTCATAAAATGCCATCACTATCTACGAAGATATTTAGTTTACTTAAATTATGCTTATTTTTAAGAAATTTATTACTACTCAATAATTCACGTTCTTCAGGAAATGATTCGCGTTGAGACAACTTCACTAAAGTCATGCGCGCATTTCTCAACTCATCAACAGTGAGAGGGCCGCGACGAATGTTATTCCTATTGTGAACATAAAAATAAAACGTTATACATACGAACAAGCGCGTTGCATACG
This sequence comes from Mythimna albipuncta, assembly GCA_929112965.1. Lineage (NCBI taxonomy): Eukaryota > Metazoa > Arthropoda > Insecta > Lepidoptera > Noctuidae > Mythimna > Mythimna albipuncta. The sequence continues at coordinate 12,947,588 of OV815983.1, read as the reverse complement.
ATTAAATTGACAGAATCTCTTAAATGGAAACAATGAAGTATCCATAGTATTTAAAAATGCGTGAGTTTTGGCTGGCTTCTCTTCCGGTAAATCAGTCTGTGCTAAATGCCTACCTGAGGTAGCTTGACTACTATCAAAGTCAAGCTGTCGTAAAAAATCTGAGCCCTCCCACTATAGCGTAGAAGACTGAAGATCTTCCAGTCTGAATCCGCGAGACACCAAGTCGGCTGGGTTATCTTTCCCGCTGACGTGACACCACGGAAGTTCTTTCGCGATTTCGTGAATCTCAGCCGCTCGATTTTGCACCAAAGTTTTTAGTAAATTGGGAGCCATGCGTAGCCAACCCAACACAATGGTGGAGTCACATCAGAAAACTGTGTGGTTAAATTGACAGCGTAGTGATTTGAGTACTTTATGGAATAGTCTAGCACCTAGTAAAGCCCCGCATAGTTCTAGCCTAGGAATACTTACAGGATTTAATGGTGCGATTTTGCTGTTCACATGGGTGCGTGCTAGATAACCTCCACGTGTGCTCTCTTGCTGTTCTTCCCAGTTCATGCATGTACGCATCTGCATTTTATATGCGGCTGTATGTAGGCATTCGCTGGGAAGAACAGTGGGGGGGACGGTGCATCCTGGGCGCCGCTGTAGGTGGCTCTCTTACGTGTGTCATTACTTATGGCATAGGTAGCGGAATCACTTACAGTGGTGGCGCATAATCAGCAAAACCCAATCCAAGGTGCAAGGAGCCGAGGGATGCGTGGCCAAGGGGAGCTTGGTTCCTATCGGTGTCTCTCCAGGGAGATGGCAATCCTGGAGCAGTAATTTCGCCTTACCTGGGCAAGCGGGGTTCTGCCCAGGTGGACTGTTTATTTCCCTAGCTTCTCGTGGGAACTGTATGGATTTAAACTTGTTTAAAAAAAATACTCCATCTCTGGAAGATGACGAACGTCCGGAACTCTCGAGTAGTCTTACTGGGTCAATTCCCGATCTGACTTCTCTCTTGCTCGGTTTTGAGGGAGACTCCCAAGTCACCTTGGACACCGAACTCAACCCTCCTGGGCTGGAGTCAGCAAACGATGGCACGAGGCCTACTGAGATGGACTCGGAAGTGCCGTCGGAAACTGACCTCAGTCCCAGGAAACGACGGTTGCCAGGAGCAGCGCGTAAGCGCCTGCGGCGCCTCAAAGCTGGCGTAATGGACCCCATTGAGGCCTATAAGCTGGTCACGGAGCGGTTGGCGAGTGCGCGCACTCGTTCGACTGGTCTAATGGCCGATATGTCTTCGGGGAAGAGACCGGTAAAACGATCTCGATCCGAGGACGAGTCGCCAAAAGATTATGCCAAAAAGACTACACGTGTGGACGAAAAGTCAGGGTCAATTCCAATGATCCCTGATGAGGCGTCCCTAACTCAGGTCGGACCATTGCCTGAGACAAGCGCTATGTCATTTAAGGATTCCCTAACTAACGTCCGGGTGGGAATCCGTAACAAGGAGCCCATGTCGGACGCGCAATTGGGGCAAGGACATACTGAGGGCGATTCTTAACGCCCCTATGCCCAAAGCCCCCGAATTCAAAATTCGAATTGAGGGCTGCACTTTCAAGCCGGAAGGCTGCTAGTCGTAATCAAAAACGACTACAGCCTTAAATGGCTTGAAGAAAAAGTGGGAACACTAAAGCCGTGGCCAGAGGCGGAACTCTCATTTATTAACGAAAAGGACTTGCCAAAAGCTAAAGTTGGGATCCTACACTTCAAGACAGAAGATGTTGTTAAGACTCCAAGAGATGCCCTCAATCTCCTGGAAAACTAAAACGACCTGCAGACTGACTTGTGGAAGGTGCTGAGCGTCAAGAAAGAAAGGGGCGGAATCACGACCGCCCTCTCTATCGATGATGCCTCTATAGAAGCCTTGCGCAAGTTAGACTGCAGGCCGCAACTAGGCTTTCGCAAAGTTATGATTCGCATTCGCGGCGATAGTACGCCAGCGAGGGCTGAGCAGGTGGCAGGAACTAGTCAATCTGGCGCAAAGATTCTGCCACCTGCTCAACATGCTCCTAAGGCGGGGTCGAGCATTCAGGTCTTGTGCTTTCGTCTGTACACGTCCCAATCGTACGGGAGTGGCGAGCCGACCGGCTAAACCTCAGGGCTGCCCTATAGCCCCGAAGCCAAGCGGGTCGAATAACGCCACTTAACCCACCCACCGACACAAACACACCATAACACAGACACACACAAACACACAAGTGGTGCAGATCAACCTGCACCATGCCAGAGCAGCCACGGCTGTTCTGGAAAAACACTTCACACAAAAGAACCTTCACATTGCTCTTATTCAGGAACCGTGGCTGGCTAATACTAACACGGTGTCTGGACTGGGCTCTGCAGGTAAGGTCGTCACCATATCGATGGAGTCAAACCGAGAGCGTGTATACTTTTCAATAATAATATTGATTTCTTATGCATACCAGGCCTGTGCAGCGATGACCTGATTGCAGCTTATGTTAATGTCAAGAGCGGAAATGGACGCCTTATCGTGTGCTCGGCATACCTGTACGGGACGAAAACCGACCCATCCGAGGAGCTTGCAAAGGTAGTCGAGTACGCCTATGCCAACAATGCCGAGCTTCTCATTTGGTGTGACGCCAACGCCCACCATACCAACTGGGGCAGCACAGACATCAACGACAGAGGTGCGTTGCTTCATGATTTTGTACTAACTAACCGCCTCCAAATAGTTAATGAGGGATGTAAACCGACCTTTGTAACTAGATCGAAGAAGGAAGTTCTTGACGTAACTCTCGCTACTATTCACACCAGGCCAGGCTGATAACCAATTGGCATGTCAGTGATGATCCATCTATGTCTGATCATCGACTAATTAAATTCGCACTGAATACATCCAACATTTGCGAAACCATCACTTTTAGGGATGCGAAAGCCACGGACTGGGACTTGTACAGACGAAAGAGTCCAGGATAGACTCCAAGACTTCCCTAAAACCATACGCTCCCCTGAAACATTGGATTATGCTGTTGCTCAAGTTACTGAAGCCATTACAGCCTCTTACGAAGAGAGCTGCTCTTTAAGAACTGTGAGGGATAGAAAAGTGACGCGGTGGAACAAAAAGCTAAATGTTTTAAGGGAAGAATCACGTAGGTTGTTTAATAAGGCTAAATCGACTGACGACTGGGATCGGTATCGGAAAGCTTTAACTACCTATAATAAAGAAATCCGAAAGGCAAAAAGACTTTCATGGAGGAAGTTCTGCGAGGAGATTACTAAAATCCCTCAAGGAGCCAGAATCCACAAAGTCTTATCCAAATCGCCTACAAATCAACTGGGATTCTTAAAGAAACCAGACGGTGCCTTCACTGCATCAGCGGAAGAAACCCTAAAACTTCTGGCGTCTATACACTTCCCTGGCTCGGTGATGGCGCCGGATAACATCGTACAAAATACTCCTCATATCCGCCTCATCAGGCCTTGAAATGAAGACTGGAGAAGAGCGGCGAGGTATTTTAGACCGAACAAGGTAGAATGGGCTATAGACTCATTCAAGCCGATTAAATCTGCAGGGGATGACGATATCTTTCCAGCTCTTCTGCAGCAAGGGAAGACTATACTCATCCCTATTTTAATCAAAATCTTCAGAGTAAACTTTGCCTGGGGATATATACCAGAGAAATGGACTATGGTTAAAGTCTGTTTTATCCCAAAGGCCGGTAAGAAGGACTACTCTCAACCAAAGTCCTTCAGACCAATAAGCCTTACCTCCTTCCTACTCAAGAGTATGGAAAAGGTTATTGACGAATGCACCAGGGATGAACCATTAAGGGATAACCCTCTGCATCCGAAGCAACATGCTTACCAAAAAGGAAAATCTACAGACACTGCTCTGTTAGAACTAACAGACAGGATCGAAAGGGCTTTGGAAGATAAACAGATAGCCCTATGTGCTTTCCTTCATATTAAAGGAGCTTTCGACACCGTCACCATAGACGCCCTTTCCAAGGGAATGAAGGCTGTCTGTCTGTCTGTCTGTCCGTCCGCATGTCACAACCACTTTTTTCCGAAACTATAAGAGCTATACTGTTGAAACTTGGTAAGTAGATGTATTCTATGAACCGCATTAAGATGTTCATTAAAAAATAGAAAAAAAGCAATAAATTTTGGGGGTCGCCATACTTAGAACTGAAACTCAAAATTTGTTTTTTCGTCGTTCCCGTACGTGTAGGGTATCTATGGATAGGTCTTCAAAAATGATATTGAGGTTTCTAATATAATTTTTTTCTAAATTGAATAGATTACGCGAAAAACACTTCCAAATTAGTAAAATGTGTCCCACCCCCCTGTAACTTCTAAAATAAGAGAATGATAAACTAAAAAAAATATAAAATGTATATTACCATGCAAACTACCAAGGAAAATTGGTTTGAAGGAGATCTAGTAGGTAGTTTTTTTTTGAATACGTCATAAATCAGAAAAAAAAATACTATTATTAAAACATCGATCAAAGTTACAAATAACTACAAGAACTTTTATATTATGTCACTTGCTGCTACAGAACCCTCCATGGGCGAGTCCGACTCGCACTTGGCCGGTTTTTTAACAAGATCCCTATTAAGTGAAGAAGTAGAAGTAGAAGTGTTGAAGTGAGACGTGCTCAAACGCTACCAACGTTTAAAAAAATGGTGAAGGAGCATTACCTTTCACTTTGATTTTGTCTTCTCCTGGCTTGATTACATATTTAATATTTATTTGTATATTTTTTGTAATGTATATGAGTATTTGTGTTGTTATTTCATATTTGTATTATTCTGATGTACACTGACAGCCCTATATCTTTCTCCTCTCTTTCAGTCCATCCAAAGGTTGTCTGTAAGAGATCGCCCTGTGCGATAAGGCTGCCCATTGTACACTTATTTTGAATAATGTTTGTCCTGTATCTTTTTTGTTCAAGCGGTGTACAATAAAGAATATAATAAAAAATAATAAATAAGTGGACAATCGTCGTTTGGATTGTATATAAAAGGAGATTTATCGCAAGGCTTATTAGGTACTGAGATCTCTGACATACTAGGCTGACTCATTTTGGTGGAAAGCTGAAAGAAAGGGGTACTCACGTTTGAATATGACAGTTACGATGAGATTCTTTGTTGGCAGCGCACAATTAATAAAAATAAGGCAATTGACAAAAGTAACGAAATATAAGTTAATCTCCCTAATGTTGTAGAGAAAGTTGTAATTTCATTGCTAGAAATATAGCAACACTGTTTCCGTGTCGCCAATAATTCGGCGAAGGGGATTCTTACCTAAAACTCATTATACGTTATCGCGTCCATTCATACTAATATTATAAATTGGTAAGTATACGTGTGTGTCTCTTTGTCCGTCTTTCATGGCAAAACGAAGCAACGAATTGACGTGATTTTTTAAGTGGACATAGTTGAAGGCATGGAGATTGACAAAGGCTAAGTACTTTTTGTCTCTTTCTAACCCCCCACTTACGCGAGCGAAGCCGTGGGCAAAAGCCAGTCTATAAACACAGACTATTAAGATACCATAAACGGTAAACAAAATCGCGTCCTTGGCACAGACTCGACGTAATGTTGCCACCTTATACATTATTATGATATCGTATTTGCTCTTTATTTATTCATTGTTTTTTTTTTTATTATTCTGTTCTCTCAAATTTATTTTTATTTATCAATCCTATTCAAGTTGTTTAGCACACAACATCGTGCCGACATCATTCACCCGGAGTAACATAGGCTATATTTATTGCTCGTGCGAAGCCGGGACGAGCCGCTAGTCAGTTATAAAGAGGTAAATAATTAAGCATTCATAATAGTATCGTGATTAAACTTACCTAGTGTCTTCTCGCACATAAAGCTGTACCACTTGCCACAACTCATATCGTTGAATCGAGCAACTCCGTTCATTAGCACACAGTGCTCTTCATCATAATAATTGTCTGGCTGGTAAGCGTCCCAGTTGAGGTACGCCTCAGATATAGGTTTACCTAGAGCATGTTATACAAACACAATAAATAAATATAATGTATAAGCAATTAGATGCATTGCTTTTATGAAGATGTTGAAAATGTTTGTAAAAATAATTCGAATAAATTACTTTTGATTTTTTATGGTCATTCTGTTGCCTTTGTAAGCATTTATTTGGAATCGGTATCAAAAAAATATTAATATTATGGGTTCTGTTTGACGTCCGAAGTCCATTATGAGAGTGCATCGTCTTTTTTCCACGTTTACTCGCTAGGTTTCGTCATTTCCGCTACGTAAATCGACCTCAGCGCCACCTGTGGCCGTATCTGGAAATAACTAACAGCACAGAGCAAGCCACCAACCAATTCCTTTATCATTGTTGCGTCATTCTTCGTACCGCGCGCATGTCGCTAGATTTTGAATTTAGAAAAACCTCCATTTTGTTCAAATTCTGTTTTTTTTTTTTAATTAAAATACCTACTTGTTTTAACTTTCAAGATCAAAGTAGAAAGTTACCGTTTTTATTTTTCCGGTATGTAAAATTATTTCGTTCGTTTTAAAAATGATCAACCGTTAACAACTTCGATGGCGTTTAAGTAGTCGGTAATAATTAATTACTACTCAGCTCGGTCATATAATAGTGTTAACGAACGCGTAAATGAGTCTATTGAGTCAAGTTTGTCAGAATTAAATTCAGTTTGAGTGGAGATAATGAAGCCTCCGTTAACCTTTCGTGTGTCCGGAACGTGGATCCACGCGAGACACAATAACTTTTTAATTGTGTCTCTAATCACGGCACACGAATGGTTAAACGGCGCCGGAACCAATCACATAGATTGAAGAATTGAAGTACAATATCTGGTAAGTCATGTTAGTACTTTATATTTGGCACTTTACGCTACAATGTGACGAGTGTTTCTTATTTGAGTATGGCGTCTGCATTAGTATGAGTTACAATGCAGGAATCAGATGAGGTTTTGAGAATCCGTGGATTTATTTTTTCCAAGTTTTTTATTTTATTTTTTTCTTCTGTGTACCAACAAAAAGTTTAAAACGACATTTTATTTAAAGTTTGAAAATAAAGAAGTTGTTGTACCTCTGGACTACCTAATAAATATTCGTTCTTTTTGCAATAAAAATAACGTAACCCAGGGAGGATCATCTAATCTCGTGTAACTTTTCATGATCAAAAGAAAGGAGGGGGGGGGGGGGGGCGAAAATGTACAATTACCAGAAGTAAGCTCAGTGCACCTTAAATTGGCAAACTAAAATGATCTTCAAATTAATTTCTATGCCTTTGGCTAACACGCAAAAGTATCAACACTTTAATTTTTTAACAAAAAAGAGTGAAGGTTGAGCTTGCAACCAACCCTATCATGAGATGCAAATTTTAAAAAGATTACTATCGTTTCTATCATGAGGTGCGAATTTCACAAAAAGTTTTTTTAGTTTATATGATTGTGTGAGGCACGAATAAACGTTTTTCTTTCTTTCTTTTCTTTTTGTCATATGTGGACGATGCCTGAGTGGTACGTTACGTCGCGTCTTGATTTTGATTTGATTGATTGATTTGATTTGATTATACCTTAATTCCTCGCACCCCTAGGGGGAAGGTCCAACGTATATTCAATCTCCAAGAAAGTTGTAAAAAGATCCGTGGATTTTTCTGGGTCCGGTAAATAAATTTAACTTTCTTAGCAGCTGGTAAATGGACTCTCTAACAGGCGCAAAGCCTTGAAAGGTATCTCTACTTTATGACCTTCATCACCCTTTTTTTTACGGTGAGTGAAATCATCCAATGACAACCCCCGCTCTTAGGCGGAGCGGGAAATAATGTCAGACTCTTGCTGACTAAAAACCCACCCCGTTCCTTCTAGCCTTCATGCCGGAAATCGAGTTCCCTTTCAGATAACCCTAGCCCCAGTAGGCTTCGACCCGGCTGGGCCCCTGCTGTCGCTGACAACTCTTCGAGGCGCACGGGAACAGTGCGCGCCGTCGACTACTTGGGTTTGGTCCGGACAGTTATCAGACGGCCGGACAGCAAGCTACCCATTGCTCACTGTCCACAAGCCCACGCCTACGCTGACCGGAAATCCGGATCGGTGACGGCGAAAACGCCGTTGCCTGATGCGTTCGGCCTCTTCCTTTGCAAGCTTCCTTCATCTTGCTTGCTTGGGGAAGGTTGCAATACCGTAGCTTGTTGGATTTTGCATTGAAACCAAACTTTGAATTATCTGTCAATACCTATTGACTTTCTTAGTAGCTGGCAGTCCACCCTCAAGCAGGCGCATCGCTTCAAAGAGTTTTGTTAGTATAAGAGAAAGTTTCAACACCTATACTACTACTCCCAATATGAAAATGCAGGTAGTGCTGGGGCCACCACCCACACCGTCTGATATAATCCAGTATTTAGCAAAACATTATTTAGCTTAGTGTACTGTTTTCACTGACAAACAAGCTTAAGCATCAGTTTCTGATTAACTCTGCGAAAATAGTTATATGGGATGCAAGAGCAGTAATCCATTTCTTTAAAAATACTGCTGTAAATTTGTAAACTTACGTGCGTATGTGCTACGTGGCTTACCGCCACTATATTATTGCTTGTATTGAGTCATAGAGTTCATACTTCGAATCTCGTTGATTTGGACTCAAAATTCTTGTGGACAATAAGGAAGGCCTTGCCCCCGGAATTTGGCTTTAGCTATTTGGGTTAGCCGTTTTAATTTTTCCATACTGAAATGCTTTATTTTAAAATAACAATTTTTTTTTACCTGCAACTGAGTTCCATCACCAACTAGTACTACTATACTACTAGTAGATGTATAACTACTTGAAGTGGGAATAGACATTGCTTCCAGTACCCACCAATGTGGGTCAGCAATTTCATTACGTAACTGTTACAGAGCCCGTTAATTTACATATTCAAACTAAAGTTAAGCTGCGGGCTACTGCCTGTAAGTTTGTTACTACAGACTTTTGCAAAATATCAATTCAGTTCTTTTAAACGCCGATTTCATTAATAGTACGAAATCAGTTTTATTATACGCAATTCAGCAATGCTGATTTCTTTTGTGTCCTGTATTCTTTCATATAATTATAGGAATATTGTTTACATTGTTGCGTTTTCCTTGTGGCTTGTACCAGAAGATAACAAACAGAACTCTCATAATAGACTTCGGACGTCAAACGGAACACCAAATATAAAACCTTTTTACCTTAAAATAAAATTTCTATTATGTTTCATAAGACGTCCGAAGTCCAAATAATTTATTTCTGGTGTATACCAATCATCATCATTACCATTATAAGACGAACAATGATAAAGGAATGGTGGCTTGCTCTGTGCTGTTAGTTAGTTCTAGATGCGGCCACAGGTGGCGTTGAAGTCGAGAAGCGGAAATGACAAAATCAAGCGAGTAAACGTGGAAAAAAGACGATGTACTCTCATAATGGACTTCGGATGTCTTAGGAAACATAATACGAATTTTTCATTAGATAAATACCGTCAACTAGGAACTAGTTAAAACAAAGTGGCCTGAAGTGATGCCGAGAGGAGAGGTATTAAAGAGCTTGATTTTGATTGCATTTTATCAAAAATGCAGGTAATGATGTCTATTTCCATTTCAAACAACAGTTGGTGGATTAAACATTAAAAACCTATATTAGGTAATCCATGCGTTTGTCTATGGAAAGCACAGTGATGATGATATTGGTGATGGCGATGACGATGACCACACAAACAGTAGTGTAGACTTGAGCGGAATTGAATAAATAATTTCTGATTGAAAACTCGTCGTTCATGTTTCGTAAATAAATGTTATTTAAAAAATAACTTGTGTTGCTCACTCACTCCACTCAATTTCATTGATTTCATTCTCTGAATTCATAACATGGTGCTAAGTTAATCCTATTCTAATTTGAAACGCGTGATACAAGAATTTATTTTGAGGTCGATATTAACAAAATATTAATATGAGTCAAATACCGTCAAGGGTTTTGAATACTTCTCCCATGTCTCTTTCGAAGCCCACATACATCCAAGACCAGCTATTTTGCAGTTTCGCAAACGATATTGCTGCGAAGGCTTCAATGCTGTTCCTTGGGTAGAACAAACTGGCATCTTCGTCACTACACACTTGTTTAGCATAATGATATTTATTTGGAACATGGACCTTGTAAAGACCTGGAAGTCCTTCTACATGCTCGTAGCCCTCTGCAATAGACTTGTCATTTCTTAGTGCAACTACGGACAAAAAATAATCATAAGTAATACATCCCGACCCAACAGGCGTCATTCTGTCAACAGTTATGGACTGCGCCGGTCCCATAAACTTATTAGTATTTTTATGATCATTCTTTGGGCGATGTGGTCGCTAAGCGACAAAGCCCTTTAATCAAATAATTAAAATAAAAAATTAAATGATCATTCTTTTTTCATGTACCTATTTAATTACCTCAGGACTCTGACTTCCTGGATTTGGAAGGTGTACGAAGGGTCAAAGCAGTTGGCTTTGTAGAGGCAGAGGTCCCTTAAACACTTGTCATGACACGTAGTACCGATCGACGATTATCCCTATATGCGCTATACACATGCACGCAATTTCAACCTCCGGTTAGTGAGAAACGATTGCGACGAATGGAAAATAAAGGAAAAGCTATGGTTTTGGAGGAGCGGATTGGTTACCAAGAATGATGTAGAGACTATGCAATGTCATTGATAAACATCGATAAAAGAGCCAGGGGGTGACTTGTACACTCAATAAATGGGTCCTCTAAATCTGTCGCTGAATTTAGATAGATCAGCTAAAAGAGCCGACAATAAAGCTGGCACTACAGAATTTTGTTGCATGACTTCATTAAGTAACTATAAATTTACTGATCAGTAGGATAAATCTAAAAAAAATGTTATCTTTCTTGATAACATTTTTTAAACTGCCAAGTTAGACTTCTTAGTAGTAATAGTAGCTAGATAACATTGATGAAATTGTAATATTGTTATACTATATAATAGTGGTATAATTGTTTTTGATGGCTCAACGATTTCGTACAGTGACTCAGTATTGGCATTGGCATTATTATTGCTAAAGACTTTTCGTGGGGCCCTCAGGTGCAGGAAGTTAGCCGCAAGTTGTTTGCGTCTGCGGGGTCTTTACGAAGGCTGCGCAATTTTCTTCCAACTACTACCAAAACTGCGCTCGCCCAATCCCTCCTTCTCCCAATCCTTGATTATGCCGATGTCAGTTATTTGGATCTAACTGAAGTGCAACTAAATAAGCTTGAGCGACTTCAAACTTTTGTATTAGATTCATATTTGGATTGCGCAAATATGGCGCCAATCCGCCTTCGCCGGAATACTCATATTTTATCGTTACTTTATTCCTACAACCCCCTCTTATCTTAAAGAACGTTTTAAGTTCATTCATGACACTTATTCTAGACACCTGAGATCATCAGAGAATTTGACCCTTTCATTGCCCTCGCATTCTACAAAATTTTGTGATAAGTCGTTTGCGATCCAGGCGGTGCAAATCAAATCAAATCATATCAAAATCATGTATTTCAAATAGACCATTTGCAGGCACTTTTGAATAGTCAAATGTCGGTCAGTCCAAGAAAAGTGAAGCTAAATTGCACGTTCCAATACGTAGGTCTCTATGGAGAAGAACGTGCAAGAAACTCCATGGACACTCTTTTTAAAATATATTATGAGTTACATAGATCTTGGTTACATATTTCTTGTTGCTTCTAATATGTGAGCACAATGTAGGTAGATACGTAATAATAATAAGTTATTATTCTTTTAATTAAATGTAATTAAAAATAGAAACTGAATTAAGCCACTGGCAGCCAAGAGATGACCAGTCACCCGTTCACGGGCATGACACATGCATCAGCCCTACTCAGCTCAACCATTTTAAAGGGAACTGAATGACACGTGCCACCACAAGCAAGACATTTGGGTGAGCATGACACACTCTCAACTGCCATGCTCGTAATATCAAACAAGTTGTAACCTAATAAAGATGCTCCATGGTGCTACACATTCACAAAAACTTGAAAAAAAAAGTGCTTCTACATTATACAATGCTATTTAGTTTCCAATTAAAAAAGGTAATAAATTATCATAAGCTCTATTGAAATAAACAAATAAATAAAAAATACATTTCGAAAGCAAAAAATTCAAAAAAGGGAATAGTAGGTTCCAAAATTTAGAAATAGATTTATATAAATAAAAAAACTAATTTGAAGGTAAAAGTGGCTGTAGTTGTGGAGCAGGACCAGCATTTAGCCAAGCATTTTTGTCAAGGAGATAATCTTCCAGTTTATATTATGCTTGTCTACATAGTGTGCGTTTAATGCATGTTTTAAATTTGGACTTATTTAGTTGTAGAATCTCAATTGGTATTTTATTATAAAATTTTACATAGTACCCCATGAAAGAGCTACGTACTTTAGCCAATCTGAATCGAGGTTGATTTAATTTGTTCCTATTCCTAATATTAAAATTGTGCCTGTCACTTATCTTAGTAAAAAGATGAATATTTTTCCGAACATACATGATGTTTTCATAAATGTATTGACAAGGGACCGTCAGGATGTTTATTTCTTTAAATAGTTCCCTAAGAGAATCGCGTCTGCGAAGATTATATGTGGCTCTGATATATATGTCTGCAGCCCATCCCCATAAAAAAATACGGTAAGACATGATACTATGAAAGTAACTAAAATAGACTAGTCTCGCAGTATCTACATCAGTTAACTGGCGGATTTTTCTGACAGCATATGCTGCTGAACTAAGCCGTCGTGCCAGAGATGTTAAATGAGGACCCCATTGTAGCCTCGAGTCAAGCGTGATCCCTAGGAAAACCGTACTCTCGACGAACTCGATTCTCCTTGTTCAATATTATGTCGGAATAATTGCTTTTAGCATTTGGTAACGCAAATCTTATGCACTTAGTTTTTTTTTCCATTTAATACTAAATTATTAACAGTAAACCAGTTTTGGACTTGCTGTAGAGCATTATTTACGTCATCAAGGTTTGCGGAACGTCTATTAATTTTAAAAATTAACGACGTATCGTCAGCAAACAATACAATATGTGGTTGTTTTTTTTAATAGATGTGGTAGATCATTTATATATACTAAAAAGAGGAAAGGACCCAATATTGAGCCTTGCGGTACACTTATTTTGACTTTCGAACCCGGAGAATTGACACCATTTATCTGAACTTGCTGTTGCCTGTCAATTAAGTAAGATGCATGTGCATTTGTGGAACGCGTTGCCATTAACTATTAGGCAAGCCCAGTCACTGGTTTCTTTTATTAAAAATCTACTTAAAAACCATTTCCTTTCTCTCTAACATTATCTGGTTTCTATGTAATTTAATTTCTTCCACCAACCCTACTTTACTCTTTTATTCTTTCCTTTTTTTTGTTAATGAAATTGTGTAACATATAATTGTGTAATATATATATATATATATAATTATGTATTATGTTTTTAATAGAATTTGATCACCTGTATTATTGTATTATTTTAATTTCTAATTCATCCTAAGGTTGTCTGGAAGAGATCGCTCTCAGTGATAAGACCGCCGTTGTGCCCGTTAATTTAAGTTTTTGTTTAAGCTGTATTACTTTTTGGTGTACAATAAAGTTTATTCTATTCAATTTTATTCTTATACTCACATGAGAAATTAGAAACAAAGTACACCACAAGAAGGACTGGCAAAAACTTAGACAACATGGTTGACTATGTGCGACATACGTACAACGTATTTTTGCAACGAATACTTTAGGTATAGTATGAGTCGTCCACCATATATACGTAATATACAGGATGTTTGGTGCATCGTGTGCCAAATTGAAATAGTCGACTGGAGGGGTCGTCTGCTATCTTTTCAGACCACTAAACACTTCTCATGCCCTTTGGACTTTTTTCATCAGCTTTTTAATATTTTATGAAATAAAAGACCAAATTTTTTTATCAAATACAATTTTTTAATGTATAAGGCGTAAACTCTGAATTTTAAATTTATATAGACGTGTATTTTATTAGTGATATTAGCAACCTATTTTTTTTAAAATTTACTTTAAAGAACATTGCCAATCTTTGTATGGGAGTTGGACCAAGTGCTGCCCAGAATGCACACATTGTGCATTTTATTGCTCAGGCTAACACCAATTAGTAAACTGAAGCGCTTCAAAATCTGTCCCAGGAATCAATAGAAAAAAAAAACATTTTTTGCGAATTATTTATTTTCGAAAAGTAGCTTGATAATTGATTACTGACTATGATATTTATCATTAATCAAATTTACTGAAAAGGACATTGCCAATCTTTGTATGGGAGTTGGATTAAATATATGTTTAATAGTGTATTTTATTTCAATAAAAATATTTATTTTCATATAAGCCTACAAAGACACTTATAAAACGTTATAAGTTTATGCACGGCTGTAACTATTGGTTTCTTATGAAGAAAAACTGACAACAAACCCCATGAAAACTCTATAAAAAATAATAATTATACATATAACCATATTAATAAGTAGGAGAGCACAAGAATATTCAACATTGTATCCAAAAGTTGAAAAATACTAAAGAGAAGGAAAATAACCTATCATTAAAAAGTTAAGGTGGTTGAGGTATAAATAATGTAAAAACTCCATTGTAAAAATAAATATGGAGTAATCAATAATATAAGTTTACATGATAATGCTGTCAATGAACTACCAGAGAAGCCACATGTGTGAAAGCAGTCATTGTCAAACAAGTGTATCTACAACGTAGTATATAATTAACTTGTGATAATAATACTTTGTCTTCTTAAGAACATGCTTAGTGTGAGTTTTGAGCTTTTCCTCAGTGAATTCTGTAACTGATGAGACTGAGGCAGCTTAATATAAAAGCATATGCTGTTTATGACGAATGACTTGCTTTTTTCAGTTGGCATTTATTTGAGAATTGCAATTTTAATTATTACATACTTGAAGAGTCCTGAGTTTTTGCGAATACACAAAATATAAAATAAAGACAGATTCAGTACCTATATCTATTTTATAAACAGTCCGGATTGCTCTCTTTTGCGATATGAAAATTAATTTTACATCAGCTGCAGAACAGTATACCATAAACTGTAATGTTGTGAAAATAAGCGAAGTAAACTAACCTAGCTCTACCTATCTGTCAATTCCCTCATTTTTCTTACTCTACCTTAAAGAGTGTTAATATAAGCACCCTACTTCTATTTCCAATCGAAAAAGTTTTAAGTATCTTATGCTGTTTCCGCCAAAAAATTAAGTTTTTGGCCACCAATGACAATATTGAGGACAACCTGAGGAACATTCGGCTCCAGTAAACTATACACTATCCTCAAACACTAACTTGAATGGTTTTGATACAAGAAGTATGATTTAATGAGAAATATTTATTAAAAACAAAAGTGGTTTATATTTGACTCACCAATATTTTTTTTTATATTTTTTTTTTTTTGTGTAAATTAATGCTACGATGCACTGGAACTACTCTCATTCCTGGGCAGCACTTGATCCAAACCCTGGCAATATCCTATTTGCAAAGATTCAGACTTAAATTAAAGCTATCCTTGTTACAGCTATTTACATGGCTACAAAAAAATGTAGTAGCACGATCATTTGTTTTATGTCTGGGTGTAATTTATCTATATATATATATGTATTTAGAAATATATAAGTATGTTTATCGGTTGTCTAGTACTCATAACACAAGCTCTGCTTAGCTTGAGACTAGGCGGCCTTGTGTGATAGTTGTGGAATATTATTTATTATTATTATCATAGATGTTTTGACGATGCTGCTTTGTACATTGTTTACAAGACATGTCTTGTAAAACCTGTAAAGATCACGGTGCGCAGAAAGCGCAGTGGGCAACGTTAGCCATCAAACTGGCAGTTTTGACTGAATTAGTTCGAATCTGCGTCTGCGACCTTTGTCTGGCAAGTAGAGCGGCAAACTTCGAGGCTTGGAAAAAAGGCTTTTGCTTACAAATAAATATTAATGTAATGGCTGCAATATTTTGGGCTGGTGAGTCTCAATGCAGGTTACTGTGTAATCTAGGTAGGTCTCCATTACCAGAACCTTCATCATGTACCATTTAAATTGGACATTAAGAAAAAATAACAGCTATGACGTCACAATATGGGGGAGAGTCGTTCTTATTTAAAATCGTATTGTACAAAAATAATTTACTTCTAATTTACGAGACTCCATTTGGGAATTGACCTCATTATATAGGTAGGAACGGGACCCTCATGGCGTGAGTCCGACTCGCACTTGCCCAATTTTTGTACACTTCCATATTTGTTACTGTCACAATACTAGATTTTTCCAGCGGCATTGGCCCCGTAAATGTTTAAAATTATCCCGTGAGAATGAGTATTCGCCGATAGCCTACTACAGGCTGTAGTATCCCGTGTTCTAAATGACTTGAATCCGCCCAACCGAATATTTAAAAAAAAAAAAAAACAATAAACGTATTTATACTAAACCTAGCTATCTAAAAAAAAAAGTATTCCTCCACATCGCTGTTACCCGGAAATGTGCTCAAATGCTGATTCTTTGGTAAAGAACGAGCCAGCTCAGTGGTTACGCAATATTATAAACATTTTTGCATCTTACTAATATTTTAAACGCGAAAGTGTGTGTGTATGGATGGATGTTTTTTACTCTTTCACGCAAAAACTCCTGAATGGATTTCAATGAAACTTGGCATACAGGTACCTACACCATGTTCTAGAATAACACATAGGATACCTTTTATCCTGGAGTTATTTATGTTCCCTTAGTACCTATAATTTTTTAACCCACTGGAAAATGACAGCAACTGTCAAATACATGACAGCAACTGTCAAACACATGACAGCAACTGTCAAACACATGACAGCAACTGTCAAACACATGACAGCAACGGTCTATCGGAAGAGGTTGTAATCGTATCGTTAGTACTGGCAGTCTCAGAGATTGACGAATGTTTGAATTTATGTAGACAGAATATAAGAAAGAGTGTGTCTGTCAATAATCGATGTGTTCTCTAAATACGATAAGTTGTGTTTTTTATGAGAAATGTAAAAGCAAAAATAAATACTAATTTTATCACAAGTTGTTCATGTTTACATGGTTTTATTCAACCACGCTCTGCTATCCGTAATACCATGTACATACTGTCAACTACATGACAGCAACTGTCAAGTACATGACAGCAACTGTCAAATACATGGCAGCAACTGTCAAATACATTGATTCAAATCATTCTATTAAGTCTGTCAAACATTCTAAGATTGACAACACATAAAATGTGAAATCTTGTATCATTCCAATGTCACCCTGTATTTTTTTTTTAAATAAAACAGTCGTATTAGTTACACTATATATGAAACATGAGCGACTACTTTAACAAAAGCTGTGTTTGGAAGAGTTCTTCCGTTTACGCGATACAAGTAAAACCGAAGTATATGTAGCATATTTATAACGTAGAAAAGAGTTAGCAAACGCGGAGTCGACGATTGTAATTGGAAGTACTTACTAGTTATGTATTTTATATAAATTAATACATAAATATAAACATAAATATTCTGACCAGTGTAATTGTGACCAGTGATGTATTTTGTTATTATTTAAACTGAAGTTTTGAATATATAAATATTCTATACTCCATGGGTATGTTACGACGATATATAACAAAGAATTATAAGAACTAACCACACACCTGTAACAAGCAATAAATGAATTTGAATTATAAAAGGAAAAACTGTCTGACTGACTTATCAATTTACAGCCAAAAATAATGGGACTTATAGTGTGCAATTTAGCACAAGCTTTCCTTAATGGCGTAGGCGAGGAGACTCCTGTAGTTCAAATTTGAGTTTAGAGGTTACTCTAATGACGTCATTGGGTAATTAATTACTCTACCCTGGCATTTTTGAACGCGAACGGAGTTCAACTGTCAATGTCAAGCATATGGCCGCTTACTCCAACCTACCCTGGTCAAAGTTAGAGTAATATCTTTGTGGCATCCCAACATTTATATTGTAATGTAATCTATGTAATAAGTGTGGGACCCACTACTTGAAAAACATTAAATTTAGTCTGTGGTATTTAATAAGATCCTGTTTATGGTTTTTTCACTTTGACACTTCACTTTGGCGGTTTTTGTAGTAAAACATTTCTCTCAACAATTCCGACTTTTATTATAAGTTCGCAACTAATACTAATCGTAGTGATAGAAAGATAGAAAGCGAGATATCGCGGAACGGACATACGTTAGACGGTAAACTCGGCAGAACGTACTGCCCGATCATGCATACCCGCGGACCGATGCGCGAGCGCAAGCGTAACGCTATTATAGTGCTGTCTCGCTTGCGCGCGCGGCTCGTGTGATGCAACAGACTCGCCGACCGCTGTACGATAGATGTATCGTATAACTACGGCCGGACAACTATTAACAAATTATCTACTAACACAAAATTGTCTCGGTCAGTTTGTTTGTTGAATGTTAGGACAATGGTTGTTTATTTTATTCCTGATTCTATATAATACTAGTTGTTAGTGTCTGTACATATGTAAATAAATTATTTTATTTTGATTTTGTAAAATTAATTAATAAAATATAATTTTGATAATATGTAGGTCACTACTATATAAGATACTGATGTTGGACATTGAATAACCTGATGAACCTATTAATTTAGCATTTTATCTGTATCTCTTGCATGTTTGTGTGCATTTCTTTTTTTACTGGTTGTTGGCACTATTTACTTTTTGATATTTTGCTTTTGTTTTGGGTTGTTTATGCACTAATGTGAAATTTTACTACAGTCACTTACTGATTAACTTGCATGCAACCCCCTTAATTTAATATGGCTGATGAATTCAAGGAAGTGTTCCTTGACCCGGCTGGCTCTGGTGGTGAGCAAGGGTCAACACCTACACATTTTTAACAGAGTTTCCATCCGTGTCCCATCCTTTTGGCCCGACAAGCCCGGATTGTGGTTTGCCAGCCTCGAGGCACAATTTCACATCAACAATGTGACGCAAGAATTAACAAAATATTATTATGCTGTCAGCCAACTCGACACAAAATCTGCTGGTGAGGTGGAAGATATCGTAATAGCCCCACCTTCTCACCAACCATATACATGTGGTATATTCCTCAATTAACCGTTTCTCAGACTCCTATGAGGAAAAAATTAGAAAAGTGTTAGAAAAAGAAGACATTGGTGACCGGAAACCTTCATCTCTCCTTAGACACCTAAGATCTCTAGCTGGCACATCAGTGCCAGAACAGCTAATACAAACTATTTGGCTAAACAGGTTACCTAGTACATATCAAGGAATACTGATAGCCCAAAAACAGGCCACGCTCCAAGATCTCGGTGAATTGGCTGATAAATTAAGTGAAATTGGTCCACAACCTGCAAGTGTCCATAGTACACAGAAGTCTAGCTCATTAAATGATGACATGGGAGAACAATTGCGGATTCTGCAACAGCAAGTGGCTGACTTGACACTCGTGGTTTCTTAGCTCTCCACAAATAGTGATCATAGACGTCCCTTCAGCCGTACTCGCAATCGTTCATGCTCTCGTTGTCGGTTTTGTTGGTACCATCAGCGTTATGCAGCGAAGGCCTCGAAGTGCGTTTCACCGTGTAGTTGGTCTTACGCTACCGTAACTTCCGGGACCAATCGGGGAAACATCAACAGCAATCAGTAATGGCGACATCTGATTGCTCACAAATGAGTCGCCGCCTGTTTGTCACGGATCGGTTTTCGAATCGTCGATTTCTTATAGACACTGGCTCCTATCTTTCCTGCCTACCACGACGTCATCACAAAGGCAACACACAGCCTCTCCCATACAAACTGATTGCAGCCAACGGCACCAAAATCAATACTTTCGGACTCGTTGAATTAAAATTAAACTTAGGCCTACGCCGCAACTTTGTATGGAAGTTCGTTGTTGCTAAAGTAGGCACCCCCATAATCGGCTCTGACTGCCCGTTTGCGCCCAGTGAAAATTACAGGATGATAAAACTGGCCTATCAACTTATACCGAAATTGCATCTTTTAGTCAGCCTAGCATGAAGTTAATTCTCTCACCCGACTCTCTCTACACACCCATTTTAGCTGAGTTCCCTAGTGTCTCGCGACCTCCTGGGGCCCCTAAAGACCCCAAGCACACTACGGTGCATTTCATCAACACTACTGATGGACCACCGGTTTCTGCGCGACCTCGTCGCCTGGCCCATCCTAAGCTACGGGCCGCTCAAAAGGAATTTGAAGGGATGGTACGAGTGGGCACGGCCAGGCCTTCTAGTAGCTCTTGGTCTTCTCCCCTGCATCTCGCGCTTAAAAAGAACGAGACTTACCGCCCTTGCAGAAACTACAGGGTACTAAACGCCCGCACCATTCCGGACCGCTATGCCGACCGAAAAGTAGGAGACTTTAGCCATAACCTCTCCGGCTGCACAATATTTAGCACTCTAGATCTCGTAAAAGCTTACTATCAGATTCCCGTTAATCCATCAGATATTTGCAAAACAGCCATTATAACACCCTTTGGACTATATGAGTTTCCTTATGTGACCTTCGGTCTCCGAAATGCCGGTCAAACCTTTCAGAGGTTCATTGACGAAGTGGTGCGGGGCTTAGATTTCTGTTTCGCATACGTTGACGACATCCTCGGACATTCCAAAGACGCCAAGGAACACGCTGAGCATCTTAGACTTTTGCTTAGTCGGCTTCAGGAGTATGGAGTGGTCGTCAACCCTGAAAAATGGGTTTTTGGGGTAAAAGAGGTGACTTTTTTAGGATACCGCATTAATGCTTCGGGTACGTATCCCCCAGAGGACCGCATCCGTGCGTTGGGTAATTTTCTTTTGCCCGACACAGTACAAGGCGTGCGCAGATTTCTGGGCATGATAAACTATTATCGTAGATTCTTGCCCGGCGCCGCCAAGTACCAAGCACCCCTAATTGACGCAGTAGCTGCGACCAATAGCAAGGGCGCCAAGCCTTTCCCCTGGACGCCTGAACTCCGGTAGTGCTTTGAGAGCTGTAAGAGTAGTTTGGCTGATGCCACGCTTTTATCCCATCCTGCATCCGAAGCTCAATTAGGTCTGTTCAACGACGCATCTAGTGTGCATATCGGCGCGTGTTTACAACAGAAAGTTGGTGACGCGTGGCAACCTCTGGCTTATTTGAGCAAGAAACTCACGATGAAGCAGGCATAGTGGCTGGCATACTACCGGAAACTCCTGGCTGTATACGAAAGCGTTCAACACTTTTGGCACATACTAGAGGTTCACCACGCCACGATTTACACCGACCATAAACCTCTAGTTTATGCCTTCGTACAGCGCCGTGAAAAGTTGTCACCCATCCAATTCAACCAACTCTCGTTCATAATTCAGTACACCACCGACGTTCAGTACGTTAAGGGTAGTGACAACATAGTTGCGGACGCTATTTCCGCATTGAATCAATATCTCTAGAGAGATTACGAAGCCCTTGCGGAATCCCAAGAACATGATGATGAGCTCAAAGAGTTCACATATTCTTCCTCTTCTTCTTCTGTAAAAATGGCGAAGGTCAACGTTCCCGGGACTAATATCCACATTTTCTGCGACACTTCACACAGGTAAACCTCGCCCGTATCTTACTCCAGCTTTTCGTCGAACAGCTTTCAACAAACTTCACGGACTCAGTCACCCAGGTGTACGAGCAACAATACGTTTGGTGACTGAGCGTTTCATATGGCCCAATATTAACAAAGACTGTCGCGCATGGGCTCAATCTTGTTTACAATGCCAGCGTAGTAAAATAAGCAGACACGTATCATCACCGCTCTCATCCTTTACCAATCCATCCCACAGATTCCGTCATATTCACATGACATAATTGGCCCTCTTCCACACTCTGGTAATTCCACATATTGTCTTACCGCGATACACAGGTACACGCGGTGGCCCGAGGCATGGCCCACGTCCTCCATTACGGTGGAAGAAGTGGCTGACACGTTAGTGACTGGCTAGATATCCCGTTTCGGTGTGCCGACCACTGTGACGACCGACCAGGGACGTCAATTTGAATCCACTTTGTTTCAGCGCCTCATGAACGTGTGCGCAACAAAGCGAGTTCGAACGACCAGTTATCATCCGTGTGCTAATGGTATGGTCGAGCGTATGCACCGACAACTTAAAGCTTCTTTGATGTGCCACTCACACTCGTGGTCAAAGGCACTCCCACTAGTACTCCTGGGCATGAGGACAGCGCTCAAAGAGGACTTGAACACCTCATCCGCTGAGCTCGTCTATGGAGAGGCGCTCTGTTTACCGGGAGAACTTATCATGCCGACTGGGGAACTAAGGAGCCCAAGTAATGCCTCGGATTTTGTCACTGAGCTTAGAAGCCGTATGGAAGCTCTTCGTCCGACACAAGCTTCTCGACATGCTCGTCCATCAACCTTCATTTTCAAGGATTTACCTACGGCGACTCATGTCACGCTTTATGACGACACTGTTCGATGCCCCTTGCAACCTAAGGAGGTTAAATATATCCAAACCTTGGAAGTGAAAGGCAGGGAAACTACAGTTAGCATTGACCGTATTAAGCCAGCGTATCTGACCCCAGATCCTGAAGCGTAAACGGAAAGTACCCTATGAATTTCGATCTTTGAGAGTATCAAAATATACGTTTTTTTGCGACATAAACGGCCGTGTCTTTTTAATTCTTTAACTTAGAAGTTTGATTCCACAGCTTGAAGGGACCGCTGACTTGAGTCTTGTGTATTGTTGGTTTTAATTTCAACTTGATACCTTTGCTCGTTCTCGAGATAAAGGGTCTTGACAGACAGACAGACTGACGGACAACAAAGTGATCCTATAAGGGTTCCGTTTTTCCTTTTGAGGTACGGAACCCTAAAAAGCAGGTGTAAAAGGAAGTTGTCAATGGAGAGGTATGACTTTGTGGCGTGGCGTTTTCGGTACTTTTTAGAAAGAATTGCAGGAAAATCGAAGTGGAGCCCAGCGTCGTATACTTTATTTAAAAATAGTTTTTACAGTTTCCAAAAGAAAAGAACAAGAAAATTATAAGGCAATTGTCAAAAGTAACGAAATATAAGTTAATCTCCCTAGTTAATACTAGGGAGATTAACTTAATTAACGTAATTTCATTGCTAGAAATATAGCAACATTGTGGTTCCGTGTCTATATCTTATTTGCTCTTTATTTATTCATTGTGGTTTTTTTTTATTTATTTTTCTTTTCTCTAAAACTTTTTTTTTTATCTATCCTGTTCAAGTCATTTAGCACACAACATCGTGCCGACGTCATTCACCCTGAGTTATATTTATTGCTCGTGCGAAGCCGGGACGAGCCGCTAGTCAGCTATAAAGAGGTAAATAATTAAGCATTTATAATAGTATCGTGATGAAACTTACCTAGTTTCTTCTCGCACATAAAGCTGTACCGCTTGCTACAACCGACATCGTTGAATCGACCATCTCCGTTCATGTGCACACAGTCTTCGTTATTATTATGGTTGTCTGGCTGGTTAGGCACCCAGTTGATGTACGCCTCAGATATAGGTTTACCTAGAGCATGTTAAACATACACAATAAAAAAAATATAATGTATAAGTAATTAGACGCATTGCTTCTTAATTCCTAATTCTTTATTGTACACACAAAAAACTTAACTTTAATACATTTATAATTGACAATTCATGTACAAAGGCGAGCTTAACTCAACAATGAGTTGATGTTGAAAATGTTAGTCAAAATAAACTGAATAAATTACATTTGATTTTTTATGGTCATTCTGTTGCCATTAAAAGCATTTATTTGAAATCGGTATCAAAAAATATTAATATTATGGGTTCCGTTTGACGTCCGAAGTCCATTAGAGTTCATCGTCTTTTTTCCACGTTTACTTGCTAGATTTCGTCATTTCCGCTACGTAAATCGACCTCAGCGCCACCTGTGGCCACATCTGGAACTAACTAACAGCACAGAGCAAGCCACCATTCCTTTATCATTGTTGTTTCGTTCTTTGTACCGCGCGCATGTCGCTAGATTTTGAATTTAGAAAAAACCTAAATTTTGTTCAAATTTTGTAATTTTTTTTATTTAAATACCTACTTGTTTTAACTAAAAATAACGTAACCCAGGAAGGATCATCTAATCTCGTGTAACTTTTCATGATCAACAGAAAGGCAGGGGGGGGGGGGGGGCGAAAATGTAATGTGTAAAGAGAGCAATCAGGGGTATTTATAAAATGGGTCCTCGCGAGTCCCTCAGAAATAAATTCAAAGAAATCGATATATTGACAATGCCTTCTCTTTATATCTTAGAAAGTATTTTGTATGTCCGTAAAAACCTAGGACTTTTCAAAATTAGAAGCGATTTCTATAACATAAATACTCGTAGTAAACACGAAATTATATTGCCCAAATGCTGATTAGCCAAGACCAGTAAGTAATTTTTAGTAAATAGCATACGCTTTTATAACAAGCTACCAAAAGCGGTGACTGAACTTAGCGAAGGAAAGTTCAAAACCCATATTAAGCGTGTCTTAACCAAAAAAGCATATTACAAGGTTAAAGACTATGTCGAAGACACGCTTGTTTGGCAATGACTGCCTCTGCACTTGTGGCCCCCTGGTAACTCATAATATTGTGCGAATGTATCTATTAACTGCTCCATCTTTGTTGTAACATATTTTTTCTTTTCTCTAACACATTACTATTGCATTTTTTTTTTATATTATCTGACTCCAACCACATTAAATTCGTTAGTTTTTCTTTTTATGTTTGTTAACATCTCATTTACTGATAGTTGTAATTATTATTTTTTTTTATACCTTTTTTTTATATAGCCTCTTTTTATGATGTAAATGGAAGAACACTGTAGACTCCACGAATTCTTAGATTACTTCATATTTTGACTCACTTTTTTTAAATGATTATTTTTATTGTGTTTTTGAGTACAATATAGACCGGTTTACATTGTTCTTAAATAATACCTTTTAATACTGTTATATGTAAATATTGTAAGTACAACAATTTTTTTAAAAGAGTAACCATGGAGTTTCTTGCCGGTTCTTCTTCATAGGAAACGACCAATTTCGAACCGTGCACTAGCTTCTGACGTTTTATAAGTGCCCATGTAGGCCTATGTCAAATAAAAAACTTTTGACTTTGACTTTGACTTTGTACAATTACCAGAAGTAATTCGGTGATGTTTAGCCAGGTGCGTTCAGTAAATCATGTCATAAATAATAAAATTTTGACAGGGCCTGTTGGTCTAGTAGTTAGTGACCCTGACTGCTATGCCGGAGATCGTGGGTTCGATTCCCACCCAGGACAAATGTTTGTGTGATGAGCACGATCATCTGTTCTGTGTCTGGGTGTAATTTATCTATAATACGTATGTATTTAGAAATATTTAAGTATGTTTATCAGTTGTCTAGTACCCATAACACAATCTCTGCTTAGCTTGGGACTAGACGGCGCTGTGTGATAGTTGTGGAATATTATTATTATTATTAAATCCTCTTTATTTGCTTACAGTATCTGTGCCCCTAGCCATTGTTTGCTCTCGCGGCAATTAAACTGTCGTATTATTGTGACCAAAGCTTCTACAGAGGGGTGGTACCCTAGTATCCTAGTCAATGATTATCAATTCATTCGTTCAAACGCGCACGCTGCAGTAATGTCCCTTTTAATCTGACAAAACGAATTTCGAAGCTTTTTTTCCCCCATTGATGCTCATGTTGATTGTTAACGGTTAATGAGATAGAATGTACGCAATTCTTGAATGATTTCTTTTGTGTCCTATATTCTTTCATATAATTACAGGAATATTGTTTACTTTGTTGCGTTTTCTTAAGCAAGCCACTAGGAGATAACAAACAGATCTCTCATAATGGACTTCGGACGTCAAACAGAACACATCATCACCATCATCATCTTCCTGCCCGAGTCCCGTTTTATTTGGGGTCGGCGCAACACGTTTTTTTCTTCCATTCTGCCCTGTCACTCGTCACTCTATCACTAACTCCCTTTTATTTCATATCGCTTCTCGCACAATCCATCCATCTTTTTTTTTGTATAACATAAAAATTTTACCTTAAAATAATGGTGATAGGTAATAAAAGAATGGTGGCTTACTCTGTGCTGTTAGTTAGTTCTAGATGCGGCCACAGGTGGTGCTGAGGTCGATTTACTTAGCGGAAATGACGAAATCTAGCGAGTAAACGTGGAAAAAAGACGATGTAGTCTCATAATGGATTTCGGACGTCTTAGGAAATTTAATACAAATTTTTATATTAGATAAATACTGTCAACTAGGGACTAGTTAAAACAAAGTGGCCTGAAGTGATGCCGAAAGGAGCGGTATTAGAGAGCTAGATTTCGATTGCATTTTATAAAAAATGCAGCCGTTTAAAACAACAGTTGGTGGATTAAACATTAAAAACCTATATTAGGTAATCCAGGCGTTTTTGTATCACACAAACAGTAGTGTAGACTTGAGCGGAATTGAATAAATTATTTCTGATTGAAAACTCGTCGTTCATGTTTTGTAAATAAATGTTATTTAAAAAATAACTTGTTTTGCTCACTCACTCCACTCAATTTGATTGATTTGATTCTATAAATTCACAACATGGTGCTAAGTTACTTCTATTCTCATTTGAAACGCGTGATACAAGAATCGATTTGGGGTCAGATAATAAAATATTAATACGAGTCAAATACCGTCAACGGTTTTGAATACTGCTCCCTTGTCTCTTTCGATGCCCATATACATCCAAGACGAGTTAGAGTTTAGTTTCCCGAACGATATTGCTGCGTTAGCCTCAGTGCTGTTCCTTGGGTAGAACAAACTGGCATTTTCGTCAATACACGCTTGTTTAGCATCATGCCAATTCTTTTGTGTCTTGTGGAACTTGTAAAGACCTGGAAGTCCTTCTACATGCTTGTAGTCCTCTGCAATAGACTTGTCACTTCTTAGTGCAACTACGGACAAAAAATAATCATAAGTAATACATCCCGACCCAACAGGCGTCATTCTGTCAACAGTTATGGACTGCGCCGGTCCCATTGACTTATTAGATTTTTTATGATGGCTAGCGGCCTTAACATTTCAATTGTGATAATTACAGACACAATTGAAAGACAATAGGTGCGCGAACGCCGGCGTTCGCTTGGGGTTTAATGAATTAAAGTGCAGTGTATTACGTAAAAATAAAAAAAAATTGCTTAGCTAAAAGTTAGAATCTGAATTTAAATAAAATGTTATAAATATAAGTGAATGAAATATATCACATATTGTGCACAAAGACTATACCTACATAATTATACACTTCTGGACACATCTATTGGCCCACCTTGTATTTTCAGTTTCGTTTGGTCCTAGCAAAAAATTTATATTAGGCCGAGCAAAAAGTTTTTATGCAGTTTTGAACCTGGCACATTCACAATTTGATTCAATAGTCTTTTTTTTGAATTTCGAACACAGAATTTAAAGAAACGAAAGACAATTTGGAGCCTGTTTGTTGATATCAAACAATGGTATACTAAGAAAACTTGGTTTTATTGGTTTACTTGAATTTAATTCTTGAAAAAGTGATTGATATCATTGGTTTTGCAACAAACATTACTTATTCTTAACATTAAGGTGAGGTTCTATCAATAATCTATGGATACTTCACCTGAAGTCGCCGCCCAAGCTGTGGCACTTATTCAGGCCGGACACAGCCAAAGAAACGTGAGTGCTCAACTTAATTTAACTCTTTCTCGATCTGCGGTCCGAAATGTTTATCGGAGGTACCTAGAGACTGGCGGCTTTGTTCGTCGCCAAGGAAGGCCTTACCTTTCCTCTCTACGTAGGGGGGGGGGGGGGGGTGGCGTCCCTACATTTATATTGTATTGTAATCTATGTAATAAGTGTGGGACCCACTACTAATTGAAAAGCATATATTTATTTAGTCTGTGGTATTTAATAAGATCCTGCTTATGGTTTTTTTCACTTTGACACTTTCACCTTGGCGGTTTTTGAAGTAAAACATTTCTCTCAACAATTGCGATTTTTATTATAAATTCGCAACTAAAACTCATCAGCGCAAAACGCCAAACCTTCATCACACGGACCGAGTAAACGGGCCAGACACTGCTTTCGGCCGAGTACTCGGTACGTGTAAACACAGCGCCGAGTACTCGGCCAAGCGCTTTTCTCTAAAATTCGCTTACATTTTACTGTCTCGCCTTTTTACTTGGTACGCGTGAGTAGGGCATTAGTTGGGTTAACTTAAGGGTTATAAAAGAACGACCCTGGATTGCAACTCTACTCGACTCTGGTTATTTTTGAACGCAGGGCTGAGGGGTTGAAACGGAGGTCTAAAGTTTGTAAACAGAAACCTGCTTTCACGCGATTAAAGCCATTAGCAGATGCTAGTATAGTGTAACATATTATAAAAACAACGCATGATAGCTTCTAAAATCGATCCTGATACTGTGAAAGCCACATAAAGCAAATTGAACGAGTTGTCACCGAAACACTGAACTCATTCACCCCGCAAAAACCATTGGATATGAAAGACAGTCAAGGGCTGCGTGCAACCTATAATTCAATAAAACGCAACCTTGCAAGGAAATTGCTGAAAACGAAGAACAAAAATGGATCAAACTATAAGAATCCTAGAAAATAAAAAAAAATGATGTAGAGCGTACAAGAGCCATGAAAAAACCACCACAGCGACTACCGATGATATCAAACTGCAAAACTGAATTGGAAATCATAGACGAACTTGTAAACACGGCAATAGTCTCCGATTCAGACATTCTCATAGTCGTCCATTCGACAACTCGACATCCAAAACAGAGCTGAGACAAGCATTGAAAAACTTTAAAAATCGGCAGTGTTCGATAGCGATTCCTGCATTTTATACCATCATCATCATCATTATCCTTTCAGCCGATACACGTCCACTGTTGGACATAGGCCTCCCCCATTTTTAACGTATGTCTGGCAATTTGAGTGTTTTCTGTGGCCTACCCAAATGACCTTTCTTTGGAATACCACCGTATCGTAGAGCTCCTTAGTAGTCCTAAGTTGAACTTTTCGAATACTGACAAATGCTTACACTGATTGGACAGGTCCACTCAAATCTGTATGGTTCTTTCTTCAAAAGACCATCTCAGACAAATCTGCATGGTTCTCATGTGATTTGACCATTACATATTTACTGTATGGACTTTAAAAGAGACTTTGACCCCTGAGTTTGTTTCGGTGTTTCTTCTCAGGGTAGTCAGATAGGAAACAACGGCCTCATCTAGCTTAACTGACGAAAAAAAATTGACGTGTAAAAGTGTTTTTTAAACCTATTTACAAAATAAATATCATTTATATATTTTATACATGATTAAGAATTTAACACCAACCAGAGCCGTCTATATCAAGGAGTGTTGCGCCGTAATGTTGGCTCTCCTGTCTGTCTACAGAAAAAAGAAAACAGTTGCCTAATCTAGCAAAATTGTTGCAGGAAATGCGGAACCAAATCAATTTTAACGGTATTGGAGAAATATGAGGGAAATGGGGTTTTATTTAAAAAAAAACTGGGCAAGTGCGAGTCGGACTCGCGCACTGAGGGTTCCATGCAAACAACAA
The DNA here is from genome assembly GCA_929112965.1 of Mythimna albipuncta. Classification (NCBI taxonomy): domain Eukaryota; kingdom Metazoa; phylum Arthropoda; class Insecta; order Lepidoptera; family Noctuidae; genus Mythimna; species Mythimna albipuncta. The sequence continues at coordinate 12,917,879 of OV815983.1, read as the reverse complement.
TTCCCGAATAGAGTCTCGAAGATTTTTCCAAATTGCAATTTTTTTTGTGACCTAGGTAACAAGAAATTTGATGTTTTCAGATTTTTCCCTGTACCTGTGCTATAGGATCTTTTTCTGTGCCAAATTTCAGGATTCTGAGTCAACGGAAAGTACCCTATGAATTTCGATCTTTGAGAGTATCAAAATATACGTTTTTTTGCGACATAAACGGCCGTATCTTTTTAATTCTTTAACTTAGAAGTTTGATTCCACAGCTTGAAGGGACCGCTGACTTGAGTCTTGTGTATTGTTGGTTTTAATTTCAACTTGATACCTTTACTCGTTCTCGAGATAAAGGGTCTTGACAGACAGACAGACTGACGGACAACAAAGTGATCCTATAAGGGTTCCGTTTTTCCTTTTGAGGTACGGAACCCTAAAAAGCAGGTGTAAAAGGAAGTTGTCAATGGAGAGGTATGACTTTGTGGCGTGGCGTTTGCGGTACTTATTAGAAAGAATTGCAGGAAAATCGAAGTGGAGCCCAGCGTCGTATACTTTATTTAAAAATAGTTTTTACAGTTTCCAAAAGAAAAGAACAAGAAAATTATAAGGCAATTGTCAAAAGTAACGAAATATAAGTTAATCTCCCTAGTTAATACTAGGGAGATTAACTTAATTAACGTAATTTCATTGCTAGAAATATAGCAACATTGTGGTTCCGTGTCTATATCTTATTTGCTCTTTATTTATTCATTGTGGTTTTTTTTTATTTATTTTTCTTTTCTCTAAAATTTTTTTTTATCTATTCTGTTCAAGTCGTTTAGCACACAACATCGTGCCGACGTCATTCACCCTGAGTTATATTTATTGCTCGTGCGAAGCCGGGACGAGCCGCTAGTCAGCTATAAAGAGGTAAATAATTAAGCATTTATAATAGTATCGTGATGAAACTTACCTAGTTTCTTCTCGCACATAAAGCTGTACCGCTTGCTACAACCGACATCGTTGAATCGACCATCTCCGTTCATGTGCACACAGTCTTCGTTATTATTATGGTTGTCTGGCTGGTTAGGCACCCAGTTGATGTACGCCTCAGATATAGGTTTACCTAGAGCATGTTAAGCATACACAATAAATATATATAATGTATAAGTAATTAGATGCATGCCTTTTATGAAGATGTTGAAAATGTTTGTAAAAATAATTCGAATAAATTACTTTTGATTTTTTATGGTCATTCTGTTGCCTTTATAAGCATTTATTTGGAATCGGTATCAAAAAAATATTAATATTATGGGTTCCGTTTTACGTCCGAAGTCCATTATGAGAGTACATCGTCTTTTTTCCACGTTTACTCGCTAGATTTCGTCATTTCCGCTACGTAAATCGACCTCAGCGCCACCTGTGGCCGCATCTGGAACTAACTAATAGCACAGAGCAAGCCACCATTCCTTTATAATTGTTGTGTCGTACCGCGCGCATGTCGCTTGATTTTGAATTTAGAATAAACCTCAAAAGTTACAGTTTTTATTTTTCCGCTATGTAAAATTATTTCGTTCGTTTTAAAAATGATCGACCGTTAACAACTTCGTGACCGTTTAAGTAGTCGGTAATCATTAATTACTACTCAGGTTGGTCATATAATCAGAATTAAATTCAGTTTGAGTGAAGATAATGAGCCTCCGTTAAACGGCGCCGGACCCGATCACATAGATTAAAGGTTTGAAGTACAATATCTGGTAAGTCATTTTAGTACTTTATATAGGGCACTTTACGGTACAATCCAGCCGAGTCTTCCTTGTTCGAGTATGGCGTCTGCATTAGTATGACTTACGCACCGTTAGTTCTTCGAGGTTAGCTTCAATGAAAACGGTTGACTCTTTGGATTAGATTGGAAAGAAATATTTTGCCATTCCAACGTATACAATGCAGGAATCGGATGAGGATTTGAGAATCTGTGGACGATTTATTTTTTCCAAGTTTTGTTTTTTTTTTCTTCGGTGTAGGTACCTACCAAAAGTTTATAACGACATTTTATTCGATCTTTAAAGTTTTAAAATAAAGAAGTTTTTTTACCTGTGGACTTCCTAATAAACACTCGTTCTTTTTGCAATAAAAATAAAGTAACCCAGGAAGGATTATCTAATCTCGTGTAACTTTTCATGATCAAAAAAAAGAGGGGGGGGGGGGGGCGAAAATGTACAATTACTAGAAGTAAGCTCGGTGCACCTTAAATGGTTAAATTAAAATTAATGATCTTCAAATTAATTTCTATGCCTTTTGCTAACACTGTATCAACACTTTAAATTTTTAACAAAAACCAGTGAAAGGCTACCCACCACTTTTACAAGCGTGCTGATGAAAGGTTGAGCTTGCAACCAACCCTATCAGATGACATATGAATTTTACAAAGATTACTATCGTTTCTAAAAAGTCTAACGTAGTGCTTGTGCTGCGTAACATTAAATACTTCTGCACCTGGGCCTACTGGTCATTACCTGGTCCTAAATTAAGACGAATATATTTAATAATTCTCCGAGCAAGGAGTCCTTAAATCTCATGTGCTTATTATATTCATAAACCAGGAACTGCATTAGACCGACGTCATACGTGGGCGACGCCTGAGTGGTACGTTACGTCGCGTTAGGCGGCGTCGCTTGGTGTGGGTCTGATGTAGCTCTACAAGTCTGGTTGCTTTATACAATGTATGGCAACCGACATACCAAACGGGCGTAAATGGCCAACGTTGGCCCAATGTAATTATACCTTTATTTCTCGTGCCCCTAGGTGGGAAGGTCCAACGTATATTCAATCTCCAAAAAAGTTGTAAAAAGCTCCGTGGATTTTTCTGGGTCCAGTTAATAAACTTAACTTTCTTAGCAGCTGGCAAATGGACTCTCTAACAGGCGCAAAGCCTTGAAGGGTATCTCTACTTTATGACCTTCATCACCATTTTTTTTATGGTGGGTAGTATCATCCAATGACAACCCGTGCTCTTAGGAGGAGCGGGAAATAGTGTCAGACTCTTGCAGACTAAGAGCCCACCCTGTTCCTTCTAGCTTTTATACAGGAACCCGAGTTCCCTTTCGGATAACCCTGGCCCCAGTAGGCTTCGACCCGGCTGGGCCCCTTTTTTTATGGCGGGAAAAATCATGCATCGATATCCCCCGCCCTTGAGTGAAGCAGGAGATAGTGTCAGACTCTTACTGACTAAAAGACCCACCCTGTTCCTTCTAGCTTTTATACCGGAACCCGAGTTCCCTTTCGGATAACCCTGGCCCCAGTAGGCTTCAACCCGGCTGGGCCCCTGCTGTCGCTGACAACTCCTTGAGGCGCATGGGAACAGTAGGGAACCCATTGCTCACTGTCCGCAAGCCCATGCCTACGGTGGCCGGAAATCAGGATCGGAATCCCGGCGGCGGCGGTGAAAATATCGTTGCCTCATGCGTTCGGCCTCCTTCTTTAAGAGCAACCTTCATCACCCCTTAGGAAGGTTGCGATACCGTAGCTTGTTGGATTTTGCATCGACACCAAACTTTGAATTATCTGTTAAAACTTATTGACTTTCTTAGTACCTGGCAGTCCACCCTAAAGCAGGCGCAACGCCTCAAAGAGTATTTATAAATTGTGACCTTCATCACCCTTTGGGGAAGGTTGCATTGTCGTAGCTTATATTTAGTACCTGGAAATCGACATTATCCAGTTCCAAGAGTGTACTTCCAGACAAAACTCTGAATTATCGTCAATACCTATTGACTTTTTTAGTAGCTGGCAGTTGGACCCTCAAGTAGACGCAACGCCTCAAATTGTATCCTTACTTTGTGAACTTCAGCACCCCTTAGGGAAGGTTGCAGTATCGTTGCTTGCATTTAGTTCTTGAAAATCGACGTTATCCAGCTCCAAGAATTTGCTTCCAGACCAAATTTTGAATTATGGTCAATACCTATTTACTTTCTTGATAGCTGGCAATCGGACCCTGAAGCAGGCGCAACGCCTCAAGGGTATCTTTACTTTATGACCATCATCACCCCTTGGGGAAAGTTGCTTTGTCGTAGCTTGCATTTAGTTCCTGGAAATTGACGTTATTCAGCTCCGAGAATTTGTCTCTAAATCAAAAGATCAATCCAAAGATTTGTAATTAGTAAGTATTTGAAAGGTTGCATTGTCATACCTTGTGTAGGTTTTCAGAAAATTTAAGAAATGCTATTCAGCATCAAGAAGAACGAAGACCGTGTTTGTAGATTCGCTTAGCAGCCTCTTAGGGTTTCTCAACTTTGCGACCTTCATCACCCTCAGGGGAAGGTTGCTTGCCGTACGCAGCTACATCAATCGTCTTCAGAGAGGTTTAAGTTACCCGACACAGTTTGCAGATGAACTACGCGGAATACTACATTGGCGATAAAGAAATCCAGAGAACAAAACTGTAAGTAACACTGACGGGCCGCCTGATATTTGTCCCCACCATGTAATGGGACTGTATAATACAGAACAAGAGCTTCTGAGTGACGTCCTGCAAGGCCACCTATACACTACACAGTCATGTCGCTTACATCGAAAGCAACTTTGTCTTTCTTGACGTATTAGATCGAGGCGCTTGCAGCAGATTCTCAAGGAATTCCGTTGTTCGTTATAAATTTTACTGGCACTAACTCTTCTGACATTTGCGTTACTTGATCACTGGGCATCCTGGAAATCTTGGCTAGATTTCCAGGATGCCCAGTGATCAAGTACTGGTACTAAGTAGTTTCGGCTACGATTCTCTAGCACGAAGTTGTTAAAGTAAGGTTAAGGAAGTTTTTTTAGTATAAGAGAAAGTTTCAACACCTGTACTACTACCTCCATATGAAAATGCAGGTAGGTGCTGGGACCACCACCATTTTTTTTTCCGTCTGATATAGTCCAGTATTTAGCAAAACATAATATAACTTAGTGTACTGTTTTCACTGACAAACAAGCTTAAGCATCAGTTTCTGATTAACTTCGTGAAAATAGTTATATGGGATGCAAGAGCAGTATTCCATTCCAATATATCCATTTCTTTAAAAATACTGCTGTAAATTTGTAAACCTACGTGCGTATGTGCTACGTGGCTTACTGCCACTATATTATTGCTTGTATTGAGTCATAGAGTTCATACTTCGAATCTCGTTGATTTGGACTCAAAATTCTTGAGGACAATAAGGAAGGCCTTGCTTCCGGAATTTGGCTTTAGCTATTTGGGTTAGACGTGTTAATTTTTCCATACTGAAATGCTTTATTTTAAAATAACATTTTTTTTTTTTACCAGCAACTGAGTTTCGTCAATCGACTAGTACTACTATACTACTAGTAGATGTATAACTACTTGAAGTGGGAATAGACATTGCTTCCAGTACTCACCAATGTGGGTCAGCAATTTCATTACGTAACTGTTACAGAACCCATTAATTTACATACTCAAACAAAAGTTAAGCTGCGGGCTACTGCTCGTAAGTTTGTTACTACAGACTTTTGCGGAATATCAATTCAGTTCTGTTAAACGCCGATTACAGTAGTTAGTACGAAATCAGTTTTATTATACGCAATTCTTGAATGATTTCTTTTGTGTCCTATATTCTTTCATATAATTATAGGAATATTGTTTACATTGTTGCGTTTTCCTAAGCAAGTTACCAGGAGATAACAAACAGATCTCTCATAATAGACTTCGGACGTCAAACAGAAAACATAATATAAACATTTTACCTTAAAAAAAAAATTGTATTATGTTTCCTAAGACGTCCGAAGTCCAAATAATTTCCTCCTGGTGTATACCATGAGACGAACAATGATAAAGGAATGGTGGCTTGCTCTGTGCTGTTAGTTAGGTCTAGATGCGGCCATAGGTGGCGCTGAGGTCGATTTACGTAGCGGAAATTACGAAATCTAGCGAGTAAACGTGGAAAAAAGACGATGTACTCTCATAATGGACTTCGGACATCTTAGAAAATTTAATACAAATTTTTATATTAGATAACAGTCTACTAGAGACTAGTTAAAACAAAGTGGCCTGAAGTGATGCCGAGAGGAGCGGTATTAAAGAGCTAGATTTTGATTGCATTTTATCAAAAATGCAGGTAATGATGTCTATTTCCATTTAAAAAAAAAAGTTGGTGGATTAAACATTAAAAACCTATATTTGGTAATCCATGAGTTTTTTCTATGGAAAGCACAGTGATGATGATATTGGTGATGGCGATGACGATGACTACACAAACAGTAGTGAAGAGTTGAGCGGAATTGAATAAATAATTTCTGATTGAAATTTCGTCGTTCATGATTCGTAAATAAATGTTATTTAAAAATAACTTGTGTTGGTTACTCACTCCACTCAATTTGATTGATTTGATTCTATGAATTCACAACACGGTGCTAAGTTAATCCTATTCTCATTTGAAAAGCTTGATAGAAGAATTTATTTGGGGTCGATATTAACAAAATATTGATAAAAGTCAAATACCGTCAACGGTTTTGAATACTGCTCCCTTGTCTTTATCGATGCCCACATACATCCAAGACGAGCTAGAGTTTAGTTTCCCGAACGATATTGCTGCGTTAGCCTCAATGCTGTTCCTTGGGTAGAACAAACTGGCATCTTCGTCAATACACGCTTGCTTAGCATCATGCCAACTCTTTTTCGTCTCGTGGAACTTGTAAAGACCTGGAAGTCCTTCTACATGCTTGTAGTCCTCTGCAATAGACTTGTCATTTCTTCGTGCAACTACGGACAAAAAATAATCATAAGTAAGTAAGGCATGCCTAGATCATGTAATGCTAAAAACGGTACTGCCTGCCTCAGTCCTGGTAGCCCATTCCTCTTTAACCGACCATGAAACAATTATATTATACCTCACAACAAAAACTAAAAGAATAATCGCTAAAAGAACAAAAACCCGTATCAACTATGAGCAATTAGATAGGGACTTAAATCAAATTAACTTCACTGAAATATACAATATGCAAGACGTAAACCTAGCAGCTGATACAATTGTAAACCTTATTAGACAAGCTATTAAAACCAATTCCAAAACTGTGAAAGTACCAAATAGGAAAAAGATAAAAAAGGATTGGATCACCCCGGGTTTGCTCCGATGCATACGACACAGAGACCACTTACACAAACAACACAAAAAAACACCCAACAATGAAATTTTAAAACTATCGTTTAGCAGATATAGGAACTTTTGTAATAAGCAGATAAAAAAAGATAAAATAGAGTATGATAAACAAGAAATACGCAATGCGGGGCAAAACTCTAAACAACTATGGACTGCTATTAATAAAATAACTAATAGATGCAAAAAGAAAGAGGACGATTCACACCTACTTACATTATCTTCAACTCCACATACTTCTGTAAATGAAATTAATAACTTTTTCGCTGATATCGGAAGAAACTTAGCAGAAAAAATATTGAACACAGAGGATAATCTCATGGACAAAACCACTTACAGAAATATTGACTCTATGACTATGTTGCCCACTGACGAAGCTGAGGTGGAAACAGTAATTATGTCCCTACGTAGCGACTGCGCTGTGGGTTGGGACGGGATCTCTAGCACTTTATTAAAACAATATCGAACCATCTTTGTACCACTAGTGTTGGGTTAACCCTCGGTCCGTCGCGTGGGGTCTTTGAAAGCCTAGGTGTTAGAATTATGTAAAATTAACACATTCAAAACTATCCATGATTTATGATACTTTAGATACCCTTCGAAACTGGATTATAGTTCATGTGCATCACCGCTAATTTAAGTTCGCAAGCCTGCGCTGTAAGATATAGACGTGTTTTGTGCGCGCGGGCCTTGAAAGACCCCACGCGACGAACGACGTAAGTAAAAATGTATGGTTGATTTCTTTTAAAACATGGGTTTTTATTAATTTTTTACTCTTTATGATTAAAATTAAGTTGTAATTGACTTCTAAAATGTGTGAATGACAACAACAACGTATTTTGAATTGGTAAGAAAATGAAACTGATGATGTTATGATAATGAGGATGAAAATGAAATCGCTTCATGCCTGGACGAAAGAAGTAAGCATAACTCGGGTTCGGAACAAGAATGTGATGATTTGGTTCTTACAGAACAACATCAGGAATCTTTGGAGGAACCGAATCAGGTTTTAAAGTCGTTGAATGAAAAGCACATGAAGTTGGGACGTTCATAAAGGGATGATAATGAAGAGCCCTTGATAAACAAATCATCACAGAACTTTTATACATCACAAAGAGACAAAAATGGTCCATGCATGGCAAGTTTTAGCGGATCGTGTCGATTTCGCCAATACATGCCCATGCCCAGTACATCGGCAAAATACGGGATCAAGTGGTTTTCTCTGATGGATGCCGTTACATTGTACCCAAAAAAGTTGTAAATATGCATCGGAAAGCAAGTAGAAGATCTATGTTTTCAAGATACGTGCCCAAACAACAACAAATGCCCTTTTCAAGAGAATGAATAAAAAAACACATACCAAAGCGGTATGTACAGTCTGTGTCTAAACCAAAAATTTGTCGCATTTCATTTAATAAAACTTGTATATTTTTTTTGTTGGTTGAATCTAAATTTTATGTTAAATTGTTAATTGGTCAAGTGTGATATCATATAGATATCATTTAATTTAAAGTTTATTGATTTAGTACTATTAAAACAAAAATATCTGCGAAATGATCTCAAAGAGTGAATTTGTATGTTCTTAATTTTATTTTGTAAGAACAGATAGTAAATATATGAATACTTTTGATTAATTTGTTGTAGTTTCATTGACAATAAATTAAAAAATAAGAAACTGCCAAAATAGTGCGAAAAATACACGTTATAAAGGGTATCATAGGTGTTATACTGTTGGGGTCTTGAGGGACCCCACGCGACGAACCGCGTTATTAAAAATGCGCGACGGACCGAGGGTTAATAGCCGGATGCTTTGAGTTATTATCGATTATAATCCATAAGTAGCCATTAATAGCCGTCCAATGGATGATAACCCTGCTATTAATGTATTGTTAAAAAAATAAATGCTTTTTTTTGTTAAGTCTAAAATCTGTGCGTGTGATCATAAATTGGGTGCGTGTACGCAGTGTGATTCGATGTATTGTAATTCTTTTTATTTATTTTCACTTTTTGTATGTGAAAAAGTGTTAATAAGAAAATAAATACACATTTTTTGGGAAATTCAGTTTTATTAATTTAGAGATCCAAGACTATAAAAACTATAATTACTATTGACACATCGCTTTGTGATTTAACCATCTACCTAATTAATTACTTGATTAACAAAATAGAGTACCACATTCATTCTCCGACGTAGCCATGTCTGGCCGAGCTCGCCCTTGATTTGGTGCGGAGTCTGATCGCGCTAGCGCGCTCAAACACGCAGCATATCAGGTATGGGCCGATGCTCGTATGCACAAGACGAATGACGTAAGCCAGAAGAAGAGAGCTTTCAACAGAGCTGCCAAGTCTTGCAAGAAGGTGATGCGGAGGTCTCGGTTCGACCATATTAGCCGCATCGGGAACAAACTAGCTATATATACTACCCTGCGGGTAGTTTTCGTTTTGGTCCCTGGCTAAGTCGGTTGAATCGAACTTCTGCCGCCCCTCACTACCACCACTGCTGAAACCCGATGGGTCGCTGGCACATACCGCTGAGGAGAAAGCAAATTTGTTTGCCTCACTCTTCGCGGAATCTTCGCGTCTAGATCCAGGTAACGCGCGGCCCCTGTTCACCCTGATGGTTGCGATACGAATATGTCGGATATTCGCATCCAACAGAAGGACGTCCGTAGGGTGCTACGTAACTTTGATGTGAACAAGGCTAGCGGTCCAAACGGGATACCAGCAATTGTTCTGAGAACGTGTGCGCCTGAATTGTCTCCGATCCTGACACGCCTATTTAGGCTTTCATTTGAGGCTGAAAAAATGCTGATTGCATGGAAGCAAGCTAATGTACAGCCCGTGCCCAAGAAGGGGAGTTGGGCTGACCCAGCTAACTACCGACCAATCTCAGTAACGTGCATTCTCTGTAAGACCATGGAACGTGTACTCAACACTAAGCTCCTGGCATACCTAGAAGCTAATGATATCCCTTAGGATACCAACCGTCAATACAGCTTCCGAAATCGGTCAACTGGAGATCTTCTAGCGTATGCCATCCACATCTGGAGTGAGGCCATCGAGAAGCACGGGGAAGCGCTTGCCGTCTCCCTCGATATCTTGAAGGCTTGTGATAGGGTTTGGCACGAAGGCCTTATTAGTAAGCTTCCATCTTTCGGTTTACCCGCTGGATTATGTGCTTGGATCGCAGACTTCCTGAGTAACCGGTCCATTCGAGTGGTTATCGATTGGCTGCTCGTCCGGTCAAATAGCTATTAATGCCAAGGTCCCTCAGGGGTCAGTACTCTCAGCAACATTATTCTTGCTGCACATAAACGATCTGCTCAAGCCCGGTACCTTTTGGTATGCAGATGACAGCACTGTTGCCGAAAGTTACATATCCAACGCGAGAGCTAGTGGGTCACAGATCCAGTCTCTTCGAGAGACTATGGTTGAGCGCTTAAACTTGTCCTTGGAGGCAGTGTCCGAATGGGGCGATGCCAATTTGGTCAAGTTCAAATGTTCAACGCTGCAAAAATCCAGGCGTATCTATTTTCCGCTAAAAGGAGCCAATTCAGCCCTGCTCCAATTTTCCGGGGTGTAACCGTGCCGATAATCGACCATCTTGACCTTCTTGGTGTTAAGCTGACATCAACACTCAACTTTGGGCCATACATCGAAGCAAAAGCTCAACTGGCTGCAAAAAAACTGGGAATCCTCGCAAAGGTCAGACAGTACTTCACGCCAGAACAGCTGCTGAAACTTTATCAAGCTCAAGTTCGATCGTGTATGGAGTATTGCTCTCATCTTTGGGATGGATCTGTCCGTTACCAGCTTGATGCACTTGAGGCAATTGAGAGGCGAGCCAGAAGGATAATTGACGATGATACACTCGTCGAGTCGAGGCTTCAAAGTCATGAGCATGGACGCAGAGTCGCTAGCCTGTCAGTTTTCTACTGGTTGCATTTCGGAGAGTGTGCGTCGGAATTGCATAACTTAATTCCACCTGGCCCGTTCCATCATCGGACTACCAGACGTACGGCTATGCGCCACCGGTACATGGTGGATATCCCACCTACACGCACAAAACGTTTTGGGAACACTTTCATTGTACGTGCAGCTAGGGAGTGGAATTCCTTGCCGGAGTCTGTGTTTCCTGATAGTCACATTCCGGGAATCTTTAAGTCGAGAGTGAATAGGTTTCTTCTAGGTAAGCGCGTTCGACCGCATCGTCGATTTCCATCAGGTGAGATAGCGGTCAAGGGCCAATAAATTTAAACCGATACGTAAAAATGTAAGGTACAATAAGTAAGTTACTTATTAGCTCTTTTCTGTGAATACGACGTAGGTAAATTATAGACAATGGAAAATACCTCAGCGATTAGTTAGTAGGTAACATGCATCCCCGTACCCCCGTTTCTCGTGCTATCTCTTTCTGGCGCTAATATTATTCGTGCCAGAAAGAGATTTGTTGTTGGTTGGCGTCGCTGTAATGCAGTTCATGCAACTGCATTTCAGCGACGCCAACCGAATCCGGAATCAGTACGTCGACTGATATGTTTCGGTGAAGAAGTTCTTTTTCGTGTGTTGTTGGTTTGTGTGTATAATCATAAAATAAATAATATTTTTAAATGGGGCATCTTTGTAGTAAATAAATTGCTAATTTATTTACTACAAAGATGATGAAAATAAAGTCTAATCTGACAGTCCTAAGAAAACCGTGGAGGGAAATTTCAATCACTAAACTAACATTAATAGCAGGGTTATCATCCATAATTGCTATTAATGGCTATTAACTGAGTTTTAATCGATTATTATCCAAATGATATTAACCGGATTATTATCATTGCCCATCACTATGTACCACCACTCACACATATCTGCAACCTGGCTTTAACTACAGGAAAATTCCCTAAGATCTTCAAAAAAGCGATCATACGCCCTATCTACAAGAGTAGAGACAGAGATCGTGTCAACAACTATAGACCCATAGCTGTTCTTCCCGCTCTATCAAAAATATTGGAACGTATCATGAATTCGAGATTGATCAACTTTCTAGAAAAACAAAATATACTGTCCCCGACACAATATGGTTTCAGAGCGGGTAGATCGATCTCTGATGCCGTCCATGACCTGACAAGTTATGTAGTCGAGAACCTAGATCGCCGAAAAAAGGTCATAGGTATCTTTGTTGATTTAGCAAAAGCTTTTGACACGGTCTCTGTTCCCATCTTAATGAAGAAGATGGAAAATATAGGTGTTAGGGGGCAACAGCTTGCGCTATTTGAGGATTACCTAAGTGAGTGTACCCAGAGCGTTAAGGTGGATGATTTTATCAGCGAGGACAGGACAATAACATACGGAACGCCCCAGGGCAGTGTTCTTGGCCCCCCACTCTTCCTCATCTACATTAACGACCTGGGTAACCTCAATTTACAAAATGGCAAAATCATAACTTTTGCAGATGATACCGTTTTACTCTTTAGTGACGATACATAGGATAAAGTATTCATGTGTGCGCAGTCGGGTTTTAACACTGTGACTAAGTGGCTTCAAAGTAATATCCTAACATTAAATGCAGACAAATCTAATTATATTACTTTCTCTCTCAAAGCAAACGCGGAGTTACAAGTTAGTCGATACAAAATTGTTGCTCACTCATGCTCTAATCCTAACGATAAACTATGCAATTGTAGTAACCTAAACAGAACTGAAAAAGTAACATACCTTGGTGTGATTGTCGACAGTTATATGAGGTTTCAAGATCATATTGACAACCTTAACTCTCGGTTACGTAAATTAATGTATGTTTTCAAAACACTGAGGAGTGTGGAGACGACAAATTAAAAAAAAACCGTATACCTCGGTCTGGCACAGTCCTTGTTGACCTACTGCATCACCTCCTGGGGAGGAGCGCCTAAATCAAATTTGATAGACCTAGAGAGAGCGCAGAGAGCTATCTTGAAGATATCTCACAATCTTCCGTACCGTTACTCGACACACCAGTTATATAGAGACACTAAGGTATTTACAGTTCGTCAACTATTTCTGTTAGCCACAGTACTGAAGCAACATAGCCTATTGGAATATCACCCTACATTAACTGTCGGTAGAAGGCGAGTGAATCCAGTGAATCGACTCCAACACTCCCAAAGAACCAAATTTTCAAGACGCTTTTTTAGTCATTTAGAAGGCTTCCTCTACAATAAAATAAATGGAACCCTAGGCATATTTAACCTAACAAAAAAAAAAAAATATGTAAAATGAAAGTTACGAATTGGCTCCAACAGCTCAATTATACTGAGACAGAAAAATTATTTTATATCCCGGAGTAGTGATACCACGCAAACGAACGAACATACATACACATGCATACAAACACACACATGCACACAAACATACACACAAGACACACACACATCAAAGCACAATACTTACAAAACTAGTATGGAACATGTCTGAGAGAGATAAATGAATATGCATTATTGTAAGTACATCTATTATAAGAGGGGAAGACCTGGTGACCTAAAATACAGGCCAAAAGCCTAGCTTAGGCACCAGTCTCCCACAGTATGAATCCAACTATTGTGATTATTTTGGTTTTGTAATTGCTGTGATATTGTGGTGAGAAAAATAAAGGAATTATTATTATTATAAGTATACGTGTATTTGTTACATCCCGATCCAACAGGCGTCATTCTGTCAACAGTTATGGACTGCGCCGGTCCCATAAAATGATGCTCCCTGCAGGTCACATCGTAAATATCTCCTTCAATCCCCTCCCCATTCCACCGATTTCTATTCCTACTCCTTCACTTCCCATGCTGTACGTTTGTGGAACTCACTACCGCCTGACATTAGGGGCTGCCAAACTCTTGCGGTTTTCAAAAAAAGGGTGAAAGAACACTATCTTTCTATTTCGTCATAGTTGCTTATTATTATGTATTTATAATTATATAATATATATATATATGGTTAGTATGTATTTTTTGCGATATTTATTCTATTATATGTATGTTTATATTTATGATAGTACATATATATTTTTATGGTAGGTATATTCTTATAATAATTGTTTTGTTTGTTTGTTTTTCCTTTCACTTTTACACACGGTGTCTACTTCTCTTTTTTTCCAATTCTCCTTTCGCGGGTATGCTGGAAGAGATTTCGTTAGAAATAAGCATTACCTATGTACCTATTTTTCTGTTTCTGTCTTCTTTTCTTATATAAGTTAAGTGTGTACATGAATTGTTAAATAATAAATAATAATAATAATAAACTTGTTATTATTTTTATGATCATTCTTTTTTCATGTATTTAATTACCTCAGGGCCCCAAGTCTGCTATTTTCATAAATTCGTCATTCCAACACGATCCAATAGTCATTTTGCTAAAAGTTTGTAATCTGCTAATTCATAATGATCGATCATTGATCGGTCAATGGTCTTGTAATAGAATTGTGGTAGAATGATAATTTCGAGCATATTAAAACCAATAACTGCACAATAACGTTCTAATGGTAAAACACTGATCAAATAAACTGTCAAAGTTTTAGCAGATTACCGCAAATTTCAAATATTCATTTGTCAATATGTACGAGATTACCATTCTATGTCACTTCTTTCAATGGAGTGTCAGTGATTGACCATTGGAAAGTCATTATGACGCCATTATATTAGTAGATTACCAAACTTGTCAAAATCAACAATTATGACACCAATGATAGACCATTGTGATACTATTGTAATAGCAGACTTGAGGCCCTGGACTCTGGCTTCCTGGATTTGGAAGGCGTACGAAAGGTCAAAGCAGTTGGCTTTGCAGAGGCAGAGGCCCCTTAGATACCCAAAATCCTCATGCAACGCAATTTTGATGGTATGAACGTTGACAGTCTTTGCGAGGATGCCAAGAACATAGACTGGTCTTCTTTGGTGACCTCTGCATCAGTCGACGAAAAAGTTAATATTTTTAATCAAAAAATCGTCGAGCTTTATGATCTGCACGCACCGGTTCGAGCAGTAAAAGTTAGACACTTGCCGGCGCCGTGGCTGACAGACGAGATTAAAAAGTTAATGCACAAAAAAGCAATGGCTAAATCAAAATTTAAGCGACGGCCTACTGATGCTAATAGGGACAGATATATTTCAGTCCGCAATCACTGTAATAAGGTGTGTAGGAACGCCAATCGCCAACTCATTCATAACTCTGTCCAAAATGGGGACACATCCAAGGTTTGGAATTTTCTAAAATCGTTGGGGGTCGGTAAAGTACGACAAGAGGTAATTTCCAAAGATTTGAACTTCAATGATTTGAACAATCATTTTTCAGCGTCGTCCAATTTTGATAGGACATTAAAATTAGAAACGTTGAATTATCTTTCATCTCTTCCGACTCCCAGTTACTCTCCATTTGTTTTTAGTCAATTCACTGTATGTGATGTTAAGAAAAGCATTCTATCGATTACTTCGAATGCTGTAGGAATTGATTGTATCAGCCGTAAAATGTTGCTACCGGTGCTGGACGTAATCCTTCCTAGCATATGCCACATCCTCAACTTTTCTACATCTAGCGGTGTCTTTCCATGTTCATGGAAAGATGCCCAAATTATTCCTTTGCCGAAAAAGTCCAACCCCACATTATTTTCCGAATATCGTCCAATATCCGTCTTACCCTTCTTGTCCAAAGTCCTAGAACGTTTAATCTGTAACCAAATTAGTACTTTCCTGTCTAAAAATAATCTCCTCAATCCCTTCCAGTCCGGTTTCCGTCCTGGTCATAGTACCACCACAGCCCTTATCAATATTACGGATGATATAAGATCTGCCATGGAAGGCGGCAATCTCACGGTTTTGGCATTGCTCGATTTCAGTAATGCATTCAATACTGTAGATTTTGACGTGTTGCTTGGCATTCTCTGCTCTCTTAATATATCTCCATCGGTGATTGACTGGTTTCGTAGTTACCTGTTTGGTCGTCGGCAACGTATTTGCATCGGAGAGACCTTGTCTTCCTGGTGTTGTACTTCTGCCGGGGTACCTCAGGGTGGCGTTTTATCCCCTTTACTTTTCGCAGTTTTTATTAACTCAATCTCCAATAATCTAATTACATCCTACCACCTTTATGCTGACGATCTCCAAATTTACTCACGAGCTCCTCTTGCTGATTTGTCCGAGGCTATTATCACCATCAACCATGATCTGGCCCGCATATGCGAGTGGAGTAAACGGTATGGACTTTTGGTCAACCCCATAAAGACGCAGGTTGTTGTGGTGGGCAGTTCTAGGTTGGTTTCAAAGATTGACGTGACGTCTCTTCCCCAGGTTTTATTCGATAACACAATTATACCCTTCTCCGAGAAAGTTAAAAACTTGGGGTTAGTCATTGATAAGAACTTCACTTGGTCTGCCCAGCTACAGGAAGTTAGCCGTAAATTATTTGCGTCTGCTGGTTCCTTAAGGAGACTGCGTAATTTTCTTCCGACTACCACCAAGATTGCACTTGCACAATCACTTCTTCTTCCCATCCTTGATTATGCTGCTGCTAGCTATCTTGACCTTACACAAGAACAACTCGATAAACTTGAGCGGCTTCAAAACTTTTGCATAAGGTTCATATTTGGTTTGCGAAAATATGACCATGTTTCTGAATTTCGTGTGAAGCTCAAGTGGTTGCCAATTCGCCTTCGCCGGAATGCTCATATTCTTTCTCTTCTATATAATATACTCTTTTCTCCTTTTACCCCTCTTTACCTCAAGAATCGTTTTCAGTTTCTTTGCGACTCCCATTCTAAATCTCTTAGGTCATCAGATAACTTACGACTCAAGATGCCGGTGCATTCCACAACTTTCTTAGATAAATCATTTACTGTCCAGGCTACCCGTCTGTGGAATGCATTACCGGATGATATAAAACGCGCTCAATCGTTGCCTGCCTTCAAGAGACTTGTTAAGGATCACTACTTGTCGCTGTGATTTTTCGAAAGTCGTCCTTTCTTATGATTGCTCATATATTATTATTTGGTATGTATGTATCTATGTATGTATTATATTGCATATTTATGTATCTATGTATCTATCAATTATAATTATTTTACATGTAATTAATTTTAAATAGTACTAATTTTATTGTTGAACTTATGACAGCCCATATCATGTTCTGACAATCACTGTCTATTCTAGGTTGCCTGGAAGAGATCGCGAAATGCGATAAGGCCGCCCATTGTACGTGTTTTAGATATAAGTTTTCTTTGTTATGTTTTGTATGTACAATAAAGTATATAATAAATAAATAATAAATAAATACTTGTCATGACACGTAGTACCAATCGACGATTATCCCTATATGCGCTATACACATGCACACAATGGCAACCTCCGGTTAGTGAGAAACGATTGCGACGTATGGAAAACAAAGAAAAAGCTATGGTTTTGGGAGGAGTGGATTGGTTACCAAGAATGATGTAGGGACTATGCAATGTCATTTATAAACATCGATAAAAGAGCCAGGGGGTGACTTGTACACTCGTTCACTCTAAATCTGACGCTGAATTTAGATAGATCAGCTAAAAGAAAAATAAAGCTGACACTACGAAATTTTGTTGCATGACTTCATTAAAGAGCTATAAATTTACTGATCAGTAGGATAAATAAGAAAGATAACCTTTTTTAAACTACCAAGTTAGACTACTTAGTAGTAATAGTAACTAGATCAACATTGAAGAAATCTGCCATCCATTATCTAAAAGGCCGTTAAGCCACAGTTGGTCGTTTTTCACTTTTTAATGTTGCCTTATACAACTTTCGATGCACTATCTTTTAGTCTAAGAATCATTTTTCTGTGATTAATAGTTTTGGAGATACAGAACATTGCTGAACAGTTAAATTATATAAACGTTACTTTCTTAATTAAAAAGCGGCTAAGCCACAATACTTCTCTATAAAGACGTTAACATACTCTGTGATTCAAAGTACGAGTGGGTATTTTTAGTGCGTCTTTTCAAGTGCTTGCATTGTTACTCAGATATCGTAAACCAAACATTTCTATGAACTAAAACTTTATTTGTATTAATTATGTCCGTCTATCATACTAAGTAATAAGACACTACATTGAGCCGCATGACTCACCGAGTTCTCGGTATAGTTGTGTGGTGTTCCTCTGGAAAGGGTTGAACACTTTAAGTATCTAGGGCATGTTCTGACTGGCGACCTCAGGGATCATGCTGACATGGAACGGGAGCGGAGGGCATTATCAGTGAGGGCGAATATGATAGCTCGCAGATTTGCAAGATGCTCTAATGAGGTGAAGGTTACGCTATTTAGGGCGTACTGTACATCACTCTACACGTGTAGTCTGTGGGCTGACTATTCGGCTAGAAGCTATAATGCCATCCGCGTCCAGTATAATAACGCGTTCAGGGCGGTGATGGGGCTACCCCGTTACTGCAGTGCCTCGGGTATGTTTGCGGAGGCACGTACTGACTGCTTTCACGCAACTATGCGCAAGCGCGCAACATCCCTAGTGAACAGAGTGCGGGCTAGCTCTAACACCGTACTGGCGATGATTGCAGCTAGACTGGATTGTCCTTTCATCCGGCATTGTTCGGCTAGACATATTCCGGTACCAATGCCGGAGAGAAAGTATTAATTTGACATTGATTGTAATTTTAATTTATTTAATTTGATTTTAATTTGTATTGATTTTAATTTATATTGATTTTAATTTATATTGATTTTAATTCGTAATGTTTTTCTTAATGACCTTGTTTTGATTATTTTAATTTAATGTATTTGATTAGGTTTCAATTGTATTTCTTTTTGTTTTGATATAATTTTGTGAAGATGGGTACTTTGACCTAAATAAAGATTATTATTATTATTATTATTATACCTTTTTTTTTGGTCGGCGTTCGGGTCGGATACTTGACGCGTGTTTTTGTTTCGATTATCGTATGAAAAAATGTATAGAGAGGGTCTGTTTTTTTTGTTTATAATAAAATTGTAAGTTGATGTGTGTAATGATGAATACTAGGTACAGTTCTTTTGGTTAAATATGGTTTTGTTTTATAAATATGACGAATTTTGTACACAAAACTTGGAAATAATCCATCACATTACTTTCAAGTTCAAATTAGTAGTACATTAAAAAGTGAGTCTACACAAAACCCTACAAAATCAGATAGCTTATTTTATACCAATTTCACTAACGTAAAGTTCTTTGAGCTAGGATGCGTATTTTCTGAGATATCGTCGTTTTAGTAAACGCGGGAAAGTCGGGTCGCAGTGTCGGGTTTCGGTACGACCGCCAGGCATTTGCGCGGCCCAGGTGCGCAACCGTTGACCGGTTAACGGCTAATTGATGTATCATTTTTTTTCTAAATTTACTTAACTAAAAGTACGTTATCTAATCATGCTTGACCAAAAAACAGCTAAGGGTCTTTAACTACCTTCATGTATTGTGTCATACAAATATCCATCTGAACATCGTACCTTAACTATAAAGCAATTATAAAGAAGAACTACACTAGAAAGCAGTTATACGCCAATAGCGTCTTTTAAGTTATGTATTGAAATAAGTATTAGCTAAATATCAATCGCTAGAGAGCAGTTAAACGACAATACTAGACTAAATAGCAGTTACAAGCTTGTGATTTTCGTTTGCGTTTGACCAGCTCAGACTATAATTCTTTCCTTTTCATTTCGGGTGCTTGTAGCAGAAGGACGTGCGGCGCGTTTCTTTGGCGCCATAATTACGAAAATGGCGCACAAGGCAATGTATGTCATGACCGTGCCTTTGTGGCACAGTCATGACATACAAAAACGATACTTACATGCTTTCAAAAACCATACTTACATGGTCCTATGGTGAGGTTTCGAGTGCCTAGGAAGCTCCGTGGACAAATATAATGATGGGTTCGTGGAAGCTGTCCCTACAGTCGGGTCTCATTTTTTTAAGCCTCGTATGAGCTCGACAGTTTGATCCGTGAGCCTCTTGGTCTCAAACTGTCGAGCTCATGAAGAAGAGACGTAAAATGACTTTGCAGTCTTAAGATAATATGCACGTACTAAATAAACGGATCTTGAAGTCTCTGAAACGTGACCTTCGGCGATTTAATACCGAGAGAATAAAGGACGCGATTGAGTGGAATGTTTTTGCACGGGATCTGTCTATTGAGCAGCCAGCTCATGAAACTAAGGGCCGAAGATGACAGTCATACCCACCAAATCTGAGCTTCTGGGAGAGATCTAGGAATTTTATGGTCAATCTCCAAACCTGCTACAAATCTGGCAAACGGCCCAAGAGCTAGATTGACTCGACACTACACTGAAGATATCCCGGACGTCAGCCTATACGAGATTAGGATGGCTCTGAAGCAGTTAAAGAACAATAAGGCGTCGGGTGAGGACAGAACCACGGCTGAGCTCCTGAAGGCGGGTGGAAAGCCGGTCCCAAGGGCCCTTCCGAAGTTGTTCGATTCGAATAAAAAATTAAGATATCCGCAGGAGAACTAAGGTTGGCGACATAGCGCGAAGAATTGCCAAACTTAAGTGGCAATGGGCTGGACACATTGCTCGCAGAACAGATGGCCGTTGGAGCCGAAAGGTTCTGGCGTGGCGACCTCGTACTGGAAGACGTAGCGTTGGAAGGCCTCCTACAAGGTGGACCGATGAGCTGGTGAAGGTTGCGGGAAATCGATGGATGCGAGACGCAGAGGAACGTTCGTTGTGGCGACACTTGGGGGAGGCCTATGTCCAAAAGTAAACGTATATCGGCTGAAATGATGATGATGGTCCTATGGTTTCGCGAATACGGATTATTATTAAAGATGAAGGTAATTGTGATCTCATCACTGAATAAGATTTGTAAAAGTTTGATTAAACTTGTTTTTTTTTATTTTACATTGTTTCTTAATTAATAATCTATTTCTGACTGTCTATCCTTTTTTAACAAATAAAGTTCTGATTTTTATAAAATAGTTTTTAACTTCTCAACTTTTTACCCGGAAGTGCTTACTTAAAATGCAGTTAATTGCGAGAAAGATGAATTTACTATAGCGTATCATTATTTAAAAAAAGACTAAGGAACTTTTTAGTTGACAAAGTGTATTACAGTGTTGCAGATTTTTTATTGGACAAAGACATTAATTGACAATTTTTATTTTGTATTCAATCAACAATGACAATATGTTATATTGATTATTTTATTGACTGATTATTAGAATTATATTATTTATGGAATGTATAGAATAGCCATGACATTTAATTATTTGACTAATGAACTAAATTTATTTTTATTTATTGTATGGAATAGTAATTAAATAGTTTCTTTGTAATTAATTATAAAAAAAAACATGTATCATGTACCTACATAATTATGTGGGGTAATCTTTTGTACTTTTGCATGCCTTGTTATTGGCAAAATTTGGCTTGTTCTCTTTTGTGAAAACATTGTACCACCATCACATGTACCCATATTTGCGAAATAAATCTTATCTTATCTTATCTTTAGCTGCCTTCTAGTTAAGCAATAGGAGAACCAGTGTAAAAATATCTTTTACAATACCGAGCTTAAAAGCGTTTAAAATCCCATAACTGCTTTCTAAGTAAGCAAAGTTAATCTTCCAAGTGTTAGCTACTAGGCTGTAAGTCTGTTTAAATCCTTTAACTGCTATATAACAAATTATATTTTGATAACTTTTACTATAAGTACAAGACGTGGCGGCTACAAGAAATTGTTTTGCTTTAAAGCAATTAAGGTATGGTTAGCGGCCTTAAGTGCAGTATATTACGTAAAACTGAAAAAAATTTCTTAGCTAAAAGTTAGAAAATGAATTTAAATAAAATATAATAAATATGAGTGAATGAAATATATCACATATTGTGCACAAAGACTATACCTACATATATAACTTGCAATCTTGTTCCCAGGTAGCATATTTTTCAAGAGACATCTATTCCCACTTATTTTTGCGTTTTCTCGAAAAATACTTTTTGCACTTAGCTGCTTTTTTAGTTAGAAGATGGCAGAATTGTAATACTCACATGAGAAATCAGAAAGAAAGTACACCACAAGAAGGACTGGCAAAGACTTAGACAACATGGTTGACTTTGTACGACATACGTACAGCGTATTCTTGCAACGAATACTTTATAGTATGAGTCGTCCACCATATATATATACGTAATATACAGGATGTTTGGTACATCGTGTGCCAAATTGAAGTAGTCGACTGGAGGGGTCGTCTGCTATCTTTTCAGACCCCTAAACACTTTTCATGCTCTTTGAACTTTTTTTCTTCAGCTTTTAATTATTTGATGAAAAAAAGACCAAAATTTATCATTCAAATACATTTTTTTATTAAAAATGTAGAAGGCGTAAAATCTGAATTTTAAAATTTAGACGTGTATTGTATTAGTGATATTAGCTATCTATTTTTTTCTATTTACTTTAAATTTATTTGCAAAGTATCAGGCTAACATAAAGCAATTCATGTTACAGCTATTTACATGACTACAAAAAAAAAATGTAATAGCACGATCATTTGTTTTGTGTCTGGGTGTAATTTATCTATATATGTATGTATTAGAAATATGTATCTTTATCGGTTGTCTAGTACTCATAACACAAGCTCTGATTAGCTTGAGACTAGGCGGCGTTGTGTGATAGTTGTGGAATATTATTTATTATTATTAACATAGATGTTTTTATGATGTTGCTTTGTACATTGTTTACAAGAAATGTCTTGTAAAACCTGTAAAGATCTCGGTGAGCAGAAAACGCAGTTTGCGCTGCATTAATTCGAATCTGCGTCTGCGACCTTGGTCTGGCAAGTAGAGCGGCAAACTTCGAGGCTTGGAAAAAGGCTTTTGCTTACAAATAAATATTACTGTAATGGCTGCAATACTTTGGGCTGGTGAGTCTCAATGCAAGTTACTGTGTAACCTAGATAGGTCTCCATTACCAGAACCTTCATCATGTACCATTAAAATTGGACATTCAGAAAAAATAACAGCTATGCCGTCACAATATGGGGGAGAGTCGTTCTTACAAAAATAATTTACTTCTATTTTACGAGACTACAATCGGGAATTGAACTCATTGTATAGGTAGGTACGGAGCCCTCAGGGCGTGGGTCCGACTCGCACTTGCCCAATTTTTGTATACTTCCATATTTGTTACTGTCATAATACTAGCTTTTTCCAGCGGCATTGGCCCCGTGAATGTTTAAAATTATCCCGCGAGAATGAGTATTCGCCGATAGCCTACTACAGGCTGTAGTATCCCGTGTTCTAAATGACTTGAATCCGCCCAGCCGTTGATTTAAAAAAAAATCAATTAACGTTTTTATACTATACCTAGCTATCAAAAAAAAAAAAAAATATTCCGCCACATCGCTGTCACCCGGAAATATGCCCAAATGCTGATTCTTTGGTAAAGAACGAGCCAGCTCAGTGGTTACGCAATATCATAAACATTTTTGCATCCTACTAATATCACCAAACCACTACTTTGCGAATGTGTACTCTCGCATCCAAATTTTCAAATTCTAGCTTACAAAATGGCTGCTCTGACACTGAAATTTCGCCCCAGATAGCAAGTTCCTCCATGATAATCCCGTTGGAATCAATGGTCATGTACGATGTTGATGACGCTGAACTTGAAAGTATTATTATGAACCTCAAAGATGAATGCGCTGTCGGTTATGACGGAATCCCATCCACAGTTATTAAAGCCACAAAAGATACAATTGTCCCTCCCCTTGTCCACATTTTTAATCTCTCTCTATCCTCTGGTATTTTTCCGGATGTTTTTAAAACTGCTATAGTCCATCCAATTTACAAGGGAGGAGACCAGGACCCTATTACTAATTACAGACCTATATCCGTTCTTTCAACCAACTCAAAAATTTTTGAGAAAGTTATCAACGCGAGGCTTGTAAAATTCTTGGCTAAATTCAAGATCTTAGCAGAAAACCAATATGGTTTTAGAGCAGGGAAATCAACAGAGGACGCTACCCTGGAGCTCACAAATACAATAGTTGCACACCTTAATAATAAACAGAAGACTCTTGGTGTCTTCCTGGACCTCTCCAAGGCGTTTGATACTGTATCTGTCACAAAGTTGATCAAAAAGTTAGAACGGATAGGCATTCGTGGAATTGCTCTCGAAATCTTTCGTAGCTATCTATCGGAGCGTAAACAGGTTGTCAGGGTTGGATCATTTGTGAGTGACGAAGAAAATTAGTTTTATGGGGTCCCACAAGGCAGTGTCTTAGGGCCAACCCTCTTCCTCATATATGTAAATTAGCTGTGTCAGTTGTCTCTTCCGAACACAAAAATTATTACATATGCGGATGACACAGCTCTTATAGTCCACGGTACGAATTGGTCTGAGACTCGTGAGAGGGCAGAATTAGCACTGAGGTTTGTTATGAGGTGGTTATCCACGAATCTCCTCACGCTCAATATCTCTAAGACTAAGTTCATCCCCTTCACCCCAAGTGTTCTCAGTCAACCGCCTTTGTCTTTATATGCTGAAGAGAAAACTGATCGACTGGCTTAAGTGCTTGACCTATGACGAGACTGAGCAACTTATTGTGTCATAAACGCGGTGAAAACACACACACACACCATCACCATCACACATACACACATAAATACACACCCCATCCTCATCCCCACCTCCACTCCACATATATACGACCCAGTAACCACATAGTGTATATTAATTTGGTATCATAATTTGCCTTATTTATTTATATTCTCACTTCTGTTGATGATAATCTGGAACAATGTCTATGAATATATTATGTCTAATTGGGCGTTGATAGCTGCGCTACAGTATTTTACTTTTGTCGCTATCTTCGTTTTTTCTGTAACCTGTAAACTTATGTTTTGTTCCAAAATAAGCTTTATTATTATTATTATTATTAAATTTTTTAAACGCGAAAGTGTGTTTGTATGGATGGATGTTTTTTACTCTTTCACGCAAAAACTCCTGAACGGATTTCAATGAAACTTGGCAAACAGGTACCTACACCATGTTCTAGAATAACACATAGGATACCTTTTATCCTGGAGTTATTTATGTTCCCTTAGTACCTATAATTTTTTAACCCGCTGGAAAATCATTCCATCATTCTATTAATTCGGTCAAACATTCCAAGATTGACAACACATAATAAATGTGAAATCTTGGGTCATTCCATTGTCACCCTGTATATTTAAAAAAAATAAAACAAAGTCGTATTAGTAACACTATTTATAAAACATGAGCGACTACTTTAACAAAAACTGTGTTTGGAAAAGTTTACGTTTGACGTTTACGCGATACAATGAAAACCGAAGTACATGTAGCATATATATAACGTAGAAAAGAGTCAGCAGACGCGGAGTCGACGATTGTAACTTGAAGTAATGACCAGTTATGTATTTTATATTAATTGAAAAGACATATAATTATTCTGACCAGTGTAATTGTGACCAGTGATGTATTTCATTATATTTAAACTGAAGTTTTAAATATATAAATATTGTACACCCAATGGGTATGTTACAGCGATATAATAACAAAGAAATATAAGAACTGACCACAACTGTAACAATCAATAAATTAACTCTAGGGTTATGAAAGAACGACCCTGGGTTGCAACTCTACTCGACTCTGGTTATTTTTGAACGCAGGGCTGAGGGGTTGAAACGGAGGTCTAAAGTTTGTAAACAGAAACCTGCTTTCACGCGCTTAAAGCCATTAGCAGATGCTAGTATAGTGTAACATATTATAAAAACGACGCATGATAGCTTCTAAAATCGATCCTGATACTGTGAAAGCCACATAAAGCAAATTGAACGGGCATTCGCCCCGCAAAAACCATTGGATATGAAAGACAGTCAAGGGCTGCGTGCAACCTATAATTCAATAAAACGCAACCTTGCAATGAAAATTACTGAAAACGAAGAACAAAAATGGATCAAACTATAAAAATCCTAGAAAATAACAGAAAAATGACGCAGAGAGTACAAGAGCCATGACAAAACCACCACAGCGACTACCGATGATATCAAACTGCAAAACTGAATTGGAAATCATAGACGAACTTATAAACACGGCAATAGTCTCCGATTCGGACATTGGCGACAGCGACCAACACTCTGACATACTCACACCATTTCTATCCATTTTTTTTTTTTTTAGTTGAGAAAAAATCATCCAATGACATCCCCCGCTCTTGGGCGGAGTGGGAGATAATGTCAGACTCTTACTGACTAAAAGACCCACGCTGTTCCTTCTAGCCTTCATACCGGGGCTCGAGCGCCCTTTCAGATAACCTTGGCCCCAGTAGGCTTCGACCCAGCTGGCCGGCAGGGTCCCTGCTGTTGCTGACAACTCCTCGAGGCGCGCGGGAACAGTGCGCGCCGTTGACGACTTGGGCTTAGACCGGACAGTTACCGGACGGCCGGACAGCGAGCTACCCATTGCTCACAGTCCGCAAGCCCGCGCCTACGGTGGCCGGATCAGAATCCCGGCGGTGGCGGCGATAATGCCGTTGCCTGATGCGTTTGGCCTCCTCCTATGCGAGCATTACTGCTTCGCAGAAGTCGGCGGCCAGTCGGTTGCCAGTCCTCCTCGCTCCGGACCATGGCCTTAACCAAGGCCCGGCGGAAGAGGTCTCCGCCACCGATCGCCCCCACGAGGACCATTTCAACCTCTGAACTCGACATCCAAAACAGAGCTGAGACAAGCATTGAAAAAATTAAAAAATCGGCAGTGTTCGATAGCGATTCCTGCATTTTATACCATCATCATCATCATCATCATTTCAGCCGATAGACGTCCACTGTTGGACATAGGCCTCCCCCATGCATTTTATACAAGACGCAGAAAACTAGAGAGTGGATGAGAAAAAATAACTTTAAACAACACTTTATATTTGTGTTTTTATTTAGGCTTAAGAACAAATTTATTTCTTGTAAAGAATCGTATACATAATTCACTTACTGAGAAACAATATTTTAAACTAAGATTAATATTAGAGCGCACAAATGTACGTGTAGGTATAAAATAACAAAATAGCGAGGAAAAAAATAAAATAAAATGTGGTTATACATGAAACTGATGACACAACATACGCAATAGTAAGTTAACCAAACAAAACATGGATGTACGAATTTGATTAAAGAGTGGCAATGATGGCATCGTCTGCTAGTAGCACGTTTATTATTTTAAGTTTATTTATTTTATTCCATAAACACCCCCGACGGAAAAGAGGGGGGTTGGTTTTGGAGTATTTACTATTGGAGTATTTATTATTTTATTAGATTTAATTATATTTGCTGATGACACTTCTCTGATTTTTAAAGTCTGGCTGTTCTTTCGAAATGGTTCGCAGCTAATAATCTTTTACTAAATGCAAATAAAACTAAATGAATAAAGTTTTCATTACCGAATGTCCCTCAAGTTGGCGTCAATCTAATTCTTGATAGCAAAAAACTTGATGTAATTACAGAAACTGTGTTCTTACTGTCGATTCCAAACTGCAGTGGGGTGCTCATATTAGAACTCTATCAGGTAGATTAAGCTCAAACCCATATTAAGCGTGTCTTAATCAAAAAAGCGTATTATATGGTTAAAAACTATGTCGAAGACACGCTTGTCTGACAATGACGGCCTCTGCACTTGTGGCCCCCTAGTAACTCAAAATATTGTGTGCATGTATCTATTAACTGCTCCATCTTTGTTGTAACATTTTTTTTTTTCTAACACATTGCTTTTGCAATATTTTTTTTAATAATCTGATTCCAACCACATCAAATTCGTTAGTTTTTCTTTTTTGGTTGTTAACGTCTCATTTATTGATAGTTGTAATTATTATTATTTTTCTAGTTTTTTTTTTATACGTAGCCTCTTTTTAGGGTTCCGTAGTCAACTAGGAACCCTTATAGTTTCGCCATGTCTGTCTGTCCGTCTGTCCGTCCTCGCTTAATCTCTGTGACCGTTAGCACTAGAAAGCTGAAATTTGGTACCAATATGTATATCAATCACGCCGACAAAGTGGTAAAATAAAAATTGGAAATAAATGTTTCATTAGGGTAATATAATGTAAAGTGAGAAGTGTTTTTATTTTTATTTTATTTCAACCCTAACGTGTGATATATAGTTGGAAAGGTATTTAAAAATGAATAGGGGTTTACTAAAATCATTTTTTGATAATGTCAATAATTTCGGAAATCGCTCCAAAAGTAAAAAAACAATGTGTGTGTCCCCCCTCTAACTTTTGAACCATAAGTTTAGAAAATATGAAAAAAAATCTGAAAAGTAGAACTTTATAAGAACTTTCTAGGAAAATTATTTTGAACTTGATGGAAAGAACAGTTTTTGTACAAAAAAGACAAAAGGTTTCTACAAAATAATTTCTGGACTAAATTTGTAGTATAATCGATATACGATTATTTATAAGCATTTTTTTAAACTTAAAAGTGGGTACACTTATTGTGACGGACGAGAAACTACGGAACCCTACACTGAGCGTGGCCCGACACGCTCTTGGCCGGTTTTTTTTATAATGTAAATGGAAGAATACTGTTGACTCCACGAATTCTTAAATTACATCATATTTTGACTCACTTTTTTTAAAAGATTGTTTTTATTGTGCTTTTGAGTACAATATAGACCGGTTTACAATGTTCTTAAATAATACCTATTAATACTGTAATATGGAAATATTGTAAGTATAGTCTATCTAACAAGTCAACTGACTTGGGATTTTATATAATATTTAAAAAATACTTATATTCGATACTTTTTTAAGGTTTTTCTGTTAGTTAACAATGGTCTCTATCTCTTAATCGACCATGATTATTGAACTCGTGTTGACTACATCAGATTTCATTAAATCCTAATAATTACCCAAGTCGTTTAACATAATAGACAGACCACTTTTTAAGCTTTCTGCACAGCCATCCGGTAGCAGAGCTTTCTGGTCTCTTGCCAAATCGGTCGAAGCGAACTTCTGTCGGCCCACATTGCCTCCGCTGGTTAAATCTGACGGAACACTGGCTCATACGGCGAGAGAGAAAGCAGGTCTCTTTGCATCTCTCTTCGCCCATAATTCTCGCTTTGATACTGGCAGTGCTACTCCACCGACTCTACCTCACTGTGACACTTCGATGCCCGAGGTTCGCATAAGGAACAAAGAAGTTCTGAGAGCACTGTGTCGTCTAGACGTGAATAAAGCTAGTGGACCAGATGGTATACCAGCGATTGTTCTAAAGGCTTGTGCGTCGGAGTTGTCTCGTATATTGACACGCTTGTATCGCCTCTCGTTTAGGACTGGAATAGTGCCCAAGTCCTGGAAGCTTGCCAACGTGCAACCCGTGCCCAAAAAGGGCAGTCGTGCCGATCCTACCAACTATCGGCCGATTTCGGTAACCTCCATACTCTGCAAGATTATGGAGCGTGTATTGAACTCGCGCCTCATGGCATACCTAGAAGGTAACGATCTCCTCAGTGATCGACAGTACGGGTTTCGTCGCAATCGATCCACTGGGGACCTACTAGTGTATGCCACCCACTTGTGGGGCGAGACCCTCGAGAAGAATGGGGAAGCAATTGCTGTCTCCTTAGAGGTCTCGAAGGCCTTCGACAGGGTATGGCATGCTAGCCTCTTGAGTAAGCTTCCAGCATACGGCATTTCTCCTGGTCTGATTAACTGGGTAAAAGACTTCCTGAGAGAACGGTCTCTTCGAGTTGTTGTCGATGGATGCTCATCAGAGCCCATGACGACTAATGCCGGAGTTCCTCAGGGGTCAGTGCTCTCTGCAACTCTTTTCCTGCTGCATATTAATGATCTGCTGATGCCCGGTATCTATGGGTATGCAGATGATAGCACAGTTGTAGAGAGATACCTGCCAGGTGCTCGGGCTAGTAAAGAGCAAATCCGGTCCGAACGAGAGGCTATGGTGGAGCGTACGAATATCTCGCTTCAGGTAGTCTCCAAGTGGGGCGAAACCAATCTGGTGGGATTCAACGCCGCCAAAACACAGGCGTGTCTGTTCACCGCCAAAAGGAGCCCGTTCACCTCGGCTCCTACTTTTCAGAATGTATCTTTGGACTGTACCGACCGCCTTCAGCTCTTGGGTGTCGAAATTTCCTCCGACCTCAATTTTGGGCGGTTCATTGAGTCCAAAGTCAAAGTAGCTGCTAGGAAACTAGGGTCAGAGTATTGTGACGACCACGAAGGTCACAAATTAATTGAAGTAAAAACTTTATTGTGATGGACCTTTTAAGGCTTATGTATTAAGAAGATAGATTAAAATATGACAGGAGATTGTCAACAAGAAAAATATTGAATATTAATTTTATATAATAATATAATTTAAGGCTTGAGTCAATATAATTTAGTACAATTAAAACATAAAGCCTTTCATTGGCGTTTCCCCTCGTCACATATGGTGGAGGCGCCCGCCGGGTATTCTCCGTAAGGCCTTGACTGTTTTTTCAGGTTTACGAGACCCCGATAGTTGAGGAAGGCAACTGTTGCGACCCGTAAGGTCCCATAAACCTCTCGCAAAGCAAATTAAGTGAGAACAGCAGCTACAGCAGGCGAGGACAACGCCTGAAAATTTAAAAGCTGAGTGAATTTTATATTATTTAATATTTTATAAAAGAAGAGATGATGTACTTCTCAGGCATAGACAGGGTCTGCCTTGAGGAATTTATCGACGATTTTAAGTTGACTGCCAGGTCTAACGAATGGCGAGAGAGTGATTACGCACTCATTTTGGGAGCATATATTCATGGAGCAGCCCAACACTTTTATAGATACACTTATCATTACGACATGGATTTCGAAACGATATGCCAGGAATTAAGAAACGAATTCCCGTGTAGATGTTTTAGTTGTAAGCAGCGTCAGCACTTTACAACAGTGCAGCCACTGGAACCATGTGTTGTAGAGGAGGAAACTGCAGATTTACTTGAAGAAGGCGGACCGTTAAATGTTTTGTATGAAGATGATAATGCAGGTTTATGTTCTAGCATGATGATGGACGGTCCACAAACAATTGTTGAGCAGACTGATGAGAATAATGAGCCGGATTATGACGATGTAAGCAGTGGAGTCGATGACGAGACGGGATTGGAGTGTACGGATGAAGATAACCTGGTTGTGTCCAATCCAATTATTATTTCATCCAATTTTATTTCAGAGAACCTAGAGATGTTTTCAATAGAATCTCAATGTGATCCGGATGTCGAATTCAATCAAAACCAAAACGACAATGATCACATTTTTGAAAATAAAAATTACAAAAGTGGACAAAGTTTTTTCCAGGGTGAAGCAGAGGAGATGGCCCAGTTTATTGCTATAAAAGATGATGTTCATTCACCAGAAATAATAGACAAAGTTAATGGGTTCGATTTTATTAATTTATGTAACAAATATTTTCATCGTGCCCCATTTAGAACTAAAAAGTGCATGGCACGAAAGGGTATGGCAGGAAGAAAGTCCTCTCATCACTTTCATTGTAAAATAAATTCAAAAATAAAAACTAAACATTCATATATTAAATTTAACGATAAGTTTTTTCTAATTAGATATATGTTTTGGAAGTTTTATAAAAAGAAATTAAATTTTGTTGTTAGGAATTATAAAATTAGAAAACGATTAATTTTAAGAATTGTGTAAATATTTTGGCTTTAGTTTTTGTTATCATGTCACTGCATTATTTTTGTGAGATCAGCAGGGCATGAATAGTATTAATCATTTGTTTTTGTTTCATATTCATTTTCAATGAGGGACGCCGCCATCGAAAAAAGAAGAAAGAAGCAACTGTGCGTTAAATAGTGTTTTCTTTTCGTTAATATTTATTATTATTATTATTCAAATTGGTGAACTTGAGCCAGTGAACTTGCAGTAATTTAATTATTTTTGGAAACTGTGGTCCTATTAGTGAAGACAAATATCAATTAAGGCTGATACTGACTTTGCAGATAAGGCATAGCCTTCGCAAAGGGTGTCTAATTGACACCATTGGTTTAGCTGATATAAAAAAAAAACCACAGTTCAGTCAAAATGGACTGATTACATAAATATTCCATGATTTTTTTGTAAGAGTTTTGATACTGGCACATTTTCAATTTTTTAGCGATGATAGGAACTTGCACAGTTCTGTCTTTTTCTTCTCTGACACGATGAGCGTCCGATGAGGTTAAAGTCATAACCTTAAGAGTTGTAGTTTACTTTATGTTAGACTCCTTTTGAGTAGATGTCAGTTATGACAAGGGTGCAGCACCGTGGCTTTTCTTAAGGTTTTGCTGCGGTGGGGTTTAAGCATGACAACGTTGAATGATAAGCGCAAAGTTAACGCATAGTAAGTTAGTAAATAGATTTTGAATTTTGTTTATCGTTCGTCATGACTTAGGCTCGCTCCTAAAGAGACGACCACCACCATGTAAATTTATTTCCTTCATAGGTAGGGACATCTGTGTTAGGTATAGGCAGGTTATACATAAACCTTAAAAGTATTTTTTTTTGGATAGAAATGCTTTGCCATTATGGATTGGAAGTGCTTTGCCATCCTCAGCATTTCCATTCGTAAGGGCGTAGCTCATGTGACGACCACGAAGGTCACAAATTAATTGAAGTAAAAACTTTATTGTGATGGACCTTTTAAGGCTTATGTATTAAGAAGATAGATTAAAATATGACAGGAGATTGTCAACAAGAAAAATATTGAATATTAATTTTAAATAATAATATAATTTAAGGCTTGAGTCAATATAATTTAGTACAATTAAAACATAAAGCCTTTCATTGGCGTCTCCCCTCGTCACAGTATGCACATTGTATCATCATGGGCGATTTCAACACAGACCTCTCCCATCCATTCCCTCGCTCTCGTAAGCTCCTTCATATCATCCAATCCGTTAGTCTCCATGTCCTTCCACTGCAACCTACACATTTCAATATCTCAGATGAAGACACATGGCTTGACCTTATCCTTACGTCCGCTCCCTCCTTGGTTTCCTCTCATGGCCAGTGCCCTGCACTTGGTTTTTCCCATCATGACCTAATTTTCCTATCTTATGTCCTAAAACCACCTAAACTTCCTCTTAAGGATTTGCGCATGCGTTGCTTCGCTCGCATGGATGTTGAAAGGCTACGTCAGGATGCTTCAAAATTAGATTGGGACCAGCTTGCAGCGGCGACATCTGTGGACGAGAAACTGCAAATTTTTAATCGGACGGTCCTTGCACTTTACGACAAACATGCTCCTGTCAAGAGTAAACGTCAACCTGCTCCTTGGATGACGTCAGGTGTTCGTATGGCAATGAAGCGCAGAGATAGGGTCTTTCAAAAATATAGAAAGGACCGCAGTGCTACAAACAGGGATATTTTTAAAACTGCAAGAAACCGGTGTAATCAGGTGATACGTAACGCTAAACGCCGCCATATTCTCGAAAACATATCCTCTTCTTCTCCTGCTGATATCTGGAAATTCCTCGGATCTCTAGGTATCGGTAGGCCACGTCATGTGGAATTCCCTAAAACAATCGTCCTGGATGATATCAACCGTCACTTCACGACCTTCTATCATTTGGATTCCCAAATGTTATCTCGCACGGTTGATTTCATTTCTGGTTTACCAAGTCCTACCACTGAACCGTTCCACTTTTCTCCGGCTACTTTGGATGAAATCAAAAAGATCATCCTGTCCATAAAATCCAAGGCTGTGGGCCATGATGACATCAGTCGTCATATGATTACCTTAGTCATTGACTATCTTCTTCACCCGATAGCCCACATTACTAATTTTTTCCTTGATTCCGGACAATTCCCATCCCTGTGGCATATGGCTTATGTGCGTCTACTTCCTAAAATCTCTAATCTCTCCCTACCTAACCATTTCCGCCCAATTTCTATTCTTCCTTTCTTATCCAAAGTGGTGCGTGTATGTGTAAGTGGTGGTTAGGCTTTGACCTGAATGCGGAGTTGTTAGACAAACTTGACAGGCTCCTCAACAACTGCATCCGATTCATATTTAACTTGCGAAAATATGACCACGCTTCGAGTTACAGATCGGTGTTCAAATGGATGCCCATTCGCCAGAGAAGAAGTTTGCGCGCACTGACTACACTCTTCTCTCTGCTCAACTCTCCTACCCCTCCTTCTTATCTTTTATCTCATTTTCAATATTTATGTTCTTTCCATTCTAAGAGTCTTCGTTCTTCTAACAATCTCCTACTGCTCTGTCCCTCTCATACTTCTGATTTTGTTCATTCTTCCTGTCATATATAGTCCATACTCCTGTGGAATGCGCTTCCTCTCGACATCAGGATGGCCACCAGTCAGTATGCATTTAAGCGAAAGTTGCGGCATTACTTTCAGAACAAATAGCGGAGTCGTTTCAAAACCCCCCTTCTGCTACTTTATATAAATATATATGTAGGTATATATTATATTAAATATACATGTATGTCTATTTTAGTTATATATATAAATTTACACCCTTATTTTTCTTAATAATCCATTTTTTTTGTTGTTTTTTTTTATGCACCTGCTATGTTTTTCTCTTTACCACCCTAGGTTGACTGGTAGAGAATGTCTAAGGCGTTAAGTCCGCCTTTGTACCTGTGCGTTGCATAAAGTTTTATTAAATAAATAATAAATAAATAACAAAAAGAGTTATGATTTGCGATTTTTTTGCTCTCGAGTGTATATCAATATTCGCAATTTTTTTTCCAAAATCGCGGCTTTTATATCACTTTGCACAAAATTATCTCCAAAACTATGAGAGACAGAAGAACGTGAGTTAGACCAAAAAATTCGATTTTTTTTTAAAGTTTATGTAAAAAACCCAAAAATGATATAAGTCGAATTATATCACTTTTTACAGGAGGCACAGAATTGAAGTTAATAACCAGTTGTTTATTTATTTAATTAAAGCTTTATAGACAAAAAACTGAACAAAGGCGGACTTAATACCCTAGGCATTATCTGCCGGTCGACTTTAGGGTGGTGGTGCACAAACATAACATGGCAGGTACAACTTAATAAATAGACAAACAGAAAAGAAACGAATACAATAGTTAATGTAATAATTCCACTGTGTAGTGTACAGTGGAATAAAATAAGATATATTTTAATTATAAATATACTGACAATACAGCTTGTTGTAAAATGTGTGACTTTTTTTTGTTTCTTCTTATTTGTCTATGTGACCATAGATATTATATGATGTGATATGTGCCCTAAGAGGGCTGACCCACTATTTTGATAAGCTATTTTAATCATTACCTATTTTGCTGTTATTAAAGATGAAAATCATTTGTGCCAGCATTTCGATAAATCTTGCTATCCTAATGCGAGGGTAGATTGATAAAAGAAAATGGCACGTCAGTGACAAAAGATAACTGCTAAACTGCTAATTCCATGAGTCTTATCAACTGCTTGTAAATGGGCCATAATATTGCGTCAAGCATAACAAGTAACGTTGAATATCGATACTGTCTATAAGAATCTATTTAGTCCAGTGGCAATAACAGCGACTTGACACGTAGGTGTAGCTGGTACAAATCTCAGTTTAAACGTCTAACTTTTTGTTTTCCATATTTTGTGTTTTAGTTATCTTTTTTTACTTTTCTTTAAGGGGCCGCCGACCGATGAATTTCCATACAAACGTAATACCACGCTCATTTGCAGTTGGAGCATATTTCCAACATATTATGATGATATTCGGTTATAGACAATATTTATCTAGGTTCCTACGTCGAGAATATTAGAAATATTGTTATTTTTAATACAGGAAAAGCCAAATGGCATGTTTTGCCATTTACGCTATAAAAAAGTACAAAATAAATACAATTTGCTTAAATTTCTTTTTGTTTTTTTTTTTTTAAAAGAAAGACGTAGGAACCTAGATAAATATTGTCTATAACCGAATATCATCATACTATGTTGGAAATATGCTCCAACTGCAAATGAGCGTGGTATTACGTTTGTATGGAAATTCATCGTTCGCCGGCCCCTTAACGACAAAAGTCGAGAAATGGACAGTTTGTATAGAAATAAAACAAAATGTTGCAAGTAAATAAAATGTTTATTATTTCACTACATTTAACATATAAATATATAAAGTAAGTAAATGGTCAAAGTTAAATACAGTGTTTTTTAATATTATAATCAAACAAACACATGTATAACCATTTTTAAAGGGATAATTATAATAATGGTATAAATAACTACTTATTAAGCAATTTTGATTCTTATGAACTTAGACTTAAAGTTTATTATTGGTATTTTAAAATGTAGTGACTATTGATAGCTTATTTTGGTATTCTCAAACAAGCTACAAGGTAGTATTGCTTATTGATCTGTGTAAAGACTTTGAAGCAATAAGGCACGAGTTCAATTCTCATACCCTGTATATTGTTTTGCTTTCCTTTTATAACTTTTTTATTATTTTAAGTAACAATCAACAAACTAAATATTCTTCAAACATATTTGGAATAATTTCACCTGACTTGTAATAAGTGGGTAGTCAAGATAAATATGCGTATTCATCATAAAGCCTGCAATACACGTTGGCCGAGCGTTGCCGAATGAAGGCCAATACCAATATGTAGACAGTATATTTGCCTTGTCTTGCCATCGCTCGTTGTCACTCCCCTAGTTGGTTGAGTAGACATGCGCCAATCAAAGCAAATGTGCGCCAATGTGTATAGACCTCATATGGAATAGCTTGTCATGACTCGCAGCCGCTCGTGATCAGGTGACGTGACAGGTCACGGGAACAACTTGTGACCCACGGATGCCTCTCAAGCTGAAGGGTAAAATCTAAAAGTCCGTGATAAGGCCTGTCATACAGTATGGATCAGAATGTTAGGCTGTGAAAAAGACGGATGAAAAAAGATTGCATGTAGCGGAGATGAGAATGTTAATATGGATGTGTGGTGTGACGAGAATGGATAAAGTGAGAAATGAGTATATTAGGGGAAGTTTGAAAGTGGCGCCAGTGACTGAAAAGTTGAAAAGGTTTGTCTTGGTATGGTCGCATGTTGCTAAAAAAGTTATGAGTTTACATGTGGATGGATGGAGGGGAAGAGGGAGGCCAAAGAAAAGATGGATGGATTGTTTGAGAAGCGATATGAAAGAAAAGGGTGTTAGTGATAGTGTGACGAGTGACAGGACAGAATGGAAGAAAAAAACGTGTTGCGCCGACCCCAAATAAAACAGGACTAGGGCAGGAAGATGATGATGATGAACTTTCAAATATTTCCGTGACGTAATCTCGTAAAAATACACGTTTGAAATCGTAAGTTAGGGTCAGATTCGCGATTATCGAGTCAACTAATTAATATCATGTTTTGATTTTTGCTCGGCGCCGGCGGTTAGTCAGTTAGTTGCCCCATTTATGTCCCACTGCTGCGCGAAGGCCTCCCTCTCCCTTTTCCACACACGTCTGTCTCCGACCATTGCCGGAATCTTTAAGTCGAGAGTGAATAGGTTTCTTTTAGGTAAGCGCGTTCCATCGTCGACCGCATCGTCGCTTTCCATCAGGTGAGATAGCGGTCAAGTGCGAACCTATCAACAACAAAAAAAAAAAATTGCGGGCCAGTCCCTCCGGTAGTTATCAAGCTCATTTCTCCACCTTAGCCTTGGTCTGCCGCTATATCGCCTTGCGTTTAATGGGACATAGTAAATGGCTCTTTTAGCCCAGAGCTCATTTGACATGCAACAAACATGTCCGGCCCAATCCCACTTTAGGGTCAGGTGTTCTCTTTTATATTATTGGATTTCCAGAGGTTTAACAAAGTTCGAAATGAGTAGAAACTGGCCTCAATCACTTATTATTAAAGTGCAGACCCATGCGTTAAACGTTCATAATCTACGTACATGAAAAATTATTGAAGCGAAGTATCCTGTTTCAATGATTTATCATGTACGTAGATTTGAACAATAACAATTTAAAGGACAAATCACCAACAGGAAAAAATAAAAATAAATCATGGTATTTACAATATACATGACATCCCTATCTATGCGAGTCTGACTGGGACTTTTTAAATATTTACTATAAATACTATTACAATAAAAAAAAAACCCAAATTACATAAATCACATTTGAATTAGGAACTGTCATTCTTATAAATTCATTGGATGCAATAGTAGACTAGCTTTTTAAACTAGAACTTGTCTTGTATTTTAAAAGCCTATATTTTTACAGCTAAATGGATTCTGTTAATATTTGTAACCAAAATCAAGTGAAGACAGTGATTTGTACTAGCAGCTGTACCAAAAATAAAAAATAATAACAAAAACTAATAACTATTACACAAAAAGTGTGAAAGACAGCATGATTTTGGGAGTTTATATTTATTAAATAGGTACGAACTTTTGCTCGCGACTTCACCTGCATGTATAAAATATAGCCTATGATACTCAGGAATAAAAGCACTTTCTATTGGTGAAATAATTTCAGCAATCGGACCAGTACTTTCAGATATTATCTCCTACAAACAAAAAATTACCTCTTTATAAAATTAGTGTGGATAGAAGCAGCATATATAGAGCAGTGGTGGCCGAGTGGTAACGGCCCCGACTTAGGAGTTGTAGCTCGTGGGCTTAAACTCAGCCAGGCGCATTACTTTGTGTAATTTATTTCATCACCACTATTTTCAAAACGCCAACATGTCCTACGGCCAAAAATTCGAAGACATGTGACATTCACTAACTCGCACTGGGCCTACGTAGTGGATTACTGCCCGTTCCCTCTCTTAGGGAGAAGGCCTGAATCCCAGCAGTAGGGACACAAAAAGGTTGATTATGCTAAGCTAAGCTAGAAGCAGCTCTACAAGTAGGTAGGTTGAAAGAAAAGGTTAGTTAGTTAGCCCATTTATGTCCCACTGCTGCACGAGGCCTCTCCTCTCCCTTTTCTACACACGTCTGTCTTCGGCCATTGAAAGAAAGAAAGAAGAAAATTGCGTTTAATTAACATTACAAAAACGAAAACACCTTAAAATTAAACACAGTCATGGTACATTGAGTAATGCCAAAAAGGCCTCAGCTCAGCATAATGCCAAATGGTAACACAAGGCCACCATCTGACGCTGATTTTCAGCTGCAGCCCTAGGGTGCCATATGCTCGAACAGAAAAAAAAACCGACTTACTAAAAAAACACTAAAACCATCAAAATAACTTTAATTTCGGAATCGGTGTTTCTATAATAGTTTTGCCTCTTTGTTATTTAACACCGACTTCCGAAATTAAAGTTTTTTTGATGGTTTTAGTGTTATTTTAGTAATTCGGTTAATTTTTTTTTGTAAAAGTTTTTTATTTCGCACTTTTTAGTTGCCAATAGACAATTCCAATTAACTCAAACCTTGCTAGGATACATTGTTTTATTATGAAGTTCCCGTGTCTACCTTCCTGCTCCATCATCATCATCAGATCAGTTCGATAGTACCTTATAGCCAAAGTGCACCTCATGACAATTCTAATAAGCCCAAACACGGCTAGGATACATTGATTAATTACGGATAAATAGGGGTTTACTAAAATCATTTTTTGATAATGTCAATAATTTCGGAAATAGTCGCTCCAAAAGTAAAAAACAATGTGTCCCCCCCCTCTAACTTTTGAACCATAAGTTCAGAAAATATGAAAAAAATCTGAAAAGTAGAACTTTATATGGACTTTCTAGGAAAATTATTTTGAACTTGATGGAAAGAACAGTTTTTGTACAAAAAAGACAAAAGTGTTCTACAAAATAATTTCTGGGCTAAGTTTGTAGTATAATCGTATATGCAAGCATTTTTAGGGTTCCGTAGTCAACTAGGAACCCTTATAGTTTCGCCATGTCTGTCTGTCTGTCTATCCGTCTGTCTGTCCGTCCTCGCTTAATCTCTGGGACCGTTTGCACTAGAAAGCTGAAATTTGGTACCAATATGTATATCAATCACGCCGACAAAGTGGTAAAATAAAAATTGTAAAAAAATGTTTTATTAGGGTAGCCCCCCTATATGTAAAGTGGGAGGTGTTTTTTTTTAATTTCAACCCTAACGTGTGATATATCGTTAGATAGGTATTTAAAAATGAATAGGGGTTTACTAAAATCATTTTTTTTATAATGTCAATAATTTCGGAAATAATCGCTCCATAAGTAAAAAACAATGTGTCCCCCCCCTCTAACTTTTGAACCATAAGTTTAGAAAATATGAAAAAAATCTGAAAAGTAGAACTTTATAAGGACTTTCTAGGAAAATTATTTTGAACTTGATGGAAAGAACAGTTTTTGTACAAAAAAGACAAAAGTGTTCTACAAAATAATTTCTAGACTAAGTTTATATAAGTGTATATGCAAGCATTTTTTTAACCTCATAAGTGGGTACACTTATTGTGATGGACGGGAAACTACGGAACCCAACACTGAGCGTGGTCCGACATGCTCTTGGCCGGTTTTTTTGTAAACTCATAAGTGGGTACACATATTGTGACGGACGGGAAACTACGGAACCCTACACTGAGCATGGCCCGACACGCTCTTGGCCGGTTTTTTTCGGTTTTGGTTCAGTTGGAAGGCGCCACTCCGAAGCTTGTTGTCTTGTTTGCATGTCAAACTCGTAAACCTACGTCTCGTCGCCAGTAACAATGCGTTTCATGAATGTTGGGACGGAATTGACTCGTTCTAGCATGTCCTCAGCGACTCTCATGCGATTCAGTTTTTGGAGAAAATTCAGGTCTTTTGGGACTAGCCGAGTGGCAACATGTTTCATACCCAAATGATTAGTCAAAATGGTACGGATCGACTCATGAGATAAAGAAAGTTCGGCGGCTATCTCTCTCTAACTTGAATTAAGATTTTCAGTCACTATTTCCTTTACTTTTGCGATGTTAACTTCAGTTGCAGAGGTTGATGGCCTACCAGAGCGAGGCAAATTTTCCATCACATCTTGACCGCTTTTAAATGCTTTGTACCACTCATAAGCACGTGTTTTTGATAAATTTGATTCACCATAAGCCTTCTGTAACATTTTCAGTGACTCCAAACACGAAATTCCATTGGCGATGCAAAATTTAAGACTCAACAAACTCTTTGTTCGATGTATTTGTCCATTATGAAATTCGCAATACACACTAGATATGATACAACTAAAAACAGCACTGTATTTAATATAAATAACAGATGCAACTCAAACTCCGCGCCTAAATGGAAAACAGTTGTGCCAATCTAGCAACAACAAAAAAAAATCTAAAATTTGAACTTAGAACCATAAACAAATCGTCGAAATTTATGGTTATAACACAATACAAAATTTATACATTTATGGAAATTCTAGATCTACATTACGTTAGCATCATAGATAGCTCAGTATGTAGGTACTTGCTATATTTGCAAACAAATAGGTACCTGAAGTTCTAATTTCAGAATGTAGCCACCATTATCCTGTGGATTCACCCTGTATTGTTTAAAACTCACTAAAGATAGATAACCATATACCTAAAAAAATATCCTTATTTTTGTATCCATGTGTCTAAATAGAGTAAAAATAGCTGATCAAATGCATACATATTATGTATATATAGTGGACCGACTCGCATTATAAAGTATTCGTTGTAAGAGTACGTTGTACGCATGTCGTACAGAATCAACCATGTTGTCTAAATCTTTGTTAGTTCTTCTTGTGGTGTACTTGAAATCGGATTTCTCATGTGAGTATTATAATTTCTGATACAGAAGTCAATCTACATACAAAGCGCGCTCAAGTAACGCACACATAGATACCGTAAACGGACACGATGTCTCGGAGCTTCTCGGACTACTCGTCGAACAGTTCAGGCTCAAACGCTCATTAATGTTCGTCCACCGAGCGTAGGTATAAAAAGTGAAGTACATACATGGGATTGTCTTCTGTACCTATCTATTTTGTGCTAATACCTATTACTAGTCTAACCAGTTGGTTTTAAAAATGTCAGCATCCAGGTCCCGGTGAGAGCTTAAGGCACAGGACTGAAGAGACTGCTGAAATTGCAGAACAAGTATTTTCTCCAGTCTATGTTACCACATCTGCAATTAGCACTCGATTTCTTGTCCAATCTCTGCAACCAGCACGATGTCATTGGAAAACAGCACAACCCAGGAAGCCTCTTCCTGGGTGTCCAACGTCAGAACGTATATTATAATCAGGAAAAGGTAGGGGCTGGGATCTGAAGTTTGATGTAACTGCCACATTGAAGCTGCCGGTGGTAACCACTGTGGACCAGACTTGGGTACTGCAGTGGTACTACTTACCCAGGCCCACCCCAGAACCTCACAAGGTACTCAGTCATATGCCTTTTTAAGGTCCACGAATACTATGTGCAAGTTTTTATGCGCGCCTCTGTATTTCTCGCTCAGCAAGCGAAAAAATGAAAACGGCAGTTGTTGTACTCCGATTAAGGCATAAAATCGAATTGGTTCTGGGAAATTTTACCACAAAATTTATATAACCATTAGTTATGGCTTCTTACCGCAATAACTTTTTAAGAAAAAGCTAACCGCGTTTGTCAATCTACCCGCAATAACTTCCATACTTTAAATGGTGTTCCACCAGGATCAATTGCGTTACCATTTCTCATTCCATGTACAGCTATTCTGACTTGTTTTATCCTAATAATTCTCACTAACCTCACATTCATTGATTTATTCACCGAAGTCCCATTCCAGTTATTTTCCTCATTCTTCAGTCTTTCTAAAGCGGGCCATTGACGATCAGTCCAAACATAAAACTGCGGCATAAAACTAGGGCGTCACTCCAAATGGTTTCAGATTTGCCCATTCACTGCTGTCACTTCGGCTCTTCGTTTTTCGATCGGTCGCCGTGCAAAGCTAAATAAAAGTCCACTACTTATATTTGTGTCGAAAAAAAAAAATGGTTTCTGATTCTGAAGAAGAAACATTAATTCTAACTGTGGCTACTATATGTTGCCATATACTCACTGAGAAACGTGAAAGAAAGCAATGGCTTAGAAAAAGGAATCAATTCACTCACGTCAATTTGTTGAATGAGTTATCATTAGAACCAAGTGACTGGAGAAACTACTTAAGGATGGACGAAACTACATATTTCAAGCTTTTGAAACTTTTAACTCCATATATTGCTAAACCGGATCCTAATATGAGAGAAGCTATTAGCCCTCATGAGAGATTGACTGCCAGTCTTCGTTTCTTAGCTTCGGGAATGAGTTATGAAGAATTAAAATTTCCAACAAAAAAAATCTTATGTATTAAAATTAATTGCTAGGGACTGAATACTTTGGTTTTATAGTAACATCATAACTCTTAACCAAAATTTTTGCGCAAGAAAACTTTTCTTATCTGGAAAATGCGCAAAGTTGTATTGCTAATTTCTTCAGTTCATTACTTATCAACACCTCGTAGATATTATAAAAAATATTTCAAAATTAGAACTTTGCGCAAAAAGGAAAAAAAAATGCTTGATTCAGTACAAATAAAATCATACTTTCACGTATAATTAGTCATTAAACCAAAAGTACTGATCGTCAAGTTCATAAAAACAATATTAGAAAAACCAACCAACCTTGCTTAGTTGCAGTCATGATGCACTTCAATTAAATATTACGATTACTTGCAAAAATAAATGTTTTAATATTCTCTACAAACTCACGAACGCTATCGGATAATATATGGGTAGGCTGATGCACTGGATAGCAGATAGCAGTTACTGATTTAGTATTTATAGAAATGATGTAACACATTCGTTTTTTTTTTTTTAATAATATATTTTCATTTTGAAAATCGAGTTTTGAGCATTGCGTTGTATGGACGGGCCCCAGTGTGCGGCGCCCGTCGGGTTGGCCAGTAATAAATAAACATATAATTATTTTCTTTTTCGTAGTTGCTACTCAAAAGGAATACGAGCATGTAAAAGGACTTCCAGGCGTTTACAAGTTTCACGCAACTAAAATGAATTGGCATGATGCCAGAAGAGCATGTGCTAAAGAAGGTGCTAGGTTGTTCTACCCTAAAGACAAAAATGAGGTTGGCGCTGCAATATCTTTCTGGAAACTGCACGAAACCCATTACAATCCTGCCACCATTTGGATGTATTTGGGCATTTCTGATATAAAGACTGAAGGAGTTTTCAAGACCATTGACGGTATTTATCAAACTGTAATTAATATCGACCCTAAATAAATTCTTGTAAGGCAACTAGGTATACAGAATCTTAAGTTGACGTACTGATTTAACTTAAAATTTTACGA
This sequence comes from Mythimna albipuncta, assembly GCA_929112965.1. Classification (NCBI taxonomy): domain Eukaryota; kingdom Metazoa; phylum Arthropoda; class Insecta; order Lepidoptera; family Noctuidae; genus Mythimna; species Mythimna albipuncta. The sequence goes on along the minus strand of OV815983.1, from coordinate 12,873,526 downwards.
AATTCAATCCACGAAAAGCCCAGTTGACTTGCAACAGCCACGTATACATTATATTAAATATTACTAACACGTTCTAGGTAAGCCAGTTTATAAAGTGTACCACGGCTGGTACTATCCTCAGCCGGACAACAGTGGGAATGAAGACTGTGTGCACTTAAACCAAAAGGGGGAGTTAAATGATATCAGATGTGACGACAAGTATAGCTTTATGTGTGAGAAGAAACAACCCGGTAAGTTTCATCAGCGATTGGACGCCCGACTTTTTGGTTCATATTTTTTAATATTTATATAAAGTACACCAACAGCAATATATACTTAACCATTAGGTGGACACAATAATATAATTTGAGTGCTGGTATGGTATGTATGCCTGTTAGGGGCCATTAATTTATTAAGTAACACAATTCAATGGGGACGGGTGTTTACCGTGTTTTATTTTGTCTTAAAGGATTTGATAGTTCTTACGTAAGATCACAAAAATAAGCAAAGTTAAGATTTAAAAAAGTGCGGGAAGCCCCGCACGAGTGCCGATATGCGATGTGGTCAAAACTTTCCCTGCGCTTCTTGATAGCTACATTTTCGTAGGCCGTGGTTCATTTTGAAATAGCCAAACTGTCGGCTGACGCTTTGTTTCTGGATCGTATTGATAAATCCAGGATACATGAATGCGCCAAGACGAGCCTGCTTCAAATTTCTGAATCAAATCACGGCACCACTCCACACAGGCGTACTTCTCAGCTTCGGTGACGATGTGCGGCACCCAGCGGCAAACTATCCTTCTCACGCGAAGGTGATCCAGTAGAATCTTGTGAACGCTTCCCGAACCAATGTGCAGTATAATTACGATGAATGTCTTCGTATGTAATTCGCTTGTTTTCTTGTATAAATTTTTTTACTACGAGCACTCTTTCCTCCGTGACAACCGTCATAGGACAACCACTCATTTGTTCATCCCACAAAGTAAGGCGACCCACGCTTGAACTTGCTATACCTGCGGTAGATGGTTGCTTTTGAAAGTCCTTCATCCACAAAAGCAAATGGAAGTAGATTAAAGGACTCATCAGGTTTTAGGCCAGATTAAAAATCGTAGAAAATCATCGCAAGAAAATGTTCTCGATGCACATCCATTTTAAAATGAGACACGATAATTTGATTTGGCTCTCGAAAAATGTGGTGGGAAATTCAAAATGCGATTCAGATGCGCAATGGTATTTTTACTTTAAAATAACCCAAGTTTTTTAAAATAATTACAAGTGACCAGTGCCTTATACATACAATTTTTTTTCGCAAAACTGTCTGAGTGGCCTGGTATACTTATAATTATTTTCTTTTCCGTAGTTGCTACTATAAATAATTAGCAATCTGCTTTAAATTTTCCGTTGATTTGACTCTTTCTTTTTACGACATAACGTTTGACTTTGATAGAGAGATTATAAGTTTGTGGGTACGTCGCAGTCCTAAACCCTTTGACACGACGCCCGTCGGGTTGGCTAGTAATAAATAAACAAATTATTATTTTCTTTTCCGTAGTTGCTTCTCAACAGGAATACAAGCATGTAAGAGGACTTCCAGGCGTTTACAAGTTTCACGCAACTAAAATGAATTGGCATGATGCCAGAAGAGCGTGTGCTAAAGAAGGTGCTAGGTTGTTCTACCCTAAAGACAAAAATGAGGTTGGCGCTGTAATATCTTTCTGGAAACTGCACGAAACCCACTACAATCCTGCCACCATTTGGATGTATTTGGGCATTTCTGATATAAAGACTGAAGGAGTTTTCAAGACCATTGACGGTATTTATCAAACTGTAATTAATATCGACCCTAAATAAATTCTTGTAAGGCAACTAGGTATACAGAATCTTAAGTTGACGTACTGATTTAACTAAAAACTTTACGAAATCAATCCAACTTGCAACTGCCACGTATACATTATATTACATATTATTAACACGTTCTAGGTAAGCCAGTTTATAAAGTGTACCACGGCTGGTACTATCCTCAGCCGGACAACAGTGGGAATGAAGACTGTGTGCACTTAAACCAAAAGGGGGAGTTAAATGATATCAGATGTGACAACAAGTATAGCTTTATGTGTGAGATGAAATAACCCGATTCAGGTAAGTTTCCATCAACAAATGGACGTACAATTTTAAGGTACTTTTTTAAATATTTATTTGTTTACATAAAGTAGCAGCTTTACAAATTTATCGTATCAAGTCGCACTCACAACCTTTTTTATTATAACAAACATTTTGCATTCATTCACGATTACGTATATGTATGACTAGATAATGATGAAAGAGTGCGAGACTGCTTCATCATTATCTAGTCAGAAAGAGTGCGATATAACGATCATTTGTATAATAGTAGTGTCGGTGCCCGAAGTGGGCTGTCCCATCAATTTGATAAGCTATTTTAATCATTATATTGCTATCATGATGAAAATATTTAGTGCCAGCATTTCGTATCTTGATAATATATATATATTATCAAGATACATAATATACATACATTTAAATCTTGCTATCCTAGTGTGAGGGTAGATTGATTAAAAATATATTATGGCACATCAGTGAAACAAATTAATTTAGCCAAGTTAACTTGTTTCACCTTATCAACCCGAGCTCGTTTAGTCTTATCATGGTCTTATGGTTTAGCGGTATTTGTAAAGAATGACGCAGTAAGGTACAAGTTCCATTCTCAAACCCTATAATGACGGCCATACACAGTCAAACCTGTCGTCCAATCGGTATGACGCTACATGTTTGATCATGTTTCATCCGGCAGGGAATTCCACTCCTTAGCTGTACGCATAATGAATGTGTTTCCAAAACGCTTTGTACGAATAGGAGGGATATCCACTATGTACCGATGGCGCAACGCCGTACGTCTAGTGGTCCGATGATGGAACGGACTTGGCGGAATTAAATTGTGCAATTCCAACGCCGATTAACCGAAGTGTAATCGATAGAAAACCGTCAAGCCAGCAACCCGGCGTCGATGCTTAAGGCTTTGGAGCTTAGACTCTACAAGTGCATCATCACCGATGATCCTCTTGGCTCGCCTCTCAATCGACTCCAGAGTATCAAGCTGATACTTGGCAGACCCATGCCAAAGATGAAAGCAGTACTCCATAAACGATCGAACTTGCACTTGGTATAGGTTGAGCAGCTGTTCTGGCGTGAAGTACCGCCTCACTTTAAATAAGATCCCCAGTTTTTTGGCAGCTTGTTGTGCTTTTGCCTCGATGTAAGAGCCGATATTGAGGGTAAACGAGAACGTTACCTCAAGAAGCTCAAGGCTGTCGGTTATCGGCACGGTCACACCCCGGAATGTAGGATCCGGATAAAATTGGCTCCGTTTGGCGGAAAAAAGACACGCTTAGGTCTGGGTGTGTGGTATTATTAATTTTTATTTATTGATCGTTTATTTCAGACGTTAAATAAATCAGGCAATATAAAGAGATTTTCTAGGGAACTCATAATAACAAAATATAGAAAGGATAAACCCTAAAGGATCTTACCCTCTACTGTGATCTCTCTCTATCACTCAATGGTTTGCTGGAAGAAAACTCAACTTTGAGTTAAGCTCGCCTTTGTACATGAACTCTGATATCCACTTATTTGTTATTTATCATGGTGTACAATAAAGAATTAAAGAATTAAAGAAAGGTTCGAATTATCGCATTCGGCATCGGTAGAATTAAAGAGAGTCAACTGTACCTAGTTCTAAAATCTATTCACTTGAGGAGAATATTGGTTTTCGGAGAGATTGATAGCAGACGTCTTAATATAGCAGTAGTGTTTTTTTTTCTATTTTATACTTCTTTTTTAAAACTACACATTTTTATGCTGTGACGTAAGCAAACATCATACTTACACATAAAATAACTCCAGTTTCGTGTCTTTGTTTCAGCGAAATACACACACACACAGACAGATTGGGGTTTAAAACTACAACAAACAATCCAAGTCAGCGCGTAAAATTGAAATAACTGCTCGTCATCCGTCAAGTCCGTTTTTTCCCAAGAATATTTTTCTTTTCTGTTCTGGATCTGAAAAAAAATATGTTATCATACTGCCGAGTAGAAGCGGCGGATATAAAGCAGAGGGAATAATTCTGGGCTACTTGTGTTGAATGTCTTCTGTGGAACCTGCTTAACTTTAAAAATTCGTGGCCGGTTCAGTAATAAATATTACGTGACCCGGCCATCAGTGTCATCAGTGCTTCTTGTAATCAGCCACAATACCTTCTTGTCAGTGCTTATGTGTAGTGTATTGGTTCAATAAATCGTAGGAATCTTAATTTCTTAGAAAGTATTTATATAATAATGATTTATTATATTATATTGTACTGATCCTTGTTTTTATAAAGTAGTTAAAATGTCAATATATTTAGTACTATTTTCACTTTGATTTTTTGTGCAGGTATGACAGTTAATGTAGTAATGCTATTGTTATACACCGTTAAATTTTAATCGTTTTAATCGAATATATAATACGAGTTTTAAAAAAAAGGTATTTAATTTTTAATTTTATCTTTACAAATTGATAGTGTTTCATGTACCGCATCGACCCTCCACGGGATTAAAACGATTAAAATTTAGCGGTGTATAATAGAAATATGGTATATTTCTAATCATGTAACATGTTGATTCACTGCATTAAACTCTTCTTTTAAAAAAAAAATAGTAATTCATTAGCACTCTTGAAATAAATAAACTGTTTTTGTCCCGTTCAAAACTGTATTACAAATAATTCTACCCTATCATATACAGTTTAATATTCTAACTTCTTTTATATGTTTTACCTTTTGATAATTATAGAAGTATATGTAAGTTAGGTTATGTTTGTGTTTCAGCTTCAATCTTCTTTTCTCTATGAAAAAGTGAAAAATAAAACTATCATCTATCATCGCATGGGCATAATTTTGTTTTCACAGCGACAAACTTGATAGATATTAAGGTTTCTTAACTTAATTTAGTTAAATATATATTTTTGAAATTACCTACTATTATTTTATTTTAACCTAAAATATTATTTCCTTAAATTACAAAAAAGAGAATTAAGTCCTTTTTGTAATTTTTGGTTCAAAAATATAGTATTCGTATTCCTCAATGCTGAGGGTCGTGACCTCCCTGCTTCATCACTTTAACCTTTATGATATTCCTCCATCTGTTCCTGTCTCTGGCGGCGTGAAAGGCATTGTACATCGTAGAGTCAAGAGCGGTGCGGATCAGGGCCCCAAGTCTGCTATTTTCATAAATTCGTCGATCCAATTGTCATTTTGCTAAAAATTTGTAATCTGCTAATTCATAATGATCGATCACTGATCGGTCAATGGTCTTGTAATAGAATTGTGGTAGAATGATAATTTCGAGCATATTAAAACCAATAACTGCACAATAACGTTCTAATGGTAAAACACTGATCAAATAAACTGTCAAAGTTTTAGTAGATTACCGCAAACTTCAAATATTCATTTGTCAATATGTACGAGATTACCATTCTATGTCACTAATTTCAATGGAGTGTCAGTGGTTGACCATTGGAAAGTCATTATGACGCCATTATATTAGTAGATTACCAAACTTGTCAAAATCGACAATTATGACACCAATGATAGACCATTGTGACACTATTGTAATAGCATACTTGAGGCCCAGGGTCGGACTAACGTATTGGGCTGCGCCCGCGAGGCCTTTTACCGGTCACAATGAGCCTTTCGAGGTTGCCACCGTATTTTCTTGCAATGTGACTGAAGTATTAGAACCTTGCAGAACCTTGCGAAGACACTCGGACGACAGCCGTGAGGCGATTTTAAGCCCTTGCAAAATGGATACGTTGGTCCGAAATGCTGTCCAAGGGACGCGGAGCATCCTTCTCCAGCACCACATCTCAAAAGCGTCGATGCGTTTGCGGTCTGCAGCTCTTCGCGACCAAGCTGAGACTTGGTCGCCATACGAAAAGATCGAGAAGACTAGTGTCCGTACCAGTTTGGGTTTGGTCTTTACGGAGATGTTGCTTCTGCACTTAGCTACATGATCTTATGATTCAACGTTTAAATTTTAGGATATCTTTTGGATTTATTCAGTGCGACCACTAATATAAAGAAAACAAAACTATATTGTTATCTTTGTTCAGTATTGACTTCACACACTCTCGTGTTTATACTGTATGATGAATAAATATTTGCTTTGAATTCACTCACACATGAATGTATTCACGCAGCAGCTGTGCACGCAAATACGATCATTATGGTGCTAATGGACTTGTGCCTCTGCACTGAACACCATAGTATAGTGCAAGGACACGATAGCATAATTTGAGTGCTGGTACATATATAAACCATATTACAAGAATAAAAATAAGAAATTTGAATTGCCCAAACATGTGTATGCAGACCGAATTAAAATAATACATGCATGCAAGATCATAAAATAAAAGTGGCTCACGACATGTCTGCCATTTTTCATGGCATGCAAATATCTTAAATTCGTAACACAATTTAGGGGGGAGGGTGTCTACTATGTTCTATTCTGTCTTACAAGGGAGTGGGCCCTCCCACCTCCTGCAAGACTCCCTAGTTTTGACATTTCTTACGTAAGATCACAAAAATTAGCAAAGAAGTTGACGATGTGCACCCAGATGCGTAAAGGTAAACTATTTCTTTGGCAAGTTTTCTGTGCGTCCACGCTTGTGTGTGTTACTGTCTATATTTGAATGATATTAATAAAATATCTGATAATAAATAAAATTTTCGTGTCGCAGTGTTTGCTATCGCGAAATATCATGACCGATTTTTATGATTTTTCTGTGTATATTTGGTAGGTCTGATAATAGGTCTTGTATACCACAATCATTATTTTGAGTTTGTGCGAAACTTGAATATGGTTTGTTTGAATCAGTAACTGAATGAATTCCAATAGTTTTTACACCATGACATATTTTTTTCCAAAATATTTAAAAATGTCGCACGCTGGACACTACCTACACTAAGTACAACACAGGTCACTCAGACATTAAGTGACATCAAATAGCTGGATGTAGGTTCAATACAGCCCTTTAGTTGCCTGGATGGCCTGGTGACTAAGTCTTTTGCTGACATAACAAGGTTATAAAACTTTGTGATTTTTCATGATACAGTTATAAAATTTTGTACATAATTTTTTTACATAAAAATACTACACAATTGTTTCGGGTTTCGCATATATTAAAACTAAGGTTGCATAAAGTCGTCGCAGGATATTTTATTCTCCTAGCCCGAATCTCCCTTTTTATTAATATTTTAAATAGCATAAAAATAATTCTATAGCTAGTATCTAACATGTGTACAGACAACTTTGGGTTCAATTGGCGTATAAACCATGTTGCCGAAAATGAGTTGAATTTACCATTTTTCTCAGATTTTTTTCTCTATCAATCTGTATATTTGAAATATCGGAATTCGCAAAAAAAATGTTTATACGACCCGAAAATATTTGGATAAAAAGTAACTCGGAGCATAAAATATTGGTGTAAAAGTCAAATTGATTGTTTTCTAATTTTGTTTGTTTTTTGATTGTTGTCTATTTCAACTCGAGGTGTAAAATCGTCCGTTAAACCAAAATGGTTTTTACGCTATAACATGTTAAAAGTTTTTCTTAAACATAATATTACGACCAGCAATTAGACACCCAACTGAAATAAGTGACGTCACATAAACTAAAAGCGTAATGGTAGATAAAATTCCACCATTACGCTTATAAGTGTGTCCAGGTAGATACTTTTTTTTTTTTAATTGGTATAAACTAGTGCTTGACTGCGATCCCACCTGATGTTATCCCACCTGATGATGCATTGATGCAATCGTTCATGGTGAGGCGCACTAGTTTATTAAGAGCCTATTCACTCTTGCCTTAAAGACACCTAAATTATAATCAGACGGAAAGTCCGCAGCAGGTAAATTGCTCCAGTCCCTCGATGTACGCGGTATTACTTGGAAACACTAATTATATGCTGGTGAACTCTTTTTACGCAACTTTTGAAAAAACAAAATCTAAAAGCACACAGTTTAAATTGATAGAAATTTGTGTTTTAACCTAACCTAACCTCAACACTTTAACTATGGATATCTTCATAAACATTAGGCTCCGCGGGGTGGGGATGGGGTAGGGGGGTTAAAGTTAACTACTTTTTACAATCATATTTAATTTTATAATAAGTATCAAACACTTCTAAAATAGTAAACTGACACAATTAACGAAAACCAAAAGTGATTAGAACGGCGAATTTATTACAATACACGAGTCATGGAATACCCAGGACATAATAATCTAAGAAAAATTGTAAAGCAGCAACTCATTATAAATTATTACTACCCTGAGAAGAAACACCGAAACAAACTCAGGGGTCAAAGTCTCTTTTAAAGTCTATACAGTAAATATGTAATGGTCAAATCATATGAGAACCATGCAGATTTGTCTGAGATGGTCTTTTGAAGAAAGAACCATACAGATTTGAGTGGACCTGTCCAATCAGTGTAAGCATTTGTCAGTATTCGAAAAGTTCAACTTAGGACTACTAAGGAGCTCCATGACTTGAAGAACAATACCAAAGAAAGGACATTTGGGTAGGTCGCAGAAAATACTAAAATTGCCAGACATACGTTGTTAAAATTACTAAAAAGAAAAGAAAAACCAATCAACATAGTCCTCACATTTACAATAATCTAAGGAAATTGATGGTTTACAAAATATTAAGCAAAGTAAATATTTATGTCAAAGAAAAAAAAATACTTTAAGTATTTAAAATGTATACACGTCAATTTGTAAAATAAAAATGTTATCTGTATGTGTTATCTTTAGAGAAAGATTGACTAAGAAAGTTATTTAGTGTACCTACGGGATTTGTTATCAGGTTATTTAAATAAAACGACCAAAACGGGTACCACACCCTTTGTACTTTTGCTTTGATAGCATACACATAATACAAGTATACAATAATTATAACAGTACAATAACAGTAGGAATAAATAAATTATATACTAGCACTTACTGAGTTGTTACTTGCTCCGAAAACCGATACGGAAAAAGAGAGACTTGACAGCGCGCAATACCTTTTTATAAACTCTTGTAACTGTCAAATGCACCGCGCTGTCAAGACGCAGCCCGTTCGAGTTGTCAGTGCAAAAAAATACATTTTAATGTTGCTAATACAGAAAATAATCTAGTGTATGAACATTATCATAAGAATCGCTAACAAAAATAATCTCCAATATCGAATTGTAAAAAAAATAAATAAAATAAAAAGAAAAAGCACATTTGAAAATAAAAATAATTAAAAAAATACAAAAAGTAGAAAAATAAAAATTTCAACAGTTGTAATAGGTACTGGAGCCGGTCAATCCTAAGCTTTGTAGTCCTGAATATAGTCCTTTACAGTGTAAAAAGCCTTTTGACAAAGTTTTCGTTTTACAAATGGTTTGAACTTATTAAAGCTTAGTTGTTGAATATGACTAGGAAGTTTATTATAGAAGTGTATACATTGGCATCTAAATGAGCCCCCTATTTTTTTGAGCCTGGTTGCAGGAACTACAAATGACATGGCCAGAATTAGTAGGGAGCTGTGCCCAAACTAAAAATATTCCATTACACAGACAAACGGTACGTCGTATTAAAGCTTAAGACTACGGCTTTACAGTAGTTTAATTTTTATGATCAGAGATAGAGCGAGAGACACTATAAATAAGATTTAAAAAAAAAAATGCCTCATCATTTTGAATAGCAATGATTGACATCAATACAACAATGATCTACAATAACAGTGACAGTGACAGTAAGTTAGTATGAGAACGCCTTTAATTTTATGAAAATGTTCGAAACACTATCAGTGATACATATTGATAGAGGCTAGTGAAGAATGAGTCAAAAATCAAAATACCAAGTAAAACGTATTTACGTTGATGAACATAATAATATTATGTTGGTAATACATAGTCACTTTCAAACATCGACATTAATTGCAATTATTGAAGAAGAACTCGTTGTCTAACAGATATTTTTTGTATATTCAGGCGAATTAGCAAAAAATATACAATTAGACATGCAATAAAACACTAAAAACATAACACTTGAATTTTTATTTAATCATATAAATAAGTAAGTACAGACACTTGCTTAAATATATTTATTTCTTAATATTATAACACATCATCACTACAATAATTACTCAGACAAGACACATTGAATGTTTTTATCCTCTCTTAAATCTCGAAAGGAAGAACTAGATGGCTTCGAAGATATGTTATCAGGGAATGAGGCTGATGCCGTTATATTTGCTTGATTAGCAACTGGTGTAATTGAAGGTAGTTTAAGTAATCCAGATTCATTTTCCTGTAGTTCTTCAACCTGTTTATGTATATCAGCCAATGTATTTTGTAGTTATGGTGTTACAGTTCTTACAATATGCTCTCATATTCGATTGGAGGCCACAGTTCATTTCAGGTACATTGACTTCGTGAGCGTCAGAATCCAAATCGTAAACAAAACAATCCAATATGCACAGCAGAATATAAATATTAAAAGCGTAAAGGAAAGTCCGATAAAGGATAGCATGTAGCCAAGTTTAAAAATCAAATACAGTTACGAAAACACAAAACAGTAATATGTTGTAAGAATGACGCAAGGCAAGACTGACACATAGTTTGTTTTGACAGTTTAGTTTAAAGAGCGCAGAAATGTCAAAATAATTTTAGGACGTTTGGGTGCACGCTCTTGAAAATATTGTGGATTCATAATGTGTACCGTGAGTACCATCAAAACGCGCGGCGGCTCGAAAAGTGGTGTCTAGTTAACTTTTTAACTTCTGCAATACAATTGTAGTATTTACAAGTATTTTATATTTTTAGTCTGACCTTCAGGCGTGTTACTACAGATAAGAACACTTTCTGTCTTATGCGTGTACCCAAACGTAAATGCAATTTGTATCGATTTATCCTCATCCTCCATGGTTGCTATGAAACAAAACGACTCAAAAACAATTAACATACTTATTTTTTTTGGATTTTTTCTCGCCACTCCTAGAGAAATGGATTGTTGCGACTTATTTTTATTTATTTTAGAAGTAATTTTTATATAATAAATAATTAATGGAACGTTTAGTTGATTTTTGGGCAGGATCCGGCCGTGTCTTTTATGTTTGTTTCTTGTATTAAAATTATGAATATCACTGTATTTTTTAAACATGTCTATATTTTTATGGGCATACAAAATATTCTCGTAAATATACTGTGAAGGCACAGTCATTACATTAATTTGTTTAAATTTATGTCTGAGGGAGTATCTGAGACTTAATTTATAAATTGAACGAATAGCCCTTTTCTGTAAAACGAAAATTGTCTGCATATCGGCGGCATTTCCCCATATTAAAATACCGTACGACATGACACTATCAAAATAGCTAAAGTAAACTAAACGGGCTGTCTCTAAATCAGTTAAATTTCGAATTTGTCTTACGGCATATGCTGCTGAACTAAGCTTTTTCGACAATTTGTCTATATGTGGGCCCCACTGAAGCTTAGCGTCTAGAGTAATGCCCTAGAACACTGTAGTATCTTCAGGACTCAACTCTTTACCTTTTATTAGCACACTGGTTTCTACTTGCCTAACATGAGGCATGGTAAACTTAATACATTTGGCTTTTTTTTCGTTAAGAAGCAGGTTATTTACATTAAACCAGTGTACTATTTTTGAAAGAGCTATATTTATATCGTCAGTAACCTGCAGCTGACGTTTAAGTTTAAACAAAAGTGAAGTGTCGTCTGCAAAGAACACTATATTATGATTGTCTTCTATGAGGTAAGGTAAGTCGTTTATGTAAATTAGAAACAAAAATGGGCCAAGAATTGAGCCCTGGGAGACACCCATTTTTACAATAGATCCGGGAGATCTTTGTCCGTTTACGTCAACTCTCTGAATCCTTTCACTCAGATATGATGTAAGAACGATCCAGGGAGGAGTTCCGGATCCCGTAATGGTGTAGTTTTCTGATTAATGTTTCATGGGGAACGCAATCGAAGGCCTTGGACAAATCGCAAAAAATGCCCAAGGCATCGCATTTATCTTCCCATGCATTATAAATAAACCTGTGTTTTCTAATAAATTAACATTAAAATCACCACAAGTAATTATGTACTTATTTGAATTACAAGTCTTGTGGAACACTTCATCATTACTTTTTCAAAGCAGTCATACAATCCAGAAGGGGGTTTGTATACACTTAATATAATAAACTGCTCCAATTCAATACAGGCAATTTCAACTGACCGCTCAACAGATAGGCTCACAATATCCTTTCGTTCTTTCAATTTATTAAAATTAGTTTAGTAATTTCTATCTCCTAATTACCTATTAAATGTCAGATGAAACTAGCTATTGCCTTATCTACCTGTTGCTTCATCAATAAGTCGACTCTTTCTCATCTTCTTCATCGATTAATGTAAGATCATCAGTCACATATCCATGAAGTATTTTTAAGGGAATGCAGTTCGACATACATTTTCACTGTTTTTCATACAACCGCTCACAAATTAGTTATTACCTTGTTATGTCAGCAAAAGAAATAGTCACCGGGCCATCCAGGCAACTAAAGGGTTGTATTGAACTTGCATCCAGCTGTTTGATGTCACTTAATGCCTGAGTGACCTGTGTTGTACTTAGTGTAGGTGGTGTCCAGCGTGTGACATTTTCAAATATTTTTGGAAAAAAATATATCATTGTGTAAAAACTATTGGAATTCATTCAGTTACTGATTCTGAACAAACTATATTCAAGTTTCGCACAAACTAAAAATAATGATTGTGGTATACAAGACCTAAGACCCATTATCAGACCTACCAAATATACACAAAAGAATCATAAAAATCGGTTATGAAATTTGAGAAGAATTCGATAGCAAAAACTGCGACACGAAAATTTTTATTTATTATCAGATATTTTGTTAGTATCATTCAAATATAAACAGTAACACACACAAGTGTGGACGCACAGTAAAGTTGAGGACACGGTGGAGCACACAATCGCGGTGTGCCCTGCTTAGGTGGAGCATCGCCGTGCCCTCGTGGGGGTGATCGGCGGCGGAGACCTCTCGCGCCGGGCCTTGGTCGAGGCCATGGTCCGGAGCGAGGAGGAGTGGCAGGCGGTCGCCGACTTCTGCGAAGCAGTAATGCTCGCTAAGGAGGAGGCCGACCGCATCAGGCAACGGCGCTCTCGCCGCCGCCGGGATTCCGATCCCGATTTCCAGCCACCGTAGGCGCGGGCTTGCGGACAGTGTGCAATGGGTAGCTCGCTGTCCGGCCGTCCGGTAACTGTCCGGACCAAGCCCAAGTCGTCGACGGCGCGCGCTGTTCCCGCGCGCCTCAAGGAGTTGTCAGCAACAGTAGGGACCCAGCCGGGTCGAAGCCTACTGGGGCCAGGGTTATCCGAAAGGGCGCTCGAGCCCCGGTATGAAGGCTTGAAGGAACGGGATGGGTTTTTTAGTCAGTAAGAGTCTGACACTATCTCCCTCTCCGCCCAAGAGCGGGGGTTGTCATAAGATGATTTTTCCCATCGAAAAAAAAAAAAAAAAAAAAAAAAACGCACAGTAAAGTTGCCAAAGAAATAGTTTACCTATACGCATCTGGCATCTTCACTTTTTCATAGAGAAAAGAAGTTAGAATATTAAACTACCTATGATAGGGTAGAATTATTTGTAATACAGTTTTGAACGGGACAAAAACGGTTTACTTATTTCAAGAGTGCCAATGAAATACTATTTTTTTTTCTGCACTTCGATGAATCACTCCGATGATGATGATGGAGCCGGAAGACAGGCACCGGAACTCCGTAATTAATCAATGTATCCTAGCCTTGTTTGGGCTTATTAGAATTGTCATTAGCGAGAACGACTTCTGAAAATTAAGTGTTAGTGTATTTTATTTAGTGAATTCGGTTATTTTTTTTTTTGTTTCAGCTTAACATTCTGAACTATACGTCCGAATCAGTATCTAATTTTGATAATTCGTATGACATTTTACGAGCAGTTACGGGTTTAATTGCCAAAGAGCATTCATACTCCAGAAACGTGCATTAACCCCTGAGAACGAACGATTGTTAGAATCCCACAAGAAGAGTCTTGTAAAGATTATTTTAAACAGTTGGGTATATTAATGGTACCTACCAAGTTTAAATATATTTTAGTGCTACTCAGTCACTTTGCAAAATACATACACGAGTATGAATCACAAAAAGAACGTGAACTTAGAGAAAACTGGAAAAACAAAATTGCACCTAAATTCAATATTGCCAAACATTGCTCTAAATACCAAGCAGAGGAATTATTTAATAGGTTGCCTATTGACTTGAGGTCATTGATTTACAAAGGTACTCTATTCAAAGTTAAACTTAAAGCATTCCTGTTAAATAAATGTTTATATTCTTTGTCTGAATTGGAGAAAAGTGATGGTAAATAGTTTTTATATTTAAGTAATTTAGTTCTTCGTACAGCCACTATTTAATTGTGACATACTCGTAATTTCGTAAATATATCCAACGCATTGACTTCTCGAGATTTATAAAATTTACAGTTTATTCAGAATTATAATGACTATTTACAATTTTAATTTTTATTTTTTGTCATCGTATTATTTATCTTTTTTTTATTATTGATTATTGACTATTTTTTATTGATTATGTTGTTAATTGTTTAGTACTTACGTACGTATTTCAGGATTTACGTAGTGTTTATTGAATGTCAATTTACTGTTTTAAAAACATATAACTTTTTCCTAATGTTATAAATTAATTAATGTACAACAAAATTCAAACACAATGCAAATTGTTATATTCATATGAATAAATGAATGAATGAAATGATATTATGTCTAAAGGATCCGGGAAATATTACTAAAACACTTAAAATTTTATTTTAAGCTTTATTTCAATTATATATTATAACCACCATAAACACATACTTAAAAGTTGAAAGCACACTAAAAAAAATGTATTGATAAAACCATTATAATCGTTCTAAATGTGAACAACTGAAAACAAAATTTTTCATATTTTCTAAATTGTCAAACACGTAAGTTTGAAATACTTTATTTTTAAACACAGACAATAAATGACAAATTCATCTCCAACAGATTGTTCTTCCCTAGTTACTATTTGCTACTAAGTGGTCTTTGAAGAGGCCTCTTACAAATGAAAGAATAGTTATAACTGCATCCGGAATTATCCAGGTCGCCGTATTTGTTCATCTTAGCACAGTTTTGGGTTTCGTCCTGGTTGTCAGACTCGTATGCCAGCCAGTTATCATTTTGATGTTCTGAGACTGATTGCCCTAGAATGAGGAATTACCGTTATTTTTTTATCATAAATACCAGTGGCATCGTCTACATGAAAGTCTAGTCCTACTCCAGGGCCATGATGTACCCGTGTTATAATAATATAATATTTCACAACTATCACACAATGCCGTCTAACCTCAAGCTTAGCAGAGCTTGTGTTATGAGTACTAGACAACTGATAAACATACTTATATATTTCTAAATATATACATAATTATTATAGATAAATTACACCCAAACACAGAATAAATGATCACAAACATTTGTCCTGGGTGCATCGCACGAACCACTAGACCAACAGGCCAGTCATTACTTCCAAATCCGCCCAGTCTTCAACATTTATATTTAATTTATACATAACTAGCTAGTGTCAGCGGCTTGGCCTGCTTAAAGGTTACTTACACCTTTAAGTGAGCCAAGCCGCTAACGACACCAGGTTAAAAGTATTCTATGTGACATAGTCTACACAAATTGTTGGTTTGCCTTATTAATTCATTAAACCCCAAGCGAACCGGCCCGGCGTTCGCGCACCTATTGTCTTTCTATTATGTCTTTAATTTCTACGATTGAAAGGTTAAAAAAAAATGTACATTAGTGAAATTATGAATATGATACAAGAATACACAAGACCACAACACTTTTTGTGGGTCTTGATGATGGGTTTGCAAAAAAACGTACCATTTGATGGTTCTCAATTTTGCCATCTTAATTCATTAAACCCCAAGCGAACGCCGGCGTTCGCGCACCTATTGTCTTTCAATTGTGTCTGTAATTATCACGATCGAATGGTTAAAAGGTGAACGTACTAATTGTTTAGCAAATTGGGACGAACACAGAATGGATTAAAGAAGTGTATTTGTAGTAAAAAGTTAGTGAACAATAAATCTACATACCGTCGATAGGTTCAAACTGTGTCATCCCTGTCTTGTCTGACAGCCCAACATATACCCACTCGATTTGAGGCTGGGTGGTGTTCCAAAACGATATCACAGCATGTACCTCATCGTCGTTGTCTGATTGCCAGACAGTGGCTTCTTCGAGAGCACAGACTCGCTTGGCTTCAGCCCAAGGATGTCCTACCGTATGGATCTTGTAGAAACTTTCTACTGCTTCAATGTAACTGTAGTCTTTCCGGAAAAACTTATCAGTTGTCTGTTTATATTCAGTTGTTTGTTCATATTCAGTTTTCTGTTCATATTTAGTGGTCTGTTCATATTTAGTGGTCTGTTCATATTTAGTGTTCTGTTCATCTTTAGCTTTCTCTTTATCTATGAAATAAAATAATAATTAATACTACTTAGCATTACGCTCATATCATCTGAAGAGGTAGACTGATCAGTAGTAAGGAGAGTCAATCATAGCTTAGACGTACACATACCTATTATTAGGTAATGTATTGCATAGATGATTATTGTGAATGTTTTTAACAATAGTATCGATAATACATTGTCGCACGAATGGAAAGACTGCTATTTGTGTCCTTTAAATAGGAAAACCTTGCGTTTTGTATGCAAAGGAGCAAGGTTTTTTTGTATATATCGTGGTCAGATCAGATCGTAGTTAGAATCGATCACTTCATGATGTGGCTCGCTAAAACTGGCCAGCGGCCGTATTATGACATCTTAAAACCATCATGTTTTCTGTGTGAGAAAAGGATAGTGCTATTCGTCCTGTATAGCTCCGTCTCTTTTTCACACCGAAAACATTATGGTTTTAAGAGGTCATAATACGGCCCCTGATCGTTTAAACGTTAACATTTGATATATGTCAATTCTCGTTTGGCCATATCATTGATGTTGGATTTTTATGTTAATAAAAGGTCTAAAGAAAGAAGGTCAAACGAGGATAGATATATCAGATTTAGCCACGACATATATACAGGATAGATTTTTCAAACGGGTTAGTAAGGGCAGTTATCTTAATCGTCATAGTTACAGGAAAATCATCCATACATAACTTTTTAAGATATTCGGAACTGCATTAATTGATCAAAAAACAATACAGTCAACAAATAAAATGCTGAAATACCAAAAAAGAAATTGCACGTTTGTTTACGCACTATTCTGGTAGCGCATCGCTATTGGGTATCTACGCGCACACACACATACAGTTAAAGTGACTAAAGTGACGTAATCAAGATTTACCAAAATAGGCAATTTTTTCTAAGAAATATGTGCGTTCGTTCACTGACGAAACTTACCTGAACCGGGTTGTTTCTTCTCACACATAAAGCTGTACATGACGCCACAATCTATATCATTTAATTGACCCACTTGGTTCATGTGCACACAGTCTTCATTCCCACTGTTGTCCGGCTGAGGATAGTACCAGCCGTGGTACACTTCAGAAATTGGCTTACCTAGAAGGTGTCATGTATGAACAATATTTAATATAATTTATACGTGGCTGTTGTAAGTCACCTGAAGTTTCTGTGGATTGCTATTTCGTAAAATTTGAAGTTAAAGCAGCACGTCAACCTAACTCGATTTATTACTTTTCAATTTTTTGTGATTCTATATACCTAGTTGCCTTTACAAGAATTTATTTAGGGTCGATGTTAACAAAATATTAGTTTGGTATATACCGTCAATGATCTTGAATACTCCTTCAGTATGTATGTCAGAAATGCCCAAATACATCCAAGTATTGGCAGGATTGTAATTGGTTTCGTGCAGTTTCCAGAAAGATATTGCAGTGGTAGCCTCATTTCCATCTTTAGGGTAGAACAAAGTAGCACCTTCTTGAGCACACGTTTGCTTGGCATCTTGCCAATTCTTTTGAGTCGCGTAAAACTTGTAAACACCTGACAGTCCGTTTACATGCTCGTATTCCTTTCGAATAGCAACTAAGGAAAAGAAAATAATTATAAGTATATAGACTAGACACAAAATAGATAGCTACAGAAGACAATCTCATGTATGTACTTCACTTTTTATACCTACGCTTGGTGGACGCACACTAATGAGCGTTTGAGCCGGAACTATTCGATGAGTGATCCGGGACATCGTATCTGTGAGCGATGTCTATATGTGCGTTGCTTGAGCGCGCTTTGTATGTAGATTGACTTCTGTACTTATCTATTTTGTGGTCTAGATTTGAGTTCGTGCGGGCCGAGCTGATAAAAGTTAGAACCGTATTTCGTCTCCCTGTTTGCAGCCGCGTCGACAACAACTAGTTTAAGGACTGTCTCACGGCTCTATGTGAATTGAATACCTAAAATCTACATTCCCTCCTCCCCCTGAATAAAGATAGGCTGACCCCTCCTCCCTGTTTAATATTTATTACGTAAGAATCTAAAGGAAAAAACGATTATAATTAAGTATGGTTGGTGAGTTTTGATGTTTGCTTTTAAATGTTAAAATGTTTTGGAACGTTCTTAAAAATAGTTTACCTATACGTATCACACATACACACGTACGAGTACCTACGTGCCTACACGTACGAGTGCACATCGTCACTCGTGCGGCTGCCCGCGCTTTTTCAAATATTAACTTTGCTTATTTTACTGATCTTAAATAAGAACTATCAAGACAAGTCACAAGAGGTGGGAGGACCCACTCCCTTGTAAGAAAAAACAAAACATGCCTAAAATCCGTCCTCCTCGAATTGTGTTACGTAATAAATTAATGTCCCCTAACAGGC
This sequence comes from Mythimna albipuncta, assembly GCA_929112965.1. Lineage (NCBI taxonomy): Eukaryota > Metazoa > Arthropoda > Insecta > Lepidoptera > Noctuidae > Mythimna > Mythimna albipuncta. The sequence continues at coordinate 12,854,521 of OV815983.1, read as the reverse complement.
ATACACACCGTACCAGTACTCAAATTATACTACTGTGTCCTTCTTATAGTTAAGTATATATTGCTGTTTGTCTAATTTATATAAATATTACAAATATGAACCAAAAAGTCGGGCGCCCATTCGCTGATGAAACTTACCGGGTTGTTTCTTCTCACACATAAAGCTATACGTGACCCAACAATCTATATCATTTAATTGACCCACTTGGTTCATGTGCACACAGTCTTCATTCCCACTGTTGTCCGGCTGAGGATAGTACCAGCCGTGGTACACTTCAGAAATTGGCTTACCTAGAACGTGTCATGCATGAACAATATTTAGTATAATTTATACGTGGCTGTTGTAAGTCACCTGAAGTTCCTGTGGATGCTATTTCGTAAAATTTGTAGTTAAAGCAGCACGAGATTTATTACTTTTCAAGTTTTTGTGATTCTATACAGGGTTATTTGTAAAACACTAGAAACCTCTTAGGTACTAGTGAAGAACATCATAAACAACAACTTTTGTTCTATGACTTTTCATAATTTATCATATTTTAGTTCAATAGATTTTCATCCAAAATTAAAAATATTTAAATTGGGAGTTCTAAATATTAAGAAGTCTATGCGAAGGAAGGGATAGTACAATAGCGGAGGGTAGCTGAACATGAACTTGGCCTATTTACGGGCGACCCTCACTAGTCGGTCTGTCGCATTGATGCGCTTGCGTCACGTTATACGTGTTCTTGTCGATACAAGAACACCCACACTAACACGCAATTCGGCAGCGCGGAACTTTCCATGATGTTGTATCAATATTCTAATGTGGTGTAATTACAATGTTTTGGAAGCCTGTTTACTATTATTACGAGTAGACTGCGTGGGAGCCGTAAGTAGATACAGCAACATACAGACTTAAATTGTGTTAGACAGAACAACGAAATCTTGAAGGTTTGTTATTGATAAATGTAAAATGTTTTGTAAAAAGTCATAGAACAAAAGTTGTTGTTTATGATATCAGTAATACAGTCCTGCAAGGTTGTTAGTGTTTTACAAATAACCCGGTACACCTAGTTGCCTTTACAAGAATTAATTGAGGGTCAAAATATAAAAGTTTGATATATACCGTCAATAGTCTTGAATACTCCTTCAGTATGTATGTCAGAAATGCCCAAATACATCCAAGTGTTGGCAGGATTGTAATTGGTTTCGTGCAGTTTCCAGAAAGATATTGCAGCGGTAGCCTCATTTCCGTCTTTAGGGTAGAACAAAGTAGCACCTTCTTGAGCACACGTTTGCCATGCACTTTGCCAATTCTTTTTAGTCGCATAAAACTTGTAAACACCTGACAGTCCGTTTACATGCTCGTATTCCTTTCGAATAACAACTAAGGAAAAGAAAATAATTGTATATGTTTATTTATTACTGACCAACCCAACGAGCGTCGTGTCATAAGTTTTAGGACTACGATCTTCCCACTAACTTATTGAACTCACTATCAAAATCAAACGTTATGTCGTAAAAAGAAAGTGTCAAATCAACGGAAAATTTAAAGTAGCTTATTATTTATAGCAGCAACTACACACGGAAATTAAAATAGTTATCAAGATTATCAGGCCACACAGTCAGTTTTGCGAAACAAAACTGTATGCATAAGGCACTGGCTACTTGTAATTATTTTCAAAAACATTGGTTTATTTTAAAGTAAAAATACCATTGTCCGCATTTTTAATTTCCATCCACATTTTTTCGAGAGCCAAATCAAATTACCGTGTCTCATTTAAAAATGGATCTGCAGTGAGAACATTTTCGTGCGATGATTTTCTACGAGTTAAAATGTGGCCTAAAATCTGATGAGGCCTTTGATCGAGTTCGAATTACTTTTATGGATAAAAGATCTTCAAAAGCAACCATCTACTGCAGATATAGCGAGTTCAAGCGCGGATCGCCTTACTTTGGGAGATGAACAAATGAGTGGTCGTTTTACGACGGCTGTCACGGAAGAAAGTGTGCCGGCAGTAAAAAAATTAGGACAAGAAAACAAGCGAAGTATATACAAAGATATTCAACATATACTTTACATTGATTCGGAAAGCGTTCACAAGATTCTACAAGAGCATAGTTTGCCGCTGGGTGCCGCACAACATCACCGAAGCTCAGAAGCAGGCCCATATGGAGCGGTGTCGTGATTTGATTCAGTAATTTGAAGCAGGCACGTCTTGGCACGTTTATGACATAATGACAGGTGACTGGATTTATCAATAAGATCCAGAAACATTGCGTCAGTTGACCGTTTGGCTGTTTCAAAACGAGCCACGGCCTACGAAAATGAAGCTATTGAGAAGAGCATGGAAAATTTTGACCACATCACGCCTCGGTACTCGTACGGGGCTACCCGCGCTTTTTCAAATCTTAATTTTGCTTATTTTTGTGTTCTTGCGTAAGAACTATCAAGACTAGGGAGTTTAGCAGGAAGTGGGGGGGCTCACTCCCTTGAAAGAAAAAATGAAACACGGTAGCCACCCGTCCCCCTCGAATTGTGTTACGTTATAAATAAATGACCCCTAACAAGCATATACACCATACCAGTACTCAAATTACGCTATTGTGTCCTTCTTATAGTCAACTAAATATTGCTGTTGGTGTACTTTATATAAATATTAAAAATAATTATGAACCAAAAAGTCAGGCGTCCATTCGCTGATGAAACTTACCGGGTTGTTTCTTCTCACACATAAAGCTATACGTGACCCAACAATCTATATCATTTAATTGACCCACTTGGTTCATGTGCACACAGTCTTCATTCCCACTGTTGTCCGGCTGAGGATAGTACCAGCCGTGGTACACTTCAGAAATTGGCTTACCTAGAACGTGTCATGCATGAACAATATTTAGTATAATTTATACGTGGCTGTTGTAAGTCACCTGAAGTTCCTGTGGATTGCTATTCCGTAAAGTCTGAAGTTAAAGCAGCACGAGATTTATTACTTTTCAAGTTTTTGTGATTCTATACAGGGTTATTTGTAAAACACTAGAAACCTCTTAGGTACTAGTGAAGAACATCATAAACAACAACTTTTGTTCTATGACTTTTCATAATTTATCATATTTTAGTTCAACAGATTTTCATCCAAAATTAAAAATATTTAAATTGGGAGTTCTAAATATTAAGAAGTCTATGCGAAGGAAGGGATAGTACAATAGCGGAGGGTAGCTGAACATGAACTTGGCCTATTTACGGGCGACCCTCACTAGTCGGTCTGTCGCATTGATGCGCTTGCGTCACGTTATACGTGTTCTTGTCGATACAAGAACACCCACACTAACACGCAATTCGGCAGCGCGGAACTTTCCATGATCAATATTCTAATGTGGTGTAATTACAATGTTTCGGAAGCCTGCTTACTATTATTACGAGTAGAGTGCGTGGCAGCCGTAAGTAGATACAGCAAAATACAGACTTCAAATGTGTTAGACAGAACAACGAAATCTTGAAGGTTTGTTATTGATAAATGTGTAGTGTTTTGTAAAAAGTCATAGAACAAAAGTTGTTGTTTATGATGTCAGTAATACAGTCCTGCAAGGTTGTTAGTGTTTTACAAATAACCCTGTACACCTAGTTGCCTTTACAAGAAAATATTTAGGGTCGATATTAACAAAATATTAAAGTTTGATATATACCGTCAATGGTCTTGAATACTCCTTCAGTATGTATGTCAGAAATGCCCAAATACATCCAAGTGTTGGCAGGATTGTAATTGGTTTCGTGCAGTTTCCAGAAAGATATTGCAGCGGTAGCCTCATTTCCGTCTTTAGGGTAGAACAAAGTAGCACCTTCTTGAGCACACGTTTGCCATGCACTTTGCCAATTCTTTTTAGTCGCGTAAAACTTGTAAACACCTGACAGTCCGTTTACATGTTCGTATTCCGTAGCAACTACGGAAAAGAAAATAATTATAAGTATGTGTTTGTATATTACTAGCCAACCCGACGGGCGTCGGTCGTGTCATAAGGTTTAGGACTGCGACGTTCCCACGAACTTATTGAATTCACTATCAATACCTACCTATATATTTTTTGCAATCTAAGTCAAACGTTATGTCATGTTTTGTATTTTCTTTAATATCACAGTACTTAAAAAAACACAAAGAAACTAATAAATACCTAATTTCCAAAAAAAGAATAACGTAGTTTTAATTTAAATTTTTTTTTATGGCAATTGAGCTGTTCGCGACTATTCTCCCAGTGTCGCGTGAAATTTAAAGTTTATTTGAACTTATAATTCCAAGTCAATCCAAGGCTTATGACACTTCAAAGCAACACATTTTTTTTTTTTTCAAAAAAATCACTATCTTTTTAGAAAGATTTCTCCAAGCTCGAATGGCTGAACGAATTTCATTGAGAGAGCGAATGTGTTAAAAGGAAAAAAGTAAGTTTAAGGAATGGCAGTGTGTAAAATAGGAAAACGCTAACTTAAAAGCTAAGATCAAAAGAGAGAAAGGCGAGGGCTGTTGGTCAGGTATGTATAAGGTTTAGAGTAGAGCTAGACTGATTCTATCGGATGGTAAAAAAATCAAAGAGAGACAGAGGGACTGCTTTGAAAGACTGAAGAATGAGGAAAATAACTAGAATGGGGCTTCAGAGAATAAATCAGTGAATGCGAGGTTATTGAGAATTATTGGTACAGATGAAGGCAGAATAGCTGTAAATGGAATGAAGAATGGTAACGCAATTTGATCCTGCTGGAACACCATTTAAAGTATGGGAGTTATTGAGGGCGGATTGATGAACGCGGTTAGCTTTTTCCTAAATAAGTTATTACGAGAAGAAGCCATAACTAATAGTTGATGCAACTGTTATTTAGTGCCAATCTTTAAAAATAAAGGTGATGTGCTTGAGTGCAACAGTCATAGAGGAACAAAGTTAATGTCACGTAGAACGAAAGCTTGGGAGAAAATTATTGAAAGGTGGCTGAGAGAAGCGAGTAAAATTTCCGAGAACCAATTCGATTTTATGCCTTAGTCGGGGTACAACAACTGCCGCTTTCATTGTTTCGCTTGCTGAGCGAGAAATACAGAGGTGCGCTAAAAAACTTGCACATAGTATTCGTGGATCTTGAAAAGGCATATGAGTGAGTACCTCGTGAGGTTCTGTGTTGGGTCTGTAAGCAGTACCGATGCAGTACCCAAGTCCAGTCAACAGTGGGCACCACGGACAGCTTCAGTGTGGTTGTCGGCTTATATCAAACTTCAGATCTCAGCCCTTACCACTTCCTGATAATGATAACACTCTGACATCGGATATCCAGGAAGAGGCTCCCTGGTGTGTGCTGTTTACCAATGACATCGTGCTTGTTGCAGAGAATGGCCAATAGGTCGAGAACAGATGGCAAATGTGGTGGCTCAGACTGGAGAGTATGAACTAAAATTGAGCAGAACTAAAATGGGATACTTGTTCTGCAATTTCAGAAGTATCTCCAGTAATGTGTCTTTAGCTTTCGCCGGGACCCCGATGCTGACATTTTTTTAAATAACTGGTTAGACTGGTAGTAGGTATTAGTTAGACCAACATTATCGAAATTATAATACTCACATGAGAAATCCGATGTTAAGTACACCACAAAAAGAACTGACAAAGATTTAGACAACATGGTTGATTCTGTACGACATGCGTACAAAGTACTCCAACAACGAATACTTTTAATGCGAGTCGATCCACTATATATACGTACTCTATATACCTTTGATCAGCTATTTTTATTCTATTTAGACACATCGCTACAAAAATGAGGATATTGTTTTAGGTATCTTACCTATCTTTAGTTTGTTTTGAACAATACAGAGTCAATATCTATTTTGGAAAACAAAGGATAATGGTGGCCACATTCTGAAATTAGAACTTCAGGCACCTATTTGTTTGCAAATTTAGCAAGTACCTACATACTGAGCTATCTATGATGCTAGCGTAATGTAGGTCTAGAATTTCTATAAATGTTATATTAATGTTATATTGTGTTATAAAGACAAATCTTTTTTTTTCTTTGCATTCAACTGTGTTTTAGTTTACCTATATAAACTTTAAAAATATATGAAGCACATTCAGAATGATCTCATTGGCTTTAATACAGACTGTATTAAAGCCAATGAGATTTGTTTTTTTTTTTTCTGTTTACAAAACTTCAAAGTTGTTTTTGGAAAAATAACAATATTTATAAGGTAAATAAACTATTTTCTGAAAGTGTTGGTAATTTGGACTTTTAATATCTATGTTCTTCCCATTGCAAAAATTTGTGTTCTTCGAACAATCTTCTTTTGCATTGTCTTTCTCATAATTATAATTTTGTCCATTCTTTCAATCATTTACATTTACAGTACAAACTTCTGTAGAATGCGCTTCCTCTCATCATCGGGATAGCCATTTAAGCGGATGTAGCGGAGTTATTTTCAGAACAAAAAGTGAAGTCGTTTTAAAAACCCTTTCTTTTACTTTATGTAAATATTTACACTAATATAATAAAGAGCTAAAGTTTTTTTTTCATTTTATGTTTTTTTTTGTTTGTAGGAGGTAATCTCTGGAAGTACTAGTCCAATTGCTAAAATTTTTTACCGATAGAAAGCTTATATATATAGCTATAGGCTGTATTTTATGTACGCGGGTGAAGTCGTGGGTAAAAGCTAGTATATAATATATTTTCATAAAGTAATAGATAATTATTTATTATACTGAATTATATATTTCGTATATATGTCGTGGCTAGATCTTAGAATTGACCACTTCATGATATGGCCAACTAAAACTAGACAGATCGTTTAAACGTTAAGATTTGACATACGTCAATTCTCGTTTGGCTATATCATTCATGTTGGATTTCTATGATAATATAAGATTTAAAGAAAGAAAACCAAACGAGGATTGACATATCATCAAACTTTAATGTTTAAAACGATCTGACTAGTTTTACCTGGCCTTATCATGAAGTGATCAATTTCTAAGATATGGCCACGACATATATACACCACTAATTTTTAATTAGTACAAATACTTAAAGGGCTTATTAGGAAAGGTCTTGTTATTATTTAAGTAAAATCTCAATAAATAATATTCATAAACAGCCAAGTTATTAGCGTTTGGGTTTATCCCAAAATGTCTCTCAATTTATGGAAATATTGTGGAGGCTATTGATTATGAATGAATAAATGACGATTAAAATGGAAAAACACTTCCCGCAGTATTTTCTACTAGCAATTGTTATGTATGATTGAATCTATGATGAATTTACCTTTTCGTGGTCAATTTTAGGATTTCGATTTTTTCTACTTTTGAATACAAAAATATGATCAGTAACTAAAAAATAAATAAGGGCAGTTCTCTTAATCATTGTGGTTACAGGAAAACCATCCTAGGAGAAAATACATAACTTTTTAAGATATTCGTAACTGCATTTAAGTACTGATTAAAAAAAAATACAGTCAAGAAATAAAATGCTGAAATACCAAAAAAGAAATTGCACTTTTGTTTACGCACTATTTTGGTAGCGCATCGCTATTGGGTATCTACGCGCGCACACACATACACTTTAGTTAAAGTGACTAAAGTGACGTAATCAACATTTTCAATACACTTGCTCAGAAATGGCTCTTATTCCACTGTACTTAGGTACATAATGGCCCTTGTTACCAAACTGTGACATTTTGATTACCATTACGCAATAGTGCTAAAATGTATTTCAAACCTTATTGTTCAACCTCTCCCCCACCACAATTATATTACATGTATCGTATTAGGATGGGCGCAGGTCGTCCCCACGAGTCGCCGGTCAATCACCGTTTATTCATTTCATTAAATTCAAAAAAAAATATGGGCACGCATATAAAAACAAATTTTTACCACCACAAAAGTTTACTAGTTTTATAGTTATTTTCTTCACAAGTGTATTGAAAAACGTCGTATGACACACGTGAGTAATTAATGATTACCGTTCTCGCCTCTCTTAAGACCCTCGCCTCGGCTCGGGTCTGAATACCGCCTCGTCGGTAATCACTAACATTACTCACTTATATCATAATGTACTATTATCAAACCGGGCAAGTCAGTTTTTTAAGAAAAGTCTGCGGTCATTCACTGATGTTAACTTACCTGAATCGGGTTGTTTCTTCTCACACATAAAGCTTTACTTGTCGTCACTTCCTTAAGGAACCCTTTTGGTTCATGTGCACACAGTCTTCATTCACACGTTTATCTAGCTGTGTATAGTACCAGCCGTGATACACAATTTATTCGTGGCAGTTGTAAGTCACCTGAACTTTCTGTGGATTACTATTTCGTAAAATTTGAAGTTACAGCAGCACGTCAACCTAACTCGACGTATGACGAAACCTCAAACTCTGTAATCTGTCTCTGTCTGTGTGTGTCTGTGTGTCTCTCTCAAATTCTGTGGAAGTTGCAGTGGAGCAAGGTTTTTTATATATTTCATTGAAGTCATTACACCGCACACCATTTTCACAGATTCTAGTAGTTCACGTGGACCGTGCTGATAAAAGTTAGAACCGTATCTCTTCTCTTTGTTGAAAGCCGCGTGAACAACAACTAGTCTAGAGACTGTCTCAAGGCTCGATGTTAATTGAATACCTAGTCTATACCATAATACATCAGGTGCGTGGTCTGGGATAGTTTGCTTATTGGTCAGAACCAGTGGCGTGACCCACTGTTTATGAGCGTCACCCTCACAATACATTCTCTGGAGGAGATTCCCACACCGATCGGCATCACGATCTAATATTATACATACATTCAGTCAAAAAAGTATCGGGAATGGATGATTTGACTGGCCTGTTGGTCTAGTGGTTAGTGACCCTGACTGCTATGCCGGAGGTCGTGGGTTCGATTCCCACCCAGGACAAATGTTTGTGTGATGAGCATAATCATTTGTTCAGTGTCTGGGTGTAATTTATCTATAATATGTATGTATTTAGAAATATATAAGTATGTTTATCAGTTGTCTAGTACCCATAACACAAGCTCTGCTTAGCTTGGGACTAAATGGCGTTGTGTGATAGTTGTGAAATATTATTATTATTATTTTTTTTGTGGTTACAAATTCAAATTTTAGATTTTTTGTTGTTGCTAGATTGGCACAACTGTTTTCCATTTTGGCGCGGAGTTTCAGTTGTATCTGTTATTTATATTAAATACAGTGCTGTTTTTAGTTATATCATATCTAGTGTGTATTGCGAATTTTATAATGGACAAAAACATTGCGAATTTTATAACGAACAAAGAGTTTGTCTTAAATTTTGCATCGCCAATGGAATTTCGTGTTCGGAGTCACTGAAAATGTTACAGAAGGCTTACGGTGAATCGACTTTAAATAAAAACACGTGCTTATGAGTGGTACAAAGCATTCAAAAGCGGTCGAGATGTGATGGAAGATTTGCCTCGCTCTGGTAGGCCATCAACCTCTGCAACTAAAGTTAACATCGCAAAAGTAAAGGAAATAGTGACTGAAAATCCTCATTCAAGTTTGAGAAAGATAGCCACCGAACTTTCTGTATCTCACGAGTCGATCCGTACCATTTTAAGTAATCATTTGAGTATGAAACATGTTTGCGCTCGGCTAGTCCCAAAAGACCTGAATTTTCTCCAAAAACTTAATCGCATGAGAGTCGCTGAGGACATGCTAGAACAAATCAATTCCGACCCAACATTCATGAAATGCATTGTTACTAGTGACGAGACGTGAGTTTACGAGTTTGACATGCAAACAAGTCAATAAGCTTCGGAGTGGCGCCTTCCAACTGAATCAAAACCGAAAAAACCACGCCAAAGTCGATCAAAAGTCAAAGTCATGTTGACTGTTTTCTTTGAGTATCGCGATGTTGTGCACTCGGAATTCTTACCGGAAGGTCAAACAGTTAATAAAGAATATTATTTGAGCGTTATGCGGCATTTAAGAGAGAAAATTCGACGAAAAAGGCCAGATTCGTGGAAATAAAATTCTTGGATTTTGCAACACGATAACGCGCCTTCGCACAAGGCCATCATTGTGAACGAATTTTTGACCCAACACTCAACAAATACCAACGAGCAGCCACCAATTCGCCAGATATGGCTCCAGCCGAGTTCTATCTTTTTCCTAAACTCAAATTACCAGTTCGCGGCACCCGTTTTCAATCTGTAGAAGACATAAAGGAGAATTCGCGGCGAGAACTGAAGTCAATTCCGGAAACAGCGTTTAAAAATGTTTTGATGATTGGATTATTCGTTGGCGTAAGTGTATCGTTTCTGAAGGGGCACACTTTGAAGGTGAATAACAATAATTTGGTGTATTATTGATCTTTTCCCGGTACTTCCTGGACAGAGTAGTATATACACCACAAATGACATGGCCGGATTTAGTAGAGAGCTGTGCCCAAACTAAAAATATTCCTGTACACAGACACGTCGTATTAAAACTTAAAGGTACGGTTTTACAGTAGTTTAAGTGGTATGATCAGAAATAGAGCGAGAGACACTATAAATAAGATTTCAAAAAAACGCCTGATCATTATGAATAGCAATGATTTATATCAACACAACAATGATCTACAATAACAGTGACAGTGACAGTAAGTTAGTATGAGAACGCCTTTAATTCTACGAAAATGTACGAAGATTGTTTATGATTCTCGCCACGAGTGTCTTGGTTAGCACGTGTGTTTTGAGAATTTTAACGTTTTCCGAGTGATTGTTGTAACTCTTGTGACTTGTTTTTATATAATTGTGCTGTCCTTGTGTTCGTAAACAGGTTTGTTGTGTTGTTGTTCTTATCCTTTAAGGTCCAGGTTAGTTTTTATCCACTATGGATAAAAACAAACCTCCAGATCCTGACCCCCCTGACATCCAATCCTCCCCAAATATCCTATCCCAAAACCCATTGTCGCAATTTGCCGATGTAGTCTGTAGCATTACAGACATGGATGTGTCCCAGATTTCACGTAAACGCTCTAACGAAGAAGTGAATCCTACTCCTACTCCACCAAGTAAACAAATCAAGAGCCAAATAGGTCGTACAAAGTACTCTGCAACGGATAAAGGCCCATATATCGTGCATATTTCTCGACTGGAAGCTTCACCAAACTCAGGCACCACACTACACCCTGTGAACTTTGGAAAGTTCCTAATATCCAACAAAATTTCGAACATTCGTCGGGATGGAGTTAATAAAGTTGGTCGAAACCGTGTTTCGGTGGAATTTACTTCCCCCCAGGACGCAAATGCGTTCCTGTGTAATAATCTTCTGCTCAAACATGGCTACTCAGCATCCATCCCCACATTCAACATCACTAGGATGGGTGTTATTTCTGGTGTTCCTACTGACATCTCTGAGGATGAAGCTTTAACTTTTTTGTCTGTGCCTTCTGGTTGCGGGCAAATCCTTAAGGTTCGACGCATTAGTAGGAAAATACGCAATGACGGTGCTATTGAATGGAAACCCACAGAAACTTGTGTCATCACTTTCGATGGCCAAGTTCTACCACCAAGAGTATTCTGCTGCTATACATCTCTTCCAGTTACTCAATACATCTATCCTACGATCCAGTGTCGCAAGTGCTGTAGATTCGGACATGTGGCCAACCTGTGTAGGTCGAAACCACGCTGCAGTAAATGTGGCCACAATCACCCCGGTGATGGTTGCAGCATTTCTGAAGGCGAGGCTTTCTGTGTACTTTGCTCGGGGAACCACTTCGCCAACAGCGGGTCATGCCCTGAGCATGGTAGACAGAAGGCGATCAAAACCATTATGGCTGAGAAGGCAATCCCATATGTGGAGGCTAGCAAAATGGTTCCAATACCATCCCGCAACTATGCCAATGCTACTAAAACTCAGTCATACCGCAAAACTGTCACACTCAAGCCCAAAACCCATGCCCCACTTTCCCCATCTTATAATAAAATCATTCATAATGAAATTGTTAGTTCTCCCCAACCTACTCAGCCTAATGGCTGTGCACTAAATTTGAATAACACTCCACCTAATAACAATGTTTCTATTATTGAACTTCTCGTAAAACTTTTACCAACTCTTATCTCTTCTCCTTCTAACTCTCAATCACCGTCCAACGTTGCCGATCAACTTATCCAAATTCTTCTATCAATTAAAAATGGCGTCCAGCCTAACATTTCTACAGTGGAATGTGAGGAGCGTGTGGCATAAAAAGCACGACCTCATATTCCTCATTAATAAATATAAACCTCTAGCTTGTTCTATAGCTGAGACTTGGCTCACCCCAAGTCTTAGCTTCCGTATACCACACTACAACGTCCTCCGATGTGACAGATCTGACGGATATAGAGGGTCGGCTCTTTTTGTTAATAATCGGGTCCCACTTTCGCCCTTATCTCTGCCTTCACTTACAGGCGACATGAGTATTGTATCTGGAAGGATGGAAGGCATTTCAATATTCTCAATATATATTGCTCATCCCCATCGTGATTTCTTAATTACTTTAAGAAACATTATTTCCAATGTCCAAGGCCCTGTACTAGTTATGGGTGACTTTAACTGTCACCATTATAGATGGGGGTCCGAGCGTTGTGATGCGTTTGGTGCAGCTCTGGTCGAGATCCTGGATGATATGAACCTTTGTGTTTTAAATAATGGCTGTCCAACACGCAGGTCTTCCCCCGGTCAACAGAAGAGCTGTGTTGACCTTACTTTTTGCTCTGCTGAACTAGCAGCTTCAATCCATTGGGAATGTACAGCCTTGTCGCATGGTAGTGATCATTACCCCATTGTCATTTCTTTAATTCATTAAACCCCAAGCGAACGCCGGCGTTCGCGCACCTATTGTCTTTCAATTGTGTCTGTCATTATCACGATTGACAGGTTAATCAACAGGACTTATTTAGAAAAAACTTCTCCTCCACTTTTGAAGTACAACTTATCCAAACCGGATTGGTCAAAGTTTGCATCATTACTGGAACAGAAAACGACATTCTTCCAAATTTAAATTCAAATTTATCTAATCCCTCTGATCACATCCATGCCAAGAGTTGTTATGAAGGTTTTGTAGAAGCAGTCATCTCTAGTGCAGATTATTGTTTCCCTTTAAAAAATAGTGCTCGAAACAAGATCCCCTCACCCCCATGGTGGGATCAAGAATGCACTTCAGCGGTTAAGCTGAGGAATGAGGCTGAAACCCAGTATAATAGGGAAATGACCACCCAAAACCTGTTGACTTATATGCAAGTCTGTGCACGATCCAGACGCCTTCTGCGTAGGAAGAAACGTGCAGGTTGTGTCAAATTCTGCACATCCCTCTCTCCCTCCACTCCAATCTCAGTTGTGTGGAAAAACATTAACAGGTTTAGATGTGGTTGTTCCCCTTCAGTATCTTCACCAATCACTAGGGAAACGGCTGAACTTTTTTTTGACAAAATAGCCCCACCTTACGTCCCACTTCCTTCCGAATGTCATAATTTACCCCCACATATTGTTTCCAATGACCCTTTTGATGCCCCGTTTACCTTGAAAGAATTGAGTGTGGTGCTCAGTCATGTCCGGGACTCGGCGCCTGGTATTGACGGTGTGCCATATTCTTTTATTTCTCGTTCTAGCAATAATGCCCAAGAATATTTTTTAAATATAATTAATTTTTGTTATAATCGTGGTTGGGTCCCAGATCAATGGAAGCTACAAGTTATCATTCCCCTTTTGAAACCAGGCAAACATGTTGATGATCCGAACGGCCTTAGACCTATTGCTCTGTCTTCAGTCCTAGCCAAATTAATGGAACACCTTATTAAAAACCGGTTGGAGTGGATAGTCGAATCCAGGAATTTACTGCCGAACTTCCAATTTGGCTTCAGGAAAGGACTCGGCACAATGGACAGTGTAGGTATTCTAGTTACAGACATCCGCCTAGCATTCTCCAAAAACGAGTCTGTGGTTGCAGCCTTTCTTGATATTTCCTCTGCATATGACAATGTTCTTCTTCCCGTCCTCAGGCAAAAACTGCACCAGCTGAGCATCCCGGTCAAGATGATCGAATGCATATGTGCGCTGTTGAACTGTCGCTCGTTGGTTTTGAGAGTCCAGGGAGAGAGTGACTTTGATAAAAGGCAGACTTGGAGGGGCCTCCCACAGGGCTTCGTCCTCAGTCCAATGCTCTACAACTTGTACACAGCTGACATTGGTTCCTGTTTAAACAACAACTGTCACATCCTACAGTACGCAGACGACTTAGCCATTTACGTGTCAGACTCTTCCATCACTGATGCTGCATCGTCTCTATGCCTCTCTTTGGACTCTCTAAATCAATGGCTTCTAAACCACGGCTTATCACTATCTGCACCAAAAAGTTCGACAGTAATCTTTTCTCGCAAAAGAACCATCCCTCCCATCTCAGTGGCCATTTCAGAGCAAAATATTCCGTTGTCTGGTAAGGTAAAATTTTTAGGCGTTATACTAGACTCAAAACTAACCGGTAAACATCATATAAATTATTTAATCCAAAAATGCGAACGTGTTATTTCCATCCTAAAAGTCCTTGCAGGTGTATGGTGGGGCGCCCATCCCTATACCATGAAACTAGTTTACAACGCCCTAATTCGTAGTATCCTAGACTATGGTACGTTTCACTTAATTCCATGCAACAAGGGTGCTTTGGTTGGTCTTGATAAGCTCCAGTCTAAATGCCTTCGGATCATCTCTGGTTGTATGAAGTCCTCTCCCATCAACGCTTTGCAGGTCGAATGTGTCGAACCCCCTCTAGCCTTAAGACGCCAATATTTAGCCTCCCGTTTTTTATCTAGGGTAATATGTAGATCTTCACACCCTCTCATTGAAAAACTGAACGAGTTAAATTCCTTATATAGAACCTCAAACTACTGGAAAAATAAAGAAATGCCCTTAACACTGAAATTTTTTCGCACGACTCAAAATTTCGAATACCCACTTGCTCAATATCCCAAACTACCCCTTTTTAATTTCGACTATGAAGTTTTATGTTTCACTCCCAAATTTTTTTACAATATTGGTATATCCAAAAATAGTCCCTCGGCGAATTCGGTCTTCAATGCGAAGGTGGGAGAACGATGGAATGGTTTTCAAAAGTTTTACACTGATGCTTCTAAATTTTCTGACTCTAGTCATACTGGAGTGGCAGTATATTACCAAAGCTCCAGTATTATTTTACAATTTAAATGTCCTAAGGAGTCCTCTGTGTTCACAGGCGAATGTGTGGCTCTATTAGAAGCTTGCCTTTTTATAGAGTCACACCATAATATCGACAAAGCTGTAATATTCACCGACTCCCTTAGCTGTCTTCAGGCCCTAACCCAGAATCCCTTTAAAAGTAAATTACACAGCTCACTACTTCTAAAAATTAAGAAATCCCTGCTATCAAGCACCAATTGTCAAAAGGAAGTCCAGCTAGTTTGGATACCTAGTCACTGTGGCATCAAGGGCAATGAACGTGCTGATGCCTTGGCCAAAGATGCTTGTACATCAACTGCAGCTGATCCCTCACACAATTTTATTCAGGGGTATGACTTGCTGAACCTGCCAAAAGCAAGCCTTCAATGTGCATGGCAGGAGCAGTGGAATACCTCTGGTAAAAAAAGGGTAAGTTCTACCATGCAGTCCAACCAACCATAACATCAAAACCTTGGTTCTTCACATTCAAAAAAATGTCCAAACCTGTTATCTCCGTCCTTTGCAGAATTCGCCTGGGTTTCTGTTGTACACCGGTTTTTTTGGAAAAAATTCGAGTCCGCGATTCCTCCTTATACGAATGCGGTTTGGAGGAGGGCACACTGGACCACATATTTTTCCAATGCTCAAAAAACATTCCACCGTTAGATCTATATAGCCGCCTCCCAAAATTTAAAATCCCTCTCCCAATCAATGTCCCCGCCCTCCTAACTTATCCTTCCCCAGAACTACTTGTGGCGCTGATGAGTTTCATCCGTCACAATAATATCAAATTATGAGTCCCGACTTCTGTGTAATTGTGGTTACGTGTATATATATTTAATGTCCTAACAATTATAATATTTATGTATTTTTATTTTTTTGTTTGTTTCAGTCCAGTACTAACCCAACGAGTCCAACTGTATCAATCGAAGATCTTTATGCATACATACAGTTACTACTATTCTAAAATTCTAATTCATAATAAATTGTTATTACCATACACTCTTGCCAATCCAATTTACTTTTGACATTGGCAGAATAGTCGACATCGGCTCTATTTGCCATTAATAAAAAATAGAATAGAATAGAAAATGTACGAAACACTATCAGTGATATATATTCATAGAGGCTAGTGGAGAATGAGTCAAAAATCAAAATATCAAGTGAAATGTATTTACATTGATGAACATAATTATATTGGTAATACATAGTCACTTTCAAACATCGACATTAATAAGCCGCAATATCGAAGAAGAGCTCGTCGTCTAACAAATATTTTTTGGATGTTCAGGCGAATTAGCAAAAAATTTACAATTGAACATGCAATAAAACACTAAAAACATAACACTTGAATTTTTATTCAGCCATATAAATATGTAAATACAAACATTTGCTTAAATATATTTATTTCTGAATATTTTAACACATTATCACTACAATAATTACTCGGACAAGACACATTGAATGTTTTCAGCCTCTTTTAAATCTCGAAAAGAAGAACTAGATAGCTTCGAAGATATGTTATCAAGGAATGAGGCTGATGCCGTTATATTTGCTTGATTATCAAATATAGCAGCGGTAATATGCGTGTACCTAAACGTAAATGCAATTTATATTGATTTATCCTCATCCTCCATGATTGCTATGAAACAAAACGTTTCAAAAACAATTACCATACTTATTTTTTTGGATTCTTTCTCGTCACTCCTACAGAAGTGTGATTGTTGTGACTTGTTTTTATTTATTTTAGAAGTAAATTTCATATAATAAATAATTAATGTACCATATAATTGATTTTGTGGGTAGATTCCGGCCGTCTTTTTTAATTATTACAAATTAATACTAAAAGGGCTTATTAGAAAAGCCCTTGTTATTTTTTAAGTAAAATCTCAATAAATAATATTCATAAACAGCAAAGTTATTAGCGCTGGTTTTGTCGCAAAATGACATTAAATTTATGGAAACATTGTGCTGGCTGTTGATTAATGAATAAATAAATGACAATTATTAAGGAAAAACACTGCTTACAGTATTTTCTGCGAGCAATTGTTATGTATTGATTCTATGATGAATTTACCTTTTCGTGGTCAATTTTAGGTTTTCGGTCGGTAAATAAAAAATCATAACTTTATTTGCTTGTAAACTTAAAAAAACACTTTCATGTAATTTTAAGATGAAAGAGGCTAGATTATCAAAACTTATCTATTTTCTTTCGTTTAAAAATTAGCCTGGATTTACGTCTTATAAAAAAACAGTTTGTGGTGATTACGACCATGAAAATTAACCTAACAATAACTCTTACAGTCGCATATCCATTTTTTCTTAATTTTACGTTACAATGAATGTCTTAAAAACCTGGTAATAATTTTTTTTTGCTTTATAAAGCCTTAATATTAAGGTTTTACCATAGATTCTAACTATTAAACACATTCTCATCTTTTCTAGAATGCGAAGAAATTATTTAATTGCAATCCTATAACAAAATAACAATTATGCTGACTGACTTAATAAAAAAACCACTTGAATTTATTAAATTAACCTTCTTTTATTTTATATAAATATAATAATCTTCTTTTATAAATATAATAATCAAAAAATCATATCAAAACATATTATGACGTCAAATAACAATAATCAACATATTTAAATTTGAAGAAAGACCAACATGGATTTAAATCGTAAACAACACTCAAATTGTATAAAAACCTATTATATTTTAACTTTGCTTCCAAATCTGATTCATAATAGCAAGGAGCGAGGAGGAGTGGCAGGCGGTCGCCGACTTCTTCTTCGAAGCAGTAATGCTCGCAAAGGAGGAGGCCGACTGCATCAGGCAACTGCGTTCCGATCCCGATTTCCGGCCACCGTAGGCGCGGGCTTGCAGACACTGTCTGGCCGTCTGGTAACTGTCCGGATCACGACCAATCGTCGACGGCGCGCACTGTTCCCGCGCGCCTCAAGGAGTTGTCAGCAACAGCAGGGGCCCAGCCGGGTCAAAGCCTACTGGGGCCAGGGTTATCCGAAAGAGAACTCGAGCCCTGGTATGAAGGCTAGAAGGAACGGGGTGGGCTTTTAGTCAGTAAGAGTCTGACACTATCTACAACACCCACGGGAAGAAATGGGATGGTGTTATTCTTTACGTCCGGACACCATATGGAACAGTAAATTCAAAGTTTCAAGATTTTTTAATTTTTTTAAAGTTAACTACTTTTTACAATCATATTAATTTTATAATTAATATCAAACGCGTCTAAAATAGTAAACTGACACAATTAACGAAAACTAAAAGTGATTAGAACGGCAAATTTATTATAATACACGAGTCATGGAATACCCAGGACATAATAATCTAAGAAAAATTGGGTAAAATTACTCCATCACTGGTTAGCTGTGAGGTGCCGTGCTTGGCCGATGCAGTAAGTGCCTGGAAAATCACTTGCCCGAATAAGGCGTTGCCCGAAAATCCATCTTCCCAGAGACAGTGGGATGAGCCGCTCTGCAGGTTGGTACGAAATAATCTCATTAATACGTCCACCAATACTGCTGAGCGCGCTCGCCTACTGGCTGTGGGTGAATGGGAGTAGGGCCTTTGGCTACAGGCTTTACCTTCACCTAACATAGGTACTTTGCTAAGTGACACCATCTTCCGGATCGCTACATGCCTGCGTCTAGGTGCTCCTAGTGGAGCTCCACATCGATGTCAGTGTGGCGAAGCAGTCGACCGCCTCGGACACCATGGCCTATCTTGCAGCAGAAGCGCTGGCCGGATAGCACGGCATGCCAGTATTAATGACATCATCCGTCGAGCTCTTGTCACCGCTGGGGTGCCAACTGTTTTAGAACCCAATGGCTTGGCACGTGACGATGGGAAGAGGCCAGATGGGATGACTATAATGCCTTGGAAATTGGGTAGGCCTTTGGTGTGGGATGCAACATGTGTCGACACCCTTGCGCCATCCCATCTTCTGAGTACGGTGGGCTGTTCTGGGGCTGCTGCTGCATGCAGAAAACCTCAAACGGCGTAAATAGAATAAACTCGTTGGAAGTTATGTGTTTGAGCCGTTTGGGGTTGAAACTCTAGGGCCATGGGGTACGAGCGCTCATCGAGTTGTCCGGGATATCAGCAAACAGTTGGTCGACTCTTCGCGTGACCAGAGGGCTAGACTCTTCTTCAGTCAACGAATTAGCATTGCCATCCAGCGTGGCAATGCTGCCAGCGTTCTGGGCACTTTTCCCATTGACATCGATGTGGACGAATTTTTTGATGCCCTCTGAGATTTCCCCGTTTTTTCAGCCTTTTTTGCTCATTTGTACATATTATTAAGTTTGTATATATATACCTAGTGATTATTTATTAGATTAATTGTTATAATAAAGAAAAATTGTAAAGCAGCAACTTATTATAAATTATTATGATATTAAGTAATTCAATCAGTTATTTTTCTTTCTTATTACCTATTACAATATATTAGTATAATTTTTGTAAAGCCTAAGCCTACGATTTCAGAATTTTTAAGTTAGTATGACGTTATTATCTTGATCCTTGTTGACAAATATTATTAGATAGTTATATTTACGATATGATGATATTTTTTTTCTTATATTTTTAGATAATCATAGTGATTTCATATTTTTCATAGTATTTATTAGTTTATTATTTTAGCATATGTATGTATTTTATTATTATAAATAACTTATTTTATTTTTTCCATTTGAACTATTTGTTATTATGTATTTGTTTATTGTGCAAACCTACCACAGTGTTGTCTTTTTTAACCCATAGGTTGACTGGTAGAGAATGCCTTGTGGCATTAAGTCCGCCTATGTACCACTATTGTACATGAAGTTTAAATAAATAAATAAATAAATAAATAATCTGGCATATTGCGAATTTCACATTTGACAAAAACATCGAACAAAGAAGGCTTTTGGTGAATCGACTTAATCATAAACACATGCTAATGGTAGAATGCGTTCCAAAGACATTAAATATATACTACCAATAGACAGGGCATAGCGAACAAAAGTCCAAACCGAAACTTATTACTTGTGAGTAACAAGTCGCTCAGTCTAGTATGACACCCCTAAACGTCAATCGTGTTTGTATCCGCTTTAGGCACTAAAAGAAAATCATTTTCTGAGAAAACGTGCTAAGTTTCGCATTACGCTATTGCAAATCTTGTTATGGTAAAATTATTGAACCTAATTTCGGTTTATTTTCGTAAATATTCTTGGTATTTACACAGTAATTAATTAAAATTCAACAATTTCCATGACTAGTTCTAGAACATTTGCTGATTTTATGTTAGCGCCATCTATTGCTGAAAAGTTTAACCTTACCTAGCACACACCAGTGGCGTAGCGTGGGTTTTCGTCGCTTGGGGTCGACCAGAAATACGCCGCCCTTTGTTGTTTATTATGTTTAAGAACACCAGTATTAAAAACGACTGCAGATATCCCGTCGGGGTCACTAGCTTTATTCTTACGTACGACATACTCGCCACGTACCCATCAGGAGAAACAGGGGGCGGTGCGTCACCGGAATTCAGACGCGAAGATTCCGCAATAAGAGAGGCAATTAAGTTTGCTTACTCCTCAGCGGTGTGAGCCAGGGACCCGTCGGGTTTCAGCAGTGGCGGAGGTGAGGGACGGCAGAAGTTCGATTCACTCGAGTTCGTTAACGGGGTTTGTTACCTTTTCGGCCAATGTGGTCAAACTGAGACCCCCACAACATATTAAGAGTCACATCACTTGCCTTGCGCATATGAGTGTTGGCCTAAGGTCGGTATGCGCGTGTTTAATCGCGTCAGTGAGAACACACTCAGTTCCAAGTCATGGTTGAGCTTGGTCCGACATTGTTACGTCAGAGAATGAACTTGGATTATTAAAAAGCAATATACTTAATGCAGCACGCAGGGTAGACTTAACATCGACATCAAAATTTGCTTGTCGTGTACGTAACATTGCACTCGCAATTCCAAATATCTAAGTTTTTTTTTGGCGCTTTCTGCCGCTTCCTTTCGTATGCCGCCTAGGGCCATGGCCCCCACCGCCCTCCCCTCCCCAATCTACGCCACTGGCACACACTGAAGCTTCTACCACGAGCTCATAACGTGATCTATTTTACGACATAAACCGAACTGTTTGATCCTTTTTCGTTCGTACTACTGACATTTTAACATTATCGTGGTAAAGCTCCTGGCCACCTATCGAGCAATAGTTAAATTTATACAAATTTTGACATATTTAATTCGCGTGATTGCTATTCAAAGCTAGATGGCGTTACTGAGAGATAGGATGACAGTTTTTCTAAGACATTTCTTCTGATAGCCGCTCTATTGTATCTCTTTAAATCTCTTTGATGCGTTCAAAGGCTATAATGAAATATTTGCCTCACTGTCGGGTAGTGAATCGAAGTCTTCAACTGAAGTTAAAGTCGCGAAAGTGAAGGAAATAGTGGCGGAAATCCTAGTTCAAGTTTGAGAGAGATAGCTGCTGAACTTTCTGTGTCTCACGAGTCGATCCGTATCATTTGAAACAATCACTGGAGTATGAAACATGTTCCCGCTTGACTAATCATAAAAGATCTGAACTTTCTCTGTGCTAAAACGAATCGATTCCAACAATCTTGAAACACATAATTGGTGTTGGCGAGACATAGTGAAATTGAAATCATGTTGATTATTGCGGTGTTGTGCACTTGGTATTCTTGCCAGAAGGCCAAATGGTAAATAAAGAGTATTATTTGAATATTATGTAGCGACATTTGAGAGAACAGATAAAATAAAATAATTTGGAATAATAACTAACATTTTGTGTGTTATTAACCTTTACCATACACCCACCAATAATTAAAGGTAGAACTACACTCCTCATACGTGTGCTACACACGCAGATCTGGGAGCGTCGGTCTCCATACATTTCCTAAGGAAAATAGACTGTTAGAGCTACACTTGATCCACGCCACGCCATGCAACGCTACGTCCGCGACGCCGACACGTCGGTCCCAGAAATTTTAGAGAAAGGTGGGCGGGGCTATCCACGCGTCTGATCGCGGTGTTCAGGCGAAAGTGTCTTCGATGATAAATGAAAAAGCGAGCTTGAACTGTTTTTAATCCTCCGATGAAATCAAAGGTTGTGCGCATCACACGTGTTATGCGTTGCGTCGGTGTAGTGTGCACACCTACCGCAAACGTCTGAGACGTCTCACACGTGTGCGTCGGTGTAGTGTAGTTCTAGCTTAAGTCTACACACGTTTTTGACTAAAATTTAAGTTCCTATACGACTATTATACAATTGTCATAAATACAAAAAATACTCAAGTAACAAAATTTTTTTCTCCTACTATTTCAATAATACCACATTCAAAATTTTTGGTTTTAACCTCCTTTTCTCAAGTCACGCTTTCGTTAGACGGACTCTAGCTTTTGCCCGCGCGGCTTCGCTTCCCTAATTCAGCCTACTATACCCTACTCTACCCTACCCTACTCTACTCTACTCTACCCTACTCTACCCTAATCTACCCTAATCTACTCTACTCTACCCTACTCTACCCTACTTTACCCTACCCTACTCTACTCTACCCTACCCTACCCTACTCTACCCTACTCTACTCTAATAAACCTCACGGAGCCCGAGACCTTTCCAACGAATGCAAAACCGTGGAAATCGGTTCGTGCGTTCTGGAGTTATAGCGTCAGGAAGGAAAACCCGACTTATTTTTATATAGTAGATTTAATTTATAATTTTTGCTTGTAGAGCTTAGTGGGGTTCATATTCAGTAAAAATTTTACCATTTTCATGTAATAGTTTCTTGATTTTTTCTTGTCTTTTTGTTTACGTCCAGATATTTGCAACAATTATTTTTAATGATTTATATATTATATACTTTACTAGCTTTTTCCCGCGCGGCTTCGCTCCCGCTCTTCCCTACTTCAGCCTACTATACCCTACTCTACCTTACTCTACCCTACTCTACCCTACTCTACCCTACTCTACCCTACTCTACCCTACTCTACCCTACTCTACCCTACTCTACCCTACTCTACCCTACTCTACTCTACTCTACCCTACTCTACCCTACTCTACCCTACCCTACTCTACTCTACCCTACTCTACCCTCCTCTACCTTACTCTACCCTACACTACCCTACTCTACCCTACACTACCCTATACTACCCTAATTTTCATTTTTTTTTCATAAGAACCTTCTCTTCATAATAACGAATACAACAAAAAAAAAATTGCGAAATCGGTCCAGGCGTTGTTGAGTTATGCGCTTACCAACACATTTTGCTATTCATTTTTATATTATAGATTGCACATCAAGATTATAAATTAACAAAAAAGGAAACCATATAATAAAAAACACACAATTGGCAGCCTTATCGCTAAAGTGTATGTGTGATACCCAATAGCGATGCGCTACCAAAATAGTGCGTAAACAAACGTTAAAAAGTTATGTATGGTCTCCTTGGATGGTTTTCCTGTAACCACAATGATTAAGAGAACTGCCCTTACTAATCCGTTTGAAAAATCCATCCTATATATATGTCGTGGCCATATCTTAGAAATTGATTACTTCATGATAAGGCCAGGTAAAACTAGTCAGATCGTTTTAAACATTAAAGTTTGATGATATGTCAATCCTCGTTTGGTTTTCTTTCTTTAAACCTTATAATTATTATCATAGAAATCCAACATGAATGATGTGGCCATACGAGAATTGACATATATCAAATGTTTAACGTTTAAACGATCTGGCTAGTTTTAGACGACATATATTATATACGAAATATATAATTTAGTTTAATATATTATTATATCTTTTAATTTACATAAATATATCACATACTAGCTTTTGCTCATGACTTCACCCGCGTACATAAAATACAGCCTATGTCGCGCAAGAATAAAGCAGCTTTCTATCGGTGAAAAATTTTAGCAATCGGACTAATACTTCCAGAGATTACCTTCTACAAACAAAAAAAACATAAAATTAAAAAAAATCTTTAGCTCTTTATTATATTAGTGTAAATATTTACATAAAGTAAAAGAAAGGGGTTTTTGAGACGACTTTACTATTTGTACAGAAAATAACTCCGCTACATCCGCTTAAATGCAAAAAGATTACTGGCTATCCTGATGATGAGAGGAAGCGCATTCTACAGAAGTTTGTACTGTAAATGTAAATGATTGAAAGAATGAACAAAATTATAATTATGAGAAAGACAGTGCAAAAGAAGATTGTTCGAATTTTTGTAATAGGAAGATTTTTTTTTTTTTTTTATTAATGATAGGCTTGCGTTTGACTACTATGTCACCTGATGGTAAGCGATGATGTGGTCGACGATGAAGCACGCTTGCCTAGAAGAAACCTATTCACTCTCGATAGATATAAACATAGATATTAAAAGCCTAAATTACCAAAACTTTCAGAAAATAGTTTATTTACCTTATAAATATTGTCATTTTTCCAAAAATAACTTTGAAGTTTTGTTAATACAAAAAAAAAGACTGTATTAAAGCCAATGAGATCATTCTGAATGTGCTTCATATATTTTCAAAGTTATTATATTAATTTAGGTAAACTAAAACACAGTTGTATGCAATAAAAAAAAGATTTGTCCTTATAACACAATATAATATTAATATAATATTTATAGAAATTCTAGACCTACATTACGCTAGCATCATAGATAGCTCAGTATGTAGGTACTTGCTATATTTGCAAACAAATAGGTGCCTGAAGTTCTAATTTCAGAAACCACCATTATTCTTTGTTTTCAAAAATAGAAATTCACTCTGTATTGTTTGAAACAAACTAAAGATAGGTAAGATACCTAAAAAAATATCCTCATTTTTGTAACGATGTGTCTAAAAAGAATAAAAATAGCTGATCAAAGGTATATAGAGTACGTATATATAGTGGACCGACTCGCATTAAAAAGTATTCGTTGTAAGAGTACGTTGTACGCATGTCGTACAGTATCAACCATGTTGTCTAAATCTTTGTCAGTTCTTCTTGTGGTGTACTTGACATCGGATTTCTCATGTGAGTATTATAATTTCGACAATGTTGGTCTAACTAATACCTACTACCAGTCTAACCAGTTATTTTAAAAAATGTCAGCATCGGGGTCCCGGCGAAAGCTAAAGACACAGGACTGGAGATACTTCTGAAATTGCAGAACAAGTATTCCATTTTAGTTCTGCTCAATTTTAGTTCATACTCTCCAGTATGAGCCACCACATTTGCCATCTGTTCTCGACCTATTGGCCACTCTCTGCAACAAGCACGATGTCATTGGTAAGCAGCACACACCAGGGAGCCTCTTCCTGGATATCCGATGTCAGAGTGTTATCATTATCAGGAAGTGGTAAGGGCTGAGATCTGAAGTTTGATATAAGCCGACAACCACACTGAAGCTGTCCGTGGTGCCCACTGTTGACTGGACTTGGGTACTGCATCGGTACTGCTTACAGACCCAACACAGAACCTCACGAGGTACTCACTCATATGCCTTTTCAAGCTCCACGAATACATTGTGCAAGTTTTTATGCGCACCTCTGTATTTCTCGTTCAGCAAGCGAAACAATGAAAACGGCAGTTGTTGTACCCCGACCAAAGCATAAAATCGAATTGGTTCTGGGAAATTTTACTCTCTTCTCTCAGCCACCTCTCAAAAACTTTCTCCCAAGCTTTCATTATACGTGACATTAACTTTGTTCTTATATGATGGTTGCAATCAAGCACATCACCTTTATTTTTAAAGATTGGCACTAAATAACTGTTGCATCAACTATTACTTATGGCTTCTTCTCGTAATAACTTATTTAGGAAAAAGCTAACCGCGTTCATCAATCCGTCCTCAATAACTTCCATACTTTAAATGGTGTTCCAGCAGGATCAAATGCGTTACCATTATTCATTCCATTTACAGCTATTCTGCCTTCATCTGTACCAATAACTCACTTTTTCACTAACCTCGCATTCACTGATTTATTCTCTGAAGCCCCATTTTAGTTATTTTCCTCATTCTTCAGTCTTTCAAAGCAGTCCCTCTGTCTCTCTTTAATTTTTTTACCATCCGATAGAATCAGTCCAGCTCTACTCTAAACCTTATACATACCTGACCAACAGCCCTCGCCTTTCTCTCTTTTGATCTTAGCCTTTTTCCTATTATACACACTGCTATTCCTTAAACTTACTTTTTTCCTTTCAACACATTCGGTCTCTCAATGAAATTCTTTCAGCCATTCGAGCGTGGTGAAATCTTTCTAAATTGATTGTGATAAAAAAAAAACTTGTTGCTTTGAAGTATCAAAACCTTGGATTGACATGGAATTATAAGTTCAAATAAACTTTAAATTTCACGCATTACTAGCAGAATAGTCGCAATCGGCTCAATTGAAACTTTAAATTAAAAGTACGTTATCCTTTTTGGAAATTAGATATTTATTAGTTTCTTTATGTTACTTTAAGTACTGCGATGTTACAGAAAATACAGAACACGACATATCGTTTGACTTAGATTGCACAAAATGTATAGGTATTGATAGTGAGTTCAATAAGTTCGTGGGAACGTCGCAGTCCTAAAACTTATGACACAACCGACGTCCGTCGGGTTGAGTAGTAATTTAAAAACATATATGTACTTGTAATTATTTTCTTTTGCGTAGTTGCTACGGAATACAAGAATGTAAACGGACTGTCAGGTGTTTACAAGTTTTACGCGACTAAAAAGAATTGGCAAGATGCCAAGCAAACGTGTGCTCAAGAAGGTGCAACTCTGTTCTACCCTAAAGATGGAAATGAGGCTACCGCTGCAATATCTTTCTGGAAACTGCACGAAACCAATTACAATCCTGCCAACACTTGGATGTATTTGGGCATTTCTGACATACATACTGAAGGAGTATTCAAGACCATTGACGGTATATATCAAACTTTAATATTTTGTTAATATCGACCCTAAATATTTTCTTGTAAAGGCAACTAGGTGTACAGGGTTATTTGTAAAACACTAACAACCTTGCAGGACTGTATTACTGACATCATAAACAACAACTTTTGTTGTATGACTTTTTACAAAACATAAGACATTTATCTTATTGATAAATTGTTATGTTTTAAACCTTCAAGATTTCGTTGTTCTGTCTAACACATTTCAAGTCTGTATATTGCTGTATCTACTCCTCCCACGCACTCTACTCGTAATAATAGTAAGCAGGCTTCCGAAACATTGTAATTATACCACATAAGAATATTGATACACCATAATGGAAAGATTCGCACTGCTGAATTGCGTGTTGCGCTTGCGTTAGTTATACGTGTTCTTTTGGCTACAAGAACACGTATAACTAACGCAAGCGCATCAACGCAACAGACCGACTAGTGAGCGTTGCCCGTAAATAGGTCAAGTTCATGTTCAGCTACCCTCCGGTATTGTACTATCGCTTCCTTCGCATAGACTTCTTAATATTTAGAAAGAGTTACAACAGCCACGTATAAATTATACTAAATATTGTTCATGCATGACACGTTCTAGGTAAGCCAATTTCTGAAGTATACCACGGCTGGTACTATCCTCAGCCGGACAACAGTGGGAATGAAGACTGTGTGCACATGAACCAAGTGGGACAATTAAATGATATAGATTGTGGCGTCATGTACAGCTTTATGTGTGAGAAGAAACAACCCGGTAAGTTTCATCAGCGAATGGACACCCGACTTTTTGGTTCATATTTTTAATATTTATATAAATACACCACCAACACACAGTACACCAACAGAAATATATATTTAACTATAAGAAAGACACAATAATATAATTTGAGTACTGTTACGGTGTGCATGCCTGTTAGGGGTCATTATTACGTAACACAATTCGAGGGGGACGGGTGGCTACCGTGTTTCATTTTTTCTTTGAAGAGAGTGGGCCCTCCCACTTTCAAACAAAACTCCCTGGTCTTGATAGTTCTTACGCAAGAACACAAAAATAAGCAAAATTAACATTTGAAAAAGCGCGGGCAACCCCGCAAGAGTGCTGATGTGCGATGTGATCAAAATTTTCCCTGCGCTTCTCAATAGCTTCATTTTCGTTGGCCGTACTCGTATAAAATCATCGCACGAAAATGTTCTCGCTGCAGATCCATTTTTAAATGAGACACGATAATTTGATTTGGCTCTCGAAAAAATGTGGATGGAAATTCAAAATGCGGATAGTGGTATTTTTACTTTAAAATAAACCAATATTTTAATATGAAAATAATTGCAAGTGGCCAGTGCCTTTCGCATAAAATTTTGTTTCGCAAAACTAACTGTGTGGCCTGATAAACTTGATAACTATTTTCTTTTCCGTATGTAGTTGCTGCTATTAATAATAAGCTACTTTAAATTTTAACTACTTTAAATGTTCCGTTGATTTGACATTTTCTTTTTACGACATAACATTTGATTTTGATAGTGAGATCAATCATTTTGTGGGAACATCGTCGTCCTAAAACTTATGATACGACGCCCGTTGGGTTGGTCAGAAATAAATAAACATATACAATTATTTTCTTTTCCTTAGTTGTTATTCGAAAGGAATATGAGCATGTAAACGGACTGTCAGGTGTTTACAAGTTTTACGCGACTAAAAAGAATTGGGATGATGCCAAGCAAACATGTGCTCAAGAAGGTGCTACTTTGTTCTACCCTAAAGACGGAAATGAGGCTACCGCTGCAATATCTTTCTGGAAACTGCACGAAACCAATTACAATCCTGCCAACACTTGGATGTATTTGGGCATTTCTGACATACATACTGAAAGAGTATTCAAGACTATTGACGGTATATATCAAACTTTAATATTTTGTTAATATCGACCCTAAATAAATTCTTGTAAAGGCAATTAGGTATACCGGGTTATTTGTAAAACAGTAACAACCTTTCAGGACTGTATTACTGACATCCTATACAACGACTTTTGTTCTATGAATTTTAACAAAACAACACAATATCAATAACAAACCTTTAAGATTTCGTTGTTCTATCTAACACATTTCAAGTCTGTTTTTGCTGTATCTACTTACGGCTCTCGCGCACTCTACTCGTCATACTAGAAAGCAGGCTATCGAAATATTGTAATTACACCACATTAGAATATTGATACATCATCATGGAAAGATTGTTGCCGTGTTCTTGTAGCGACAAAAACACGTGTGACGCGACGTAAGCGCATCAATGCGACTGACCGACTAGTGAGGGTCACCCGTAAATAGGTCAAGTTCATGTTCAGCTACCCTCTGCTATTGTACTATCCCTTCCTTCGCATAGACTTCTTAATATTTAGAACTTCCAATTTAAATATTTTTATTTTTGTATGAAAATCTATTGAACTAAAATATGATAAATTTTGAAAAGTCATCGAACAAAAGTTGTTGTTTATGATGTTCTTCACTAGTACCTAAGAGGTTTCTAGTGTTTTACAAATAACCCTGTATAGAATCACAAAAACTTGAAAAGTAATAAATCTCGTGCTGCTTTAACTTCAAATTTTACGAAATAGCATCCACAGGAACTTCAGGTGACTTACAACAGCCACGTATAAATTATACTAAATATTGTTCATGCATGACACGTTCTAGGTAAGCCAATTTCTGAAGTGTACCACGGCTGGTACTATCCTCAGCCGGACAACAGTGGGAATGAAGACTGTGTGCACATGAACCAAGTGGGTCAATTAAATGATATAGATTGTAGCGTCACGTATAGCTTTATGTGTGAGAAGAAACAACCCGGTAAGTTTCATCAGCGAATGGACGCCCGACTTTTTGGTTCATATTTTTAATATTTATATAAAGTACACCAACAGCAATATATACTTAACTATTAGAAAGACACATTACTATAATTTGAGTACTGGTACGGTGTGTATGCCTGTTGGGGTCATTAATTTATTACGTAACACAATTCAAGGAGGACGGATTTCTAACATTTTATATTTTTTCTTACAAGGGAGTGGGTCCTCCCACCTATTGTGACTTGTCTTGATAGTTCTTATGTAAGATCAGTAAAATAAGCAAAGTTAAGATTTGAAAAAGTGCAGGTAGCCGCACGAGTGACGATGTGCGGGTCTGTAGTCGTTTGGGCCCGCTCGATTTGCGTCCGCGGGATCAATCGACACAGTCCTATTTTGAAGGTGTCGATTGGACCCAACACCCAATTTTATTATAAGTACAGTCATGAAAGAAAGTCAAACCTTTTATTTTTATGATTTAATTCATTAAACCCCAAGCGAACGCCGGCGTTCGCGCACCTATTGTCTTTCAATTGTGTCTGTAATTATCACAATTGAAAGGTTAAAACATGTATATACCTCATATAATTTATATTACTGAGAATATAAATTTTTGATTTATTCAATTACGTACTTACACTTATGTGCCACACTTATCTAGAAACATTAAAACTACAATAATAACAAAATTAAGTGTACGAGCACTACTAATTTCAAGGTCAAGCATTTGGGCCTTTTACGGATTACCTACTCGGGTCATCCAATCATAGGCCTGTTTTTTTAATATCTTTAATAAACTTTTAAATCTAACTGAAATGCGTTTTATAATATTTTGACTTAGCACTTTTGCACTTGACTGTATCCACCAGTTGCTTTAAACAATGGATTTTTTTTTTAATTTGTATATGGGCCCAATCGACCACCAAAAATAAATAAAATAAATTGTGTGTTCGTTTGGGCCCGCGGGACCAACATCGAGCGGGCCCAAACGACTACAGACCCGTGCACCCGAATGCGTATAGGTAAACTATTTCTATGAACGTTCCAAAATATTTTAACATTTAAAAGCAAACTTCAAAACTCACCAAACATACATAATTATAATCGTTTTTTCCTTTAGATTCTTACGTAATAAATATTAAACAGGGGGGAGGGGTCAGTCTATCTTTATTCACGGGGAGGAGGGGCTGTAGACTTTAGGTATTCAATTCACATAGAGCCGTGAGACAGTCCCTAGACTAGTTGTTGTCGACGCGGCTGCAAACAGGTAGACGAAATACGGTTCTAACTTTTATCAGCTCGGCCCGCGCGAACTCAAATCTAGACCACAAAATAGATAAGTACAGAAGTCAATCTACATACAAAGCGCGCTCAAGCAACGCACATATAGACACCACTCACAGATACGATGTCTCGGTCGCGTCTCGGATCACTCATCGAACAGTTCCGGCTCAAACGCTCATTAGTGTGCGGCCACCGAGCGTAGGTATAAAAAGTGAAGTACATACATGAGATTGTCTTCTGTACCTATCTATTTTGTGTCTAGACTCTGTGTAAATGGTGTGCCGTCATCACCGCGTTAGACTCGTTTTCAAGCTTCCGTACTATTGACTTCAACGAATTATACAAAAAAGCCTTGCTTCACTGCAAATGTTATATAAGTTCAGAGCAATTAGTAATCTACTTTAATTTTTCCGTTGATTTGACACTTTCTTTTTATGACATGATGTTTGATTTTGATAGTAAGTTCGATAAGTTCGTGGGAACGTCGCAGTCCTAAAACTTATGACACAACCGACGCCCGTCGGGTTGACTAATAATAAAAACATATATGTACTTCTAATTATTTTCTTTTGCGTAGTTGCTACGGAATACAAAAATGTTAACGGACTGTCAGGTGTTTACAAGTTTTACGCGACTAACAAGAATTGGCAAGATGCCAAGCAAACGTGTGCTCAAGAAGGTGCTACGTTGTTCTACCCTAAAGATGGAAATGAGGCTACCGCTGCAATATCTTTCTGGAAACTGCACGAAACCAATAACAATCCTGCCAACACTTGGATGTATTTGGGCATTTCTGACATACATACTGAAGGAGTATTCAAGACCATTGACGGTATATATCAAACTTTAATATTTTGTTAATATCGACCCTAAATATTTTCTTGTAAAGGCAACTAGGTGTACAGGGTTATTTGTAAAACACTAACAACCTTGCAGGACTGTATTACAGACATCATAAACAACAACTTTTGTTCTATGACTTTTTACAAAACATAAGACATTTATCTTATTGATAAATGTGTTATGTTTTAAACCTTTAAGATTTCGTTGTTCTGTCTAACACATTCCAAGTCTATATTTTGCTGTATCTACTTACGGCTCCCACGCACTCTACTCGTAATAGTAGTAAGCAGGCTTCCGAAACATTGTAATTACACCACATAATAATATTGATACACCATTATGGAAAGACCTGCACTGCCGAATTGCGTGTTGCCGTTGTAGCGACAAGAACACGTATAACTAACGCAAGCACATCAACGCGACAGACCGACTAGTGAGGGTCGCCCGTAAATAGGTTAAGTTCATGTTCAGCTACCCTCCACTATTATACAATCACTTCCTTCGCATAGACTTATTAATATTTAGAACTCAAATTTTAAATATTTTTATTCTGCTTTAACTAAAAATTTTACGAAATAACAATCCACAGAAACTTCAGGTGACTATATACGTGACAATATACGTGGCTGTTGTACAGCCACGTATAAATTATACTAAATATTGTTCATGCATGACACGTTCTAGGTAAGCCAATTTCTGAAGTGTACCACGGCTGGTACTATCCTCAGCCGGACAACAGTGGGAATGAAGATTGTGTGCACATGAACCAAGTGGGTCAATTAAATGATATAGATTGTGGCGTCATGTACAGCTTTATGTGTGAGAAGAAACAACCCGGTTCAGGTAAGTTTCGTCAGTGAACGAACGCACACATTTCTTAGAAATAATTGCCTATTTTGGTAAATCTTGATTACGTCACTGTAGTCACTTTAACTGTATGTGTGTGCGCGCGTAGATACCCAATAGACATACGCTACCAGAATAGTGCGTAAACAAACGTGCAATTTCTTTTTTGGTATTTCAGCATTTTATTTGTTGACTGTATTGTTTTTTGATCAATTAATGCAGTTCCGAATATCTTAAAAAGTTATGTATGGATGATTTTCCTGTAACTATGACGATTAAGATAACTGCCCTTACTAACCCCTTTTGAAAAATCTATCCTGTATATATGTCGTGGCTAAATCTGATATATCTATCCTCGTTTGACCTTCTTTCTTTAGACCTTTTATTAACATAAAAATCCAACATCAATGATATGGCCAAACGAGAATTGACATATTTCAAATGTTAACGTTTAAACGATCTGGCCAGTTTTAGCTAGCCACATCTTGAAGTGATCGATTCTGACTACGATCTGATCTGACCACGACATATACAAAAAAACCTTGCTCCTTTGCATACAAAACGCAAGGTTTTCCTATTTAAAGGACACAAATAGCAGTCTTTCCATTCATGCGACAATGTATTATCGATACTATTGTTAAAAACATTCACAATTATCATCTATGCAACCCATCACCTAATAATAGGCATGTGTACGTTACTTTATGATTGACTCTCCTTACTACTGAACTAAGACAAAGATCAGTCTACCTCTTCAGATGATATAGACCGAAATGCTAAGTAGTATTAAGTATTATTTTTATTTCATAGATAAAGAGAAAGCTAAAGATGAACAGACCACTAAATATGAACAGACCACTAAATATGAACAGACAACTAAATATGAACAGAAAGCTGAATATGAACAAACAACTGAATATAAACAGACAACTGATAAGTTTTTCCGGAAAGACTACAGTTACATTGAAGCAGTAGAAAGTTTCTACAAGATCCATACGGTAGGACATCCTTGGGCTGAAGCCAAGCGAGTCTGTGCTCTAGAAGGATCCACTGTCTTGCAATCAGACAACGACGATGAGGTACATGCTGTGATATCGTTTTGGAACGCCACCCAGCCTCAAATCGAATGGGTATATGTTGGGCTGTCAGACATGACAGGGATGACACAGTTTGAAGCTATCGACGGTACGTAGATTATTGTTCACTAATTTTTTACTACAAATACACTTCTTTAATCCGTTCTCTGTTCGTCCCAATTTGCTAAACAATTAGTACGTTCACCTTTTAGGATGGCAAAATTGAGAACCATCAAATGGTACGATTTTTTGCAAACCCGTCATCAAGACCCAAACAAAGTGTTGTGGTCTTGTGTATCCTTGTATCATAATATTCATAATTTTACTAAAATACAATTTATTTATTTATTAATAAGGCAAACCAACAATTTGTGTAGACCATGTCTTAGAATATCACATTGAATACTTTTTACTTGTGATCATTTCCAACATTAAGTGTGCCAAGCCGCTGACATTAGCTAGTTATGTATAAATTAAATACAACTATTGAAATCTTTATGATTTTGTGCTTTTAAATCAACGACTGGACGGATTTGGAAGTAATTTGGAACACGGGTACACCATGGCCCTGGAGTAAGTTATTTAATTCAAACGCCGGCTTTCGCTCTGTCATTGTCTGTCTATTGTGTCTCTAAGCACACGGGCCTCAAAAAAACGCCGACACAAAAACGCTAGAAGCGGCCACAAAAAAAAAGCTACAAACGGCCGCAGAAAACAGTTGAAGCGCAAGACACCTTGTGTCCGGAGAAGCTTGAAGCCGCTTCAAGCGTTTTTTTGTGGCCCGTGTGCGGGGACAGTAATTACGGTACCTATTCGAAAGGTCCAAGATAATTCTTCTCAGGTGATATCAAATCAAATCAAATCAAAGCATTTATTTCAAATAGACCATTTACAGGCACTTTTGAATAGTCAAATGTCGGTCAGTCCAAGAAAAGTGAAGCTAAATTGCACGTTCCAAAGAGTAGGTCTCTATGGAGAAGAACGTGCAAGAAACTCCATGGACACTCTTTTAAATCATATATGTGTTACATATAATGCTTGGTTACATATTACTTGTTGCTTCTATCATGTGAGCACAATGTCGATAGTGAAATAAAAATGTAAAATAATTAAAAGATAGAAACTGAATTAAGCCACTGGCAGCTAAGAGATGACCAGTCCCATCTGACGGCACCCGTTCACGAGCATGACGCGTGCATCAGCCCCACTCAGCTCAACCATTTTGAAGGGAACTGAACGACCCAATAACACGTGCCACCAACAGCGAGACATTTGAGTGAGCATGACAAACTCTCAACTGACATGCTCGTAATGTCAAAAAAAAAAAAGTTGTAACCTAATAAAAATGCTTCATGGTGCTTCACATTCACAAACTTGGAAAAAGTGCTTCTACATTATACAATGCAATTGTGTCTTTCAAATTAAAAAATAATAATATTAGTTTCCAACTAATGAACTAATTAGTACGCCCTAGTGGTAGTGGAGCTGGACCAGCATTGAGCCAAGCATTTTTATCTTGAATATAATCCTCCAACTTATAATATGCTTGCCTGCATAGTGTGCGTTTAATACAAGATTTAAATTTCGTTTCATTGAGTTCTAATATTTGGGGAGGTATTTTATTATAACATTTCAAACAGTACCCCATGAAAGAAGAGGCCACTTTAGCCAGTCTGAAACCTGGTTGAACTAATTGATCCCTATTTCTTGTAACATAATTATGTCTATCGCCTCTTTTGCTAAAAAGATGAAGATTTTTTCTAACATACATTATGTTTTCATAGATATATTGACAAGGTACTGTCATTATGTTAATATCTTTAAACAGTTCCCTTAAAGAATCGCACCGGCGGAGATTGTAAATCGCTCTGATGGCTCTTTTCTGTAATATAAAGATTGACTCGATGTCAGCAGCCCGTCCCCATAGTAAGATACCGTACGACATGACACTATGAAAATAACTAAAATAGACTAGTCTAGCGGTATCAACATCCGTAAATT
Source organism: Mythimna albipuncta (assembly GCA_929112965.1). Taxonomy (NCBI): domain Eukaryota; kingdom Metazoa; phylum Arthropoda; class Insecta; order Lepidoptera; family Noctuidae; genus Mythimna; species Mythimna albipuncta. Next base: position 12,818,528 of record OV815983.1, on the reverse strand, counting down.
GGCGGATTTTTCTAACAGCATATGCAGCTGAGCTAAGCCGCCCTGCAAGAGAAGTTAAGTGAGGACCCCATTGTAGCCTTGAATCAAGCGTAATCCCCAGGAAAATCGTTTTATCAACAAATTCTAGTTTTTCATTATTCAATACAATGTCACAATCACTACTTTTGACAAACTACAAACAAACAAACAAACAACTAAATGCATTCGGTAAGGAAAATCTTATGATTTTCCTTACCGAATGCATTTAGTTTTTTTCCCATTTAGAACCAGATTATTAGCAGTGAACCAGTTTGGAACCTGCAATAGGGCGCTATTTTCGTTGTCAAGATTGTTAGTTTTTCTATTTATCAACGCCATATTAAGTTTATTTTGCAAAAAATTGGGTAAATCATTAATATAAACTAAAATTAAAAAAGGACCTAAAATTGAACCTTGGGGCACCCCCATTTCAACATTAAATCCCGACGAATTGACACCGTTTATTTGCACTAATATATATATAATAATATATAATATTTTAATATATAATATTTTTTGGACTTTCATGTAGACGAAGCCGCTGGTATTTATGATAAGAAAATAACGGTATACTTCATAATTCTAGGGCAATCAGTCTCAGAAGATCGCAATAATAACCGGCTGGCATACGAGTCTGACAACCAGGACGAAACTCAAAACTGTGCTAAGATGAACAAATACGGCGACCTGGATAATTCCGGATGCAGTTATAACTATTCTTTCATTTGTAAGAGGCCTCTTCAAAGACCACTTAGTAGCAAATAGTAACTAGGGAAGAACAATCTGTTGGAGATGAATTTATCATTTATTGTCTGTGTTTAAAAATAAAGTGTTTCAAACTTACGTGTTTGACAATTTAGAAAATATGAAAAATTTTGTTTTCAGTTGTTCACATTTAGAACGATTATAATGGTTTTATCAATACATTTTTTTTAGTGTGCTTTCAACTTTTAAGTATGTGTTTATGGTGGTTATAATATATAATTGAAATAAAGCTTAAAATAAAATTTTAAGTGTTTTAGTAATATTTCCCGGATCCTTTAGTACTTTATACCTCAATAGGTCATGGGCTCTTCCGATGATGAAGAAAGATGGTGATGCTACCGAACTAACCATCTGGTGATCAAAATAGTTTATTAAGTAGAATTATTACATAAAAAAATGTCAAACGAATTATCAAATTTAGATACTGATTCGGCACGTATGGTTCAGAATGTTGGGCTGTGAAAAAGACAGATAAAAAACTTTTTACAAAAAAAAAAAATAACCGACTTCACTAAATAAATACACTAACACGATCAAAATAACTTTAATTTCAGAAGTCGTTCTCGCTACTGTTTGTTTTTTATATAATAATAATAATATTTTTTTTATTTCAGACTTAAAAATCCATAGAGTGTTAGTAACATAAAAAAATAAAATCTTATTGCTTAGTGTTAGTAAAAATTAATCTTTGCACAACATTATAAATTATCGGAGAGGTGAAGCTCTCAGCTACGGTTCTCAGGCTGCTGTTTTGACTGTCCCTCACTCCCCTCAGCAGCGACGCTGTTTTTTTGCGATAACACTTACACAATATAACACCGACTTCCAAAATTAAATTATTATGATCGTCCTAGTTTTTTTTTTTAGTGGAGTAAGTAGTTTTTTTTTTGTTAAAAGTTTTTATTTCACACTTTTCAGTTGCGATACACTTGTAGCCATTTTTCTCATGACAGTTCCAATCAACCCGGGCCCTGGTGGGATACATTGTTTTATTATCAAGTTCTCGTGTTCACCCTCCACCTGCCGGCTCCATCGTCAGATCAGTTCAATAGTGCCTTGTAAACAAAGTTCAAAATCTTATGACAAATCTAATAAGCCTAAACACAGTCAAGATACATTGATTAATATATGGAGTTCCGGTCCCTATCTTCCGGCTCCATCATCATCATCAGATCAGTTTTGTTGTATTATTAAAGTCACAACAACTATTTACTTTGTACTTGCGCTTTATTTTAATTAATTTATAAAAGAACATGTAGCCACTATAATGTCACAGAGTAGAGAGAGCGAGGCAGTGTTGCTAGGCGCGAAATTTAAAATTACGTTTAACACTCTTCCCGAATTTAAGCCTTAATAAAATTGAAATAACAATATGCCTCACAAACACCTGAAATTACAAGTTAAACAAAACTTCTTAAATTAAATTCACATTCAGTACATGTCTTTCTGAACAATTAGCAAATTGAGCTATATGAACACATACCAAGTTTACTTCTTAAAAATTTAAACTTATCTTTTGACAATGCTTTTGTTAATATGTCTGCATACTGATTATCACTGCTAACAAACTTTAGTTTAATTACTTTTTGATGATATTTCTCCTTAATAAAATGATATTTAATTTCAATATGTTTACATCTTTTATCAAAGTTAACATTTTTAATAACACTGATTGCACTTTGATTGTCCAAATAAAGGCACATTGAATCTTGTTTATATTGGTCAATATCACTTAAAAATTGCTTGATCCACATAGTTTCTTTAGTGGCAGCGCAGGCTGCCATGAATTCTGCCTCGGTTGTAGATAGAGCAACTGTTTGCTGTCTTTGACTACACCAAGTTACTGCCGCTTGGTTCTTAATGAATACATAACCAGTGACTGAGCGATGAGTATCCAGATCATTTGCATAGTCTGCGTCACTGTAACCGGTGACTTCTGCAGGTTGTGGACTTTGTAAGTAACACAGCCCATAATCCTTAGTATCTTTAAGATATTTAAAAATCTTCTTTACTGCATTCCAATGCGTTTGGTTATAAGAATTGAGAAAGCGACTCACCAGACTGACCGCAAACATTATATCTGGTCGACTCACAATGGCCAGATGCATCAGGGAGCCGACCGCCTCTCTGTAGGGTATACCTTTCTCAGCCTCTCCTTCTTCTTTATGCAGCTTCATGTGAGGATCCACAGGAACACTGTTGGGATTGGCGTCAGTCATGTTAAATTTGCACAACATTTGTTCTATATAATTTTTCTGATGAATGAATATGCATTTATTGAGTTGCTCTATTTGCATTCCCACAAAATTTCTAGGCTCACTTATTTTAATTTCAAAGATGTTTTTCAGTTCATCAGTTATCTCTTTTAATACACAATCATCAGTTGAGAATAACAACCCATCATCGACATACAGACAAAAATAGCATTTTGTTTGATTGACAAGACCAATGTATACACATTGGTCAGCTTGACTGTTGACAAAGCCAAATTTCTTAAGTACGGAATCAAACTTACTGTTCCAGCATCTTGGGGCCTGTTTCAATCCATACAGCGATTTATTGAGTTTGCAAACCATATTCTCTTCATGAATCAGTCCCTCCGGTGGTGTCATCAGTATGGTCTCATCTAGTTCTCCATACAGGAATGCTGTTTTGACGTCAAGCTGTATGAACTTTAGATTATTTTGAACAGCTTCTGAAAGTAATAAGCGTATAGAGTCATACCTTACCGTTGGGGCAAACGTTTCATGATAGTCAATGCCCTTTGTTTGTGCAAACCCTTTTGCACATAAACGAGATTTATACCTCGGACCTGTTGGTTCCTCTTTGATGCGAAACACCCATTTACAGTGTATCACTTTAGCATTCACAGGCTTTTCAACCAATGTCCAGGTTTTGTTTTTCCGATGAGCATCTAGTTCTTCTCCAATTGATTTTATCCATTTATCTTTTTCTTTTGAACTCACTGCTTCTTTGTATGTCTTTGGTACATCTGTAGGGTTGTCTTCATGTTGACATAGGTAGATATTTTCTTCTGAATCATTTAATTCTACTTTTTCAATTCTATTTCTTTTTGGTCTCAAAGTTATATTGCTTACTGAAGGAGATGAGAAACTGATATCCGGTATGTAATCACTGTCTGAATTTGATTTGGTTTCACATACAGTTTCATAAGAGCATGTACTTGTATCTTCATCTTCAGTTTCATTATTTTCTTCACGATCATTATCATTTTTTGTAGAATTCTTCTCTGACAGTTCTACCAGTACATAATCTCTTTTGACAGTGGATTCCAAAAATGTAGCATTTCTGCTTTTTATTACCTTCCTAGTATTAGGTATCACAAATCTGTAGCCCTTTGTGTGGTCACAATAGCCAATGAAAATCATTTTCTGTGCCTTCGGATCCCACTTTTTGCGTTTCTCTTGAGGTAAGTGTACCATAGCTTCACAACCAAATACACGCATATGTCCTACCTTTGGTTTTTGTCCAGACCACATTTCTTCGGGAGTTTTAAACGATAGAGACTTGGTTGGTGAGCGATTTATTACATAGGCGGCGGTATGTACTGCATCAGCCCAATATTGTTTAGATAGATTGGCGTTGAGAAGCATGCATTTCGCGCTCAATAAGGCTTCTATTCATTCGTTCCGCAGTCCCGTTTTGTTCAGGTGTGTATGGTGTGGTCGTCTGGTGTATGATACCTGCACCTTTCAAATAATCAGAGAAATTCTTGTTGACATATTCCAAGCCGTTGTCTGTTCGAAGAATTTTTATGCGAGTATCAAGCTGATTTTCCACTTCTTGTCTAAATTCTTTGAATTTTTCTAATGCATCTGACTTGTTCCGGAGAAAATATACATAGATTTTCTTTGAATAGTCATCAAGAAAAGTTATAAAGTATTTGGCACCTCCAAGTGTTTGTGTCTCCATAGGGCCACATACATCCGAGTGAATCAGTTCAAGCAGACCCTTTGCTTTATTTCCTTCACTTCTAAAAGGTATTCGTGTCTGCTTACCTTCCTTATAGGTGACACATGTCAGACTTTCTGAATTTGCGGAGAAAGTTACATGGTCAGTATTTTCAGACATTTTCTTTAAGCTGTCAAAATTCAAGTGTCCCATTCGTTGGTGCCACAGGAAGATATCTTGTTCCTCAACATCGGACATGCATGCATAGCCTCCTCCGGGCATATTCAGCTGATACATGTTGTTGATGGTACTGGCTGTTGCTACTACTTGATTCTTATTGTTCATAATAACACAGCCAGTTTTGTCAAATCTTACTTGGCCTCCACTTCTAATAATCTGACTTACAGATAGTAAGTTGGTAGCAAGATCCGGAACACATAGTACATTTGTAAACAGTACCTTATTTTCTTGACCCATCTCATTGTAGGTACCTAAGCTCACTTGCCCCGAGCATTGCACTGATAATACTTTGTCGTTGGCTACTCTTATATTCTTTATAGCGGAAGTAGTCACATTCTGAAGCAAACTTTTGTTTTTGACCATGTGAGAAGATGCACCCGAGTCCACATACCATGTATTACATTGTGCACTTGTCGCTATAAATACAGCAGCATATGATGAACTACTAGCATTTTGTGATGTATCTTTGGTTTTTTATTTACATTCTGAACTTTTATGACCATACTTATTACAGGTGTAGCACCTTGGTCCTTTAGGATGCCTTTTGTGGTTTTTGTGAAACTTTTTGTTAACTGCAAATGCTTTTGTATCATTTTCTGATGGTCGAACATCTTGTAGTAATTTTGCTTTGACAGAATCAGAAGTAATTTTCATGCCTGAGCTTTCCAGGGCAATAATCATTGGTTTATAAGATTCTGGTAGACCGGAGAGCAGCATGGTGCCGAGCCACTCGTCGTCCACTTTGAAACCAATATTCCTGAGCTTATGAGCAGTGCTCATTATCCTGCTCACATACTCTTCCACATTTTGACATTCCGTTAGTGACGTGTTACAGAGATCACGCAGCAGACCAACTCGTCGTGTCAGCCCGGAGTCATCGAACATTGAGGACAGCTTATCCCATATTTCTTTGGCAGTACTGGCCTCCTGTATGTGCACGTAATTCGTAGGATCAACTGAGAGGATGATTTTTGTCCTTGCTTTGGTATCGCGTTTCGGATCTATTGGCGTTCCTGCGTCGGCTTCTACACAGTCCCACAGTTCCTCGTACTGTAGGTATGTTTGCATTGCAAATCGCCAAGTTGCGTAGTTTTCCCGGCCGGTCAGTTTTTCAATTAACGCCAATTGATTACTTGATGCCATTTTTAAATACTTTTATCCACTTTGATCACGATTACTTTGTAAAAGTTCGAGTGAAAAACAGTCACGTTGCGGTTTTGAGGTTATACGCATACAAAAGTCCGATATCACTGTATTTACATTTGGATTTTTCACTGTTTTTATTTCCGGGCTCTCTGGGCCCATAACCTGTTGTATTATTAAAGTCACAACAACTATTTACTTTGTAATTGCGCTTTTTTTTTTTTTTTTTTGGCAATTGAGCCGGTTGCGACTATTCTGCCAGTGTCACGTGGAGACGGCGGCTCGGTGAGGACTACCGTCGAACTTTTAACTTCGTGGTAGGTGTTAATCTATGCTGAAAGGACAAAACACATGTTGTTAGTAAAAACACATCTAAATTACTAACTTATCTACGCTATTATATACGAAACAACATAAACTACTACATACAATAAAATATACACACATATGCATACACATATATACACATACATATATGTAATGATTTTTTAAAGAAAATATTCATAAATCGTTCAACTTCCAATGATAAGCGATAGATGGCGCTAGTAGTTACATGAACTTTAGACATTCATTGTAGATATTAAGTAATAATTTATAATATTAGACTTTATGGATTTGTTTTGTATAAATATACCATATCTGTTAAAATGAAATATTTACTTGCAGTTAATTATTAGATAAACTCTAATGTATATTAGATAGTCAATTGATGATTCGTACTCTTTACTTTGCGCTGATTGGTCGGTTAGTCGACCGAGTGTTTGTGAAAGTCGGTAGTAGGAAAAACACTTAGTTTTGTAACGGTCATTTTTGGACAGGGTCGGTCTGCTTTGAGTTGTTGAACAGAAAATATGTCCGACTGATCTGTGTATTTGTAAATGATTGTTAATAGAACGTAAGTATGAAATTGTGTTTATCAAAGTGAATAAAATATTTATACAATTTATCCTGGAGTGTTTGAATCTTTACAATTCAGAAGTGACACGGACCAGACAAAAAGGTATGGTTGAACAAATATTATAACGTTTATCGAGAAATTTTCAACGCCCACCAATGGTAATTTCTGTATCACATAGATACATAGTCGTTAATCTATCAACTATTCATATTAAAACTGTCAGCAGACAAATAATCTCGATATAACCAAAAAAAAAAAAATATTTTTTAGTTAATATACATTTTGTGTACTATTTCTTGTATAAGCGTTTGGTCGGGGCTACACTCCGATAACGTTCATCTTAACAGACGTTTAACATGTGTTAAACAAATCGAGAGAGAGAGCCAGAGCTTCACTCTGGTAGCGTTTTGATTTCTTTGTTTTACTTCTCACATCGACAATATTTATATACTGCATTATAATCACGCATTATCTAAATATGACACACTAGCTCTGCCCCGCGGTTTCACCCGCGTTTTTCTCGTTTCCGTGGAAATACCTAGATAAAATACTGCCTATAATTGCCTCCCTCAATAAATGGACTATTGAATATTTAAACAGTTTTCATATCAGATCAGTATTTCTCAAGATTACCGCATTCATAAATGTATTTATTATACTCTTCAAAGATCTTATACTTACAATCATCACCAAATATATTTCGAAAAAGATTATTACAGGATTTTATGTTGATAAAAAAACTCTATGGCCCATAACTCATTAATAGTTACCAACTCTTAACATCTTACACACGTGATAACTTTTAAACGAAATATCCGATTGAGATGAAACAAAAAGTATTTTACTTCTACTTATATACTCTTGATAACATAATGCTTAATTTCGATAAAGATTAATATTACGACACATATTTAACGTAGTTTTTTTTTTCTTCAGACGATTTAATAATTATTTTGAACACAAAATTGGTTATTGTGATTAAACCATGATAGCTAGATATATGTTCTCGCGGACTTTTTTTGTAGGTCTTAATGGGATCTACATCATTTTGTTCTATTGTCAATAGTTTTTGCAGCGCACGGCAAAATAGGTTTTCGATTTTACACCTTGTGTTACAAAATAGCAATTTTATTACGGATCCCTAATTTTGAAAAAAAAAAAAAAAAAAACAGCCTATAGTCTTCCTCGATAAATGGACTACCCAACACTGAAAGAATCATTCAAATCGGATCATGTTGGGGGATGGACTATGTACGTTCATCGGATTATGTTAAGGGTGGACTATGTATGTTCATCGGATTATGTTAAGGGTGGACTATGTATGTTCATCGGATTATGTTAAGGGTGGACTATGTATGTTCATCGGATTATGTTAAGGGTGGACTATGTATGTTCATCGGATTATGTTAGGGGGTGAACTATGTATGTTCATCGGATTATGTTAGGGGATGGACTATGTATGTTCATCGGTTTATGTTAAGGGTGGACTATGTATGTTCATCGGATTATGTTAGGGGGTGAACTATGTATGTTCATCGGATTATGTTAGGGGATGGACTATGTATGTTCATCGGATCATGTTGGGGAATGGACTATGTACGTTCATCGGATTATGTTAAGGGTGGACTATGTATGTTCATCGGATTATGTTAAGGGTGGACTATGTATGTTCATCGGATTATGTTAGGGGATGGACTATGTATGTTCATCGGTTTATGTTAAGGGTGGACTATGTATGTTCATCGGATTATGTTAGGGGGTGAACTATGTATGTTCATCGGATTATGTTAGGGGATGGACTATGTATGTTCATCGGATCATGTTGGGGAATGGACTATGTACGTTCATCGGATTATGTTAAGGGTTGACTATGTATGTTCATCGGATTATGTTAAGGGTGGACTATGTATGTTCATCGGATTATGTTAGGGGGTGAACTATGACCTGTTCACCAGTGTACATATGTGTACGATCTTACTAGAAAGTACGCTACGCACTAGTTGTATGTAGGCGCATCGTTGCCGGTTGATAGTGAGCTATGTATGCTTGCTAAATTCTCTTATTCTTAATTATGCCTACAAATATGTGCAGTGATAACAGGAAGAGGTTATGTGTGCCTAAATTAAAGCTAAATGAGCTCGAGATTTATTTATTTTTTAGTCAAATGTGCCAAGTATTTTAGACCAGTATCATACTCACCCAAATTTCTTACTGATGGTGACAGGCTCGTGTATTGAATCATTCGATTCCTTTCAAATGTGTGAACTGAATGGTATTGATATGCGCGTCGTGTTCGTAATCGAACGTTGACAAGACTAAACACCTCTTTTATGCTGGTGATTCATTTTAGTTTCTATATTTCAAATTGGGTTGCTTTTCCTTTCTTTATTTTCATCGAATTCGTATAGTGGTAGATGGTCAGTGATAAATGATAAATGATAAATGAATAAATGATAAATGATAAATGAATAAATGATTAATGATTAATGATTAATGATTAATGATTAATGATTAATGGTTGATGGTTAATGGTTAATGATTGATGATTAATGGTTAGTGATTAATAGTTAATGATTAATGGTTAATGATTAATGATGAGTGATTAATGGTTACTGATTAATGATTAGTGGTTGGTGATTGATGATTGATGATTGATGATTGATGATTGATGGTTGATGGTTGATGATTGATGATTGATTATTGATGATTGATGATTGATGATTGATGGTTAGTGATTGATGACTAATGGTTAGTGGTAAGTGGTTAATGGTTAATGATTGGTGGTTAATGATTAATGATTAATGATTGGTGATTAGTGATTGATGATTAATGGTTGATGATTGATGATTGGTGATTAATGATTAATGATTGATGGTTGATGATTGATGATTGATTATTGATGATTGATGATTGATGATTGATGGTTAGTGATTGATGACTAATGGTTAGTGGTAAGTGGTTAATGGTTAATGATTGGTGGTTAATGATTAATTATTGGTGATTAGTGATTGATGATTAATGGTTGATGATTGATGATTGGTGATTAATGATTAATGATTGATGGTTGATGATTAATGGTTAGTGGTTGATGATTGATGATTGATGGTTAATGGTTGGTGATTGATGATTGGTGATTGATGATTAATGGTAAGTGATTGATGATTAGTGAATGATCAGTGATAAGCGATCAGTGATAAGCGATCAGTAATAAGCGATCAGTGATAGTGCTTTGATGAAGCCAAGCGTGCCTTGATGAAGCCAAGCGTGCCTTGATGAAGCCAAGCGTGCCTTGACGAAGCCACGCGTGCCTTTGATGAAGCTAAGCATGCCTTTGATGAAGCCAAGCGTGCTTTTGATGAAGCTAAGCGTGCCTTTGATGAAGCCAAGTGAGCCTTAATAAGACCAAGCGAGCCTTAATGAGGGATGAGGCAAGCATGCCTTTGATGAAGTTAAGCGAGCCCATTTGAGGCCAACTGGGCCATCTGAGGCCAAGTGGGCCATTTGATTTGGCCAGATGAGCCAATTAAGATTCGGGTTAAGTGTGCCCGGTGCAGATGAAGTTATCCTCAAGAGCGTAAGTAACGTATGAATTTACCTATTAATGCGATTTTAGTCTGACTACGTTGGTTTAATGCAGATGTTGTAAATGAATTGAATAATTTATTAAGTTTATTCATATCATTTTTGAACTGTTTATTAGACGAGATTTGAACATTCTGTTATAGTTTTTGAAGATATTATAGGTTTAGATAAATTGAATTGAAAGTATATTCTAACACTGGGATTTGATTCTTAAGAGAGTTTCAAATGAAAGATACAAGTACTATTTCCTGTAAATGTTTTAACCACTGATTTTTTTTTATTTTTGAGGACTTGGACTCCGACAGAACTACAGAAGGAAAAATTGCCAGTCTTAATGAACAAATAGATAGTTCCTGGTTCAAACAGTACAGACTTGAAGAAAAATGATGCAAAGAGACGATTTGGAAGGAATAAGACACCACCACGATGCTAGAAGCGAAGAGGTACCCCACGTTGGTCAAAGAGAGTGGTTGATTTTCAAGGAGGAAAGCGTTACAAGTATCGAGGTTTGAACATATCCATTGGAACTTTGTGATACGGGAGTTCCATCACTTCTGTAAATTTTGAGAGTATTTAAGTTTGATTAGAAAGAGTAATTATAATTGATTTGTATTAAGCAAGTAGGATCAGAAACTGACTATAAAATTTGTCTCAAAAACTTGCTAGTCTTACCAAGAGAAAATAGAAAATTTACGGAACCTTGCCAAGTTTTGTAAGTTAGCATCTCGTGACGAAGTGGTAAACTAAACTAAAGTGAATTTATCTAATGAGCAGAATTATGGTCGGTTTCAAGCAGAAATGTTAGCTGGTAAGAATTAAGGTGTAACTTATGTGAATATTATTACGACAAATTAATGCTTATATACGGATAACATATAAGTAAAAGAGCTGCAAATAGGAGTTTAAACACACGGTATTAATGATAAATCTATTAGGAAATTAGGAATTGAGCCAAACCATTAAATTGTAGACGAGGAAATGGATTTATTACACGTTTTCAATTCCTGTGACGTGTGCGTACTGTAGCAGAGACTGATTCCATAGATAGAGAACACAATGATATTTATTTTACAAGTAGGATAAAATATATACTATTACATGACCATAACTAGTTCTCGTCGTCCAGACTGAAATCGAAGCCGGTTCCTAAGATGATTATGATACAATGAATGATTTAAATAGAGCTAAATATTACATCGTTATTTATTCAGGTTAAGGTGAAGATGGATTGAAAATCCATACACTAGAGTAGAGGACCAATTTCAAGGTTTCAAATAAAAATGAAGTTTGACGAACAGTGCGATCCGAACTTCATTATCGGAACCTTTACTTGGTACGAAATCACGCACATGTGCTGCTAATATTATTTAAGAGATAATTTTAGTACAATTAAGCCCTAAGCCTCTAGCTGAAGGATCACTTTTATTCTAAATGCTTAAGTTTCTGTTTTATATTATGCTTTCAAATAATGAAAGTAATGAACTCTGACTAAACGAGTCGCCACACAACATGTAGCAAAATGGTGGCTACAGATTTGTGAGTTTCGTTTAACCACTGAGAGTGTAAGATCTAGGACGCGTATGTCGATACCTTAAGCCGTAATATCATGTTTTCCACAGAAATTAAGACAAATACTGTTTCTGTTTATAGTATTGAGACGAGAATTGATCTAAATATCAACTTTTCGAATACTTTGACTAGAGACACAATAGAGGGACAATGAGGGGGCGGGCGCCGGCGTTTGCTTGGGATTAAATGAATAAGATCTAGATTCCAAATTCTTATAGCTGAACCCTATGAAAAACCTAATGACATGAAGTGAATTCAGTGCGCGTAGATAATGAAGAATACTTTCGAACAAAAAGCTGATCAATTTTACTTTATGCTTACAGTCTCGCATAATTAACATTGACCAATGGTTTTGAGTACCTAATTGAGTGTTGGTTATAAAACATATTTGACAGTAGTTTATTAACTTGAATAATAGTGCAATCATGGATTTCTTTTAGATACCCTACTATCAAGAGCTTTTGCGATAGTCATAGTATTGACCTTGTTTTTAAAGCTGTATATTGTCTAAGTCGAGCACGGTTTTGCTAAAATGTATAACCACTATTTTAAATCCTCTAGCAAAATAAAATGATTCCTATGACGAACACCAATGAAACATATACTTATGGCGTGTTATTAATTCTGTTAAATGTCCCACTAGACGGACTGCCACAAAACTACTAGGATCAGAGTGCCTTTAAATGATAAACATTACGAAGTAAAATACGTTATAAATTTTAAGATATGAAGTGAGCGCCAATATCTGGGTTAGACTAGCAAAAAGATACTTTCGTTATCAGTAAAATCCTTGATACAGCCTACAGCATAAGTAGTTTAATAAAGATTAGTAGATCTGATTGCAATTATGAGGGTAAAATTGAATTTGCCTCATTTTAAAATTCATAGATCCAAACTATTCTTCGTGTGATGAATGCTATAAATATATGACGTGACGATAAAGCAAATAATCAAGACTAAGCCGAATGTAATGATTATGAATGTTAGACTCGGTTCCTTGTAGAACTGGAATTAAGTTTCATAATTTTAATGAAAATATCCTATCATTTTAATTGTAATCGTGCGTCAGGAGATCGCACGATGTCGGATGGCCAAATGTAATGATTTTTTAAAGAAAATATTCATAAATCGTTCAACTTCCAATGATAAGCGATAGATGGCGCTAGTAGTTACATGAACTTTAGACATTCATTGTAGATATTAAGTAATAATTTATAATATTAGACTTTATGGATTTGTTTTGTATAAATATACCATATCTGTTAAAATGAAATATTTACTTGCAGTTAATTATTAGATAAACTCTAATGTATATTAGATAGTCAATTGATGATTCGTACTCTTTACTTTGCGCTGATTGGTCGGTTAGTCGACCGAGTGTTTGTGAAAGTCGGTAGTAGGAAAAACACTTAGTTTTGTAACGGTCATTTTTGGACAGGTTCGGTCTGCTTTGAGTTGTTGAACAGAAAATATGTCCGACTGATCTGTGTATTTGTAAATGATTGTTAATAGAACGTAAGTATGAAATTGTGTTTATCAAAGTGAATAAAATATTTATACAATTTATCCTGGAGTGTTTGAATCTTTACATATATATATATATATACACACGTACACATACATACATACATATACATATTTATTGGCAAATTACGCCCCAACTAAAATTTAAGGCTTTTTTCTTTTATAAGTAGCAAGAAGGTTTATTAATTTAGGAGAGAAATGAGATAGAAGGGAGTGGAAATTGGATGGAAGAGGAATATTTAATTTAGGAATTTTCTGGTAAAGGTCAAAGGATTTATTATTAAGGGGGCAAAAGAAGAAAATATGGTCCAAAGTACCATCCGCAAGACCACACTCGCATAGGGAGCTATCCCGGACATGAATTTTATTCAGAAACACTGGGCTACAACAATGTCCGAGTCTTAGTCTACATAGTGACGAAACAGTTTTTTTTGACAACTTAGGGCATTTAAAAAACCAAGGCCTTCGTTGGATTTCGGTCTGTAAAGCTGCATAGTAGATACCCTTAGTTTTAGAAGTTGTCTTCCATGTTTCAGCCCACGAGTTAAATAACTTGGCTTTGGCATCATTCCGCAAATCGTAGTTGTGGACCACGTAGTGCTTCCGATCAACCGGATTCGATGTGGCATACTTTGCTAACGAATCAGCGCACTCATTACCAACAATTCCTGAGTGACCGGGGATCCAGACTATCTCGATGTCCAAGCCGTCTTGGAGACAATCAAATAGCAAGTTCTTAATATCTACTATTATTTGACTATGGATTTTACTGTAAAGTTGATTTTGTTTTAAGGCCTGAATACTACTAAGTGAATCTGAAAAAATGACTGATCTTGCTATCTGATGGGATTTAATGTAATGTATGGCTTCTAGAATGCCAATGCACTCTCCTGTAAGCACTGATGCTTCTGGCGGACATTGGAAAAGTAGAGCGATTCTAGAATTTTGGAAGTAAACTGCCACACCAGTACCTCCTGTTTCGGATAATTTTGAAGCGTCAGTATAAAAGAAATTCCATCCTGCCCAGTACCGCTTGAGAGCTGACTCAAAGTCGTCCCTCGCGTTCCGGGCATTCCTTGATATACCTAGTCCCAAGACGGCTTTTGGTTCGAAATGAATCGCTTCATATGCGGAAGAGAAGACCGGGAGAGTTGAATACTGGTAAATAGGCGCAGAGAGCCGTTTAAGTTCTCTGTACCTACTCACCAATAAAGGAACTGTTTTATTGTTCCAATAAGAGGAATTATTGTAAGAGAGGTCGATTTGCTCTAAAATTGGGAGTAAAGGATGGGATGAAAGGGAAAAAACTTTAGATAGAAAACGGTCTGCCAAATACTGTCTTCTATGGTGTAGAGGCGGTTCTGCACATTCTACTTGAAGTGCATTTATGGGAGAGGATTTCATGGCTCCAATGACGATTCTCAAGCATTTGGCCTGGATGCTGTTTAATTTTTTAAGCGCTTCTTTGTTGCAGGGCTCAATAAGGAAGCTGCAATAGTCCATTGCGCTTCTTGTCAGTGCATTATAGACAAGCTTAAGGGTATAGGGGTGAGCTCCCCACCATAACCCGGCCAAGGCCTTAAGGACCGACACAGAGCGTTCACACTTTTTGACCACGTTGTTAATGTGGTCGACGCCAGATAATTTCGAGTCCAAAGTTACTCCCAGAAACCTAGCCTTACTCATTACAGGAATGATTCTACCGTCAACATTGATGTCTATTGGTTGTACAGAACGCCTGCGGGTAAAAATACTACTAGTACTCTTTGAGTATTGACGACAAAGCAATTGGTCTATATGAGCAATGGTCGTTCGGATCTTTGCCGGGTTTCAATATTGGGATAACCACTTGAACCTTCCATTCAGTGGGAATGTATCCGGATGTAAAGCAGAAATTAGCCAAGTCCAGATAATACTGGTGAGTTTTTGGGCCAGCTTTGAAAATAAAAGAGTAGGTGAATCCATCCACTCCTGGAGCAGAGTCTCTAACATGGGATAATACAGTTTTTAATTCCTCCAGGCTAAAGAGCCCGTTCATTGGGTCGTCAGTGCTGTCTACATCATCAATGCCAACACTGCTTTCCTCTACACTTGGAACATAAGCCGGTGCAATTTTTGTGAAAAACTGGTATCCCAGTTCTTCTGTGATGTTGTTAGAGGAGGCAGGTGCTAGACTGCTCCTAAAACGCTTCACCTTTCGCCAGACCGTCGAAACCGGAGTGGACGGACTCAACGAACAGCAATACTTAGACCAGCCTTCACGTTTCTTTTTTTTAAGAAATTTCCTGGACTTAGCCAATATCCGCTTGAAAGTAATGAGGTTCTCCAGGTTCATATCGTGGTTGGCTATCCTTTCAACCTCATTTCTGGCCTTAACCATGTCAGTGCATTCCCTATCCCACCATGGAGGTGAAGGGAGTTTACCAGAAGGGGTTTTCTTGGTTGGGAAGCAATCGTCTGCTGTGGAGGATATGGTGGATGAGAAGGATGAGAAACATTCGTGGGCATTATCACTGTCCACTTCTGGAAGGGAAGATATTCTCAAGTCCAGAATTTTGGAATATAAATCCCAATTTGCTGAACTGAGTTGGTATTTTAGAAGAGGGGGAGAAACTTTAGTGTGTATGTTTTTGGATGGGAATTCAATCATGATGGGATAGTGGTCACTTCCATAGGTCATATCCAAGCGACGCCAAATGAGAAGGCTTGATATATTGGACGAACAGAACGTCAAATCAACGCAGCTATTATGCTGCCCAGGAGCAGACCTGCGTGTTGTGCTGCCATCGTTGATGAGACAAAGATCCAGATCATCCAATACATCCAGCAAGCCTATGCCAAAGTTATCACAAGAATCTGAACCCCAACGATAATGATGGCAATTAAAATCACCCATGACGAGTATTGGACCGCTTACACTGCTTAATATGTTTCTAATAACTGAAAGATATTCGAGTTGTGGGTGCGCAATATAAAAAGTAAAAATATATATATCCTCAGCCTTAACAGCAACAACATTTATGTTGTCGCCAACTGAGGTTAGAGGAATTTGGGAGTATGGTACTTTGCTATTGATGAGCAAAGCACATCCCCCATATCCATCAGTTCTATCATTACGGACACTGTCAAAACATGGCAACCTGAAATTACTGTCAGGCAAGAGCCATGTCTCGGCAACACCGCAGATTGATGGTTTATATTTGTTAATTAAGAAAGTAAGGTCAGGCTTTCTGGGAGTAATACTCCTCACGTTCCATTGAAGGAATGTCAGGGGATGGAATGTTGTTAATATAATTTAGGATCGAGGTCAATTTTGAGGCAACGTGGTCAGGTATTCTTCGGGTCGGACTAGCCAACACAGACATTAGCATGTTGGTGATGAACTCTAAAATATTTGTGGAGTTATCCTCCTGTCTATTAGTGATGGGCTCTGCAACTTCTGCTGGTAGGGCACAACCATTACCAGATGGGGAAAAGGAGTAATTTTGAGTAAGTTCCCGGTGAGCTTGTCTATTATAGCCAGGCGAAAGAGGGATGTGGGTTCTGGGTTTTAAGAAGACCGTTTTACGGTATGATTTTTGGGTAAGAGAAACTGGACTCGTAGACTGGGATTGAGGTACAACTACTCAAGGCCTATTACGAGGAGAGGACTTGGAGACATCGGCATAAGACCGAGAGACAGGTGGGAATACTCGACTTGCCTCCACATATGAAATCGATTTTTCCGACATCAGAGCTTTGATGCTCTTCTGTCGGCCCAATTCAGGACAAGCACTATCATTTGCGAAATGGTTACCTGTACATGAAACACAGAAGCTCATTTCTTGGGTGACATCACATCCATCACCTGGATGATTTTCACCGCATTTGAAACACCTTGGTTTTGATCTGCATAAGGTGCGGGTATGTCCAAAGCGACAACAATGGTAACACAAGATTGTTGGGTATGTGTATCTTTCTACTGGCAGCGAAGAGTACAAACTTATTACACGTTTAGGTAGGACCTGTCCATCAAACGTCAGTACCACTGTTTGAGTGGGCTTCCACTCAGTAATTCCAGAAGAAGTTACCTTACGGCTCATCCTTCTGGCCTTGATGACAGGGCCACAGCCCTTCGGGACCTGAATATTCTGGATAACCTCATCCTCCGACCACTCCACCGGTATGTCCCTAACAATGCCCATTCGAGTGATATTGTACTGTGGAATGGTTGCAATGTAGTTGTTTTTTGCTAAGACTGTGTTGTTTAAAAAACTGTTCGCATCCTGATGTGACTTGAACTCAACCGACACACGATTTCTGCCAATACGTTTGATCCCGTCTAGACGTATGTTACTGACGTTATTAGTCGTCAAGAACATACCAAACTTAATTGGTTGAAGCACAGTGCCTGAGATCTGTTCATTTTTTAGGGAAACATGTACGATAAATGGAGGGTTATCCCACTTGGTATAAGTCAATCTAAGTAAACTTTTAGCCATTTTAGGCGGTACGTCGGAAATCACAGGGAGCGAACCAGCGACCCTTTTTAGATTTGGCTTATCGGTGTCCATGGTAGGATCTTGCGGAGGTGTTTCAGTTTCACGGGGGAGGGTAACCGTAAGTATTGGGGATGAAATCTCAAAAAGTCCATCAGGGGGGTCAGGAGGCTTTTTCGAACTCATTTTGAAAGAATATTATAAAAAAAGGAACAAACACAAATAAAACTAACCTTAAACCAACAACACACACACTAGGAACAATCTCGATAAAGTTTCACTCCAAAAAAGTTCACTAAAATCGAAAAAATTCGTAGCCCTGATGAAAAGCACGTGTAAAACCTTCAGCACTACCAACGAAAGTCTCTAATTGCGCTTAACTACGTTCATTGTGATATCTGTTTGAGTATGAAGTCACTTTTTGACTGTAAATGCATTTGTCCTGAATGGAAATATCAAAATAACTATATAGTTGCCTATAATATTTTAGGAGTTCCCTCGATTCCTCATGGATCCCATCATAAGAACTGGATTTTGAAAAAAAATGGGACCAATCTGGAAGCATATCATAAAAGGGGGAAAAAATTAAGAATCTGTCCATACACGATGGAGTTCTGAGGTAATAAACATTTGGGCACGCCACAATTATGGCGGTAAGTCCACTCTTTGAAGCGGCCTCGGTTGAGGCCATGGTCCGGAGCAAGGAGGAGTGGCAGGCGGTCACCGACTTCTGCGAAGCAGTAATGCTCGCAAAGGAGGAGGCAGACCGCATCAGGCAAAGGCGCTCTTGCCACCGCCGTGATTCCGATACCGATTTCCAGCCAGCGTAGGTGAGGGCTTGCGGACAGTGAGCAATGGGTAGCTCGCTGTCCGGCCGTCCGGTAAATGTCCGGACCAAGCCCAAGTCGTCGACAGCGCGCACTGTTCCCGCGCGCCTCAAGGAGTTGTCAGCAACAGCAGGGGCCCAGCCGGGTCGAAGCCTACTGGGGCCGGGGTTACCCGAAAGGGAGCTCGAGCCCCGGTATGAAGGCTTGAAGGAACGGGGTGGGTTTTTTAGTCAGTAAGAGTCTGAAACTATCTCCCACTCCGCCCAAGAACAGGGGTTGTCATTGGAAGGTTTTCCCCACCAAAAAAGGTATCAAACCTTAAAGAAAAAAAAAATACAGCAGAATTGAGAACCTACTCCTTTTTTTGGAAGTCGGTTAAAAAGATTGCATGTATCGGAGATGAGAATGTTGAGATGGATGTGTAGTGTGACGAGAAATTTAGTTAACTAGAGTAAGAAAATGAGTATATCAGAGGAAGCTCGAAAGTGGCGCCAGTGACTGAAAAGTTGAAGGGGAATCGTTTGTCTTGGGTATGGTCATGTAAAGAGGAGGGATGAAACGCGTGTTATTATAAGAATTATGAGTAGGTATACATGTGGATGGGTGGAGAGGGAGAGGGAGGCCAAAGAAAAGATGGATGGATGTGTGCAGACTGATTTGAAAGTAAAGGAAATTAGTGATAGCATAACGGGTGACAGAATAGAATGAAAGTAAAAAACGTGTTGAGCCGACCCCAAATAACACGAAACAAGGGCAGGAAGAAGAATTTTTGTGTAATAATGGAATTTAAATTTTATAGGTACTAACATAGTTTTTAGTAAATATTGTTACTAAACATTTTATGAGTGGCAATCTTGAAATAAATGATATTATTAAATACAAATTATCGCGCTGCAAAGGCCCATTTAGACGGGGAGAGTTTCTCGACTCGAAGATACGATTATCGAAAGAACATAAAAAAGTTTCTCCGTGTAAACACTCACGATTGTCGCCTGTCCTCTAGGGCGAAAATTGCCTTGCATTAGAAAATGTCTGTCTCCGTCTAAACAGAACTTCAAAGCGAGAATCGTATTTCGAGGTTTTGTGCCACTTGTTACCATGATTGCAGTGCGCGAGGGTGCGACGTGTTTCAATTGTATCTGCTCTTCTAAGACAAGAGTTATTAAAACGAAAACGGAAAAAAGATGTTGGGTTAAAAAATTGATTGTGAGAAGAAACATGTTTGGAGCATCTAGTATTTTGTGCCTTGAATTACAATTGGAAGATGAAGAGACATTACTGTAGCAATCACAGACCAATACTGTAGCAATCACTGAACTCGAATGGCAACTCTCGCACTCAAAACGGTTCAAACCGATTTGTACGATACTCGTGTGAACTTGAAAAAATGTCATACGAGATCGTGTTTATACAAGTCGAAAACTCGTAAGCAAGAATCTGCTGTGTAAACAGCCGCAGTAATTTATCGCATGCGATAAAGTACTTGCGAATCTCGTATGACATAATCGTAGGCGAGAATTTAGTTCTTGCCTGTATGTAAACATTATGATTCGATAATCTTATGGCGACTATTGCTTGCGATAGTAGCGTACGATTTCTCGCCAAGAAACGGTCAAGAAACTCTCTCCATCTAAATGGGCCTTTAGGATGGCGCAATTTGTTGTTTTGAAACAGCAGTTTTTTTTTTTTTTTTAATAAATAACAAAGTTTGATTCTCAACAACGTTTTACCGTAATATTAGGAGGGGATGGACAGACATCTCCTTTTTTATGGTGGGAAAATCATCAATGACAACCCCCGCTCTTGGGCGAAGCGGGAGATAGTGTCAGACTTTTACTGACTAAAAACCCACTCTGTTCCTTCAAGCCTTCATACCGGGGCTCAAGCTATCTTTCAAAACTAACCCTGGCCCCTGTAATAGACATCTCCTTTCTAATGTTCCGCGACCCGATAAAACCAAAAAAAGAAAAAAAAGCAACTGGTCTAATTCATCAAAGCCTCTACAAAATTGAGTCGATCTATGGTAGGCCAATCCAAAGAGGGCGCTAAACCAAAAGGTTACGCTGTTGTAAAATTGAGTTTCACGGGGTGCCTGGATTGGAACTCTTTTAATTACTTTTCAATACACAAACTTGAAAACCCGCTGTGGTGGACTAGCCCCTGTTAGGAGGCGGTGACGGTAGCAGGCAGTACCCTTTGGCTACCGAGCCCTCGGGACAGTTCAACCCGATTTTTGGCGTACGTTGCTCGTTGCGCTGGTCACGTACGCCACCCACCACGCACCCCTGAATGCGTACGTTTTCGACTAAGGGGGTAAGCGTAGTAGCACCTCGCTTCGGGTACCGAAGAGGATAAAATAAAAGACACGTTTTCGACAAAGGTCCCTAGGGGTTCGGCTATAAGCTTCTTCCTTGTTCCCGTTTTTCCTGTGTTGTTGCCTCTTCGGTGGCTTGTTTTCGACTGACGATCGAACCGAAAAACGGCCCGCCTTTTATACCCCGAAACTTTACGTCCGCGTGAACCATGATTTTCGGACTTATTTTACTTTAAGTTTTGCTTTAGCCGAGCCCTTTCGGATGCCATATTTATTTATTCCTTTACATAACATAGATAATATGCACATCAAAATACTCGTTACAATGTCTACTTTCACATAAAATAATAATCTTTTGCATAACTCAACATATAAAAAAGTTTCTAGAACAAAAACTGCAAAAGATACAATTTCGGTCATGTTTTGAAACACAAATCTTTCGATTTCTCACCCAATATTATACCAATTGTCAATCTAATGGCTATATTATCATTTTTTAGTTAAGTTTTAACTAGGAATACAGTAATGGTGAGAATTGGACATAAAACAAAAAAGGTAAACATCAGTTTACAATTACGTAAGCAGGATCGCGAACATTACAAAATTTGATCAATTCCAAAACTATGCTATCTTGAATCTATGTTTCCTGATATACTACACTAGACTTCAAAACACTAATTAACCACATAGAATATCTATCAGGTACCGACAACATAGATAAAATCTCTTTCAAAATAGTTAACAAAAAATTTACATTTCACTAATAAGTTCGCACTTTCTTATCCATTCTTATTGGAATCTTATTAGTTATTCTATCTTGAACCTTACTAAATTAGGAAATCGTTAATTAATGGCAAAACAGAGACTTAAACTAACATAATTTTGCCTATAGGTACTTTCGTAAACATAACATAAACAAAACAAAACTTAGAAATATGTTACATGAGGCTATTCTATAGTAAAACTCAGTCTATTATTTATACTAACCTAATAAGACATAAGTTCCTAAGCCTAATAAATCAAAATAAACATTTAAGAAGTAAAAAACATCCTATTTTAAGTTTAAAACGTACATAAAAACTATTTGCGTGCTAGGTGGCCCCGACCACTACTTGCGCCCTGGTGCTTGCAAGGGACCTCTGTCGCCGACATCCGCTCTTATTCATACGAAGCATGGCGTGGAAAGCGTGGGCCCGCCCAGTGTCACCGGTGTCAAAAGTTTAGGCACTCCTCACACCAGTGCCACCGCCCGCTCGCCTGTGTCAAATGCGGAGAGGGGCACACCGCGAGAGACTGCCCACGCCCGCGAGAGGAGCCGGCCACCTGCGCAAACTGCGGTGGCCCGCATCCAGCGTGCCACGTCAGGTGCCCAATCTTCCAGAGGGAGATTCAGAATAGGCGCGCTGGGACTGTCGCCATCACATCGTCCTCGACACGCCCAGCCAGACCACAACCGCAGACGGAGGTCCAGGCCCACGAAAGGGACCAGGGCGCTTCGTTGATGGCGGCAGCAAACGGGCCCACCGTACGCGGAGAGGCCACCTCCTCCCGGCGGAGGAAGCGGAACCGTGGGGGAAAGGGAGGCCAACCCAACCCCCCCACCACACAACAAGTGACTGTCCCTAACCCTGCCCCCCCCCCCCCCCCCCAGAGGGAAACGCAGGCCGTGAAGGGCAAGAAGGGGGCAACAGCTGGCGCCAGCACCAAGGCGACCAAGCGCCCCCCACAACTGCCCCCACCACCACCACCACCACCACTGCCCCCAGGGGGGCCACCAAACCTGAGTTCACGACCTGCGCCATCCAATTGCTGATGGACCTAATTAAGGCCATCAGCCAGGGGCAGAGCCCGGAGCAGGTCATCCTCGACGGCCTGGCCAGACTACTCACCCTGTGTCATGGATAGGTCGTTGAGGGTGTTGCACTGGAACGCCCGCGGCCTTAGGGACAAAGTCACCCCACTCCGCCATCTCCTGAGGGAACAAAACATCGACGTGGCGCTTATAAACGAGACGCACCTGGGATCCGAAGATAGGGCCGAGTTCCCGGGTTTCCTCGTTTATAGGAAGGACGAAAGGTCGGCACACAAGATACCGTGGTCTGGCGGTACTAGTGAAAAGGAGAGTCGTCCACCAGGAAATCCCCTCGTCATCGCACAACACGCTCTACGTGCTGGGCGTGCAACTGCACGTAGCCGGCGAGGACCTCAGACTTTATGCCTGCTACAAGCCGCCCTCAGTTCGACTAGACCTTAACGAGCTGAGGGCCACACTATTTGACGCCGACTCGCCAGCCATCCTCGCCGGCGACATGACCTGCAAGCACCCGGCATGGAACGCTCTGCAGGGAAACAACGAGGGGAGACGGCTCTTCGACGACTCGGAGACCTATGGATACACAGTGTCCGGCCCTGAGACGCCAACCCACTACCCGGAAAACCGGCTGCACATGCCCGACGTGTTCGACATTGTGGTCCATACAGGGGTACACTGCCAGATCACACAACAGGTCATTGACGACGAGCTACAATCAGATCACCATCCTGTACTCGTCGTCCTATCGGGGATGCCGACCCGACAGAAGCCGACAGCGCCATGTCGAATCATAGACTGGACCAAGTACGCTGAAAAGCTTGAGACCACCACGCCAACTCGGCCCATCGTTACCGCCGCAGACGTCGACGCACTAGCGAATGACGTCACTGCTTGCGTCCAATGCGCCTTAGAAGAGGCGACATGTATACAGCAGCCGCAAGGGAGAGGGCTCCAGCCTCCCCTACCACCCAGAGTCCAAGCAATGGTCGCCCAGAAGAGGCGCCTACGCAAGCAGTGGCAACAGCTGCGCTGCCCCGCCCTAAAAACGCAGCTTAACCGTCTCGCGGCAAAGGTAAAGGCCGAGTTGGAGGCCCTAGCCGCCGAGAATTGGGAGGTACAAATTGACGGAGCAGCATGTGACTGGCAAGCGACACACAGACTGTGCCGCCAGCTCACGAATACCCCAGCTCCGGTGCGCCCTCTGCAAACGGACGACGGGGCCCTCAGGTACGTAGCTGAGGACCGAGCGGAGGTCTTTGCAGAGCACCTGGAGCTTCAGTTTAGCCCGAACCCGACCAACGAACTCGACCACGTCGCAGCGGTGGAGCAACACCTTAGGGACTACTTCGCTTCGCCGATAGCTCCCGACGAGGACCCGATTTTCTTCTCGCCCGGCGCAGTGAGACGCGCCATCCTACGCACGCAGCCTCGCAAGGCCCCCGGTGCCGACGGTATCACCAATACAGCGCTGCGCCACCTGCCGTACCGCACGGTCGCGGCCTTGGCGCGCCTGTTCACGGGGATACTGCGCACGGGGGTCTTCCCCACATCCTGGAAGGAAGGGCGCGTCATAATGCTGCCCAAGGCGGGAAAGAATCCCCTCAAGCCTGAAAGCTATCGGCCCATCACCCTGCTGCCCACCATCTCTAAGGTGTTCGAGTGTCTCCTGCTGCGACACCTCACCCCGCACATTACTCCGCGGCCGGAACAATTCGGGTTTCGGGCGGAACACAGTACGACGCTCCAGTTGTCGAGGGTACTGCACCTCCTGTCATCAACAATGAATAGGAAGGAGTACGGGGTGGCAGTATTCCTCGACATGGAAAAAGCCTTCGATCGCGTGTGGCATGAGGGGTTAGTTTATAAATTAACCACCTCTACCACGCCCCGTAGAGTCGTGAAAGTGGTCCAAGCTTTCCTGTCTAACAGGTGTTTCAGAGTGGTGGTCGACGGCGCGCTCTCCGCCCCTCGACCTATCCGAGCGGGCGTGCCTCAAGGGAGCTGCGTCTCGCCGGCGTGTTACTCACATTACACCGACGACATACCGACGACAGAGGACGAAACGCTTGCGCTGTACGCCGACGACGCCGCGTACATCACCACCTCTATGAACGCCAGGTACGCGGCGACGAAGATGCAGCGCGCGCTAGACCAAATCCCAGAGTGGCTCGCCAAATGGCGACTGTCGGTGAACGTGGGTAAGACGCAGGCGCTGGTCACAGGATCAGTGCGCCTCCCACCACGTCTGAAACTCAGCGGAGCCGAGGTCGAGTGGACGCCCCGGGCGAAGTACCTGGGCGTGACCATAGACCGACGGCTTACTATGGGGCCGCATGTCCGCAATGTCGTCACGCAGGGGAGAGTCGTTCGTAACTTGCTCAAACCAGCGCTCTCGTCCCGCCTCCCGGCGCGCGTCAAGCTGGGCATATACAAAGCGTATATTCGCCCAGTACTGACGTACGCCGCCCCAGCCTGGTTCGCCCTCACTAGCGAGACGAGCCGCGACAGACTCCGCGCGCAGCAACACCTTGCGTTGCGAAGAGTCGTCGACGCTCCTCGCTATGTGAGGAGCGACATCATCGAACGCGACCTCGGGATTGAGAGCCTGGATGAGTTTGTGCGACGCCTCGCGAAGGGAATGTTCGCGCGTGCCGACGCCTCAGCTTGGCCACACGTCAAACACCTGGCGCCCTGGCACGCGCGCCCCCCCGACGCGAGAAGACTCCCCCGCGATCTGATTGCGGGCAGCGAGTCCCCACCTTCACCCCTCCCGGACTGACGCCTGGGTAGGCCGTACCAGTCTACACGCGGCCTACTCAAACAATAAGACTCTACATTCGTACTCGCACCCGATGAACGCCGTGTGCTAAGTTAATATAGGCACGGCGCGAATCGATCACTCACTCGCCACTAAACACACACCGAACACACGCACCGAAAGGGCAGCGCAAGCTAACTATTCGGTGCACGTGCACTGAGTAGTGTTACACAATACATTGCCACTCACACACACACATAAGTCGTCCCTGCAGTCTGAACCGTAACCGGCTAGCTCTGGAAGCGGGTTAGACGGGGGTCACATCTCCTACTGTAGGTTCGTAACAAGCCGGCATACTGTCGCTGGTCGTCCCCCGCCGGGCTTCCCCTAGGGGTCTCACCTGGCGGTGACTGACCGCCAGTATGTCGTGAAGAAGCGACGCTGCGAACAACAGCGTCGCGACGCGCCTACAGTACACACACACAAGCAAAACACACATAGAGCCCCGCTCTACATTTCCATGCCGTCACTAGGCAACCTAGCGACAAGCCTGTTGTGGCAGGCTTCGGACGGACTCCGCGGTCAGAGGGCGAAGCCCTGACACCGCTTGCCGCGCCCCCAGCCGGGGACGCAGCGAAGGCCACGAGCCGCTCTTATTAAACTTACCGCTTTTAGGAATCAAGAATGAGAATTCTTGCTTCCTTTTAAAAAAATATAAATTTATTTATTTTGTGTTTTTACATGAATGGCCAAAAAAAGAATTGTTAGATTTTTCAGGGTTCATAAGAAATAAAAAAGAAACAAAAAATGAAAATATTTAAGTATGTCGTTTTTTAGGGTTCCGTAACCAAATGGCAAAAAACGGAACCCTTATAGATTCGTCATGTCTGTCTGTCTGTCCGTCCGTATGTCACAGCCACTTTTTTCCGAAACTATAAGAGCTATACTGTTGAAACTTTGTAAGTAGATGTATTCTGTGAACCGCTTTAAGATTTTCACACAAAAATAGAAAAAGAGCAATAAATTTTGGGGGTCCCCATACTTAGAACTGAAACTCAAACATTTTTTTTTTCATCAAACCCATACGTGTGGGATATCTATGGATAGGTCTACAAAAATGATACTGAGGTTTCTAATATCATTTTTTTCTAAACTGAATAGTTTGCGCGAGAGACACTTCCAAAGTGGTAAAATGTGTGTCCCCTACCTCTAACTTCTAAAATAAGAGAATGATACAACTAAAAGAAATATATGATGTACATTACTATAAAAACTGCCAACGAAAATTGATTTGAACGAAATCTAGTAAGTAGTTTTTTTTAATGCGTCATAAATCGAAAAAAATACACTATTATTAAAACATCGATCAAAGTTACAACACATTACAAGAACTTTTATATATGTTACTTGCTGCCACGGGACCCTTCATGGGCGAGTCCGACTCGCACTTGGCCGGTTTTTAGGGTTCCGTAGCCAAATGGCAAAAAACGGAACCCTTATAGATTCGTCATGTCTGTCTGTCTGTCTGTCTGTCTGTCTGTCCGTCCGTATGTCACAGCCATTTTTTTCCGAAACTATAAGAGCTATACTGTTGAAACTTAGTAAGTAGATGTATTCTATGAACCGCATTAAGATTTTCACACAAAAATTAAAAAAAAAGCAATAAATTTTGGGGGTCCCCATACTTAGAACTGAAACTCAAAAAAATGTTTTTCATCAAACCCATGAGTGTGGGGTATCTACGGATAGGTCTTTAAAGATGATACTGAGGTTACTAATATCATTTTTTTCTAAACTGAATAGTTTGCGCGAGAGACACTTCCAAAGTGGTAAAATGTGTGTCCCCCCCCCTCTAACTTCTAAAATAAGAGAATGATAAAACTAAAAAAAATATATGATGTACATTACTATAAAAACTACCAACGAAAATTGGTTTGAACGAAATCTAGTAAGTAGTTTTTTTTAATGCGTCATAATTCGAAAAAATGCACTATTATTAAAACATCGATCAAAGTTACAACACATTACAAGAACTTTTATATTATGTCACTTGCTGCTGCGGAACCCTCCATGGGCGAGTCCGACTCGCACTTGGCCGGTTTTTTTTTTTACTCATTTCGGCATCACAAAGTCACTGGCCACCGTAGGCGCGGGTTTGAGGAGGACGAGCAATGAGTAGCTCACCGTCCACTCGCCCTATAAATGCTAGTCATTACAGAAATGTCTTCCGACCGTTACCAAAGCACAGGTCATTTCATTATTAATTTCAAAAGCAAATCACACAAAGATCACAAAACTAATAATAAAAAAAAACATAATAGTTAAAATGTTCATTTTATGAAACTCTCTTTACCCGAATCCGATTTGCAATTGGTCGTCCATTTAAATAAACAGCCAAGTGCGAAGCGAGAGAATCTATATTTATGTAGATTACGTTAGAATGGATATATTTATATAACTAAAAGCAGTGGTGGCCGAGTGGTAATGACTCCGACTTACGAGTTGTAGGTCGCGGGTTCGAACCCAGCCCACTGCTCTCAAAACGGTGAAGGAAAACATCGTGAGGACACCGGCATGTCCTAGAACCAAAAAATTCGAAGACATTTATTTATTTATTTATTTAACCAGAACGACAGAATGCCAATTACACTGATTACAAAAGTTACAAATTATGTAAAACCTAATTAAAGAAAATATAACAAATAATATAACTAAATCTCTTATTCAGTCTTCTCGCAAATCGCCAGACATTCGATCAATATCTCCTTCCATTCATCAGCGAATAGATCTAGTCTAGGACTGGATTCAAGAAGAGCGTTGAGTGCGAATAGGTGACATACGTCGTGCAACCGTACGGCAGCGCGGCACTACAAATAATTTATGCCGTCTTGCCCGGCAATAGTTATCAGGAACAAAAATTTTACACAGCTCCCCATGCAGACTAGGCGAATCAATTTTTCCGTGTATGATCTTGCAAGCTGTTACAAGCTGATCAAAGGCTCGTCTAACCTGGAGTGAAGTAAAACCCAAACAACCTAACAGAAACTTGGTTGGATATAAGTATGGATAGTAACCAAACCTACGTTTGTAGAAATACCTTAAAAATGATTTTTGGACTTTTTCTATCATAAGGGTATAGGACTTCTCATGTGGATTCCAAACACACGAGCTTGAATCAAGTTTGCTTCTAACAAGCGTGTTATACAGAAGTCGGATTACTTGATGATTTGTAAACTCACGACAATTTCTAAGGACAAACCCCAACCTCCGAAATGACTCTTTGGCTAGAGAAGTAGTGTGATCATGAAAGTTAAACTTAGTATCGAAGATAACACCAAGATCTTTAGTCGTCCTCACTCTTGCTATTTCTACATCATTTATAGTATAAGTGTATTGCACTGGGTTTTGTGAACGTTTTGTGACATGTGACATCCACCAAGCCGCACTGAGCCCGCGTGGTGGATTATAGCCCATTCCCTTTCCTAGAGAGAGGAGGTCTGAGTCCCAGCAGTGGGAACATTAAAAAGGCTGATGATGATGATGACGTTATGATACGAATCATGAATAGCTTATCACGTCCTCGTTATATTTTCAACCGGCAACCGCAAGCACAATACTTGCGGTTTCAAACTTTATCTTTGGGATAATCCTGACATTGTTTTTTTGGCTTTATTATCCTGTATTTTCAATAATAAATATTTCCCATGTTGGTCAAAACAACTAACGGCGGACGGAAGTTTCCTGATAACTAAATATCCTTATGTGATAATAGCAGACGAAACGTATATATATAGGTAGATATATATAGAGGCGACTCACATTATAAAGAATATTCTGTAAGAATAATCAATGTAACGCCTCACAGTATATTTTTTGACCAAAAATTCGGACATGCCTTTTTTACTATCTTATATCTTAGGACTTGCGATTATAAATGCGAGACGAGAACTCCCGATTGCCTATTTGTTATAAAAAACAGAAAATTAGTATTTGAAAAAAAATTCTATGGTTTCCAGAAAAACCATAGAAACAGTTGTAGCTCGAAAGTTTGATATATTTTTAAGACTTTACTGATGGTATTGAATAGAGTCATACAGTCTCTATAATAGCAAAAAAAATCAGGCTTTATTTGTTCAAGTTAACAGAGTTAGGGCTGATTTTGCAATTTTATGATTTCTTTTTTTTAATGCCATATTATTACGTATTTGGATTTGTAACTGGGACTGAAATGTTCTTTTTATTTACACTTATGATCTTACAAACAAAGGGATCCGAATATGGCAGGATCTAGGAAGTATTCTAATTCAAACTTTTTTGGTTAGGGTTATCACCTCATAATTTTTTTAAACTTAATATTTAAAGTTATTTTTTATGTTGATAAGATTATACAGGAAGACATTTTAATTGTTTTTTTAGTTCTAGGTGTCATTCAAAAACTCTATTTTTGAAATAAAAAAGGTAAGCAATTTTCAAAAAAAAAAAAATCAGTTGAATACGTAATTTCAATTTGGATGGTCTCCTATTTAGATTAAATACCTATAGATATAGCCACTGCGTGGCCACACATGAGACAGCACTATAACACTAAAATGAGGCTATTACGTAAACTTTTCCTAAATATTACCTCAGAAATACACTTAAAACTTAACTATAGGAGTCTACTTGTCATACATACACTAAAACTATTACTTTAATTGCCGAAATTATTCTAAAGACATAAAAATTGTTTCGAGTTGACCTCAAAGTGACAGTGATAGGCCTTTGTTTCACAAAAAAGCGGCAGGCCAAATGAGACAGAGAATGTTATGTTTTATGCTTCTCACTTTCGCACTTCCATAGAGTCATGGCTATATCTATAGGTATATAATCTTAGGGGGTGGGGGCAATAGGCCACGTGGCGCGCGCGCTCTTGGGTTGTGAGATTAATGCAAAAAAAAACCATTTAATAAAAATTGATATTTTTTATTCAATATTAATCGACTTGTCAATTAAAATAAACAATCGATTTTTGCGAAAATGACGATTTTTTCTTTTATTTAAAGTCCTACATGGTTTTTATATTCCAATAATAAACCCTTAGAGATTCATATAAACAATTAATCAGATTAAAATTCTATTGTTAAAGTGTCAACTTAGATATTTGTTTGATTATATTTGAGTTTGAGTGTTATGTTTATATAAATTCGTAATCAGAAGCGATTAATATCGGCTATTATAAAGGATTTAGTATGTATAAGTGTTCATCGGCGGGGAAAAGGTAAATTCTTTAAACACACCAGCTCTAACCTCACATCTATTGGCTACAGATTTGTGTTACCTAATTATCAAACAATTAATAAAAAGGACTTGTAAGTCTGTGAACATAACTAGTTACATTGATATTTGTTCTTTTTCAAACAATAATAATAGTTGATGTTGCAATAAAATCATTATAAAATATAGTAATTCATGTTACCCGTAAGACAGTGGGATGTTTTCGTTCTGTGTGCTATTTAAAGTTTGTAGTATTACTATAACTTTTTAATTCTTTCGATCAGTACATGCATATTGCTGTGGTATTATCTTTTTTCGTTATAAAATACCTTCGCCAGCCGCTTTTAGGTGTTGGAAGAAAATTTTATTGTTTGCCAACAACTATATTATCTCATGGAATGGGATCTCAAATTCGTCCTACTGATTTGCCTTTAGAAGATAGATCAGAGCTTATCTTGACTATTTTAGGATTTAACAAAACTGACCTCAATGATGAGAAAGCATTTAAAGAGGCAATAGCTAGATTCACGTCTAAATGTGAAATGCTTTATAAAAATTGTAAATATAATTTTAACTTTTTTGCAAAGAAGAACAACACATGGCTTAAAGAATCACTAAAAAATGATTTAAATAATTTTTTCTTTAGATCATTACAAGACGCATCACTTTCCGAGTCTGTTATGATTACTGATTCTGAATCAGAACCTAATATTTTGAGCCAATCCCCTGACAGACAAGAACTTGTACCTCATCACCAGCAACTAATTGCAGATTCCAATACTGACCAAAATTTTAGTGTACAAGATGTACCTATAGTCACTGAAGAAAATACTTTTAATATTGCAGTTTCCCCCACAATCGAAAATATTGCTTCGACTTCTTCATGTTTGGTCTATGAGTCACTTAGTGACAGACAAAAACGAAGGGTCTGCAAAGAACTTCAATATTCTTTAGAAAGTGAACCACCTATAAAAGTTAAAGCTGTTTCGAGTGCATTAGAAGCAAAAGGACAAAAATTAAAAACCAATGCGTCAAAGGATTTGCAATACGTTATTAATACTTGTCTTGAAAGTCCAATACGATCGACTAAAATAGCAACTAAACGCGCGAAGACCCTCGTCCTTATTCTCCAAATGAAGCTTTAGCAGTATTTATAGATAGAAAATTTACTGTAGAGACATACAACTTTTTGCAACAAGATTTAAAATCAAGAGGTTTTCAAGCATTTCCTCCATACAATAAAGTATTCGACGCAAAACAAAAATGTTATCCGGATAGTGCGATTCAAGTAACAGAAAGAGAAGCCCTCATACTCTTCAAAGATTAATAAACCTAAAACAAAGATTTTTAACCCAAAGGTTGACTGGTAGAGAATGCCTTGTGGCATTAAGTCCGCCTATGTACCACTATTGTACATGAAGTTTAAATAAATAAATAAATAAATAAACTTCTGCGACGAAATTATATCAGAATATTGTGAACAAAAAAGTCTAGATACTGTAGATTGTATTTTTGAGGGAAGTTGGGGGTTTGATGGTAGTTCGGGTCAATCATTTTATAAACAGAATTTTTCTGATAATCAAGAGCCTGAAAACCGTTTATTTGCCACTACATTCATCCCATTACGGATAAAAACAAAAGAAGACTTTGTACTTTGGTTAAACCCAACTCTACAATCATACAGATTTTGCCGTCCGATTCATATTCAATATCGGAAAGAGACAAAAGATTTAATACTAAATAAACAGAAATGGATAGAAAACCAAATTAGGGATTTGACTACTTTAGAAGCAACCACATCTAGCAAAAAGAAAATAAGGGCAAAACCACAATTTTATTTGACATGCATAGATGGCAAAGTATTAAATATAATAACAGAAACCTCTTCTCAACTTAAATGTCCATTTTGCAAAGCAACCTCAACGCAATTCAACAATTTAGACATAATTTATTCTCAGCCAATTGATGTATCGGTTTTCAAATACGGAATAAGTCCCTTGCATGCGTGGATTCACGTGTTAGAGTTCTTACTTCATTTGGGCTACAAGCTTCCTGTAAAGAAATGGAGAGTAAGCAAAGATTCAATGGAATCAAAAACTGTTGAGGAAACAAAAAAACGTGTGCAAGAGAGAGTGCGAAAAGATTTGAAAGTGCTAGTTGATGTTGTGAGACCCAATGCTGGAACAACAAATGACGGCAATACAGCCCGAACAGTTCTATCGGATAAAAATCGTGCAGTGTTTGCAGAAATATTAGGCCTTGGTCAGTGGTTGTTGGACGATCTTCACACGATTCTGGTTACCTTATCTTGTGGGCTACCTGTAAATGCTAATAATTTTGGAAACTTTTGCAAAAGCGTTGCGTCTAAATACGTGGCAGAATATGGTTGGTACCCAATGACAGTAACAATACATAAGATTCTCATTCACGGGCAAGATATTATTAATAACTCAGCTCTTCCCGTGGGCTTATTATCAGAGCAAGCCGGTGAAGCGCGGAATAAGTTCTGGCGTTATGACAGAGAACACCATAGTCGAAAATCCGACCGCGAAAAAACCATGTTAGACTTGTTTCACAGAGCACTGGAATCGTCAGATCCAGAAATTTCCTATGTAAGGCTACAGAATAGGTTGAAAAAACTTAAATCCTTACCGTTACCACCCAGTGTAGTTAGGTTACTAAAACCGTATGAAATCTCAGCAGAAGACAATTTTGTGGCAACAGAAAATGACGAAAATTTTGAAATTATTGAAGGACATACCGACAATGTAACAGAAATTCTTTCGTCGGATCAGGCTGAAGAATAATAATAAATAAGTATGTACATCAGAAAACCATTATGTAAAATGGTATAATATAACTTACTTGAAAGAATTTTCAATATAGGTTCAATACAGAGATCATTTCCTACAAACCTCTTTATAGTTTTAGATTATATGTAGATTATGTTCAAAAACTTCCAAATTAGTATGGCAGGATCGGCAGGTCAAACGAAAATTATAGTTTTTTTTTTATTATCTAAGTACGTCTAGGAAAACTGTGTTAAACCACAGCTCAATCCAAAAAAGGTAAAAAAGGATAATTATTTTGTTTTGTTTTTCGGCTCATCTTTAAACTGTTTTTCTGTGTAAATAAAGTGATCCCATGCATTCGCCCCAACCTCCAGTTAGTGTATTATTTACGAATACAAAGTTATGGTAACTTTTCACAATAAATTCTATTTAGAAATATTGACAACCCTAAAATCATAATTACCATAGAAAACTTTAGAAGCCTCTAACTTCGAGATCCTTCAATATTTGGATCTGATTTTTTTTTTTTATCGATTCCTACACTTTTATCTAACAATTCTGTAGAAAAATAAAATCCAAATAATTAAAAATACGACCATAAAAAAATAAATTCAAAAAATCATTAATTGTAAATAAATCTCTGAAAACTCGTTTAAAAAATATATAAAACAGTAAGTATTATGTGTTTTAAAATGATTGTATACCAGGAAAAACAAGAAGACAATTCGTGAAATATTTCAAAAGTTATGGGTGTTTTACTATTTTATCATAAAAAATAATTAAGTGGTTTTTTTTTGGTCATAATGAGAAATAGGCACTTGTGAGTTCTATTCGTTAATTTTATATAACATTACAAGCAAAGTTATCACAAAAAAAAGGCATGTCCGAATTTTTGGCCAAAAAATATACTGTGCGCCTGCCGCGTAGAGACAGCCATGTTGTCTAAATCTTTGTCAGTCTTACTTGTGGTGAACTTTCTATCAGATTTCTCCAGTAAGTATTAAATTTTGTTGTACGCTTCGTGACGTGGTCGCTTACAGCCTCATCAGACCACCAGGGTGGCGCGACCAGTTGTGCTGCCATGGTGTCCCGGTGAAATATAGCCTTAAGCTACCAAAATAAACACCATACAGACACCAGAGTCGCCAAACGACCGAGCTGGTCGCGCCACCAGATTGGTTGCGCGGCCAAATGGACACCAAGTGAGTCACTCTCTATAGAGCTGTATACATTTAGTTGGCACAGACCTTAGTCACCAAAAGGGAAGCACGGAATTTCCTTTCGTGATCGCATCAGGAATAAATATATCCGCAGGAGGACTAAGGTTGCCGACATAGCCCAAAGAATCGCCAAACTGAAATGGCAGTGGGCCGGCCCACTGGCACTTAAGTGCCCTGGCACATTGCTCAAAAATGGTCAGATGGTCGATAGGGCTGAAAAGTTCTGGAGAGACCAGAAGACGCAACATTGGAAGGTCTTCTACAAGGTGAACCGATGACCGGTTGAGGGTCACGGGAATCCAATAGATGCGAGACGTTCAGGACCGGTTCCTGTTTAGTTGTAGTAGGTAAGTACACTTGTAGGAGACTAAGGCCAACAGTGGACGTCTATTGGCTACAATGATGATGAGAACATTCTCTATCTCAGTTTTTACTATTATTTATGGTTGTCGTTTCTTTGTGTTAATTTTTCTTTAATTAAAGCTAATTGTTAAAAAGTAAACATATTAATACCAATATTTTTTGTTAAAATTATGAATTTTAATAATAGGACATTTTTTTTTCGAAGTTGCACAAAGCAATGAAACGTCTTTTAGAAAGGACTACGCGCTTGCAAAAGGAGTTCAAGGTTATTACAAAATCCACGCGACACTAAAGAAATAGCATGATGCTAAGCAAGTGTGTGCTAAAGAAGGTGCCAGTTTGTGCTATCTATTTATAAACGATCTCATAGCTTACATGAAAAATATTTCAGAGGACACTAAACTTGTAGTTTTTGCTGACAACACAAGTGCTATTATAGCTAGCGACAGTATAAAAAACCTAGAAAGGAAAATTGATTTTGTTTTATATGCTCTAGAGAAATGGTTCACTATGAATGATTTGAAACTAAATCTAAAAAAGACGCAATGTTTATTATTTAAATCGACCGCAAAGAACAATGATACCGTCAACATACATTTCTTGGGAAATAAATTGGATACTAGTAGACAATGTTAAATTTTTGGGGGTACAAATAGATGCAGTTTTAAATTGGAAGAAGGAATTGGAAGTGGTCACCAACACTATGAGTAGTGCTTGCTATGCTCTCAGGAGTCTTAGAGATGAATTAACCATTGCACACCTCAGAATGGTATATTTTGCTTTAATAGAGTCTAGACTAAGGTATAGCATAAAGTTCTGGGGCAACAGCTATCAATACAACATTAATGCTGCTTTCATTATGCAAAAAAGAGCCTTGAGAACTATGCTTCGAATTGAACAAACTGAATCTTGTAGAGAACACTTAAAAAAACTGCACATTCTTACAGTACCGTGCATTTATATTCTGGTCCTACTTAGTCATTTTGTTAAAAATATTTGTAAATTTGAGACTGAAGAACAGAGGCAAATCAGAATTAAAACACGTAGGAAGGATCTACATAATCTCATACAGCCTAAACTTAATGTCGTTAAACATGCCTCAAGAGTACAGTCAGTAAATTTATACAATAAGCTACCCCTAGAATTTAAAAACGCTATGAGTTCAAACGAATTCAAGAGAAAGTTAAAGGCATTGTTGTTGGAAAAATGTTATTACAGCATAGAAGAGTTTCTCAAAGATTGTACCAAGTGATAGTTAACCCAATTCTGAATGTTACTAAATTCTTATTAAATTCAATTAAGTGTACTTACTTAAATTCGACTTTTTGTCATGACATTGCATCATAGTGGATTTTATTGAAATAACATTTCTAATTTTATTGACATTATATTTCCTTTATTATCCATTTTAACATATTTATTACATTTTTAAATATTCCTTAAAAATATATATAAAAAAAAACATTTAAAAATATAAAAAATAGTGTCCCACCGGTATCGGGAATAGGGTCCAAGCTACCGGCGGTCAGGGCTCCAGAGAAAGGAACCTCCTGACTATACGAGCCGTGTCCAGAAGTACCGCTTTCTGAATCAAGCCCTTGATCCAGTCGCCTAACGAGAGCCTCCTGAGGTGTTGGTTGAGGCTCTTGGCTATTAAGCCATTGGCCGAAACGACTATCGGTACAATAATCGCTGAATCCACTTCCCACATGGCGACAACCTCGCGAGCCAAGTCAATATACTTGATTTGTTTATCTTTCTCGGCTTTCGCGAGGTTCTCGTCATGCGGAACGGATATGTCAACAATCATTGCACGCCTCTCGCTTCGGTCCACCACCACTATATCAGGCTTATTGGCTACAACAGTTCTGTCTGTGATGATGGACCGATCCCAGTACAACGTGATATCGCCATTATCGAGAACTGGGTCGGGCACATACCTATAGTATGGCACCTCCGATTTCACAAGAGAGTATTTCAGAGCAAGTTGCTGATGGATAATCCTGGCTACAAGGTTGTGTCTATGCAAGTATTCTCCGTTAGCTAGACGAGAACAACCAGAAATAATGTGGCGGATTGATTCACCCGGTCGGTGACATGCCCGACAGATGATATTATATTATTGTTATTTTTTTTCCTTTTTGACATTTACATTTATTGACGTTATTCTCATTTTATTGACATTTAGTTTTTTTTGAGATAGCATTTCTAATTTTATTGACATTATATTATTGTTATTTTTTTCCTTTTTGACATTTACATTTATTGACGTTATTCTCATTTTATTGACATTTAGTTTTCATTTATTCTTTATTGTAATTAAATTATGATTTTGATGTGGTGACGACTAATGTGGATTGTGGAATGTAATTTTATTTCTTTACCAGATCAATTACTGTACCAACATTTCTCTAAAGATTGATGTTTTAATTTTAATTTTAAGTATTGTGTTTTTTTTTTGTTGTGTTGTTTATATATTGTAAAATTTTTCAAGCATTCGACACAAATGTAAATTTGTTGATGAAATGAATAAATAAATATCCAAAGAACAGGCAAGAGGTGAACGCTGCAATATTGTTTTGGGAACTGTATGCGCTGCTGAATGGGTCGCACACACCTTGGATATTATCTTGAAATGATAGTCACTGATAACTGAACAAGATCTGATTTATTGCGTAACTTACCATATATGAATGTAATGTGAATGATCGTTAATGAGTACAACCGTCTGTGAATGCTAATTGCGTACTGTCGCTTTACAATATTATTTGTGCATGGTGACAAAATAGTGCTGAACTGCAATACGCGAAGGCCATGTACGATACATGACTCGTACATATTCCCAGCGAGAGAAAGATGTGAGTGGATGATGATGAGTTTACATTAAGTGTTACTCTTATAAATTTCACACAAGTTACAATGTATGACTTAAATCTATGCTTAGATATAAACTGAAGTTTAATCACTAACGTCATGCGTGGGTGTTCTCTTGTGGCGCTTAATGCTGCTAAGCAAGTTTGAGAAGTTCCTTAGTTCGACCCCCTCTTCTTGTCGTGACGTTGGCTCGACGACGGGAGTCACGTGTTGTCTACGCGCCGACACTTGCGGTGGCTGCGTATCTGAGTCCGACTGTAAGTTGGTGCTCCTCTGCCTACGACGAAAAATTCACCGCCCCAGATGTACTGCCACGGCTAACACAGCGCCTGTTAGTAACACGTAGATTGCGGTATATTGATGTACATCGTGGCTCGATATTCCTGTGTCGATGGCGTTTTCTGCTTTCATATTGAGTTCAATTTGTGGCAACGAAACGTTGATGACGTGATTGATAGGTGGGATTTGCTGTGATTCAAGGTCAGCGGCTGTTTTGATTTCCGATTGTCGCAGTTTATGAGAAAAAACAGTGAAGTCTTCGCCTTTGATTACACAATCTGAATCCAGTGTGATGACCCCGGCCTTCGTGATTTGTATTGCGGTAATCTGATGCTCGCATATGACACGAAGTGCGCATTGCCCGCAACAATAATAAAGGTAAGTATTTAAAAGATTCAATTCCATCCAATTATTATGGCACGCAGCTATATTTGTAAGACATCTGTTTGTGCTCTTGTCCTTGATACACATGCTATCTTCTGACTTGAAGTGGAAGATGGGTTTTCTCGAGTGACAGAGACTGGTTGACTCATCGTACTGGACGCATTGTTGTATGTCTCTTGCTGTCATTGTCAGATAGGTGTCTTTGCGTAAATTAATCGCGATGTAATCTGAGATAGGCATGACAGCGACCGTAGTGTTTCCATGTTGTTGTGGAATCGATATCAGCTGATAAAGGTCATAGCTCTCTCTGTTCACAAGTGGTATTCTGATTTCAAACATGAGGTACTGCTGTGTTACTCTTGCTTTGATCTTCAGAAGATGGTATATTTTTGGTAGCTCAGTCTGTATATTTTCTATCGGTAAAGACAAATCTCTCGATAATTGTCCTGAGATTATGCCGAGTTGATCTTTTAACTGCTTTGGCGATAGTAGATGGGTGCTGAACATTCCATGATGAATATCTGTTATTGTGTCGATCATTGTGTCTTGTATGGACTTTAGTTTGTTGAGCATATTTGTTGCAATGATGGCGGAGAGTGCTAGCTCATTCATAACCTCTTGTTCTTGCAGGTTTTTCTTCAATATGTTTGTGGCCGTCGTAAGATTGTTCAAATGTTGATTGATGGCTTTGTGCTGTCGATTGATTGACTCTTCAGTTCGTTTGAGTAAGTTATATTCTGCTTCTACCACTGATGTCTGATTTTTCCACAGTTGCGCCAAGTGATTTTCATTTCTTTTTATGAGGGAAATATCTTTCTGATATTGATCGGCGAATCGTTGGTCTAGAACTCCAAATAAGCTGTTAGCTACGTAGCCTACACCGTCGATGAGGCCTCGCCGCCTTTGTTCAGTTCGTCATGTGAGTGACGTAGCTGAAGTAGAATGATGTCACAAAGTACTTTGTTTGTGTCTCTTTCACAAACACCGTTTATTTGTTTCAGGTATTTGTCGAAGGTTTCTGAGCCGTCCCAATAAGGGTTCATGTCATAATACACGATGAGTTTCCATTCGTCGCGAATAAACTGCATGCTTGAAATTCGGTCAAAATAGAGTGCTTTGTGTATTGATGTCATAGTGTATGGAGATGCCGTTTGCTCATGGCCGAAGACTGTTGCTATGCAGAGAAATAATGTGACTAAAGTTGTTATGAGATTAGCCACCATTCCAGTTTGCCGTTTTGATTGTTTGAGTTTTGCCTTGATATTCTGACTGCTGCTGTCCGGCATTGGCGTTTCCCCTGTCTGATATGTTGTGGTTTTTGCTTGTGAGTCAGAAACTAGAACCGACAGCTTAACCCATTTATGGCCAAATGAAAATGAGCAATCTAAAAAAAGAAAAGTCTTTATTTACTTAATATTAGGGATACGAACAAACATAAAAAGAAGAAAAAAAAAATTTAAAGGACATTTTTCAGGAATTACAGGGGTGTACCCAAATTGGCACAGTGGCCACTTATGAATGAAATTTGGTAAAACAAAGTTTTTGTGTGCAGTGTGTTTTCTTGCACTTTTTACAACCCCAGCAGCTTCTATTATGGTAGATAACACAATGCACCCGTTTTGGAAGTTTTTCAGAAATATGATTGGCACCAGATGGTAATTGTTTACAACTAGATAGTTGTAAACCCTCGATATTTGATGAAGAAGAGGGAGCAGTTACTCTTTGTGAAGCTCGTTTTAGGTAAAACCTTGCAATGTTTTTTCGAAATAGCAGCTGGTCCATGATGCCAACTTCTCTTGAAATTACATGCAAACGCTACGCGTTAGATATGGCCATATCAATTGTGTAGGTAAACAAAAACCACCACCATTTTTTGCCATGAATGCCAATCCTATACTGATATACTGTCCTGTGATGATATTGACTGATCCATTTCATCCTCATCACCAAGACCTTGTTGTAGGTATGGAACAAATGAAGTATTTTCATGTCTTTATTTTGTTTCCTTTCTGAACACCACCTCTTCACAGTTCCAACTGGTTATAAGAATCACCTAAATCGTGGTCATTGAACAGATACTGTTTTCTTTCAAACCTGTAATCAAACTAAGCTCTTGGTTTTTTATCATATCCTTAGCATTTCTTAGTGCTATTTTCACGGATGGTTCTTGTAGCACGATAACCTATTGATGCAAATCATTCAGTAGGTCACGCTGGTAAAAACGTTGTATCATTCGTTATCAATCAAATTTGCAGATTATTTGGTCCATCGGAACTTTGTATATTGTTTGTTCGGGTTCGAATCCTTTTTGCAGCCAATGGTTCTTTATCGCTATCGTCCTCAGAATCCAAAAGATTGCCAACATTATGTACCTCGAACTCTCGTGGAACATATTTTGGCTAGCTAGTTGCAATAGTGTCGTCATCAAAACTGTCTTTTTTGTTGATTTGAACACTTGGTTCTGGTAGAATAATGGACAAGTCATAATCCAAACTATCGTCAGTATCTTCGAGTATAGTATTTAGGGCATTCTCTAAACTACGGTATTGATTATTCGCATCATAACGCCCTTTCCGATTTACCTTGATAATGTACGAATGTAGTATACTTGTGGCCATTGTACCCAAATTGGTACACCAATATTTCAAATGTAATAATGACTTATGTATACAGTTTTAGGAATCAAAAATCTGTTTATACATTTGGTTATTTATTGTTTATAGAGATATATAACTATTTATATGGAAATCTATATTGTATATAATAATAAAAATTACAAACAGGTACTTATCTCCACTAGTCCTTTGATAATGACTTTTTATTGAATTTTATCCAAAAACACTACTCTTATTTGAAATAGCAATATTATATTTATTCAGGGTACTTTTAACTATTCATTACATAAAAAATATACTGACCAACTTCAATATGTTGTTTACCTAGCCTCATTAACTAACTGTACCCAAATTAGCACAGTGGTCAAGAATGGGCTAATGTACAGTACGCGGCCGTTCTATCTTGGCGAGTGTGAAGTTAGGCTCTGCGACCTTTAGCGCTTGTGTACCTAAACGTATAAAAATAACGGTTAAAAAAAATGCCAATAACAGTTGTTGTTAATAGCAATAACAACAACTAATAGCGTTTATTTTTTTAAATCATTTACTTATGTTATTATTTATCAATTCAATTCTAAAAACATTCGTTCATTGGCGTTCGTATAAACAGAATCAAATGACATTCGACTTTTTGACACTACTTGACAGAAGATATTGCGATGTTGTCATGCGTAAAAAACGCTCCCCACATTTTTTTGGGGTAATTATGCCGTTTGTGTTATGGTAACTCTATTGACTTTTAGTTTAGCTGTTACTTGGATGAAGAAACACATTTTCTATAATATCAGTAATAGTCAAGTAAAAATTAATACTTTTACTTATAGTTTTAGTTGTTGATGAAGAAACTGGCTATAATTGTCATTCTATATTTATTCCTCCTACCGTACCGTCTGACATAGTGACAACAATTCACTCAATAAATAATACCAACAGTCAAGGATATGATAGCATCGTCACTAAAGTTGTTAAGCATGTAGCACTATTAATTGGGCCCGTTATGAGTTATATTATCAATCTTTGCACTGGGTCACAGAGGACCTTAAAGATGATATGGATGTGGAGAGGGAACGCAGGGCGTTGTCTGTTCGCTGTAATATGTTGGCTCGCAGATTTGCACGGTGTACTGAACAAGTGAAGGTCACATTATTTAGAGCTTTCTGCCAGACCTTTTACACGTGCAGTTTGTGGGCCAAATACACGCGGAGGACATACGACGTCCTGCGCGTGCAATATAATAACGCGTTTAGGGTGCTGATGGGGCTGCCGCGGTACTGTAGCGCGAGTGGCATGTTCGCGGAGGCGCGCGTGGACGGCTTTCACGCTGTCATTCGAAAGCGAAGTGCGTCTTTACTGGCGCGGGTGCGCGGCGGCCCCAGCGCCATCCTGACTGCGTGCGCAGCCAGATGGGACTCTGTACTGATGGCGCACTTGATAGGCCTACACGCGAGAGCAAGCGCCTAATATATTTTCATTATTATTATTATTATTTTATTAATGCTTTTCTAACACTAGGCTAAGACATTGTTACTAACAATCTATGGAATGAATTCTGAAATAAATTTTATTATTATTCCATTTATTATATATATATACATATTATTTACATTTTTAAATATTTCTTAAAAAGTACATAAAAAAAAACATTTAAAAATATAAAAAATAGTAGCCCACCGGCATCGGGAACAGGGTCCAAGCTGCCGGTGGTCAGGGCTCCTGAGAGAGGAATCTCCTAACTATACGCGCCGTGTCCAGGAGTACTGCTTTCTGGATCAGGCTCTTGATCCAGCTGCCTAACGAGAG
Source organism: Mythimna albipuncta (assembly GCA_929112965.1). NCBI lineage: Eukaryota > Metazoa > Arthropoda > Insecta > Lepidoptera > Noctuidae > Mythimna > Mythimna albipuncta. Next base: position 12,775,107 of record OV815983.1, on the reverse strand, counting down.
CCTCCTTAGATGTTGTTCGAGGCTCTTAGCTATTAAGCCATTGGCCGTTACGACTATCGGCACAATGATTGCTCTATCCACTTCCCACATGTCGACAACCTCGCGAGCTAAGTCAAGATATTTGATCTGCTTATCTTTCTCAGCTTTCACAAGGTTCTCGTCATGAGGAACCGCTATATCAACAATCATTGTACGACGCTCTAGTCGATCTATCACCACTATGTCAGGCTTATTGGCAACAATAGTCCTGTCAGTGATGATAGATCGATCTCAATATAACGTGATACTGCCATTGTCGAGAACTGGGTCGGGCACATTCCTGTAGTACGGTACTTCTGATTCTACAAGATTGTATTTAAGAGCAAGTTGCTGGTGAATAATCCTGGCTACGAGGTTGTGTCTATGCAAATAGTCTCCGTTAGCCAGACGAGAACACCCAGAAATAATGTGTCGGATTGATTCTCCGGGCCGGTGGCATGCCCGACAGATGTCAACCGTACCATCCTTCACAATGTATTTCCGGTAATTGTTCGTCATCATAACTTCGTCCATAATTGCAAAGACAAAACCTTCGGTTTCCCCGAAGAGGTCACCGAAACGTAGCCAAGATACGGACGCTAATAGGTCTACATCGGGCCCATGTAAGGCCCGGTAAAAGCGTCCGTGAAGCTCCTTGCCCTGCCATACTTCCCTGCGGTCATTAGTATCCAGTACTAAAGGTTTGCGCCAGTTCTCGTTAGCTAAGGAGAGCGGGGTGAGGCCCTTGTCCACCGCCACCACATCTCGGTGCATACCCACGTCGACGGCTAGGAAATATTCCCTGAGACTGCATACCTCGCGGTTGTGCAGGGACTTAACATTTAAGAAGCCACGGCCCCCACACTTCCGCGGGATATACAGTCTCATCACCGATGACCGTGGGTGATGCATCCGATTTGCGGTAAGTAGTGTACGGACTTTACTGTATCTTTTACTGTACCATCTTCAAGTAAACAAAAGCTAACTTAGGGCATGCGAACTGCTACAGTATGTAAGTGGCCTAAGTTGGACAATTGGCGTAAGAACAGGACGTCAATTTAGGGTGGTGACGGAGAATAATACTTTTATTGTTAACCGCAGCGCCCACGAACCGAGTGAGCAGGTTCACTGTTCACCTATCAACCCGCATCAGACAAGCGTGATGGGTTAAATGTCTAATCCCCTCCACAAATATGATGAAGAAGAAGAACAGTAGGCCCCAAATGCCCGGCGGCTCCAGTGGTGATACTGCTGATGACGGTGGGCAGGCTCACCCTGGAGCCAGGGGTGCTAAGAATCTCCGGGTGGGATCGATCTCCCGTTACACGACCCAGGCTAAGCATATATCGGATAACGACAAAACGCTTCACGTTTTAACTTACAATACTCGGACTTTAAAAACCGAAGATCGGCTACTTGAACTCGAAAATGCACTAAACGAGATTAAATGGGATATAGTAGGTTTATCTGAAGTGAGAAGAAGGGGGGAAGAAACATTAGAAAGGGAAAATAGCATTTTCTATTACTATGGCCTTACAGAAGGACTCTACGGAGTAGGCTTCCTAGTGGCAAAAAAGTGGAAAAATAATATACTGGAATTTTCTTCATATTCAGATAGAATTGCAGTTTCAAAATTTAAGATTTCAAGCTCCAAAACATTAACAATAGTCCAGGTATACGCGCCTACGTCATCCCACTCTGACGAGGAAGTAGAAGAGTTTTATGATCTACTCGATAAGGCATGCGAGGAACACCGAAGCACATGGAATATGGTTCTAGGTGATTTTAATGCCAAAATAGGACAAAGGCAAGCCATGGACGATGAGGCAATTGTGGGCCCGCATGGTTCCGGAAACCGAAACGAACGTGGGACAAGATTAATTCAGTTTGCTTTTGGACAAAATTTATGCGTAGGAAACAGCTTCTTCTACAAGAAGCAACAAAGAAGATGGACATGGATCTCGCCTAATAATGTAACAAAAAATGAGATCGATTATATTCTATCATCAAAAAAACAAATTATTAAGAATGTCCAAATTATTAACCAATTCAAATTTAGTTCTGATCATAGGCCCGTGCGCGCAGTTGTAAATCTTAATACTAAAATACATCGAAAAAATTTATTTAAAAATAAAATTAGAAAATTAAATAAGGAAACACTTATAGCTTGTAAAAAAGAATTTAATTTAGAGCTAAGAAACAGTTTTGACCAGTTAAACAAAGAAAGTGAAGAAAAAAGTGTTGATTTACAATATAAAGAAATAATATGTAGTATAACGAAAGCGAGTAAAGTTGTAAAACAAAATAAAAATAAAACTAGAAAACTATCGTGGGGAACCAAAAAAGTAATAGAAGAAAGACAGGCTTTAAATAAAATAAAAAGAGATCTACAATATAGGCTAAAAGATAAAGAAGTTAAGCGCAGTATCAGAAAAGATATAAGAGATCATAATAAAAAATTAATACATAATGCTATTGAGAAGAACCGATCTCTGAAAATAGCAAAGCAGGGCATTAATAACAATAAATCGTGGATTACATGTCTTAAAGATAGCAGTGGCGTAAAACAAATTAACAGGGACAAAATTTTAGAGATTTGCACAACTTTTTATAAGACTCTTTACTCTGATACACTTCAAACACAACCAACATCTTCCTACTCTTGTTCCGAAAATATACCCCCCATTTCTGAAGTAGAAGTTCGTGATGCACTCAGCAAATTAAAATATAACCGATCTTGTGGTGAAGATGGCGTGAGTTCCGAAGCTCTGAAGTTGGGTGAACCTTCATTACTCTTCTACCTAACAAGATTGTTTAACGACATTCTCCATACTGGTAGCTTCCCGACCAATTTTTGCCATGCCAATATAATACTTCTCCATAAGAAAGGTGATAAGTCCGATGTAAATAATTATAGACCAATTAGCCTAATTTCTCACATCTATAAAACTTTTATTAAAGTTATTGAAAAACGCATAGCTTCACAACTAGACAAAAAGCAACCCCCAGAACAAGCAGGCTTCCGTACAGGGCTTTCTACTACTGACCATCTACACACCATCAACCAAGTAGTCGAAAAGTATCAGGAATATAAAATTCCTCTATATATTGCTTTTGTTGATTACTGTAAGGCTTTTGACAGCATCACACACTCTGCAATATTCGATTCCCTTAAAAAGCAACAGATAGAATCCACGTATATACAGCTACTGCAAAATATATACAGCCACAGCACAGCTGCCATCAGGTTAGAGAGAGTAGGTCCTATGTTCGAAATTCTTAAGGGAGTCAAACAGGGCGACCCGCTGTCCCCAAAGTTGTTCACCAGTACCCTGGAAGAAGTCTTTCAGACATTGGCAGTCAAATGGGAAGAGAAGGGCATTGTCATCGGTGAAGCGAGGTTAACTAATTTACGTTTCGCTGATGATATTGTCCTTTTCTCTCCCACAGCCACAGGACTAGAACAAATGTTACAAGATCTGAGCGATGCGAGCCTTGAGGTTGGATTGAAGATGAATATGTCGAAGACCAAAGTTATGACCAACAGCTCCAAAAAGAATATACTCGTAGGCGGGGAGAATATACAATACGTCCAAGAATATCTCTACTTGGGCCAAGTGGTATCTTTCCAGGCAAGGCAAGACAAAGAAATAACACGCCGAACAAAGAATGCCTGGAAGAGCTACTGGTCCATGAAGGAATTATTTAAGGGCACTTTGCCCATGTCACTGAAACGTAAGCTGATGGACATGTGTATTCTCCCCATTCTGACCTATGGTGCACAGACTTGGTCTACTAACATCCAAAAGTCCAAACTCAAGGTTTGCCAGCGTGCAATGGAGCGTAGCATACTAGGTGTTAAACTAACAGATCATGTTCGAAACACAACACTACGCTCCAAAACGCAAATCGTTGATGTGGCTCAAAAGGCTGCCCAACTTAAATGGGACTGGGCAGGACATGTCTGTCGCATGCCTAACGAGCTGTGGGCACGTAAAACGCTGGATTGGTGTCCGGACACAGCAATGCGGGGCCGAGGCAGACCACGAAGGAGATGGTGGGATGACCTGGACGGCTTCCTTAAGAACTGGAATGAGAAAGCGAGGAACCGTGATCGTTGGAAGGAGTGGAGGGAGGCCTTTGCCCAGCAGTGGGACAGTGTGGGCAAAGTAAAAAAAAAAAAAAAAAAAAGTGTACGGACCCTCCTATCCAGGACGTCAAGTTCTGTCTGAGTCCATTTGAGTATGCCGAAAGAATACATCAATACTGGCATGACCCAACCGTTGAAAGCGCGCACCTTGTTCCCGCCTGACAAAAGACTATTCAGTACTTTATTCAGGCGACCAAAGAAGCGCTCCTTCAACGATTGTTTCACGTCATCAGTATTGATGCCTAACGCTTCCGACATACCCAAATACTTGTATGTTTCGGTTGAACTGAGGGATCTAAGGTGTATGGAATCCGAGAGTTGAATTCCCTCGGATTCCATAATCTCTCCTCGCTTTACATGTATGACTGCACATTTGTCCACACCAAAGTCCATCCTGATGGCACTACTGAAGGTTTCAGTTACCTTCAGTAGCTCCATCAGTTGCAAGTTGTTGGGGGCAAAGAGTTTCAGATCATCCATGTAAAGAAGGTGAGATATGACCTGACCGCCTCTTTTCAACCGGTAACCTAAGCCAGAACCCTCCAGCAGTGTGCTGAGAGGGTTCAAAGCCAGGCAAAACCACAGTGGACTCAGACTGTCACCCTGGAATATGCCACGCTCAATCCTTATCGGTTCGCTGTTCTCCCAAATCTGTCGACATCCCGGATAGTGAAGGACTGTTCTCCACTGCCCCATACATGACATCAGGAAGGTGCGCAAAGTTGCATCAACTTTATACAGTTCTAACACCCTCATGAGCCATGTATGAGGAACAGAGTCATAGGCCTTCTTATAATCTATCCAGCATGCCGACAGATTCTTTCGAGAACGTCGAACCTGTTGGCTAATGGCAATATCGATGAGGAGCAGCTCCTTAGTACCGCGGGACCCGTTCCTACATCCATTCTGAGAGACAGACATGATAGAATTTGTTTCAATATGACTATTGATTTTAGCTCTCAGAATGGATGTAAGAACTTTATAGACCGTCGGCAAACACGTAATCGGTCTATAATTTTTGGGTTCCGTAGTACTACCTGATTTATGGAGCAGGTGGGTTATTCCTGTTGTTAGAAACTGGGGCAGCGACCCTGACTCTAAGGCAGATTGGAACTGAGATGCCAAGCGAGCGTGCGACCCTTGAAACCATTTGAGCCAGAAATTGTGCAGCCCGTCCGGCCCTGGAGATTTCCAGTTCGGTAACGGACGAACTGCACGGGCTACATCTTGGGGGCTGATGGTTATTGCCCCCATTTCTGGTAAAAGATCGCATGCGCGCTCGACCTCTCGAATCCAATCACCCTCGGTGTGACTGACAGGCGCCGACCAAATGCTGCGCCAAAATGAACACATGGCGTCATCATCCGGCAGGCGCGTATCAGTCACACCTTGGTCCGGTCGCTCCCAAGCCCTATAAACCCACCTGTCGCGACGTGTAGCTCGCGAAGTAAACAGGTAACAGAGTCAAATTAATGTTGATAGTGCGAAACGTGTAACAAGCTAGTCGTACATGATAATATGCGGTGATCTGCTGGCAACACCGAATCCATAGGGCGATCACCATAGATAAAGAGTACTTATAGTTTATGGTCATGACACTTAAGTAGTATCTCTATATAGTCTGTGGCGTTTGCCGCACTTTTGAGCCATTTTCTCAACTCATCGAAGTAAGGTAGTTACCTCAATAAATGCATAGTAAAAGTGATTGGTGTTTCATGGAGGCGTCCGGTACGGCGGCGGCTCATCTGAGAGAAATAATAAGCTAAGTGGTATCACTAAGAAAATAGTGTAGTGGTTCCCCACCTAAATGTTTAAACTCTAAAATTCCTAACTTTATTATAGTTTCTGATGCTCTTGGAAGTCGGTTACATTAAGAGGTCTTTCGATGCTGCAATGCGAAAACCTCGTGAGAATCAGACTGGGCGAAAGGCCGTGATCAGTCCGTTAGAGGAGACCTTCGGTGCTGCAATACGAAGTCTCTCTGACAAATATGGCGTACTGTTGCATGTACTGAGGGTACATGCAACAGAGAGATAATAAGAGAAATAGTCCTGTGGTGCACGCAGAGATAGCGCGAAGTTGATTGGCAGACTTGGCTGCAGTCAACTCTAAGATACTAAGAGAAATAGTCCTGCGGTGCACGCAGAGATAGCGAGAGGTTGATTGGCAGACTTGGCTGCGGTTAACTCTCTAAAATAATAAGAGAAATAGTCCTGTGGTGCACTAAGAGATAGCGCGAAGTTGATTGGCAGACTTGGCTGCAGTCAACTCTAAGATACTAAGAGAAATAGTCCTGCGGTGCACGCAGAGATAGCGAGAGGTTGATTGGCAGACTTGGCTGCGGTTAACTCTCTAAAATAATAAGAGAAATAGTCCTGTGGTGCACGCAGAGATAGCGCGAAGTTGATTGGCAGACTTGGCTGCAGTCAACTCTAAGATACTAAGAGAAATAGTCCTGCGGTGCACGCAGAGATAGCGAGAGGTAGATTGGCAGACTTGGCTGCGGTTAACTCTCTAAAATAATAAGAGAAATAGTCCTGTGGTGCACGCAGAGATAGCGAGAGGTTAATTGGCAGACGTGGCTGCAGTTAACTCTCTAATACCAAACAAACTACGATGACTTGTGTCTCGTAGAGCATGTAACTGAGTAATTAATCCTAACAGTTGTTTATGTGTCACACCTAAGACACCAGAAACGTTTAAGTATGTAATTATGTATATCACAATGTATAGAATGGTGGGAATCAATTTAACTTTAACCACAGATGGCGAGCTGAATCACGGTGCGAGCTAGTAAGAACTAAAGGCAGATTTACGCGAAGCAAACCCCAATACAAGGATGATTCCTCTCGGATCAAACCCCAGGTACCTACAATCAAGCTCCGATATTACAATTATACTCTTCGCCGTCGCACGTCGGTAGCGGGCGTTCCGGCGCCGGCGGCGGCGGCGAAGACACCACCTTTCATTGCTTTGGAATGTACGATTCTGAGTGTACCGCTCGACTCGCCGCTTGTACCTACGAATACGGTTTGCCCATGCATAGATCTTCTGCTTCAGGAAGTCGATACGCTCTGTGACGCAGGGCAGATAATCTCGAGGACTAATATCAGTCCCCGAGAATGCCCGCTTCACAAAGCGCATCACCCTAGGGCGAGTGTTGCCCTCCCTGAAGCAGATAAGCTTGCCGATGAGTGCTCTAGCCTCACCGATACGTCGCTCTATCCTGCACTGCCAAGCAGGCACAGCTGGTCGTGTAGCTTTGTTACAATTAGGAAATTTAATTTATTATTATTATTTCCTTTATTTAAAATTTACACATATTTGTCATATTTTTAAATATTCCTTAAAAATAAATTAAAAAAAACATTTAAAAATATAAAAAATAGTAGCCCACCGGCATCGGGAACAGGGTCCAAGCTGCCGGCGGTCAGGGTTCCTGAGAGAGGAACCTCCGAACAATACGCGCCGTGTCTAGGAGTACTGCCTTCTGGATCAAGCCCTTGATCCAACTGCCTAACGAGAGCCTCCGCAGATGTTGGTCGAGGCTCTTGGCTATTAAGCCATTGGCCGTCACGACTATCGGCACAATGATTGCTCTATCCACTTCCCACATGTCGACAACCTCGCGAGCCAAGTCAAGATATTTAGTTTTTTTATCTTTCTCAGCTTTCACGAGGTTCTCGTCATGAGGGACCGCTATATCAACAATCATTGTGCGACGCTCTAGTCGATCTATCACCACTATGTCAGGCTTATTGGCAACAATAGTCCTGTCAGTGATGATAGATCGGTCCCAATACAATGTGACGCTGCCATTCTCGAGAACTGGGTCGGGCACATACCTATAGTACGGTACTTCTGATTCAACAAGATTGTATTTAAGAGCAAGTTGCTGATGGATAATCCTGGCTACAAGGTTGTGTCTGTGCAAATAGTCTCCGTTAGCTAAATGAGAACACCCAGAAATAATGTGTCGGATTGATTCTCCGGGCCGGTGGCATGCCCGACAGATGTCAACCGTACCGTCCTTCACAATATATTTCCGGTAGTTGTTCGTCATCATAACTTCGTCCATAATTGCAAAGACAAAACCTTCGGTTTCTCCAAAGAGATTACCAAAGCGTAGCCAGGATACGGACGCTAAAAGATCTACATCGGGCCCATGTATGGCCCTATTATATTATTATTATTATTGAATATGGTCATTTCCCTGAGAAATTAAAAATAAATATTGTTAACGCCTGCGTTAATATAAAGAAGTGCAGTGTGTGTGATTTTTTGTCTTTCCAAAAGACTAGACGAGCGCCGTACTGAATATGTTTTTTTGTTATTCGTCCACCTACATTTTTTTGGTGTGTCAACCTTTTGTCATCCTTCCAACTATCTCGCGCTCCGCTTATAAAATTGTTAAAAATCAGTAAAACCAAAATATATTACCATACCTCGATACGGGAGTTTCATTGAAGTTCCATTGGACCCCCAACATCTGGCGACCGTCGACCAAACCTGCAATTTTATCGGAACAAGTTCGCGACAACGTAACCACGCGCTGCTGGCGTAGTCATTGCGCCGCAGCCACCTCTGATTAGGATCAAAGATCATACCTGGGTTCCCTGGAGGTGCACGAGCCATTCCAGCCACCGCCGGTCAGCGATCAGCATTCAGCATCGTACCGCAGCCTCGGCCAATGCAGCTAAGTGCCCATTTTTCCTTGTGAAATCCCTGTTACCTAACCTTACCTTTTATACCTTTATCCATAATCAATCTATCCTGTACCTATTTAAAACAGCTTTTTCTTGAGTGTATTGGTGTCTGTAGTCACTGTAGGGTCTCTTAATATTACAAGAATACACCATACGCAGTTCATTAAAGTAATCTACGTCATTTATTGATGGAACCATAGTTTTTCATTCGTGTTTCCACACAGGCTTATAACTGTTATAAAAGCATATAGTTCACCATTATCGCCGAACATTCCAGGTCGATCTCTCCGTGAAACGCAAATCACCGTGTGACAGCGGGACTGAACGGGAGCCCTACTGCTGCGCAGAGCCGGCCTCAGGTGACGTTAGGCGAGAAGCGTGAGCTAAGATTTTTAGTTTTTTCTTTTACATATCGTGGACTAGTTTGTGTCTGCATATTTCCAAATCAAACAACTTATTTATTACATTCATAATGGGAAAAGACTACGGAGGTGAAGCTAGCACAAACGATCCTCGTGAACTACAGGATCTTTTAGTGAAACGCAGCTCCATAAAAGGTCAAATAACTAAATTTAGAAACTTTTTATCAAACATTACCTCTAAAGAAACGCTTTCTCAGATTGAGTTAGCTGAGTTAACATTAAAATTAAACAAATTTGAATCTATATATAGCCGTTTTGACGACTTGCAAAATCAGATAGAAGTGTTGCACTCTGAAAATTTATCTAGTGAGATTGATGAGCGTGATACTATCGAACAACTATTTATATCCAATATTGCAATTGCTCAAAGTATTACACAAAAACATAACTCAAACCGTCATGATGAAAGTAATTACAAGGACTTAAATTCAAGTCAGATAACCACAGGTCCGTGTAATCATGATCATCATGATATAGGTTTTAAATTACCACAAATTCAAGTTACTAAGTTCGACGGGTCTAGTTTTCGTTGGCTTGAGTTTCGTGACACATTCCTATCTATAGTACATAATAACGACTGCATCGCTCCCATTCACAAATTTCATTATCTTATTTCGTACTTGACTGGCGATGCAGCGCGCATTATAGCTAACTTGGAGGTATCAAGCGCAAATTATGCGTGTGCTTGGAACTTACTATGTGACAGATATGATAATACTCGCCAATTAGTAACTCATCATATAAATTCATTATTACATATAAAACCAATCGCAAATGAGTCTGATAAATCATTAAGATTCCTTGTGGATCATGTTAATAAAATTTACGTGCCTTAACTAGTCTCGGTATAGGTTCGCGTGACTGGGATATCTTGCTCATTCATATAATGAGCCCCAAGCTTGATAGTTGTACTAGAGCCAAGTGGGAAGAGTACCGGAGCACATTGGATACCAATATACCTAACTTGCAACATTTTTTCAAGTTTCTTATTGATCGCGCTGATGTACTTGAGTCAATAAATAGCAGCCAATCGTATTCTAAACCTAAGACTCAGACAATTTCGAAGCCTATAGATACTAACCATAATATAAAATCTCATCAGTCATACACTTCTAATAGTGAAGACAAAAATATTACTGAAATATCATGCAGCGTTTGTAATGGTAATCATCGTCTTTATGATTGTCCCACCTTTTTGGCAATGAGTGTGGATGACCGCATCACTGAAGTAAGCAGATTACAGCTTTGCCATAACTGCTTAAGGTCAGGCCATTCCGCACGCAATTGTCGCATGCATCCGTGTCGCATGTGCAATGCAAGGCACAATAGACTCTTGCATAAACAACCCACTAACAAAAATATTTCTAGTGTTGTTACTATTTCACCCGACACCAGTGACGATACTATCGTTAATCTTGCAAACCAAAATACCCATCAAGTTTTACTGTCTACTGTTTATATTCAGGTGGCCAATCCCACGACCAATCAAACACTGAAGGTTCGTGCCCTTTTGGATTGCGGTAGTCACTCAATCTCTTAAAACAAAACTACTTTTAGAACCGACTACCACTTTGCATGTCAATATAATTGGCATAGGCAATAAAACTACCACTCAGGCTACAGAAACTTGTGTAGTTCAGCTGAAATCCTTGATGAAACATTTTACCATTACTTCTTCTTTTCTGGTACTGCCAGTATTAACTGGCAATATACCTAGAATGCCCGTTGATGTCAAAAAACTTAATATATCAAATGATTACTTTTTAGCAGACCCTCACTTCTACCAACCAGCACCTGTTGATGTTGTCATCGGTGCCGATATTTTCTGTGACATTATTGGCCGTGATCAACTCTCTCTCGGTCTTAATTCACCTGTATTGAGAAGTTCTCAATTTGGTTGGCTGATAACTGGTCCTATGTATTTTAATTCACCTACAAATAATAACTTAAAGGAAAATACTACAGATTCTAATCATTCAGTCGTTTCTTATGTGTCGTCTGTTGACAAAATACATAAAGAACTCACCAAATTCTGGGACTTAGAAAATATTCCCCAAATTCAACCACATATGAGTCATAGCGAGAAGGCATGCGAAATGTATTTCTTATCGCACACCTTCCGTTTGGAAAACGGTAGGTTCTCAGTTAGTTTACCTTTAAAAGATACACCTGATTGTCTAGGTGAATCTTATTCACTCGCTAAAAAACGCTTATTAAATTTAGAAAAGCGATTTCGCAAACAACCACATGTGAAATCGCAATATTTAGAATTCATGCGTGAATACGCAGACTTAGGTCACCTTTCAGAATCTGCTATACCTATACCTTCTACATCTTACTTCCTCTGCCATCACGCTGTCTTCAAAGACAGTAGTGAGTCTACAAAAATTAGAGTAGTGTTCGACGGTTCAGCTCCTACTTCATCAGGTCAGTCTATAAATGATATCCTCATGGTCGGGCCTAATATGCAGGACTCACTGTTCTCCATATTAATAAGAGCTCGACAACATAAGTTTCTCCCGTGAGGTCATGTTATGGTGGATATCCCACCAACACGCACAAAACGTTTTGGGAACACATTCATTGTGCGTGCGGCTAGGGAGTGGAATTCCTTGCCGGAGTCTGTGTTTCCTGATAGCTACAACCCGGGAATCTTTAAGTCGAGAGTGAATAGGTTTCTTTTAGGTAAGCGCGTTCCGTCGTCGACCGCATCGTCGCTTTCCATCAGGTGAGATAGCGGTCAAGTGCGAACCTATCAACAATAAAAAAAATAAAAAAAAAGACGTCGAGAAAATGTACCGTCAGATCCGTGTCCATGAGGAAGATCGCAACCTTCAACTTATTTTATAGAGAGAGGATGAGTCTCTGCCCATCAAAACGTTCCAACTAGGCACTGTGACTTACGGAATGGCAAGTTCCAGTTACTTGAGCACTCGTTGTCTATGGCAAATTGGCGAAGAATGTGCTGATCCTATGGTTAAAAATATAATCCAACATGATTTCTTCGTGGATGATCTCATTACCGGTTCTAAAAGTGAGGACACCCTACGTTATATTCACCAATCTGTAACCGAAGAATTAAAGAAAGGATGCTTTAATCTTCGTAAATTTAAGACTAATTTACCTTTATTGTTTGACTCAAATACTCAAATTAACGATAATCTTTTAATAAGTGAGTCAACTAGTACTCTAGGCATGGGATGGAACCCATCAACCGATCAGTTACATTTCCCTATAAAATTTCCACTTTCTACCAATAATAATTTAACTAAAAGATCTTTTTATCATCTATTTTTAAAATATTTGACCCTTTGGGACTGATAAGTCCGTGTGTAATAAGAATGAAAATGTTATTACAACAACTATGGCTGCATAATTTAAGTTGGGACTCTCCAGTCCCACCTGATGTTCAAAGAGACTGGACCAACTTTATGCACTCTTTACCTTCCCTTTTAACTCTAGAAGTTCCGCGTCGTGTTCTTTGTAATGAACCCGCATATGTAGAATTACATTCTTCCAGTGATTCATCTCAACATGCATATGGCGCTTGCATTTATTTACGTTCCGTCAATGCTTTTTTTTTTTTTTTTATGGTGGGAAAAATCATGCATTGACATCCCCCGCCCTTGGGCGGAGCGGGAGATAGTGTCAGACTCTTACTGACTAAAAGACCCACCCCGTTCCTTCTAGCCTTCATACCGGGGCTCGAGCGCCCTTTCGGATAACCCTGGCCCCAGTAGGCTTCGACCCGGCTGGGTCCCTGCTGTTGCTGACAACTCCTTGAGGCGCGCGGGAACAGTGCGCGCCGCCGACGACTTGGGCTTGGTCCGGACAGTTACCGGACGGCCGGACAGCGAGCTACCCATTGCTCACTGTCCGCAAGCCCGCGTCTACGTTGGCCGGAAATCGGGATCAGAATCCCGGCGACGGCGGCGGCGAATACGCCGTTGCCTGATGCGTTCGGCCTCCTCCTTTGCAAGCATTACTGCTTCGCAGAAGTCGGCGACCGCCTGCCACTCCTCCTCGCTCCGGACCATGGCCTCAACCAAGGCCCGGCGCGAGAGGTCTCCGCCGCCGATCACCCCCACGAGGGCACGGCGATGCTCCGCCCAAGCAGGGCACACCTCGACTGTGTGCTCCACCGTGTCCTCCGGGCGTTCCGCACAGTGGCGACACCCGGGCGTCACTTCCGCATGAATCCGGTGTAGGAAACTCCCGAACGAACCATGTCCGGTGAGGACCTGCGTCATGCGGAAGGTAAGGACGCCGTGAGGCCTTTCCAGCCACGCCTCAAAGAGGGGACTTACCGCCATGATTGTGGCGTGCCCAGTTCCGTCAATGCTGGGAACGAGGTTACAGTCAAGCTGTTTTGCTCGAAGTCCAAAGTAGCTCCAATTAAAGGTACAACTATACCTCGTTTAGAATTGTGTGCAGCCCTACTTGCATCAAGGTTATGCAAAGCTGTTAGGGAGGCACTACGATATGAATTTCAGCATCAAGTACATTGGTGCGATTCGTCAGTAGTACTTGCCTGGCTTCACACTAGTTTTATAAATTTGAAAACATTTGTTGCTAATAGAATTACGGAAATCTGTGAGCTAACCGATGCCTCCTCGTGGCGCTATGTGCCCACATCTGTTAATCCTGCTGACCTTATATCTAGAGGAATCAGCCCAGACAAGCTCAGCGGTACCAATCTATGGTGGTCAGGCCCTTCATTTCTCATGGAGCCTGAATGGCCTATCTTAAAACCCAATAAATTTAATATTAATGATTTACCGGAAACCAAACCTAATTGTACCGGGTCTCATGTTGTTTCTCAAAATGAGCCTATAGTTAATTTTAAAAACTTTTCTAGCTTAACTAAAATAAAACGGTCTTTCGCTTACGTGCTTAGATTTATCAATAATTTAAAACCTAATAAAAATAAAATTTATGGTAATCTAACAGTTGATGAATTAAATGATTCATTTATTCGTTTGTGTCGTTTCGCACAGCAAGAATCATTTCTCTGTGAATATAATTTGCTATATAATAATAAGGTTTTAAGTACTAAATCAAACATTTTATCATTGACTCCATTTTTAAGCGATAACAAAGTTATACGAGTTGGTGGCCGACTAGGTTCATCTGACTATAATTACAATAAAAAACACCCGATTCTCTTGCATGCTTCGCATCATTTTACGAAATTAATTTTCGAATACGAACATAAACGTGGATTACATGCTGGTCCACAACTATTGTTAGCTATTGTTAGAGAATACGTTTGGCCGATTAATGGCAGAAACTTGGCTAGGCGCGTTGAAGTGGTGTCTTCAATCTTCTACTGGTAGGGGGCAGATGCAGTTGAAGGCACGGCGAATGGTGCCCCGCCTCGTCTTCATTTCTGCCACTCTTGTGACTCCGTCTACGCCGGGATAGGTCTTCGTGACCCGACCCAGGGACCAGAGCAGAGGTGGCGTCGTCTTGTCCTTGATCAGGACTAATGACCCCGGCTTCACTTCACCTCTGGAATCAAACCACTTTGATTTCGCCTGCAGCAGAGAGCTATACTCATTATGGAATCGCCCCCAGAAGTGTTGTCTAATGAGCTGAATCCGCTTCCAGCGATCCAGCCGCGTGATGTTGGCTTCAGTCATCTGAGGGTGCGGTACAGATGAGAATGGCCGTCCAATTAGGAAGTGAAAGGGAGTGAGAGCCGAAAAATCGTTAGGGTCAGAAGAAAGAGGAGTGAGAGGGCGTGAATTCAACACTGCCTCTATATGAGTGAGACAGGTAGCCATCTCCTCGAACGTGAAGTGAGTAAGATGCAGTAGTCGTTTTAAATGATGCTTACAAGATTTTACAGCAGCTTCAGCCAATGAATTAAAATCAGGACTGTATGCAGGCGTGAAAATAAATTCGATACCTTCCTGCGCCATTTCAAATGCAACATTTGACGATTGCAGGAACCTACACATCTCATTTGATGCGCCTACGAAGTTAGTCCCGTTATCGGACGTGATGCTTCGAGGCTTGCCACGACGCGCCACGAAACGATTTAGGGCGGCCATGTAGGCCTCAGTGGTGAGGTCAGTGACTAGCTCCAAATGTACAGCTTTTACTGCCGAGCAAACAAAGATGCACATGTAGGATTTAGTAAGTTTGCATCCTCGGCCTTTACGATCGGCTACCAATACTGGCCCAGCATAGTCAACGTAGCAATTCAAAAAAGGAAACTCAAGATTTGTTCTTGAACAAGGTAGTTGACCCATTATAGGCTGCACGTTCTGCGCCTTTTGCCTGAAACATTTTAGACATTTGCTCACGACAAACCTAGACAAGTTTCTACCACCAAGAGGCCAATAGGTTTGTCGTATATGTGACAATAACAACTGTGGACCAGCGTGCGCAAGCTTTAAATGTTGCATGTGAAATATAAGTTTTGTAAGTACGTGCTTATTGCATAAAACAATGGGATGTTTCACATTAAAATCATAGGGGGAGTTATCGAGCCTCCCGCCCACGCGAATGAGGTTATGATTATCAATGAACGGTGTCAAAGGAAGCAATCTACTTTTGCGTGGTAATTTTTGTCCAGACTTTAACAGATTATACTCTTCAGGAAACATTTATTTATTTATTTATTTATTTATCCTTTATTGTACACCAAGATAATAAATTACAGATTTTAGCCTTATATTTAAAATATACAATTGGCACAACAAAAAAAAATATACAATTGGAACATTTCAAGCTGAGAATGGTGTATAATTAAATTTAATGAATTTTCAAGTTCTGTTACTGTAAAATTACCTGGCAATTTATTTTTATTTTTTATATTGTAAATAAAATGTTGTACATATGTTAATATATTTTGTATTTTTGTTAGGCTAGAATACTTTACTAATAAATCATGAATGATTGATGAATGAATGGTATGGTCTGAATGATTACTAATGAATGAAAGATTGTTGCTATCACCACTTATTAAATGAGTCACTACTTCCGGCAGACTATCCTTCCCAAGGTTTGGTAAGCTGGGCCACTCATTTTCACTACGCTGTAAAAATGAGGGTCCAGACCACCACAGAGGTTCGTTCATGAGAACGTCGGCCCTCATGCCACGGGAAACAAGATCCGCCGGGTTGTCCTTCGACGGTACGTAGCTCCAGGTATGACCACATTTACTTTCCTGTATTTCATTGACTCTGTGTCTGACAAAAGCTTTTAATTGATTTGAGGGAGTAGAGAGCCAACCCAGGACTATGGTTGAATCACACCAGAATCTACATTTATGAATGGGTATGGTGAGTGATTCCCGAACCTTAGTACACAGCCTTGCACCTAACAAAGCTCCACAAAGTTCGAGTCTCGGTATCGTCGTCGGTTTGATGGGCGCTACCCGATTTCTAGATACTAGAAGTTGCACGCCTACAGATCCACTGCCATTACAAGACCGAATGTACACACAAGCGCCATACGCCTTCTCGGACGCATCGGTAAAGACGTGTACTTCATGCGTAATGGAGTCTTCAAGTAAAACCCAACGAGGAATATTTAAGGTGTTCAATGCTGTTATAGTGCCTTCAAATGTAGACCAAAGGTTCTTGATTTCGTGCGATACTTCGTCGATGTGGAATGTAATATTTATTCATGGAGTTTTCTGGTGAAGGAGTACAGTCTGAGTCTAACGTCATATGACCTAGACACTCATATTCTCTCATGAACTCGTTATATTTTTTATGAAAAGATGGTTCGCGTTTAAATCGCCGTTCAAGGGACAGAAAACGATTTCTAGCATTAGTAAAAGAACGACCTAATGTACTAGGATCCCCTTTCAACGGCATAGTGATGACGAATCCCCCATTATCATTGCGAATAGTGTTTTGTGCAAAAGATTGCTCACACATTCTCTCTTCAAGTGAGAGTCAATGTTTTGAAGCGACACTGTCAAGCTCCCAAAAGTGAGTGAGGTCGGGAGTGACATTGGAATGATGGCAAAATTCAATAGTGGAAAAACATGATTGACGCGAAATACTTCCTGAAACTAACCAACCTAACTTGGTCTCGCATAGTTTAGGAAGGTTTTTCCCTAAGTCTATTGTTTTGCTACCTAAGACATTCCAGAATACTTCAGCCCCTACCAGGATATCTACGACCGACGGAACATTGAAGTTCGGGTCTGCTAACTTAAGACCTGAAGGAATAGGGACGTTTTTAATATTTACGAAAGAAGTGGGTAGAACATTTGTGATTTCTGGCAAAACGTGACACTCGATATCGACAGCGAACTCACAATATAAAGATTCTATTGAGAGGTGACAAGACTGTGTACTGGTGGATATACGATTATTTATACCCGTTACCTTGGTGCTCGTACCGTGTCGTAACAAACCCAGCTTCTCTGACAAGCTCTGCGTGATAAAGTTCGCCGTACTGCCGTTGTCCAACAGCAAGCGCGCGGAGTACTTCTTACCCGTCACGCCAGTCACATTCACCATAGCTGTGGACAGTAATACATGCGCAGAAGTAGCAAGCTGCATGGAATTGGCTGACAGCGCCACATTTGAAGAAGGAGAAGCACAAGCAGAGGGCAAGACAGAAGGCAATGGATTGGAAGCAAGTTTAGGTTCGTTACATTCTAAGTGTAAAAGCGTATTGTGTTTTGTTTTGCAATACTTGCAATGTGAAAATCTACATTTGTTTGAAGTATGTCCAAAGCGTAAGCAATTCATACAAACTTTAAATTCAATTGCCTCTTGTAAGCGATTTTCGATGGACAAGTTTCTAAAAGAATCACATTTAAATAATGTGTGTGCTTGGGAGCAAAGTGGACATTTATTGTTTTTATTATTGAGGTGATCTGATTTTTTACTCGATTGAT
Source organism: Mythimna albipuncta (assembly GCA_929112965.1). NCBI lineage: Eukaryota > Metazoa > Arthropoda > Insecta > Lepidoptera > Noctuidae > Mythimna > Mythimna albipuncta. The sequence goes on along the minus strand of OV815983.1, from coordinate 12,756,942 downwards.
TAAGCTTAGAATCAGGTTTGTTGGAATTATGTCTATTATTTAAAGCGACAATAGTATTCCTATCGGAAGTGCCATGGCTGGACTCCACTGATTCTAACCAGTCTGCTTTCCTGCTTAAAAAAGAACAAAATTGTGTTAAAGTAGGATCTTCTTTAAAGGTGCTGTTTCTATGCTCTTCCCAGACTCGTCTTGTTGTTAAATCCAATTTTTTAACCATAAAATAAATAATTATATCATCCCAATGTTGAGTGGGCTTTTTTAATGTTGTCAGTGCCCTTACGTTTTTATTAATGATGTTAACAAGGTTTCTGATGGAAACACTTGACTCATTTGTTATGGGTTCGACATCAAATAATGCTTGAAAGTGGTTATTTACCAAAAGACGGTTGTTATTGTAACGTTCGCACAACAAGTCCCAGGCCAGATTATAATGATCGGCTTTAAAATCAATATTTTTAATAATTAAAGCTGCGTTACCCTGGAGTGAAGCTCGCAGGTAGTGGAACTTGTTAATATAACTTATGCTAGTGTTGTCGTGAATCAATGACCCAAAGGTATCTCTAAACTCAAGCCAGCATTGGAGTCGCGTCTGCGCAACCATCCGTGACGGTCGCGTATCGATAATTTACGTACAAAAATGACGAACGTTATTAAGTGCAACCAGTGCAATATAGTAATTGACGAGATGTTATCATACATCCAAAATAAAGTGTCGGTGATTGACGAAGAAACGTTATTTCGGATATGTACCTCGTCGTTTTCGAGTGACGAAATCAAAACCTCGAAATCTCTTCTGTTTGACTCCATCCCCACGGATCTGCGCAAGGTGGTCCGAAAGAACAAAGGGAAGGAAGAAAGAGATATGGCAGACATAATCAACCTGTTCAAATCTGCAGAACCAACTGAAATCCCAGTGTTTGTCGCCCGTCAGTTAGAAAAGCTACCCCCGATTACTTTTGACCACCTAGACTGCACGAAACTGCTTAAGGATATAGTGAGACTGCAAAATACAATAAAAGAGATGAAGACTACGTTTGCTACCTTAGACGATTTGAAAGAGTTGAAAGATGAAATCACTAAAATTCAATATGACTCACTGCCACCAACGTCAGCTTTTAAAGTTAACCCAAAGCGAGGAGCTTGGCTGCTAGACAGTGGCCCTATGGGTCTTTCAAATGTGCAAAATTCTTCGTTGAATGAGGAGTACATCACCAATAATAATAGTGGCCTAAGCAGTGATAGTGCGAGTAATAAGAAAACTCCACCTCGGTTTAGACAAATCATGAGGGTAGATGAGAAACATCAGAGAAAAAATAAAAATTCAAACTGTAAGGGAACTCCACAGCAACGGTCGGAACCGCTCGGTAGTAACAACATTCCGATGACGCATGAATGTGATGAGGCGCCGAGCTCTGCGGCTACGTCACAGCCAGCGAGCCGCCAGGCGCGCATCCAGTCGCCTGCGCAAGTGTCGACGACGCAGCTCGCGAGTCGGGTGACAGCCACTGAGAACTCGATTGCTTTATTAACGAATCAGCGAGCGGATGTTAAGGAATTAATGCACAAAGTTCATAATAAAAATGAAGAATGGCAACAAGTCTCGTACAAGAAAAGGACAAGTTATCGTTTCGCTGGCAAGTCAGGAGTTGCAAGGGATTCTAAATGTAATTTTAAAGCAGCTGAAAAGAAAATCCCGATACTCATCACAAATATTCACAGCGATACAACTGAGGAGGATATAATTACATACATTCAGGATAAAACACATGAAACCGTGTGTCTTGAGAAAATTAAAATGAGAAAAGACAAGGGCCACAATGCATATAAATTCTTTGTGTCCGACTCTAAAGTATCTTTATACTTAGACGAAAATATATGGCCTACTGGGATTATATTCAGGCGTTTCGTCAACTTCAACGATCGAAATGCGAACAGATTCTCGTCTGTGATCGGCTTTAAGCAACAAAATAATAATGGATAGACATGGTTACCGATTTGCGAGCTTTAACTGTAAAAATATTAAGCGATCAGTTGATAGTGTACGGGAGTTGTGTCGTACGTGTGGCCTGATTGCACTTCAGGAAACATGGTTACTGCCGGAGGACATAACGTATCTGAGCACGATCGACGGCGGCTTCGGGTACACAGGTACGTCGGCGGTGGACACGTCCGCCGGCATACTGCGCGGTCGTCCGTATGGCGGTGTCGCGTTGTTATGGAGAAGCAGTGTTTTCCAACAAGTGTCAGTGTTGCGGTGCGATAACGCTCGTATCAGTGCAATAAAAATAACAACAAAAGACCGACCTGTGCTTGTCTTTAGTATTTATATGCCTACTAACTGTGCGGACAACTTACCGGACCTTACGGACTGTTTAAGTGCGGTAAGTGCTATTATAGACGAACAAAACATTCAATCTGTTTTTATGTTGGGGGATTACAATGCTGACATAAACGAGTTATTTTATAACGAGCTTATTATTTTTTGCAGTGATCAATATTGGTCATGTATTGACATTGATTTTCTCGGTTTGGAGTCGGGCACATTTACGTTCATAAGTGACGCTCACGGTACTTGCAGCTGGTTAGATCATTGTATTGTTACGCAATCGGCAAAACGGTGCGTCACTAATGTTTATGTTGATTATGATACACTGTGGTCTGATCATTTTCCGCTAGTGATTGAATGTGATCTAGATTTAATAACACCTAAATTGCAGAATAAGATGTTACAGAATGATAACAATGTATCATGGGGCACTAGAAGTAAGGAACAGATTTCGAAGTATACCACAGAGTGTCATAATCGTTTAGGGTTAATTGACTTTCCAACCGAGTGTTTAAATTGTGCTGATTTTTATTGTAATGACCCCTGTCATAACCGTGCTCTTGATGTGATGTACTCCAACATTGTGGCCGCCCTTCGGGCTGCGTCCTTGGCGGGTCGAGGGGACGTCATGGGGGGTGGGAGTGGTGCACGCATACTGGGCTGGAATGAGCACGTGAAAGGGGCTCACTGGGAGGCTAGAAGGAAGTTTACGGAGTGGATAGCGTGCGGTAAACCGAGATCTGGCTTAATGTATGATGATATGTGTACTAGCAGAAGAGCTTTTAAAGCACGATTGAAATGGTGTCAAAATCGTCAAGAACAATTTAAAATGGACAATCTTGCTAAGAAACACTCCAATAGCGATTTTCGAGGCTTTTGGAAGAATGTCAATAAACTTAACGCCAGGCCTGGACTTCCGGTGAGCGTCGAGGGGGTGAGTGATTTGAAAGACATTGCCGAACTCTTTAAGCGTCAATTTTCAGTACAGTCACCTTTGGGTCCGCCGAGCGAGGTGTTCAATGAGGAATTGCCTGAAGGGATGGTAGGTCTGAGGTTTACGGCCAAAGATGTGGCTGTTACTATCAAAAGTATTACCAAAGGCAAGACTCCAGGTCATGATTCTCTATCCATTGAGCACCTGGTTCACGCTGGTCCACATATAAACAGTTTTAGCGATGTTCTACTCGTTATGCGTGAGCCACTCTTATCTTCCGCCGGATCTTATGAAGACTGTGGTTGTACCCGTGGCTAAGGATAAGACTGGGGACTTAGCTGTTGCGAGCAACTATAGGCCCATTTCCCTGGCTACGGTCATAGCAAAGGTGTTTGACGGTTTGCTTAATACACAGTTAAGTAAATATATATCTCTACACGATAACCAGTTTGGATTTAGATCTGGATTGTCAACGGAAAGTGCCATACTGTGTCTTAAGCATACCGTCAGATACTATAATGACCGTAAGACCCCGGTGTATGCATGTTTCCTCGACTTGTCCAGAGCCTTTGATCTGGTGGCGTATGACATTTTGTGGAAAAAACTTGAGAGTACCAACCTTCCACGTGAACTTGTTACCATCTTAAGGTATTGGTACACGAACCAGGTCAACAGTGTCAGATGGGCGGGGGCAGTGTCGGAGCCATATCGCCTGGAATGCGGCGTGAGACAGGGCGGACTGACCTCGCCCACGCTTTTCAACCTTTACATGGACGCGCTGATCGTCGCGCTGAGCAGTGAGCATGTCGGCTGTCATGTTGATGACGTATGTGTCAATAACTTAAGTTATGCGGACGACATGGTTCTGCTTAGCGCGTCGATCTGCGGCCTGAGGAGGTTGATGGCGATGTGTGAGGGTTACGCTGTTTCTCATGGACTTTTGTACAATATAAGAAAAAGCCAGTACATGGTCTTTGAGGCTGGTGGTGCTAGGTGCTCGGAAAATGTACCACAGGTATGTTTGAATAATGTCCCCTTAGACAGGGTAAATCAATTTAAATATCTTGGGCACATAGTTACGGCTGACCTCAGAGATCATGCTGACTTAGAACGGGAACGAAGGGCTGTATCTAAGAGAGCTAATATGCTGGCTCGCAAGTTTGCGCGGTGTTCGGAGGACGTGAAAATAACTCTATTTCGGGCATATTGCACGTCCCTGTATACTTGCAGCTTGTGGGCTAGCTACACACAGAAAAGCTACAACACCCTTCGTGTCCAATTTAATAACGCCTTCAGGGCGGTGTTGGGTCTGCCTCGCTACTGCAGCGCTTCGGGTATGTTTGCATGGGCACGGACGGACTGTTTCCATGCGACCATGCGGAAACGTTGTGCGTCACTTGTGCGCAGAGTGCGAGCCAGCTCCAATACCGTTCTGAAAATGATAGCGAGTAGGTTAAACTGTCCTTATTTGCGGCACTGCTGTGACAGACAAGTTACATACGGTGTCGCTTATAAGAGAATAAAATAGTTAGTTTAAATGCAATGATTAATTTTGACGATTTTTATTATTATTTTTAATTTTATTTTATTTTAAATTATTGAATTTTAATTTATTGGATTTTTTTATTGATTAACTTGATTTTTATTGACATTGCGTAATTTATTATTTAGGATTATAATTTTATTTTATATGGGTTCTTACCTGAAATAAATGAATATTATTTTTTATTTTTTATTGGTAGTTCCCATCGAAATGAGGCAAATCTATCTTTGGCAAACGAACAAAGGAATTCCTAAAAGTAACATGTGCACCTGAGTCGGCATCTTTGAAGCCCGCCTCCGACGCAGCACCGTTGGCCGAGACTCCGATCAGGCTGCGCGTGAGTGCCACCAGGCTGAAGAACTGGCGGTCAAAGTCCTCACGCTCAACCAACGCAGACTCGTCGTCATCGGAAAGCACTTCGATCTGTGTCTGAAAGGCGTCAAATTCAGTGTGTAAGGCTTCGAATTTATTAAAACGTTCCTCTAAATCTAAACGTTGCAACTCTGATACTGTAGAACTACTTTTAATTAGGTTTAAATAGTTGCTGTAAATAGTAAGCTTCGATTTAATTGAACTACGTTTCCTAATCAATGTTTTTAAGTTATCTGCCATTTCAAATCAAAGAGAATAACTACTTTTTACACTTGAATAAAAGAATATTTCAACACAAAGGAACAGCTGTGCGCAAACAAAAGGGATCGATGCGAGCAGGTAATACAATTCCGAGTCAAGGTCAAGCGAGGTCAAATAGTTATCACGTGGTGTGCAAATGCTATGCGTATGCGGTTATATAATAGCTACAAGAAAAAGCAACTCGCAAGCGGTATGAATGCACTGTATAAAGCTATTTACTATTTTTTTATTGAAAAGAATGAGAAATATAAGAATCGGCAGAAAAAAAAAAGGATAAGACAATTTTTACGGCAGGAAAAGAAGCAGGAATATAGCTAATTGGAACGAACTCACTCAGATACTGTACTATACTCCCTTAGAATGACTTCGGCTTATTCGTAGACGATGTAGGCTGCTGCGAGTACGACTTCTTCTTCCAATCCGCGTGGCCGAGGGCAAAGTTCACACGGCGACGACGACAGAAGCCGCGGGGTCGGGAACCGAAACCGGTTCCATCGCGCCGCGCAGCGGCCGCGGCTCGAACACTCGGCTCACAGACGCGGCTCGGTACAGCCACTTCTCACAATCTTTGTAATCGTTGAAATACAACCTTTTTATATACAGTTAGTACACAATTTTGTTCTTTTTTAAGCAGGAAAGCAGACTGGTTAGAATCAGTGGAGTCCAGCCATGGCACTTCTGATAGGAATACTATTGTCGCTTTAAATAATAGTCATAATTCCAACAAACCTGATTCAAAGCTTAATCAATCGAGTAAAAAATCAGATCACCTCAATAATAAAAACAATAAATGTCCACTTTGCTTCCAAGCACACACATTATTTAAATGTGATTCTTTTAGAAACTTGTCCATCGAAAATCGCTTGCAAAAGGCAATTGAATTTAAAGTTTGTATGAATTGCTTACGCTTTGGACATACTTCAAACAAATGTAGATTTTCACATTGCAAGTATTGCAAAACAAAACACAATACGCTTTTACACTTAGAATGTAACGAACCTAAACTTGCTTCCAATCCATTGCCTTCTGTCTTGCCCTCTGCTTGTGCTTCTCCTTCTTCAAATGTGGCGCTGTCAGCCAATTCCATGCAGCTTGCTACTTCTGCGCATGTATTACTGTCCACAGCTATGGTGAATGTGACTGGCGTGACGGGTAAGAAGTACTCCGCGCGCTTGCTGTTGGACAACGGCAGTACGGCGAACTTTATCACGCAGAGCTTGTCAGAGAAGCTGGGTTTGTTACGACACGGTACGAGCACCAAGGTAACGGGTATAAATAATCGTATATCCACCAGTACACAGTCTTGTCACCTCTCAATAGAATCTTTATATTGTGAGTTCGCTGTCGATATCGAGTGTCACGTTTTGCCAGAAATCACAAATGTTCTACCCACTTCTTTCGTAAATATTAAAAACGTCCCTATTCCTTCAGGTCTTAAGTTAGCAGACCCGAACTTCAATGTTCCGTCGGTCGTAGATATCCTGGTAGGGGCTGAAGTATTCTGGAATGTCTTAGGTAGCAAAACAATAGACTTAGGGAAAAACCTTCCTAAACTATGCGAGACCAAGTTAGGTTGGTTAGTTTCAGGAAGTATTTCGCGTCAATCATGTTTTTCCACTATTGAATTTTGCCATCATTCCAATGTCACTCCCGACCTCACTCACTTTTGGGAGCTTGACAGTGTCGCTTCAAAACATTGACTCTCACTTGAAGAGAGAATGTGTGAGCAATCTTTTGCACAAAACACTATTCGCAATGATAATGGGGGATTCGTCATCACTATGCCGTTGAAAGGGGATCCTAGTACATTAGGTCGTTCTTTTACTAATGCTAGAAATCGTTTTCTGTCCCTTGAACGGCGATTTAAACGCGAACCATCTTTTCATAAAAAATATAACGAGTTCATGAGAGAATATGAGTGTCTAGGTCATATGACGTTAGACTCAGACTGTACTCCTTCACCAGAAAACTCCATGAATAAATATTACATTCCACATCGACGAAGTATCGCACGAAATCAAGAACCTTTGGTCTACATTTGAAGGCACTATAACAGCATTGAACACCTTAAATATTCCTCGTTGGGTTTTACTTGAAGACTCCATTACGCATGAAGTACACGTCTTTACCGATGCGTCCGAGAAGGCGTATGGCGCTTGTGTGTACATTCGGTCTTGTAATGGCAGTGGATCTGTAGGCGTGCAACTTCTAGTATCTAGAAATCGGGTAGCGCCCATCAAACCGACGACGATACCGAGACTCGAACTTTGTGGAGCTTTGTTAGGTGCAAGGCTGTGTACTAAGGTTCGGGAATCACTCACCATACCTATTCATAAATGTAGATTCTGGTGTGATTCAACCATAGTCCTGGGTTGGCTCTCTACTCCCTCAAATCAATTAAAAGCTTTTGTCAGACACAGAGTCAATGAAATACAGGAAAGTAAATGTGGTCATACCTGGAGCTACGTACCGTCGAAGGACAACCCGGCGGATCTTGTTTCCCGTGGCATGAGGGCCGACGTTCTCATGAACGAACCTCTGTGGTGGTCTGGACCCTCATTTTTACAGCGTAGTGAAAATGAGTGGCCCAGCTTACCAAACCTTGGGAAGGATAGTCTGCCGGAAGTAGTGACTCATTTAATTAGTGGTGATAGCAACAATCTTTCATTCATTAGTAATCATTCAGACCATACCATTCATTCATCAATCATTCATGATTTATTAGTAAAGTATTCTAGCCTAACAAAAATACAAAATATATTAACATATGTACAACGTTTTATTTACAATATAAAAAATAAAAATAAATTGCCAGGTAATTTTACAGTAACAGAACTTGAAAATTCATTAAATTTAAATGTTCACCATTCTCAGCTTGAAATGTTCCAATTGTATATTTTTTTTTGTTGTGCCAATTGTATATTTTAAATATAAGGCTAAAATCTGTAATTTATTATCTTGGTGTACAATAAAGGATATATAAATAAATAAATAAATAAATGTTTCCTGAAGAGTATAATCTGTTAAAGTCTGGACAAAAATTACCACGCAAAAGTAGATTGCTTCCTTTGACACCGTTCATTGATAATCATAACCTCATTCGCGTGGGCGGGAGGCTCGATAACTCCCCCTATGATTTTAATGTGAAACATCCCATTGTTTTATGCAATAAGCACGTACTTACAAAACTTATATTTCACATGCAACATTTAAAGCTTGCGCACGCTGGTCCACAGTTGTTATTGTCACATATACGACAAACCTATTGGCCTCTTGGTGGTAGAAACTTGCCTAGGTTTGTCGTGAGCAAATGTCTAAAATGTTTCAGGCAAAAGGCGCAGAACGTGCAGCCTATAATGGGTCAACTACCTAGTTCAAGAACAAATCTTGAGTTTCCTTTTTTGAATTGCTACGTTGACTATGCTGGGCCAGTATTGGTAGCCAATCGTAAAGGCCGAGGATGCAAACTTACTAAATCCTACATGTGCATTCAGGCCTATTCAATCCGGCTCGAAGGACCACTGAATAGGCCTTTACGGGACTTTAAATAAAAGGAGTGGACTGTATATAAAAAGGTTGTATTTCAACGATTACAAAGATTGTGAGAAGTGGCTGTACCGAGCCGCGTCTGTGAGCCGAGTGTTCGAGCCGCGCTATCTTTGTTTTTTTATTTGCCTTCGATATAAAATTTCTCACCTTGAAGCCGTAAGCGATCTATCGAAGGATGCATTTATCATGACTTTCCGAAGGTTTGTGTCACGAAGAGGCAGGCCAGCGGAAGTTTTCTGCGACAATGGACGCAACTTTGTCGCAGGAGCAAAGGAAATTAATAACTTTTTTAAGATTTACCAAAAGGATTTATCAGATTTTGCATGTTCGGAAGGCATTCAGTTTTACTTTTCACTTGCTTACGCTCCTCATTTTGGCGGCATTTTTGAGGCCGGCATCCGTTCAGCAAAATATCATATTAGACGAGTAATGGGTAATTCCCACCTAAGTTTCGAAGAACTACAGACTCTTTTCGCTCAGGTAAAGGCTGTTTTGAATAGTAGACCTCTCTATCCCTTATCCGCTTTTCCTAACGATTTCCAGTGCCTTACTCCTGGGCATTTTCTCATTGGCCGGGCTCTCACCGCTTTGCCTGAACCAGCTGTGGCAGACTGCCCCTCAACAAATTTGCAGCGTTATGCTAGATTGCAGCAAATATACCAACATTTTTGGCCACGCTGGCAAAAAGAATATATTGCTGAGTTGCAACTGCGTCGAAAATGGAAGACCAACACCGCTTCGGTCAAGATTGGAGATCTGGTTCTACTGCAAGAAGATGGCGTTCCACCCCTTTGTTGGAGACTGGGGCGCATTGAAAGACTCTTCCCAGGATCAGATGGTGTTTCACGAGTGGCCGACATCAGGACGATTAGAGGAACTTTACGGCGCCCTCTAGTTCGCATCTGCCCCTTACCAACCGAAGAAGACTTTCTGAAGGGTTGAAACTACGGAAGTTTCAACGGGGGGAGGATGTTTACGCCTGCGTTAATATAAAGAAGTGCAGTGTGTGTGATTTTTTGTCTTTCCAAAAGACTAGGCGCTCGCGCCGTACTGAATATGTTTTTTTGTTATTCGTCCACCTACATATTTTTGGTGTGTCAACCTTTTGTCATCCTTCCAACTATCTCGCGCTCCGCTTATAAAATTGTTAAAAATCAGTAAAACCAAAATATATTACCATACCTCGATACGGGAGTTTCATTGAAGTTCCATTGGACCCCCAACAACTATTATAAAGCCTATTCATAAAAAAAGATGACAAAAAAATCATAGCACTTGTACCATTTTTTTCAAAAATTATAGAAAAGGTAATATATAAAAGCCGTAATTCGTTTTTTGAAAAACATGATCTCATAGCCAAAGAGCAATTTGGTTTCAGGAAGCATATATCCATAAATATGGCGATATATGAATTAGTAAAGAAAATAATATCTAATGTTGATAATAGAACTCCAGTGGCAGCCCTCTTCATGGACATGATATATTGCTGAAGAAATTGGAGCGTTATGGTATTAGAGGGAATGCTTTAAAATTATTGAAATCTTATCTTTCTAATCGCATTCAAATTACGACAATTGATAGATTGGGTAAGAGTTCTCAAATTGAACACACATACGTGTCACAACCCAGAAAAACTACTTACGGGGTTACCCAAGGTAGCATTCTTGATCCGCCATTTTTTAACATCTACATAAATGACATGCCAAAAATGATCAAAAATCAGATGATCTTGTTTGCCGGTGACAGTACTGTTCTATTCTCTGATAATGACATCAATAATCCCATGAATGACATAAATAATGACCTTAAAAATATAATTAATTGGCTAGCTAATAATAATCGAAATGTGAATCTTAATAAGACAAAAATAATGACATTCTATCAGAGAATCATGAAACCCAAGCTTAACATAAAATATGAGAACGTAACTATTCCTGAAACCGATACGACTAAGTTTCTGGGTCTATACTTGGATAATCATCTATCATGGAAACATCATATTGATTCTTTATCAAAGAAACTTAGCCAGTTCGCGTATGCTCTTTATAAAATATCAAAAACGGTTAACCGGTTTACGGTGCTGCTAGCATACAATGCTTACGTGGCATCTAACATTAGGTACGGCATAATTTTCTGGGGTAACTCGAGTGACAGGGAAACTGCTTTTAAAGCCCAGAAAAAATGTTTGCAATCCTTTACTCATTTGCAGTCTACTGATAGGTGTAAACCTGGGCACGCCACAATCATGGCGGTAAGTCCCCTCTTTGAGGCGTGGCTGGAAAGACCTCACGGCGTCCTTACCTTCCGCATGACGCAGGTACTCACCGGACATGGTTCGTTCGGGAGATTCCTGCACCAGATTCATGCGGAAGTGACGCCTGGGTGTCGCCACTGTGCGGAACGCCCGGAGGACACGGTGGAGCACACAGTCGAGGTGTGCCCTGCTTGGGCGGAGCAACGCCGTGCTCTCGTGGGGGCGATCGGCGGCGGAGACCTCTCGCGCCGGGCCTTGGTTGAGGCCATGGTCCGGAGCGAGGAGGAGTGGCAGGCGGTCGCCGACTTCTGCGAAGCAGTAATGCTCGCAAAGGAGGAGGCCGAACGCATCAGGCAACGGCGTTATCGCCGCCGCCGTCGCCGGGATTCTGATCCCGATTTCCGGCCAACGTAGACGCGGGCTTGCGGACAGTGAGCAATGGGTAGCTCGCTGTCCGGCCGTCCGGTAACTGTCCGGACCAAGCTCAAGTCGTCGACGGCGCGCACTGTTCCCGCGCGCCTCAAGGAGTTGTCAGCAACAGCAGGGACCCAGCCGGGTCGAAGCCTACTGGGGCCAGGGTTATCCGAAAGGGCGCTCGAGCCCCGGTATGAAGGCTAGAAGGAACGGGGTGGGTCTTTTAGTCAGTAAGAGTCTGACACTATCTCCCGCTCCGCCCAAGGGCGGGGGGATGTCAATGCATGATTTTTCCCACAATAAAAAAAAAAAAAAAATAGGTGTAAACCAATATTGCAACAACTAAACTTGTTAACTTTACCGTCTATGTACATCTATGAAATGGGAGTATTTGTTCGTAGTAATTTCCATCTATTTGAAACTTTACGCTCTCGACGTCATCAGAACACTATTCGAGCCGGTTCTCATAAAACAGTATTTTTCGCTAAAAGTGTACTTGGTATGGCCTCCAAAATATATAATAACATACCACCAGCTACTAAAAATAAAGAGTGTCTAGGTTCCTTTAGGAGGTCCTTATTTGGGTTTCTTCTGGCTAGATATTACTATTCGGTCTCAGACTTTATTGCTGATAAACAGAAGTATGAAGATCCGACGTGCTGAATAGTTAATAATAATTTGTAATAATAATAATTAATAATCCATTGATATAATTTTAATAATTGTAGTTATTTTATTTTATTTTGGTGAATGGCAATTAACATACTCTAATATTATTTCTATTTTTAATGTTTTTTTTTATCTGATTGACTTGACATTTATAATTTATTCTATTTACCTTCTTGGCTTTTTGCCTTAATTTTGTACGCCATTCTTTTGGCAAAACATAGTGCACTTATTTTTCATTTTATGTACTGCCTTAAACCACCTATGTTTAACAAAATAAATGATTGATTGATTGATTGAACATAGTTTGCGACTACGATAATACAAATAAATGAATGGTTCTGAATAGGTATGTTGAAAATATATTTTCAACATACCTATTCAGAACCAATGTGACCTGATGATGATGATGGAGCCGGAAGATAGGCACCGGAACTCCGTAATTAATCAATGTATCCTAGCCGTGTTTGGGCTTATTAGAATTGTCATGAGACGCACTTTGGCTCTAACTATAAGGTACTATCGAACTGCTCTGATGATGATGAAGCTAGAAGATAGGCACCGGAACTCCGTAATTAATCAATGTATCCTACCCGTGTTTGAGCTTATTAGAATTATCATAAGAAGCACTTTGGCTATAAGGTACTATCGAACTGATCTTATGATGATGATGATGAAGCCGGAAGTTAGACACGGGAACTTCATAATAAAACAATGTTAGTCTAAGATCCGATTAAGAACGACCTTCACCGGTCTGTTTAATGGATGAAACGTATTTTATGATAAATCTAGTATATTAAATAATATAACGCGGGTGGGTTGCCTGAGAATTTAATTATTTTATTTATTATTTAATTTCAGAGACGGTGCCGAATGTCGTAATTAGAGACACAATAGAAAGACAATTGCTTATGTCGAACTGTGTAACTTAAGACATTCAAAAGGTTAATAAGGACAAACAATATCGAGAAACACCGACTTCCGAAATTAAAATTATTTTGATAATTTTAGTGTTTTTTTTTTTTAGTGAAGTCGTTTTTTTTTTGTAAAATGTTTTTTATGATTTGTATAAATCAGTTTACACAAAGACAACTTAAAGGTGCAAAATAATATAACTGTACTTGTATCATGTGTCACGTAATTTTAGTAATACAAAAAGATACAAATCACAGATTTTCTTGGATTACTTTAAAAGTATAATATTTACCATAAACAATTAAATTCATTGTGAAAGAGAATATTGTTATCTACAAAAAAGGTGCTCAAGTTTAACTTAGCCTACTTAGTTCACGAACGGGAATTATTTAAAACCTTGTTTTTGTTCTGCTGTAAAATGGAGATTTTAGACTTATGTGATATAAATCAAAAATCTCTTCTTACATCAAGTTGAAGGGTAAAATTTACAAGTCCGTCATAAGACCTGTCATAATGTATGGATCAGAATGTTGGGCTGTGAAAAAGAAGGATGAAAAAAGATTGCATGTAGCGGAGATGAGAATGCTGAGATGGATGTGTGGTGTGACGAGAATGGATAAAGTGAAAAATGAGTATATTAGAGGAAGTTTGAAAGTGACGCCAATGACTGAAAAGTTGAAAGGTAATCGGTTGTCTTGGTATGGTCATGTGAAGAGGAGGGATGAAGCGCATATTACTAAAGAGTTCTGAGTATACATGTAAATGGTTGAAAAGGAAGGCAGAAGAAAACATGGATGGATAATGTGAGGAGGGAAAAAGGGAAAGGGAATTGGTGATCGTTTGACGGGTGACAGGACTGAATGGAAGAAAAAAACGTGTTGTGCCGACTTGGGGTCGGCTCAACGTAATATGGGATAAGGGCAGGAAGAAGAAGATAATTCTTCACAGGAGGCACAGTTACACACACAATTAAAACCGCCGACTCCGCGGCTACTGACTCTTTCCTACGTTATATTTGTGCTACACATACTTCGGTTTTAATTGTATCGCGTGACAAACTTTTCCAAACACAGCTTTTGTTAAAGTAGTCGTTCTTGTTTTATAAATACTGTAACTAATACGACTTTGTTTTATTTTTACAAGATATACAGGCTGTGACATTGGAATGATCCACGATTTCCCATTTATTATGTGTTGTAAATGGAATGTTTGACCGAATTAATAGAATAATAGAACAGTTGCTATAATTTGCCAGCAGGTTAGAAAATTATACTAAGGAAACATAACTCCAGGATAAAAAGTATCCTATGTATTATTTTAGAACATGGTGTAGCTGTGTGCCAAGTTTCGTTGAAATCCGTTCAGGAGTTTTACGTGAAAGAGTAACAAACATCCATCCATCCATACAAACTTTCGCGTTTAAAATGTTAGTAGGATGCAAAAATGTTTATAACGTTGCGTAACCACTAAGCTGGCTCGTTCTTTGCAGCATTTCCATTCAACATGGCAATGCTGTCAGTCTTTTGGGCACATTTCCGGGTGACAGCGATGTGGAGGAATTTTTTTTTCAGATAGCTAGGTTTAGTATAAATCGGTTTATTGATTTTTTGTTTTTAGGGTTCCTTAGTCAACTAGGAACCTTTATAGTTTCACCATGTCTGTCCATCCGTCCGCGGATAATTTCAGTGACCGTTGGCACTAGAAAGCTGAAATTTGGTACCGATATGTACATCAATCACGCCGACAAAGTGGTAAAATAAAAAGTAGAAAAAAAATGTTTTATTAGGGGGATCCCTACACGTAAAGCGGTGAGTATTTTTTTTTTTTCATTTTAACCCTATAACGAGTGATATATTTTGGGATATATATTTTAAAATGGATAGGAGTTTAATAAATTCATTTTTTGATAATGTTAATATTTTCGGAAATAATCGCTCCTAAAGTAAAAACAAAATGTGCACCTATATATTGGGGCTCTAATTTTTTAACCATAAATTTAGGAAATATGAAAAAAAAAATCACAACAAATTTTGGAAAAATAAACAAAATAATTTCTGAACTGAGTGTGTAATTAACCATATACGGTTAAATTACAGATTCCGTGCTAAACGTAACCCTTTATTAATTGTATAATTAAATTAACCTGCTAATGAACTTAATTTAATGATGATCAGGCTGTTGATGAAGATGATTACGATCGATTTTAAAGTGCATTTAAACTTGGCATTGGATTGGATTTCAACCTTTTTTAGGCGAACAATTAGCCGATAGGAACTTGGCCCCCTTTTTAACGAGTATGTTTTTGGTAGGATTTCAATACTTTTTTTCAAGAAATCATACGTATTTCTTTTTTTTTGTGCCACACCCCCATCCATTGTTAACCTTAGAACGTATTCTCATTGTATCACTGGTTCATAAATATTTTATTAAAAATTCGATATTGGAAGCCAACTCACGCTTGACCGATTTCTTAAATTTCTTATGACATATTTTAGACCCCTCCCCCTTTCCTCCCCCCTCCTCTTCGTATTCTCATATCACTGGTTCATAAACATTTTTATTAAAATGATTGAACGATTTCTTAAATTTCTTAAGTTTTTTGTTAATTTACATATAACACACGATCTGTGTGCCAAATTTCATAACGCTAGGACAATTGGAAGTGGCCTAAAGGTTTTGAATACCGGTCAGTGAGTCAGTGCCAAAATTAGCTACGAGTATATTGACAGGGTTATATTTCAGGATCTACTGAAGCTATATCTATGAAATTTGGCATACTGCTTTAGTACTAGTATGATTACGTAGGTATAATTTTATATCTGTACTTGCAATAGACACCTACAGGGGGTCAAAAGTGGATCGAAACGGTTCGTGTAAATAAAGCACGGCATGCACGCGGCCTGTTGCTGGAACTTGGCCTGCGCACTACCGTGCGCTTAGATTTGTAAGCAAAAGCCTTTTTCAATTGATTCCAAGCCTCGAAGTTGTAAAAAAAAATGTATTTGAATAAAAAAATTGGCTCTTTTTTTCATAAAATAATAAAAAACTTATGAAAAAAGTTCACAGAGCATGAGAAGTGTTTAGGGGTCTGAAAGGATAGCAGACGACCCCTCTAGTCGACTATTTCGATTTGGCACACGATGCACCAAACATCCTGTATATTTCCTGTATATTATGTATATATATGGTGGACGACTCATACTATAAAGTATTCGTTGCAAGAGTACGCTGTACGTATGTCGTACAAATTCAACAATGTTGTCTAAGTCTTTGCCAGTCCTTCTTGTGGTGTACTTTGTATCTGATTTCTCATGTGAGTATTACAATTTCAATGTTGATCTTGCTTTTTTTATGGTGGGAAAAATCATCCAATGACAACCCCCGCTCTTGGGAGATAGTGTCAGACTCTTACTGACTAAAAACCCACCCCGTTCTTCTAGACTTCATATCGGGGCTCGAGCTCCCTTTCGGATAACCCTGGCTCCAGAATGTTGATCTAGCTACTATTACTACTAAGTAGTCTAACTTGGTAGTTTCAAAAATGTTATCGTTCTTATTTATCCTACTGATCAGTACATTTATAGTTACTTAATGAAGTCATGCGACAAAATGTCAGCTTTATTACTCTTTTAGCTGATCTATCTAAAGTCATGTACTTAATGAGTACATTATAATGCAGCATAAAATAACACTAAATCACGCTAGCGACCGTTTCAAAATTTTTATTTTTCATTTTTTTAATAGGCTCAGTGATAAAAGCGTGGTACTATGTAGGTACTTTTGAATTTAACCCATCATCATCAGCCTTTTTTAGGGTTCCGTAGCGAAATGGCAAAAAACGGAACACTTATAGATTTATCATGTCTGTCTGTCTGTCTGTCCGTCCGTATGTCACAGCCACTTTTTTCCGAAACTATAAGAGCTATTCTGTTGAAACTTAGTAAGTAGATGTATTCTGTGAACCGCATTAAGATTTTCACACAAAAATAGAAAAAAAACAATAAATTTTGAACTAAATTTGAATAAGTACTTAGAACTGAAACTCAAATTCTTTTTTTCATCAAACCTATACGTGTGGGTTATCTATGGACAGGTCTTTAAAAATGATATTGAGGTTTCTAATATCGTTTTTTTTTTCTAAACTGCAGTTTGCGCGAGAGACACTTCCAAAGTGGTAAAAATGTGTGTGAGTGTCCCTATAACTTAAAAAAAATTCAGCCTCTCCAGTCAAGTTAATAATTTTGTATGGTAAGGCGGATTTTTTTTTCGTTTCCTGAAAAAAAAATTATGGTAGGTTGTTCAGTTTCGTCTACTGAGCAAGGCCTTAAAGTTTGTGGAGGGCTGTCCCACCTTGACCACCACCCCACCACCACCACCACCACCACCTTTGTCCACCTTGTATACTTAGCCACGAAAATTTATGAGCAGCACGAAGAAGGTATGAGAGGGAGAGCGTACCTCGCATGCGAGCCCAGGGGATCCATAATCCCACGGTAGGTACCTAATGAAAGGACAATTCTTGCAGCGAATCAAAGCCTGCTTCATCACGGTCAGTTCAGAACCCCGAGCCATGCACTAGGGCCTAGCAGACCTCGACTGGCAGTCGAAGCCCAAGACGCCGGCTAGTTCCCCAGACCTCACTGTCTGTCTGTCCCTGTGATTTTTTTCTCTGGGGAGAAGTGAAATGCCGGATGTAGGTGTGCGGCTCAAAGCCTAGATGACATAAAACAAAAAATAAATAACGCTTTCAATGAAGTGAAAAGTAATTCTAGGTAGTGTCCTAAACAAACTACCTATATGGAAACTTTTTTAAACAAAAATACCTTAAATACCTACTGCGACTAACGAAATGTGGAGTTAAGAAATTATAAACAATCTTAGTGAAAACTATTTATTTCAAATAGACTATTAGCAGGCACTTTTGAATAGACAATGTCGGTCAGACCAAAAAAAGTGAAGCGAAATTGCGTTCCAAAGCGTAAATCTCTATGGAGAAGAACGTGCAAGAAACTCCATGGACACTCTTTAAATCGTTATGAGTTACACATAATCTTGGTTACATATATCTTGTTTCTTTATTTATGTGAGCACAATGTACTTAGTAAATAAAATAAAAAATTAAAAGATAGAAATTGATTTAAGCCACTGGCCGTCAGCTGACCAGTGTCATCTGACCTTAGAATACTATTTTAATACTATCTGACGGCACCCGTTCACGAGCATGACACGTGCATCAGCCCCATTCTGCTCAATCATTTTGAAATGAACAGAATGAGCCTCAACTGCCGTGCTCCTAATGTCAAATAAAAAAAAATGTTCGCGAGAACCGTGAATTTTAAACCCTGAATTTTTACTGTTATTTTCACTTCAGCCGAGGCCTTTCGGATGCCATATTTATTTATTCCTTCTTATAACATATACAATATGCATATCAAAATGTTCGTTATAATGTCTACTTTTATATAAAACAGTAACCTTTTACATAACTTTACACATAAAAAAGTTTCTAGAAAAAAAACTACTAAAAACACAATTTCAGTCATATTACCTACGCAACACAAATCTCTCAATATCTCATTCAATATAATACCTACGCATTGACAATCTAACTGCTACATTATCATTTTTTAGGTATGTCTCAACTAAAAATAAAGTTATGGTGTGTATTGGACATAATTAAAAAAGGTAAACATCAGTTACGTAATCGGGATCGTGAATAATAATAATAATAATAGGTAGTTACAAAAGCCGTCACTCTCAACTGCAAGTTGACGCGTATTCAAAATTCGTTCGCGGGATATAGCTATCTCTGTTTGACAAAAATAAGTGACGGATTAACGCAACTGTGTGTGTGTATGTGAGCGTATCACAATTTATTGTTAGAAAAATGAGGTACCTATATTCTTTATTTGCAAAATAGTAAAAGCGTCACTCGCAACTGCAAGTTGACGCGTATTCAAAATTCGTTCGCGGAATATAGCTAATCTCTGTTTGACAAAAACAAGTGACGAATTAACGCAACTGTGTTGAGTGTGAGCGTATTACAATTTATTGTTAGTAAAATTTGCTTTATTTTTTCCGAATACTTTGGGGAATTGTTTGTGAATGTACGAACTACGAGTAGTAATGCGTTTTTTGGAAATTTTATTACCGCGCCAATATCTTAACATATTATGATAACAATAGCAGATGTGTCATACAAAGGAGCTCTTTTTTTTACGGTTGGAAAATTATCTAATGACATTCCCCGCTCTTGGGCGGAGCGGAAGATAGTGTCAGACTTTTACTGACTAAAAACTCACTCCTGTTCCTTCGTTGCCTTTCGTACCGGGGCTGAGCTACCTTTCGGAGCTAACCCTGGCCCCGGTAGGCTTCGACCCGGCTGGGCCCCTTCTGTTGCTGACAACTCCTTGAGGCGCACGGGAACAATTCGCGCCGTCGATGACTTGGGCTCGACCCGGACAGTTACCGGACAGTCGGACAGTTACCCATTGCTCGCCGTCTCCCACTCCTGTTCTTTTTTTGCCTTCGTTTCCCCGGGGTTCTCTTTCGCTCAACCCTTGGCCCCAGTAGACTTCGAACCTGCTGGAACTCTACGGTTTTGCTGACATGTCCTAGAAACGTGAGTGAGAGATACAAACTGCTCGCCGTCCGCAACCCTGCGCCTACGGTGACTGGAAATAGGGATCAGGATCCCGGCGGCTGGGGCGTGAGGAATGCTGTTCCCTCACGTGTACGGCCGTCTCCTTTGCTAGCATAATTGCTTCGTAGAAGGAGCCGACCACCTGCCATTCCTACACATTCCGGACCATGGCTTGTACCAGGGTCCGGCGTGATAGGTCGTTGCCACTCCCACGAGGACACGGCGCGGTGGCGGTGCTCTACCTGAGCGGGGCATACCATCGCCTCACCCTGTCCTCTGGGCGGTCTACACAATGGTGCCAGGCGTTTCTTCCGAACTTACATGAGGTGAGTTGTCGTCATGCGGAAGGTGAGGATGCTTCCACGTCTTTTCACCCACTCCTTAAAAAGGGGATTTATCGCCATTATTATGGCTTGCCCAGCACTAGATTGCGACAGTCGCTGTCGCCATTTCACCATGAAATCCCGCCAGAACTCTAACCGCCTTTGTCAGTGGTTTTTCGCCCCGGCGTTGCATCTCCATGCTGAAATTGTGCATGCGTGCAAGGACTGTTGCCTCTAGATCCCATTGTGGCAGACCAGCAAAGAGGCTCGTCGCTTCGCTGGAGAACGTGCGTTATCCCCGCACCGTCTGGATGGCCATGATCCTTTGGCATGCGCTCAGCTTTGCCCCCGGTCTCTTTCACAGCAACGGGGCCAACACCGGCGCTCCGTAATGAGCCACGAACTAAACGATGCAGCCTGGAGCCTCCGGCAAAGGGCTAAGGACCCCTATGTGGCAGCTCTAGTCCGTTCCAGTTTGGGAGCCAGACGTCGGAAGTGTTCTTCGAAATTCCAACGGCTGTCGAGGACAAGTCCCAAAAACAGTCCGCCCCATGTCTTGGTACCGATCCCTGCGGAACACCGCACGACATCTCTCGGCGTTTCCATTCTCCCCGGTGAGTGGGGCAGATAATGAACCTGTCCTTCAGGTAGGCCTCGATCACACGATGGAGGTAGACCGTCTCCTGGTGATACCCGAGTCCAAATAGAGCGCCCCTTGAAAATGCCAAACTGGCCATCCGCAAGATCAGGCTCCACCCGTACCAGGTGCGTACGAGAAATAAAGAACAGATGTGAAGGGTGTGATGAACGCTCTATTCCCGTCAAAAGGGGAACATTCTCATCCGCCCATGGCTTTGCCACTAGAGTGCAGTTTATATTTTTATGTTACCGTTTTTTGTAGCCATATTTGCATACTACGTGCTATGCGACCTCCCCAACTGGGTCAGCGTGGTCGATTACGCAGACGACACGCTGATCCTAATGAAGAGAGAGTCGTAACAGGCGGCGGTCGAACTAGCGAAACGCAGGGTTACAACACCCTCCAACCAGCCTTGGCCCCGCCGACATCATGTCATATGGGCCGAATCGCAATGAGACGGCTGCCCATATAAATATGAGCGCGCTATCACCGCAGCCGCTTCTTGATTCCTTTACAACCTCGACCTGTCCCCATGATGCCCTTCTCCCCATTCTGGGGCGGCATAATAACGTGGGTAAGAAAAACACACAGTACGGGTTCGCTGCCTGCTTACTCCTTAGTCTGTGCCATTCGTGTTCGAACTCTTTTAGATGCTGGAATTTGGCCTCAGAGGCCATGAGGTCGCAGTAGTAAACCGGTCTCTCATCCAAGCGAGTGATCCCGTCCATCATCTTTCGTCGCTGTTCGTCATACAGGGGGCATCGCGACAGAACATGATCAAAATTTTCGTCCTCATCTCCGCAATAGCACATGCTAACCTCACATAACCGCATATCATACAATTTTTTCCAGAAATATCCATGTCCAGTCAGGATCTGCGAGACTTGGTAGTCCGGCTCGACCCAAGTTGCCTTAAACCTAGCCGCCACGTCAGGGAGGAATCGATGAAGTTCCATCCCCTTCTCTTCTTGCTCCCATCTCCGCTGCCAATTGGCCACAGCCTCACCTGCAATAACCCTGCTCCCTATCCTGAACCGCAACGCAGAGTTGCAACAGTTTGCAGCGCAGCAGTTTGCAGTGTTTTTACTCTTGTTTTAATACCAAAATCTTCTTTTTGTGCGCCTACCATATTGTCTCTTCACCACCCTAGGTTGACTGGTAGAGAATGCCTAAGGCATTAAGTCCGCCTATGTACTTTGTGTTGCATGAAGATTAAATGAATAAATAAACAGTCGTGAAGAGGATCCAGGAATTGGGACTCGAGGTAGCACTGCACATGTCCGAGAGCATTTGTTTTCATGGCCCTCAGAACGATGGTATTTTGAGGAGCACTTCCGACGTCTGGTTCCCAAACTGGATTAGACTGGGGCTCCTGTCCAATCTGGGGTGTCCAGACGCCTCCTGCTCGAGGCTCTACGCAGGCATCGTTCGGCCCATGGCCCTTTATGGAGCGCCGTCGCTGCGAAAGTGATCAGTTGCCAAGCTGAACGCATGCCAGGGACTTTTAGCCATTCTAATGGTACAAAGACAAAGCACGGTTTCCTGCAATAAATCCGCACGGTTTCCTGCAGGCCTGCTACCATGGAATGTGGAGGCAACAGTCCTGTGCACGCATATGCATGATTTACACGTGGAGATACAATCCCGGGGCGAAATTCAGCTGCTGCGACAAGTCGCAGTATGGCAGACGGTTCCGGCAGGATCTCAGCGACGGTCGTAACGCTAATCGTCACCGGACATGACAAGTACGGGAGGCTCCTGGATGTAGGCGGAAGAAACGCCTGGTTATCACCATTGTGTGGACCGTCTGAAGGATACGGTGGAGCATACGGTAGAGTTGTATGTGCCTCGTGCCCCGACGAGGGAATACCCTGACGCCCCAGCAGCCAGGATCTCGACTCAGATTTCTAGCCACCATAGGCTTAGAATCGCCGTCCAGCCATCCGGTCACCATCTGGACCGAACCCGAATCGTCGACGGCGCTTTTAGTCAGCTAAAATCTGACATGCCCTCAAGAGTTCTGTATTCCTTTTATTAAACTTTAAATGTTTAGGTACTATTTTATTTAAGTCAATAGTGCCAAAAATATTACAATAAAATTTATAACTCGACCTGTGAACGCAACTGAAGTAATGACAGCACGCACACACTGACACTGACATCCCGCTTGCCGCTTCTACCAACTCTTGGAAATTTGGGATAAATTGGACGTGTTTCGTAATACTAAAAATAATGAATGAAAACTTAATGTTTTTCCAAATTGTTTTCTATCATTTGTAAATTGATAATATAATCTGTGTTCCTACATTGAGAATATTGGAAATATTGTTATTTTTAATACAGGAAAAGCCAAATGAAAACATGCCATTTATGCTGTAAAAAAGTGCGAATTATAATTCGCTTAAATTTCGTTTCAGGGAAGTTTTTTTTTAAAAAAGAAAGATGTAGGAACCTGGATAAATATTGGCTATAACTGAATAACATCATTGTATGTTAGAAATATGCTCCAACTGCAAATGAGCGTTTGTATGGAAATTCATCCGTCGCCGTGTCCTTGACAAACCAATTTACATTTTCACTAATAAATATGGATTTAATTTTTCACTTTCTTTTTAATTCTTAAGATTCTATCTTATTAGTTATCCTATTTTGAACCTTACTAAATAAAAGACTCGCAAAATAAAGAGACCTAAATTAACATAATGTTGCTTACACTTTCATAAACATAACGAAATCATAGAAAGAAATATATAGGTAACAATATTACACGTTCTTAGGAAGCTTTGCCTCTGTACGGTTTATCTACTCATGTGACGATACTGACGAACAAACGAACACACTATTTAAATTTAAAAAAAAACCTACCTTTCATCACGGGGAAATCTATAAAACTTCAAATCCTGGGATTTCGATGTAGACGTACATCCGTACACCGAACACTTTGTGCGCACCCATTTTACGTATAATAATATTTCACCAAAACGCCCGCGTCTGCCCTTCGCGCTCGGAACCGCAGCACAAGCGCTACTGCGGTTTTCGGCCCGCGCCGCCCGACACCCCGCGAGTTTCCTTCCATTGCTCTGCACAAGCACATTCGTCGGGCTACTGTAGGGAATATTGTAATACTGTGCCTAAGCCCATGAAAGTATGAAGGAAAAATTGGAATAATTTTATATCGCAGCCTAAACTTAAAAAAGTAGCGCTAATGTGAAACCGAGGTCAGTAACCGCACCGCGTAGGTACTTACGTCGGCGCCGTCGCATCGAGCGAGCAACGAAGTATTGCTTACAAAAACTCAGCTGATACCAGCGCGCCGGTCGGGCAACCGGTCGACGCCACGGCGCGTGAGTCGGTCGACCGGGCGCCCAACTGGCAAGCGACTTTACAATAAGTTTCTAAATAAATAAGTATCGTAAGCGATTACTTTATTTTTTACTATTAACGCATATAAAAATAAAAAATATGTGTTTATTAAAATATATTCAAGTTTATCATGTCAAAATTTGCGCACTAGTCAAAAACTTTTCCTTCTTTTCCTTTACCATGCAAACCGCCAACGAAAATTGGTTTGAACGAGATATGTAATAAGTAGTTTTTTTTTTTAAAACGTCATAAATCTAAAAAAATCTCTATTATTAAAACCTATACCCA
The DNA here is from genome assembly GCA_929112965.1 of Mythimna albipuncta. NCBI lineage: Eukaryota > Metazoa > Arthropoda > Insecta > Lepidoptera > Noctuidae > Mythimna > Mythimna albipuncta. The sequence continues at coordinate 12,732,451 of OV815983.1, read as the reverse complement.
GAGAGCATACAATGCTCTGCAGGTCCAATTCAACAACGCGTTCAGGGCGCTGTTGCGACTTCCACGTTTTTGTAGTGCATCAGCACTGTTTGCTGAAGCGCGCACAGATGGCTTCGCAGGTATCTGGCGCAAAAAGACCGCTTCTTTCTTATGTCGGCCGCGTGGAAGTCGTCACAGCATCCTGAGTGCCATAGCTAGTAGACACGATTGTCCACTAATGTGGAAATTAGTACAGCGGACAAAGTCGCTGCTTACTACACTTCTGGACATATCTATTGGCCCACCTTAGAGTTTAAGTTTCGATGGCCCCTACCGAAATATGATTGCTAGATTAAACAAAAACTGTTGATGCAGTTTTAAACCTGATACATTTTACCATCTTTTTCGATCGTATTGTTTTAAATTTGAATTCAGAATACCATACGACATGGAGCTACGCCTAACAAGTCGGATATGCGCCTTGTTAAAGGCAATTGATTTTTGAATAAAAAACATGTTTTATCAAATAAAGGTTTAATTTAATAACGCGTGTTGCCTCCATGGGCATCTACCACAGCTCTCATACGATTAGGCATAGAGTTTATAAACCGCTCTATGAAATTTTGAGGGATCATCTCCCATTCCTCTTCAATGGCAGTTTTCAACTCCTGCATCGTCTGGGCAACTGGCTGACGAGCCCTAACACGTCTTTTTAGCTCGTCCCACATGTGCTCAATGGGGTTCATGTCTGGGCTTCTGGCTGGCCAGTCCATAACTGTGATGTTCACATCCCGAAGATATTCCCTGACGATGCAGGCCGCATGGGCTCTTGCATTATCATGCATAAAAAGGAAATTTGGGCCCACATAGTCCGCGTATGGTATCACGTGAGGTTCTAAGCACTCACGAATGTACCTTTCAGCATTTAATGTTGGCAGCCATGGTCCTGTAACAACCTCAAGTTGAGTTTTGCCGCTCGCGGATATACCGCCCCAGACAGTCCATGAGCCACCGCCATAAGCAACCCTCTCTTCAAAGCAGCATTGTGCAAAACGCTCTCCCTTACGTCGGTAGACCTTCTTCCTTCCATCATTGCCATGTAACACAATTTTAGACTCATCAGAAAAGAGTACACGGCTCCAATCTTGCTGTGTCCAATTTAAATGACTGCGTGCGAAATGAAGGCGCGCTGTTCGGTGGGCTCGCGTTAGTTTGGGCCCATTAGCTGGCTTGTGTGGTACCATATCGCGTTCTTTTAACCTTCTCCGAACAGTTCTCACAGATACTCCGTGGAAGTCGCGAAGTTGGTTTTGTATCTCAATGGAGGTAAGGTGACGATTTCTCAAGCTGGTCGTCACGATGAATCGATCCTGCCTTTCAGTTGTGACCTGAGATCGTGGCCTTCCTTGGCGACGAACAAAGCCGCCAGTCTCTAGGTACCTCCAATAAACATTTCGGACCGCAGATCGACTTAAATTAAGTTGAGCACTCACGTTTCTTTGGCTGTGTCCGGCCTGAATAAGTGCCACAGCTTGGGCGGCGACTTCAGGTGAAATATCCATAGATTATTGATAGAACCTCACCTTAATGTTAAGAATAAGTAATGTTTGTTGCAAAACCAAAGATATCAATCACTTTTTCAAGAATTAAATCCAAGTAAACCAATAAAACCAAGTTTTCTTAGTATTCGATTGTTTGATATCAACAAACAGGCTCCAAATTGTCTTTTGTTTCTTTAAATTCTGTGTTCGAAATTAAAAAAAAAGACTATTGAATGAAATTGTGAATGTGCCAGGTTCAAAACTGCATAAAAACTTTTTGCTCGACCTAATATAAAATTTTAGCTAGGACCAAACGAAACTGAAAATACAAGGTGGGCCAATAGATGTGTCCAGAAGTGTGTAACTTATTAATATTACTGTAATAAGAAAGATCTCAGTTATCTGATTAAATAAATTGTATATTATAATATCCATATTTATCACATTTTTAAATATTTTTTCAAAAAATAACATTTAAGAAAAAAACATTTAAAAATATAAAAAATAGTAGCCCACTGGCATCGGGAACAGGGTCCAAGCTCCGGCAGTCAGGGCTCCTGAGAGAGGAACCTCCGGACAATACGCGCCGTGTCTAGGCGTACTGCCTTCTGGATCAAGCCCTTGATCCAACTGCCTAACGAGAGCCCCCGCAGATGTTGGTCGAGGCTCTTGGCTATTAAGCCATCGGCCGTCACGACTATCGGCACAATGATTGCTCTATCCACTTCCCACATGTCGACAACCTCGCGAGCCAAGTCAAGATATTAAGTTTGTTTATCTTTCTCAGCTTTCACGAGGTTCTCGTCATGAGGGACCGCTATATCAACAATCATTGTGCGACGCTCTAGTCGATCTATCACCACTATGTCAGGCTTATTGGCAACAATAGTCCTGTCAGTGATGATAGATCGGTCCCAATACAATGTGACGTTGCCATTCTCGTGAACTGGGTCGGGCACATACCTATAGTACGGTACTTCTGATTCAACAAGATTGTATTTAAGAGCAAGTTGCTGATGGATAATCCTGGCTACAAGGTTGTGTCTGTGCAAATAGTCTCCGTTAGCTAAATGAGAACACCCAGAAGTAATGTGTCGGATTGATTCTCCGGGCCGGTGGCATGCCCGACAGATGTCAACCGTACCGTCAAGCACAATATATTTCCGGCAGTTGTTCGTCATGATAACTTCGTCCATAATTGCAAAGACAAAACCTTCGGTTTCTCCAAAGAGATCACCAAAGCGTAGCCAGGATACGGACGCTAAAAGATCTACATCGTGCCCATGTAAGGCCCGGTAAAAGCGCCCGTGAAGCTCCTTGCCCTTCCATACTTCCTTGCGTTCATTAGTATCCATTACTATATAGGTTTGCGCCAGTTCTCGTTGGCCAAGGAGAGCGGGGTGAGGCCTTTGTCCACCGCCACTACATCTCGGTGCATCCCCACGTCGATTTCCAGGAAGTATTCCCTGAGACTGCACACCTCACGGTTGTGTAGGGTCTTGCATTTAAGAAGCCACGACCCCCACACTTCCGCGGGATATACAGCCTCATCACCGATGATAGGTAAGCAGAGTGCGGACCCTCCTATCCAGGGCGTCGAGTTCCGTCTGAGTCCATTTGAGTATGCCGAAAGAGTACATCAAAACCGGCATGACCCAACCGTTGAAGGCGCAGGTCAGCAGCATTGATGTCCAACGCTTCCGACATACCCAAATACTTGAAAGTTTCGTTTGAGCAGAGGGATCTAAGGTGTATGGAATCCGAGAGTTGGGTTCCCACGGATTCCATAATCTCCCCTCGCTTTACATGCATGATTGCACATTTGTCCAAACCAAATTCCATCCTGATGGCACTACTGAAGGTTTCAGTTACCTTCAGTAGCTCCATCAGTTGCAAGTTGTTGGAAGCAAAAAGTTTCAGATCATCCATGTAAAGAAGGTGAGATATGACCTGACCTTCTCTTCTCAACCGGTAGCCTAAACCCGAACCCTCCAGCAGTGTGAGAGGGTTCAAGGCTAGGCAAAACCACAGTGGACTCAGACTGTCACCCTGTAATATGCCTTGCTCGATCCTTAACGGTTCGCTGTTCTCCAAAACCCGTCGACACCCTGGATAGTGAAGGACCGTCCTCCAGTGCCCCATACATGAGATCATAAAGGTGCGCAGAGTTACATCAATTTTATATAGCTCCAGCAACCTCATGAGCCATGTATGCGGCACTGAATCATAGGCCTTCTTGTAATCTATCCAACATGTTGACAGATCTCTTCGAGAACGACGAACCTGTTGGCTAATGGCAACATCAATGAGGAACAGCTCCTTAGTACCATGAGACCCGTTCCTCCATCCATTCTGAGAAGCAGACATGATGGAATTTGTCTCAATATGACTATTAATTTTAGCTCTCAGGATGGATGTAAGAACTTTATAGACCGTCTGCAAACACGTAATCGGTCTATAATTTTTAGACTCCGCAGTACTACCCGATTTATGGAGCAGGTGGGTTATTCCTGTCCTCAGGAACTGGGGCAGCGACCCTGACTCTAAGGCAGATTGGAAGTGGGACGCCAAGCGTGCGTACGAACTTTTAAACCGTTTAAGCCAAAAGTTGTGCAGCCCGTCCGGCCCTGGAGATTACCAATTTGGTAATGGACGGACTGCACGAGCTATATCTTGGGGGCTGATGGTAATTGTATAAGTTCGCACTCGCGCTCAACCTCCCGAGTCCAATCACCCTCAGTGTGATTGACAGGCACCGACCAAATCCTGCGCCAAAACAACATAATATAAAAGTTCTTGTAGTTCGTTGTAACTTTGATCGATGTTTTAATAATAATAATGTAATTTTAGTTTTCGATGAGACAAGTTACGCGTAATTCATCGGTAAAACATTCTTTACGGTGACCAAAAGACTTTTACAGTATCATCATCATCATCATCGCCACATCAGCCGAACTCCACTGTTGGACATACAGTATATTGTTGGTATATTACTTACACATGAATGAACTGTCATTTATATCTAAATCTGTTTCCAATCAATAATGATCGTACGTCTGGACTCTGGACAACACATTTTCAGGGAAAATAGGCAAGGAACTTGAAAACTGAACAACGGTACTTAAGACCTATTCTGACGAACTCAGCGGACCTATCTATTAAAAAAAATAGTACAGACTAGAAACTAGTTAAAACAGTTTCAACAGGTATATTTCCCAATGATTCAGTATACAAATCACCCGATAAAATGCCCCACGCTCGAGGGCTAACTCGTACCAACAGGATTCTCGATCCGCATGTTTTAGTAGACAATGCCTCTGGAAGTCGCCTTATTTTCGTAGCTGTCAAGGTTAACGCTATGGTATTATCACAGGGTATTTATTTCTATAAAAACTCCCCCAAAATGCAAGATGAATCACGACACTTATTTAATCTCATCGAGTTAGGTCACTCATCGAGTTAAGATCAAGGAGTCTTTCCGAATCTAATGAAATTTAGTAAAATGATACCACTTTTTAAATCCGGGGACAGTAAAGACACTAATAAGATCAAGGAGTCTTTCCGAATGTAATGAAATTTAGTAAAATGATACCACTTTTTAAATCCGGGGATAGTAAAGACACTAATAATATAGGCCGGTGTCTGTTGCCGGTTTTAAGCAAGACATTTGAAAAGGTAATGTTAAATCAAATGCTTAATCATTTTAACACCAATAACATCTTACACGATAAACAGTATGGTTTCACCAAAGGACGACACCAGCGACAGTTGTACAAACTGTGTGTCGCCTTAATAAAACACATTTTTAATGCGTGGGAAGAGGCACAAGATGCTATAGACATCTTGTGCGACCTGTCTAAGGCGTTTGATTGTGTGGTTTATGAAACGTTACTACTGAAACTTAAGCATTACGGACTAGGCAACACAGAGTCAAGCTTATTAAAGTCTTATTTGGTTCAATTTTAGGTCCTTTTTTATTTTTAGTTTATATTAATGAATTGCTCTCATCATCAGCCTTCTTAATGTTCCCCCACTGCAAGGACTCAGGCCTCCACTCTAGGAGAGGAAATAAATTGCTCTATTTGTTGCAAAATAAACTTAATAAGGTGTTGTTTGCCGACGACACTTCATTGATTTTAAGGATAAATAGAAAGACTAATAATCTTGACGACGAAAATAACGCCCTACTACAGATCCAAAACTGGTTCACTGCTAATAATCGAGTTCTAAACGGGAAAAAAACTAAATGCATAAGAGTTTCTTTGCCGAATGTTAAGAATAGTAATTGTGATATTGTATTGAATTGTTGAAAAATGATTACGCTTGACTCAAGACTACAATAGGGTCCTCATTTACCATCTCTTGCAGGACAGCTTAGCTCAGCTGCATATGCTGTCAGAAAACGGAAGTTGATACCAATAGACTAGTCTATTTCAGTTATTATCATAGTATTATGTCATACGATATCTTACTATGGGGACGGGCTGCAGACATCAATTCAATCTTGGTACTACAGAAAAGAGCCATCAGAGCTATTTACATTTCCGCCGGTGTGATTCTCTAAGGGAACTGTTTAAGGATATTAACATCATGAGAAAGCTAGATGGACTAACCGTACCACCCGTAATCTTCAACAATACGGTGATCCCGTTTGGCTCTGAGGTCAAGGATCTTGGTCTGTATGTTGATGCTTGTCTGGATTGGCGGAAGCAGATTGCAAATGTCAGTCAAAAAGTCACTGGAACGTTACGGTCTCTCTATCGTCTGAAGAATCTTCTCCCAGCTCACATAAAGGCAATGCTTGTACAATCCCTAATCTTTCCCATAATCGACTATGCTGATGTGTGCTACTATGACCTGAATGCAGATCTTCTCAATAAACTTGACCGGCTTCTGAATAACTGCATTCGATTTGTCTTCAACCTCCGCAAGTACGATCATGTATCCGAGCATCGTTTGCTTTTAAAATGGTTACCCATTCGTCAGCGCAGAGCGCTAAGGGCCTTGACTACTCTGTTCTCTTTTCTGGATAATCCTTCTTCCCCTTCTTATCTGATTTCAGAACTTCAATTTCTTTGCTCTGGGCACAATAAAAATCTTCGGTCTACTAATAAAAAATAATAATCGTCTTCTACGATGTCCCTCACACCGCTCTGGGCTTATCCACTCTTCCTTTTTCGTCCAGGCGATATCTCTTTGGAATGCGTTCCCTCTGAATATCAGGATGGCAACTAGCCGGTTTTCTTTTAAGGTGAAGGCACGTGAGCATATTCGCAAGATGTTGGTAGAATCATCACCGAGCTAATTGGTTGGATTTGTTTTTTCACAACAGCATTGTTTTTGTTACATGTATGTATCTAAGTATGTATTTACTATTGTATATATTTCTCTTCTGTTTTGTCTATTTATTAAGTTGCACCTGCCATGTTTTGTTTCTGCACCACCCTAAGGTCGACTGGCAGATATTGCCTAAGGCATTAAGTCCGCCTTTGTACAGTTTTTTGTGCATAAAGCTTTAAATAAATAAATAAACATATTTATGAAAACGTCATGTAAGTTCGAATGGCTTGCCTGGGAAAGCCTGGGTCCTAGCCATGGAGGCTCTCGGGCCACGACTAAGAGGGCTCTTCAGCGCATGCTTGGAGAGGGGCCAGTTCCCACTTCCCAGGAAGACGGGGACACTGGTCCTCATCGCGAAGCCAGGGCACCCTGCGGATTCTCCGTCCGCGTACCGGCCCATTGTTCTGCTCGACGAGGTGGGCAAGCTCTTTGAAAGAGTGATTGCGAGCCGCATCGTCGCGCGCCTTTCACGGGTGGGGCCGGACCTTTCGGACGGACAGTTCGGCTTTCGCAGGATGCGCTCGACGGTGGACGCCATCATGCGCGTGCGAGCCCTCACGACACGCTGGTTCTAGTGCAGGGAGAGTCGTACCAGGCGGCGGTCGCTCTAGCGACACACGGGGTTGCGATGGTCGTTGATAGGATCCAGGAGTTGGGACTCAAGGTGGCGTTTCACAAATCCGAGGCGATGTGTTTTCACGGTCGCCGCTCTCGGAACGCGCTGCCATTGAGTTCCCAACTAACGGTAGGAGGAGTTCACATCGGTGTCGGGTCGACGATGAAGTACCTGGGACTCGTCCTCGACAGCCGGTGGAATTTCGTGGAGCATTTCCGACGTCTTGCTCCCAAACTCAACCGGACTGGGGCCGCTCTCAATCGGCTCCTGCCCAACCTTGGGGGTCCAGACGCCTCCTGCCGGAGGCTCTACGCGGGGATAGTTCGGTCTATGGCCCTCTACAGACAGACGGACGGACGATAAAATGTTCCGTTTTTTCCTATTGAGGTAAGTACGGAACCCTAAAAATGGAAATTAGGGTAGTGTAGGGTACAGTAGAGTAGGGTGGAATAGGGTAGAGTAAGGTATAGTAGGGTGGAGTAGGGTAGAGCGGGAGCTAAGCCGCAGGCAGAAGCTAATAATTTATAAATACTCATTGTATCGCGCCGTTTTGTCACTGTGCCTGTAAGAAAACTGCAATTTTATTTCTCCATACATAAGTGACCCGCACTACAAGTCACCCCCTGGCTCTTTTATCGATGTTTATCAATGACATTTCATAGTCAAACTACGTGTCATGACAAGTGTCTAAGGGGCCTCTGCTTCTGCAAAGCCAACTGTTTTGAACTTTCGTACGCCTTCCAAATTGATGAAACCAGAGTCATGAGGTAATTAAATAAATGAGAAAATAATTATCATAAAAATACTATTAAGTTTATGGGACCGTCGCAGTCCATAACTGTTGACAGAACGATGCCTGTCGGACCGGGATGTAACAAATACACGTATACTTATGATTATTTTCTTTTCCGTAGTTGCACGAAGAAATGACAAGTCTATTGCAGAGGGCTACAGCCGCTACGGGCCAATAAACGGACTATTACAGTGTGTTCCAGGTGTTTACAAGTTACACGAGGGATGCGTTACATGGCTTGAAGCCAACCAAACGTGTGAAGATGAAGGTGCCACTTTGTTCTACCCGAGGAACAGAGCTGAGGCTGATGCATTAATACCGTTTGCGGTGCACTCAAATAAAATAATCTCATGTATTTTTCCGGGCATAATATATTCAGAAACTGAAAAAGCATTCGTAGCCATCGACGGTATTTTACTCATATCAATATTTTGTTAATATCGTCCCCAAATGAATTCTTGTATCACGCGTTTCAAATGAGAATAGTATTAACTTAGCACCATGTTGTGAATTCATTTAATCAAATCATTTAAATTGAGTGGAGTGAGCATCACAAGTTATTATTTAGACAACATTTATTTACGAATCATGAACGACGAGTTTTCAATCAGAAATTACTTATTCAATTCCGCTCAAGTCTGCACCAGGGCCTCAAGTCTGCTATTACAATAGTGTCAGAATGGTCTAGAATGATGTCATAATTTTCGATTTTGTTTCGTAATCTGTTAATAAGTTTGGTAATCTATTAATATAAAGGCGTCATTATGACTTTCTAATGGTCAACCACTGACACTTCACTGAAAGATGTGACATAGAATGGTAATCTCGTACATATTGACAAATGAATATTTGACGTTTGTGGTAATCTGCTACAACTTTGACAGTTTATTTGATCAGTGTTTTACCATTAGAACGTTATTGTGCAGTTATTGGTTTTAATATGCTCGAAATTATCATTCTACCACAATTCTATTACAAGACCAGTGACCGATCAATGATCGATCATTATGAATTAGCAGATTACAAATTTTTAGCAAAATGATAATGGGATCGTGTTGGAATGACGAATTTTTAAAAATAGCAGACTTTTGGCCCTGTTTGTGTGGTCATCGTCATCGCCATCACCATTATTATCGCCACTGTGCTTTCTATAGATAAAAGCGTGAATTATGAAAGTTTTTTAATTTATTTCATCTACTTTCGTTTAAAATTAAAACTTTTTAATTACAAAAAAAAAATACAACCGACTTCAATGTTAAAAAAACAGTAAAAAAAGTTGGTAGGATGATTTGTTTATGGTTCCAAATTCAAATTTTAGATTTTTTTGTTGTTGCTATATTGGCACAACTGTTTTCCATTTTGGCGCGGAGTTTGAGTTGCATCTGTTATTTATTTTATTTTTTTATTTAATTAAAGGGCTTTGTCGCTTAGCGACCACATCGCCCATCTGTTATTTATATTCATTGACTTATATTCTAGTGATAGACTAGCCCTTTCATGGAAACTATTTGTCAAAATATTGAAAAGTTAAAACGAAAATCTGCTGCAGCGCTACATTGGCATTTTGTCGTCTAACAGAACTATTAAAATATAAAACGCTGATAGATTTTAGAGGATACTTTTTTCGCGACCAAAACGTCTAAAGCGCCATTAATTTCATAGTACTTACGCTTTTAGTTCATCATAGTGTAATGACATGTTATCCATATAGATTTTTATACCACAGAAATGACACAGCTTTTTGCCTACAATACTTCATTACAATAAAACTCTATTTCAAAATTATCCAATAGTCCACGTTAGTGTAAATTTAGAAAACTACGTCTACTACTTTAATGTGTTGTCATTTCTGACCCGACCACGTCATGGAACGGAGATTTTACTTTGGCACAAAATGGTTATTTTAATTGTGTTTTATTGTGCCACTTATCCCAGGAATTTGTGCCTTGTACTTTTTGAGTAATATGAGTACGATTGTGGTCGGGCTGGGGATCACGGTTCCTGACGCGACCACAACCAGATCTAATAAAATATCAATAGTGGGAAGTTACTGATTATGCCAAAAATATGTGTCAAATTGTGCCTATGGCAAACACAACGCATTAAGTCATCACTGATATAAGTACTCAAATAAGGCACTTACGAAAAATGTATTCCAACTACCAACATTTCAGCTTTAAAACTAAAAGCAAAAAAAGCCTTACCTCGTTACATAAATAACAATAGCTGTACATGTGATATGAGCATTTCCGTTAAATAGTGAATCATAGATCTAGAAAATATTACAATCGACAATTACGCGTCGACATATTAAGTTGAAATTAACAATGAATTATGCGGCACAGACATGCGGCAAAAATAAACAAATTTCTAAGTCAACGTAATTAAAAGATATGACTACTTATGTCGCTTATTTAGTCAATTTCAATGAAAATCACTCGTCGAGTATGGGTTACGGAACCCTCAGGATACGAACCCGATTCGCATTTGACCGTTGTTAGGGTTCCGTAGCCAAATGGCAAAAAACGGAACCCTTATAGATTCGTCATGTCTGTCTGTCTGTCCGTCCGTATGTCACAGCCACTTTTTTCCGAAACTATAAGAGATATACTGCTGAAACTTAGCAAGTACATGTATTCTGTGAACCGCATTAAGATTTTGACACAAAAATAGAAAAAAAAGTAATAAATTTTAGGGGTCCCCATACTTAGAACTGAAACCCAAACGTGTGGGGTAGGTCTTCAAAAATGATATTGAGGTTTCTAATATATTTTTTTTCTAAACTGAATAGTTTGCGCGAGAGACACTTCCAAAGTGGTAAAATGTGTGTCCCCACCTCTCAAACTTATAAAATAAAAGAATGACAAAACTAAAAAAAAATATATGATGTATATTACTATGCAAACCACCAACGAAAATTAGTTTGAAGGAGATCTAGTTAGTAGTTTTTTTTTTAATACGTCATAAATCTAAAAAAATACACTATTATTAAAACACCGATCAAAGTTATTGTAACTTTTATATTATATTTCTTGCTGCTACGGAACCCTTCATGGGCGAATCCGACTCGCACTTGGCCGGTTTTTTATTCAAGCTTAACAAACTAATGTAAAGCTACAAAACAGTGGTAGTATTTTTTTTTAATTATACACCGTTACTTTTTAGTCGTTTTAATCCCGTGGAGGGTCGAACCGGTGCATGAAACACTATCGATTTGTAAATATAAAATTAAAAAATAAAATACTTTTTTTTAATAACTCGAACCAATTCTCGCATAAATGAATAAATAATACAAACTGAATAACCCTCGACCACTTGAAGGTTAGTATACTGGGGTTTGATTGAAAGAATTTCACTTTCTATTCCAAACTAGTTTTATTTCAGATGCAATGATTACAACTGGATATGCTTAGTGGTTAAACTAACAAATAAAATTTATGCTAGGACCTTATACTATGCCGGAGAATCTTAACACCGCGATGTAGAAATTGAACAAAACGGTACAACGCCATCTAGTGACGACTAAACAAACAAATTTTACTTAGTTGATATTACGATCGCGGTTATTTTAGATGTTATCTGTGTGCGGTTAAACACAAACCATTAGTAGACACCATTCCACAATAACAATAATAATGCGTTCACCTAGTCAACGTGGACTCACTAAAAATAGCCAATCCTATATCAAACACGCCTCCAAACCCTATTTGATTGGCCATGCGACGCGGCGCGCGACCCGTGCGCCCCGCCCACCCCGCGCGCTAAGTGCATCGCGTGTGTGACACGTCATGGAATAATTCAGCTTCCCTCAAGACGTTATAGGTGTGGTGTCGTCGCGCGAAAATGGCGTCTCGGAATTATGTGTATTCCAACCTGGAGTTGGTAACGAAATCTCGAGTCTTGTTGCGCAGGCGACTCCACGTTTTTACAGTGCCAAACCAGCTTTCTTTGTGTTAAACGTGCAAGATTATTGTATCCAAAGGAATGCTATACTCTTGTGAAGTCTATCTAACCAGTGACGATTCGGAGGTGATTAGTTATTAGGTTTATAACAGCCCCTAAGACGACCCATTGACCCAGAACTATTAAAACTTTGAACAATTTAACGTGTCGTTTAAGTGAACAATTTAAGTGTTAAATAAATAAAAATACAAAGGCGATTTAGGTAAGTACAGTAAGGCCGCAAAAGTCCATAGGAACGCTAAAGATTACATTGCTACGAACCGAGCGAGCACAATACTTCCGTGCGTATGTGTGCGCATGTATGAGTATCCACATTCCACTGATAACACACACTAAGGAACTGTCGTCGCACTGAGCTTAAAAACATTATTATTTTTCTGTTCTTACCATAGCATTGATAAAATGCGCGCAAATACGTCATATGCTGGTAGCCGTGTGAACTAAGTGTTGGATTCGCAAATCACGTAACCCGAGTTCAAATCATGGTCGGTCCGTTGCAGTTATTTCTTACTTTGAAAATTCCCAATCTATATTGATATAGTTGTTTTTTTATATTTCTATGAAAAATACTATTGCATTTTTTGCACTAAATAGTTGCAAATTACGAATGTGATCTATTAACCACAAGAAGAATCACATTCGTAATTTTCAATTATTTAGTTGTTACATCTTTTCGATGTTATAAGGTGGAAAAAAAAGACGTGTTTAATAAAAATGTTTATTCTTTATATTTACAAATTAAACATTTATGAGAATTGTGACGTCGAATTGTTACCTAGACAAAAAGTTATCTTGTAACCGTTAACTATGTTACGCGTAAGATTGTTTGTTGGAAGTATACCCACTTAGACCATCACTACATAGTATAAAACAAAGTCGCTTTCTCTGTCCCTATGTCCCTTTGTGTGCTTAAATCTTTGAAACTACGCAACGGATTTTGATGCGGTTTTTTTTAGTAGATAGAGTGATTCAAGAGGAAGGTTTATATGTATAATAACATCCATTAAATAGTGGAGAAGTACTGTTATTTTTGAGGTTTCTAATGTGATGTCGTAAATAATTACATTTTTTCCGCTTACATTGCAAACGCAGGCTGAACCCTACGAGTTTTATCAAAATAATGTACTAAGTATTGTACACATTGAAAAGGTCTACAGAAAAGTCCGTGATGGTATATGTCTATCTCTTATGGATAACCCACAATAATTTTTTTTTGTCATTTACTTTTTACGACAAATAATGGCTAATTTTCGAAGCGATTTTAACCAATACAGCATTAATCCTTAACCAATAAAATACCTTGAATACATTGTTCATTTAATATAGATCTATATGGCCCTTTACACCGTATGATTTAAGTGAATATTTTCGAAGATATTACAGATTTAAAAATTGCGGGACGTAGCGTTTGCGGCGGTACCGGCCGGCCGCCCGGTGCGGCAAGAGCGTGCCTCTTCATGGTATAGGGAAAGGGGGATTGTTTTACTCCAAATTTAACGCGTGCGGGCCACGGGCAGTAATGAATAAATCAAAACTACTGAATCGATTTTAATCACATAGGCTATATATTTTATACCCGTGCGAAGCCGGAGCGAGCCGCTATGTTTTTATATACAACGTTCACAGTTTTTCTGTAGTATATTTAGTATCAGCATTGCACCCGTGCGAAGCCGGGGCGGGTCGCTAGTGTTAAAATAAAATGGTAGGCCATTTAGTTTAGTTAACATTAAACATTTAGTGCGAAACGTAATCGTTCTTGTTTGTGCCTCTCTGTCAAGTACGGCTTTTTAGCAGGTTTTCTGTGATGCACGCCTTCAGCGTGAAGTGCACGGCGAACAGTATCCATCGAGGTGTCATATAATTCTGCAAAATGTCTCGTTGGTGCGAAACTATTCGTTTCGTATACGTCCGCCATATGTCGTCGCTGCGCCTCGGTAATAAGCTTCGGTCTCCCACTTCTCTTTCGACTAGCAAGGCTACCTTCTTCCTCATATCTTTTTAGCCAAAGATTTACAGTATTTTTCTAAAATAAAAAAATATATATATTAGGCAGCTATACCTACTTCACTTCATTTTCATTATATAAAATGTTAATAATCATAATTATTGAATATAATTTTAAAATAAAACGGCATTTATTATTCCAATAACCAATCCAATAAACCCAACGATTTACGTATTTCTCTTTTAAACCTCATAAAGATACGATGAATGGATTCATAAATGGCATACGTTTTAATTAGAAGATTAATTTGTAATAAAGTTACAATTCATTAATAGCTATTATACTCACATTCAGTCCGGTTTCTTCAGATATTGGTGTTTTATTAAGACCACTTTTATGCAGCCCAATGATAGTCGCCCTCACTTCAATACTAATATCAGCCTGCATTTTGCGAATATTACAATACTGTCAACCACACGTCACTAACCAACAACTACAACCAAACGAGAGTTCATTGCGGTCAATTTAAAACTCATGTCTACCTCGCAGAAATCTAATTCTTTATTTAGTTTTTTTGTGATCTGCCTTTCTAACTCTAAGAAATGTGTGAACAAGTTAAAGAATAATTTAATATATGTAATGCAAATACATAACTTCCAATCGGGTAAGAACTTACAAAAAGTCAATAATTGCGTGGGATTTGAACTTGCGGCACACTGATTTGCGCTTCAATCTGTGTGCCACTGTGACCACTGGGCCATCTTGACTTGTGCTAAGTTGATGAAATTGTGGATTTCAATCATTTGTTGGCGAAACTTGAAAATAAAAAGTCGTAAGTCAAACTAAACGTCAAACGAATACGTTTTAAGAATTCCTATGGACTTTTGCAAGTGAGTGTACATAATAGAACTTTTTTTTAAATCATTGTAACAGAACTTTTTTTAAATCATTCTAATCAAAATTATTCATTCCACATTTTTAAATACGCCATAACCAGCAGGCCTGTAGAGATTTATTTTTACATGTAATGTAATTAATTACCTAACACTTTTAGCATAAGTAATTATTTTATTAGGTAAGTATGTCTTAGGCACAAAGCAGTTAAGTCCGCCCTAAGTCTGTAAAAGTATGAAGGAAATTTGGAATAATTTTATTAGTTTTACGCAAAGATCAGCTGAGCGAATCAATGACCTTACTTGAGCGGGCGACCAACGTACAGGTCGCGCGGTGAATTAAGATCGCTTGGTGAAAGTAGTGGGGGCAATCGGCGCATGTGTACAATTGCACACAGAAGTTCTTAGTATGTATGAATTTAATTTTTAATTTTTTATGTTTGAACCTTAGTAACATAACTTACAATAACACTAGTTTTTGCTTGTAATTTATCTTGTAAGTAGATTAATTCAGAAAAGTTAAAAAAAATTAAATTAAAATTAAAATAATAATTTCGTTAGTTTCTTTCATAACGTAACAATTCACGTCGTAAACCATTTTTCTGGCTTGCCGTTTTAAACTTTATTTTTAACAATTTTTTTTTTTTTACGACTACGTTTTACTAATACGATAACACAAGCTGTACGCAACAGTACCCAAGTACAACAGTATCCAATGAGACGCGAGAACGCAACGCGGGAATTGAAGAGCGACTCTATGTAACAATGACGTGTCGCCGACGGCGCACACCCGCCCGCACGTCGCCAAATAGACCTTTTTTTTTTTTTTGTGTCAAGTGTCAGACTCTTACTGACTTAAAGACCCACCCCGTTCCTTCTAGCCTTCATACCGGGGCTCGAGCGCCCTTTCGGATAACCCTGGCCCCAGTAGGCTTCGACCCGGCTGGGTCCCTGCTGTTGCTGACAACTCCTTGAGGCGCGCGGGAACAGTGCTCGCCGTCAACGACTTGGGGTTGGTCCGGACAGTTACCGGACAGCCGGACAGTGAGCTACCCATTGCTCACTGTCCGCAAGCCCGCGTCTACGTTGGCCGGAAATCGGGATCAGAATCCCGGCGACGGTGGCGGCGATAACGCCGTTGCCTGATGCGTTCGGCCTCCTCCTTTGCGAGCATTACTGCTTCGCAGAAGTCGGCGACCGCCTGCCACTCCTCCTCGCTCCGGACCATGGCCTCAACCAAGGCCCGGCGCGAGAGGTCTCCGCCGCCGATCGCCCCCACGAGAGCACGGCGTTGCTCCGCCCAAGCAGGGCACACCTCGACTGTGTGCTCCACCGTGTCCTCCGGGCGTTCCGCACAGTGGCGACACCCGGGCGTCACTTCCGCATGAATCGAGTGCAGGAAACTCCCGAACGAACCATGTCCGGTGAGTACCTGCGTCATGCGGAAGGTAAGGACGCCGTGAGGTCTTTCCAGCCATGCCTCAAAGAGGGGACTTACCGCCATGATTGTGGCGTGCCCAGCACTGGGTTGCGATAGTCGTTGACGCCATTTCACCATGAGATCCCGCCGGAACTCTGTCTGCCATGCCATGACTTGTCGCGGCAGCGGACTTTCACCCTGGCGTTGCATCTCCACGCGCATATCGTGCATGTGTGCAAGGACTGTTGCCTCCAGATCCCACGGTGGTAGGCCAGCTAGAAGGCTCGCCGCTTCGCGGGAGACCGTGCAGTATCCTCGCATCATCTTTATTACCATGACCCTCTGGCAGGCGTTCAGTATGGCCGCCGGTTGCTTTTTCAGCGACGGCGCCCACACCGGCGCCCCGTAGAGGGCCATGGACCGAACGATCCCCGCGTAGAGCCTCCGGCAGGAGGCGTCTGGACCCCCAAGGTTGGGCAGGAGTCGCTTGAGCGCAGCCCCAGCCCGGTTGAGTTTGGGAGTCAGACGTCGGAAATGCTCCACGAAATTCCACCGGCTGTCGAGGACGAGTCCCAGGTACTTCATCGTCGACCCGACACCGATGTGAACTCCTCCTACCGTTAGTTGGGAACTCAATGGCGGCGCGTTCTGAGAGCGGCGACCGTGGAAACACATCGCCTCGGTTTTGTGAAGCGCCACCTCGAGTCCCAACTCCTGGATCCTATCAACGACCATCGCAACCCCGCGTGTCGCTAGAGCGACCGCCGCCTGGTACGACTCTCCCTGCGCTAGAACCAGCGTGTCGTCTGCGTAGCAAACCACGCTGACCCCGTCAGGGAAGTCGCCGCGCAGCACGTAGTCGTACCCGATGTTGATGTGTTCCACAAGGGTGGCCCTAGTACCGACCCCTGCGGAACACCGCACGACATCTCTCGACGTTTCCAGTCTCCCTGGTGACCGGGGTAGACTATAAATCTATCCGACAGATAGGCCTCGACCACTCGACAGAGGTATTCGGGCACCCGGTGGTACCGGAGTGCCCTCCGGATCGTACTCCAGAGCAGGGAGTTGAACGCGTTGGCAATGTCCAAGGACACTGCCACGACACACCTGCCCCGGGACCCCGCAGCCCCCGTCGTGAGGGCTCGCACGCGCATGATGGCGTCCACCGTAGAGCGCATCCTGCGAAGGCCGAACTTTCCGTCCGAAAGGTCCGGCCTCACCCGTGTTAGGCGCCCGACGAGGCGGTTTGCAATGACTCTCTCAAAGAGCTTGCCCACCTCGTCGAGCAGCACAATAGGCCGGTACGCGGACGGAGAGTCTGCAGGTCGCCCTGGCTTCGCGATGAGGACTAGTTTTCCCGTCTTCCAGCAAAGTGGGAACTGGCCCCTCTCCATGCATGCGCTGAAGAGCTCTCTCAGTCGAGGCCCGAGAGCCTTCATGGCCAGGATCTAGGCCTTTCCAGGCAAGCCGTCGGGTCCTGGGGCGGTGTTTTTGGTACTCAGCCTTCGCACCGGCACTCTCATCTCTACCTCGGTCACCTCTGGAGCATCGTCGTCGTCGTCGCTGTTGCGGTCCGCGTCAGACACCGCTGGCGGTGGAGGCGGAGCCATGGGCGGGGGGGAGAGTTCCCCCCGCGCAGGGAACAGAGCGTTCACCGCACCGTACCTAAGTACCTAGTAATAGTAGTAGTAATAGCTTGATGTAGAATAGTACCTGATGATATTTCATTACTATTTTAATGTTTATTTACCCAACTTTATAGCGAAACGAATACGGATTGCCTCGTCGTCAGACGTTTTTGAATTTGAGAAAGCGAGAGGTATCATCGGCAACAGTTCCGCAAGTCCACCTTAAGTAGGTACAACAATTGTATAGGAAGGCTTACGGTTCGTTCGCCAAATTCATGGGTTTTGGCCAATAGGCTGGCACAAAGCGTTTTTTCAAATTCAAATTCAAATTCAAAATTGTTTATTATGGTACACAGGTAAAGATATGATGTAATAATTTATAATAGTGAAGTACTTCTATGACCCGCCTTTTGGCATACAATATAATTTTAGGATTATATTTATACATTATATCAGTAATCAATTACACTGCACTTATTCTTTTAAACGTTTGTCCTGTATTTTTGTTTATTTGGTGTACAATAAAGATTATAATAAATAATAATAATAATAATAATAGTATAATAACAATTGATATAGCAGTCAATAATTTGATAGTATTTAATATGTCAACTTTATAGATCTGATGTCATTTTTTTTTTAAGTTTAATCATGTTTGATATAACAGTTAATAATTTAATGATATTTAATACAATAATCAACAATTTAATATAATTAAAAAAAGTAGTCAATAATATAATTGTAGTAGTCCATAATAAAACAATTTTTAATACAATAGTACATTGTTACACTAGGGGTGAAAGTAACTCATTTCGTCCCGAGAAGGAGTTGGCGGGCGAGCGAAGCGAGGTCGCTAATTCGAGGGGTTAAATGGGTTACTTTCACCCCGAGGTAAACACTGTGCTTTTCATTACGAATACGAGGAAAGTAAAAATAAAATAAAAAGTTTGTAAAACCTGAGTCTCGTACCTATGGTTTTAAGTAGGTATCTTTCTTCTGATTTAGGCGGTAAAAGGTATTCCACTACTGCTTTAGCCTCTTCTCTTATGAAATTAGGCGTTAAATCACTATTTTAATCTGATAAACATAACGTGTTAACACAAATCTTTGTTGTACGGAAATGTAAACAAAACTCGAAAAAGCCAACGACTGATTGTCATTTTCCCGCCATTTTGTTTTTTTTTTTCTGTGGCCAGCCAGCTATTCAGCCTTGTTAATGAAAAATTAAAAATTAATTGTAATCTTTTAAAAATAAAGTATTTTAAAGAAATAGTTGAACAAATAAATCACTTAAAATATAACATTATTTAATTTATACTTGTCTTTAAGTTATTTCAATTTTATATCGCGCTGTGATTGACTGGCTGTATGGAAAATTGGAACATGGTTCAATAGAAATGTGAAGATAGAACTAGTTTTTTTTTTTAAATAATTTGACAGCTGTCAGTTGTAAAGTAAAACTCCCTAGGGATGAAATGTATCACTTTCAGCCCGCTCCTCAGGCAACTTCAGACCTACTTTCAGAGTATGAGTAATGAAAATGTCATTTTTATAGTTGTCAAAAAAGCGTATACACAATAATTATTTTATTTTTTGGCAATTATATAACAATGAAGAGTATGCAATATATTTGTGCAAATTAAAGTCTGTCATCTAAGTACTCATTAACAGAGTAATATACTTTTTCATTTAATAGTTTTAATAACGCTTTTTTAAAATCAATTATTTCGTTTATTTCTTTTATTTCATTAGGAACTTTATAGATTTTAGGTGCCATTCCAAAAAAACTTTTCGAAAATAATGCTGTCTTATGTGCGCGTAGCGTATTTTAATTGTGTGCGTATAAATATAATGATGTACTAGCTGTGCCCGCGATTTCGTTCGCGTGGACTATGCCTCTGTGTATAGAAGTGTGATGCGTACACTAGGTACAGGCTACGCTAACTTGTTTTTAAGATAAGTTTTCATGGGTGCGGCCAGCGTGAGCTCTTTATGAATTCGCTAATAAAAAAATCTTTTGAAATGTATAAAGTACCCCTCAGCCAAACTCATTCATCTCATAACGATTCTAATAATCCCAAACACGGTTAGATTACATTAATTTACCTTCAGATCAGTTTGATGCATCCCCTCTCCTTTTTTTTCAGTCAGTCATCGACTACACGTATATAAAGCAATTTTTGTTGTTACGACAGTTTTGCTGTGATCCTAAGAGAAGTTCTGTTCCATATCTTTGAAGTTAATGATCAGATCATAACAATATTTCTATGGAACCAACTTGGAAGCATAACCTTTCAATCAAAAAAATAATTTTCAAAATCGGTCCACAATTGAACGAGATATCGGTGAACATAAATAAAAAAAAAAAACATACATTCAGCCGAACATAGAACTTCCTCCATTTCGAAGTCGGTTAAAAATAAGCAAACCATTCCGTTATTCTCTATATAATATATACCCATAAGGTATAGATATTCACAGGATAAAACCTATGAGGTCAAAGAAGAATTCTAGCCTGCTTACTCCTACTTAAAAGGGATAATTGCTGGCGGAAGAAAATACCCTTTTATTAAGTGGAAAGCAATAAAGCATTTGGGTTACACATTAAAGGCTAAGTTAGCGCTTACCCTTACGATTTCGCTTGGGTTTCCTTCTCAATCGGCTTTCCATAGTATTTCGCTAAGTATTCGTACAAGTTTCCTAAATAAAGGGATAGTCGATCGTAAGGGAAACCCCTTCAAAGGGTTTTGAAAATTAATCCGCTCGTCCGGTCCCTGGTGTGGTGGTCCGTCCAGCACCTACTTAGCACAAGTTTATTGAATAACCATAATAATAATGGTAACCCGAAGAAAGCTCTTACCTATGTGTAACCCTTTCACTGGGTTTCAAGTTGGAACCCATTCAATGGGTTATCCATTTTGAATGGGTAACCCTTTTAATGGGTTCGAGCTTAAAACCCATTCACGGGGTTACATTATGATAAAGGTAACCTCATAAACGGGTTACCCTTCCAAAGACTTAACTCTTAACCGGGGTTGTACGGTCCCTGGTTGCTAGCCTGTCTGTTTTCTATCGTTTACACTTCGGGGAGTGTGCACTAGAATTACAAAATTTAATTCCGCCAAGTCCGTTCCATCATCGGACCACAAGACGTACGGCGTTGCGCCACCGGTACATGGTGGACGTCCCACCTATACGTATAAAGCGTTTTGGGAGTACATTCATTATGCGTACAGCTAAGGAATGGAATTCCCTGCCGGAGTCTGTGTTTCCTGATAGCTATACTAACCTAGTGGTCTTTAAGTTGATAGTGAATAGATTGCTTCTAGGCAAGTGTGCTCCATCGTCGGCCACATCATCGCTTACCATCAGGTGAGATTGTGGTCAAACGAGAGCCTATCCATTATAGAAAAAAAAAACCGCAAGTAAAATTTTCGAGTGATTTACTGTAATTTCTAAAAATAAAAATTCAGCCGGCCCAGAATACTGCGGTGGAGACACACTAACAATTTTGTGTGGTATATCAGCTCGTATGTAGATAGCTACACCACCACCACCCTTACCAGTCCTGTCATTTCTGACCAGAACATAGCCAGGGAATGCATAGTGCGTAGAAAGGAGAGAGGGTTTGAGAAAATTTCTGATATCAAAAGTGCATCAAGATTAACACGACTAAAGGATGCCAGAAGATCGGAGTAGTGGCCAAGAACACTGTGCATTAATGTGAGCTATGTGCAGATTGTTAGGAAAGTTAGAAACAAGAGTGGAGATATTGTCATGCGAAGTACGAAACAAAGTCTCACTGTCCGCACTAACAAAACTGGAAGTCGAAGAACATGAGAAAAAGCTGTCATTTAAGTCGCCTGGACAATTCATAAATAAATAAGATATAATAATTACGATATTCAAATAAATAAATGGGCACTTTTCCCATTGACATCGATGTAGACGAATTTTTTGATGCCCTCTGAGTTTTGCCCGTTTTTTCAGCCTTTTTTACTCGTTTGTACATATTATTATTTTAATTTTGTATATATACCTAGTGATTATTTTGTAATAAGTTAAATTGATTTAAATAAAAAAAACCGTTAAAAAATAACACACGAAAACAGCATGTCTGTTGCATGAAATTTTTTTCATGTATCTGAATAGTTTTTACACGCTGATTTCATATACGTATGCCGTTTTTACGTAGCAGCTCTAGTTTAGTGGCTATGAAGCGACGGGGGTTTTCACTAATAATGCACCCAGTTTAAGGTATAAAAATTTATTAAATATGTTTATTCTGAATGAAATTTTCTTTTTTATGACTTTCTCGCGTGAGGTGTGTTAGGATTACTATTTTGAATCCTCCAACAATAATCAGCCATCATATTTTCGTTCCAGTAACCCTGATATCTCTCCTCCATGGTACGAATATCCTGGTGAAAACGCTCCCCTTGCTCCTCGCTTAGGTCACCCAGATTTTCAGGAAAATATTCTAGATGGCTGTGAAGGTAATGAAGCTTAACACTCATGTTGCATCCTAGCCGTTGAAAGTGTATTAGTAACTGTTCAACGTGCTGAATGTTGGCTACATTCAGCACGTTTAACTGTCAGACTTTCTATTCCCCATAAAATTTCTCACTACCTAAACAAATTCTTCCCATGCACATTTCTCGATATCTGTCATATGGTTGATGAAATTTTTCAAAATCACTGTCACTAATACAGTCGTCGTCAAAGTACTCTGTGGTCGTCATTATTGGTTTGTTGGCTGCACTCATCTGGATGTTCTGAAGATGTACATGGCTGCGGTGGTACTGGTGTGTCACTAGTATTCAAGACTGGTCTTATAGCAGATTTTAAGTTGGGATACACCCACTTCGAACAATTTTTATGGTTTATTCCTATGATTTTCGTAACACAGAAATAACAGTCATCGTGATGATTGGATGGTTCACGCCAGATCATAGGAGCTTTGTACCCTATATTTTTGACATCGGTAAATTAATCATAATTGCGAAAAATTTGGTTCCAAAGTTTGAGGGACTATTCCAGTATTTTAAATTGACGTTCGCATTCTCTTAGTACTTAAAAGAGGGTCTTTTTTTGTTTGCCCATAATCTCAAAGACTCAACACAAGTTTTACAAACCAAACTAGGTATCCAGGGTTTGGCGTTAGTCGGCAAAGGAAACCCAAAGTAGTCAAAGTATGTATTTTTCACGAAGTCCGACACGTTCAAACGGAATTTTTTGAACATATCTTCTCCACAAATAACACAAAAACAGTCAGGGCTGTTTAAACACGTCCTTCTTGAGGAAGACATAATAAAATTTATACAGAAACTAGTTTAGTTACACTGCTATTGATAGAAATTATCGACTGCTCAAGTAAATTCAAGACGGTACCTGTATCTCACTAACTAGAGCTGCTACAAAAAATCTGAGGGTAGATTCGAAATCAGCGCACCCAAATTAGTAAACAACAGTAGAAAAATTGCATGCAACAAAAAAAAAGTTCGATTTTGTTTTTCTGTGTAATAGGAACCTACATATAAAATTAAACAATTTAAAATAAACTGCTGATTGCTTTCAAAACAACCACCCTTACTCACTGGTGTATTGGAAGAAATTAACAATTCATAAAACAAAATAAAAAACTACGAACAAAAACTAGCACACACAAAAAGTCACCTCTACGGTCCGGACTAGGCGTTTCGCCTCGTCGTTTATACCACGTACGTCGAAGGACTGAAACAGTCTGCCGGCTGATGTCTTCCCGTCCGATTATAATTTGGGTGTCTTCAAGGCTAGAGTGAATAGGCTCTTAAAAAACTAGTGCGCCTCACCATCAAAGATTGCATCGCTACTTACCATCAGGTGGGATCGCAGTCAAACACTAGTTTATCTCAACTAAAAAAAAAAAAAAATGTTGTGCGTATAACGAACAACAACTATGCTAGAAAACTGACATAATACAAAATAAACTGGAACGCAACAATTTACGTCAAGCTTTTAAAATTGACATTGACACTTGACAACCGCCTCAGTCCACTCAATTTGTCTTAACAAAAAGAAAAAGTTTTAATATTATGTATACCGACACGAATTTAAATAAGTTATGCAGTATTACAATGTGGGTGTTAAACAAAGAAAAAAAAAGTTACTAAAGTATTGCTACCGTCTGAGAAACTAAGTTAAATAATCGTACACTCCTGCAAAAATATGTCCCAAGACTAAAACTGAAATATTTTTCAAGTCAGATCCCAGAGAGGTTCGCTTCGGTGTCCCTCAAGGTAGTGTATTGGGGCCGTTGCTTTTTCTTATATATATAAATGATTTTCCTAAAATCATTAATTATCCAGTAGTTCTATTTTCCGATGACTGCACCTTAATATTTTCTATTGAAAGAGATGAAAGTATTGAAACATATGAGAGGAAAGTTAACGATGCAATTAAATCAATTCTCGAGTGGCTCAATGTAAATAACCTTAAGATAAACCTAGATAAAACTAAAATTGTACATTATAAACAGAAAGTAAAATCATTAGACAACATAAAGGTTAAGTATGAAAATGTAAATATAGAACAAGTCCATACCATAAAATTTCTGGGTGTATGGATTGACCAAGACATGACATGGAGAACACAAATTGATGCCATCTGCAAGAAACTTAGTAAATTCTCGTATGCACTATATATGCTTTCCAAAGTTGTTACTCAGAAAGCAGTTTTGGTAGCGTACAATGCTTATGTCTTGTCTACCTTAAGATATGCCATCATATTCTTGGGAAATTCAACAGATAGGGAGGAAGCCTTTAGGGCTCAGAAAAAATGCGTCAGGGCTATTTGTAATTTACGACTACCTGATACCTGTAGACCACATTTCAAAACTTTAAATATATTGACGTTACCATCTCTTTACATATTTGAACTAGCAGTATTTGTGAAGTCCCATCTGGAGTTATTTGAAAGACAAAATAGCCGACGCCAATGTAACAAAATAAAGTCAATAAGTCATACCACATCTTTATATGATAAAAATATTCTTGGTATGGCACCAAAAATATATAACAAAATTCCAAAATCTGTAAGAGAAATCAGAGATCTAAAAATATTTAAAAAAGAACTAAAATTATTTTTAATAAAGAATACATACTACTCAGTCAATGAATTCCTGTCGGATTATGAGACTGACAATCACGCTTTATCTCATAGGTATAAGTAAGCCCCACCAGTAAATTTATTTCAGCTTTGTTTAGAAGATAAGGCGTCCATATTATAAGATAACATCATGCCATGTAAATAGTTTATAATGTTTAAGGTTAAGGAATACTACTAAAAAAAAAGACGTGTGGCACTCGGGGACTGCCCCGGTAAAGCTTATTGCATAGCATTTTTATCTACTTATGCAATTATAATTATTTATTTATTGTATTTATGCAGTATTTTTTTTTCTGTGTTTTTTTACGTGTAAAAGTGTAATTTCAATTAACCTTTCAATTGTGATAATTACAGACACAATTGAAAGACGCTCGCTTGGGGTTTAATGAATTAATATCAAAATATTAATTGAAATTACACTTTTACACATTGAATTTAATTAATAATTTATTTAATCAACACTTTCAATTTTACATATTTCTCTTAATATAAAGTTTTCACAGATTACATTGAATGGTAAACTGCATAAGAGATAACGTTGTCGACTGTACTAGTATGAACTGTGACACAGCCGACAGCGACCTCCTCCCTATTTATTATAATTTCTACAATTTTAATAAATTTTGTGTCGCTGTTTGTCCAAATCACTGTCAGTATCTATACGATGCGATGCGGCGCGCACTTTCTGGTGGAGGAAAATCTTCTCATGAGTAGTCCAGCAAAACTGGTAGCTATTCTGCTTACCAAACACACTAGCCAGGTAAAACAGTCTTCTTGCCTTTTGGGTATGACATTCAGTGAGATATATTGGTTGAGGGCGACCGTAGAGTTCCAAATGAGATGTATTTAATTTGTTGCTTTTATTTGCCTGATTATGTTTTTTCAGTTAAAGTTAAAGTCCGTTCTTTTAATACTACTGATGAAAAGTCCACTATGATTGGTCTACTTCCACCTTTGTCAGCATTTCAGCGAAAGACATCTCTAATGTGAGCTTCATTAACAGCTACTTTGGTTGCCAGTCCTACCCTTGACACAATCTTCAGTAAATCCTCCTTTGTTTCCCTATTTTGGACAGGAATATTCCTAATCTCAATGCTGGTTTGCTTTTGAGACCTCACAAGGCTTTACACTTTCAGCTCAAGTATTTGTATGTAGGATAACTGTGTACGTCTCTCAGTTTCCATGAAAATAAGTTTATCTTTCATTTCCTCATAATGTTTTTCCATGAATTTTATAGATTTTTCGATTTCGCTGTTTTGTTTCTGGATCACATTAATACTTTCCAAACACAGTACCCCAAAGTTAAACAATTGGCCAAAAACTTGATTAAAAAATGCAAAATGACTGGCGGGACTGGGGATTCGAACTCAGGTCGCCTTGCATCTGTATCGAACAAGTTTCTAAGTCGGCTATATGGACTTTGCAATGAGTGACGAAATTAAGGATCTATCTTTACTAATTCTGCCACGCTCAAAAAACAAATGAGTGGAGGGTGTTAGGTTATTTTCGTTACGGAATTTTTGGATTCAATCTCCACGCTCAAGGCCCGCGATAAAAGCTATGCAATAGCTTAATAAAAATAAAAACTAATAAGTAAAATAAATATGCATTTTGTAAATAATAGTTATAGTAACTAGATAATAGTTATATAAATGGGTGACCCGTTTATAGGTAATAAGTAATTTAGGGTATTTTAGCATAGTTCATATATGTAATTAGGTAATAAAAATAAAATAAAAAAAGTGCCAAGTTATCTTCTAGATTTTGTAAACTTGTATTACACATTCATGTATGAAGAAAAACCGTCTAGATTTTTTTAATAGTAGGTACTTATTATAGTATTTCAATAGTAACGTGTGTGTGTACCTACCGAGTTAATATTGTTCAGTAGGAGCAAAAATACTTATTTTTATAAATATTTGTATGCAACGTAATGTGGCAGGACACGGAGATACCTATATAAAATTTTGTAAGAACTTTAATGTACCTGTGTGCACAAATAAACGTTTTGTATTTGTATTTGCAAAGTTACGGAGCAACTCGGCGACAGTACAGGACAAAAACAACTTCAATTGTTGCGCCGGCGCGCCTTTCTCATCCCTCTTAAAGGTGTAGGAGCGGACCCGCATTCTTTGGCGGAATATGTTCTACAGACTGCGCCGCATTACCAGAGCGGCAACGATTCGGAAAGCGTGAAATCAGTACCCGAAGTTCACCCGGAGTTTTTATCTTATGACGCTTGGAATCGGGTGTGACGATCACGATCCTGCCCTCCACCGACCAGCAATTCTTCATACCAAAATGCTTGCGTTCGTCCATAAAGGTGCGGTGTCTTATGTGCTTCAAGAATTCGGAGATGGTGATACCCGTGCCTTTTAGGGATTTCTTACTCTCCCAGATCAAATGGCAATCTATGGCAAACATGGATGTGCTCCTTGCCAATTTCAGACATGCCCATCTGGTCGGTTAATACCCCACTAACTACGTAGAGTAACTTCTTACCAGGATGCTCCGCGACTCCATGAAACAGGAGGACCTTCCTCCTCATTAGGATTTCGTGTCTGTCAAATCCAAGCGACAGCATCTTGATTTGAATTTTAATTTTAAAGAGTGCCTTCCAGACAAATGATTTGAATTCTGCGAACTCGCTTGTTAATGCTGAGATGTCCAGTGTAGCTGCAGGTCGGGCTTCAGAGGATGCAGTTTTCAGCCTGTTCTCATACTCCGACACATGAGACTTGAAAAGCTGCTCCAAATCCTCCAAACTTGTAGTCATTTTGGTGTCCATAATTTTTGAAGAACAGTAAGAAGAGATATAAAAGAAGAAAATTTTCGGAAATAATAGATAGTGAGCGAAGGGTGGGTAAATGTTAATTAATTGCAATTATAAAATTAACAAAAACAATTTTAAATAAATTAGAATCAATAAAAACTAGGAGTCGTAAAAAAAGCGTGTTTACCCTGTGTCTACCCACACAGAAAAAAGTTATGTTCATTGATGATGATAATTTCTTCAATTTCATATTGATAGTACAAAATAAACATTGACTGTTAATACTTTTGTTCGGTATTTATCTGTGAGATTATTACTTGGTAATTAATATATTTTTATGTCGTATACCCTTTGAAACCCAAAATTGGGATGACACCTGAGCGGAGGCGAGCGTCAGTGACAGTCCCAGCCGCATGCGTCATCTGTTTGTCATCTTGGTGTTTTGTGGAGTCGCAAACCCGGTAGCTTTGTGGGAGAAGTATCGCCATCATATCGCCAAATCGGGAGTATAACGCTGAGACAAATTACGATTCGGGCGAAATGAACACCATACGAAATGACTATGTCGCTTTGTTCTCTTCAGAACAAAAACAAATTTATGACACCGTCCTTTAAAGCGTTGCGCAAAACCAGGGTAAATTGTTTTTCTGGAATGCTCCTGGTGGAACAGGAAAAACATTTGTTACCACTGGCATACTTGCAGAAGTCAGGAGGCAAGGCAAAATTGGTATTGCTGTTTTCGGGTGGGAAGACAGCACATGCCATGTTTAAAATTCCCATCGGTTTAGAGAGTGCCGAAACGCCTGTTTGTGGTGTGTCATGGAACAGCGATAAGGGACACGTGCTCAAGGATTGCTCCGATTAGGAAGGCAGTTGAGGCCGTGGACAGAACCCTGCAGGGCATCTTGCAGGAACGAACATTTGATGGGTGGTGTCACAGTTCTGTTCAGTGGCGATTTCCGGCAAACGCTTCCCGTGGTGACGCGGGGATCGA
Organism: Mythimna albipuncta; assembly: GCA_929112965.1. Classification (NCBI taxonomy): domain Eukaryota; kingdom Metazoa; phylum Arthropoda; class Insecta; order Lepidoptera; family Noctuidae; genus Mythimna; species Mythimna albipuncta. Next base: position 12,703,417 of record OV815983.1, on the reverse strand, counting down.
GGGCTGACGAGGTGAATGCTTCGTTGAAACGATCTTCGTCGTGGTCACGAGTTCTTGCTGTTATATCTAAAATATGTACGCCCTGATGCTGGCAAGTCTACTTGCAGGTCAGCATATTTGACTATCAAGGCCCGTCATTAGAGCCAGGAGCTTCAGTCTGTCTTGAACTCCTACACAGAGCGGTTGCCTAAAGATTTTATAAAATAAGTTGTGTCACGTTTTTGTAAATAAGTAAATCTTTAATTCCAATTAAATTCTAATATTTAAAATGCCTTTTGGAGTAACCCGTATAACAGTACACTGCGCTTGACCATTAATACGAGAGCTCGGCTCGGCGGCAATGCACGTGCTCAAGAATTCTCCAATGTCCTTCTAATAATAATAACGTCAACGTTTCGGCCCAACGACTATCGGATCAGGTGCGGGTCATCCTGTGTAATCACATGTTGGATGATACTGTACTTGATCGCCTCCGAACGGAAATGAGTGACCATGTCATTACCCCTCCATCGCAGCCTGTGGTACCACCGTCCAGTAACATATCTTTCGACACAAACGAGGTGAGTTCTGACACGGTCACTAACGTAAGTAACCAGTGCAATAGTGAACTGAGGAGTGCTTTGGAGTGTGCGATTCGGGAATATCGCAACATACCTTCCGAACTAAGGCCACGCATACCTCGTTTGCCCATGTGTAACAAGAATAGGGCGCTGGTGGCTGCTCTGGATTCGCAGTTGTCAAGTTATTTTGACGACTGCGAAGATCTCACCGATACACACTCGATCATGTACTGCGCGGCCGTAGCGGCATGTCGTGTAGCTCACGTCAAATTCCCAAACAGTGACGTAGCTACACGACCAAAACCAGCTGTGCCGGCCTGGCAGTGCATGATCGAGCGTCGTATCGGTGGGGCTAGAGCACTCATCGGCAAACTAATCCGCTTCAGGGAGGGCAACACTCGCCCAAGAATGATGCGCTTTGTGAGGCGGGCATTTTCGGGGACTGACATCAGCCCCCGAGACTATATTATGTCCCGAGTCACAGAGCGCATCGACTTCCTGAAGCAGAAGGTGTATGCATGGGCAAACCGTATCCGCAGGTATAAGCGGCGGGTTGAGCGATACACCCAGAATCGCACATTCCGGAGTAATGAAAGGTGGGTTTATAGGGCTTGGGAGCGACCGGACCAAGGTGTGACTGACGCGCGCCTCCCGGATGATGATGCCATGAGTTCATTCTGGCGCAGCATCTGGTCGGTGCCTATCAGTCACACCGAGGGTGACTGGATTCGGGGGGTCGAGCGAGCGTTCGATCCAATACCACAAATGGGGGTACACCATTTGTGTACCATCAGTTCCTAACAACAGGAATAACCCACTTGCTCCATAAATCAGGTAGTACTGCGGAGCCTAAAAATTATAGACCGATCACGTGTTTGCCGACGGTCTATAAAGTTCTTACATCCATACTGAGAAATAAAATTAATAGTCATATTGATGAAAATTTGATTATGTCGCCTTCTCAGAATGGATGTAGGAACGGATCCCGCGGTACTAAGGAGCTGCTCCTCATTGATATGACCATTAGCCAACAGGTTCGACGTTCCCGAAAGGATCTGTCGACATGTTGGATAGACTATAAAAAGGCCTATGACTCTGTTCCTCATACATGGCTCATGAGGGTGCTGGAATTGTATAAAATTGCTACAACACTACGCACCTTCCTGATGTCGTGTATGAGGCAATGGAGTACAGTCCTCCGCTATCCAGGATATCGAAATATCCAGAGGAATAGCGAACCTGTAAGGATCGAGCGAGGTATATTCCAGGGTGATAGTTTGAGTCCGCTTTGGTTTTGTCTAGCCTTGAATCCTTTAAGCACACTGCTGGAGAATTCAGGTCTAGGCTATCGGTTGAAGAGAGGTGGTCGGGTTATGTCTCACCTCCTTTACATGGATGACTTGAAGCTCTTTGCCCCCAACACTACAACTATAACTATATAACTACAACATCTGCAACTGAAGGAGCTGCTGAAGGTAACTGAAACCTTCAGTAGTGCCATCAGGATGGAGTTTGGTGTGGGCAAATGTGCAGTCTTGCATGTAAAGCGAGGGGAGGTTGTAGAGCCCGTGAACACTCAACTCACGGATTCCATAAATCTGAGATCCCTCTCTCCAACTGAAACCTATAAGTATTTGGGTATGTCGGAAGCTCTAGGCATCAGTATCACTGACATGAAGCAATCGTTGAAGGAGCTTTTCTTTGGACGCCTGAAAAAGGTATTCAGTATCCTTCTTTCAGGCGGAAACAAGATGCGCGCCTTCAACGGTTGGGTCATGCCGGTATTGATGTACTCTTTCGGCGTACTCAAATGGACTCAAACGGAACTTGACGCCCTGGATAGGCGGGTCCGTACACTGCTGACTGCATACCGAATGCATCACCCACGATCGTCGGTGATGAGGCTGTATATCCCGCGGAAATGTGAGGGTCGAGGTTTTTTAAAACCCTACACAACCGCGAGGTATGCAGTCTCAGGGAATATTTCCTAGCTGCTGACGTGGGTATGCATCGAGATGTAGTGGCAGTGGACAAGGAACTCACCCCGCTCTCCCTGGCTAACGAGAACTGGCGCAAACCGATAGTACTTGACACTAACGATCGCAGGGAAGTATGGCAGAGCAAGGAGCTTCACGGACGCTTCTTCCGGGCCCTTCATGGGCCCGATGACGACCAATTGGTGTCCGTAGCCTGGCTGCGTTTCGGTGACCTCTTTGGGGAAACCGAAGGTTTTGTCTGTGCAATTATGGACGAAGTTATCATGACGAATAACTACCGGAGATTTATTGTAAAGGACGGCACGGTTGACATCTGTCGGGCATGTCAACGTCCGGGATAATCAATCCGTCACATTATCTCTGGTAGTTCTCGTCTTGCTAACGGAGAGTACTTGCATAGGCACAACCTTGTAGCCAGGATTATCCATCAGCAACTTGCTCTGAGATACTCTCTTGTGGAAGTGCCATACTATAGATATGAGCCCGACTCAGTTCTTGATAACGGTCATATCACTTTGTACTGGGATCGGCCCATCATCACTGACAGGACTATTGTGGCCAATAAGCCTGATATAGTGGTCGTGGACCGAAGCAAGAGGCGTGCAAGGATTGTGGACATATCCGTTCCGCATGACGAGAATCTTTTTTTTTCCGATGGTAAAAATCATCCTATGACAACCCCCGCTCTTGGGCGGAGCGGGAGATAGTGTCAGACTCTTACTGACTAAAAAACCCATCCCGTTCCTTCAAGCCTTCATACCGGGACTCGAGCGCCCTTTCGGAAAACCCTGGCCCCAGTAGGCTTCGACCCGTCTGGGCCCCTACTGTTGCTGACAACTCCTTGAGGCGCGCGGGAACAGCGCGCGCCGTCGACGACTTGGGCTTGGTTCGGACAGTTACCGGACGGTCGGACAGCGAGCTATCCATTGCTTACTGTCCGCAAGCCCGCGCCTACGGTGGCCGGAAATCGGGATCAGTATCCCGGCGCCGGCGGCGGCGGCGATAACGCCGTTGCCTGATGCGTTCGGCCTCCTCCTTTGCGAGCATTACTGCTTCGCAGAAGTCGGCGACCGTCTGCCACTCCTCCTCGCTCCGGACCATGGCCTCAACCAAGGCCCGGCGCGAGAGGTCTCCGCCGCCGATCGCCCCCACGAGGGCACGGCGATGCTCCGCCCAAGCGGGGCACACCTCGCCATTTCACCATGAGATCCCGCCGGAGCTCTGTCCGCCATGCCGTGACCTGTCGCGGCAGCGGACTTTCACCCCGGCGTTGCATCTCCACGCGCATATCGTGCATGTGTGCAAGGACTCTTTTCTCCAGATCCCACGGTGGTAGGCCAGCCAGAAGGCTCGCCGCTTCGCGAGAGACCGTGCAGTATCCCCGCACCATCCTTATTGCCATGACCCTCTGGGAGGCATTCAGCATGGCCGCCGGTTGCTTTTTAAGCGACGGCGCCCACACCGGCGCCCCGTAGAGGGCCATGGACCGAAGGATCCCCGCGTAGAGCCTCCGGCAGAAGGCATCTGGACCCCCAAGGTTGGGCAGGAGCCGCCTGAGCGCGGCCCCAGCCCGGTTGAGTTTGGGATGACGAGAACCTCGTGAAAGCCGAGAAAGATAAAAAAATCAAGTATATTGACTTGGCTCGCGAGGTTGTCGACATGTGGGAAGTGGATTCAGCGATCATTGTACCGATAGTTGTTTCAGCCAATGGCTTAATAGCCAAGAGCCTCGACTAACACCTTAGGAGGCTCTTGTTAGGCGACTGGATCAAGGGCTTGATTCAGAAAGCAGTATTGCTGGACACGGCTCGTATAGGTAGTCAGGAGGTTCCTTTCTCTGGGGCCATGACCGCCGGTAGCTTGGACCCTGTTCCCGATACCGGTGGGCTACTATTTTTTTTATTTTTAAATGTTTTTTATTGAATATTTAAAAACATAATTTAAATGTATATATATTTAAATAAACGAAATAATAATAATAAATAGGAAATTCATGCAGTTGGAAGACGACAATACGGGGTGTATTGTGACACTGAAAACACCATACATGCTACATTTACTTGGCTTTGACCCGTAATTGCAGTCGAAACCAGCCATGAGCTGAGAAAAATAACACTTCCGAAAATAATAATACTATAATTTTATTTCAAGTATCAATGACTCATAAAAAATTAATACAACACAGAAGTCACAATTAAAATTAACATACGAATAAATAATTAAAATCACATTATGTACATTAAATCCAATTATGTAAGTCTTAGCGAAGGCACTCTACCAGAAGAGAGAGGTGGACAGGTAGTGCTTCCAGTCTCTCGGTAGAGTGGTATCCAGCTTAGAAGAACTCATTCACTGTGTACGGGGACATCAGTCGTATACCGCACCAGCAGAATTCTTGGGTGTGTGAGCGGGCCATTTTGATACCCAAAAATGATCAGGCTGCAGCAATTAACGAATGCATTCTCTCGGAAATTGAGGTGAATGAAGTGATCTACACCTCGATAAACACTGTTTTCGAGCAAGATGACGCCACACATTATCCCGTAGAATTTCTGAACTCCCTGTCAGCAAGTGGACTTCCAGCGCATACCATCAATCTGAAGGTCGGTGTCCCGACTATGCTTCTTCAGAACCTGTCTCCTCTGAAGTTGTGTAACGGGACACGCCATGAAGTCATTGTGATGTATTAATTAGCCTTTCAATCGTGGAAATTACAGACACAATAGAAAGACAATAGGTGCGCGAACGCCGGCTATACTGAGGTAGGCCATGCATATTTAAAAAGTATAGGTATATCTATGACAGGCGCAAGATGTCTTTGTTCTGAATAAACCGCTGGACCAAGCTACACGTATATTTTATTCTTAAACATCTCAGTGGCGACGAGGATGGGATAATAAGTATACCACGGCCAGAGAACGTCACGGATTTGAGAGCATTTTTGGGCACAATTACATAATTACTATGCCAAGTTTGTTAATAATTTGAGCACTATTTTGGCGCCTTTGTATACATTGCTAAAGAAGGGAGTGACATGGAAGTGGGACAGGGAATGCGAGATGGCTTTAAAAAAAAAAAATCTATTTTGATTAGTGCCGACGTCCTTGCTCATTATGAACCAAGTTGACCTTTGTTTTTAACTTGCGATGCAAGCGCAAAGGGCATAGGTGGCGTACTGAGTCAGATGGGTGAGTTGCGCCGAGATAGCAATGGGTCGGCCGAACTCCGGGAGCGACCAGTAGTATACGTGTCACGCGCGCTTAACGCGGCTGAGAAACATTATTCACAAATCGAGCGGGAGGCTTTGGCTATTGTGTTTTGTTTCGAAAAATTACACCAGTATTTATACGGACGTCGATTTACACTACGCACGGACCACAAGCCTTTAGTTACTATTTTTGGGCCTAAACAAGGTATACCGTCAATGGCTGCTAGTCGGTTACAAAGGTGGGCTATAAGCTATCAGCCTGTAGCGACATCTATGGCGCCACATAAGAACTACGAAGAAAGTACGAAATCCTGTATCGCGCAATCAAGTTCTCCACGCGATTTGAACATATACGACAACCCGAAATCATCTATCGGGCAGTCGCCCACCAGACCCTAACACCTGTCTGGTCGGAGGATCCTCCCTTTTCAATGGAGGCATGTGGGACTTTACTCTCTGTTCCGCATACCTCCAAACTGGTGACCCTCGACAAAGAACGTCAGCGCAGCCTTCGTGCAGCTACTACTTCGTGACGTCATCATCACTTCCTCAAGCTTTCGAGCAGCGAGCCATGTAGCCAGCACCCACGGCTACAGAGGGTATCCTGACCACCAGCATGCCTACCTGGTCATACCTGGTCATCACCTTCAGCCTCATCAGCGACCTTGGCTTGGCACACCGCACCTTCGGCCAGTCACATGAAGAGCCATGAACAACCTCTCCTGGTCGACGCCAACAGTCAAGCCCTACGTCGCACAACACCGCTCCGACTCACTGGAGCCAGCAGCACTACTCCGACTCACTGGAGCCTGCCGCATCGTCCCGACTCACTGGGACAGCACCACCCCGACTCGCTGGGGCATCATCCCGACTCACTGGGATACCAACACCTCGACTCACTGGGGCATCACCGCAGACAGTTCCGACTCACCGAGAACCATGCGGCATCGGTTCCGACCCACTGGAACCTACGCTGGCCTGGCACGCATCAAGAACCACCGATCTCCGATCTCCGGAGGGGAGTGATGTAGCGACATCTATGGCGCCACATAAGAACTACGAAGAAAGTACGAAATCCTGCATCGCGCAATCAAAGTTCTCCACGCGATTTGAACATATACGACAGCCCGAAATCATCTATCGGGCAGTCACCCACCAGACTATAACACCTGTCTGGTCGGAGGATCCTCCCTTTTCAACGGAGGTTTGCGGGGCTTTACTCTCTGTTCCGCATACCTCCAAACTGGTGACCCCGACAAAGAACGTCAACGCAGCCTTCGTGCAGCTACTACTTCGTGACGCTTCGTGACGTCATCATCAGTTCCTCAAGCTTTCGAGCAGCGAGCCATACAGCCAGCACCCACGGCTATAGAGGGTATCCTGACCACCAGCATGCCTACCTGGTCATACCTGGTCATCACCTTCAGCCTCATCAGCGACCTTGGCTTGGCACACCGCACCTTCGGCCAGTCACATGAAGAGCCATGAAGAACCTCTCCTGGTCGACGCCAACAGTCAAGCCCTACGTCGCACAAGCACCGCTCCGACTCACTGGAGTCAGCAGCACCGCTCCGACTCACTGGAGCCAGCAGCACTACTCCGACTCACTGGAGCCTGCAGCATCGTCCCGACTCACTGGGACAGCACCACCCCGACTCACTGGGGCATCATCCCGACTCACTGGGACATCATCACCCCGACTCACTGGGGCATCAACCCGACTCACTGGGATACCAACACCCCGACTCACTGGGGCATCACCGCAGACAGTTCCGACTCACCGAGAACTATGCGGCATCGGTTCCGACCCACTGGAACCAACCTACGCTGGCCTGGCGCGCATCAAGAACCATCGATCTCCGATCTCCGGAGGGGAGTGATGTAGCGACATCTATGGCGCCACATAAGAACTACGAAGAAAGTACGAAATCCTGTATCGCGCAATCAAGTTCTCCGCGCGATTTGAACATATACGACAACCCGAAATCATCTATCGGGCAGTAGCCCACCAGACTATAACACCTGTCTGGTCGGAGGATCCTCCCTTTTCAATGGAGGCATGTGGGACTTTACTCTCTGTTCCGCATACCTCCAAAAGCCTATACATATGATATCGAATATGTTACTTCTAAGCACAATGGGGCGGTTGGGTTATTGCCAGCTACAGCTGGAATCAAACAAACTGTTAAATATCCGGAACATACACATTTACATTTCGCAAAAATGCGATGTTATTAGATCACAACGAAATTAAAAAACACACCAGCCGAGATCACTTGCTAGGACGTGTATTAAGATATCTACGCGATGACTGGCTGGTTGATAATGAAATAACATCGCTTCAGCCATATTTCAATCGTAAAAAGGAGCTGTATGAAGAGTTAGGTAGCAGGTAATGTGGGGCCATAGGGTAGTTGTTCCGAGTATGTGTAGGAATAAGGTTTTGTCCGACTTACACGAAGCCCATATGGGATGGGTATAGTCAAAACGAAAGTATTTACTAGAAGTTATGTTTGGTGGTTATTTTTAGTGATAGTGGATGCCAGAACCAAGTGGTTAGAAGTTAGTCAAGTACCTAGTATAGGGGCTAGTAATACAATCAATGTTATAAGTGATGTGTTCGCACGTTTTGGTTTGCCTAGACAAATAGTCTCAGATAATGGGCCGCCGTTTACAAGTTACGAGTTTTCTGAGTTCCTCAAGGCAAATGGTATTGAGCACGTATTTTCTGCACCTTGTCACCCAGCTTCAAACGGGGTTGCAGCAAACGCAGTACGTACAGTTAAAAGAGCGATTAAAAAGGCCATTACAGAGAATTTCAACATAAATTTAATTTTAAATATTTTTAAGCTATTGCATAGCTTCTATCGCGGGCCTTGAGCGTGGAGACTGAAACCAGAAATTCCGTAACGAAAATAACCTAACACCCCCCACTCATTTGTTTTTTGAGCGTGGCAGAATTAGTAAAGATAGATCCTTAATTTCGTCACTCATTGTAAAGTCCAAATAGCCGACTTAGAAACTTGTCCGATACAGAAGCAAGGCGACCTGAGTTCGAATCCCCAGTCCCGCCAATCTTTTTGCATTTTTTAATCAAGTTTTTGGCCAACTGTTTAACTTTGGGGTACTGTGTTTGCTTTTGACTATTTGCTATGTCACTGAAAAGAACTTCTCTATATACTTCTAAGGACAATTCCAAGATGGATACTAACCATAGTCCAGCACCAGCCACTGACACCGATACTGACGAGAGCTCAAGTCAGGTTCACGCCAGAAATCGGCCTCGTAAGCGTTCTTTTGACCACAAACTGACTGTAACCTTATCAGACACCAAGAAAACCCTTGAAACTTTTAAATTACAACAGTACTCCATACAGGAAAGTATTAATGGGATCCAGAAACAAAACAGCGAAATCGAAAAATCTATAAAATTCATGGAAAAACATTATGAGGAAATTATTTTCATGGAAACTGAGAGACGCACACATTTAGCCTACATACAAACACTTGAGCAAACCAAATCAAATCAAAGCATTTATTTCAAATAGACCATTTACAGGCACTTTTGAATAGTCAAATGTCAGTCAGTCCAAGAAAAGTGAAGCTAAATTGCACGTTCCAAAGAGTAGGTCTCTATGGAGAAGAACGTGCAAGAAACTCCATGGACACTCTTTTAAATCATTTTATGTGTTACATATAATGCTTGGTTACATATTACTTGTTGCTTCTATCATGTGAGCACAATGTCGATAGTGAAATAAAAATGTAAAATAATTAAAAGATAGAAACTGAATTAAACCACTGCATTGAGATTAGGAATATTCCTGTCCAAAAAAGGGAAACAAAGGAGGATTTACTGAAGATTGTGTCAAGGGTAGGACTGGCAACAAAAGTAGCTGTTAATGAAGCTCACATTAGAGATGTCTTTCGCTTAAATGCTGACAAAGGTGGAAGTAGACCAATCATAGTGGACTTTTCATCAGTAGTATTAAAAGAACGGACTTTAACTTTCACTTCCGTGAAAAAACATAATCAGGCAAATAAAAGCAACAAATTAAATACATCTCATTTGGAACTCGACGGTCGCCCTCAACCAATATATCTCACCGAATGTTGTCTTACCCAAAAGGCAAGAAGAATGTTTTACCTGGCTAGGGAGTTTAGTAAGCAGAATAGCTACCAGTTTTTTGTCCACTAGACCACTCATGGGAAGATTTTCCTTCGTCAGAAAGTGGGCGCCGCATCGCATCGTATATATACTGGGCCTCAAGTCTGCTATTACAATAGTGTCAGAATGGTCTATCATTGATGTCATAATTGTCGATTTATGGACATGAATGGCGTCATTATGACTTTCCAATGGTCAACTACTGACACTCCATTGAAAGAAGTGACTTAAAATGGTAATCTCGTACATATTGACAAATGAATATTTGAAGTTTGCGGTAATCTGCTTAAACTTTGACAGTTTATTTGATCAGTGTTTTACCATTAGAACGTTATTGTGCACTTCTTTCACTTCGTTATTGACACACGTCTTTTTTTCGGCAAAACAATGTTGCCAATTTAATTTAAAAAAAAAACTCTGGTTATGCTTTCAGTAGACGCACTCTAGATATAAGTTTTAGAATACTTACATTTATGTTCTTTTTTGTTTTTGTTACTTATATTGGATAGAAGTTTGTTATAGAAGATTTCTACTAAATCTTTGTTCGATGTTTTTGTCCATTATGAAATTCGCAATACACACTAGATACTTTGACTGTAAAAATATTCATGCTATTCTTGTCTCCGAGTCGTGGCTCAAACCTTGTCTCCCTTCTACAAGCTACGCTCTTCCAGTTTCGTGCTCATAAGAAATGACCGGACGGTTGGTGGTGGTGGCGGTGCAGCGGTGTTGCCATATATCTCCGTTCATATATTCCTTTCTCTGTTGTACATATGTCAGCACAACCCCCGCCATCAAATGCTGGTGAACATCTTTTTCTTGAGGTCAAACTTAATCACTCAAAATTACTACTTGGTGTTTATTACTGTCCCTCTTTACGCATTAACTTTTTTTAATCCTTCGAAAACCTCTTACAACTTTTAATCCCTTCTTACAGTCATAGCATAATCATGGGTGATTTTAATGCTTGTCTCCTGAAAAAGGATCATTGCTCTTCTTCCCTGTGTAATGTTTCGGCTTCTAGCAATCTTACTATTCTTCGTCTTAGTGCCACTCACTATTTTCCTAATTATACTCTTTCACTTTGTCTCCTCTCCTGATCGCGTCGCTAAGTGTGGCCAATGCTCAGCCGATGCCTTTTCTTATCATGATCTGATTTTTCTCTCATATAAAATTCGTCCACCTAAAGCTAAAGCCAAAGTTCTCATGCAACGTAATTTTGGTGGCATGAACGTTGAGGGTCTTTGCGAGGATGCTAGCAATATTGATTGGTCTGCTCTATATAGCTCTACATCAGTCGATGAGCATGTTGACATCTTCTCTACCAAACTTGTTAAGCTTTACGATCACTACGCTCCCGTTCGAGGAGTTAACGTCAGACATTTTCCGGCACCGTGGTTGACGGATGAAATTAAATCTCTAATGAAAAAAAAAAGGCCACAGCCAAGTCTAAATTTAAGCGTTATCCTGGTTATCCTAATGATGCTAATAGAGAAAGATATGTCTCCATCCGTAATGACTGTAATAAGGTGTGTAGGAATGCCAACCGCCAACACATTCATAACTCAGTCCAAAATGGGGACGTATCCAAAGTTCGGAATTTTCTTAGATCATTGGAGGTCCGTAAAACTCGACAAGAGTCGATTCCTAAAGATTTAGACATCAATGCGATGAATAATCATTTTACAGCTTCGTCCAATTTTGATAGGACTATAAAATTGAATACATTGGATTATCTTTCATCTCTTCCGACTCCCAGTTATTCTCCATTCGATTTTGGTCAGTTTTCTGCGTGTGATGTTAAGAAAAGCATACTATCAATTCAAATCAAATCAAAGCATTTATTTCAAATAGACCATTTACAGGCACTTTTGAATAGTCAAATGTCGGTCAGTCCAAGAAAAGTGAAGCTAAATTGCACGTTCCAAAGAGTAGGTCTCTATGGAGAAGAACGTGCAAGAAACTCCATGGACACTCTTTTAAATCATGTTATGTGTTACATATAATGCTTGGTTACATATTACTCGTTGCTTCTATCATGTGAGCACAATGTCGATAATGAAATAAAAATGTAAAATAATTAAAAAATAGAAACTGTATTAAGCTACTGGCAGCTAAGAGATGACCAGTCCCATCTGACGGCACCCGTTCACGAGCATGACGCGTGCATCAGCCCCACTCAGCTCAACCATTTTGAAGGGAACTGAACGACCCAATAACACGTGCCACCAACAGCGAGACATTTGAGTGAGCATGACAAACTCTCAACTGCCATGCTCGTAATGTAAAAAAAAAAAAAAAATGTAACCTAATAAAAATGCTCCATGGTGCTTCACATTCACAAACTTGGAAAAAGTGCTTCTACATTAAACAATGCAATTGTGTCTTTCAAATTACTTCCAATGCAGGAGGAAGTGACTGTATCAGCCGTAAACGGTGCTGGACATAATCCTCCTTGTCATTGGTCACATCCTCAATTTTTCAGCATCTAGCAGTGTCTTTCCATTATCATGGAAAGATGCTCAAATAATTCCTCTGCCTAAAAAGTCCAATCCCACATCCTTTTCTGAATACCGTCCAATATCCTTCTTACCATTCCTGTCTAAAGTCCTAGAACGTTTAATCTACAACCAATTAAGTACTTTCCTATCCAAAAATAATCTCCTCAACCCGTTTCAGTCCGGCTTCTGCCCTGGTCACAGCACCACTACAGCGCTTCTCAGTATTACGGACGATATAAGGTCAGCCATGGAAAGCAGTAATCTAACGGTCCTTGCATTGCTAGATTTTAGTAATGCTTTTAATACTGTCGATTTTGATGTTTTACTTGGTATTCTATGCTCTCTTAATATATCACCACCGGTGATTGAGTGGTTTCGTAGTTACCTGTTCCACACACATACCATGTCTTCTTGGTGTAGTACTTCTGCCGGAGTACCACAGGGTTGCGTTTTATCACCATTACTTTTCGCAGTTTTTATTAACTCTATCTCCAACGAATTAATTTCTTCCTACCACCTTTATGCAGACGACCTTCAAATATATTCACGGGCACCTCTTGGGAAATTGTCTGAGGCTATCTCGACCGTTAACCTTGATCTGGCTCGTGTATGCGACTGGAGCAAGAGATACGGACTCACGGTGAACCCTGTGAAGATGCAGGTTATAGTGGTGGGCAGTTCTAGAATGGTCTCAAAGATCAACTGGACGACTCTTCCCCAAGTTTCTTTTGACAACTGAGTATTCCTTTTAGTGAGAAAGTCAGGAACTTGGGGATATTCATTGACAAGAATTTCTCTTGGACTGCCCAGCTACAGGAAGTTAGCCGCAAGTTGTTTCCATCTGCTGGTTCGTTGTGAAGACTATGGCATTTTCTGCCGATTGCCACCAAGATCACGCTTGCACAATCTCTTCTTTTACCCATCCTTGATTATGCTGATGCCAGCTATCTTGACCTCACTGAAGTGCAACTGGATAAACTTGAGCGACTTCAAAACTTTTGTATAAGGTTCATATTCGGTTTACGTAAATATGACCATGCGTAATATGGCCTTCACCGTAATGCTCATATTCTTTCTCTTTTGTATAATGTGCTCTTTTCCCCTTTTACCCCTCGTTACTTCAAAGAACGGTTTCAATTCCTTTGTGACTCCCACATGAAAGTTCTTAGGTCATCGGATAACTTGAAACTTAAAATGCCAATGCATTCAAGTACTTTCCTAGACAAGACCTTTACTGTTCAGGCCGCTCGTCTATAGAATGCATTGCCTGTGGAAATAAAGCGTGCGCAAACACTGCCTGCATTTAAAGGGCTTGTGAAGGATCATTACTTGACTCTGTGGTCTTGTCTTCGTTCTTCACTAACTCTCTTGCTTATATATATTTTGTATGTATGTATTTGTGTATCTATTTTAGTATTAAGTATTTATTAAGTTTTGTTACTTTTATATTTGCACTAAGTGCAAGCCCATTTTGTGTGTTTTTTTAATAAATGGTTTCCTTTTTGTTAATTTATAATCTTGTGCAATAAAGTATATATAAATAAAGAAATAAATAGATATGATATAGTTAAAAACAGCACTGTATTTAATATAAATAACAGATGCAACTCAAACTCCGCGCCAAAATGGAAAACAGTTGTGCCAATCTAGCAGCAACAAAAAAATCTAAAATTTGAATTTGGAACCATAAACAAATCATCCATTCCCGATACTTTTTTGACTGAATGTATAACTGTCTTCACTTGCTTCGCTTGCAAAAAAAAAACTAATAAGTTAAAAAAAACTTATAAGTAAACAACTTTTAAAATAGCATTAAAATGCTATTTTAAAAGTTGTTTACTTATAATGCTATAGCGATACTGGCATCTTAGGTATTTTTGGTTCTGTAGAGCCTTCACGCAGACGACTTCGCGGGCAGCAGCTAATTATTACATAAATGTCGGATCGATTCGGGTGTATCTCAAATGTTACTGTGTTTAATTGTGAAGTGGAAATGTTCTGTTGAGTTGGAAGCAAGAACATATGGTCTTAGGTCTTCCACATTCTCGCCCTCTTCATCCAGGACGACAGGGTTGGCGTTGTTGCAATTTCGACCTTGGCAAAAGAAACATAGGATATAGCACTTGAGCCTAGTCTTTTTGCAAGTGTACAACCCTAATCGAACCAAAAAAAAAAAAGAAACTGGAACAAGTGACAGAATTTTACAGTTTTCCGAGCACTGCGGTATAATTGCTCATCTTTGACTTGCTGTATCTTCGTAACCAATAGACAAATTTTGCTCAAGTTTCGCTCAAATTGTATCAAATTTAGCTATCTCTAAAGCTATCTGAAACGCACTACGATTCGAATAATAATAATAAAAATATGCGAAAAGAGTCAGTTTTCGAGTATTGAATAAAATAATAAAAAAATGCAGATAGCATAATTTTTTATTTATACATTATTACGTAAATATATTGTTAAAAGCACATTTCAAAAGTTTACATAAAGATTCATTGACTGGCCCTGGATTCCGAGTTATAAATCTTAAGGCACTCCACTATTTATATTTATTTGTTGTTTATGCTTAACATATTCTAGGTATAACTGAGGTGTACCAGGACTCGACATATAATAAAGGTTTCATTAATCACGACTGTACGATCTTAACGATACTACAAAATATAAACGATATACCTGCTGTTTTCGGAGTCCCATGTGACGGAAGATATTGTGGCCGCTTTTTATGCGTGCAGAAACCATCAGTGAAAGAAAACCAGTCAGATTTAAGTAAGTTTCATCAAGATACTATTATTAATGCTTACTTATCTCTTTATAGCTGATTATTCTACAGTTGTGCAGAGGGAAAAGCAGGCAACCTTTATCAGTTCCTTGGAAAGAAAAACATTTTATTTGTCAGAAAGGCGCATAACAAATTATAAATATATTTAATGAAAAGTATGCGCCCCTTCCGAGCAAAACGGCCGAACGCTCAGCATAATACCGTGACCACACGAAAAAACGGCGAATCTACGGCGATGCTTTCCAGCGTGGGCTGGTAACAGTATCGACATAGAGACGTCGGCACGATGTTGTGTGTGCTAAAAGACTTGAATATATATAAATTTTAGGGAAATTAGGGAAAAGGACGATAAACAAAATAAAATTAAAAAAAAAAGACGTGTGGCACTCGGGGACTGCTGCGGTAAAGCTATTGCGTAGCATTTTTATCAACTTATGCAATAGACCTCGCCAACAGCTGCTTAACCCTACCCTTCCAAAAGCAGACCTCGCCAACAGCTGCTTAACCCCACCCATCCAAACACAGACCTCGCCAACAGCTGCTTACCCACACCCATCCAAAACTAGACCTCGCTAACAGCTGCTTAACCCCACCCATTCAAAATGAGACCTTGCCAATAGCTGGTTATCCCCACCCATCCAATACCAGACCTCGCCAACAGCTGCTTAACCTCTTCAATCCAAAACCAGACCTCGCCAACAGCTGCTTAACCTCTTCCATCAAAAACCAGACCTCGCTAACAGCTGCTTAACCCCACCCATCCAAAACGCCGACAGCTGCTTAACCCCACCCATCCAAACACAGACCTCACCAACAGCTGCTTAACCCCACCCATCTAAAACCAGACCTCGCCAACAGCTGCTTAACTCCACCCATCCAAAACCAGACCTCACCAACAGCTGCTTAACCCCATCCATCTAAAACCAGACCTCGCCAACAACTGCTTAACCCCACCCATCTAATATGAGACCTCGCCAACAGCTGCTTAACCCCACCCATCTAATATGAGACCTCGCCAACAGCTGCTTAACCCCACCCATCCAAATACAGACCTCGCCAACAGCTGCTTAACCACTTCCTTCCAAAGCCAGACCTCGCTAACAGCTGCTTAACCCAACCCATCCAAACATAGACCTCGCCAACAGCTGCTTTACCCCACCTATCCAAAACCAGAACTCGCCAACAGCTGCTTAACCCCACCCATCCAAACACAGACCTCGCCAACAGCTGCTTAACCACACCCATCCAAAACCAGACCTCGCTAACAGCTGCTTAACCCCACCCATCCAAAATGAGACCTTGCCAACAGCTGCTTATCCCCACCCATCCAATACCAGACCTCGCCAACAGCTGCTTAACCTCTTCCATCCAAAACCAGACCTCGCCAACAGCTGCTTAACCTCTTCCATCAAAAACCAGACCTCGCTAACAGCTGCTTAACCCCACCCATCCAAAACGCCGACAGCTGCTTAACCCCACCCATCCAAACACAGACCTCACCAACAGCTGCTTAACCCCACCCATCTAAAACCAGACATCGCCAACAGCTGCTTAACTCCACCCATCCAAAACCAGACCTCACCAACAGCTGCTTAACCCCATCCATCTAAAACCAGACCTCGCCAACAGCTGCTTAACCCCACCCATCCAAAACTAGACCTCGCCAACAGCTGCTTAACCCCACCCATCTAATATGAGACGTAGCCAACAGCTGCTTAACCCCACCCATCCAAATACAGACCTCGCCAACAGCTGCTTAACCCCTTCCTTCCAAAACCAGACCTTGCTAGCAGCTGCTTAACCCCGACCATCCAAACATAGACCTCGCCAACAGCTGCTTAACCCCACCTATCCAAAACCAGAACTCGCCAACAGCTGCTTAACCCCACCCATCCAAAACGCCGACAGCTGCTTAACCCCACCCATCCAAACACAGACCTCGCCAACAGCTGCTTAACCACACCCATCCAAAACCAGACCTCGCTAACAGCTGCTTAACCCCACCCATCCAAAATGAGACCTTGCCAACAGCTGCTTAACCCCACCCATCCAATACCAGACCTCGCCAACAGCTGCTTAACCTCTTCCGTCAAAACCAGACCTCGCTAACAGCTGCTTAACCCCACCCATCCAAAACGCCGACAGCTGCTTAACTCCACCCATCCAAACACAGACCTCACCAACAGCTGCTTAACCCCACCCATCTAAAACCAGACCTCGCCAACAGCTGCTTAACCCCACCCATCCAAAACTAGACCTCGCCAACAGCTGCTTAACTCATTACCTTGCTATCATCATGAGGCGCAGCTATTGCATAGCTTCTATCGCGGGCCTTGAGCGCGGAAACCGAATCCAGAAAGAAATTAATTGAAGTTACACTTTTTGAGCGTGGTGACCGATAAGAAAACAAAGGAGTGAGGGGTGTTAGGTTATTTTCGTTATGGAATTTCTGAATTCGGTCTCCACGCTCAAGGCCCGCGATAGAAGCTATGCAATAGCTTAAAAAAAGACGTGTGGCACTCGGGGACTGCCGCGGTAAAGCTATTGCATAGCATTTTTATCAACTTATGCAATTATAGTTATTTATTTATTTTATTTATGCAGTATTTTAAGCTATTGCCCCACTCAGTGGCGTGCCTAGGGTTTCAAAATAAGGCAAGCCCAATAAAATTTTAACCGATTTCAAAAAAAGGAAAAATATGCAGCACCAGCAATACAACTTATTAGTGTGCGAACAGCCAACAATCCAACTAGTTTTATACACCGATCTATTAAATTTACGTTTATGCGATTAGGCGTCGGTTTTAATGAAGAAATTAACTGTTTTTTCTGAGCAAAGTTTAAAGATTTTACCTTATCTTCGCCAATCAAATCTAGAACGCATTTTAAATCCTCACAAGGTACAATTGCCTCCATTGTTGTAGGTAAGTCACCAAAACAATTGTATCACTGAGAAAATCTAAGAAAACACACAAAAAACAACAAAAAAACAAAACATCTATTTTCCACCCAAGCAAATAAAACTGAAGTGAGTTGCAAACAGAGTTAGTGTTGTAATTTAGGCAGTAAAAAGTCGCCAGGTATATGAAAAATCTAGCTAAATGTCGCAAATTTTTTATTTTTAATATATTGCTTGAATATTTAATTTCGTTGTTTTAAAAAGTCGCTAGTTTTTATTGTTGCTAAATCTTAAAAAAAGTTTCCAAACTCGTTAAAAATCTCCAAGATCTCACAATGTCGCTAAAACGGCAACACTGCAGAGTTGGCAAGGTGACTAGGTCACGCATACGCGAGCAACTTCATACGAATGCCCGGCTTAAATCTTCCATACTGATCGATTTGTAGACGCAAAAGGTCCTAACTCGTTATACGGCACGTCGCCATAGGTGCGAAAGAGACAGAGATAGTATTTGAAAGCCCGGTAAAAGCCGGCGCGTGTAAGCGAGATAGCTATATGTAGATGCTGCAAATGCGAAACTCTGCGCGCGAACAATCGCGATGTGTAGTAAGTGTGGCATACTTTGTGTTATTTTGATAAGAATTAAGGGCGCGAACTTTTAAATAGTTTGGGTTTGATATTGATCTCTCTATCGAGCATTTTAGTAAGGCCGGGCTTCTCGTCTTGTATGAAGGAACCGCCACTGGGCCCCCACTCATTTGTTTTTTGAGCGTGGTGACCACAGAACACAGGAATCATACAGTAGATAGAAGGAGTAAGTAACTTCAACTTCAACTTTTAATTAATGGCCTTTGTGGAAGAGACACCACAATTTTGCCAATAACACGTGCGGGCTGTTAATAAACCATCAAACGTTGGAGAGTATTTAGCGTGAATTAATAGTAAAAAATTATATCTTTCTTTTTAATGAATTAATGAAAGTAGAAAATAAAAGAATTTCTTCGCAGATACAGACTGACAAGTGACAAGTCCTATGACCACAGATTATGACCAGTACATGACAGAGAGAAAATAAAAATATATAAAAAGGTTATAAAAGTTACAACTTAATTTTAATGAATTTGCATAGTTTAAATATAAAACGTGTAAACACAAAAGGTAGAAGACATTTGACCGATGTTAGGCGCGGAACATGAGAAGGAATGATTTCATGAAGAGAGAAGCGCAATTCAGGACAGGAGAAAAATAAATGGTCCACGTTTCCTTCATCCAAACCGCATTCACAAAGAGAGTTATTCTTAATTCTAAGTTTGACCAAGAAATGAGGAGAGCAACAATGATTTAAACGTTTACGACAGATAGTTGAGGTAGTGGTTTTTTTTTCCAATTGATATTTGAAGAACCAAGGTTTGTGGGGTATCTCGGGTTGTATATCTCCATAAAATTTACCCTTTATGGACTTAGAGATTTGCCATGCCTTAGACCAAGATTTAAACATGGTTATAGGAAGAGTAGAACAAATGTCTTTTTGGGTGTCGAAATTTCCTCCGACCTCAATTTTGGGCGGTTCATTGAGTCCAAAGCCAAAGTAGCTGCTAGGAAACTAGGCGTTCTTGCAAAAGTCCGGCGGTACTTCACACCGGGACAGCTTTTAGTGTTATACAAAGCACAGGTCCGATCGTGTGTGGAGCACTGCAGCCACATATGGGCTGGTGCTGCAAAGTGCCACCTGGCAGCTTTGGACTCGATGGAAAGGCGTGCGAAGAGGCTGATTGGTGATCCAGATTTAGTCAAGTCCAATCTTCAAAGCCTTGAGCACAGGCGTAGGGTAGCCAGCCTTTCGGTGTTTTACAGATTGCATTTTGGAGAGTGTGCGCAGGAATTGCATGACTTGATTCCGCCATCTCAATTCTACCATCGGACAAGCCGACGCACGGCAAGTATCCACCCTTACGTTGTTGAAACGCCTACAGTCCGGACTAAGCGTTTCGCCTCGTCATTTATACCGCGTACATCAAAGGACTGGAACAGTTTGCCTGCTGCGGTCTTCCCGTCTGATTATAATTTGGGTGTCTTCAAGGCTAGAGTGAATAGGCTCTTAATAAACTAGTGCGCCTCACCATCAACGATTGCATCACTGCTTACCATCAGGCGGGATCGCAGTCAAGTACTAGTTTATAACAGATAAAAAAAAAATATATATCATGGGAATAAATTTCAGAATGGGCAAGAGAGCCAGAGAGGACAGCATTTTTGGCGCATGAATCAGCTGACTCATTACCAGGAATACCGACATGACCAGGAATCCAAGCTATGACAACATTAATTCCAAGTTCATGACATTGAAATAGCAAATCTCTAATTTTTAGAACTATAGGGAATCTTGACTTAGGTCTAAAAGGATTAGATAAAATGGCTTGAAGACAAACTTTTTGAGTCAGAAAAGATTATGGAGTTATTTAACTGATGAGATTTAACAAATGAAATAGCTTCAAAAATGGCAATTGATTCACCTGTAAAAACAGATGTAATAGAAGGGCACTTATAATTTAAAATAATTTTTGTATGAGGAATCCAAACAGCAACTCCTACAGGGCTGTCATCGGAGACTTTGGAAGCATCAGTGAATATTGTAGTCCAGTTATTATAATTAGAAGAAACTTTTTGGACAAACATCATATGAGGTTCTAAGGTATTTTTGTTAATTCCAAAGTCCAAAACGATCTCCGGTTGAAATACCAAAGCATTATAAGGCACCGAGTATAGATATAAGATGGGGTTTTGAAAAAGTGGGCTAGTAAGACGGGTGAATTGAAGGTAGGCACGAAGAAGACAAGGAAGTTCAATATTCGAACGACGACTACAGGAGTCAAAGATGGATAATAAATGGTCCAGCTTACCAAGAAGGGGATGTTCAGAATTTTGTACAAGTTTAAAAATAAATCTATTTGCTAGAAATTGTCTACGAATCGAAAGAGGAGGCTCAACACACTCAACTTGCATGGCATTAATTGGGGACGACTTCATTGCCCCGAGAATAAATCGTAAACACTTTGATTGGATTTTATCAAGTTTTTGAAGGCCAGATTTATTGCAAGGATCTAATAGGAACATACCATAATAAAAATGACTACGAACTATTGCATTGTAGATCAGTTTTTGAGTATATGGGTGAGCATGAGCACCCCACCAAACACCTGAAAGAGAGCGAAGAACAGTAACGTTTCTTTCGCATTTTTGAGAAACAAAGTCTGTGTAGGCAATACCTGTTAATTTTGAATCTAACCAAACTCCTAAAAATTTAACATTGTCCACCTGAGAGATATTTTCACCGTTAACTTTAATGTCAACAGGAGGAACAATCTTTTTTTTGTAAACACAACTACAGAGCTCTTAGAGGCTGATAAGGACAAACCGTGTTTTAGAAGCCAATCAGATAAATATCCAAGGGCGGAATTAAGACGGTTAGTAGCCTCATCTAACGATTTTCCAGAACAGTATAAAGCTAAATCATCAGCATACTGCAATATTTGACAAAATGAATCAGTGGAAAAATGTAAATCATAAGTATAAAGGCTGAATAAGAGAGGACTTAAAACTGAACCTTGTGGTAAGCCTTTCCAGATAGTCTTAGTGGGAAGAGAGGAGTTTTGATTTTTAATGGAGATGGTTCTCTCCATCAATAGATTACAAATAAAACGGACCAATTTTTTAGGAACTTTCAACTGATGCTCAAGTTTATCCTTTAGCACCGGAAGTAAAACATGATCGTAAGCTGACACAATATCCAAAAAAACTCCTACTAAAAACTGCTTACTTATCAAAGAAATACGAATGTCAGAAATTAATACACTAAGACTATCCATTGTGCTCATACCTTTACGGAATCCAAACTGGGATGCGGGCAACAAATTCCTATTTTCCACCAACCACTCAAGTCTATGCTTCATCATATGCTCTGCAACCTTGCAAAGAGTAGACGACAAAGCAATAGGCCTGTAGCTATTAGGGTCTGACGGGTTTTTTCCAGATTTAATGACCGGAATTATTATTTGGTGTTTCCATGGTTGAGGAACCAAACCGGACTCAAAAAAGTTGTTGACGAGATCTAAGTAATAATGTTTTGTACTTCTTGAGGCATTTTTTAAAAATGAGTACGGGATCCCATCTGCTCCAGGAGAGGAATCAACAAGACCGTCAAGTGCCGTTTGAAGTTCAGAAAAAGAGAATGGGGCATCAAAATCATTTTCGGAAGGAGAGGGAAAAGAGTCCAAACTAGGAACTGAAGGGGGAGCCAGTTTATCAGAGAAAGAATCAAGCCAAGAAGAGGGATCATTAGCTGAAATGTCAACAGAATTACAGGATCCTCTGTATCTCCTGATTTGTTTCCAGATTAACGAAGAAGGGTAACAGGGAGATAAGCTCTGACAGTAGCGAACCCAAACTTCTTTTTTCTTTTTAGAAAGAAGTCTTTTAGCAATGGCTGCTTTTCTTTGGTAGACTAAAAAATTCTGAAGGGTCATTGAATTAGAATAATTATCCTCTGCTATTTTCCCACCAAGGAGTTGAAACTTTGAACTTAAAGGGTTTTTTAAGAGGAAAATTATCATCAGCACTACAAATAATGGCGTCTACAAATTTAGAATAACAATCAACGAGATTGTTACTGTCAGGAGGGGGAAGAGAGACTAACTTAATTTCAAGAGAATCAGAATAAGAAGACCATCTTGCATCATTTAATCTATATTTAAGGGAGGGGTTAAAATTACGCATTGGTACTCCTCTATCGGAGATAGAGATAATAATAGGAAAATGATCACTACCATAAGAATTAGGCAAAATATTCCAGGAAAGAATGGAAGCAAGAGAGGCAGAGCAGGCTGTAATATCCACAGCTGAACTAGGGTTTTGAGTAGGGCGAACTCTCCTCGTGGTGGAACCATTGTTAATAACACATAGATCCACTTCATCAAAAATTTCAAGGAGGGCACGACCAAAGTAATCATCATGGCTCGAACCCCATGAGCGATGGTGAGCATTTAAATCACCCATAAAAATTATTGGGAAGGGAACTGAAGAAAATATACATAAAAGGTCTGGAATTAATCTAGAATGAGGATGAGGAATGTATGCAGAGAGGAAAGTTATATTAAAAGCCCTAACAGCAACGATATTAATGTCTGGAGAAATAGGGGGAAGAGATATTAGAGAGAAAGGAAGGGAGCGCCTAACAAGAAGGGCACTACCTGCATACCCGTCAGCCCTGTCAATCCGAAGACAGGAGTAACCTGAGACCCGAAAGTGAGAACCAGGCACCAACCAAGTCTCCGAAACGGCAATGACTGAGGGGTGAAATTTATTAATTAAAAATAAAAGTTCAGGCTTCTTCGGCCGAATGCTTTGACTATTCCACTGAAGTGTGGAGACTAGATCCATTATTTATATTAGAAATAAGCAGGGAAAGTTTTTGGGCAACGTGGGGCGGTACAGAGGAGTTATTACGAGAAACTAGACAAATAATAAGCCATAGAAGTAATTCTAAAAGGCTATCCTCTTGAGGGGACTTTGGGGATGAACAATTTTGAGACTGAAGAGAGAAGCCATTGGGAAAGGGTGAACGATCCTCAGCAACGATGCTTCTGTGGGCAGCTTTGTCAAAAGGCTTACCTAGAGGAGCTCTAGGCTTAGGGGAAGAAAACACAGTTTTTTAATACGAGGTAGTAGGAGTAAGGCTAATAGGTTGGGAAGAGGGGGAGGAGAAAGAAGATTGGGTTGGAGAATTTTTAGTAACTTCAGAATAAAGTTTTTTGACATTAGGAAGGGATCGTGAAGCCTCTTCATAGGAAAGGTTTTCCTGCGACATTCATATTTTGATTGATTTTTGTCTCCCTTGCTCGGGGCAGTTACCATAGATGGCAAAATGGCGGCCCAAACAATGGATGCAAGACGCCTTGGCCTCTTCCACGTCACAGCTGTCACCAGTGTGGGGTTGCGAACACTTAAAGCACCTTGCCTTGGACCGACACTGTGCCTTAACGTGCCCAAAGCGGCAGCAATTTAAACATTGAATCGTGGGGTATTGATAAACCTCCTCTGGAAGAGAAGTGTGATATAGAAAGAAAGAAAGAAAGAAAGAAAGAAAGAAAGAAAGAAAGAAAGAAAGTATTTATATTGGCGCAAGAAAAAAAAAACATTGTAGACAACAAAAACTTAAGACAAACACAAAACAAAAAAAAATAATAATAATAAAGTAACATTGTCTGTCACACGTTTGCGCCAAAAAAGGTCCAGTTCAGCGAAATGCCAGACAACTACGAGGTAGTTGTCTGGCATTTATAAGTACACCCTTTCAAACTCTCCCTAGTTTGTCCCTTGATCGTTATAACAATTGTTTGTGTAGGGATCCAGGAGGTCTTGCCATCCTGTTTATTTTTCCTGTTCAATCTTCTTGTTTTTAATATGATTCCGCACCCATCAGGAAGAATTACCGAATTTACAAATTCATCCATCGACATATCAACCGGCACTTGACGGACGATACCCATTTTGGTAATGTTGTATGAAGGAATCTTGACTAAATATTTTGACTCAAAGACAGGGTTACAAAGAAAATTGTTGGCCGCCTCACCAGAGGTGAATTCGACAGAGATTTTATTTCTGTCCACTTTTTTAATACCGTCCCTGCAGATGTTTTTAATGTTATTTTGTATTAAAAATTGGCCAAACTTAATTGGACGAATGGATGTCCCAGCAGAAGGGTCTGGTTCGGCTCGGGAAACGTGGACTATAAAGGGTCCTTTATCTATGTTAGAATAAGATTTTGCGCCCTCTACCAAAGAAGAGTGAATAAAAAGTGTTTGGATGGCCGCAACAGCCATGTCCTTATCGATAATAGGTTTTTTGGAAACAACCTCAATTGTTTCTGGGTCAATAAAAATATGGCGTCGCTTACCAGGCGCCGAGTTTGAAGTTGGGACAGCGTCGGGAGGGTCAAGAGGAGCAGGAGGGGGAGGAGGTTGGTCCATGTCTATCTAGGAAAAATGTATTAATGAAAAAATAACCCTGAAATCTGCGAAGAAAAATATATCTAACCGTTATTTTTCTAAAATAAGAAGATTTGGAAAAAATTGATCACTCCAACACGACTGACAGCTATCAACCCTTTCTAAGTTAACTCCGAAGGAGTAAGTAGGCGGGGCGCGCGTACCCCGAGTTTTGCGATGTACCGCTTATGTTCCATTGCGCATGCGCCGCGCACATCAGTCTAGTTACGGTCGCCACGGTGATAATAACTAGATAAAAAAAAATATAGAAATGCCCATCTGTGCTGTTTTGGAGTGCAAATACGACGGAAGAACCAATAATTTATCTTATATCCTCTCATCGGTTAGCCCTGGTTTATTTTATTTTGATTATTTTTGAAAAATAGGTTCTTGTAAAAAAAAAAAATTGAAGTTGACTTTATTTTGTACAAAATAAGGTCTACTTTCAAAAAAATATTCTAGAACTTTCAAAAAATGTCACTGTCAGTTGCTCAATTAGAGATTACCATTATCGATAGTGAGTTATCGATATTGCAAAATTATAATGTTTTTTGTTGTATCGGGAAAGAAAATACCCAAGTGCTTCGACGAAATTATAAACGCAGACTATTTTAATTTTAGCTAAATAACTCGTAAATAAAATGCAAACAGGGTTAAACTTTCCATGGGTTCAAAATGTAACTGTCGTGTTATTTTGTGACTTCATGTTTCCTAAAGATCCACACAGACAGGAAGGAAAAGTTGGTTTCCTACAAAAACTAGCACAATTTTCTCAACACAGCAGTGCCAAACCTTGAGCTCTGAAGAACTTCTAGATATTGGTAGAAGAAAACCGGCCAAAAGCGTGTCGGGCCACGCTCAGTTTAGGGTTCCGTAGTTTCCCGTCCGTCACAATAAGTGTACCCACTAAAGAGTTTAAAAAAATGCTTGCATATACGATTATACTACAAACTTAGTCCAGAAATTATTTTGTACAACCTTTTTGTTTGTTTTGTACAAAAACTATTCTTTCCATCAAGTTCAAAGTAATTTTCCTAGATAGTCCTTATAAAGTTCTACTTTTCAGATTTTTTTCTTATTTTCTAAACTTATGGTTCAAAAGTTAGAGGGGGACACACATTGTTTTTTACTTTTGGAGCGATTATTTCCGAAATTATTGACATTATCAAAAAATGATTTTAGTAAACCCCTATTCATTTTTAAATACCTATCCAACAATATATCACATGTTAGGTTGAAATTAAAAAAAAAAACACTTCCCACTTTACATATAGGACCCTAATAAAACATTTTTTTCCAATTTTTATTTTACCACTTTTTCGGCCTGATTAATAAAAAAAATTATACCAAATATATATTTATATATTTTTATATATTATTCCATTTATTATCGGTATATGTACATATTATTTACATTTTTAAGTATTTCTTAAAAAGTACTTAAAAAAAAAACATTTAAAAATATAAAAAATAGTAGCCCACCGGCATCGGGAACAGGGTCCAAGCTGCCGGTGGTCAGGGCTCCTGAGAGAGGAATCTCCTAACTATGCGCGCCGTGTCCAGGAGTACTGCTTTCTGGATCAGGCCCTTGATCCAGCTGCCTAACGAGAGCCTCCTTAGATGTTGTTCGAGGCTCTTAGCTATTAAGCCATTGGCCGTTACGACTATCGGCACAATGATTGCTCTATCCACTTCCCACATGTATATATTATTATTATTACCAAATTTCAGCTTTGTTAACTAGCTAACGGTCACAGAGATTAAGCGAGGACGGACAGACGGACAGACAGACATGGCGAAACTATAAGGGTTCCTAGTTGACTACGGAACCCTAAAAAGAAGTCACTTTATTAAAAATCTGGTTATACCGAACCCTAGCAGTCTCGAAGAAGGTCAAGATGTTACAGTTCTACTCAAATCTGTATGGACTCTAAAAGCAAATTTGTAGTTAGCCAAGAAACACCCGGCAACATTTAGTTTAAACTGACCTACAAATTTACGTGTAGAAGTATTATTTAAAACTTACGTATGAACACATTAATTATTGTTTATCAGTCAGTATTTTTGACTTTACCTGTTTTTACGTATCTATTTTATTAGTTAAACTATTTTTTTTTTGTTTTCATTTTCAAAAAGTGAAAAACAGCGACACTTCATTGTTGTCACTGTTATTCGTTCTAATTGTTTTTCAGCATCAAAAGAAACCTTTAATTTCAATTATGAGTAATTTCATGGTTAATGAAATAGCTAGAGTCCGTCTAATGAAAGCGTGACCTGAGAAAAGGAGGTTACAACCAAAAATTTTGAATGTGGTATTATTGAAATAGTAGGAGAAAAAAGTTTTGATACTACAGTATTTTTTGTAATTATGACAATTGTATAATAGTTAATCCTAGTCAAAAACATGTGTGTAGACTTATTTGGTGGGTGTATGGTAATAAAGGTCAATAACACACAAAATGTTAGTTATTATCCCAAATTATTTTATTTTATCTGATCTCTCAAACGTCGCTTTATAATATTCAAATAATATTCTTTATTTACCATTTGGCCTTCTGGCAAGAATACCAAGTGCACAACACCGCGATAGTCAAATAAAATGGTCAACATGATTTCAACTTCATCACGTCTCGCCAACACTAATAATTTGTTTCAAGATTGTTGGGTTGGAATCGATTCGTTTTAGCATGGAGAAAATTCAGATCTTTTGGGATTAGTCAAGTGGGAACATGTTTTATACTCCAATGATTGTTTCAAATGATCCGGATCAGCTCGTGAGACACAAAAAGGTCAACAGCTCTCAAACTGAACTAGGATTTCAGTCACTATTTCCATCACTTTCGCAATTTTAACTTCAGTTGAAGATGTTGATGCACTATCAGATAAAGTGAGGCAAATCTTTCATTAGGTACATCTCAACTGCTTTTGAACGCATTCTACCACTCACTAGCATGTATTTTAGAATATGTCGATTCACCAAAAGCCGTCTTTGTTCGATGTTTTTGTCCATTATAAAATTGGCAATATGTCAGATTATCTAAAAATACAAGAAAAAATAATATCATTATGTCCTAAATATAACTATGTCATCATATTAGTCGCCAAGGATCAAGATTAAAACGTCATACTAACTTAAAAATACAGAAATCGAATATAAACATTGTTGGTTTTCATTGAAAACACTTTCTTTCTCTTCTTGTTTTTGTTTGAACTTATTAACCATAGTGTGTAGCAGTTTTTGCATGTTACTGTTTATTGTTTTTCCCATAACTAAGCAATTATTCTTGAAAAATAAATATCTGTTTCCAAAACTGATAATTGCAACCACAGACTTTGACGTGATTTTTTTCGGCAAAGAATGTTGCCAATTTAATTTAAAAAAAAAAAACTCCACGTTACGCTTTCAGTAGACGCACTCTACAAGCCCCTTATATATAAAGTTAAAAATACGTTAGTATTTTGTTTTGTAATTTATCGACTCCTGCTGTTGACTTTATTTTATTTGAAAATAAAATGCAACATCGATAAAATAAGCTAACGCCAATGGTACATCTCTAGAAAATGACGTTTAACAATGACTTTATTTAGGAAATATTAATCTTATAATAAGCGAATAGAGCACTAAATTGATTGCTTGTATTATAGAGACATCTAGCGGGGAATAGTGGAAATTGTTCATTTAATTATTCTATGCGATGTAATTCGTTAAAATAAGTAGATAACAAACAACTCTGTTAACAGTGACACATGGTTTATTTTTTAAAACGTAATGATGGATAACACAGGAAAACAGCATGTCTGTTGCATGAAATTTTTTTCATGAATCTGAATAGTTTTTACACGCTGATTTCATATACATATGCCGTTTTTACGTAGCAGCTCTAGTTTAGTGGCTATGAAGCGACGGGGGTTTTCATTAATAATGCACACAGTTTAAGGTATAAAAATTTATTAAATATTTTTATTCTGAATGAAATTTTCTTTTATATGACTTTCTCGCGTGAGGTGTGTTAGGATTACTATTTTGAATGCTCCAACAACAATCACCCATCATATTTTCCTTCCAGTAACCCTGATATCTCTCCTCCATGGTACGAATATCCTGGTGAAAACGCTACCCTTGCTCCTCGCGTAGGTCACCAAGATTTTCAGGAAAATATTCTAGATGGCTGTGAAGGTAATAAAGCTTAACACTCATGTTGCATCATAGCCGTTGAAAGTGTATTAGTAACTGTTCAACGTGCTGAATGTAGCCATTAGACTTTCTATTCTCCAAAAAATTTCTCACTACCTAAACAAATTCTTCCCATGCACATTTCTCGATATCTGTCATATGGTTGATGAAATTTTTCAAAATCACTGTCGCTACTACAGTCGTCATTATTGGTTTGTTGGCTGCACTCATCTGGATGTTCTGAAGATGTTATATGGTTGATGAAATTTTTCAAAATCACTGTCGCTACTACAGTCGTCATTATTGGTTTGTTGGCTGCTGTGGTACTGATGTGTCACTGGTATTCAAGACTGGTCTTATAGCAGATTTTAAGTTGGGATACACCCACTTCGAACAATTTTTATGGTTTATTCCTATGATTTTCGTAACACAGAAATAACAGTCATCGTGATGATTGGATGGTTCACGCCAGATCATAGGAGCTTTGTACTTAAAAGAGGGTCTTTTTTTGTTTGCCCATAATCTTAAAGACTCAACACAAGTTTTACAAACCAAACTAGGTATCCAGGGCTTAGCGTTAGTCGGCAAAGGAAACCCAAAGTAGTCAAAGTATGTATTTTTCACGAAGTCCGACACGTTCAAACGGAATTTTTTGAACATATATTCTCCACAAATAACACAAAAACAGTCAGGACTGTTTAAACACGTCCTTCTTGAGGAAGACATAATAAAATTTATACAGAAACTAGTTTAGTTACACTGCTATTGATAGAAATTATCGACTGCTTAAGTAAATTCAAGACGGTACCTGTATCTCACTAACTAGAGCTGCTACAAAAAATCTGAGGGTAGATTTGAAATCAGCGCACCCAAATTAGTAAACAACAGTAGAAAAATTGCATGCAACAAAAAAAAAGTTCGATTTTGTTTTTCTGTGTAATCTCCCTTCTTTCAATTAATATTAAAATGCTCAATCACATTAAGGATTTCTTAGTGTTATGAAATATGATATAGCTGTCTTTGTGTAAGTTTGGGTACGCTGGTCCCAATACAAATGAAGTGCTATGCGATTTCTATCTACATTCTTCTGTTCTGTGGTGGTGACCGATAAGAAAACAAATGAGTGAAAGCAGCTGTCGGCGTTTTGGATGGGTAGGGTTACGCAGCTGTTAGCGAAGTCTGGTTTTTGATGGAAGAGGTTAAGCGGCTGTTGGCGAGGTCTGGTTTTGGATGGAAGAGGTTAAGCAGCTGTTGGCGAGGTCTGGTATTGGATGGGTGGGGATAAGCAGCTGTTGGCAAGGTCTCATTTTGGATGGGTGGGGTTAAGCAGCTGTTGGCGAGGTCTGGTTTTAGATGGATGGGGTTAAGCAGCTGTTGGTGAGGTCTGGTTTTGGATGGGTGGGGTTGAGCAGCTGTTGGCGAGGTCTGGTTTTAGATGGGTGGGGTTAAGCAGCTGTTGGTGACGTCTATGTTTGGATGGGTGGGGTTAAGCAGCTGTCGGCGTTTTGGATGAATGGGGTTAAGCAGCTGTTAGTGAGGTCTAGTTTTAGATGGATGGGGTTAAGCAGCTGTTGGTGAGGTCTGGTTTTGGATGGGTGGAGTTAAACAGCTGTTGGCGAGGTCTGGTTTTAGATGGGTGGGGTTAAGCAGCTGTTGGTGAGGTCTGTGTTTGGATGGGTGGGGTTAAGCAGCTGTTAGCGAGGTCTGGTTTTTGATGGAAGAGGTTAAGCAGCTGTTGGCGAGGTCTGGTTTTGGATGGAAGAGGTTAAACAGCTGTTGGCGAGGTCTGGTATTGGATGAGTGGGGATAAACAGCTGTTGGCAAGGTCTCATTTTGGATGGGTGGGGTTAAGCAGCTGTTAGCGAGGTCTGGTTTTGGATGAGTGGGGTTAAGCAGCTGTTGGCGAGGTGTAGTTTTGGATGGATGGGGTTAAGCAGCTGTTGGCGAGGTCTGGTTTTGGATGGGTGGGGTTAAGGAGCTGTTGGCGAGGTCTGGTTTTGGATGGGTGGGGTTAAGCAGCTGTTGGCGAGGTCTATTGCATAAGTTGATAAAAAATGCTATGCAATGGCTTTACCGCGGCAGTCCCCGAGTGCCACACGTCTTTTTTTTTTCCTTTGTTTTTTTTTCTTTGATATTAATTGAAGATATACTTTCACACATTGAATTTAATTAATAATTAATAATTTATTTAATCAACACTCTCAATTTTACATATTTCTCTTAATATAAATTTTTCACAGATTACATTGAATGGCAGACTGCATAAGAGATAACGTTGTCGACTGTACTAGTATGAACTGTGACACAGCCGACAGCGACCTCCTCCCTATTTATTATAATTTATACAATTTTAATTAATTTCGTGCAATTTAATACAATTTGATTTAATAAAATGTCAAAATAAAAAGAAAAATAAAAATACTGAAACATAACAATAGTAATTTGTAATCAATGATATTTTTGTGTGCCAATGGCTTAATAGCCAAGAGCCTCGACCAACACCTCAGGAGGCTCTCGTTAGGCGACTGGATCAAGGGCTTGATTCAGAGAGCAGTTCTTCTGGACACGGCTCGTATCGTTAGGAGGTTCCTTTCTCTGGAGCCCTGACCGCCGGTAGCTTGGACCCTGTTCCCTATACCAAGGTTACCGATTGATGCATCCAAAAACTGGAAAAGTAACAATTCCAAGAGATGTGAAGTTTATTGAAAACGTATTTCCTGGTGACGGTGCAAAGGTGACGAAAAGCACAGTCGTTCCTGTAAACATAGAGGAGAAAATTTTCAAGATGCGGAAATTGTGAGGACCGAATCCGCTACCTTTCAGCAATCGAGTGGTGAAACGAGTACTGACACGTTTGTAGCACCAAACCCTGTTGCAAGTAACGAGTTGAGTACTGAAGCAAATGCTGAGCCGAGATACAACTTACGTGCACGAGAGCGTGTAGACTGTACAGGTACATGCGTGAATGCTCTAGCTGACATTGATGGTGATCCAACATCGGTTGAAGAGGCTCTTACGAGGCCTGATAAAGAACTTTGGCAGAAGGCCATGGACGAGGAGCTTAAGAGGCCGGCGAATGTCACTCGTTACTGCAAGTTGACGCGTATTCAAAATTCGTTCGCGGAATATAGCTATCTCTGTTTGACAAAAACAAGTGACGGATTGATGCAGCTTTCTGTGTGTATGTGAGCGTCTTACAATTTATTGTTAGTAAAATGAGGTATATTCATTATTTGCTTTATTTTTGCCGAATACTTCGGGAATTGTTTGTGAATGTACGAACTAGTAATGCGTTTTTTGGAAATTTTATTACCGCGCCAATATCTCAACATATTATGATAACAATAGCAGATATGTCATACAAAAGTAGTCTTTTTTTACGGTGGGAAAATCATCTAATGACATCCCCCGCTCTTGGGTGGAGCGGGAGATAGTGTCACACTTTTACTGACTAAAAACCCACTCCTGTTCCTTCGTTGCCTTTCGTACCTGGGCTGAGCTACCTTTCAGAGCTAACCCTGGCCACAGTAGGCTTCGACCCGGTTGGACCCCTTCTGTTGCTGACAACTCCTTGAGGCGCACGGGAACAGTTCGCGCAGTCGATGACTTGGGCTCGATCCGGACAGTTACCGGACGGTCGGACAGCGAGCTACCGATTGCTCGCCGTCCGCGAGCCCGCGCCTACGGTGGCCGGAAATCGGGATCGGAATCCCGGCAGCAGCTGTGAGCGCCGTTGCCTGATACGGTCGGCCTCTTCCTTTGCTAGCATTACTGCTTTGCAGAAGGAGGCGACTACCTGCCACTGATCCTCCTCGCTCCGAACCATGGCCTGTACCAAAGTCTGGCACGAGAGATCGCCGCCGCCGATCACCTCCACGAGGGCAAGGCGATGCTCCGCCTAAGCGGCACACCTCCACTGTGTGCTCCACCGTGTCCTCCGGGCGTTCCGCACAGTGGCGACACACGGGCGTCACTTCCGTACGAATCCGGTACAGCCCGAACCTACCGAACTTACATGTCCGGTGAGATCCTGCGTCATGCGGAAGGTGAGGACGCCCACGCCGTGAGTTCTTTCCAGCCATGCCTCCAAGAGGGGACTTACTGCCATAATTATGGCGTGCCCAAGGTGGTCTTCTTGTGGTCAAATCAGAAAATGTTATGGAGGCGAGAGCTTTTTTTTTCATAGGTGGGAAATTATTCAATGACTTCTGCCGCTCTTTTATTGTCAGACTTTTAGGGAAATGAAAACTGTTCTTTCGTTTCAAGGCCCCGATGTTCTCTTTCGCTCAACCCTTGGCCTCAGTAGACTTCGAACCTGCTGGGCCCTTACGGTTTTGCTGACATGTCCTCGAGACGCGAGTGGAACACTATGCAACATCGACGTCTCGAGCTCGGTACGGACGCTTACCGGACGGCCGGACGGAGAGATACAAATTGCTCGCCGTCCGCAATCCTGCGCCTACGGTGACTGGAAAAAGGAATCAGGATCCTGGTGGCAGGGGCGTGAGGAATGATGTTCCCTCACGTGTACGACTGTGTCCTTTGCTAGCATAACTGCTTCGTAGAAGGAGCCGACCACCTGCCATTCCTACACATTCCGGACCTTGGCTTGTACCAGGGTCACTCCCACGAGGACACGGCGCGGCGGCTGTGCTCCTCCTGAGTGGAGCATACCATCGCCGTATGCTCCACCCTGTCCTCTGGGCGGTCTACACAATGATGACAGCCAGGCGTTTCTTCCGAACTTACCACGAGTTTAGGTGTCGTCATGCGGAAGGTGAGGATGTTTCCACGTCTATTCACCCACTCCTCAAAGATTGGATTTATCGCCATAATTATGGCTTGCTCCGAGATCCCGCCGGTACTCTGACCGCCTTCGTCAGTGGTTTTTTACCCCGGCGTTGCAACTCCATGCGCAAATTGTGCATGCGTGCAAGGACTGTTGCCTCTAGATCCCATGGTGGCAGACTAGCAAGGAGGCTCGTCGCTTCGCTGGAGAACGTGCGGTATCCCCGCATCATTTGGATGGCCATAATCCTCTGGGATGCGTTCAGCTTTGCCCCCGGTCGCTTTCACAGCAATGGGTCCAACACCGGCGCTCCGTAATGGCCATGGACCAAACAGTGCTGCGTGGAGCCTCCGGCAAAGGGCTAAGGACCTGTATGTTGGGTAGGAGCCGCTTCAGGACAGCCCCAGTCCGGTCCAGTTTGGGAGCCAGACGTCGGAAGTGTTCTTCGAAATTCCAACGGATGTCGAGGACAAGTCCCAAAAACATTCCGACCCATATCTTGGTAGCGATCCTTGGGGAACACCGCACGACATCTCTCGGCGTTTCCATTCACCACGGTGAGCGGGGCAGATAACGAACCTGTCCTTCAGGTTGGCCTCGATCACACGAATGAGGTAGACCGGCACCTGGTGATACCGGAGTCCAACTAGAGCGCTCCCTGCAAAAGCCAAACTGGCCATCCGCAAGATCCGGCTCCACCCGTACCAGGAGCGTACGAGGAATAAAGAACAGCGAAGCGCATCCTCAGAGCGGAGATACGGCTGGCCAAACTGGAGGCCCGCGACGTGTAGCTGGGGACTCTGAACAGAGACCCGTGGGGACGACCCTACGAAATGGTGCGTAACAAGCTCCGTACCTGGGCTCCCCCGCTGACACAGAGTACCGGCCCCTGTTTATAAAGGGTGTGATGAACGCTCTATTCCCGTCAAAAGGGGAGCATTCTCATCCGCCCATGGCTTCGCCACTAGTTGTAGTGTAGTTTATATTTTTATGTCACCGTTTTTTGTAGCAATATTTGCATACTACGTGCTATGCGACCTCCTTAACGGGGTCAGCGTGGTCTATTATACAGACGACACGCTGATCCTAAAAAAGGGAGAGTCGTACCAGGCGGCGGTCGAACTAGCGGAACGCAGGATTGCAACACCCTCCAACCAGCCTTGGCCCCACCGACATCATGTCATATGGGCCGAATCGAAATGAGACCACACACCCATATAAATATGAGCGCGTTATCACCGTAGCCGCTTCTTGACTCCTTTACAAATTTCCTCGTCTTGTCCCCATGTTGCCTTTCTCCCTATCCTGGGGCGGCATAATAATGGTCCCCCCTCACGTGGGTAAGACAAACACACAGTACGGGTTTGCTGCCTGCTTACTCCTTAGTCTGTGCCATTCGTGTTCGAACTCTTTTAAGGCCATGAGATTGCAGTATTAAGCCGGTCTCACATCCAAGCAAGTGATCCCGTCCATCATCTACATATATATCTTTCGTCGCTGTTCGTCGTGTGTATAAGGGGGGCATCGCCACAGAACGTGATCAAAATTTTCGTTCTCAGCACCGCAACATCACATGCTAACCTCACATAACCGCATATCATACAGTTTCTTCCAGAAATATCCATATCCAGCCAGGATCTGCGAGACTTTGTAGTCCGGCTCGACCCAAGTTGCCTTGAGCCTAACCACCACGTCAGGGAGGAATCGATGAAGTTCCATCGCCTTCTCTTCACGCAGAGTTGCAACAGTCATGAAGAGGATCCAGTAGTTGGGACTCGAGGTGGCACTGCACAAGTCCGAGAGCATATGTTTTCATGGCCCTCGGAACGAGCCACCGCCGGTTTCCCAAATAACAATAAAGTTTACAAGTATCTGGGACTCGTCCTCGACAGCCGATGGTATTTTGAGGAGCACTTCCGACGTCTGGTTCCCAAACGTGTTACTTATTGATTATTTTGTGTTGCGCCTTGTGCTGTACCTACCAAATAAATTATTTTTCTTTCTTTCTTTCTTTCAAACTGGATTAGACTGGAGCACTCAAGCGGCTCTCGTTCGGCCCATGGCCCTTTATGGAGCGCTGTCGCTGCGAAAGTGATCAGTTGCCAAGCTGAACGCATGCCAGGGAGTTTTAGCCATTCTAATGGTACAAAGACAAAGGACGGTTTCCTGCAATATATCCGCACGGTTTCCTGCAGGCCTGCTACCATGGAATGTGGAGGCAACAGTCCTTTGCACGCATATGCATGATTTACACGTGGAGATACAACCCCGGGGCGAAATTCCGCTGCCACGACAAGTCGCTGTATGGCAGACAGTTCCGGCAGGATCTCAGCGACTGTCGTTACGCAAATCCTCACCGGACATGGCAAGTACGGGAGGCACCTGCGTCGGATTTAGGCGGAAGAAACGCCTGTTTATCACCATTGTGTGGACGGTCTGAACCGTATCCGGTGGAGCATACGGTAGAGATGTACATATGTGCCCCGTTTAGACGGAACACCGCCACGTCCTCGTGGGGGCCATCGGTGGCAACGACCTCTCGCGCCGAGCCCTCTTTCTACGAAACAGTAATGCTAGCGAAGAAGGCAGCCGCATGGACGAGGAAATACCCTGACGCCCCAGCAGCCAGGATCTCGACTCAGATTTCTAGCCACCCTGGGCTTGGAATCGCCGTCCAGCCATCCGGTAACCATCTGGACCGAACCCAAATCGTCAACGGCGCTTTTTTTTTACTCTTTTTTTAAGGGGTTTTTGACGGCGCTTTTAGTCAGCTAAAGTCTGACATGTCCTCAAGAGTTCTGTATTCCTTTTATTAAACTTTAAATGCTTACGTACTATTTTATTTAAGTCAATAGTGTCAAAAATATTACAATAAAACTCGACCTATGAACGCAACTGAAGTAATGACAGCACGCACACAATGACACTGACATCCCGCTTGCCGCGATAGCACTAGTAAACTCTTGGAAATTTGCGATAAATTGGACGTGTTTCGTAATACCAAAAATGATGAATGAAAACTTAATGTTTTTCCAATTTGTTTTCTATCATTTGTAAATTGATAATATATTCTGTTTTCCCTTGATAATATATTCTAGTTGACTTGCCAAGTGACAAGAAACCGATTCAATGCAAATGGGTGTACAAAATCAAGCGCAACAGCAATGGTAAGGTGATTAAATATAATGCTAGGCCGGTAGCGAAAGGGTTTACGCAGGACAGGACAAATTTACAAAGGACATATTTACCGACAAGAAAATATTATGAAATGTAGTGTACCTGATAACAGCAAGTTGCAATTGTTTGAAAAGAAAACTGATCTACATTTGTTTTGAAACATTAAAAGGATGAGAAATCAATAATAAGAAGTTTACATATAAATAAAACAACTTTTTGGGATTGATGATCTCAAATTTCGAGATTCCATCCAGGATTGATGCAGGTGCTTCTATGTTCTCTTGGTACCGCCGCAGCCGAACCAAATCCCACACAATGGTCATAATATGAGCACAGCAACTGACTGTCCGTTTTCCTGAGATACAACTACAATAATACCTGATTATTTTATCATCCCAACTTGAACCTTCCCTAGCAATATATGTATAAGTAGGTTCGTCTTGAATATAGCCAAGTCGTAAGCGAATCAAAAACCACATAACAAAGCCGGGGTCAACAGAGGAGTAATTAATCAATATCCGAAATAGTAAACTGGGTTGCAAAACAAAAACAATTACTAAAATCTTCGAAAGATAACCAATTCAATACTCGCCAACACGACGATTTAAAGATAAAAAATAGAGGAAAATCAAAGGAAAATGTTATAAAACTTAAAACTGTCAGTCATCAAACGTCAAAACACCACTGTCATGGCTACCTTAAAAATTATACCTCACTAGAGTCCTCGCAAGATAACTTGGCGTGTAGCTGGGGCACTCTTAATGTTGCCAACCTAACTAATGTATTTTTCCTTCATATAATTAATTAAAAAATCTTTCATAACTCAAATTATAATATATATAAATTTACTACGACGGGTCTCAAGAACAAAATTATTGCGAAAACGAAGGCGAAATGTATTTTATTACGTAATCTTATTGTACTTAAGTACTAAAAAGTATAATATGCCTCAATATTTTTTTTGCTATATTATTTTTGTTTTTAAAATAACCAATGGAACACTTACTTCTAAATAGTTACACAGAACTTCAAAACTTCATACCATAAATCAATAATTTTTCATTTAGATTTAGTTCTTGGAATTCGTCATTTTTTTTTTTACATTGTTTAGGCTCGCGTTTTACCACAATCTCACCTGATGGTAAGCGATGATGTGGCCGACGATGGAGCACGCTTGCCTAGAAGCAATCTATGATTAGTTATAATACTTACAAACATTTATTTAGGTACTTAAAGGAAAGTAAACAATACCATAAATCAATAATTTTTCATATACCATTTAGTTCTTGGAATTCGTCGATTAGTTATAATACTTACATTTATTTAGGTACCTAAATGAAAGTAAACAAATTAATTGAATTAAAGGTAATTTTCATCGGCATAATTTATTATAAAAAAAGTCAAGAAACTTGTAAATCTTTTATTAAATATCTAGTAGCACTTTTAGCAGCAGAATCCTAGTCTTTATATTTCAGCTAGTCTTTATCAGAAGAATCGGATGAGTCCTTTGTTAATTTGTCCATTTTGAGATTCATTAACCTATCCGATTTAAAAATATTTTCTTGTAGAGATACATTGCCATTCTTCTGGCATTACAGTAATGCTTCCGCTTTTGTATTGTCTCTTGTAGGGACTTTGTTAATTTATGTGCAGGGGCACAATAATGCATTTTCCATTACTACAATACAACTCGGTTTTAGAATTGGCACTATTTATTCTTTCATGGATGAAGTTTGCAGAATTCATATCGTCATGATAGTTACTTGATTAAGATTTAAGCACATAGTAGCAGTCCATTTTCAACAAATTTTGTTGACTTGCTAGGTACCGCTCGGCTATGCATATTTAGAGAAATTTTATAGTGATGGTCACCCGAAAAATTATTTGACAAATGGGTCTAATTTTGGAAAATGGTACCGTAGGCCCAATATTTTCTCATTTCTCTTTACAAACATGTTTGACTTTCAATATAATATCCCTGCTAGCACTTTTGACTTTTGACACTGTCTCCATAAACGTCAAGATGGCGGCAAACAATTAGTTTCCAATTTCGGCCACGCGCCAACTTATCTTGCACTAGCTCCAAAAAACTTTTCATATAATATCAATAGTCAATTTAATTTGATTGTATTTTTTTGAAAATGTACGATTTTTTCCATTTTATCTATGTAGCGTACATAGTGGTGGCTCAAAATAAAACATCTTTAATTTATCGCCTTCATAAAGTAAGCTTTTTCAGAATTGATACATTCGCAAGTGTTTCTTTCAAATGGAACGGGTCGACTAGTGAGACAGAAAGTTCAACAAATATCAGTCTCTTTATTTATATTATTCCCGGTTTTTTTTTTATTATTAGCCTCATTTTTGTGATGTGAAAGTGAGAACACTGTATACTCCACGAACTCTTAGACTACTTCTTATTACGACTTGCTTTTTTTTATTATGATTATTTTTATTGTGCTTGTGTGTACGATATTGACTGCCTACGCTGTTCTTACATATTATTCATCAATATTGTAACAACTCGGAAGCATAACCTTTCAATCAAAAAAAGAATTTTCAAAATCGGTCCACAATTGACCGAGATATCGGTGAACATACATAAAAAAAAAAAACATACATTCAGCCGAACATAGAACCTCCTACTTTTCGAAGTCGGTTAAAAATAATTTGACTTTTGGCTCTCAAACTTGAAAGAGGATTTTCAGTCACTAGCTCCTTTACTTTTTCGATATTAACTGAAGTTGAAGACATTGATGGCCCTACCACTAGCATATTAGTCTCTAGACATCTACGTCATCTAACATATATTCTTTATCATAGTTAAATAACTGATGAGGGTATTTTATTTTTATACTGCATCTTAAACTAATAGACACACCTTACTACTGAACTAAAAAACAAAGACCAGTCTACCTCTTCAGGTGATATGGGCGTAATGCTATGATGTAGGATGAATACTATTTTTATTTCATAGGAAAAAAGAAAACTAAAGATGAACAGACAACTAAATATAACCAGACAATTGAATATGAACAGACAACTAAAGATGAACAGACAACTAAATATAACCGGACAATTGAATATGAACAGACAACTAAAGATGAACAGACAACTAAAGATGAACAGACAACTAAATATAACCAGACAACTAAAGATGAACAGACAACTAAATATAACCAGACAATTGAATATGAACAGACAACTAAAGATGAACAGACAACTAAATATAACCAGAGAACTAAAGATGAACAGACAACTAAATATAACCAGAGAACTAAAGATGAACAGACAACTAAATATAACCAGACAATTGAATATGAACAGACAACTAAAGATGAACAGACAACTAAAGATGAACAGACAACTAAATATAACCAGACAACTAAAGATGAACAGACAACTAAATATAACCAGACAATTGAATATGAACAGACAACTAAAGATGAAAAGACAACCAAATATAAACCGCCAACTGATAAGTTTTTCCGGAAAGACTACAATTATATTGAAGCAGTAGAAAGTTTCTACAAGATCCATGTGGTCGGACTTCCTTGGCCTGAAGCCAAGCGAGTCTGTGCTCTGGAAGGTGCCATTTTATGGCACCCAGACAACGATATTGAGGAAGCCGTTTTGATATCGTTTTGGAAAGCCACCCAGCCTCATATCGAAAGAGTGTACGTTGGACTGTCAGAGATGATGGTAAAGAGACTGTTTGAAACTACTGACGGTATGTAAATTATACAAAATTCGTATCATTTCTTATGTCACAGATATTCTTTTTATATTAGTTCTGTGCTTGTCCCTATTTACCAAACAATTGATACCTCCCAACTTATAGGACGGAAAGGTCAGAAGCATCAAAAGCTTTTGATAAGCATAAAATTTATTTATTTATTTATCTTCCTTACAACTATCATTACAGGTAAATACCTAATGCGATAGTGCGGTCTTAAAATTACTTAATATAATATAAAACTTAAAAACAAAACACTTAAAATATACAAATATATACGTATCGCCTACTCTAATCAACCCTATAACATAAAATAAACAATAGCATTTTTGCGAATTCACTTGAGCTACATGTAAATATATCAATATTTACGTGAAGCTGGTTAATAATTCCAATTGCACGGGTCAATGGCGTTTTGGCAAGAAGATTGGTCCTAGCAACTGGAACGGCTGGCAGCGGCGGGCGGCGCCGCCTCCACACATAGCGGTCAGGTACACACAAATTGAGGTGTTGCAGCACTCCTGGGTTATACTCAATGCCACGAAGTAACCTAACCAAATAGGAAACAAGCGTGAATGCACGTCGTACCTTTAGTTGATTGTACCCGACCATACCGAGCACAAACAGAGTGGGGTACATCAACGGTTAAAATGGATACACCCCATACAGTTTCTTGAACAAGTAGCGCGTGAATTTGTTCTGTACTCGTTCCGGCATTGTCGAGTATTTGGCCTCTTGCAGATCCCATATAACAGCACTATGTTCCAGTTGACTCCGGACAAGTGAATCATATAGGAACCTGACTGTAGCGATGTTAGTGAAGTACCTCGTCTGCCTCAAAACAAATCCCAAGTTTCTAAACGCCCTCTTACAGATCCTCGTAATATGACCGCGAAACGACACTTCAGGAGTACACCCCCCAAATCCCGCACCTCCGAGACACGTTGCATAGGTGTGTCGCCCACTACGTACTCATGTACCAGCGGCGCACGCGCGCGTGTAAAACTCATCACCGAGCACTTCGACGCGTTGAAGAAAAGCTTGTTATCCCGGCTCCATTCCACTACACTATCTATATCCTCCTGCAATCGTTCGCTATCGGATTTACTGTTAACCTTTAGCAGCAACTTAAGGTCATCTGCAAATAATAAACAAGAGCCATTTTTGACGACTTCCGGCAAATCGTTTATCATTATTATGAATTCGAGAGGCCCCAAATTGCTGCCTTGGCTCACGCCAGACCAGGTGTAATATGGGTCAGATTCACACCCATTATAGTCTACATACTGCTGTCTATCCTGCAAGTAGTTGGCGAAGAAGTGCAATAGATGTGGTGTGCAGCCAACTTCTGCGAGTTTCATTAATAAAATATCGTTGTCGACAGTGTCGAAAGCTTTTTTGAAATCAAAATAAGCAGCGTCAACCTGACCACCAGCATCTACCGCCGGCACCACTTGCATCATAAAATTCATTAGATTTGTGGCAGTGCTGCGCGCCGGCCGGAACCCGTGCTGCGCGTCAGCCAGTTGTCCACTCACTTGTTCCTGCAAGCACCGCTGTATAGCGGACTCGAATACCTTAGCCGGCGTTGACAGCACGGCCACTGGTCTATAACCAGTTATGTTCGATCCTGCCCTACCTTTGGGTACTGGAATGACTCGCGCGATCTTACATTGAGTGGGAAACGTCGTCGAATGAAGACACCTATTAAAAATATAAAGTAGCGGTAAAAAGAAATACCGGTATACCATCCGGGCCCGCTGATCGCTTCGGTTTTAGGCGCTCCAGAGCACATCTAACATCCTTCAGACTCAGCGCATCAAGATGTATCCGCGCACTACTCGCCGCTCCCGCCGACGCCACCACCGCCTTAGCGTCTAACTGCGGCGGTTGATCGCTGTAGACAGATTGGAAAAAAATCGCGAATTGTTTTGCACACTCGTCATCCGACAAATGCTCACCATCTTTTATTATAGTATTCTTGGCTATCGCGCTTTTCTTTGATCGTATGTATTGCCAGAATGAGTTAGGATCTTTAGAAAATTGACACTGGATTTTATTTTGATGTAGTGTGTGAGCAGCCTCTATAGATTTTTTAACAAGCGCTTTGCTTTTAGAATATCCCTCATAATCCCTACTACATTTAGTTGTTTTAAATATTTTGTGAAGCCTAGCTTTAGTTCTTAAGTTTTTTATTATTTCGCTCGTGTACCATTCCGGTTAAATGTATCGGGACTTTGGACTAGGTTTTTTTCTGGGAACACAGTTATCCAAAATGTTATAAACAGTACTGTAAAATAAATCCAACATTTCATCTAAATCGCCCATCTCATACATACTTGTCCAATCAATCGACGCTAACATTGAATACAGCCGTTGATAATCCGCATTGTAAAAGTTCCACTGCGGTCTATTATTACGTGCAGACGTACCAGGCGCACAAGCGGGGGAAGCGGGGGCGGCGGCGGCAGCGAGGAGCGCCACTCTTGCGGGCGGCACGTGGACCGCGAGCGGCGGGTGATGCGCGTCGACCGGCACGAGCGGCTCGTCCGCCGCTACCGCCGACAACTCACCGTAAAATCCTGAACTCAAGACCAAATCTAGCTGCCTATTTAAACAATTGGGCACATTATTATTTTGAGTGAATTCGCAAAAAGACACGAAACATAACAACAACAAAATATGTAGGTATATTATCAAAACTTATACTGGCTTAACGAAAGCAAGCATAATGTTCACTATGCTTAATATTATTAGGTATAAATATATAAAAAAGCGACCGGAATCTTCCAACGCCCTCAAAAATTGCACGAGATCTGTCCATTGGGGAGAACCAGCTCACGAAACTGAAGACCGACGATGGAAGAGTCATATTCGCGGAGCTTCTGGGAGAAATCGAGGCAGTTTGAGTTTATAGACAATTGTGAACATCAATCTCTAAACCCGCTGCAAATCTAGCAAACGACCCAAGAGCTAGATTGACTCGACACTACACTATACATATCCCAGACGTCAGCCTGTATAAGATCAGGATGGCTCTGAAGCAGTTGATGAACAACAAGGCGTCGGATGAGGACGGAATTACGACTGAGCTCCTGAAGGCAAGTGGAAAACCGGAATTAAAGGCCCTTTAAAAGTTGTTCGATTCCATCATACTCGAGGGAAAAACGCCACAGGCATAAGGCAGAGATGTGGTAGTACTCTTCTTTAAGAAGGGTGCCAATACCCAGCTTAAGAATTACAGGCCCATTTTAATTCTGAGCCAAGTCTACAAGCTGTTTTCCAGGGTCATCACGAACCGTCTCACGCGCAGGTTTGACGACTTCCAGCCTCTCGAACAAGCCAGATTCCGAAAAGGTTTCAACACCGTAGACCACATACATACAGCAGGTTATACTGAACACCGAGGACCTGCCTCTCTGTCTAGCGTTTGTGGTCTACGAGAAAGCCTTTGACTCGATCGAGACTTGGGCTGTGCTTCTCCAACGGTGTCAAATTGACTATCGGCACATCGAAGTGCTGAAGTGTTATGTCAGTCCGACTCCAGAACCAGACCTCGAAACCTATCCTCCTGCAGCGGGGTGTGAGAGAGGGAGACGTCATTTCTCCGAAACTTTTCACGGCCGCAATGGAGGATGTGACTAGGCATTAATGTCAATGGCGAGTACATCACTCACCTCGGTTTGCCGACGATATAGTTGTCATGGCTGAGACTATGAAAGAGCTCAGCACAATGCTCAATGATCTCAGTAGAGCTTCCGAAAGCGTGGGTCTT
This sequence comes from Mythimna albipuncta, assembly GCA_929112965.1. Taxonomy (NCBI): domain Eukaryota; kingdom Metazoa; phylum Arthropoda; class Insecta; order Lepidoptera; family Noctuidae; genus Mythimna; species Mythimna albipuncta. Next base: position 12,658,608 of record OV815983.1, on the reverse strand, counting down.
AAAATCAACATAGATAAAACCAAAATCATGATTAACAACCATGTAGCGCCCACTCCTATCTAGATCGGAGACTCCACACTCGAAGTTGTGGACGATTACGTCTACCTAGGACGGACAGTCCAGTTGGGTAGCTCTAACTTCGAGAAAGAGGTCAAACGTCAAATCCACCCGGGTGTCGCCACTGTGTGGAACGCCCGGAGGACACGGTTGAGCACACAATTGAAGTGTGCCCTGCTTGGGTGGAGCATCGCCGTGCCCTCGTGAGGGTGATCGGAAGCGGCAATCTCTCGCGCCGGGCCTTGGTACAGGCCATGGTCCGGAGCGAGGAGAAGTGGCAGGCGGTCGCCGACTTCTGCAAATCAGTAATGCTAGCAAAGGAGGAGGCCGACCGCATCAGGCAACGGCGGCGCTCACAGCGCCCCAGCCACAGCCGGAATTCCGTTCCCGATTTCCGGCCACCGTAGGCGCGGGCTTGTGGACGGTGAGCAATGGGTAGCTCGCCTTGCGACCGTCCGGTAACTTTCCGGACCGAGCCCAAATTGTCGAAGGCGCGCACTGTTCCCGCTCGCCTCAAGGAGCTGTCAGCAACAGCAGGGTGAGGGGCACAACTGGGTCGAAGCCTACTTGGGCCAGGGTTAATTCAAAAGATAGCTCAAGCACCGGTACGAAGGCAACGAAGGAACAGGAGTAGGTTTTTATTCAGTAAAAGTCTGACACTATCTCCCGCTCCGCCCAAGAGCGGCGGATGTCATTAGATGACTTTCCCAACACGAAAAAAAAACCGTCAAATCCAACTCGGCTAGACAGCTTTCGGGAAGCTATGCGGTATCTTCTCGTCCAACATACCAGTGTCTAAAGACGAAAGTCTATGACTAGTGCGTGTTGCCAGTGATGACGTATGGCTCCGAAATGTGGTCGCTCACAATGGGCCTCATCAGAAGGCTTAAAGTTACCCAAAGGGCAATGGAAAGGGCTATGCTCGGGGTTTCCTTACGTGATCGAATAAAAAATGAAGGTATCCGCAGGAGAACCAATGTTTTTGTTTACTCACGTCCGTAACAGTATAAGTATTTCATTTTTCTAGGGAAACTAATATCAGAAGTATACAAAAGGTGGCTGCCAAATCAGCCAGATAATCAAAACGGCAAGCAACACTCTGTTTACACGGACAAGAACATCAACCTGGAGGATTACGGATGCATTTGCAATAATTCTTTCATTTGCTGGAACCAGTGCACCAAACCTAACTTAGGTAGGTTTTAAATAGTATATTATGTGTAAGTAAATGTTTTATGTTTCTTTTATAATTGTGAATGTTTTTATTCTTTTTTAATGAAATATTTAAAAATATAATTCATATTCAAATAAGAAAGAAGCATTTTATAAATGAACGTATGATGATAATTTATTATGGCTTAGTGACAATTCTTTATTAAAAAGTTACGCCAAAACAACGACCAAATGATATTTATGCTAACGTTTAACATTATGTCATCCTGGACGATACCTACCATCACTTTACTACCTGTCATTTGGATTCACAAATGCTGTCTCGAACGGTTGATTTTATTACCAGCATTCAGGTCGTATCGATGAACCGTTCGGTTTTCCCCGGTCACCTTGGACAAAATCAAAAAGATGAAGTCAAGTCTAAGCCTGTGGGCTATGGCGACATCAGTAGTTTCACAAATTTAAAAACTGCATTACAAAGTATACGCGAGCAGATTCCTATGGATGCGTTTTGGATATGTACATAAATTGTAAATATTCGTTCCGTAGGGTCTTCAAATTTTCAGCCTCCAGTTTCTCTTCTGTCTTCTATCTATTTTCTTACCCAGATTCGTTTCTTTTAAGATATCTCTTTTTCTATCATCTCCTTCAACTCATTCAACAACAGTATATATATTCTGCTGTTTCCGCGTATTCATTTTCCCTACTGACTACAATAACGTGTGTGCACTGTGAAGAAATCACCACGACTACCGACTGCATGTAAACAGTGTAGTCAGTTCTCGGCGCCAGCACTGCCGCCTGTTACTGACCCTGTCTAAATCAGGCTTTTCATAAAGTCGAAAATTATTTTCAGTGGGATAATTTTCGACTTCAGATACGTTCATTAAAAGAATAATGGAAAAATTAAATTCATTTTTCTAGGGTCAAATCAGAAATCAGTATCAGAAGTATACAAAGAGTGTATGCCAAATCTGCCAAATAACCAAATCGACAAACAACGCTGTGTTTACATGAACAACAAGGGCTACCTGGGTGAATACGGATGTAGTTCCGATTATCCTTTTATTTGCAAGAAGACTCTTCAATCGCTACAGTGGAACAGTCAGTGCAACATGTCTAACTTAGGTAGGTTTTGAAAAGTTTATGTGTAAGTAAATGTTGTAACATTCGTCATGTTGCGTCAGTTTGTCTGTGTCTGGACAGGCTAGCATTAAATAATAATAAATCGTTTAATTTTTTTTCTTAATCTTCTGAGTGGAAGCACATTTTCTAGATTGAAGATATTTAGTGTTGCATGAACGATTTACAAACCGTCATTGGACTATAACAGTCCTGAAGACCTTGTCGATTGAATATTCTCCTTTGTTTGGTTGTTTGGTTTTTTATAATATTTTATACCTATTTAACAACAGATAACCCACAAATTCGATCTTTTTCTGAAACAGCAACATAATTAGTTATTAAATAAAGCAGTAACTTAGCAGTAGAACAGTAGGTTCGTGGTGGGAATATTTCTTCTCTTTTGCACGCGCCTCACTCAATGGCGGTGACGACACATGTCGGTTTGTGCATCGTTTTTTAGTTACTTACCGTGGAACAAAAAAACATCAGATTTGAATGGTTTCAACATAATTAATTTTTATAAGATTTGAAAAATTATCTATTTGCAATATTGAATAAAGTTGTTTTTTGATACAAGTAATTAAAAAAAAAAATTGACTCCTCCATACTATGTCGGCTCACTTAGCCAGGTCTTGTGGTCGGAACTGCCAGTTTGATAGCTAATATTGCCCGCTGCGCTGTCTTGACAGGTTTTACAAGCAAGTTGTGCTTTGTCATGTTCTGGTATGATAAAGCATTTAGAAATGTATTCGGTTTACATGATCTGAGTAAACATATTCAATTTATCTATTGCAGATTACACTTTCGACAAAGATATCGGCAAATGCTACAAGCTGCACAAGACTCCATTGACCTGGACTGAAGCATATGCCGTGTGCCGACGTGAACAGTCCCACCTGGCGGTGATCAGCAACCGAATGGAAGCGAAACACCTCGCGAACTTAGCGAGGTCCACACCGAACCCAAGATTCAAAGAGAACTACCAAAGAGGAATATATCACGTGGGCTTCCATAACCAGTTCAACGAGGGCTGGCAGACTGTGAAAGGTACGTGGGGTTGACTCTAGTGATTGCGCTAAATATGATTCTCCTTCAACATAAATAACAACCTCTGTCAACTACGAAGAGAAGTGATATGAAAGAGACAGCAAAAATAACAGAAATATAATTCACACCTTTACATAACATTTGATCCGTATTCGAAATTACAACTTGAACAATGAAAATAGTAATGGTAGTGCTGCGAATGTTCGAAAGCGGCCCTGCAACCCAAAAGGCAACTGAAGGAGCACGGGTGGAGTTTAGATAGATAAGGTCGCTGCACACGAGCCACCGAACTCAACCAGAAAAAGCGGCATATTTCCTGTAGGTTTCAAACATTTTATATGGATTCGACACACACGGTAGGGCCGGTGGACGCCACACACTACCAATCAGCCGCTGCTCGCTTCTTGTGGCCCGAACCAGCCTCTAAACGCCAATAAAAAACGCCGTCACATGCCACTCGCGCATTTAAACCTTATTTGTCCGAGTCCATTATGATGCAGTATCATAATGGACTCAGACGAAGATGCATATGAGTTAAAAAAAGTAGAACAACACCGACCTCAAGTGGCTGTCGCGTGCTTCAGGTTCCTTTGTGGTCGCTTCTAGCTTCTCGTGGTAGCGTTTGTGGCTGTGGCATGTGGCTCATGTGCGGTGACATTATGCCTAACACGCCCTCTCGCTCCACCCAGAGCGTGAGAAATTATTTTATGATTTCCCAACTCAAAAGAAAAACCGCTCGTCAATTCTAGGACATAATGTAGCGACGTATGGCTTGCTACTATGTTGTGAAGACCGTTTTGATTGATGAACTTCCCTCTTTCCAGGATCGACGCTGGTTGTAGCTGAGGATGTGTGGTGGGACAGCTACAAGCCGGTGGACTACGGTGCGCAGTGCGGCTCTATGTTCTACACTGGCCGGCTGGTCCGCACTGACTGTGGCATGAAGAGCTTCTTCATTTGTGAGCACGACGACTTTGACAGCTCATAATCGAAATACTCCAAAAATACCCCCCCCCCCCCTTCTTTTCCGTCGGGGGTGAGTATGGAATAAAACAAATAAACTTGTAATAATAAACGTACTAATTCTGTTATTAACACGTTTATTATTAAAGTTTATTTGTTTGATGCCATCAGTTCCACTTTGTAATTTAATTCGTGCATCCATATTATGTTTGGTTAATTTACTATTGAGTATGTTATGTCATCAGTATCATGTATGACCATTTTATTGTATTTTTTTCCTCGCTATTTTATTTTGTTATTTTATACCTACACGTACTTGTGCGCTCTAATATTAATCTTAGTTTAAGATCTTCTTTCCCAGTAAGTGAATTATACGAGTCTTTATAAGAAATAAATATGTTGTTAAACTTCAATAAAAACAAAAATAAAAAGTGTTAAAAAATATTATTTTTGTCTCCCACTTTTTTGTTTTCTCCGCCCAGATTTGCAACTCTTGTTAGAGACAGCCCTGTTTGGTGTTAAATTCTTAATCTATATATATAAAAGGAGAACCTGACGGACTGACATATCAATGTACAGCCGAAGCTACTGGAGCGTGAAATTTTGGCTTGAAAGGCTTCCTTTTATAACGCAGGGGAGTACTAAGAAAGGATTTTCAACTCAAAACTTTGTACAAATATTAACCTAAATTAGTTTTAAAGTTTGACACATTTATTTTTTTAGTACTATCCCCAGTGCAAGATTTAGGGGGTGTTAAAGTTTGTATGGAAGAATCTTATTCCTTTGATTACATATTTAAATAAATAATAAAGATTCCCATTATTTGTTTTTCCAAACTACTCTCAAATTACGGTTTAGGGCGTGTTCAAGATGTTTTGAAGTGTTACTGGGTGGCCTAATTTATTTGAGTTGCAACACGCTATTAGAAATTATAATAAAAAACAAGCCCTAACTGAGTTAATAGCGATTATTTATTTTTAGGAAAAGATTTAACACAGTGTTTAACTAAAAATATGGGTACACCATCTAAATACTTTCTCATAAATAGTTCAACATTAATTTATGTATTATGGAATGGATTCCTCCATGTATTTATTCAATATCTTATTCTTTTTTCGATTTTCGACACAACGCAATCACGTGATAACCTAATCCTATAATAGCGTATCAATTGTATTATTTATATACGTACAACGACATCTACTGGCTCAAATTGGTACACAGGATAACATAAAATTTATTGCAAAACAAGTTGGTATTTTTTTTTTCAATAGAAAATATTATGTTAATTTAATATTTTCATAAGGTTTTGATTGTTTAGATCAGTAGTACTAAAAGACGTCAACGGTAGGCAAGATGTTGACATTCATCAGTTGTGTCCGGTAGCGATATTACCGTCCTCCTTCACTGGTGAGCCGAGATATATGCACGAGCACACTCAATACGCCATGATTTAAGGTAGAACTACACTGCGCACACGTGGGCTACACACGCCGATCTGGGAGCGTCGGTCTCCATACATTTTATATGGAAAATAGACTGTTAGAGCTACACTTGACCCACGCCACGCCACGCGACGCTACGTCGGCGGCAGAACTACACTGCTCACACGTGGGCTACACACGCCGGTCTAGGAGCGTCGGTCCCCATACATTTTATATGGAAACTAGGCTTTTAGAACTACACTTGACCCACGCGACGCGACGCCACGCCATCCCACGCGACGCCGATCCAACCGTCCCAGAAATTGGGGCCCTGCGTGTGACGACAGCCCGAGTATCATCTGCGGTTATCATTAATTTATTATTTATTTATTATATACTTTATTGTACATACAAAACATAACAAAAAAAAACTTATATCTAAAACACGTACAATGGGCGGTCTATCATTATTGTAAATAAAAAAAATTACTGATAAAATTTATTGAACTAATTCCAGCCACTCCTCAAAAAGGGGTATTTGCTGGAAAGACCTCACGGCGTCCTCACCTTCCGCATGACGCAGGTCCTCACCGTACGTAGTAAGTTCGGAAGGTTGTTGCACCGGATTCGTGCGAAAGAAACGCCCGGGTGTCACCACTACTTAGATCGCCCGAAGGACACGGTACGAAGTATGCCATGTCACAGATTACTGAATAGTTACTACGTAAGCCATGTGATCGGTGGCCATGACCTCTTGCGCCGGGCTGGTACAGGCCATAGTCCGGAGCGAGGAGGAATAGCAGGTAGTAGCCTCCTTCTGCCAAGCAGTAATGCTAGCTAAGGAAGCGGCTGCACGCACGAGGTAACGGCCCTCACGGCCCAGCCGCCGGGATCCCGACCCCGATTTCCAGTTACCGTTAGGCGCGAGCTTGCGGACGGCGAGCAATAGGTAGCTCGATATCTGGCCGTCCAGTAACCGGACCGAGCCCAAGTCGTAGACGGCGCGTAATGTTCTTTGCGCGTCTCAAGATGTCAGCAAATCGTAGGGGCCCAGCAGGGTCAAAGCCATGGTACGAAAGCAAAGAAGGAACTGGAGTGAGTTTAACATTCGAATTTATCGAACAACGAACAAGTCAAGAAGTACCATCTATAGTTATTAGATTTTTTATTTATTTTCACAAATATCACAAGATATAAAGAAGCCAAGTAAGTAGGTACCATCGCGGTCATTGACTCCTGCGGCGTGGCGCGAAACCAAACCCTTTGAAGTTTTTGTTTCGAGTGCAAGCAAAAATGAACTTAGCGGTGGTCAGGCGGAAGTGTCTTCGATGGTACCTACCTACTTATACCACAAAATAGATACTTATGATACAGAAGTCAATCTCATGATGTACTGTAGTTTTTATACCTACCTACGCTAGCGATCGCGGTAGGGCACAAAATACCTATCTATTTTGTGGCTAGTAGGGGCAGCGAGATGCGTGAGATGAGTGCGACCGGGCGATTGAGCCGAGCGAGATATCGTGTCCGTGAGCGGTGTTATGTATATGTATGTGCGTTGCTCGAGCGAGCACACTTTGTATGTAAGAGCGTACGAATATCTCACTTCAGGCAGTCTCCAAGTGGGGCAAAACCAATCTGGTGGGATTCAACGCCGCCAAAACAAAGGCGTGTCTGTTCACCGCCAAAAGGAGCCCGTTCATCTCGGCTCCTACTTTTCAGAATGTATCATTGGATTGTACCGACCGCCTTCAACTCTTGGGTGTCGAAATTTCCTCCGACCTCAATTTTGGGCGGTTCATTGAGTCCAAAGCCAAAGTAGCTGCTAGGAAACTAGGCGTTCTTGCAAAAGTCCGGCGTTACTTCACACCGGGACAGCTTTTAGTGTTATACAAAGCACAGGTCCGATCGTGTGTGGAGCACTGCAGCCACATATGGGCTGGTGCTGCAAAGTGCCACCTGGCAGCTTTGGACTCGATGGAAAGGCGTGCGAAGAGGCTGATTGGTGATCCAGATTTAGTCAAGTCCAATCTTCAAAGCCTTGAGCACAGGCGTAGGGTAGCCAGCCTTTCGGTTTTTTACAGATTGCATTTTGGAGAGTGTGCGCAGGAATTGCATGACTTGATTCCGCCATCTCAATTCTACCATCGGACAAGCCGACGCACGGCAAGTATCCACCCTTACGTTGTTGAAACGCCTACAGTCCGGACTAAGCGTTTCGCCTCGTCATTTATACCGCGTACATCAAAGGACTGGAACAGTTTGCCTGCTGCGGTCTTCCCGTCTGATTATAATTTGGGTGTCTTCAAGGCTAGAGTGAATAGGTTCTTAATAAACTAGTGCGCCTCACAATCAACGATTGCATCACTGCTTACCATCAGGCGGGATCGCAGTCACGTACTAGTTTATAAAAGATAAAAAAAAAAAACAGGGATATGGAAATACAGCCATTAGATGTTGAACACAGCAGTAACATCCCACAACCACCTCCTATGCCTATGGCTGTTACACCTGCTATACACACAGGAGTACCAACAATTACTATGTCTAATTACAAACGTGTTGTTTCTACTTCCCGGCACTGTATATTTAGTCTGTCAATGATTTTAGTTCAAATAATTATCTTCTTCGAATCAGGATACAATTAAGGGACACAAGTAGGAAAACTTAATATATTATGTATTTATATACTAGTTGACACCAACCCATCAATTACTAACACTAGAGCTGCACTTGCTGGATACTGTTGTAATTGTTTAGTGGGCAGACGCACTGTTAGCTGCTGTGCACATGTGATGTGTATAGTGTGTTTTTTTATCTTGGGCGCGGCATCAAGGTGAGGTTGAGCCACCTACATCTTTTTTAGATGAAATACTGCTTTTAAGAGATGACTTTGTGATGAACAGTAATAAATACTTCTTGTGACGTACCTACAATGTTTTTTTTTCATCACCTTAGGGCCGGCGCCCACTGCCGGCATGACGCGGCATGGCACGGCAAAGGATTTTATTACTAATCAAGTTATTTTGAATCTTATTTCAATGATTCTAGAATTCATATTAGTTTATTTCCATACCACGATGCCAAGACGCGCCGCGGCATACTGTGGCATGCTGCGGCGCGCCATTGCATTTCGCAAGACGTAATGTGTCACTTTGTGTCAAGGAATTATGATTACTAATTTAGTTGAAATATGGTTGAAACTTGCGCAGCGGTCATTTCGGTTAATGAGGTCCGGTCGATGCGCCTGGGCAAGGGAAGGAAAAGACTCACTTGCGCGCGCGTTTTTTTGTCTCTCACACTGACCGAGCACGGCAAGAGATTAGCAAAACTGATTGATGGCCGGAGTGGCTGGGCTTTCAGTACGATGCCACGGCATTCCGCGAGATGCCGTAGCGCGACCTGTCGGGCCATGCCGGCAGTGAGCGCTGACCCTTATTATTTTAGATTTGCAGTCAATGGCCGGCAAAAGCCGTGCTATTTCGAAATGTATCTTTCGAAACATATATTTCGATATACATCTAATCCATTTTTATGAATAAGTTTATCAAATTGTGTAAATCACATCAAAATCTGTCACGAAGTACAGACGTGACTTTGTTTTATACTATATACTAGCTTTTGCCCGCGCGGCTTCGCTCCCGCTCTTCCCTACTTCAGCCTACTATACCCTACTCTACCCTACTCTACCCTACCCTCATCTACTCTCCCTTCTCTACTCTACGCTACCCTACTCTACCCTCCTCTACTCTACCCTACTCTACCCTACCCTACTCTACTCTACCCTACTCTACTCTACCCTACTCTACTCTACCCTACTCTACTCTACTCTACCCCTGACGTTTCATGTCAAGTCACACGGGAACGCTGTCGAACGGGATAAAAAGTATCTTATGTCCGTCTCCTGGCTCTAAGCTACCTCCCTACCAATTTTCACCCAAATCCGTTCTGCCGTTCTTGAGTTATAAGTGGTGTAACTAACACGACTTTCTTTTATATATATAGATTATTGAACATTGCACTATTTTGACTTAAAATACCAAGGACACCTATCCACTCATTAGACAATCGCTCTTGTGAGATTTTAGGTTATTATGAGAGTCATGTTTTGACCGTCGTATTTCTCAGTACCTATTCCGGTTAGTTATAGTTTTGCTAATATTACCACTGTAATCTAGAGATTATAAGGAATAAACTAACGTGCATTTCATTGATATACGCCACAATTTGTAGTGGACCCAAACTCCAAACAAAAAAATTGTCTCCTTTGGCCAGCAGGCCAGTTTTCATTTATTTATTTTAAACTTCATGTACAATAGTGGTACATAGGCGGACTTAATGCAACAAGGTAATTTCTGCCAGTCAACCTTTGGTTTAAAAAAGACAACACTGGTAGGTTGAAGATGTCCTATATCCCTACGGGAGACGTCATCATGCGCATGCAAGTTCTCACGACGGGGAAGCCAGTGTTCCGGGATAGAGACATCTTGCCGGTGACTTTAGACATCTCCAACGCCTTCTCTCTCAACTCTACAGTTGCCACAACGGATCTTGAGCGCTCGGCGTCAGAGTGGGAAACGCTTTGCGCATTCCATACATTGGCGAGCCAATCGTCTTTGTTGTTAGGTACATGGTGCAACGCAGGGAACGAATCAGGAGTGACATCTATGACGCGATGACGCGGCGAGCCAATCACTGACACTCCCCGCCCCCACGTCTTACTTCGCACCACTAAAGAGACCGAATATTTGACTTCTGCGCAACCACTCAAGATACGTTGTGGCAACTGTACCTTGGAGATGTATTAGGGCCAACAATGCGCTAAGCGGACGCCCGCGCGGGTACCAATCGCATGACGTCGCGCTTGTGTCATGTACGGCGCTCCCCGTAGCGGAAACCGGATTATTACCTGTGCGGTGTCGCTAGTTCAACTTTAACAATGTGCTTAGAGTCGTGTCGATGGAGAGAATTTTAATGTGTTATTACGCAGCAAAACGGTAGCCCAACTCACGTATTGAAAACCGTAACGATATGGTAGCGATTTATTCGTATAAACTATTTCCGTATTCAAATGTATCAATCGAGTTTGAACGACACCGACTTTAATTCATTAAACCCCAAGCGAACGCGTTCGCGCACCTATTGTCTTGTGTCTGTAATTTCCACGATTGAAAGGTTAAAGATGTTTGAAATTCGTCGATTTAAAAAAAAACTGTATTAGATTATCCTGGTAGAATACTTATTAATGTAACTGGTAAAAAGTCGATAGATCGTGAATACCGCTTTTGGATAGGACTTCGATCGAACGACTATTAAATTTCAACGATATTTGGCTTGTTTGATTTTACGTGAATCAGGAGTATCTACAAGTGCGGGGCGCGGCTGCCTGCGCGCGGCGATTCGAGACTGAGCACTTTTATATGGGAGCGCGTGGGCGCTTAATTCAGCGTCGGCCCTTAGGGAGGCACCCCGGTATGAACGGGTGCCGAACTGCCGACCCATCTCCGTCGTGTGATTGAGGGATTCGTCATCTACCCTGGTCACCAAGGTGAGCCGGAACGCAAAAGATGTCCTGCTGTGTGAAACTGATATACTTGTAGCGACATCTATGACAGGAATTAAAATTTTAAAAAGCCGGCATCGCGGTGTCAGAGTTCTTCGCGGGATTAAAACATTCATTACGTGATAAGACAGCAGTCCAAAATCAATTATCGGGCAGTTGCCTGGACCAGACAGGTTTGGTCGGGGGATACTCCCTTCTCAATGGAAGTTTGCAAGTATTTTTATCATGTACTACATACCTCTGAAGAATCAATAAATAAACATGTGTAATCACACTTGGGAGGGAGAGACGTAGGTAATTTATGGAATTTTTTTCGGTGGAAAAATCATTTTTTGACACTCGCCGATCTTGGGCGGAGCGGGAGGGTGTGTCATTCCTTTACTGACTAAAAACCCACTCCTATTCCTCTGTTGCCTTTCATACCAGGGTCGAGAAGGTAATTTATGGATGACCATATAATACTCCATAAGTTTATTAAATGAAAGAAGGTGCAGTAGACTGTTTATTATAATCACACTAATGTTATAAAGGCGATAGTTTGTGTATTTGTATGTTTGTTACTTCTTCACGCTTGAACGGCTGAACGGATTTGAATGAATATTGGCACACTAGTAAGCCATGTCTTCGAATAGCACATAGGACACTGTTAATCCCGGAAATATGTTCCTTTGGAACAATTTTCTACTCTCACTCGGGGGAAGCCACTGGTTGCAACTAGGCAGCTAGGGAGGTAGCAAGAAATACGCATAATAAATAAATAATCAGCTTTTTAATGTTCAAACTGCTGGGACTCAGGCCTCCTCTCTCGGCTTTTGTAAACCTCATCACTGCGGTCAAGAAATTCAAAATAGAAAATTAGCGCTCATAAAAAATAAGGAATGTTAGTTTAAAAGAATGTTAAAGTCTGCAACAGATAAAATTACAAAATTATAGAAATAACAAACATATGAAATATAAGAACTGTTTGCAAATCAAGCGATTTTTAAGCGGCGTGGATTCAAATATATTAAGATGATCCAAAAAAGTCACGTAATTCTACCAATGGTTAATTATTTTTTTAAATATTTGGTATAGAATATGTCTACAAAGTATATCTCATCTATTCTATATTTATCAAAGAAATATAGTATTATTTGTCATCTGACTACAGCCCTTATAATAATAATAATAATAAGCTGGCAACACCAGATGTCATCAAAGTTGTTTTTGTTTCATTCACAAATATTATTCCTTTATATATTCATTTCTGGACCCATTTTTTCATATTTTTACTGCAATAGTAACAAAAAATAGATTATATAATAAAAACTTACCGAAACCAATAAATCAAAACCATCAAGAAGAAAAAATGCCTACCTACCGGACAGATGACACATGTCATCATCGAGAAAACATAATATGAAATGGAATAAATTCGGAATGAAAACACTATGTTGACGAGATCAGCAACACGAAGCGCACGCCATCCACCCACGGGCTCGTCGCTCAGCTCCGCCTCGCCGCCGCCGGACCCCGGATCACCAGTGTCACCGGTGGCTGCAGTTGCGCCGAGCTCGAGTGACGAGTATTTCTCTCCGCCGACGTCGCCAACACCTGTACGTCGGCCGGGGAGAGGCCGACCACCGAACGGCTTAGGACCTAGGAGCCAACCGGCCCCGAGCCCGGTCCCCGCTGCCGGTGGTTGTGTGCAGCGCATGAAATGGACTCAATCCATGAATGAGAACGTCATGCGCGCATATTACGGGTCTACAGAGGGGGGAACTAACCTCACTGCGTACCGTGTTAGGATGCTGTCTCTGTTTCGGGATCTTGAACCAACCGTGAACGTCTCGGCACAACGATTGTCGGATCAGGTGCGGGTTATTCAACGTAACCACAGGTTGGACGACGACGCACTTGATCGGCTGCACTCACAGGTACTGAGCAACCCTATCGTCTCGACACCGCAACAGATACAGGCCGCGGGACCATCGACTTCTGTCACGACCACTCCGCGGTATGATCATGTTGAGGATGAGGCAGATGATAGGGTTGACAGAGTAAGTAGCCAGTGCAACGATCGACTGAGGAGCGCACTGGAGGATGCGCATGATGACGTCTTGGAGTATAGATCGACTCCGACTGAGCTTAGGCCCCGTTTACCTCGGTTGCCTATGCACAAAAAAAATAGGGCGCTAGTGTGTGCTCTGGACTCGCTGCTTAAAAATGTTTTTGAGAGCAGCGACAGCCTCCTTGATACGCACTCCATCCTGTACTGTGGGGCTGTTGCGGCATGTCGTCTTGCTAATGTAAAGTTCCCATGTTATGGAGTAGCCACTCGACCAACGCCTGCCGCTCCAGCCTGGCAGTGCAGGATCGAGAGGCGTATTGATGAGGCCAGAGCACTAATTGGCAAACTATACTGCTTCAGGGAGGGCAATACACGTCCACGTGTGATGCGTTTCGTGAGACGAGCGTTTTCGGGGACTGAAATAAGCCCCCGAGAATATATGTCACGTGTCACGGAACGCATCGACTTCCTGAAGCAGAAAGTTTGTGCATGGGCCAATCGTATCCGGCGGTATAAGCGACGGGTCGATCGGTACTTGCAAAATCGCATGTTCCAGAGCGATGAGAGGTGGGTGTACAGAGCTTGGGAGCGACCTGGACAAAATGTGACTGACGGGTTTCGACCGGATAGTGTTGCCACGAATACATTCTGGCGCAGCATATGGTCGGAGCCCGTATGTCACAATGAGGGTGGCTGGATGCGTGATGTTGAGCGCGTGTGCGAGGCTATACCAGAAATGGACAAAGTTTTCATCACCCCATTAGATGTGGCCAGAGCAGTACGTCCGTTACCAAATTGGAAGTCTCCGGGACCGGACGGACTGCAAAATTTCTGGCTTAAGTGGTATAGCAGCTCACACGCGATTTTGGCATCACAATTCCAGTCATCCTTGGAGTCTGGGTCACTGCCTCAGATTTTAACAACTGGTACCACCCACCTGCTCCATAAGACGGGTAGTACCGCGGATCCCAAGAATTATAGACCGATTACATGTTTGTCGACGGTCTATAAACTTCTTACGTCCATCCTGAGAGTGAAAATTACTCTACACATTGAGAAAAACTCAATTATGTTTGCCTCTCAGAATGGATGTAGGCACGGATCCCGCGGCACTAAGGAGCTACTGCTCATAGACATGGCCATAAGCCAACAGGTTCGTCGATCCCGAAAGGATCTGTCGACATGTTGGATAGATTATAAGAAGGCCTACGACTCTGTTCCACATACATGGCTCATGAAGGTGTTGGAGTTGTATAAAATAGATGCAACTCTACGCACCTTCCTTGAGTCATGTATGAGGCAATGGAAAACAGTCCTTCGCTATCCAGGATGTCGACCGATCCAGGGGAATGATGAACCAATATGGATCAAACGGGGAATATTTCAGGGCGACAGTTTGAGTCCACTTTGGTTTTGCTTAGCCCTGAATCCTTTAAGTACGTTGCTGGAGGATTCAGGTCTGGGCTATCGGTTGAGAAGAGGTGGTCAGGTCCTATCTCACCTGCTTTACATGGATGATCTGAAACTTTTTGCCCACAACAATTCGCAACTGATGGAACTACTGAAGGTAACTGAAACTTTCAGTAGTGCCATCAGGATGGAATTTGGTGTGGACAAATGTGCAGTCATGCATGTAAAGCGAGGGGAGATAGTAGAATCCGAGGGAATTGAACTCTCGGATTCCATACACCTTAGATCCCTCTCCTCGACCGAAACTTATAAGTATTTGGGTATGTCGGAAGCGTTAGGCATTAACGTCGCTGACATGAAGCAAACGTTGAAGGAGCGCTTCTTTGGACGCCTGAAGAAAGTTTTAAACAGCCTTCTGTCAGGCGGAAATAAGGTGCGCGCCTTCAACGGTTGGGTCATGCCGGTTTTAATGTACTCTTTCGGCATACTCAAATGGACTCAGACTGAGTTAGACGCTCTGGATAGGCGGGTCCGTACATTGCTGACCGCAAATCGGATGCATCACCCACGATCTTCGGTGCAGCCTCAGAGAATACTTTCTCAAAACCGACGTGGGTATGCACCGTGATGTGGTCGCAGTGGACAAGGGACTCACCCCGCTGTCCATGGCTAAAGAGAACTGGCGCAAACCTGTGGTACTTACCACTGATGACCGCAAGGAAGTATGGAAAGGCAAGGAGCTTCACGGGCGCTTTTTTCGGGCTCTTCATGGGCCTGATGTAGATTTTTCGGCGTCCGAGGCCAGGTTACGATTCAGCAACCTCTTCGGAGAAACTGAAGGTTTTGTCTGTGCGATTATGGACGAGGTTATCTTGACGAACAACTACCGGAGACATATTATGAAGGATGGGACGGTTGACGTGTGTCGGGCATGTCATCGTCCGGGTGAGTCCATCAGACCTATTATCTCTGGTTGTTCTCGTCTGGCTAACGGCGAGTATTTGCACAGGCATAACCAAGTAGCCAGGATTCTTCACCAGCAACTTGCTTTGAAATACAACCTAGTGGACTCTGAGGTACCGTACTACAGGTATGTGCCCGACCCAGTTCTTGAAAATGACCATGTCACGTTGTACTGGGATCGGTCTATCATTACTGACCGGACTATTGTAGCCAATAAGCCGGACATAGTGGTGATAGACCGATTAGCGCGCCGTGCAATGATAGTCGATGTCACCATCCCGCATGACGAGAATCTCGTGAAAGCTGAGAAAGAAAAACAAATAAAATATCTTGACTTAGCACACGAGGTTGTCGACATGTGGAATGTGGACTCGGCTGTCATTGTGCCGATTGTTGTGACCGCTAATGGCCTTATAGCCAAAAGCTTTGACGACCATCTGTCGAAGCTATCGTTGCACGGGTGGATCAAGGGCCTGATACAGAAGGCAGTACTCCTCGATACGGCTCGCATTGTGAGGAGGTTCCTGTCTCTGCAGCCCTAACCACTGGTAGCTTGGACCCTGCTCCCGACACCGGTGGATAACTATATTTTTATATTTTTAAATGTTTTTTTTTTTCCTTTTGTATAATTTCGTTAAAAAAAATATTTAAAAATGTAATTTTATACGTAAAAAAAATTGAATAAAGAGAATAATAATAAAATTTATTTCAGAATTCATTCCATAGATTGTTAGTAACAATGTCTTAGCCTAGTGTTAGAAAAGCATTAATAAAATAATAATAATAATAATGAAAATATATTAGGCGCTTGCTCTCGCGTGTAGGCCTATCAAGTGCGCCATCAGTACAGAGTCCCATCTGGCTGCGCACGCAGTCAGGATGGCGCTGGGGCCGCCGCGCACCCGTGCCAGTAAAGACGCACTTCGCTTTCGAATGACAGCGTGAAAGCCGTCCACGCGCGCCTCCGCGAACATGCCACTCGCGCTACAGTAACGCGGCAGCCCCATCAGCACTCTGAACGCGTTATTATATTGCACGCGCAGGGCGTCGTATGTCCTCCGCGTGTATTTGGCCCACAAACTGCACGTGTAAAAGGTCTGGCAGAAAGCTCTAAATAATGTGACCTTCACTTGTTCAGTACACCGTGCAAATCTGCGAGCCAACATATTACAGCGAACAGACAACGCCCTGCGTTCCCTCTCCACATCCATATCATCTTTAAGGTCCTCTGTGACCCAGTGGCCCAGATACTTGAAGTGACTGACTTGGTTTAATGGTGTACCATAGAGTGAGACGGGAGGTAACACCGTGACCTCTTTTCTAGGTGCTTTAAAAACCATAATCTCACTCTTTTTTACATTGTATCTGAGCCCATGAGCCTCCGCGTACTCTTCACACATACGGAGTAACTTGCGCAACGCACCGATTGAGGGGCTGAGCAGCACCATGTCATCCGCGTAACTGATGTTATTTACGCAAATTCCGTCTATGTGACACCCGATGCCAGTGCTGCTCAGCTCTCCAATCAGGCGGTCCATATATAAATTAAATAACTTTGGTGAGGTCAACCCCCCCTGCCTCACCCCACACTCCAACCTATATTCATCCGACCTACTAGCCGCCCATCTAACAGTATTTTTCTGATTTCTGTACCAGTACTTAAATATAGATACGATTTCGGGGGGTAGACTAGTGTCTTGACACATTTTTGTCCATAGCAGGTCGTACGAAACTAAGTCGAATGCCCTGGACAGGTCCAGGAAACACGCGTATACTGGTGTTTTACGCACGGTGTAGTATTGCACAGTCTGCTTGAGGCACAAAATCGCACTTTCAGTGGATAGACCAGTTCGAAAGCCGAACTGACCATCGTGCAGTTTAATATGTTTTGTTAAATGGCCGTCAAGCAAACTGTCCATTACCTTCGCTATAACCGTGGCTAAGGAAATAGGCCTGTAGTTAGACCTGTCCGAGACATTTCCGGTTTTGTTTTTTACAATAGGGACAACAATGGTATACATGAGATCGTCAGGCAGGCAAGAGTGGTTAATACACAGATTAAATAATAAAGCCAGAACTCTAGGCAAGTCTACCCCAGCAAACCGCAGGTGCTCAATGCTGAGGCCATCATGACCTGGAGACTTTCCTCTCTTCATAGATTTGATAACTACATCAACATCCTTTGCAGTGAACCTTACATTGATATCTCCAGGTATAGCCCCAGCATCAGACACCGACATCGCTTCAGACTGTACAGGAATTACAAACGGCTCAACCCTGAAATGCTGCCGAAACAATCTTGCGATGTCATCTGGCTTGTGTTCGCCCTCGACGCTCACGGGACGGCTAGGCTTTAGATTCAACTTGTTTGTTGATTTCCAAAATTTTGAGAAGTTGTTATTGGAATGGTGTCGTGCAATTATATCCATTTTAATTTGTTGTTGGTTATTTTGACACCATTTCAATTTCACCTTAAATAAACGTCTAGACTCAGTCATTTCATTGTATATCTGGCCAGAGTTAGGTTTCCCATAAAACACCCAGTTCTGGTAACATTGCCGAGCCTTACCGTGAGCCTCCCTCACATGTTTATTCCAGCCTATAATGTGCTTGCCCCTACCGGGATTTGAAGCCACACTACAAGAAGATTCCGCGCCTTCTGCCAGTATACGTACTATATTCCTGTACATTTCATTAATTATAGATTTATGCGTATCACAGTTACATCTTTTATCAGCACAAGTAGCAAATTCCGGTGGAAAATCAATCAGCCGCAAATTTGCATGACATTAATTATGATATGTTTCAATTTGACTAGCCTGCCTTCCACCCCATATTACATTATTTTTAAATTCATTAGATGTCACAATTTTAGGTTTTATTAAATTCAAATTACATGTCAATTGCATTGGATAGTGGTCAGACCAATAGGTATCATATAATATAGTCACATAATCGATGGTTGAGCGCGCAGCGCTAGTGACCACACAGTGATCGAGCCACCGTCGGCATCCGTGTGCCTCGCTAACAAAAGTGTGTGAATCGTTAGGTAACAGATCAAGATCAACACATGTCCATGATTGTCCATGATGTCCATGTTGTATGTCCATGTATTCAAGTCCCCTTGGGCCGCTGCAGTAGTCATCGTGACTATCCAATAAAAAAACCACCTCTCTTGATGTTGACCTTACTGGCGGTACTTCTAAAATCATTCACTACGGATGCTTTTTTTAGGTTTTCAAGATCAGACTTCACAGTATCTAGGTTTTCCTTAGTGACATACAGTTCTTTGATCTGTTTTAACTCCTGCTGCATAAGCATCAAATCTTTTAAAATCCGAGTGACGTCGACGTGATCAAAAAGTACCGGCGGCAGCTTCTGTAGGTCACGGGCCACAAAAACCGGTAAAACCTCAGGATCGGATTCCTTCAGCATGCAGATGATATCATCTATTTCTCGGAGCTTCTTTCCATCTCTTTTCCTCATTTTTTTGCGCTTCTCCGTCGGTAACGATTCGCAAAGAAGATTTTTAGCACTGTGAATGTCCTCATCAGAAAATGCACTCACACAAATATAACTAATACTCTCCTCGTTCATTACATCGATTTTATTATATACAAAAGCTAGAACCTCGTTGATAACTATATTGCAACTCGAACATTTTAACAACTTAGAGGCCATGGCTGGTCTCACGCGTCCGTATGACAGCGCGTGCGTGTCCTGACTTATGGCACGGCGCGTTTTGAATAAAAAGTCAAGATAAAATAAAAATATTTGCGTTGTTCTTAAAATGCAATCGAATTTGTTTCAACAAAATTTTAAACATGCCTCAAAGTATAATATAATAATAGGTAAACATGATTTACTAATATTTAAATAATAATAATTAATAATATATGAATATTTTTCAAATATTTCAAGTATATTTTTAATTTTTATTTCATTCATGATAAAATATTTTAAATAAAATTTTAACTATACTATATTTTTCGAGACGCTAAAACAGTTTAAACTTAACAATACACCAATAACGAAAGTTATCTTCACATAATTTTAGATTTAAGTAATTTAACCTAGATATAGATTTTCCAAAAGGACTAATATAAGAAATTCGAACATTTTTTTTTAATACATTTAAGTTTTATGGAATTCAGAAGATATTTAGTATTTTTCAGCAAAACGTTACGTTAGAAGGTATTTCTTTTTAGCGTGGAACAGGGACGAATCAAAATCTTTCAGTATTTTAGAAATTAGTAAAACATTACTTTAAATCTTTTCTACTGATATCTTTTTAACTGCTCGTGTCGGATAAGTCTGACGAGTATTTCCGCGTCCTATTCACCAGGGTCGTGTGCTTGCGACTGGGTACTCCATCTCGTTCAGCTCTTCAATCACCATAGGTGATGTACCTTTATATTTTATATTGTTTTCTTGCTGAGGCCGCGAACTTTTCAATCCATCCTCGTATAGTCATTTTGAACCATTTTTTCTTAATACTATTCTTATGTGTAAACTGATATACCTAAGTTGAGTTAAAAAATAAATCATCTTCATCATATCAGCCGAAAGACGTCCACTGTTGGACATAGGCCTCCCCCAAGCCTCGCCACAACGACGGGTCCTGTGCGTCCCGCATCCATCGGTTTTCCGCTACCTTCACCAGGTCATCGGTCCACCTGGTAGGAGGCCTTTCAACGCTGCGTCTTTCGGTACGCGGTCGCCACTCCAGAATCTTTCGGCCCCAACGGCCATCTGTTCTGCGAGCAATGTGCCCTGCCCATTGCCACTTAAGTTTGGC
The DNA here is from genome assembly GCA_929112965.1 of Mythimna albipuncta. Lineage (NCBI taxonomy): Eukaryota > Metazoa > Arthropoda > Insecta > Lepidoptera > Noctuidae > Mythimna > Mythimna albipuncta. The sequence continues at coordinate 12,638,035 of OV815983.1, read as the reverse complement.
AATTCTTTGTGCTATGTCGGCAACCTTAGTTTTCCTGTGGATATCTTCATTTTTTATTCAATCACTCAAGGAAACCACGAGCATAGCCCTTTCCATTGCTCTTTGGGTGACTTTAAGCCTTCTGATGAGGCCCATTATGAGCGACCACGTTTCGCATGAGAGGTCGCCGCCACCGAGCGCCGCCACGAGTACACAGCGCACACCTTTGTGTTTCTTCTATATGAATCAGATGCAGATACAGAAAGATCTGCGTCATGCGGAAGGTGAGGACGCCGTGACGTTGTTCCAGCCACTCCTCAAAGAGGGGACTTACCGCGTGCTCAGCACTGGGTTGCGACAATTACCGTCGCCATTCCACCATGAAATCCTGTCGAAAGTTCACGCGCAAATCGTACATGCGTCAAAGGGCGGTTACCTCCTGGGTTCACAGTGGCAAGCCTAAGAAGGCTCGTCACTTTGCGGGAAAATTATTGCGTACCCAAAGTTACATTTGGATTGTAAAATGGTTATTAGGATCTCAATTTACTTTTTTAATACAACTGTGTTTTATTTTGTAAGAGTATTATTGGTTTTGATGAAGTTTATTAAAAGCTGATTATTTTTTAAAAGACTTGTATTTGTTTACACAATTTATATTTATTTTAGTGAGGGGTATAACTAGACTTATATCATTTAACACATATATTTCAAAAAGCTCCCCTGACCGCAGGGCCGCACTCGCGCCCGTCCACGCCAGTACAACCGCTGGAGTCGCCGGGCACTTGGGGCCTATTTCTTATTCCTCTATCCATTGGGGGGTTTGGACCATAACCCACCACGCTGGTCCAGTGCGTGTTGGCGGGTCGCCAGAATGCCTGGAAAAGCTACTGGTCCATGAAGACGCTAATGAAGGGTGATCTGCCGATCTCCCTGAAGCGCAAGCTCATCGACATGTGTATCCTGCCCATCCTAACCTACGGTGCTCAGACCTGGTCTCTCACCGAACTACAAAAGTTTCGCCTTGGGGTTTGCCAGAGAGCTATGGAGCGCAGCATTTTGGGCGTAAAAAGAGCAGACCGAATACGAAACGAAACGTTGCGCTCCATAACAGGTATCATAGACGTGGGCAAAAAGGCTGCCAGGCTCAAATGGGAATGGGCGGGTCATGTCAGCCGCATGCATAGGGACCGTTGGGCGAGCGTCGCCACACAGTGGGTCCCTACTGAAGTAAAGCGCCGTCGAGGTCGGCCTAGAAAGAGGTGGCGGGATGATCTGGACGCGTACCGCAAGGACTGGTTTGAGACGGCGCAGGAGAAGAAAGTTTGGAAAGACTTGGGGGAGGCCTTTGCCCAGCAGTGGGACAGCAACGGCTAGAAAAAAAAAAAAAAAAAATTTCAAAAAGCATTTTTTTTTTGCAAACTGATACAATTCAGTTTTATTTTGGCAATAAGGGACTGATAAATAAAAATATCTAATCTTTGGGTTAGTATATTTATGGATGTTTCAGCAACATTGCGCTACATAGTCTAAAGAGTTATTAGATTATTTTAACCGACTTCTAAAAAAGGAGGAGGTTCTCAATTCGGATGTTTGTATTTTTTTTTTTATATATGTTCGCGCATAACTTTTTGACTTACGCGCATAACTTAGATTTGAAAGATTCTTTTTTTGTTGGAAAGGGTATACTTTTCAAATGGTCCCATAGTCACCAAATCGGGATCTGATGATGGAATCTCGGTGAAATCGAGGGAACTCCTCAAATATTATAGGCAACTATGTAGTTCTTTTGGTATTTTCATCAAAGACTTAAGCATTTACAGTCAAAACATGACATTTGATGAAGTGGAACTGGTGAAGAAGACCAGAAATGGCCAATGGAAGTTCATACTCACACAAATATCACTATGAACATGTCAAAGTCTATCTACACCATAACCCCTAGGAAGCTTTTAATTGTTTCTATGACACATTTAAGCTATTTTATGATCTCTGCTTCCTTTTATGAAAAGTAAAAATCACTTTACGTAAGAAACCAAAATGGATTTCCAAAGGAATTAGGCTAAGTAGTAAGCGTAAAAGAGACATGCTGTGAGAGTACAGACGTTCGCCTAATAACAAAAATAAACTTCTATTAAAGCAATATAGTGCTCGTTGAAAAAAAAAAAAATCTGACCCAAAAATCACAAAATGATTATCACATAAGTTCGGCCAATAATAAGTCGAAAGCTTCTTGGAACATTATTAATAAAGATAAGCTAAATTATCCTAAAGAAAATATACCTGACTGTATTAAAATAAACAATAATAAATATATGACCCTCAATTAATAGCAGAATCTTTTATTAATTATTTTATAGATGACTCTCTACTCCCTCTTTTACAACCATTGACACTAAAGCCAGTTTCTTCTAAAGTAACAGCCAAAGTAACGTCATAAAGTAAAAGTAACGGTCAAATTCGTTTCTTCACAATTTTAACTGTTGGTTTAACTGTTACTTTTGCCTTTAATTTTTACTAGTCATTAGAGGGGGTTGCTAAAGCTAAAGTCACTGTCATTTTGATAAAGTTGTAGATTATTTAAGTTTCACTAATATGTTATCACGAACTTCGTCCAGTTGGTTGAGGCCATGGTCCGGAGCGAGGAGGAGTGGCAGGCGGTCGCCGACTTCTGCGAAGCAGTAATGCTCGCAAAGGAGGAGGCCGAACGCATCAGGCAACGGCGTTATCGCCGCCGCCGTCGCGATTCTGATCTTGATTTCCGGCCAACGTAGACGCGGGCTTGCGGACAGTGAGCAATGGGTAGCTCGCTGTCCGGACCAAGCCCAAGTCGTCGACGGCGCGCACTGTTCCCGCGCGCCTCAAGGAGTTGTCAGCAACAGCAGGGACCCAGCCGGGTCGAAGCCTACTAGGGCCAGGGTTATCCGAAAGGGCGCTCGAGCCCCGATATGAAGGCTAGAAGGAACGGGGTGGGTCTTTTAGTCAGTAAGAGTCTGACACTATCTCCCGCTCCGCCCAAGGGCGGGGGATGTCAATGCATGATTTATCCCACCATAAAAAAAAAACTTCGTCCAGTGAAAGTTCAAGTTCATCAGACGATGACCTTATCGTTAGTTATTTAACGCGTAGACGTAAAAAGTTTAATGCTCGCAAAGATCATTTCGTATGGGACGACGCTGATTTTCTGTTCCGATACAGAATTTCAAAGGAAACAGTTACATACTTCAGCCTGTTGTTACAAGATAAACTGACGCCAACCACAGAAAAGTAAGTTTATTTTCAGTTTGTATTTAATACGACTACGTTAAATTAACTAACCCATTTACGGCCAAATGAAAATGAGCAATCTAAAAAAAGAAAAGTCTTTATTTACTTAATATTAGGGATATGAACAAACGTAAAAAGAAGAGAAAAAAATTTAAAGGACATTTTTCAGGAATTACAGGGGTGTACCCAAATTGGCACAGTGGCCACTTATGAATGAAATTAGGTAAAACAATGTTTTTGTGTGCAGTGTGTTCTCTTGCACTTTTTACAACCCCAGCGGCTTCTATTATGGTAGATAACACAATGCACCCGTTTTGGAAGTTTTTCAGAAATATGATTGGCACCAGATGGTAATTGTTAACAACTAGATAGTTGTAAACCCTCGATGTTTGATGAAGAAGAGGGAGCAGTTACTCTTTGTGAAGCTCGTTTTAGGTAAAACCTTGCAATGTTTTGTCGAAATAGCAGCTGGTCCATGATGCCAACTTCTCTTGAAATTACATGCAAACGCTACGCGTTAGTTATGGCCATATCAGTCGTGTAGGTAAACAAAAACCACTACCATTTTTTGCCATGAACGCCAATCCTATACTGATATACTGTCCTGTGATGATATTGACTGATCCATTTCATCCTCATCTCCAAGACCTTGTTGTAGGTATGGAACAAATGAAGTATTTTCATGTCTATCTTTTGTTTCCTTTCTGAACACCACCTCTTCACAGTTCCCACTGATTATAAGAATCACATAAATCGTAGTCATTGAACAGAAACTGTTGTCTTTCAAACCTGTAATCAAACTAAGCTCTTGGTTTTTCATCATATCCTTAGCATTTCTTAGTGCTATTTTCACGGATGGTTCTTGTAGCACGATAACCTATTTGACGCAAATCATTCAGTAGGTCACGCTGGTAAAAACGTTGTATCATTCGTTATCAATCAAATTTGTAGATCATTTGGTCCATCGGAACTTTGTATATTGTTTGTTCGGGTTCGAATCCTTTTTGCAGCCAATGGTTCTTTATCGCTATCGTCCTCAGAATCCAAAAGATTGCCAACATTATGTACCTCGAACTCTCGTGGAACATATTTTGGCTAGCTAGTTGCAATAGTGTCGTCATCAAAACTGTCTTTTTTGTTGATTTGAACACTTGGTTCTGGTAGAATAATGGACAAGTCATAATCCAAACTATCGTCAGTATCTTCGAGTATAGTATTTAGGGCATTCTCTAAACTACGGTATTGATTATTCGCATCATAACGCCCTTTCCGATTTACCTTGATAATGTACGAATGTAGTATACTTGTGGCCATTGTACCCAAATTGGTACACCAATATTTCAAATGTAATAATGACTTATGTATACAGTTTTAGGAATCAAAAATCTGTTTATACATTTGGTTATTTATTGTTTATAGAGATATATAACTATTTATATGGAAATCTATATTGTATATAATAATAAAAATTACAAACAGGTACTTATCTCCACTAGTCCTTTGATAATGACTTTTTATTGAATTTTATCCAAAAACACTACTCTTATTTGAAATAGCAATATTATATTTATTCAGGATACTTTTAACTATTCATTACACAAAAAATATATTGACCAACTTCAATATGTTGTTTACCTAGCCTCATTAACTAACTGTACCCAAATTGGCACAGTGGTCAAGAATGGGCTAAGTTTTCTTCTGACAAGTAATACAGAAATAGGGAGTCTTTTCGATGATGATGGTGAAGCTTTTGTGAATTTGTATAGAAAAACTGTACAGTTAAGATTTACTAGTATGATGCAACATTTTTTTTCTTTGGAGAGGTCAACTTAAGCGAATCTTTAATTGAAATAATCTTTCTGAGGGATTGATCTCATCAACATGCCAACATCGAGCGTCATCATCATTTCAGCTGAAAGGCGTCCATTGCTAGACAAAGGATTCTCCCAAGTATCACCACAACGGCTGGTCCTGTTTATCACGCCTCCATCGAATTTACGTGAGCCTTACTAAAAAAAGGTTATCGGTACCCTTTTTGCGAGAACTTTTCAGCGCTGCGTCTTCAGGTATCGCCCCCACGAGGGCACGGCGATGCTAAGCCCAAGCAGGGCACACCTCTACTGTGTGCTCCACCGTGTCCTCCGGGCATTCCGCACAGTGGCGACACCCGGGCGACATTTCCACATGAATCCGGTGCAGGAAACTCCCGAACGAACCATGTCCGGTGAGGACCTGTGTCATGCGGAAGGCAAGGACGCCGTGAGGTCTTTCCAGCCACGCCTCAAAGAGGGGACTTACTGAACCGATTGTACCTATGGTAACTGTAGTAACCAAATACATTAAATGTATACACCGCTAAAAATTTTAATAGTTTAATCCCGTGGAGGGTCGATCCGGTACATGAAACACTATTTTTTAGCCATTTCAGCTAATTCAAACTTTTTCGTACGACGTACGTATTACCTACTGTATTTTAGTTAGTATTATAATATTATTCGGCATACGATGTTGAGTTAATGCAAATTTGATTTTTCTGTCATGTAAATCGTCGAATCTAAAACTATGTTACACGAATGTGTTCCATAGAGTGGTTTATTACTTATAGTAAACCCGTTCAGATTCAATATATAACTCAAAAACTTAAAAAAACTGTTAACCCGTTTTAGTGCCTGCACGGCAATAGGTATTGTGCTAGGTTTACTTATTTCTATAAAATGGATGTTCCTAAAGCAATTAAAGCTGATATTTAAAGTGTTCTTTTTTATATTTTGAAAATTTTAACATTACATTTTTCTAACATGATTATAACCCTATATAATGATTATAATTAATGAACCCATTTGGTACTTGCCGTTTCCTAATGGGAGTAAAGGGTCTAAAAATTCACCTGCAGAGACGTCCCCTCTGAGATATATTCTCATATTTTTGGTTAATTTTAGGATTTTAGTACAGTATCTTTAAATGCACGCTTTTAACTTTATTCATTTGTGTCCCTTTTGGTACAACTTGTACATTGTACATTGTTTAAGGAAATGGTGGCTTGTTGAGACCCCTTATTCACATATTTACAAACATATTTATCCGATTTTCACGAGTTACAGTATGGCACATTGATGTGACCGTTAAATGTTTTTAAAGAACCGGATTTAAAGGCACTATCTAACGATTATTATCAAGCCCTACCACATTTATGGTCACAGTCAATCTGTCTTTTATCTGAAGGACGTCTCCTGCAGTTTGGATATCCGTCATCGCCAGTCTGTATTTCTATAAGCGTCGTTCGAGGATACCGTCTAGTGCACAGCAAAAAATCAAAGGGTTTGGTTTGGCGCCACGTCGAAGGATTCAAGCAAATTTTTTTATAAGTGATCGTGCAGAAATGACCACGATGGTACATGTATTAAGAAACTTCACGAAATATTTTTCCTTCAGTTATCAAGTCCATCTTTGTTTTTTATTTTGATGCAAAATATTTGTGTGACGATATCGTGTCGACCGTGAGGTTTTTGACCTGAAAACATTTTTACTTTAATTTCTTTCCACCGAGGGTTGCACGTGAAAGTGACAAATAAGTCTGGGCGACTATAATGACATACATAAAGCTAGAACTACATTAGACCGACGCACACGTGTGAGACGTCTCAGACGTGTGCGGTGGGTGTGCACACTACACCGCCGCAACGCATAACACGTGTGACGCGCATTACAACCTTTGATTTCATCGAAGGATATCGTCTGTATAGTTTGTTGGAAGTGTACGAATCAGATAGCGAATTTGAAGATGTTTTTTTAATGACTTTAGAGTATCAAGAAACAAAAGGTAGCAAAAGAAAATAGGTAGGTATCTACTGAGTTCCTAACATAAACTTACGATTAATTAACATGTAAGAAGCACTAATTGACGAAATTCATGACATAATAAAAGATTACATCATGATACTAGTGCTGATAGTGACTTCGCCCGCGTGATAGTAAAAAAATATCCCTAAGGAACGTACTCCCAGGATAAAAAGTATTCTATATGCTATTCTAAGACATGGTATACCTATATACCAAGTTTTATCGAAATCCTTTCAGTAGTTTTTGCGTGAAAGTGACATCCATAAGTACATACTTTTAATCCATAAAAAAAAAAATGTGAATTGCCACCTACCGGGTTTAATTTTATTTTCGAACCATCCAAGGACTTACTTAAATATACACACAACATTTCATCCAAATCGGTCAAGCCGTTTTGGAAGAATTAGGTGACATACACACTTACAGATGAAATATACTTAAAAAGACTAGCAGTTCCGATAGATGTCGTCCTGTCCGAAGACTTTTTGTCAGATAAAAAAGTTAACCCGATAGCGGCGCCATCTATCAAGTTTAATTGTATTTTCAAACCACGCAGGGACACACTCAAATACTCGTTATGCACATAAAGTTTCATTCAAATCGGTCAAGTCGTTTAGGAAAAATTTGGTGACAAACACATGTCCAGAAGAATTATGGACATAGGACACACAATAGGTACATACATATATATAAAGACATGATGCATCATTTATTTTTAGGGGCCCTATTACAACACATTATATGGAGAATAGAAATAAGAAGACAGTTTTTAGGGTTCCCTAGCCAAATGGCAAAAAACGGATCCCTTATAGATTCGTCATGTCTGTCTGTCTGTCACAGTCACTTTTTTCCGAACCTATAAGAGCTATACTGTTGAAACTTTGTAAGTAGATGTATTCTGTGAACCGCATTAAGATTTTTACACAAAAATAGAAAAAAAAGCAATAAATTTTGGGGGTCCCCAAAGTACTTAGAACAATTTTTTTTTCATCAAACCCATATGTGTGGGGTATTTATGGATAGGTCTTCAAAAATGATATTGAGGTTTCTAAAATCAATTTTTTCTCAACTGAATAGTTTGCGCGAGAGACACTTCCAAAGTGGTAAAATGTGTCCCACCCCCCTTCTAACTTCTAAAATAAGAGAATGATAATGATGTGCATTACCATACAAACTGCCAACGAAAATTGGTTTGAACGAGATCTAGTAAGTAGTTTTTTTTTTTAATACGTCATAAGTCTATAAAAATACACTATTATTAAAACAACGATCAAAGTTACAATGAACTACAAGAACTTTTATATTATGTTACTTGCTGCTACGGAACCGTTCATGGGCGAGTCCGACTCGCACTTATCCGGTTTTTTTTTTTGTAATCTGATGGAATATAACCGGAGTTAATCGATCAACGTCGACCGATGCTATCGAAGTATCGCCCAGCAGTCGATCGATTGGTTAGTCGATCGGTATTCGTCGACCAATTAAAGCTACCACACCGATTGATCAACTTCGACCGATGACAATCAATGGCAATGGCATCGATCGACGATCGATCGATTGGTATCTATGGTAATGTAAACACCCTTACATTTTCATTATTATATTATCTATTAATTTATTATACTAAGTATTACTTAATATTCAATACAATTTAATTTAATACGCAAATAAATTTTCTTTGCAAACTGTACTTTCCAATTAACATGTGTGACAGAAGAGGTCCTCCCTATTCATATTTGAATAGCATTGCTTAGGCACAAAATACTCGTAGATAGATTCAGAAGACAATCTACATACAAAGTGTGCTCGAGCAACGCACACATAGACACCGCTCACGGACATGATATCTCGCTCGGCTCAATCGCCCGGTCGCGATCATACAGTTTGACACAACTCGCTGACCTTAGCCACAAAATAGATAGGTGTTTGGTGCCCTACCGCGATCGCTAGCGTAGAAAGGTATAAAAAGTGAAGTACATACATGAGATGGATTTTTGTATCTTAAGTATCTATTTTGTGGTACAAGTAGGTACCATCTGATCAAAGACACTTCCGCCTACTTCCGCCTGACCACCGCTAAGTTCATTTTTGCTTGCACTCGAAACCAAAAACTTCAAAGGGTTTGCGCCGCGCCGCAGGAGTCAATGATCGCGATGGTACCTACTTACTTGGCTTCTTTATATGCATCTTGTGATATTTGTGAAAATCCTAACCAATATTATAAATGTGAAAGTGTGGATTTTTGGATGTTTGTTACAAAACGGCTGAACGGATTTGGATGAAATTTGACATGCTTTGACATGGAAAAGAAAATAGGCCTACCTTTTATTCTGATTCCATAAAAAAGGTAGTCGGGATCCCGGCGGCTGGGCCGTGAGGGCCGTTACCTCGTGCGTGCAGCCGCTCCCTTAGCTAGCATTACTACTTGGCAGAAGGAGGCTACTACCTGCTATTCCTCCTCGCTCCGGACTATGGCCTGTACCAGCCCGGCGCAAGAGGTCATGGCCACCGATCACATGGCTTACGTAGTAACTATTCAGTAATCTGTGACATGGCATACTTCGTACCGTGTCCTTCGGGCGATCTAAGTAGTGGTGACACCCGGGCGTTTCTTTCGCACGAATCCGGTGCAACAACCTTCCGAACTTACTACGTACGGTGAGGACCTGCGTCATGCGGAAGGTGAGGACGCCGTGAGGTCTTTCCAGCAAATACCCCTTTTTGAGGAGTGGCTGGAATTAGTTCAATAAATTTTATCAGTAATTTTTTTTATTTACAATAATGATAAACCGCCCATTGTACGTGTTTTAGATATAAGTTTTTTTTTGTTATGTTTTGTATGTACAATAAAGTATATAATAAATAAATAATAAATAAATGATAACCGCAGATGATACTCGGGCTGTCGTCACACGCAGGGCCCCAATTTCTGGGACGGTTGGATCGGCGTCGCGTGGGATGGCGTGGCGTCGCGTCGCGTGGGTCAAGTGTAGTTCTAAAAGCCTAGTTTCCATATAAAATGTATGGGGACCGACGCTCCTAGACCGGCGTGTGTAGCCCACGTGTGAGCAGTGTAGTTCTGCCGCCGACGTAGCGTCGCGTGGCGTGGCGTGGGTCAAGTGTAGCTCTAACAGTCTATTTTCCATATAAAATGTATGGAGACCGACGCTCCCAGATCGGCGTGTGTAGCCCACGTGTGCGCAGTGTAGTTCTACCTTAAATCATGGCGTATTGAGTGTGCTCGTGCATATATCTCGGCTCACCAGTGAAGGAGGACGGTAATATCGCTACCGGACACAACTGATGAATGTCAACATCTTGCCTACCGTTGACGTCTTTTAGTACTACTGATCTAAACAATCAAAACCTTATGAAAATATTAAATTAACATAATATTTTCTATTGAAAAACCATACCAACTTGTTTTGCAATAAATTTTATGTTATCCTTTGTACCAATTTGAGCCAGTAGATGTCGTTGTACGTATATAAATAATACAATTGATACGCTATTATAGGATTAGGTTATCACGTGATTGCGTTGTGTCGAAAATCGAAAAAAGAATAAGATATTGAATAAATACATGGAGGAATCCATTTCCATAATACATAAATTAATGTTGAACTATTTATGAGAAATTAGTATTTAGATGGTGTACCCATATTTTTAGTTAAACACTGTGTTAAATCTTTTCCTAAAAATAAATAATCGCTATTAACTCAGTTAGGGCTTGTTTTTTATTATAATTTCTAATAGCGTGTTGCAACTCAAATAAATTAGGCCACCCAGTAACACTTCAAAACATCTTGAACACGCCCTAAACCGTAATTTGAGAGTAGTTTGGAAAAACAAATAATGGGAATCTTTATTATTTATTTAAATATGTAATCAAAGGAATAAGATTCTTCCATACAAACTTTAACACCCCCTAAATCTTGCACTGGGGATAGTACTAAAAAAATAAATGTGTCAAACTTTAAAACTAATTTAGGTTAATATTTGTACAAAGTTTTGAGTTGAAAATCCTTTCTTAGTACTCCCCTGCGTTATAAAAGGAAGCCTTTCAAGCCAAAATTTCACGCTCCAGTAGCTTCGGCTGTACATTGATATGTCAGTCCGTCAGGTTCTCCTTTTATATATATAGATTAAGAATTTAACACCAAACAGGGCTGTCTCTAACAAGAGTTGCAAATCTGGGCGGAGAAAACAAAAAAGTGGGAGACAAAAATAATATTTTTTAACACTTTTTATTTTTGTTTTTATTGAAGTTTAACAACATATTTATTTCTTATAAAGACTCGTATAATTCACTTACTGGGAAAGAAGATCTTAAACTAAGATTAATATTAGAGCGCACAAGTACGTGTAGGTATAAAATAACAAAATAAAATAGCGAGGAAAAAAATACAATAAAATGGTCATACATGATACTGATGACATAACATACTCAATAGTAAATTAACCAAACATAATATGGATGCACGAATTAAATTACAAAGTGGTACTGATGGCATCAAACAAATAAACTTTAATAATAAACGTGTTAATAACAGAATTAGTACGTTTATTATTACAAGTTTATTTGTTTTATTCCATACTCACCCCCGACGGAAAAGAAGGGGGGGGGGGGTATTTTTGGAGTATTTCGATTATGAGCTGTCAAAGTCGTCGTGCTCACAAATGAAGAAGCTCTTCATGCCACAGTCAGTGCGGACCAGCCGGCCAGTGTAGAACATAGAGCCGCACTGCGCACCGTAGTCCACCGGCTTGTAGCTGTCCCACCACACATCCTCAGCTACAACCAGCGTCGATCCTGGAAAGAGGGAAGTTCATCAATCAAAACGGTCTTCACAACATAGTAGCAAGCCATACGTCGCTACATTATGTCCTAGAATTGACGAGCGGTTTTTCTTTTGAGTTGGGAAATCATAAAATAATTTCTCACGCTCTGGGTGGAGCGAGAGGGCGTGTTAGGCATAATGTCACCGCACATGAGCCACATGCCACAGTCACAAACGCTACCACGAGAAGCTAGAAGCGACCACAAAGGAACCTGAAGCACGCGACAGCCACTTGAGGTCGGTGTTGTTCTACTTTTTTTAACCCATATGCATCTTCGTCTGAGTCCATTATGATACTGCATCATAATGGACTCGGACAAATAAGGTTTAAATGCGCGAGTGGCATGTGACGGCGTTTTTTATTGGCGTTTAGAGGCTGGTTCGGGCCACAAGAAGCGAGCAGCGGCTGATTGGTAGTGTGTGGCGTCCACCGGCCCTACCGTGTGTGTCGAATCCATATAAAATGTTTGAAACCTACAGGAAATATGCCGCTTTTTCTGGTTGAGTTCGGTGGCTCGTGTGCAGCGACCTTATCTATCTAAACTCCACCCGTGCTCCTTCAGTTGCCTTTTGGGTTGCAGGGCCGCTTTCGAACATTCGCAGCACTACCATTACTATTTTCATTGTTCAAGTTGTAATTTCGAATACGGATCAAATGTTATGTAAAGGTGTGAATTATATTTCTGTTATTTTTGCTGTCTCTTTCATATCACTTCTCTTCGTAGTTGACAGAGGTTGTTATTTATGTTGAAGGAGAATCATATTTAGCGCAATCACTAGAGTCAACCCCACGTACCTTTCACAGTCTGCCAGCCCTCGTTGAACTGGTTATGGAAGCCCACGTGATATATTCCTCTTTGGTAGTTCTCTTTGAATCTTGGGTTCGGTGTGGACCTCGCTAAGTTCGCGAGGTGTTTCGCTTCCATTCGGTTGCTGATCACCGCCAGGTGGGACTGTTCACGTCGGCACACGGCATATGCTTCAGTCCAGGTCAATGGAGTCTTGTGCAGCTTGTAGCATTTGCCGATATCTTTGTCGAAAGTGTAATCTGCAATAGATAAATTGAATATGTTTACTCAGATCATGTAAACCGAATACATTTCTAAATGCTTTATCATACCAGAACATGACAAAGCACAACTTGCTTGTAAAACCTGTCAAGACAGCGCAGCGGGCAATATTAGCTATCAAACTGGCAGTTCCGACCACAAGACCTGGCTAAGTGAGCCGACATAGTATGGAGGAGTCAATTTTTTTTTTTAATTACTTGTATCAAAAAACAACTTTATTCAATATTGCAAATAGATAATTTTTCAAATCTTATAAAAATTAATTATGTTGAAACCATTCAAATCTGATGTTTTTTTGTTCCACGGTAAGTAACTAAAAAACGATGCACAAACCGACATGTGTCGTCACCGCCATTGAGTGAGGCGCGTGCAAAAGAGAAGAAATATTCCCACCACGAACCTACTGTTCTACTGCTAAGTTACTGCTTTATTTAATAACTAATTATGTTGCTGTTTCAGAAAAAGATCGAATTTGTGGGTTATCTGTTGTTAAATAGGTATAAAATATTATAAAAAACCAAACAACCAAACAAAGGAGAATATTCAATCGACAAGGTCTTCAGGACTGTTATAGTCCAATGACGGTTTGTAAATCGTTCATGCAACACTAAATATCTTCAATCTAGAAAATGTGCTTCCACTCAGAAGATTAAGAAAAAAAATTAAACGATTTATTATTATTTAAAGCTAGCCTGTCCAGACACAGACAAACTGACGCAACATGACGAATGTTACAACATTTACTTACACATAAACTTTTCAAAACCTACCTAAGTTAGACATGTTGCACTGACTGTTCCACTGTAGCGATTGAAGAGTCTTCTTGCAAATGAAATGATAATCGGAAGTACATCCAGATTCACCCAGGTAGCCCTTGTTGTTCATGTAAACACAGCGTTGTTTGTCGATTTGGTTATTTGGCAGATTTGGCATACACTTTTTGTATACTTCTGATACTGATTTCTGATTTGACCCTAGAAAAATGAATTTAATTTTTCCATTATTCTTTTAATGAACGTATCTGAAGTCGAAAATTATCCCACTGAAAATAATTTTCGACTTTATGTAAAGCCTGATTTAGACAGGGTCAGTAACAGGCGGCAGTGCTGGCGCCGAGAACTGACTACACTGTTTACATGCAGTCGGTAGTCGTGGTGATTTCTTCACAGTGCACACACGTTATTGTAGTCAGTAGGGAAAATGAATACGCGGAAACAGCAGAATATATATACTGTTGTTGAATGAGTTGAAGGAGATGATAGAAAAAGAGATATCTTAAAAGAAACGAATCTGGGTAAGAAAATAGATAGAAGACAGAAGAGAAACTGGAGGCTGAAAATTTGAAGACCCTACGGAACGAATATTTACAATTTATGTACATATCCAAAACGCATCCATAGGAATCTGCTCGCGTATAATTTGTAATGCAGTTTTTAAATTTGTGAAACTACTGATGTCGCCATAGCCCACAGGCTTAGACTTGACTTCATCTTTTTGATTTTGTCCAAGGTGACCGGGGAAAACCGAACGGTTCATCGATACGACCTGAATGCTGGTAATAAAATCAACCGTCCGAGACAGCATTTGTGAATCCAAATGACAGGTAGTAAAGTGATGGTAGGTATCGTCCAGGATGACATAATGTTAAACGTTAGCATAAATATCATTTGGTCGTTGTTTTGGCGTAACTTTTTAATAAAGAATTGTCACTAAGCCATAATAAATTATCATCATACGTTCATTTATAAAATGCTTCTTTCTTATTTGAATATGAATTATATTTTTAAATATTTCATTAAAAAAGAATAAAAACATTCACAATTATAAAAGAAACATAAAACATTTACTTACACATAATATACTATTTAAAACCTACCTAAGTTAGGTTTGGTGCACTGGTTCCAGCAAATGAAAGAATTATTGCAAATGCATCCGTAATCCTCTAGGTTGATGTTCTTGTCCGTGTAAACAGAGTGTTGCTTGCCGTTTTGATTATCTGGCTGATTTGGCAGCCACCTTTTGTATACTTCTGATATTAGTTTCCCTAGAAAAATGAAATACTTATACTGTTACGGACGTGAGTAAACAAAAACATTGGTTCTCCTGCGGATACCTTCATTTTTTATTCGATCACGTAAGGAAACCCCGAGCATAGCCCTTTCCATTGCCCTTTGGGTAACTTTAAGCCTTCTGATGAGGCCCATTGTGAGCGACCACATTTCGGAGCCATACGTCATCACTGGCAACACGCACTAGTCATAGACTTTCGTCTTTAGACACTGGTATGTTGGACGAGAAGATACCGCATAGCTTCCCGAAAGCTGTCTAGCCGAGTTGGATTTGACGGTTTTTTTTTTCGTGTTGGGAAAGTCATCTAATGACATCCGCCGCTCTTGGGCGGAGCGGGAGATAGTGTCAGACTTTTACTGAATAAAAACCTACTCCTGTTCCTTCGTTGCCTTCGTACCGGTGCTTGAGCTATCTTTTGAATTAACCCTGGCCCAAGTAGGCTTCGACCCAGTTGTGCCCCTCACCCTGCTGTTGCTGACAGCTCCTTGAGGCGAGCGGGAACAGTGCGCGCCTTCGACAATTTGGGCTCGGTCCGGAAAGTTACCGGACGGTCGGAAGGCGAGCTACCCATTGCTCACCGTCCACAAGCCCGCGCCTACGGTGGCCGGAAATCGGAAACGGAATTCCGGCTGCGGCTGGGGCGCTGTGAGCGCCGCCGTTGCCTGATGCGGTCGGCCTCCTCCTTTGCTAGCATTACTGATTTGCAGAAGTCGGCGACCGCCTGCCACTTCTCCTCGCTCCGGACCATGGCCTGTACCAAGGCCCGGCGCGAGAGATTGCCGCTGCCGATCGCCCTCACGAGGGCACGGCGATGCTCCACCCAAGCAGGGCACACTTCAATTGTGTGCTCAACCGTGTCCTCCGGGCGTTCCACACAGTGGCGACACCCGGGTGGATTTGACGTTTGACCTCTTTCTCGAAGTTAGAGCTACCCAACTGGACTGTCCGTCCTAGGTAGACGTAATCGTCCACAACTTCGAGTGTGGAGTCTCCGATCTAGATAGGAGTGGGCGCTACATGGTTGTTAATCATGATTTTGGTTTTATCTATGTTGATTTTAAGACCCACGCTTTCGGAAGCTCTACTGAGATCATTGAGCATTGTGCTGAGCTCTTTCATAGTCTCAGCCATGACAACTATATCGTCGGCAAACCGAAGGTGAGTGATGTACTCGCCATTGACATTAATGCCTAGTCACATCCTCCATTGCGGCCGTGAAAAGTTTCGGAGAAATGACGTCTCCCTCTCTCACACCCCGCTGCAGGAGGATAGGTTTCGAGGTCTGGTTCTGGAGTCGGACTGACATAACACTTCAGCACTTCGATGTGCCGATAGTCAATTTGACACCGTTGGAGAAGCACAGCCCAAGTCTCGATCGAGTCAAAGGCTTTCTCGTAGACCACAAACGCTAGACAGAGAGGCAGGTCCTCGGTGTTCAGTATAACCTGCTGTATGTATGTGGTCTACGGTGTTGAAACCTTTTCGGAATCTGGCTTGTTCGAGAGGCTGGAAGTCGTCAAACCTGCGCGTGAGACGGTTCGTGATGACCCTGGAAAACAGCTTGTAGACTTGGCTCAGAATTAAAATGGGCCTGTAATTCTTAAGCTGGGTATTGGCACCCTTCTTAAAGAAGAGTACTACCACATCTCTGCCTTATGCCTGTGGCGTTTTTCCCTCGAGTATGATGGAATCGAACAACTTTTAAAGGGCCTTTAATTCCGGTTTTCCACCTGCCTTCAGGAGCTCAGTCGTAATTCCGTCCTCATCCGACGCCTTGTTGTTCATCAACTGCTTCAGAGCCATCCTGATCTTATACAGGCTGACGTCTGGGATATGTATAGTGTAGTGTCGAGTCAATCTAGCTCTTGGGTCGTTTGCTAGATTTGCAGCGGGTTTAGAGATTGATGTTCACAATTGTCTATAAACTCAAACTGCCTCGATTTCTCCCAGAAGCTCCGCGAATATGACTCTTCCATCGTCGGTCTTCAGTTTCGTGAGCTGGTTCTCCCCAATGGACAGATCTCGTGCAATGTTTGAGGGCGTTGGAAGATTCCGGTCGCTTTTTTTATATATTTATACCTAATAATATTAAGCATAGTGAACATTATGCTTGCTTTCGTTAAGCCAGTATAAGTTTTGATAATATACCTACATATTTTGTTGTTGTTATGTTTCGTGTCTTTTTGCGAATTCACTCAAAATAATAATGTGCCCAATTGTTTAAATAGGCAGCTAGATTTGGTCTTGAGTTCAGGATTTTACGGTGAGTTGTCGGCGGTAGCGGCGGACGAGCCGCTCGTGCCGGTCGACGCGCATCACCCGCCGCTCGCGGTCCACGTGCCGCCCGCAAGCGTGGCGCTCCTCGCTGCCGCCGCCGCCCCCGCTTCCCCCGCTTGTGCGCCTGGTACGTCTGCACGTAATAATAGACCGCAGTGGAACTTTTACAATGCGGATTATCAACGGCTGTATTCAATGTTAGCGTCGATTGATTGGACAAGTATGTATGAGATGGGCGATTTAGATGAAATGTTGGATTTATTTTACAGTACTGTTTATAACATTTTGGATAACTGTGTTCCCAGGAAAAAACCTAGTCCAAAGTCCCGATACATTTAACCGGAATGGTACACGAGCGAAATAATAAAAAACTTAAGAACTAAAGCTAGGCTTCACAAAATATTTAAAACAACTAAATGTAGTAGGGATTATGAGGGATATTCTAAAAGCAAAGCGCTTGTTAAAAAATCTATAGAGGCTGCTCACACACTTCATCAAAATAAAATCCAGTGTCAATTTTCTAAAGATCCTAACTCATTCTGGCAATACATACGATCAAAGAAAAGCGCGATAGCCAAGAATACTATAATAAAAGATGGTGAGCATTTGTCGGATGACGAGTGTGCAAAACAATTCGCGATTTTTTTCCAATCTGTCTACAGCGATCAACCGCCGCAGTTAGACGCTAAGGCGGTGGTGGCGTCGGCGGGAGCGGCGAGTAGTGCGCGGATACATCTTGATGCGCTGAGTCTGAAGGATGTTAGATGTGCTCTGGAGCGCCTAAAATCGAAGCGATCAGCGGGCCCGGATGGTATACCGGTATTTCTTTTTACCGCTACTTTATATTTTTAATAGGTGTCTTCATTCGACGACGTTTCCCACTCAATGTAAGATCGCGCGAGTCATTCCAGTACCCAAAGGTAGGGCAGGATCGAACATAACTGGTTATAGACCAGTGGCCGTGCTGTCAACGCCGGCTAAGGTATTCGAGTCCGCTATACAGCGGTGCTTGCAGGAACAAGTGAGTGGACAACTGGCTGACGCGCAGCACGGGTTCCGGCCGGCGCGCAGCACTGCCACAAATCTAATGAATTTTATGACGCAAGTGGTGCCGGCGGTAGATGCTGGTGGTCAGGTTGACGCTGCTTATTTTGATTTCAAAAAAGCTTTCGACACTGTCGACAACGATATTTTATTAATGAAACTCGCAGAAGTTGGCTGCACACCACATCTATTGCACTTCTTCGCCAACTACTTGCAGGATAGACAGCAGTATGTAGACTATAATGGGTGTGAATCTGACCCATATTACACCTGGTCTGGCATGAGCCAAGGCAGCAATTTGGGGCCTCTCGAATTCATAATAATGATAAACGATTTGCCGGAAGTCGTCAAAAATGGCTCTTGTTTATTATTTGCAGATGACCTTAAGTTGCTGCTAAAGGTTAACAGTAAATCCGATAGCGAACGATTGCAGGAGGATATAGATAGTGTAGTGGAATGGAGCCGGGATAACAAGCTTTTCTTCAACGCGTCGAAGTGCTCGGTGATGAGTTTTACACGCGCGCGTGCGCCGCTGGTACATGAGTACGTAGTGGGCGACACACCTATGCAACGTGTCTCGGAGGTGCGGGATTTGGGGGGTGTACTCCTGAAGTGTCGTTTCGCGGTCATATTACGAGGATCTGTAAGAGGGCGTTTAGAAACTTGGGATTTGTTTTGAGGCAGACGAGGTACTTCACTAACATCGCTACAGTCAGGTTCCTATATGATTCACTTGTCCGGAGTCAACTGGAACATAGTGCTGTTATATGGGATCTGCAAGAGGCCAAATACTCGACAATGCCGGAACGAGTACAGAACAAATTCACGCGCTACTTGTTCAAGAAACTGTATGGGGTGTATCCATTTTAACCGTTGATGTACCCCACTCTGTTTGTGCTCGGTATGGTCGGGTACAATCAACTAAAGGTACGACGTGCATTCACGCTTGTTTCCTATTTGGTTAGGTTACTTCGTGGCATTGAGTATAACCCAGGAGTGCTGCAACACCTCAATTTGTGTGTACCTGACCGCTATGTGTGGAGGCGGCGCCGCCCGCCGCTGCCAGCCGTTCCAGTTGCTAGGACCAATCTTCTTGCCAAAACGCCATTGACCCGTGCAATTGGAATTATTAACCAGCTTCACGTAAATATTGATATATTTACATGTAGCTCAAGTGAATTCGCAAAAATGCTATTGTTTATTTTATGTTATAGGGTTGATTAGAGTAGGCGATACGTATATATTTGTATATTTTAAGTGTTTTGTTTTTAAGTTTTATATTATATTAAGTAATTTTAAGACCGCACTATCGCATTAGGTATTTACCTGTAATGATAGTTGTAAGGAAGATAAATAAATAAATAAATTTTATGCTTATCAAAAGCTTTTGATGCTTCTGACCT
Source organism: Mythimna albipuncta (assembly GCA_929112965.1). Classification (NCBI taxonomy): domain Eukaryota; kingdom Metazoa; phylum Arthropoda; class Insecta; order Lepidoptera; family Noctuidae; genus Mythimna; species Mythimna albipuncta. The sequence continues at coordinate 12,618,247 of OV815983.1, read as the reverse complement.
TTCCGTCCTATAAGTTGGGAGGTATCAATTGTTTGGTAAATAGGGACAAGCACAGAACTAATATAAAAAGAATATCTGTGACATAAGAAATGATACGAATTTTGTATAATTTACATACCGTCAGTAGTTTCAAACAGTCTCTTTACCATCATCTTTGACAGTCCAACGTACACTCTTTCGATATGAGGCTGGGTGGCTTTCCAAAACGATATCAAAGCGTCTACCTCATTATCGTTGTCTGGGTGCCATAAAATGGCACCTTCCAGAGCACAGACTCGCTTGGCTTCAGGCCAAGGAAGTCCGACCATATGGATCTTGTAGAAACTTTCTTCTGCTTCAATATAATTGTAGTCTTTCCGGAAAAACTTATCAGTTGTCTGGTTATATTTAGTTGTCTGTTCATCTTCAGTTTTCTCTTTTCCTATGAAATAAAAATAGTATTCATCCTACATCATAGCATTACGCCCATATCACCTGAAGAGGTAGACTGGTCTTTGTTTTTTAGTTCAGTAGTAAGGTGTGTCTGTTAGTTTAAGATACAGTATAAAAATAAAATACCCTCATCAGTTATTTAACTATGATAAAGAATATATGTTAGATGACGTAGATGTCTAGAGACTAATATGCTAGTGGTAGGGCCATCAATGTCTTCAACTTCAGTTAATATCGAAAAAGTAAAGGAGCTAGTGACTGAAAATCCTCTTTCAAGTTTGAGAGCCAAAAGTCAAATTATTTTTAACCGACTTCGAAAAGTAGGAGGTTCTATGTTCGGCTGAATGTATGTTTTTTTTTTTATGTATGTTCACCGATATCTCGGTCAATTGTGGACCGATTTTGAAAATTCTTTTTTTGATTGAAAGGTTATGCTTCCGAGTTGTTACAATATTGATGAATAATATGTAAGAACAGCGTAGGCAGTCAATATCGTACACACAAGCACAATAAAAATAATCATAATAAAAAAAAGCAAGTCGTAATAAGAAGTAGTCTAAGAGTTCGTGGAGTATACAGTGTTCTCACTTTCACATCACAAAAATGAGGCTAATAATAAAAAAAAAACCGGGAATAATATAAATAAAGAGACTGATATTTGTTGAACTTTCTGTCTCACTAGTCGACCCGTTCCATTTGAAAGAAACACTTGCGAATGTATCAATTCTGAAAAAGCTTACTTTATGAAGGCGATAAATTAAAGATGTTTTATTTTGAGCCACCACTATGTACGCTACATAGATAAAATGGAAAAAATCGTACATTTTCAAAAAAATACAATCAAATTAATTTGACTATTGATATTATATGAAAAGTTTTTTGGAGCTAGTGCAAGATAAGTTGGCGCGTGGCCGAAATTGGAAACTAATTGTTTGCCGCCATTTTGACGTTTATGGAGACAGTGTCAAAAGTCAAAAGTGCTAGCAGGGATATTATATTGAAAGTCAAACATGTTTGTAAAGAGAAATGAGAAAATATTGGGCCTACGGTACCATTTTCCAAAATTAGACCCATTTGTCAAATAATTTTTCGGGTGACCATCACTATAAAATTTCTCTAAATATGCATAGCCGAGCGGTACCTAGCAAGTCAACAAAATTTGTTGAAAATGGACTGCTACTATGTGCTTAAATCTTAATCAAGTAACTATCATGACGATATGAATTCTGCAAACTTCATCCATGAAAGAATAAATAGTGCCAATTCTAAAACCGAGTTGTATTGTAGTAATGGAAAATGCATTATTGTGCCCCTGCACATAAATTAACAAAGTCCCTACAAGAGACAATACAAAAGCGGAAGCATTACTGTAATGCCAGAAGAATGGCAATGTATCTCTACAAGAAAATATTTTTAAATCGGATAGGTTAATGAATCTCAAAATGGACAAATTAACAAAGGACTCATCCGATTCTTCTGATAAAGACTAGCTGAAATATAAAGACTAGGATTCTGCTGCTAAAAGTGCTACTAGATATTTAATAAAAGATTTACAAGTTTCTTGACTTTTTTTATAATAAATTATGCCGATGAAAATTACCTTTAATTCAATTAATTTGTTTACTTTCATTTAGGTACCTAAATAAATGTAAGTATTATAACTAATCGACGAATTCCAAGAACTAAATTGTATATGAAAAATTATTGATTTATGGTATTGTTTACTTTCCTTTAAGTACCTAAATAAATGTTTGAAAGTATTATAACTAATCATAGATTGCTTCTAGGCAAGCGTGCTCCATCGTCGGCCACATCATCGCTTACCATCAGGTGAGATTGTGGTAAAACGCGAGCCTAAACAATGTAAAAAAAAAAATGACGAATTCCAAGAACTAAATCTAAATGAAAAATTATTGATTTATGGTATGAAGTTTTGAAGTTCTGTGTAACTATTTAGAAGTAAGTGTTCCATTGGTTATTTTAAAAACAAAAATAATATAGCAAAAAAAATATTGAGGCATATTATACTTTTTAGTACTTAAGTACAATAAGATTACGTAATAAAATACATTTCGCCTTCGTTTTCGCAATAATTTTGTTCTTGAGACCCGTCGTAGTAAATTTATATATATTATAATTTGAGTTATGAAAGATTTTTTAATTAATTATATGAAGGAAAAATACATTAGTTAGGTTGGCAACATTAAGAGTGCCCCCAGCTACGCGCCAAGTTATCTTGCGAGGACTCTAGTGAGGTATAATTTTTAAGGTAGCCATGACAGTGGTGTTTTGACGTTTGATGACTTTGACAGTTTTAAGTTGTATAACATTTTCCTTTGATTTTCCTCTATGTTTTATCTTTAAATCGTCGTGTTGGCGAGTATTGAATTGGTTATCTTTCGAAGATTTTAGTAATTGTTTTTGTTTTGCAACCCAGTTTACTATTTCGGATATTGATTAATTACTCCTCTGTTGACCCCGGCTTTGTTATGTGGTTTTTGATTCGCTTACGACTTGGCTATATTCAAGACGAACCTACTTATACATATATTGCTAGGGAAGGTTCAAGTTGGGATGATAAAATAATCAGGTATTATTGTAGTTGTATCTCAGGAAAACGGACAGTCAGTTGCTGTGCTCATATTATGACCATTGTGTGGGATTTGGTTCGGCTGCGGCGGTACCAAGAGAACATAGAAGCACCTGCATCAATCCTGGATGGAATCTCGAAATTTGAGATCATCAATCCCAAAAAGTTGTTTTATTTATATGTAAACTTCTTATTATTGATTTCTCATCCTTTTAATGTTTCAAAACAAATGTAGATCAGTTTTCTTTTCAAACAATTGCAACTTGCTGTTATCAGGTACACTACATTTCATAATATTTTCTTGTCGGTAAATATGTCCTTTGTAAATTTGTCCTGTCCTGCGTAAACCCTTTCGCTACCGGCCTAGCATTATATTTAATCACCTTACCATTGCTGTTGCGCTTGATTTTGTACACCCATTTGCATTGAATCGGTTTCTTGTCACTTGGCAAGTCAACTAGAATATATTATCAAGGGAAAACAGAATATATTATCAATTTACAAATGATAGAAAACAAATTGGAAAAACATTAAGTTTTCATTCATCATTTTTGGTATTACGAAACACGTCCAATTTATCGCAAATTTCCAAGAGTTTACTAGTGCTATCGCGGCAAGCGGGATGTCAGTGTCATTGTGTGCGTGCTGTCATTACTTCAGTTGCGTTCATAGGTCGAGTTTTATTGTAATATTTTTGACACTATTGACTTAAATAAAATAGTACGTAAGCATTTAAAGTTTAATAAAAGGAATACAGAACTCTTGAGGACATGTCAGACTTTAGCTGACTAAAAGCGCCGTCAAAAACCCCTTAAAAAAAGAGTAAAAAAAAAGCGCCGTTGACGATTTGGGTTCGGTCCAGATGGTTACCGGATGGCTGGACGGCGATTCCAAGCCCAGGGTGGCTAGAAATCTGAGTCGAGATCCTGGCTGCTGGGGCGTCAGGGTATTCCCTCGTCCATGCGGCTGCCTTCTTCGCTAGCATTACTGTTTCGTAGAAAGAGGGCTCGGCGCGAGAGGTCGTTGCCACCGATGGCCCCCACGAGGACGTGGCGGTGTTCCGCCTAAACGGGGCACATATGTACATCTCTACCGTATGCTCCACCGTATCCTTCAGACCGTCCACACAATGGTAATAACCAGGCGTTTTTTCCGCCTAAATCCGACGCAGGTGCCTCCCGTACTTGCCATGTCCGGTGAGGATTTGCGTAACGACAGTCGCTGAGATCCTGCCGGAACTGTCTGCCATACAGCGACTTGTCGTGGAATAAGCGGAATTTCGCCCCGGGGTTGTATCTCCACGTGTAAATCATGCATATGCGTGCAAAGGACTGTTGCCTCCACATTCCATGGTAGCAGGCCTGCAGGAAACCGTGCGGATATATTGCAGGAAACCGTGCTTTGTCTTTGTACCATTAGAATGGCTAAAACTCCCTGGCATACGTTCAGCTTGGCAACTGATCACTTTCGCAGCGACGGCGCTCCATAAAGGGCCATGGGCCGAACGATGCCTGCGTAGAGCCTCGAGCAGGAGGCGTCTGGACACCCCAGGCTGGACAGGAGCCGCTTGAGTGCTCCAGTCTAATCCAGTTTGAAAGAAAGAAAGAAAGAAAAATTATTTATTTGGTAGGTACAGCACAAGGCGCAACACAAAATAAACAATAAGTAACACGTTTGGGAACCAGACGTCGGAAGTGCTCCTCAAAATACCATCGGCTGTCGAGGACGAGTCCCAGATACTTGTAAAATTTTATTGTAATTTGGGAAACCGGCGGTGGCTCGTTCCGAGGGCCATGAAAACATATGCTCTCGGACTTGTGCAGTGCCACCTCGAGTCCCAACTACTGGATCCTCTTCATGACTGTTGCAACTCTGCGTGAAGAGAAGGCGATGGAACTTCATCGATTCCTCCCTGACGTGGCGGTTAGGCTCAAGGCAACTTGGGTCGAGCCGGACTACAAAGTCTCGCAGATCCTGGCTGGATATGGATATTTCTGGAAGAAACTGTATGATATGCGGTTATGTGAGGTTAGCATGTGATGTTGCGGTGATGAGAACGAAAATTTTGATCACGTTCTGTGGCGATGCCCCCCTTATACATATATATCTTTCGTCGCTAGATATGTATATGATATGTAGATGATGGACGGGATCACTTGCTTGGATGTGAGACCGGCTTACTACTGCAATCTCATGGCCTCAAAAGAGTTCGAACACGAATGGCACAGACTAAGGAGTAAGCAGGCAGCAAACCCGTACTGTGTGTCTACCTCATTCGTGTGATCGAGGCCAACCTGAAGGACAGGTTCGTTATTTGCCCCGCTCACCGTGGTGAATAGAAACGCCGAGAGATGTCGTGCGGTGTTCCCCAGGGATCGGTACCAAGCGGTCCTCACAATTTCCGCATCTTGAAAATTTTCTCCTCTATGTTTACAGGAACGACTGTGCTTTTCGTCACCTTTGCACCATCACCAGGAAATACGTTTTCAATAAACTTCACATCTATTGGAATTGTTACTTTTCCAGTTTTTGGATGCATCAATCGGTAACCTTGGTATAGGGAACAGGTTCCAAGCTACCGGCGGTCAGGGCTCCAGAGAAAGGAACCTCCTAACGATACGAGCCGTGTCCAGAAGAACTGCTCTCTGAATCAAGCCCTTGATCCAGTCGCCTAACGAGAGCCTCCTAAGGTGTTGGTCGAGGCTCTTGGCTATTAAGCCATTGGCTGACACAACTATCATTGATTACAAATTATTATTGTTATGTTTCAGTATTTTTATTTTTCTTCTTATTTTGACATTTTATTAAATCAAATTGTATTAAAAGCTGGAATAAGCAGATTGCACAGGTTAGCCAGAGAGTCACCTTTACGCTGCGGTCTCTCTATAGATTCAAAAATTTCCTCCCGTCGAGCACTAAAACTACTTTGGTCCAGTCGCTTGTGTTACCTATAATTGACTATGCTGATGTTTGTTATTCTGATCTTTCCCAAGAACTTCTAAACAAATTGGATCGACTTCTCAATAACTGCATTCGTTTTATATTCGGGCTTCGTAAATATGACCACATTTCTTCCTTCCGTTCTCAGCTTAAATGGCTGCCTATCCGTCTCAGGAGATCCCTCAGATCCCTCTGCATGCTCTTCACCGTAATGAACGATCCTTGTGCTCCTGATTATTTAAAACAATATTTTAAAGTGTTGGGCAGTTCTCATAATCCTAACCTTCGTGCATCCAAAAACATGCTTCTTCAGATTCCTTCTCACCGTACTGGTTTTATGTCCAATTCTTACGCTGTTTCCACCATAAAACTCTGGAATTTACTTCCCCTAGACATCAAAAAAGCCGAAAGTAAATTTTCCTTCAAACGTAAAATTCGGAACTACTACTTGAAGTCCTCTCAACCTTAGTTTGTTCTTCGTCAGAATTGTTATTAAGTTCTCTTTAAGATTTGATATTTTTATATTATTTATTAATTGGTATTATTTTAGCATATTTATGTATTTTATTATATATTATATATAAATAACTTATTATGTTTTTTTTTTCGTTTTCATAATTTGTTATTTGTTTATTGTGTAAACCTACCACAGTGATCTCTTTTTAACCCAAAGGTTGACTGGGAATGAATGAGAATGCCTTGTTGCATTAAGTCCGCCTATGTACCACTACTGTACATGAAGTTTAAATAAATAAATAAATTGCACGAAATTAATTAAAATTGTATAAATTATAATAAATAGGGAGGAGGTCGCTGTCGGCTGTGTCACAGTTCATACTAGTACATAACAGTCGACAACGTTATCTCTTATGCAGTTTGCCATTCAATGTAATCTGTGAAAACTTCATATTAAGAGAAATATGTAAAATTGAAAGTGTTGATTAAATAAATTATTAATTAAATTCAATGTGTGAAGGGGAACTTTATTTATTTAGTTATTATAATATACATATGTACATAAAAAACTTGTTATTATAATATACATATGTGTGAAAGTATATCTTCAATTAATATCAAAGAAAAAAAACAAAGGAAAAAAAAAAGACGTGTGGCACTCGGGGACTGTCGCGGTAAAGCTATTGCATAGCATTTTTTATCAATTTATGCAATAGACCTCGCCAACAGCTGCTTAACCCCACCCATCTAAAACCAGACCTCGCCAACAGCTGCTTAACTCCACCCATCCAAAACCAGACCTCGCCAACAGCTGTTTAACTCCACCCATCCAAAACTAGACCTCGCCAACAGCTGCTTAACCCCACCCATCTAAAACCAGACCTCGCCAACAGCTGCTTAACTCCACCCATCCAAAACCAGACCTCACCAACAGCTGCTTAACCACATCCATCTAAAACCAGACCTCACTAACAGCTGCTTAACCCCATTCATCCAAAACGACGACAGCTGCTTAACCCCACCCATCCAAACATAGACATCACCAACAGCTGCTTAACCCCACCCATCTAAAACCAGACCTCGCCAACAGCTGCTTAACCCCACCCATCCAAAATGAGACCTTGCCAACAGCTGCTTATCCCCACCCGTCCAAAATGAGACCTTGCCAACAGCTGCTTATCCCCACCCTTCCAATACCAGACCTCGCCAACAGCTGCTTAACCTCTTCCATCCAAAACCAGACCTGGCCAACAGCCGCTTAACCTCTTCCATCAAAAACCAGACCTCGCTAACAGCTGCTTAACCCTACCCATCCAAAACGCCGACAGCTGCTTTCACTCATTTGTTTTCTTATCGGTCACCACCACAGAACAGAAGATTGGGATGAGATGCGTCACTTTTTTGCGTCTTACCCTTGGCAGCGGGTCTGCTTCTCTTCTAAGGATCCGTCGAGGTGTGCGGATGCTATGTCCGATGTGATGCGTCAAGCTATGGAATATTTCATTCCTTATAGTGACGTACCCATCGGAAGCTCAGCTCACCCATGGTTCAACGCTGATTGCGTTCAAGCTGAAGAGCGTAAGCATTCGGCGTTTCTAGCCTGGGTTGACGCTCGTGACCGCAAATCTCCGGATCTGAGCTCAGCAAAGAGAGCCTTTAACCGTGCTGCCAAGTCCTACAAAAAGGCACTAAAGAAGGCTCGCTTTGACCGCATTGCCCATATTGGCACAAAGCTTTCTGCACAGCCATCAGGTAGCAGAGCTTTCTGGTCCCTTGCCAAATCGGTCGAAGCGAACTTCTGTCGGCCCACATTGCCTCCGCTGGTTAAACCTGACGGAACACTGGCTCATACGGCGAGAGAGAAAGCAGGTCTCTTTGCATCTCTCTTCGCCCATAATTCTCGTCTTGATACTGGCAGTGCTACTCCACCGACTCTACCTCACTGCGACACTTCGATGCCCGAAGTTCGCATAAGGAACAAAGAAGTTCTGAGAGCACTGTGTCGTCTAGACGTGAATAAAGCTAGTGGACCAGATGGTATACCAGCGATTGTTCTCAAGGCTTGTGCGCCCGAGTTGTCTCCTATATTGACACGCTTGTATCGCCTCTCGTTTAGGACTGGAATAGTGCCCAAGTCCTGGAAGCTTGCCAACGTGCAACCCGTGCCCAAAAAGGGCAGTCGTGCCGATCCGACCAACTATCGGCCGATTTCGGTAACCTCCATACTCTGCAAGATTATGGAGCGTGTATTGAACTCGCGCCTCATGGCATACCTAGAAGGTAACGATCTTCTCAGTGATCGACAGTACGGGTTTCGCCGCAATCGATCCACTGGGGACCTACTAGTGTATGCCACCCACTTGTGGGGCGAGGCCCTCGAGAAGAATGGGGAAGCAATTGCTGTCTCCTTAGATGTCTCGAAGGCCTTCGACAGGGTATGGCATGCTAGCCTCTTGAGTAAGCTTCCAGCATACGGCATTTCTCCTGGTCTGATTAACTGGGTAAAAGACTTCCTGAGAGAACGGTCTCTTCGAGTTGTTGTCGATGGATGCTCATCAGAGCCCATGACGACTAATGCCGGAGTTCCTCAGGGGTCAGTGCTCTCTGCAACTCTTTTCCTGCTGCATATTAATGATCTGCTGATGCCCGGTATCTATGGATATGCAGATGATAGCACAGTTGTAGAGAGATAACTGGCTGGTGCTCGGGCTAGTAAAGAGCAAATCCGGTCCGAACGAGAGGCTATGGTAGAGCGTACGAATACCTCGCTTCAGGCAGTCTCCAAGTGGGGCGAAACCAATCTGGTGGGATTCAACGCCGCCAAAACACAGGCCTGTGTCTGATCACCGCCAAAAGGAGCCCGTTCACCTCGGCTCCTACTTTTCAGAATGTATTTTTGGATTGTACCGACCGCCTTCAGCTCTTGGGTGTCGAAATTTCCTCCGACCTCAATTTTGGGCGGTTCATTGAGTCCAAAGCCAAAGTAGCTGCTAGGAAACTAGGCGTTCTCGCAAAAGTCCGGCGGTACTTCACACCGAGACAGCTTTTAATTTTATACAAAGCACAGGTCCGATCGTGTGTGGAGTACTGCAGCCACATATGGTGCTGCAAAGTGCCACCTGGCAGCTTTGGACTCGGTGGAAAGGCGTGCGAAGAGGCTGATTGGTGATCCAGATTTGGTTAAGTCCAATCTTCAAAGCCTTGAGCACAGGCGTAGGGTAGCCAGCCTTTCGGTGTTTTACAGATTGCATTTTGGAGAGTGTGCGCAGGAATTGCATGACTTGATTCCGCCATCACATTTCTATCATCGGACAAACCGACGCACGGCGAGTATCCACCCTTACGTTGTTGAAACATCTACGATCCGGACTAAGCGTTTCGCCTCGTCATTTATACCGCGTACTTCGAAGGACTGGAACAGTCTGCCTGCTGCGGTCTTCCCGTCCGATTATAATTTGGGTGTCTTCAAGGCTAGAGTGAATAGGCTCTTAATAAACTAGTGCGCCTCACCATCAACGATTGCATCACTGCTTACCATCAGGCGGGATCGCAGTCAAGTACTAGTTTATAACAGATAAAAAAAAAAATGTAGATAGAAATCGCATAGCACTTCATTTGTATCGGGACCAGCGTACCCAAACTTACACAAAGACAGCTACCTATATCATGTTTCATAACACTAAGAAATCCTTAATGTGATTGAGCATTTTAATATTAATTGAAAGAATTGAAATGGCAGATTATCCATCATTTTTTTTTTTTTTTTTTTTTTTCTAGCCGTTGCTGTCCCACTGCTGGGCAAAGGCCTCCCCCAAGTCTTTCCAAACTTTCTTCTCCTGCGCCGTTTCAAACCAGTCCTTGCGGTACGCGTCCAGATCATCCCGCCACCTCTTTCTAGGCCGACCTCGACGGCGCTTTACTTTACTTTACGCTATCCATCATTACGTTTTAAAAAATAAACCATGTGTCACTGTTAACAGAGTTGTTTGTTATCTACTCTTTAACGAATTACATCGCATAGAATAATTAAATGAACAATTTCCACTATTCCCCGCTAGATGTCTCTATAATATAAGCAATCAATTTAGTGCTCGATTCACTTGTTATAAGATTAATATTTCCTAAATAAAGTCATTGTTAAACGTCATTTTCTAGAGATGTACCATTGGCGTTAGCTTATTTTATCGATGTTGCGTTTTATTTTCAAATAAAATAAAGTCAACAGCAGGAGTCGATAAATTACAAAACAAAATACTTACGTATTTTTAACTTTATATATAAGGGGCTTGTAGAGTGCGTCTACTGAAAGCGTAACGTGGAGTTTTTTTTTTTTAATTAAATTGGCAACATTTTTTTGCCGAAAAAAAATCACGTCAAAGTCTGTGGTTGCAATTTATTATCAGTTTTGGAAACAGAATTTATTTTTCAAGAATAATTGCTTAGTTATGGGAAAAACAATAAACAGTAACATGCAAAAACTGCTACACACTATGGTTAATAAGTTCAAACAAAAACAAGAAGAGAAAGAAAGTGTTTTCAATGAAAACCAACAATGTTTATATTCGATTTCTGTATTTTTAAGTTAGTATGACGTTTTAATCTTGATCCTTGGCGACTAATATGATGACATAGTTATATTTAGGACATAATGATATTATTTTTTCTTGTATTTTTAGATAATCTGACATATTGCCAATTTTATAATGGACAAAAACATCGAACAAAGACGGCTTTTGGTGAATCGACATATTCTAAAATACATGCTAGTGAGTGGTAGAATGCGTTCAAAAGCAGTTGAGATGTACCTAATGAAAGATTTGCCTCACTTTATCTGATAGTGCATCAAAATCTTCAACTGAAGTTAAAATTGCGAAAGTGAAGGAAATAGTTTTATTTTTATTTTATTTATTTATTTAAGGATCACCAACGAGTATTACAAAATAAAAAAAAACCGGCCAAGTGCGAGTCGGACTCGCCCATGGAGGGTTCCGTAGCAGCAAGTAACATAATATAAAAGTTCTTGTAGTTCGTTGTAACTTTGATCGATGTTTTAATAATAGTATATTTTTTTAGATTTATGACGTATTAAAAAAAAACTACTTACTAGATCTCGTTCAAACCAATTTTCGTTGGTAGTTTACATAGTAATGTACATCATATATTTTTTTTAGTTTTATCATTCTCTTATTTTAGAAGTTAGAGGAGGGGGGGGGGACACATTTTACCACTTTGGAAGTGTCTCTCGCGTAAACTGTTCAACTTAGAAAAAAATGACATTAGAAACCTCAATATCATTTTTGAAGACCTATCCATAGATACTCCACACAAAATGGGTTTGATGAAAAAAATTTTTTTGGGTTTCAGTTCTAAGTATGGGGACCCCCAAAATTTATTGCTCTTTTTCTATTTTTGTGTGAAAATCTTAAAGTGGTTTACAGAATACATCTACTTACTAAGTTTCAATAGTATAGCTCTTTTAGTTTCGGAAAAAAGTGGCTGTGACATACGGACGGACAGACAGACAGACAGACAGACAGACAGACAGACAGACAGACAGACAGACAGACAGACAGACAGACAGACAGACCGACAGACAGACAGACAGACAGACATGACGAATCTATAAGGGTTCCGTTTTTTGCCATTTGGCTACGGAACCCTAAAAACTTAAGAAATAGAAAATGGTACAAGTAACCTGGTCCTATAATGAACACTCAATTATAGGCAACCACAGCTTAAGCATAAATGAGTGAACATGGCTTTAAATAATTATGAAAATATTATATGTTAAAAGTAATGTCAAAATTAAACTTGAATACAATACTTATGTCAAACTAATTATAATAGAATTGGAATTAATAATTACGGATAAATTAAATTAAAGTAAAAATAAAATTAAATAAAATGTCTTAAAATAAATTAAAATGTCCCGAAATAGATTACATTACATAAATTCAAAATTAAAATCCCAAATAATCGCGTTTGATTCAAGTAATCCAAGTAAGTTAATTAAAACTTACTTAGACTACTTAAATCAACACACGATTACTTAAATAAAAAATAAAATAAAATTAAAGTAAAATATAAATCAATAATTAATAATCAATTATATTGTTGGAGTGATAAATCAAAGGTATTCCGCCTGAAAGTATTTATACAATTTTCTTTTAAATGAGTTCAGAGTGTCGTGATTTATGTCTATGTCAGCTTTGCGGCATATAGCGTTGTACAGTTTGGTAGCGCGTACAAGAGGAGAGTTGTCACCCAGGTTCGTTTTACGCGGAACTTGTTTGAATAAGTTGTATGTATGGGATCGTGGTAATCTACTAGGGACATTAATGGTCACACTTGTCAGTAGGTCAGTATTTGACTTGGAAGACATCACCTTATGAAGAAAACAATATAAAATAGTGACTGAAATCCTAGTTCAAGTTTGAGAGCTGTTGACCTTTTTGTGTCTCACGAGCTGATCCGTATCATTTGAAACAATCATTGGAGTATAAAATATGTTTCCACTTGACTAATCCCAAAAGATCTGAATTTTCTCCATGCTAAAACGAATCGATTCCAACCCAACAATCTTGAAACACATTATTAGTGTTGGCGAGACGTGATGAAGTTGAAATCATGTTGACCATTTTATTTGACTATCGCGGTGTTGTGCACTTGGTATTCTTGCCAGAAGGCCAAATGGTAAATAAAGAATATTATTTGAATATTATAAAGCGACGTTTGAGAGCTCAGATAAAATAAAATAATTTGGGATAATAACTAACATTTTGTGTGTTATTGACCTTTATTACCATACACTCACCAAATAAGTCTACACACATGTTTTTGACTAGGATTAACTATTATACAATTGTCATAATTACAAAAAATACTGTAGTATCAAAACTTTTTTCTCCTACTATTTAAATAATACCACATTCAAAATTTTTGGTTGTAACCTCCTTTTCTCAGGTCACGCTTTCATTAGACGGACTCTAGCTATTTCATTAACCATGAAATTACTCATAATTGAAATTAAAGGTTTCTTTTGATGCTGAAAAACAATTAGAACGAATAACAGTGACAACAATGAAGTGTCGCTGTTTTTCACTTTTTGAAAATGAAAATAAAAAAAAAATAGTTTAACTAATAAAATAGATACGTAAAAATAGGTAAAGTCAAAAAACTGACTGATAAACAATAATTAATGTGTTCATACGTAAGTTTTAAATAATACTTCTACACGTAAATTTGTAGGTCAGTTTAAACTAAATGTTGCCGGGTGTTTCTTGGCTAACTACAAATTTGCTTTTAGAGTCCATACAGATTTGAGTAGAACTGTAACATCTTGACCTTCTTCGAGACTGCTAGGGTTCGGTATAACCAGATTTTTAATAAAGTGACTTCTTTTTAGGGTTCCGTAGTCAACTAGGAACCCTTATAGTTTCGCCATGTCTGTCTGTCCGTCTGTCCGTCCTCGCTTAATCTCTGTGACCGTTAGCTAGTTAACAAAGCTGAAATTTGGTAATAATAATAATATATACATGTGGGAAGTGGATAGAGCAATCATTGTGCCGATAGTCGTAACGGCCAATGGCTTAATAGCTAAGAGCCTCGAACAACATCTAAGGAGGCTCTCGTTAGGCAGCTGGATCAAGGGCCTGATCCAGAAAGCAGTACTCCTGGACACGGCGCGCATAGTTAGGAGATTCCTCTCTCAGGAGCCCTGACCACCGGCAGCTTGGACCCTGTTCCCGATGCCGGTGGGCTACTATTTTTTATATTTTTAAATTTTTTGTTTTAAGTACTTTTTAAGAAATATTTAAAAATGTAAATAATATGTACATATACCGATAATAAATGGAATAATATGTAATAATATATATATATATATTTGGTATAATTTTTTTATGAATCACGCCGAAAAAGTGGTAAAATAAAAATTGGAAAAAAATGTTTTATTAGGGTCCTATATGTAAAGTGGGAAGTGTTTTTTTTTTAAATTTCAACCCTAACATGTGATATATTGTTGGATAGGTATTTAAAAATGAATAGGGGTTTACTAAAATCATTTTTTGATAATGTCAATAATTTCGGAAATAATCGCTCCAAAAGTAAAAAACAATGTGTGTGTCCCCCCCTCTAACTTTTGAACCATAAGTTTAGAAAATATGAAAAAATCTGAAAAGTAGAACTTTATAAGGACTTTCTAGGAAAATTACTTTGAACTTGATGGAAAGAATAGTTTTTGTACAAAAAAGACAAAAAGGTTGTACAAAATAATTTCTGGACTAAGTTTGTAGTATAATCGTATATGCAAGCATTTTTTTAAACTCATTAGTGGGTACACTTATTGTGACGGACGGGAAACTACGGAACCCTACACTGAGCGTGGCCCGACACGCTCTTGGCCGGTTTTCTTCTACCAATATCTAGAAGTTCTTCAGAGCTCAAGGTTTGGCACTGCTGTGTTGAGAAAATTGTGCTAGTTTTTGTAGGAAACCAACTTTTCCTTCCTGTCTGTGTGGATCTTTAGGAAACATGAAGTCACTAAATAACACGACAGTTACATTTTGAACCCATGGAAAGTTTAACCCTGTTTGCATTTTATTTACGAGTTATTTAGCTAAAATTAAAATAGTCTGCGTTTATAATTTCGTCGAAGCACTTGGGTATTTTCTTTCCCGATACAACAAAAAACATTATAATTTTGCAATATCGATAACTCACTATCGATAATGGTAATCTCTAATTGAGCAACTGACAGTGACATTTTTTGAAAGTTCTAGAATATTTTTTTGAAAGTAGACCTTATTTTGTACAAAATAAAGTCAACTTCAATTTTTTTTTTTTTTTATAAGAACCTATTTTTCAAAAATAATCAAAATAAAATAAACCAGGGCTAAACGATGATAGGATATAAGATAAATTATTGGTTCTTCCGTCGTATTTGCACTCCAAAACAGCGCAGATGGGCATTTCTATATTTTTTTTTATCTAGTTATTATCACCGTGGCGACCGTAACTAGACTGATGTGCGCAGCGCATGCGCAATGGAACATAAGCGGTACATCGCAAAACTCGGGGTACGCGCGCCCCGCCTACTTACTCCTTCGGAGTTAACTTAGAAAGGGTTGATAGCTGTCAGTCGTGTTGGAGTGATCAATTTTTTCCAAATCTTCTTATTTTAGAAAAATAACAGTTAGATATATTTTTCTTCGCAGATTTCAGGGTTATTTTTTCATTAATACATTTTTCCTAGATAGACATGGACCAACCTCCTCCCCCTCCTGCTCCTCCTGACCCTCCCGACGCTGTCCCAACTTCAAACTCGGCGCCTGGTAAGCGACGCCATATTTTTATTGACCCAGAAACAATTGAGGTTGTTTCCAAAAAACCTATTATCGATAAGGACATGGCTGTTGCGGCCATCCAAACACTTTTTATTCACTCTTCTTTGGTAGAGGGCGCAAAATCTTATTCTAACATAGATAAAGGACCCTTTATAGTCCACGTTTCCCGAGCCGAACCAGACTCTTCTGCTGGGACATCCATTCGTCCAATTAAGTTTGGCCAATTTTTAATACAAAATAACATTAAAAACATCTGCAGGGACGGTATTAAAAAAACCGGCCAAGTGCGAGTCGAACTCGCCCATGAAGGGTTCCGTAGCAGCAAATAACATAACATAAAAGTTCTTGTTATGTGTTTTAACTTTGATCGATGTTTTAATAATAGTGTATTTTTTTTCGGTTTATGACGCATTAAAAAAAACTACTTACTGGATTTCGTTCAAACCAATTTTCGTTGGTAGTTTTTATAGTAATGTATATCATATATTTTTTTTAGTTTTATCATTCTCTTATCTTAGAAGTTAGAGGGGGGGGACACACATTTTACCACTTTGGAAGTGTCTCTCGCGCAAACTATTCAGTTTAGAAAAAAATATAGAAACCTCAGTATCATTTTTGAAGACCTATCCATAGATACCCCACACGCATGGGTATGATGAAAAAAAAATTTTTGAGTTTCAGTTCTATGTATGGGGACCCCCAAAATTTATTGCTTTTTTTCTATTTTTGTGTGAAAATCTTAATGCGGTTCACAGAATACATCTACTTACAAAGTTTCAACAGTATAGCTCTTATAGTTTCGGAAAAAAGTGGCTGTGACATACGGACGGACAGACAGACAGACAGACAGACATGACGAATCTATAAGGGTTCCGTTTTTTGCCATTTGGTTACGGAACCCTAAAAAGTGGACAGAAATAAAATCTCTGTCGAATTCACCTCTGGTGAGGCGGCCAACAATTTTCTTTGTAACCCTGTCTTTGAGTCAAAATATTTAGTCAAGATTCCTTCATACAACATTACCAAAATGGGTATCGTCCGTCAAGTGCCGGTTGATATGTCGATGGATGAATTTGTAAATTCGGTAATACTTCCTGATGGGTGCGGAATCATATTAAAAACAAGAAGATTGAACAGGAAAAATAAACAGGATGGCAAGACCCTACACAAACAATTGTTATAACGATCAAGGGACATACGCTCCCTCAAAGGGTGTACTTATATCACACTTCTCTACCAGTGGAGGCTTATCAATACCCCACGATTCAATGTTTAAATTGCTGCCGCTTTGGGCACGTTAAGGTACAGTGTCGGTCCAAGGCAAGGTGCTTTAAGTGTTCGCAACCCCACACTGGTGACAGCTGTGACGTGGAAGAGGCCAAGGCGTCTTGCATCCATTGTTTGGGCCGCCATTTTGCCATCTATGGTAACTGCCCCGAGCAAGGGAGACAAAAATCAATCAAAATATGAATGTCGCAGGAAAACCTTTCCTATGAAGAGGCTTCACGATCCCTTCCTAATGTCAAAAAACTTTATTCCGAAGTTACTCAAAATTTTCCAACCCAATCTTCTTTCTCCTCCCCCTCTTCCCAACCTATTAGCCTTACTCCTACTACCTCGTATAAAAAAACTGTGTTTTCTTCCCCTAAGCCTAGAGCTCCTCTAGGTAAGCCTTTTGACAAAGCTGCCCACAGAAGCATCGTTGCTGAGGATCGTTCACCCTTTCCCAATGGCTTCTCTCTTCAGTCTCAAAATTGTTCATCCCCAAAGTCCCCTCAAGAGGATAGCCTTTTAGAATTACTTCTATCGCTCATTATTAGTCTAGTTTCCCGTAATAACTCCTCTGTACCGCCCCACGTTGCCCAAAAACTTTCCCTGCTTATTTCTAATATAAATAATGGATCTAATCTCCACACTTCAGTGGAATAGTCAAAGCATTCGGCCGAAGAAGCCTGAACTTTTATTTTTAATTAATAAATTTCACCCCTCAGTCATTGCCGTTTCGGAGACTTGGTTGGTGCCTGGTTCTCACCTTCGGGTCTCAGGTTACTCCTGTCTTCGGAGTGACAGGGCTGACGGGTATGCAGGTAGTGCCCTTCTTGTTAGGCGCTCCCTTCCTTTCTCTCTAATATCACTTCCCCCTATTTCTCCAGACATTAATATCGTTGCTGTTAGGGCTTTTAACATAACTTTCCTCTCTGCATACATTCCTCATCCTCATTCTAGATTAATTCCAGACCTTTTATGTATATTTTCTTCAGTTCCCATCCCAATAATTTTTATGGGTGATTTAAATGCTCACCATCGCTCATGGGGTTCGAGCCATGATGATTACTTTGGTCGTGCCCTCCTTGAAATTTTTGATGAAGTGGATCTATGTGTTATTTACAATGGTTCCACCACGAGGAGAGTTCGCCCTACTCAAAACCCTAGTTCAGCTGTGGATATTACAGCCTGCTCGGCCTCTCTTGCTTCCATTCTTTCCTGGAATATTTTGCCTAATTCTTATGGTAGTGATCATTTTCCTATTATTATCTCTATCTCCGATAGAGTAGTACCAATGCGTAATTTTAACCCCTCCCTTAAATATAGATTAAATGATGCAAGATGGTCTTCTTATTCTGATTCTCTTGAAATTAAGTTAGTCTCTCTTCCCCCTCCTGACAGTAACAATCTCGTTGATTGTTATTCTAAATTTGTAGACGCCATTATTTGTAGTGCTGATGATAATTTTCCTCTTAAAAAACCCTTTAAGTTCAAAGTTTCAACTCCTTGGTGGGAAAATAGCAGAGGATAATTATTCTAATTCAATGACCCTTCAGAATTTTTTAGTCTACCAAAGAAAAGCAGCCATTGCTAAAAGACTTCTTTCTAAAAAGAAAAAAGAAGTTTGGGTTCGCTACTGTCAGAGCTTATCTCCCTGTTACCCTTCTTCGTTAATCTGGAAACAAATCAGGAGATACAGAGGATCCTGTAATTCTGTTGACATTTCAGCTAATGATCCCTCTTCTTGGCTTGATTCTTTCTCTGATAAACTGGCTCCCCCTTCAGTTCCTAGTTTGGACTCTTTTCCCTCTCCTTCCGAAAATGATTTTGATGCCCCATTCTCTTTTTCTGAACTTCAAACGGCACTTGACGGTCTTGTTGATTCCTCTCCTGGAGCAGATGGGATCCCGTACTCATTTTTAAAAAACGCCTCAAGTACAAAACATTATTACTTAGATCTCGTCAACAACTTTTTTGAGTCCGGTTTGGTTCCTCAACCATGGAAACACCAAATAATAATTCCGGTCATTAAACCTGGAAAAAACCCGTCAGACCCTAATAGCTACAGGCCTATTGCTTTGTCGTCTACTCTGTGCAAGGTTGCAGAGCATATGATGAAGCATAGACTTGAGTGGTTGGTGGAAAATAGGAATTTGTTGCCCGCATCCCAGTTTGGATTCCGTAAAGGTATGAGCACAATGGATAGTCTTAGTGTATTAATTTCTGACATTCGTATTTCTTTGATAAGTAAGCAGTTTTTAGTAGGAGTTTTTTTGGATATTGTGTCAGCTTACGATCATGTTTTACTTCCGGTGCTAAAGGATAAACTTGAGCATCAGTTGAAAGTTCCTAAAAAATTGGTCCGTTTTATTTGTAATCTATTGATGGAGAGAACCATCTCCATTAAAAATCAAAACTCCTCTCTTCCCACTAAGACTATCTGGAAAGGCTTACCACACGGTTCAGTTTTAAGTCCTCTCTTATTCAGCCTTTATACTTATGATTTACATTTTTCCACTGATTCATTTTGTCAAATATTGCAGTATGCAGATGATTTAGCTTTATACTGTTCTGGAAAATCGTTAGATGAGGCTACTAACCGTCTTAATTCCGCCCTTGGATATTTATCTGATTGGCTTCTAAAACACGGTTTGTCCTTATCAGCCTCTAAGAGCTCTGTAGTTGTGTTTACAAAAAAAAGATTGTTCCTCCTGTTGACATTAAAGTTAACGGTGAAAATATCTCTCAGGTGGACAATGTTAAATTTTTAGGAGTTTGGTTAGATTCCAAATTAACAGGTATTGCCCACACAGACTTTGTTTCTCAAAAATGCGAAAGAAACGTTAATGTTCTTCGCTCTCTTTCAGGTGTTTGGTGGGGTGCTCATGCTCACCCATATACTCAAAAACTGATCTACAATGCAATAGTTCGTAGTCATTTTTATTATGGTATGTTCCTATTAGATCCTTGTAATAAATCTGGCCTATAAAAAACTTGATAAAATCCAATCAAAGTGTTTACGAATTATTCCCGGGGCAATGAAGTCGTCCCCAATTAATGCCATGCAAGTTGAGTGTGTTGAGCCTCCTCTTTCGATTCGTAGACAATTTCTAGCAAATAGATTTATTTTTAAACTTGTACAAAATTCTGAACATCCCCTTCTTGGTAAGCTGGACCATTTATTATCTATCTTTGACTCCTGTAGTCGTCGTTCGAATATTGAACTTCCTTGTCTTCTTCGTGCCTACCTTCAATTCACCCGTCTTACTAGCCCACTTTTTCAAAACCCCATCTTATATCTATACTCGGTGCCTTATAATGCTCTGGTATTTCAACCGGAGATCGTTTTGGACTTAACAAAAATACCTTAGAACCTCATATGATGTTTGTCCAAAAAGTTTCTTCTAATTATAATAACTGGACTACAATATTCACTGATGCTTCCAAAGTCTCCGATGACAGCCCTGTAGGAGTTGCTGTTTGGATTCCTCATACAAAAATTATTTTAAATTATAAGTGCCCTTCTATTACATCTGTTTTTACAGGTGAATCAATTGCCATTTTTGAAGCTATTTCATTTGTTAAATCTCATCAGTTAAATAACTCCATAATCTTTTCTGACTCAAAAAGTTTGTCTTCAAGCCATTTTATCTAATCCTTTTAGACCTAAGTCAAGATTCCCTATAGTTCTAAAAATTAGAGATTTGCTATTTCAATGTCATGAACTTGGAATTAATGTTGTCATAGCTTGGATTCCTGGTCATGTCGGTATTCCTGGTAATGAGTCAGCTGATTCATGCGCCAAAAATGCTGTCCTCTCTGGCTCTCTTGCTCATTCTGAAATTTATTCCCATGATATTTGTTCTACTCTTCCTATAACCATGTTTAAATCTTGGTCTAAGGCATGGCAAATCTCTAAGTCCATAAAGGGTAAATTTTATGGAGATATACAACCCGAGATACCCCACAAACCTTGGTTCTTCAAATATCAATTGGAAAAAAAACCACTACCTCAACTATCTGTCGTATACGTTTAAATCATTGTTGCTCTCCTCATTTCTTGGCCAAACTTAGAATTAAGAATAACTCTCTTCGTGAATGCGGTTTGGATGAAGGAAACGTGGACCATTTATTTTTCTCCTGTCCTGAATTGCGCTTCTCTCTTCATGAAATCATTCCTCCTCATATTCCGCGCCCAACCTCGGTCAAATGTCTTCTACCTTTTGTGTTTACACGTTTTATATTTAAACTATGCAAATTCATTGAAATTAATAATATTAAGTTGTAACTTTTATAACCTTTTTATATATTTTTATTTTCTCTCTGTCATGTACTGGTCATAATCTGTGGTCATAGGACTTGTCACTTGTCAGTCTGTATCTGCGAAGAAATTCTTTTATTTTCTACTTTCATTAAGTCATTAAAAAGAAAGATATAATTTTTTACTATTAATTCACGCTAAATACTCTCCAACGTTTGATGGTTTATTAACAACCCGCACGTGTTATTGGCAAAATTGTGGTGTCTCTTCCACAAAGGCCATTAATTAAAAGTTGAAGTTGAAGTTACTTACTCCTTCTATCTACTGTATGATTCCTGTGTTCTGTGGTCACCACGCTCAAAAAACAAATGAGTGGGGGCAGTGACGGTTCCTTCATACAAGCCGAGAAGCCCGGCATGCCTTACTAAAATGCTCGATAGAGAATCAATATCAAACCCAAACTATTTAAAAGTTCGCGCCCTTAATTCTTATCAAAATAACACAAAGTATGCCACACTTACTACACATCGCGATTGTTCGCGCGCAGAGTTTCGCATTTGCAGCATCTACATATAGCTATCTCGCTTACACGCGCCGGCTTTTACCGGGCTTTCAAATACTATCTCTGTCTCTTTCGTACCTATGGCGACGTGCCGTATAACGAGTTAGGACCTTTTGTGTCTACAAATCGATCAGTATGGAAGATTTAAGCCGGGCATTCGTATGAAGTTGCTCGCGTATGCGTGACCTTGTCACCTTGCCAACTCTGCAGTGTTGCCGTTTTAGCGACATTGTGAGATCTTGGAGATTTTTAACGAGTTTGGAAACTTTTTTTAAGATTTAGCAACAATAAAAACTAGCGACTTTTTAAAACAACGAAATTAAATATTCAAGCAATATATTAAAAATAAAAAATTAGCGACATTTAGCTAGATTTTTCATATACCTGGCAACTTTTTATTGCTTAAATTACAACACTGCAACTCTGTTTGCAACTCACTTCAGTTTTATTTGCTTGGGTGGAAAATAGATGTTTTGTTTTTTTGTTGTTTTTTGTGTGTTTTCTTAGATTTTCTCAGTGATACAATTGTTTTGGTGACTTACCTACAACAATGGAGGCAATTGTACCTTGTGAGGATTTAAAATGCGTTCTAGTTTTGATTGGCGAAGATAAGGTAAAATCTTTAAACTTTGCTCAGAAAAAACAGTTAATTTCTTCATTAAAACCGACGCCTAATCGCGTAAACGTAAATTTAATAGATCGGTGTATAAAACTAGTTGGATTGTTGGCTGTTCGCACACTAATAAGTTGTATTGCTGGTGCTGCATATTTTTCCTTTATTTGAAATCGGTTAAAATTTTATTGGGCTTGCCTTATTTTGAAACCCTAGGCACGCCACTGAGTGGGGTGTGTTAGGTTATTTTCGTTACGGAATTTCTGGATTCGGTCTCCACGCTCAAGGCCCGCGATAGAAGCTATGCAATAGCTTAAAATACTGCATAAATAAATAACTATAATTGCATAAGTTGATAGAAATGCTATGCAATAGCTTTACCGCGGCAGTCCCCGAGTGCCACACGTCTTTTTTTAAGCTATTGCATAGCTTCTATCGCGGGCCTTGAGCGTGGAGACCGAATTCAGAAATTCCGTAACGAAAATAACCTAACACCCCTCACTCATTTGTTTTCTTATCGGTCACCACGCTCAAAAAGTGTAACTTCAATTAATTTCTTTCTGGATTCGGTCTCCGCGCTCAAGGCCCGCGATAGAAGCTATGCAATAGCTGCGCCTCATAATGATAGCAAGGTAATGATTTAAGCAGCTGTTGGTGAGGTCTGGTTTTAAATGGGTGGGGTTAAGCAGCTGTTGGCGAGGTCTGTGTTTGGATGGGTGGGGTTAAGCAGCTGTTGGCGAGGTCTCGTTTTGGATGGGTGGGGTTAAGCAGCTGTTGGTGAGGTCTGTGTTTGGATGGGTGGGGTTAAGCAGCTGTCGGCGTTTTGGATGGGTGGGGTTAAGCAGCTGTTAGCGAGGTCTGGTTTTTGATGGAAGAGGTTAAGCAGCTGTTGGCGAGGTCTGGTTTTGGATGGAAGAGGTTAAGCAGCTGTTGGCGAGGTCTGGTAT
Organism: Mythimna albipuncta; assembly: GCA_929112965.1. NCBI lineage: Eukaryota > Metazoa > Arthropoda > Insecta > Lepidoptera > Noctuidae > Mythimna > Mythimna albipuncta. Next base: position 12,594,836 of record OV815983.1, on the reverse strand, counting down.
TGGATGGGTGGGGATAAGCAGCTGTTGGCAAGGTCTCATTTTGGATGGGTGGGGTTAAGCAGCTGTTAGCGAGGTCTGGTTTTGGATGGGTGTGGGTAAGCAGCTGTTGGCGAGGTCTGTGTTTGGATGGGTGGGGTTAAGCAGCTGTTGGCGAGGTCTGGTTTTAGATGGGTGGGGTTAAGCAGCTGTTGGCGAGGTCTATTGCATAAGTTGATAAAAATACTATGCAATAGCTTTACCGCGGCAGTCCCCGAGTGCGTCCCCACACGTCTTTTTTTTTATTTTATTTTGTTTATCGTCCTTTTCCCTAATTTCCTTAAAATTTATTTTTATTTATCTATCCTATTCAAGTCTTTTAGCACACACAACATCGTGCCGACGTCTCTATGTCGATACTGTTACCAGCCCACGCTGGAAAGCATCGCCGTAGATTCGCCGTTTTTTCGTGTGGTCACGGTATTATGCTAAGCGTTCGGCCGTTTTGCTCGGAAGGGGCGCATACTTTTCATTAAATATATTTATAATTTGTTATGCGCCTTTCTGACAAATAAAATGTTTTTCTTTCCAAGGAACTGATAAAGGTTGCCTGCTTTTCCCTCTGCACAACTGTAGAATAATCAGCTATAAAGAGATAAGTAAGCATTAATAATAGTATCTTGATGAAACTTACCTAAATCTGACTGGTTTTCTTTCACTGATGGTATCTGCACGCATAAAAAGCGGCAACAATGGTATGTGTCACATGGGACTCCGAGTACAGCAGGTATATCTTTTAGTATCGTTAAGATCGCACAGTCTTGATTAATGAAATCTCTATATGTCGAGTCCTGGTACACCTCAGGTATACCTAGAATATGTTAAGCATAAACAACAAATAAATATAAATAGTGGAGTGCCTTAAGATTTATACCTCGGAATCCAGGGCCAGTCAATGAATCTTTATGTAAACTTTTGAAATGTGCTTTTAACAATATATTTACGTAATAATGTATAAATAAAAAATTATGCTATCTGCATTTTTTTATTATTATTCAATACTCGAAAACTGACTCTTATCGCATATTTTTATTATTATTATTCGAATCGTAGTGCGTTTCAGATAGCTTTAGAGATAGCTAAATTTGATACAATTTGAGCGAAACTTGAGCAAAATTTGTCCATTGGTTACGAAGATACAGCAAGTCAAAGATGAGCAATTATACCGCAGTGCTCGGAAAACTGAAAAATACTGTCACTTGTTCCAGTTTCTTTTTTTTTTGGTTCGATTAGGGTTGTACACTTGCAGAAAGATTAGGCTCAAGTGCTCTATCCTATGTTTCTTTTGCCAAGGTCGAAATTGCAACAACGCCAACCCTGTCGTCCTGGATGAAGAGGGCGAGAATGTGGAAGACCTAAGACCATATGTCAAGAACATATGGTCTTAGGTCTTCCACATTCTCGCTCAACTCAACAGAACATTTCCACTTCACAATTAAACACAAACATTAACATTTGAGGTACACCCGAATCGATCCGACATTTATGTAATAATTAGCTGCTGCCCGCGAAGTCGTCTGCGTGAAGGCTCTACAGAACCAAAAATACCTAAGATGCCAGTATCGCTATAGCATTATAAGTAAACAACTTTTAAAATAGCATTAAACTATAAGTTTTTTTTTGCAAGCGAAGCAAGTGAAGACAGTTATACATTCAGTCAAAAAAGTATCGGGAATGGATGATTTGTTTATGGTTCCAAATTCAAATTTTAGATTTTTTTGTTGCTGCTAGATTGGCACAACTGTTTTCCATTTTGGCGCGGAGTTTGAGTTGCATCTGTTATTTATATTAAATACAGTGCTGTTTTTAACTATATCATATCTATTTATTTCTTTATTTATATATACTTTATTGCACAAGATTATAAATTAACAAAAAGGAAACCATATAATAAAAAAACACACAAAATGGGCTTGCACTTAGTGCAAATATAAAAGTAACAAAACTTAATAAATACTTAATACTAAAATAGATACACAAATACATACATACAAAATATATATAAGCAAGAGAGTTAGTGAAGAACGAAGACAAGACCACAGAGTCAAGTAATGATCCTTCACAAGCCCTTTAAATGCAGGCAGTGTTTGCGCACGCTTTATTTCCACAGGCAATGCATTCTATAGACGAGCGGCCTGAACAGTAAAGGTCTTGTCTAGGAAAGTACTTGAATGCATTGACATTTTAAGTTTCAAGTTATCCGATGACCTAAGAACTTTCATGTGGGAGTCACAAAGGAATTGAAACCGTTCTTTGAAGTAACGAGGGGTAAAAGGGGAAAAGAGCACATTATACAAAAGAGAAAGAATATGAGCATTACGGCGAAGGCCATATTACGCATGGTCATATTTACGTAAACCGAATATGAACCTTATACAAAAGTTTTGAAGTCGCTCAAGTTTATCCAGTTGCACTTCAGTGAGTTCAAGATAGCTGGCATCAGCATAATCAAGGATGGGTAAAAGAAGAGATTGTGCAAGCGTGATCTTGGTGGCAATCGGCAGAAAATGCCATAGTCTTCACAACGAACCAGCAGATGGAAACAACTTGCGGCTAACTTCCTGTAGCTGGGCAGTCCAAGAGAAATTCTTGTCAATGAATATCCCCAAGTTCCTGACTTTCTCACTAAAAGGAATACTCAGTTGTCAAAAGAAACTTGGGGAAGAGTCGTCCAGTTGATCTTTGAGACCATTCTAGAACTGCCCACCACTATAACCTGCATCTTCACAGGGTTCACCGTGAGTCCGTATCTCTTGCTCCAGTCGCATACACGAGCCAGATCAAGGTTAACGGTCGAGATAGCCTCAGACAATTTCCCAAGAGGTGCCCGTGAATATATTTGAAGGTCATCTGCATAAAGGTGGTAGGAAGAAATTAATTCGTTGGAGATAGAGTTAATAAAAACTGCGAAAAGTAATGGTGATAAAACGCAACCCTGTGGTACTCCGGCAAGAGTACTACACCAAGAAGACATGGTATGTGTGTGGAACAGGTAACTACGAAACCACTCAATCACCGGTGGTGATATATTAAGAGAGCATAGAATACCAAGTAAAACATCAAAATCGACAGTATTAAAAGCATTACTAAAATCTAGCAATGCAAGGACCGTTAGATTACTGCTTTCCATGGCTGACCTTATATCGTCCGTAATACTGAGAAGCGCTGTAGTGGTGCTGTGACCAGGGCAGAAGCCGGACTGAAACGGGTTGAGGAGATTATTTTTGGATAGGAAAGTACTTAATTGGTTGTAGATTAAACGTTCTAGGACTTTAGACAGGAATGGTAAGAAGGATATTGGACGGTATTCAGAAAAGGATGTGGGATTGGACTTTTTAGGCAGAGGAATTATTTGAGCATCTTTCCATGATAATGGAAAGACACTGCTAGATGCTGAAAAATTGAGGATGTGACCAATGACAAGGAGGATTATGTCCAGCACCGTTTACGGCTGATACAGTCACTTCCTCCTGCATTGGAAGTAATTTGAAAGACACAATTGCATTGTTTAATGTAGAAGCACTTTTTCCAAGTTTGTGAATGTGAAGCACCATGGAGCATTTTTATTAGGTTTCATTTTTTTTTTTTTTACATTACGAGCATGGCAGTTGAGAGTTTGTCATGCTCACTCAAATGTCTCGCTGTTGGTGGCACGTGTTATTGGGTCGTTCAGTTCCCTTCAAAATGGTTGAGCTGAGTGGGGCTGATGCACGCGTCATGCTCGTGAACGGGTGCCGTCAGATGGGACTGGTCATCTCTTAGCTGCCAGTAGCTTAATACAGTTTCTATTTTTTAATTATTTTGCATTTTTATTTCATTATCGACATTGTGCTCACATGATAGAAGCAACGAGTAATATGTAACCAAGCATTATATGTAACACATAATATGATTTAAAAGAGTGTCCATGGAGTTTCTTGCACGTTCTTCTCCATAGAGACCTACTCTTTGGAACGTGCAATTTAGCTTCACTTTTCTTGGACTGACCGACATTTGACTATTCAAAAGTGCCTGTAAATGGTCTATTTGAAATAAATGCTTTGATTTGATTTGAATTGATAGTATGCTTTTCTTAACATCACACGCAGAAAACTGACCAAAATCGAATGGAGAATAACTGGGAGTCGGAAGAGATGAAAGATAATCCAATGTATTCAATTTTATAGTCCTATCAAAATTGGACGAAGCTGTAAAATGATTATTCATCGCATTGATGTCTAAATCTTTAGGAATCGACTCTTGTCGAGTTTTACGGACCTCCAATGATCTAAGAAAATTCCGAACTTTGGATACGTCCCCATTTTGGACTGAGTTATGAATGTGTTGGCGGTTGGCATTCCTACACACCTTATTACAGTCATTACGGATGGAGACATATCTTTCTCTATTAGCATCATTAGGATAACCAGGATAACGCTTAAATTTAGACTTGGCTGTGGCCTTTTTTTTTTCATTAGAGATTTAATTTCATCCGTCAACCACGGTGCCGGAAAATGTCTGACGTTAACTCCTCGAACGGGAGCGTAGTGATCGTAAAGCTTAACAAGTTTGGTAGAGAAGATGTCAACATGCTCATCGACTGATGTAGAGCTATATAGAGCAGACCAATCAATATTGCTAGCATCCTCGCAAAGACCCTCAACGTTCATGCCACCAAAATTACGTTGCATGAGAACTTTGGCTTTAGCTTTAGGTGGACGAATTTTATATGAGAGAAAAATCAGATCATGATAAGAAAAGGCATCGGCTGAGCATTGGCCACACTTAGCGACGCGATCAGGAGAGGAGACAAAGTGAAAGAGTATAATTAGGAAAATAGTGAGTGGCACTAAGACGAAGAATAGTAAGATTGCTAGAAGCCGAAACATTACACAGGGAAGAAGAGCAATGATCCTTTTTCAGGAGACAAGCATTAAAATCACCCATGATTATGCTATGACTGTAAGAAGGGATTAAAAGTTGTAAGAGGTTTTCGAAGGATTAAAAAAAGTTAATGCGTAAAGAGGGACAGTAATAAACACCAAGTAGTAATTTTGAGTGATTAAGTTTGACCTCAAGAAAAAGATGTTCACCAGCATTTGATGGCGGGGGTTGTGCTGACATATGTACAACAGAGAAAGGAATATATGAACGGAGATATATGGCAACACCGCTGCACCGCCACCACCACCAACCGTCCGGTCATTTCTTCAAAAAGTCAAAGTCAAAGTCAAAAATATTTTTATTTCACATAGGCCTACATGGGCACTTATAAAACGTCAGAAGTTAGTGCACGGTTCCAAATTGGTCGTTTCCTATGGAGAAGAACCGGCAAGAAACTCCATGGTTACTCTTTTAAAAAAGTGGTTGTTTTACAATATTGATAAATGTTATGTAAGAACAGTGTAGACCAGTCAAATATTGTACACAAAAGCACAATCAAAATTTTCTCAGTAAAAAACAAAGTAAGTCGTAATAGGAAGTAGTCTAAGAGTTCGTGGAGTATACAGTGTTCTCACATTTACAATACAAAAAGAGGCTATATATATAAAAAAAAAAAACAGGAATAATATAATAATTACAACTATCAATAAAATATTAACAAAATAAATTACTAACAAATTTATGACAGTTGAAATAAAAATAAAAATATTGCAAAAGCAATGTGTCAGAGAAAAAAAAAATGTATATATAATTATTAAAACAAAGGTGGAGCAGTTAATAGACAAAATATTGATGATTTGATTTTTTGATTGATTGATTTTTCAAGTTCTTTATTTAATATGTTTACAATAACTGCTTACAAATGATCTTATTCTAAATGTAGACAAATCTTATTTTATTTCGTTACACAGGCTAGGTATCGCCTTTATAAACATTAAAACATTCTGTTACTAAATATTAATTTACATTGTTATAAACTTACATTTGGCTATAATTGAGTTAGTGGTATGTAGGTCTTAGACTGGACCCACATAATATTTAAAATGTTTTGGGTTTCAATGCTATTATTGAGTTATTAAAATCTGCTAGTATCAAACAATCTAAGGTAAGTAGCGGGTAGTTCCGCAAAAAAAATCTAAACCGGCCGCGCGAGCAGCGTCGTCCAGTAAGCGAGCTATCGTCATGATACGTCACGGAGGATATAGTGATGGGGCAGTCGATATCGATTGTACGTGCGGGCATATGATAACGTACTGAGTCTGCTTTTACCTATTGCTGAAATTAAGCTATTGCTGTGTGATGGATTTTTATGCAAATAAAATTTACGCGAGGTTTTTAAAATGAAGTCTTTTATGAGAGGATACTTCAGTCGGTTGTGTAATTTTTTAAGGTTACTTCGAAAAGGTGTGTTATATGATATTTTTAAGGCTTTATTTTGAATAGTTTGAAGTTTATTATACTTATTATCTGTTATGCTAGACCAAACAGGAGCAGCGTAAGTTAAGCATGGTCTAATCAATGTAGAATAAATACGTAATTTTGTTGAGGAACTGAGACTAGATTTTCGATTTAAAATAGGTTTTAGTGCGTTGATGGCCTTTACACCTTTGCTTATAATAAGTTCTGTGTTTTTGTTCCAGTTAAGTGTTTTGTCAAATATTATACCTAGGTATTTAACTGAAGCACGCCAAGTTATTTGAAAGCCATCAATAGTCACAACTTTTGTAGGAACTGTGCGTTTTCTAGTAAACAGAATGCCTTCTGTTTTTGTCGAATTCAGTTTAAGTTTCCAGTTTCTAAAGTAAGAGCTGAGTAGTTCCAGTGAATATTGTAGCCGTCCAGTGATAACATCAAAGTCTTTGTCTGTCGTGAATGTAGCCGTATCGTCAGCATAGATGGCAAGTTGTGTGTGGGCTTGTTTAGGAATATCATTCAGGTACAGTACGAAGCCGTATGGACCTACAAGCGAGCCCTGGGGAATACCGGCTGGGATTATCTTAGGTACAGAGTGGTCATTTCCTACATATACGGAGAAAGATCGATCGCGCAAGTAATTCTGGACGAGTTTTACTAGACAGAGAGGTACTTTACATCTAATTAATTTATGCAGTAGGCCATCGTGCCAAACAGAGTCAAAAGCTTTTTCTATGTCTAATAAAATCATTCCAGTGGAAAGGCCGCGGTTTAACCCATGCGCTATGTGTTCCGCCACTCTGGCTAATTGTTGTGTGGTCGAATGTGAGCTACGGAAACCAAATTGCTCAGGGATCAATAAATGCGCAGTCGCTTTGGTGAGGCGGGATAAGATGATTGCTTCAAGAAGCTTTCCTAAACTAGGCAATAGACTGATTGGTCGATAGCTTGTTGGTATAGACTCGTCCTTCCCAGGCTTTTTGATAGCTATAATCTTAGCGTGTTTCAGTATACTCGGGAAGTAAGCAGAACGTAAACAGCCGTTAAACACTTTGGTCAAATAAACTATTGCTTTTTGAGGGAGGTTTTTCAATAAACCATTTCCTAGGCCATCAAAACCAGGAGCTTTGTTTGATTTTAGTTTTCCTAATAGTTTGCGGATTTCATTCGGCCTGATGAGAGATGGGTACTCGTGCGTCTGGTAGGAGTCCAGAATCCTAATCGATTCCTTGACTGCCTCCTCAATGCCAGGATCACTGACCCAATGTTTCGTTAAGTTCATATTTTCTAAAAAGGCATTTGCTAGAGCTTCACATTGTTCAGATGCTGAAGAGGTGGTGATGTTATTTGTCGTTTTTAGAGGGGGTATTGAGATGGGCTGCCGGCTGGATTGATGATTTACCAGGGGGCCACATGTGCAGAGGTAGTCATTGCCAAACAAGCGTGTCCTCGACATAGTCTTTAACCTTGTAATATGCTTTTTCGGTTAGGACACGCTTGATATGACTTTTGAATTTTCCCTCACTAAGTTCTGTTACCGCCTTTGGCAGCTTATTATAAAAGCGAATGCTGTTAACTAAGAATGACTTGCTAGTCTTAGCTAGTCTCCATTTGGGTAAGACAATTTCGTGTTTACTACGTGTATTTTTGTTGTGAAAATCGCTTCTGATTTTAAAGAGTCCTAAGTTTTTACGTACATACAAAATGCTTTCCAAGATGTAAAGAGAAGGCAGAGTAAGTATATCGATTTCTTATGAGCACGAAACTGGAAGAGCGTAGCTTGTAGAAGGGAGACAAGGTTTGAGCCACGACTCGGAGACAAGAATAGCATGAATATTTTTACAGTCAAAGTATCTAGTGTGTATTGCGAATTTCATAATGGACAAAAACATCGAACAAAGATTTAGTAGAAATCTTCTATAACAAACTTCTATCCAATATAAGTAACAAAAACAAAAAAGAACATAAATGTAAGTATTCTAAAACTTATATCTAGAGTGCGTCTACTGAAAGCATAACCGGAGTTTTTTTTTTAAATTAAATTGGCAACATTGTTTTGCCGAAAAAAAGACGTGTGTCAATAACGAAGTGAAAGAAGTGCACAATAACTTTCTAATGGTAAAACACTGATCAAATAAACTGTCAAAGTTTAAGCAGATTACCGCAAACTTCAAATATTCATTTGTCAATATGTACGAGATTACCATTTTAAGTCACTTCTTTCAATGGAGTGTCAGTAGTTGACCATTGGAAAGTCATAATGACGCCATTCATGTCCATAAATCGACAATTATGACATCAATGATAGACCATTCTGACACTATTGTAATAGCAGACTTGAGGCCCAGTATATATACGATGCGATGCGGCGCCCACTTTCTGACGAAGGAAAATCTTCCCATGAGTGGTCTAGTGGACAAAAAACTGGTAGCTATTCTGCTTACTAAACTCCCTAGCCAGGTAAAACATTCTTCTTGCCTTTTGGGTAAGACAACATTCGGTGAGATATATTGGTTGAGGGCGACCGTCGAGTTCCAAATGAGATGTATTTAATTTGTTGCTTTTATTTGCCTGATTATGTTTTTTCACGGAAGTGAAAGTTAAAGTCCGTTCTTTTAATACTACTGATGAAAAGTCCACTATGATTGGTCTACTTCCACCTTTGTCAGCATTTAAGCGAAAGACATCTCTAATGTGAGCTTCATTAACAGCTACTTTTGTTGCCAGTCCTACCCTTGACACAATCTTCAGTAAATCCTCCTTTGTTTCCCTTTTTTGGACAGGAATATTCCTAATCTCAATGCAGTGGTTTAATTCAGTTTCTATCTTTTAATTATTTTACATTTTTATTTCACTATCGACATTGTGCTCACATGATAGAAGCAACAAGTAATATGTAACCAAGCATTATATGTAACACATAAAATGATTTAAAAGAGTGTCCATGGAGTTTCTTGCACGTTCTTCTCCATAGAGACCTACTCTTTGGAACGTGCAATTTAGCTTCACTTTTCTTGGACTGACCGACATTTGACTATTCAAAAGTGCCTGTAAATGGTCTATTTGAAATAAATGCTTTGATTTGATTTGGTTTGCTCAAGTGTTTGTATGTAGGCTAAATGTGTGCGTCTCTCAGTTTCCATGAAAATAAGTTTGTCTTTCATTTCCTCATAATGTTTTTCCATGAATTTTATAGATTTTTCGATTTCGCTGTTTTGTTTCTGGATCCCATTAATACTTTCCTGTATGGAGTACTGTTGTAATTTAAAAGTTTCAAGGGTTTTCTTGGTGTCTGATAAGGTTACAGTCAGTTCGTGGTCAAAAGAACGCTTACGAGGCCGATTTCTGGCGTGAACCTGACTTGAGCTCTCGTTATCGGTGTCAGTGGCTGGTGCTGGACTATGGTTAGTATCCATCTTGGAATTGTCCTTAGAAGTATATAGAGAAGTTCTTTTCAGTGACATAGCAAATAGTCAAAAGCAAACACAGTACCCCAAAGTTAAACAGTTGGCCAAAAACTTGATTAAAAAATGCAAAAAGATTGGCGGGACTGGGGATTCGAACTCAGGTCGCCTTGCTTCTGTATCGGACAAGTTTCTAAGTCGGCTATTTGGACTTTACAATGAGTGACGAAATTAAGGATCTATCTTTACTAATTCTGCCACGCTCAAAAAACAAATGAGTGGGGGGTGTTAGGTTATTTTCGTTACGGAATTTCTGGTTTCAGTCTCCACGCTCAAGGCCCGCGATAGAAGCTATGCAATAGCTTAAAAATATTTAAAAATAAATTTATGTTGAAATTCTCTGTAATGGCCTTTTTAATCGCTCTTTTAACTGTACGTACTGCGTTTGCTGCAACCCCGTTTGAAGCTGGGTGACAAGGTGCAGAAAATACGTGCTCCATTTGCCTTGAGGAACTCAGAAAACTCGTAACTTGTAAACGGCGGCCCATTATCTGAGACTATTTGTCTAGGCAAACCAAAACGTGCGAACACATCACTTATAACATTGATTGTATTACTAGCCCCTGTACTAGGTAGTTGACTAACTTCTAACCACTTGGTTCTGGCATCCACTATCACTAAAAATAACTGTCCGGTGATAGGACCTAGGAAATCAACATGAACACGGGCCCACGGTTTATCTGGCTAAGGCCATGGATGTATGATGATGTATGACGTGGTGGCGCGTCACTTTCTGCAGCACACACACGACCACCCCGACACATTTTTTTAATATCTTCATCCATTCCCGGCCACCAAACATAACTTCTAGTAAACACTTTCGTTTTGACTATACCCATCCCATATGGGCTTCGTGTAAGTCGGACAAAACCTTATTCCTACACATACTCGGAACAACTACCCTATGGCCCCACATTACCTGCTACCTAACTCTTCATACAGCTCCTTTTTACGATTGAAATATGGCTGAAGCGATGTTATTTCATTATCAACCAGCCAGTCATCGCGTAGATATCTTAATACACGTCCTAGCAAGTGATCTCGGCTGGTGTGTTTTTTAATTTCGTTGTGATCTAATAACATCGCATTTTTGCGAAATGTAAATGTGTATGTTCCGGATATTTAACAGTTTGTTTGATTCCAGCTGTAGCTGGCAATAACCCAACCGCCCCATTGTGCTTAGAAGTAACATATTCGATATCATATGTATAGGCTGATAGCTTATAGCCCACCTTTGTAACCGACTAGCAGCCATTGACGGTATACCTTGTTTAGGCCCAAAAATAGTAACTAAAGGCTTGTGGTCCGTGCGTAGTGTAAATCGACGTCCGTATAAATACTGGTGTAATTTTTCGAAACAAAACACAATAGCCAAAGCCCGCTCGATTTGTGAATAATGTTTCTCAGCCGCGTTAAGCGCGCGTGACACGTATACTACTGGTCGCTCCCGGAGTTCGGCCGACCCATTGCTATCTCGGCGCAACTCACCCATCTGACTCAGTACGCCACCTATGCCCTTTGCGCTTGCATCGCAAGTTAAAAACAAAGGTCGACTTGGTTCATAATGAGCAAGGATGTCGGCACTAATCAAAATAGATTTAATTTTTTTTAAAGCCATCTCGCATTCCCTGTCCCACTTCCATGTCACTCCCTTCTTTAGCAATGTATACAAAGGCGCCAAAATAGTGCTCAAATTATTGACAAACTTGGCATAGTAATTATGTAATTGTGCCCAAAAATGCTCTCAAATCCGTGACGTTCTCTAGCCGTGGTATACTTATTATCCCATCCTCGTCGCCACTGAGATGTTTAAGAATAAAATATACGTGTAGCTTGGTCCAGCGGTTTATTCAGAACAAAGACATCTTGCGCCTGTCATAGATATACCTATACTTTTTAAATATGCATAGCCTACCTCAGTATAGCCGGCGTTCGCGCACCTATTGTCTTTCTATTGTGTCTGTAATTTCCACGATTGAAAGGCTAATACATTAAAATGACTTCATGGCGTGTCCCGTTACACAACTTCAGAGGAGACAGGTTCTGAAGCATAGTCGGGACACCGACCTTCAGATTGATAGTATGCGCTGGAAGTCCACTTGCTGACAGGGAGTTCAGAAATTCTACGGGATAATGTGTGGCGTCATCTTGCTCGACAACAGTGTTTATCGAGGTGTAGATCACTTCATTCACCTCAATTTCCGAGAGAATGCATTCGTTAATTGCTGCAGCCTGATCATTTTTGGGCATCAAAATGGCCCGCTCACACATCCAAGAATTCTGCTGGTGCGGTATACGACTGATGTCCCCGTACACAGTGAATGAGTTCTTCTAAGCTGGATACCACTCTACCGAGAGACTGGAAGCCACCACCGCTTGTGGACACCACCTGTCCACCTCTCTTCTGGTAGAGTGCCTTCGCTAAGACTTAATTGGATTTAATGTACATAATGTGATTTTAATTATTTATTCGTATGTTAATTTTAATTGTGACTTCTGTGTTGTATTAATTTTTTATGAGTCATTGATACTTGAAATAAAATTATATTATTATTATTTTCGGAAGTGTTATTTTTCTCAGCTTATGGCTGGTTTCGACTGCATTTACGGGTCAAAGCCAAGTAAATGTAACATGTATGGTGTTTTCAGTGTCACAATACACCCCGTATTGTCGTCTTCCAACTGCATGAATTTCCTATTTATTATTATTATTTCATTTATTTAAATATATGTACATTTAAATTATATTTTAAATATTCAATAAAAAACATTTAAAAATAAAAAAAAATAGTAGCCCACCGGTATCGGGAACAGGGTCCAAGCTACCGGCGGTCAGGGCCCCAGAGAAAGGAACCTCCTGACTACCTATACGAGCCGTGTCCAGCAATACTGCTTTCTGAATCAAGCCCTTGATCCAGTCGCCTAACAAGAGCCTCCTAAGGTGTTGGTCGAGGCTCTTGGCTATTAAGCCATTGGCTGAAACAACTATCGGTACAATGATCGCTGAATCCACTTCCCACATGTCGACAACCTCGCGAGCCAAGTCAATATACTTGATTTGTTTATCTTTATTTATTTATTTATTTAACATTTATGCAACAAAAGAAACAAAGGCGGTCTTTCTCGGCTTTCACGAGGTTCTCGTCATCCCAAACTCAACTGGGCTGGGGCCGCGCTCAGGCGGCTCCTGCCCAACCTTGGGGGTCCAGATCCCTCCTGCCGGAGGCTCTACGCGGGGATCGTTCGGTCCATGGCCCTCTACGGGGCGCCGGTGTGGGCGCCGTCGCTGAAAAAGCAACCGGCGGCCATGCTGAACGCCTCCCAGAGGGTCATGGCAATAAGGATGGTGCGGGGATACTGCACGGTCTCTCGCGAAGCGGCGAGCCTTCTGGCTGGCCTACCACCGTGGGATCTGAAAGCAACAGTCCTTGCACACATGCACGATATGCGCGTGAAGATGCAACGCCGGGGTGAAAGTCCGCGGCCACCGTAGGCGCGGGCTTGCGGACAGTAAGCAATGGATAGCTCGCTGTCCTACCGTCCGGTAACTGTCCGGACCAAGCCCAAGTCGTCGACGGCGCGCGCTGTTCCCGCGCGCCTCAAGGAGTTGTCAGCAACAGCAGGGGCCCAGACGGGTCGAAGCCTACTGGGGCCAGGGTTATCCGAAAGGGCGCTCGAGCCCCGGTATGAAGGCTTGAAGGAACGGGATGAGTCAGTAAGAGTCTGACACTATCTCCCGTTCCGCCCAAGAGCGGGGGTTGTCATAGGATGATTTTTACCATCGGAAAAAAAAGATTCTCGTCATGCGGAACGGATATGTCAACAATCATTGCACGCCTCTTGCTTCGGTCCACGACCACTATATCAGGCTTATTGGCCACAATAGTCCTGTCAGTGATGATGGGCCGATCCCAGTATAAAGTGATATGACCGTTATCAAGAACTGAGTCGGGCTCATATCTATAGTATGGCACTTCCAATTCCACAAGAGAGTATCTCAGAGCAAGTTGCTGATGGATAATCCTGGCTACAAGGTTGTGCCTATGCAAGTACTCTCCGTTAGCAAGACGAGAACTACCAGAGATAATGTGACGGATTGATTATCCCGGACGTTGACATGCCCGACAGATGTCAACCGTGCCGTCCTTTACAATAAATCTCCGGTAGTTATTCGTCATGATAACTTCGTCCATAATTGCACAGACAAAACCTTCGGTTTCCCCAAAGAGGTCACCGAAACGCAGCCAGGCTACGGACACCAATTGGTCGTCATCGGGCCCATGAAGGGCCCGGAAGAAGCGTCCGTGAAGCTCCTTGCTCTGCCATACTTCCCTGTTGTGCTTGCTGCTGTGCTGTGCTTGTTAAGTACTGTCGGTTTGCGCCAGTTCTCGTTAGCCAGGGAGAGCGGGGTGAGTTCCTTGTCCACTGCCACTACATCTCGATGCATACCCACGTCAGCAGCTAGGAAATATTCCCTGAGACTGCATACCTCGCGGTTGTGTAGGGTTTTAAAAAACCTCGACCCTCACATTTCCGCGGGATATACAGCCTCATCACCGACGATCGTGGGTGATGCATTCGGTATGCAGTCAGCAGTGTACGGACCCGCCTATCCAGGGCGTCAAGTTCCGTTTGAGTCCATTTGAGTACGCCGAAAGAGTACATCAATACCGGCATGACCCAACCGTTGAAGGCGCGCATCTTGTTTCCGCCTGAAAGAAGGCTACTGAATACCTTTTTCAGGCGTCCAAAGAAAAGCTCCTTCAACGATTGCTTCATGTCAGTGATACTGATGCCTAGAGCTTCCGACATACCCAAATACTTATAGGTTTCAGTTGGAGAGAGGGATCTCAGATTTATGGAATCCGTGAGTTGAGTGTTCACGGGCTCTACAACCTCCCCTCGCTTTACATGCATGACTGCACATTTGCCCACACCAAACTCCATCCTGATGGCACTACTGAAGGTTTCAGTTACCTTCAGCAGCTCCATCAGTTGCAGATTGTTGGGGGCAAAGAGCTTCAAGTCATCCATGTAAAGGAGGTGAGACATAACCTGACCACCTCTCTTCAACCGATAGCCTAGACCTGAATTCTCCAGCAGTGTGCTTAAAGGATTCAAGGCTAGACAAAACCAAAGCGGACTCAAACTATCACCCTGGAATATACCTCGCTCGATCCTTACAGGTTCGCTATTCCTCTGGATATTTCGATATCCTGGATAGCGGAGGACTGTACTCCATTGCCTCATACACGACATCAGGAAGGTGCGTAGTGTTGTAGCAATTTTATACAATTCCAGCACCCTCATGAGCCATGTATGAGGAACAGAGTCATAGGCCTTGTTATAGTCTATCCAACATGTCGACAGATCCTTTCGGGAACGTCGAACCTGTTGGCTAATGGTCATATCAATGAGGAGCAGCTCCTTAGTACCGCGGGATCCGTTCCTACATCCATTCTGAGAAGGCGACATAATCAAATTTTCATCAATATGACTATTAATTTTACTTCTCAGTATGGATGTAAGAACTTTATAGACCGTCGGCAAACACGTGATCGGTCTATAATTTTTAGGCTCCGCAGTACTACCTGATTTATGGAGCAAGTGGGTTATTCCTGTTGTTAGGAACTGAGGCAGCGACCCTGACTCTAAGGCGGACTGAAACTGGTATGCCAAGCGAGCATGCGATCTTGTAAACCACTTAATCCAGAAATTGTGCAGCCCGTCCGGCCCTGGAGATTTCCAGTTAGGCAACGGACGGACTGCACGAGCTACATCTTGGGGATTGATGTCGATTGCCCCCATTTGTGGTATTGGATCGAACGCTCGCTCGACCCCCCGAATCCAGTCACCCTCGGTGTGACTGACAGGCACCGACCAGATGCTGCGCCAGAATGAACTCATGGCATCATCATCCGGGAGGCGCGCGTCAGTCACACCTTGGTCCGGTCGCTCCCAAGCCCTATAAACCCACCTTTCATTACTCCGGAATGTGCGATTCTGGGTGTATCGCTCAACCCGCCGCTTATACCTGCGGATACGGTTTGCCCATGCATACACCTTCTGCTTCAGGAAGTCGATGCGCTCTGTGACTCGGGACATATAGTCTCGGGGGCTGATGTCAGTCCCCGAAAATGCCCGCCTCACAAAGCGCATCACTCTTGGGCGAGTGTTGCCCTCCCTGAAGCAGATTAGTTTGCCGATGAGTGCTCTAGCCCCACCGATACGACGCTCGATCCTGCACTGCCAGGCCGGCACAGCTGGTTTTGGTCGTGTAGCTACGTCACTGTTTGGGAATTTGACGTGTGCTACACGACATGCCGCTACGGCCGCGCAGTACATGATCGAGTGTGTATCGGTGAGATGTTCGCAGTCGTCAAAATAACTTGACAACTGCGAATCCAGAGCAGCCACCAGCGCCCTATTCTTGTAACACATGGGCAAACGAGGTATGCGTGGCCTAAGTTCGGAAGGTATGTTGCGATATTCCCGAATCGCACACTCCAAAGCACTCCTCAGTTCACTATTGCACTGGTTACTTACGTTAGTGACCGTGTCAGAACTCACCTCGTTTGTGTCTAAAGATATGTTACTGGACGGTGGTACCGCAACTGGTACCACAGGCTGCGATGGAGGGGTAATGACATGGTCACTCATTTCCGTTCGGAGGCGATCAAGTACAGTATCATCCAACATGTGATTACGCAGGATGACCCGCACCTGATCCGATAGTCGTTGGGCCGAAACGTTGACGTTATTATTATTATTATTAGAAGGACATTGGAGAACTCTTGAGCACGTGCATTGCCGCCGAGCCCAGCTCTCGTATTAATGGTCAAGCGCAGTGTACTGTTATACGGGTTACTCCAAAAGGCATTTTAAATATTAGAATTTAATTGGAATTAAAGATTTACTTAATTACAAAAACGTGACACAACTTATTTTATAAAATCTTTAGGCAACCGCTCTGTGTAGGAGTTCAAGACAGACTGAAGCTCCTGGCTCTAATGACGGGCCTTGATAGTCAAATATACTGACCTGCAAGTAGACTTGCCAGGGCAGCATCAGGGCGTACATATTTTAGATGTAACAGTTAGAACTCGTGACCACGACGAAGATCGTTTCAACGAAGCATTCACCTCGTCAGCCCTCGATCCCCGTGTCACCACGGGAAGCGTTTGCCGGAAATCGCCACTGAACAGAACTGTGACACCACCCATCAAATGTTCGTTCCTGCGGATGTCTTGCAGGGTTCTGTCCACGGCCTCAACTGCCTTCCTAATCGGAGCAATTCTTGAGCACGTGTCCCTTATCGCTGTTCCATGACACACCACAAACAGGCGTTTCGGCACTCTCTAAACCGATGAGAATTTTAAACATGGCATGTGCTGTCTTCCCACCCGAAAACAGCAATAGCAATTTTGCCTTGCCTCCTGACTTCTGCAAGTATGCCAGTGGTAACAAATGGTTTTCCTGTTCCACCAGGAGCATTCCAGAAAAACAATTTACCCTGGTTTTGCGCAACGCTTTCAAGGACGGTGTCATAAATTTGTTTTTGTTCTGAAGAGAACAAAGCGACATAGTCATTTCGTATGGTGTTCATTTCGCCCGAATCGTAATTTGTCTCAGCGTTATACTCCCGATTTGGCGATATGATGGCGATACCTCTCCCACAAACTACCGGGTTTGCGACTCCACAAAACACCAAGATGACAAACAGATGACGCATGCGGCTGGGACTGTCACTGACGCTCGCCTCCGCTCAGGTGTCATCCCAATTTTGGGTTTCAAAGGGTATACGACATAAAAATATATTAATTACCAAGTAATAATCTCACAGATAAATACCGAACAAAAGTATTAACAGTCAATGTTTATTTTGTACTAACAATATGAAATTGAAGAAATTATCATCATCAATGAACATAACTTTTTTCTGTGTGGGTAGACACAGGGTAAACGCTTTTTTACGACTCCTAGTTTTTATTGATTTTAATTTATTTAATATTGTTTTTTTTTTTAATTTTATAATTGCAATTAATTAACATTTACCCACCCTTCGCTCACTATCTATTATTTCCAAAAAATTTCTTCTTTTATAGGGTAAGTGCTCCAGTGAATGAACACACCCCAGTAAATGAACAAAACAGTTTTTTCAAAAAAATAAGAAATTGAAATATTTCTGCCCAACGACGTATTTTTTTTCGTAATTACAGCTCTATTTTCTATTATAATGACAATCTTCACTTCATATGTTACTGTCCATTTTAAAACGGCAAGCGTTTAAAGTTAGCAGTGTTGTGAAAAAAAATTTTTGTTCGGGCGAGAATTTAGGACTCGGGGTAGACACAAAATTTTTGATATCAAATTGTGGCCGTAATTTAAATATGCATCATAAGTTATTTATTTATTTGAATAGTAGATAGTTCTAATATATGTCTGAAATCAATTACAATGCCATTCTAGCCAGTTTTATGTAAATTATTCGACGTCCCAGCATTGGAAATAACCTACCTTTAAATCACCACAAATTTCCACAAAAATAGATGCGAAAGGTTTCGATATATGTACCTACCCAAGAAACTTTAAAAGCAGCTCTTAATTTCACCACCTTCCGTCTTGTTCATATTAACGCAAGATATTGATTTAATTGTTCCTAATGCGCTGAATTGACTAATTTTAATAATACTACTCATTTATCCGCGGTGAATCTAGGAAACGACCCAAAAGCTGGCTTGACTCGACACTATACCGAAAATATCGTGCGAGACTAGGCTGGCTCTGAAGCAACATAAAAACCACAAGGCATTGGGTGAGGAAGGAATTACGGCCGAACTCCTGAACGCGGGTGGAAAACCGGCCCTTAAAGCTCTTCAGAAGCGGTTCAATTACGTCATAACCAAGGGGAAAACGCCACAGCAATGAAGAAGAAGTGTAGTGGTAGGTACTTTCTCTACTTTAAGAAGGGCGACAATGCCTTGTTTAAAAATTATTCATACATCCACATCTGAGCCATGTCTACAAGCTGTTTTCCGGAATCTTCACGAACTGTTTCGCGTGCAGGTTTGGCGACTTCTAGCCTCAGGATGGAAAAGGTTTCAGCACCGTAGACCACATACGTGCACTGCAGCAGGTTATAAAGAAGACCGAGAAGTATAATCTGCCTCTCTGCTTAGCTTTTGTGGACTACGAGAAAGCCTTTGATTTGATCGAATCTTGGGCTGTATCGCAGTATTCCCCAAGTGAACGATGCCAAGTTGACTATAGCGGTACATCGAAGTACTGAAGTATTTGTACGAAAATGCCACCATGTCAGTCCGACTTCAGAAACCTCTAAACTTATCCTTCTGCTGCGGGCTGTGAGATAGGGAGGCGTTATTTTTCAGAAACTATTCACGGCTTAATGGAGGATGTCTTCAAGGATCCAGATTGGAGAGAGCTAGGCATTAATGTCAATGACGAGTATATCATTCACCTTCAATTTACCGACGATGTAGCTAATGGTCATAGCTGAAGCTATGGAGGACTACAGAACAAAATTTGATAAAACGAGTAGAGCTTCAGAAATACTGGGTCTCAAGGTAAATATGGACAAAACCAAAGTCTTGTTAAACAACCATTTAGAACCCGCTCCTATCAAGATCAGAGACTCTAAACTCGTAAATTGTAGACAATTACATTTATCTGGGACAGATGGTTCCAGGTACCTATATGGTTCTAAAACGTGGTCACTCACAATAAGACCATCAGAAGGCTTAAAGCCACTCAAAAGACAAAGGATAGGGCTATGCTCGGAATTTCTGTGCGTGATCGAATCAGGAACGAAAATATCCGCAGGAGAACTAAAGTTCCCGACATAGCCTTAAAAGGCAAGTCACATTGTTCGTAGAACAGATGGTCGATAAAGCTGAAAGGTTCCAGAGTGGCTACCGTATACTGCAATACGCAGCATCGGTAGGCGTTCCACAAGGTGGACCGATGACATGATGATTTGAAGGCTTTTACTTTTATTTAATAATGTTTGTAATAGATTTAGAGGCAGAGGACATATATGTTCGTTTTTTAACTTTTTCTGGGACTAAATATGTTATAAAACAAAGACTTTTTGAACTATTACACAAACAGAAATTGTGTTCATTTACTGGATTTACTCTGTTCATTTACTAGAAATTTTCGTTCATTCACTGGGGTTTTAGGGTATTTTTCAATTTATTGCTAAATATCTAAAAATATATCCAGGTTATATCGTAAATCTAACTTAAAAACAATTATTTAATATATTTACATTACCAAAATATAGATTTGGACCATATACCTTAGAGTTAACATAGTATAATTATTTTTTGAAGTTTAAAAATCGCTTAAGTGTTCATTCACTGGAGCACTTACCCTATCTCTCCTTACTGTTCTTCAAAAATTATGGACACCAAAATGACTACAAGTTTGGAGGATTTGGAGCAGCTTTTCAAGTCTCATGTGTCGGAGTATGAGAACAGGCTGAAAACTGCATCCTCTGAAGCCCGACCTGCAGCTACACTGGACATCTCAGCATTAACAAGCGAGTTCGCAGAATTCAAATCATTTTTCTGGAAGGCACTCTTTAAAATTAAAATTCAAATCAAGATGCTGTCGCTTGGATTTGACAGACACGAAATCCTAATGAGGAGGAAGGTCCTCCTGTTTCATGGAGTCGCGGAGCATCCTGGTAAGAAGTTACTCTACGTAGTTAGTGGGGTATTAACCGACCAGATGGGCATGTCTGAAATTGGCAAGGAGCACATCCATGTTTGCCATAGATTGCCATTTGATCTGGGAGAGTAAGAAATCCCTAAAAGGCACGGGTATCACCATCTCCGAATTCTTGACGCACATAAGACACCGCACCTTTATGGACGAACGCAAGCATTTTGGTATGAAGAATTGCTGGTCGGTGGAGGGCAGGATCGTGATCGTCACACCCGATTCCAAGCGTCATAAGATAAAAACTCCGGGTGAACTTCGGGTACTGATTTCACGCTTTCCGAATCGTTGCCGCTCTGGTAATGCGGCGCAGTCTGTAGAACATATTCCGCCAAAGAATGCGGGCCCGCACCTACACCTTTAAGAGGGATGAGAAAGGCGCGCCGGCGCAACAATTGAAGTTGTTTTTGTCTTGTACTGTCGCCGAGTTGCTCCGTAACTTTGTAGTGCTTTTTAGGGTTCCGTAGCCAAATGGCAAAAAACGGAACCCTTATAGATTCGTCATGTCTGTCTGTCGTCTGTCTGTCTGTCCGTCCCTATGTCACAGCCACTTTTTTCCGAAACTATAAGAGCTATACTGTTGAAACTTTGTAAACCGCATTAAGATTTTCAAATAAAAATAGAAAAAAGCAACAAATTTTGGGGGTCCCTATACTTAGAACTGAAACTCAAAATTTTTTTTTCGTCAAACCCATACGTGTGGGGTATCTATGGATAGGTCTTCAAAAATGATACTGAGGTTTCTAATATATTTTTTTTCTAAACTGAATAGTTTGCCCGAGAGACACTTCCAAAGTGGTAAAATGTGTGTGTCCCCCCCCCCCCCCCTCTAACTTCTAAAATAAGAGAATGATAAAACTAAAAAAAATATATGATGTACATTACGATCAAAACTACCAACGAAAGTTGGTTTGAACGAAATCTAGTAAGTAGTTTTTTTTTAATGCGTCATAAATCGAAAAAAATACACTATTATTAAAACATCGATCAAAGTTACAACACATTGCAAGAACTTTTATATTATGTTACTAGCTGCTACGGAACCCTTCATGGGCGAGTCCGACTCGCACTTGGCTGGTTTTCTTTTTGTTAAGACAAATTGAGTGGACTGAGGCGGTTGTCAAGTGTCAATGTCAATTTTAAAAGCTTGCGTTCCAGTTTATTTTGTATTATGTCAGTTTTCTAGCATAGTTGTTGTTCGTTATACGCACAACATTTTTTTTTTTTTAGTTCAGATAAACTAGTGTTTGACTGCGATCCCACCTGATGGTAAGTAGCGATGCAATCTTTGATGGTGAAGCGCACTAGTTTATTAAGAGCCTATTCACTCTAGCCTTGAAGACACCCAAATTATAATCGGACGGGAAGACATCAGCCGGCAGACTGTTCCAGTCCTTCGACGTACGCGGTATAAACGACGAGGCGAAACGCCTAGTCCGGACCGTAGAGGTGACTTTTTGTGTGTGCTAGTTTTTGTTCGTAGTTTTTTATTTTGTTTTATGAATTGTTAATTTCTTCCAATACACCAGTGAGTAAGGGTGGTTGTTTTGAAAGCAATCAGCAGTTTATTTTAAATTGTTTAATTTTATATGTAGGTTCCTATTATTTTTTAACGGTTTTTTTTATTTAAATCAATTTAACTTATTACAAAATAATCACTAGGTGTATATACAAAATTAAAATAATAATATGTACAAACGAGTAAAAAAGGCTGAAAAAACGGGGAAAACTCAGAGGGCATCAAAAAATTCGTCCACATCGATGTCAATGGGAAGAGTGCCCATTTATTTATTTGAATATCGTAATTATTATATCTTATTTATTTATGAATTGTCCAGGCGACTTAAATGACAGCTTTTTCTCATGTTCTTCGACTTCCAGTTTTGTTAGTGCGGACAGTGAGACTTTGTTTCGTACTTCGCATGACAATATCTCCACTCTTGTTTCTAACTTTCCTAACAATTTGCACATAGCTCACATTAATGCACAGTGTTCTTGGCCACTACTCCGATCTTCTGGCATCCTTTAGTCGTGTTCATCTTGATGCACTTTTGATATCAGAAATTTTCTCAAGCCCTCTCTCCTTTCTACGCACTATGCACTCCCTGGCTATGTTCTGGTCAGAAATGACAGGACTGGTAAGGGTGGTGGTGGTGTAGCTATCTACATACGAGCTGATATACCACACAAAATTGTTAGTGTGTCTCCACCGCAGTATTCTGGGCCGGCTGAATTTTTATTTTTAGAAATTACAGTAAATCACTCGAAAATTTTACTTGCGGTTTTTTTTTCTATAATGGATAGGCTCGCGTTTGACCACAATCTCACCTGATGGTAAGCGATGATGTGGCCGACGATGGAGCACACTTGCCTAGAAGCAATCTATTCACTCTCGACTTAAAGACTACTAGGTTAGTATAGCTATCATGAAATACAGACTCCGGCAGGGAATTCCATTCCTTAGCTGTACGCATAATGAATGTACTCCCAAAACGCTTTATACGTATAGGTGGGACGTCCACCATGTACCGGTGGCGCAATGCCGTACGTCTTGTGGTCCGATGATGGAACGGACTTGGCGGAATTAAATTGTGTAATTCTAGTGCACACTCCCCGAAGTGTAAACGATAGAAAACAAACAGGCTAGCAACCAGGGACCGTACAACCCCGGTTAAGAGTTAAGTCTTTGGAAGGGTAACCCGTTTATGAGGTTACCTTTATCATAATGTAACCCCGTGAATGGGTTTTAAGCTTGAACCCATTAAAAGGGTTACCCATTCAATATGGATAACCCATTGAATGGGTTCCAACTTGAAACCCAGTGAAAGGGTTACACATAGGTAAGGGCTTTCTTCGGGTTACCATTATTACTATGGTTATTCAATAAACTTGTATTAAGTAGGTGCTGGACGGACCACCACACCAGGGACCGGACGAGCGGATTAATTTTCAAAACCCTTTGAAGGGGTTTCCCTTACGATCGACTATCCCTTTATTTAGGAAACTTGTACGAATACTTAGCGAAATACTATGGAAAGCCGATTGAGAAGGAAACCCAAGCGAAATCGTAAGGGTAAGCGCTAACTTAGCCTTTAATGGGTAACCCAAATGCTTTATTGCTTTCCACTTAATAAAAGGGTATTTTCTTCCGCCAGCAATTATCCCTCTTAAGTAGGAGTAAGCAGGCTAGAATTCTTCTTTGACCTCATAGGTTTTATCCTGTGAATATCTATACCTTATGGGTATATATTATATAGAGAATAACGGAATGGTTTGCTTATTTTTAACCGACTTCGAAATGGAGGAGGTTCTATGTTCGGCTGAATGTATGTTTTTTTTTTATGTATGTTCACCGATATCTCGTTCAATTGTGGACCGATTTTGAAAATTATTTTTTTGATTGAAAGGTTATGCTTCCAAGTTGGTTCCATAGAAATATTGTTATGATCTGATCATTAACTTCGAAGATATGGAACAGAACTTCTCTTAGGATCACAGCAAAACTGTCGTAACAACAAAAATTGCTTTATATACGTGTAGTCGATGACTGACTGAAAAAAAAGGGAAGGGGATGCATCAAACTGATCTGATGATGACGCTAGAAGGTAAATGTAATCTAACCGTGTTTGGAATTATTAGAATCGTTATGAGATGAATGAGTTTGGCTGAGGGGTACTTTATACATTTCAAAAGATTTTTTTATTAGCGAATTCATAAAGAGCTCACGCTGGCCGCACCCATGAAAAATAATCTTAAAAACAAGTTAGCATAGCCTGTACCTAGTGTACGCATCACACTTCTATACACAGAGGCATAGTCCACGCGAACGAAATCGCGGGCACAGCTAGTACATCATTATATTAATACGCACACAACTAAAATACGCTACGCGCACATAAGACAGCATTATTTTCGAAAAGTTTTCTTGGAATGGCACCTAAAATCTATAATAAAGTTCCTAATGAAATAAAAGAAATAAACGAAATAATTGATTTAAAAAAAGCGTTATTAAAACTATTAAATGAAAAAGTATATTACTCTGTTAATGAGTACTTAGATGACAGACTTTAATTTGCACAAATATATTGCATACTCTTCATTGTTATATAATTGCCAAAAAATAAATTAATTATTGTGTATACGCTTTTTTGACAACTATAAAAATGACATTTGTATTAAAAATTGTTTTATTATGGACTACTACAATTATATTATTGACTACTATTTTAAATTATATTAAATTGTTGATTATTGTATTAAATATCACTAAATTATTAACTGTTATATCAAACATGATTAAACTTAAAAAAAAATTGACATCTATAAAGTTGACATTTGTATTAAATACTATCAAATTATTGACTGCTATATCAATTGTTATTATACTACTTAATTGATTACTGATATAATGTATAAATATAATACTAAAATAATATTGTATGCCAAAAGGCGGGTCATAGAAGTACTTCACTATTATAAATTATTACATCATATTTTTACCTGTGTACCACAATAAACAAATTTGAATTTGAATTTGAAAAAACGCTTTGTGCCAGCCAATTGGCCAAAACCCATGAATTTGGCGAACGAACCGTAAGCATTCCTATACAATTGTTGTACCTACTTAAGGTGGACTTGCGGAACTGTTGCCGATGATACCTCTCGCTTTCTCAAATTCAAAAACGTCTGACGACGAGGCAATCCGTATTCGTTTCGCTATAAAGTTGGGTAAATAAACATTAAAATAGTAATGAAATATCATCAGGTACTATTCTACATCAAGCTATTACTACTACTATTACTAGGTACTTAGGTACGGTGCGGTGAACGCTCTGTTCCCTGCGCGGGGGGAATACTCCCCCCGCCCATGGCTCCGCCTCCACCGCCAGCGATGTCTGACGCGGACCGCAACAGCGACGACGACGACGATGCTCCTGAGGTGACCGAGGTAGAGATGAGAGTGCCGGTGCGAAGGCTGAGTGCCAAAAACACCGCCCCAGGACCCGACGGCTTGCCTGGAAAGGCCTGGGTCCTGGCCATGGAGGCTCCCGGGCCTCGACTGAGAGGGCTCTTCAGCGC
The DNA here is from genome assembly GCA_929112965.1 of Mythimna albipuncta. NCBI lineage: Eukaryota > Metazoa > Arthropoda > Insecta > Lepidoptera > Noctuidae > Mythimna > Mythimna albipuncta. The sequence continues at coordinate 12,569,178 of OV815983.1, read as the reverse complement.
ATGCATGGAGAGGGGCCAGTTCCCACTTTGCTGGAAGGCGGGGAAACTGGTCCTCATCGCGAAGCCAGGGCGCCCTGCGGACTCTTCGTCCGCGTACCGGCCTATTGTGCTGCTCGACGAGGTGGGCAAGCTCTTTGAGAGAGTCATTGCAAACCGCCTCGTCGGGCGCCTAACACGGGTGAGGCCGGACCTTTCGGACGGACAGTTCGGCCTTCGCAGGATGCGCTCTACGGTGGACGCCATCATGCGCGTGCAAGCCCTCACGACGGGGGCTGCGGGGTCCCGGGGCAGGTGTGTCGTGGCAGTGTCCTTGGACATTGCCAACGCGTTCAACTCCCTGCCCTGGAGTACGATCCGGAGGGCACTCCGGTACTACCGGGTGCCCGAATACCTCTGTCGAGTGGTCGAGACCTATCTGTCAGATAGATTTATAGTCTACCCCGGTCACCAGGGAGACTGGAAACGTCGAGAGATGTCGTGCGGTGTTCCGCAGGGGTCGGTACTAGGGCCACCCTTGTGGAACATCGGGTACGACTACGTGCTGCGCGGCGACTTCCCTGACGGGGTCAGCGTGGTTTGCTACGCAGACGACACGCTGGTTCTAGCGCAGGCAGAGTCGTACCAGGCGGCGGTCGCTCTAGCGACACGCGGGGTTGCGATGGTCGTTGATAGGATCCAGGAGTTGGGACTCGAGGTGGCGCTTCACAAATCCGAGGCGATGTGTTTCCACGGTCGCCGCTCTCAGAACGCGCCGCCATTGAGTTCCCAACTAACGGTAGGAGGAGTTCACATCGGTGTCCGGTCGACGATGAAGTACCTGGGACTCGTCCTCAACAGCCGGTGGAATTTCGTGGAGCATTTCCGACGTCTGGCTCCCAAACTCAACCGGGCTGGGGCTGCGCTCAAGCGACTCCTGCCCAACCTTGGGGGCCAGACGTCTCCTGCCGGAGGCTCTACGCGGGGATCGTTCGGTCCATGGCCCTCTATGGGGCGCCGGTGTGGGCACCGTCGCTGAAAAAGCAACCGGCGGCCATACTGAACGCCTGCCAGAGGGTCATGGCAATAAGGATGATGCGAGGATACTGCACGGTCTCCCGCGAAGCGGCGAGCCTTCTAGCTGGCCTACCACCGTGGGATCTGGAGGCAACAGTCCTTGCACACATGCACGATATGCGCGTGGAGATGCAACGCCAGGGTGAAAGTCCGCTGCCGCGACAGGTCATGGCATGGCAGACAGAGTTCCGGCGGGATCTAATGGTGAAATGGCGTCAACGACTATCGCAACCCAGTGCTGGGCACGCCACAATCATGGCGGTAAGTCCCCTCTTTGAGGCATGCTGGAAAGACCTCACGGCGTCCTTACCTTCTGCATGACGCAGGTACTAACCGGACATGGTTCGTTCGGGAGTTTCCTGCACTCGATTCATGCGGAAGTGACGCCTGGGTGTCGCCACTGTGCGGAATGCCCGGAGGACACGGTGGAGCACACAGTCGAGGTGTGCCCTGCTTGGGCGGAGCATCGCCGTGCTCTCGTGGGGGCGATCGGCGGCGGAGACCTCTCGCGCCGGGCCTTGGTTGAGGCCATGGTCCGGAGCGAGGAGGAGTGGCAGGCGGTCGCCGACTTCTGCGAAGCAGTAATGCTCGCAAAGGAGGAGGCCGAACGCATCAGGCAACGACGTTATCGCCGCCGCCGTCGCCGGGATTCTGATCCCGATTTCCGACCAACGTAGACGCGGGCTTGCGGACAGTGAGCAATGGGTAGCTCACTGTCCGGCTGTCCGGTAACTATCCGGACCAAGCCCAAGTCGTCGACGGCGCACACTGTTCCCGCGCGCCTCAAGGAGTTGTCAGCAACAGCAGGGACCCAGCCAGGTCGAAGCCTACTGGGGCCAGGGTTATCCGAAAGGGCGCTCGAGCCCCGGTATGAAGGCTAGAAGGAACGGGGTGGGTCTTTTAGTCAGTAAGAGTCTAACACTATCTCCCGCTCCGCCCAAGAACGGGGGTTGTCATAAGATGATTTTTCCCATCGAAAAAAAAAAAGGTCTATTTGGCGACGTGCGGGCGGGTGTATGCGTATGGTGTGGCGGGGATGTATGGTTTTACGACGTGAACTGTTACGTTATGAAAGAAACTAACGAAATTATTTTTTTTTATTTTAATTTTAATTTTATTTTTTTTTTACTTTTCTGAATCAACCTACTTACAAGATAAATTTCAAGCAAAAACTAGTGTTATTATAAGTTATGTTACTAAGGTTCAAACATACAAAATTAAAAATAAAATTCATACATACTAAGAACTTCTGTGTGCAATTGTACACATGCGCCGATTGCCCCCACTACTTTCACCGAGCGATCGTAATTCACCGCGCGACCTGTACGTTGGTCGCCCGCTCAAGTAAGGTCATTGATTCGCTCAGCTGATCTTTGCGTAATACAAATAAAATGATTCCAAATTTCCTTCATACTTTTACAGACTTAGGGCGGACTTAACTGCTTTGTGCCTAAGACATACTTACCTAATAAAATAATTACTTATGCTAAAAGTGTTAGGTAATTAATTACATTACATGTAAAAATAAATCTCTACAGGCCTGCTGGTTATGGCGTATTTAAAAATGTGGAATGAATAATTTTGATTACAATGATTTAAAAAAAGTTCTGTTACAATGATTTAAAAAAAAGTTCTATTATGTACTTACCTAAATCGCCTTTGTATTTTTATTTATTTAACACTTAAATTGTTCACTTAAACGACACGTTAAATTGTTCAAAGTTTTAATATTTCTGGGTCAATGGGTCGTCTTAGGGGCTGTTATAAACCTAATAACTAATCACCTCCGAATCGTCACTGGTTAGATAGACTTCACAAGAGTATAGCATTCCTTTGGATACATAATCTTGCACGTTTAACACAAAGAAAGCTGGTTTGGCACTGTAAAAACGTGGAGTCGCCTGCGCAACAAGACTCGAGATTTCGTCACCAACTCCAGGTTGGAATACACATAATTCCGAGACGCCATTTTCGCGCGACGACACCACACCTATAACGTCTTGAGGAAAACTGAATTATTCCATGACGACACACGCGATGCACTTAGCGCGCGGGGTGGGCGGGGCACACGAGTCGCGCGCCGCGTCGCATGGCCAATCAAATAGGGTTTGGAGGCGTGTTTGATATAGGATTGGCTATTTTTAGTGAGTCCACGTTGACTAGGTGAACGCATTATTATTGTTATTGTGGAATGGTGTCTACTAATGGTTTGTGTTTAACCGCACACAGATAACATCTAAAATAACCGCGACCGTAATATCAACTAAATAAAATTTGTTTTTTTTATTCGTCACTAGATGGCGTTGTACCGTTTTGTTCAATTTCTACATCGCGGTGTTAAGATTCTCCGGCATAGTATAAGGTCCTAGCATAAATTTTATTTGTTAGTTTAACCACTAAGCATATCCAGTTGTAATCATTGCATCTGAAATAAAACTAGTTTGGAATAGAAAGTGAAATTCTTTCAATCAAACCCCAGTATACTAACCTTCAAGTGGTCGAGGGTTATTCAGTTTGTATTATTTATTCATTTATGCGAGAATTGGTTCGAGTTATTAAAAAAAAGTATTTTATTTTTTAATTTTATATTTACAAATCGATAGTGTTTCATGCACCGGTTCGACCCTCCACGGGATTAAAACGACTAAAAAGTAACGGTGTATAATTAAAAAAAAATACTACCACTATGTTTTGTAGCTTTACATTAGTTTGTTAAGCTTGAATAAAAAACCGGCCAAGTGCGAGTCGGATTCGCCCATGAAGGGTTACAATAACTTTGATCGGTGTTTTAATAATAGTGTATTTTTTTAGATTTATGACGTATTAAAAAAAAAACTACTAACTAGATCTCCTTCAAACTAATTTTCGTTGGTGGTTTGCATAGTAATATACATCATATATTTTTTTTTAGTTTTGTCATTCTTTTATTTTATAAGTTTGAGAGGGGGGGACACACATTTTACCACTTTGGAAGTGTCTCTCGCGCAAACTATTCAGTTTAGAAAAAAAATATATTAGAAACCTCAATATCATTTTTGAAGACCTACCCCACACGTTTGGGTTTCAGTTCTAAGTATGGGGACCCCTAAAATTTATTACTTTTTTTTCTATTTTTGTGTCAAAATCTTAATGCGGTTCACAGAATACATGTACTTGCTAAGTTTCAGCAGTATATCTCTTATAGTTTCGGAAAAAAGTGGCTGTGACATACGGACGGACAGACAGACAGACATGACGAATCTATAAGGGTTCCGTTTTTTTGCCATTTGGCTACGGAACCCTAACAACGGTCAAATGCGAATCGGGTTCGTATCCTGAGGGTTCCGTAACCCATACTCGACGAGTGATTTTCATTGAAATTGACTAAATAAGCGACATAAGTAGTCATATCTTTTAATTACGTTGACTTAGAAATTTGATTATTTTTTGCCGCATGTCTGTGCCGCATAATTCATTGTTAATTTCAACTTAATATGTCGACGCGTAATTGTCGATTGTAATATTTTCTAGATCTATGATTCACTATTTAACGGAAATGCTCATATCACATATACAGCTATTGTTATTTATGTAACGAGGTAAGGCTTTTTTTGCTTTTAGTTTTAAAGCTGAAATGTTGGTAGTTGGAATACATTTTTCGTAAGTGCCTTATTTAAATAACAGATGGGCGATGTGGTCGCTAAGCGACAAAGCCCTTTAATTAAATAAAAAAAATAACAGATGCAACTCAAACTCCGCGCCAAAATGGAAAACAGTTGTGCCAATATAGCAACAACAAAAAAATCTAAAATTTGAATTTGGAACCATAAACAAATCATCCTACCAACTTTTTTGACTGTTTTTTTAACATTGAAGTCGGTTGTATTTTTTTTTTGTAATTAAAAAGTTTTAATTTTAAACGACAGTAGATGAAATAAATTAAAAAACTTTCATAATTCACGCTTTTATCTATGGAAAGCACAGTGGCGATAATAATGGTGATGGCGATGACGATGACCACACAAACAGGGTCAAAAGTCTGCTATTTTTAAAAATTCGTTATTCCAACACGATCTCATTGTCATTTTGCTAAAAATTTGTAATCTGCTAATTCATAATGATCGATCATTGATCGGTCACTGGTCTTGTAATAGAATTGTGGTAGAATGATAATTTCGAGCATATTAAAACCAATAACTGCACAATAGCGTTTTTTTTTTTTTTATGGCGATTGAGTCGACTGCGACTATTCTGCCAGTGTCACGTTGAGACGGCTCATTGGGGGTAACCGTCGAACTGTACTTCGTGGTAGATGTTAGTAGGCAATTAAAATTTTAAGTCATTTTCGTTTAAAAATGTCGCCAAAATATTTATTAATTTAGGAGAGAAGTGGGAAAGAAGGGAATGAAAATTGGTTGGGAGAGGAATATTGCATTTGGAAATTTTAGAATAGAGATCGAACGATTTGCTATATAAGGAGCAGCAGAAGAAAATATGGTCTAAAGTACCCTCCGCAAGACCACACTCGCAAAGGGAATTATCCCTGACATGGATCTTATTTAAGAACACTGGGCTACAACAATGACCAAGTCTTAATCTACAGAGTGATGAAACAGTCCTCTTCGACAATTTAGGGCATTTAAAAAACCAAGGCCTACGTTGGATTCCCGGCTGTATGGCTGCATAGTAGATGCCCTTGGTTTTGGATGTCGTCTTCCATGTTTCAGTCCGCGAGTTAAATAACTTGGGTCTGGCGCCATTCCGCAAATCGTAGTTATGAACCACGTAGTGCTTTCGATCAGCCGGATTCGATGTGGCATACTTTGCTAACGAGTCAGCGCACTCATTGCCAACAATACCCGAATGGCCGGGGATCCAGACTATCTCGATGTCCAAGCCGTTCTGGGAACATTCAAATAACAAGTTCTTAATATCTACAATGATTTTACTATGGATTTTACTATGAAATTGATTTTGTTTTAAGGCCTGAATACTACTAAGGGAATCTGAAAAAATTACTGATCTTGTTATTTGGTGGGATTTAATATAGTGTATTGCTTCAAGAATCCCAATACACTCTCCTGTAAAGACTGACGCTTCTGGAGGGCATTGAAAAAGTAGAGCGATTCTTGAGTTTCTGAAATAGACTGCCACACCAGTCCCTCCGGTTTCAGACAATTTTGAGGCATCGGTGAAAAATAGGTTCCATCCTTCCCAGTAACGCTTAACAGCTTGTTCAAATTCGGCTCTTGCGTTTTGGGAATTCCTTGATATACCCAGTCCCAAAACGGCTTTTGGCTCGAAGTAAATCGCCTCATAAACGGAGGAGAAGACCGGGAGAATTGGATATTGACAAATAGGCGCAGAGTGCCGTTTAAGCTCTCTGTACCTATTTATCAACAAGGGAACTGTTTTATTGTTCCAATAAGGGGAGTTATTATAGGAGAGGTCGATTTGTTCTAAAATTGGGAGCAAGGGATGGGATGAAAGGGAGAAAGCTTTAGATAGAAAGCGGTCTGCACAAAAACTGTCTTCTGTGGTGAAGAGGCGGTTCTGCACATTCCACTTGAAGTGCGTTTATGGGAGAGGACTTCATAGCTCCAACGACAATTCTCAGACATTTGCCCTGAATGCTATTTAATTTTTTCAGCGCTTCTTTGTTGCATGGCTCAATGAGAAAGCTGCAGTAGTCTATTGCGCTTCTTGTCAACGAATTATAAATCAGCTTGAGGGTATAGGGGTGAGCGCCCCACCATACTCCGGCCAGAGCCTTAAGGACCGACACAGTACGTTCACATTTTTTGACCGTGTTGTTTATGTGGTCGACCCCAGACAGTTTTGAGTCCAAAGTTACTCCCAGAAATCTAGCTTTATCCTTGACTGGAATGATTTGTCCATCAATATTAATTTCTACTGAGGGTACAGAACGTTTGCGGGTAAAAATGACAGCTGTACTCTTTGGTGCACTTAAAGACAAACCGTGATCAAGTAGCCATTGATTCAGTGAGGACAGAGAGACATTCATTGAGAGGGCGGCATCCTGAATGGAACTGCCAGAGACCATTAAGGCAATATCGTCAGCATACTGAAGAATTTTACAGTCAAAATTGAGAGATGAGGGTAGGTTAGCTGTATAGATGTTATACAGTGGGGGACTAAGAACAGATCCTTGAGGTAATCCTCTCCAGACCGTTCTTTGATCAGAGTCAGCCCCAGGAATTCTCAACTGAATGGTGCGGTTGGTAAAGATGTTATCGATGATACGACAAATCCTAGCCGGGATTCTCATCTCGTGCAGCTTTTGCCTGAGGTTAGGAGGAGTACCGAATCATAGGCAGCTGATATGTCCAGGAAGACAACGACCGCAGACTCATTCCTGCTGAGGGCCAGTCGGACCGCTGACGTGAGGATACCTACACTATCAGCTGTGCCCAAACCTTTCCTGAAGCCGAACTGAGTCACCGGGAGCAATCACCCGTTCTCCACCAGCCACTCTAATCGATTCTTAACCAAATGCTCTAGGAGTTTTACAAGTATGGACGATAAAGCAATAGGCCTATATGAGCAATGATCGCTAGGATCTTTGCCTGGTTTTAATAACGGGATGACAACTTGAACCTTCCACTCTTTAGGGACGTAGCCGGAAATGAAGCAGAAGTTAGCCAAATCCAGGTAGTATTGGTGAGTTTTTGGACCAGGTTTAGAAATAAAGGAGTAGGTGAATCCATCCACTCCCGGAGAGGAGTCTCTGACATGAGACAGGACCGATTTTAGTTCTTCCACTATAAATGGCATGTTCATTGGGTCGGCAGTGTCGTCTACATCTTCAATGTCAATACTGCACTCCTCCGCGCTTGGAACATAAGCCGGAGCGATCTTCGAGAAGAACTGGTATCCCAGTTCATCTGAGATATTGTTGGAAGCAACAGGTGTTAAACTGCTTCTAAAGTGTTTCACCTTCCGCCAGACTGTCGAAACGGGCGTGGACGGACCCAGCGAACTACAATATTTTGACCAACCTTCACGCTTCTTTTTTTTTTTAAATTTCCTGGACTTAGCTAATATTTGCTTGAAGGCAATGAGGTTATCCAGGTTCATATGGCTGTTAACTGTCTTTTCAGCCTCGTTCCTGGCCTTGATCATGTTAGTGCATTCCCTATCCCACCATAGCGGAGGAGGGAGTCTACCAGACGGGGTTTTTTTGGGCAGGAAGCAATCATCTGCTGTGGAGGAAATAGTGGAAGAGAAGAGTGAAAAACATTCATGGGCATTGTGACTATCAACTTTCGGAAGGGAGGATATTCTTTAGTCTAAAATTTTGGAATATAAGTCCCAGTCTGCCGAATTAAGTTGGTGTTTTAAAAGGGGAGGCTTTAATGGGGATATTTTTGGAAGGGAACTCAATTATGATGGGATAGTGATCACTTCCATGGGTCATATCCAAGCGGCGCCAACTGAGAAGACTAGATATATCGGATGAACAGAATGTCAGGTCAACACAACTATTGTTCTGCCCAGGAGCAGATCTGCGTGTAGCACTACCATCGTTGATGAGACAAAGATCTAAATCATCCAATATATCCAGCAAGCCTATGCCAAAATTATCGCAAGTATCTGATCCCCAACGATAATGATGGCAATTAAAGTCACCCATAACAATTATTGGACCGTTGACACTGCATAACAACTTTCTAATTATTGAAAGATATTCGAGTTGTGGGTGTGCAATATAAAAAGAAAAAATATTTATATCCTCAGTCTTAACAGCAACAACATTTATGTTATCGCTAACGAAGATTAGAGGAATCTGGGAGTATGATACCTTGCTATCATCATTTCTATCATTACGAACAGCGCCAAAACATGGCAACCTGAAATTGCTATCAGGCAAGAGCCATGTCTCGGCGATGCCGCAGATTGATGGTTTAAATTTATTGATTAAATAAGTCAGATCAGATTTTCTGGGAGTAATACTCCTCACGTTCCACTGAAGGAATATCAGGGGATGGAACGTCGTGAATATAATTTAAAATTGAGGTCAGTTTTGAGGCAACGTGGTCAGGTATTGATCGAGTTGGACTAGCTAGTACAGACATTAGAATGTTAGTTATAAAATCTAAAATATTTGTTGAGTTATTCTCCTGTCTAGGAGTTATTGTCTCTGCAACTTCCGTTGGTAGAGCACATCCATTTCTAGTTGGGGAGAAAGAATAATTTCGGGTAAGCTCATGATGAGCTTGTCTGTTATAGCCAGGAGAGAGAGGGATGACAACTAACGTGACATAACGACAACGTGACACATAACATTAAAGTAACATTGTCTGTGACACGTAACGTGTGACAGACAATGTTACTTTTTTATAATTTTTTTTTTGTTTTGTGTTTGTCTTAAGTTTTTGTTGTCTAAAATGTTTTTTGTGCCAAAATAAATACTTTTCTTTCTTTCTTTCTTTCTTTCTTTGGATGCGGGTTTTGGGTTTTAGAAGGACCGTTTTACGGTATGACCTTTGGGTATCAGGGATAGGACTCGAGGATCGGGATTGAGCTACATTCACCCTAAACTTGTGACGAGGAGAGGATTTGGATACATCAGCGTATGATCTAGAAACAGGAGGGAATACCCGACTGGCCTCCGCATACGAGATCGATTTTTCCGACATCAAAGCTTTGATGCTCTTCTGTCGGCCCAATTCAGGACAAGCACTATCGTTCGCGAAATGATTGCCAGTACACGAGACACAGAAGCCTGATTCCTCGGTAGTTTCACATCCATCCCCTGGATGATCATCACCGCACTTAAAACACCTTGGTTTGGAACGACATAAGGTGCGTGTATGTCTAAAGCGACAGCAATGATAACAGAGGATGGTTGGGTACGTGTATCTCTCAACCGGAAGAGATGAGTAGAAACTGATCACGCGTTTGGGTAGGACTTGTCCGTCAAAAGTTAGTACCTACCACAGTTTGTGTAGGTTTCCACTCAGTTACTCCAGAAGAGGACACCCTACGGCTCATCCTTCTGGCCTTGATGACAGGGCCACAGCCCTCCGGGACCTGAATGTTTCTAATAATTTCATCCTCTGACCACTCTACTGGAATGTCTCTAACTATGCCCATTCGTGTTATGTTGAATTGTGGGATGGCAGCTACATAGTTATTTTTGCCCAGAATTGTGTTGTTGAGAAAACTGTTGGCATCTTGATGAGATTTGAATTCGACTGAAACACGGTTTCTGCCTACTCGTTTGATCCCGTCCAGACGTACATTACTGACGTTATTGACTGTCAAAAACATACCAAATTTAATTGGTTGTAGCACAGTGCCTGAAGATTGTTGGTCTTTTAAAGAACCGTAACTTGATTTTTAATTTTATACTTTTGATTTAATTGTTGTGTTCAAATTTCATAATACTTATTAATGTCCTATTTTTTTTTTGTTTTTTTTTTTGTGATTATTTAAGATTATTATGTATTAACCATATAAAGTGCATGTGGTGTTAGCCTATAATTAATTGCTACACTAATCAATGAAATTCCAAAAAAACATATTCAATTGTAAATGTATTGTGTAAGCAGTTGTTGGCTGACCAAATAAATAAATAAATAAATAAATACATGATACAACACAACTTTGTTTGGTAATCCAGTTTCCTTAAAAACCAATGGCCATGGGATTTCTTGATTATGGTTTCAGAAATTCCATTTCTAATATAAAATTATATTAATATTTTTCTTGTTGACATCTATCAACCAGAGATGGAGCCACAATAACGTTCTAATGGTAAAACACTGATCAAATAAACTGTCAAAGTTGTAGCAGATTACCGCAAACGTCAAATATTCATTTGTCAATATGTACGAGATTACCATTCTATGTCACATCTTTCAGTGGAGTTTCAGTGGTTGACCATTAGAAAGTCATAATGACGCCTTTATATTAATAGATTACCAAACTTATTAATAGATTAAGAAACAAAATCGAAAATTATGACATCATTCTAGACCATTCTGACACTATTGTAATAGCAGACTTGAGGCCCTGGTGCAGACTTGAGCGGAATTGAATAAGTAATTTCTGATTGAAAACTCGTCGTTCATGATTCGTAAATAAATGTTGTCTAAATAATAACTTGTGATGCTCACTCCACTCAATTTAAATGATTTGATTATATGAATTCACAACATGGTGCTAAGTTAATACTATTCTCATTTGAAACGCGTGATACAAGAATTCATTTGGGGACGATATTAACAAAATATTGATATGAGTAAAATACCGTCGATGGCTACGAATGCTTTTTTAGTTTCTGAATATATTAAGCCCACAAACATCCCTAGGGTAAAACTTGAGTGCGTCCAGAACGGTCTTACTGCATCAACCTCAGCTCTGTTCCTTGGGTAGAACAAAGTGGCACCTTCATCTTCACACGTTTGGTTGGCATCAGGCCATGTCATGCATCCCTCGTGTAACTTGTAAACACCTGGAACACACTGTAATAGTCCGTTTATTGGCCCGTAGCGGCTGTAGCCCCCTGGAATAGGCTTGTCATTTCTTTGTGCAACTACGGAAAAAAAAAAATCATAAGTATACGTGTATTTGTTACATCCCGGTCCGACAGGCGTCGTTCTGTCAACAGTTATGGACTGCGCCGGTCCCATAAACTTAATAGTATTTTTATAATAATTATTTTCTCATGTATTTAATTACCTCATGACTCTGGTTTCATAAATTTGGAAGGCGTACGAAAGTTCAAAACAGTTGGCTTTGCAGAAGCAGAGGCCCCTTAGACACTTGTCATGACACGTAGTTTGACTATGAAATGTCATTGATAAACATCGATAAAAGAGCCAGGGGGTGACTTGTAGTGCGGGTCACTTATGTATGGAGAAATAAAATTGCAGTTTTCTTACAGGCACAGTGACAAAACGGCGCGAAACAATGAGTATTTATAAATTATTAGCTTCTGCCTGCGGCTTAGCTCCCGCTCTACCCTACTCCACCCTACTTTACCTTACTCTACCCTATTCCACCTTACTCTACTGTACCCTACACTACCCTAATTTCCATTTTTAGGGTTCCGTACTTACCTCAATAGGAAAAAACGGAACATTTTATCGTCCGTCCGTCTGTCTGTCTGTCTGTCAAGACCCTTTATCTCGTGAACGCGTGAAGGTATCGAGTTGAAATTAAAACCATAGAGGTCTAGGGTCCCTTCAAGCTATGAAAAAAACAAATTTCTAAGTTAACGAATAAAAAAGATACGGCCGTTTATGTCGTTTGTGGCTCTTTTAGCTAAAAAGATGAAGATTTTTTCGAACGTACATTTTTTTTTTCGGTGGGAAAAATCATCTTATGATAACCCCCGCTCTTGGGCGGAGCGAGAGATAGTGTCAGACTCTTACTGACTAAAAAACCCACCCCGTTCCTTCAAGCCTTCATACCGGGGCTCGAGCGCCCTTTCGGATTACCCTGGCCCCAGTAGGTTTCGACCCGGCTGGGCCCCTGCTGTTGCTGACAACTCCTTGAGGCGCGCAGGAACAGCGCGCGCCGTCGACGACTTGGGCTTGGTCCGGACGGTTACCGGACGGACGGACAGCGAGCTACCCATTGCTCACTGTCCGCAAGCCCGCGCCTACGGTGGCTGGAAATCGGGATTGGAATCCCGGCGGCGGCGAGAGCGCCGTTGCCTGATGCGATCGGCCTCCTCCTTAGCGAGCATTACTGCTTCGCAGAAGTCGACGACCGCCTGCCACTCCTTCTCGCTCCGGACCATGGCCTCGACCAAGGCCCGGCGCGAGAGGTCTCCGCCGCCGATCACCCCCACGAGGGCACGGCGATGCTCCGCCCAAGCAGGGCACACCGCGATTGTGTGCTCCACCGTGTCCTCCGGGCGTTCCGCACAGTGGCGACACCCGGGCGTCACTTCCGCTTTAATTCGGAACAGGAACCTCCCGAATTTGCCATTTCCGGTGAGGACCTGTGTCATGCGGAAGGTAAGGACGCCGTGAGGTCTTTCCAGCCACGCCTCAAAGAGGGGACTTATCGCCATAATTGTGGAGTGCCCATGACGGGGTTGCGATAGTCGCTGACGCCATTCCACCATGAGATCCCGCCGGAGCTCTGTCCGCCATGCCGTGACCTGTCGCGGCAGAGGACTTTCACCCCGGCGTTGCATCTCCACGCGCATGTCGTGCATGTGTGCAAGGACTGTTGCCTCCAGATCCTCGGTGGTAGGCCAGCCAGAAGGCTCGCTGCTTCGCGGGAAATCGTGCGGTATCCCCGCACCATCCGAATTGCCATGACCCTCCGGCAGGCGTTCAGAATGGCCGCCGGTTGCTTTTGCAGCGACGGCGCCCACACCGGCGCCCCGTAGAGGGCCATAGACCGAACTATCCCCGCGTAGACCCAGGCTTTCCCAGGCAAGCCATTCGAACTTACATGACGTTTTCATAGATATGTTGACAAGGCACTGTCATGATGTTAATATCCTTGAACAGTTCCCTTAGAGAATCACACCGGCGGAAATGTAAATAGCTCTGATGGCTCTTTTCTGTAGTACCAAGATTGAATTGATGGCTGCAGCCCGTCCCCATAGTAAGATATCGTATGACATAATACTATGATAATAACTGAAATAGACTAGTCTATTGGTATGTTTATTTTGCAACAAATAGAGCAATTTATTCCCTCTCCTAGAGTGGAGGCCTGAGTCCTTGCAGTGGGGGAACATTAAGAAGGCTGATGATGAGAGCAATTCATTAATATAAACTAAAAATAAAAAAGGACCTAAAATTGAACCAAACAAGACTTTAATAAGCTTGACTCTGTGTTGCCTAGTCCGTAATGCTTAAATTTCAGTAGTAACGTTTCATAAACCACACAATCAAACGCCTTAGACAGGTCGCACAAGATGTCTATAGCATCTTGTGCCTCTTCCCACGCATTAAAAATGTGTTTTATTAAGGCGACACACAGTTTGTACAACTGTCGCTGGTGTCGTCCTTTGGTGAAACCATACTGTTTATCGTGTAAGATGTTATTGGTGTTAAAATGATTAAACATATGATTTAACATTACCTTTTCAAATATCTTGCTTAAAACCGGCAACAGACACCGGCCTATATTATTAGTGTCTTTACTATCCCCGGATTTAAAAAGTGGTATCATTTTACTATATTTCATTACATTCGGAAAGACTCCTTGATCTTATTAGTGTCTTTACTGTCCCCGGATTTAAAGAGTGGTATTATTTTACTAAATTTCATTAGATTCGGAAAGACTCCCTGATCTTAACTCGATGAGATTAAATAAGTGTCGTGATTCATCTTTCAATTACAATGCAATTCTAGCCAGTTTTATGTAAATTATTCGACGTCCCAGCATTGGAAATACAAAACGTTTGAAATCCAGTGAATGAACGAATTCACTGGACAAATGCAATTTTCATATTTTTATTGAAATATGTCATTTATTTTCATGCCATAACGTTCATATTTTGGGAGTCGTTTATTCAATCCATTTCTGATCTTTAGGCCAGTATTGGGACAGGTGTGTTCATTTATTGGTTCATAAAATCCATCGAATGAACTAACATTTTTCACCATGTTCAATTATTAGCTTTCGTCGTGATAATGTAACCATTAAATGAACGCAATATTATATTCAGTTAGAATTCATCCTTATAAGATCTATTTATTGTTACATCAATTTTTATTTTATTGTACCTTTAAATCACCAATAATTTCCACAAAAATAAATGCGAAAGGTTTCGATATACATACCCAAGAAACTTTAAAAGAAGCTCTTAATTTCGTCACCTTCCGTCTTGTTCATATTAACGCAAGATACTGATTTAATTGTTCCTACTGCGCTGAATTGACTGATTTTAATAATATTACTCATTTATCCGGTGCGAATCTAGGAAACGACCCAAAAGCTAGCTTGACTCGACCTTGTACCGAAAATATCGTGCGAGACTAGGCTGGCTCTGAAGCAACGTAAAAACCACAAAGCATTGGGTGAGGAAGGAATTACGGCCGAACTCCTGAACGCGGGTGGAAAACCGGTCCTTAAAACTCTTCAGAAGCTATTCAATTTCGTCATAATCAAGGCCACAGCAATGAAGCAGAAGTGTAGTGGTAGATACTTTCTCTACTTTAAGAAGGGCGACAATGCCTTGTTTAAAAATTATTCATACATCCACATCTGAGCCATGTCTACAAGCTGTTTTCCGGAATCTTCACGAACTGTTTCGCGTGCAGGTTTGGCGACTTCTAGCCTCAGGATGGAAAAGGTTTCAGCACCGTAGACCACATACGTGCACTGCAGCAGGTTATAAAGAAGACCGAGAAGTATAATCTGCCTCTCTGCTTAGCTTTTGTGGACTACGAGAAAGCCTTTGATTTGATCGAATCTTGGGCTGTATCGCAGTATTCCCCAAGTGAACGATGCCAGGTTGACTATAGCGGTACATCGAAGTACTGAAGTATTTGTACGAAAATGCCACCATGTCAGTCCGACTTCAGAAACCTCTAAACTTATCCTTCTGCTGCGGGCTGTGAGACAGGGAGGAGTTATTTTTCAGAAACTATTCACGGCATAATTGAGGATGTCTTCAAGAACCTAGATTGGAGAGAGCTAGGCATTAATGTTAATGACGAGTATATCATTCACCTTCAATTTAGCGACGATATACCTAATGGTCATAGCTGAGGCTATGGAGGACCACAGCTGGGGCCGGACCTTTCGGACGGACAGTTCGGCCTTCGCAGGATGCGCTCTACAGTGGACGCCATCATGCGTGTGCGAGCCCTCACGACGGGGGATGCGGTGTCCCGGGGCAGGTGTGTCGTGGCAGTGTCCTTGGACATTGCCAACGCGTTCAACTCCCTGCCCTGGAGTACGATCCGGAGGGCACTCCGGTACCACCGGGTGCCCGAGTACCTCTGTCGAGTGGTCGAGGCCTATCTGTCGGAGAGACTTATAGTCTACCCCGGTCACCAGGGAGACTGGAAACGTCGAGAGATGTCGTGCGGTGTTCCGCAGGGGTCGGTACTAGGGCCACCCTTGTGGAACATCGGGTACGACTACGTGCTGCGCGGCGACTTCCCTGACGGGGTCAGCGTGGTTTGCTACGCAGACGACACGCTGGTCCTAGCGCGGGGAGAGTCGTACCAGGCGGCGGTCGCTCTAGCGACACGCGGGGTTGCGATGGTCGTTGATCGGATCCAGGAGTTGGGACTCAAGGTGGCGCTTCACAAATCCGAGGCGATGTGTTTTCACGGTCGCCGGTCTCGGAACGCGCCGCCATTGAGTTCCCAACTAACGGTAGGAGGAGTTCACATCGGTGTCGGGTCGACGATGAAGTACCTGGGACTCGTCCTCGACAGCCGGTGGAATTTCGTGGAGCATTTCCGACGTCTGGCTCCCAAACTCAGCCGGGCTGGGGCTGCGCTCAAGCGGCTCCTGCCCAACCTTGGCGTCCAGACGCCTCCTGCCGGAGGCTCTACGCGGGGATCGTTCGGTCCATGGCCCTCTACGGGGCGCCGGTGTGGGCGCCATCGCTGAAAAAGCAACCGGCGGCCATACTAAACGCCTGCCAGAAGGTCATGGCGATAAGGATGGTGCGGGGATACTGCACGATCTCCCGCGAAGCGGCGAGCCTTCTGGCTGGCCTACCACAGTGGGATCTGGAGGCAACAGTCCTTGCACACATGCACGATATGCGCGTGGAGATGCAACGCCGGGGTGAAAGTCCGCTGCCGCGACAGGTCACGGCATGGCGGACAGAGCTCCGGCGGGATCTCATGGTGAAATGGCGTCAACGACTATCACAACCCAGTGCTGGGCACGCCACAATCATGGCGGTAAGTCCCCTCTTTGAGGCGTGGCTGGAAAGGCCTCACGGCGTCCTTACCTTCCGCATGACGCAGGTCCTCACCGGACATGGTTCGTTCGGGAGTTTCCTACACCGGATTCATGCGGAAGTGACGCCCGGGTGTCGCCACTGTGCGGAATGCCCGGAGGACACGGTGGAGCACACAGTCGAGGTGTGCCCTGCTTGGGCGGAGCATCGCCGTGCCCTCGTGGGGGCGATCGGCGGCGGAGACCTCTCGCGCCGGGCCTTGGTTGAGGCCATGGTCCGGAGCGAGGAGGAGTGGCAGGCGGTCGCCGACTTCTGCGAAGCAGTAATGCTCGCAAAGGAGGAGGCCGAACGCATCAGGCAACGGCGTTATCGCCGCCGCCGTCGCCGGGATTCTGATCCCGATTTCCGGCCAACGTAGACGCGGGCTTGCGGACAGTGAGCAATGGGTAGCTCGCTGTCCGGCCGTCCGGTAACCATCCGGACCAAGCCCAAGTCGTCGACGGCGCGCACTGTTCCCGCGCGCCTCAAGGAGTTGTCAGCAACAGCAGGGACCCAGCCGGGTCGAAGCCTACTGGGGCCAGGGTTATCCGAAAGGGCGCTCGAGCCCCGGTATGAAGGCTAGAAGGAACGGGGTGGGTCTTTTAGTCAGTAAGAGTCTGACACTATCTCCCGCTCCGCCCAAGGGCGGGGGATGTCAATGCATGATCTTTCCC
The DNA here is from genome assembly GCA_929112965.1 of Mythimna albipuncta. NCBI lineage: Eukaryota > Metazoa > Arthropoda > Insecta > Lepidoptera > Noctuidae > Mythimna > Mythimna albipuncta. The sequence goes on along the minus strand of OV815983.1, from coordinate 12,551,568 downwards.
ACCATAAAAAAAAAAAAAAAAAAGGACCACAGAACAAAATTTGATAAAACGAGTAGAGCTTCAGAAATACTGGTTCTCAAGGTAAATATGGACAAAACCAAAGTCTTGTTAAACAACCATTTAGAACCCGCTCCTATCAAGATCAGAGACTCTAAACTCGTAAATTGTAGACAATTACATTTACCTGGTACAGATGGTTCCAGGTACCTATATGGTTCTAAAACGTGGTCACTCACAATTAGCCTCATCAGAAGGCTTAAAGCCACTCAAAAGACAAAGGATAGGGCTATGCTCGGAATTTCTGTGCGTGATCGAATCAGGAACGAAAATATCCGCAGGAGAACTAAAGTTCCCGACATAGCCTTAAAAGGCAAGTCACATTGTTCGTAGAACAGATGGTCGATAAAGCTGAAAGGTTCCAGAGTGGCTACAGTATACTGCAATACGCAGCATCGGTAGGCGTTCCACAAGGTGGACCGATGACATGATGACTTGAAGGCTTTTACTTTTATTTAATAATGGTAATAGATTTAGAGGCAGAGGACATAATATGTTCGTTTTTTAACTTTTTCTGGGACTAAATATGTTATAAAACAAAGACTTTTTGAACTATTACACAAACAAAAATTGTGTTCATTTACTGGATTTACTCTGTTCATTTACTGGAAATTTTCGTTCATTTGGTCAAGGTGGGACAGCCCTCCACAAACTTTAAGGCCTTGCTCAGTAGACGAAACTGAACAAACTACCATAATTTCTTTTTCAGGAAACGAAAAAAAAAATCCACCTTACCATACAAAATTATTAACTTGACTGGAGAGGCTGAATTTTTTTTAAGTTATAGGGACACTCACACACATTTTTACCACTTTGGAAGTGTCTCTGGCGCAAACTGCAGTTTAGAAAAAAAAAACGATATTAGAAACCTCAATATCATTTTTGAAGACCTGTCTATAGATAACCCACTCGTATAGGTTTGATGAAAAAAAGAATTTGAGTTTCAGTTCGAAGTACTTATTCAAATTTAGTTCAAAATTTATTGTTTTTTTTCTATTTTTGTGTGAAAATCTTAATGCGGTTCACAGAATACATCTACTTACTAAGTTTCAACAGAATAGCTCTTATAGTTTCGGAAAAAAGTGGCTGTGACATACGGACGGACAGACAGACAGACAGACATGATAAATCTATAAGTGTTCCGTTTTTTGCCATTTCGCTACGGAACCCTAAAAAAGGCTGATGATGATGGGTTAAATTCAAAAGTACCTACATAGTACCACGCTTTAATCACTGAGCCTATTAAAAAAATGAAAAATAAAAATTTTGAAACGGTCGTTAGCGTGATTTAATGTTATTTTATGCTGCATTATAATGTACTCATTAAGTACATGACTTTAGATAGATCAGCTAAAAGAGTAATAAAGCTGACATTTTGTCGCATGACTTCATTAAGTAACTATAAATGTACTGATCAGTAGGATAAATAAGAACGATAACATTTTTGAAACTACCAAGTTAGACTACTTAGTAGTAATAGTAGCTAGATCAACATTCTGGAGCCAGGGTTATCCGAAAGGGAGCTCGAGCCCCGATATGAAGTCTAGAAGAACGGGGTGGGTTTTTAGTCAGTAAGAGTCTGACACTATCTCCCAAGAGCGGGGGTTGTCATTGGATGATTTTTCCCACCATAAAAAAAGCAAGATCAACATTGAAATTGTAATACTCACATGAGAAATCAGATACAAAGTACACCACAAGAAAGACTGGCAAAGACTTAGACAACATTGTTGAATTTGTACGACATACGTACAACGTACTCTTGCAACGAATACTTTATAGTATGAGTCGTCCACCATATATATACATAATATACAGGAAATATACAGGATGTTTGGTGCATCGTGTGCCAAATCGAAATAGTCGACTAGAGGGGTCGTCTGCTATCCTTTCAGACCCCTAAACACTTCTCATGCTCTGTGAACTTTTTTCATAAGTTTTTTATTATTTTATGAAAAAAAGAGCCAATTTTTTTATTCAAATACATTTTTTTTACAACTTCGAGGCTTGGAAGCAATTGAAAAAGGCTTTTGCTTACAAATCTAAGCGCACGGTAGTGCGCAGGCCAAGTTCCAGCAACAGGCCGCGTGCATGCCGTGCTTTATTTACACGAACCGTTTCGAACCACTTTTGACCCCCTGTAGGTGTCTATTGCAAGTACAGATATAAAATTATACCTACGTTATCATACTAGTACTAAAGCAGTATGCCAAATTTCATAGATATAGCTTCAGTAGATCCTGAAATATAACCCTGTCAATATACTCGTAGCTAATTTTGGCACTGACTCACTGACCGGTATTCAAAACCTTTAGGCCACTTCCAATTGTCCTAGCGTTATGAAATTTGGCACACAGATCGTGTGTTATATGTAAATTAACAAAAAACTTAAGAAATTTAAGAAATCGTTCAATCATTTTAATAAAAATGTTTATGAACCAGTGATATGAGAATACGAAGAGGAGAGGGGAAGAAAGGGGGAGGGGTCTAAAATATGTCATAAGAAATTTAAGAAATCGGTCAAGCGTGAGTTGGCTTCCAATATCGAATTTTTAATAAAATATTTATGAACCAGTGATACAATGAGAATACGTTCTAAGGTTAACAATGGATGGGGGTGTGGCACAAAAAAAAAGAAATACGTATGATTTCTTGAAAAAAAGTATTGAAATCCTACCAAAAACATACCTACTCGTTAAAAAGGGGGCCAAGTTCCTATCGGCTAATTGTTCGCCTAAAAAAGGTTGAAATCCAATCCAATGCCAAGTTTAAATGCACTTTAAAATCGATCGTAATCATCTTCATCAACAGCCTGATCATCATTAAATTAAGTTCATTAGCAGGTTAATTTAATTATACAATTAATCAAGGGTTACGTTTACCACGGAATCTGTAATTTAACCGTATATGGTTAATTACACACTCAGTTCAGAAATTATTTTGTTTATTTTTCTAAAATTTGTTGTGATTTTTTTTTTCATATTTCCTAAATTTATGGTTAAAAAATTAGAGCCCCAATATATAGGTGCACATTTTGTTTTTACTTTAGGAGCGATTATTTCCGAAAATATTAACATTATCAAAAAATGAATTTATTAAACTCCTATCCATTTTAAAATATATATCCCAAAATATATCACTCGTTATAGGGTTAAAATGAAAAAAAAAAATACTCACCGCTTTACGTGTAGGGATCCCCCAAATAAAACATTTTTTTTCTACTTTTTATTTTACCACTTTGTCGGCGTGATTAATGTACATATCGGTACCAAATTTCAGCTTTCTAGTGCCAACGGTCACTGAAATTATCCGCGGACGGATGGACAGACATGGTGAAACTATAAAGGTTCCTAGTTGACTAAGGAACCCTAAAAACAAAAAATCAATAAACCGATTTATACTAAACCTAGCTATCTGAAAAAAAAATTCCTCCACATCGCTGTCACCCGGAAATGTGCCCAAAGACTGACAGCATTGCCATGTTGAATGGAAATGCTGCAAAGAACGAGCCAGCTTAGTGGTTACGCAACGTCATAAACATTTTTGCATCCTACTAACATTTTAAACGCGAAAGTTTGTATGGATGGATGGATGTTTGTTACTCTTTCACGTAAAACTCCTGAACGGATTTCAACGAAACTTGGCACACAGCTACACCATGTTCTAAAATAATACATAGGATACTTTTTATCCTGGAGTTATGTTTCCTTAGTATAATTTTCTAACCTGCTGGCAAATTATAGCAACTGTTCTATTATTCTATTAATTCGGTCAAACATTCCATTTACAACACATAATAAATGGGAAATCGTGGATCATTCCAATGTCACAGCCTGTATATCTTTTAAAAATAAAACAAAGTCGTATTAGTTACAGTATTTATAAAACAAGAACGACTACTTTAACAAAAGCTGTGTTTGGAAAAGTTTGTCACGCGATACAATTAAAACCGAAGTATGTGTAGCACAAATATAACGTAGGAAAGAGTCAGTAGCCGCGGAGTCGGCGGTTTTAATTGTGTGTGTAACTGTGCCTCCTGTGAAGAATTATCTTCTTCTTCCTGCCCTTATCCCATATTACGTTGAGCCGACCCCAAGTCGGCACAACACGTTTTTTTCTTCCATTCAGTCCTGTCACCCGTCAAACGATCACCAACTCCCTTTCATATCACTCCTCACATTATCCATTCATGTTTTCTTCTGCCTTCCTTTTCCTTTTCAACCATTTACATGTATACTCAGAACTCTTTAGTAATATGCGCTTCATCCCTCCTCTTCACATGACCATACCAAGACAACCGATTACCTTTCAACTTTTCAGTCATTGGCGTCACTTTCAAACTTCCTCTAATATACTCATTTTTCACTTTATCCATTCTCGTCACACCACACATCCATCTCAGCATTCTCATCTCCGCTACATGCAATCTTTTTTCATCCTTCTTTTTCACAGCCCAACATTCTGATCCATACATTATGACAGGTCTTATGACGGACTTGTAAATTTTACCCTTCAACTTGATGTAAGAAGAGATTTTTGATTTATATCACATAAGTCTAAAATCTCCATTTTACAGCAGAACAAAAACAAGGTTTTAAATAATTCCCGTTCGTGAACTAAGTAGGCTAAGTTAAACTTGAGCACCTTTTTTTGTAGATAACAATATTCTCTTTCACAATGAATTTAATTGTTTATGGTAAATATTATACTTTTAAAGTAATCCAAGAAAATCTGTGAGTTGTATCTTTTTGTATTACTAAAATTACGTGATACATGATACAAGTACAGTTATATTATTTTGCACCTTTAAGTTGTCTTTGTGTAAACTGATTTATACAAATCATAAAAAACTATTTACAAAAAAAAACGACTTCACTAAAAAAAAACCACTAAAATTATCAAAATAATTTTAATTTCGGAAGTCGGTGTTTCTCGATATTGTTTGTTCCTTATTAACCTTTTGAATGTCTTAAGTTACACAGTTCGACATAAGCAATTGTCTTTCTATTGTGTCTCTAATTACGACATTCGGCACCGTCTCTGAAATTAAATAATAAATAAAATAATTAAATTCTCAGGCAACCCACCCGCGTTATATTATTAAATATACTAGATTTATCATAAAATACGTTTCATCCATTAAACAGACCGGTGAAGGTCGTTCTTAATCGGATCTTAGACTAACATTGTTTTATTATGAAGTTCCCGTGTCTAACTTCCGGCTTCATCATCATCATAAGATCAGTTCGATAGTACCTTATAGCCAAAGTACTTCTTATGATAATTCTAATAAGCCCAAACACGGGTAGGATACATTGATTAATTACGGAGTTCCGGTGCCTATCTTCTAGCTTCATCATCATCAGAGCAGTTCGATAGTACCTTATAGTTAGAGCCAAAGTGCATCTCATGACAATTCTAATAAGCCCAAACACGGCTAGGATACATTGATTAATTACGGAGTTCCGGTGCCTATCTTCCGGCTCCATTATCATCATCAGGTCACATTGATGATACTATTTTCAACATACCTATTCAGAACCATTCATTTATTTGTATTATCGTAGTCGCAAACTATGTTCAATCAATCAATCAATTATTTATTTTGTTAAACATAGGTGGTTTAAGGCAGTACATAAAATGAAAAATAAGTGCACTATGTTTTGCCAAAAGAATGGCGTACAATATTAAGGCAAAAAGCCAAGAAGGTAAATAGAATAAATTATAAATGTCAAGTCAATCAGATAAAAAAAAACATTAAAAATAGAAATAATATTAGAGTATGTTAATTGCCATTCACCAAAATAAAATAAAATAACTATAATTATTAAAATTATATCAATGGATTATTAATTATTATTATTACAAATATTATTATTATTACAAATTATTATTAACTATTCAGCACGTCGGATCTTCATACTTCTGTTTATCAGCAATAAAGTCTGAGACCGAATAGTAATATCTAGCCAGAAGAAACCCAAATAAGGACCTCCTAAAGGAACCTAGACACTCTTTATTTTTAGTAGCTGGTGGTATGTTATTATATATTTTGGAGGCCATACCAAGTACACTTTTAGCGAAAAATACTGTTTTATGAGAACCGGCTCGAATAGTGTTCTGATGACGTCGAGAGCGTAAAGTTTCAAATAGATGGAAATTACTACGAACAAATACTCCCATTTCATAGATGTACATAGACGGTAAAGTTAACAAGTTTAGTTGTTGCAATATTGGTTTACAACTATCAGTAGACTGCAAATGAGTAAAGGATTGCAAACATTTTTTCTGGGCTTTAAAAGCAGTTTCCCTGTCACTCGAGTTACCCCAGAAAATTATGCCGTACCTAATGTTAGATGCCACGTAAGCATTGTATGCTAGCAGCACCGTAAACCGGTTAACCGTTTTCGATATTTTATAAAGAGCATACGCGAACTGGCTAAGTTTCTTTGATAAAGAATCAATATGATGTTTCCATGTTAGATGATTATCCAAGTATAGGCCCAGAAACTTAGTCGTATCGGTTTCAGGAATAGTTACGTTCTCATATTTTATGTAAAGCTTGGGTTTCATGATTCTCTGATAGAATGTCATTATTTTTGTCTTATTAAGATTCACATTTAGATTATTATTAGCTAGCCAATGAATTATATTTTTAAGGTCATTATTTATGTCATTCATGAGATTATTGATGTCATTATCAGAGAATAGAACAGTACTGTCATCGGCAAACAAGATCATCTGATTTTTGATCACTTTAGGCATGTCATTTATGTAGATGTTAAAAAATGGCGGATCAAGAATGCTACCTTGGGTAACCCCGTAAGTAGTTTTTCTGGGTTGTGACACGTATGTGTGTTCAATTTGAGAACTCTTACCCAATCTATCAATTGTCGTAATTTGAATGCGATTAGAAAGATAAGATTTCAATAATTTTAAAGCATTCCCTCTAATACCATAACGCTCCAATTTCTTCAGCAATATATCATGTCCATGAAGAGGGCTGCCACTGGAGTTCTATTATCAACATTAGATATTATTTTCTTTACTAATTCATATATCGCCATATTTATGGATATATGCTTCCTGAAACCAAATTGCTCTTTGGCTATGAGATCATGTTTTTCAAAAAACGAATTACGGCTTTTATATATTACCTTTTCTATAATTTTTGAAAAAAATGGTACAAGTGCTATGATTTTTTTGTCATCTTTTTTATGAATAGGCTTTATAATAGTAATTTTTAATTTCTCAGGGAAATGACCATGTTCAATGCAAAGATTGATAACATAACTCATAACGGGCCCAATTAATAGTGCTACATGCTTAACAACTTTAGTGACGATGCTATCATATCCTTGACTGTTGGTATTATTTATTGAGTGAATTGTTGTCACTATGTCAGACGGTACGGTAGGAGGAATAAATATAGAATGACGATTATAGCCAGTTTCTTCATCAACAACTAAAACTATAAGTAAAAGTATTAATTTTTACTTGACTATTACTGATATTATAGAAAATGTGTTTCTTCATCCAAGTAACAGCTAAACTAAAAGTCAATAGAGTTACCATAACACAAACGGCATAATTACCCCAAAAAAATGTGGGGAGCTTTTTTTACGCATGACAACATTGCAATATCTTCTGTCAAGTAGTGTCAAAAAGTCGAATGTCATTTGATTCTGTTTATACGAACGCCAATGAACGAATGTTTTTAGAATTGAATTGATAAATAATAACATAAGTAAATGAGTTAAAAAAATAAATGCTATTAGTTGTTGTTATTGCTATTAACAACAACTGTTATTGGCATTTTTTTTAACCGTTATTTTTATACGTTTAGGTACACAAGCGCTAAAGGTCGCAGAGCCTAACTTCACACTCGCCAAGATAGAACGGCCGTACTGTACATTAGCCCATTCTTGACCACTGTGCTAATTTGGGTACAGTTAGTTAATGAGGCTAGGTAAACAACATATTGAAGTTGGTCAGTATATTTTTTATGTAATGAATAGTTAAAAGTATCCTGAATAAATATAATATTGCTATTTCAAATAAGAGTAGTGTTTTTGGATAAAATTCAATAAAAAGTAATTATCAAAGGATTTCCATATAAATAGTTATATATCTCTATAAACAATAAATAACCAAATGTATAAACAGATTTTTGATTCCTAAAACTGTATACATAAGTCATTATTACATTTGAAATATTGGTGTATCAATTTGGGTACAATGGCCACAAGTATACTACATTCGTACATTATCAAGGTAAATCGGAAAGGGCGTTATGATGCGAATAAACAATACCGTAGTTTAGAGAATGCCCTAAATACTATACTCGAAGATACTGACGATAGTTTGGATTATGACTTGTCCATTATTCTACCAGAACCAAGTGTTCAAATCAACAAAAAAGACAGTTTTGATGACGACACTATTGCAACTAGCTAGCCAAAATATGTTCCACGAGAGTTCGAGGTACATAATGTTGGCAATCTTTTGGATTCTGAGGACGATAGCGATAAAGAACCATTGGCTGCAAAAAGGATTCGAACCCGAACAAACAATATACAAAGTTCCGATGGACCAAATGATCTACAAATTTGATTGATAACGAATGATACAACGTTTTTACCAGCGTGACCTACTGAATGATTTGCGTCAAATAGGTTATCGTGCTACAAGAACCATCCGTGAAAATAGCACTAAGAAATGCTAAGGATATGATGAAAAACCAAGAGCTTAGTTTGATTACAGGTTTGAAAGACAACAGTTTCTGTTCAATGACTACGATTTATGTGATTCTTATAATCAGTGGGAACTGTGAAGAGGTGGTGTTCAGAAAGGAAACAAAAGATAGACATGAAAATACTTCATTTGTTCCATACCTACAACAAGGTCTTGGAGATGAGGATGAAATGGATCAGTCAATATCATCACAGGACAGTATATCAGTATAGGATTGGCGTTCATGGCAAAAAATGGTAGTGGTTTTTGTTTACCTACACGACTGATATGGCCATAACTAACGCGTAGCGTTTGCATGTAATTTCAAGAGAAGTTGGCATCATGGACCAGCTGCTATTTCGACAAAACATTGCAAGGTTTTACCTAAAACGAGCTTCACAAAGAGTAACTGCTCCCTCTTCTTCATCAAACATCGAGGGTTTACAACTATCTAGTTGTTAACAATTACCATCTGGTGCCAATCATATTTCTGAAAAACTTCCAAAACGGGTGCATTGTGTTATCTACCATAATAGAAGCCGCTGGGGTTGTAAAAAGTGCAAGAGAACACACTGCACACAAAAACATTGTTTTACCTAATTTCATTCATAAGTGGCCACTGTGCCAATTTGGGTACACCCCTGTAATTCCTGAAAAAAGTCCTTTAAATTTTTTTTTTCTTCTTTTTATGTTTGTTCGTATCCCTAATATTAAGTAAATAAAGACTTTTCTTTTTTTAGATTGCTCATTTTCATTTGGCCGTAAATGGGTTAAAATGTTCTAAGCAAAATTCTAAAATTCTTATCATTGGGGGTATGCAAAAAACGATCATCATCTAGATTTTCCAAAAGTACTAAATTAATTAGTATCTTACAATTAAATTAATTCTATAATATGAGTTTCGTCTGCTCATTGTCGAAACGTCCTGAAAAGTATGATGTTCACCGTGTGAGTGATATTGCAATTATTAAATAGTCAAAAAGTATCAAGTTTTTATTATAGAAATTAAAAAACTAACCTAGAAATGATATTATTGTATCCAAACGTCGCATTTTCTCTGAATGTTTCTAATTTAATTCACTTTAGGCGTCTTTAAATTTGTCCATCATATTAAATAGTTGCCTCTCCATCGAAATATGTAGTGATTGTTTTCGGCATTATTTTAAGCAAAATGAGTATAATATGATGCACGTACGTAAACAAAAAATGAGTTATGTACGAAACGTCAAGAAGACCATTTTGACAATTTTTAAATGCTGCCAATACACAACGTTTGATAAATAATTCATTGTCATCTTTCGATGGTCAAACTCTACTGTCAGACTCTTACTGACTAAAAAACCCACCCGTTTCTTCTTTTTTCGTTATTCGGAGCTAAGCCTAGGGTCAGCAGGCTTCAACACCCCTGCTGTTGCTGACAGCTCCTTGAGGCGCGCGGGAACAGTACGCGCTATCGACGACTTGGGCTCGGTCCGAAAAGTTACCGGACGGTCGGACAGCGAGCTACCCATTGCTCGCCGTCCGCACAAGCCCGCGCTTACGGCGGCCATTGAACCAATGTCGACTACATCAGATTTCATTTTACACTAATAATTATCCAAGTTGTTTGACTTTTTAGACAGACTATTATATAGTAAGGCACATTGCACGTACATTTTTTTGCACAATGAATACGTCATTCTTATCGGTGACATTTCCCCAGTAAATGACGCCACATCTCAAAACGGATTAAAATGTGGAAATATCTTTCAACTGAATATGTTTATTTTATGGTATTTCCTCCTACTTTAATAGGACGCTGTTATACAGGGTGTAAAGGTCTCAGCCTTGCTCAGTAGACGAAACTGAACAACCTTCCACAGGATTTTTTTCAGGACAAGAAAAAAAAATTCGGCGTCTCTATACAAAGTGTCCAATCAAGTTTATAATTTTCTATGGTGAGGCGGATTTTTTTTTGTTTCCTGAAAGAAATTTTTGTGGAAGGTTGTTCAGTTTCGTCTACTGAGCAAGCCCTTAAAGTTTGTGGAGGGCTGTCCCTTACACCTTGTATACTTCACTTTTTATACCTACACTCGGTGGACGCAATAATGAGCGTTTAAGCCGGAACTGTTCGACGAGCAGGCCGAGGCGCTCCGAGATATCGTGTCCGTGAGCGGTCTCTATGTGTGCGTTGCTCGAGCGCACTCTGTATGTAGATTGACTTCTTTACCTATTTTGTTATCACTAATGAGTAATAAATTAACAGTTTGACAATGATGGAATGCGGTAGCTTGCTTATCTCGGTTCAAAGTCCATGTATCCGTGCCCGCTTTGTTCTTCACGCCAGGTGTAAATCCACTACTTTATTGAACTTTGTTTTCCATTGTTTTTACGCACAAAGTCTTTTTTATTGTTGATAGACTCGCGCTTGACCACTATCTTACCTTTTTTTTATGGTGGGAAAAAATCATCCAATGACAACATCCGCTTTTGGGCGGAGCGGGAGATAGTGTCAGACTCTTACTGACTAAAACACTCACCCCGTTCCTTTTTGCTTTCATACCGTGGCTCGAGCGTCCTTTCGAATAACCCTGGCCCCAGTAGGCTTCGACCCGGCTGGGTCCCTGCTGTTGCTGACAACTCTCCTTAAGGCGCGCGGGAACAGTGCGCGCCGTCGACGACTTGGGCTTGGTCCGGACAGTTACCGGACGGCCGGACAGCGAGCTACCCATTACTCACTGTCCGCAAGCTCGCGCAGAATCCCGGTGGCGACGGCGGCGGCGATAACGCCGTTGCCTGATGCGTTCGGCCTCCTCCTTTGCGAGCATTACTGCTTCGCAGAAGTCGGCGACCGCCTGCCACTCCTCCTCGCTCCGGACCATGGCCTCAACCAAGGCCCAGCGACCACCACCACCACATCACCACCACCACGAGGACACCACGAGGGCACGGCGATGCTCCGCCCAATCAGGGCACACCTCGACTGTGTGCTCCACCGTGTCCTCCGGGCATTCCGCACAGTGGCGACACCCGGGCGTCACTTCCGCAAGAATCCGGTGCAGGAAACTCCCGAACGAACCATGTCCGGTGAGGACCTGTGTCATGCGGAAGGTAAGGACGCCGTGAGGTCTTTCCAGCCACGCCTCAAAGAGGGGACTTACCGCCATGATTGTGGCGTGCGATAGTCGTTGATGCCATTTCACCGTGAGATCCCGCCGGAGCTCTGTCCGCCATGCCGTGACCTGTCGCGGCAGCGGACTTTCACCCCGGCGTTGCATCTCCACGCGCATATCGTGCATGTGTGCAAGGACTGTTGCCTCCAGATCCCACGGTGGTAGGCCAGCCAGTAGGCTCGCCGCTTCGCGCGAGACCGTGCAGTATCCCCGCACCATCCTTATTGCCATGACCCTCTGGCAGGCGTTCAGCATGGCTGCCGGTTGCGTTTTCAGCGACGGCGCCCACACCGGCGCCCCGTAGAAGGCCATGGACCGTACGATCCCCGCGTAGAGCCTCCGGCAGGAATCACTGTCTTACCTGATAGAAAGTGACGATGTGGTCGAGAATGGAGCGCGCTTACCCACTTTTGACTTATATATATCTGTTGAGAAACGCGACGTGCTAGAATTTTTTTTTTGAGGTGGGAATCATCCAATGACTGCTTCCGCTATACGGTGAAGCGAGATGGCGTGTCAGACTTTTATTATCTATAAACACGCTTTTGTACTTCAGTTATCAGAATCTTAAAATTTGGCATAAAGCAAGGTCATGTAGCACAGATATAGAAATATTTAACTTTGTAGCGAACCCTCCGTGCGCGCATCTGATTCGCACTTGCCCACTTTTTTTTAACTACCGGGCCCTTATAAATCAAGTAAATGAACCAAACAATTACTTCGGAATCATTTTAGTGATTGTTTTAATGATAATATCCAATGGTTTCTTATGATTAAAGCTGCTTAAAGATAGTAAATGAAAAAAAAAACACAAAGTTAAAAATTAAAGTTAAAACTGACTTGGGATATTGTAAATACATGTACATTCAATGGTACGTACCGATATATATGATATGATGAAGATGAAATTCAATGGTAAAACAAAGTCATGTTCTGCAAAAAAATACAGCTAATTTGGATTTCGTTCTGCAAAAGTATAACTATATAATGTATAATTTAATAATGACTTAAAATTAAAATAAAGATTACCATTTTTTGATAACATAGCAGAGTATAACAGCATAACCAGCCTTTTAATGTTCAAACTGCTGGGACTTAGGCCTCCTCTCTAGGAGAGGGATAGGCAGTAATCCACCACGCGGGGCCCAGTGCGGGTTGGTGAATGTCACATGTCTTCGAATTTTTAGTTCTAGAACAGGCCGGTTTCCTCATGATGTTTTCCTTCACCGTTTTGAGAGCAGTGGTGATGAAATGAATTACATAAAGTAAATGCGCCTGGTTGGGTTTGAACCCGCGAGCTACAACTCGTAAGTCGGGACCGTTGCCACACGGCCACTGCTTCTTCCACACTCTAGCAACATCAGCAAGAGATGTCGGTGAGCGAAATAATGGGTGATAGTTAATAAAACAACAAAAAACTTTGTGCCGTAACTTTATTCTTCATAAAAACAACAAACACGTTATTGCGGGCATCACAACGGACCGAGTCGATCGCAAGTCCTTACATATACTACATTAGTACGATGTAAACATGACTACAAGTATTTTCTTCTTTGAAAAACAAATAAGACACAATGCGAGCGCAAAACAGAAGTTTTTTTTTAATACCAATAAATATTACGTCAAAATTTTTACTGAATAATATCTCTAATATAACCGTCGGATATATCCGACAAACGCTCTCGCCTTTATTCCGCCACGGTCGCACATGCACGACCAAATACTCCATCTCGTCAGCTCTTCTGTCACCTATGGGGATTGAAGAGCTAAACGAGATGAAGTACGCAGTCGCAAACGAAAACACTCGATTTTTTTTTTTTTCGATGGGAAAAATCATCTTATGACAACCCCCGCTCTTGGGCGGAGCGGGAGATAGTGTCAGACTCTTACTGACTAAAAAACCCATCCCGTTCCTTTAAGCCTTTATACCGGGGCTCGAGCGCCCTTTCGGATAACCCTGGCCCCAGTAGGCTTCGACCCGGCTGGGCCCCTGCTGACGAAAACACTCGTCGGACTTATCCGACGCACCGGATAAAGGGTTAATAATAAAAAAATAAAAGCTGTGTTGTGAAAAATAATAGTTTCAAAATTAAAACAAATATACACTTCTGTTTTCCGTCAGCATATTTGAAAGATTCAAATATAGAGATACAATGGAATATAGTATATGTAATAAATAATATAAAAAATACACAGGGAATGTATTATGTGCAGTAAATACAGTATATAAAAACATTTTGTTAATAGATGATTTAAAAATATAGATCTCTAGAGAAATCGAACTAGCTAGGTAAAGTTGGTCGAGTGTTTAAATGTTCTTGTTAAATCCGACAGTGAAATAGGAATACGATTTGTGGGTTACCGTCGTTATTAAAAAAGGGTATAACTAAATTTTTTTCTCTAAATTGTGTTAATACATAGACACACACATTGAACAAGGCAGTATTTTGGATTACAGTCCAATTTAAGTTACCACCATAGACATAATGTTTGTTGCTACCGATAGTAATACGACGTATTTGTGGCATTGATGCACAGATTAATTTTTCAGCAAATATTAAAAATTTACTATGTATTACTTTTCCTGAAAACAAAATTCTAACACGGCACTTTTTCGTTCAATCTGAAAAATGTTAATGTGTACCTTGTTCGATGCGGGGGTCGACGTATTCGGAATCAGTTTTTTTTCCTGATTTCAAATATGTAATTAAATCAATTTAGAAAAAAAAAGTTGTGCCCTTTTTAACGACGGTAGTAGGATAATCAGAGATTTGAGAGTTTTCTAATTCACGATGAATGCGAATATTCTACTTATTTTTTATTTTAAATATTTACTGGACAATATTTTTATTTATTCACTATTTTGTGTAATGATTTTAATGGAATTAATGCTAATATTTAATTATATTTAACAGTACTTCTCAATTTTTTTTCCACGTATTATATTCAAAACTTATGTCTTGTAAACCTTATCACTGCGGTCAAGAAATTCAAAACAGAAAATAGAAAATTAGCGCTCATAAAAAATAAGGAATGTTAGTTTAAAAGAATGTTAAAGTCTGCAACAGATAAAATTTTAAGTACAAAATTATAGAAATAACAAACATGAAATATAAGAACTGTTAGCAAATCAAGCGATTTTTAAGCGGCGTGGATTCAAATATATTAAGATGATCCAAAAAAGTCACGTATTTCTACCAATGGTTAATTATTTTTTTTAATATTTGGTATAGAATATGTCTACAAAGTATATCTCATCTATTCTATATTTATCAAAGAAATATAGTATTATTTGTCATCTGACTACAGCCCTTATGGCACGGCGCGTTTTGTATAAAAAGTCAAGATAAAATAAAAATATTTGCGTTGTTCTTAAAATGCAATCGAATTTGTTTCAATAAAATTTTAAACATGCTCGAAGTATATAATAATAGGTAAACATGATTTACTAATATTTAAATAATAATGGTTGAATATTTTTCAAATATATAACTTGTAAATCTTCAAGTATATTCTTAATTTTTATTTCATTCATGATAAAATATTTTAAATAAAATTGTAACTATACTATATTTTTCGAGACGCTAAAACAGTTTAAACTTAACAATACATACACCAATAACGAAAGTTATCTTCACATAATTTTAGATTTAAGTAATTTAACTTAGATATAGATTTTCCAAAAGGACTAATATAAGAAATTCGAACATTTTTTTTTTTAATACATTTAAGTTTTATGGAATTCAGAAGATATTTAGTATTTTACAGCAAAACGTTACGTTAGAAGGTATTTCTTTTTAGCGTGAAACAGGGACGAATCAAAATCTTTCAGTAGTTTAGAAATTAGTAAAACATTACTTTAAATTTTTTCTACTGATATCTTTTTAACTGCTCGTGTCGGATAAGTCCGACGAGTATTTTCGCGTGCTATTCGCCACGGTCGTGTGCTTGTGACTGGGTACTCCATCTCGTTTAGCTCTTCAATCACCATAGGTGACAGAATACCTGACGAAATGGAGTATTTGCTCATGCGACCCTAGCTGAAAAACGCGAAAGTATTTGTCGAATATATCCGACGAAGGTCTTTAAAAGAACATTCATAGTATTTTTTTTTTTTGACATACCTCTGTTTCGTGCATAGTTTTCTATATTGAGATTTTATTTTGTTTAGATTATTTGATAACCGCATCACTTGTCATTTATATCGATCAACCTTCGTTTACATTTATATTTAATAATATATTACAATATATTTGCGAGAGGCTTAATACTGATGCCTGATTTAAAACGTTTATATTTTGGCATATTGATTGAGCATTTATTTTTTAGTATTTTAATATTTCATATTATTATAATTTATGCAGTTTTTTATTTTAAACATTTTTCTTAAAAGTAAAGACACAAATAAAAAAGGTTATATATATATTTTTTTTGTATCAGAGCCAAAAAAAGACTATTTTCGGAAGTAAAGTATGTAAGCTTAGTATTAAGCCTCACTTTCTAGACTAAATCTAGACTATCGAAGAATTAACCTAGTTATAATGTAACAAACGCTATCACCTTCAAACTAAAAAAAGACAAACGATACATTCACACCCACACATCGACACTAAATAGATTTTATTCAGATCTCTTTCAAGATTCTTTTACATGAAGTCATTGGAGCAAATTATTATGTTATGAAATTAATTTATAACCTTAGAACCACTTGCGTCGGATAAGTCCGATGAAAGTTTCCGGGTCGTATTCACCAGGGTCGTATGTTCGCGACTGGGTACTCCATCTCGTTTAGCTCTTCAATCCCCATAGGTGACAGAAGAGCTGACGAGATGGAGTATTTGGTCGTGCATGTGCGACCGTGGCGGCATAAAGACGAGACGAAACTGTTTGTCGGATATATCCGACGTAGGTATAGTTAAAAGGTTAAATAGCAGTGCACTTTATTTTGATGGTATTTAGCCACCATTGTCTACAGATATTCCAGAAACCACTCTTGCCATATTATGTCATCAGCTAGCCATTCGAACAAAATTATATTTTTCAATTTTCCTCTAAAGACTTCATATATTCTTTACAAATAAAATTTGATAACTAACTACTGTATAGGTAACTTGTTTGAGCTATATTGCATGTCCAAACTTCTAAATTGAGGGGAGATTTTATTTAAATATTAAAACTTAAAAAAGTACAGAAATAGAATAAAGTATATAAAGTCCCATTAAAATTGATGGACAAACTTTTAGGAATCATTCAGACCACTAAAATAAAGACAATGGTAAAAAAAAACGGTGTACATGTACATACTTACAAAGAAAAAAAAACTAACAGCTAACGAAAATACACTAAAAATGTTGGTTACCCGATGCATAAACACATCACTCTTATTCTGATACTACAAAATTGCGATTAAATAAAGAACTGACTGGGTATCTACTTACGAGAAATAGCGCGACCCTTATTGGGTTTGTTTATTCTTGCCATTTATTATTTTAGGTCAAAATAAAAATATTTTAATCACTGTTTTTTTTGTTGGTTTGATTAGACGTACTGAACGTTGTTTTAAAATTTGTCCATCTGTTTTATATGGATAGAATTATTGATTCTCGCTACTTGAATTACTTTTAGTAATTCTGATTGAGAATAGAAAATTATAATTGCATTTATGGAGTATATGAATAGAAAATTGATTGCACAGAGATAGAAAACGTCGATATTTTTAGAAATATTCAACGCCATAAATAACATTGGTAGAATATATATATCTAAATATAACAACAGTAAAAACAATGAATATAGACACATGGAAAAGGCAACCCTTTCTATTGCTCAACAACGACGTTTTTCAACAAAATAGGGTTGAAAATAATCTCCCCCTTTAAAATCTAGTCTAGTCTATCTACGAACAAAACTATATTTGTTCAAATAGATTTTTTTGAAATATAATAATTTTGTATATTGAAGACAAAATCCAATTTTATTGAGAATATAAGGCGTCGTCCGTATAAAGTCATGGTGGTAAAATTTGATTGATAGATTGAGATAGTGAAATATTATTGATAAATATCATCTTGGTGAATTTTCTCAAGTGTTAGTTCGAACTAGTGTATAATTTTTCACATATCGTCATAAAGGTTGTTTTGACTATAACCTTCTTTCTGTAATTTTTTTGACCATTACTTTATATTGTGAACTCAGAAAAGGTAGATCGACGTCGATTTAATATTATTTAGGATCAATATTAAAATATTAAAAATCTACATAACAGTATTAATTTGCCCGTCGTTGCACTGATCACGAATTACACTATTGCATTTACTATGCATTATAAATCATTGTGGTATCATTGATTTTTGTTTAAATTTCTAGTTTTTAATCGAATAGTGCAAATCCCCATTTTTTTTTAATCTTTTCACCGTGTACGTCTGATATGTCCGACGAACACTTTCGCATTTATTTCGCCAGGGTCGTTTATCGACGACCAAATACTCCCATCTCGTCAGCTCTCCTGTCACCTGTTGTGATTAAGGAGCTTAAACGAGTTGGAGTACCCAGTCGCAAGTACACGACACCCTGGCAAATAGGACGCGAAAATACTCGTCGAGCCAATCCGACGCGGGGAAATTCTTGATTGTTTTTGTAACAGTGCAACCGGGCGTCGAATCCTAGTAGACCTACTCAAATATCATAACAAGATATGTTTTATCCACTACTGTACATTCTAGTCACACTTTTAGCCTTCAGCCTTTACTATAGATAAACAAATAACACTTCGCTTAGAAGAAAAAAGCCGGGATTTTTTAACGTTTGGCTAAAAGCGTAAGAAGTTTAGTTAATTTTGAACGAGATATGTTTAAACTGTTAAAATTGTAACTGATCGGTTGACAATTATCCCTAAATGTAAAGTTATTGAGTGATTTTGAACGCATTCAAAATGTTAATTTTGATTCCATGTGAAGTATTATTTCTTTAACTAAGTCTGTACCTTTAAAAATATGAGAATTAATTACGTATTTGCTTTGAAATAGGCTTTGAGTGCAAGAATATGCGTTTGTTGAGCTATCGAGATACACAATAATAAAAAAAGAGTGATTTTGTAAAATCTTTTAGTCTTTTTCCGACCTTTACTCTTTACTACTTTCATCCTCTTTTTGCTACTCTATTTTCGACTTAGGGTCGCTAAATAAAAATCAAACATTTCGGGAATATTTTTTTTAAATAAAAACATGTTGAGACAGGATGTTTATATTGTATCACAGAGTTGAAATCGACAGCTCAAAAACAATACACATAATACTGCACTTAGAATTCAACAGAATATTTACTTTTGTAAGTTATTCGATAAAATCGACGTCAGTGTATGTCAGAGGAAATCTAATGTTTAATTTGTTATACTTAATAACTTTTTTATATTTGATTTTTAAATTGTTTTTATGATATATATATATATATATATATATATATATATATATATATATATATATATATATATATTGTGCGGTACTGAGGTGTACATGTCTTAGGTTTAAACACAGTTGTATTGGTAAAAATATAAAAATATATTAACTATTTCATCATGTATTTATGTATGACGTGATGATAACCGAGTTTTTTATGCATACTAAAATTTAATGTGAAAATTTAAATGTGTGCCTAAAAATTTTGTAAATTTTAAATGAAACAATATATTTTGTACGAGTTTACCAAACTGTAATAAGGCCTGATTTTTCAATACTCAAATAAATATAGCGGTCTGACATATTTTCTATACACAAATTATCACACCACTATTTTAATTCCTGGGTTGGGTATTGAAAAATGATCCTTACTTTAGTATACTTAGGGATGATTTTGGCTGAGTTTGATATATGATTTGAAGTCACTAAAAATAAACTATAAATTGAAACGGGCCGGTCAATAATTATCCTAAAACAACCATTAAGTGTAATCACAATCTGACCGGCCTCCTTACAGGTCTATCAATCTATCTGTCACATACATACATAAACACATGACTACTTGCATACTGTGTAACGTCACGGCATGTCGCTCACGGTGGCAAGTTCATTTGCAAATTCTGCAAGTACGCCGAGGTTGAGTTTAATAAGCCGATGCGTTGTTTTTGCTTCCGTTGTTCTGTCATCTGGGGAGAAAAACATGTCTTTAGTATTCGAAATTAGTGGGTTGGCTACACGGTTGCAAACTAGCGTCCCAACCAAGGTGACCTTGGTCTGTGTTTGCGGCTACATGGATGTAAACAACGCGCCAATACGTTCTATAGTTGGGAAAACGCGCCTCCTAACCAAAGGCGTTGGAGATCATGGATTACAACTGCTGTCTACACGGACTGCAACTAGCAAGGTCACCTTGGTTGGGACGTTGGATTACAACCATATGGTCACCCCTTTAGTCATCATCTTCCTAAGTTTGTCCAATTTTAATGGAACACTTTTGAATTAACAATAAGTCAGTCCAATAAAATGATGCTAATTTAACATTCCAAAGCTTAGGTCTGTAGGGAGAAAAATGTGCTAGGAACTTCAAGAACACTTACATCTCTTCCAATGGAAAAAAACGTGTAAGAAATTTCTCTATTGTTCTCCAGTACTACACACTAATACAGTACACCATATTACTGTCTCGGTCCCTGAGCTCGGTGAGCAGGTCGGTGAGGGTGTGCACGGCGAGCTGCGCCCTGTCTAGTTGCGCCTGTAGAGTGCGCATCTCCAGCTCATGACTCACCTGGTCCCTGAGCTCGGTGAGCAGGTCGGTGAGGGTGTGCACGGCGAGCTGCGCCCTGTCTAGTTGCGCCTGTAGAGTGCGCATCTCCAGCTCATGACTCACCTGGTCCCTGAGCTCGGTGAGCAGGTCGGTGAGGGTGTGCACGGCGAGCTGCGCCCTGTCCAGTTGCGCCTGTAGAGTGCGCATCTCCAGCTCATGACTCACCTGGTCCCTGAGCTCGGTGAGCAGGTCGGTGAGGGTGTGCACGGCGAGCTGCGCTCTGTCTAGTTGCGCCTGTAGAGTGCGCATCTCCAGCTCATGACTCACCTGGTCCCTGAGCTCGGTGAGCAGGTCGGTGAGGGTGTGCACGGCGAGCTGCGCCCTGTCTAGTTGCGCCTGTAGAGTGCGCATCTCCAGCTCATGACTCACCTGGTCCCTGAGCTCGGTGAGCAGGTCGGTGAGGGTGTGCACGGCGAGCTGCGCCCTGTCTAGTTGCGCCTGTAGAGTGCGCATCTCCAGCTCATGACTCACCTGGTCCCTGAGCTCGGTGAGCAGGTCGGTGAGGGTGTGCACGGCGAGCTGCGCCCTGTCTAGTTGCGCCTGTAGAGTGCGCATCTCCAGCTCATGACTCACCTGGTCCCTGAGCTCGGTGAGCAGGTCGGTGAGGGTGTGCACGGCGAGCTGCGCCCTGTCTAGTTGCGCCTGTAGAGTGCGCATCTCCAGCTCATGACTCACCTGGTCCCTGAGCTCGGTGAGCAGGTCGGTGAGGGTGTGCACGGCGAGCTGCGCCCTGTCCAGTTGCGCCTGTAGAGTGCGCATCTCCAGCTCGCCTCCTTCTCCTTCACCGCCGCCCATGAGGGATAGAGCTCGTAGCCGAGGGAACCAGTCTAGGTTACTGGTCTGGAATAGACAAGTTTAAGGTACAAAACGATAAAAAAAGAAAAAACCCGAACGAAGTGAGCAAAATCAATTGGGCTTACTAGGGCCGATGCCTGCTAGGACTGCGGGATTGTTCAAGAGATAACCTGGAACGTGAAGGGCAATTGAATGAGCAGGATGGATTTCAGTTAGTAAAAATCTGACACTCCCTCTGACTCCATTCTACAGCGGGAGAAGACATTTGATGACAATCCACCTCAAAAAAAAAACTGTTCAAGTGCGAGTCAGACTCGCGCACTGAGGGTTCCATGCAAACTACAATTCCCGAATGGAGTCTCGAAGATTTTTCCAAATTGCAAAAAATATATTTTTCTGGGACGTAGGTAACAACAAATTTACTATTTTCAAATTTATTTCTATACCTGACCTATAAGACCTTGCTTTGTGTCAAATTTCAGGAATCTGGGTCAACGAGAAGTACCGTATAAATTTCGATCTTTGAGACTATCAAAATATATTTTTTTTGCGACATAAACTGTCGTATCTTTTTTATTCGTTAACTTAGAAGTTTGATTTTTCACAGTTTGAAGGGACAACCGAGTTTTAATTTCAACTCGATATCTTCACGCGTTCTCGAGATAAAGGGTTTTGACAGACAGACAGACAGACAGACGGACGGACAATAAATTGACCCTATAAGGGTTCCGTTTTTTCCTTTTGAGTTACAAAACCCTAAAAATGGACTATAGTGGGTTAATTTTCAAAAACCCTTCCATGGTATTCACCTTCATCAAAGTCAAAGTCAAAAGTTTTTTATTTCACATAGGCTTACATGGGCACTTATAAAACGTCAGAAGCTAGTGCACGGTTCAAAATTGGTCGTTTCCTATGGAGAAGAACCGGCAAGAAACACCATGGTTACTCTTTTAAAAAAATGGTTGTACTTACAATATTTCCATATAACAGTATTAAAAGGTATTATTTAAGAACAGTGTAAACCGGTCTATATTGTACTCAAAAACACAATAAAATTAATCATTTAAAAAAAGTGAGTCAAAATATGAAGTAATCTAAGAATTCGTGGAGTCTACAGTGTTTTTCCATTTACATTATAAAAAGAGGCTATATAAAAAAAGGTAGAAAAAATAATAATAATTACAACTGTCAGTAAATGAGACGTTAACAACCAAAAAAAGAAAAACTAACGAATTTAATGTGGTTGGAGTCAGATAATATTTAAAAAAAAAATTGCAAAAGCAATGTGTTAGAGAAAAAAAAAATGTTATAACAAAGATGGAGCAGTTAATAGATACATTCGCACAATATTATGAGTTACCAGGGGGCCACAAGTGCAGAGGCAGTCATTGCCAAACAAGCGTGTCTTCGACATAGTCTTTAACCTTGTTATATGCTTTTTTGGTTATTTATTTATTTATTTATTTATTTATTTGCACACATGTTGTAAATAGTTGTTACATTTATATATTGTCTCAAACATGGACCCCGGAAGGGCACTGCAACATTTATATTATGTATACTGCATGCATTATACAAATTAATTCATTATTATAACAAACATTACAATTATTACAATTTCATACATTTATTATTATTATACTGAGTATTCGATACATCAGATTATTTAAATTATTATATTAAGTCATTCGATATTATTATTATTATTATTCCATACATCATTAAATTAAATTATTGATTACAATTATTTTCATTCTTATTATTGTTTACTTATGTACATTTATTTTAATAGTTTATAAATTCTTTGATACTATAGTAACATTTTTCTAGAAGTAAACGCTTTAGACTAATTTTGAAAATAGATAGTGTTTTTGCAGACCTTATACTATAGGGTAGCCTATAATAAATTTGAATGCTTCGGTATTCTGGACTTTTTTTATACATTTCAAGTCTGGGCACCGGGAGGACTAATTTATCTTTACGGCGCGCATTCTTTTCAAAGTTAAACATGTGTATATGTTTTCTAACAAAAGAGGCTGTTTCCAATATGTAGATTGATGGCAATGTTAACATTTTCTCTCTTATGAAGTAAGATCTGCAGCTACATCTAAGTTAAGACACGCTTAATATGGGTTTTGAACTTTCCTTCGCTAAGTTCAGTCACCGCTTTTGGTAGCTTTTTATAAAAGCGTATGGTATTTACTAAAAATGACTTACTGGTCTTGGCTAATCTCCATTTGGGTAATATAATTTCGTGTTTACTACGAGTATTTATGTTATGGAAATCGCTTCTAATTTTGAAAAGTCCTAGGTTTTTACGGACATACAAAATACTTTCTAAGATATAAAGAGAAGGCAGTGTTAATATATCGATTTCTTTGAATTTATTTCTGAGGTTTTATAAATAGCCCTGATTGCTCTCTTTTGCAATACGAAAATCGAGTCTATATCAGCTGCTGATCCGCACAGTAAAATGCCATAAGACATTATACTATGGAAATAGGCATAGTAAACTAACCTAGCTGTAGCGACATCTGTCAACTGCCTTATTTTTCTTATTGCATATGC
Source organism: Mythimna albipuncta (assembly GCA_929112965.1). Classification (NCBI taxonomy): domain Eukaryota; kingdom Metazoa; phylum Arthropoda; class Insecta; order Lepidoptera; family Noctuidae; genus Mythimna; species Mythimna albipuncta. The sequence continues at coordinate 12,527,485 of OV815983.1, read as the reverse complement.
CGCTGAGCTTAATCTACCTGAGAGAGTTCTAATATAAGCACCCCACTGCAGTTTGGAATCGACAGTTATACCTAAGAACACAGTTTCTGTAATTACATCAAGTTTTTTGCTATCAAAAATTAGATTGACGCCAACTTAGGGACATTCGGTAATGAAAACTTTATACATTTAGTTTTATTTGCATTTAGTAAAAGATTATTAGCTGCGAACCATTTCGAAAGAACAACCAGACTTTCGTTAACGCGCAAGACATCCGCATCTTTTCTATCCACTTTAAAAATAAGAGAAGTGTCGTCAGCATCACTGACAAAGTCTTGTGCAGAAATGTCAGGCTTCCAGAAGCATCCGGAGGCTGGCTGTTTAAGATGTGCGTCGTCCGTCAGAGAAAGAATTCATTACCCGCTGGCGTCGAATCAGTTCGTCGAATCAGTTCGTCGAATGATTTCGCGTACTATTCACCAGGGTAGTGAGTTAGCGGCTGGGTACTCCATCTCGTTTCACTCTTCAGTCCCCATAGGTGGCAGTAGAGCTGACGAGATAGTGTTTGGTCGGAATAAAGGCTAGTGTTAGTCGGATATATTCGACATAGGCAGTTTAAAGATTAAGGTTTCTTAGACGCGCTTGTACAAACCCGTAAACTTGTTACATTGAGTTATAACTAATGCATATTTTAACTTCTTCTTCTTCTTCTTCCTGCCCTTGTCCCGTTTTATTTGGGGTCGGCGCAACACGTTTTTTTCTTCCATTCTGTTCTGTCACTCGTCACGCTTTCACTAACTCCCTTTTCTTTCATATCACTTCTCACACAATCCATCCATCTTTTCTTTGGCCTCCCTCTCCATCCAACCACATGTTAATTCATAACTCTTTTAGAAACATGCTTTTCATCTCTCCTCTTTACATGACCATACCGTGACAAGTGATTTCCTTTCAACGTTTCAGTCACTGGCGCCACTTTCCAACTTCCCCTAATATACTCATTTCGCACATAATGCATTTTAATATTATAACTAATCCCACTCCTGGTGAGGAGACCTGAGTTCCAGCAGTGGGAACATTAAAAAGGCTGATTATGCTATGTCATGTCATGCTAGCTTCGACTTTGATTTCGAGTCCCTAATAACAGACATTAACTTGAATGGACTCGCTGGTAAAAGCTAGTATTTCTTACATGTCCATCATATCTAAGGGTCCATGTTTGACCGCCACCTGCTCATGGAATTGAGGTGTTATGCCAGCTTTTTATTTTAATCGTAAACTGTACTTAGCTCCCTAGGTCGTTAACCCCATGGGGTCCATGTTTGAACCTCGCTAGTAATGTAGCAGAGGTATTGTGCTAGCCTCTTACCTTAATCATGGAATGCACATAGCTCTCTGGGCCGGTGAACTCCGTGGGGTCCTTGACCCGCACCAGCACCATGAAGTAGAGGTAGTGCCACATGTTGTGTTCGCTTTTTATGTGCTCCTCGAAAGAGACTGTCTTGTTGTCAAAGGCTGACCTGTTCAATCCTGTAAACAATAAAAAATATTGATGATTTCACCTCTCACAAAACCTCAGACATTCACGACACACATCTATCCATCTCCCAGCAAACAAGTCACACTCCGGTGTTAGAGTCAGAAGAGCATTAAGCACAGAAAGCGCACGAACGAGTGGCGAGTTAGCTCGTGACACTGTCTGCGATAAAGGATCAGTAACAAACGGTGTGTTCGCGGCCTGAGGTGTTGTTTAGGTACGGGAGGAACAAACAACCTCTCCAGCTGAGCAACTAATTCAGGGCAATCAGATTTACCCCGAAGATCTCGATAAGCGAAGACGAGTAAAAAGTAATTACGCCTTACTTCTAGTGAGTTAAATTTCAGCATTCCGAGTAAAAATTTTGTAGGATATAAAAATGGATAGTATCCAAATAATTTCATATACATGAATCTAAGGAATGTTTTTGAACTTTCTCCAGAAGCAAGACATAAGAAGTTTCATAGGGATTCCAAATAATGGAAGCTGACTCTAATTTACTCCTGACTAAAGCCATATATACCAGTTTAATTGCCAAAGGGTTATTAAATTCACGCATGTTTCGGATTGTGTATCCTAGTCTGCGATACGAACCAGTGGCAAGGTTCCGCATATGATCGTGGAAGGTGAGGCTCTCTCTCTTAACCTTTCGAATGTCTTAAGTTACACTGTCCGACATAAGGTAATTGTTCTTCTATTGTGTCTCTAATTACGACATTCAAAGAGTTAAGAAAAAAACTCGAGAGATTGGTTCCACACCAAAAAAAAATATTGCACATGCAGAGGGTTATGAGCTCGACTAAAGGACATAACACTACATTTAGGCGTATTGAATAAGAGCTTGTTTTCATTGCTCCATTGGAAGACTGAATTAACGTCCTCCTGAAGAGTTAAGGTATCGACCATTTCCTTAACTCCATATATCAAATTCAGATCATCAGCGTAAAGTAAGCACCTGGCGTGTTTGAGAACCTTCTCTAGATCATTAATCATTATTTCAATAAACAATGGTCCCAATATGGATCCTTGACTTACACCAGACCTAGTGTGATATGGTTCTGAAACGAAGCATAATGTAACTAGCTGTGCCCGCGACTTCGTTCGCGTGGACTACAGAATTTTGAATTTATTTTTTCTAAAATAAAAGTAGCCTATGTTACTCTTTATTACATCAGCTACCTGCCAAAAAAAGTCCCGTCAAAATCGGTTCAGCCATTTCAGAGACAGATAGACAAAAATTGTAAAAATGTTATTTTGGTGTATGTACCATATTTATATATACGTGTGCATGTAGTAAAAAGCAGTTATTTCAATATTACAAACAGACACTCCAATTTTATTTATATGTATAGATGTAATTATCAATTGCCATTTTTATTTCTTGTTCTGTGTTTTTATGTTATTGTTACTGACATAACTCTAATTATTATTTTTGTCTTTGACATTTTATATAATGATAATTAACTAATCTTATGTGTTTTAAAATCAAATGTTTTATGTTAATGTTCTGATTTTCTCTAAGGGTGAGCTGCACCGTTTAACTATAACGATAACAAAGCCGTTAACAGTTGTCAAATCTTCGAATTGACCAACAGGAGGCCGTTTCACGGCTGGTTATGGTTTGGTTATCGTTATAGTTAAATGGCGCAACTAACCCTAAGTGTTGCAGCACTTCAAAAGTGTTATAAAATGAACCCGTAAATTCCCAGTGTATGTAATGTTGGCGATCCTAAAAATCTACACTAATATTATAAACAGGGATAATTTGTATTTTGTGTGTATGTTTGTAATGAATAAACTCAAAAACTACTGAGCCGATTTCAAAAATTATTTCACCATTGGAAAGCTACATTCACTCTGAGTAACATAGGCTATATTTATTGCCCGTGCAAAGCCGGGACGGGCCGCTAGTGATAAATAAACAAACGATGATGCTGGCACAAGAATTTCGGGATTGACGCAAGAAGAGAGAAAAGATAATTAAAATAACTATACACCGCTAAATTTTGATCGTTTTAATCCCGTGGAGGGTCGATCCGGTACATGAAACACTATCGATTTGTAAAGATAAAATTAAAAAATAAAGTACCTCTTTTTCAAAACTCGTATTAATTCACGCATGTACGAAATTAACTTCTTTAAGAAAACGTCAGCTGAGCGGTCGGAGTCGGCGTTGCGTACAAAGTACCTACAGGTCATTGAACTCGCTCAGCTGACTTTTTCTTAAAGAAATTAATTTCGTACATGCGTATATTTATTTTAATGTTTGTGTTTTTTTGACTCACCACAAATAAAACAGGTGTTCTTAAGAATGAGCTCTTTCTGCTGCTTCTCGCTCCTAAGGTCGGCGAACGTATCGATGATCACACCGAAGATGAGGTTGAGCACGATAATGATCACCACGAAGAAGAACAGTAGATCGTAGACCACGCGGGCCACAAACAACGGCTCCTGGGAACGAAAAAATATTATTTCAATACACTTACACGAAAACCTGCTCCTACTCCCACTACTTTTCGCACTAGTGTGGAAAAATGCACTAACTCGCCACCTCTACAATTTATTGATTAGATGCGTCACACATTAGGGACAATCTACCTTTATCTTCTGGATATGCCAGTGTAATAGAATAGAATAGAATAAACTTTATTGTACACGAAAATAGTAACAATTTCACAGAATCTTAAACCTATGTGCACAGCGGAGGTCTTATCGCTGAAAGCGATGTCTTCCAGACAACCTTGGGATGGAATATAAGAACTTTAACTAAATAAGGGGGTAGTCTGCGGTGTGCTTCAAGCAAATCAAGGGACAAATTAATAAAGACGGAAAAAAAAATATACAAGTATATATATGTGGCGCTTTGTAGGCTTGCCTTACACTGCTCGAACAGTGTTGTGCGCGTTCAGTGTACATGTGTGATGTTCAAAGTAAACGTGAATTCAATAAAATAAATGTCTTTAATTCTGATTCCACAATACTTCGTTATAACTAACTAAATATCTTAACAGGCCACGCAGTCCCCACGAGTCACCGGACAGTCCTGGCGAGTTTTATTTCTTCGTAATTGTATTGTTTTTGTTAACGTGGTCTGAAACACGTGGTTTGCCACTGTAGAACTTGTTCCATATCACCCTCGCCTGCGCCTCATTCTACCCAATTAGGCGAAGGTTGTTTTGTCAGAAAATTTATTACATTAATGATTAAAAGTTAATCATGATTTACGATTAAGATTAATTAATAGTAATCGAAGTTTTTGTGATTATCATTATTAAGGTTATTTCAAGTGTTACTCCACGTAATATTACCACGCCACGTGGGCCACCTGCGGTGATCTGGGCGCGCGCAAGTCTAGTTTCCATACAAAATATATGGAGACCGACGCGCCCAGCTTCGGCGTGTGTGGCACACGTGTGCGCAGTGTAGTTCTAGGTTTATACTCACGAAGCTAGCCGGGGCCCTGAGTATGTCCCCGAAGCCGCCGCCGTTCCGCAGTCCCTGGTTCAACGTGGTCACAATGCACATGATGAGCGTGTGTGGCACACGTGAGCGCAGTGTAGTTCTAGGTTTATACTCACGAAGCTAGCCGGGGCCCTGAGTATGTCCCCGAAGCCGCCGCCGTTCCGCAGTCCCTGGTTCAACGTGGTCACAATGCACATGATGAGCGTGTGTGGCACACGTGAGCGCAGTGTAGTTCTAGGTTTATACTCACGAAGCTAGCCGGGGCCCTGAGTATGTCCCCGAAGCCGCCGCCGTTCCGCAGTCCCTGGTTCAACGTGGTCACAATGCACATGATGAGCGTGTGTGGCACACGTGAGCGCAGTGTAGTTCTAGGTTTATACTCACGAAGCTAGCCGGGGCCCTGAGTATGTCCCCGATGCCGCCGCCGTTCCGCAGTCCCTGGTTCAACGTGGTCACAATGCACATGATGAGCGTGTGTGGCACACGTGAGCGCAGTGTAGTTCTAGGTTTATACTCACGAAGCTAGCCGGGGCCCTGAGTATGTCCCCGAAGCCGCCGCCGTTCCGCAGTCCCTGGTTCAACGTGGTCACAATGCACATGATGAGCGTGTGTGGCACACGTGAGCGCAGTGTAGTTCTAGGTTTATACTCACGAAGCTAGCCGGGGCCCTGAGTATGTCCCCGAAGCCGCCGCCGTTCCGCAGTCCCTGGTTCAACGTGGTCACAATGCACATGATGAGCGTGTGTGGCACACGTGAGCGCAGTGTAGTTCTAGGTTTATACTCACGAAGCTAGCCGGGGCCCTGAGTATGTCCCCGAAGCCGCCGCCGTTCCGCAGTCCCTGGTTCAACGTGGTCACAATGCACATGATGAGCGTGTGTGGCACACGTGAGCGCAGTGTAGTTCTAGGTTTATACTCACGAAGCTAGCCGGGGCCCTGAGTATGTCCCCGATGCCGCCGCCGTTCCGCAGTCCCTGGTTCAACGTGGTCACAATGCACATGATGAGCGTGTGTGGCACACGTGAGCGCAGTGTAGTTCTAGGTTTATACTCACGAAGCTAGCCGGGGCCCTGAGTATGTCCCCGAAGCCGCCGCCGTTCCGCAGTCCCTGGTTCAACGTGGTCACAATGCACATGATGAGCGTGTGTGGCACACGTGAGCGCAGTGTAGTTCTAGGTTTATACTCACGAAGCTAGCCGGGGCCCTGAGTATGTCCCCGAAGCCGCCGCCGTTCCGCAGTCCCTGGTTCAACGTGGTCACAATGCACATGATGAGCGTGTGTGGCACACGTGAGCGCAGTGTAGTTCTAGGTTTATACTCACGAAGCTAGCCGGGGCCCTGAGTATGTCCCCGAAGCCGCCGCCGTTCCGCAGTCCCTGGTTCAACGTGGTCACAATGCACATGATGAGCGTGTGTGGCACACGTGAGCGCAGTGTAGTTCTAGGTTTATACTCACGAAGCTAGCCGGGGCCCTGAGTATGTCCCCGATGCCGCCGCCGTTCCGCAGTCCCTGGTTCAACGTGGTCACAATGCACATGATGAGCGTGTGTGGCACACGTGAGCGCAGTGTAGTTCTAGGTTTATACTCACGAAGCTAGCCGGGGCCCTGAGTATGTCCCCGAAGCCGCCGCCGTTCCGCAGTCCCTGGTTCAACGTGGTCACAATGCACATGATGAGCGTGTGTGGCACACGTGAGCGCAGTGTAGTTCTAGGTTTATACTCACGAAGCTAGCCGGGGCCCTGAGTATGTCCCCGAAGCCGCCGCCGTTCCGCAGTCCCTGGTTCAACGTGGTCACAATGCACATGATGAGCGTGTGTGGCACACGTGAGCGCAGTGTAGTTCTAGGTTTATACTCACGAAGCTAGCCGGGGCCCTGAGTATGTCCCCGAAGCCGCCGCCGTTCCGCAGTCCCTGGTTCAACGTGGTCACAATGCACATGATGAGCGTGTGTGGCACACGTGAGCGCAGTGTAGTTCTAGGTTTATACTCACGAAGCTAGCCGGGGCCCTGAGTATGTCCCCGATGCCGCCACCGTTCCGCAGTCCCTAGTTCAACGTGGTCACAATGCACATGATGAGCGTGTGTGGCACACGTGAGCGCAGTGTAGTTCTAGGTTTATACTCACGAAGCTAGCCGGGGCCCTGAGTATGTCCCCGATGCCGCCGCCGTTCCGCAGTCCCTGGTTCAACGTGATCACAATGCACATGATGAGCGTGTGTGGCACACGTGAGCGCAGTGTAGTTCTAGGTTTATACTCACGAAGCTAGCCGGGGCCCTGAGTATGTCCCCGATGCCGCCGCCGTTCCGCAGTCCCTGGTTCAACGTGGTCACAATGCACATGATGAGCGTGTGTGGCACACGTGAGCGCAGTGTAGTTCTAGGTTTATACTCACGAAGCTAGCCGGGGCCCTGAGTATGTCCCCGATGCCGCCGCCGTTCCGCAGTCCCTGGTTCAACGTGGTCACAATGCACATGATGAGCGTGTGTGGCACACGTGAGCGCAGTGTAGTTCTAGGTTTATACTCACGAAGCTAGCCGGGGCCCTGAGTATGTCCCCGATGCCGCCGCCGTTCCGCAGTCCCTGGTTCAACGTGATCACAATGCACATGATGAGCGTGTGTGGCACACGTGAGCGCAGTGTAGTTCTAGGTTTATACTCACGAAGCTAGCCGGGGCCCTGAGTATGTCCCCGATGCCGCCGCCGTTCCGCAGTCCCTGGTTCAACGTGGTCACAATGCACATGATGAGCGTGTGTGGCACACGTGAGCGCAGTGTAGTTCTAGGTTTATACTCACGAAGCTAGCCGGGGCCCTGAGTATGTCCCCGATGCCGCCGCCGTTCCGCAGTCCCTGGTTCAACGTGGTCACAATGCACATGATGAGCGTGTGTGGCACACGTGAGCGCAGTGTAGTTCTAGGTTTATACTCACGAAGCTAGCCGGGGCCCTGAGTATGTCCCCGATGCCGCCGCCGTTCCGCAGTCCCTGGTTCAACGTGGTCACAATGCACATGATGAGCGTGTGTGGCACACGTGAGCGCAGTGTAGTTCTAGGTTTATACTCACGAAGCTAGCCGGGGCCCTGAGTATGTCCCCGATGCCGCCGCCGTTCCGCAGTCCCTGGTTCAACGTGGTCACAATGCACATGATGAGCGTGTGTGGCACACGTGAGCGCAGTGTAGTTCTAGGTTTATACTCACGAAGCTAGCCGGGGCCCTGAGTATGTCCCCGATGCCGCCGCCGTTCCGCAGTCCCTGGTTCAACGTGGTCACAATGCACATGATGAGCGTGTGTGGCACACGTGAGCGCAGTGTAGTTCTAGGTTTATACTCACGAAGCTAGCCGGGGCCCTGAGTATGTCCCCGATGCCGCCGCCGTTCCGCAGTCCCTGGTTCAACGTGGTCACAATGCACATGATGAGCGTGTGTGGCACACGTGAGCGCAGTGTAGTTCTAGGTTTATACTCACGAAGCTAGCCGGGGCCCTGAGTATGTCCCCGATGCCGCCGCCGTTCCGCAGTCCCTGGTTCAACGTGGTCACAATGCACATGATGAGCGTGTGTGGCACACGTGAGCGCAGTGTAGTTCTAGGTTTATACTCACGAAGCTAGCCGGGGCCCTGAGTATGTCCCCGATGCCGCCGCCGTTCCGCAGTCCCTGGTTCAACGTGGTCACAATGCACATGATGAGCGTGTGTGGCACACGTGAGCGCAGTGTAGTTCTAGGTTTATACTCACGAAGCTAGCCGGGGCCCTGAGTATGTCCCCGATGCCGCCGCCGTTCCGCAGTCCCTGGTTCAACGTGGTCACAATGCACATGATGAGCGTGTGTGGCACACGTGAGCGCAGTGTAGTTCTAGGTTTATACTCACGAAGCTAGCCGGGGCCCTGAGTATGTCCCCGATGCCGCCGCCGTTCCGCAGTCCCTGGTTCAACGTGGTCACAATGCACATGATGAGCGAGTCGCAGCTGCGCTCCCTGAGCTCGCCGCCGACGGACACGAAGCGCGACGCGCGGCGGCACTGCTCCGCATCCTTGAGGTACTTCGAAGCGCCGTCGTCCGCGCACCCATCGGGCTCGTAGCGGGGGTCGTCGTCATCTAGGGGCATTTACAATCGTTACTATTTATTGAGGACTTCGGGCTACTGTATACGGACGCGTAGTTTTATAGACGCGTTTGCATGAATACGCTTGGTATACGCCTGTTTGTCGATCAAACATCAACGGCATTTGACTGGCCTGTTGGTCTAGTGGTTAGTGGCCTTGACTGCTATGCCGGAGGTCGTGGGTTCGATTCCCACCCAAGACAAATGTTTGTGTGATGAGCATGATCATTTGTTCTGTGCCTGGGTGTAATTTATCTATAATATGTATGTATTTAGAAATATATATGTATGTTTATCAGTTGTCTAGTACTCATAACACAAGCTCTGCTTAGCTTGAGACTAGACGGCGTTGTGTAATAGTTGTGAAATATTATACTGTATTATATTCCGTGGTGGCGAAATTTAAATATTGGAGTGATTTTTGGTAGGTATATTTTATATGAAATCTTAATAATAAATAAATAAGTTCCCCAAAAATCTACATACTCGTTGTCGTATCTTTATTTATAAAGAAACCTTTAACATGACTTCAATACTAGGTCGAAGTGCATAAAATTACAGATTGAGAAAACCCTGACTCACAAAACTAGGAGATCCTGTGACTTGTGGTATTCTTATCCTACTAGAGAGAGATGGGCTAACCATCATTCAGCATATACTAGAAGATGGCTACCAATATCAATATTAACTTAGCATAATCAGTCATTTAATGTTCCCACTGCTGAAACTCTGTACTTCCTCTCTAAGAGAGGGAACGGGCTGAAATCCACCATGAGGGCCCAGTAGCCTGATTCACGTAAAATCAATCAAGCCAAATATCGTTGAAGTTTTATAGTCGTTCGATCGAAGTCCTATCCAAAAGCGGTATTCACGATCTATCGACTTATTTCCAGTTACATTAATAAGTATTCTACCAGGATAATGTCTGTGTGTGTATGTGTTTTTTAAATCGACGAATTTTAAACGACTTTAAAATTGGTGTCGTTCAAACTCGATTGATGGATGTGAATACGGAAATGGTCTAAACGACTAAATCGCTACGATATCAATACGTGAATCGGGCTACAGTGCGGGTTGGTGGATGTCACAAATCTTTGAATTTTTGGCACTCGAACATGCCGTTTTCCTCACGATATTTTCCTTCACCGTTTTCAGAGCAGTGGTGATGAAATAAACTACAGATGCTGGGTTAGAACCTGCGACCTACAACTCGTAAGCCGAGGCCGTTACCACTTGGCCATCACTGCTCTGCACTGCACTGCTAATAATAGTTGTTAATACTCACCGTCAAGTCGGTCGACATTGACGAGGAAGTGGTCTCGGAAGAACATGTAGCCTACGATGGAGAACATATAGACCAGGACAAGCGCCAGCACGGCCGTCAATAAGATGGACCGCCCGTTGCGAGTCACTGAGCGCATCACGTTCAGGAGAGTCTCTTCGCGGTACACGATGTCCAGTAACTGAAATAATATAACAGTAAGAGAATATGACGGCGCATTCATATTTAAATTAGTTTTCAAGATATTTTGATATCTTAATAAACAACTAGCGTCATCTTATCTCATCTCTGGATGGCGCTAGTTGTTTACGAGTTTCGGCACACGATACTCTGACGCCATACCGAGCGCTAGTGCGATGTAAGTCAACGACGGAAGAACAGTATGATCAGAGCCGTGGTCGCAATCGCATGTGCGCGCTACTCGTCTTAACTATGCTGCCTATTTTGTTATAATAATTATAGTGTGGTGATTTATCTATCCGTTCTGCGTGCAATGTGCACTGCCCATTGCCACTTAAGTTTGGCGATTCTTCGAGCTACGTCGGTAACCTTGGTTCTCATGCATCTTCATTTCTGATGTGATCACGCAAGGAAACTCCAAGCAAAGCCCTTTCCATCGCCCTTTGGGTGATGGAGACGAAAGGTTCTGGAGTGGCGACCACGTACCGGAAGACGCAGCGGCCTCTAACAAGGTGGACCGATGACCTGGTCAGGGTCGCGGAAATCCGATGGATGCGTGATGCACAGGACCGGTCGTTGTGGCGACGCTTGGGGGAGGCCTATGTCCAACAGTGGACGTCTTTCGGCTGATATGATGATGATGATGATTTATTTATGGTGATTATTTTATAAGAACTAAAAGTTAAATTACAGAGGAATGCTAAAATCAAGTGATTTGATTTGTAAAGAGCGTCTATTCTCTTCACCTGATGTACCACGCCTCATCACAATTAACAATGCAGATGTGGCTCAACAGCCTTGAAATATATAGATCAGTACAAGCGCCAGTATTACTTGATATCTAGCAGCTAAATAATTATGACATAATAATATAACAGTTGGTGAATATGACGGCGCTTTTATATTTAAATTAATTTTCAAAAGAAATGGCGCTAGTTGTTTAGAATTCCAAAGACGTGTGTCACGTGACTTGTGCCAGTCACACTGACTCAACATCAAGAGCTGGTGCGATGTAACTCGACGCAGGATAGGCTCTATGATCGGAACCTTGGTCGGAATTGCATGAGCGCGCGACGCATTTAGTAGTCTCAAGCAGTTTTATTTTGTAGATCATCGGTCTACCTTGTTGGAGGCCTTTCAAGGCTGCGTCTTCCTGTACGACGTCCTTTCGTCCTCATCGACCATCTGTTCTATTATTTGTAAAACACTGACAAACCTACTTACATCTTACAACTTTTGTACTCAAATTTTCATACAACATATAAAAATATTTAAATTGAACATTCTAAATATTACGAAGTCTATGCTAAGCAAACGATAGTACAATAGTGGAGGGGAAGAGAAAATCGGGCAGCGGGGTGCTTGATGCGCTTGCGTCGCGTCATATAGACGTAAGTAGGTACAGCAAAATACAGAGTTGAAATGTGTTAGATTGACAAACAAAATCTCGAAGGTTCGTTTTTGGTAAATGTATTGTGTTTTGTAAAAAATCATAGAACAAAAGTTGTTATTTATGATGCTAGTAATACAAGGTTGAAAAACCTGCAAGGATGGTAGTGTTTGAAAAATAACCGTGTAAACGATGATGCTTACCTAAAGATATCTGACAGCATATTAAAACACAGAGTAGCTCAGATTTTAAGAATCCTATATTACAATCCTAATTAATATTATAAATGTGAAAGTGTGGATGTTTGTTACTTAATCACGCAAAAACGGCTGAACGGATTTGGATGAAATTTGGCACGCATATAGCCTTTAACATGGAAAAGAACATAGGCTACTTTTTATCACAAAAAAACATTCCTACGGAAAAACACGTTTAGATTGCGATAACCGAATTACATGCGGACGAAGTCGCGGGCGGACAGCTAGTTACAACAGACCAAGATAATCAGAAAACTGTAGCCGACATATGTATACGTCTGCTAATGGCGTCACAACCACCAGTTCATCATCATCAGCAGCATCAGCCTTTCTAATGTTCCCACCGTTGGGATTCAGGCCTCCTAGGAGAGTGAATGGACCGTAATCCACCACGCGGGCCAAGCTGTGTGGGTTGGTCAATGCCATATCTTCGAATTTTTGGTTCTAGGACATGCCGGTTTCCTCACGATGTTTTCCTTCACCGTTTTGAGAGCAGTGTGCGCTTGGCTGGGTTCGAACCCTCGACCACCACCAGTTATCTGAAGAACTTGTTCAAACAGTTCTTAATTCTACTTTTTTTTTCTACATTTCTTAATTTTATGTACTCACCAAAACAGAGAAGAAGAATGGATGCCAACATATTCCACAGAAGCAGAAGACGAGATACACACTGTGGTATAATAGTTCAGGGTCAGTGAGCACTTTACCAGGTGATTTGGAGAGTGTGCCTTGATTGCCCATTATGCTCACTAAGTGGATCCCTTTCACCACTATCTGAGGGAAAAAAGTTAGGAATTTGTTAGGTTAAAGTACTTAATTTGGCTTACATAATCGAAACTAATCAAAAACAGTTCTAAATACAGGTCTTCGCATACTTTAAGACCTAGCTCAGTAGACGAAACTGAGACCTTCCACAAGAATTTTTATTCAGGAAACGAAATATCAGCCTCTCCATACAAAATTATGAACTTGATTGGACAGTTTGTATGAAGAGGCTGACTTTTTTTCGTTTCCTGAAAAAACAAACCCTATGTGACAAATAAAATAGGCTCTTACTAAACTAGTACGCCTCACCATCAACGATTGCATCACTGCTATCATCTCCCACCTGATGCACAGTCAAGCACTAGTTTATATCAGATAAAAAAAGGTTTGAATTCGAAATATTGTTAACTATGGCACCAAAGATAATATTAAAAAAAAATACAATTCTTTGTGTATGAAGTCAGTTAATATAGGTAAGTTACCACTTCTGATTTAATTATTGGAAATACGTTACGGGAGCAAATTACATTAAAATATAGTTACAGTCAGCATGGCGAGCGCCCAAAGCGTAGGCTCCGGCCCTGCGGAGTACATGAAGCGCACCGCAGCGCTAGCCAGCAACGCCCTCGCGCCGCCGCCACGTGGCAGCCACGTAACCAGCGCGCCGGCCACAGCCGACACGCACCACACCACCAGCGACAAGTGCTCGCCCAGCTCTGCACATGTGAACACCGTATGACCGACATATAGAACCCGTACAACATCCAATTGTGGCCGACATGTGCAGCCGCGTACCTAGCGTGTACGTCACCCGCGTCAAACTCAAAGTCACTAGTGGACCAAAAGCATCAAGACCGTAGACTAGGTGCACCGCAAAACCTAATCCTAAAGAAAGCAAACTTCTGAAAACCTTAACCTTAATTCCCTGCCGGAGTCTGTGTTTCCTGATAGCTATAACCTAGGAGTCTTTAAGTCAAGAGTGAATAGATTGCTTCTAGGCAAGCGTACTCCATCGTCGGCCACATCATCGCTTACCATCAGGTGAGATTGTGGTCAAACGCGAGCCTATACATTATAAAAAAAAACGAACAAAAAGTAAAAACTGTAACCCGACTACGATAAAAAAAAAACGGCGCAGAAAAAGAATGAAACAAGATTTCCAGGATGTTGAAATAAACAAGGTTACAGGAAAACCAGAAGAGAACAAAAAGAAAAGCCCCAGTCACGCGTTATTAAAGTGTTTCGGTTGGTACCTATAACGTATGACTGCGGCTTTGTTGACATCTCTTTGAGACGACCCCAGCTTGATCCTTACCGTCGGTTAAACGGCGGGCTACCTATAGCTCGCCGCCCAAACCCACGAATATTTATATTTTAAAGTGGTATCTTTATGTCAGCATGAATAACGCAACAGAAGGAATACGGGTGAGTTTCAATCAATAAAAGTCTGACGCACTCTCGTTGTACCCAGGGCGGGAGAATAGGTATGCATGATTTTTTTTATCTAAACAGATCAATAGATATCCAAAAATAAAATTCTAACTGTGAAAACCATTTCAAAATTGGCATATTAACAAAAATCCACAATGAAAATAATTCTCTCGCCAAGACGCCCTTTTCAATGGCGGTCATAATGTACTTTGACATTAAGGTTCATATCGGACGTCTCTTTCAAAAAAAAAAAAGAACTGCTTAATTAGCAGTTTTGAAGCTTTTTTTTTAATTTATTTAACTATTTGTGTACACACATGGAAATACAAGACAAGAAGAAGGAAACAGAAAAATAGTACAAAGGTGATGTTTATAACATCGCTGTCTATGAAGATATTTAAAAAATTCTTTCATATTTATTTATTTAAGCTAAAAATGATTTCAATTTCGCTAATAAAATATTGCATGCATATCCTATTAGTTGGGAAATGGCTAGGGTGCTGATGATGAATCTGTAATCTAAGTGCTCTAAAATGACGATGGAAAAAAGATAGTGAATATAATATGACACGTTACGGTTAGATCTTATTTTTATAGCATGACATAAATGACTTGACTTGACTGACCTGTAGGTCTAGTGGTTAGTGGCCCTGACTGCTATACCGGAGGTCTTGGGTTCGATTCCCACCCAGAACAAATGTTTGTGTGGTCAGCACGATCATTTGTTCTGTATCTGGGTGTAATTTATGTATAATATGTATGTATTTAGAAATATATAAGTATGTTTATCAGTTGTCTAGTACTCATAACACAAGCTCTGCTTAGCTTGAGACTAGACGGCGTTGTGTGATAGTTGTGGAATATATTATATTATATATATTATATAAGAAAAATTCAGCATCATAATAATTGAACCTATTTACCAAATTGCTATTTTGGTATGTCAGGAACGTGGTTTTCTTGGGCAACTTTATAGAAACGTGTGCTGTCAATAAGTTACTCTTTGTGTTCCAAGACCAAGGTAACTAATTTGAATATGCTTGCCCGCAGAACAAGCAGGCACCCACCCCCGTGGAGGGGGAGGGGGGGTTGGCATTAGGGCTGCTACCTGCTAGGGTCTGTTTTACTGACATATCTCTGAGGCGCGCGTGAAACACTACGGCCCGTATTACAGAACGTCACTCAAAACTCAAGCGTTACTTTAAACTAGTTTCAACCAATCAAATGGTTTGAATCTAGTTTTAAGTAATATATCTTTTTTTTTGACATTTGAGCATGGCAGTTGAGAGTTTGTCATGCTCACTCTAATGTCTCGCTGTTGGTGGCACGTGTTATTGGGTCATTCGGTTCTCTTAAAAATGGTTGAGCTGTTGCACGCGTCATGCTCGTGAACGGGTGCCGTCAGTTGAGACTGGTCATCTCTTAGCTGCCAGTGGCTTAATTCAGTTTCTATCTTTTAATTGTTATAATTTTTTATTTTTATTTTATTATCTACATTGTGCTTACACAATAGAAGCAATATGAAAATTTGTAACCAAGCATTATAATATGTAACACATAATCGATTTAAAAGAGTGTCCATGGAGTTTCTTGCACGTTCTTCTCCATAGAGACCTACGCTTTGGAACGTGCAATTTAGCTTCACTTTTCTTGGACTGACAGACATTTGACTATTCAAAAGTGCCTGCAAATGGTCTATTTGAAATAAATGATTTTGATTGATTTGATTTGATTTGATTTTTTGATTTTGCTTGAATATTGAGCGATGTTTTGTAATACGGGCCTTAGTCTCATTGACTCGGACGGAGACCTACCTATAGTTCGTCGTCCGCACCCGTGACTACGGTAGCTGGGATTTAGTTTGGACAGCGCTGAGTTAGTAAGCAACAAAAACATGCCATGCAATAACATTAGTTTAGACACTTACGTGGATTCTCGTCTTGGAATGGGTAGAAAAAAGCTACTATTACGTTGATCAGAACAGCGAAGTTGAATAAAATGTTGCTCCACAGAGACATGTAGGACGATACCCAGAACAGGAACCGCTGGCCTGCAACAAAACGTTTGTCCTGAGAACAATATCACAAATTAGAGGGCGTCCATACTCTCATTACTGCTTCGCACGCAGAGGCAACCGACTGCCACTCCTCGGTTCGGATCATGGCCTGCACCAGGGCCCGGCGCGAGAGATCACTGCCACCACGAGGACACGGCGTTGCTCTGGCCAGGCGGAGCACACCTCCACCGTATGCTTCACTGTATCCTTCGGGCAGTCCACACTATTATGACACCCAGACATTTCTTCCACACGAATCAGGTGTAGGAACCTCCCAAACTTACCATTTCCACGGAGGAAGGTGAGAACGCCGTGACATCTCTTCAGCCACTCCTCAAAGAGCCTCACCTGTCGCCATGATTATGGCGTGCCCAGCGCTGGGTTGCATCAGTCGCTGTCACTACTGTATCGGCATGAGATTAAACCGGAACTCTGTCCGCCATACCATGACTTATAAGCTGTGGAGTAAACTTACCTCTCAGCTTCTTCTGCCACTTCATTTCATGAAACAAGTTGTCGAGTCTCCCGAAGAAGTCCGCCACCTTACTACCCTGGTCGTCTCGCTCAGCACTCTGCAATACTCGGTGCTTACTGTCCGCAGGTAGGTACTCGCAGATCTCAGGTATAGGGAACACGATCTGTTCCATACTGCGGTCTGTGCGTACTATCTGTGGGAGAGAACAGTATGGTTAGTGTTTTGAAGCAATTTCACTTGTCAAAAATACTTTCATAGCATAGCATTATACGCCTTATAATGTTCCCATTACCAGTAATGGGAACATTATACCTGTATCCCAGGATACACATAACAACTTACTTCTATCTGAGCAGTGTGAGTACGGTAGTATCGCAAGGCGTCAGCGTTGGCGCCGTGCGGCGAGGCGCGCACTAGCGCGGCCAGCTCCTTGTTGTGAGCCGCCAGCTGGTGACACAGGATATAGATGTTGTGTCCCACCTAACACATCAAATTTAAGTCAAATCAATATAATTATAAAATATTTTTTAGTCCACGGTAAGATGGAACGGACACGTTATGCGCAGATTGTCTAAAAGTGCCTTTTCATGACTCAAAAGAAGAGAGGGAGAGGTACACCGGGTTACCTGGATGATAATGAACCGTGTGCTCTACCGTGTCGTCCTGGCGGTCCACACAGTGGCGATACGCGGACGTCACCTCCACACGAATCCGGTGCAGGTATCTCCCGAACTTACTATGACCGCTGAGAATCTGCGTCATGCGGAAGGTGAGGACGCCGTGAGGTCTTTCCAGCCACGCCTCAAAGACGGGACTTACGGTACGGACGCGGAGGGCTCAAGATCCGTGACGGTAACTATACTTGCGACGAAAAAAAAAATTCAACCGACTTCAACGCAGTGTTGGGCAAAACTTAGTTTGATTGATGATTGATAACTAAAAAAATTCAATCATGTATGGTGATTGAAGATTGATTAGTGTTAGTGTTAGTTATTTAATCCTGACTAAATTTCTCAGTGGCGTGCCCGCCATATAAGCCAAAAAGCCAGGCTTGCCCTACCAAAACCTCACCTAATTCATAGAACACGACCAATCAATTATCATTTTAGCTAGCCAGGCATGCCTTACTAAAATGCTCGATAGAAGAGAATCAATATCAAAACCGAACTATTTAAAAGTTCGCGCGCTTAATTCTTATCAAAATAACACAAAGTGTGCCACACTTACTACACATTGCGATTGTTCGCGCGCAGAGTTTCGCATTTACATATAGCTATCTCGCTTACACGCGCCGGCTTTTACCGGGCTTTCAAATACTATCTCTGTCTCTTTCGCACCTATGGCGACGTGCCGTATAACGAGTTAGGACCTTTTGCGTCTACAAATCGATCAGTATGGAAGATTTAAGCCGGGCATTCGTATGAAGTTGCTTGCATATGCGTGACCTTGTCACCTTGCCAACTCTGCAGTGTTGCCGTTTTAGCGACGTTGTGAGATCTTGGAGATTTTTAACGAGTTTGGAAACTTTTTTTAAGATTTAGCAACAATAAAAACTAGCGACTTTTTAAAACAACGAAATTAAATGTTCAAGCAATATATTAAAAATAAAAAATTTACGACATTTTGCTAGATTTTTCATATACCTGGCGACTTTTTATAGCCTAAATGACAACACTGCAACTCTGTTTGCAACTCACTTCAGTTTTATTTGCTTGAGTGGAAAATAGATGTATTGTTTTTTTGTTGTTTTTTGTTTTCTTAGATTTTCTCAGTGATGCAATTGTTTTGGTGACTTACCTACAACAATGGAGGCAATTGTACCTTGTGAGGATTTAAAATGCTTTCTAGTTTTGATTGGCGTAGATAAGGTAAAATCTTTAAACTTTGCTCAGAAAAAACAGTTAATTTCTTCATTAAAACCGACGCCTAATCTGTGTACCTATTTCTCAGACTAGTAAATCGCATAAACGAAAATTTAATAGATCGGTGCATAAAACTAGTTGGATTGTTGGCTGTTCGCACACTAATAAGTTGTATTGCTGGTGCTGCATATTTTTTCTTTTTTTGAAATCGATTAAAATTTTATTGGGCTTGCCTTACTTTGAAACCCTAGGCACGCCACTGAAATTTCTCATGACTAATTTAATATCTAATAGATTACGCCGTTGCCAAGTTAACACTCACTGAATGTTGATTTGTTTTTCACAAGTTTTGCCAACTGATCAAAACAAAATGGCTACCACTTGTACGGACAGTTGCGTGTGCGGCGCACGAGTGGGAGCATGGGTCTACGACGCTACCTGTTGCGTGTGTCATGTGATCAAAGTGCAAGAATCTCCATTGCCTTTTTTTGCCTTTTATCTACTTTCATGAATGATTGAAAAAAATAGTTGATTGACCCAACTGAACACTGCTTCAACGTTAAAAAACACTGAAAAGTACAAAATGACTTTAATTTTGGAAGCACCAACTTCCGAAATTAAAGTTATTTTGTACTTTTCAGTGTTTTTATTCATCATTGAAGTCGGTTGTATTTTTTTTTTTGTAAAAAGTTTTTTATTTTACACTTTTTGTTATGGTACCACCACTAAAAAGTACCCTCAGTCAAACCCAACTACCTTATAGCCAGAGTGTATCCGATAAAGATTCTAATAATTTCAAACACGGTTAGATTACTTTAATTTACCTTTTGGCCTCATCATCAGATCAGTTCGAAACATCCCCTCCCCCTTTTCTTTAAGTCAGTCATTGACTACACGCATAAACGAATCAATTTTACTTGTTACGACAGTGCTGCTGTGATCTTATGAGGAATTCTGTTCTATATCTTTGAAGTTCATGATCATATCATAACAATATTATCTATGGGACCAACTTGGAAGCATAACTTTTCAATCAAAAAAATAATTTTCAAAATCGGTCCACAATTGACCGAGAAATCGGTAAACATATCTACATAAAAAAAAGAAAATACATTCAGCCGAACATAGAACTTACTCCTTTTGGTTCATTATATATTGCACTTTTTTTTTTAATATCTAACACATAACACGTATTAACATAATTTCACCCTATTTACCAATGTTATTTATTTATTATTTGTCCAATGGGTGTTTTACAATGTTCGTATTTAATTATTTATTATTATTATTATTTTTTTTTTTGTTTCGATACCAATATTAATTATATTGAACCTCCGTGAATGTGACCGTGGCATCACCGCGGGCCCTAACAGAAAACCAGCGCTGCGTTATTTATCTTTTTAAATATCGCAGCTTATGCTGAGTTAGGCGCCCTTTTGGCCTTGCACAGATTTTAAAGTGTTTCCTATTATTTATATTATCGGATTCTACTGTATGCGTGAGGTACGAATAAAAGTTTTTTCTTTCTTCTTTCTTTCTTTCTTTCTTTTCGAAGTCGGTTAAAAAATTAGTCTGTACGGCAATTGCAAACGCTCGGCAAATCGGTTAGATCCTGGTTGGTTGTTGATGGTTAAGAGGCGAATCAGATCATTATCTGTGTGGTTTATATAAACAGTATTGGTAAAACTTAAAACTAAGTTTCTTTATAATGACGGTAGACTGTGCCGGGCTCTTTTCGACGAGCGAGAGCGATGGTACGGGCGGTCTGCTCACATTCCTTTCCCTCGGTCAGTTTAGTGTGCGTGGGCGCCCGGTGGCGGCCGGCCGTATGTTCCTATAATATATATAACTATTGCGGCCTTACCATCAAAGATTGCATCACTGCTTACCATTAGGTAGGATCTTGACTGTGACCCCACTAGTTTATACAATCTTACTTTTAGTATAATGCGTAACCTGAAACACCCGTCTAATTTTTTTATGTTAAGTGTCGATGTAGGGGATTGCCCAGCCTCTATGGTGTTCCAGGCCAAAGACGGACATCAAATATTACTATCAATGATAAAACTATTGTTGTTTTCAATAAAGTTACCTTTTATTTACCACTTAGGGTGAATTGCACCATTTAACTATAACGATAACCAAACCATAACCAGCCGTGAAACGGCCTCCTATTGGTGAATTCGAAAATTTGACAACTGTTAACGGCTTTGTTATCGTTATAGTTAAATGGTGCAACTCACCCTTATTGTTTATTATAGTGGCGCTCATTTGGAACTAAGGGAATACATATTTTTTTTATGGCAAAATTAATGAACAAAGTATTTTTTCTCTAGTCAATTGTCCGCACATGGCCTCATATGAGCAATCCCCTTTCAAAACTGTATGATGCAAAATCTCAAAGCAATAAAACTAGTTATGGTACTTCGTAAGCGACATAAATACATGGTCACCGGGCCACCCGGGCGACTGAGGATTTGTTTTCAGCTGTGCGCTGGCACTTAATACCCACTATGACCTGCCATGACCTGTTTTGTACTAAATACCGGTGGTATCCAACTTGTAACCTTTTTTAAATATTTTTGGGAAAAAATATAACATGGTTTCAAAATTATTGGAATTGATTCAGTTACTGATTCTGTACAAACTATATTTAGGTTTCGCATAAACAATAAATAATGTATGTGAGTGTGTGTTGTTGTGTGTGATGTGTGTGTAATGTTCTTGTGATGTAACTGACCTCCTTGGGCGACACGCCCTGTACGATGGCATCGTCTTCCGAATCGGAGTCGTTGTCCATGGCGTGCTCTTGATGGAAGGCGGAACAGGCAACATCAACCTGTTAAAACAGAAACCATTCCACTGATTAACCGACTTAATAAAGAAAGAGGTACGTATGTTTATTTTTTACATATGCACACCGTATTGTTCGCATGCACACAAACACCGTTCCGACCTGTAATGACTTGAGACAGTGCGTAAAATCTGACAGTAGTGCTTTGGAAAATCGAGTTTTATGAAAAACTACTGCATAATAGAGGTGGCGCCAAAGGGAGTTGAGTATGCAAAATATGAGGACCGCCTTCTGTGAGTGGTTTCGGACTAAGAAAAGTATGCAGATTATGATTCTGAATGTTGCCAGGAGGCATACTGTTCCATTTTTTTTTATACCCCTCTCCCTGAAGCAGCAAGTAAATTGACTGAACAAATGCTAAGAATCATTTTATTAACTGTTTAAGTAAGTTTTAGAGATTTTTTCAATGTTTTTTTTTTTACATTTAAAGTTGCGTTAATAAAAACATCAGAAAACCGAAACTTTGTTAGCTCATAACTTTGTAATGACCTTTTTTTTTGTTTTTCTGCTTCCGAACAGACAAAATTAATAATAAAGTAAAACTTATCATGTTTTATTTTGGATGTACAACGTTAACTGTGGAGTATACTATAGTAAACCGACTAGTGTAACCTTAAGCCAGCACTGACTCTAACTGTCCGCGTACACGGGCCACAAAAAAGAGCCGCTTCAAGCTTCTTTTTAACCGACCTAAGCGTGGGGTGCTCGATTTACGAAAAATTTTGTGCCATGTTTTTCCGCCTCACGCCTTTTTCACAATAATATTATTATTTTTTACCTATATTGAAAATTATTTCACGCTTTTTAGTTTGATATGCTATGAAAGCGTTTTTTTTTTTACTATTTTTGTGGCGACGTTTATTTGTTGCAGCGTTTTTTTGTAGCGGCTTTTTTTTGTGGCCCGTGAGTGGGTACTTTAAATAATAAATGCGCTACAGCTCACCAATTGTTTAGGGTTCATATTATACAAGATCCTCTCAGCGTTGTTCTCGGAGTCATTGCGCGACTCCATGATGGCAAGCAGAAGCTTCGAGGCGTTATTCTTCAGTTCTAGAACGAGGTCCATGCGCGTCTTGCCGAGCGGGTTGATGTCGTTCAGAATCAGCGCAGTTATTATGTCGAGGCCATTGCTCTCGTGGGTTGCTATGCAGTTCTGGTTCTCGTGGCAGGGACCTGGGGGAGAAGGTTTGTGTTTGTGGTTAAACGTTTAAGTAGAAATAATACAAACTAAGCTAACGGCTGTGAGCACTATACAAGGTGTAAGGGACAGCCCTCCACAAACTTTAAGGGCTTGCTCAGTAGACGAAACTGAACAACCTTCCACAAAAAATTTTTTCAGGAAACGAAAAAAATAATCGGCCTCGCCATACAAATTGTCCAATCAAGTTTATCATTTTGTATGGAGGCCGAATTTTTTTTTGGTTTCCTGAAAAAAAAATTTGTGGAAGGTAGTTCAGTTTCGTCTACTGAGCAAGCCCTTAAAGTTTGTGGAGGGCTGTCCCTTACTTACTGTTCTTACATAATATCTATCAATATTGTCATACCCACTTTTTTTAAAAAGAGTAACCATGGAGTTTCTTGCCGGTTCTTCTCCATAGGAAACGACCAATGTGGAACCGTGCACTAGCTTCTGAAGTTTTATAAGTGCCCAAATAGGCCTATGTGAAATAAAATATTTTTGACATTTTGACTTGACTTTGAGCGGTAATTAAGCGCGGGGCAGCGAGCGTAAAATCAAAAGTATGAAAATGTTTGAAGCATGCCACGAGACGCCGTTCATAGCACCGCGCGCCCGGCCGCCTATCAATGCGGAACAGAGAGTAAAGTCCCACATACCTCCGACGAAAAGGGAGGATCTTCCGGCCAGACGGATGTAATGCCGCGTACGGACATCGCGAGGCGTGCATCGCGAATGATTCGTCTCGCATGCCTCGGGCTGTGTGGACGTGTGTGCTCACAGTGAGCATTCGCGTCATACGATCGTTGCGAACCCCGCCTCAGTACGAGCTGTGCGCTCCGTGTAGACGGACAGGTGTTGTTTGCGTTTTCTATTGACGAACACCGTGCGTGGTGGTTTGCGTGCTCAGCTTGAGCATGTGTCGTTCGGGACGTGCGCATAAATCTACCGTCGTATGCCTGAGGTTGAGGCATGCGTGACGAACTACGTAGCGACGTTTAGTGTGCAACTGCTCGATAGATGATTTCGGGCTGTCGTATATGTTGAAGTAGCGCGGAAAATTTTAATTGCGCGATGTAGAATTAGTTCTTATGTGACGCCATATTATGTTGCTATACTCATAATAAAGTTACCTTGGCAGTACTCGGTAAGCGTCTCTAAAGTTTGATTGATGAGCGCCACGTTGCCCTCGTTGATGTACAGCCCCAGCAGTCCCAAGCCTCCCGTAGTGGACCCACAGATACAGTCCAGGAACATCAGGGTTTCTGATACTAAGTTGTAGTTGGATTTGTTGTTTTGATTGCGGAGTAGGTTCTGTGGACACAAGGATTATAAAAGTTCGTCAGTTAAAGGTTTTACCACCTTTTTAGTTCATGAAACCCGGGGCCCTCGGACGTGAAACCTGGGGCTCTTTTTTTTTACGGTGGGAAAAAATCATGCATTGATATCCCCCGCCCTTGGGTGGAGCGGGAGATAGTGTCACTGACTCTTACTGACTAAAAGACCCACCCCGTTCCTTCTAGCCTTCATACCGGGGCTCGAGCGCTCTATCGGATAACCTTGGCCCCAGTAGGCTTCGACCCGGCTGGGTCCCTGCTGTTGCTAACAACTCCTTGAGGCGTGCGAGAACAGTGCGCACCGTCGACGACTTGGGCTTGGTCCGGACAGTTACCGGACGGTCGGACAGTTACCGGACGGTCGGACAGCGAGCTACCCATTGCTCACTGTCCACAAGCCCGCGCCTACGTTGGCCGGAAATCGGGATCGCAAAAATAACAAATTTCTAATATTCTCGACGTAGGAACCTAGATAAATATTGTCTATAACCGAATATCATCATAATATGTTGAAAACATGCTCCAACTGCAAATGAGCGTGGTATTACGTTTGTATGTAAATCCATCCGTCGCCGGCCCCTTAAACAACGATAATTCAGAAATTAATGTTGAATTTAAAAAACCATTCACTAAACTTATTTTTGCTCCATTATTTCACAGAAAAGTTCACAGACGCGTGTCTCAAGCGGATGTATACGCGCTCGCAATGAGCTGAATTGATCCGAGATATCGTGTCCGTGAGCGGTGTCTATGTGTGCGTTGCTCGAGCGCGCTTTGTATGCAGATTGACTTCTGTAGTTATCCATTTCGTGCTTACACCGGGTGTAGCTGTTATTGAAGTATTTACCTGTAGATCAGGGTTGTGGTTCTCGCACAACAATTGTAAGAACCGCAGGATGGGCCGCATGATGGCCACCTTCGGAGGCAACACGTCAGAGTTGCCGGCCTCTTTCTTTTCTGCCATTATTTCTTCCAGAGCTGTTGTACCTGCAGAGAGGAAATATATTTTGCATTCACTGTTGGACATAGGCCTCCCCCATGTGTCGCCACAATGAACGATCCTGGGCATTCCGTATCCATCGGATTCCCGCAATCTTCACCAGGTCATCGGTCGACCGTGTAGGAGGCCTTCCAACGCTACGTCTTCCGGTACGCAGTCGCCACTCCACCCTTTATTTGATGATATCATACTAAAAATAGAACTCACTTCTACTATCTATTTATATAAAAGAAAGTCGTGTTAGTTACACCACTTATAACTCAAGAACGGCAGTACAGATTTGGGTGAAAATTGGTAGGGAGGTAGCTTAGAGCCAGGAGACGGACATAAGACACTTTTTATCCCGTTCGACAGCGTTCCCGTGTGACTTGACATGAAACGTCAGGGGTAGAGTAGAGTAGGGTAGAGTAGGGTAGAGTAGAGTAGGGTAGAGTAGGGTAGAGTAGGGTAGAGTAGGGTAGAGTAGGGTAGAGTAGAGTAGGGTAGGATAGAGTAGGGTAGAGTAGGGTAGCGTAGGGTAGCGTAGGGTAGCGTAGGGTAGCGTAGGGTAGCGTAGGGTAGAGTAGGGTAGAGTAGGGTAGAGTAGGGTAGAGTAGGGTAGAGTAGAGTAGAGTAGAGTAGGGTATAGCAGGCTGGAGTAGGGAAGAGCGGGAGCGAAGCCGCGCGGACAAAAGCTAGTTATCTTATACAAAAAAGTATTATTTATTGTACACACAATTTAAACATACAGAAATTAAAAAAGTACAGTTGTAGTTGTTGTTGTTGGTGTGTTGCAGTGTTGTTGTTGTTATTTTGTGTTTTGTTTTTGTGCAGTAATTATGTTGTGATCAAGGTCAGAAGTCAAAATTTAGATGTAAGTGAATGAAGTGTTTAAAAGGTAGTTACCATGAGACATGGTGTGTATGTCGGAGTAGGCGTGCACAGCGGAGCCGCAAGCGCTGCTGACCTCGTCGTCCATCTCCTCGCCGACCACTAACACGACCGGAACTGCCTTGTTAGCTGTCAAGTTACAAAAAAAACACATGTCATGTTGATTTACTTACCTTATTAGAGCGGAAAAAAAATGCCAACTAAGGCTAGAGCGACAAAACCACAGATGCGTAAATATTTATTCAGGGTTATTTGTAAAACACTATAGCAGAAGGCTCACAGTCGGTGGAGGCGATTTTCTGTTTCTCGGAGTAACTGGAGCGTTGCTTGTCGCTACTCGCAGCGGAAGTACTGCTGGCAGCAAGCGACCTGATCTCTTGCTGTGCCTCGCGCATCTTGTCATAGAATACCTGAAGCAGAAACAGCACATTCATTACGCTGATAACACTAATATTATAAGGGCGATTATAGTATACACCGTTAAATTTTAATCGTTTTAATCCCGTGGAGGGTCGATCCGGTACATGAAATACTATCAATTTGTAAAGATAAAATCAAAAAATAATTCGGGTTATAGCGGGTTCAATGACCTGTAGTTAGTAGTCGGCGTTGCGTCGTCATTGAACTCGTTCAGCTGACGTTTCCTTAAAGAAATTAATTTCGTACGTGCGTATATTAATATGAGTTTTGAAATAAAGGTACTTTCTTTTTTTATTTTATCTTTACAAATTGATAGTATTTCATGTACCGGATCGACCCTCCACGGGATTAAAACGATTAAAATTTAGCGGTGTATATGACTTTCGATGAAACTTGGTATGCGGATAGACGATATGCTAAAGCCCACGAAATAAGCATTTAAAACCATAATACGTAAACAAATCGATAAGATTTACCTTCAAAAATGCTTGTGATATTTCTCCATTTTGTAGTTTAGTAAATATGCTGTGTTGAATTATTGGGTTGCCACCTTCGAGGAGTGCAATACCTGTAAAACCAATGAATTATAGTTTAATTCATAATTTTATCAATTATTTATACATCGACATGAGATAAGAATAAACTGTCACAATGAAATAGAGAGTCTCGTACCGTTTTGTTGATAGTAATAAAACAAGCTCAAATCAAAGCTATGGAAACAACAAGGAGTCAAGGAGTTGAACCGTCTACGCTTTTTAAATAGTTGCAATATATAAATATAATTTAGGAAATTTCATAATTTTTTGAAGCCTCTGCCCCTTCTCGGCCTTGTTATATTTGCTGGTCATATTTGCAAGACTGGAGGAGTCTAGAGTTCCCTAATGTGTCATCACTTTTGTACGTTCCGAAACTAGTGTTGGGACTTGCCAAGACAATAACTTAAAACACATTTCAACTTAGACATAGAATTTGAAATGTGATAAGACGAAACTTACGATTCTTCCAACTCTTGTCTCAATGTCACACTACTCTCTCCCCTCCTTTTAGCGTGTGACGTGATTTATAGATATCCCCTTATAAGAAATCATTGCCATTCAACTATAGTCGTATATTTTGTCCGTGTCAATTAGAGATACAATAGAAAGACAATGTCAGCGCGAACGAATGAAGCGCGTTTGTTTGGGGTGTAATGAATTAATTTTGTTGATTAATATTTGCTTAAAGTACACAGCAGACTACCCCCCTATTTTAATTTAAGTTCTTATAGGCCATCCTAAGGTTGTTGGTAGATATCGCTGTCAGCGATAAGATATCGCTGTCAGCGAAAAGATATCGCTGTCAGCGATACGATATCGCTGCCTTTGTACACATAGATTGATTTTCTGTGAAATTGTTACTATTTTGGTGTACAATAAAGTACTACTCAGTCAAGAAAGTACCGGTTAAAGATACACAAAAATTTTGTAATTCATCCAAATTTATATTATCACCTTCACCTACACTTACGCGAACGAATAATCCAGTCATCAAAACATTTTTTAAACGCTGTCTCCGAAATTGAGTTCAGTTCTCGCCACGAATTCTCCTTTATGTCTTCTACAGATTAAAAAGAGTGCCACGAAGTGGTAATTTGAGTTCAGCAAAAAGATAGAAGTCGGCTGGAGCCATTTCTGGCGAATATGGTGGCTGCTCGATGGTATTTATTGAGTGTTTGGTCAAAAATTCGTTCACAATGATGGCCTTGTGCGAAGGCACATTATCGTGGTGCGAAATTCAAGAATTTTCTTTCCACAAATCTGGCCTTTTTCGTCGAATTTGCTCTCTTAAATGCCGCATAACGCTCAAATAATATTCTTTATTTACCGTTTAAACTTCCGGTAAGAATTCCGAGTGCACAACAACGCGATAGTCAAAGAAAACAGTCAACATGACTTTGACTTTTGATCGACTTTGGTGTGGTTTTTTCGGTTTTGGTTCAGTTGGAAGGCGCCACTCCGAAGCTTGCTGACTTGTTTGATGTCAAACTCGTAAACCCACATTTCGTCGCCAGTAACAATGCGTTTCATGAATGTTGGGTCGGAATTGACTCGTTCTAGCATATCCTCAGCGACTCTCATGCGATTGAGTTTTTCAAGAAAATTCAGGTCTTTTGGGACTAGCCGAGCGGCAACATGTTTCATACCCAAATGATTAGTTAAAATGGTACGGATCGACTCGTGAGATACAGAAAGTTCGGCGGCTATCTCTCTCAAACTTGAATGAGGATTTTCAGTCACTATTTCCTTCACTTTTGCGATGTTAACTTCAGTTTCAGAGGTCGATGGCCTGCCAGAGCGAGGCAAATCTTCCATCACATCTCGACCGCTTTTGAATGCTTTGTACTACTCATAAGCACGTGTTTTTGATAAAGTCGATTCACCGTAAGCCTTCTGTAACATTTTCAGTGACTCCGAACACGAAATTCCATTGGCGATGCAAAATTTAAGACAAAATCTTTGTTCGATGTTTTTGTCCATTATGAAATTCGCAATACACACTAGATATGATATAACTAAAAACAGCACTGTATTTAATATAAATAACAGATGCAACTCAAACTCCGCGCCAAAATGGAAAACAGTTGTGCCAATCTAGCAACAACAAAAAAAACTAAAATTTGAATTTGGAACCATAAACAAATCATCCAATCCCAATATTTTTTTGACTGAATGTATATTCTATTTATTCTTAAACATAAATTAGTAAATTAACTTTTTTTCAAAACTTACCAAGTTGTATAGCCTCCAAGAAGATAGCCTGTCGATTGGTGCTCTTGATGACCAGGTCTACCACCAGGTCGGAAGCCCCCTCCTTGTCCAGATGGGCCTGTACTTGAGCGAGAGTCTGGCCCGTGCGGAGCAGGACTTTCGCTGTATGAGCGTATGCACAGTTAGTTTGGTGGCGAACGAAAACGAGTAGCTAGCAAACGTGTTAGAAAGCTTTTGGGATGCTAAATAAATATAAAAGGGGATTTGTACAGGCAGGCAATAGTGGGGTAGAATATTTTAAAGTGCGAAAAAAAGGGGTAATTTAAAATTGTATAGTATGTAACAACAATTTTACGAATTAGACTAAATTCAATAAAGTGGAGGGTGTCCGAATTTATCAAATACAATTTATTTTTACTTAATAATGCTCACATAGACAAAAACATAAAAAATAAAAATATTTAGTCCAGCGCCATCTATTGACAACATGATTATGCTTGATGCCGAGGGTTATTCTTTCTACCTTCTTAACCCCAGCAGTTATCCACCCCGAACAACCTTTACTGATACTGCACGAATTATTTAACCATTAAAAGGGGGGGGGGGGAGGCTAACAGGAATCAGTTTGACATGAAGATATATTTGTTTGTATTTATAATTAATTGTTATTTATTAGCATTATGTTATATTAGGAGCCATCCTTAAATTACGTTACGCAAATTTTACTATGGTTTAAATGCCATCCTTATGCTTATGGAATAGATATCAAAATCGATTGAACGGACAGTAAAAAAGCTTTATTTAAATGTCGTAATCTTATTTGGAATGTAGCATAGATTTTGAATTGTGACGTCATGGAAATTTTAACTCTTCCCACCCATTGTCACACAACGTCACACTTCATTGACCCCCTCATCTGTTCCGTGACGTAATTTATGGATGACCCCTCAGTGTTATTAAAATTTGTTATACATGTCATGAATTTGTATAATACAGTTCTATATTAAATTAAAGAAATGGGAATAGCGATAAAGCATTTGATAAGGTGGGCGAGAAGTACGTAAAGGGTGATTTGCTTGCTTTATACATTTAATAACAATAAAAGTATAAGAACTTAGGTAAGCTGCTTTTAGTAGCAGATTTTATTACATAAGTTCAAATACATTTCTGATTTGTGAACACTCAGTGTTTTAAAAAAGAATTTTCCAAATCGGTTCATATTTGTTAGGAGTTCTGAGGAAACAAACATAAAAGAATACAACCGAATTGAGAATCTCTTTCTTTTTTGCAGTCGGATAAATATATTTTATACACTATGTCTAAGACATCGACGTACAAATGTACCAAAGAGACGTACAAATGTACCAAAGATTCTGGTACATGAATCTGGACCGTAAGTGGACTGAAATTAGTGGAATTTTCATCGACGTCTTTTCTCATTTTAAACTGTATAAAATCGTTATTCTGATCAAACTTGATGTTGGACATAGGCCCCCCAAGTGTCGCCACAATGAACCGTCACCAGATCATCGGTCCACCTTGTAGGAGGCCTTCCAACACTGCGTCTTCCAGTAGGCGGTCGCCACTCCAGAACCTTTCGGCCCTAACGGCCAACTGTTCTGCGAGCAATGTGCCCTGCCCATTGCCACTTAAGTTTAGCGATTCTTCGTGCTATATCGGCAACCTTAGTTCTCCTGTGGATATCTTCATTTCTGATTCGATCACGCACGGAAATCCCGAGCATTGCCCTTTCCATTGCCTTTTGGGTGACATTTAGCCTTCTGATGAAGCCTATTGTGAGCGACCACGTTTCGGAGCCCTATGTCATCAATTAAAAACTAAATCATTACAAGACGCTCAAGTAAAAGAAGCGAATTAATCACTTTTTAATTTAAAATGTTAATGAGGTTGATTAGAAAAACGATTCTTACACTTTGAAATAAAAAAGTACAGAAATATATTTTTTTTTAATACTGACTAAAAATTCAAGAATCATGAAGAAACAAGACAATCATGTACTATTCGTTGCACACAATTATGTGCCGATATCTAAGACACGGTGTATACATTTGTTTTGTATTGCTTGGCATATTTAGTGGTAATGAATACCGTGTTAGCTGGGAGGTTTGTGGAACCAAAACTAAGTAACTATACAAGGTGTAAGGGACAGCTCTCCACAAACTTTAAGGGCTTGCTCACTAGACGAAACTGAACAATCTCCCACAAAAATTTTTTTCAGGAAACGAAAAATAATTCGCCCTCTCCATACAAACTGTCCGATCATGTTATAATTTTCTATGGTGAAACGGATTTTTTTTTTCGTTTCCTGAAAAAATTTTTTTGTTGAAAGTTGTTCAGTTTCGTCTACGGAGCAAGCCCTTAAAGTTTGTGGAGGGCTGTCCCTTACACCTTGTATGTAATCTAAAAGAAACGGATAGTTGCCCTGCAACCTGCGGTTATTGCCTGTTGTTGCGGCGGCCCCGTGCGGTAAAATCGCCTATTGGACACTTTTTGCCCTGTGTTTTTTAAGCGGTGTTCAATAAAGAATATACAGCGTTATTTGTAAATCATTAACAACCTTGCACGACTGTATTACTAACATAAAAAATAACAACATTTGTTCTACGACTTTTAACGAAACATTATTTATTTACCAAAAACAAACCATCAAGATTTCCTTGTTCTAACACACTTCAACTCTGTATTTTACTATGCCTGCCTACGTCTGTATGACATGACGCAAGCGCATCAAACACCTCCGTCACCCGATCCCCGCTCCCCTCCGCTATTGTCCGATCCCTTGCTCCGCTTAGACTTCGTCATATTTAGAACGTTCAATTTAAATATTTTTTATTGCCTAGTGCACTTATATTTGTGTTTGTCGTCTATTAAGTTAAGGTGTGCAATAAAGTTATATATTTATATTATTTTTTTATGAAAATCTGATGAACTAAAACCTCTAGAGCCCCAGCGGCACAAAAACGTGCCAGTAAACAAGTATTACCGTTGAGCCCCGCTGGCACAAATTTGTACCATCAAACCCGCCGATTTAAAACTGTATTTGTAGTAAAGATAAGTCTTAAAATCGTTTCTGAACGAATGTTCTCGACGGCAGATAATATTTTACTGATTATTAATATTGGTTGACGTAAATAATGGCGGTCCTTGAGAGGTTAAGCTAAATTTTTAAAAGTCACAGAACAAAAGTAGTTATTTATGATGTCAGTAACATAGTTTTGAGAGGTTGCCAGTGTTATACAAGTAACCCTGTATAAAAGGTTTAAGGTATAAATATGCCAATCAATACACTAAACACTAGTGCAACACAAAACACTAGTGTATAAAATGGTACGCTCGGTACCGCCTAGTGGCATGGACCCACCTGTCTTCATCTTCAGCGGATGGCTTTCTGCGTCGCATGCGGTGAGAAATAAAGAAAGATTTGCTACACTAAACTATTAAGTGTTATGGGTACAAGATGCCTTTGTTATGTTAAAGAGAATTATGTTTCAAACGTAAATAATCTTTTCTTTACATAACATAATAATTTTAAGCTATTGCATAGCTTCTATCGCGGGCCTTGAGCGTGGAGACCGAATCCAGAAATTCCGTAACGAAAATAACCTAACATCCCCTACTCATTTGTTTTTTGAGCGTGGTGACCGATAAGAAAACAAATGAGTGAACAATCAATCAAAATTCAATTCAATGTGTGAAAG
This sequence comes from Mythimna albipuncta, assembly GCA_929112965.1. Taxonomy (NCBI): domain Eukaryota; kingdom Metazoa; phylum Arthropoda; class Insecta; order Lepidoptera; family Noctuidae; genus Mythimna; species Mythimna albipuncta. The sequence continues at coordinate 12,494,583 of OV815983.1, read as the reverse complement.
TGTAACTTCAATTAATATCAAAGAAAAAAATACAAAGGAAAAAAATACTGTATAAATAAAATATTATAATGGCATAAGTTGATAAAAATGCTATGCAATAGCTTTACCGCGGCAGTCCCCGAGTGCCACACGTCTCTTTTTTATCGTTAATCACTTTCTTTCGGTCTACGAGATCGTGCGCTGAAATATAGCTTAACTCACACTGGCGTAGAGTCGAAGTGTCGCAACGCGTTGGTCATATTTTTCGTCTACAACATATTCATCTCTATTTTCCCGACATTAAGGTATTTTGTTATCTCCGTTTTCTCAATCTTAAGGGACAAACTGTTATGCAATATTTGAATAACATGTCGCCGCGTAACGAAGCGCACCTTAGCGCGTTGACCTAGGTTAAAGTCGGGCGGTAAGGCGGTATCGCGCGTCGCTGCACGTCGCCGTGCTTCAAGCCTACTGTCCACTGTCGTGTAGCTTCATAGGCGCGTATTCGTCATTATAAGCTAGGTGTACGCCTTCGTGAAGCTTACATAAAAAACTGTGAAATTCTGACGACAATGCTGCAACAACGCGACGACACGTTTTGCCGCTTTGCGAGTAGGTCAAATAAAACTATAGATAGAAAACATAACGAAGGCATCTTTATTTCACTACAAACTAAATCCTATCACCATTACTATATGAACAAGTTTAGTGTCATTTTAAATGAATTTTCAATAAATTTTCAAAGGGAAAGAGAATACTTTTTCCATTCATTTTTATTGACTAACCGAATATTTCAGTATAAAATGAACATACAAATGTATTACAATTTGTATTCGACGACCAGTTTGATTTTCATTAATTTAATAATAATTAAAAAAATATTTACATAATGGAATGTTCTTCAAATTTTACCGACAACTTCTTGTCGGTAAAAATAAAATACAACGCGTGTTTTTAAGTGTTTTGAATCTCTTTTATTACATTATTAGTAAAATATTATTCAAGAGTTTTAAGTTAAATATAATATTTCACTAAAATTTTTAATTTGCGTGATAAAATGGACAGGAGTATTTTCACCCTCCGGTAGATAATAATAAGTTATTTTTTCTCTTGTTTTGATGTGCTGAAGCATTTTTTATTATTATTAGTAATAACTATCCAAATCTATATTTCCCTTTGAAAATATCACGATAATTAAAACTGTTCTATTAAGTGAAAGCACCAGGGTAGCCCAATGAAATCATTTTTTTTTTTTAGTTTAGCGCAATTTACACTTCAGTGTCCAGTTATAAGTTGATTAAAATATGATCTGCATTTATAACACGTATTTATTTACGGATTTATAATAATTAATTATTTAAAATGATTTTATTTTTTATTTTTTTTGAGTTTAAACTCTTCAATGCAACTCTATCAGTTCATTTAAACCTATTGAATGGCTATATCATGAAAAAGTCATTCAATCGGATTAGTAGAACTAAGAGGGTTGTGATTTCAAATCATCAAGATTTTAATGATTAAAACTCAGTAAAACCATATTAGTTACGGTGGCAAATCATATTTTAATGAACACAGAACCTGACATTGAACTGGAAAATGCAAAAAACAAAAACGCTTATACGCACGTAGGAACACGAACATAGCGGACAAAATTATCAGCCGTGTACGCACGTACGAATAAATTTGTTGCGTTGCAAGATACGCAGCAACTTGGTTCGCAGGTGTGTACCACTAACGAACATCGAACACTCTATTCGTCGAACATGTTTGCGGAGAGCCTATTAGTATGTTTTATATGGATTCTGTTCTACATGAATCAATGCGAACACCAAAAAACTTTTCGCTATTTCACAATCGACTACTTCCAACGACGCCGCTATGGCTATTAGAAGAGTTCCCAACTGTTATGCGCTAACTCGATTTGAAGTATTTTCGTTTTCGAATATGAACAAAACAAATGTTCATGTTTGATGTTTGTAATCGCATGTTCGTGTTCGTACGTGCGTGCACGGCTCTACTTGAACATTAAATTCGTTCGTATGGACGGCATATTCGTACATGAACGCATATAAGGTTCGAATCAAGTTCGCTTTCAACAGACCGTGTAAACTGTATCTTAATAGCCGTGGCAGCGTCGTTGGGTCGTGCATACACGGATTAAGAAAATTTGTATTTCGCGGGTTACTCTGGCGTTTTTCTGTCAAATTTTCTAAGTTACAATTCATGAACAGTGCTGATATCTACCGCTAACTGTGCACACTAGTCTGACACTATCCTTGGAAACTGTTAACAAGTTGGTTAATTAGTCAGCTCACTAGAAGAGTTAAGACTGGTTCACCATTCCACAATTATATGACTTAAAAAAGACGACTACTGCCCCGTAAAATTTTTGACCCATTTTCGACTCAATTAAAATTCTTTAACCGACCCCGCTTGCGTCGAATTACTCCGACGAGAGTTTTCGTGTCCTATTCGGCAGACTCGTGTCTTTGCGACGGGGCACTCCATCTCGTTTAGCTCTTCAATCCCCATAAGTGACAGAAGGGCTGACGAGATGAAGTATTTGGTCGTGGATATACGACCCTGGGGAAATAAACGCGAGATTGTTTGTCGGATATATTCGACGAAGGTGAACAAGTTTGTACTTATTTTCAATATCACTAGTGTGTAAGATATGAGATGGTGATTCGAGATTTGATACAAGATATTCAAAACAAACCCAGATTCAAAGTAACCTCAGCAGGGGCCCAGCCGGGTCGAAGCCTACTGGGGCCAGGGTTATCCGAAAGGGCGCTCGAGCCCCGGTACGAAGGCTTGAAGGAACGGGATGAGTTTTTTAGTCAGTAAGAGTCTGACACTATCTCCCGCTCCGCCCAAGAGCGGGGGTTGTCATTGGATGATTTTTCCCATCGAAAAAAAAAGTAACCTAAAAATCTCATAATGAATCAGACTTGAAAAGATTAGAGGAATGGTGAAACCAGTCTTTAATTAAAAACTACCTCACACCTCAGATTAGGGCGAAGTTCAGGTCATGCTGAAATTTTAATTGAGCAAGAAAACCCAATAAAATAATAAAAAAACAGTTTAATACTGGGCCAAAGGCTTTTCCTATGTTGCAGTTCCTACAGTCCATCATGCGCTTCAACCCATCATGCGCATACGCATATTCTTGGTTGTTATTGTATAACATCTACGGTTATACAATAACAATACGGTTCTAAAGAGGATGAGGCAAAATCATCCTCTTTAGAACATAACCGTTGAGATTGTCATTCCTTTTTCTAAAAAAATACATCAGGCCCTATATTTGCCAGAGACTAGGTACAGGGCGTTTAATATTAAAAAGCTAAGATCACTTTTCTTTGGGTATGAAATCATTAACCCGTTGTATGTCTAAACGTGGATCCACGCGAGACAGAATGGCTTTTTCATTGTGTCTCTAATTACGGCACACGAGAGGTTAAAATACTTTTCCTGCTCTATGTGGTGTGACAGACGTTTTCTGACTGGGTTCCTTCAGTTGCCTTTAACGTTTCAGGGCCGCAGTTACTTTTTCGAATTATCCCGCAACCCAAGTTTACTTTCAACCCTCAAAATCAATTTCCATAGACTTTAGAAACATTCTTTTCTTTAAAAATTTTTTAATAAAGAGTATATCTGTCCATTGCAATGGAAATGAGATCGCAACACAATTTTAACCTTTTTTTTTTAATACCAGAGCTAAGGCCTTACCACGAACTCTTAACGCGATCTATTTGACGACCTAAATTGAACTGTAAGAACATTGGGGTTACATAGGCATCCCTCTTTCTGACATGTTGCAAGTCCATCCCTCTTGACATTTTAACACGTCATTGAAAGGTCTTCAAGGTCCCTGGTCTTCAAAATTTTGACGGCACTAACCCAGCATAACCAGAACTTCACCAAAACAAACACACTCCCTTGAACCACAGACAACTTACCGCCAGGTCCGTGTGTAACAGCCACGGAACTTGGTGGCGGCGAGATCTTGGGCTCCGACTTCCGGTTTATGAAGTATTGGGACAACAGCTTCGAGCGGAGCTGATTGCCCTGGTGACCAAATTTGAAGTATTTTTTAGATGTACTGTTCTGTGGATGGCGTAAGATTTTTTTTTGTTTAAACCCTGTAACCGCCCGCATTGGATTGGAACAACGACCTCATAACCACTAGAGGTCTCATGGTAGCCACACAAATTCTAGTATACTTGCGCCAATTTAGAATTGTACAAGTGAAAGATGGAAGATACTTGCGCAGTCTGTGGTCACTTTCGAATAAAATGTATTTTCACAAGTCTAGACTTGCGCAAGTATATCTGTCAACTAGCCGAGGTACGGAGAGCGGGGTACTGCGTTCTGATTGGTACGGGGGGGCGGGCTACTGTGTCCTGATTGGTCGAGACCATTTGGAAATCATTTTGTGGCGATCTACATCAGATCAATAAATCATAAGTGTTGACAGACATGCGTCGCCTGTTATTAGACGTCTAGTGGCTGTAAGGTCGTGGATTGGGCAGACGAATGTTTCCGCGTGCTATTCGCCAGGGTCGTGTCTGCGACTGGGTACTCCATCTTGTTTATCTCTTCAATCCCCATAGGTGACAGAAGAGCTGACGAGATGGAGTATTTGGTCGTTGATGGCGGATGAAACGCAAACTACCCGACGCAGGTGGTTACAGGGTTAATTTACAAATATTGGATATGGACTTTCTCCTTTTTTATATAACATATTATTGGAATATTTTACATATTCTGATTTAAAAAAAGAAAGAACGAAATACATTTAGTCTCATTCATTTATCTCTATACTCCATTCGCACTAAGATTAGATCTAAACAAACCTTTTTGCTGTTGGTCCAACCGATTTTGACTTCTATTCCGTAGACATAAGGATGGCATTAAAAGCAATAAACTTGGATACAATACTTTGTCATACCACCAACGCAATAAAAGTCAAAATCGGTTGAACGAACAGTAAGAAAAAATTGTTTAATAGTCCAATCAAACTGTGAATGAAGTATAGTGATTATCATTATTAATCATTTCAGCCGAAAGACGTCCACTGTTGGACATAGGCCTCCCCTAAGTGTTGCCATAATGACTGGTCCTGTGCGTCTTGCGTCTATCGGATTCCCGCAACCCCTACCAAGTCATCGGTCCACCTTGTAGATGGCCTTCCAACGATATGTCTTCGGTACGTGGTCGCCGTTTCAGAACCCACAGACAGATGAAAGAGGTTAGAAAGGAAATACCTTCCAATTTGTACTACAAGGAGTGTCGCCGCTTTCCTCACATCTTTTAACTCTACTACAGGCAATAAACCAATACGGACGCGCATTACGCAACAGCACACGCACACTTAGATCGCAAGTGAGCATAGCCGTAGCGTAGCCAGCCTTTTGGTGTTTTACAAGATGCATTTTGGAGAGTGTGCGCAGGAATTGCATGACTTGATTCCGCCATCGCGATTCTACCATCGGACAACCCGACGTACAACGAATATCCACCCTTACGTTGTTGAAACCTCTACGGTCCGGACTAAGCGTTTCGCCTCGTCGTTTATACCGCGTACGTCGAAGGACTGGAACAGTCTGCCTGCTGCGGTCTTCCCGTCCGATTATAATTTGGGTGTCTTCAAGGCTAGAGTGAATAGGCTCATAATGAACTAGTGCGCCTCACCATCAAAGATTGCATCGCTACTTACCATCAGGTGGGATCGCAGTCAAGCACTAGTTTATATCAATTAAAAAAAAAGGTTGCTGTGGGTAGTTGAACTATGAGCATTGCCCTACTTTGTGGCACGCCTGCCCCCCCCCCCCCCCCACAAGGCCATTCTAACCTCTTTCATCTGTTCTGTGCCAGAACCTTTCGGCCCCAACAGCCACCCATAGTGATAATGGATCCTTATGATTAAAGGAATTTAATCGTTATAATTAAAGGTATTTAGACAACATACCTTCTCCCCATACTCTGGGTCCACAGCCATCATTTCTCTTAGAGTGCGTAAAACTTTTACGCACAGTTTTTCTTCTTTCTCTTCTAGCAGTTTCTCCGTGTGACGGATCAATCTGAAAATAATATTCTGTAAGTCTTCTTGCGCCCTGTGAGTGTGAAATATGAGGATGAGATATTTTTTATTCAATATTCACAACTAGGAAAAATAATGGCATACTCCATTTGTGGTTTTAGTTTTTTTAGTTTAGGTGTTGAACTAAATGTAAACAATCTTATAGTCTGTCCACTAAGTCAAACGACTTGGGAATTTTGTATAATATTTAATGATGATTTTTCTATTAGTAAACAATGATCAAGATCTCTTAATCAAACTTAATTATTGAACCAGTGTTGACTACATCAGATTTGATTTTATCTTAATAATTACCCAAGTCTTTTGACTTTGACAGACTCTAGTGAATGTCAAACGTCTTCGATTGTTTGGTTCTAGGACATGCCGGTTTCCTCACGATGTTTTCCTTCAACGTTTGATTTCGTTTCTGGGCCCGCGTGGTGGATTACGGCCCATTCAAAATTATTCATGTACTCCAAATGTCGCCACAGTGATCGCTCCTGTTTGCAATGATCGCGACACTTGGAGGAGGCCTATGTGCAACAGTGGACGTCTTTCGGCTGAATTGATGGATGATGATGATTAATGTACTTGCATCGAAATGCTGATAATCTTCCCGGGATTTCTAATTAAAAATCCCGTGTGGTCAACAATATTACAAATAAATAATAATAAAAATCTCAGAGATAAATAAGATAAATAAATAAAAAATTAACATACAATTTCTAGTGGTATTTTTCATTGACAAATATCTCACTATGTCAACTGAGGCGAGGTACGGGAAGAATTCTTCTCTGCAATATTTTTGATAATGTCATAAAAAAAAATCTGCTCTTTAAAATTAATCTCGGGATTTGAGGCATATCCATTTTATTCTTTCGCTGTATGAAATCTGCGTAAGTACATAAATAACTCTTCCTAATTCCGACCTCTTTTATGAGACTCGGGGATCTTGAATTCCGAACGAAACGAAGATTGCCATGTTTTAATCCCGATCGCTAAGTGAGGGATTTGTATAATTGACTCCCGAGCACTGCAAGGGAGATAATAGAAAAACTTGATTGAAGTGATGAATTCAAGCCGCCAAAGACAAAGACAGCTTTATTCTCGTGTTGGATACTCTACTTTTTCAACTTCTGGGAGATAATTTATTGATTTAATAATTTATGTATACACAATAATAAAAGAAAAGAAGAAGGAAACAGAAGAATAGTACAAAGGTGATGCTTATTTCTAAAGTAAAAAAATAAATAAAAAGATAATATACATATTGTTTTTAGTAATGGTTGTATGACATAAAAGGGTACAAAGAGACACATAGCTATCAGGAGATGGCGATGGAATGAAACTAATGCTATAAACGGTTAGATGAGCGCGTTTCATCTTAATTATCTGTACCTGTATTAATATATGACACCTCTCCAGGACAGATAAATAGAGTGAAGACTGGTGAAGAGGCATGTACAGGATGTCAATGAAAAGAGACAGTCCAGCTACATGGGGACTGTTTTATATACAGGAGACTGTTCTGCCTACAGAATACTGTCACAGGACTCGGTGAACGACCAGGTCTGAGCTCTGTAGGTTAGCACGGGCAGGATATACAAATATCGATGAGTTTTCACTTCAGGGAGGGTGGTATCTCGTTTCATCAGCATGTCAGACTTTCACTGACTAAAACCCACTCCTATGTTCCTTCCTTACGTTCCAGGACAACGCATATTTCTTTTCAGAAGCGAACCCATAGTCCCAATAGGCTTTGGCCCAGCTTGGCCCCTACGGTTTAGCTGACATCTCCTTGAGACGCCGTCGACGACTCGTGCTTGTTTCGGACGGTAACCGGACGGCGTGCTAACTATTGCTTGCCGTCTGCAAGCCCACGCATACGGTGACCCTCTACTTTCATATACATCATTTTTAGTGCATGCGAATCCTGAATACAGTTTGTTGAGAATCAGTAACTGAATCGATCCCAATATTTTTCCACTCCTATGTTCCTTCCTTACGTTCCAGGACAACGCATATTTCTTTTCAGAAGCGAACCCATAGTCACAATAGGCTTTGGCCCAGCTTGGCCCCTACCGTTTTGCTGACATCTCCTTGAGACGCCGTCGACGACTCGTACTCGTTTCGGACGGTAACCGGACGGCGTGCTAACTATTGCTTGCCGTCTGCAAGCCCACGCATACGGTGACCCTCTACTTTCATATACATCATTTTTAGTGCATGCGAATCCTGAATACAGTTTGTTGAGAATCAGTAACTGAATCGATCCCAATATTTTTTACACCATGTTATATTTTTTCTATAAAAATATTTGAAAAAGGTGACAAGTTGAACAACATCGATACTTAGTACAACACAGGTCACTGAAGGTCATAGCGGGCACTACACGCCAGCGCACAGCTGGGTGCGGGTGCAAAACCACCCCTCAGTCGCCGAGATGGGCCGGTAACCATATATTTGTGCGGACAACCAGGGAACATAAAAAGGTTATAACTTTGTGATTTTTCATGATACAGTGATGAAATTTAGTAGGTACATAGATTATTTACATAAGAATAATAGAGACGTGTTTCAGGCTTTGTATATACTAAAACTAATGTTATATTTTGGTTTGAACTGATTCATATAATTTTATATACCTGGATATAAAGATGCCGCTGGTATCAGATTGCGTCACTTCCCCAGGACTGGTAAACAGCAGGTGAGGCTTGTACAGGATGTCCACGAGGAGAGATTGCTCCGCTTGCAGGAGTGGACGCAGCTGTTCTTCGAGGAGGGCTACGATTTCTTGGAGGCCTTCCATTACTGAGCGGTCGTTTTGGAGATTTGCCTGAGGAGAACAAGCTAGGGTTTTAGGGGCCATAACTATGACATTATGAGAGCATGAGAGCAGTGGTGACCGAGTGGTGATGGCTCCGACTTATGAGTAGGTAGGTCGCGGGTTCAAAGCCTGCCAGGCGCATTACTTTGTGTAATTTATTTCATTACCAATGCTCTTAAAACGGCTAAGGAAAATATCGTGAGGAAATCAGCATGCCCTAGATCCAAAACTTGACATTGTTGGTGACATTCACTAACCCACATTGGGCCCGCGTGGTGGATTACGGCCCATTCCGTCTCCTCAAAAGGAGGTCTGAGTCCCAGCAGTGGGGACATTAAAAAGGCTGATGATGATGAGTTTGACATTAAAATATCAGTCGTGCGAGCGAGAAAGAGGAATGGAGTTATACACCCGTTATAGTTCCATCCCTTGAACAGGTTGACTGGCCTGTTGATCTAGTGGTTAGTGGCCCTGACTGCTATGCCGGAAGTCGTGGGTTCGATTCCCACCCAGGAGAAATGATTGTGTGATGAACATGATCATTTGTTCTGTGTCTGGGTGTAATATATCTATAATATGTATGTATTTAGAAATAAAAAATATAAGTATGTTTATCAGCTGTCTAGTACTCATAACACAAGCTCTACTTAGCATGAAACTAGGTGACGTTGTGTGATAGTTGAGGAATATTATTATTATAGTTCAGTTTAGGTCGTTGAATGGATCGCTATTGTAAAGTGCTCGTGATAGGGCCTCAAGTTGTTATACAAAAGGTCAACTTTATGCATTGATTACTTTCGATAAGATTTCAAAAAGGTTTTTTTTTATTGTGTAGTATTCAATTTCACACTAATAGGGTGAACCCTTGTATGAATGTGTGTGTTTGTTACTTCTTCATTCTCAAACGGGTCAAGGGATTTGGGTGGAAATTGTCACGCGGATCCTAAAATAACTAATACTAACTTTTTATTATTAGAGAGTGTTACCTTGGGATATTTTTTTACATTTATGCGAACGAAGACAGTAGCTTAAGGTAGTTAACAACAATGTTTTCAGTAACTGATTAATTCATCATAATTCTCGATTCCCGAACAACTGATCAACATAATCAGAAGTAACAACTTTGAATATCTTTGATCTTTTGGAGATTACAGATCTTGATGGTCCATGGAGTTTCTTGCACGTTCTTCTCCATAGAGATCTTCGCTTTGAACGTGCAATTTAGTTTCACTTTTCTTGGACTGACCGACATTTGACTATTCAAAAGTGCCTGCAAATGGTCTATTTGAAATAAACGTTTTTGACTTTGACTTTGATGAAAATAAAACAAAGTCTCGCCTCCCAGGTTTCGTTCAGCAGTGGACGTAAGATTGATAAAAGACACGAAATCACTTAAAAAGTTTTCTCACCTGTGAAGCCATCTTCTCGAGCTTGGACGTCTTGGACGCAAGCAGCCATTTGCTGGTCTGCCGGGAAAGTGCCGCTGCCTTCTCGAACACCGTTTGGATCTTGGCTTCAAGTTCCAATGGAATGGCTATGCTACGAGATTTGGCTGTGAATAGAAAAATAATAATAAAAGAGGAGATGGCTTGAGCAGATCCTGTCATTCATAAATCGATTTGCGTAACGGTTACGGGCCATAACGGAGTGATCAGATGGTAACAAAGCAACTTCCCAACCAAGGTAACCTTGCTAGTTTTAATCCATGTAGACAGCAATATATATAATGAATAATTAAATATATATTTTATATTTTATGTATGCTGAGTTGGGTGCCTTTTTGGCCTCGCACTGATAATCTTTCTTTTTTTTTTTCATTGTGTATTTTATTTTATATGATTGTGCGAGGCACGAATAAACGTTTTATCTTTCTTTCTTTTTAGTTGTAAACCAAGACCTTCAACATCCTTAGTTAGGAGGCGCGTTTTCCTAACCACCGAACGTGTTGGCGCGTGGTTTACATCCATGTAGCGGCAACACAAACCAAACACATAAACCAAGGTCACCTGGGTTGAAACGCTAGTTTGCAACCGTCTGGTCACTCCTTTAAAAGGCTGAGTTCTTGCTAAATGGTGGTGAACCTAACATTTTTAGTTTTTTTTTTTAATATGTAGGAGTGAGCGACATCTACGAAGCCACCAAAAAAAAAAAAATCTGCGTCGCGATTATAGTTCTCCGCGGGAATCCAATGGATGCGAGACACATAAGATCAGTCGTTGTGGCGAACTCTACAGTTAACCCTAGGTTTAAACCTAGCCAGGCGCATTATTTTCTGTAATTTATTTCATCTCCACTGCTCTTAAAACAGTGAAAGAAAACATCGTAAAGAAATCGACATAATATAGAACTTAAAATTCGAATACATTTGACATCCACTAATCTGCACTGGAAGACATGTGACATTCACCAACCCGCACTATGCCTGCGTGGTGGGGTACGGCCTATTCCCTCTTCCGGAGCGGAGGCCTGAGCCCCAGCAGTGGGAACATTAAAAAACTGATGATGCTATAATCCGACCGCGTGGTGTATTACAGCTCATTCTCTCTTTATTGTTTGAATAAATAAAGCAATCAATTTCCTCTCTTATTTTTTTTTTTTAATGTTAACAAAATTTACTTATTTTGTTAACATTTTATTGATAGTTGTGATTATTATATTATTCCTGATTTCTTTTTTTTTATATAGCCTCTTTTTGTAATGTGAATGTGAGAACACTGTATACTCCAAGAACTCTTATGCAACTTCCTATTACGACTTACTTTGTTTTTTACTGAGATAATTTTTATTGTGCTTTTGTGTACAATATTTGACTGGTCTACACTGTTCTTACATAATATCTATCAACATTGTAATACCAACCACTTTTTTTAAAAAGAGTAACCATGGAGTTTCTTGCCGGTTCTCATCCATAGGAAACGACCAATTTCGAACCGTGCACTAGCTTCTGAAGTTTTATAAGTGCCCATGTAGGCCTATGTGAAATAAAATATTTTTGACTTTGACTTAGAGAGAAGGCTTGAGTTCCAGCTTTGGTAACATTATATGGCTGCTATTGCTGTGGGCTATGTCCAGCAGTGGACTTCTTTCGGTTGAAATGAGATGATACCAGACAATACAATAATACTATTCTACAGGACACGCTTTTAACAGTATTAAAATTTGACATTAACAATGCTTTGAGTTTGATTAATCATTTGACATTACTTTTAACATTATATCTGAAATTTGATGTTAGATTTATTTGTAGACATTATTTTTATATCACTTGACTCAACATTTTATAAATTGTTTAAATACAACACAACATTTTTTTAATTGTTTTGTTGTATTTGTTTTATAATTGTTTTAATTGTTTTTTTTTTAAATTGTTTTTGCATACATGTGACAGTTCTATTTCAATATTATTTTGAAAATATGTAATATTCACCTCAATGTTTTATTGTTATCTATACATATAATAAAATCGTAGAAAAGTCAAAACTGTACATTAAATATTTTTTTAAAAGAATACTTGGGGCGTGATCTTCAATCGATACCGAAGCCAAAAATATAGTTTTTAGAATTTTTGTCTGTTTGTCTGTATGTATGTCCGGAATAAACTCAAAAAGTACTGCATGGATTTACTTCAAATTTTGCATGAATATTACTAAGAGGTCTGGTCAACATATAGGCTACATATTATCACGCTATCATCTACGGGGGAGGAGCTGTGAATCTTTATTTTTCTTACGCATTCTGTGACAGCGTGTAATATAAGGACGCATATTTAAATGTTGTTTTTGAGTAAGTCATGCTATTATCTAGCTTTACAGTATAAAAACTACGCCATTAAAGTAACTTGGGCAGAGAAACATAGTTTAATGAATGTTAGTAGTATAAACACAATTTTAAAGCAGCGCCATCTATGAGATTTCTTCAAAATCAAATCAAGTTATATGTTAACAGTTTTTGGAAATTAATCATTTAAATTTGATCATGTTGGAGAGGTTAGTACTTAGTTATTCTTAAAATTCATAGATGGTAATGTGCATTTTCTTCATATTATAGTTCGTTTTGACAAATTCAAGTTCCAACAAAACCCTCAAAATCATGAGCAGAGTTGAGGAAGACAATTAAAAAAAAAAGGTGTTACATGGTGGCATTTCTCAGACTCTGTGAAGTCGCCCAGTTTGCGAGATTTCTTATGTATGACGAGGTGCCTTCATATTACACGTACGACAAGCAAAGGGGTGTATTCAACCGACATCGACGAGGAGGTGCTGTGAAAGGTTTTCCGGGAATTTTCAAGGACACCGCATTGGGTAGGGTTTATACCGCGCACCCGAATAGTGGCGAATGCTATTTTCTGCGGTTCACACTGCATTACACTGTCCCAGGCCTAACGTCTTTCGCTTTTCTGAGGACATTCGATGGCGTGGAGTATCCCACTTACCGCGCAGCCTTTTGCCTAATTGGGATGACACCCTCGCGGAGGCAAGCGTCAGTGACAGTCCCAGCCACATGCGTCATCTGCTTGCCGTCATCTTGGTGTTTTGTGGAGTCGCGAACCCGGTAGCTTTGTGGGAGAAGTATCGCCATCATCTGTCTGAAGATTTTCTACGAGTTTTGAGGCGTGCTACTAGAGACGAAGTCGAAGTAACTGATGAACGCGTGCTGAACACCTGTCTCAGTTCACTTCAAGATGTGGTCATTTCTATCGGCGGCAATCCACTGATCGAATATGGGTTACCAGCTCTCCAAACATGACCACATCAAGACCGTGGATATCGGGATTATAACGCTGAGACAAATTACGATCCGGGCGAAATAACCACCATACGAAATTACCATGTCGCTTTGTTCTCTTGAGAGCAAAAACAAATTTACGACACCGTCCTTGAAAGCGTTGGGCAAAACCAGGGTAAAATGTTTTTCTTGGATGCTCCTGGTGGAACAGGAAAAACATTTGTTACCACTGGCATACTTGCATAGGTCAGGAGCCAAGGCAAAATTGCTATTGCTGTAGCGTTGTCGGGAATCGCTGCCACACTGCTTCCGGAAGGCAAGATAGCACATGCCATGTTAAAAATTCCCATCGATTTAGAGAGCGCCAAAACGCCTGTTTGCGGTGTGTCACGTAACAGCGATAAGGGACACGTACTCAAAGATTGCTCTCTGATGATGAGTGTACGATGGCCAATAAGAAGGCAGTTGAGGTCGTGGACAGATCCCTGCAGGGCATCCGCAGGAACTAACATTTGATGGATGGTGTCACAGTTCTGTTCAGTGGCGATTTCCTTCAAACACTTCCCGAGGTGAAGCGGGGATCGAGGGCTGACGAGGTGAATGCTTCGTCGAAACGATCTTCGTTGTGGTCACGAGTTCGTACACTGCGCTTGACCATTAATATGAGAGCTCGCCTCGGCGGCAATGCACGTGCTCAGGAATTCTCCGATGTCCTTCTAAGTCTTGGCGAAGGCACTCTACCAAAAGAGAGAGGTGGACAGGTGGTGCTCCCAGAGTCTCTCGGTAGAGTGGTATCCAGCTTAGAAAAACTCATTCACTGTGTGTACGGGGACATCAGTCGTATACCGCACCAGCAGAATTCTTGGGTGTGTGAGCGGGCCATTTTGACGCCCAAAAATTATCAGGCAATTAACGAATGCATTCTCTCGGAAATTGAGAAGAATGAAGTGGTCTACACCTCGATAAACACTGTTGTCGAGCTAGATGATGGCACACGTTATTCCGTGGAATTTCTGAACTCTCTGAAGGTCGGTGTCCCGATTATGCTTCGAAGTTGTGACGGGACCCGCCTTAAAGTCATCTCGCTCCACACAGACACACCATTGAGGCGGAAATTCTTACGGGTTGTGGCGTCAGCGAGGCAGTATTTAAACCACGCATTCCCCTCATACCCCATAACTTCCCGTTCCAGTTCAAGCGCGTACAGTTCCCCGTGTGTGTTTGCTTCGCGATGACCATCAATAAGTCGCAGGGGCAGACACTGAGGGCAGCGGGTGTCGACCTCAGGACGAGTTGCTTCTCACACGGGCAACTGTACGTCGCTTGCTCCCGCGCCACCAGTCCTGACTCTCTTTACATTTTGGCTCCTGGCAGTATCCGTACCAACGTAGTTTATAGGGAAGTCTTGTAAGGTATGATACCTTTGTACGTATTTTTACTCTTTTGTGTTTCCTTCACTCACATCTTATAACTGAACTCAGTAGGATTCTCATATAACTCTCTTCACTTGCTTCGTTTGCAAAGAAAACTTATAATGCTATTTTAAAAGTTGTTTATTTATAATGCTATAGCGACACTGGCACCTTAGGTATTTTTAGTGCTGTAGAGGCTTCACGCAGACGACGTCGCGGGCAGCAGCTAGTGAATAATAAATGAATGAATGAATACTGACCAACTTCACTGAGGGTTCGGATGCACTTCTCCACGTTTAGTTTCTGCGGCGGCGTGAGCCATGGACATTGGTAGATGCTGAACGTTGTCTGGAGTAACTTTACGAATATCGACTGCCGAGTCTGTGGGAAACCATAAAATTATACATTTCATTACTAAATAGACGAGTTTTATATTTGTCGAGTTTTTTTTATTTGGTTTTATTTAGGGGTTTTAGATTTTTTTTTAAGCTATTGCATAGCTTCTATCGCGGGCCTTGAGCGTGGGGACCGAATCCAGAAATTCCGTGACGAAAATAACCTAACACCCCCCACTCATTTGTTTTTTGAGCGTGGTGACCGATAAGAAAACAAATGAGTGAACAACCAATCAAAATTCAATTCAATGTGTGAAAGTGTAATTTCAATTAATATCAAAGAAAAAAAAAACAAAGGAAAAAACATACTGCATAAATAAAATAAATAAATAATTATAATTGCACAAGTTAATAAAAATGCTATGCAATAGCTTTACCGCGGCAGTCCCTGAGTGCCACACGTCTTTTTTTATTTGATTTTATTTAGGGGTTTTAGATTTTTTTTTTTTATATAAAGTTTGCCTCACACCAACCCCCCTAGCCAAGTTACAACCGTTTCTCTTGCATCGAACGCCTCGACTTGGCCACGCTCCAAATCTTTGTTCTGACCACGTAACTGAGCGTTGAGAAGACGTAATTCCCGCACATTTGAAGTTTTCCACTAGCGGTAACGATTGCAGACTATCAACTTGGATAGGGGTACAGTAATAACTACTCCCGTATCGTGGGTGCGTTCACAAACATATAAACTTATATACACAAGACAACAAGACCCGGAACATTTTTAAATGACACGGGGATGTTTTATGGTTAACTAAGGCCAGCCGCACATCTAGCAGTACGGGCCGATCCGATGATATTCTTAACGGTTAGAAATGAAACCTAAAAATAATGCTTTCATGTAGCCCTAAATTCAGTTATTCTTACTTTTTTTGCAATTTAAAACTCGGTATAAACTTGTAATTTTTCTTTTCTTATTATGATTAGAATGTTTGCCGCCAAAGACAAAAGCTACAGGTGATATTGTTGATACTCACGTGAAATGAAAGACCAGGAATTTTCCAAGCAGCAGTGAAATAAAGAAGTATTTAATACAAAAGAAAAACAATTCAATGACTAGTACAAATAATGCTTGCATTGTGTAAGCTATTACACAGGCAAGTTTGTTTGGTTTAACGAAATTGAGATACTGGTCTGCCTCTCCTTTTTTTTCGTTTCAGTGGGAAATCATCAAATGAATCTTCCAGCTTTGGATGGAGCGAGAGGGAGCTTAAACCCACCAGTGTTCCTCCACTTGCCCATAGCGTTACAGGGCCGCGGTGCTTTCGAATAATCCCGCAGATGGTGTGTCTCTCTGCCAGTTGGATAGTTAACTCTTCAATTTTGGAATTTTGGAGTTTTTTCAACACTGTGCATCGCGGACGTGACCGCGTCTAAACTCTGCAACATTTTTACTTTGCCTAACTTGATATCGCTAAATAATTATTTTATAAACTGCAATGGTATATCTTTTTAGGATTCTGTACCGTAAGGGTAAAATTATAGCTAGACAGTTGAATTTTTCACAAATTATGTATTTCTGTTACCGCTATAATAACCAATTCTAAAAACAGAATAAAATTATACTGTAAAAAGTTGTCTAGGTAATGGTACAGAACCCTTCATGCGCGAGTTTAATTCACAATTGGCCAGTTTTTTTTTTATAGTCTTCCTCATAACAGTCTACTGAGTGTTTTCCAGTCTACAGACAGGTGGGAGTCCCTCATGTCGAAGTATAGTTGTGTAATTTGTGTCGTTAATGCCTAATAACATTATTTTTTAAGATAATTGTTACTAACAAAATATGGACCTTGTCCGATTTAAATGTTTTGTTATTATTATTATAAACGTACCTGTACAGTAGTACTCTGGTCACTGAAAGGCGAGTTGAAGAAGGTGCAGATAGTGTGCATGAGCACGTCGGTGACGTAGTTCACCCACGCCTTCTGCGTGCCCACCACGGGCAGCTTGCGGGACGTGGACGGGGACTCTGTCGAGGGGCCTGGTAAACGTGACATAACCGTTACAGTTACAGCATTGTACAGCAATAACAATAACTTATGAGAACTTTATTCATTCTTTATTGTATACAAAAAATTTACCAAACAACAAAATACAGGATATTTGATGTACATAAGCGAGCTTAACCCACAACTGGGTTTTGTTTTTACAGCAAAGCTCTTTCTTTCAACAGAACTACGGCATTAAAAGCGCGGTCTGGATACAAAAGAAAGAGAGATTTGATAATAATTGTTAAGTAAAACCTAAGTCCAGTAGTGTACGGCTTTCGGCTGGATAACCAAAATGTTTTTATTTTCGTTTATTTATCCTAACTAATATTATAAATGTGAAAGTTTGGATGTTTGGATGTTTGTTACTTAATCACGCAAAAACGGCTGAACGGATTTGGATGAAATTTGGCATGCATATAGTCTTTGACATGGAAAAGAACATAGGCTACCTTTTATCTCGATTCCTTAAGTACCTAATGCCACGCGGGTGAAGCTGCGGGCAAAAGCTAGTTAGACATATATACATATCATTACAGAAACGAATTGAGATAATGTAGACAAATATATAAATGACAACACCAAATTCATACCATTAAATTCAATTCATAACATTTACCAAACTATATAACCAATATAACATAATGGAATGGACCAGTGCCAGTGACCATCATCGGACTACGAGAAGTACGGGTTTACGCCACCGGAACATGGTGGGTATTCTACTCATAGATACAAAAACATTTTGGGAACACGTTTATTGTACGTATCGCTAAGGAGTGAAATGCTCTGCCGGAATTATGTGTTTCCTGATAGTGAATAGGTTACTTGGTAAGTGTGATCCACCGTTGACCAGATCATCGCTTACCATGAGGTGAGATAGTGGTCAAAAGGAAGCCTAATAATAATAAAAATTAAAATAAAAACACACCCCCTAATCTAAAATAAGGTATAAGGGACAGCCCTCCACAAACTTTAAGGGCTTGCTCACTAGACGAAACTGAACAATACTCCTCAAAATTTTTTTTCAGGAAACGAAAAAAAATTCGGCCTCTCCATACAAACTGTCCAATCAAGTTTATAATTTTCTATGGTGAGGTAGATTTTTTTTTTTCGTTTCCTGAAAAAAAAATTGTAGAAGGTTGTTCAGTTTGGTCTACTGAGCAAGCCCCTTAAAGTTTGTGGAGGGCTGTCCTTTACACCTTCTATATAAAATGAGAAACTGATTGACTGACTGAACGTAAATATTGCACAAGGCATCCCCATATCACGTAAGCGAGCACTAAAATAGGATTTACCAAAATACACCCCTAAGGTGATGGAACTGGGGTCAAAAGTTTGTATAAAGAAATCTATATTCACAGAGCCAAAGCCGCTGGCAGCTAGTACACCATAAGACTTAATTGAAAAGAAGGTCATTCAGTACCTGGTATCAGATTCGGATCGCTATGCAAGATAGCCTGCATGTCCTGCAGGAAGGAGCGCTCGAACAGGTCCCACATGTAGTTGCTGGAGTAGATCTCCTTCATCTCCACCTCCGTGTCGATGTAGCAGTGGTTTAGGAAGCCCACGTAAGCTTCTTTTACCTGTAACAGGTTGGGGTGTGTGTTACGGCCCGTTTACGACCTTGCTGGTGTAAGCGGTCGCTAAGCGTGGGGCGGCGAGCGGTAAGAATAAAAAAATTAAAATGTTTGAAACACGCCACGAGATGCCGCTCATAGTGATACCACCCCGCTCATCGCACCACTCACCGCTAAGACCTAAGTCATGAACAGGCCTCTAGGTGTTCATCATCTTAAGGAAGAAAGAATTCCACGGACCTGAACTCCGCTATTTTTGGCTAAATGGCTCTGAACACGATGTTTTAGTTTTTTTTTTTTTTTTGTTTGTTTTTAGTGTAAGCGAGAATGATTAATTCTTAATTCTTTATTGTACACACAAAAATTTAACCTTAATACATTCATAATTGACAATTCATGTACAAAGGCGAGCTTAACTCAACAACGAGTTTTCTCCCAGCAAACTTTTGAGTGACTGAGAGAGATCACATTCGAGGGTATGATCCAGTGTACAATATAAACCTCAAAAAAAAATATATAAAAAAAAAAACAAATAAATATTTTTTTAACTCTTCGCGCGATTACGCGTATAACTATTTTAGTATTTTTTTACTGAAATCCGCCCACCCCGACCAAAAAAAAAAAACGAAAATAATATAGAGACCAGTATTTTTGGCCAATCAATTTCGTACCATGTACAATACGACGCTTAAGCGTTTTTCAAAGTAATTCTAGCTGTACAGACGTATAGCCTAAAAGCTGTAATCAGCGCGCTAGATGCGCCAGGGTCGCGTGTTTGTGACTGGAT
Organism: Mythimna albipuncta; assembly: GCA_929112965.1. Taxonomy (NCBI): domain Eukaryota; kingdom Metazoa; phylum Arthropoda; class Insecta; order Lepidoptera; family Noctuidae; genus Mythimna; species Mythimna albipuncta. The sequence continues at coordinate 12,474,805 of OV815983.1, read as the reverse complement.
GCTCCATCTCGTTTAGCTCTTCAATCCTAGAGCTGACGGGATGGAGTATTTGGACATACATGTATTACACATGTACCTGGTGGAATAATCGCGAAAGTGTTTGTCCGTTTAATTCCAATGTAAAAGCAATAAGAAGGCTTTAGTGTTACAAAAATTCTGTACCTCAGGAATACAATCCGGATGAGTGATCATAGACACGATGTCGTCCAGCGGCAGGAGGGAGTGGCACTTGATCTCCGTGTACACGTTCTTGCCCATGGTGCAGCATGTCAGCAGCTTTACTAACTGGATGTGGTACCTGGGTGGGAGACGAAAGTATTAGACATATCATCATATGTAGTATTAGTATATCTCATTATTATTTTGTACTATTATATAATACCTCATAATTAAAAAAAATATATTGTGTCTTTAACTAATGTAATTGACTTTTGGCCGTGTTATGTCAAAGTAAAATAAATAAATCATTATACGGGAGACGTCACTTCAGATTAGTCATCTAGCCATTTCATGGCTTATTCATGGATAACTTTTATTTAATTGCAACGTGATGACCCAGTGGTTAAGGCACCCGCTTCTCATGCCTGAAGTTACAGATGTCAATTTCATATATACTTTTCTAAGTTTATGAACAGCATCCAACTTTCTAAGGTCCAACTCCTCGCTAGGTCACTCAATCTGGTTTACCTGAGTGCTTCCGCCATTTCGTTGCTGATGCGGAACTGTCTCATCATCTGTATGAAGTTGTTGAACGATACTTTGTCGTTGTAAAATACTAGCACGTCTTCACCGGCGTTCACCATCTGCAGAGCAAAAAAGATCCGAAATGAACTATTTGTGTTTAGTTTCAACAGTGCTATTAACGGTAAATGGGTGTAATGGTAATTGTTCAGCTTATTTTGAAATGCACCAAGTGCAACCCCATTTTGAATTCAGGCAATGATAAATGATAAATGATATTTATTTTGTAAATAGGTTTAAAAAACGCTTTTACACGTCAGTTTTTTTTTTTTTCGTCAGTTTATGCTAGATGAGGCCGGTGTTTCCTATCTGACTACCCTGAGAAGAAACACCGAAACAAACTCAGGGGTCAAAGTCTCTTTTAAAGTCCATACAGTAAATATGTAATGGTCAAATAAATCTCTGTCCAGGTAGCCTGAAAGAGATCACGGAATGCGATAAGGCTGCCAATTGTACTTTTTAAAATTTAATAGTTGTAATATTTATTATATTATAATAGTGTACAATAAAGTATACATAAATAAACGTGTGAGAATGTGAAGAACGTCTCCAGAAGAACTGTTAGTTTTCCTAAGTTACACTTTGGCATACTTATTGTACTAGAAATCCAGGGTTCTAATTATAACTTCATTTCCAGCTCCTGACTCTTGTAGACGTAGGTAGTGACAAGGTCCTGGTTCTTAACGCAATATTGGACCAAATGATGATACTTGGGATTGCCTAGGCCTAGATTGAAGGTGATAAAATCTTCTGGATTTCGTAAAGGTTTTTCTGTCTCTGCATATGTTGCTGTAGACTCTAGCTATGATGAAAAGAACTATTTCCTGCATCAGTAGACACTGGTTCTTACAGATGTCTGTCATGACTGCGTGCACGAAGATCTGCAGGGTATATACGCGAGAGTACTTTCATACTCTCTCTGCGGATGTAAGTGGTGTCTGCGTGCACGATGGTCTGCATGTAGTGAAGGTACTCTCTGAAGTCCTCGGTCTCTGGTCACTAGACCCGACACCTACCTCCTGCATCACTAGGCCCTGACTCCTGCGGATGTAGGTGGTGTCTGCGTGCACGATGGTCTGAATGTAGTGAAGGTACTCTCTGAAGTCCTCGGTCTCTGGTCACTAGACCCGACACCTACCTCCTGCATCACTAGGCCCTGACTCCTGCGGATGTAGGTGGTGTCTGCGTGCACGATGGTCTGCATTTAGTGAAGGTACTCTCTGAAGTCCTCGGTCTCTGGTCACTAGACCCGATACCTACCTCCTGCATCACTATGCCCTGACTCCTGCGGATGTAGGTGATGTCTGCGAGCACGATGGTCTGAATGTAGTGAAGGTACTCTCTGAAGTCCTCGGTATCTGGTCACTAGACCAGACACCTACCTCCTGCATCACTAGGCCTTGACTCCTGCGGACGCAGGAGATGTCAGCGTGCACGATGGTCTGAAGGTACTTAATGAAGGTAGTCTTTCGAGTCCTCGGTCTCTGGTCACTAGACCCGACACCTACCTCCTGCATCACTAGGCCTTGACTCCTGCGGACGTAGGAGATGCCAGCGTGCACGATGGTCTGAAGGTACTTAGTGAAGGTAGTCTTTCGAGTTCTCGGTCTCTGGTCATTAGACCTTACCATACCTACCTTCTGCATGACCAGGTCTTGGCTCCTACGGATGTAGGTCCTACCTCCTGCATGACCAGGTCTTGGCTCCTGCGGATGTACGTCCTGACTACTTGCATGATGGTCTGCATATAATGACTCTCCTGTCACTAGACCCGATACCTACCTCCTGCATGACCAGGTCTTGGCTCCTGCGGATGTAGGTGGTGTCTGCATGCACGATAGTCTGCAGGAAGTGAAGGTACTCCGGCCTCCGCCCCCTGGACTCGATGCAATGCACGAAGTGGCCCACCACCTTCTCGTTGCCCTCATGGCTGCACAGCGTTGTGTTGTCTTTGAAGATTGAGCACACGGTTTGAGCTTCGCGGATCTGGGTACAAGAAAATAAACGTTATGTTATGATTTTCTATACTTTTCAGCTTTTGCGTGCGTGGCTTCGGTCCCGCTCTTCCCTACTCCACCCTACTATTCCGTACTCTACACTACTCTACCCTTTCACATAAACCATCAACTAAATAGTCCGAACAAAGCCTAAACATTTGGTTTGGATAGGTGTGCCCGTTCTTGAGTTATAAAATTACAACGACAGTCGAAATGCATTATAAATTTAAAGTATCAATACTCTTTATCGAATATATTGACCAAAACAAAATAAACAAATATCGTCATGTTTAAATGAATTTCCGTTTAATTTATATATATTTGGAGATAACAGGGACAGGAGTTCACCTAGGAAGTCTAAAAACCTTAAAATAAAAGTGTTACGTACCAAAAACATAGCATACCAATGTTTCCCCAAGTTCGTGACTTTGTTTTGATCAATAAAGGTGTGATTTGCCATTTGATATCTTTGAAAAATATTAAATATTATTTCCCTTGCATTTGCATTAAATTTTTTATCACATTTCTGAAGATTTTAATTAAAAATCACAATAAAATAACATAATAAACAAACCCTCTGTCAACATGATATGACGTTTGGCATTTGACGGATGGCTGGGTTGTGTTGCTACTTAAAATCTTTAATGTTGGTTTCACTTTACGCCACGACGGTTCTTTTATCGCACAGACAATAGTAAGTGCCAGATAAATTTGCAATAAATGACACAGACACATATAAATTGCCTTGAAATCCACATTATTCTGACTATCCATGTTGTAAAGCTTAGTGCATTTTTTGGGTGGGAAATCATGTAATGGCTTCTCTCACTCTAGGACGGAGAGGGAGGGTATTACTGACTAAAACCACACCTATGTTTAGAACCTCGAGTATCCTCCAGCAGGCATCGGTCCTGCTGGGCACCTACGGCTTTGTTGACATCTCTTTGAAGCGCGCGTGGAACACTGCGCGCTGTCGATGATTCGGGCGCGGTCCTTATACGACGGGCGGACGGCGAGCTAACCATTGCTCGTCGTCCGCAAGCCCACGACTACAGTGGCTGGAGGTCGCTTTGCCAAATGGCCAGTTAGAGGAGGATGTACGTATCCTCACTCTAGCGGCCGCATCCTTCGCTAGCATTACTGCTTCGTAGAAGGAGGTAACCGCATCTCGTCCTGGACCGAGGCTCGAAACAAGGCCCGGCGCCAGAGCAGGCGATAAAGTTACAGTAATAAATATAACAGAAACATAAACATAATAAATATAAACTAAAAATGTTGACTTCAGGGCCATCCACTTTTTTTTCCGATGGGAAAAGTCATCCTATGACAACCCCCGCTCTTGAGCGGAGCGGGAGATAGTGTCAGACTCTTACGGACTAAAAAACCCATCCCGTTCCTTCAAGCCTTCATACCGGGGCTCGAGCGCCCTTTCGGATAACCCTGGCCCCAGTAGGCTTCGACCCGGCTGGGTCCCCGCTGTTGCTGACAACTCCTTGAAAAGTGCGCGCCGTCGACGACTTGGGCTTGGTCGGACAGTTACCGGACGGCCGGACAGCGAGTTACCCATTGCTTACTGTCCACAAGCCCGCGCCTACGGTGGCCGGAAATCGGGATCAGTATCCCGGCGCCGGTGGCGGCGGCGATAACGCCGTTGCCTGCTGCGTTCGGCCTCCACCTTTGCGAGCATTATTGCTTCGCAGAAGTCAGCGACCGCCGCAATAGGGCCATCCACTAAGAACATGGCTACGCTCAATTCCATAGTTTTTGCCTAATGTTCGCGTACAAATACAGTCTAGGTAAAGTCTGATCATGATACTCACTCCAGCATTTAGGAACAGGTCCAGGTGTTTATGCAGAATGGCCTGGTTCTGCTGGTTGCCGTGACAGAAGTGTTGCAGAAACTCGTGCGCTAAAGCCAGCAGTTCGTCCATAGCTTGGTCATCTTCATCGTGAGGGACCTGCGTACAGAGATAACATAAGATTTTATATATTTTGATTATAAGGTATCATCGCGGTCATTTCTGCCTGATCACTTAAAATAAATTTCGCTTGAATTCTGCGGCGTGACGCAAAACCAAAACCTTTGAAGTTTTCATTTCGAGCGCAAGCAAAAATTTACTTAGCGGTGGTCAGGCGGAAATGTCATTGATGGTACTTAATGGTATAGAGAAATGTGTGAGGAGTGTCTTTTGTAGGTGCGGGCTTATTCAGGATTACAGGAATATTATTTGCACGTCATCAATATTTCGAAAAGAATTGATTGTTTCTTTCTGATTTAATATATATTAAATCCACCTCAACAAAAATGGAAAAAAAAAATTACGGTTGATAATGGGCAATTTTTCAATAAATAACTGAAATTATATTTTCGAATTCGGCGTAACTCGCACTGGAGTTATAGATACTTAAGTGACCAGATGGTTGGAAACCAACGGCCCAACCAAGGTGACCAGTACCCCAAGCCAAGTTGCTAATCTGCAATCGTTAACACTAGCAGAAAGCTTCAAATGTACGGGAATGACGTCATCTCAACGCTCAGACACGTGGTCAGAACAAAAGAATTGGCGGCAAAGTCAACTCGAAGCGTTCGACGCAAGCGAAACGGTTGTAAATTGGCTAGGGGGGCTTGTTAGTTGTTCGAATCCATGTAGACAGCAGTTGTAAATGACCTTCAACGCCCTTGGTTGGGAGGCGCGTTTTCCCAACCACCGAACATGATGTCGCGTGGTTTACATCCATGTAACCGCAACACAAACCAAACACATAAACCAAGGTCGCCTTGGTTGGAACGCTAGTTTACAACTTTCTGGTTACCCTTTTATAATCGATGATTTAAGTGTATTAAAGGGCAATCATTAAATATTTCATTTCTTAGATCTAAAGGCCTGTTAGAGCTCATGCCTGCTAGAGCTGCGAGATTGTTTGAAAGAGTTACCGTGACCCTGGATTACAAATGCCGACTGAAGTAACACAAGTGGGATTTAGCCAGTAAAAGTCTGACACTCCCTCCGAGTGTCAGATTTTTACTGACTCCGCTTCGCACTTCGCTCAGAGCGAAAGATTGATGAATTCTTACGTAAAAAAAGGGTTAAAGGATTTTGCCAATGTAGGATTTCTTAGGTCCGCATTCGTTTCTTGCAGCATGCACGCATTCAGAAAGTTAGAGCACTCACTCTTGACTGCCAGGGCGATGTCTGGACATTGAGAGGCATATGAGACGAGAATTTATTTATTACTATATAGCATAAGCATAATCAGTCATCACCTGGGACTCGGGCCTCTTCTTTAAGAGAAGGAATGGGCCGTGTTCTACCGCGCGCGCCCAATGTTATTGGTTCTTGGCAATGTCAGTTTATTACCGCTTTCTTTAAAAAATATTTTAGTATAATGAGATTAAAACATCTTACGTGGTGTCTTACATGGCAAGTCACGGTTGTAGTCACGAAGTGATCCTATGCGGTTCACGGAAATTTAACCTACGTGCAACATTTCGCTTCCCCTAACTCCGCACCACACCCACGTGCGGCTGGTCATGGGCCATGTAGTTAACCACAAGATAGTATCAATCGTTTGTTCCATTTGCACCGCGTCGCTTTATGATCGCAGTCGAGTTGAATAGAATAAATTGTATGCCAAAGTATTAACAATTTTACAGAAACTCCACCACCCCTCCCCACCTCGCCCTCCTACCTCTCAGTATAGTCAACGTAGGACCTGCGTTAATGTCATCAATATTCTTGGGACAGGACAAATACGCAACAGGACTTTTTAAGTCTTGCAGGATTTCAGTGAAGACATATACTCGTAAAAGGAATGTTATTAGTCCAACACTTTTTATTTATTTATTCTCAAATGGGAACGCTATACAGCAATTACACTTATGGAGAAAAATTAGTTCAGAATCTGCTACTTTCATTTAAAATGAAAAATACTGAAAAAAAAAATTGCCCTTATGCCCTTAGTAATAAGGGTTAAAAGAGGATGATCAGAATCTATCGCCTGCATACCAACCTGTAGCAAGTCCAGCACGATGTTGTGCACACCTATGTTCCGCAGTAGGCGCTGCTCGTGCCGGCGCGGCCGCCCACTCTCGCCGGAGCCGCTGTTGCCGTGCGTGCAGTACTTTATCATGCGCTGCAGTATCTGTGGAAAGATCAAGTTATTTTAGACACATTACATAATCATACTAATATTCTATAGGCCAAAGTTGTGTATGTGTGTATGGTTGTGACTGTTTCATGCTTAAACAGCTCAATGGATCTAGTGTACGGGTAGACCATATCCTGCCATAAGCAAAATAAGAAAGAAAGAAGGGTTGATGAGGTCGAGGGGTATATGAGAGTGAATACCAACTGGACTATGAGGGTCGAAAGGCTGGATTCGCGCTACGACATCAATTTCAAGTCGTTCGTGATACGAGTTCCAACCCACCATCTGCCTTTTTGAGAGGGGACTTTTGCCCGAAAGGTGTCGTGTATCGACGTTTCCGGGGACGGCTATGCTGATGTTACGTGAATAATAATATATCATTGTCGTTTGTTTGTGAAATTTTTTTAAGATTGTAATATTATGTATTTAATCTATGGGCTAAAGTTGTCTGAGATTAAAGAAATAATAATAATAGGCGAATATTCAAGTGTTGGAATGAGCCCTAGATGGACGGATGTTCCGGCAAACGTAGGCGCGGGCTTGCGGACAGTGAGCAATGGGTAGCTTACTGTCCGGCCGTCCGGTAACGGTCCGGACCAAGCCTAAGTCGTCGACGGCGCGCACTGTTCCCGCGCGGACCCAGCCGGGTCGAAGCCTACTGGGGCCAGGGTTATCCGAAAGGGCGCTCGAGCCCCAGTATGAAGGCTAGAAGGAACGGGGTGGGTCTTTTAGTCAGTAAGAGTCTGACACTATCTCCCGCTCCGCCCAAGGCGGGGGATGTCAATGCAAGATTTTTTCCCACCATAAAAAAAAATGATGGACGGATGGAAAAAAATATGTTACGCCGACTCTTCCCAAATCCTTGAGATATTAATACAGTTACGACATCAAACTTACCTAATTTCGTTAGTTAATTTCATAATAAGTGACGCCAGTGACTGAAAAGTTGAAAAGGAAATCGTTTTCTTGGTATGGTTATCTAAAGAGGAGGGATGAAACGCATGCCACGAAAAGATAATATAATAATAAATGATAATATAATATAATATTCCACAACTATCACACAACGCCGTCTAGTCCCAAGCTAAGCAGAGCTTGTGTTATGAGTACTAGACAGCTGATAAACATACTTTATATTTATAAATACATACATATTATAGATAAATTACACCCAGACACAGAACAAATGATTGTGCCCATTACATAAACATTTGTCCTGGGTAGGAATCGAACCCACGACCTCCGGCATAGCAGTCAGGGCCACTAACCACTAGACCAATAGGCCAGTCAAAATTAAAATGGTAACTTACCTCTTTAATTTTCTTATATTCGTTGTGGTCGTGCTTGGCCGTTCTAGACGTGTCCAGTACATTGTCTAAAGACGCATTACGTTCTAGTATTGCGCCGCCAGGACCCACTGTGCCTGTCAGACCTGGAGGAAACAGATTGACGTTAGTTTTTAGGGTTCCGTACCTCCAAAGGAAAAAACGGAACCCTTATAAATTTAATAGTCACCAAATATAAGGACTATTGAGTACTATTTGTGACGTTGCGCCTTAGTCGGATTCGCGATATAATCGCTTTTGACGCAATTCGGAACGCGGCGTTTGTGTCCCTCTGTCTGTCAAAACCCTTTATCGAGAAACGCGAATCAATCGAGTTGAAATTAAAACAGTATACTCAGGCCTACAATCCCTGAAGCTGTGATTATTCAAAAGTCATAGGATTTTTATTTCACATAGGCCTGCATGGGCAATTATAAAACGTCAGAAGCTAGTGCATTCCAGTTTAAAGTTGGTGAGATTACGTATATTAAGTCAATAACACCTACGTAACTCCTTATGAATTTTAAAAACGCATATTTGAACGAACGACAAGTTGTCATGTCATAATGTCATGTTTCAAGAATAGGAGAAAATCTGAAAACTGTAAAATTGTAGTTACGCCTCAAAAAAAAAAACTTTTTTAGCAAGTCGGATAAATCTTCTTTAGACACCATTCCGGTAATGAACTATTTACATAGGTAAGTTTGTACGAAGCCCTCAGTGGGAGACCGATTCGGCCTTGTGCGGTTTTTAAAATTAAGAATGTCTATAAATGTACGAGGGCCAATGACTATATATACTTTAGTCAAGTTTAAACTAACAAAATGAAAACAAAACTCACTAATATGCTCATCAATGAGCACAGCGCGTCCTTTGTTGAAGACCCAGAGTTCGGACTTCTCGACGCTTTGCCGCAGTAGATCCAGGTCTGCCTTGATCTGCTTGTAGGATTCCACGTCTGCGTCCGAGACTAGTAGTTGGACCTGGTGGTGGAAATGTCGGATTTGAAAGTGAAGTACTTAAGTCAGAGGAATACATATACTCGTACAACCTTACTTTTTCTATATCGGAAACCTGAAACACAAGTCTAGTATTTTTATGTGATGAATCTATGTACAAAATTATAAAACCTTATCATGAAACAAGATTTTAATGAAAATATTTTTTTCATAGCAAGCTTTTATAGCTCGATATACCTATATAATTAATGCTCGTCAAGACGAATCATATGAGCCCAAACTCTATGGGATTGTGTCGTTTAAATACCAAGTTCCTATAGCCACCTTCCAGTTGCATCATCAGATCAGCTCCATGTCATAATAATTTTTGCATTGTCATCTGATTTACACATGCATGCAAAATTTCAGCTCAATCGGTAACCGGGAAGTGGGTCATATTTAATTTGCAAGATTTGATGACTGACAAACAACAGGACAGGTGAAACTAAATAAAAGGTTGTAAAATCACAAATCAGTTTATTTGATTACTGATTATATTATATTATAGTCAGTAATTAATTACGCTAAAACCGATTAGTAAGCTACTTTTCGAAATTAAATAATTCATAAAAACATTTTTTTTTTCTCTTGACTCTTGCGGCAGATTTTGGAGCGCTTCAGTTTACTGTTTGGTGTTGGCCTGAGGAACAAAATGCACTGAGTGCACTTTGGACAGCACTTGGTCCAACTCCCATTTGGCAAGGTCTTTTATAAACTTATGTTAGCAAAAATAAATAGTCACCGGGCCATCCAGGCGACTTAGGGGTTGTTTTGCACTTGCACTCGGCTATTTGCTGCCCCTAATGCTCCCTATGATCTGCCATGACCTAAATTGTACTTATTGTCGATGGTGTTCAACTTGTAACCTTTTAAAATATTTTTGGGAAAAAATATAACATGCTGTAAAAATTATTAGAATCCATTCCATTACCGATTCACTCTATTCAGCGTTCGCTTTTTGTTAAGTTTTTCGTTGTCGCGTGCATTCGTTGTTACATCTTTCGGATGAATACACTTACAGGGACGTGTTATTTGAGGTTTCGTTTTTCGGAATCATGTAACACACCCATCACAATCCTGCTTCACCAAAACTGTCAAGAAACGTAAAGGTATAAAAACCAACAAACCTGTTTAAAAGCAGCTAGCACCTCCTGCCTCTGACTAAAATGCCTGAACAGCAGCGCCAGCGCACCCGACACGAGCGCCGCCGACGCTCCCTGTGAGCACAACTGTAGCAGCACGCGCAGGACCATACGTCCTCCACATTCATCTAAGTCCAGTCCATCCCTGGGCAAGTCGAACTTTTATACAATAACGATAATGGATGGATTTTGAAGGTTGGTAGAATAGGATCACAAAACGCGAAGAACTTCATGCACACAGGGGGCCTTAAAATGACAGGTTTCCAAGCGAGAAAGACGAAGAAGAAGATAAGATATGGAACTATACACCTAATACAGGGAGTAAGGGACAGTTCTCCCCCAAACTTTAAGGGCTTGCTCAGTAGACGAAACTGAACTACTTTATACAACATTTTTTTTTTTTTCAAGAAACGAATAAAAAATCGGTCTGCCAATACAAAATTATAAACTTGATTGGACAGTTTGTAAGGAGAAGTCGTTATTTTTTTAGTTGAGAAAGTCGACAACAAATGCGCGTCCCGCTTGCGTATTCCACGCATTAAAATAAGACTTGTATGAAAAGGATTTTTGCGGAGGTTACGCGTGCGGTGCAATTGTATATGCGTTTTAAAACTGCACCATATTAAAAACACTTTAGGCCTCATTCGCACGAGAGCTTAAAAAGCGTCGCGTTAAAACCTGATGTTGGCGCTATTTTAGCATTCACAATATTTGTGTTCGTACGAACTCTTAAAAATCAGTGTGAATAATATTCGCTGCGCGCGGTGTGCTCGTATTAGGAAATTAATGAATTTAAATCCAAAATTATTGACAATAGCCATTTGCATTGCGAGAGGGCGAAAAACGAAAAAAAAGTTCTATTGGGTACATCCCCTTAATGACAAACACTACATGAAAAACAACAATATTTAAAAGGCCAGTTTGTGTCGCTGAATTATTGTTATTAACATAAATTGTTATTAAACCGCTATGCGTACGCACAGCCAACTGACAGCACCGGCGCTTTCTAAACGCCCGTCAGAACAAAATCACGGAGTCCCGTATGCTCAATTCAATTTAACGCCAATGCTCAACGTCGAAAATCCGATAGTGCTGGATAAAAAAGCGCGGCGTTTTAAAAACGTTTTCGTGTGAATAAATACATGGGTATTCATTTGTGTCAATTCAACGTTTTTTTAACGCCCGTTGGAAAAGCGCTCGTGCGAATGAGGCCTTAGTCCTATGCGGGCCGTTAAGTATGAGTCGTTTAGCTTCCACTTTTTTTTGTTGACTGACCGAAATATTGACAATTCAAAAGTGCCTGTAATTGGTCTATCCTAACTAATATTATAAATGTGAAAGTGTGGATGTTTGGATGTTTGTTACTTAATCACGTAAAAACGGCTGAACGGATTTGGATGAAATTTGGCATGCATATAGGCTTTGACATGGAAAAGAACATAGGCTACCTTTTATCCCGATTCCTTTAGTACCTTATCCCACGCGGGCGAAGCCACAGGCAAAAGCTAGTTTGAAATAAACGTTACTGAGTTCTGATTTCCATGGTGGCCAACTTTTGGTGGGCTTATTCCAACCAGTATTGTGCGTTTGGCTTAAGAACTTCCTTTGCTGTAATGTTGGCAATACGGAAAACCAGTGTTGCTATATTTTTAATAATGAAATTACTCAATATCAGGGAGATTAAACTGATTTTTCGTTACTTTTAACAATTGCCTTATAATTTTCTTTTTCTTTTAGAAACTGTAAAAACTATTTTTGAATAAAGTATACGACGCTGGGCTCCACTTCGATTTTCCTGCAATTCTTCCAAATACTGAAAACGCCACGCCACAATATCGAACCTCTCTTTTAACAACTTCCTTTTAGAACTGTTTTTTTTAAATAAAATCCCATTCCCCTCATAATTCTCCATAAAGTGGTGCGAGTACCGTTAAAATCGATTTCGTTTCACATTTCGTGAATTTCGGTAGAGTAGGCAATTCTTTTCTTTTTCCCTTCTTTTTTTTTCTTACTTACTTTTACTTCTATTTTTTTCTAACACATTGCTTTTGCAATATTTTTTTTTATATTATCTGACTCCAAACTTAAATTCGTTAGTTTTCCTTTTCTTTGTTGTTAACGTCTCATTTATTGACAGTCAGTTGTAATTATTATTATTTTTCTAGCTTTTTTCTTTATATTTAGCCTCTTTTTAGGGTTCCGTAGTCAACTAGGAACCCTTACAGTTTCGCCATGTCTGTCTGTCCGTCTGTTTGTCTGTCTGTCTGTCCGTCTGTCCGTCCTCGCTTAATCTCTTTGACTGTTAGGACTAGAAAGCTGAAAATTAGTACCAAAGTGTATGTCAATCACGCCGACAAAGTGGTAAAATAAAAATTGGAAAAAAATGTTTTATTAGGGTAGCCCCCTATATGTAAAGTGGGAAGTGATTTTTCTTTAATTTCAATCCTAACGTGTGATATATTGTTGGATAGGTATTTAAAAATGAATAGGGGTTTACTAAAATAATTTTTTGACAATGTCAATAATTTCGGAAATAATCGCTCCAAAAGTAAAAAACAATGTGTCCCTCTAACTTTTGAACCATAAGTTTAGAAAATATGAAAAAAATCTGAAAAGTAGAACTTTATAAGAACTTTCCAGGAAAATTATTTGAACTTGATGGAAAGAACAGTTTTTGTACAAAAAAGTCAAAAGGGTTCTACAAAATAATTTCTGGACTATGTTTGTGCAAGCATTTTTTTAAACTCATAAGTGGGTACACTTATTGTGACGGACGGGAAACTACGGAACCCTACACTGAGCGTGGCCCGACACGCTCTTGGCTGTTTTTTTTTATAATGTAAACGGAAGAACACTGTAGACTCCACGAATTCTTAGATTACTTCATATTTTGGCTCACTTTTATTAAATGATTTATTTTTATTGTGCTTTTGAGTACAATATAGACCGATTTACACTGTTCTTAAATAATTCCTATTAATATTATTGTAAGTACAATAATTTTTTAAAAAGAGTAACCATAGAGTTTCTTGCCGGTCCTTCTCCATAGGAAACGACCAATTTCGAACCGTGCACTAGCTTCTGACGTTTTATAAGTGCCCATGTAGGCCTATGTGAAATAAAAAACTTTTGACTTTGACTTTATCTGTAGACAGACAGGGGAGCCAACATTACGGCGAAGGAACCTCTTAAGTGAAATGCACAGTACCTTACTCTTCAAAAACGGATTATACTGACGTCTCGCTTGTTCTTCGTATCCGTCAGCGGGATAGCAATATCATTCATATAGTGGTAGTTCAGTGTATGAAGGTTTTCGTGTTTAGTGACCGTGATTCAAAGTATCATGAGCTATAAGCGAAACTTGACTGACACCGCTTTTGGTACATTAATAAAGGTAGAATTAGAAGATATAATCAGAAATTATACAATAGAATAAATAAATTCAACGGAGAAATTCGGAATATGTTTGAAAATTTAAAATATTAGAAAGAATAATTGTAATATTCAGAGATGAACTAACATGGAATTTACATTCACAGAAAAAAAAAAATTAAGAACAAAAACATAAATAATCGAAATATTTTATAAAATTAGTAAAATCAAATAACCCAAAACCTGAAATTAATAACTTTAGTAACTGGTACCAAAAATAAATAAATATCATCCAGAAACCAAAACCGTCACAAGTTCAACTCCGGCACAAAAGCCATGGTTCTGACAAAAGGCATGGCATTAGAAAATCCTTTGAACCCACAAGCAATATTGTTAGTAGCAATTCACACATGCACCTTTCAAATCAAGGAGCACAATTCATTCCTAAAACTAAACATTTATTTGAATAATACAGGACTATAGTCAAACAGACTGAATAGAAACGCCGGGGTAAAGAGGAACGAAACTTTGATTAGAATTTTCACATTGGTTTAATATCTATATTTTGTATCAATTTGCAGCATCGATTTTATAACAATAAATTAATAAATAGAAGTACTTACAAGTTAGAAAAACGGTTAAATAACATGAAACTCCTCCTATAATTTTTGTTTCTATTCACCCCTGCATTACTATTCACCCCATTTGACATACTATAATTCTAACATTGCAATATTCCAGAGATATTATTATACTTATGCTTGACTTCTATTCGGCATAAGGATGGCAATAAAAGCAAAAAATTACCAATCATCATCATCATTTCAGCCGTTAGACGTCCACTGTTGGACATAGGCCTCCCCCAAGCATCGCCACAATACACGATCCTGTGCGTCCCGTAACCTTCACCAGGCTATCAGTCCACCTTAGTTACCAATACCAACTATTTACTGCAGCCGCCATTTATCATGCCAATTACGCAATAAAAGTCAAAATCGATTGAACGAACAGTAACAAAAAGGTTGTTTAATGACTAATCATGTTGCAGATGGAGTATAGAACAAAATTATGTATTGATTAATACGAAATAATGTGTATTAGCGCGAAAAAAGTTCTTTTTTTACTATTCTCTCGCGTTTTGCATCAATATCGATCAGAAAAACTTTTCTGAAGTTTCAGAGAATATCTATTTTAGCAAAATTATCTTTTTTTTTAATTGTTGTTAGGTTCGCGCTTGACCGCTATCTCACCTGATGGAGAGCGATGATGCGGTCGACGAAAGAAATACGCTTACCTAGAAGAAACCTATTTACTCTCGACTTAAAGATTCCTCTTAAAGATTTCTAGATCTAATCCTAACAAAGACACAACTAATTCTAAGATTCACAATACTTCTAAAACAAAGAGTTTAAGGTTTATATTATAGGTTATTATTTCATTCTGTTAGTAATTCTCGCAAGATCAGCATAACATGCAAGATTATTTGGAGTTTCTTGCACAACTCGATATTTTTGGTCCTCTGAATAAAAATATACCTGAGTGAAAAATATACGTTAGGCGGAGCAAGAGATAGTGTCAGACTTTTACTGACAAAAAACCCACTCGTGTTCCTTCTTTGCCATTGTTCCAGGACTCTTCCCCTTGGATCTCTGTCACATCACCCATGGCCCCAGTTGGCTTCGACTCTGCTGGGCCTTATCTTTTACGATTTGTAAAATTCCATTATTTTACATAAACATACAACATGTAGGCATATAAATATATTAACGCACCTCCTGAAACTAACATCTTCAGAAATCTTGTTCTTTGACAGAATCCGCGCTGACATTTGCACGAATCGAAAGTGCCAACCACAGAGGTCCAGGGCCCTTGCCTATGTCGGCAGCCGTGCGAACAACGTCTAGTCTCGGGAACTGTCTCCTGGTTCGTTGTGTGAAGTGAAAACCTAACAGTTGAGTGATCTGGAATGGTTTGTTTATTGCTCGATACCATTGCCTGCAAAACAGAGTCCATAGACAGAGCTTCAATAATGATTGGGATCCAGAGCCGACATATATATTATTTGTCTTTGTTCTCAAAAAAAAAACATCTAAGTAAAATTTCAATGCTAAAATAATGATAGTAATTTAATTTTTAATTGGGTGTGCATTACTTCAGTTATATTTTGTGTAGTTAATAAGGTAACGCATTCAAAGGACCAAAAACTCAAGTTACAAAGCCGATTAGTAAATCCCAAACCACATGCCACGTTAGTCATTCCATGCATATACGAGTACTATGTCATACTAACAAATCTACATTTTTTGGAAGACAGCTGTCAGGCACAGTCTGTATCGCTCTGAAAAACATTTCACATTAGTACCATTACATGTCATTATCCCAAATCTGCTTAAAGAATAGTTTATTGACAATCTACAGAGTTTGATCATCACATATAGATGTGTAGTGTGATATACATGGTTATTTATAAAACATTAATAACCTTGGAGGACAGCATTATTATCATCATAAACAACAACTTTTGTTTATAAAACATATTACGTTTACCAAAAACAAACCTTCAAGATTTAATTGTTCTATCTAACATATTTCACTGTATGACGCGACCCAAGCGCATCAAGCACCCCCGCCACTCGATCCCGCTCTGCTATTGTACGATCGCTTGCTTCGCATAGACTTCGTAATATTTAGAACGTTAAATTTAAATATTTTTATTTGGGTTTGAAAATATGGTGAATGTGATACATTTAAAAAAGTCATAGAAGAAAAGTTGTTGTTTATGATGTTAGTATAGTCCTGTAGCTCGATTCACATAATCAAAACCGTAACGATATCGTAGCGATTTAGTCGTTTAGACCATTTCCGTATTCACATCCATCAATCGAGTTTGAACGACACCGATTTTAAAGTCATTTGGTCAAAGAGTCGATTAAAAAAAAACATTTTTTATTGTCTCTGGTAGAATACTTATTAATGTAACTGAAAATAAGTCGTCGATAGATAGTTTAGTTTCGAGCCAGTTGAGTTGTCATTCTATCCAATCCCGATTAAGGAATGCGTGAATATCGCTTTTGGATAGGACTTCGATCGAACGACTATAAAACTTCAACGATATTTGGCTTGTTTGATTTTACGTGAATCAGGCTACTGATAGGTTGCCAGTGTTTTTATAGATAACCTTGTATAAGTGGGAGAAATTAGAAAGTCATGTGGTGTGTGTGTGAGTGTTATTTAACGAATGATGGTACCACAGTATTTTTGTTTAATATTATACACCGTTCAATTTTAATCGTTTTAATCCCGTGGAGGGTCGATCTGGTACATGAAACACTATCAATTTGTAAAGATAAAAAATAGTACCATTTTTTTCAAAATTCGTATTAATTTACGCATGTACGAAATTACTTTCTTTATGAAAACGTCAGGTGAGCGAGTTCAATGACCTGTAGATAGTTTGTACGCAACGCCGACTACTAACTACAGGTCATTGAACCCGCTGTCACCCTCCAACGGCTCAACGAATTTGAATAAAATTTAGCACAAGGGTGGACGATGTTCTGATGTAGAATACTTTTCTATTCCAGTAGTTTGTTACTTTGGAAAAAATTACAACTTTTACATGCAATTTTTGACTGTAAACTTGATGAAAGAAGGCATTCTCGCTATAAATGACGAGTTAACGGAAACTAGAAGAGTCTATACACGGTGTCTTTGATATCGACACACAAATGAATACCATGAATCCAGTATTCTGGAACCCCCAGTGATGGAATTTTTTGTCGGTATTTTACCTAATTTTTTTTTTTTTACTTTGTTAAATGTAAACAGTGTAAAATCGTTATTGTAACCAACCCCGATGATATTTTTAATATTTTTTTTAAGCTATTGCATAGCTTCTATCGCGGGCCTTGAGCGTGGAGACCGAATCCAGAAATTCCGTAACGAAAATAACCTAACACCCCCCACTCATTTGTTTTTTGAGCGTGGTGACCGATAAGAAAACAAATGAGTGAACAATCAATCAAAATTCAATTCAATGTGTGAAAGTGTAACTTCAATTAATATCAAAGAAAAAAAAAAAAAGGAAAAAAAATACTGCATAAATAAAATAAATAAATAATTATAATCGCATAAGTTGATAAAAATGCTATGCAATAGCTTTACCGCGGCAGTCCCTGAGTGCCACACGTCTTTTTTTTTTAATTAAAAATTAATTAATAAAAAAGTCATCAGGGTAGATAAAATCGTAATTCTAATCAACCCTGATGACATTTTTAGGGTTCCGTAGCCAAATGGCAAAAAACGGAACCCTTATAGATTCGTCATGTCTATCTGTCTGTCTGTCTGTCTGTCTGTCTGTCTGTCTGTCTGTCCGTCCGTATGTCACAGCCACTTTTTTCCGAAACTATAAGAGCTATACTGTTGAAACTTTGTAAGTAGATGTATTCTGTGAACCGCATTAAGATTTTCACACAAAAATAGAAAAAAAGCAATAAATTTTGGGGGTCCCCATACATAGAACTGAAACTCAAAATTTTTTTTTTCATCAAACCCATGCGTGTGGGGTATTTATGGATAGGTCTTCAAAAATGATACTGAGGTTTCTAATATCATTTTCTTCTAAACTGAATAGTTTGCGCGAGAGACACTTCCAAAGTGGTAAAATGTGTGTCCCCCCCCTCTAACTTCTAAGATAAGAGAATGATAAAACTAAAAAAATTATATGATGTACATTACTATAAAAACTACCAACGAAAATTGGTTTGAACGAAATCCAGTAAGTAGTTTTTTTTTAATGCGTCATAAACCGAAAAAAATACACTATTATTAAAACATCGATCAAAGTTACAACACATTACAAGAACTTTTATATTATGTTACTTGCTGCTACGGAACCCTTCATGGGCGAGTCCGACTCGCACTTGGCCGGTTTTTTTAATTTTCAACACTGGGGGTATCAGAATCATATATCCGTGGTAATCGTTTCTGTGTTGATGACAAAGACACCGTGTATAGTAATTTATATGTCCTGTTTGTGTGTTTTCATCTATATGTAATGACCACAGAAGTTTAAGGCCCCGTCACCATTCAACATGCGTTAGTCACTGATAATAATTACCAGTAATAGATAACATAGAGATATTTCTACAAATGACATAAATTAGATTGGAGATTGAAACATTTGAAGTTGTCTAGTTTCAACGAATCAAGTCAATTTTCTATAACGATTTTCATATTGTTATGTACATAGCATTTTTGGGGCCTAGTAGTGTAATGTTAATAGCCACGAATGAAGAGATAGAACTATTCAGGTCGAATAGTATCATCCTTATTTCAGAAACTGAAAGTGTTTTTTTTAATGTTAACCATCTAATGACTTCTCTCAGTCTAGGGTGGAGCGCAAAGGCGTGTCAGACTTTTACTGGCTGCAATCACACCTGTGCTCCTTCATTTGCCCTTTGCATTCTAGGGTATCATTTTTGTACTTCTCCCCTATCCCCAGCAGGCATCGCCCCTAGTAGGCCTCTACTGAACTGGAAAGTAGTGGTATTAACACTTCACTACGCCCTGTAATACTGTAGAAGCAAGATAAAAAAGAGGTGAAAATGTTCTAGATTCATTGAAATTCTATTATCAACATTTAACATAGATGAAGTCGCTAAATTTTACAATAATGATTTGAGAAAATGTTTTTGATAGTTTGTACAATTTCTACAGTGAAACAATAGTTTATATTACAAACATTCAACATTTACATTACTAGAGAGTTTGAAATAAGTTTAAAAGTGTGAAATGGAAATGTAATAAAAAGTTGTATTAAAATGATTTTATCGTTATTTAAGAAATCTAAAGATTCTTTAAGTAAACATTTACCAATTGTTAAGTACATTAGAAAAAATACTGAGTAGTAAATTATGATACTAAATATGTTATTTCTTCCTTATGTACTCCTTGTCCATAAACAAGAAATAAAATATTCTATCAATATTCGATTGATAAATCAAACAAAATACATTAAAGTTAAAGCTACAAGGGCAAGCGTGCCTAGGTGGCGCTGAACTCGATATTTTTGGTTTATCAAAAACTTTCATCTCCCTGACCCTGTACTTTTCCTATTTGTTTTAGTTGTGCTACTTTTTTGGTGTTTAATAAAGTTTATTCTATTCTTTTAATCTGAGGTCGGATATACATTCGTCGCACGATATTTTTTTTCCATTCTAATTGTTTCTAACTCGCTTTTCTTTCATATCACTCATTCCACAATCCATCTCTCTTTTCTTTGTTCTGATTCCCTCTCCACAAATAATTACCTTAAAAGCCTAATTCTGACTGTTCAGAAAGTGGTTCAGTTCAACAATGGTGATGAAATAAATTACTTAAAGTAATAATGCGCCTGTCTTTTTAAGTTGGCACTGGGCTACTGGAATATAAGATCTACAAACTTGGGCCCGCGTGTGTACGACCCATTCCATCTATTAGAAAGTATGCCTGAGTCCCATCAGTGGGAACATTATAAGGCTGAACATGCATTATGACACATTTATTTTTAAAAGCTTTTTCAAAAGATTCAATATTATACTTTTTTATACATACTTTCTGTTTCATAAGTTATCTTTAAAACTTGGCTGAACAATTCTATACATAATTGTTCTATACATAATTGACTAACTATTTTTTTTTTTTTTTTTTTTTTACTACTATCACACAACGCCGTCTAGTCCCAAGCTAAGCAGAGCTTGTGTTATGAGTACTAGACAACTGATAAACATACTTATATATTTCTAAATATATACATATTATAGATAAATTACACCCAGACACAGAACAAATGATTATGCTCATCACACAAACATTTGTCCTGTGTGGGAATCGAACCCACGCCCTCCGGCATAGCAGTCAGGGTCACTAACCACTAGACCAACAGGCCATTCAAATTCTATTGTGGCAGACGAAAAATAAAGATTTACAATGATTATTTTGTTTGATTTATCAATATTCGAAACCACAAACCCTCCCCACAATTGAATGCCTCCTCAACTCACCGACAGCTGAAGATCCCCTCAGCCTGGAGTCCGATAGCTTCCACGTCAGCTCTGCCGATGGTGTCCGCGGAGCGTTCCCCAGCTTGCTCGAACTCCTTCTTGAAGATTGAGAGGAGGCAGCTGATGCGGTAGTCCAGTCGCACGTCTAAGATGAACTGGAGACCAAATGTTGATTATCATGTGAAATTCGTATGGCAAAATCCTTATAAACATTTGAATGGTAGGTGCACTAAGAGGTAGCTAAGTCAGTATATGCTGAGATTGTCAAGGGTTTTGTTTCTAGGTCATCATGCGTTGACTTCTCCTCCTATATAGCGGAGCGAGATAGCGTGTCAGATGTTTACTTATGTTCCTTCGTTGCCTTGCGTTCCAGAACGTTAAATAGGGATGATAAGGGCAGGCGTATAATAAATAACTGCAATGTTTAAAAAATGGCTGCTAAGTCGACTCGTAAGCGCTAAAATCATCAAGCATCATTGTACATTTGGTTTGCAATAAACGCTTTGGCTTTGATTTTGACCCCGGGTTTTCCTTTCACAAATGCACCCATGACCCCAGTAGGCTTCGACCCTGCTGGGCCCCAAAAAGAATTATTTAAAAGACACTGAATGACACAAATCAATCTCTTCTAAGACACAAATGAGAATGACATTCAGTTCAGTGTTTGTGGCAAATACACATTATTAATTTCTCTGCATCGTTATCGACTGGAAGAGTGCCAAGTCTGCCGATATTGCCACATTGTATGGCAATGCTCAGTCTTTACCCGGGGCAAAAGTCAGCCCTTAGGCCTTACGAATGTCAACGAGGATAAAAAATTTAAATAGTGTATGAACACTATCTACTCTAGCAACTCAAGAAACCAGCGCTGTGAGCTCAACACATCATGCGTGAGGCCGCAGCTTTATGCTGAGCGTTCGGCCGTTTTGCGCGGAGGAGACGCATGTCTTCCCTATCAATTGCTGTAATGTTATGTTTTGTTAGCTAGTTTTAAGATTACGTCTTTATCACGTAAATAAACTGTTTTTCTTTCTTTCTTTACAACAAAGGTTTTTTTTAAATGACATGTGAACTAGTGCTTGACAGCGATCCCACTTAAAGGTAAGCAGTGATGAAATAGTTGATGGTGAAGCGCACTAGTTACCTTTGGGATTGAAACAGCTTGAAAATGAAACTGTCGACGAGATAATTATAAAGAGGTAAAGTTTGTTTTGTTTGTAGGAGGTAATCTCTGAAAGTACTGATCCGATTGCTAAAACTTTTTCACTGATAGAAAGCTGCTTTATTTCTGAGCGATATAGGCTATATTTTATGAACGCATGCGAGGCTGCGGACAAACGCTTTTAAGTTTTTTACATTTATTTATTATTATTATTTATTTATGTATCCTTTATTGTACACCAAAATAATAAATTACACATTTGAGCCTTATATTTAGAACATACAATTGGCGGCTTTATCGCATTCCGCGATCTCTTCCAGGCAACCTGGTATGGAAAGAGATTGACTTGACATAAAATGGGGTTGCACATGGTGCATTACAAAACAAGTTAAACAATTATTGATGAAGAAAAAAAAACAAATTACTATACTTAACACTAAAATACATACTTAAATACATACATACTAAATAATAATTATATTGGCAAAAAAACAAGTGACAACTACAATTAATACAGCTAAAAACGAAACAAAATTACAAGGACAAGTGACCCCCCGTGAAGATCCCCGGACCATACCTGCAGTATTTCAATGATCTTGAGTTTGGTGTCCATGACGAGAGGATGTTCTCTCGCCAGCAATAAAGCGGACGGACTGCGCTGCAACCCTGCCCCCGGGCTGGCTGCGCCTGCACTGGAAGTGCTTCCTCCTGCCTGAAGACAAACGTAAGTAAATTAGTTACCATCATCATATGGAGTTACCAAGAACGGCAAGAACTATATTATACAGTAGGCGAAAGTCAAATAGCTGTAATTGAAATTCAAGATTTCAAAAGTACTGTTCGGGCGGCGTCGGTTACATTCGTCACTCGTCGGACTGCATCGTGGGCGACGGCGCGCGTGACAGCGTGCGGGGCCCGGCAGATGATTTCAGGCTTTTCTGTTCTAATCGCGCGGAGAACTTTAATAGCGCGATGCAGGATTAGTTCCTACGTTACGCCATAGATGTCGCTACATACCAAAGTTTGGAGGGAGAAGGAGAGAGGCCTTTGCCCAGCAGTGGGAGACAAGATAGGCTATTAAAAAAGTGTTCCGACTTACATTTCTAGCAACAGATCCCAGCGTGATGGATGTCATCACAGCTCCCATATCACCGATACTGCGTAGGACACCTCCTTCAGCTGGAACAGATAACACTAGCTTTAGGGCTCTGTACCTATAGGGTAAAGACGGGATCCTATTACTGAGACTCAACTGTCAGTCTGTCAGTTAACAGGCTGCATCTGATGAACTGTGACAGCTAGATTTTTTTTTTATGTTCATGTTTTAGTCCTTTAAGCCATTTCTCCGTATGAATAGTGTCCATCTTTTGTTTATCCAAAACACTTACAGATACCGGCACGGATCTTGACCGCTGGCTTCAAGTTGCGCAGAAATAAAATATCGGGTCTCTTAAGTGGTGCGACGTGAGACGCGGGGGCGCGGAGTGTTCAGTGATTGGCTCGCCGCGCCATCGTGCCATAGACGTCACTCGTGATTCGTTCCCTGCGCTTGCTGCATGTATCTAACAACGACGACGATTGGCTCGCCAATGTAAGGAATGCGCAAAGCGATACCCACTCTTTCGAAGAGCGCTCAAGATCCGTGTGCATCTGTACGATACTGTTAAATAAATAAAACTGAAATGACTTGTAAGATACTGTGTATTATGCTTACATGGCCGTATAAGATTACAGGAAAGGTATCTACTTACAAATGTATTACTTACGTTTCTCTCTTTTAGTTTGCTCCTGTTCCTGAGCTGCTTGCGAAATAAAATCCAAAATATGAATTTTGCGAACAATTTGTTACAAGCCGGTCGGAATCAGGTAGAGTTATTTTTGCCCTTTGATTTCATACAGCGAAAGGATAAATTGGAAATGCCTCAAATTCCGATATTAATTTTATTTTAAAGAACAGCTTTATAACACTATCGGCATTAATGACAAGGAGGAGAAAGTTTATGAAGTAAAATTCACCTCAGTTGACGAAGAGAGATCTTGTTCAATATGTTAATTAATTATTTATTAAATTCTTTATGCACAAAAAAAGTACAGAAGCGGACTTAATGCCTTTGGCATTTTCTGCCAGTCAACCTTCGGGTGATGCAGGGAAAAATAGTGATAGGTGCAATAATCTGCTGATGGGTATCGCAGATGGCCATATTGACTGTCCTGAACTCGTTGCAAATTTAGCATTACGCACAAACCTAATGGGATTACGTCAGCGACCAATATTAAGTGTACCTTTCGCATCGAATAATTATGTAAAAAATGTCTTTTCAATAAGGAGTGCACTTAATTTTAACAGACTTTCTAGGGAACTTGATATCGACTTGTTCTGCACCAGTGTGGCGTCCTTGCGGCGGCAAATAGCACAGACATTTTTTGATAATTAAGTGGCTTCTCTCATTCGTTGCATCGAAAAAAAAAAAAACTTGTAATTAATTGTGACATGTACTTTCCATCACGATATATAGGATATAATTTTTTTTCTTTGTCTACATGTGGAGGCTTGTAATTAGCGATTTGAAAATATCAAACTTTTTGTATCAACTATTTAGTTAATCTATAAGCCTTCTTTAAAATGGAATAAATAATAATAAATAAACGAGAGAGAGAGAAGACGAATACAAGAATAGATATAGGTACTAATAGACATACATATAAAGGGTTATTTGTAATACACTAGCAACTTCTCAAGACTATGTTGAGAACATCATAAACAAAAACTTTTGTTCTATGACTTTTAAAAATTTGTCATATTTTAGTTCATGAGATTTTCATACAATAATAGAAATATGTAAATTGAACGTTCTAAATATTACGAAGTCTATGCGAAGCAAGCGATAGTGCAATAGCGGAGGGTAGCTGAACATGAACTTGACCTATTTATGGGCAGCCCTCACTATTCAGTCGGTCGCCCTGATGCGCTCGTGTTTAGTCATACTTGTTCTTGTCACGAAATTCGGCAGTGCGGACGTAATATTATGTTTACATGATGGTGTATCAATATTCTAATGTCGAGTACACGGAAATGGTGCGAATGCTTGCTAAGTGTGATGACAATGTTACGAAAGCCTGCTTACTATTACTACGAGAACAGTGCGCAGGAGGCGTAAATAGATGAAGCAAAATAAAGAGTTGAAATGTGTTAGACAGAACAACGAAATCGAACGACAACGAAGTTTTGTAAAAAGTCATAGAACAAAAGTTGTTGTTTATGATGTTGTTAATCTTGAGAGGTTGCTAGTGTTTTGCAAGTAACCCTTTATAACACAATTAAGGTCATAGCACACTTAAAAGACTCTGCTCCAACACCGCTCCCACCCAACACCGCCCTAAACTAAGACGACTGCTCGCAATCCACGCGGCGACAGCTAGCAGTCACCCAGTAGTCCACGCGGTGACAGCTAGAAGATGGCCAGCTGTCCACCCGC
This sequence comes from Mythimna albipuncta, assembly GCA_929112965.1. NCBI lineage: Eukaryota > Metazoa > Arthropoda > Insecta > Lepidoptera > Noctuidae > Mythimna > Mythimna albipuncta. The sequence continues at coordinate 12,449,400 of OV815983.1, read as the reverse complement.
CGACCGCTCTCGCTTTTGTGTAGATACTGACCGACCGAGCAGTGACGGCGCGGCGACTGCTAGCAGTGAGCGCGCGGGCACCGCGCCGACTGCTCGTCTACAACGTGCAGCCAAGGAGGCGTCAACTACCGAGCAGTCTGACGACAGTAACCTCGCTGAAAGCGAGCTGTCTGCTAATTTATGATGCCAATGTAAAATATATCTAAAGAGAAATTTTTAAAGCCCATATTTGAATGATATTGTTTTTACCAGGTGGGTGCAGAGTCGTGTAAGTGTGCTATGACCTTTATACTCAAATTAATAAACTACATACCTAACTAATATCAATTCTCTCTCTCTCTCTCATAAATTCGATTAATTATAATGAGGACACGTAAATAGCGTCGTCATATTTTCTCTTACATAACTTATACGAGTTTTATAACTTCTTAGCATAATATTACTTATGAACAATATTGTAGGTACCTATTTATTTATAATTTTACTAATTTTGCTAATCGACCTAGTTTATATACGAGTAACTGCTACTTCGCCAAAAAATATATAATTGAATGTTGTGTCACAATTATGTCTTGCAGTAATGCAGTTTTGATGATTATGCAAAGTAGGTATTCGTCAGTTTTAGACTAAATAATTTTGTACATATGTTATTTACTTTTTGTTTAATTAATTTTAGTTTATATATTATTAACATATAAGCACTTAAATAAGTTACCTGAGTTACAGGTTTATATACCTAGTTCAGGTAGAACGCAATTTTGCAACTTTAGCTCTAGTTTAAGCCCTTGTTGTAGAAATATTTATGTAAATCAAACAATTCAATAAACATTATTATTATTATAATTATCTAAATATTAACTATCTTTGTTTTATTTATTTTATCTATCTCTGAGGTTTTTATTATTATTTATTTGTGACATGGCCACACGGGATGTTTCATTAGAAATCTCGGGAAAATCCATATTAATATCAACATTTCGATGCAAGTACATGAATAACTCTACCTAATCTCGACACAATACATACAACACAGTCTATAATATTATTCCACCTGATAACTTAGTTTTGTTACTCACATTCGACCTCTCCGGAAAGCGCATTGGTTTCGTTCAGTAGATCCATTGCAGTGACGCAGTCTAGAATGCTCAATAATGTCTTCGTTAACCGGAGTAGATCGCTGAAGCTAGGGATGAGAATAAAAATCAGAATATAATAATCCACAACTATCACACAACGCCATCTAGTACCAAACTATGCTAAGCTTATGCTATAAGTGCTAAACAACTGATAAATATACTCATATATCTCTAAATACATAATATACAACATAAGTTTTAGTATATGCAAAACCAGAAACATGTGCCCAGTATTTTCATATATAGAATCAATGTACAAAATTTCATAACTGTATCGTAAAAAATCACAAAGTTATAAGTTTGTAATGTCAGCAAAAATACATAGTCACCGGGGCATCCAGGCGACTGAGGGTTTGTTTTGCATTTGCACTCAGCTGTTTGCTGACACCTAATTCCCGATATGACCTGCCGTGACCTGTGTTGTACTAAGTGTCGGTAGTATCCAACTTGTGACCTTTTTAAATATTTTTGGGGAAATATATAGCATGGTGTAAAAACTATTGGAATCCATTCAGTTACTGATTCTAAATCAACAATATTCAGGTTTCGCATAAACTAAAAGTAATGTTGTACTACTCTGTCAAGAAAGTACCGGGAACAGATTAATAATACACAAAATTTTTGCTATTCATCCAAATTTATTTTGACCTTCAAAGTATTATTACTTCAGAAACGATACACTTACGCCAACGAATAATCCAATGATCAAAACATTTTTTTAACGCTGTTTCCGAAATTGAGTTCAGTTCTCGCCGCGAATTCTCCTTTATATCTTCCACAGATTGAAAACAGGTGTCACGAAGTGGTAATTTGAGTTCAGGATAAAGATAGAAGTCGGCTGGAGCCATATCTGGCGAATATGGTGGCTGCTCGATGGTATTTGTTGAGTGTTTGGTCAAAAATTCGTTCACAGTGATGGCCTTGTGCGAAGGCGCATTATCGTAGTGCAAAATCTAAGAATTTTCTTTCCACAAATCTGGCCTTTTTCGTCGAATTTGCTGTCTTAAATGCCGCATAACACTCAAATAATATTCTTTATTTATCGTTTGACCTTCCGGTAGGAATTTCGAGTGCACAATACCGCGATAGTCAAAGAAAACAGTCAACATGACTTTGACTTTTGATCGACTTTGGCGTGGTTTTTTCGGTTTTGGTTCAGTTGGAAGGCACCACTCCGAAGCTTGTTGACTTGTTTGCATGTCAAACTCGTAAACTCACGTCTCGTCGCCAGTAACAATGCGTTTCATGAATGTTGAGTCGGAATTGACTCGTCGTCGACAGCGACTCTCATGCGATTGAGTTTTTGGAGAAAATTCAGGTCTTTTGGGACTAGCCGAGCGGCAACATGTTTCATACCCAAATGATTAGTGAAAATGGTACGGATCGACTCGTGAGATATAGAAAGTTCGGCGGCTATCTCTCTCAAACTTGAATGAGGATTTTCAGTCACTATTTCCTTTACTTTTGCGGTGTTAAATTCAGTTGCAGAGGTTGATGGCCTACCAAAGCGAGGCAAATCTTCCATTCCATCTCGACCGCTTTTGAATGCTTTGTACCACTCATATGCACGTTTTTTTTTATAAAGTCGATTCACCGTAAGCCTTCTGTAACATTTTCAGCGACTCCGAACACGAAATTCCATTGGCGATGCAAAATTTAAGACAAACTCTTTGTTCGATGTTTTTGTCCATTATTAAATTCGCAATACACACTAGATATGATATAACTAAAAACAGCACTGTATTTAATATAAATAACAGATGCAACTCAAACTCCGCGCCAAAATGGAAAACAGTTGTGCCAATCTAGCAGCAACAAAAAAATCTAAAATTTGAATCAAAAACCAAATCATCCATTCCCGATACTTTTATGACTGAATGTACATTGTAGACTAATCACACCCAGGACAGAACAAATGATAGTGTTCATCATACAAACATTTGTTTTGAGTGGGAATCAAGCCCACGACCTTCGGCATAGCAGCCAGAGCTACTAATCACTAGACTAACGGGCAGTCAAAGGGCAATGGAAAGGGCTATGCTCGGAGTTTCCTTACGTGATCACATCAGAAATCAAGATGTCAGCATGAGATTTTAGGTTACCGAAATAGTCCGAAGAATTACAAAACTTAAAAGAAAAAAAGCAATAAATTTTGGGGGTCCCCATACTTAAAACTGAAACTCGAAATTTTTTTTTTTCATCAAACCCATACGTGTGGGGTATCTATGGATAGGTCTTTAAAAATGATACTGAGGTTTATAATATCATTTTTTTCTAAACTGAATAGTTTGCGCGAGAGACACTTCCAAAGTGGTAAAATGTGTGTCCCCCCCCTCTAACTTCTAAAATAAGAGAATGATAAAACTAAAAAAAATATATGATGGACATTACTATAAAAACTACCAACGAAAATTGGTTTGAACGAAATCTAGTAAGTAGTTTTTTTTTAATGCGTCATAAATCTAAAAAAATACACTATAATAAAAAATCGATCAAAGTTACAACACAATACAAGAACTTTAATATTATGTTACTTGGCGCTACGGAACCCTTCATGGGCGAGTCCGACACGTACTTGGCCGGTTTTATATTATAGACTAACTTCTTTTAGCTAAGCTGTCACCGGATAACGCCATCTACAGGCATTACCAGAACCAGCGAACCAGCGTACTTCTTTTCAAAATGACATTTCAATTTTTTTTTTTTATCTATTATAAACTAGTACTTGACTGCGATCCCGTCTGATGGTAAGCAGTGATGCAGTCGTTGACGGTGAGGCGCACTAGTTTATTAAGAGCCTATTCACTCTAGCCTTGCATTAGAGGTGGCGTTGTACTCAATTTTTTTTTTTTTCGGGATTTGTTCCAGAGTTTCTCGCCTTATAAACCTTCCCTGCACTTCCACGAATATTTCAAGACTAAAATTAGCCAAATCGGTTCAGCCGTTCTTGAGATTAAGCGAGACTAACAGAATTGCAATTCATTTTTATTTATACTTATTATGGATGTATGGAATGGAAGGTTGACTGTTTTTTTATTCGTTTTTTTATTTTATAAAAGCAGTGTGCGTGTGTACTACGCGTTACAAAAAAGAATATAAGGATCGATTGCCAGTTGTGACGTCACGTCATACTCTCAAATCGAAGAAATTGGGTAGGGTGAACAAAACTAGTTGAAGAACTGTTGGATCACTATTTATTCTATTTAATTCTGTATCAATTCTCTATTGTTCTGTTTTTATTCTCGTCGACAAGATTGTTTTCCAGACACCTAACCAGATCGCGGAGAATCTCATTCGCGACTTATAAGATAGTGACGTAATTGACCAACTCCATCTGTAGGTTCTTAACAGTATTAAGACTGCTCAACGCGCGACAGGTATACATCTTTGGCCGATAGATGTCACTAAACAAAAACTCAAAAGTTCGGTTAAACACTAGTTTTTATTTTATTTTTTTTTACGAGTCGTGAACGAAAGAAGTATAATCAGAATCCAGTTCTTAAACTTTGCTCATCTCTACGTCACTGTGTGAAGTGTCTGAGAAGTGGTAAATGGAAAAAGAAGGCGAATTATTCTTAACCATGACAATAGGAAAGAAATGACTTAAAACAATATTTAGCTGATTTGTATTAAACAATAAAGTTTTCACTTTACCTAGATTTAACTAAGTCTTAGTAATACAAAGCAAAAAAAAAACAATACCCATATTGATACGCAAATATGTATTTTTTTTGCAAACTGTACTTTTCACTCAACATTGTACAGATCAAGGTTTTCATATTCTTATTTGTTTGACTTAGTAATACTTACCCCTGTTGGCATAAAATTTTAAGGTAGATATAATATATGCAGTTTGGCGTAACGTTTTCGCATAACTTTTATTAGCATAATAATACTTTGGCATAATGCAAAGGTTAGGTTAGGTTTATAACGGCTTTATGTGCTTTACGAAGCACGGGGAATCAGTAATGTCCTAGATAAACTAATAAGAAAGGGATTGAGAAGTGAGAAGTAGCAGTATTTATGGCAACAGGCATTATGGCAGGGTTGCCATTCGTCCCGATACGTCGGGACATTTCGCCGTTAACAGTGGTATCCCGACGTCCTGACAAGCAATAGAATGTCTTGACAAGCACAGTCGAGTGCAGTACTACCTACAAGTTTTTAAAAATTGTAGACTTAGACGACTGAAATCGCTTGGGAGTCGACACCGTGTAAGCTATTCTTCAGTTTTCAAATGGTAAAGAATTTTATAGATTCTTAAAAGGTAACTGACAGTTCCTGTCCCAAATAAAATCATCAGATATAGGTAAATGAATTATAGGTACATAACTACACATTATCAAAATGGTTTTATTTTAAAGTTTTATTATTTTTATTTACGTTGCGATGGCTTTGCTATTGCCCGGGGCAAGACAAGGACAAGGGCAATTTGCCCTTGTTTACCGACGAACACAGTAAAACTAAAAGAAGGACCCCAAATTGTAATTGTCCCGACGGGGCTTTGGGAATTTATGGCAACTCTACATTATGGCAAAACATTTATGCCTAATGATATTATGCGTAATGAATATTATGCTGAATTTTGTTATGCCAATGTAAGTTAAGACAATATATTTTATACTTATCATTACTAAACTGTTTGACTTACCTATAAAACCCAAAGTAAATCAGCTCCCTGGCCAGTTTGACGACTTCAAAGGTGAGTTTGTTCTGGTCATGGTCACTGAAGTACCAGGTCTTCGTCACCACGTTGCATAGGTAATTCTCCACGAAGCGGATGGTCGACGCGAATTGTTCTTTGACCTTCTCGCGATTTGCGTCTGGACCGCCTTTTACACATTGGTAACTGGAGAACAGAGATTATTTATGAGTTAGTTAAAAAGAGAAAGAAACTATAGATAGTATTAGCTTTTGTCAGCGGTTTCGTGTGCATGAATGTCGGTTAGGGTAAAAGTAGCCCATGTATAAAAGAAAGTCGTGTTATATACACTATTTATAACTCAAGAACGGCTGAACCGATTTGGCTGAAAATTGGTTGGGAGTTAGTTCAGAACCAGGAGACGGACAATGACAGACACATAGGATACTTTTAATACAGAAATCTTCTTGGAAAATCTTTAATTTGTTTCCACCTCCGCCATAGAGCGGGAGAAATCAATGGATGATTTACTCAACTGAAAAGAAAAAGAAATCTGTCCGTCTACACTTGTACACTAATGTTATAAAGAGGTAAAGTTTGCTTTTTAGTTTTTATGTTTTTTCGTTTGCAGGAGGTAATCTCTGAAAATACTGAAACTATTTAACCAATAAAAAGCTGCTTTATTCCTAAGTTACAGAAGCTATATTTTATGTAAATGGGTGAAGCCGCGAGGAAAAGCTAGTTCTTGATAAATCTTATTTGCGTTACTAGCGCGGCGTGTTTGTGTGATGTATACATACTTATCGGTGTGCTACTTACTCGTGTATATGTATCCTGTCGCAAACTTCGGTCCAAAGCCGGGCATACTTTACGGGCGTCACAGGTTCCTGAGGGTCCCTATCGGCGTGCAGGTGCAGCATCAGCCGGCAGAACGACGCGCGGACCTCGTACGAAAGGGAGGCGTTGGACATGCATCTGTGGACGAGGAAGTTAAGATAAGTTAGAAGTTAGTTATTTATTGATCTGAGGATCCTGGGGTCCTTTTTCTTTTAGATGGGGAAATTTCATTGGAGGATTTCCTCATGCCATTTGATGCCCTTGGTCGAGGCGGGCGAGCGTGTCAGACTTTTACTAATCAAAACCCATTCCTAGTTATTTCATTGCCTTTCATTCCAGGGCCGAGTTTTCCTTTCAGAAGCGAACCCATGGCTCCAGAAGGCTTCGAGCTTGTTGGGCCCCTACGGACCATAGGGGACTGAGCTGATATCCACCTTGTACTGGTGGCGCATCGCCGTACGACTGGTGATCCGATGACGGGAAGGGGTATGTAGAATTGTGCACACACTCCACGAAATGCTAGCAACTTGGCGTTGATGCTTAGGCCCCTCGCTCACAGGGATTTTTTGTAGCGATGGTGTAGCGCATCTAAAGTTTGATGATAATTCAATCTTCGTTTAGCCAACTTTCTTTAGACCTTTTATAGAAATCCTACATCAATGATATAGCCAAACGAGGATTGTCATCACATCATCACCAGCCTTTTTAATGTTCCCACTGTTGGAACTCAAGCCTCCTCTCTAGGACCACGCGGACTCCACGCGGGCCCAGTGCGTGTTGGTGAATGTCACATGTCTTCGAATTTTTGGTTCTAGGACATGCCGGTTTCCTCACGATGTTTTCCTTCAATATTTTGAGAGCAGTGGTGATGAAATAAATTACACAAAGTAATGCGCCTGGCTGTGTTCGTACCCGCGACCTACAACTCGTAAGTCGGGGCCGTTACCACTCGGCCACCAATGCTACTACCTTGAGGATTGACATATCATCAAATGTTAACGTTTAAACGATCTGGTCAGTTTAAGTTGGCCATATCATGAAGTGCAGAAGAGCAGTACTCCATACACGATCGAACTTGCGCTTGGTATAGGTTGAGCAGCTCCGCCACCTACACGCACAAAACATTTTGGTAACACATTCATTGTGCGTACAGCTTGTGGAATTCCCTGCCGGAGTCTGTGTTTCCTGATAGCTACAACCTAGGGGTCTTTAAGTCGAAAGTGAATAGGTTACTTCTAGGCAAGCGTGCTCCATCGTCGGCCACATCATCACTTACCATCAGGTGAGATAGTGGTCAAACGCGAGCCTATCAATAATAATAAAAATAAATAAAAAAAAGATTAAGGTTTAATAAACACATTCAGAAGAAAAAGATCCATTTCCCGTGCCTTTTTACCAGCTAGTCACTCTATTGTCTCGCCACTGGAACGTCCTTCAGAGACGAAATAGAAGTCTTTGTGTAATAAAGAACTTGCTACTTATTATATAATAATAAAGATTCGTTTTATGCCTGTACTTCAGTGATTTATTTAAATCAAATTACATCATGACAAGTTTTATGGGGCCCCATCCAATGATTTTGCCAGGGGCCAAATGGTTTTGGTATGGTTACGCCACTGGTACCGGTTACGACATAAATGCCCCGAGGACTGGTCTCGTGGGGTATACCGCGGTATATACCTAATAATATTCTTTCTCTGTAAGAGAGGCGTGTTTCCCAGCAGTGGGAACATTATCATAGGTCAGGATATCCATAAATAAGCTACTTACTTCAATATAAGATGTATGTGCAGCTGAGGCGACAGTGTATTAAGCGCCAGGTATTGTCTGTTCAGGCACATGTTAGAGAACAGGTCCAGTTGGTGGCGATAGTAATCCAAGATGGCGGCGGACTGGCAGTTCGGGTCCACTCGGGCTTCCGCCGCCAATTCGGAGAGGAGGCGTGAACACTGCGGAAAGAAAGAAACCTTTGACAAACTGCTGCCGACTGGTGTCTTAAAATCGTAAAATAAATTTTTCAATACACTTAAGTACTCGAAAACTTGCTCTTGTGTACGCAATTTACTGTTTTTTTTTGCACTGGTGCGGAAAAGTGCGCACGTTCGCTCTCGCTTAAATTGATTATATTTATCGTATCAGGCTGGAGGCTAAGCGACCCTTTCGAGTCATGCGTCAACTTCTGCGAGTTGCACGTCAAGCACTGTTTTTAGGGTTCCGTAGCCTAATGGCAAAAAACGGAAACCTTATTATTATTATTTTTTATTAAATTAGGTTCACCAACGATTATATACACTGAATACAGCAACATAACACATATATACAATTAAACTTCAGCGCAACAATCACTTACAGGTAAACACCGCATGCATGAAACAATAAATTAATTCATTAAACCCCAAGCGAACGCCGGCGTTCGCGCACCTAGGCCCGTATTAATAAACGATGCTGAACTCCGTCCTCAAGTGTGATATCATTTGATCCCCGATTATACGATTACAGAAGCTCAAGATCTTTGCTAATTAATAAACACATGAGTACGGGATCTCAGTTACCAAGATCAGCTCCTCAATGCGCTGTACTCAAGCTTAGCTTACGTGAACGATTACGTCACATTGGCCGAAGTTTAAAATAAAATGTCTTTTAATGGGACTATAAAATACCGAATCTTGAACAAATCTGATTTTTTTTTTATTTACTTGGCAATCCAAAAGGATTTGAAGCATTTTAATAAACGATATCGCAAAGGCCATAAAATAGCATAATAGTACTCTATATTTCGTCGTAATACCTAATTAATTCGACCCAAAATATTTACAAACTCCATGTTTCGCGCTACGATAATCACGACCTCAAGTCCCGGTCGGTCTACACTCATGATCTGGCAGCTAAGTACAGAGATTGTTGTAAACTTAAGTTTCAAGTTTCGTTTATTAATCAGACAACACTCGGCTGATGCCGTAAACTTAAGCTGAGCTTGAGCTCGAACTTGAGCTTGAGCTTAAGCTTGTAAATCTCGTTTATTAATACGATCAAGACCTCAAGCTTGGTATTATGTACGAGATCTTGGGCTGAGGAACGTTTATTAATACGGGCCCTATTGTCTTTCTATTGTGTCTGTAATTTCCACGATTGAAAGGTTAAAGAATTAAGCTACCATAAAAAATCATTCAAAAAAAATTCATGAATTGAAAATAATTAAAAGTTTAAAAAAACATATCATAAAAGAAATCATAAAAATTCATTGAATAAAATTGGTAACATTGATCGAATTAATTACAGTGATAAAATTAATTATAGGGATAAAATGAATTAATTAATAATTTGATAAAATTAAGTTTAGTGACAAAATTAATAAATCAGTCACAGTGATAAAATTAATTATGGTGATAAAATGAATAAATTGATAAAATTAACTGACCATAGTGATAAAATTAATAAATTAATAACAGTGATAAAATTATTTATATGAAAATGGCTAGGGGTTGATAGGTAAACGATTAATAATGGCATTGTGTTTATAGATTATAGATTCGTTATGTCTGTCTGTCCGTCCGTATGTCACAGCCACTTTTTTCCGAAACTATAAAAGCTTATACTGTTGAAAGTAGTAAGTAGATGTATTCTGTGAACCGCATTAAGATTTTTACACAAAAATAGAAAAAAAAAAAAAATTTTGGGGGTCCCCTATACTTAGAACTGAAACACATAATTTTTTTTTCATCAAACCCATACGTGTGAGGTATCTATGGATAGGTCTTCAAAAATGATATTGAGGTTTCTAGTAGGTATCATTTTTTTTCTAAACTGAATAGTTTGCGCGAGAGACACTTCCAAAGTGGTAAAATGTGTGTCCAGGTTACAGGGCCTGTAACTTCTAAAATAAGAGAATGATAAAACTAAAAAAAAATATATGATGTACATTACTATGTAAACCGCCAACGAAAATTGGTTTGAACGAGATCTAGTAAGTAGTTTTTTTTTAATAAGTAATAAATGTATAAAAACACTATTATTAAAACATCGATCAAAGTTACAACTAACTACAAGAACTTTTATATTAAATTACTTGCTGCTACGGAACCCTTCATGGGCAAGTCCGAGTCGCACTTGGCCAGTTTTTTAGTTCTTCGTAAGTGTATTGAAAAACTTCGTTGATACACGTGGGAATCATCAGTGTTAGCAGTAGTACAACTTAGCCTAATGTTAGAATTAAATTATCTCTCTCAATTAAATGAACTCGTCGTACACATGGCTGCGCCTGTAGTGGCCGGCGATTTTAACAAGGAAAACTTAAAGATCCTTAGGTTGTAGCTGTCATTATCATCATCGTCATTTCAGCCGAAAGACGTCCACTATTGGACATGGACCTCCCCAAGTGTCGCCATAGCGATCGGTCATCGGATTCCCGCGACCCTCACAATGTCATCGATCCACCTCGTGGGAGGCCTTTCCGCCGGAAGACGCAACGTTGTAGCTATAGTAAAACAATAAATCTTACCTTTTTATTGTTCCACAACAGCATAACTTCCTCTTCTACGGTGTATTTACTATCGTCCGGGTCTAAAGTCTTGCTGTTTTCATATTTCGTTGAAACCAATCTGCGAACAAAATAATAAAATAGTTAGGTCCAATATGAATCGAATCGTCGACGGAGCTAAGTATTCCACCCGCGCCCCAAAGAGATGTCAGCAAACCGTAGGGACCCAGCAGGGTCGTCAAGCCTACTGGGGACATGGGTTGTGCGAAAGAGAACCCTGGAACGAAGTCAAAGAAGGAACAGGAGTGGGTTTTACTCAGTAAAAAACATAATACGCTCGGGACTAGATGTCACTAGATGATTTTCAACCTAAAAAACCGGCCAAAAGCGTGTCGGGCCACGCTCAGTGTAGGGTTCCGTAGTTTCCCGTCCGTCACAATAAGTGTACCCACTTATGAGTTTAAAAAAATGCTTGCATATACGATTATACTACAAACTTAGTCCAGAAATTATTTTGTAGAACCTTTTTGTCTTTTTGTACAAAAACTGTTTTTTCCATCAAGTTTTTTTATTTTATTTTTTATTATTTTTATTATTATTGATAGGCAAGTTCAACTAATTTTCCTAGAAAGTCCTTATAAAGTTCTACTTTACAAATTTTTTTCATATTTTCTAAACTTATGGTTCAAAAGTTAGAGGGGGGGGACACCTTGTTTTTTAATTTTGGAGCGATTATTTCCGAAATTATTGACATTATCAAAAAATGATTTTAGTAAACCCCTATTCATTTTATTAAATACCTATCCAACGATATATCACACGTTAGGGTTGAAATTAATACATTTTTTTTCCAATTTTTATTTTATCACTTTGTCGGCGTGATTGATATACATATTGGTACCAAATTTCAGCTTTCTAGTGCTAACGGTCACAGAGATTAAGCTAGGACGGACAGACGGACAGACAGACAGACATGGCGAAACTATAAGGGTTCCTAGTTGACTACGGAATCCTAAAAAGTGACTAATTTCATATTAGATCTTATTCTTTATACGTTTATGAATAAGGTCGATTTTCATGGGTAGGCAGCCTTATGTGACCAACTAATGTGGGGATTCATCATCATCATCATCATCATCATCATCATCATTTCAGCTGAAAGACATCCACTGTCGGACATAGGCCTCATGTGACCCTCATCAGGTCATCGGTCCTGTCGTCAGCAAACAGAGTCTTGGGATTATCAGTTACAGTTGGTAGGTCATTAATGTAGACTAAGAAAAGGAATGGCCCTAGTACACTACCTTGAGGCACGCCATATTAGACATACCTCTGGGCAGATTTATAAACTGTCATAGTTTTTGTTTTTGGAAAAATTTTCGATATTTCAGTTTGTTGTAGTCTGTCAGTCAGATTGGATTCTAATAATTTATGTACATTTCCCCTAATTCCGATTGCATAAAGTTTGTCCAAAAGGATGTCAATTTTAACGCGATCAAATGCTTTAGTCATATCCATAAACAGGGCAATGGTTGGGCATCGCTTGTCCATGTTACTTAAAACGCGCTTGCAAAAACTATATATCGCTTGGTTTATCGACTTGTTTTTCCTAAATCCCATTTGTTCTTTAGCAAGTAGGTCATTACTTTCAAGGTAATTGCAAAGGCTATTATAGAAAACTCTTTCAAAGATCTTAGAAAAAATAGAAAGTAGTGCAATTGGGCGATAGTTGTTCATGTTATCTTTGTCACCCTTCTTATGTATGGGTTTTATTATTGATATTTTTAGTTTATTAGGAAATGTACCTGTTTCTATAGATAAGTTTACTACATGCGATAGTACTGGTGATATTATACATGCTACTCTTTTCACAATATTAGTTCTGATTCCGTCGTACCCCACACTAGAAGTATTTTTTAATGAGGATATGATTTTATGAATTTCAACTGGATCAGTAAGTGGCATAAACATTGATTTGTTGTGAGACGGGGGGCATTTGAAAGCAGGAGCTTTATCTTCCGGTATTATTTGGTCAATAAAATAATTATTAAAGTGTGTCACTATTTTGTTTGGGTCCACCTTGTGGGAAGCCTTCTAACGCTGCGTCTTTCGGTACGCAGTTACAACTCCAGAACTGTTCGTCCCCATCCATTTCGTCCCATAGGAATTACCGGCGAGAAATCTAATGTTATCATTATGTATGGAGCGATTAAAGAAAGCAAACCTTACACTGAAACCGAGTAAGTGCAGTTTCGGCTATAATATAATTTCTGTATGGGACATGAGATCTCAGGAGATGGAATTAAACCAGATAAAAAGAAACTACAATCGTTGAAAACATTAAAAACTCCGACAAATACTAAACAAGTAAAATCTATATTGTGTTTGTTTTCTTACTATCGTAATTTCATTAGTAATTTTGCAGTAATAGTGTTGCCCTTAACAAAATTGTTAAGAAAAGGCGTCGTGTTCAGGTGGACAGACAAGGAAGAAGAAGCGTTCCGAAGCATAATAAAAATTATGGAGTCACCACCCCTTCTGAAGTTTTATTCCCCTAACCCTAAACTAATTACACGATTATATGTAGACGCATCTGGTGAAGCGGTAGGTTGCTGTTTAATGCAGGGTGAAGAATTAATGTATCCAGTTGCGTACGCGTCAAGGAAGCTGAGCGACGGAGAAAAGAAATATTCCACTACGGAGAAGGAGTGTCTTGCTTTGGTTTGGGCTCTGAATTATTTCAAACATTTTCTTTGGGGTCTGAAGTTTCAGGTCATGACAGATCACAAGGCGCTTTGTTGGCTGAGAAACCGGAAGGACATGAATGGACGATTAGCTATGTGGTCGCTGTGCATCCAGGCTTATGATTTCGATATTATTCATTGTTCAGGAAGAGATAATGTCATTGCTGACTGTTTGAGTAGAAATCCCTTAGGCCAAGAAGATGAGAAGCAGAGGAGTACCACGATAATGATTTTTAGTTACAAACATTTCCTAGAGTCTGACCAACGAATGATGGCACAACAAAAAGGAGGCCGAATTTAAACATTCTGAAGCTATTTACCCTGACTGTACGCTGCTTTATTACGAATCCTAGCAAAGGCTATTTCTCTTGGTTGCTGGTACTAATGGCTAATAGCGCAGCTGCTTATCGTCTTAGTTCGATCCTGGGGTCGAATAATGTTACCGAGATTTTCTTAATTCTCAGTTACAGTTACACAATAAAACGTTACCTACAATTTATAATCCAATGTAAGTACGTACTTGCATTCAGTAATAAATGCTAAGTTATTGCTACTTATCGAATGTTTTTATTGACGTGATTATAATCTCAAAATCCAGAACTGTTTTGATTTTTACGAATTCTCAAAAGTGTCCCTTGTTTTAATTTAGGTTTAATCGAATATATACATTATCTAAAACCCAGAAAGTAAACACACCTCCCTGTTAGATCTTAGGCGAGCTATGTATGGACGACAAACAATGTCCTTTCCGCTCTAAAGCGAAATATACTTCGTTGTAAAAACTAAAAGCAGTGACGTATGAGCCAGTTTTCGAATACCTACGTGTGTTGGAAAAATTAAAAAAAAAAAACAAAAACGAAAAACCATATGTTATCAATTGAGCAGAGGTTTCCGAGTGGTAACGACTCCGACTTATGAGTTGTAGTTCACCATTCAGACGCATTACTTTGTGTAATTTATTTCATCGCCACTGCTCTCAAAATGGTAAAGGAAAACATCGTGTGGAAACTGGCATGTCCTAGAAACAAAATTCGAAGATATGTGACATTCTAACCTGCACTGGGCCCGCGTGATGGTATACGGCCCATTCCCTCTCCTAGAGAGGAGGCCTGAGTCCCAACTGTGGGAACATTAAAAGGCTGGTTATGCTATTATACTCTGCTATGTTATCAAAAAATGGTAATCTTTATTTTTATTTTAAGTCATTATTAAATTATACATTATATCATATTTATACCTTTGCAGAACGAAATACAATTTAGCTGTATTTTTTGCAGAACACGGCTTTGTTTTACCATTGAATTTCATCTTCATCATATCAGCCGAAAAGCGTCCACTGTTGGACATAGGCCTCCATCCTACATCGGATTCCCGCGACCCTGACCAGGTCATCGGTCCACCTTGTTGGAGGCCGTCCAACGCTGCGTCTTCCGGTACATAACATTGAATTTACATGCATTTACAATATTTCAAGTCAGCTTTAACTTTAATTTTTAACTTTGTGTTTTTTTTCAGTTACTAGCTTTATGTAGCTATAATCATAAGAAACCATTGGATATTATCATTAAAACAATCACTAAAATGATTCCAAAGTATTTGTTTGCCTCATTTACTTGATATATAAGGGCCCGGTTGTTAAAAAAAAAAAGTGGGCAAGTGCGAATCAGATTCGCGCACGGAGGGTTCGCTACAAAGTTAAATATTTCTATATCTGTGCTATATGACCTTGCTTTATGCCAAATTTTAAGATTCTGGTAACTGAAGTACAAAAGCGCGTTTATAGTTAATAAAAGTCTGACACGCCATCTCGCTCCACCGTAGAGCGGAAGCAGTTTATATGGTAGGTTCCCACCTCAAAAAAAAAAAATCTAGCACGTCGCTTTTCTCAACAGACATATTTAAGTCAAAAGTGGGTCACACAACGTCACTTTCCATCAGGTGAGATAGTGGTCAAGCGCGAGTCTATCAACAATAAAAAACCGGCCAAGTGCGAGTCGGACTCGCCCATGAAGGGTTCCGTAGCAGCTAGTAACATAATATAAAAGTTCTTGTAACTTTGATCGATGTTTTAATAATAGTGTATTTTTTTCGATTTATGACGCATTAAAAAAAAACTACTTACTAGATTTCGTTCAAACCAATTTTCGTTGGCAGTTTTTATAGTAATGTACATCATATATTTTTTTTAGTTTTATCATTCTCTTATTTTAGAAGTTAGAGGGGGGGGGACACATTTTACCACTTTGGAAGTGTCTCTCGGGCAAACTATTCAGTTTAGAAAAAAATGATATTAGAAACCTCAGTATCATTTTTGAAGACCTATCCATAGATACTCCACACGTATGGGTTTGAAGAAAAAACAATTTTTGAGTTTCAGTTCTAAGTATAGGGACCCCCAAAATTTATTGCTTTTTTTCTATTTTTGTTTGAAAATCTTAATGCGGTTCACAGAATACATCTACTTACAAAGTTTCAACAGTATAGCTCTTATAGTTTCAGAAAAAAGTGGCTGTGACATACGGACGGACAGACAGACAGACAGACATGACGAATCTATAAGGGTTCCGTTTTCTGCCATTTGGCTACGGAACCCTAAAAAAGACCGATCCATATGTACGTAAAAACAATGGAAAATAAAGATCAATAAAATAGTGGATGTACACCTGGCGTGAAGAACAAAGCGGGCACGAATACATGGACTTTGAACCGAGATAAGCAAGCAACTGCATTCCATCATTTTCAAACGGTTAATTACTCATAGTGATACCACAAAATAGATAGGTAAAGAAGTCAATCTACATACAAAGCGCGCTCGAGCAACGCACACATAGACACCGCTCACGGACGGACACAATATCTCGGAGCGCCTCGGCCCGCTCGTCGAACAGTTTCGGCTCAAACGCTCATTAGTGCGTCCACCGAGCGTAGGTATAAAAAGTGAAGTATATAATTATATGAGATTGTCTTCTGTACCTATCTATTTTGTGGTGATACTTTTAATGCATTTAAGTTTGAACATAATTATTAAGGCTTATAGTCCCTTGAACCATCTGGCCAAAATTATGTGCACTCACCTCTCGCACCCGCCTAGGGACAGTACGCAAATCTGTGCATTATTTGCGGCTTGCTGCGCCCGGAAAGCGCTTTAAATCCATTTTCTTTGCGAAATATTGATTGATTTACTTTTATATGCAACGTTCACTTTGAAGAATTTTTTAACCACCAAATTTTATGTGTAAAAATGTTTCTAAAGATCCAAGCCGATTCGAAGGAGTAGGGAAAAGTTGCGAAATTGTTAAATATTTATTTTAGACAAAAGTATTAATAGCACGAAAAAATCATATGTTGATAATGTTGTTCATGAATCTTTAATAAACATATATTTTTTCAATCAAACCTATTAACCTAGCCGTTACCAAGGAGTAGGCTTCAGAAAGTCACTGTTTTATGGCACTTTTCGGGCGCTTGGGCCTTAAAGTGAAGTAGCAAAAGCGATTTTAATTTTCTCGTAGAAAAAATAGAAATAAACGCACAAAATTCAGTTTTAGTATGGGTGTTTTCAGTATTTATATACAAAGTTTTAGGGACCTGTCGTCTCCACAATCTTTAAGGACTTGCTCATTAGACGAAAAAAATCAGCCTCTCCATACAATATTATAAACTTGATTGGACAGTTTGTATGGAGACGCCGATTTTTTTTTTCGTGTCCATAAAAGAAATCTTGTGGAAGGTTGTTCAGTTTCTTCTACTGAGCAAGGCTGAGACCTGTCCTTTACATCCCGTATATTAGCGTCCTATAAAAGTAGGAGGAAATACCATAAAATAAACACATTCAGTTGAAAGGTATTTCCACATTTTAATCCGTTTTGAGATATGGGGTCAGGAAACGCCACCGATAAGAATGGCGTATTCCCGTGACCCTCACCAGGTAATCGGTCCTTGTGGGGGACCCTTCCAAATCTGCGTCACAGAAATACCTTCCGAAAATTGCCGTCGCATACATTATGAACGCTATCAGTAGAGGCGTAGCTTGGACTAATTTAAACGAGGGTGAAAGTCTATTTCTTTCATAAATTCGGAAACGAGACAGCGACTGTCGCAACCCAGTGTTCGACCTCATCGTCGCTTACCATCAGGTGGAATAGTGGTCAAACGTCAGCTTATCAATTGTATATAAAAAATCCTCATTCTTTAAGAGCCCTGGCTTGTGCGATACCCCTTTGGGTGTTAGGCTGTGGTCGAGGACCCACTTTGCCAATCTTCGCCATCAATTGCACAATCATTAAAAAAATGTGGTAGGTAGTTAAAATATTCAACGTTTCGCTCATACAACTCACACTTGGCAAGTTTTTAACACGTAGATTACATAAGCATCGTATTGTCAACCTTATATCATCATCTATATTTTCGACCGGCTCTGTGTTTGCGATTTCATTCCCTATCTTCGAGACTACATCCGGAGAATCTCCCGTATATTTCAAAATTGGTAATCCCACGTTGTTCAAAAGCAGATATAAGCTTCCGGTTTCTTGTACCGATGTGCCATAATACTATATACTATATAAATAGCTGATAAAACGTACATATGTACGTCGTATATATATATTGGACAGAAACACATTGTATAAAACTATCTGCCGTAAGAGCAATCAAAGTTGTACGCACGTCATACAGATTCAAACATGTTGTCTAAAACTTTATTCGTCTTTGTGGTGTACTTTTTATCAGAATTCTCATGTGAGTATTAACTAATTTGTTAATATTATTTAGGTACTTCCTCAAATTCTCTGAAACATTTAATTTTTAATTTTTCTGCTTTCTGTGTGTGATTTTAACAAATTACTAGAGGGTCGTCCAGAGGTATTTTTCTCCCTTCACATATTCAAAATATAAAAGTTTTTGTCTCTGAATATTTTTAAATTAATCAAACCTCAAGCGAGCGTTCGCTTTCTCGTTGTCTTTCTATTGTGTCTCCAACTACAGTATTCGAAAGGTTAAATGCATTTGTATAAGTTAAAGATATTTTTTTTTTTATTTAGTGACATTTACGCGATAAATAAACCGTGCGCATCTGTGCTATACGGAAAAATAAAGACTGGCGTATCATCGCGCACACCGCGATCGTGAACGTGTAAATTTTTCCGTATAGGATAGAAGCATTCTGTGAACCAAAATAAATTAGTACACACATGAAAGTTTATTATAAGTAATATCATTGCGATTCAAAATTAATTTGATTGGTTACATGGAGCGCTTGTTTCTGAAATAATAACTTAAATGTTGAAAACAGGCGAAACACTCTCTGTTTGGGCAATAAATGCTTTGATTTTTACTACTATAATTTATTATATATTTTTTTTTATTAATAATATTATAAACCACCAGCCTCGGTGACATGTAACGCTAGGCAAAGAAGCAGCATAGGTGTAATTTTAGTCAGTAAAATTCTGACACACCCTCTCTATCGGCTCTAGAGCGGAGGAAGTGATTGGATGATATCTCACCTTAAAAAGTCCAATAGCTTTAAGCTGAAATAAATAGAGGTTATAGTCTTACTTAGGTAGTTATTGGGGTAAAATGAATTCTGACGTAGTCAACGCTGGTTCAACAACCAAGGTTGATTAAGAGATCTTGATCATTGTTCACTAATAAATGAACCTTATAAAAAGTATTGAATATAAGTTTTTTTGAATGATTAAATATTTTACAAAATTCCCTAGTTTGACTTTTTAGACGTAGATACTATACTTATTATATTTTTTCTTTTCCGTAGTTGCACAAAAAAATGACACGTCTATTGGGAAGGACTACGAGCATGTCAAAGGACTTCCGGGTGTTTACAAGTTTCACAAACCAAAGAATTGGTATGATGCTAAGCAAGCGTGTGCTGACGAAGACGCCACTTTGTTCTACCCAAAAAACAGCAAAGAGGCCAACGCGACAATATCGTTTTGGAAACTGCACGTAAATAGCACCAATCCTGCCTCTATTTGGCTGTTCGTGGGCATTTCAGACATAATAACTGAAAATGTATTCGAGACTATTGATGGTATGTCTAATTTTAATATTTTGTTAATGGTGATCCCGAATGACAATAATCATCATCATCTTTCTGCCCTTATCCAGTTTTATTTGAAGTCGACGCAACACTTTCTTTTCTTCTATTCTACCCTATCACTAACTCCCTTTTATTTCATAGCAGACAATTCATCCAACTTTTCTTTTCCCTCCATCTCCATTCATCCACATGTATACCTATCTCCTCTCCATATGGCCAAACGATTCCCTTTCTACTTCTCAGTCACTGGCGCCGCTTTCATACTTCCTCTAATGTACTCATTCCCCACTTTATCCATATTTTTCATAGCCCAACATTTTGATTCATACAGTATGACATGACATGCCTTATCACGAACTTGTAGATTTTACCCCAGAATCAATAGTTAATTTATTCGAAGATATATCTGCAGTCCGCAAAACGCCCAGTTGGTTTATAACAGTTACTTTTAAATTATATTCATTTATTGTAACATGCATATGAATGGAGAGGGAAAGGGAGGCCAAAGAAAAGATGGATGGATTGTGTAAAAAGTGATACGAAAGAAAAGGAAGTTAGTGATAGCATGACGGGTGACAGGATAGATTGGAAGAAATAAAACGTGTTGCGCCGACCCCAAATAACACGGGACAAGGGCAGGAAGATGATGATATTGTAATATGCATAACTTGTTCTAGGTAAATCCATTTCTGAGGTGTACAACAACTGGAAACCACACAATCCAGACAACAAGGGAAACGAAGACTGTGTGCACTTAAACCAACTCGGGTATTTAAATGATATTAAATGTGAGAGTATCTACGCGTTTATTTGCGAGAAGAAACTATTAGATGAGCGAAACAATAGCTGCAACATTCAGAAGCCCAATTTAGGTAAGTTTCATCACTGAAAGGATGCCCTCTAAAGGTGCCATTCGAACCTCGGCTGCAGGCTGCGGATGCAGACTCGGAATGCAGGTAGCACACGCATGACACGAAGCCATTACCTGCATCCACAGCCGGGAGTGCTTCCGAGGCCGGCTGCACGTGCTGCCAATCGCAGATCTACGATTCAATCTGATATGAACGCTATCGGCTCCAAGTAGCGATTATTTCGGGACTAAACAGGATGGAGTGCGACTTGCGGCCGCAGCACAACTGGTTTGCGATTGGCTGCGGCTGCAGGGAGCGGCAGCACTCACGGCCGAAGCTTGGCAGCACGTGCGGTTACTGCCGCGTTGGGAATGGTTTTCGCAAAAATTTATACTACTACATACAAAACCATCGTCATGTAGCTGCAGCCGGCTTTATACTGCCGCCGCATGTACTTAAACTTGCTCCATTTCAGTTTTTTAATTGAACTTTAGAGCTAAAATAGCAGAGTCTGTCCACATTTTAACACAAGTGGACAAAGTTTGTCATTGTGACCGAGGCGGCATTTACCTATGCCTTGGCAAGGGCGTTATGGAGCCGAGGGCTGCTATGACAAATTTCCACGTATATCAAACGACGTTTTTCAATACACTTGCGAAGAAATAAATAAACGGGAGTCGACACGAGACTCGTCGTGTTTGATGTGCGACAGTCTAATACGATAATTTATGTCATAAAATTGTGGTGAGTACGAGCACACGCACTAGTGTGAAGAACAGTCAATTGCGTGTTTAAAAGGGCGAGTTTTAATATAATAATAATATTCCACAACTACCACACAACGCCGTCTAGTCCCAAGCTAAGCGGAGCTTGTGTTATGGGTACTAGACAACTGATAAACATACTTATATATTTCTAAATAGATACATATTATAGATAAATTACACCCAGATACAGAACAAAATATGATCATGCTCATCGCATAAACATTTGTCCTGGGTGGGAATCGAACCTCTGGCATAGCAGTCAGGGCCACTAACCACTAGACCAACAGGCCAGTCAAAATTTCCCTGTGACTTTATTGAAATGGTCACTATCACTATTTCTCTTTTTTTTTCTTAGTACCTACATGTGCTATTATTTTATTTTTTATGCTTTTCTTTGTTGTTGTCTATGTGCTTAGTTTTTATAATCTGTGTGCTTTATGTATTTTGGTGCATGTTTTGTGCTGTAACCAATAAAGGATTTATCTATCTATCTATCGGTATTATTGTATAAAATACAAATGTCATCTTTGCAACACATTGTATATAGGCATGAATACGCACACTTTCGTAGGCTTGCCTTTCCACTCAACTAAAATCAAACATTTGCATATTCCTTTAAGTATATACCTAGTCGTAATACGATATTGTAATTTGTAATACGTGTATTTTTGTATTTCATAGATGAACGGAAAGTTAATAAGTTTTTCCGAAAAGACTACAGTTACATTGAAGCAGTAGAAAGTTTCTACAAGATACATAAGATAAGACATCCTTGGGCTGAAGCCAAGCGAGTCTGTGCTCTGGAAGGAGCCACTTTCTGGCACCCAGACAACGACGACGAGGCTCACGTTGTGATATCGTTTTGGAACGCCACCCAGCCTCATATCGAGTGGGTGTATGTTGGACTGTCAGACATGATGACGAAGAGACTGTTTGTAACTATTGACGGTATATACTATACTTCATTAAATCGTTTAGAGGACTTAGGATTAAGTGTAGAATTAAAACTCCAATAGATAGAAACGCTATGATCATAATCATCACCTTCCTGCTCTTATCCCATATTACTTGGGGTTGGCGCAACACGTTGTTTTCTTCCTTTCTGTCCTGTCACCCATCACGCTATCACTAACTCCCTTTTCTTTCATAATATATCTCTCTTTACATAAGCCCTCCATCATTTCTTTTGCCTTCCCTTCCCTATCCAACCGTCCACATGTATGGTCCTAACTCTTTTAGCAACATGCGTTTCATCCCTCTTCTTCACATTGCCATACCAAGACAAACGATTCCCTTTCAACTTTTCAGCTACTGGCGCCACTTTCAAACTTCCTCTACTCATTTCTCACTTTATCAATTTTCGTCACACCACCTACTCATCGCAACATTCTCATCTCCGCTACATGCAATTTTTTTTCCCGAAGGATTCCCTTTTAACTTTTCAGTCACGAACAGCAAGAGCAATGTTATAATTAAAAAAAAATTGGTATTGGTATTTGAATTTTTAGGAAAAACAGTCTCAGAAGTATACAATAACTGGCTGCCAAATCAGCCAGATAACCAAAACGGCAAGCAGCACTGTGTATACATGAGGAACAACGGCTACCTGGATGACTACGGATGTACTTACGAATATTCTTTCATTTGCAAGAAGACTCTTCAATCGCTAGAGTGGAACAGCCAGTGCAACATGTCTAACTTAGGTAAGTTTTCAAATCTGTGTCTTTTTTCATTATTTACCGACATTGTGCTTACATAATAGAAGCGATAAGAAATGTTACCAAGATTTATTATCGCTTAAATTTATATATGTAACTCATAATATGATTTTAAAGAGTGCCCATTAAGTTTCTTGCATGTGCTTCTCCATAGAGATCTACGCTTTGAAACGTGCAATTGCGATTTTGACCATTCAAAAGCGCCCGTAAATGGTCTTATTGGAAATAAACGCTTCTGATTCTGATATTTGCTAGTAAATAGTGTAAAATTCGTCATGTTGCATCAAATGTCTGTGATTATAACTTTTGACATTAATGTCTTCGTGGCTAGAATGATAGAGTCTGTCTAAAAAGTCAAACGACTTACAGTACAATTCACGAATGATGGCGGGCGTGAAGTTAGCCTTTGCGAACTTTCGCACATACCACACTCTTCTAGCACACGCACGACGTCATTTGGTTCCTAAAACACGTTACTGCGCAGCCTTCTGCGCAAACTTCACGCCCGCCATCATTCGTGAATTGTACTATAGGTAATTATTAGGGCAAAATGAAGTCTGATATAGTCAACATTGGTTCAATAAACAAGGTTGATTAAGAGATCGTGATTATTGTTTACTAATAGAAGAACCAAAAAGAATCGAATGTAACTGTTTGTTAAATGATTAAACATTATTCAAAATTCCCAAACGTTTGTCTTTTTAGACAGACTATGACAGCCATGTGGCTGTCATAGTCTGTCTAAAGTTTCACCAAAGTCACCAGAGTCTCTCACCAAAGTTAAAGAATGATACCGAAGTCAGTCTTTGAATGGTTAACCATTCTAATATACCAAGATTTCAGCGTTTCTCGGAAAGCATGGTAAGCCGTTCTAGCCGTCATTCGTAGAACTTTTACAGTCGTTTTCGATGGTCAGAGGACAGTCAGGAAATGTGGGGCTTGCGGACGGTAAGCAGTGGTGGGTAGCTCGCCGTCCGACCGTCCGGTATCTGTCTAGAACAAGCCCAAGTAGTCGACGCCGCGTATTGTTCTACGGGCGCCTCCAGGAGATGTCAGCAAACCGTAGGGCCTCAAAAGGGTCGAAGCCCTACTGGGGCAACGGGCTGTGTGAAAAAGAGACCCGGGGCTCTGGTCAAATAGGTAGTCGATCCATATAGTAAAATTGGGGCATCTGGATGGGCTTGAAGCCGAACCTAGCGTAATTGGGAAGAGGCCAGTCGATAACAACAAGACAACACAATTTTGTCTTTGTTAAGAGAGTATGAAATATCGATAGATTTATCGATAATTTAACCAAAAAAATATATATAGCCTGAACAAGTTTGCTTTTATATCCAGGAGAATGGTTGATCAATATTTTAGAAAATTCAGTTTCATTTTTTTTTGTAAAAAAAATTAAACCAGTTAATTTTTGTAGGTATAATTTTTATCAGCTTTTTAAATCATATCAAATTAAAAAATAGTAGAAAAGGTTTAAAAGTGGACTTTTTTACATTTTCTTTCATGTTTATAAGAATTTGGTCTCACTAAACTCCAAATGTAGTCCTAAATCATATTTACGTTATATTGGCTCTGATAACAGCTTTCGAAGTCCATGATGTCTAGATGAAAACGTTCTCTTTGTTCTTATGAATACGCCCCCATGTTGTTTTTAAAGGTATCTAAATAACCATGTAGCATATGTACCCTTAAAGACATTCTGCAGCCCATAGTTTTAAAATCTTCTAACATGTTTTCAACTAGCTCTCGGTAACAGTCTGTGAGAGTGAGCGAATTCTTCGTCTTCAATATTTGAACTCTGAGATAAGCTTGAATGAGACAATTTTGTAAGAGGTTCAGGTGCTGGAAGTTGTGGGCTATGAGAGATTGGAGCCGAAGATTAAGCAAGATCAGGATATTCAATAGGTTTTGCATTTTTCAGCAGGATTAACTACGCAAAAATAACAGTCACCGACGTGGTCTTTTGGCCATAGCCAAATTCTTGGTACTGCGAATTTCATACTCCGTTTTTCATCTCGATATCAACCTAAATTAAATAAAGATAACAATACAAAATTGTTTATTTAGAAGAATTGTTTTTTTTTTTACTAAACATTTCTTTACCTGCTTTCTAAACATCTTTTGCAATTACTGCAAGCAACATGAGGAGCCCACGGTATATCTAAATTACGAACAGGGCATTTAAAATAAGCATCGTAGGCTTCATGAAGTTTTCATACGTATTTAAATAAAATGTTATCTCTCTTACTTTAAATAAATGTACCACATATATAACTCAATGCATCAGCTTCATAAATATTTACACTTTCTAAATGACATTTTAACCTCTTTGAGTCTTCTAAAAAACAGTTAATTCTGGTTTATCACTTAAGTAACATCAGTAGATGCTGTGTGACAGTTACGGCATCTTAATTTTTTCGCGGTATTTTTAAAAACATCATGATGACTATTGAATATTTTTTTCATAATACTAACTCAAGAAAAAATATTTATTGTCATAATCACCGCAAAAGCAAACTTTTTAAGGAATATTGGTATTTTTCCTTCATAATAGACCATATTGAATAGAAAAATCACAAAATAAACTTTAGGACAAAGACAATTTTTTTTTCTGTAGAGTTGTGTAATATTCTCAAGACTGTTTAACACAAGACGACAGCAGACTAACAGTCCTGAGTGGAAACCATTTTTTAAGGCTCCGCAGCTCAAAGGAAAAACACGGAACCCTTATAAATAGATCACTTTGATGTTCCTCTGTCTGGCAAGACCTTTTATATCGAGAACGGTCCCTTGAAGCTGTGAAAAAATCAAACTTTAAGGTTAACGAAAACAAAAGATACGACAATTTATGTAGCAAAAAACGTATCGTTCGACACTCTCAAGAGAATCAAAATTAATAAGTAACTTCCCGTTGACTCAGAATCTTGAAATTTGGCGTAAAATAAGGTCTTACAGAAAAGGTATAAGTATAATTTCCATGCTTCGAAGTTCGTCGCCTCAGTTAACTGGCTAAGTGAAGCGTCGCAAAGCTTGGTCTGGACCAAGGTAACCGGTGCAGTTTCAAGGTCCAATGGTGAAAAAAAACTGCCAGTTCCAAGGCTAATATTACCCGCTGCACTGACTTTACCGGTTTTACAAAGCATATTTTACAAACCACCACAAAGCATGTCAGAATTTATTCAGTTTACATCCGAGTAAACATATTCAATTCATCTATTGCAGATTACACTTTCGACAAGGATGTCGGCAAGTGCTATAAGCTGCACACGGCTCCATTGAACTGGACCGAAGCATATGCCGTGTGCAGACGTGAACAGTCCCACCTGGCGGTGATCAGCAACCAACTGGAAGCGGAGTACCTCGCGAACTTAACACAGTCCACACCGAACCCAAGAGTCAAAGAGGACTACCAGAGAGGAATGTATCACGTGGGCTTCCATAACCAGTTCAACGAGGGCTGGCAGACTGTGAGAGGTACGTGGGGTTGCGATAAACAGGAATCTATATCAAAATCCATATTGTAATATTATTCCTTTGTAAACTTCTAAGAGAAGAGAAATATGAAATATTTTGATGCAATTTGGACAATTCAATTGCAGATATGTTTGGGAGAGATTTTTGTAGAAATGAGAAATGATGTCTTCTTTGCTTTTATTATAATATGAGTGTATTTGAATTGTTAAATAACTAATTAATATAAAAATTGTTACTGAGGGTACCTAGTAGAGCTTATTTTACGGCAGACCATTAGTATATGAAAGAAATGCCAATAGTAGTTAGCCTTTCTTTCCATTGTATCTATGCAGGTAGATACTGCACTACACCAGTCCTAAGACAAACTGACGTATGGCCTGCTACTGTATTAAGAAGACTGTTTTGATTGATGAACTTCCTTTCCAGGATCAGCGCTGGATGTGGCTGCGGATGTGTGGTGGGACAGTTATAAGCCGGCAGACGACCGTGCGCAGTGCGGCTCCATGTTCTACACCGGCCGGCTGGTCAACACTGACTGTGGCGTGAAGAGCTTCTTCATTTGTGAGCACGACATTAATTAAGAGCTTAAGAATAAAATAAAAACAAAAAGTGAATGTACAATAAGTTTTTTTTTATTGTCTTGTGCTTTCTAGTTTTCTCCGCCCAGATTTGCATCCTTTGAACCTCTAGTTAAAGACATCCCTGTTTAGTGTTAAATTCTTAAGAGCCGGTTGTCACAGTCACAGAGTATTTTGTATGAACTCCACCCAGGTCTATATTGATTTCACGGCCCCGTATCAGCGGTTTTATTTATATATATAAAAATATCAATAACTATTCAAGAGCTTTGTTATTGCGTTTAATTAGTGTTTGTAACTTTCAAATATTTCCGTGACGTAATCTCGCACATATACACGTTTGAAATCGTAAGTTAGGGTCAGATTCGCGATTATCGATTCAACTAATTAATATCATGTTTTGATTTTTGCCCGGCGGCTAGTTAGTTAGTTAGCCCATTTATGTCTGCTGCGCGAAGGCCTCCCTCTCCCTGTTCCACACACGTCTGTCTCCGGCCATTGCGGGCCAGTCCCTCCGGTAGTTATCAAGCTCATTTCTCCACCTTCGCCTTGGTCTGCCGCTATATCGCCTTGCGTTTAATGGGACCCAATAAGTGGCTCTTTTAGCCCACAGCTTATTTGACATGCGACAAACATGTCCGGCCCAATCTCACTTTCACTAAGAAGTCATACGTCAAGTATTCTGAGGTGCTGGGGTATTGAATATACTGTTCCTACATATTAAAATAGATTATTATATTGAATATATTATTATTCTATACTATTGAAACTTTGGAAGCTTGTAATTTTACTCAGAATTGCTGTTGGGTGTCCACAGAGGACTTAACTTGCAATGGTTTAGTTCCTTAAGAGGTCAACTTGCATGCTCTTTGAGCAAGGTTTTTCTATAAAATTAAGTACTAAATGTGTGGAGTGATGTGCTGTATCTATGAATTTAATTCATATAAATTATATCAAGATATTCCATAGATTCTATTGTATGGGGTCATGTAAAACTTAATGGTATTTGTGGTTGTATAGTGTTATTTGCTATTAGTAAGCATATCCTTTGTAGATTGTTGATGAAATAGTTAAGTTACTTAGTGCATAAGTAATATTATTGTCAGCATCGCATACTCCGTGGTCAGTGCACAACATAGCCATCGAGAAAAATATATTTTCTACTGAATGGCCTTTAGTAATGTTTGACTTAACTCAGTTTTGATAATTGATCTATTTCAAATATATTTATTTGCTATCAATGTAGGTACTGATATAAGTTGATACATAGTGACAGGTTTCCGCTACGCCACATGTATTTTTCGTCAGCGTTGCAGACATACTTGGTAAGGATATCAATTATTCTGCCTTCTCTCAATGGTTTTATAAAGAAAAAATAAATTTTTCTAAAGAACGGAAATAGGGGAAATAAGACTAAATTTGGCGTGCTCCTACTTTATCAGTACCTATAAAGGCCTCGAGAAGGCCAAGTTCAAAATTACCTATCTGTGAACAAAATATTTCACCACCTATATGTAGATCGCTACAAAACATTTAACTCTTAGCGAATACGATATATTCCAAACCGTTAAGTCCTCTGTGGACACCAACAGCAATTCTGAGTAAAATTACAAGCTTCCAAAGTTTCAATAGTATAGAATAATAATATATTCAATATAATAATATATTTAATTTGTACGAACAGTATATTCAATACCCCAGCACCTCAGAATACTTGATGTATGACTTCTTAGTTAAAGTGGTATTGGGCCGGACATGTTTGTCGCATGTCAAATGAGCTGTGGGCTAAAAGAGCCACTTATTGGGTCCCATTAAACGCAAGGCGATATAGCGGCAGACCGAGGCGAAGGTGGAGAAATGAGCTTGATAACTACCGGAGGGACTGGCCCGCAATGGCCGGAGACAGACGTGTATGGAAAAGGGAGAGGGAGGCCTTCGCGCAGCAGTGGGACATAAATGGGCTAACTAACTAACTAGCCGCCGGGCAAAAATCAAAACATGATATTAATTAGTTGACTCGATAATCGCGAATCTGACCCTAACTTACGATTTCAAACGTGTATGTGTGCGAGATTACGTCACGGAAATATTTGAAAGTTACAAACACTAATTAAACTTGTTTTTTTAAAAAAGGGCCTCGCAATAACAAAGCTCTTGAATAGTTATTGATATTTTTTATATTTATATATATATATAAATAAAACCGCTGATACAGGGCCGTGAAATCAATATAGACCTGGGTGGAGTTCATACAAAATACTCTGCGACTGTGACAACCGGCTCTTAAGAATTTAACACTAAACAGGGATGTCTTTAATAGAGGTTCAAAGGATGCAAATCTGGGCGGAGAAAACTAGAAAGCACAAGACAATAAAAAAAAACTTATTGTACATTCACTTTTTGTTTTTATTTTATTCTTAAGCTCTTAATTAATGTCGTGCTCACAAATGAAGAAGCTCTTCACGCCACAGTCAGTGTTGACCAGCCGGCCGGTGTAGAACATGGAGCCGCACTGCGCACGGTCGTCTGCCGGCTTATAACTGTCCCACCACACATCCGCAGCCACATCCAGCGCCGATCCTGGAAAGGAAGTTCATCAATCAAAACAGTCTTCTTAATACAGTAGCAGGCCATACGTCAGTTTGTCTTAGGACTGGTGTAGTGCAGTATCTACCTGCATAGATACAATGGAAAGAAAGGCTAACTACTATTGGCATTTCTTTCATATACTAATGGTCTGCCGTAAAATAAGCTCTACTAGGTACCCTCAGTAACAAATTTTATATTAATTAGTTATTTAACAATTCAAATACACTTATAATAAAAGCAAAGAAGACATCATTTCTCATTTCTACATAAATCTCTCCCAAACATATCTGCAATTGAATTGTCCAAATTGCATCAAAATATTTCATATTTCTCTTCTCTTAGAAGTTTACAAAGGAATAATATTACAATATGGATTTTGATATAGATTCCTGTTTATCGCAACCCCACGTACCTCTCACAGTCTGCCAGCCCTCGTTGAACTGGTTATGGAAGCCCACGTGATACATTCCTCTCTGGTAGTCCTCTTTGACTCTTGGGTTCGGTGTGGACTGTGTTAAGTTCGCGAGGTACTCCGCTTCCAGTTGGTTGCTGATCACCGCCAGGTGGGACTGTTCACGTCTGCACACGGCATATGCTTCAGTCCAGTTCAATGGAGCCGTGTGCAGCTTATAGCACTTGCCGACATCCTTGTCGAAAGTGTAATCTGAAATAGATGAATTGAATATGTTTACTCGGATGTAAACTGAATAAATTTTGACATGCTTTGTGGTGGTTTTATGTATGTCATTGTAGTCGCCCAGACTTATTTGTCACTTTCACGTGCAACCCTCGATGGAAAGAAATTAAAGAAAAAATGTTTTCCGGCCACCGTAGGCGCGGGCTTGCGGACAGTGAGCTATAGCTCGCTGTCCGGCCGTCCGGTAACAGTCCGGTCCAAGTCGTCGACGGCGCGCACTGTTCCCGCGCGCCTCGAGGAGTTGTCAGTAACAGCAGGGGGGCCCCAACCGGGTCGAAGCCAGGACAAAAATATTAATATCGTTGTCAAAAAAGCGTGGGGCGCTTTGTGCCATATTTTTCGTAAATCGAGCACCCCACGATTTTTTCACAATGATATTAATAGTTTTCGTTCATTATTATTATTTTCTACCTATATTGAAAATTATTTTACACTTTTTAGTTTAATGACGTCGTCGCAACGCTCTGTCTCGTGGTTAGAACAAAAGAATCGGGGGCGTGGCTAACTCGAGGCGTTCGACGCAAGCAAAACGGTTGTAGCTTGGCTAGGGCAGATTAGAAAGGTTTCTAACTTGATTAATATAGAGCGAATTTGTTTTTTTTTTTCTATTTGCGATTTTGGATAGTTACTTTTTGATACAAACAATAAAAAAAATTGAGTCAAGGACCCAATTGCGTCGGATAGAGACAAAAAAATAAAATGTACTTACCTTGTTCTATAAGTATATCAGAGTTGTTGGCACACAGCACACTTTTGCAGATTAGTTTCTACCTTGATTAATATTGAACGAATTTGTTTATTTTTTTCTATTTGCAATTTTTGACAAAAACAATAAAAAAAATTGAGTCAAGGACCCAAATTTTCCGGATCTGGGTATGTTGCGCAGAACACAGTAGTAATTCCTAGCACAAAATAGATAGGTACAGAAGACAATCTACATACAAAGCGCGCTCGAGCAACGCACACATACACACCGCTCACAGACACGATATCTCGGCTCAAACGCCCGGTCGCACTCGCACAGTTCGGTGCAACGCGCTGACGTGTGTGCGATCGCCTAGCGTAGGTATAAAAAGTGAAGTACATATATGAGATTGACTTCTGTACCTATCTATTTTGTGTTTCTAGTGTGAGGAAAAACTTAAAAAAATGTATCATTTTGTACTTACCTGGTCTCTATAAGTATGTCAGAGTTGTTGGCACACAGCACACTCTTGCAGATCAGCTCCTGCGTCACAGCAATAGCTTTCTTGTTAGAGATGCAGAGGTCGCTCAGGTAGTCCAGGAAGCGGGATTGCCATGTCTTCATGTTCTTGCGGACGAGACCTGGTTAACAAATACAGAGCTATTTAACACCTTTGAGATATAAGGTGTTTTTTTTTTGGTGGCTATAAATCATCGAAATTACATCCCCCGCCCATTTCTCTCCCATCGGAGCTAACCCTGGCCCCACTAGGCCTGGACCCAGCTAGGTCCCCGCTGTTTCTGACAACTCCTTGAGGCGCACGGGAACAGTGCGCCTCAAGGAGAGACCATCAGGCAGGACCTACACAGGGACGTGCAAGCAGTACAAGCCAAAAAGCCCGGCTTGCCCTACCAAAACCTCACCTAAATCATAGAACACGACCAATCAATTAATTATCACAAAAATCTAAACTTTAAACTTCGCGCGCTTACGCGGTTACGCTGAGTTGCCACTGTGTTGTGCGAAATTCAAAAATCATTCATAAGACGATACCAGGGCGAAGCGAGGATGCCATTCTGAGCGAAATCTCTCCGATCTCACTCTAACACTCAACAAAAGAAAGAGATGAACACTGTTGTTGTCTTTTTCTGTCTCAAAGGCTTTTATGAGGCTTTATCTTCTATCTCTACTTTTGATATAAAAACGTCAAATCAACGTCAAATTTTGAGTGTGTGTGGGTGAAATTTGTTATTGTGTGCAAATGCTCATCGAACATTTTTGTTCTTTAGAAAAGCTGGGCTTTGGAAAATTCATTAATGACATAAATTTTTACGCATTACTATAATACGAGGCGCCCTCTATGACGCTTAAAGTTGTACGAACTACAAATTATGTACTATAACAGTCAGAAGTCGACTGCCAATCTCGCAACACAATGGCAAAGCAATATTAGTTGTACTTATGACCTTCTTCTATAAGAACGTTTGACAACACTTACACGTTAGCAACTTGTTGCCCGCTTAAGATTGTTATTACAAATTTAAACGAGTTGCGTAAGCGATACGGTGGCCAAATTGGTTAACACTGCGCCTCGCATGGCGAGTGTTCGGGTTCGAGTCTCACATCAAACATGAAAAACATTTTTTAAGTATTACATGTGAAATATAAATGCCGAGTTGTTAACAAAATATAATGTTAAATATTCCACAACTAAACGAAGATTCTTTCGTTTTACAATAATTTTCAATCTAAGCGTCGTTATTAAAATATGAGGGTAGATTTGAAACAAAGTGATAAGTTCACTTTATTTCAAATCTACCTGCATATTTTAACTACTTTACTAGTTCACATAAATTATTCCACTATTCGCTGTTGTTGGTTGGTGAACATAGTTACGAGCGTTTGTGTTATCTTGCTGTTGCTATTTTAGTATTCTTCTGAATTCAATATGCAGGCTAATATTAGTATTGAAGCCAAGGGAAATATTGTGGCCCTATATTCGAATGGCCTTAATATATCTCAAATATCGAATGAAACCGGTTTATGCATAAGTTTATTTTTTTAAATTTTATGTGATGATACCTACAAAATATAATAGTAGACCTAAATCGCTTGTTGCAATTGTGTAATATAGACTTTTTTTTTAGAGAGAGTATGTTAGGCGCTGGGTGAAGATATTTGACGAAGAAGGTAGCCTGAAGAGTCGTGAGAAGAGCGGAAGACCACCTCTTATTAGCCAGCCTCAGCGACGTTATATGGTAGCTGAATATGAGACGAATGGTTACATCCCAACAACTCGTTTTGCCGATGAGTTCGGCACATCAGTACGCACCGTTCGCCGCATACTCCATGCTGAAGGTATTCATCACCGAACGCCAGCTACAAAACCGTTTTTAACGCAACGGCATAAAGAGGCGAGGTTAAATTTCGCACGGGAATATTTGGACTTTGACTGGGAGACGACAATATTCACCGACGAAAAATCTTTTAAATCGTCCCAAAAAGGAAGGCTCCACTTGTGGCGTAGAAATAACACGCGTTGGTCTGAAGGCAATATAAGACCAAATACGGAATCAGGCAGAATCAGTGTGAATATGTGGGGGTGGATAAGTGCTCAAGGAACCGGTGAATTAAGTTTTATATCGACGCGAGCTAAAAGTGCCAACTATGTGGAAGTGCTGAATGATGTGATGTTGCCTACGGTGCGTAATATCTACCCCGCAGAAGACTTAGAAGAGATAAGTTTTGTGCAAGACAATTGCCCTATTCACCGTGCCAGCATTGTTCGCGAATGGTTTAGCAATCACCCGGAAATTAAAGTTATTCCTTGGCCAGCTCGGTCCCCTGACTTAAACCCTATTGAAAATGTATGGGATTTAATGGTGCAAAGATGGGAAGCTCGGGACGAGAGATGCCCTGAGCTACTCAAATCCCATTGCATGCAGTTATGGGATAGTTTGCGTGGCACAAATGTATGTGCAAATATTGTGGCGTCTATGCGTCGACATCTCATTAGCTGTATCGAGGCTAACGGTGGTCATACGAAATATTAAAAATCCTAAACAGGTAGGGTAATTTTATGTCAGGGGACATAGTGACCGTAACTTAATCTTTTGAATGTCTTATGTTACACAGTTCGACATAAGCAATTGTCTTTCTATTGTGTCTCTAATTACGGCATTCAAAGAGTTAAACAAATCAGTATTTATATTATTGTAAAATTGAGGTTAAGTTTCAATCCTCTTTTCATTGAGAAAATGAATAATTAAATTTAACCTCATAAATGATGTCAGAATTTTCATAATATATGTAACCTTAAATATGTTTTTAACATTCTATACTACAATAATACCATAAGTAAGTGTAAAGGACTTCTTTTATAAAAAAATAATAATAATATTACTTATTTGTTTCATTTATTATCATTATTATAATAATAAATTACCTTTTAATTAGAATTTCACTACAAGAACACGTATGACGCGACGTGAGCAAAAGACGACCGACCGACTAGTGAGGGCTACCCGTAAATAGGTCAAGTTTATGTTCAGCTACCCTCCGATATTGTATATTGCTTGCTTTGCATAGACTTGGTAATATTTAGAACGTTCAATTTAAATATTTTTATTTTTGTATGAAAATTTGATAAACTAAAATATGACAAATTTTTAAAAGTCACAGAACAAAATTTGTTGCTTTTGATGTTAGTAACATAGTCCTGACTGAGAGGTTGCTAGTGTTTTACAAATAACCCTGTATATATTCGAAAGATTTCGTTCAATAAAAAAAAATCACAAGAAACATTTAATTGTTGTAGTTGTGCAACAGTGCTGTGAGGCCTCTACCAACAAGTAGTACACCTCAGTCTGAAAACATCTGAGCGAGTCTTACCGACAAATGTCTCGATCTCGGAGGCGGTGATGTGCTTCTCCAAAAGTTTCCTGTTGTTGTGTAACAGTGCTGTGATGGTGTCTTCTGCGAGTATGTCGTAGCCGATTTGCTTCTGCATGAAGCCGAAGTGTTTTGCTATATATTCCTGGAAAGTAAAAATAAAGTCAACATTTTGTATGGAAATAAAAGTTTGTAATCTAGGTCCCTAAAAAAATTTGAACTAGTTGGGAAAACTGGCATGAGCCCCACTTCCTACATCTAGTCCGACACTACGGCACGACGTTGCCACTTCGTCGACACAGTTTCATAGTTTTGTATGCAAGATTCACAGGCGTACATCAAGCGTATAATGACGGATACGCGTCTATGAAACTACGCGTCTGTGGACAGTAGGCCCAAAGGAACACTCCAGCTTGCGCAGCGACATTCGCGGATAAAGAATAAGCGCAGCCCCACACAAACTCACGCATACAAGCGCAAAGAGGAGCGAGGGTGTCACACCTCCAAATTCCTAACTACGGGATGCACAAGATTAATCCCTAATTGAAGAACCCTGCGAGCCTGAGAGTAGTGGTAGCCAAATGGTAACGGCCCCGACTTAAGAGTTGTAAGTCGCGGCTTCAAACCCAACCACTTTGTGTAATTTGTTTCACCACCACTGTTCTCAAAACGGTTAAGTAAAACGTCGTGAGGAAACCGGCATGCCCTAGAACCAAAAATTCAAAGACATGTGACATCCACCAACACGCACTGGGCTCGCGTGGTGGATTACGACCCATGTCCTCTCCTAGAGAGGAGGCCTAAGTCCCAACAGTGGGAACTTTAGCAAATTGATTATGCTTATGAAGAACCCTGTAACATCTTTTGTCCGCAGAGAAACAAACCCAGGAGCCCAACCGCTGAGTGCTCGCTACCACGTGACCAACAAAGCAACTATACGACCGACGAGGAGTAATCCAAACTAATCCAAACTAATATTATAAATACGAAAGTAACTCTGTCTGTCTGTCTTTGCTTCACGCCTAAACTACTGAACCGATTTGTGTGAAATTTGGTACATAGTTTAATTGAAATTTGGTACATGGTTCATAGTTTGGAATTTGAGAAAGGACATAGGATAGTTTTTATTGCAAAAAATAAAATTAAAAATAAAATTTATTCCGGACATACAGCGCCATCTATTGGTCAAGAGTCGGCATCAATTCAGTACTGAAAATTCCTGAAGTCACTATTCCATGCGAACGAAGTCGCGGGCAAAAGCTAGTTTACATATATGTATGCGGTACTATATACTCTTCTAACCGTCCCCCACTTCTTTACTTCTTTGATTACTGTTCCGCTCTTGTAGGTCGCAACTTGATATTATATACAGCCTTCCTCAACAAATGGGTTATTTAACACTAAAATAAAGTGCAATTCAGCTTCACTTTTCTTGGACTGACCGACATTTGACTATTCAAAAGTGCCTGCAAATGGTCTATTTGAAATAAATGCTTTGACTTTGACTTTGAATATTTTTACAAAATAAAACAGTAGTTCCTGAAATTAGCGATTTCAAAAAAACAAACTCTTCAGCTTCATAATGTTACGCCGTGAAATTTGAACACGCCATATCTTCGATGACATCAAGAGTGGCATCAAATAATTTAAACGCATTGCTGTGCGAAACTTCTAGAATCGAAGTATGTACCAAGATCTAATCCTAGAAAGAGTCCACCAGGTACTTAGGGAGCATTCAAGTACTACGTAACGCAATTTGGAGGTTGGGGGGGGGGGGGGGTCTTGTAAAACGTTACGGTGCGATACAAGGGCGGAAGGGGGAGTATTTAAACAACGCGTTACATTTTTTTTTTATTTTAATATAAGAGCTAGGCTAGGGGATTAGAATCTTCCAAATCAGCAAACCTTTCCGTTTATGTTTAACGGGGAAACCCTCAATAGTATTGTACGTTACTTTTATCTTTGTTTCCTAAGTTGGCAAATCTTTCGTTACCATAATTGTGACTTTATGTAATGGTCACTTAAATGTTACGTACGTTTAGGAAGGGGGAGGGAGCGGTACAGAAAAACGTTACGGTACGTTACATGGGGGGAGGGAGGGTCTAAAATCTTCAAAAATTGCGTTACGTAATACTTGAACGCTCCCTTATGACGGAAAGTACTTTTAAGTTTACTCGAAAAGGTTGAAAGGGAATTTGTTCCTTCCGTTTTTAAGGAGAAAGTCGAAATTCGCATGAAGTCGCAAGTGTCCAAGTTAATAATGATAACAGTGATTTATTGCCCTGCGATTCGACTGTATTGTTTTGGAATGGCCTTGAAACGTCCGAATCTAGAATTTTCCTGGCTCTGTGTATAAATAAGAGACACTCGCGAGACACCAGCGAACTACTTAAGTGTGTGGAGCGATATTAACTAACGACCTAAGCGACAATAGAAGGATTTTGGACTCTAAATAGTGATTGGTTATTCGTTGACTGGACTAATTTATTATTGTTTGTGATAAATAGAGTTCTCTGCTAGTAAATCGCCATTTCATGACTCACGTTCGTAACAATAATGTTATAACTAGAGATAGTATACACCGTTACTTTTTAGTCGTTTTAATCCCGTGGAGGGTCGAACCGGTACATGAAACACTATCGATTTGTAAAGATAAAATTAAAAAATAAAATACTTTTTTTTAATAACTCGAACCAATTCTCGCATAAATGCATAAATAATGCAAACCATTAGTATACAAACCAACAGTACTCAAGTACAACAGTATCCAATGAAACGCGAGAACGCAACGCAGGAATTGAAGAGCGACTGATCTACCAATGACCTGTCGCCGTCGGCGCACACCCGCCCGCACGTCGCCAAATAGACCTTAGAATTGAATACTGCGCATGGGCCCCTTCCACTTTTGCCGAGCGATCTTGATTCACCGCGCGACCTGTAGGTACTATCTCGTGGCGTTACCAATTGTTTCATGTATTTTGAGAGTATTACCTTATCACTTGCTGTTTTTTTATTTTAAAAGTTACTTCGCTCTAAAAGCTTTGGATGAATAGTATTTTATAAGTGAAACCACCGGTTCAAAGGATTAAAACGATTCAAATTTAACGGTGTATACTTTATTTGCTTTTAAATTGACCGAAAAATATTACTATTTTTTTATAGTTTTTTACGAAAATATCAATTAGCTCTCAATGTACCTGATTCTTTCTGTAGTCTTGCTGGCTGAGCCTGAGGATCCGGTAGCATAGACGGAAGATGTACTTATATGCGGCGTACCGAGGGTCGTACAACTCCTCGATCTTCAAAAACGCTTCCCCTTCGGAAGTTTCTTGGAATGGACCCTGAAAAAATAAAATAATAAATTTAATTAGCAAAAATTAAAAAGGAACATATTTAAAGAATGAAAACATATTTATTTGTCACAAACAGAGCAATTTAGAGCCTTTTTTAAGTTTACATTCACAACAAATGCACCTAGATATAAATTGTAACAATAGCCACGGCTGAGCACTGTCCCCGAAATACAAGCGAAAGCTTAGTTTGGGAACCAGTGTCTGCAATTCCTGCGATTACTGTACTTATGTTTTACTGGACTTATAATATTGTGAATGTTTAGTTTTGGTATCAATAAACAATAATTGAAATATTTTCCCATACTAGGAAAAACTGCTGTATCGTGGGTCCATAGCCCCAGTAGGCTTCGACCCTGTTAGGCCCCTACTGTTTGCTGACATCCTGAGACGCGAGTGGAACAATACGCGCCTCAAGGAGACAAGAGGAGGTTCTAAGGCCGCGATAACACTTTCAAACCACCCTGCAGTGCGATAGTTGGCTTGGAAAGACAGGTACCTGTAATATCTTGAACAGCTGCCTCAGGATGTACTGTTCCCTGAGGAGTTTCTGTCGGTCTCTGTTGGGGTTCTCCACTACCAGCTCTAATGCTTCCGACTTGTTGGGCTCATTCTCGAAGCCGGCTATGAAGTACACTATGTCTTGTAGAAGGCAGGTTAGTGCCCTGTAAAAGAAAGAAAATCATTTGAAATACTTTTGCTTTTTTTGTTGTGTCGTCATTATTCGACAGGAAATTCAACTCCCTAGCTGTACGAACAATGAATGTGCACCGCAAACGTTTTGTGGTAAATTAATTAAAGATACCGTTAATAAAAAAAAAACCGTAGGCTCGGGTGAGGCAACAGGTGACTCCCGGTCCGGGTCGTTCTTGGTGCAAAGGTTGGCTATCGCTATTCAGCGGGGTAATGCGGCGAGTGTCATGGGCACTTTTGCACCGGGAACGATCAGGGGCGGGTTATTTAATTATGTTTGACGGTTTATTTTTGACATTTTGTATTTAATTTTAATTGTATCTATGACATTGTGTTGTGTGTGTTTACCGTTAATTAATCAATCAAAAAATATACAAAAAGTGAACCTATATGAGTTCCGTTAAAAAAAAAAAAACAAGATTGTTTACGTTTAGGTAACTACGTAAACCAATGAAGTTTATTCCGTACGCATTAACATGGCACCTGATGAATAACGTTTGAAGTAATTGAGTACATTGAATTTTATTTTAATTTTTTGAATATCAACCTTTATTATTTATTTATAACTTTATTGCACACCTTAGCTTAATACAGGATAAACTTTTGCAAAAGATTATGTGTACAATAGGCGGTCTTATTGCACAAGGCAATTTCTACCAGACAACCTTTAGATGGACTGAACGAAAGGAAAAGATTTGGGGCTGTCAGTGTACAACATAAATTATGTGAATAAATATATATATTACAATTGAAAAAAAATATAATACATAAATAAATTACCACATAATAAACTAATAAATATTTTTTTTAAAATACGATAGAGAAAGGGGAAGAACAATTAAAGTGATAGTAGTCCTTCACCATTTTTTTGAAGTTAGGTAGTGTTTGGGCACGCTTTACTTATATGGGTAATGCATTCCACAAACGAGCTGCTTGTATCGTGAAAGATTTATCGTAGAACGAAGTGGAATGCATACGAATACTAAGTTTTAGATTGTCCGATGACCTCAAGGACCTAGAATGTGTGTCACAGAGGAACTGAAAGCGTTCTTTGAGATAAAAAGGAGTC
Source organism: Mythimna albipuncta (assembly GCA_929112965.1). Lineage (NCBI taxonomy): Eukaryota > Metazoa > Arthropoda > Insecta > Lepidoptera > Noctuidae > Mythimna > Mythimna albipuncta. The sequence continues at coordinate 12,409,144 of OV815983.1, read as the reverse complement.
AAAGGATTAAAGAGCACGTTGTAAAGCAAAGAAAGCATATGAGCATTCCGGCGAAGGCGAATAGGAAGCCATTTGAGCTGTGTGCGAAATTCAGAAACGTGGTCATACTTGCGCAAGCCAAATATAAACCTGATACAAAGATTTTGAAGTCGCTCAAGCTTATCCAATTGGTCTTGGTTGAGATCAAGATAGCTGGTATCAGCATAGTCCAAGATTGGGAGAAGAAGAGATTGTGCTATCGCAATTTTTGTAATGATGGGACGAAAATTGGGAAGGCGGCTCAAGGAGCCCGCCGAGGCGAACAGCTTGCGATTTATTTTGCGTTGGGTAGTTTCTCATGACATACTACAAACAAACTATTTTCGAGTATTCAATGTGGCAACTGTTTTCGAGCCAGGTGCCATGTTAATACGCACGGGTTGTATACGTTACTATTTGTCACACTCATAACTTTCAAGTGCTTCAAGTGGACAAATGGAATAAGATTTTGCGTACAAAGGAATGTGCTCCTTTTCACCCCCTTAAAAAATAATTTTTTTTTAAATCCTTCTTAGTGCTCGCCTGCATCGTAAAAGGAAGCCTTGTGCAAGATTTTACATTTCTAGACTCAGTGGTTCCAACTGTACGTTGATCTGTCAGTCTAGTTTCTTCATACAGATGTCAGACTATAGTTGGAACTTAACCATATTTAAAGTGCAATCAAAATAGTCCCTTACTTCCTCTCATTATGCTCGATATTCCCGTACTGTAGTTTGGTCGACAAGGCCGAGAGCACCTTGCACGCGTCGTTCGCAAAGTCCAAGTCTCGCACTTCGCTGGGCGACACTGATATCAGGGCGAACGCTTCCTTATCCTCCTTTATCAGTGAGCAGCCCACCTGGAAACAGAAATTGAGTACTATTAATTGAGCAAGGAGACAGTATTTCGATCCTAAAAGAACTCAATATTAAAGAGAGATTATCGTCGTCTGTGCAAATACGAATCCTCAAGTTTTTCGGGCATATCACCCGTAACGAGGACTCGGTGGAACGATTGGTGGTGCAGGGAAAAGTTGAGGACAAAATGGTCACGTGGACACTCTCCAACACGATGGATGGACAAATCGGCGACACACTGCAACGATAACAAAAACTCCCGCGCCGCCTGCACTAGGAGCTGCATGGCGTCGTATCGCGAGAGAGGAGGTGGTGCAGGGCTCGACCGAGACATGATCACGACCACTCTTCAAGAGTGTATGACTTAGAAGAAGAGAATTGAGCAAGGGATTGACTAAGTTAAATAATTAGCCTATTATGTCACTCTACTGGGCGAAGGCGTCCTTCTCGCTTTTCCACACACTTCTGTTCTCAGCCATCTCTCCACCTTAGCCTCGGTATGCCGCGATGTCACTTTGCGTTTAAAAAGTTTCCGACGATTGCCATGGATTCGGGACCATGAAATCGGGGAAGAAAGACTCGCATACTTGTAACTACGTGGTTGAAGTTCCAGCGAACATACGAAGAGCTCTAATTTCCCAGACAAAGATTTTCATAAATTGGACATCCTGCCCTGTCAGCGACTTCACCCTGGTTACGAGATGCTAGAAATGCCAGCAGTATGGACATGCAGCAAAAACCTGTAGAGAAGTCAACTCGACGTGCGGCCACTGCAGTGAGACAGGACACTCGATGTCTGAATGCGCAAAGAAGGCGGACACACCGAAATGTGCCACTTGCTCTCGTTTCAAAAAGCCCTCCAACCATAAAACAGGAGACGCGGAGTGTCCTGCTAGAAAAATAGCGGAATATAAATACATTAACTCTATCGATTATGAGGGCGCCTCGCGTCATACTCAAGGCCAGACTTCCGTGTAACGCTTACTGCTGATTCAAAATTCCAGCATGTTGACCTACAAACCATAATTTTTCTTATTATTTTAGCATATTTGTCCAATGTAAACATAACTCTTTAGAATTAACGCAACCTCTACTTTAACCCAATTACTAATTCTGCTGACGCAAAATCATTTGTTACACACATACTAGAGAATAAAGTGCAAGAAACAGTTTTAGAATATAAAATAAAATATTGTGACCTTTGGTGTTTAAGTAAACTAAGTATATAACATTATAAATAATTTAATCATTTTAAATATTTTTATCAATAGTATTGTCCTAAAAAACTACAATGTAAGAGATTCTACCGTCTGTGATACAGGTTTATCCTAGTACAGGCACATAACATAGTATTTAAAAAAAAAAAAAAAATTAAATCTACATATAATGTAAAATTTTCATCATTATAATTTATTAGTGAAATCATATACATAGCATTTACCTTTGTAATTACTCTTAAGATTTTATGTAACCATTTTACCAAATGTTATTCTGAATAAACATATTATTATTATTATTAAAGGGACCCATTATGTGGCTCTTTTAGCCCACACCTTGTCTGAGATGCGGCAGACATGTCCGGCTCAATCCCATTTTAGAGTAGCAGCTTTCAAAATTAAAGAACTGGATTCTGATTAAACTTTAGTCGTTCACAGTTCATAAATAAATTAAATTTTAAAAATTTCTTGTTTTGCTTACCTCATTAGTTCTTCAATTTGATAGTATGACGTGACATTACAACATGGCAATCGGTTCTAATCCCAAGTAACAAAATGTGGTCTTGTAGTGGTTCCGGAGCCAGGACTATAACAGGCTAGTAAAAGTTTATAACTACGGAAAAGGGCCCATTTTATACACGTACTTTTGCTAATAAAACACTCATAGTAGACTTGACGAGCACCACTTAGACCAATAATACACTTATAGTTGGACTACGCAGAACTATCTGCTCTCGCGAAGCTCACTATGAGCATTTAATAGAACCAGGCAGGCGTGTAACGCACTCCGCACTTCCATTACTAGCTACTTCAAACATTTGTAACTTTTTGTTGTATTGTGTTGTGAGATTGTGGAGAAAAATAAAAATTAAAAAATAAGTTAATCTATTTTATATAAAAATGTATTAACAAGTATTTCGCACGTAATATTATATGTGCATACATGTTAGCACAGCAAGCGCATAAATATTTTCGGTGAAGTATAATGTGTTTTACATCTCAATTTTTGTTCGCCTTTTGAACACGGCGTATTTACTTAGTTGTGTTAAAAATAATATTAGTCCTAAGGTAAAGCTATATTGCAACAAAATGGCCGTGAAAATGCGATAAATATTAAAAGCTTAAACGGACTTCACGAAGATATCTTTGGATACTAATAGTTTTACAAGAAACCTTTATAAAGAAATTAAGACTATAACAGCATTCGACAGTCCACATTAATACCAAGTGCACGTACTCTTAGAAGAAACCACTGTAAAACTACTTCACTTAAAATTGGCACGTAAAGTTGACTTATAAACCCCTATAAGGTCAAGTAACAAATGCAAGTGGTTCTAAGTGCATTTAGTTCTATAAATTACTATTACTGGCGTATACACTTATAGTGGATTTATAATTACTTTTTGTAGGCGATTATAAGTGTAACTTACTGGACCAAGTTTTCTCAAGTGTATTTACACTTACGCAACACTTTTATAGGCCATCTTAGCCTTTACTGCACCAATAATTTCGTTCTATACACGACTATAAGTCAACTTATAAGAACAGGTGTATAGGTCGCGCGGTGAATTAAGATCGCTCGGCAAAAGTGGAAGGGGCATGCGCAGTATTCGATTCTAAGGTCTATTTGGCGACGTGCGGGCGGGTGTGCGCCGACGGCGACACGCCATTGGTAGATCCGTCGCTCTTCAATTCTCGCGTTGCGTTCACGCGTCTCATTGGATACTGTTGTACTTAGGTACTGTTGCGTACAGCTTGTGCTATCGTATTAGTAATACGTAATGGTAAAAATATGGTTAAAAATAAAGTTTTAAAACGGCAAGCCAGAAAAATGGTTTACGACGTGAATTGTTACGTTAAGAAAGAAACTAACGAAATTTTTTTAATTTATATTAATTTTAATTTAAAAAATTTAATTTTTTCTGAATTTACCTACTTACAAGACAAATTACAAGCAAAAACTAGTGTTATTATAAGTTGTGTTACTAAGGTTCACACATACGAAATTAAAAATAAAATCCTAACATACTAAGAATTTCTGTGCGCAATTGTACACATGCGCCGATTGCCCCCACTACTTTCACCGAGCGATCTTGATTCACCGCGCGACCTGTACTATAAACCCAAACGAACTCCATGTAACCTGTCATAAGCTTGGTAGTAAAACCTGGAACCACTAAAAGAGAGCTACTAGTGCTGTGAGCCTATAAACTGTGCGCTACAGGAGAAATTTGTTACTTGTTGATCTTATTTGGTAAGCATTGTAGTTCTGTTTCTGTTTTAAAAATAAAATTTTCCTTTACGTCAAATGATCTATTTCAATGATAGTTATTCTCAATACTCAATACTTTATTGCATTCCATATGTACATAATATAGATGGTATAAAAATATAGATAAGACCAATATGGACCCTGTCGGGCACAGCAAAGCTAGGAGAGAGGATGAAGGCTAATAAAATAAAGATATTTCACTTATTATTGTCATCATTATTAATAAATTATGTGCCTATCTATTTAAATTAAATTGTGCGCATTATTTCCCTATAAGAGCCCATAGATTTTTCCACACGGCCTTACCTTGGACATGACTGGTTTCTCCTCATCTTTGTCAATAGGTATAGAGGTTGAGTGCACCCACGTGTGCGTGCATAAATGCTGGAGCCTGTAATAAGTGCATTAGTGTATGAGAATGACAAGTGTATATTATTTAGTGGTAAAAACTGCTGGCAGAGTGAACTCGACTTAATTCCGGTTAGAATAGAAAAACTTTTATTCAGCACGACGCGGTTAGAAATAGTAAGGACCTGTACAGACCATGTTTTTTAAACGCGCCCTTGACGCGCGTTTATAGTGATACAGACGCGATACTGACGCGAGATCGACGTAGCCTGTAGACCTTTAAAAGGATAAAAGCGCGCCGTCGACGCACGTTTCCAAACCGTGCGTCACCGGCGCGTTTAAAAAACGTGGTGTGCACAGACCTTTAGAGAGAACAAAAGTACAGATTGTGCAGAGCGTGCCCGCACCGAAAGGAAATTAAGTATTTGAAGTTGAGTAATTCTCAATTTTGGGTGCACGTCCATCATCACCTTTGATTATATCTAGCCTATACTGTCCCACTGCTGGGCAAAGGCCTCCCTCCATTCCTTCCATTATTCTCAGCTCTGAGCCACTTCTTGCCAATTCTGCTGTCCCGCTATCCCTAACTGAGCTCTGCACGCTTAGCCAAGTTGTTATTTTGCAATCGTTAACGCTGTTGAAAAGTGATGAAACGTATGGGAATGACGTCATTTCAACGTAACGTCGCGTGGTAAGAACAAACGAATAGACAATTCGTAGCCAAGTTCACATCGTTCAAAATCGTTTCTACAATATTTAACGCTACATCCTTTGTTATACAAACGCTACATTGTAGAACGAGCGGCCGACTCAGGCGCGTCAACATGGGTACCAACTTATCGTTTTCTACAATTGCTGTCACCCAGGCGTTACCGATTAGAGAACGGAATTCGATTGTAACTTGGCTAGGGGGGCTGTTTAACTAACTAACCTAATCCACCTACCCCCTTTTTGTGCGACGTTCTGTCAAAATCGATTTAATAGACAGTTAGCATTCAAATTAGTCTAGTTATTCTTCTGTTTAAAGCTTGGTAACACTATTAGGACCCAAGCACAACGCATCGCAAGAACTTGCGAATTTATTCACATCACACACTGTATGGTCACCTGAACCGATGCTTTGTCGCACGAAATCGCATCGCAAATTTCTGCGATACGGTGTCTTCCACACTTTCGCAATTTTGTATAGGAGCCCAAAGTCGTTCAATTTTATTTGTGTAGAAGATTATCTGTGCTACATTATAATATTGACCTTTCAGATACCGTCAATTTTAGACACATGTAAGACAATAGATGCGCGAACGCGTTCGCTTGCCCGTGTAAATTTTTGACATTAATATTTTAGCAGCACTGAGTCGATCAAACAGATTCCATCATGCCAACCAAAATAGACTTTATTATATCTAGCCCGTATTGTCCCACTGCTGGGCAAAAGCCTCCCTCCATTATTTCCAAAGATGACGGTTCAATTCTTAAGGAAGACATCCATGTTGTCCCGTCATCTATTTCGTGGTCTGTTGTCCTGTCTTACGTGCTCTTACGTGCACAGGTAGTCAGATATGCGGCAGAAATGTCCTTAGAACATGTCTGTCGGTATGTGTGCTGGTAGGACATTGTCCTACCCAATCCGATTTAAGTTGGGCAGCCTTTTGAGCCACATCAACGATTTGACTATTACTAAACAGTACTTCCATGCAGTCTTTAGCATAATCGACTGATTTTTTCAGGTAAATTAATGTATATGTACTCATGCAATAACGGCCCCGATTTTCAACCTCCGATAACATACCTGACATAGCTGCTCTGAGGTACCGGCGCATCTGAATGCGTCATCGTCGTAGGATCCAACTCGAACAGGGTGGCGATCTCCGAGGAGTGAGGGACGGATACCAGTTGGTATGCTGGCTCGCAGGGGTCTACTGGGGCGTCACTGCAAATATAAAGAAAATATAGTGTTAAAGTACAAGCAGTGCCGGACTAACGCCAGCGTGGGACAAATTTTACCAAGGGGCCCCATAAGCTTTTGCCCGCGGCTTCGCCTGCGTACGTAAAAATAACCTATGTCACTTAGGAATAAAGCAGCTTACTAACAGTGAAAAAAATTTTAGCAATCAAACCAGAGATTACCTCCTAACAAAAAAACAAAAGTAAATTTATAATATTAGTGTAGACAACGAATTACAACTCCTTTGATTAAATTTTTGAACAGCCAAGGTAGCGATGGGGGGCCCTTATTATTATTATTTAGAAGATAAGGGGCTATGCATCACCCATAGTGTAGGGGATGTAGTCACTGCGACCAAACAGATCTATTGTGACTCGCCACCTTGTTAGAGTAACTCTTTTAGCCCGGAGGCTTCCAAGAAATTTAGAATACTCCTAGCTTTTAGAGTTTTAATCTCCTCCGGCCGAATAATGGGTCGGCCCAGATGGACACTGCGTTTGTGGACAAGGGGCCCGCATTCACACAAGAGGTGCTTAGGCGTCTCCCTCTCCTGATTGCAGTACCGGCAAACATCAGTGTCACTCAGTTTCATGTGAAATTGGTGCCAGTTTGCAGTGGCCGGTTAAGGCGCGGGCTATCGCACAGATGTTCGTCCTGCTAAGCTCAAGAAGCTCGGCAGTTCGTTTTTATGAGTAGCCTTCTATGAGAGATTTGGCGTGTAGCAGACCTGGTTGTACCAACCAGTGCTTTTTTGAATCGCCAAATGAGTTGCCCTTAAGGGTCTATGGGGGGGCCTTAAGGAGTTCCTTAAATGTATGTTACTCACATGTAAAACACTGACAACCTCTTAGAACTATGTTACTAACATCAGACACAACAACTTTTGTTCTACGAGTTTTAAAAGTTTATCATATTTTAGTTCATCAGATTGTTACAAAAAAAAAAAATGAACGTTCTAAATATTACGAATTCTATGCGAAGCACGCAAAAGTACAATAGTGGAGGAAAGCGGGGATTGGCCGGCGGAGGTGCTTGATGTGCTTGCGTCGCGTCATAGAGACGTAGTTAGATACTTATAGTAAAACTAGCTTTTGCCCGCGACTTCGTTCGCGTGGAATAGTGACTTCTCCGATTGTATTTTATTATATTTTCATACCTTTTTACTATTTATTTACATTTTTCCGATGAATTTTCAGTACTGAATTGATGCCGACTCTTGACCAATAGATGGCGCTGTATGTCCGGAATAAATTTTATTTTTTATTTTATTTTTATTTTATTTTTTGTAATAAAAACTATCCTATGTCCTTTCTCAAGTTCCAAACTATGTCTGTACCAAATTTCACACAAATCGGTTCAGTAGTTTAGGCGTGAAGCAAAGACAGACAGACAGACAGACAGAGTTACTTTCGCATTTATAATATTAATTTGGAAATTTGGATAATTTGGATACAGAGTTGAAATGTGTTAGATAGAACAACGAAATCTTGAAGGTTTGTTTTTAGTAAATGTATTATGTTTTGTAAAAAGTCATTGAGCAAAAGTTGTTGTTTATGATGTAAGTAATACAGTCCTACAGGGTTGTAAGTGTTATACCAATAACCCTGTATAAGGATTGGACTTCTTCTTGAATCTTTAAGTCAAGAGTGAAAAAAGGTTACTTTTAGGCAAGCGTGCTCCATCGTCGACCACATCGTCGCTTTCCACCAGGTGAGATAGTGGTCAAGCGCGAGCCTATCAAAAATACAAAACTTACGGCGGTCTGTTACACGCTTCTGCAGCTAGATAGTGTCCAGTGGCGAGGTGTTTGAACCTGAAGATGGAGTTCCAGTGACCCGCGCCTCCTCGACACGGGTCGTGTTGGACAACCTGTAACATGAGCGAAAGAGTTACTAAATGCTGACCTGTAGGAACACAGATGAGTTTTAGTCAGTAAAAGTCGGATTCTCTGGGTCCACCAGGACTTCCAACTAAAAAGATAGGGTATATCTCTCACCTCAATCTCCCACAGAGCCTTACTGCTGCTCGCAGCAGTAGCACTGGATCTTCCAGTGGTCCTCAGGATCACATGCTGCCTTTTCAGTCACTCATCCATGGCCAGAACCTCTGACCAAATACCACTCACCTCAATCTCCCACAGAGCCTTACTGATAGTCGCAGCAGTAGCACTGGATATTCTAGTGGTCCTTAGGACTACATGTTGCCTCTTCAGAATCTCTGACAAAATGCCACTCACCTCAATCTCCCATAGAGCCTTACTGCTGGTCGCAGCGGTAGCACTGGACCTTCCAGTAGTCCTCAAGAACACATGCTGCCTCTTCTGATACTCGTCCATAGTGAGGAATTTCTCTTGTTCAGCGTGGAACAGCCTCACCACGTCGCCACCCTTCAGGATTTCTTCTTGGTTCTCCTTGTGTTCGAGGAATAGTGTCACCTTCCATGATGTTGATGAATTTACTACGTTGACCTGGAAGATGGGGTGAATTAGTCGAGGGAACAGATGCATACATGTAGGATGGAAGAGTTCGTGGGATGGCAGGAAGAATAAGATACGATCGAGATTTTTAACCGACTTCGAAAAGGAGGAGGTTCTATGTTTGGCTGAATTTATGTTTTTTTTATGTATGTTCACCGATATCTCAGTCAATTGTGGACCAATTTCGAAAATTATTTTTTTAATTGAAAGGTTATGCTTCCAAGTTGGTCCCATAGAAATATTGTTATGATCTGATCATGAACTTCGAAGATATGGAACAGAACTTACAGGATCACAGCAGAACTGTGGTTGCAAGTAAAGTTGCATTGTTTATACGTGTAGTCGATGACTGACTGACAGACAGGGCCGTCTTTAACTAGTGTGCAGGGTGTGCGGTGCACACGGGCGCCGGGTTTCAGTAGGCGCCGAGCGCTTCTCGCAAATACCTATCTCAACTTATCTCCAAAGATGGATCGAACAAATATCGTTTAAGTATATCCTAGCGTCGCGCGTCGGCTCTCTCAAAGACAACTTATGGCGCACGTGCGGCTCGGTACCTACATACCTAAAAACTTTTGTTTCAACGTGAAATCAGACTTAAAACATTACTATTAAAGACTATATTCGCGTAGTGTGGCATCGCTACCTAGGGCGCGTGTCGGCACCTGTTTGATTTGTTTGTAAACATGCCGACAATCGCACAGTGTTTCGTCTAGTACAAGCTAGCGAGACAAAATTATTTTTTTACTTATTTTAATTATTTATGTATATTTAAGGTGTTTTACGCCGTTCTGTGTTCTCTTACTCCGCAGGTGTGGATGCAAGATGGAAGTAGTCACAAAATTTTCTACTTTTGTTTACTGATATTCTTGAAAATTCAAAAATTCAAAATTCAAAATCATTTATTTCAAATAGACCATTTGCAGGCACTTTTGAATAGTCAAATGTCGGTCAGTCCAAGAAAAGTGAAGCTAAATTGCACGTTCCAAAACGTAGGTCTCTATGGAGAAGAACGTGCAAGAAACTCCATGGACACTCTTTTTAAAATATATTGAGTTACATAAATCTTGGTTACATATTTCTTGTCGCTTCTAATATGTGAGCACAATGTTGGTAGATACGTAATAATAATAGTTTATTATTCTTTTTATTAAATTTAATTAAAAATAGAAACCGAATTAAGCCACTGGCAGCCAAGAGATAACCAGTCTCAACCGATGGCACCCGTTCACGGGCATGACACGTGCATCAGCCCCACTCAGCTCAACCATTTTAAAGGGAACCGAATGACCCAATAACACGTGCCACCACCAGCAAGACATTTGGGTGAGCATGACAAACTCTCAACTGCCATGCTCGTAATGTCAAACAAGTTGTAACCTAATAAAGATGCTCCATGGTGCTTCACATTCACAAAAACTTGAAAAAAAGAAGAAAGTGCTTCTACATTATACAATGCTATTTAGTTTCCAATTAAAAAAAGTAATAAATTATCATAAGCTCTATTGAAATAAACAAATAAATAAAAAATACATTTCGAAAGCAAAAAATACAAAAAGGGGATAGTATCTCTTCCAATATTTAGAAATATATTTATATATTTATAAAAAAAAAAAAAACTAATTTGAAGGTAAAAGTGGCTGTAGTTGTGGAGCAGGACCAGCATTTAGCCAAGCATTTTTGTCAAGGAGATAATCTTCCAGTTTATAATATGCTTGTCTACATAGTGTGCGTTTAATGCATGTTTTAAATTTGGACTCATTTAGTTGTAGAATCTCAATTGGTATTTTATTATAAAATTTTACACAGTACCCCATGAAAGAGCTACGTACTTTAGCCAATCTGAATCGAGGTTGATCTAATTTGTTCCTATTCCTAGTATTAAAATTGTGCCTGTCACTTATCTTAGTAAAAAGATGAATATTTTTCCGAGCATACATGATGTTTTCATAAATGTATTGACAAGGGACCGTCAGGATGTTTATTTCTTTAAATAGTTCCCTAAGGGAATCGCGTCTGCGAAGGTTATATATGGCTCTGATAGCTCTTTTCTGCAGTATAAAAATAGACTCTATGTCTGCAGCCCGTCCCCATAGCAAAATACCGTAAGACATAATACTATGAAAGTAACTAAAATAGACTAGTCTCGCAGTATCTACATCAGTTAATTGGCGGATTTTTCTGACAGCATAATATGCTGCTGAACTAAGCCGTCCTGCCAGAGATGTTAAATGAGGATCCCATTGTAGCCTCGAGTCAAGCGTGATCCCTAGGAAAACCGTACTCTCGACGAACTCGATTTTCTCCTTGTTCAATACTATGTCAGAATAATTGATTGTTATAATTCGCTGGGCGAGACCTTTCATAAATTCGAATAAAAGACGGCGACTGTCGCAACCCAGTATTCGGCCACATCGTCGGCCTTCGCACACGCGAGACCTCTTTGGGTGCGAAGCCGTGGGTGAGGGTCCGGTTCGCCCGGGCCCAGCTACGCCACTGCGTAAAGGCGACGTTTGGTATCGTGAGCGGTTTTGCCGAAGAAGAAAAAGACAAGACAGAAGAAGTAGTTAAATTTAGCGGAGACGGTAGATCTTATTCTTCCATCCTACAAGATTGGGGGTTCGTCCGGGATAGGAAGAGCTATATTCTTGGCAGAAATAATAAGATACGGTCGACATTTTCTGAGATTGAATCTGGACTGGGGCGCGCCATTGCCACTTGTTGTGAAAAATTGGTTTTATTTCGAAGAAGATACAAGACGAAATGGTGACGTTAAGCGATTTTGCCGCAGATGGAGTAGCTAAATTTAGCGGAGACAACAAATCGTATTCTTCCATCCTACATACATTTGAGATTTAAAATAGTCAGAAGCACGTGCATGGTAAGGAGCCGAGCCTGCTGGATAGTTCAAAAGAGTTACTGCCACCCTCGAACGCAGGGCAATTGGAGGAATACAAGTGGGTTTTAGTCTACGGCTACTGGCTGTGGATCATTTGAATTTTGTGTCTCTAAGCGAACCTATAATACAGAAGAAATTCATAGCAGGTTTTCAAAAACTAGCAAATATACTTATTAGTTTCTATACGTGATCTAACTAAATAGAACTGTAGCTTGATCTACAAGAAATAAAAGTCTGTTGTGGACTAACGCCATCGTTGAAGACGGGGCGCAGCACGACAGGGCAGGTTTCTTCAGAGAGAGAGGTGATCAGGGCTCGTCTTTTTGCCATTTGAGCACAGTATGAGAAGATATCTTTACCCTGCAGTCAATTAATCGTACGCTGATATAATAAAGAAAGAAGAAAATGTTACAGTCTTGTGAAATATCGACCCTTTTTATGTGGTATATATTTGGAGGGACCTATTGGACGGAGGATACTTTTACCCTCCTACCACAACTTCTTGTTCTTAAATAATTTTCATGACAAAAATGTAAGAAACGCTTTGATTTTAAAGTAGGCGTATAATACGTAAACGAAGGAGGCAATTACATCTCAGTCAGTCCAAGTGACTGTATTCAATAGAATAGCGTCATTTTTTAAACATTGAGCGAGATTATTGCCAGTATTATAACTTTTTATCGCCTCAGAAATTCATTTAAAGAAATTTAAATATATGTGTATAGTATTCTCACCTCCATGCAGCCAACATTGTCAGGTAGTTCGTGGTTGGAGGATACGTGTAGGACTTGTTGACCCGCGTTCACGGGGTTCATGATGACTTTGTCGCCAACTACCACGTTGTCACCTGGAACACAAGACTTGGATGAGAATATGAGGGCGAGTGGTTCGCTCTATGGTCTGTGAGAAGAGACTGCGAAAAGGCAAAGGGATATTAAAGTAGCCATACACGTTAGGGCGTACCTGACAGGTCTGCCTGCACAGTTATACCAGGCAGAAAAGCATGTATGGAAACCTGCACGATATAACGTAATTTGAAATGAAATCAAAAGATAAATATTGAAAAGCTTTTGATTATATACGGTTTTTTCTGTCTCGTTTTCGACGAAAGTATCCCGCTTTTTCTCTCATATACAGCGACAACGCAGCACCATACAGACACCATATTCGCCACTCATCCGAGCTGGTTGCGCCACTAAATTGTTTGCGCAACCAAACGGACACCAGCCCCCTAGCCAAGTTTCGACGGCGTTCGACGCAAGCGAAACGGTTGTACGTTTCGCTTGCATCGAACGCCTCAAGTCGGCCATGCTCTCGATTCTTTTTTCTGACCATGTGACTGAGCGTTGAGATGACGTCATTCGCGTACATTTGAAGTTTTATACTAGCGTTAACGATTGCAGACTATAAACTTGGCTAGAGGTGAGTAACTCTCTATAGAGCTGTATACATTTTGTTTGTAGCGGCGATTAGTCGCGCCGCCATGGTGTCGCGGTGAAATATATTACAACCCTAAGCCATAGCGCGCACTAAAATTTGTTACCGTGACTTTTGACAAAAAAAAGTAACCGCGCATGATCCCAACATGTAGTGCGCGCACTTGAACACGTGACAGTTAGGCTGCCATCAGACGGACTGCATCGCAGCAACCGCTCGCAGTCCATAAATTCAACTGCATGCAGTTTGATCTGACTGCGCAGTTGGCGCCACGCATCTAGCCCAGGATCTTAGTGTATGATTTGATCTTTATGTGCTTCAAAATAAAGTTGACAATGTCAATGTGCGTTTGCTTTTTTTGTAATTAACTGCACACTGACTGTATGCGGTTAGCGATGGACAGCGTGCGTCGACACTACACGACTGTAGCCGACCGCGTTAAGTTGAAGGCACGACTGCATGCAGTTGATTTTGACTTCACTCGACTGCAGCCGACCGCGTGCAGTTGATATCATGACTGCATGCGGTCGCTGCGATGCAGTTCGTTTGACATTAGCCTTACAAAAAAAACAGGCCAAGTGCGAGTCGGACTCGCCCATGGAGGATTTCGTAGCAGCAAGCAACATAATATAAAAGTTCTTGTGGTTTGTTGTAACTTTGATCGATGTTTTAATAATAGTGTATTTTTTTAGATTGATGACGTATTAAAAAAAAAAACTACTTACTAGATCTCGTTTAAACCAATTTTTGTTGGTAGTTTGCATTGTAATGTACATCATAATTTTTTTTTTAGTTTTATCATTCTCTTATTTAGAAGTTACAGGGGGGGACACACATTTCACCACTTTGGAAGTGTCTCTCGCGTAAACTATTCAAGTTAGAAAAATATGATATTAGAAACTTTAATATCATTTTTGAAGACCTATCCATAGATACCCCACACGTAAGGGTTTAATGAAAAAACATTTTTTTAGTTTCAGTTCTAAGTATGGGGACCCCCAAAATTTATTGCTTTTTTTCTATTTTAGTGTGAAAATCTTAAAGCGGTTCACAGAATACATCTACTTACTAAGTTTCAACAGTATAGCTCTTATTCATTCTCTTATTATAGAAGTTACAGGGGGGGGTTCATATTTTACCACTTTGGAAGTGTCTCTCGCGTAAACTATTCAATTTAGAAAAAATTATATTAAAAACCTCAATATAATTTTTGAAGACCTATCTATAGATACCCCACACGTATGGGTTTGTTGGAAAAAATGTTTTTGAGTTTCAGTTTTAAGTATGGAGACCCCCAAAATTTATTGCTTTTTTTCTATTTTGTGTGAAAATCTTAAAGCGGTTCACAGAATACATCTACTTACTAAGTTTCAACAGTATAAGCTCTTATAGTTTCGGAAAAAAGTGGCTGTGACATACGGACGGACAGACAGACAGATATGACGAATCTATAAGGGTTCCGTTTTTTGCCATTTGGCTACGGAACCCTAAAAATGGGTAGAAAAATTATTGTCACCGTGACAAAAGTCACCAGTGCGCGCTATGCCTAATAAAATTGCGCGATGCAGGACTTCGTAGTTAAGTTCATAGGTGGTGCCATATGTCGCTACAAGTGCATCATTGCCGATTCATTCTCAGTGGACTAGAAGAGGTCCCAGCGTACGTACCTGTGGATCTCAGCTTGTAAAAAGGCATGACGTAGAACCAGGAGCCCTCGTTGCCGTTCGCGTCCAGGTGGACGCGCATCGCGTTCTTTTCCAGCAATGCGGGCAGTCTTTTGTTTACCTGCGTGATGAAAATAGAAACTATTATTATAAAACAATACACAATATACAATATACTTTTACATGTAAATTTTTTTTTTTCGCCAATTAATGCTGGATGAGGCCGGTATATCCTAGCTGACTACCCTGAGAAGAAACACCGAAACAAATTCAGGGGTCAGTCTCTTTTAAAGTCCATACAGTAAATATGTAATGGTCAAAACATATGAGAACCATGCAGATTGAGCCTGAGATGGCCTTTTGAAGAAAGAACCACACAGTTCTAAGTGGACCTGTCCAGTCAGTGCAAGCATTTGTCAATATGCGTGTAGCTCAACTCAGGACTACTAAGGAGCTAAACGATTTGACGAACAATGCCAAAGAAAGGACATTTGGGTAGGCCACATCAAGTACTCAAAACTGCCAGACATCATGTGAAAATAAAAGAAAAGGAAAGAGTAATCCACATAGTTCTCACATTCATAATAATAAAATTTACAAAAGTGTAAATATTGCAAATAAATATTATTTAGTAATCAAGGGTGCAGAATTTTATATCTGCACCTTTTATGTATACACCACTAATTTTTAATTACAAATATTTAAAAGGCTTCCTAAAGAAAGTGTTGTTATATTCTCAATAAATAGATAATATTCATAAGAAAGTGCAGAAAGTTTGTTATTGCGACCGAGGCGGAATTCGCCTGAACCGTACGTAGGCGAGTGTTATGGAGTAGTGTTTGCACGCGTGTCAAACGACTTTTTTCAATACACTTACGAAGAAATACTTTCCCTTTTATTATTATATAATTACGACGCATTTTTGTTCATTTTGTACTTACTGAAGAAAATTTCCCAAAGTTTAACCTCAATCACAATATCTGGCGGCGTAGCATCTACAGAATTCTCTTCAAATCTTAAATTCAACATATTTTTCACAAATATAAAATAATATTTTTTTTAGACTTTTTTTTAATAGCGCTGCACGTTCGTGATCGTGATTATTGCCACTGACAATATAGACTTTTTTCCGCGCTTTACGTTTGCAAGGCGCAAAGGTATCAAACCTTTATACATCCTCCATAATATTAAAAATCGAAATTCAACGTATATTTACGACAGATGGCGCTGTCGACAAGTGAACATCTAAGTAAATGAGCTCCGTATATTATTTTTGTTTAAAATAGATTAAAGTGTTAATTTTCAATTAAGCTTCATTAAATCTATACAGTACGATATTGACCATAAAAACAAGTGTTATCCTCTATATAAAAAGTGAACTTTTTGGACAAAATGACTCATGAATAAAACTCATTACTAAGTGCATCAAACAACTAATAGTAAAGTTAAACAGTGTTAAAAACATTAAAGTGACTATCGTTAAGGTGTTAAAACAGTTGTAATAAAACGGGCCAATCAATTTTAATTGTACTTATCAAAGTAGCAAAAAATAAACAATAACAACATTCATAAACTTCTTTCATCAATAAACTTGAGCGTGTTTTAGAATGGTGAAAAGTGTAATTTAAAACATAGTAGTGGAAACAATCTGAACACAACCGTGACAAAAAAAAAACTATTTTTGTGAAAAAAAAGTGCAAAAATAACTATTGCATGAATCATCACAACGACTTTTTTAAATTTTAAAATCATACGATGATTGTGGATCACTATTTTAGCTGAGATTGTAACTATACATCTGGTCTCGGAGTCGCGGTCGCGCCTAGAATATTGCGTAGACGACGTGTCTCGAGTTCGATCCCCAGATAAGCCGCTTCACTTTTTAAAGTTTATTTCAAACTTTACGAATATCGTGTTATAATTTAACATGAATTTTCTGGACGACATCGACAATATTACATTCCGCCGTATGAGGACCAATTCAATATCAAACGACGGGGAGGTAATAGCTGCTACACCAACTTTGAATGAGACTGTTACGAGCGTACCCGAAATGTCCGATGATGATGACGATTTAGTTAAGAAACTACGTGAACAAATTGCTAATCTTACATTAGAACTACAGAGCGCTCACTCGGAAATTGAATCTTTGTCTTTAGAAAATAGTAACCTCAAGTCTTTAAACGAAAAATTGAGTAAAAGTAATGAACTTTATAAGAAAGTAACTATAACACCCGTTAAACTGAAGTCGACCAGCTCAAAAAAGAACAAAAGTACTCGTAGTAACAATAAACAAACTCAAACAGAAACACCGAAATCAAAGATATATGATACTAATCAACCAACACCACAAAAAGAGAAAACAGCCAAAAATGATTCAAAACGGAATAAAATATGCATTATAAGCACAAACAACAAAAATAACTTGCTTTATATTGCAGAAAACGTTTTTGAGAAAAGTGAAATTTGTCACTACATCACACCCCATGGTAGCATGCAAGTACTGCTGAAAGGTATTAAAGAAAAGTTAGCGAATTTCACCTCACTAGACTTCTGCATTATTCTACTTGGTGAAGAGGATTTTAAAATCACACATAGATATTTAGATAGTATATTACAGATAAGGCAAGTCCTGCAAGAAATCACAAACACTAACATAATAATCTGTGCCCCTACGTACAAATTTATTACAAATAACTATTTGTACAACTCGAGAGTGGAAACTTTCAATAACTTATTATATTTGGATACAATTACTCACGAACATGCTTACTTTTTGGACAGCAATGAGAACTTGACATATGACGACACGATGTTCGACAGACGCACTGGCGCGATAAATAGTTCCGGAATGCAGTTATTGTTCAGGGATATTTATAGAATGACTGTTTATATAGAATCCTCCATCAATAGCTGTAAAGATGTAGTTGACCGAAACAAGGAAACCGAGTCACCGAGTCAAAATAACGCCTTAAAACATACTCCGCAAACGCTTTTTCGGTCATAAATTTATCAATATACTGCACCAAAATATTGCAGGTTTGAGGAGCAAATCGGATGCATTAACAGTCTGCTTACAAGAATTATCAGATAGAAATACTGTTGTTGATGTTATTTGTCTCACTGAACATTTTATGATGTCGGGAAACGAAGATATATGTGTAATACCCAATTTTTGCATAGCTGCCTACTTTAGCAGAAGTAACTCTAATAGAGGAGGGTCGTGTATCTACGTGAAGAAAGGTCATCATTGGAAAACGATTCCAGAGTCAGCGCTATTCAGTGAGTGCTCCACTTTTGAGTGCTCTGCCATAGAGCTAATTGACTACAAAGTAATTATAATTTGTTTGTATAGGGTTCCGGTTGCTAGTAACCTAAGTAATTTCTTTGAAAGATTAGACAAGATGCTCAAATATGTAAATAGAACCTACAACAAGCATAATATTGTGATAGCTGGGGATTTTAATATTAACATTTTAAAACAAAATAATATTACATCTGAATTTGAATGTTTGCTTCTCAATTATAACTTACAGCTCAAGATAACCGAGCCGACCAGAAAAATCAGCAATACATGTATTGATAATTTTGCTCACAACTATCACAATAAGTGTAGAGCAGAAGTGATTGACTTAGCATTGTCTGATCACACAGCTCAGATATTGAGGTGTCAGGTCAAAAAGGTGTGCCTAATAAAAAGTTGGAAAATTAAACGTAGAGATTACTGTGAGGAAAATCTTAAGAAGTTTAGAACTTGTATAGAGAAGTTGTCTTTTTCGGAAATGTACTCAGCCTCTGATCCGAATATAGCCTATAATGCTTTTATTGATTTGTTTAAGTTATTTTATGAACTTTGTTTTCCATTCAAATATATCACCATTAATACACATCGTAAAGCTAACTGGATAACGCGAGGGATCAAGGCCTGTAGTATCAAAAAACGTGATCTTTTATGGCAATACAGAAAAAAACCCAGCCAGATAAATAAAACTAGACTGACACAATTCTCAAAAAGATATAAAAAAGTAATAAAATTAACCCAGCGCGCACAAAATAATTATTTAATTAACGCGTCGGATAATAAAAATAGAGCGGCTTGGAAAATTATAAATGAGCCTAAACAGAATGTACCAAGAGATAATATAACTAGCATTAAAATAAATGACGAAACAATAACTGACCCTTGTGAAATATCTAATGCTTTTAACAATTATTTTATCGATAAAATAGTACCTAGGGATGATTCACTCAACATGCAGTATAAATTTTATATGTCTTCTCAGCAGAAATCTATGTTTTTGAAACCATGCTTGCCATATGATGTATTGCAGATTATCAGGAGTTTAAAAAATACGAATAGTGTAGGTTATGATGGCATATCAACAAAAGTCTTGAAATATATAGCTATGAATATTTCTGCTCATCTTTCATATCTGATAAATCTATGTATTGAAACTGGAATCTACCCCGATAAATTAAAAATTTCTATCATAAAACCAATATTCAAAAAAGAAAATAGAGAATGTCTAGAAAACTATAGACCTATTGCCTTAGTTCCAGTTATTTCCAAAATATTTGAAAAATATATTTACAAAGAATTAAATAACTATTTAGAAAATAACAATATTCTAGCAAAAGAACAAAAAGGTTTTAGACACAATAAATCTATAAATATGGCCATATATGACTTTCTGGATTTTGTTATGGTTAATGTTGACAAAAGAATACCTGTCTGCTCTATCTTTATGGATATGACACAGGCTTTTGATTATGTTGAACATGATATTTTGGTTGGCAAACTTTATGAATATGGTATAAGAGGTAATATACTGAAATTATTTGAATCATACCTCAAAGGCCGTCACCAATACACTGAATTGACTAGAGTGAATATCCTAACTAAAAAAGAAGAAACCTTTAGATCATGTGTACGTCAACTGAACTACGGTGTTCCTCAAGGAACCGTTTTGGGGCCACCTCTTTTTATATTGTACATCAATGACCTACCCAATGCCACTAACAATCCTATAGCTCTTTTTGCGGATGACAGTACAGTAACGATTAAATGTAACGACATGAATACTTTTGAAGATGACATAAATAACACATTGAGCTCCGTTATGAATTGGCTTAATATTAATAATCTGAAAGCCAACCTAAGCAAAACTAAATTAATGTACTTTAGACAGCGTTTACCGGCACCTAATTACCTAAATGTAAATTTTGAAATGCAAACAATAGAGGAAGTTGACAATTGTAAATTTTTAGGCTTATATATCGATGATAAAATGACTTGGAAACCGCATATTCAACAACTATGCAAGCGTGTTAGTATGCCTTACATACACTTGCAAGCAAAATAAACTCCAGTGCCCTTTTAATTGCGTATCATGGGTTAGTGGCGTCTGTTCTTAGATATGGCATAATTTTTTGGGGTAATTCTACCGACAAAGATCTCGCCTTTAAGGCACAGAAACGATGCATTCGGGCTATGTTTGGTTTAAAATCAACGGAGAGCTGTGTGCCTTTCTTTAGAAAGCACAGTATCCTTCCATTACCGTCACTATACATATTTGAAGTAGCAGCTTTCGTCAAACAAAATCCTCATTTATTTACTTTAGCATCTATAGCTTTCAATCGGACCCAGAGGGACGCAAGTCGTCTTTGTGTTCCAAAAGCGAATACTGCCTTGATGTATAAAAGTGTCTTTCACATGGCATCAGTTGTATTTAATAAATTACCAAAAGAACTAAAAGGTCTACATGTTAACTTATTTAAAAAAAATCTAAGAAGTTTACTATGTCAAAAATGTTATTATTGTGTATCAGATTTTTTATTGGATAAATTCTGACATGTAATTGTAATTTTTGTAATGTAATGTGTGCTTCTTTGACATTTAAATCCGAATTATTATGACATTTACCTAAGAAATTATTTTGACATTTACTTATAAAATATTTTGACATTTACTTAATAAATTATTTTGACATTTACATAACAATTTATTTTGACTTCTTGACTATATTGTACCTATAGTAATCAAATAATGCAATCATTTGTGTAATTAATTTCTTGTTTATTACGAGTCAATTCTTTATTTGTATGTCAAATTTAAAATTTATTATTTTTGTATGCCTACAATAGGCTGATCATAGCGCACTTTAATGTAAACATTACCAACTACTGTACCTATGTATCACAAATAAAATATTTCTGATTTCTGATTTCTGATTTCAAATATTTTTGAATTTAGAACACAGATAATTGTTAATTTGTTGATAACAATAAATTTTTGTTTTAACAATCTTATTTATTTATGATATTCTGTTCATAAACACAATTTAAATTTTCATTAAATATTAAAACCTTAGAAATATACGCCACTTTGCTTTAAAAAAAAATACGGTTGACCGTGACGAATTAGTAATGAAAAAAGCCAAAATTTTAGTGGTAAATAAAAAAAAGAGGTTGGTACACATAACATATCGAACTTAATCGTAGTGCGATAAGAGCCAATTTTCGAGTAAGTGTATTGAAATATTGATTCAATTATGAATTTACTTTTTAAATTAGGTACTTATGACAAATTTTCGTGGTCAATTTTGGTATTTCCTATTTTTGGTATTTTTGACTACACAAGTATGAAAAACACAGGTCACGGCAGGTCATAGCGGGCATGAGGTACCAGTGCACTGCTAGGTGCAGGAGCAAAACGACTCTCAGTCGCCCGCATGGCCCGGTGACCATGTATTTGTGCATCAGATGTATGAGAGGGATGAAGCAGTGGGAGCAACGGAGGAATGACGTTTGCTATGTACTTACGGTGAGGTATTTGTTAGATTTGACGTGCAACAGCTGGAGTACGCTGCCGTACTGAACGACGGACCCCAACAACTTCTTGTTCTCCAACTCATTTTGCTTTTTTTCTATCTCAGCGGCATGCTGTGGGAGAAAACACAAGGTTACTTCATTGATTACATAAAATTCAATAACACTTTCATCATCATCATCATCATTTCAGCCGAAAGACGTCCACTGTTGAACATAGACCTCCCCCAAGTGTCGCCATAATGACTAGCCATGTGCGTCTCGCATCCATCAGTATCCGCGACCCTCACCAGGTCACAAGTTATGTTTTTAATGGCATATGAGTTATTTATTTATTTATTTATTTATTTAACAATTCATGTACACACTTAACTTATTTATGAAAAGAAGACAGAAACAGAAAAATAGGTACATAGGTAATGCTTATTTCTAACGAAATCTCTTCCAGCATACCCGCGAAAGGAGAATTGGAAAAAAAGAGAAGTAGACACCGTGTGTAAAAGTGAAAGGAAAAAGAAACAAACAAAACAATTATTATAAGAATATACCTACCATATAAATATATATGTACTATCATAAATATAAACATACATATAATAGAATAAATATCGCAAAAAAAAAAATACATACTAACCATATATATATTATATAATTATAAATACATACTAATAAGCAACTATGACGAAATAGAAAGATAGTGTTCTTTCACCCTTTTTCTGAAAACCGCAAGAGTTTGGCAGCCCGTAATGTCAGGCGGTAGTGAGTTCCACAAACGTACAGCATGGGAAGTGAAGGAGTAGGAATAGAAATCGGTGGAATGGGGAGGGGATTGAAGGAGATATATACGATGTGATCTGCAGGGAGCATCCGAAGGACGAGAAAAGGAAAAGCGTTCCCGCAGGTAAGAGGGAGTTTTAGGATTGAAAAGGATGTTAAATAGCAGACATAATATACGAGTGTTCCTGCGAAGTCGAATAGGGAGCCACTTGAGTACCTTGCGAAATTCAGAGACATGATCATACTTTTTAAGGTTGAAAACAAAACGAATACAAATATTTTGCAAACGCTCAAGTTTATTTAAAAGCTCCTCGGTAGCATCCAAATAACAGGCATCAGCGTAATCTATGATGGGCTGAATAAGTGTTTGGGCAAGGGAAATTATTGGGGGTTATTCATTATTTCTAGTTTGTACTCATGTATATGTTATGGACCGGGTGATTAATGCGGGCATTATAAATAATGTTCGAGCATTATGAATAATGTCTAGCTCTATTGGATAAAGTGATTAATTACTTATCTTAACTTCAATATTTATCTCATTGCGCGGTCATTATTATATTGCTACATGACAATTGGGCAATTTGATAATAAAGCTAAAGACGCGGTGCGAGGGCGGGGAGGGAAGCACGCAGGTTGTGACGGTTGCATATTAGAAAATCAAAACTTTCTTGAGCAAATTTCAAAAGAACAACGTACAAATCAACAAAGTTTAAAATAACGATGGTCATTTGATCAAAAGTTCAGCTGACCAAAGTCTGGAATATCAATGTTTAAATTATTTATTACACTATTGACCAAATCGTTCAAAGGTCAAAATTGATTAATGGATAAATGATTAATTATCAAATGGATTAACTGAAAAAGGTAAAAATCTCGAATGGACGAAACAACTTGGACGTAGCGGTTGGTCACAGTTCTAACCTAACCTATTTTACCTAGTTCAAAGTGCAATCAAAATACAATCACATTTTTACGAGAGGTTGTAGCTATTATTCGTTATTTCGAACTGGCAGAGTTTTAAGGTAGATAATAGACTCCTTAAGGTGCCGGCGATGGATGAATACAGGAAAAGCCAAATGGCATATTTTGCCATTTACGCTGTAAAAAAGTGCGAAACACATTTCGCTTAAATTCTTTTTGATTTTTTAAAAAGAAAGACGTAGGAACCTAGATAAATATTGTCTATAACCGAATATCATCATAATATGTTGTAAATATGCTCCAACTGCAAAGGAGCGTGGAGCAAACGTTTGTATGGAAATTCATCCGCTGCCGGCCCCTTAAGTATTGGATAGTTGGTATTGTCCTTTAAGTAAAATGACAATACCAATAAGAAATGGTAATTAAATATGTTTGTATTACTCTGTCCAAAAGGTGATGGGCCGTATGTATAATACCCGGTCAATTTGATTATTTGAATAATTATTATCAAATCGGACTCTCACATTGGGCATTTTTCATAATGACCGGGCATTATGTATAATGTCCAATTTATCATTTGGTCCATAACATATACATGAGACAATAATGCGAAGATCTAATAGAGCTAATCGCTGGATCAAAAACCAGAGCGTTCAGGTGTTCTCTCATTTCCCGTAGCTTTATTAAACACTAGCAGCCCGTCCCGGCTTTGCACCGGCAATAAATATAGCGTGTGTTACTCAGGGTGAATGTAGCTTTCCAATGATGAAAGAATTTTTGAAATCGGCTCAGTAGTTTTTGAGTTTATTCATTACAAACATACACACAAAAATACAAATTTTCTCTCTTTATAATATTAGTGAAGATGTAGACTGCGTTGGATGAATCAACAAGCTTTGAAATCATGCTCACACTGACTATAGACGAGACAGATAGGGCCTTCATAATTTGTCAAAAATTTTATGAAGATTTTAATTAAGCTAAAATTAATAAATTAATTATGGCCGTATAACTCATTAATTTGCGAAGGCAATCACGTCGGATAGCGGAATTGGGTCAAACGGGGCAATTTATGTGCGGGTTCTGTAATCTATGACTGAAAGGATTTTACTGGTATTATATTGCTAGCTTCTGTCTAGTGAGAGTGGCTTTGCCTACTTTTTTTTACGATGGGAATAATCATCTTATGACAACCCCCGCTCTTGGGCGGAGCGGGAGATAGTGTCAGACTCTTACTGACTAAAAAACCCATCCCGTTCCTTCAAGCCTTCATACCGGGGCTCGAGCGCCCTTTCGGATTACCCTGGCCCCAGTAGGCTTCGACCCGGCTGGGCCCCTGCTGTTGCTGACAACTCCTTGAGGCGCGCGGGTACAGCGCGCGCCGTCGACGACTTGGGCTTGGTCCGGACGGTTACCGGACGGCTGGACAGCGAGCTACCCATTGCTCACTGTCCGCAAGCCCGCGCCTACGGTGGCTGGAAATCGGGATCGGAATCCCGGCGGCGGCGAGAGCGCCGTTGCCTGATGCGGTCGGCCTCCTCCTTAGCGAGCATTACTGCTTCGCAGAAGTCGGCGACCGCCTGCCACTTCTCCTCGCTCCGGACCATGGCCTCGACCAAGGCCCGGCGCGAGAGGTCTCCGCCACCGATCACCCCCACGAGGGTACGGCGATGCTCCGCCCAAGCAGGGCACACCGCGATTGTGTGCTCCACCTTGTCCTCCGGGCGTTCCGCACAGTGGCGACACCCGGGCGTCACTTCCGCTTTAATTCGGAACAGGAACCTGAGAAGGTAAACAAATATCAAGGGTACTTACTCCCGAGATAAATACCCTATGTTATTTTGTGTCCAATTTCATCGTCAGGGGCCCAAGTCTGCTATTTTTATAAATTCTTCATTCCAACATGACCACATTGTCATTTTGCTAAAAGTTCGTTATCTGCTAATTCATAATGATCGATCATTGACCGGTCAGTGGTATCGTAATAGAGTTGTGGTAGAATGATAAAATCGAGCATATTAAAACCAATAGCTGCACAATAACGTTCTAATGTTAGAACACTGATCAAATAAACTGTATTATACACCTGAATCTTCCTCATGAATCACTTTGTCTATTGGTGAAAACTGCATGAAAATCTATTCAGTAATTTTTAAGTATACGTAATCATACAGCCGGGGTTGGGGAACTTTATAAAATGTTAGGATTTGCAATATAAACATCATTTTTCTATCATTTACTAGCTGCTGCCAGCGGCTTCGTCCGCGTGAAAGCAGTTGTCTCCATACAAACTTTGGAACCCGTTTCATCCCCTTAGGGGGTGAATTTCGGAAAATCCTCTCTTAATGCTCGCCTACGTCATAAAAAGAAGCCTTCTGCAAAGTTTCCCGTTCCTAGTCCGAGTAGTTTCGGCTGTGCGTTGATAAGGCTTATATACAAGGAGGAACTTCTCCTTTTCTATAAATATAATATGGCAGTTTCTAGGTACATAGAGTTACTCGTAATTTTTCCTCCAAACATAACCTATACCTAAATTGCTTACTGTTCATAATTCCAAATGTCAAAAAATGTTGATAAATGTAGAGAAACGCGAAGGCCAAAAGACGCCGAATGAATCGTAAGAATTGACAAGAAAGCAAAATCAAAGTCAAAGTCATTTATTTCAAATAGACCATTTGCAGGCACTTTTGAATAGTCAAATGTCGGTCAGTCCAAGAAAAGTGAAGCTAAATTGCACGTTCCAAAACGTAGGTCTCTATGGAGAAGAACGTGCAAGAAACTCCGTGGACACTCTTTTTAAAACATATTATAAGTTACATAGATCTTGGTTACATATTTCTTGTCGCTTCTAATATGTGAGCACAATGTAGACAGATACGCAACAATAATAAGTTATTATTCTTCTTATTAAATGTAATTAAAAACAGAAACCGAATTAAGCCACTGGCAGCCAAGAGATGACCAGCCTCAACCGATGGCACCCGTTCACGGGCATGACACGTGCATTAGCCCCACTCAGCTCAACCACTTTAAAGGGAACCGAATGACCCAATAACACGTGCCACCATCAGCAAGACATTTGGGTGAGCATGACAAACTCTCAACTGCCATGCTCGTAATGTCAAACAAGTTGTAACCTAATAAAGATACTCCATGGTGCTAAACATTCACAAAACTTGAAAAAAAAGTGCTTCTACATTATACAATGCTATTTAGTTTCCAATTAAAAAAGGTAATAAATTATCATAAGCTCTATTGAAATAAACAAATAAATAAAAAATACATTTGGAAAGCAAAAATACAAAAAGGGGAATAGGTAGTATCTCTTCCAATATTTAGAAATATATATAAAATTTAAAAAAAACTAATTTGAAGGTAAAAGTGGCTATAGTTGTGGAGCAGGACCAGCATTTAGCCAAGCATTTTTGTCAAGGAGTAATCTTCCAGTTTATAATATGCTTGTCTACATAGTGTGCGTTTAATGCATGTTTTAAATTTGGACTTATTTAGTTCTAGAATCTATTTTATTATAAAATTTTACACAGTACCCCATGAAAGAGCTACGTACCAATCTGAATCGAGATTGATCTAATTTGTTCCTATTCCTAGTATTAAAATTGTGATTAATAACGAAACGGATGACAGGAGATAATGGACAAAAAATGTGTTTTGTCACCCCGACGTAACATGGAGTAATAGTAGGGTTGCCAGCGTCCGGTTTTCCCCGGAATCGTCCTAGTTCAAAGAAAGTCCGGAGAGTGTTCGGGTTATTTGTAATTTTAATCCGTTGTATGGCCGGAACGCGGATCCACGCGATAATTACGCCATGCTAAAGGTTAAACCATAACTTGGTTAAAAAAAATTAAGCCAAAGTACGTACGCCATCCCCAGTTGGCGCCACTACTCATGCGCAGCAGCGCCCACGGATACCGCAGTTAATCGACTAATTACGTGGGTGGTCTGAAGTTTCTGACCTCAATGTGAAGGAGCAGCACTCATCAATAAAAGTTAGTGCATGTAGCTGTGCATCTTTTGACTGTTAAATACACGCCAAAGTTTCAGCCATTTTGGACGCGCAGTTATTATTTGACAGTCATTTGAATGAGTGGGTTTGTTTATTTATTTACAAAGTATTAATAAAAAAATAAAACTAAACTAACAAACTAAAAGAAACTAAGAAATAAAAAAGAAGAAAAGAAAATAACATATACATTCTCTTCTGAGTCGGTACACTCTTGCCAGAGTGGTCGTGATCATCACTGTGAATCACGATAAGTGATCATCCTTGTAATGCGGCGCCATTCATTGCGGACTGCAGCTTTCTGGGTACATTCATAAACCGAGCACTTAGTTGCGGGCTTGATCTGGTCTGTCATCATCTCATTGGTGATCTATCACGTGGCCTGGTGCCCTCAACTTTACAAGACGCTCTAAGGAGTCATTACTACGACGCGATACATGGCCGAAGAAGGTCTAAATACATTATTTACCACTAAAATAAAATTATTTCACAAAACCAAATAAAACAAGGTTTACTTATTTATCATCCATCCTTTCACAAAACCTCAGACATTCACGACACACATCTATCCATCTGCCAGCAAACAAGTCACACTCCGGTGTTAGAGTCAGAAGAGCATTAAGCACAGAAAGCGCACGAACGAGTGGCGAGTTAGCTCGTGACACTGTCTGCGATAAAGGATCAGTAACAAACGGTGTGTTCGCGGCCTGAGGTGTTGTTTAGGTACGGGAGGAACAAACAACCTCTCCAGCTGAGCAACTAATTCAGGGCAATCAGATTCACCCCGAAGAACTGGATGTGAAATACAGAAAAAGAAAATCGTTTTTCACCAAGAAAAACGCTCCGTCTCACAACTCAGCGGTTGCAACGGCCAAAAACTACAAATATCGTTTTGAACTGCTTGATCATCAATTTCTTTTTGTTCTCTCGTCAAGTAATTGCGCTCGGAGGATAGAGATTTTTGTCAAATGCGGATGCAAACTTCGTGATTTTTTTCAGAGAAAAACGCCAATCTACTATTTGAACGGGTTAGAGAAGTGTGTAGAGTTACAAGGAGACAATGTAATAGTACATTGTTTGTTACCCTAGGGCTGATAGCAACTTATATCGTCCCGAGGAGTTAGCGGGCGAGCGTAACGAATTCGCCAATTCGAGGGAATAAATAAGTTTCTTTCACCCCGAAGTAAACGCTGTGCTTTTCATTACGAATACAAGGAAAATAAAAATAAAATAAAAAGTTTGTAAAACCTGAGTCGTCGTAGGTACTTACCTGTGCTTTTAGGTAGGTATCTTTCTTCTGATTTAGGCGGTAAAAGGTTTTCCACTACTGCCTCTTCTCTAATGAAATCAAGCTTTTAGTCAATATTTTAATCTGATGAACTTATTGTGCTATTACAAATCTCTGCTGTTTAAAAATGTGAACAAAACTACAACTCAAAAGAACCAAAGACGATTTGCCATTTTCCCGCCATTTTGTTTTTTTTTTTTTCTATGGTCGGCCAGCTATTCAGCCTTTATTTTCCATTATCGAAAAATTAGGAATTATTTGTAATTTTTTTAAATAAAGTATTTTAAAGAAACAGTTGGAAAAATAAGTCGCTTAAAAATATAATATTATTTTCATCCCCCCATCTCGGAAAGAGTATTTTTGCTATTCGACATCTAAGTGCAAAAGCCGTGTTTATTTCTATAGAATAAAGCAAATTGAATTTAGAACATCGTATGCACTAAGTTTGTGAATTCAAAAGATTTTTAAACCTATTTAGGTACTTCCTACCTCCATGCCGCCTTTATCATACAACTATTTTTAATTTGTTAAAAACTCAGACTCCGAAACTCTTTGGTGTACTTTTTTTTGCATTTAGTCATTTAAGACATATTTTTTTGCATTTAGTCAGTTAAGGCAAAATTTAAGACAAACTCTTTGTTCGATGTTTTTGTCCATTATGAAATTCGCAATACACACTAGATTTGATATAACTAAAAACAGCACTGTATTTAATATAAATAACAGATGCAACTCAAACTCCGCGCCAAAATGGAAAACAGTTGTGCCAATCTAGCAACAAAAAAACCGGCCAAGAGCGTGTCGGGCCACGCTCAGTGTAGGGTTCCGTAGATTCCCGTCCGTCACAATAAGTGTTCCCACTTATGAGTTTAAAGCTATTTGTTACGTTGACATGCTAAGTACGGAACCCTAATAAATACGGAACTCTAAAAACGGGCCCACAAAGGACGGTGATAACTAGAACAGTATGCAAGTAGTAGAAATTTCAGCGATTGTCCACTCGTACAATTACGAATATATTTAAGGAGCAACGGTTTTTTTACCACGGTAGGTCATGAAAACACGGAAAATCTTAACATCGACTTTTAAAAAGATGACGTCATTACGCAACGCCATCTATCAAACCATTTATGAACTGTTTTTTACTTTAACATTTTGACAACATCTAGTTAAAAAAATGAATTTTAGTTTTGTTCTAACTTGCCATGTTCCTGATAGAAGTTTTATGTAGTTATAAGATAATACCGCCAATGCCAAGGAGAGACCAACCGAACAATTCGATAATATCCGACCCCATCAACTCAGGAAAAATCCTAAAAGTACAGCGCCATCTCTCGGGGAATTGGGTTACTAATTAATACATAGGTACCAGAAGAAGTTTTCGATGGTAATTTTGGATTACGAGGACCGATTTTAATCATTCTTTTTTTGTTTGAAAGAAGATACGTTCAAGATAATAAAATATGTAATCGAAGTTAAAAAAATCAATCTCTTCCCACTTTACATATAGGGGGGCTACACTAATAAAACATTTTTTTCCAATATTTATTTTACCACTTTGTCGGCGTGATTGATATACATATTGGTACCAAATTTCAGCTTTCTAGTGCTAACGGTCACAGAGATTAAGCGAGGATGGACAGACAGACAGACAGACAGACATGGCGAAACTATAAGGGTTCCTAGTTGACTACGGAACCCTAACAAAAAAATTTAAAATTTGAATTTGGAACCATAAACAAATCATCCATTCCTCCATTCCCGATACTTTTTTGACTGAATGTATACTAACAGCCAGTTTTTTCATCAACAACTAAAACTATCAGTAAAAGTATTAACTTTTACTTGACTATTACTGATATTATAGCAAATGAGTTTCTTCATCCAAGTAACAGCTAAACTAAAAGTCAATAGAGTTACCATAACACAAACGGCATAATTACCCCAAAAAAACGTGGGGAGCTTTTTTACGCATGACAACATCGCAATATCTTCTGTCAAGTAGTGTCAAAAAGTCGAATGTCATTTGATTCTGTTTATACGAACGCCACTTTATTTACCTGGGCTCCAATATTAGTAACGATGGGTCGTGCCAGGGGGAAGTTCGCAGGAGAATTGGCATGGCTAAGAGCGCTATGTCTCAGCTTAGTAAAGTCTGGAGGGATCGCAACATCTCCGTAAAGACCAAAACCAAACTGGTACGGACTCTAGTCTTCTCGATCTTCTCGGATGGCGCTGAGACTTGGTCGCTAAAAGCTGCAGACCGCAAACGCATCGACGCCTTTGAGATGTGGTGCTGGAGAAGGATGCTCCGTGTCCCTTGGACAGCATTTCGGACCAACGTATCCATTTTACAAGAACTTAAAATCGCCCCACGGCTATCGTCCGAGTGTCTTCGCAAGGTTCTGCAATACTTCGGTCACATTGCAAGAAAGGACGGTGGCAACCTCGAAAGGCTCATTGTGACCGGTAAAGTGGATGGGAAAAGGCCTCGCGGGCGCAGCCCAATACGTTGGTCCGACCAGATCCGCACCGCTCTTGACTCTACGATGTACAATGCCCTTCACACCGCTAGAGACAGAAACAGATGAAAGAACATCATAAAGGCTAAAGTGATGAAGCAGGGAGGTCACGACCCTCGGCATTGAGGAATACGACGCAAGGAGGAGGATACGAACGCCAATGAACGAATGTTTTTAGAATTGAATTGATAAATAATAACTTATGTAAATGATTAAAAAAAATAAATGCTATTAGTTGTTGTTATTGCTATTAACAACTGTTATTGGCTTTTTTTTTAACCGTTATTTTTATACGTTTAGGTACACAAGCGCTAAAGGTCGCAGAGCCTAACTTCACACTCGCCAAGATAGAACGGCCGTACTGTACATTAGTTAATTTAACGTAGTCGTATTAAATACAAACTGAAAATAAACTTACTTTTCTGTGGTTGGCGTCAGTTTATCTTGTAACAACAGGCTGAAGTATGTAACTGTTTCCTTTGAAATTCTGTATCGGAACAGAAAATCGGCGTCGTCCCATACGAAATGATCTTTGCGAGCATTAAACTTTTTACGTCTACGCGTTAAATAACTAACGATAAGTTCATCGTCTTATGAACTTGAACTTTCAATGGACGAAGTTTTTATTTATGGTGGGATAAATCATGCATTGACATCCCCCGCCCTTGGGCGGAGCGGGAGATAGTGTCAGACTCTTACTGACTAAAAGACCCACCCCGTTCCTTCTAGCCTTCATACCGGGGCTCGAGCGCCCTTTCGGATAACCCTGGCCCTAGTAGGCTTCGACCCGGCTGGGTCCCTGCTGTTGCTGACAACTCCTTGAGGCGCGCGGGAACAGTGCGCGCCGTCGACGACTTGGGCTTGGTCCGGACAGTTACCGGACGGCCGGACAGCGAGCTACCCATTGCTCACTGTCCGCAAGCCCGCGTCTACATTGGCCGGAAATCGGGATCAGAATCTCGGCGACGCGCGACCTCGGCGGCGATAACGCCGTTGCCTGATGCGTTCGGCCTCCTCCTTTGCGAGCATTACTGCTTCGCAGAAGTCGGCGACCGCCTGCCACTCCTCCTCGCTCCGGACCATGGCCTCAACCAACTGGACGAAGTTCGTGATAACATATTAGTGAAACCTAAATAATCTACAACTTTATCAAAATTACAGTGACTTTAGCTTTAGCAGCCCCCTAATGACTAGTAAAAGTTAAAGGCAAAAGTAACAGTTAAACCAACAGTTAAAATTGTGAAGAAACGAATTTGACCGTTACTTTTACTTTATGACGTTACTTTGGCTGTTACTTTAGATGAAGAAACTGGCTATAAGTATCTCTTCAATATCTTGGTAGCCAACTATCAATAACTTGATAAACGGTAACAGCTTCTATTCACTTTAAGATAAAGTCTATTTATCGACTTTCAGCTGTATGCCCTTTATACGAGGTTTTTAAGACCACTTATTACATGAAACATATTTTATATCCCCTCTTTTATTTTGTTAAACGATTATGGCCCTTATTATTGGGACATAAAAATAATAATTGCCTATAAACAGTCCATTTGTCTTATTAATGTTGCTATCTGATTATTTACTTTGACGCTCTTTGTTTTGATGGTGGGAAATCATCAAATAGCTTCTTCCGCTCTTGCTGGAGCGAAAGGTAGGGTCAGTAGACTCAAACCCACATATGTTCCTTAAATTGCCCTTTGCGTTCCTTGCAGAGCTAGGTAGTTCTTTCGAAAGTCCCCACAGCCCTAAAAAGCATCACCAGTTTTGCTGACATTGAGTCGCGTATGAATCACGTGTGTGAAATGCTCAGTCCACTAAGACTTGGTCTTTATCGGACGGTGACCTACCTGTTGCTCACCATCCTGCGGTGAATACCGACACACGTGGCGTCTCCTGCGGCGGCGACTGCAATGTAAGAACGTCCTCTCTCTTACGGTTTCGGTATTTGCTTGCACTACTGCCTCGCAAGAGGTGACCACTTGCCATTCCCTCTCCCTGCAATTCATGGCATGAACCGGAGCTGGATGCGAGGGGTCGTCGCCGCCCATCACCTCCACAAGAACACGGTAGGAATCCGCTCAAGCGGAGAAGATTCACCATATGCTTTCATTCCAGACGTATCTTCATGCAAAATCCGTAACCTCCATGTCCGTTGCCACTTCTCACATCGTTGTAATTTTTGTATTTTGCAATGTGATATATAACAATATGATTGGGTAGTCTCTGAGCAAAAAATAAATAAGAATACAAGGTATATGGTGGTAAACATGTTTATATTATTGCTTAAAATGAGCATAGGAACACAAAAACATGACATTTCTTTTGGCACAGTCAAGGGTAAATGTCGCACCCACAGTACAACGACATTCGAACTAATGATTAAAATTTAAACGATACGTCGTAAACGCTTACGTAAAACCTACTGTCAAGTGTCAACCATTACATATGATGGAAAGATGACGTTGAATGAACAATGTTGCCATATTTTATCAGAAAAACATAAAAACCGGTAAATTACCGGTTACATATTATTTTTACCGGTAATTTAATAATCGCGAAAATGGGCGGTTTACCGGTAAAAAAGAAAACCGGGAAAACGGTATTGCATGCCCTAGTTGAGTTATACAGGTAAACCAGAGCATGTATATTGCACAACTGTGCCGATTTCCATACAAACTTACCTGACAGGTATTACTGTGCAGACAAATCTGTCAGGTACCTATACCTCAGCGTGTATGCCTAACTTTAAAGATCTATAAAATAGGTCAAAACATACTCGTATCAAATCCCGTCTTTATTTCTTGTAGCTAGCTTTTTCTGAATGAAGATTAATGATCCAATGAATGTTTTTAATACAAACATATATTTCAAGAAAGAAAAACAGGTAGCTTTTGCCAATATTTTTTTAATCAAAGGCAAGGAAATTAGGTCGATTGCCATAGTATTAAATTAAATAGTGTCGTGGAGGAAACGAACTCATTAACCCATTTAGAGCTCATTATTATTATGATTTATAGATTTTTCCTCGATTTAATGGTACCTATTCATAGTTACGTCTAACATATGAATGCGATACCTGGACCCTCACAAAAGCATAGCTGAGAGAAGCTTGCCGTTACACATGCAAGCAATTGCAAGCAATTGCAGCATTGCACAGCAATGGAGAGAAGTATGACCAATTACAAGCGTCTAGACAAGATTAGAAACACTGATCTGAGGTCTCTAACAAAACTCCCCGACATACTCTTGCGAATCGACTAACAGAAGTGGAGGTAGGCAGGCCATATGATGCGTGATAAGATGGGAAAATGGAGCAAGCGAGGCACTGAATGGTACCCAAGAGATGGTAAAAGAAGACAAGGAAGACATCACACAAGGTGGGAAGATGAGATAAAATTGACAGCAGGACCACATTGGAGAAGAGTTGCTCATGACAGGCAACAGTGGAAAGCATTGGAGGAGGCTTTTGCCAATAGGCACACTGAATTAAGGGATTTTGTATAACAGCATTTTTCAGAGTTCAATCTGTATAAATTCGGATTAAAGGGCTTTATTATTATTATTATTATTCATAGTTAAGTATTCAGCAGGAATTTAGGCCAATATCTCACTAGGATACCAGTGGAGTAACCGCATCACTAACAAAATGTAATCGATCTATGAAGGGAATCTCAGCTTTTTTGAGAGATGATATCATCCTTCTCCCGCTGTAGTGTGAAGCGAGAGGGCTTGTCAGTCTTTTCAGCTCCTCAAACAACTTGACAGCAACCCACCTTCAGAGTATGAGAAATGAAAAATGGACTTTAGCATAACTAAGTATACTATAATCAGCCTATAATGTTACAAACCGAGGCATCCTCTCTGAGACGGAGTGGACCGCAATCCACCATTCGGGTCCAGTGCGGGTTGATGTTATATCGCATATTGCTTGCAAAACAGATGGCCATTAGGGCCGAAAGGTTCTGGAGTGGCGATGCGTACTGTAAGATGCAGCGTTGGAAGGCCTCCTACAAGGTGGACCGATGAATTGACAAAGGTTGCGGGAATCGGATGGAAGCGAGACGCACAGTATCGTTCGTTGTGGCGACACTTGGGGGAGGCCATGTCCTAAAGTGGACGTCTATCGTCTGAAATGATGAACGACTAAACAGCCTATATACATCACTAATTTTTAATTAGTACAAATACTTAAAGGGCTTATTAGAAAAGCCCTTGTTATTATTTAAGTAAAGTCTCAATAAATAATATTCATAAACAGCAAAGTTATTAGCGTTTGTGTTTATCCCAAAATGTCTCTCAATTTATGGAAATATTATGCAGGCTATTGATTATGAATGAATAAATGACGATTAAAATGGAAAAACACTGCCCGCAGTATTTTCTACTAGCAATTTTTATGTACTATTGAATCTATGATGAATTTACCTTTTCGTGGCCAATTTTAGGATTTCGGTTTTTCTACTTTTGAATACAAAAATATGATCAGTAACGGGTACAGATACAGCCCCATTTTTTTGTGTACTAATTAAAAAGTAGGGGTGTATAGCACCTGTTATCTTCGAAGTTTTGGTTCTAGGATATGCCTGTTTTCTCACGAAGTTTTGTTTTATCTTTTTGAGATTACGCGTACAATTCGTGCCTAAGTCGGGACTGTTACCGCTCGGTTAAAAAGAGCAAAAAATATTTTTACTGAAGATTATATTTTTACGTAAAAGCTTTGTGTCCAGTGGGAGTATAAGCAACTTCTCGTGTGCCTTAAAGGACGAGTTTATGTAAGTAAATAAAATATCGTAGGTAATTTATTGTTATAAAAAATGTGGATACGGGCAAAGTGAGGCTCTAAAACATATGCGAAGAGAAAACACCTGTGTTTTCCCTCAAAGGTTTGCTGAATTACCGAAAATCCAACTAAGATTGCCTAATCTCCGAAACGATTGGGCCGAATTTCATGAGACTCACTGGTTGATAGTCTTATTACGAGTAATTAAATAACTTTTATTTTAGTAAGTTTCCACGAAAAAATAAAGACTTTAAATGAAATCAAATGGCATTATATTGTTTTAGAAAGAAAAGAAAGAAAACATGTTTATTTTGTCCAAATAGACGAACAATAATCTGTTGGGCCATATGTGAACCGGGAACACGGTGTTGCACCATAGACATTAGACAGAACACAGTTTCCTAAATCTCAGCTAGTCTACAGCTTAGCCTGTGATTTTCTTTTACGAGTCTTATGCGAACGAACTCGCGTGCAAAGCTAGTTAAAAAATAAAAGTAATGATATTAAAAAGATATAAAAGCCAATGAATGAATTTAAAAAAAAATCTTTAAAAGATCGTCGCGTCACTGAGTTTCCTATGCAGGAGGAAAATGGAGCATTCCCTCATCTCGTTTTCTAAAGATGAACCTTTCGTGACCATAAAAGTTTACGATAAGACATACCGTTTGAAGAGAAAGATAAAACGAAACGGGACCGAAGAGCTTTTTTACAACTTTCAATTGTTTTAAAATTGGAATTTATTTAACTTCTTTCAACTGAGGGATAATTAAAATGAAGAATCTTTTTTGTACCCGATTATATAAAAAATTGCGTTTTAATGGAAATGGTATTTTTTAACTTCATTTGGTTAGGTGGAACGAGAGATAATGGCAGACTTTTACTGGCTAAACCCAACCTTCCTTCAGTTCCGGGCTTTGGTACAGGCCATGGTCTCAAGGAGTTGTGAGCAACTATAGGGCCCCAGCAGCTACTGGGGCCATGGAATGACCTCACGGCGTCCTTATCTTCCGTATGAAGCAGGTCCTCACCGGACATGGTTCGTTCGGGAGTTTCCTGCACCGGATTCGTGCGGAAGTGACGCCCGGGTGTCGCCACTGTGCGGAATGCCCGGAGGACACGGTGGAGCACACAGTCGAGGTGTGCCCTGCTTGGACGGAGCATCGCCGTGCCCTCGTGGGGGCGATCGGCGGCGGAGAATTGGTTGAGGCCATGGCCCGGAGCGAGGAGGACTGGCAGGCGGTCGCCGACTTCTGCGAAGCAGTAATGCTCGCAAAGGAGGAGGCCGAACGAATGGGTAGCTCGCTGTCCGGCCGTCCGGTAACTGTCCGGACCAAGCCCAAGTCGCCGACGGCGCGCACTGTTCCCGCGCGCCTCAAGGAGTTGTCAGCAACAGCAGGCAGCCTGCCGTGCCTGATGCCTTTACAGGGGGCAAGCCAAGGAATCTTGACCTATGTAACTACTACTTACCTATTAAAAAAAAAGCTCGTGCTACCACGTGTCATCAGTGCAGTAATGCTGTTTTTTCTGAATTGCTACACTACTATTAATTCATTAAACCCCAAGCGAACGTCGGCGTTCGCGCACCTATTGTCTTTCTATTGTGTCTGTAATTTCCACGATTGAAAGGTAGAAATATAATGTTAATAGTAAGTAATAAATAATGATAACAAAAGCTTCACCACAACAACTTTATCATCATACTAATAATCGTGAAGTTTGAATACATGAATAGAAAAAAAAATTGTATTCTAATTCAAATTGTCTATCTTTATATATAAATGATTTTATTACTTACACCAGCGTAAAAAGTTTGTGAACGTTTTAATTCTACCAACAGCTGATTTTCAATTGTAATCAAAGATAATTCGGAGAGCCGCTCTTGTTGTCGAGTGCCGGCCGGCCGGGATGGTCAGCCAATACTTTAAAGTACAGTCGTAACTAAAATAATATTGTAACTTTAGGATTTCATTTTTCTGGTGTCAAGTAATATATTTTTGACAAAAGAACTAAGGGTACCAAAGTGTTTTATGGTGGTCATTATATTTAATCCCGTTAATAGTAAATTACATCGATTTATAATATGTACTACGCACTAAATTATGCGTGCCGAACACTCACTTCAATCGACTCAGGTGTACATTACACCTGAGTCGATTGAAGTGTACACCGTGACATTGCACTATGTTGAATGAAACGCGTCCAAATTTATGGCGCTTAAAACATTTGGTCGCAAAAAAAGTACCCTAAGCTATGTTAGCGTTGTATGTTTTAAGAGTTCTGTTAGACGACATAATGCCAATGTAGCGCTGCAGAAACTTTTGATTTAAGGCGTATAGTCCCTTGAACCATCTGACCGAAATTATGTGAACGCAACTCTCGCACTCGCCTAGGCGGCAGTACGCAAATCTGTGCATTTATTTGCGGCCAGCAGCGCCCGGAAAGCGTTTTAAATCCATTTTCTCTGCGAGATATTGATTGATTTACATATGCAATGTTCACTTTGAAGGATATTTAACCACCAATTTTTATGTGTAACAATGTTTCTAAAGGTCCAAGCCGTTTCGAAGGTGTAGGGAAAAGTTGCGAAATTGCTAAATATTTTTATATGACAAAAGTATTAATTGCACGAAAAAATCAAATGTTGATATTATTGTTTATGAATCTATAATAAACATATATTTTTTTCAAACCAATTGACCTAGTCGTTACGGAGGAGTAGGCCTCAGAAAATCACTGTTTTATGGCACTTTTCGGGCGCTTGGCCCTTAACCTTCCAGTATTTTGACAAATAGTTTCCATGAACGTGCTTGACTATCACTAGCATATAAGCCGATGATAAATCAGTATTCGAGTATGATAAGCGATGTATTTTACAAGAAACGTGCGTATTATATTATTATCCGTGATTTTCAGCAGTAATACTAGCTAGCTATGATTAAACTTCCAACTGCTAAACTTTGTAGGTTACGTCTACCTAGGACGTGCTTGTAATTTTACCGGATTTCAGACCCTTTGGACCGGATATTAGCAATACTGCTTCAACGGACGGGCCCATTCGCAAGGAGTTTTAGTACCTTGTCCTCATTTCAGATAGAAGGCCTTTTGTTTGCTTAATGTTAAACTTTGGGTTTTCTTTGAGGTTTTATAACGCGTACTAGCACTTCAAGTGCAAACTTATGTACCTAAGTCATAGATATCAGCAAAATCGTAGGGGCAAGGTCGAAAACTACTGGGACCGTGGGTTCGCTTCTGAAAGAAGGATTAAGTCCTCCTATGTACCACTACTGTACATGAAGTTGAAATAAATAAATAAAACCTGTGTGATGGGGGGACAGAGCTTTGCTTATTTTTGCTAACGAGGTAGAGGGAACCAGTATTTGCAAAAAACAAGGGGGGTCAAAACTTGAACGTCTAGATGCTGTTGGCGTAGGCGCCATTCAAATATTGTTAAAAAATTACTAAAATTATGCTTACGTTATACTTGAATCACCTTCATTAATTATATATTCCAAAAAAAAAGCATTTGTTACAACCTGTGATAGAAATTCAGTCTAAAATTTGCCAACTCATTGGAAAACAATCGCAGGCTTTTGCCGTAGTCTGCAACTTGTGATTTTACGGTAAATACGTATTTTTAGAAGTGAAAACTTCTTTAGCGGCGTTGAGCACTTTTTCTGTAATGGGTATAAAATCTTAAACTCGCGTCAGGACACGTGACCTGATCGAAAAAGCGTAAGACGGATTGAGAGTATTTAATGTAAAATAATTGTAATAGTTTTAAAGTGTTAAATTTTTAATGTAATATAAATTGTCATGTTTGTGTACGATAGCGCAATAAATGAATATTGTATTCTACCACATAAATGATAGTACTTTTATACTGATAAAGCAATTGGCGCAAAATTATTCCCTAACCATTCCAAAATATCAAACATACTCAACGTTAATAATCAAGTTTTCACTTCTGCCGGCACTCCCGGAGTGCAACCCGTCTTTTTTTTTTAATACGAGACGGTGACGATCCGCTCCTGAGTTGATACATGTGCTGTGACCCTTAGATGGTCTTTTGATAAAATAAGCAAACAGATTTGAGTGGACCTGTTCAGTCAGTGCAAGCATTTAGGCTAAATGCTTGCACTGACTGGACAAGTCTTCGATCAGTAGTTCACGACTTCGGTCTTATCGGCGAGCAGCGCGGCGAGTTTCATACATTTGATGTTACCGCTCGTCGCCCCGTGCTTAGCTCCCGCTCACAGCGGCAAGGTCATGAACGGGAGCTCGTTAGTATTTGTGTAGCTCAACTCAGGACTACTAAGGAGCTCAACGACTTGACGAACATTACCAAAGATAATGTAAGCCACAGAAAATATGAAAGAGGTTAGAAAGGAAATACTTTCCGACTTGAACTACAACCAGTTTCACCGCTTGTCTCACACCCTTTAACTCCACTCTAAGCAGTAAACCAATACGGACGCGCATTACGCAACTAACAGACCACGCACACTTAGATCGCAAGTAAGCTATTGGTAGTTGAACTATGAGCATTGCCCTACTTTGTGGCGCGCCTGCCCCTCGTACGACGCCATTCTTCACTTTCATCCGTTCTGTGGTGTAAGCTAAGTAAAATACTCACGTGTAACCTCTTGAGCAGTCCTGTATCGGTGTTGGAGTTTGCGGACTGCTTGGCTGTATTCCAAAACTGCTTTTGAGCGGAGTAGCGGTTCATGGGACATATTTTGAACAGGCAATCTGGAAATAAAGAATACAATATAAAACTCAGCGAGAATGACAATTAACGGCGCGAACGCCGGCGTTCGCGCACCTATTGTCTTTCTATTGTGTCTGTAATTTACACGATTGAAAGGTTAATGAATTAATAAACCCCACAAATCGAATATTGGCAACGAAAGCCCATCTCAACGAAGGCTAAGCATTGATGCGGGAAATAATGTGATTAGTGACCGACCGAAACACAATTTGCAGCTGTAACCGAATACTCGGCTCTTAATCCAGTTTCGGGCGAAACATGTGAACAGAAAATCAAAACTTTGTCACTGCAATACTCATTTCCATAACACCCTCGCCTGCGGCTCGGGAGCATTCTGCCTCAGTCCCAATTACGAACTTTCTCTACTTGTGCTTGTGTACTATTAGTGTTCTATAGCCCATTTATCAAAGAAGGCTAAAGGCAATATGACTTTACGCTACAATCCACGGGAACGGAGCAATAAGCAGTTTCCTTTCATATCTATTAATATTGAAGGAAATATATTTTTTTAAGCAATATTATTTTATTTAAAGACTAATAATGGAGTTTCTTGTCGGTTTTTCACCATAGGAAATCATCTCTATTGGAACCGTTCGCTAGCTTCTGACGTTTTATAAGTGCCCATGTGAAATAATAATATTGAGTTTGAGTTAGCAAAGAGTGTGCAAAGGAATCTCACAAATCACAATAACTCATCATTCAATTATTCAAAGTCTTTCATTTTCTTTGAATGAGAATCCCAAAATTGAAC
The DNA here is from genome assembly GCA_929112965.1 of Mythimna albipuncta. Taxonomy (NCBI): domain Eukaryota; kingdom Metazoa; phylum Arthropoda; class Insecta; order Lepidoptera; family Noctuidae; genus Mythimna; species Mythimna albipuncta. The sequence continues at coordinate 12,367,349 of OV815983.1, read as the reverse complement.
GTTGAATGCGAAAACCATAATCGTAACGTCACAAGGCTCTTCACGCGGTGAAGTGTAAAGGCACAATTCCACATAGAGCAGGCGCCAAAGGGAGTTGAGTATGCAAAATATGAGGACCACCTACTGTAAATGGTTTCGGACTCAGAAAAGCATGCAGATTATGATTCTGGATGTTGCCAGGAGGCATACTGTTCCTTTTTTAACACCCCTCTCCTTGAAGCAGCTAGTAAATTGACTGAACAAACGCTAAGAATCATTTTATTAATTGTTTAATTAACAATATTTAAATGTTTCTTATGATTAAATATATCTATAGGAAGTCAACTAAAAAAAAAGTGAGTCGGAGTCGCGCACTGAGAGTTCCGTACAAATTTACACATGAAAACAGTTCAATTCCCAAATTGAGTTACGAAGATTTTTCTGAATCACAAGAATAGTTGTTTTTGTGACATAATAACAAATTTACAGTTTTCAGAATTTTACCTATATTATATTAGTGCTATGAGACCTTGCTTCATGCCAAATTTCAGATTCTAGCTCAAAGGAAACTGCCCTATAAATTTTGATTCCCTTAGGGTGTCGAAATAAACGCTTTTTTGCGACATAAACGGCCGTATCTTTTTTTTCGTCAACTTAGAAGCTTGATCAATTAAATTTTGTACATAGCTTCTTTACATAAAAATACTAGACACATGTTTCGGGTTCCGTATATACTAAAATTCATATTGTATAAGTGTGTGATATATCCTTAGCACCGAAACCGAGAATGGTTGTGGTGGTGGTTTGCACGCAAGCAGTCGTTATGTTTCCCACCAATACAAAAAATATAATATTAGGCTGTGTGGCTCAAAAGCCTGCCCAACTTAAATGGGATTGGTCAGGACATTTCTGCCGCATGTCTAACGAGCTGTGGGCGCGAAAAACGCTGGATTGGTGCCCGGACACAGCAACACGGGGCCGAGGCAGACCACGAAGGAGAAGGTGGGATGACCTGGATGGTTTCCTTAAGAACTGGAATGAGAAAGCGGGGAACCGAGATCGTTGGAAAAAGTGGAGAGAGGCCTTTGCCCAGCAGTGGGACAGTGTGGGCTAAGTAATAAAAATAAATATTAGGCTCTTACCTATAAAAATAGTTTTTTTAAACGGTTAACTATGAACTGTGATATCTTCGGATTGACTTGAAATTATGAGTTCAAATAAGATTTATATTTTAAAGTTTTTTCTAAGGTGGAATATCATCCAATGACTTCTCACGCTCTAGGGCGGAGCGCGAGGGCGTGTCACTTTTAGTGACTAAAACAACAACAATGTTTCTTCTTTGCTTTCCAGGACTCCAGGTTTTCCTTTCTGAAGTAAACCCATAGCCCCGTTAAAGGTACCTACGTTATTCTTTTTAAAAATTAGTCGTGTTTTGTATGTTCTGTAATATCGCTGCGAAAAAATTGCGTACAAAAAATACTAAAACATTTTTTGTACGCAAACCGTATTTAGATCTGCTAATGAATGGGATGTGAATAGTGGTTTTACCGAATAACAGAATACCGAATAATATTCGGTTAAGTTCTTACCGAATCGAATATACTGCCGTATAATCCGGTTTCACAGTATTGACGCGCAAAAATATTTTATTTAAATTTTGGTATTAAGGTAACCTTAACTTTGAAAAGAACAGTCATTTTCAATTATTGTTCTTTTAAGATACTCGATTTTATGTAACTATTAATGCTAGGTTTTATATAATTAACTAGCTTTTGCCCGCGCGGCTTCGCTCCCGCTCTTCCCTACTTCAGCCTACTATACCCTACCCTACTCTACTCTAACCTACTCTACCCTACCCTACTCTACTCTACCCTCCTCTACCTTACTCTACCCTACACTACCCTACTCTACCCTACACTACCCTAATTTTCATTTTTTTTTCCATAGGAACCTTCTCCTCATAATGGCAGACGCAGCCGTCGAAAATAAGTAAGTTTTTCCGTTGAATTAATTCAGTTTTAGTAAGTTTGCGATACAGAAAATTTTTGGCGGCTTCGGAAACGTGATCAAAATGGCTTCCTATATAATAACGAACACAACAAAAAAAAATTAGCGAAATCGGTCCAGGCGTTGTTGAGTTATGCGCTTACCAACACATTTTGCGATTCATTTTTATATTATAGATTACCTGTGTTTAATTATATCTTTGTTTGAGTATCTTACAATAAACAATTTCTAATAAATATGATTGTTAGATTATGGGATTCCTTTATTTTGCCGTAAAATCCATAAAACCGTATACATTCGGCATTTCAACCGAATGATTCGGCCGAATAGGTGAATACCTCAATATTCTGCCGAATCCTTACTAATAATTATAAAAGCGAAAGTGAGTTTGTTTGTTACGTCTTCACGCCTAAATGGCAAAACCGATTTTAATGAATATTGGTACAGAGATAGTTGGGACCTTGGAGACGGACATAGGCTATTTTATGTATGCGGGCGAAGCCGCGGGCAAATGCTAGTACGGAATATAAAACGAATATTCGACGCATCTCTATGATTATACGGTATTTTTGTGTCAATAGTTTTCACGTGGAAAATTTTACGTCGCGAATAACTTTTCTTCTCCAGGCTGCTATAGGACAAAACCAAAAAGAACATACATTTCCTGATTTAAAACAAGAGTATATCAGATGTCTCATTTCACCGCAAACACCATTTATTCTTACCCCTTAGGGAAATTAGGTGATCATAATATTATCAACATACTCGTAGGTACCGAAGTTCCCGAGAGGGATGAGGTGACCATTTTATACGGCCCCGCATAGTTAATATTTGAAAGCCTTAAAAAACTGAGCCTTTTTTAGAAAATTCCTGATGTTCGTTGGGTTAACATGGCTAGGGGTCGGCCATCAATCACGCGATGTTTTTTTAAACTCCTCCCCCCTGGTGATACGTAATGCGGTTTAAAATGTGTCTCCCGCTACCCTAAATTCACATGACTTTTTTGATATAGCGACATCTATAGCGCCACAGAAGAAGTTAAAAAAAAAACGAAATCCTGCATCACGCGAATTCCGCGTGCGATTTGAATAGCCCTCAGAAGGGGGTTTTATCCAGTTGCCTTAACTAGATGAAACACCCGTCTGATCGGAGGATCCTTTCCATCGGAGGTTTGCGGGTCTTAACACTCTGTTCCTCATACCCACAAAGTCCTTATATTTTTTTCAGAAAATCTTTAGCGGGGAAGTCGTTGCCTGGCAATGATGCGTCAAAGTCACGCGCCGTTATTCGGTTTAGAAATTGCGCGCTCAATGAGAAAATATAATAGTAAACGTGATATCTCAATACACCTTTGTGATACGAACCCCGTCCCCCCCTTTCGAGCCTCACGTGATTAATGGACTATCCCCAAGTACTGTGCAGGTGATATCGAAGGAGATCGCATGAAAAACGTAAGTACCTTGTTAGCATGTGAGCTTATCGGAGAAATATACTTTTAATTTTTTTTGGAAAAGAATTTGAATATGTCGTCCCAGTCGCCGGGATCCCGATCCCGATTTCCAGCCGCCGTAGGTGTGAGCTTGTTAACGGCGTGCAATGGGTAGCTCACCGTCCGGCCGTCCGTCAACCGTCCGGACCGAGCCCAAGTCATCGACAAAGCGTAGTCTTCCACGCGCGGGCCAAAACCAGGGTCATGAATTCTATGCGGAAGTGACGCCCGGGTGTCGCCACTGTGCGGAACGCCCGGAGGACACGGTGGAGCACACAGTCGAGGTGTGCCCTGCTTGGGCGGAGCACCGCCGTGCACTCGTGGGGGCGATCGGCGGCGGAGACCTCTCGCGCCGGGCCTTGGTTGAGGCCATGGTCCAGAGCGAGGAGGAGTGGCAGGCGGTCGCCGACTTTTGCGAAGCAGTAATGCTCGCAAAGGAGGAGGCCGAACGCATCAGGCAACGGCGTTATCGCCGCCGCCGTCGCCGGGATTCTGATCCCGATTTCCGGCCAACGTAGACGCGGGCTTGCGGACAGTGAGCAATGGGTAGCTCGCTGTCCGGCCGTCCGGTAAATGTCCGGACCAAGCCCAAGTCGTCGACGGCGCGCACTGTTCCCGCGCGCCTCAAGGAGTTGTCAGCAACAGCAGAGACCCAGCCGGGTCGAAGCCTACTGGGGCCAGGGTTATCCGAAAGGGCGCTCGAGCCCCGGTATGAAGGCTAGAAGGAACGGGGTGGGCCTTTTAGTCAGTAAGAGTCTGACGCTATTCCCCGCTCCGCCCAAGGGCGAGGGATGTCAATTTTTCCCACCATAAAAAAAGGGGTCATGAAATCTAAAATGAAAAAAATAAGATTTTGGAACGCAAAGCAAATAAAAGAAGAAACACAGAAGTGGATCTCAGACAGTAAAAGTCTGACACGCCCTCACGCTCTGCTCTAGATCGTGAGAAGTTATTGGATAATTTCCTACCTAAAAAAACATGTTTTTAAATGCACAGAGAAACAATTGCAATGCATCAAAAAACATTCCAGCCATTTCCTTTTCTTTTGTTGGAAACATTCACAATGAGATTTAATTTCCTTTATGGAGACCCGGGTTAGATTTATAACTCATACTCTTACATTACAATAACGGCTGATGAAATATTATAGTACGTCATGTTTAATAACGCGACGTAGGGCATTCAATATAACTTAGCCAAATAATAGTACAGGATACGGTTAAGAACGACCTTCACCGGTTTGTTTAGTGGATGAAACCTATTTTATGATAAATTTAGTATATTAAATAATATAACGCGGGTGGGTTGCCTGAGAAATTCCTGGCCAAACAATTTTTTTTTTCTTGTAAAATGCACCGGTGTGTTTAACGCATAAATTTAATACTAACCGAAAGAGTGAAGCCTTTAGAACATAAAAATGTTGAGTTGCCTATTTGTTTCCTGGCATAGCTATGGGTTGCCAGGTATAAATAGGTATGCATAAACAGGTGTGTTTTTTTTTGTATACAACAAATTCTATATCAAAATAAACGCTGTTTCATTACGAATACAATGTTATTGTCTGCAAAAAAATCTGGTATGGATAACGGTTGTGATTTTTCTAAAAATAAAATAAATTTTCAATTTTTAATTCATAATAGTCTGGCCAGAAATTTCTTAGGCAACCCACCCGTGTTATATTATTTAATACACTAAATTTATAATAAAACTAGCTTTTGCCCGCGCGGCTTCGATCCCGCTCTTCCCTACTTCAGCCTACTATACCCTACTCTACCCTACCCTACCCTACTCTATCCAACTCTACCTTACCCTACTCTACTCTACCCTACTCTACTCTACCCTACTCTACCATCTTATGTCCGTCTCCTGGCTCTAAGGGAGGTATCCCTACCAATTTTCACCCAAATCTGTTCTGCCGTTCTTGAGTTATAAGTGGTGTAACTAACACGACTTTCTTTTATATATATAGATACGTTTCATCCATTAAACAGACCGGTGAAGGTCGTTCTTAATCGGATCTTACACTATAAGTAATCTGTCACTGTCAAAACTAGCCACTTTTAACTGAAAGAAAAGGTCAGAAGTACTTTAGCCCTGTTCATCATCAACATTTCTGCCGGAAGGCTTCAACTGCTGGACATAGGCCTCCTTAAGTGTTTTTTTTTTTAATATGGAGGGAAAAATCATCCAATGACAACCCCCGCTCTTGGGCGGAGCGGGAGATAGTGTCAGACTCTTACTGACTAAAAGACCCACCCCGTTCCTTCTAGCCTCCATGCCGGGGCTCGAGCGCCCTTTCGGATAACCCTGGCCCCAGTAGGCCTCGACCCGGCTGGGTCCCTGCTGTTGCTGACAACTCCTTGAGGCGCGCGGGAACAGTGCGCGCCGTCGATGACTTGGGCTTGGTCCGGACAGTTACCGGACGGCCGGACAGCGAGCTACCCATTGCTCACTGTCTGCAAGCCCGCGTCTACGTTGGCCGGAAATCGGGATCCGAATCCCGGCGACGGCGGCGGCGATAACGCCGTTGCCTGATGCGTTCGGCCTCCTCCTTTGCAAGCATTACTGCTTCGCAGAAGTCGGCGACCGCCTGCCACTCCTCCTCGCTCCGGACCATGGCCTCAACCAAGGCCCGGCGCGAGAGGTCTCCGCCGCCGATCGCCCCCACGAGGGCACGGCGATGCTCCGCCCAAGCAGGGCACACCTCGACTGTGTGCTCCACCGTGTCCTCCGGGCGTTCCGCACAGTGGCGACACCCGGGCGTCACTTCCGCATGAATCCGGTGCAGGAAACTCCCGAACGAACCATGTCCGGTGAGGACCTGCGTCATGCGGAAGGTAAGGACGCCGTGAGATCTTTCCAGCCACGCCTCAAAGAGGGGACTTACCGCCATGATTGATAGTTGGGACCTTGGAGACGGACATAGGCTATTTTATGTGTGCGGGCGAAGCCGCGGGCAAATGCTTGTACGGAATATAAAACGAATATTCGACGCATCTCTATGATTATACGGTATTTTTGTGTCAATAGTTTTCACGTGGAAAATTTTACGTCGCGAATAACTTTTCTTCTCTAGGCAGCTATAGGAAAAAACCAAAACGAACATACATTTCCTGATTTAAAACAAGAGTATATCAGATTTCTCATTTCACCGCAAACACCATTTATTCTTACCCCTTAGGGAAATTAGGTGATCATAATATTATCAACATACTCGTAGGTACCGAAGTTCCCGAGAGGGATGAGATGACCATTTTATACGGCCCCGCATAGTTAATATTTGAAAGCCTTAAAAAACTGAGCCGTAAAATTCCTGATGTTCGTTGGGTTAACATGGTTAGGGGTCGGCCATCAATCACGCGATGTTTTTTTAAACTCCTTCCCCCTGGTGATACGTAATGCGGTTTAAAACGTGTTTCCCGCTTCCCTAAATTCACATGACTTTTTTGATATAGTGACATCTATAGCGCCACAAAAGAAGTTAAAAAAAAATACGAAATCCTTCATCACGCGAATTCCGCGTGCGATTTGAATAGCCCTCACCCCCTTCGGGTTTTAACCAGTTGCCTTAACTAGATGAAACACCCGTCTGATCGGAGGATCCTTTCCATCGGAGGTTTGCGGGTCTTAACACTCTGTTCCTCATACCCACAAAAATTCTTATATTTTTTTTTTTTAGAAAATCTTTAGCGCGGAAGTCGTTGCCTGGCAATGATGCGTCAAAGTCACGCGCCGTTTTTCGGTTTAGAAATTGCGCGCTCAATGAGAAAACATAATAGTAAACGTGATATCTCAATACACCTTTGTGATACGAACCCCGTCCCCCCCCCCCCCTTTCGAGCCTCACGTGATTAATGGACTATCCCCAAGTACTGTGCAGGTGATATCGAAGGAGATCGCATGAAAAACGTAAGTACCTTGTTAGCATGTGAGCTTATCGGAAAAATATACTTTTAATTTTTTTAGAAAAGAATTTGAATATGTCGTCCCAGTCGCCGGGATCCCGATCCCGATTTCCAGCCGCCGTAGGTGTGAGCTTGTTAACGGCGTGCAATGGGTAGCTCACCGTCCGGCCGTCCGTCAACCGTCCGGACCGAGCCCAAGTCATCGACAAAGCGTAGTCTTCCACGCGCGGGCCAAAACCAGGGTCATGAATTCTATGCGGAAGTGACGCCCGGGTGTCGCCACTGTGCGGAACGCCCGGAGGACACGGTGGAGCACACAGTCGAGGTGTGCCCTGCTCGGGCGGAGCATCACCGTGCCCTCTTGGGGGCGATCGGCAGCGGAGACCTTTCGCGCCGGGCCTTGTTTGAGGCCATGGTCCGGAGCGAGGAGGAGTGGCAGGCGCGAGCCGACTTTTGCGAAGCAGTTTATTAGGGTAGCCCTAATAAAACATTTATTTCCAATTTTTATTTTACCACTTTGTTAGCGTGATTGATATACATATTGGTACCAAATTTCAGCTTTCTAGTACTAACGGTCACAGAGATTAAGCGAGGACGGACAGACGGACAGATAGACAGACATGGCGAAACTATAAGGGTTCCTAGTTGACTACGGAACCCTAAAAAGGTCATGAATTCTAAAATGAAAAAAATAAGATTTTTGAACGCAAAGCAAATAAAAGAAGAAACACAGAAGTGGATCTCAGACAGTAAAAGTCTGACACGCCCTCACGCTCTGCCCTAGATCGTGAGAAGTCATTGGATAATTTCCTACCTAAAAAAACATGTTTTTAAATATACAGAGAAACAATTGCAATGCATCAAAAAACATTCCAGCCATTTCCTTTTCTTTTGTTGGAATCATTCACAATGTGATTTAATTTCCTTTATGGAGACCCGGGTTAGATTTATAACTCATACTCTTACATTACAATAACGGCTGATGAAATATTATAGTATATTAAATATGACATGTTTAATAACGCGACGTAGGGCATTCAATATAACTTAGCCAAATAATAGTACAGGATACGGTTAAGAACGACCTTCACCGGTTTATTTAGTGGATGAAACCTATTTTATGATAAATTTAGTATATTAAATAATATAACGCGGGTGGGTTGCCTGGGAAATTCCTGGCCAGTCCTTCAGTTGGCCTTTGGGTTCCAGAACCACGGAATCCCTTTCAGAAATTCCCCGTGGCTTTTGAGGGCATCGGCCTTGCTGAGCCTCACGGTTTTGCAATCATTTCTGAGGCGTGTGTGGATCACCACACGACATTGACGTCTTAGACTCGGTTCTTACCCGACCGCACGACAACAGTCGCCGCGGTTCAATCTCGTGAGTCCCACGTCTGGGGCATCAAAATGTCCGACCCTCCTTAAAAAAAAACCCCACACAGCAAAGCTATAATACAACGACAATAATAAGCTGTTAAATTTATGTTTATTGCACACAGTAAACACATATTACAACCTCGTTATAAAACAAAAGCCGATAGCAGTCGTGGATAATCCCATGTTTCCATGCGAGACAACCCATATCTGTGCTAATCCAGGTTATGTCAGACCACAAAATAGATGGTACAGAAGTCAATCTCGTGTATGTACTTTTTTTTTTATGGTGGGAAAAATCATGCATTGACATCCCCCGCCCTTGGGCGGAGCGGGAGATAGTGTCAGACTCTTACTGACTAAAAGACCCACCCCGTTCCTTCTAGCCTTCATACCGGGGCTCGAGCGCCCTTTCGGATAACCCTGGCCCCAGTAGGCTTCGCCCGGCTGGGTCCCTGCTGTTGCTGACAACTCCTTGAGGCGCGCGGGAACAGTGCGCGCCGTCGACGACTTGGGCTTGGTCCGGACAGTTACCGGACGGCCGGACAGCGAGCTACCCATTGCTCACTGTCCGCAAGCCCGCGTCTACGTTGGCCGGAAATCGGGATCAGAATCCCGGCGACGGCGGCGGTGATAACGCCGTTGCCTGATGCGTTCGGCCTCCTCCTTTGCAAGCATTACTGCTTCGCAGAAGTCGGCGACCGCCTGCCACTCCTCCTCGCTCCGGACCATGGCCTCAACCAAGGCCCGGCGTGAGAGGTCTCCGCCGCCGATCGCCCCCACGAGGGCACGGCGATGCTCAGCCCAAGTGTATGTACTTCACTTTTCATACCTACGCTCACCAACTGCGCTAGGGTCGGCGCCGCTCTTTCCGAGCGCGCTCGGATGCGGCGATAGATACATAATATGAATTGTAAAAATATTACATGGCCAAAAAGTCATGTCTTACTTATCTATCTACCTAAATGTTCTGCGTTACGTAAAACAAACTATCTTTTTCTCACTCTTTTATTGCACCTACCACTACTTTTTCTCCGCATCACCCAAAGGTTGACTGGAAGAGAATGCCTAAGGCATTAAGTCCGCCTCTGTACCCATGTGCATAAAGTGTTAAATAAATAAAGTACAGCAAATACCTATCTAACTACATCTATTCAATAAAGCTTGTCTGTCTGTTATATTTCCTCTAATTGACAGTAGGTATTCGAAAGATTAAAACCGGTGGCTTAGAAAACGATAATTCGGCAAATAATGTTTAATTTAAAAATACTGGCCAAGTGCATGTCGGACTCGCCCATGGCGGGTTGCGTAGCAGCAAGTAATATAGTATAAAAGTTCTTGTAGTTCGTTTTAACTTTGATCGATGTTTTAATAATATTGTATTTTTTTAGATTTATGACGTATTAAAAAATAACTATTTACTATATCTCGTTCAAACCAATTTTCGTTGGTAGTTTGCATTGTAATGTACATCATACATTTTTTTTTAGTTTTATCATTCTCTTATTTTAGAAGTTACAGGGGGGGGACACATTTTACCACTTTGGAAGTGTCTCTCGCGTAAACTATTCAAGTTAGAAAAAAATGATATTAGAAACTTCAATATCATTTTTGAAGACCTATCCATAGATAGGCAGACACGTAAGGGTTTAATGAAAAAACATTTTTTGAGTTTCAGTTCTAAGTATGGGGACCCCCAAAATTTATTGCTTTTTTTTCTATTTTAGTGTGAAAATCTTAAAGCGGTTCACAGAATACATCTACTTACTAAGTTTCAACAGTATAGCTCTTATACATAGTTTCGGAAAAAAAAGTGGCTGTGACATACGGACAGACAGACATGACGAATCTATAAGGATTCCGTTTTTTGCCATTTGGCTACGGAACCCTAAAAACCGTCCACTAAACATTTATATATTTTTGTTTTCTCCATTATTTCACAAATAAGTTTACAGACGCGGGTCTCAAGCGGATGCATACGCGCTCGCATTGACCCGAGATGAGCCGAGACGAGATATCGTGTCCGTGAGCGGTGTCTATGTGTGCGTTGCTCGAGCGCGCTTTGTATGTAGATTGACTTCTGTACCTATATATTTTGTGGTCAGCCTGCCGGCGCCCGGAGCTTTACAATTCATGATACCAGGGATTGCAAACGTTTTTAACGAAACAATTCTGTTGTTTATTTTGGCCTTATTTTGCCATTCCACTACTTATGCTAATGGGCAGCTTTGCACAGCAGCGTAGCTAGATGTGGGCTATGTGGCCTCAGGCCCAATGCCTCGCGCCCAAAGGGGGGCCTCGCGAGTGAGAGGGCTTTTTATGAACGAGGGATTTTTACAATTTATAGGCCCGCGTTTGAGCAATATTAAGGTCTCTGCACACTGCTGGCGCGGCGCGACACTGAGCAGTTGTAATGTACTAGATATTACGGACGACGCCACACAGAGCGTCGCGTCGCCGTCCCGTCCCGCCGCGCCGCGCCCGCTGTGTGCTGAGACCTTTACACCTAAGTAATGGTAAGTGACAATGTGGTCGAACACCGAGTAAACTCAAAGGTCAAAGTCTCTTTTAAAGACCATACAGTAGTCAAATCATATGAGAACCATTCAGGTTAAGTGTCTCAGATTGTTTTTTCTTTCTCACAGCTGGACAAAGGCCCCTCTCCATTCCTTCCACAGTTCCCGGCTTTACGACACTTCTTGCCAAGGAAGATATCTCAGTTTTCCCGCTGTGTCCATTGTGATCCGCCGAGAAACCGCCTCGCGAATTCAGAGCACGAATGCCTTAAAACACGCTATTAAGATATTCGGTGAAGCTAATTAATTATTGAGAGGAGCACTGGTGGCCTAGTGATAACGGCCCCGACTTACGATTTTAAGGTCGCGGATTCAAACTCAGCCAGGTGCATTACTTTGTGTAATTTTATTTCGTAGAAAATATCGTAAGAAACCAGCATGTCCTAGAATCAAAAAATTTGAAAGACATTTGACATCCATCAATCCGCACTGGGCTCGCTTAAGACGTGGTACGGCCCACGTTCTCTCCCTAAGAGGACGCATGAGTCCCAACAATGGGAACCTTATAAGGCTGATGGGTTATATTTAATAAAATATTCATAGTTACTTACCCCGGAACTTTTTGGGAGGATCAGTCAGGTCGCCCGCTTCCGGGCATACAACACACCTGTCATCTACCAACCTGTGGACAAAACATCAGTCATAAGTCAATATTTATCATTGATAAATCAGCAAAGTGTATGAAAGATGACAGTCTATTCTCCAGTGATTGCAAAACGCAAGCGTATTAGATATATAGCAGCAGTGGTGATGACGAGCAATGAATAGCTCGTCGTCCGGCTGTCCGATAAGGAGCGAGCCAAGTGGTCAACATCGCGTACAGTTGCCATCACGGATCTTGAGCGGTTGCGCAGAAATCAAATATTCGGTCTCTTTAGTGGTGCGAAGTGAGACGCGGGGGCGGGGAGTATCGGTGATTGGCTCGCCGCGCCATCGTGTCATAGACGTCACTCCTAATTCATTCCCTGCGTTGCTGCATGTATCTAACAACGAAGACGATTGGCTCGCCAATTTATGTAATGCGCAAAGCGATCCCCACTCTGAAGCCGAGCGCTCAAGATACGTTTTGACAACTGTAGTGTTCCACGCATGCCTCTAAGAGATGCTGGCCAAAACCGTAGAGGGCCAGTATGACCCGCTCTCTCACTCCGCCCAAAAGCGAAAGAAGTTATAGGATGATTTCCTGCCTCAAAAAAAAGACCGAAATCGATATTCGGTCAAGAGGATTATTAATGCATCTACTTAAGAAATGTGAAGAATTCTGATTTAAATTCCCATCAATCAACAAGTCCCGCTTGCTATTTCGTATTTATAACTCAATAAAATTTTAATGTGAAAGAATGCCGAGTTATCTACTTATAACAGTTTTGCATAAAAATAGAAGAATTGAGATATTTATAACTGCATAGCAAGTTCTCTTGAAATTCTTTAAAGGCCCAATCAAGCGCCCGAAAAGTGCCATAAAACAGTGACTTTCTGAAGCCTACACCACGGTAACGGCCAGGTTAATAGGTTTGAAAAAAAATATATGTATTAACATATATTTTTTTTCAAATCTATTAATATTAGGTTCATGAACTACATTATCAACATTTGATTGTTTCGTGCTATTAATACTTTTGTCTAATAAAAATATTTAGCAATTTCGCAACTTTTCCCTACTCCATCGAAACGGCTTGGATCTTTAAAAACATTTTTAAAAATTGGTGGTTAAATATTCTTCAAAGCGAATATTCCATATGTTAATCAATCAATATTTCGCAAAGGAAATGGATTAAAGGCCAGCCGCTCACTTTCCGGGCGCTGTTGGCCGCAAATAAATGCACAGATTTGCGTACTGCCGCCTAGGCGGGTGCGAGAGGTGCGTCCACATAATTTTATCCAGATGGTTCAAGGTGCTATAAGCCTTAAATTTTAGCTCTTATCGATTACGTAGTTTTATGTATGTAGTTGCTTTCATAGAAAATTTGTCATATTCTTTGCTACTTAACGTATGGCTTGGCAAGTGTCAGCCACCCTTTTGCTTAGAAGCTCACGGTCCAGCCGTCGAGACTGCGACCCCGACTACCAGCACCGTAGGCGCGGGTTCTCGGATGACGAGCAATGGGTAGCTCGCCGTCCGGTAACCGTCCGGATCGAGCCAGAGTCGTCGAAAGTGCGTAGTGTTACACACGCGCCTCAAAGAGATGTCAGCAAAATCGTAAGAGACCCAGCAACGCTGTTGCCTACTCGAGCCATGACAGCACTTCTAAAAACATAATTTGTGAACATAGGTGTGGTTTTGGTCAGTAAAAGTCTGACAAGCCCTCGCGCTCCGCCCTAGAACGGGAGAAGGCATTAGATGATTTCACACCTGAAAAAAGAACAACACATTTGTTTTTCAAACTTGGCTGACACACTACCGTGTGTCCAAACAGTAATAGCTGTTAATCCGCATTAAAAGACTGCCGAATTAGCAACAAAACTGTTTCACATACCAATATAAATATAAAAAAAAACCACTTAAACAGCATTCTTTAGCAAAAAGCAGGCCATCAGATCGACCACCTCTTGAAGGTCGTGGCGATGCAAATGTTACGCATATGTTTATATTAAGAGGTTCCTTCTACACTCGCCTATCGACAATTTCGAGCATGGTTTAAAAGCTTTTTGTTTCATTTAACGTAATGTTTGATGAAGAGGCAAAAAAAAGAGAGTTAACGCCTGAAAATTCTATAATTCCGTGGTTTACTCGAATGTAACAAAACTTGTTCCAGGAAATAAGTGTTTTTTTGAAACACTTAAATTTTTTTCAGAAAAATTGTTGTCATTCAGAATCTCGAATAAACGATCGAGGTTCTATTGATATACTTTTTTAGTTTTTAATATGGTTTATATATTATGGAGGGCCAAAGTTCACATAAAATATCAGATTTTTACTAGATTAGTTTTACACAAATTGATGTTTTGATTTCTATAGAAGCCTAGATAATCCACAAGATAGCTGTGTATCCAAAATGTCTAGAGGCAGATGTGTAAGTAATTACATCATCATCTAGTAAGAGCGGTAGTATGAAAATGTACCTCGAAAAGGACGCTCTTAATGTATATAAACAAACTAGTGTTATTATAATATGCTGATACATACAATGTGTACACAAAATGATGACTGTTACGTAAACTTTGTTATGATCACTTACTTTGCTATGATACCGCGTACATGTGAAGCAGAATTGACTAGATATTCTAGATTGGTGTTAAAGATTTCCATAGCTTCTTGCCAGAAAATCTACCAGCCGGTACCTATACCTACATTATTTTTAGTATATTCGAAAAATAAATATTATGTAGTTTGTTCAGAATCAGCAGCTAGCAACAACAGCAACCATGTTATATTTTTTCACCACCGTGTGACCACAAGTTGGACACTACCGACAATAAGTTCAACGCAGGTGAACAAAGAAAGTTTAGTATGATCCAAGATCGTTCGGATTTGTGTTTCTTTGAAGTCCAAACTTTTTAACATGATGTGGGCTGATACGGGCAAAAGGGTATTTGTAAGTTTGAGGAGTTAGCGAGTTGTAACTGTCCGGACCAAGCCCAAGTCGTCGAAGGCGCGCGCTGTTCCCGCGCGCCTCAAGGAGTTGTCAGCAACAGCAGGGGCCCAGTCGGGTCGAAGCCTACCGGGGCCAGGGTTATCCGAAAGGGCGCTCGAGCCCCGGTATGAAGGCTTGAAGGAACGGAATGGGTTTTTTAGTCAGTAAGATTCTGACACTATCTCCCGCTCCGCACATGAGCGGAGGTTGCCATTGAATGATTTATCCCACCGACAAAAAAAGAGAGTTTGTGAGTTTGTTTGATGAACACAAATATGGAGGGGAAAAGATTCGACTGAATTTTATACTGCGTTTTTGTTTCGATGAGTTTTTCTTTTTTTTGACTTATTATTGAGTTAGCTTCATGCATTTTCAAATCAAAGTGTTTTATGTTAAGTTATTTTTTGTCTACACTAATATTAGGTATAAAGAGAGAAAATTTGTATTTGTGTGTGTGTGTGTGTGTATATTTGTAATGAATAAACTCAAAAACTACTGTGCTGGTTTCAAAAATTCTTTCATCATTGGAAAGCTGCATTCACCCTGAGTAACATAGGCTATACCTATTTATTGCCCGTGCGAAACCGGGACGGCCAACTAGGTAGTACTCTTCGTGTTTTAATCAAAGACTACGATTTGACAATACGAATGTTGCATGTTTTTTCCATTTCATAAATAGTGAGGTACCGCAACCGATACTAACCAAAAAACCGAAAAAAAATCGTAAAAATAATTTCGTTTTTAATGCAACTAATTATTATCAGCTTTTGTATTTCCTGAAAGTAATTTGGTAGACGCAAATACTCTTAAAATAAATTATAATTTAAGCTTAAGAATTGAAAGACTAGCTAAAGCTGTGTTATTTTATTTTTTCGTCTCGATTTGGTTATGACGAAAATATATAACTATTCAAGCTAATATTTTTGCTGAAATATTATTATAACTTAACGAATAGGTACTATTAATAATGACTTCGGTTTGAAAACTAATAATAAATAATTGTAAAAACATACCTAAGTCCTCTTCATGTACTATTTTCGTGCGGGTCGCTTAAAAATTGTAGCAATAAAAACGAATTATGTGTCGGTTTCTTACAATGTAGACATTTGTATTTAGAGCTTAACGACCCATGAGGATAACTTTTTTAATTCTAAAGCACACAAGGCAGCTACCTAAAAATGTGGGTCTACGTTTATTCATGCAGTCCAGTTGACTATGATCGGATAGGTTGCAGTAAATAAAACTTTTGGTGGGTTAAAGCCACTGCCTTAATTCTCGTTAGTCATACAGCACATTTATAGGGTCATCAGGACCGTCACTTTGATTAGGCTTGAATACATTGGCAAGATGGGCTGCAAATACTTCAGCTATCGAGTCCACAGCCAAGGTAGCTGCTAGATAACTCGGCGTTCTTGCAAAGGTCCGGCAGTTTTTAAGAGCTCACGAAGCGGTTTTTAACCACGCCTGCCGTGGTAGGTAGAGGAAACAGCTGTTTTATTTTTAAAGTCACCTGATTTTTGAGTGGATTTTCAGCCGTCGCAGTTGTAATTATCGCTTGCAAGCTTGGTGGGTTGGGCACGCCACAATTATGGCGGTAAGTCCCCTCTTTGAGGCGTGGCTGGAAAGAACTCACGGCGTCCTCGCCTTCCACATGACTCAGGTTCTCACCGGAGACGGTAAGTTCAGGAGATACCTGCACCGAACTCGTGCGGAAGTGACGCCCGGGCGTCGCCTCTGTGTGGACCGCCCGGAGGACACGATGGAACATACGATAGAGGTGTACCTGGCTTGGACAGAGCATCACCGTGTCCATGTGGGGCGATCGGTGGCGGCAATCTCTTGTGCTGGGTCTTGGTACAGGCCATGGTCCGGAGCGAGGAGGAGTGGCAGGCGGACGCCTCCTTCTGCGAAGCAGTAATGCTAGCAAAGAAGGAGGCCGACCGCACTAAGCAACGGCAGTCATACCCCAGCCGCTGCCGGGATTCCGATCTGAAGATTTGATCCGGACTGAGCCCAAGACGTCGACGGCGCGAACTGTTCCTGAGCGCCTCAAGGAGTTATAACCAGAAAAAGCTTGGTGGGTGAAAATCGAAAGACGGGCATTTAATTATCAGTCGAGCTCTGAACCGCCATGGACACACACCAGAAACGAGCTGTTGCGTTATTACTTATTTCACAGAAGAATTAAAAACAGCTTTACAACAGCTTTAAAAACGGCTTTTATGGCTCTGGATGCATCGGATTTCCCTGCCCACTGAAGGCAACTGTGGGCGCTAACCGACCTCAAAGCGTGCGGGCGCTACCCACCGAGGCTGCGGGTGACCGAAGCTCGCGCGATTCTACTAGTTCCTTGCCATTGCAGTGGGAGCCGCAAACAACTGCGCACACCACGGCCGTAAAACGCGTCGTGAAACGTGTTTTAATTTTTTACATATATATCTCTAGCATTCTCCAGAAGTGAAAACCGCTTCGTGAGTTCTTAGCCTAAGTAAAAGGCGGAGTGTTAAAAAATATGGTAATATTTTTGATTATTTTAGTTTTCAATTCATATTAAACTTTATATTAACAAACACATACAGTATCTTAGTCCTATTTTCCATAAAGGTTCTAATGTTAAAAAACCGGTATGAAAAATCGAATTTAGAGACATCACTTTTACTAAAAATCTGGCAACATATTTTCAGAAATTGACATTTGCACATGTCAAATCATAGTCTTTGATTAAAAAATGAACGATATATGTACAATAAAGGATTAAGAATAAAGAAGATTTCAACGTTACGGTTGGCAAAGTGATTGAGCGTTAAGGTGCACATTGCGTGTCGTGAGTTCGATTCCCGGTCATAAAAAATCTTTATATGGTCCACAGATAGTTGCACCAGATTTAGGTATGTAGTAGTGATGGGCCGAATGCGGTTAACCGAACCGAACCGACCGAACCGGCCGAATGTGTATACCGAATACGAACTTCGGCAGAACATTCAGTAAAATTTAAAAATTCGGCCGAATTTCGGCCGAACTTCGATTATTTTTGGCGCGCTTTCTAGGGAGTGATATTTGCTCCACCCGCACCTCCCGAAACCCCAGCCGGCACTCCGTAATTACCGAATACGTCATCTTCGCGAGACGTGCGTTATTGTTTATTAAATAATTCAATGTCCAATTGTCCATGTCAAGAGTTGCATTTCGTAAATAATAATAATTATATTTTCATTAATAGTAATTAAAAGTTTAGTTGATTTTATAAAAAGATTGTGGAGTGTTAACTAATTACAAAGATTAACAAATGAAAGATTAACAAATGAGAGAATAGATTATTAATTTTAATAGTTTAATTTGTATTTTTTTTTGTAAAGAAAGATGAGTTAATTAGATCTTATCTTATACCGAATGTTCGGCGTTTGAACCGAAAGTCGGCCGAAGTTCGGTTCAAGCCACCGAAATTCCGTTAAACCGAATGTGAAACGAATTTCTGCACATCCCTAGTATGTAATGTATGTGAATTTACATGTCTGTGAATACACATACGACATAGGTGTAATTTCTAGTGTGGAAGTATATTAAACACACACACGCACCATCACAAAAATGTTCAGCTACTTCCAAGGATTACAGGCGAACAATTTTATCTATCTATACATCTATACATATAAATAAAATTGGAGTGTCTGTTTGTAATATTGAAATAACTGCTTTTTACTACATGCATATGAATATATATATACCGTACATACACCAAAATAACATTTTTTATAATTTTTGTCTCTCTGTCTGTCTGTTCGCCCGGGCTAATCTCTAAAATGGCTGGACCGATTTTGACGGGACTTTTTTAGCATGTTAGCTGATGTAATAAGGAGTAACATAGGCTACTTTTATTTTAGTAATCCACGCGAACGAAGTCGCGGGCACATCTAGTTATAACCTAAGAAACAATTATGTATTTGATTTGTAAACATTAAAATAAAAATGTTACACTAGAATAAAGCGGTTCGGAATTTTACTGAGACTACCGTTTCGTCTTTCACTTGATATAGGTACCTACTTTATGATTTCCCACCTCAAAAAAAGCTAAAACCTTACTTACGTCCTTCAGTTACCCTAACGTCCTCGGACCGCGAGTTTTCTTTTTTTTATCTGCTATGAACTAGTACTTAACTGCGATCCCCCACCTGATAGTAAGCAGTGATGCAATCGTTGATGGTGAGGCGCACTAGTTTATTAAGAGCCTATTAACTCTAGCCTTGAAGACACCTAAATTATAATCGGACGGGAAGACCGCAGCAGGCAAATTGTTCCAGTCCTTCGATGTACGCGATAACGAGGCGAAACGCTTAGTTCGGACCGTAGTTTTCTTTTCAAAAACCTTCCAGATCCCTTCCGCCCAGTCATCCAATGACTTCCGACCCACCCTACAGCGGGAGAAGTCATTGGATGATTTCCCACCGCAAAGAGAGCTAACATAATTGTGCTAAGTATTTATTTGTGCTACATTAATATTTACCTATTACCTTGTAATTAAAAAGGTTAACCAAAACCAGTCAAAAATAATTCGTCTACTAAATTAAAAAAATACCTACTTAACCAGTAAAACCAGCCTTTTTCATAAAAAAAATACTAGTTTAACTAACTAGTCTTATAGATCACGTAGACAGACATAGGTTACGTCACTAGACTGAAGGATTTTTTTAATAATATTCATTAGATCACAAGTTATTATGTGTATGTATCTAAGTAACTATTTATTGCTAGCTTTTACCAGAGGCTTCGTTTGCGCGAAAACAGGTTTCTCTACACATTTTTATTCTGACATTATTTTTATTATCTTTGACACGATTTTTTTTTTATGACATTGTTTCCATTATTATTCCTATTTTTTTTACATTACTTTCATTATTGTTATTATTTTTGTCATAATTACTATTACATTTTCATAATTACTATTACTTTTTCATTACTTTTATGTTTATTATGTTAATGTTTTAAAATTATTATTATTATGTGCCTATAATTTATATGTATGGTGTTAAACTGTAAGTGTAAATTGGTAATAAATAAATAAATAAACACATTTCGACACCTGTAAACCATTTTGTCCTCTTAATGGTGAAACAAAGCGTGCTGCATTATCGACCACATCTTCGCTTACCATCAGGTGAGATGGTGGTCAAACGCAAGCCTATCAATAATAAATATTAAAGAAAAAAAAAACAACTAGACCATACCTACTTTCCACAAAATACGTGTCTATATATCTATTACGCATAACGATACCAATTTACTTAAGCCACAAATTATCATTCGCATGTCTATTTTACATAGTAGACAACTTAACCTAATAATTTACCTACATCCACTTTACTTGATTATCCCATTTCAAATGCTAACTCAAAATAATATTACATAGGTCCATCCCATTCCCAAAGTTTTATGTTCATGAATAATTCATGGGGAACGATGAAACTACCTACTTACCTCAGTAACTTTTTACGTAACTTACCTATGTAAAAAGTTACTGAAATAAGCTAGCCCCTATCAAGATTTTATTATGTACTTAGTTGTATATGAAACTAAGTCTCTTTTAAAAAAATATACTCCTAACTATCTCCATCTGTATAGGTAATTAGCTAATAAAAATCATCTTTTTCTTTCGATGGGAAAAATCATCCAATGATAACCCCCGCTCTTGGGCGGAGCGGGAGATAGTGTCAGACTGTTACTGACTAAAAACCCATCCCGTTCCTTCGAGCCTTCATACCGGGGCTCGAGCGCCCTTTTGGATAACTCTGGCCCCAGTAGGCTTCGACCTGGCTGGGCCCCTGCTGTTGCTGACAACTCCTTGAGGCGCGTGGGAACAGTGCGCGCCGTCGACGACTTGGACTTGGTCCGGACAGTTACCGGACGGCCGGACAGCGAGCTACCCACTGCTCACTGTCCGCAAGCCTGCGCCTACGGTGGCTGGAAATCGGGATCGGAATTCCGGCGGCGGCGAGAGCGCCGTTGCCTGATGCGGTCGGCCTCCTCCTTTGCGAGCATTACTGCTGCGCAGAAGTCGGCGACCGCCTGCCACTCCTCCTTGCTCTGGACTATGGACTCAACCAAGGCCCGGCACGAGAGGTCTCCGGCACCAATCGCTCCCACGAGGGCACGGCGATGCTAAATAAATTACACAAAGTAATGTGCCTGATAGGGTTTGAACCCGCGACCTACAATTCGTAAGTCGGAGCCATTACCACTCGGCCACTGCTCTCATATACATCAGAAATACATCGTCTGTAAAAATTTCAAGTTTCTAGTTCTAGCGCAGGGAGTGTCGTACCAGGCGGCGGCTGATCTAGGGGTTGCGGTAGTCGTTGACAGGATCCAGCAGTTGGGACTCGAGGTGGCGCTGCACAAGTCCAAGGCTATGTGTTTCCACGGCCCCCGGAACGCGCCGCTATCGGGTTCCCGATTAACGGTAGAAGTTGACATCGGCGTGGGGTCGACGATGAAGTACCTGGGACTCGTCCTCGACAGCTGGTGGAACTTCGTAGAACATTTCCGACGTCTGGCTCCCAAACTAAACCGGACTGGGGCTGCTCTCAAGCGGCTCCTGCCCAACCTTGGGGGTCCAGACGCCTCCTGCCGGAGGCTCTACGCGGGAATCGTTCGGTCCATGGTCCTTTTTGGGGCGGCAATGTGGGCGGCGTCACTGCGTCAGCAGCTGAAAGGTCATAGCAATACGGATGGTGCGGGGATACCGCAAGGTTTCCCGCACAGCGGCGAGCCTCCTTGCTAGCAAGCAACAGTCCTTGCACACATGCACGACTTGCGCGTGGAGATGCAACGCCGGGGCGAAAGTACGCTTTCGCAACAGGTCGCGGCATGGCGGACAGATCTCCGGTGGGATCTCATGGTGAAATGGCGTCATCGTTAGGATTGTAACCCGCCATGCTGGTCCAGTGCGTGTTAGCGGGTCGCCAGAGTCTCGTTTGTTAGTCAGGAGGGTCCACCACGTGCAGGTGAGGTTCGTTTGGATTCGGATAGGTGTTGTTTGGAACCCCGTATACACCCCAACCACGTAAGAGCGTTTGTATGAAAATGTACCCCGAAATAGACGCACTTAATCACCGTACAAAACTTCTGTATTTTATTGGAATTCAAAATCAATAGGTTGTTTACCTCGTGGCGTTACTGATGTTGTGTAGATACTGACGTCGTTATTAGAGTTATAAATCATTGCCATGGTCTTATAATAGTTCTAATATTATATTAATGCGTAATCGATACATTGTTATATTATATTTGAAACTCATGTTTCATTGGTGCGTTCACATGATAAATGATATTTATTTTGTAAATAGGTTTAAAAAACACTTACACGTCAATTTTTTTTCGTCAGTTTATGAGGCCGGTGTTTTCTATCTGACTACCCTGAGAAGAAACACCGAAACAAAGTCAGGGGTCAAAGTCTCTTTTATAGTCCATACAGTAAATATGTAATGGTCAAATCACATGAGAACCATGCAGATTTGTCTGAGATGGTCTTTTGAAGAAAGAACCATACAGATTTGAGTGGACCTTTCCAATCAGTGTAAGCATTTGTCAGTATTGGAAAAGCTCAACTTAAGACAGCTAAGGAGCTCTACGACTTGACGAACAATACCAAAGAAAGGACATTTGTGTAGGCCGCAGAAAACACTCAAATTGCCAGACATACGTTAAAATTACTGAAAAGAAAAGAAAAAGCAATCAACATAGTCCTCACATTTACAATAATATAAGCAAATTGATAGTTTACAAAATATTTAGAAAAGTAAATATTTATGTCAAAGAAAAAAAATACTTTAAGTACCTACTTAAAATGTATACATGTCATTTTGTAAAATAAAAATAATCTCCAATGTCAAATTGTAAAAAAAAACAAATAAAATAAAAAGAAAAAGCACATTTGAAGATAAAAATAATTAAAAAATACAAAAAAATAAAAATAAAAATGACAACAGTTGTAATAGGTACAGGAGCAGGTCAATCCCAAGCCTTTTCGTCCTGAATATAGTCTTTTACAGTGCAAAAAGCCTTTTGACAAAGTTTACGTTTTACAAATGATTTGAACTTATTAAGGCTTAGTTGTTGACAAACATGTAAAGTGTAAACTCACATACAAAAGACATCCAAATCTACCTATCTACACTAATATTATAAAGAGGTAAGTAGTTTGATTTTTTATTTGCAGGAGGTAATCTCTGAAAGCTGCTTTATTCCTGAGTGGCATAGGCTATATGTTATGTATGCGGGCGAAGCCGCGGGCAAAAGCTACAGCTAAATACAAAACCTGGTTAAAAGACATTCTGAACTTTAACTACGGGAACTCACGAATCATAAAAATAATTCCGGGCTTTAATGGCCTTCCAATAAAGCCCGGAATTATTTAATCCGAAATTCTTAAGACGCTCCAAGGCCTTGTAAGTAGTTTCGGCTCTGCGCTGCGTTCATATGTCAGTCAGTCTCTCCTTTTATATAAAAATAATTTGACATAATTGCTCAACGCCATCTGTTAATGAAATTAAGAATTTAATTGTAATACAATCCATCTATGAGCAAAACTATAAACTAATTTCTGTCACTGTGGGGTGCCAGCTGAAAATCAGCGTTGGGTGTTTGACGCCCAGCAATTGCTGAGTTGGTGACCCTTTCGGTTCAGGCACAGTCACTGCAACTTGTATTGTATGTCTGTACTCTTTTTTTTAATTATTATTTTATGTTGTTGTATATTGTGTTGCTTGCGCCGAATAAATGCTATTCTATTCTATTCTATTCTCAATGTACGTAAACATGGTGACCTTGAACCCTCACCCTTGTTCTTTCAGTTTTTCTTTAGGTTCCAAGACCACAATAAGGGCGCTTTCAATTTATGCGCACTACAACTGTACGTTAGCAGTCCGACAACAAGCGCCTACATTGAAAACGTATCTGGCTGCCGTGCGTTTGTAGGCCAGTGATGCGCTATCCGCACAATTCAACACCGAACTGAACACATGGTGCTTGTGACGTTGCCGTCAAAAAATAAGACCGTCCGTACGCAGTACGACTAACGCACAGCATCCGCATCGCAGCAGGCCGTAAAAAAGCATAAATTGAAAGCGCCCTATCTCTTTTAATTTCGCTGCCCTCCCTGGTAAGTCCTGCCTTACGGACTGATCTTCAATTTTGTCGCTGACAGTGTTCCTTAGTGAAACTAAGCCAGACCCAATCGAACCGTTTTCAACTTGACAAGGCCACGTAGGAGCCATTTAAATGGCAATCGATCGAAAACCCCAACCTTTTTGTAACGACCCATACCAAGTTACAATGCGTATTTTTCGGGGTTACCTTTAACCATGAAGTATCGTTATTCATGTAATATGCCCAATGTTTTATCATGGGTAGGTATCTCGCGTTCACCAGTAATCGTCTATTGGTGGATAAGACGTCGTGACGGTAATGAAACAGTCTTTACAGATAAGGTTGCTATTTCCCAGATATGTCCAAGTTTGAAGGGTGTCAGGGGAGTGTTCAGGCGGTGTAGCTCATTTGTAGTCCGGGTATAAAATGTTTAAGCCAAGAGAACACTGTCGCCACCGCTGGGCGACAGTGTTTTATTTTATATTTTTATACATTGTAAGTGTTCAAGCATGTGTTCAAGCTTCTTTTTGAGGCGGCCTTTTTAGTGGCGCGCTTCAGCGTTTTTTTTTGTGGCCGGTTCTAGCTTTTTTTTGTGGCGGCGTTTTTTGATGGCGGCTCTTTTTTGTGGCTCGTGTGCGGGGACACTAAGTACCTTTTTTCTTTACTACATTCTGTTTTACTCAAGGTGGTGATAGACGCTGTTTTGTTTCGTTAAAGAATGACAAAAAAAAAGTGTTCAAGGTGGTGATAGATGCTGTTTTGTTTCGTTAAAGAATGACAAAAAAAAATATATATTTTTATAAACTGTAAGTGTTCAAGCGTGTGTTCAAGCTTCTTTTTGAGGCGGCCTTTTTAGTGGCGCGCTTCAGCGTTTTTTTTTGTGGCTGGTTCTAGCTTTTTTTTGTGTCGGCGTTTTTTTATGGCGGCTCTTATTTCTGGCTGGTGTGCTGGGACACTAAGTAAATTTTTTTCTTTACTACATTCTGTTTTGTTACTCAAGGTGGTGATAGATGCTGTTTTGTTTCGTTAAAGAATGACAAAAAAAATTATATATTTTTATAAACTAAGTGTTCAAGCGTGTTTTCAAGCTTCTTTTTGAGGCGGCCTTTTTAGTGGCGCGCTTCAGCGTTTTTTTTTTGTGGCCGGTTCTAGCTTTTTTTTGTGGCGGCTCTTTTTTGTGGCTCGTGTGCGGGGACACTAAGTACCTTTTTTCTTTACTACATTCTGTTTTGTTACTCAAGGTGGTGATAGACGCTGTTTTATTTCGTTAAAGAATGACAAAAAAAAAATATTTTTATAAACTGTAAGTGTTCAAGCGTGTGTTCAAGCTTCTTTTTGAGGCGGCCTTTTTAGTGGCGCGCTTCAGCGTTTTTTTTTTTGTGGCTGGTTCTAGCTTTTTTTTGTGGCGGCGTTTTTTTGTGGCTGGTGTGCTGGGACACTAAGTAAATTTTTTTTCTTTACTACATTCTGTTTTGTTACTCAAGGTGGTGATAGATGCTGTTTTGTTTCGTTAAAGAATTGAAAAAAAAATTATATATTTTTATAAACTGTTAGTATTCAAGCGTGTGTTCAAGCTTCTTTTTGAGGCGGCCTGTTTTAGTGGCGCGCTTCAGCGTTTTTTTTTTTTTGTGGCCGTTTCTAGCTTTTTTTTTATGGCGGTGTTTTTTTATGGCGGCTCTTTTTTGTGGCTGGTGTGCTGGAACACTGAGTACATTTTTTTCTTTACTACATTCTAATTAGTTACTCAAGGTGGTGATAGATGCTGTTTTGATTCGTTAAAGAATGACAAAAAATAAGAAACTCACCCTAAAGTACTCAGGAAACCTGATACCGTGCCCTCTGCATGAAGGGAGACAATGTCCCCCAGGTGTAAGAAACTGTCTCCCATCTTGGCTGCTCCTTAGCCGCACCATGCAACAACACCTGCGAAAGAAAGAAGGAAAGTTATTAGAAAATTGGTCTCTTGAATTCATCGATCATCATACCGTTTTGCAAAGGCAAATAGTTTTTGTGACCCAAATCCTATCAAAGACTTTTTCAGCAGCTGCTGCAGTTGTTTTAACTCTTATTACTAGTATTAATAATTAAGGGGAATCGTTTGTCTTGGTATGGTCATGTAAAGAGGAGGGATGAAATGCATTTTACCAAAAGAGTTATGAGTATACATGTGGATGGGTGGAGAGGGAGAGGAAGGCCAAAGAAAAGATGGACGGATTGCGTGAAGAATGATATGAAAGAAAAGAAAGTTAGTGATAGCATGACGAGTGACAGGGTAGAATGGAAGAAAAAAACGTATTGCGCCGACCCCAAATAAGATGGGACAAGGGCAGGAAGAAAAAGAAGACTAATATTAATAAACCCGAGAGTCTTAGAGCGCTTTCAATTCATTAAAACGTCTAGTTTCATGTCAGACCACTGCCGCACGATTACTATGCCACAGCCGGCCGGTTGCAGTACGATAGCAGTCCGACAACAAGCGCCGAAATTGAAAATGTATTATGTATCTGGCTGGTGTGCGTTTGTATGCCAGTGATGCGCTACTCAACACCGAATTGGCACGTGTGTGTATTGGAGAACAGGTAACCAACTGCGTCTAAAATGCTCGTTAGATACCTGACGAGATGCTGAAAAAACCGGCCAAGAGCGTGTCGGGCCACGCTCAGTGTAGGGTTCCGTAGTTTTTCATCCGTCACAATAAGTGTACCCACTTATGAGTTTAAAAAAATGCTTGCCTATATATACGACTATACAACAAACTTAGTCCAGAAATTATTTTGTAGAACCTTTTTGTCTTTTTGTACAAAAACTGTTCTTTCCATCAAGTTCAAAATAATTTTCCTAGAAAGTCCTTATAAAGTTCTACTTTTCAGATTTTTTTCATATTTTCTAAACTTATGGTTCAAAAGTTAGAGGGGGGGGGGGGCGCATTGTTTTTTACTTTTGGAGCGATTATTTCCGAAATTATTGACATTATCAAAAAATGATTTTAGTAAACCCCTATTCATTTTTAAATACCTATCCAACGATATATCACACGTTAGGGTTGAAATTAAAAAAAAAATCACTTCCCACTTTACATATAGGGGGGCTACCCTAATAAATCATTTTTTCCAAATTTTTATTTTACCACTTGGTCGGCGTGATTGATATACATATTTGTACCAAATTTCAGCTTTCTAGTGCTAACGGTCACAGAGATTAAGCGAGGACGGACAGACAGACAGACAGACATGGCGAAACCATAAGGGTTCCTAGTTGACTACGGAACCCTAAAAAAAAAAGATATTTCATTACGATTTTGCCCCAACTTAGATTTTTTTTAAATACAAGATTTGATTATTCCGTTATTTTGGAAACAATGTTGTCATAACAGTATACTAAATCCACCTTTTGTATCATCACTGTGCAAAGTTAGGCAGTACTACGTAACTATAAATATTTTTAAGAACAATATCAAGCGAGTCGGTACAGAAGCTTCAACCGTTTCCTAGGATACGGCCGCAAAAGTTGTTTGAGGTAGAATTTACATTTGAAATCGAGGAGCTTTTCCAGACAAATACATGTATTTGCATAGAAAAGTATTTCAGCTCGAAAGACTTTGCGACCGGCTAACCAATGGATCGAAACTTTCAAATCCCAAGCGTAGGTACATTCTCGATTAAAACTTTATTATTTACTAGTTAGCTCAACGCAGGTGGTTGATTGAGAATCCCTTTTATACTACAAAATATTTCCTCTAGTTCAAATTTAATTACTTTATTTATGGTGGGAAAAAATCATGCATTGACATCCCCCCTCTTGAGCGGAGCGGGAAATAGTGTCAGACTCTTACGGACTAAAAGACCCACCCCGTTCCTTCTAGCCCTCAGACCGGGGCTTGGGCGCCGTTTCGGATAACCCCAGTAGGCTTCGACCCGGCTGGGTCCCTGCTGTTGCTGACAGCTCCTTAAGGCGCGCGGGAACAGTGCGCGCCGTCGACGACTTGGGCTTGGTCCGGACAGTCATTGGACGGCCGGACAGCGAGCTACCAATTGCTCACTGTCCGCAAGCCCGCGCCTACGGTGGCCGGAAATCGGGATCAGAATCCCGGCGGCGGCGGCGGCGGCGGCGATAACGCCGTTGCCTGATGCGTTCGGCGTTCTCCTTTGCGAGCATTACTGCTTCGCAGAATTCGGCGACCGCCTGCCACTCCTCCTCGCTCCGGACCATGGCCTCAACCAAGGCCCGGCGCGAGAGGTCTCCGCCGCCGATCACCCCCACGAGGGCACGGCGGTGCTCCGCCCAAACAGGGCACACTTCGACTGTGTGCTCCACCGTGTCCTCCGGGCATTCCGCACAGTGATGACACCCGGGCGTCACTTCCGCACGAATCCAGTGCAGGAAACTCCCGAACGAACCATGTCCGGTGACGACCTGAATCATGCGGAAGGTAAGGACGCCGTGAGGTCTTTCCAGCCACGCCTCAAAGAGGGGACTTACCACCATGATTGTGGCGTGCCCAAACTTGACCTATTGATGGACGACTAGTCGGTCGGTCGCCTTGATGCGTATGCGCCGCGTCATACGTGTTCTTGTAGCTAAGTTCAGCACTGCGGACGTAGGTATATCAATATTGTAATGTCGAGTACACGGAAATGAAGCATTCGCACCATTTCTGTGTGTGGGCTAGGTGTGATGACAATTTTTCGGAAGCCTTCTTACTATTACTACGAGAACAGTGCGCGGGAGGCGTAAGTAGATACAGCAAAATACTGAGTTGAAATGTGTTAGATAGAACAACGAAATCTTGTTTTGGTTTTGGGTAAGTAAATGTGTTATGTTTTGTAAAAAGTCATAGAACAAAAGTTGTTGTTAATGATGTTAGTAATTCAGTCCTGTAAGGCTGTTTGTGTTTTACAAATAACCCCGTATATATAAAAGGACACACTGACTGATTGACATATCAGCACACAGGCGAAGCTACTGAGACTAGGAGTATATGAAATTTTGCACAAGGTTTCCTTTTATGCCATAGGCGAGCACTATTACAAAATTCACCCCCTAAGGGGATGAAATGGGGTTCCACAGTTTGTATGAAGAAACCTACTTTCACGCTGTTAAAAGCTAGTACCTATGCAATAAATATGTGTTTACGTTCCGTCCCCGATCTTCCGCGACGATATTTCCGTCAAGTGTGGCAAAGGCCTAAATTATCAACAATTTCCGCACAGAACAATATATTTTGTTTTAGAAGAGCGTTTAAGTTATCAATGCAATGCCTAGATAAGGATGATATAAAACGTATATAGGTAACTAGGTAGATCTGAAAACCTGTATTATACGCATTAAGACTGCTTTTTAGGGTTCCGTAGTCAACTAGGAACCCTTATAGTTTCGCCATGTCTGTCCGTCTGTCTGTCCGTCTGTCCGTCCTCGCTTAATCTCTGTGACTGTTAGCACTAGAAAGCTGAAATTTGGTACCAATATGTATATCAATCACGCCGACAAAGTGGTAAAATAAAAATTGGAAAAAAATGTTTTATTAGGGTAGCCCCCTATATGTAAAGTAGGAAGTGATTTTTTTTTTTATTTCAACTCTAACGTGTGATATATTGTTGGATAGGTATTTAAAAATGAATAGGGGTTTACTAAAATCATTTTTGATAATGTCAATAATTTAGGAAATAATCGCTCCAAAAGTAAAAAAGCAATGTTTGTGTGTCCCCCTCTAACTTTTGAACCATAAGTTTAGAAAATATGAAAAAAAAACTGAAAAGTGAACTTTATAAGGATTTTCTAGGAAAATCATTATTATTATTATTATTATTCCATTTATTTATTATTATGTACATATTATAGTATATTTTTAAATATTTCTTAAAAAAATAACATTAAAAAAACATTTAAAAATATAAAAAATAGTAGCCCACCGGCATCGGGAGCACGGTCCAAGCTGCCGGTGGTCAGGGCTCCTGAGAGAGGAACCTCCGGACAATACGCGCCGTGTCTAGGAGTACTGCCTTCTGGATCAAGCCCTTGATCCAACTGCCTAACGAGAGCCTCCGCAGATGTTGGTCGAGGCTCTTGGCAATTAAGCCATTGGCCGTCACGACTATCGGCACAATGATTGCTCTATCCACTTCCCACATGTCGACAACCTCGCGAGCCAAGTCAAGATATTTAGTTTGTTTATCTTTCTCGGCTTTCACGAGGTTCTCGTCATGAGGGACCGCTATATCAACAATCATTGTGCGACGCTCTAGTCGATCTATCACCACTATGTCAGGCTTATTGGCATCAATAGTCCTGTCAGTGATGATAGATCGATCCCAATATAACGTGATACTGCCATTGTCGAGAACTGGGTCGGGCACATACCTGTAGTACGGTACTTCTGATTCTACAAGATTGTATTTAAGAGCAAGTTGCTGGTGAATAATCCTGGCTACGAGGTTGTGTCTATGCAAATAGTCTCCGTTAGCCAGACGAGAACACCCAGAAATAATGTGTCGGATTGATTCTCCGGGCCGGTGGCATGCCCGACAGATGTCAACCGTACCATCCTTCACAATGTATTTCCGGTAATTGTTCGTCATCATAACTTCGTCCATAATTGCAAAGACAAAACCTTCGGTTTCCCCGAAGAGGTCACCGAAACGTAGCCAAGATACGGACGCTAATAGGTCTACATCGGGCCCATGTAAGGCCCGGTAAAAGCGTCCGTGAAGCTCCTTGCCCTGCCATACTTCCCTGCGGTCATTAGTATCCAGTACTAAAGGTTTGCGCCAGTTCTCGTTAGCTAAGGAGAGCGGGGTGAGGCCCTTGTCCACCGCCACCACATCTCGGTGCATACCCACGTCGACGGCTAGGAAATATTCCCTGAGACTGCATACCTCGCGGTTGTGCAGGGACTTAGCATTTAAGAAGCCACGACCCCCACACTTCCGCGGGATATACAGTCTCATCACCGATGACCGTGGGTGATGCATCCGATTTGCGGTAAGTAGTGTACGGACCCTCCTATCCAGGGCGTCAAGTTCTGTCTGAGTCCATTTGAGTATGCCGAAAGAATACATCAATACTGGCATGACCCAACCGTTGAAAGCGCGCACCTTGTTTCCGCCTGACAAAAGACTATTCAGTACTTTATTCAGGCGGCTAAAGAAGCGCTCCCTCAACGATTGTTTCACGTCATCAGTATTGATGCCTAACGCTTCCGACATACCCAAATACTTGTATGTTTCGGTTGAACTGAGGGATCTAAGGTGTATGGAATCCGAGAGTTGAATTCCCTCGGATTCCATAATCTCGCCTCGCTTTACATGTATGACTGCACATTTGTCCACACCAAAGTCCATCCTGATGGCACTACTGAAGGTTTCAGTTACCTTCAGTAGCTCCATCAGTTGCAAGTTGTTGGGGGCAAAGAGTTTCAGATCATCCATGTAAAGAAGGTGAGATATGACCTGACCGCCTCTTTTCAACCGGTAACCTAAGCCAGAACCCTCCAGCAGTGTGCTGAGAGGGTTCAAAGCCAGGCAAAACCACAGTGGACTCAAACTGTCACCCTGGAATATGCCACGCTCAATCCTTATCGGTTCGCTGTTCTCCCGAATCTGTCGACATCCCGGATAGTGAAGGACTGTTCTCCACTGCCCCATACATGACATCAGGAAGGTGCGCAAAGTTGCATCAACTTTATACAGTTCTAACACCCTCATGAGCCATGTATGAGGAACAGAGTCATAGGCCTTCTTATAATCTATCCAGCATGCCGACAGATTCTTTCGAGAACGTCGAACCTGTTGGCTAATGGCAATATCGATGAGGAGCAGCTCCTTAGTACCGCGGGACCCGTTCCTACATCCATTCTGAGAGACAGACATGATAGAATTTGTTTCAATATGACTATTGATTTTAGCTCTCAGAATGGATGTAAGAACTTTATAGACCGTCGGCAAACACGTAATCGGTCTATAATTTTTGGGTTCCGCAGTACTACCTGATTTATGGAGCAGGTGGGTTATTCCTGTTGTTAGAAACTGGGGCAGCGACCCTGACTCTAAGGCAGATTGGAACTGAGATGCCAAGCGAGCGTGCGACCCTTGAAACCATTTGAGCCAGAAATTGTGCAGCCCGTCCGGCCCTGGAGATTTCCAGTTCGGTAACGGACGAACTGCACGGGCTACATCTTGGGGGCTGATGGTTATTGCCCCCATTTCTGGTAAAAGATCGCATGCGCGCTCGACCTCTCGAATCCAATCACCCTCGGTGTGACTGACAGGCGCCGACCAAATGCTGCGCCAAAATGAACACATGGCGTCATCATCCGGCAGGCGCGTATCAGTCACACCTTGGTCCGGTCGCTCCCAAGCCCTGTAAACCCACCTTTCGTTGCTTTGGAATGTACGATTTCTAGTGTACCGCTCCACTCGTCGCTTGTACCTACGAATACGGTTTGCCCATGCATAGATCTTCTGCTTCAGGAAGTCGATACGCTCTGTGACGCAGGGCAGATAATCTCGAGGACTAATATCAGTCCCCGAGAATGCCCGCTTCACAAAGCGCATCACCCTAGGGCGAGTGTTGCCCTCCCTGAAGCAGATAAGCTTGCCGATGAGTGCTCTAGCCTCACCGATACGCCGCTCTATCCTGCACTGCCAAGCAGGCACAGCTGGTCGTGTAGCTCTGTTACAATTAGGAAATTTAACGTGAGCTACACGACATGCTGCTACAGCCGCACAGTACAAGATCGAGTGGGTATCAGCGAGGTCTTCGCTGCTATCAAAACAAATTGATAGCTGCGAATCTAAAGCACACACCAGCGCCCTATTTCTCTTGTGCATGGGCAAACGAGGTAGGCGAGGTCTAAGCTCCGGCGGTATGGAGCGGTATTCCCGAAATGCGTCTTCCAAAGCGCCCCTCAATCGTTCATTACATTGGGTACTCACAGATATTGCCGCGTCATCATCGGCGTCACCAACGTGGTCGGGTCGCGGTGCAGCACTGGGCTGACGTTGCGCCGCGGCCGATGGTGTAGCGGCTGAAACACGGCAACTCTGTGATTCCAGGCGCAGTCTATCAAGTACGGCGTCATCCAACATACGATTACGTTGGATGACCCGCACCTGATCCGATAGTCGTTGGACCGAAACGTTGACAGCTGGCTCAAGCACCTGAAACAGAGAGAGCATCCGACCACGGTACGCAGTCAGGTTAATTCCCCCCTCTGTAGTCCCAAAGTATGAGCGCATGACATTTTCATTGATGGATGATGTCCATCGCATGCGCTGCACACTTCCACCGACAGCGGGAACCCTATCAGAGGCCGGCGGGCCTCGAGGTCCCAAGCTGGCCGGAGGTCGGCCTCTTCCCCGCCGACGCGCAGGTGGTGGTGTCGTCGGCGGCGAGAAGTATTCGTCGCTCGAACTCGACGCAACTGCAGCTTCCGGAATCACTGGACTCACGGCTGGCGCTGGTCCCGGCGGCTGCGAGGCGGAGTTGAGCGACGAACCCGAAGTTGTTGGGTGTGTTTCAAGTCTTCGTGCCCGGCTTCTTGTCAGCATTTGTCAAATTTATTTCATCGCCATGTCGTTGTTTATTCACTTTTGTTGTAGGTATTATATATGTAGGGCCGTGACGTAATGTTTTTCTTATTTTTTCCTGGTAGTTTTCCGGTGATTAGACATTTTTTTTATAGTATTATTTAATTAAATTGAGGTAAAAATATTGACGAGAAAAAATTTGCTGTCAGTCAATTTGACAGCCGAGCCACTTATTATTATTATTATTATACATCTTTATTGCACACCTTAACTTATTAAAGAATTACATTTAACAAAAATAAGTAATAATCATTAAGTAATCATTATTATTAGTAGTAGTAATCATTTTAAACTTGAAGGAAATCTACAACAGTTTTTGTACAAAAAAGACAAAAAGGTTGTACAAAATAATTTCTGGACTAAGTTTGTAGTATAATCGTATAAGCAAGCATTTTTTAACTCATAAGTGGGTACACTTATTGTGACGGACGGGAAACTACGGAACCGTACACTGAGCGTGGCCCGACACGTCCTTGGCCGGTTTTTCGAATACGATTATATCTTTATAGAAATGTCTAGAATATATTATCGTTATAATAATATGACAAAATCTCCCTCATATATCTTGTTGATCATAAATGCAAGTTTATTTAATGAGGGCTATCCGGTTTTCATTCATAATGCTAGAGATTATTATTTACTTTTATCTCGCTGAAGGAGTATTTAAATATTTAATATTTATTGATTTAAATAAATAAATTACCATAATTATTTATGTACAGAATGAATGAATGTGTCAGAATTTTATTTACGTTGTGAATTTTACGATAAAATATTTCGTTTTCAACAATGTATTTTTTGAAAATAAAGAATTTTGATTTGGTTTAGAAATATTAACGATGAAATGTCAAAACCTCTTGACATTTTTCGAAAAAAATATTTTTACTACTTTGAATTCAAATTCGTGTATGTTTTAGTGACATCTCTGAAGCGATTTTTTTATTGCGACTGCATTAAATTAAACTGTCAAAATACGTCCTAATTAAATCAACGTGTAGAGTTATATTTCATGACTAGCTTTTGCCCGCGGCTTCGCTCGCGTTAAATTCGGGGTAACACGGTTCCCCTTTCTGTGGGGGGTTAGTGAACTCCACTGCGGGTGACTTAAACTACGACAAACTTATTATTTACGGTTGGTAGGTACAGTTATCGGGTCTAGGGATCGAACCGCAAAATTAAGTTTGTTTTTTATTGTATATACTTTTTCGGGATAAAAAGTACCCAGTGTGGTGCCCAGGATATTAAAGAATAATTATACCAAATTTCATCCTTATCGAACCGGTAGTTTTTGCGTGATGCCTGAACAAACAGAGACAGACAGACAGACAAAAAAAAATTTTAATCACATTTTTGGGTTCGGTTTCGGTCTAGTACTCCTGACATTTTTTTTTTTTTATATTTTCAATGTACAGAATTTTCACTTCTACAGATTTATTACCTATAAGTATAGATATTACATCAAAACTGTTATGGGACAGTAAATAAAATATATTAATGAAGCATAAATCAATGAATTAAGTACCTACTAATAATTTAAAAATTATCAAGAAATGAAATCGTTTTTGTAAATTCTTAACTTCGACAGATAAGTTTTATTTACAGTTCGCCGTCAATATTATCACAGTCATGCGGCGCCAAAGGATTTTATAGCCAAACGGCATCAGTTCCAACCATAAATTAAAAAAAAACCCGATTAACAAAGTCGAATAGTCAAAGTTGCATGTAATTCCACCGCATCCAGCCCCACAAACCGCATTGCAGCAAATGCTCGGCTGCACAATTAATATTATAGTTGTTTGGTTATTGATATCCCGGAGGAATGGAGCCGCAAATTGCTATAATTTTATTTTCGATAATTCATTTAAATATACACATTAATTAAATATTAATTAAATATTTTAATAATTAAAAACTAGCCACATAGTGCATATGAAACTTTAATTTACATTTATATTATACAGAGTAGTAGTTTGTTTTTTTTTGTTTGTAAGGAAGTTAATCTCTGAAAGTTACTACTAATCCGATTGCCAACATTTATTTATGTAAAATTTTGTAATTTTTACGTCAGCTTCGCTCCAAGAACCTACAAAACTACGTTTTAATTATTACAACTATATTAGATATATATAAAGTTTATTTATCCACATAAAACTATCAGACCACCACTTGTTGCCTACCACCAAACCTTACTATTCTAAAAACACCCATAACCTTCGTCCCACAAATCAAAAGCTATCAGTAACAAGCTTCAGCAGTTTCGCCGCCAATATCACACGCTAGCAACGAAATTGAAAGCTCTATACAAAGTTTGCTGAACACATACATTGCCCGGGGCAGGGTGTGATGGGAAAAATTGGCTTTGTTAGTAACACACTCTTTGTTACGTGGGGTGGAAAGTTTTTGCTCTGTATTCCGATTGGTTACGAGCTTATAATCCTCACGGTTTTTAGTACTAGAAATGTTAGGGATGTTCGATCCTGATTCCGAAAGGTCGGAACGGGACGTCGGTTCGATTATAGTGTATGTCTTAGAGTGAATAGGCTCGTAATAAACTAGTGCACACACCATCAACCATTGCATCGCTTACCATCAGGTGGGATCGCAGTCAAGCACTAGCTTATATCTATAATAAAAAATAATAACAAAAAAATTAAGATTTTTAATTGCAACTTACATTGGAGGTACCAAATTTTATACCGTAAAATTGGGTGAATAGAAACGAAACTTTAAAAGGTATTTTCTCGATACTTATTTGAATATTTTTTGCAGCATTTAACAATATCAATTAATTAATGAATTGTTATTCTAAAAAATCGATGCTTTAAGTTAGAGGCCGATAATATAGTATCAAAGTGAAAAACCAAACCAAAGTTTTGTCTCTATTCACCCATAAGTCTCTACTCACCCTGTTTTACCCGGTACTTATTGCGAAACTAACGAACTATCTACACTAATATAATAAAGAGGTAAAGTTTGTTTTTTTGTTTGTAGGCGGTAATCTCTGGACGTAGTTTTTTTTTTTTTTATCGGCTGGATTGGGAAATCCTCATGGACGGCCAGGCAGTGGGCAGTGTCAGACTCCTACTGACTTTGACTTTTCTGGAAGTACTGTTCCGATTGCTAAAATTCTTTCATCAATAGAAAGCTGCTTTATTCCTAAGTGGCATAGGATATATTTTTATGTACCTACGCGGGCGAAGCTGCGGATAAAAGCTAATCAGAAATAATTTCATATCCGTGTACAGATCCAAAACACATCCATAAAATCCCTAGTTATCATGAGATTTTGTTCTTGTAATTTTAATTACATATGTCTGGCTTAATCACCCAGGTATCGGCTTTCAGTCAATTACATAAAGTACACGATACGACGAGAAATTAATACAGCATTTGTTTAAGTACATTCAAAACCTGAAACACATGTCTAGTATTTTTATGTAAGCCATCCAGGTAACTGGTGGGTTGTTTTGCACTTGCATCAAGCTGTTTGCAGGCGCCTAATGCCCGCTATAACCTGCCGTAACCTGTTTTGTACCTACTTAGTGTCGGTGGTGTTCAACTTGTGATATTTTTTAAATATTTTTGGGAAAAAATATACATAAAAAAATAAATAATACAATAATAAATAACAATAAATAATAATAAAAATATAAAACAATAATAATAAAAAATAATATAATTAAAAAAATAAAAATAATAATATTTTTTTTATATTTTTAAATGTTTTTTTAAATGTTATTTTTAGTAGAAATATTTAAAAATATGATCAATATGTATATTATAATAAATGAATGGAATAATAATAATAATTATATAATATAATTTATAATAATGTTGTATTTTCTTCTTTTACTGTGTGTACATAAATTATAAAATAAATAAATAAATAATAAATATAGTGTAAAAATTACTGGAATCCATTCAGTTACTGATTCTGAACAAACTACATATATTTAGGCTTCGCATAAACTAAAAATTATGTTGTATAGACGGAGTGTTTTTTTTTTAATTGAGATAAACTAGTGCTTGATTGCGATCCCGCCTGATGGTAAGTAGCGATGCAATCGTTGATGGTGAGGCGCACTAGTTTATTAAGAGCCTATTCACTCTAGTGATTGGTAAAAGCACGGTTTTCATAATAAAACGACCTCATTTCGGCAAGAAAACTTGTTGCTCTATTATACCTTTGATTTCCATTTCTTCCGCATTTCCTATTTTTCTTTTGTCAAATATCAAGCTAGTTTCCACAACGATTTCCTATTTCGCCGCATCACCACGTAACGTAAATGTATCATAAACAATATTACGTAGCAAAGAAAAAGTTTCGCGCCAAGGAAATCATGTTATAAGAAGCTTCCAGAAGCCAAAGTCACGTAATATCTCGCTCATATTAACTTTGAGGAGAGTTTATGAAGTGCCGAACTTATATGAACGAAGGAAAGGCTACTAAATCTTTATCAAACGCTGGCTTATTAAATTGATAGGTAAATCGTGTCTTAATATCCGAGGATAAATAGCTAAATATTCTTTAATATTTTTTTATTTGTATCAAAAAGTAACTATGAATATCCAAGACCGTAAATAATTAATTAATTTAGAAAAAAAAAAATAATTAAAGAAATATTTTTTTTAATCATTAGTCATTTATTCATGAACAATTTTTATCTGAATTACACACAATTAATTGACAGTTAAAAAAAACAAAAAAAAAAAGTAAAAATGTCAAGAATTTAAGAATAATAAATTTAAATTTCATTAATAAATTAATCATGGTCAAAATTTAAAATAAATTACAATGCTTTCAAAATCCGTCTTTTTCATAGCCCAATATTCTGATTTTACCCTTCAACTTGAGGGGTATATATGAGAGGGCATTTCATCCTTCCTGAACAAAAAATAAATTCATGAAATATTTATTTATTTATTTAAACTTCATGTACAGTAGTGGCACATAGGCGGACTTAATGCAACAAGGCATTCTCTCCCAGACAACCTTTGGATTAAAAAAAGATCATTGTGGTAGGTTTGCACAATAAACAAATAACAAATAATGTAAACGGAAAAACCAAAAATAAGTTATTTATATATGATATATAATAAAATACATATATATGCTAAAATAATAAATTAATAAAAACTATGAAAAATATCAAATCTTAAAGAGAACATAATAACAATTCTGACGAAGAACAAACAAAGGTTGAGAGGACTTAAAGTAGTAGTTCCGAATTTTACGTAACAAACAAAAAAAAACTAATACAAATATGTGTCACCATAGACGATAAAGTCAATGTAAATACTCGTATTGACTATAACGTTTTTCGTGACACGTTAATGGCAATAACCGGCAATCGATTCCACCTATAATGGAGCATCTAGCTGGCCAATAACCGTCTCCATAAAGGGGTCAGTGAGGAGTTAGGACCGTCCTTTTCGAGTTACATTTTCATACCACTGCTCTTACGTGATTATGGTATTATTACACATCTTTCACTAGATATTTTGGATACACACTATCTTGTGGATATTATCTAAACATCTATAGAAATAAAAACATAATTTTTTGTAAAACTAAGCCAATGAAAACCTCTGAAAAACTGCATTTTACGAAAATATTGACCCTCCATAATAACTCATATATTAAAAATATAAAAAAACTACATCAATAGAAGCCTTGCATATTTAGTTGACATTCTGAATGACGGCAAATTTTGCTGGAAATCTTTGAAGGGTTTAAAAAACACGTATTTTCTGGAACAAGTTTTGTGAAACATTCAGGTAAATTACCGAATGCCAACAGAGTTTTCTGGTGTTATCTCTCTTTTTTTGCATTGCCTCTTCTTCAAACAATTTTAGATTTATTTGTTGTTGCTAGATTGGCACAACTGTTTTCTATTTTGGCGCGGAGTTTGAGTTGTATCTGTTTTTTTATATTAAATACAGTGCTGTTTATAATTATATCATATTTAGTGTGACAAAAACATCGAACAAAGAGTGTCTTAAATTTTGCATCACCAATGGAATTTTGTATTCGGAGTCACTGAAAATGTTACTGCTGCTCGATGGTATTTGTTGAGTGTTTGGTCAAAAAACAGATGCAACTCAAACTCCGCGCCAAAATGGAAAACTGTTGTGCCAATAAAGCAACAAAAAAAAATCTAAAATTTGAATTAGGAACCATAAACAAATCATCCATTCCCGATACATTTTTGACTGAATGTATTATTGATCTTTTCCCGGTACTTTCTTGACAGAGTAGTATAGACAGTTGAAATTTTCAGAGATGAATAGAATTGCGTTAAATGAAGCAATATGCTTGATGTCGATAACAGGCGAGAAGAGAAAGACCCTCTTAATGTTTATTTTCTGCCTCTACTTTGTGTGCTTTCACGGGTTTTTTGTATATCAATGGCTTTCACGCTACATTCTCTCCTCATAAAATTATCCACATTTCTTGTGACACGGACATAAGTTTCTTATCTTAAAGACTAGACTTAAGTTACTTTAGTCACAATCGTAAAGATCAAACGGTAGTCACACATCATAAGACTACAAAGTAGCGGTATCTGAGACGTGGAGTTCTCAACTAACGTTGTTACATGTGTGAGGATATTTTTGAGAAAAATTTCCTTATAATCATGATAATATATGATATTAGGATAATGTCGTGGGCAAAGTTTCGAGTATGAATATGAGTGGCTAGTAATAAGAGTTGAAGAAAGAAACGGTGGGATGAACCGTTGCTGTTGTTGTTGGTGGCTTGTCCGTTGTAAACGATGATGTAAATTGAAGGGATACACACGGGCTTGCGGACGGCGAGCAATGAGTAGTAAACGTCCCGACCGAGCCCAAGACGTCGACGTCTCGTATTGTTCCACGCGCGCCTCAAGGAGTTCTCAGCAAACCGTAGGGACCCAGCAGAGTCAAAGCCTACGGGGTCAAGTAAAATAGGGCGAAAATGATGATGTTGATAAACGTTCTTAATTTATCTCGGGCAAAACTAATTGAAACAAAATGAATTAAAGCACTTGTTGATATTTCGTGAGACCCAAAGTTTGGCTTTTATCTTTGACAGAAAATATGCCTGCCAGCGTGGCCATATCGCCAATCTTTTAGACAAATTACCAGTACCGAAAAATACCTCTGCATCGCTGTCGACTATATTTTAGATTGTGTTTTTAGTTAGTTTTATTTTTGTTTTACTGTTTATTTATAAATACAGTTTCCTTTATTAACTTTAAATCAATTTAACTTATTACATACACAACTAAAAACTATAATTACAGTTAATTAAAAAAAAAAACCCCTACGCTAATTACAACTAACTAAAATCAAACTAAAATATGGCGTCAAAAAACTCTTCCACATCGCTGTCGACTGGTAATGTGCCCAAAAGGCTGGTGGCATTGCCACGCTGTATGGCAAAGCTTATCCTCTGTCCGAGGTAAAAGCCAGCTCTTGGGTCACGCGAAGTGTCAACTAGACGTTTCGATAGATCTTTAAACAACTTGTGAGCACTCGGACCCCACGATCCAAGAGTTTCAACCCCAAACGGTTCGAAAATATAACTTCCAACAAGGTTGTTTTATTTCCGCCGCTTGAGGTTCTCCGCAGCCGCAGCGGCAGCACCAGTACGACACGACGAGCTAGGAAGATGTGAAGGCGCAAGAGTATCGACACAAGTAGCGTCCCATACTAAAGGCCTTCCCATCTTCCAAGGGAATAACGACATGCCGTCCGGTCTCTTGCCATCGTCGCGTGCCAGGCCATGGGGTTCCAATACGGCTGGAACGCCGACGTTGACAAGAGCGCGTCTGATGATATCGTTGATATTCGCGTGTCGCGCTATGCAACCCGCACTACGGCTGCATGATAGACCGTGGTGTCCGAGGCTGTTGACGTCTTCGCCACAGTGGCAGCGATGAGGAGAACAGTAAGTTAATCTACACTAATATTGTAAAGAGGTACGTAAAGTTTATTTTTTTTTGTTTGTAGGAAAAGAGGAATCTCTGGTCGGATTGCTACTTCTAATTCTTTCATCGATACAAAGTTGCTTTATTCCTGAGTGACATAGGTTATATTTTATGTACGTAGGTGCGCGGGCGAAGGCGCGGGCAAAAGCTAGTTATGGATAATTAGGTATAGACATCAGATCAATGGAAAATATACTTAACTCGCAACAAATAACATTTGATTCAAGCTCGATTATATCCGGATTAGCCAGCTGTTACATTTCTACACACAAGTAATGATTGA
Source organism: Mythimna albipuncta (assembly GCA_929112965.1). NCBI lineage: Eukaryota > Metazoa > Arthropoda > Insecta > Lepidoptera > Noctuidae > Mythimna > Mythimna albipuncta. The sequence continues at coordinate 12,325,464 of OV815983.1, read as the reverse complement.
TATGCCCGAAACAGCTAAAACAATGGTAGAGCGAAAAACAGAACACCCTCATACGCTTGCAGTACATCAAACATCACAAATTTCGCGAAGCCGACAGTCGATACAAAAACATTTGAGAATGCAACACTTCCTCAAATTCTTGTCAGTGCCGGATTAAGTCAACGCGGCTTATGAGCAAGTTCTACAGAGGGGCCCTCTAAAGCGGGAACTACATTAGACCAACGCACACGTGGGCGATGCCTGATTTGCACGTAGAGTCGCGTCGCGTGGCGTGGCGTGGATCTAATATAGCTCTACAAGTCTAGTTACCATATAAAATATATAGAGAACGAAGCGTCTATATTGGCGTACGTGGCCCACATGTGCCCAATGTAGTTCTTTCTTCTTTAAATCTTTGTAAAATGAAAACGAATCAATACTCTTCTAAATTATTTTTACACAAGCAGCGGGAATCTAAGGTAGCGATAGCCCTGGCAGTTGTTTACGTACATTATCTTTATAGACAATCTGGAATCGATTAGATTTCAAAAACCTAGCTGTTATCCAGGACAGTATGAAAAGTGCGTTTATACGTGGTGACCGATCCTGTTCCTTTGCGCTGCTTCGGAAAGATCCAAGAGGTCCAGTCTTTGGTTGACAGACAAAAAGACAGGTCAGTGTGTATGCTTCTAAACTAATTTTCCTTTTTGACCCAAAATGTAATTTTCGTCGTCGAATTTGTGTGCGTGCAATTACACATTTTAGCTGCTATCAATACACTCCACTTTCCTTTTGCTTGAGCCAGTTACCAGCGTTTGGGAAAACCACATTCAATTTTTATATTTCCGCCCAAATTAATTGGTATAAGGCGCTATATTATTTTTATGATTCAATATAATATGGTGTACTCTGACATATTCTTGCATGAGGCCCCCAATGCGAGGGGCCCTTAGCAACTACTCATGCTATAAGGCTAATCCGGCACTGATTCTAGTTACGTATGGCTACAGTTTGTTTGTACGATGAACGATCCGTTGGCAACGCATGGTCAGTGTTACAGTAACGTACGGTCATCATCAAAACTATTTGGGTTAGAAAATATACTAGACTGACTAGCAGTAGTTAGTAATAAGCTTGGTATGATTTTGAAAAATTTGCGTTTTTTCTTAGATTTTGTTTATGAGGAGAGTGAATTAAAAAACATCCTATAAGTTCTGAGTAAGGGTACTTTTACACTAGAAGTATGCTATGTTATGTTGCTTTTTTTAAGGTAGGAAATTATCTAATGACTTCGCGCTTTAGGGCTAAGCTTGGTCGATGGGGACGTTCTGGAGTTGCAACCACGTATCGTAAGACGCAGCGTTGGAAGGCCTCCAACAAGTTGGACTACCATTCATATTCATCTAGTACATATACACTCAGTCAAAAAAGTATCGGGAATGGATGATTTGTTTATGGTTCCAAATTCAAATTTTAATTTTTTTTGCTGTTGCTAGATTGGCACAATTGTTTTCCATTTTGGCGCGAAGTTTGAGTTGCATCTGTTATTTATATTAAATACAGTGCTCTTTTTAGTTATATCATATCTAGTGTGTATTGCGAATTTCATAATGGACAAAAACATCGAACAAAGAGTTTGTCTTAAATTTTGCATTGCCAATGGAATTTCGTGTTCGGAGTCAATGAAAATGTTACAGAAGGCTTACGGTGAATCGACTTTATCAAAAACACGTGCTTATGAGTGGTACAAAGCATTCAAAAGCGATCGAGATGTGATGGAAGATTGCGATAATTATAACAAAACTGTAATTTTTAACATTTTTGTCTCTCTGTCTGTTCGTTCTGGCTAATTTCCGAAACGGCTGGACGTTGGTTGACGCTGGACTAAATTTTGACGGGACTTTCACTGGTAGATAGATGATGTAATAAGGAGTAACTTACAGGCATTTATTTTAGACAAAGAATTAAGGTTTTGAACACTGTGCTGCTTTACGAGTCCAAATTCAGCTAGTTGGTTCGTATGTAGTTTAGCACCAGCGGTATGAATGCGTACTATGGATACCATCCATAGTAACGAGTAACGTAGCTGTGTGAAGAGCTTTCCCTAATGTCAGCACATCGCATAGCTCGAGCTGCGCATCTTCCTCGCAGTTACCTCGCTGCGACACATTACCCGCACCGCTATATAGTTTCTTAGTTTAATTTTTACATTCTCAAAGGACAGCAGAGACGTGATATACTATTTTGCTTTGTATGCATTTGTTATCCACCTATCATATTAATTGGTGCATATAGCTCAGCACTGGTGGAAACAGATTCAACTAAGATATGTTTTTATATGGAAGGATACATGCTATGGATGTGCGCTATGGATGCATGCTATGGATGCGTGCTATGGATGCGGTGTAGCTATGTGCTGCTTCCCTATTTTATTTTTTTATTATCATGATATTCATTAGTATTAAGAAAATGTGAACCATAAAATACTGATCGCTTAGTCTGGTGATGGCCTGAAACACAGGTTTTTATTAACCTAGTTCAGGCAAGTCGCTACAAGCTTTAATAGCAGTACTAACATATTATAACAATAGGTCATTATTAACATGAGTGAATTAAACTAGTTTTGTATAATTAGGTAACTAAGCTAATCTTCTTAGAACTTATATAGTACTACTAAGTATTCTTAAGTTTATTTTATGTATTTTCTTTGTACAAGTACTGAAATAAATTATTATTATTATTATTATTATCGCGCATCTTCCTCGCACATCTTACCCACCCATAGGTTAACATCAGTGGAAACGTTCATATAGTTTGGTAGTTTAGCTTTTACATCCCCAAAGCATAGCTGCGAGGTGGAAATGCACCCTAAAGATGGTATTAAGTTTAAAACGGTGTTCATTTTCCGTCTAATTAATGACGTTTACAAAGCAGCCGGTTATTCTGTAAACCAGACACGCTTTCGCATAATATTTATAAATAGTAAGACATTCTATGAAACACGCATCAGCTAATAGCTGCTAGTGTGTCCTACTAAAAAATAACAATAATAAGCAGTGGTGCAGTGCAGTGGTGGCCGAGCGGTAACGGCCCCGACTCACGAACTGTAGGTCACGGGTTCAAACCCAGCCAGGCACATTACTTTGTGTAATTTATTTCATCACCAGTGCTCTCAAAACGCTGAAGGAAAACATCATGAGGGAACCGGCATGTATTAGAACCAAAAATTCGAAGACATGTCACATCCACTAACCCGCACGCGTGGTGGATTACGGACCATTCCTTCTCCTAGAGAGGAGGCCTGAGTCCCAACGGTGGGAACATTAAAAAGGCTAATCTAAGTATCTATCAATATAAATCAAATACCTGAGTATGGCTGCATCGATTCGGTACCTAATTAGGTATTCTCCTGTGTTTATTTTTATAAAATATTTTATGCTGAACAACAAAAAACACTAAAAATTAAACTTTTTTTGAAAATAGTATTAAAATTGGTTAGCAAACACTGCGCACACGTGTGTCACACACGCCGATCTGGGAGCGTCGTTCTCCATGCATTTCATATGGTAACTAGACTAGTAGAGCAACACTTGATCCACGCCACGCGACGTCGTTCTACGTACAAATCAGGCGAGTTACATGTGTGCGTCGGTCTAATGTAGCTTTAGAATTTCAAATATTGTTATTAAGAGGAGTGGTGGAGCGGTGGGAACATCTCGCTATCTCTTTTCGACGCCCGTAACCTAATGGCGGTGACGTCACATTTCAATATATGCATCCTTATTCTGTCAGGAGCCAGTTTCGCCTTCCGTCAGTTTTGAAATGATTCTAAATTACATAATTTGGAACATATTTGATAAATTTTATTTGTGATCTTGGATAAATACATACTTTAATTGTTACTTTTACTTTTCCTGTTACTATTTTGGTGTAAAGTTAAGTTAATTCTACTCTATTCTTTATGATCCAAATGATAATAAAAAAATAAGTCACCTACCCAATTATTTTTATGATGTTCATAACAGACGGCACATGGCTTTCACGAAAAATCAAAGTGGTACATATAAATTCCTGAAAATTATTGGAAAGATAACTCGAACATACTTTTTCTTGATTTCTGTATCAACTCAGTAGACAGGCCGTCTGGTCATGTCAGCTAGTTAACTAATGAAATCTGTTGTATCTTCATATTGAAGATACTATCCGAAGGATGGATGTCCAACGGTGGACATCGTTCGGCTGTAATGATGATGATGATGATAAAATATAATTTATTCCTTTATCTGCCCTACCTTATACAGGCTATTTGTAAAACACTAACAACTTCTCAGGACTCAGTTTTTTAGTCAGTAATAGTCTGACACTATCTCCCGCTCCGCCCAAGAGCGGGGGTTGTCATAGGATGATTTTTCCCACCATAAAAAAAAACTCTTTAGCTTTAAAACATTAGTAAAGATTAAAACAGTAAAAGCTAGCAAACCCTTTGCTGACAAACGCCCACTAGGTGCTGAAAATAGTCCTCACTTTAGAGCGAATAAACAGTCGTTAGAGATAATGACCTTGTTTGGCAAACAAATTCGTGGGTTTACTGTTTCTACACTCCAGTACAGTCATGTTGCCAATTGTCTAGAGGAAATACTGACGTCTAAATCAAAACTTACATCTATATATGCACGGTTATTTGTATAACACTAACAAGCTTTCAGGACCATGTTACTCCTCGTGGGGGCGATCGGCGGCGGAGACCTCTCGCGCCGGGCCTTGGTTGAGGCCATGGTCCGGAGCGAGGAGGAGTGGCAGGCGGTCGCCGACTTCTGCGAAGCAATAATGCTCGCAAAGGAGGAGGCCGAACGCATAAAGCAACGGCGTTATCGCCGCCGCCGCCGCCGCCGCGATTCTGATCCCGATTTCCGAACACCGTAGGCGCGGGCAGTGAGCAATGGGTAGCTCGCTGTCCGGCCGTCCGGTAACTGTCCGGACCAAGCCCAAGTCGTCGACGGCGCGCACTGTTCCCGCGCGCCTCAAGGAGTTGTCAGCAACAGCCGGGTCGAAGCCTACTGGGGCCAGGGTTATCCGCTCGAGCGGCCGGTATGAAGGCTAGAAGGAACGGGGTGGGTCTTTTAGTCAGTAAGAGTCTGACACTATCTCCCGCTCCGCCCAAGACCGGGGGTTGTTATTGGATGATTTTTCCCACTATAAAAAAGGCTTATTTTCTGTCAAAGATAACGGACCATGTTACTAAAATCATAAACAACCACCTCTTTTTTTTAAATTCAACATTTCGACGCCATACTTTATAGATTCGTAATCATCATTTCAGCCGAAAGACGTCCACTGTTGGACATAGGCCTCCCCAAGTGTCGCCACAATGAACAGTCCTGTGCGTCTGGCATCCATCGAATTCCCGCAACCCTTACCACGTCATCGGTTTACCTTGTAGGAGGCCTTCTAACGCTACGTCTTCCGGTACGGTTACTTTAAATTGCTTTTTTGTACTTCTATAGGCTTTTATTTTATTAGTTAGTTTTAATTAGGTTAAGTTAAGCATATTAACATAAAATTATATCTTTTACAATGTAACATTAATATCAATCTATATATATATAAAAATGAATCCCTATTTTCTTGGTCACGCCATCACGCGTGAACGTCTAGACCGATTTCGCTAATTCTTTTTTTGTTGTGTTCGTTATTGTGAGGAGAAGATTCTTATGGAAAAAAATGAAAATTAGGGTAGTGTAGGGTAGAGTAGGGTACAGTATGGTGGAGCAGGGAAGAGCGGGAGCGAAGCCGCTCAGGCAAAAGTTAGTAATTATATAACTCTTCTAGCACTGTTTGGATCGAAAGAGTGTCCAACCCTAGAATGCGAAGAGCAACTGAAGGAACACATTTCTGTTTTAGTCAGAATAAGTCTAAAAGTCCCTCGCGCTCCATTCAGAGCGGGAGTCGTGATTTCAAGATTTTCCACCTTTCAAGAAAAGTAACAAATAAACAATTTGTCTGCTGCGGTCTTCCATTCCGATTATAATTTGGGTGTCTTCAAGGCTAGAGTGAATAGGCTCTTAATAAACTAGTGCGCCTCACCATCAATGATTGCATCACTGCTTACCATCAGGTGGGATCGAGTCAAGCACTTGTTTAAATAAGATAAACAAATATGAAATTGAACTACACATTTATGGATAAACCCATAGAAGATGAAGCAGTTATATCATCAAATCTGTGCAATTTATTCAGATTGCAGCAAGCAAATACATATGGCCGTGGTCAGGCATGATGAAACGGGATGTGGGCCAATTTAATAATTGCAGTAAACGACCATATAGCCTAGGTACGTGGATTGAAACTTTAGTTGATTGTAATGCGGGATTTACACGGCAGGCTGAGGCCGCACGGTTATTTCCACACTGCGAAAAACCTCTTAAATTGTAATTTGCTTAGGCAACAGGATGGTCAGTCCGCATGAGGGTGGTGACTTGTAGAATAAATATCGATACATCGATATATCGATATTTTTGGGCGATATATTTTATAACGATATATCGATATACAATGTCCAAGATCGAAATTGTATCAAAAACACATTTTTTGGTTTTATTTTGTCGGCTCAATTTGCTGCTTAATTTCTTTTTAATTTGGCACTTATGTTGGCTGCAACGGCTGCTTTTTTATTGATATTTTTAAATTTAAATATCGATATTATCGATACTTTATTGCAGTTATGACATCCCTACTGGTGACTGAAATCGATCGACAAAAACCGTCAAATTTGTCCTCGTGTGCCAAGCATAATACGGGTTTGTTAGTTTAACTATTTAACCTATAAAGTTTATTTTATCCATCGCCTTAATGTCCATGTCCCATATCATTGTTTACTAGCTGACCCCGACGTACTTCGCACCGCCTAACATTCAATGAATTTAGTATATTTTTCGATATAGTCACAGGATTGCAACTACTCAAATCCTCAGTCAGTAATACACCTTCTTCTTCTTCCTGCCCTTATCCCATATTACTTGGGGTCGGCGCAACACGTTTTCTTCTTCCATTCAGTCAGTAATACACCAAGTTACACAATTTAAATGTATAAAAGTTATTTAGAACGATATAGCACATCTTACGTGATACGCGCACGACAAAAAATTTCTACAGATTTATTTATGCATAGATTTCTTTCAGTCTTACTGTCAACCGTCACGTTATCACCCTTTTCTTTTATATCTTTTCTGTGACCTCCATCCCTCTCGCACAATCCAAACTAACTCTTTCAGTAACATGTATCATTCCTCCTCTTATTTCAACCAATTTACAGAAATAAGTATCAATATTTATCATCATTTATCGAGTTGTTGAAAGTGATAGACGATGTAGCTAGCAAAGGCTTTTTACGTGGGAATTCATTTTCAGACTCGACGACGAACACTTAATGTCAAGAGCGATATAGAGGATTTTTTGACGCAATATTTTACTTAGATAGGTTTACGAGTATTTTTTTTTTTGTTTATTTTATATTAAACACTAGTTAGCATAGCTAATTAGTAAGTTTTTATTTAATAATACCAACACCAACCAACCAACTACTTGCACCAGACAGAGCTGTCCAGGTGGCTAAGTATTGGTCGGACAAAATTTGAGTCAAATCGACACGAGAAGAAGAAGATTTAATAATGTGTATTCTATATATCTATCGGAGTATGGTTTTCACATTTAGTCCTAAGGTCGCCATGGCCCACGCACATTGGTCCGCATTGTACGTGGGCCATGGTGGCCAAAATTTGGCGGTCTTATTCTAAACTGCCCACCTCTCTCTGAAAACTGATTAGCCTCCCAGGTCTTTCAGGGCGTCTGTAAGCGAATTCAGAGATCCTAGGATTCACATACGTGTATCAGAGACACTTATGCAGTCAAAGAGCACCTGTGCAAACAATGCAATAAGAATGTGTGTACGTATTTCTTCTCTCAAAAATAACAAGAAAGTACTAAGTAGTAAAAACTTCAATAACAAGAAAGGACGTTGAAGAAGATCACGGCCAAGACAAACCCCAAAATGTTGCTATGAACAATACATTTTCAATTTTGTTTACATAGAATTTCTTGACGCTAAGCTCTTAATGAAATTGTTGAACACGACAATCGAATTACCTGTTTAAGACTAAAAATTAATTGGGGGGTTTTATCGAGAGAGGAACCCGTGTTTCAACTGTGTTTAAGTGTAGCAATTTATTGAACGAATATTTTCACTGAAGTAACCATTTCTGAAATAGAATAGAACGGTTTAATTTACGCAAATTAAAGTTTTATTGGCATATTTCGACATTCTGTAAATTGGAGTTTGTCGTGCAGTAAAGCCGTTTTACAATTTTTCTATAGGTCGAAGAGAGTCATAGATGTGACATATGTTATCAAGAAACTAAAGCTGAGGTGGACACGCCATATTATGATGAGGAACAAAAAGAACAAATGGACAGAAGACGTAACCGAGTGCTCTCCAAGACAACACAAATGGAAGAGAGGCAGACAGCGTCGGAGGTGGGAAGACGACATAAAAAGAATAGCAGGCACGACATGGAGAAGGAAGACACCAGACCACACTCTATGCCAAGCTTTAAGGGAGGTCTATGCAAACCGCGAAACTGGTGTCAATATTAGAAATTTAATTTAGTATATATGAAATATGTGTTTTGTAAGATTGTTAAATAAAGGTTTAATTATTATTATTAAAGGTCGAAGTTTTTTCTTTGATCTTTCACTGAAATTGTCATAACGAGTCATGATAACCAAAATTTTTATTTATTTCTTACAATCCCAAAGGAATGGACTCCCGGGATATATGATAATATGTCTTATTTCATTCGAAGTTCGAGGTGACTCGAGAAAAGAATACAAGGAAAAAGTTGGAAGAGGCCTTTGCCGAGAGGAGCCTTTAGCCTATATTTGCCCAGCAGAGGGAAAATATAGGCTAAAAAAACTTCTTCCATTCCAGGAATCTCATCCAAATCCATTCAGTCGTTTGAGCGTAAAAGAGTAACAAACATTTATTTATTTATTGGTTCACCAACAATTTTTTACACTGGTTTTCTGGTAAAAGTAACATGCGATATATAAAGTACAATGGTGTAACAATCACTTAAAGGTAAACTCCGCATGCATTAAGTATAAGTTGTATATGTATCCTTACTTACTTCTTCTTCTTCGTGTCGATTCGACTCAAATGTATCCTTACTAATATTATAAAAGCGAGTTTGTTTGTTACGTCTTCACGCCTAAATGGCAAAAACTGATTTTGATGAATTTTGGTACAGAGATAGTTGGGATTGGGACCCTGGAGACGGACATAGGCTAATTTTTTCAGCCGCGGGTAAAGACTAGTATAAATAAAAAGCAAACTTAACTAAACTAACCATTATTATTGAGACCACGCGTCATTGTACATACAGTATGTCTAATCCAAGTAGAGAAGAAACTGATAAATATTAGTTCTCAACTTGTATAACGAGTAAATGTGCAGATCGATTGTGTCATTACAACTATTAATCACTTTGCAAAATCTAGCATAGGGAGAATTGGAGCCTAAGGCTGCCTGTCCACAGGAGCGGAGCGAGAATGCGGAGCGGAGAAACTGAGAAATATTTACCAATAGGATTCCAGAAAATCAGAGGAGCGGAGATTGTGTGCACCTTATTGGTTAATATTTCTCAGTTTCTACGCTCCGTAGCCTCGCTCTGCTCCTGTGGACAGGCAGCCTAAAACGTTCGCCTCTGTGGCGGGCACAGTGGTGTTATGGGACTGCGGGGAATTTTTGCGGGTGCGCGGAAACTGAAAGTGTTCAATATTTGACAACATATACATACTAAAGGTAGAACTACGCTGCGCACGCGTGTGCCACGTACGGCGATCAGGGCGCGTCGGTCTCCATACATTTTATATGGAAACTAGACTTGTAGAGCTACACTAGACCCACGCCACGCGACGTCGTTCTACGTACAAATCAGGCTGGTCCACGTTTACGTAATTACAGCTTTACATTCCATCTTTCACCGTTATTAGTGTGTTTAACCACGGATTTAACGATTGCTAAAATAACCACATAAAACCCTTATAATTAAATCCACTACTTCCACTGTATTAGTAAGATTTATAAATAGAAAAATGAGCCTAAACGCGAAACACATAAACAATATTGACCATCAAGCCATCATCACTTCAGCCCGTTTCTATCGTAACGATCAATAAACCTAATATAAGCCAATAGTAATTGAAACGTTTCGTTGTAAAATCTCAGCATGATTTAATTGGTATTGATAACATCATTTGATGGGTAAATACAGACATTGAGGAAGTCTATTGTAAATGCCTTGACATGAACAGGGTCAAGGTCTCCACAATGAACTGCGGGTTTGTTCGAATAAGTTGGTCCTGGAACGCAAAAGCCAACCAAAAGAACACGGGTGTGTTAGAGTTGGTAAAAGCTGGCGTTGGGCCAAACTGGCGAAGAGTTGCAAAAGACGGCTGAATTTTTTTTTCGTTTCCTGAAAACAATTTTTATGGTGGGTTGTTCAGTTTCGTCTATTGAGCAAGCCCTTAAAGTTGCTAGTAGCTTCTATATGACCTTCAATTAGATATGAGTAAAATCTTATGTAACTTTATTTAATTTATCATCTGTTACGACATTTAGTGAAGTTTATTTACTTCACTAATAGCCAGTTTCTTCATCTAAAGTAACAGCCAAAGTAACGTCATAAAGTAAAAGTAACGGTCAATTTCGTTTCTTCACAATTTTAACTGTTGGTTTAACTGTTACTTTTGCCTTCAACTTTTACTAGTCATTAGGGGGCTGCTAAAACTAAAGTCACTGTCATTTTGATAAAGTTGTAGATTATTTAGGTTTCACTAATATGTTATCACGAACTTCGTCCAGTTGGTTGAGGCCATGGTCCGGAGCGAGGAGGAGTGGCAGGCGGTCGCCGACTTCTGCGAAACAGTAATGCTCGCAAAGGAGGAGGCCGAACGCATCAGGCAACGGCGTTATCACCGCCGCCGTCGCGCGTCGCCGAGATTCTGATCCCGATTTCCAGCCACCGTAGGCGCGGGCTTGCGGACAGTGAGCAATGGGTAGCTCGCTGTCCGGCCGTCCGGTAACTTAATACAACAGGGACCCAGCCGGGTCGAAGCCTACTAGGGCCAGGGTTATCCGAAAGGGCGCTCGAGCCCCGGTATGAAGGCTAGAAGGAACGGGGTGGGTCTTTTAGTCAGTAAGAGTCTGACACTATCTCCCGCTCCGCCCAAGGGCGGGGGATGTCAATGCATGATTTATCCCACCATAAAAAAAAAACTTCGTCCAGTGAAAGTTCAAGTTCATCAGACGATGAACTTATCGTTAGTTATTTAACGAAAAAAGTTTAATGCTCGCAAAGATCATTTCGTATGGGACGACGCTGATTTTCTGTTCCGATACAGAATTTCAAAGGAAACAGTTTCATACTTCAGCTTGTTGTTACTCTTGTAAACGGTTGGCGTCAGTTTATCTTTAAACTGACGCCAACCACAGAAAAGTAAGTTTATTTTTAGTTTGTATTTAATATGACTACGTTAAATGCAAACAACAGTTGTTAATAGCAATAACAACAACTAATAGCATTTATTTTTTTAAATCATTTAGTTATGTTATTATTTATCAATTCAATTCTAAAAACATTCGTTCATTGGCGTTCGTATCCTCCTCCTTGCGTCGTATTCCTGAAGCGCAGGCCACACCGGCAGCTAGCGGGCGGGCGGGCTAGGCGGGCGAACATCGTTTCACCTCTTTACATACTTCGGTTCACACCGCGAGCTACCGACGAACCTAACGAGCTAAGCTAACGAAATATCCGACGATTCCAGCGAAGCTACTCGTTCACCTCGTTGGCGCGCCCGCGCTTCGCTAGCTTAGCTCGCCCGCCCCGTTTCGAGTAGATTAGTCGACGCTCGTCTTTCGAATAGCAGTGTAGTGTTTAGTTTGGGAACGATGAAAATGTCATATATCGACGAAAGTTCTGATGATGACTTAACTACAAATACTACCCCCGCTTCGCCCGCTTAGCCCGCTCCGCTCGTCGCTCGTCTTTCCGTAGTTTTCGGTGTGAACCCCATAGTTTAGCTCGCCAATATTTTGCGTAGTTTGTATAGTTTCCTTCGTTCGCTTCGCCCACCCACCTAGCCCGCCCGTCAGCTAGCTGGCGGTGTGGCCTGCGCTTTCATGCTGAGGGTCGTGACCTCCCTGCTTCATCACTTTAGCCTTTATGATGTTCTTCCATCTGTTTCTGTCTCTGGCAGTGTGAAGGGCATTGTACATCGTAGAGTCAAGAGCGGTGCGGATCTGGTCGGACCAACGTATTGGGCTGCGCCCGCAAGGCCTTTTCCCATCCACTTTACCGGTCACAATGAGCCTTTCGAGGTTGCCACCGTCCTTTCTTGCAATGTGACCGAAGTATTGCAGAACCTTGCGAAGACACTCGGACGATAGCCGTGAGGCGATTTTAAGTTCTTGTAAAATGGATACGTTGGTCTGGAATGGTTGGTGGTTGGCAAGGGACACGGAGCATCCTTCTCCAGCACCACATCTCAAAGGCGTCGATGCGTTTGCGGTCTGCAGCTTTTAGCGACCAAGTCTCAGCGCCATACGAGAAGAACGAGAAGACTAGTGTCCGTACCAGTTTGGTTTTGGTCTTTACGGAGATGTTGCGATCCCTCCAGACTTTACTAAGCTGAGACATAGCGCTCTTAGCCATGCCAATTCTCCTGCGAACTTCCCCCTCGCACGACCCATCGTTACTAATATTGGAGCCCAGGTAAATAAAGTGGCGTTCGTATAAACAGAATCAAATGACATTCGACTTTTTGACACTACTTGACAGAAGATATTGCGATGTTGTCATGCGTAAAAAAAGCTCCCCACGTTTTTTTGGGGTAATTATGCCGTTTGTGTTATGGTAACTCTATTGACTTTTAGTTTAGCTGTTACTTGGATGAAGAAACTCATTTGCTATAATATCAGTAATAGTCAAGTAAAACTTAATACTTTTACTGGTAGTTTTAGTTGTTGATGAAAAAACTGGCTGTTAATGTCGTAACAGATGATAAATTAAAGCCGCTTAATCCAGTGTCTATTACACCCACCCTTTAAGCAGAGTTGCTTGTTGTCAGGGGGGGACAGACGCCTCAAATTCCACAAATTTTTTACACGCCACCGTTCCCTTGACAGATATTAACGATCTTGTAAAAAAATTAGGATTTTTAGCAAAAAATATTACGGGTTTTTTATCTGAGACTAATAATCTTTTTTCTACTCTTTTTTTTATAATTAAAGAGTTTTTTTGCCCACATCGAAACGGCTGAGTTTAAGATTACTGTTATAGAAAAGATTTATTTTCTTGAAGCATTCGTCTGCCATCATATTTACCGACAGAATGCTAAAAAGCTGTTTCAAATTGAAAAAATAAATAAATTTGAATTGTTCTGTTAAATGTTTTGGGAACATATTCGTTGTGCGTAAAGTTAACGAGTAGAATTCCCTGTCGGAGTCTATATTTCTTGATAACTACAACCTGGCAATCTTTAAGTCAAGACTAGAGTGAATAGGTTACTTCTGGGCAAGCGCGCACAATCGTCAACCACATCGTCGCTTTCCATCAGGTGCGTTAGTGGTCAACTGCGAGCGAAACAACAAGAAAGAAAAGAAATATGATTAGTAATTGTGAACTAATCTATCTGCCCAAGCCCAAGTCGTCGACGGCGCGCGCTGTTCCCGCGCGCCTCAAGGAGTTGTCAGCAACAGCAGGGACCCAGCCGGGTCGAAGCCTACTGGGGCCAGGGTTATCCGAAAGGGAGCTTGAGCCTCGGTATGAAGGCTAGAAGGAATGGGGTAGATCTTTTAGGCAGTAAGAGTCTGACACTATCTCCCGCTCCGCCCAAGAGCGACGGTTGTCATTGGATGATTTTGTCCCACCATAAAAAAAGGCTCCTACATTTTATATGGCAACTAGACTTGTAGAACTAAGGTGCCCCAAGTATACGTCGCGTCGGTCTAATGTATGTACTTCCCGCTTAAATCTTTCACCTCCAGCCTCAGCTAATGTAAGACAGGCAGCAGGTACGTTCGGAGACAGAACAATTACGTCTCTGACAAAACAAACTCCACTATCAGTGATTGTGAACTTAACACAAGCGTTCATAACTTTGCCATTGTCTCGCCTGACCTCGTTCCCCTTCATATTTTTCTTTTAGTTCTCATTTTGCTAACTTTATAAAAGTTTTGTACCGTAACGCGAAAATTTTAAAGTGGAGACGGGTTAGGATGACAAGATTGATGATCGCTTTTTATATTATATTGTAAGTTTAGATAAAACAAATGGGTAAGTTAACACCACAAAGTTGAGAGAAAAACTCTACATAAGATTTTGATCGGATTTTGAATAATTTGGGAAAAGATTTGGCAGTGAGCATATTGCTCGCACAACAGATCGTCAATAGGGCCGAAAAGTTAACGCAGCGTTGGTAGACCCCCCACAAGGTGGACAGATTACCTGGTAAGGGTCGCGGGAACCCGATAGATTCGAGACGCTCATCTTCTTCCTGCCCTTATCCCATATTACTTGTCGGTGGTCGGCGCAACACGTTTTCTTCTTCCATTCTGTCCTGTCACCCGTCAAACTATCACTAACTCCCTTTTCTTTCATAGCACTTCTCACACAATCCATCCATCTTTTTTTCGGCCTTCCTCTCCCTCTCCTTACATCTACATGTATACTCAGAACTCTTTTAGTAATATGCGCTTCATCCCTCCTCTTCACATGACCATACCAAAACAACTGATTACCTTTCAACTTTTCAGTCACTGACGCCACTTTCGAACTTCCTCTAATATACTCATTTCTCACTTTATCCATTCTCGTCACACCACACATCCATCTCAACATTCTCATGCTGACGATGCGAGATGCACATAAGGGGCCGTTATGGCGACACTAGTGTGAGGTCTGTGTACAACAGTGGACGTTTTTCGGCTGAAATGATGAGCCGCAACACAATCTAAACACACAAACCAAGCTCCAACCTATGTGATCTCTATTCGGACGCTGGATTGCAACCGTTTGGTCCTCCTTTGTTTTTTGGTGGAAAAAGGGTTTTGGAAATGACGACGATGATGATGATGATGAAGATTTTGATGTCAAACAGAGCGACTATGACAGAATAGAAATCAGGAGTTGCAGGACGCCTACCGGCCACAATAGGATGCAATGGGTAGCTCGTAGGGGCCCAACCAGGCCGATACCCTCTAGCGCCACGAAAAATTTCAGTAAAGGGATTCCGTGCCGCGGTCCTAGTCGCCGCAATAGCCAACTGGCGGCACAGATGTGGTTTTAGTCAGTAAAAGTCTGACATCTCCAAAAAAAAGAAGGCTCCACCCTAGAGCGGAAGAAGTCATTGAATGATTATTGGAGAATGATATTAATATGAGCCATGTCACACAGAAAACAAATCGGCCCCGACCCGTTTTCAATGTAGCAGAGGCAGTGTTGTGTCAGTCAGTTTCAGACCTCCCGATCGATAAGGAGGCCGATCGCATCAGGCAACGGCTCTCTCGCCGCCGCCACGATTCCGATCCCGATTTCCAGCCACTGTAGGCGCGGGCTTACGGACAGTGAGCAATGGGTAGCTCGCTGTTCCACTGTCCGGTAACTGTCCGGCCCACGCCTCCGCGCCTCAAGGAGTTGTCAGCAACAGCAGGGGCCCAGCCGGGTCGAAGCCTACTGGGGCCAGGGTTATCCGAAAGGGAACTCGAGCCCTAGACCGGTATGAAGGCTTGAAGGAACGGGGTGGGTTTTTTAGTCAATAAGAGTCTGACTATCTATCTCCCGCTCCGCCCAAGAGCGGGGGTTGTCATTGGCTGAGTTTCCCCATCAAAAAAAAAGACCTCCCGATCGATATCATCCCAATGAGAAGAACAGGAGATAAGGTATTCGATATTAAATCGTAATAACTGTAGATAATGGTTTTGGTGAAGACAACTGATAATTATTTGGAATTGTGATTTAGTTTAGTAGGGTAAATTGTTGGTGATAATGGTAATGTGGTGATGTGGTGTGGTGTGGTGTGGGTATATAATGCATAAGAAACTGTATGGTATTGTGTTTAAAAAAAATAAATAACACATACCATACAGTTTCTTATTGTCTGTGCGATAAAAGAACCGTCGTGGCGTAAAGGGAAAACAACATTAAAGATTTTAAGTAGCAACACACCCAGCCATCCGTCAAATACCAAACGTCATATCATGTTTGTTTATGTTATTTTATTGTGATTTTTAATTGAAATCTTCAGAAATTTGATAAAAAATTTCACTGAGCTGCAAGGGAAATAATATTTAATATATTACAGTTTTGCCAAAGATAACAAATGGCAAATCACACCATTATTGATCAAAACAAAGTCACGAACTTGGGAAACATTGGTATGCTGTTTTTTTTGGTACGTAACACTTTTATTTTAATGTTTTTAGACTTCCTAGGTGAACTCCTATCCCTGTTATCTCCAAATATATATATAAATTAAACGGAAATTCATTTAAACATGACGATATTTGTTTATTTTGTTTTGGTGAATATTTTCGATGGCTAGTATAAAAAGTATTGATACTTTAAATTTATAATGCATTTCGACTAACTTAGAATATTTCTTTTCAGGCTTGAGTAAGGATACAGTAACTAAAATGAAAAGGGCAAGTGCGAGTCGGAGTCACGCACTGAGGATTCAGTACAAATTTACCTATGAAATTAATTCTCGAATTGAGTTACGAAAATTTTTCCGAATTGCAATAAACATTTGTTTTTTTTTTGTGGCGGATCTACAAATTTACAATTTCCAGATATTTCCCTGTACGTGTTATATGAGACCTTGATTTATGCCAAATTTCAGGATTCTAGGTCTACGTCACCCCTTTGAACTTTCATTCCCTTGAGTATCGAAATATATGTTTTTTTGCGACATAACCGGCCGTATCTTTTTTTTCCTTAACTCAGAAGTCTGATTTTTTGACAACTTCAAAAGACCGCAGATTTGAGTGTATGGTTTTAATTTTAACTCGATACCTCCAAGCGTTCTCGAGATAAAGGGTCTTAACAGATAAACCGACGGACAACCAAGTGATCCCAAGGATCATAAATACGAGATGATCCGTTACAGGCTAAATAGATGTTTTACGAAGCAACATTACAAATTCTGAAGTGTACTTTATTTTCATAGTCATTAAGTTCATATTTTTCATTGATTAGCAAAAGGGAAAAATGTACCGAGGAAGACAACGAGATAGTGGTAGTGTGTCCCATTTTTACCTTTAAATTTAACTAGGATAAACATAAACTTGCTGCTAGCTACAATATTCCAGTCAGTGATAATAAACCGATCCCAGTCAAAGTGATAGAACCATTTTCGTTGGAACTGGGTACGTGGTCGTTGGTGGAACCTACCGAGATAGGCAGTACAGCAGTTTCTTCACGCTATTTTCCTTTACCGGTTCGTGTTTGCATTTAAATGTTCATCATCATTACAATCGAAAGACGTCCACTGTTCGACATAGGCCTCCCCCTGGTGTCGCTACAATTAACGGCATTAGGCAAAAACTTATAAACGGATGAATTTAATGATAAACGTTGCAATAATATAGCTTATAACCTATATTTTTGCTAAGTTTCATCACGTGAGCAAGTTCAATAAAAACTACTAGACAGATGAACTTAATCATAAACATTGCTAAAACTGCAAAGTTATAGCACATAAGCTATAACTTTGCAGTTTTATTAGGTGAACAAATGCAGCCAATAGGATAATTTTTATTATAGGGTGAAGCGGCTGGAAGAAGTTAGTCTAACATAGTTTCAAAATATCAAGACTTAACAGTCGCACTATAATGACGTCACAATGTTGCTTACATAACAAAAATGATATTTATCTACAGCAGCGCCCTCAAATCCCACGACGGTTTACTTTCCGCACAGACTCTATATGTTACTAGTATGAAGAATTTTTTTCTCCTCTAGTTCGTAACAACTCGCTAGCGCTGTCTCATGCATGTGCTTGTTCGGAACTGTGTGGTATTCCGTTTAAAAAAAAAATATCACCACATTAAATATACTTATCATCAATATTTCCCTTAACTATACACCGCTAAATTTTAATCGTTTTAATCCCGTGGAGGGTCGACCCGGTACATGAAACACTATCGATATGTTAAGATAAAATTAAAAAATAAATTATCTTTTTTTCAAAACTCGTATTAATTTACGCATGTACGAAATATTAGTGCGTGTAGTGTTTCATGTACCGGATCGACCCTCCACGGGATTAAAACGATTATTTAACAGTGTATATGGTGTAAACTAAGTGATAATTATGGTGATAAATCGTTTTATTTCTCGACTTAATAATTACTGCTCTGACTTAAGAGAAGGAAGTGGGGGTGTAGGAGCCATCCATCATCGAATCACTAGACGTATGGCGTTGCGCCATCGTGCATCGGTACATGGTTGACATCACAGCTAAGGAGTGAAATTCTCTACCAGAGTCCGTGTTTCCTGATAGCTATAACCTAGGGGTCTTTAAGTCAACAGGTTACTTCTAGGCAAGCGTGATCCATCGTCGGCCACATCATCGCTTCCCATCAGGTGAGATAGTGATCAAACGTGAACCTATAAATGTTAGTTATTTAGCCCATTATGTCCCACTGCTGGGCATAGGCCTCCCTCTCCCTTTTCCACACACGTCTGTCCTCTGTGCCTCAGTTGTAGGCTAAAATAGTCACTTATAGGGTCCCGTTATACGCAAGGCGACATCGCGGCAGACCAAGGTGAAGGTGGGGAGATGAGCTGGACATTTACCAAAAGGACTGGCCTGCAATGGCCGAGCCTAATAAAAAGGAAAAAAAAAAATGTGTGAACTCGGGGGAGTTCTCCTTATCAGCAAAAATCACTGAAATTCTGCTTACCTTATTTTATTCCGGTAAATCAACAGTTCCCATAGGAAAGACCTCTAATGTAAAAAAAAGATAATCCAAAGCATTATAAATAATACTGACATCGACGTAAAATTCGGCGTTGTACCGGATTTAGCGTATCCCTCTTGATTGACTCAATAAATTATTCTATTTGCGATTCGCGTGAAAATGCAGGGAAATTTTTAGACATGGCATTCAAATCCATATATTATGTATTTAGAGTGATATAAAGTTATAATGGCAGCCAAAAAGCTTGAAGGTTAAAACAAAGGCTGCGGGATTATTAGAAGTACTTATTTAAAGAGAGATACTTAGATAGATTTGACTGGCCTGTTGGCCTAGTAGTTAGTGAACCTGACTGCTATGCCGGAGCTCGTGGGTTCGATTCCCACCCAGGACAAATGTTTGTGTGATGAGCATAATCATTTGTTCTGTGTCTGGGTGTAATTTATCTATAATATGTATGTATTTAGAAATATATAAGTATGTTTATCAGTTGTCTAGTACCCATAACACAAGCTCTGCTTAGCTTGGGACTAGACGGTATTGTGTGATAATTGTGGAATATTATTAAAAAAAAAAAAAAAAAATGATAACAGCAAAATGTCCCACAACAGAATCCACCCTTACGTTGTTGTAACCTCTACGGTCCGGACTAGGGAATCCAATCCCGCAAGCGCGGCGTCCCGCAAACGCGGGATCCCGCACCTTTTGTGCGGGATCGAAAAAGAGGGATTACCTACTCATGCGGGATCCCGCACGTCTTCGGAATTGAAGTTTTTATAAGAAAATTGGATTTCGACGAGGACGTTTCGTCATTTTGATTATTTATTTATTAGACCCGTCCTCATTAAAAAGTGATGAAACCACTTTACATAGAAGTCGTGATATGTTTTATAGAATTTGTATGAAAAATAATTATTTATTATATAATATATTTTTTTCGATTTTATCCTTTAGTTAAATAATTTTTGAATTTTTATTTTGTGTTGTGTGAGTCCTGTATCGCAACCGGAACGGGACGTAATCAATGTCAGTTTGGGTACTCTATCCAGGGATTCCTCAAAACACGTGTTTACTTTCCCAAAAGAGGTCCGTTTAATATTTCATTATAAATATTGTTCCATAAAAGCAGCTGATTTTATAGTATAAAAATCGTAAAGTAGTAACATTACAAAATAATATTTTATATGCTATTCGGAATGTCTTCAAAACTCGATTCGGGAATCAAACTAGGTATTTACATAGGTAAGTAGGTGAAATAAGGAACCCTCGGTGTGAAGTCCGCACTTCACCGGTTTTTTATGTTTATAACTAAAATCATTAAAAATCCCAATCCCGCAAATCCCGCGGAATCCGGGATTGCTGTCTTCAATCCCGCAGGCATATGGGATCATCCTTTTAATGCGGGATTGGATTCCCTAGGCCGGACTAACTGTTTCACCACGTCGTTTATACCGCGTTCATCGAAGGACTGTAACAATTTATATATGGTGGATAACCCACCAACACGCACAAAACGTTTCGGGAACACCATTCATTGTGCGTGCGGCTAGGGAGTGGAATTCCTTGCCGGAGTCTGTGTTTCCTGATAGCTACAACCCGGGAACCTTTAAGCCGAAAGTGAGTAGGTTTCTTTTAGGTAAGCGCGCATCGTCGCTTTCCATCAGGTGAGATAGCGGTCAAGCGCTAACCTATCAACAAAAAAAAAATAAAAAAAATCCTGTAGCGGTCATTCCATCCGACTATAATTTAGGTGTCTTCAAGGCTAGAGTGAAGAGGCTCTTAATAAACTAGTACGCCTCATAATTCAACGATTGCATCACTGCTTACCAGCAGATGGGATCGGAGTAAAGCGCTAGTTTACCGACATCAATTTAAAAAAAAATATGACGCGCGACCATAAAGCTAAAACTATATTAGACAAATACTAAAAACAAAATAAAATAAAAATATTTACGGGGGCTCCCATATAACGAACTCGATTTTTGAAGTGAAAACTTCTTTAGCGGCGTTGAGCACTTTTTCTGTAATGGGTATAAAATCTTAAACTCGCGTCAGGACACGTGACCTGATCGAAAAAGCGTAAGACGGATGGAGAGTAGACAGCTATCCCCTCTCTACGGCGCGGCGAAAATGTATGCCTGGGCCTACTGTTTCAAATATATAGATATATATAAATATATACATATATATTTATATATATATATATATTATATATACATATATATTTCAACGTTAATAATCAAGTTTTCACTTCTGCCGGCACTCCCGGAGTGCAACCCGTCTTTTTTTTGCCGTTTTTTTTTTACTTCGGTACTGCACCCTGCTTGCGCGAGTCCGACTCACAGTTGCCCAGTTTTTTGCTAATTCATCGTCACGGTGATATAAAAAGACCGCTGCGCCGTCATTCATACTGTACAGCTTTGTTAAGGGCCAAGCGCCCGAAAAGTGCCATAAAATAGTGATTTTCTGAGGCCTACTCCTCCGTAACGGCTAGGTCAATTGGTTTGAAAAAAATATATGTTTATTATAGATTCATGAACAATAATATCAACATTTGATTTTTTCGTGCAATTAATACTTTTGTAAAAAAAAAAAAAATTTAGCAATTTCGCAACTTTTCGTAACTTTTCCCTACTCCTTCGAAACGGCTTGGAAACATTTTTACACATAAAAATTGGTGGTTAAATATTCTTCAAAGTGAACATTGCATATGTAAATCAATCAATATCTCGCAGAGAAAATGGGTTTAAAGCGCTTCCCGGGCAATGCTGGCCGCAAATAAAAGCACAGATTTGCGTACTGCCGCCTAGGCGAGTGCGAGAGTTGCGTTCACATAATTTCGGCCAGATGGTTCAAGGAACTGTACGCCTTAAGATTTTTTTAGAAATTCTTACGTATTGAATATTTATTGATACTAGATATTTTTAAACGTAGTTGTAGACTGTTTTGTTTTGTGTTTGGGCTGGGAAATCATTAAACAACTTCTTGGTGGAAATCGCCTATCGCAAAGTTTTGGGAACACATTCATTGCACGTACAGCTAAGGAGTGGAATTCCCTGCCGGAGTCTGTTTCCTGGTAGCTACAACCCGGGAATCTTTAAGTCTAGAGTGAATAGGTTAATTCTAGGTAATTGCGCTCTATCGTTGCTTTCCATCGCGTAAGGTAGCGCTCAGACGCAAATCTATCATTATCATCAGCCTTTTTTTTAATGTTCCCACTGTTGAGACTTGGGCCTCCTCCCTAGGAGAGGGAATCGGCCGTTATCCACCACGCAGGCCCAGTGCGGATTGGTGAATGTCACATGTCTTAGAATTTTTGGTTCTAGGACATGCCGGTTTCCTCACGATGTCCTTCCGTTTTGATAGCAGTGGTAATATAACAACAAGTAATGCGCCCGGCAGGGTTTGAACCTGCGACCTACAACTCGTATGTCGAAGCCATTACAACTCAGTCACCACTGCTCTCAGACCTATTAACAATATAAAAAAATTCTACTCTAAGTGGAGCGAGACGAGATTTTAGACTTTTACTAACCTTCAGTTGCCCTTTACGATTCAAGGCCGCGATTACTTTAACGAACATATTATGTTATTTCGCTACATAGTTAATTTAATTAAACCTAATATAAGTTTGAATATAAATTGATAAATTACTAGTTGGTGTTAATCCCAAAAGGAATAAACGAACTTCATAACTGAGATATTAAATTAATCCCTCTTGAATTCCCTTCAGACGAAAGTTTGAAGAGGACCAACTTAATAACAGGGGTTATTCCCTGTTCTAAGGTTTCCTTTTCCGAGTCTTTAATCAGTATCTGCTTTCAACAAAATACCAAATCATCTACACTAATATCTATTATAAAGAGTAAAGTTTGTTATTCTGTTTGTAGCAGGGAATCTGTAAAATAGTGGCCCGATTGCTGTAATCATTTCACCGATAGAAAGCTGACTTATTCCTAAGTGACATCTTTAGGCTATATTTTAATATTAAAGCTAGTAAAAAAATAAGAGCCAACTATAACATTATATTAGATTAAGATTTGACGAGAGATTAAACACAGTTACAGAAGCTGAATGGCGAATATCGCTTAAACATACAAGACAATGCAGCCTGCAATAATAACCTAGTAAGTATCATAACACCAAACGAATGAGAGATCTATTATTCAAACACAAGCTATCAATTTCAGTCAGTTCAAAGCCAAACTGAACAGCCAGCTTTGATGTTTGAGCTGTACAACAGTTTGTTTACTGAAACTTCTTCATTGGCAAATATTCACCACTTCATCCATCCGGCACATACTACAAACGACGAAAGGAAAATATGAATTTAAATTTGCGATTTTTTTTTTTTAATCTAACCGAAATAGGATAAGATGTTATGAGTGAAGAACAGCAACACTATAATACAAAATCAGAATGTCTTCATAGGTTATACAATATTAAAACTTAATAATAAATTACAATTCCACTATGTCCTGTTAAATATGTCATATAATTACAGATTATTAAACAAACATACTTTCAAATATTTAGAGCGAATCGAGTCAAGAGCACCAACAATATTTTTCAAACATTTATCAAATTCTGGAATTCGTGTACACCACAGTATACACCATAGGATGCAGAAGATATACTTCGAATGTTAAAAATTGCGCTATGATAAAACTTTTTTGTAACTCCTCCCAGGATACAAGTTTAATCAAATAAGACTTACGAGTAAAATTTAAAAGCGAACGAAGTCACAGGACTCAGATAGCCCGCCGCGGGCGTCGGGAGAACGATACGGACTAGACCTGAGTCGACGGCGCGCTGTATTCCAGGCGCCTCAGAGATATCAGCATAAGTGACAGGACGATGCCTACCAGGGCTGCTTGATTGTTTGAGAGAATTAACCTTGGATCGCAAAGAGAAACTGAAGGAGTACAGGTGGGTTTTATTGAGTGAAAGTCTAATATTGAGCAGATACTTGATGGTTACCCACCACAAAAAGAAAAACAGATAATTCAAGGTTCTAAATCAACATCTAGCAAGAAATTAATTTAGGCTGCAAATATACAGCACAAATCAATGAAGACCTTAGTTTAATACGTAACCTGGAAGATATTCTAGCAGTTAACTATGATAGAAATAAAATAAACCTAAATAATAGACAGAAACTAAATACAAATAAACCGACAAATAGGTACTAAAGTAGCGTAACTGTTTAAACCAATCCGCTACAGGCAGTTATCGCCGGGAGTGAGCCAAAGTTCTAAATAGTAACCAACGATGAAACACAAAACAAAGACGTATAGTATGCTTCAAAAGCTCATTAAACTGCAGTAAAACCGACGCAACGAATCTGTAAAACTGTTTCTTACATCTTGGGCTGCCGAGAACAGTTCCATTATGCACGCAGGAACATAATAATGACTGAACTTACAGAGCTTTCTTTTACAAGCATATAAAGCTTCTTTTAGATAGTTATGAACTCCAAGAGAAGCCCATCGATAAGTCCAAAGAAATAAAAGAAAGATAAACAAGAATTAGAAAAACACGCATCATCTGTTTTGCGTCGAAATCTACGCAATGATACTCCCAATCGCTCTGAAAAAAAGAAAACAAAAATCCGTACAATCAACTTACCCTCGCAAATCATCTTCTTCATTTCATACGTCAAGTTCAACCAATTTCATGAGCAGTTTCAGCAAATCACACACGATATAAAAGGTATGCAACACAAGCTTATACCACGCGCGTTTCACGTCTATATAGTAATAGCAGATCACTGTGGCGAAAAGAGCGGCTGCACAGTAGCATATTATCTTCCGATTATCACTTATGACCATCTGAAACGCCGGCACTGAGTTCAAGATGTAAGTGTTGAACGAATTTGAACTTTATAGTCGCACTTTTAGATCTAGATTTGGTTTTGAATACCCATGTTTTAGTAATTGTGGTTTGATTAGACTAGATCGGCCTTTCATGAAGGGATCGATCGTCAGATCGACATGCGAAAAACTTTCAAGGTTTCATGTTTTGATAAAGCATTGATTCAATATGTTTCTGTTATAAAATAATGATCTTGAAAAAAGTAATTCTGACGAAAAATATGAAGTGCTGGATAAAAGGAATAAGGTTGCCAAACAAATGTTACTTTGAAGTGCTTGCTGCGTGTTTGGGCAAGGTTAGGGCTGTTAGGTGCCACCTGTTGCCACACGTAACCAGCTTTTATAGGCACTTGTAGCTTCTCATAGCGACGAAATGGGCCAGCATTTAGGTGTGTTTTATTTGGGCGATAAAATATTCAAGACCTTTAGATATGACATGGCAACAGTACAGAATTTCGTAGTTTTGTCGTAAGTGAAACTAGAATTCGGGACACAAGAGGACGTATTTGGCAATAGAAAAGTCAAGGACACGATTACAGTCAATACGATTTTTATCACACAGGAAATCTAGCAACATACCCATAACAAACAAAACCGTACAAAAACAATGAATAATGAACTCCTGGAGGTAACATTTCAATCACAGCACCAAATGAGTCCACATCCACAAATGAACATTGAACAGGGGTCTTCAAAACCCAACCACAACAATTTCAAGTTTTATTCCAAAAAGGTAAACGTGAAACCGGCCATCAGTTAGCGAATATTATATTGAACTAGCTAACGTTGGGTGAGATAATGCCAATCAATATGTGGCATGAGTGAGTGCGTACAATGCCTAATCAAGCGTCAAGTAGGGCCGTAACTCCGAGGTTATAAATAAGGGAGCCTTTGGAGATATTTCTGCTTTTTTGCTAGCCAAGTGACCTGGATTTGTATTCTCTTGGCCGTGTAATCCTGTTTCAGGGTTGCTGGGTGCGGCAGAATGTGGAAAGAGGCTTTATTTTCCGCTTAGTAAACGTTGAGTTAAAAGATGTTTTCAGCCCTTATATTTTTAAACGGTAAATGCAAATAATATTCACGGAATTTATTGGTATCCACAGAGATACTTTCGTTGAATTTTGAGACTGATCTTTTTGGTTGGAAAGTTAGACTCGTGAACGCCAGTATTGAACAATTTTCATCACAAATTTCTTTTCACAGTCTCACATACAATCACAAACAATTTTCTTAAAAAAAATCACAGTTACGGAAGCCACTAATTTAGTCGTCCAACACACACTTTTCACTGAACAATGAGCACATGAAGCATCAACCATCTCCCTTCAAAGGATTAGTAAAAATATCATTGTTTGTTTCTCTCTGGAGTGATTGACGTGTGGGGGGACCTCGCTAAAACTGCTAAAAGTGTTTATTTTGCTTCGTCTATGCATTTTCCTGAGTGATGTTGCCAGTGTTATTAATTTAGGAGATACCTAGTCTGTTAGAGTGTATCGTTTCTTAAATGATCTTTATTTTGCAAGTAGGTTTTATAAAAACACTTTTACACGTCAATTTTTTTTTCGTCAAAGCTAGATGAGGCCGGTGTTTCCTAGCTGACTACCCTAAGAAGAAACACCGAAACAAACTCAGGGGTCAAAGTCTCTTTTAAAGTCCATACAGCAAAACATGTAATGGTCAAATCATATGAGAACCGTGCAGATTGAGCCTGAGATGTTCTTTTGAAGAAAGAACCACACAGTCCTAAGTGGACCTGTCCAGTCAGTGCAATCATTTGTCAGTATGCGTGTAGCTCAACTCAGGACTACTAAGGAGCTCAACGACTTGACGAACAATGCCAAAGAAAAGACATTTGGCTAGGCCGCATCAAATACTCAAAACTGCCAGACATCATGTGAAAATAAAAGAAAACAGTAATCCACATAGTTCTCACAATAACAATAATAAAATTTACAAGTCTTAAATCTTGAAAAACTATACAGGAATATTATGTTTTTTTTTTTAAACATTCCAGTTCTGTAGCCCGATTCACGTAATGAAAACCGTAAAGATATCGTAGCGATTTAGTCGTTTAGACCATTTCCGTATTCACATCCAGTAATCGAGTTTGAACGACACCGATTTAAAAATTGTTTCAAAATCGTCGAGTTAAAAAAAAAAATCTGTATTAGGTACATTATCCTGGTAGAATACTTATTAATGTAACTGGAAATAAGTCAAAAGATCGTGAATACCGCTTTTGGATAGGACTTTGATCGAACGACTATAAAACTTCAACGATATTTGGCTTGTTTGATTTTACGTGAATCAGGCCGCAAGCAGTTTATTAGAATCGTATGAGTCCCAATGTTTTGTTGTTAGGCTAATGACTGATGTATCTCAAAATAGGTAACGATAATTTCTTCTTCTACCTGTCCTTATCCCATATTACTTGGGATCGGCGCAACACGTTTATTTTTCTTCCATTCTGTCCTGTCACCCGTCACACTATCACTAACTCCCTTTTCTTTCATAACACTTTACCTCAATGTCATCCACAAAATAGGTGACGATAATCTCAATTATGACGTTAACACACGTTATATTTTGTGACATTTCCTCAAAAACTGTTAACTAATATTTAAATATTGCGTCATGCGGTTTTTTAAGAATTCTTAAATCAAATAATTACGTGCATATTTAAATTAGCTGGCAAGATTAGCATCGCTACACGCGTTATTGTTTAATAAAAATACCTAACAAGAAGCACGCTATACCTAAGAGTTATTTTCTTAGGTTTATTTAGTTCTATATTTTACGACATAATTGGTTTATAACGGCACAAATTAACGATGTAAAAAAATCCTCGTTAATATTATACTTATTACCTACGATTTCTTTTACCTACATGTGTTGTATGTTTATGAAAATTCATACATATACACCGCTAAATTTTAATCGTTTTAATCCCATGGAGGGTCGATCTGGTACATGAATCACTAGCGATTTATAAAGATAAAATTAAAAAATAAAGAACCTTTTTTTCAAAACGGTCAATTGTGGACCGATTTTAAAAATTCTTTTTTTTTTATTGATAGGTTATGCTTCCAAGTTGGTTCCATAGAAATATTGTTATGATCTGATCATGAACTTCGAAGATATGGAACAGAACTCCTCATAGAATCATAGTAGAACTGTGGTTACAAGTAAAGTTGCTTTGTTTATACATGTAGTCGATTACTGACTGTCAGAAAACGCGCGGGGATGTATTCAACTGATCTGATGATGAAGCCAGAAGAAAATAAATTAAATTAATGTAATCTAACCGCGTTTGGGATTATTAGAATCGTTAGGAAATGCACTGTGGCTATAAGTTATTTAAGTTTGTCTGACGGGTACTTTTTAGTGGTGGTACCATAACTAAAAAGTGTAAAATAAGAAACTTTTTACAAAAAAAAATATAACCGACTTCAATGTTTTTAACACAAATAACGAAGAGACAAAACTATTATAGAAACACCGACTTCCGAAATTAAAGTTATTTTATACTTTTCAGTGTTTTTTAACATTGAAGTCGGTTATTTTTTTTGTAATTTTTTTTTTAATATGTAATCGTAATATCCTACTGTTGTTAATATTTTGGGTTCAGGTTGGCCTAGCTGAAATCTTGTGTCACTTTAAATAACATAATTATTTGCTTTTGTATTTTTTTTTTTCATCAAACATAAGATTTCTACATTACTGTAAAGACTCAGACCAAAGTACCTACTAATAACCCGAAGTACCCTACGGACGGAGTGGCACAAGTAATGTCGACGAAATGTCTACCATAAAATATAACAGCGACATAATACTAAATGTATGGGCACTATCTCTGTGCCTACAGACCGGAGGCCGGATCAAGAATATTACAGAAGCTATGACTTCAAGAAATGGGAGTATTATTGAGGTTTCTTTATCAATTCGCCACAGATATGAGACTGAAAAAAGAAAAAAGTTACAATTTCATAGTCGAAGGTTTTTTTTTGCTGTTGGTAATTAACAAATGACTTCTCCCGCTCTAGGATTTTGATATAAGGCCGCTATCCCACTGGCGTTTTACGAGCGTTGGCGCTTCTCAAACGTCTGCGCAGCGCCAACGATGCGCAGACGTGACGTTAACGTCGCGAGTTTCCAGTAGTAAAGCGCCAACGCTGAGCAGACACGTCGTTAACACGTAGCGTCTGCGCAACGGTGGCGCAGCGCAGACTTTGGAGCATCGCCAACGTTTGTCAAACGCCAGTGAGGTAGCGGCCTAAATTAGCACTTGACTGCGATCCCACCTGATGGTAAGCAGTGATGCAATCGTTGATAGTGAGGTGCCTTAATTAAGAGCCTATTCAATCTAGCCTTGAAGACACTTAAATTATAAACGGACGAGAATACCGCTGCAGGCACATTGTTCCAGTCCTTCGATGTAGCACCATTGCGGTCATTTCTGCCTGATCATTTTAAAAAAGAAACCGCTTAAATCCTGCGGCGCGACGCCAATCAAACCATTTGAAGTATTCGTTTCGAGTGCAAGCCAAACTGAACTTAGCAGTGGTCACGCGAAAGTGTGCAATGGTTCGCGGTATAGACGATGAGGTGAAATGCTTAGTACTTAAGTGAGGGCGAGTCAGACTCACTGACTAAAACCCTACGTGTTCCTTCATATGCCCATTGCGTACTAGGGTCACGGTAACTCTTTCCAACGTTCCCCCAGTAAGTCGAAATGGCATGGAAGTGGAATCGACTATCGACTAAGTGCTTTCACACACTCCAGCTTGAAGTATAGACGACGCCAAGTAGAAAAGTGTTTGCATTAGCGAGAATAAATAATATAATGCAAACGCGCACTATTGGCATTCGATGAAAAGGCAAAGAAATCGATTTGAAGCAATAGAATGAATTAGTTATGTGACAAATACGTATCTATGAAAAGTTTCTAGTCATTAAAGCTTTTTATGATTCAGCAAATGTAAAATAGTGCGAGCGTCGAACGCGTCGAACGAATTGACAAAAAACGAATTTTAGAATTCAGTCAAAACTTTTTTTTCAGGTGGAAAAATCATGCAATGACATCCCCCGCTCTTGGGCGCAGCGGGAGATAGTGTCAGACTCTTACTGACTAAAAAATCCATTCCGTTCCTTCAAGTCTTCATACCGGGGCACGAGCGCCCTTTCGGACAACCCTGGCCTAAGTAGACTTCGATCCGGCTGGGCCCCTGCTGTTGCTGACAATTCCTTGAGGCGCGCAGGAACAGCGTGCGCCGTCGATGACTTGGGCTTGGTCCGGACAGTTACCGGACGGCCGGACAGCGAGCTACGCATTGCTCACTGTCCGCAAGCCCGCGCCTACGGTGGCCGGAAATTGGGATCGGAATCCCGGCGGCACTAAAATAAAAACACACTCCTGACCCTTCGTTGCTATTGTTTCTTTCCACCGGGGTTCTCTTTCGCACCACCCATGGCCCTAGCAGGCTTCGACCCTACTGGGATTTACTCCCTGGGGAAAATGGTACAAAGTTTGTATGCAGAAGGTAGTTATTTACATTTTCGAACGACATGTCCTCTGAGACAAATATGTACCTATATGACGAAGCATATCCTCAAGAAATATGGGGTAATCTTTCGCTCAGTAAGTGTAACCTAAGCCAATATTGGTAGGAATATAAGTCAAAAAACTTATTCAGAAAACCGTAGTAAGATAATTTTACGGTAGCCATTTTCGAGCCCGTCCCGAAGTCGTCGTTGAGAACACTTCATCTCAGCTTAGTAAGGTATTGTTATCGTAGGCTTTTTAAGGCAGAAAAGCTTTTACAATGTTACGTTATTTTTAGGGTTCCGTAGCCAAATGGCAAAAAACGGAACCCTTATAGATTCGTCATGTCTGTCTGTCTGTCTGTCTGTCTGTCTGTCCGTCCGTATGTCACAGCCACTTTTTTCCGAAACTATAAGAGCTATACTGTTGAAACTTTGTAAGTAGATGTATTCTGTGAACCGCATTAAGATTTTCACACAAAAATAGAAAAAAAGCAATAAATTTTGGGGGTCCCCATACATAGAACTGAAACTCAAAAATTTTTTTTTCATTATACCCATGCGTGTGGGGTATCTATGAATAGGTCTTCAAAAATGATACTGAGGTTTTTTATATAATTTTTTTCTAAACTGAATAGTTTGCGCGAGAGACACTTCCAAAGTGGTAAAATGTGTGTCCCCCCCCCTCTAACTTCTAAGATAAGAGAATGATAAAACTAAAAAAAATATATGATGTACATTACTATAAAAACTACCAACGAAAATTGGTTTGAACGAAATCCAGTAAGTAGTTTTTGTTACAACACATTACAAGAACTTTTATATTATGTTACTTGCTGCTACGGAACCCTTCATGGGCGAGTCCGACTCGCACTTGGCCGGTTTTTTCGGTGGTTTTAGTTCGGTGCGAAAGAAGTTTTTCTCTTGTGTGGGAATACATATAAATGTTCTGACGGCTTATTCGTCGGTCCTAAATGTACACTAACATTATAAAGAAGTAAAGTTTTTTTTTTGTTTGTAGGAGATAATCTCTGAAAGTATTGGTCCGATTGCGAAAATTTTTTCATCGATAGTAAGCTGCTTTATTTCCTTGGGCAAATGCTAGTTAGTTATCTTCGATACCTCTCGTGTCGAGACGGCAGTACCTACATACATATGAAATGAGTATATATAAATACACATACATATATATTTAATATAATTATTAAATATATATGTATGTGTATTTTATCTATAATTATGTATATTTTTACTCTTGTTTTAATACCAAAATTTTCTTTTTGTGCGCCTACCATATTGTCTCTTCACCACCCTAGGTTGACTGGTAGAGAATGCCTAAGGCATTAAGTCCGCCTATGTACTATGTATTTAGCATAAAGGCTAAATAAATAAATAAATAAAGAAACAAATTATATACACATTCACACAGAACCAAATGGAGAGATATCCGTGATGCGGAATAAAATAACACCAGCGAATTAAGGCCTGTGCACACCACGCTTTTTAAACGCGCCGTTGACGCGCGTTTTAGAAACGTACGTCGAGAGCTCGCTTTTATCCTATTAACTCATTGAATGCCGTAATTAGAGACACAATAGAAAGACAATTGCTTATATCGAACTGTGTAACTTAAGATATTCGAAAGGTTAAAGGTCTACAGGCTGCGTCAGACTCGCGTGCGTATCGCGTCTGTATCGCTACAAACGCGCGTCATTGGTGCATTGCAACGGCGGGACTGGGTAGGTAAGTAGGTACCTCAGTGGCCACCAGCCCCGCGACGAGAAAGAAACCGAACATGACTTTGTAGCCATGTAATATTTTAGGTATTTATCACCGCACCCGAGCGCGCTCGGACGGAGCGGCGCCGACCCTAGCGCGGCCGTCGAGCATGAAAGTGAAGTACACACATGAGATTGATTTCTGTAGTTATTTATTCTGTGACGATATCCAACACACACAAACACAAACTGGATTTCAGTAACGTACAGCATAAACAGAACGCTAATTTACAGCTCACGCCTTTCGCATTACTATCGTGAAAATTCAAAGAGTGACCACTTAGGGGGACAAAGAAATGCCTAAATTCCTTTCTCTAGACGCAGCCGGCTAAATAGATGTGGACGAAATTTGGCACACAATGAGACCATGTATGCGACAGACCTGTTGGTCTAGTGGTTAGTGACCCTGACTACTATGCCAGATGTCGTGGGTTCGATTTCCCACCCAGGACAAATGTTTGTGTGATGAGCACGATCATTTGTTCTGTGTCTGGGTGTAATTTATCTATAACTAGCTTTTGCCCGCGCGGCTTCGCTCCCGGTCTTCCCTACTTCAGCCTACTATACCCTACTCTACTCTACTCTACCCTACTCTACCCTACTCTACCCTACCCTACTCTACTCTACTCTACCCTACCCTACTCTACTCTACCCTACTCTACCCTACCCTACTCTACCTGTCGAACGGGATAAAAAGTATCTTAGGTCCGTCTCCTGGCTCTAAGCTACCTCCCTACCAATTTTCACCCAAATCTGTTCTGCCGTTCTTGAGTTATAAGTGGTGTAACTAACACGACTTTCTTTTATATATATAGATATGTATGTACTTAGAAATATATAAGTATGTTTATCAGTTGTCTAGTACCCATAACACAAGCTCTGCTTAGCTTGGCACTAGACGGCGTTGTGTGATAGTTGTGGAATTTCGTTCATTTCCTGCCCTTGGCCTATGAAATTCAATACACCCAACCGATTGAACTAGAAAAGCGATGATAGTTTTCGACAAATAAACCAATGCATTAAAAAAATACAAATTATCTTTGGGTGTTTTAATATCGTGTGGTTTTGATCACGCATGCGATATTGCCCCGCATGCGTTACCTCCGAAATGACATTTTCATGCAAACATTTATGTAAAGTGGAGCACACGCGCGTGACGCGAGGCGTGATTCCAGACAGCAACTCCGCATGCGGGGTAATTCCGCATGCGTGATGAAATAAACGCACGATATTTAAAATACCCTTTTTCTTTCAACAAATAAACAAAATGTATTTCTTTTTTTAGCGCAGAAACACAAGCGTGCATACGCCGTATATCCACTAGCACAAGTATAAACAACGTGATATTGTTCTACAAACATCTGAAGCTACACGGTCTGTCCAATTAGACGGTAATAACCCAAGGGATCAGGTGCTTTACTTACGGACGGACGGACGGACGTGACTTAGACATGTAGTTAGTGGCAGGTTTACGTAGTCACGAACTTTTCAATTAATTAATCAAGTTTTTTTTTTGACACAAATAGTTGAGCACGTTTAATAATGTCATATTATGTATACGTAATTCCCACTTGGAATTAGATTAGTAGATGAATTCCCAGGGGGAATTACGTATTATACAAGGTGTAAGGGACAGCCCACCACAAACTTTAAGGGCTTGCTCAGTAGACGAAACTGAACAACCTTCCACAAAAATTTTTTTCAGGAAACGTAAAATAAAATCAGTCTCACCATACAAAATGATAAACTTGGTTGGACAATTTGTATGGAGAGGCCGATTATTTGTTTTCGTTTCCTGAAAAAAAAAAAATTGTGGAAGGTTGTTCAGTTTCATCTACTGAGCAAGCCCTTAAAGTTTGTGGAGGGCTGTCCCTTACACCTTGTATATTGTATATTCTATAGCAGGATCGAAGTCTACTGAAGCCATGGCTGAATGCGAAAGAGAACCCTGGGCCCTGGAACGAAGATTGTAGTGAAGTTAGTAGGGTCAGTAGTGGGTTTTAGTCAGTAAAAGTCTGACACAGAGGGCGGGAGATGTCATTAGAGGATTTGCCACCTAACTTCAACAAAACAATCTCGTCACTTTTACTTGGTCATATCACAAGTGATCAATCAATGACAGGCCTGTTGGTCTAGTGGTTAGTGACCCTGACTGCTATGCCGGAGGGAGGTCGTGGGTTCGATTTCCGCCCAGGACAAATGTTTGTGTGATGAGCACGATCATTTGTTCTGTGTCTGGGTGTAATTTATCAATAATATGTATGTATTTAGAAATATATATGTATGTTTATCAGTTGTCTAGTACCCATAACACAAGCTCTGCTTAGCTTGGGACTAGACGGCGTTGTGTGATAGTTGTGGAATATTATTATTATATTATTATTAATTCCTAAGACCTGGCCACGATATAAATATCAATTTCTTTTCTCATATCAATAGAATGGACGAAATAAACTGTCATCGCCACGCGTACTCACTCCAAAACAACAGCACACTCGCACGATCTGGTTCCAAGACAAAAACAATGAAAGATGTTATTTATTTATACACAATTTCATTAAACAAAACCCAAAGTTAACAAGCTATTTATATAAGAGAAAGACTCCGGAACGTTAAGACGTGACTGGCACATAAATAAGACCAATTAGATGAAAATAATAAAGAGTGGCGGATGTGATACAAAATGGCCGCGTCGGCGTCGCTTGCTGAATCTTCTCGTTGCTTAAACTGTTTTCTAATGAAGAGATATGCTTCATAATAAAATAGATTTCTGTTTATAGAAAAGCGAGGAATATGTGTCGTGGTAACCCTCTTCTTATCCGAAAGGGCGCTCGAGCCCCGGTATGAAGCCTACTGGGGCCAGGGTTATCCGAAAGGGCGCTCGAGCCCCGGTATGAAGGCTTGAAGGAACGGGATGGGTTTTTTAGTCAGTAAGAGTCTGACACTATCTCCCGCTCCGCCCAAGAGCGGGGGTTGTCATAAGATGATTTTTCCGATCGAAAACAAAAAAAAAAAAAAAAGCCCCGGCATGAAGGCTTGAAGGAACGGGATGGGTTTTTTAGTTAGTAAGATTCTGACACTATCTCCCGCTCCGCCCAAGAGCGGGGGTTGTCATAGGATGATTTTTCCCATCGAAAAAAAAAAAAAAAAAAAAAAAAACAAAAAAAAACCCTCTTCTAATCTGGAAGAAAGCCCATGTGAATGACTCAACGACTCAAAACCGAAATGGCGAAAAATAATGAGGCTGACCCCAAATGATAACTCAACAAACATTTTAGCCGTGTAATATATAATACATAATAAGATTTACGCGACTCGAAGTGCTTTAAACATTGTATTGAAGTAATTTTATCGTGTAATATGACTTAGTGCCTCTTTTCTTTACATAACTTGTAGTCGTATACAGACATCGTATAAACTTCTATACGATTCCTTTATATGACTGATATACAATTTTCAGTAGTATAACCTATGCTGTCGTCTGAGTAACATCTACACGACTTTTACACCGTCATTAATCGTATTAGAGTCGCGAAAACTGCTTTTAAGTGATAATCGTTTAATAGTGATAAATTACACTCTTATACAATTTTCAGTCAATGTAAACACTTTTATACTACTGTTCAATGACTAGATGACCTATTAGTGTATAATAATTGTCAACATTACAACCACAGCCAGGACAAGTCAATTGTTACGAAACTGAAATGGGTTCCGCATAAAATTTTGCTTAAAACTCAAAATAATTATCAAATTCAATTATTTTGAGTTTTAAGCAAAATTTTATGCAAAAGGTGTCTAAACGATATGCTATAACGATGTTGCTCGAACCGCAAAACGTAGATCTAATGGTTCTATAAAAGTAGAGATTCTTTACAGGTAGATTCAAAAATAATAAACTTCATGATAATGCAAATATTCAATAGGAAAACCTAATTTTGAAAATAACATTACTAAAAGGTCATCCTGTCTCTGGTACACATCAAAGTGATCTCTAACTTTCATGAAACGTGGCTCAGGAGATGTAGAAGATATCAATAGCCATCTCAAATACATACTGAATCAATGTTAAAAACTAATCAGTGTCTACTATATTTATTGCATATCATATTTTATTACCACCGAAACCAACAATAAATAAATCACTAGTTTAATTATTATACACCGTTAAATTTTAATCGTTTTATCCCGTGGAGAGTCGATCCGGTACATGAAACACTATCGATTTGTTAACATAAAATTAAAAAAATAAAGTACCTCTTTTTCAAAACTCGTATTAGTTTATTCATGTACGAAATTAATTTCTTTAAGAAAAAGTCCGCTGAGCGAGTTCAATGACCTGTAGGTACTTTGTACGCAACGCCGACTATAACCCACCTAACCTGGCCTAATGAATAAATAAAATGGCTGTACTCATCTTACAATGATAAAAATATTTTATTCTTACATAAAATAAGATGAATCGTGTGGTAAAGTTTCAATACACTACATTTTTCTCATCATCTTTAATCAAAACCCCTATAAAAGTCGTGCTGAACAGTTATTCGATAAAATGCCGCAAAGTAGCGCTAATAAACGTCATAATTCGACAAAAAGAGTTCCTTGTCACATCTATACGACCACTTCATGATCAAATAATCTATGCTAATATTAGAAAGCGGAAGAGTTTGTTTTTTTGAACGCGTTAATCTCAGGAACTACTGGTCCGATTTGAAAATTTCTTTCACTGTTAGTTAGGCCATTTAATGAGGAAGGTTATAGGCTATATAACATCACGCTACGACTCATAGGAGCGGAGCAGTAACCAATGATGCGGGTGAAACCGCAAGGTACAGCTAGTGATTAATACGACTGCTATGTAACTCTATTACGACACTGATTCGTATAAAATGGGCCTATTTTCGGTCGTCTCAACGTGATCGCGACATATTTACGACCAGCGTAAAGAACCAAAAGTTAAAATCAGCACGTTGTGGTGACCGATAAAATGTTTGTTGGGAAGGGACTATTTTGGTGTACAATAAAGTTTATTCTATTCTAAGGCTAGATAATGAGAGAGAGGAATATGTGATTAGTACCTGCCCCCCCAGCCAAGTTACAAACGTTTCGCTAGCGTCTAACGTCTCGAGTTGGCCACACCCCCGAATATTTTGTTCTGAACACGTGACTGAGAGCGGAAGTCGGTGTTAAATAACAAAGAAACAAAACTATTATAGAAACACTGACTTCCGAAATTAAAGTTATTTTATAGTCGGTTATATTTTTTTTTGTAAAAAGTTTTGTATTTAAATAATTTTGGGAAAGAATATACTATACATTCAGTCAAAAAAGTATCGGGAGTGGATGATTTGTTTATGGTACCAAATTCAAATTTTAGATTTTTTTGTTGTTGCTAGATTGGCACAACTGTTTTCCATTTTGGCGCGGAGTTTGAGTTGCATCTGTTATTTATATTAATTACAGTGCTGTTTTTAGTTATATCAGATCTGTGTATTGCGAATTTCATAATGGACAAAAACATCTAACAAAGAGTTTGTCTTAAATTTTGCATCGCCAATGGAATTTCGTGTTCGGAGTCAATGAAAATATTATAGAAGGCTTACGGTGAATCGACTTTATCAAAAACACGTGCTTATGAGTGGTACAAAGCATTCAAACGCGTTCGAGATGTGATGGAAGATTTGCCTCGCTCTAATAGACCATCATCTCTGCAACTGAAGTTAACATCGCAAAACTGAAGGAAATAGTGACTGAAAATCCTCATTCAAGTTTGAGAGAGATAGCTGCCGAACTTTCTGTATCCCACGAGTCGATCCGTACCATTTTAACTAATCATATAACAAATTTTTGACTAAACACTCAACAAATACCATCGAGCAGCCACCATATTCGCCAGATATGGATCCAGCCGGCTTCTATCTTTTTCCTAAACTCAAATTACCACTTCGTGGCACCTTTTTGGTTGTTAACGTCTCATTTATTGACAGCTTTTTTTTTTTTATATAGCCTCTTTTTATAATGTAAATGGAAAAACACTGTAGACTCCACGAATTCTTAGATTACTTCATATTTCGACTCACTTTTTTTTAAATGATTATTTTGATGATTTTATTGTTGACCGGTTTACACTGTTCTTAAATAATACCTATTAATACTGTATTATGGAAATATTGTAACTACAACTACTTTTTTAAAAGAGTAACCATGGAGTTTCTTGCCGGTTCTTCTCCATAGGAAACGACCAATTTCGAACCGTGCACTAGCTTCTGACGTTTTATAAGTGCCCATGTAGGCCTATGTGAAATAAAAAAACTTTTGACTTTGACTTGACCTGTTTTCAATCTGCGGAAGACATAAAGGAGAATTCGCGGCGAGAACCGAACTCAATTTTGGAAACAGAGTTTAAAAAATGTTTTGATCATTGGATTATTCGTTGGCGTAAGTGTATCGTTTCTGAAGGGGCATACTTTGAAGGTGATAAAATAAATTTCGATGAATAACAAAAATTTTGTGTATTATTAATCTTTTCCCGGTAATGTCTTCACATTGCATGGAGTAAAAATGATTGGAATCGAATCAGTTACTTACTGATTCTGAACAAACTATATTCAAATTTCGCCTATATTAAAATTAATGATGTATAACACACGTACCAAGCCATGATAAACTGGAGTAATATCACTGCTAACGTTTACAGTAGCCCGTCGACGTAAAACTGATGTTTAATCTAATAATGCGGGCATAGTAACATGTTTTACAATGCTTGGAATATGAATCACAGCTAAGGTTGTCCCGTGTCCGGATAATGTAATAACGTATGTATATTTATCTGATAGTGTCCTATCTATTTTGTGGCCTGGACAAATTATTCTGTGTCCGGACACAGACTAAACTTTGTATAAACGGGGAAATCCCGTCGACACGATGGCGATTGGCCGAGGCTGGGTCCACATGTTAACAAGGCCTAAGACTACTATTAGACTATTTAATGTGTAATCTTTATACACAAAAACTAAGTAATGTAAAAAAATTCAAGAATCATGAATTTACAAGAAACAATACATTTTCATTGCTAAACAAAGACACCAAGTTCTTTATAGATTAAGTGTCCGACTTTTGGTCAAATTTTGTCAAAAAGCCCCTCAAAACCGGCTGGACTATTCAGTTTTAGGACCTTACCATGAAAAGTTAAAATGTCAAGTGTGCGTGCGAGAAAGTGGGATGGTGTTATACACTTATACACCCTATATATCTCCATCCCTTTAAAAGTTCAGTTTAGGTCGTCAAAAGGAATTAAGTCAAGGGTGAATAGATTGTTTCTAGGCAAGCGTGTCCCATCGTCAGCCACATCATTGCTTACCATCAGGTGAGATGGTGGTCAAACGCGAGCCAATTCATAATAAAAAAAAAGATTGCGTTAGTAACATCTGGAAATACGGCCTCTGGCAGCCCTAATCACATAACCTCTCTTTCAGAGAAAAATAATATATCAAAATAAGGGTGGAAAAATTCAAACGTGTTTTGTTTTGTTTACCATAAGAAAAAGCACTAGAGGGACGTGTCTCGTGAATTTGTAAGCACGTATCGTGAACATTTTGCGTTGGATTATGGGGAGTTCGCGTGGGAGCCTGACGGGATTTAATTTCACTAAGTACATCTAAAGGGATTTCAATATGGATCATGTGAGACATGAGTATATTAGACGTTTGAAAGTCGCTCCAGTGGCTGAAAAGTTGCAACGGAAATGTTTGCCTTGGGATGGTCATTTGAAGAGGATTAATGAAACGCATGTAACTAAAAGAGATTCTGGCTGGTATCTGTTTTCAACCCCCGACGAAAAAGACGGGTATTATAAGTTTGAGGTGTCTGTGTATCTGTTTGTCTGTCCATCGTAGCTCCTAAGCGAATGGACCCATTTTAATTCGTTCTTTTTTATTAATGTTATTTTTTTTCATGCCCATTTTATTTTTACTGTATGTGTGCGGTATAAGCAAACGTTTTTCTCTTTCTTTCTTTAACTAGACTTTTCGTTTTAATAAGTAAATAAAACAATTTCCTCACTGAAAATAACTGCAGTTAACAAGTACACTTAAAAAATAAAAATGCTGGAAGAAAAACTCCCTACTTTAAAAGTCGTTGAAAAATCGCAACAGCGCTCGGTGCTAACAAGTCGGTCTCGCTTCACAGCCGCACAATACTCTACTTCCTCAAGTTAAGTTTTACATTGTACGGGAAAATGGTAGACGTTTCACTACATTACTAAGTTATCTCTTGTTCTTATGGTGGAACAAGAAATGAAAAAGTACAGTGTAAAAGTTGGGCCACACCGTAGGGCCCCAGCAGGGTCGAAGCCTACTGGGGCCAGGGTTATCCGAAAGGGCGCTCGAGCCCCGGTATGAAGGCTAGAAGGAACGGGGTGGGTCTTTTAGTCAGTAAGAGTCTGACACTATCTCCCGCTCCGCCCAAGGGCGGGGGATGTCAATGCATGATTTTTTCCCACCATAAAAAAAAAAAAACTCTGTTACTTACTTCTTCGAACTTTAGGTAAATATAGCCCACCTATCAAATATATGGGACGGAAGACGTCGAAAACATAAAGGTAACAGATTTAGAACTAAAGGAAGATACACGAAAAGCAAAGTTATATTACCATAAAATACTTGAATATTATTTATTCAGACTTTACTTAAATAATAACGAAACCTTTCCTATTAAGCCCTATAAGTATTTGTACTAATTAAAATTGAGTGTCGTACACAGTGGTAGTGACTCTAAATAAAAAATATAAAAGGTGTAAGGGACAGCCCTCCACAAACAGGGAAAACCCTTAAAGTTTGTGGAGGGCTGTCCCCTACCCCTTTTATAATTTTTATTTAGTCACTACCACTGTATGCGACACTCACTATTAATTAGTACAAATACTTATAGGGCTTACTCACAACATTTGATTTTACAAGGTGTAAGCGTAAGCCTTGTATAATCAAATATTGTGAACAAAGTTGACATAATGGTCTAACGTTTCACTAATTACTCCTCAGCGAGTTCTTAATTTACTGCCGACAAGAAAAGATTAAAATAGGACAATGTTCCAAAAGATACCGAACTTAAAACTCGCCAAACAATCTTTCTCAAATCTTTCGAGACAACAAATAAAACTTTGTACAGACAGAAATAAAATAGAATTGCTGTTCTCAATACCCTCATTGCTATTTAAAACGAGAAAAACTTCAGGAATGGCCAACAAACCAAAACTTTGCGTGGAATCATAACAAATACGGTAAACTTCCAAACATTTTGCCAAGATGTTAACAATGAGTGGCGGAATTTCAATGAAATTCTTTTGAGAAGGACTTCAGAAAGTTCGTTAAACTTTCAAAAGAAATGTTTCATCGATCTCTGTACAAATAAACCAAAGTGAAGTATATTTGAAAGTATACACCCTTAAATTTTGATCGTTTTAATCCCGTGGAGGGTTGATCCAGTACATGAAACACTATCGATTTGTAAAAATAAAATTAAAAAATAAAGTACCTTTTTTCAAAACTCGTATTAATTTACGCATGTACGAAATTAATTTTTCTATGAAAACGTCAGCTGAGCGAGTAATGACCTATAGGTAGTTTGTACGCAACG
This sequence comes from Mythimna albipuncta, assembly GCA_929112965.1. NCBI lineage: Eukaryota > Metazoa > Arthropoda > Insecta > Lepidoptera > Noctuidae > Mythimna > Mythimna albipuncta. Next base: position 12,283,627 of record OV815983.1, on the reverse strand, counting down.
CTGACTACTACCTACTGTTCATTGGACTTGCTCAGCTGAAGTTCACCGGATCGACCCCTCCACGGGATTAAAACGATTAAAATTTAGCGGTGTATAAGGACTATCACTTGCACACCATCAATCAAGTAGTTGAAAAATACCACGAATATAAGGCTCCACTGTATCTTGCATTTGTGGACTACTCCAAGGCCTTTGATAGCATCACACATTCTGCAATATTTGATGCACTGACGAAACAGGGAATAGAACTAACCTATATTCAACTGCTGCAAAATATTTACACACAAAGTACAGCTGCCATAAAACTTGAAACGTTAGGTCCTAAATTCGAAATTCTCAAGGGAGTGAAACAGGGTGACCCGCTATCCCCAAAATTGTTCACAAGCACTCTTGAAGAAGTCTTCAAGACGTTGGCAGACAAATGGGAAGAGAGCGGTATTGCCATTGGCGAAGCGAGATTGACCAATCTACGCTTCGCGGATGACATTGTCCTCTTTTCTCCCTCAGCCGCTGGACTTGAGCAAATGCTACAAGACCTTAGCGACGCAAGCCTTAAGGTTGGACTCAAGATGAACATGTCGAAGACTAAGATCATGACCAATGGTTCTAAAAGCAACATATATGTAGGTGGGGAGAATATACAATATGTCCAGGAATATCTGTACTTGGGCCAAGTGATTTCTTTCCAGGCAAGGCAGGACAAGGAAATAACACGCCGAACAGAAAATGCCTGGAAGAGTTACTGGTCCATGAAAGAACTATTTAAAGGCACCTTGCCGATGTCACTCAAGCGAAAGCTAATGGATATGTGTATTCTCCCCATTCTGACATATGGTGCACAGACTTGGTCTTTGACTAGCCTCCAAAGGTCCAAACTTAAGGTTTGCCAACGTGCTATGGAGCGCAGTATATTAGGTGTTAAAATAACGGATCGCGTTCGAAACACTACACTGCGCTCCAAAACGCAAATCGTTGACGTAGTTCAGAAGGCTGCCCAACTTAAGTGGGACTGGGCTGGACATGTCTGCCGCATGCCTACCGAGCGGTGGGCCATTAAAACGCACAATTGGTGTCCTGAAATTGCACGACGGGGCCGCGGCAGACCAAGAAGGAGATGGCGGGACGACTTGGATGTCTTCCTTGGGAATTGGAAAGAGGTGGCTCAAAACCGGGAACATTGGAAAGAGTGGAGGGAGGCCTTTGCCCAGCAGTGGGACAATATGGGCTAGATATAATAATATAATAATAAGGAAATAAAAATAAAAAAATGTCTGCCGTCTGTTCCGGCTAATCTCCGAAATGGAGGAGCTAATTTGACTGATTTTTTTCGGATCGATAGATGATGTTCTAAGAAGTACGAGTGATTTAGGCTAGAAGAACATTTCAAGTAGGAAAACTAATCCCGTGAAATTATCGTTGAGGCAGTTTTAAGAGACAGGAATTATAACTAGTTTAAAATATTGTCGAAGTCATTGATAATTATGATAATAATCAATGACTCCGATCGTATTTTCTTATACGATAAGAATATCATAGATCGTTAAGATTATTGAAGATTATATTGGATTTTCGACATTATATTCATATACATATATATAAAGAAAGATATCCGCTCTACACTATAATAATAATTATGAAGAGATAAGGTTTGTATTTTCGTTTTTTTTTTTATTGTAGAAGGTAATCTCTGAAAGTACTGGTTCGATTAATTCAATTTTTTCATCCATGGAAAGCTGCTTTATTTTTGAGTGATAGGCTATATTTTATGTAGGTACGCGGGTGAAGCCTCGGGCAAAAGCTAGTATAAAATAAATGATTTAACTTCATTATTCCGCCTCTCGTCTCCCACCCTGTGCGCCCAGACATCTGTTCTTTTGAGAACCGTACGAATACGGCAGCGATCGAAGTTCGCGTGGCTGAATTTCGCCAGACATCGTATCTGAGCATAATCAGCTTCATCGCCGTGCCCTCGTGGGGGTGATCGGCGGCGGAGACCTCTCGCGCCGGTCCTTGGTCGAGGCCATGGTCCGGAACGAGGAGGAGTGGCAGGAGGTCGCCGACTTCTGCGAAGCAGTAATGCTCGGGATTCCGATCCCGATTTCCAGCCACCGTAGGCGCGGGCTTGCGGACAGTAAGCAATGGGTAGCTCGCTGTCCGGCCTTCCGGTAACCGTCCAGACCAAGCCCAAGTCGTCGACGGCGCGCGCTGTTCCCGAGCGCCTCAAGGAGTTGTCAGTAACAGCAGGGGCCCAGCCGGGTCGAAGCCTACTGGGGCCAGGGTTATCCGAAAGGGCGCTCGAGCCCCGGTATGAAGGCTTGAAGGAACGGGTTGGGTTTTTTAGTCAGTAAGAGTCTGACACTATCTCCCGCTCCGCCCAAGAGCGGGGGTTGTCATAAGATGATTTTTCCCATCGAAAAAAAAAAAAAAAGTATAATCAGCTTTTTTATTTACCTACCATCGTAACAGTAAGAAGAAGAAGGTAGGTCTAAAGCTGGAACTACATTAGACCGATGCAGACGTAACGTGGGCAGTAAGCAGTGGTGTCCGAGTGGTAACCGTAGCCGTAGATTGGCGGGTTCAAACCCAGCCAGGCACATTACTTTGTGTAATTATTTCATCACCACTGCTCTCAAAACGGTGAAGGGAAACATCGTGAGGAAAATGTCCTAGAACAACAATTCGTAAACATGTAACATTCACAATCTGCACTGGGCTTGCGTGGTTGGTTACGGCCCATTCCCTTTCCTAGACAGGAGGCCAGAGTCCCAGCAGTAGAAACATTAAAAGGCTGATTATGCTGAGGTCCCGTTTCCACTTTACGGAAACGGAAAACTAAGAATATTGAGTCTCTGAAAACAACAAACTAGTGAGAGTGCTTGCAAACACGCAAGAGAGTAATGAATGAAGATTTGTAAACGTATCACGAATAGCAGAAGCTATTATAGTTTTAGAAGCAATAAAATGATCTAAGTCCAATTCCCACTCATAAACAAAGCGTGTCTACGTCTGCAGTAGGGATGTTATGGATATGAAATTTCGGATACGTATTTCGGATTATCCGTTAGTTTCGGATAATTTCGGTTACGGATATGTTGTGATTTAAGATTAAGTTTTAGAGATGTAGCGCCACCTCCTTCCGTGAAAAGCGTTTACTACATTGTTAACATTTTGCGGAATCAACAGTTACTTCATCAAAAAATGTCCAAATTACACTCGACGACGCATTTTGTCACAATATAATCAATTCTGTAACACAACACTTTTGTTTCACTTATTTGTTGAACTATTCGTCAACGTTTAATTGATCACAACACAAGTTAGTTTCGTTACGAGTATAATAATCATAAGACGACACCAGACGAAAACGAAAAATGCGCGCGTGTCGGCCGCTGCCCAGTCGATCAACAAAACGTGTCGCAATTAGGCTCCGCTTCTATCCGATTTCATCCGAAACTTTTATTTCGGATTCGGTTACGGTTATGGATATTATTTTATATCGGATATCCGATAGTTTCGGTTACGGTTATCGAGTTCCCTAACATCCCTGGTCTGCAATTAGCAATTATACAAAAAACGTAAGAAATAACAAACGTTGTTTCTTAATTAGAAATCTTAATTAAAATGAAAACGACAGAAATTGGCAGTCTCTTAGGAGATGAAAGTATTGATGAATTTAAACCACGTTTTTCTTTCAGTCTAGGCACTCTGAAGGAAGAACGAGTTTGTTTTATTTAAACTAAATAATTTATTTAGAATACGTTAAAATTTTACTTTATCACTCATTATTGGCTAAATTAATTAGATAAATGTATAGTGAGCAATATTAGTATTATTATGACATTGTTGTGCTACTACAACTGTAAACTAACTAATAATAATAATTTATTATTATTATTAGTTTACAGACCCTGTTCCCGATGCCGGTGGGCTACTATTTTTTATATTTTTAAATGTTATTTTTTGATGAAATATTTAAAAATATGATAAATATGTATATTATAATAAATGAATGGAATAATAATTTAATATCCCATAACTATCACACAACGCCGTCTAGTCCCAAGCTAAGCATAGCTTGTGTTGTTATAGGTACTAGACAACTGATAAACATACTTATATATTTCTAAATACATACATATTATAGATAAATTACACCCAGACACAGAACATATGATCATGCTCATCACATAAACATTTGTCCTGGGTGGGAATCGAATCCACGACCTCCGGCATAGCAGTCAGAGCCACTAACCACTAGACAACAGGCCAGCCATACTATAAAATAAACTATAAGTTATATGCTATTATATTATAGCGAAATCTGAAATGAGCTTCACACTCTTACCACTACAGAGCCACCGCTGTTCTGGATTGTAACCCTTTCCTTTAGTTAACTTAGCCTGACACTCCCTCTAGCTCCACCCAAAGCAGAAGAAAATCTTTGAGGATTTCCCAACCCAAAAAAAAACGTTGAAAATAAAACTGAAATAAGGAAACTGCAGCGTACATATTTTATTTTTGGTTATCTATACACTAAATTTTGATCGTTTTAATCCAGTGGAGGATCGATCCGGTACATGAAACGAGTCCAATGGTCTGAAGGTAGTAGTCGGCGTTGCGTACTAACTACCTACAGGTCATTGGACTCGCTCAGCTGACGTTTTCTTAAAGAAATTAATTTCGTAAGTAAGAGTTTAAAAAAGGGACTTTATTGTTTAATTTTATCTTTATAAATCGATAGTGTTTCATGTACTGGATCGACTCTCCACGGGAGTAAAACGATTAAATTTTAACGGTGTATAATTAAACAAAAGGAGAAACCGACTTACTGACATAATTATAAATAATATAAATACAATAATCATAAACGACGCACAGCCGAAACTACAGGCCACATGAACATGAAACAACAGCACAAGGTTTCCGCCTTTATGTCGTAAGCAAGCACTGAAAGAGTTTTCTGAAATTTAACCCCAGGGGGGGTTTTTTCCGATGGGAAAAATCATCTTATGACAACCCCCGCTCTTGGGCGGAGCGGGAGATAGTGTCAGACTCTTACTGACTAAAAAACCCATCCCGTTCCTTCAAGCCTTCATACCGGGGCTCGAGCGCTCTTTCGGATAACCCTGGCCCCAGTAGGCTTCGACCCCGCTGGGCCTCTGCTGTTGCTGACAACTCCTTGAGCGCGCGCCGTCGACGACTTGGGCTTGGTCCGGACAGTTACCGGACGGCCGGACAGCGAGCTACCCATTGCTTACTGTCCGCAAGCCCAACCCCAAGGGGGGTGAAAAGGGGTCCAAAGTTTGTATTGAGAATCATACTTTCAAGCGGACAAAGCCGCTGGTAGAAGCTAGTTTTCTTCAAATTGGAGAATTTGAATAAAAACTTTGTTTTATTTTTTTTTACTATTAATACAAAATAATTTCATTATACCGTGTCAAATAGCTATCATGAGGGTAGTTGGAGAACGCTCCCACATGAGCAGAAGCTCAAACAGTAGCAACTTCACAATCAATAGACAACCCACAATTCACACAGGAACGCAACGAAACACAATGTCAGATAATGCGGCCACATTATCCCCGTGCACCCTTACGGACCCTCCAAACCGCTAAACATCGTTCTATACAACCCAAATGGGATGTTTTAAGTACCTTTCGAGTATATTCACAAATGACAAGTCCAATACAAAAGGTATTCTGGCAGTGAAAGGCTGCGGGTTTTTCAGACAATCTTGTGGTTGACCGCAAAGTCAACAGATACCTATAACACAAGATAGAAGTCAATCTACATACAAAGCGCGCTCGAGCTACGCACACATACATAGACACCGCTCATGGTCACGATATCTCGGAGCGTCTCAGACCACTCCTCGAACAGTTTCGGCTCAAACGCTAATTAGTGTGCGTCCACTGAGCGTAGGTATAAAAAGTGAAGTACTTATGTACATGAGATTGTCTTCAGTACATATCTATTTTGTGCCTATAAGCAGTATACAAGTAAGTAGATAACTAAGACTCATGATTACACAATTACACAAAACACTAACAAACAAACAACATTCATTATTGGACGCACACAGTCACATTGACAGCTGACGACTGTACACTCCATTCGCGTTAAGATTAGACATTAAAGCAAACCTTTTTTACTGTCTGTTCAACCGATTTCGACTTCTATTCCGTAGGTATAAAGATAACACTAAAAGCATAATTTGTCTTTTTTCGCGGTGGGAAAATCCCCCGCTCTTGGCGAGATAGTGTCAGACTGTTACTGACTAAAAACCCACTCCTGTTCCTTGGTTGCTTCGACCCAGCTGGGCCCCTGCTGTTGCTGACAACTCTGAGGCGCGCGGGAATAGTGCGCGCCGTCGACGACTTGGGCTCGGTCCGGACAGTTACCGGACGGTCGGACAGCGAGCTACCCATTGCTCGCCGTCCGCAAGCCCGCACCTAGGGTGGCCGGAAATCGGGATCGGAATCCCGGCGGCGGCGGCTGGGGCGCTGTAAGCGCCGCCGTTGCCTGATGCGGTCGCCCTCCTCTTTTGCTGGGCTAGGCGACCGCCTGCCACTCCTCATTACAGACCATGGCCTGTAACAAGGCTCGTCGCGAGAGATCGCCGCCGCCGATCGCCCTCATGAGGGCACGGCGATCCTCTGCCCAAGCGGGGCACACCTCTACTGTGTGCTCCACCGTGTCCTCCGGGCGTTCCGCACAGTGGCGACACCCAGGAAGCAAAAATTGGTTACAATACAAACTATTTGCTGCAGCCGCCATTTATCATGCCAGTGGCCGACGACTGTAGGTAGCATGCCAGTCCCTGCAGCGTCTTACATAAGGACAGTCAAGCCTCTTGGCTATCATCATCAGTACACTGTTTGGGCTTGGAAGGACACCCTGCGCACCAGAGACTTACGTCCCGCTTACGCATCGTTGCATAAAAACAGTCGAACTTAAAATAAAAACACTCGTCACTAAAGGTTCATTGGAAGACCAGCGTCAGACAGTATTTTTCTGTCTGGCAACATCGCAGAAATTAACCTTTTTGGCGCGGCCGTGAGGCATACACAAGATTTTGTTTTAATTTACTTTTAATTTTCGTCCTGGTGACTGTCGCCGAATAAATATTTTTTTATTCTTCTCTCTTTCTAAAAAAGTAATTTAAAGTAGTTATTTTCTTTACAAAATATTTTTTTGTTGGCTAACATAGACAACATCTAAGAACAGTACCTCGCGCATAATTCAGTATTGTAGAAAATAATACTAGTTGTTTAAAACAAAACCAGGAACTTTCAGTGTTCCACCAGAGAGGGAACGATTGACCTGGTTTCGACAAAAGGCTAGCTGGATACGCCTTTGTGAACTTACACGCCTAGTTAAAATTCTGTGATTCAAATGAGATGGTTTCAGAGCCAAAATCTGTATTTAAGTACGCCGCGCCGCGTACGTCGAAGGACTGGAACAGTCTGCCTGCTGCGGTCTTCCCGTCCGATTATAATTTGGGTGTCTTCAAGGCTAGAGTGAATAGGCTCTTAATAAACTAGTGCGCCTCAATATCAAAGGTTGCATCGCTACTTACCATCAGGTGGGATCGCAGTCAAGCACTAGTTTATCTCAATTAAAAAAAAAAAGTGCTACTGAGTGCTCTTGAGCCACAAATAATTATCTAATTGGGTACGTATCAGTATCATAAACTACATTAGATTTTGTATATTGCGAAATACTTGTCTAGTGTTTTTTGTAAAGAATCTATGTACGAAATTTCATAACTATATCATGAAAAATCACATAAGTTCTAATCTTGTTATGTCCGCAAAAATACATAGTCATCGGCCCATCCAGGCGAGTGGTGTTGTTTTGCATTTGAACCCAGCTGTTTGCTGGCTCTAATTGATCGCTATGACTTGTCATGACCTGTGTTGTACTAAGTATCGATAGTGTCCAACCTGTGACCTTTTTCAATATTTATGGGTGTAAAAACAATTGAAATCTATTCAGTTACTGATTTGAACAAACGATATTCAAGTTTCGCATAAAATAAAAATAATGTGTATACATACGAGTATACTAGCTCTAGAATTGTAAATATTAACCAATGAGAACGTAGTGCTGAGATACAAAGTAACTTATTATATCCTAATTGATATCCCTCTCTCTTTCCATGTATAAATTTTCAACCAAATTCGTTTTCCATTTGAGGCGGGTTAATATCTATACTATATCATTTAAATATCACGTAAACCCAGCCAGGCGTATTTCTTTGTATAATTTATCTCATCACCACCGCTCTCAAAGCGGTAAAGGAAAACTGAAATGTCGCATCACTTTTAATACATTTGCGTCGACTACAATAAAAATCTACGTTCATCTCAGAACCATCTATTCCAATGTCCATAGAACAGATGTAAGAAGTTAAAATGGCCTTGAGGGCGGGGCAGGCGTGCCAGAAAGTAGGGCATTGCTCATAGTTCAACCACCAACAGCGAACTTGCGATCTAAGTGTGCGTGGTCTGTTAGTTGCGTAATGCGCGTCCGTATTGGTTTATTGCCTGTAGTGGAGTTAAAGAAAGTTCACCCCTGAGTTTGTTTCGGTGTTTCTTCTCAGCTAGGAAACAGCGGAGATCATTTACATTTTGTATGCTCAAAGCAGTTAATATTTAAATAAAATCCCAGCACTAAAAATTCAAAAATATATGACACCTACCAACTCACACTGGACCCGCGTGGTGGGTTAAGACCCATTCCTTCTCCTAGAGAAGAACTCTGAGTGCCTGCAGTGGAAATATTATATTTATAGTATAAGTAATAATATTCAGTTTCGTCTACCGAGCAAGCCAAGTTTGAGGAGGGCTTGTCCCTTACACCTTATATACTGGGCTTATTTAAGGGATATTATGTCTTAATATGTGTAATTTTATTGCGAGTAACTGAAAAACATTAAGTTTATTTTTTATTAGAAAAAAAAAAAGAATAAAACAATGTAGTTGTTACTTTACAAAACGAAACTCTCCGTCAGTCTTATAATTTACTATGTAAACCTAAGTAAATAACATTTTTTATTCATTTTGACATCATTGGCACATAGGACACTCGCTGGATTTAAAGATAACCTACGTCACTTCGACGTGCGGTAGGTTCACGAAAGTCCTGGAAGCTCCGACGGCCAACTGAGTTGGCGGGAACGGACGCGAAAAACAATCCAGTTACATCGATTTTATAAAATCAATTACTTACGTCGTTTCAACGTAGGTTATTTATCTAGGGTTCAAGAAAATAAAGATAACAATAATAAATCAGATCGTTAAACAATTTGAAAACCTAATTTAATTTTTAGGAGGGACGGGCTCATCGTTTACGTTACCGGCAGAATCCAATTTCCGTTCGTAATCTACAGCGGGGAATTACAGCCTGAGGTTCTGAAGCTCTTTATAATCCTACTAATAATGTAAAAGCGTGAGATTCAAAGTTTCGTATAAAATAGGACTTTATTGTACACCAAAATATGGATGGAGAGGTAGAGGGAAGTCTGGGGAAGCCAAAGAAAAGATGGATGGATTGAGTGAAGAGTGATACGAAAAAAAAGGGAGTTAAGCAAGAACTGCACTAGACCGACGCACACGTGGACCATGCCTGATTTGTACAATTAGCGGCACAGATCTTGAGCGCTCAGCGTCAGAGCGGGGATCGTTTTGCGCATTCCATACATTGGCGAGCCAATCGTCATCGTTGTTAGATACACGCAGCAACGCAGGGAACGAATCATGAATGACGTCTATGACACGAAGGCGCGGCGAGCTAATCACCGACACGCCCCGCTCCCACGTCTCTCTTCGCACCACTACAGAGACCGAATATTTGACTTCTGCGTAACTTGAAGCCAGCGCTCAACATCCGTGCCAATAATTGTACGTAGCGACGCGTTGCGTGGCGTGGATCTAATGTAGCTCTGCAAGTCTATTTGCCAAATAAAATTGATGGAGACCATGTGCCCCACGTGAGCGCAATGTAGTTCTACCTTAAGGGATGCCATGAAGGGTGAGAGAGGACGGATTGGAAGAAAAAAAACATGTAGTATTGACCTCAAAAACACGGGACAAGGACAAGTACACAAGTATAATTTGTCTCGTGTTGTTTAAGTTGTGTAATCACAGTGATATCTACCAGACCTCAGGATGGACTATAAGAACTTAAACTAAAAAAGACGTATATCTGTACGGCAGAACGAATTTTGACGTTTAGGACATAGTAAAATATTATCTTTGAGTATTAGTAATTAATTGCTTAGAAGCAATTGGTCTACTACAAGCACTGTAGTCCTACCACGCGCCTTTAATCTTTCAATCGTGGAAATTAGACACAATAGAAAGACAATAGGTGCGCGAACGCCGGCGTTCGCTTGGGGTTTAATGAATTAAAGCGATTGAAAAGCGTGCCAAGAGGATCATAGACAATGATGCTCTTGTGAAGTCAAAACTCCAAAGTCTTGAGTATCGACGCCGAGTTGCTAGCCTGTCTGTTTTCTTATTGGTTTCTATCGTTTACACTTCGGGGAGTGTGCACTAGAGTCACAAAATTTAATTCCGCCAAGTCCGTTCCATCATCGGACTACAAGACGTACGGCGTTGCGCCATCGGTACACGGTGGACATCCCACCTATACGTACAAAGCGTTTTGGGAGTACATTCATTATGCGTGCAGCTAAGGAGTGGAATTCCCTGCCGGAGTCTGTGTTTCCTGATAGCTATAACCTAGGGGTCTTTAAGTCAAGAGTGAATAGATTGCTTTTAGGCAAGCGTGCTCCATCGTCGGCCACATCATCGCTTACAATCAGGTGAGATTGTGGTCAAACGCGAGCCTATCCATTATATAAAACAAAACAAACGATTCTGCTGAACTGAAAGGATATAATATAATATTCACACAACTATCAAACAACGCCGTCTACTCCCAAGCTAAGCAGAGCTTGTGTTATGAGTAATAGAAAACTGATAAAAACATATTTAAATATTTCTAAATACATACATTATAGATAAATTATACCCAGACACAGAACAAATGATTGTGCTCAGTACACAAACATTTGTCTTGAGAGGGAATCGAACCCACGACCTGCGGCATAGCACTCAGGGCCATTAACTAATAGACCAACAGGCCAGTCAAAGGATGAAGCTACATATGATGTACAGCTCCATCACACATTCACACTAACATTGTTGACATTTTAACACTTCATGGTAACATGGTAAGGCCTCTGAGACTGTGCGTACCCTGACGATAGGCTTACTTACAAAGTCTCTCTCTCTCTCGTGATATCACGATGTTGTTACAAAAACATGTCAAACAGCTATTAAACAGCAGTTTTTTGTAAAAAGCAAGAAATAAATAAAACACTATCAACTGTTTATCGCCTCGTCAAGTCTTGTGGGAGTTATAAAAGTCAGAGCAAGATGGATTATATTACTGGTGTGAACACAAATGACGGTAGATGATTCTGTTATACGATATAACACTGCGTTTTATGAGTCCTGACGGTACAGCTTTTAACATTAGGTGCAGGGATGACCCTCTTTATGATAACATTTCTGGCGTGGCTTAAAGGTGAATAAAAAAAACCCCTTTTCTGAGATTTTTTTTTGGTGTGAATTCGTCCAATAACTGTAGGACGGTCAAAGGACCCACTTCTATGTTCCTTCTTTGCGTTGCGTCTCAGAACCCCGGTGTTCCCTTTCTGGAGAATGTGTGATAGAGATATCTCTATGAGGTGCGCGTGGAACACTCCGTGCCGTCGTCGATTCGGGCTCGGTCCGGACAGCCGGATGGCGAACTGCCACCCTTTTTTGAGGTCGGAAATCATGTAATGACTTCTCCCTGAGGGTTGAGCGGTTCTTCCAGTTGCCTTTTGCATTCCAGGACCATGAATATCCTTATCAGAACCGTTCCCAATGGCCCTAGTTGGCATCGGCCCTGCCTGAACCCTACAGATTGCTGAATTCTCTTAAAAGCGCTCGTGGAACACTAAGTGCCGTCAACGACTCGGGGTCGGTTCTTGTAGGACGAGTAGGCGGCGAGCGGAGAGTGAATAAAAAAAAAATCACAACTTTATAAATCCAGGAAAACAAGTACAGCAATGGCAGAAGTTGGAGATACTGAGTCCCAAACTAAGCTATCGCTTGTATTATTATTATGTTGTAATAACACTCTGAATTCATTAGATATATTTCACAATAAATTTAGCTTCTGTGGGCGTGAATTTATTGTTTTCAATTTTCAAACTTTGATTAAATAAAGTTTGTGTGAGGACTGCGGACTGCGATAGGTTGAATTGGGAACTTGACTCGTCTATTAATTAAGATGGGTCATTTTGGCTGGGCGAGAGACTTGATAATTTACACCATCGCGGAATGGAAGCTATGTATTTTTTTTAAGATATAATTTGGTGCTTGACTGCGATCCCACTTGATGGTAAGCAGTGATGCAAACGATGATGATAAATCGTACTATTTTTACTTTGTTGATTTTTTTATTGATATAAACTAGCGGCAACACAAAAAATACGGCTTTGTTTTCTTTTATTTGATTTTACCTGGCTTCTTCCATATTTTCGGACGAGTTGACAGCCGGCACCAAAAATTAATATTTACTTTGGCAATTTGCAAGTCAATAGCGTCTGGTTTGTGTACTGAAAAAATCAGGAAGACTATATCGCAGGGATCGTTAAAGAGTTCCTCTTTGTTTTTATTATAGGGTACAGTTATGGATATAATGTACATTTGTACAAAGTACCGGTAATGGGCAGAAGAACAGTATTTTTTTTTTTAATAAAACGATATATATAAAAACTGGGAATCTTAGCTAAAGTGAGGCGGTACTTCACTGCTTCCGAAACAGCTGCTCAACCTATACCAAGCGCAAGTTCGATCGTATATGGAGTACTGCTCTCATCTTTGGGATGGGTCTGCCAAGTATCAGCTTGATGCTCTGGAGTCGATTGAGAGGCGAGCCAAGAGGATCATCGGTGATGATGCGCTTGTTGAGTCAAAGCTCCAAAGCCTTGAGCATCGACGCCGAGTTGCTGGCCCAACGGTTTTCTATCGATTACACTTCGGTGAGTGTGCGTTGGAATTGCACAATTTAATTCCGCCAAGTCCGTTCCATCATCGGACCACTAGACGTACGGCGTTGCGCCATCCGTACATGGTGGATATCCCACCCATTCGTACAAAGCGTTTTGGAAACACATTTATTATGCGTACAGCTAAAGAATGGAATTCCCTGCCGGATTCTGTGTTTCCTGATAGCTACAACCTAGGGGTCTTTAACTCAAAGAGTGAATAGGTTACTTCTAAGCAAGCGTGCTCCATCGTCGGCCACATCATCACTTACCATCAGGTGAGATAGTGGTCAAACGCGAGCCTATCGAAAATAAAAAAAATAAAATATTTATTACATGTAAAATAAAGATTAGAATACACATTAGCGTACAAACTATATTTGTTAAGGTTTCAAGGTCTAGTACGAACAGACGTTAAAGACTTTGAAACTATCCAACCTATGTGCCACAAGACGAAGTACCTATCTGAAACGCAAAATACCATCCTTCCCATCCACATGTTTATGCGTGCGAACTAATGTAGTGCGTCGATTTTCATATAAATTGCCTAGAATTAGGAGTAACTATTTTTTTAATAACTAAGTATAGCATAGCATAGTCGGCCTTATAATGTTCCCACTGTTGGGACTCAGGCCTCCTCTCTAACAGAAGGAATGGACGTAATCTACCACGCGGGCCCAGTGTAGTGGAAAACAAGTGCTATGCTTGAATTATGAGTGTACTTTAAATTAATACTTTTCAGTCACTCAAGCCATTTTCAGACTTCGATATACTCATTTCTCACTTTACCCATTCTCGTCACGCATCCATCTCAACATTCTCATCTCCACTACCTTCAATAAATTAGCTGAGAACCCAAAACTAGACAATACAGCACCCCTTTTCTAGCCGAGTGCTCTTAAATTTTCAGAAATAGGTCACAACGCGCGGTTCTCTTTACTTTTTTATTGGAAAGATGACAGTCTAGTATTTATTGAGACTCTTAGCTAACGGAAATTGCCGTGGTGCTTTTGAAAATGAAAGTATTTTAGTTGACAGGGATAGTAATAGATATCGGCACAATGGTATACACGAGGTTAGGTGTGTGGTAAAAATATGGCAGTCAACAAGGTGGTAGAAGGTTTGAAACTGAATGACCTAGATGCTCTTTTTTTTTATGGTGGGAAAAATCATGCATTGACATCCCCCGCCCTTGGGCGGAGCGGGAGATAGTGTCAGACTCTTACTGACTAAAAGACCCACCCCGTTCCTTCTAGCCTTCATACCGGGGCTCGAGCGCCCTTTCGGATAACCCTGGCCCCAGTAGGCTTCGACCCGGCTGGGCCCCTGCTGTTGCTGACAACTCCTTGAGGCGCGCGGGAACAGGGCGCGCCGTCGACGACTTGGGCTTAGTCCAGACAGTTACCGTACGGCCGGACAGTGAGCTACCCATTGCTCACTGTCCGCAAGGCCGCGACCTAGATGCTCTGCAACTGCTCATAAGAAAATGAAGTACCTAATCAAAAAATATTTCCGATTTATTTTCAATGTGAAAATAATGAACGATTACAAAGAGTAGTGGCCTTGACCGAAGCTTTAGTGTATGTAAAGTTATTTTTTGTTGTATAACACAATGAGTTATGTTAACCTGGAATAATTTTGTTCAGTTACGCCAATTGAATCGATTTGAGTAGCTTTGGCCTTTGGAACAAATTTTGGTATTTTTTCAAATATTTTGAAAAAGTATCTATAAGTAGTGTTAAATCGTTTGTTAGTTCAAGATCTGAAGTTTTGATTTAATTACAATACTGTTAGAAAGTTATAGTCATAATATGTCATTTTTAAATGACTTTTTTTTTTTTAATGTTCTCTTTTCGTCAGAATCTTTTATATACTCGTATGTTCTCCGATTACTCGAAGACGCCTGGACAGATTTATCTACTAAATCTTCCGAATCGAAGTATACGAATATACTTCCTAGATGGTCCCATGCATGGTGAAATCGAAGAAACTCTCAAACTTTATAAGTACACTCGTAATGGTTACATTCTATAATACCTTAACTAGTAGTTACTATAGAACTTACACAATATTTAGATTTGATTAAGGGTTAGTTACAAACAACTAAAGAGCAGCACTCATCGTAGAACTCAAATGACAATAATAAGGGTATTTGAGATCTTATTGTACTCTTTCATGACAGACCTCAATTAAGATACGACAAAAGCGACCCATTTTGTAGAAAAACCGAAACATCTAAGTTCACAACAACGATACAGTTTCCTGGCCCGAGGGACATAAAAGATATCAACAACAGACATCGTTCCTGTTACATGCGAGGAACTGACAGGCTGATAAAGACTCAGAAATAGTTCGGGAAATGGGAAGAAAGAAATACGACGTCTATTCGGAAATAAATGGCGAGTGCAAATAGAGATAGTGTGGATTTTGTGAATGGGAATTGTGTACTTTATGCGGACTCCCCGAATATTTCGTCTTCGATGTTGTTCCTAGTTTACAAACGGGCAACTATATTGACAAGTCAATTTGAAACCAATACTTGGTCAAATCTCTGTGCTTTTTTCATTAAACCAATTAACTTAATTAACCGCAGTAGAAACTTCGATACAGTGAATAAAATGCTGCACAGTAAAGCAAAAGCTTGCACTGCCTCTGGCTGGAAAGGTTTACTCAAATCTGTGAAGTTCTTTCCTCAAAAGATCA
The DNA here is from genome assembly GCA_929112965.1 of Mythimna albipuncta. NCBI lineage: Eukaryota > Metazoa > Arthropoda > Insecta > Lepidoptera > Noctuidae > Mythimna > Mythimna albipuncta. Next base: position 12,267,813 of record OV815983.1, on the reverse strand, counting down.
TTTTCATTACTAATCTGAATGATTCGCATTCGCATTGATCACTACATGTTTGCTGTATGGGCTTTCATTCATTAAACCCCAAGCGAACGGCGTTCGCTCTGTCAATGTCTTTCTATTGTGGCTCTAATCATTAAATGCGTATACATTAAGGTATTCGAAATATTATGTTTGTTTCGATGTTTCGAAATTATGTGAACGCAACTCTCGCACTCGCCTAGGAGGCAGTACGCAAATCTGTGCATTTATTTGCGGCCAGCAGCGCCCGGAAAGCGCTTTAAATCCATTTCTCTGATATTGATTGATTTACATTTATGCAATGTTCACTTTGAAGAATATTTAACCACCAATTTTTATGTGTAAAAATGTTTCTAAAGGTCCAAGCCGTTTCGAAGGAGTAGGGAAAAGTTGCGAAATTGCTAATTTTTTTTTTTACAAAAGTATCTATTAATTGCACGAAAAAATCAAATGTTGATATTATTGTTCATGAATCTATAATAAACATATATTTTTTTCAAACCTATTGACCTAGCCGTTACGGAGGAGTAGGCCTCAGAAAATCACTGTTTTATGGCACTTTTCGAGCGCTTGGCCCATAAGGTGGTCAGCATATTTTGAATACACCTCGATATCATAATGTTGATATCTCCAAATCCACTAATACAAATTAAGAACATCGGCTTCCTATTCTCAATTACAGCTATATTTCTGCCGGACATGAAAACGATTGATTGGATTAAGCCGAGGTAAAAAGTCAAGCGGCCAATCAAACGTGCGAGCGACACGTTTAATTAAATAGATAATTAACTTACTGATGGTACCCATTGATTAAAATCAATGATATTGTCAACGTGGGGTTTCGAGGCCAAGTATATGTTTTTCTTTAATGATATCAACGAATGCAAACTAAAATGGAACTGGGCAGGTCTCATCTGCTGCATGTCGCAACAAAATTGGGTGAAAGCAACTACTGACTGTATTCCGAACTAAAGTTTATCTCATATATTTTTTTCTAGACCTCATACATTGATTAAGACTGTTGGGCTGTGAAAAAGACAGATGAAAAAAGATTGCATGTAGCCAACATGTAGCGAAGATGAAAGTGGGAAATGGGATATTAGAGGATGTTTGAAAGTGGCGCCAGTGACTGAAAAGTTGAAAGGTAATTGCTTGTCTTGGTAAAGATAGACCATGTGAAGAAGGATAAAAAGCAAGTTACTAAAAGAGTTATGAGTATACATATGGATGAATGGAAAGGAAGGCCGGAGAAAAGATGGATGGATTGTGTGAGGACTTGAGGAGTGATGGGAAAGAAAAGAGAGTCAGGGATAGCGTGACGGCTGACAGGGCAGAATGGAAGGAAAATATATATATAATTGGGCTATCCAACACTAAAATGATTTTTCAATTCGAACCTTCCCGAGATTAGCGCGATCAAAAAAAAAACAAACGCTTTAGGAATTAGTATAAATATCTAATAATAGATAGACTGAAGTACCTAATACACCAATAATATGGACTAAAAAGACGATGAATAGTAAATTATTGTCTGCTTTATCTTATTTGTGGAATCTATTCAGGACTATTTTTATCTTTAGCTGAGTCACAGATATTTAAAAAGTCCGTCAGCGATATTGGGTTTTTTCAATCGTCAATTGATGTATTTTCCCGGAAGTTTAAGACTCCAGTAGGTACAGTACAATTTACGAATGATGGCGGCCGTGAAATTTGCGCAGAAGGCTGCGCAGTAACGTGTTTTAGGACGACGTGCGTGTGCGAGAAGAGTGTAGTATGCGCGAACGTTCGCAAAGGCTAACTTCACGGCCGCCATCATTCGTGAATTGTACTGTACCTATTGCAAAGAGTTTCTGACGTTTTTAAATGTCACTGAACCTATAGGCTGCAGGGAGCACAGAACACAGGAATCATCTACATCCTTCTGTTCTGTGTGCAGGAGAGTTCGAGAGAGTTACAAGGATCTTGGCTCAGGAGCGAAAAAGGCAACTGAAATTAGAACTACATTGGGCACATGTGCACCACGTACGCCGATCTGGGCGCGTCGGTCTCCATACATTTTATATGGCAACTAGACTTGTAGCTACACTGCATCCAAACCACGCGACGCGCCGCTACAGTAGGCACAACGGATCTTGAGCGCTCGGCTTCAGAGTGGGGATCGCTTTGAGCATTCCATACATTGGTGAGCCTACCGTTTTCGTTATTAGATACATGCAGCCACGCAGGGAACGAATGAGAGGAGGAGGCCAAATGCATCAGGCAACGGCGTTATCGCCGCCGCCGCCGGGATTCTGCTGATCTCGATTTCCGGCCACCGTAGGCGCGGGCTTGCGGACAGTGAGCAATGAGTAGCTCGCTGTCCGGCCGTCCGGTAACTGTCCGGACCAAGCCCAAGTCATCGACAGCGCGCACTGTTCCTGCGCCTCAAGGAGTTGTCAGCAACAGCAGGGACCCAGCCGGGTCAAAGCCTACTGGGGCCAGGGTTATCTGAAAGGGCGCTCGAGCCCCGGCATGAAGGCTAGAAGGAACGGGGTGAGTCTTTTAGTCAGTAAGAGTCTGACACTATCTCCCGCTTTGCCCAAGAGCGGGGGATGTCATTGCATGATTTTTTCCCACCATAAAAAAAGGGAACGATTGAGGAGTAACGTCTCTGACGCGATAGCGCGGCGAGCCAATCACTGACACTCCCCGCCCCCGCGTCTCACTTCGCTCCACTAAAGAGACCGAATATTTGATTTCTGCGCAACCGCTCAAGATCCGTTGTGCCTACTGTACATACATTTGGCTAGCTTGTTAGTCTAGTTGTTAGTGGCCCTGAATAACTGCCGGAGCTGCTATATCGATTCCCACCCAGGATAAATGTTTGTGTGATGAGATGAGCATGATCGTTTGTTCTGTATCTGGGTGTAATTTACAATATGTATGTATTTATAAATATATAAGTTTTAAGTTTATCAGTTGTCTAGTGCTCATAACACAAGCTCTGCTTAACTCTTTGAATGCCGTAATTAGAGACACAATAGAAAGACAATTGCTTATGTCGAACTGTGTAACATAAGTCATTCAAAAGGTTAATTTGGGACTAGACGGCGTTGTGTGATAGTTGTGGAATATTATACTCGTATATAGGGTGACTGGTAATTAATTAGTGTACGGTACTTGATTGTGCTCATGATAGCTATCAACTTCTACTATGGGGAACACACCTGAAATCGCGAAAAAAAATCAGCTGTTCAGTACATTAGGCAAACATAAATGTACTGAACAGCTGATTTTTTTTCGCATAGTAAAAGTTGTTGGCTATCATGAGCACAATCACGTGTTTAAGTATCGTACACTAATTACCAGTCGCCCTATATAAAAATCAGCTGTTCAGTACATTAGGCAAACATAAATGTACTGAACAGCTGATTTTTTTTTCGCATAGTAAAAGTTGTTGGCTATCATGAGCACAATCACGTGTCTAAGTATCGTACACTAATTACCAGTCACCCTATATAAAAATCAGCTGTTCAGTACATTAGGCAAACATAAATGTACTGAACAGCTGATTTTTTTTTCGCATAGTAAAAGTTGTTGGCTATCATGAGCACAATCACGTGTTTAAGTATCGTACACTAATTACCAGTCGACCTATATACTAATCAGGCGTAGCCCACGTGTGCGTGTATGTGGTTATGTAGTCTCGTTTGAAGGTATACGTGTGGGATTTAGCGGTTAGAGCCTGATATGCTCTCTCACTTGACGATTACTCACATAAAAAAAAACCGGCCAAGAGCGTGTCGGGCAACGTTCAGTGTAGGGTTCCGTAGTTTCCCGTCCGTCACAATAAGTGTACCCAATTATAAGTTTATTAAAAAAATGCTTGCATATACGATTATACTACAAACTTAGTCCAGAAATTATTTTGTAGAACCCTTTTGTCTTTTTTGTACAAAAACTGTTCTTTTCATCAAGTTCAAAATAATTTTCCTAGAAAGTCCTTATAAAGTTCTACTTTTCAGATGTTTTTCATATTTTCTAAACTTATGGTTCAAAAGTTAGAGGGGGGGACACACATTATTTTTTACTTTTGGAGCGATTATTTCCGAAATTATTGACATTATCAAAAAATGATTTCAGTAAACCCCTATTCATTTTTAAATACCTATCCAACGATATATCACACGTTAGGTTTGAAATAAAAAAAAAAACACTTCCCACTTTACATATAGGGGGGTTACCCTAATAAAACATTTTTTTCCAATTTTTATTTTACCACTTTGTCGGCGTGATACATATTGGTACCAAATTTCAGCTTTCTAGTGCTAACGGTCACAGAGATTAAGCGAGGATGGACAGACAGACGGACAGACAGACATGGCGAAACTATAAGAGGATTTCCTAGTTGACTACGGAACCCTAAAAACCTAACCTACACCGACATAGACGACGTGGCGAACGAACAAATCAATTCACTTACACCGAATTCATCTGATGACAGACAGACCGACTTGCAATTATTCTCTTTGAACAATTGAATGAATCCAGGAAAAACATAAACATACAAACATTTTTAGATTAAACGATTCTTATTTTTATTACACGTTATGTTTTAGAGCTAAACAGGAAAAACGAACAATAGTAGCTTGGATATTCAATCCTCTGGTTGGTTTTTAGCGATAATTTTACAGATGCTTATTCGTATTAATAGTACTATCAAAAATATACAGTTAGAATTCTTAATTCTTTATTGTACACAAAGATATTACAGAACGGAGATACATACAGTTCATGTGTGTCAGTCAATGAACATACAGTTCATGTATGTTCATTGACTGGTCTGTTGGTCTAGTGGTTAGTGGCCCTGACTGCTATGCCGCAGGTCGTGGGTTCGATTCCCACCCAGGACAAATGTTTGTGTGATGAGCATGATCATTTGTTCTGTGTCTGGGTGTAATTTATCTATAATATGTATGTATTTAGAAATATATAAGTATGTTTATCAGTTGTCTAGTACCCATAACACAAGCTCTGCTTAGCTTGGGACTAGACGGCGCTGTGTGATAGTTGTGGAATATTATATTATATTATTATTATATTATGTACAAAGGCGAGCTCAATTCAGCAATGAGTTTTCTACCAGCAAACGTTATGAGTTACAGAGTGAGAACATATTTGAGGGTAGGATTCAGTGCACAATATAAACCTACATAACCAATATATACTAATATTATATCAATAATGAAAGGAAGTGCTCTTTAAATTTCCTCTTGAAGATATCTAGAGAAGCGCTGTCGCGAAGAGTGTGTGGCAGAGAGTTCCAGAGACGCACTGCAGTTACAGAAAAGGAGCCATCATAGCGGCTAGAAGTATGACGCGGAGTACGATGAAGAGAAGAAGAGGTAGTGCGACGGAGTGCACAGGCGTCAGCGAGATAAGAACACGAACCTTGGGAGCACCGAGTTCACTTATAGGCGCCCTGAGCCAACTGAAGAGACTTATCTGCTTCTGGAGTGGGCTAGTTGGAGTACCGGCCGCCATGGCCCACGCACAACGGAAGAAGTGCGAAAACCAGCCACAAAGATAAGATAAAACCCTTTCTTTCCAACCGTACCTTCCATCCAAAATCAAAAAAATCAAATCAAAATCAAAGCATTTATTTCAAATAGACCATTTGACTATTCAAAAATACTACAGGCACTTTTGAATAGTCAAATGTCGGTCAGTCCAAGAAAAGTGAAGCTAAATTGCACGTTCCAAAGAGTAGGTCTCTATGGAGAAGAACGTGTAAGAAACTCCATGGACACTCTTTTAAATCATATTATGTGTTAGACGATACCCAACACATATAATGCTTGGTCACATATTACTTGTTGCTTCTATCATGTGAGCACAATGTCGATTAAATTAAATTAATTAAGCCACTGGCAGCTAAGAGATGACCAGTCCCATCTGACGGCACCCGTTCACGAGCATGACGCGTGCATCAGCCCCACTCAGATCAACCATTTTGAAGGGAACTGAACGATCCTTAACGTGGAATCGGAGAATATCGTGCATAGCGACCCTTTTTAGTAGGTATTTTACATGTCGAGCATAGCGATACCATACTAACCGTTCTTTTCAGCTAACCCTATAAAATTACTTTTTCATGAAATAGCCATTCAATAGGATTAGACGAATTGAGAGGGTTGTATTGATGGTTTTAAACTAGAACTACATTAGACAGACACACGTGTAACACGCCTGATTTGTACGTAGAACGACGCCGACGTCGCGTGGCGTGGATTAAATGTAACTCTACAAGACTAGTTTCACCATAAAATGTATTAAGACCGAAGCGCCCAGTAGCCTGATTCACGTAAATTCAATCAAGCCAAATATCGTTGAAGTTTTATAGTCGTTCGATCAAAGTCCTATCCAAAAGCGGTATTCACGATCTATCGACTTATTTCCAGTTACATTAATAAGTATTCTACCAGGATAATGTAATTCAGATTTTTATTTAAATCGACGAATTTCAAACGACTTTAAAATCGGTGTCGTTCAAACTCGATTGATGGATGTGAATACGGAAATGGTCTAAACGACTAAATCGCTACGATATCGTTACGGTTTTCATTACGTGAATCGGGCTACAGAACAGCCTGTGTGGCACCTGTGTGCGCAGTGTAGCTCAACATTTTATGACCATAATTCCGTAAATAAATTTGTATTACGGACGCAAAAAATTTGACCACAAAACGCAAAAAACTTTTAAAAAAATAGAATTTCGCGAGTTACACAGGAGCTCCCATGTTCATAAGCATCTAAGAGTACAAAATTAAATCAATTGATAATATTTTCATTAACAACAGATGTTCACGCCGAAGTGCCCTAGAATCTCAGCATCTGTATTACGCCTACTTCACAATTCACATGGCAACAGTATCATGAAAGTCTATCTTTAAATAAAATGAGCTTCTACAACTAAAATACATTGTGAATGCAGTGCTCCTGTTCAAAACATGAACCACGCAATAGAATGCCTTACGCGGAAGACCTACTAAGCCTAAACAGTTTAACCAGTTTACCATGAAATCCAAAAGAAGAAGATCAAAATCCTGAATGACGACAATTTTTTCCAAAAACATTTAGTTTTTAAAAACACACTTAGTTCCTTGAACAAGTTTTGTGAAATATTCAAGTGAGTGACGAAATTACCGAATGTCAACAGCACGTTCAGGTGTTATTTCGCATTGTCTCTTTATCAAACATTGCGTTAGATGAAACAACAAGCTTTTAAGCCACGCTCACGTTGACGATAGACGGACCCGGGATGGGCCCTCTCAACCTTGGCGATTCTTCGGGCTTTGCTAACTTTGGTTCTGCTGCAAATATCTTCAATCTTGGTTCGATTACGCCAGGAACCAACGTACACATCTCTTTCTACTATGAATCCATTGTTTTTTGCTAACACAAATCTCCAGAACTAGTAATCTGGACACGTGCTCCCAATTCAACGCACAACAGCAACACAACAGAAAATCCCATAAAACAAACAATTTAAAGCAAATTTATTAATAGATTCGCGTTGTTATCACGCTGCGCGAATCCTGCGCAGATACGGCGAAGGTCGTATACCAGTTATTGTAATGGCGTCGTCTGTAGATCACTATGCACGGAATTTAGAAATTATTTGTATGCCACCTAGATCAGCTCAACCTGATTTTGAATGCAATATTTCCAGTATTTTGGGTAAGTAAAACCGCTAGGTTTACATTATTGTGTTGTCGTGTCGTGGCGCGGGATGCACAAATCAAAAGACTGTTCAAGAAAAAAAAAAGAAAAAATTCAAAAGTTTTTATTTCACATAAGTTAGTAAAACCGCTAGGTTTACGTTATTTTGTTGTGTCGTTTCGTGACGCAGGATGCACCAATCAAACGACTCTGTTCAAGAAAAAAAAAATCAAAAGTTTTTATTTCACATAGGCCTACATGGGCACTTATAAAACGTCAGAAGCTAGTGTTAGATTACGTCATATCATAATGTTTTGTAACCAATCAAGTACGTCAAAAGGCGCCACGACACGACACATCACAATAATGTAAACCCGGCTTTATAAAGATTTGGTATGAACTTTTAGAGACTGACCCCCTGAGTTTGTTTCGGTGTTTCTTCTCAGGGTAGTCAGAGAAACCGGCCACATCTAATTTAAGCTGACGAAAAAAGTCGAAATTGATATGTAGAAGTGTTTTTCCAAACCAATTTGCAAAATAAATATAGGTATCATTTATCAATGAAATATCCCGTTTCACTAGCGAAACACAGCTAATATAATATTAGCGCGCTGTTTGATTTTCAACTCTCCGTGTTGTACCTAGCGCTGAAAATCAATGTGCTTGTAGTCAGACAGCAATTATTTAGGCGTCATTCATTGAGGAGCTTCAAGGTTAAGCAACGGTTGCCAAGGCCGGTTAGTGGATGGGTGACCATTCATTACAGTTCGCGATTCCTCCATGCTTCGGAAAGAATGTTAAGCTGTTAGTCCCAGCTGTAGATAATTTGTATATGATAGATGTCAGATTGACACCAGCTGGCTTGCACACACACAGACTGATAGCCGGTCCCAACACAGTCCAAGGCTCAGGGGCAATGGCTCGACTTCTGAAAGGGAAACCCGTGGTCCTAGAACGCAAACGGCAACTGAAGAAACATCGGTGTGGTTTTAGTCAGAAAAAGTCTGACACGACCTCACGCTCCGCCATGAGGCGGGAAAATTCATTAAATGATTTCCCACCTTTAAAAAAAAAAACATAATCCAAGGCTAGGTTGAAGGCAGATTAATTTAGATGTCAAAAATATCATAGAATTACATTAAAAGTACCAAGAAACATTTTAATATTCTGTACAGTTACTTATATATAACTATTAATTCATATATATTATGTAAAGTCAACAGCTTATCGCCATTTAAATGAGATAATCTTTATATTTGAATACATCATTAACTGGCTCTGTCGTAACTCGTAATGAGCATGAGACCACATAGTACAAACAAGGATTGAAATTATATAGCATTATAATAATTGCATAATCAGCCCTTTCTAGGGTTCCGTAGCCAAATGGCAAAAAAACGGAACCGTTATAGATTCGTCATGTCTGTCTGTCCGTTTGTATGTCACAGCCACTTTTTTCCGAAAGTATAAAGAGCTATAATTTTTTTTTTTCATCAAACTCATATGTGTGGGGTATCTATAGATAGGTCTTCAAAAATGATATTGAGGTTTCTAACATCATTTTCATATCACTACCAACGAAAATTGGTTTGAACGAGATCTAGTAATTAGTTTTTTTTTTAATACGTCATAAATCTAAAAAAATACACTACTATCATTAAAACATTGATCAAAGTTACAACGAACTACAAGAACTTTTATATTATGCTACTTGCTGCTACTGAACCCTCCATGGGCGAGTCCGACTCGCATTTGGCCGGTTTTTTAATGTTCGCACTGCTCACTCAAGCCTCGTTGGCAGGGAATGGGCCGTAGTCCATCACGCGTGCCCAGTGCGGGTTAGTGAATGTCACATGTCTTCGGTTCTAAGACATGCCGGTTTCGTCACGATATTTTCCTTCACCGTTTTGAGAGCAGTGGTGATGAAACAAATTACACAAAGTAATGCACCTGGCTGGGCTTGAATCCACGACCCTACAACTCGTTAATCGGGGCCGTTACTACTGGGCCACCAGTGCTCTATCCCTTGTTACTTGGGGTCAGCGCAACACGTTTTTTTCTTCTATTTAGTCCAACCGTCCACTATCGCTAAATCCCTTTTCTCTTATATCATTCCTCACACAATCCATCCATATTTTCTTCGGTATCCCTCTCTATCCATCCACATCAAGGAGATATCAGCAAACCTTAGGGGCCCAGCAGGGTCGAAGCCTACTGGGGTCAAGAGTCGGCTTCTGAAAGGAAGGCTCGGCCCTAGTATCAATAGGAACAGTTTTTAAAAGTTTGTCACACCCTCCGCTCAAGAGCTGTGTGAGCTCTTTTATTGGATGATTTTCCCACCGAAAAAAAAAACCATCCACATGTATACCCATAACTCTTTTCTCATGTCATGACCATACCACAAAATAGATAGGTAAAGAAGTCAATCTCATGTATGTACTTCACTTTTTATACATAAGCTAGGCGATCGCGCTAGGGTCAGCGCGTTGCGCCGAACTGTACGAGTGCGAGCGGGCGATTGAGCCGTGATATTGTGTCCGTGAGCGGTGTCTATGTGTGCGTTGCTCGAGCACGCTTTGTATGTAGATTGTCTTCTGTACCCAAGCACGTACCCAGATTTTTTTGTCGGGGGGGGGGGGGGGGTCCAGGTCCAGGCAAATGATTAAAGTATCGCGTAAATGGATACTTAAAATTTTGTCGTAAATTAAAAGAAAATTGTTTTCACAAATTATTTAATGCATATCTCGGTAATATAAGACAGTATTATAACGTTAAATTTGCCACCACCCGTCCGCACCGCAGATCAAAACTGAGAGTCATATTTGGCACTTTACTTACTACTGAGGGATTTATTTTATGGGTATCATCTATTTTCGGGAGGGGTCCGGACCCCTTGGACCTCCCCCCCTGGGTACGTCCTTGTCTGTACCTACCTATTTTGTGACCATACCAAGACAAACGATTCCATTCGACTATCAGCCTCGTAAAACCACAAATGAATGAAAATCACATCACAGGTAATTACCGCAAAATACAAACAAACAGAATCTTACACAGTACTAAAGTTACTAGTCAATTAATTAGTGCGCCAACGATTCCGACGTCTATTTAGATCAATTAGCGGGTATAGATTGAGAAGCTGTGTCATATACTGGTAGTGTAGCTGCGCGGGCGCATTATCACTGCTCATAGGTCGATAGACGTGTTTACGACGGGACATATTGAATGAAAACCGTTTCTGAATGTATTTTATGGTCATAGTTTGGTTATACAATGTTGACTTATATATTTATTATATTATATAATTCTTCTGTACGTGTCTTTGTCACCTAATTCCTTTTAAACGGCTTGACCGATTTGGATAAAACTTTGGGTGTGTATTTCAGTGGATCTCTAGATGGTTTGGACATACAATTAGATCCGGTAGGTGGCGCGGATTTTTTTTTTATTAAACTACCGGGTAGGACAACGTTTTTCGGGACTGCTAGTATTTAATAAAAAAAAAAACTAATATATTCTAATATTATCTATACTAATATTATAAAGCGGAAGAGTTTGTTTGTTTGTTTGTTTGTTTGTTTGTTTGTTTGAACGCGCTAATCTCTGGAACTGCTGGTCCGATTTGAATGATTCTTTCAGTGTTGGGTAGTCCATTTATCGAGGAAGGCTATAGGCTGTTTTTTTCTTTTCAAAATTAGGGATCCGTAATAAAATTGCTATTTTGTAACACAAGGTGTAAAATCGAAAACCTATTTTTGCGTGCGCTGCAAAAACTATTGACAATAGAACAAAATGATGTACGATGGGGTTGTAGATCCCATTAAGACCTACAAAAAAGTCCGCGAGAACATATATCTAGCTATCATGGTTTAATCACAATAACCGATTTTGTGTTCAAAATAATTATTAAATCGTCTGAAGAAAAAAAACTACGTTAAATATGTATCGTAATATTAATCTTTATCGAAATTAAGCATTATGTTATCAAGAGTATTTATGTAGAAGTAAAATACTTTTTGTTTCATCTCAATCGGATATTTCGTTTAAAAGTTATCACGTGTGTAAGATGTTAAGAGTTGGTACCTATTAATGAGTTACGGGGCCATAGAGTTTTTTATCAACATAAAATCCTGTAATAATCTTTTTCGAAATATATTTGTTGATGATTGTAAGTATATAATCTTTGAAGAGTATAATAAATACATTTATGAACGCGGTAATCTTGGGAAATACTGATCTGATTTGAAAACTGTTTAAATATTCAATAGTCCATTTATTGAGGGAGGCAATTATATTCAATATTTTATCTCGGTATTTCCACGGAAACGAGAAAAACGCGGGTGAAACCGCGGGGCACAGCTAGTTAGAAATAAAGATAGTAGAAAAGCTTTAGCTTACTTCACTTTACTATTATAAATATTTTACCCTACCCTCAAAAAAAAAAGTAATACAATCAAACTTTAAAAAAGTGCTTGATATAAATACCATTTACTTAGGTATATGGAAAAAAAATGGGCTGCTATTTTTTATAATTTTTTGAAGAAATATTTAAAAATGTAATGAATACGTATAAAAAATAAATAAATGGAATAACAATAACAATTTATTACACCAAAAAATACGTATAAAACAACATTCAGTTAGACGGTATGAGCTATGAGCATACCTTTAGTAACTGATAACGCTAGAGGGCAAACTTTGACCTTTCAAGAGCAGTGAAAATGCAAAACAATTATGTTCATTATCATTTTTAGGCCAATATTTTTGACAAGCGGTACTTATTACTAGTTAGTATGGTAGCATGTATGCAGCTGTTCTGTTTAAAATATTGATATTCAACTGATCCCAGTTATTCTTTTAGATTACATTAAAAATGCTAGATCTTTTGGCACAGTAGCAGTGGCAGTTTTTATAATAAAAACTGCGCCCCTAAGAACCTACTGACCGAGTATTAGTAGAATAAGGATAACCGTAGGGGCCCAGTAAAGCAGGCATCAGGCTGCTAGGGCCATTGAGAAACTTCTAAAAAGGATACTTGACTATAATGAAAACTATAACTAAAGGAACATAAGTGTGACTTTAGTCAGTAAAAGTATGACACTTGGGCACCACCCTCCAGTGGGAAAAATTGTTATATGATTTCCCACCTCGAAAAGACAAAAGGGATAATCAAAATATTACACCCTTGAGCGTGAGAAAGTAATTAGATAAATTCCCACCGAAATAAAAAAAAAAAAAAACGAAATGGTACTTAATGCAAATATTGCAGTAAAAATCTTAAAATATGACATATTTATTATGTTGTAACAAAACCAAAATAAACAATTAACAATAACAAAAGAACACAAAACAAAATCTCTTCAGTCTTGTTTTACAACATAAATGGTAGAGCATTTAGTTTTGATTATAGCCAATTACCAATTGTGTGGGAGAGATTGACTGGCTTGGCAGTGATTGCAATGTTTGTGATAATATCTCCTAACAACTTCTAATTTAACTATTTTGCAAATAGAATTAATTAGGACTCTGTACTTTGTTTCTATGCTATCTTCGTCTGTATCTATTTTAATCAAATGTGCATAATAAAATCAAATCTATTGTACACCAAATTTTTTTCACACTTTTTTTTTATAAATATTTATTCCTGCAATCTGTCTCTTCGACATTGGGCTGGATTTTAGATATTTGCGGTGATGGGCGTGTATGGCACAGTATCCAGCGATACGTCCCAATTGGCGTTAGCTCCTCATGGGATCAGGTCTTGAGGAGCACGTCTTTTCAACCTCTTGAAGGTGGAGTTAGGCTCTAAGCTCATCAGCTCCCTAGCCAGGAGATTTGGGTGGTGATTAAGTCTTATTGAATATTTTTGCAGACCGTTTATTATTTCCTCTTTGACAGACTTTCAGGTCTTTGTGGAGATGCATGTTTGTTACGAACAAGGGTGCTCCAGTTATCACTTGCAGGGTCTTTGATTGGAATCGCTGCAAAATCTCTATGTTAGATGAGGATGCTGTTCCCCACAGTTGGATACCGTAGGTCCAAATAGTTTTTAGTATGCTTTTATAGAGAAGAAGCTTGTTTTCTTTATTTATTTATAACTTTATTGCACACCTTAGCTTGATACAGGATAAACATTAACAAAAGATTATGCGTACAATAGGCGGTCTTATTGCGCAAGGCAATTTCTACCAGACAACCTATGGATGGACTGAACGAAAGGAAAAAGATTTGGGGCAAGTTTTGGAGAGAGGGAGCGAGATTTAATCTCCCATAGATTTAAGTTTACAATGGCGGTCTTATTGCTAACAGTGATACCTACAAATCTGTATGGGTAAAACATTTTATTTTATTTATTGTTATTAGAATTTTTGGGGGAATCCTTCGAGTGAAGTTCAGCGGCTGTTTTGATGTTGTTTTATATCTCAAGTGTCTACACAACCGCAACTGGATAATATTTGGGATCATTGCAACAGGCTTTTTGGGGATTTTGGTAAAATGAGCTGAAAATCTTCTTGTAGAAGATTACCCCAGCGAAGTTTGCTGAGAAGGTTTCATGACTTGATACATTCACTGCCAAACACTACAAAAACATTTAAATGTGTAGTCTGTCTAATAAGTCAACCAACATGTGTAATATTAGGGTAAAATAAAATCTGATGTAGGCAACGCTGGTCCAATAATCAAGGTTAATTAAGAGATATTGATCATTGTTTACTACTAGAAATACCTTATAAAAAATATCGAATAAAAGTATTTTTTTAATAATTAAATATAGTACAAAATTCCCTAGTCGGTTGACTTTTTAGACAGACTATACACATCCATATTATAATGGTAAAAAAAAAAAACGAACTATTCAGTACAAAAACCTGGCTTATAGGACTTAGTATCCCAGTCAATACAATAAAAAAAAAACAGTAAAATAATTTTAGTTTTTTTTTTATAATACTTGGGTAATTTAAAAATGGAACTTAACATCTTGGTCACACTCAAAGTACTTACAAACATTGCTAAAAAAGGAAGGGTTATGCAGGTAGTTAAAAATCTTGACCTAATTTATGTACCTTACTTAGAAATGTATTGTTTTTTAATTGTCTGTAAATCTAATCATAGGAGACTGGATTTAGAATAAGGTGTACAAATGAGTGTAATGTATGCTTACTCAGCATTTATAGATAACCTAAAGTAATAACTTAAAATTTAAGCGGCTACTAATAAGATGTTAATAAATAGGTACAAGATGATGATTTGAATGTCATTGGTTTGTTTTATTCACTAAATAGACTAAATAGAGAGAATAGATAGAGTTATTTAATGAAACTTGTCTCATAAAGTATTGATTAACTTTAAATGCGAATATTAAAGTTTAAGGTTTTGGATAATTTAATTATTTTATAACTGGTCAGAGATTCCAATTTCAAGTTATTTTTAAGTTATATTGTCGTCTTCTATAATTTTATGAAAGAGCATGCTAGGTACTTATATAAATAATAAATGGTGCAGTTTCTCAATTATTTTTTTTTGTTTAATTTAAGTTATAAACTAGACTTGATATTTCGTTGCCCAAACACCTTTAGTAAGTTCATGGCCAAAATGAGAATCAATTTAAGTTTGGTCAATAAAAGTTACTAAGTTAGCTACTTAACCTACAGGCATGCTTGAAATTAGAACCCAGTTGAAGGTAGTATAACATTTTAAGCTAGAAATAAGTATAAAGGCGTTTCTTTTTGTAATTTTGGGAATCTGATAAGTTTTTAAGATGTGTAAGTTTGTACACTCTACAACAATGTCTTATTAGAAAAAAAAGTATAAAGTTTAAGACTTTCTGAAAGTAAGTTTCAAAGTTTTTCTTTTCCAATAAGATTCGTAAAGGAATGAAAAATGAAGATAGAACTCTGAACAAGCTCGCAAAACTGTTATCATAACCATAACATGAAATAATCCGCCTCACTATTAATTATATGCAAAAACATAAAAAATTGTATCATTATAATAAATCAACAAATATTAAAGATTACAACTTTTTAGCGCCACAGACGAACCTGTAAGGTCACAAAACGTTCTAAATACACAAAGAGATGAATATTTTATAATTATTCTATTATTACAATCATGCTATGAATGAATTTGAGTTTTTGAAGCACCGCCTGATACGGACAAACATTAGTATTTACAATATTATCTTACCCTTATCGTACACCTCTGGCACTCAAAAGATAACAGCACATAATCACAATAATATCACTCGAGGATTAGAAACGGATTTAAATGCGATAATTCGAGAAAAAACATAAAAACTTTGATTTCCAGTGACACACGACGGAGCGAAGTCACCTCGCATGAAGGCGCGCCACAGCGGTGTTGCCACTCCACAAACTACGTTTACCCAATAACAAACGTCAAGTTTGCTAAATTATTTATTTCTATGAACACTCGACAAATATACACGGAAACTATACAAAATACTTATAACATATACTTAATAAAGACGTTTTTGTTTCTTGCGTTTATTATACGATTTCTTGCACTTCCTACAGAAAGTCGTACAAGGATTAGAAATTAAATTTTGCCACTCCTGATGGCAAGGTAACGAGATGTTTAGTTGTGAACAACAATGGCTTATTGGTTTTTTATCAAGTCGCAGTCGATAAGAGGAGTCAGTTAATAATGCTAAAACCACTGGCACATTATCTCCAAACATTGAATGAATTCTCTGAACTTCAAAACATGATGTCGATGCTTTCGGTGATCTATTTACTTTTCTCTTTCTTTTGGTACTCAATATTTTTTTGTTTTCTGACTCTGGTATTTTGTGCTTATATTGTCGATCATTATTTTTTTCCTGTACTTTTTCTTTTATTATAATTTCCGGGGATTCCTCCCAGACGTTGTAATCCTTTACACTTTGATTTCCCATAATCTCTACGGATTATTCTTCTTCATATCAGGAATTAAGAAATTAAACTAATAATTTTGAATAACAAAGGTCATTTTTTTTGACAGTACCTAGGTGTTTTATGATTTTTAATTTTTGCAGCATTAGGAAGTTTGAGTTTGTAACCAGTTGTCAGGTCTATTATCTACCACAAACCAGTTTTGAAAACTTCTTGCTACATTCACCCATGTAGAGACGTTCTAGAACGCAAAGGGAAATGAAGGAATGTAAAATTTGGCACGCCCTTTTGTTCCGCCCAAGTGCGGAAAAAGACAATTTAAGCGGGAAGGACATTAGACCGAAGCACACGTGGGCGTGGGCCACGCCTGATTTGTACGTAGAGTCAGATCATGTGGCGTAGGTCTAATGTAGCTCTACAAGTTTAGTTACCATATGAAGTGTATAGAGATCAAAGTCACCTTGGTTATTTGGTTTTAGCTTGGTTTATGTGCTGTTTTCACGTGTGACCAATGAATATGTGGTTCTACATTGATGGTTTCCAGATTATTTTCCGGTATCGTTTCCAGCCTCAAAAAAAAAAACTGTCTACCCCCGTATTTAGGACAAAAGAATAAAATTGACTACCATTTTGATAATCTTCCTGCAAAATAAAACTGAGTGTGAACAAACGCACATAAATAACTGAACATGGGTAAATAGCTTCCCTCTGCAATAAACGTGGAGCTAAGGTATGGAATTCCCTGCTGTAGTGCGTTCAAAAATAACCAGAGTCGAGTAGAGTTGCAACCCAGGGTCGTTCGTATATAACTCGAGTAGCTACCCTAGAGTTAATCCAACTAACTCTAACTTTGAGCAGGGTAGGTTAGGAGTAAGCGGCAATATAAATAAATTAATTATAAAATTAATTTAATTTAATGATAATCATCGGATCTATGCAAAATAATGATAATGCAAACTAAATGATAAAATAATGTAATACAATTTAAATTAATTTAATTTGTTATTAATCTTTCAATTTTATGTAATTTTATAATACGTATGATTTTGTAACTGAAATGAGTCTTTGGTACTTGAAATAAATAAATAAATAAAAAATAAAATATGCTTGACATTGACAGTTGAACTCCGTTCGCGTTCAAAAATGCCAGGGTAGAGTAATTACCCAATGACGTCATTAAAGTTAACTCTAAACTCTTTGAACGCAGCCCGGGAGTCTGTTTCTTGACAGCTACAACCTTGGGGTCTTTCAAGTCAAGAATGATAAAGTTATCTACAGTACAATTCACGAATGATGGCGGTCGTGAAGTTTGCGCAGAAGGCTGCGCAGTAACGTGTTTTAGG
Source organism: Mythimna albipuncta (assembly GCA_929112965.1). NCBI lineage: Eukaryota > Metazoa > Arthropoda > Insecta > Lepidoptera > Noctuidae > Mythimna > Mythimna albipuncta. Next base: position 12,249,860 of record OV815983.1, on the reverse strand, counting down.
AACCAAATGGCGACGTGCGAGAAGAGTGTAGTATGCGCGAATGTTCGCAAAGGCTAACTTCACGCCCGACATCATCAGTGAATTGTACTGTAGGTACTTCTAGGCAAGCATGGTCTATGGTCGACAATATCAGCGCCTAGGTATCGAGATTACAATTAAAAAAAAAAAAACCGAGTAAATGCGAATCGGACTCACGCCTTGAGGGTTCCGTACAAACTTACCTAAGTATCTACATAAAATATTTAGATCAATTCCGGAATGAAAACTCGGAAAGATTTACCGAAATCGCAATCGCAAAAAAAAAAATTATGTCGTAACAACTTTACAGTTTTCTTCTCTCTTAAAAATTTCAGTGCTATGAGCTTGCTTTATGCCAAATTTCAGGATTTTGGGTCGCCGAGAAGTAGGTAAGCCAGAGTTTTAATTTCCTCGAGAGTGTTTTTTGCCACATAAACCGTAATATCTATATAAAAGGTGTAAGGGACACCCTCCACAAACTTTAAGGGCTTGCTCAGTAGACGAAACTGAACAACCTTCTACAAAATTATTTTTCAGGAAACGAAAAAAAAATCAGCCTCACCATACAAAATGATAAACTTGATTGGACAATTTGTATGGTGAAGACGATTTTTTTTTCGTTTCCTGAAAAAACATTGGTGGAAGGTTGTTCAGTTTCGTCTACTGAGCAAGCCCTTAAAGTTTGTGGAGGGCTGTCCCTTACACTTTATATTTTTCTCGTTAACTTACAAGTTTGTTTTTCTTTACAGCTTCAAGAGTCCGCAGACCCGAGTACCTATATGGTTTTAATTTCAACTCGATACCTCTACATGTTCTCGAGATGAAGGGTCTTGACAGACAGACAGACAAACGAACGGACAACAAAGTGATCCTATAAGGTTTCCGTTTTTCCTTTAACCTTTCAATCGTGATAATTAGAGACACAATTGAAAGACAATAGGTGCGCGAACGCCGGCGTTAGCTTGGGGTTTAATGAATTAGAGCTACGGAACCCTAGAAGTCGAGCGTCGGACACTCGGACCTGTCTCATATACTAACAGCTGTGTCTTATACTAGCAGCATTACGAAGAGTTTAGGAACTTTTTCTAGAGTGCTGTTACCCGACGTTTGCGTTGATAAGAGAGCTGAAAGGGTGTGTAGAGGAATGTAATATATATATTTCTTGAGCTATGGATACTTAGGACACGATTTCGACATACATACTCTTACACTTTTCTATTAAAAGAAGATTATGTGGTAAGTAGGTACAATGCGTTCCAAATAAGAACAGGATCGATCGCCATGTTGTGACGTCACGTCATACTGTCAAATCGGAGAAATTAGGTAGGGTGGCCAAAACAAGAAATTTTTAAAATTTAATTTATTTACGAACCGTGAACGAAAAAAGTTTAATCAGAATTCAGTTCTTCAATTTTGCTCATCTAGTGTAGTAGTCTATGTAGTGGCAAATGGAAAAAGGGGAATTGTTCCCAACAATGAAAATCTTCTTCTTCTTCTGCTTCCTGCCCTTGTCCCAACTTTTCACTGACATTTGACAGATCGAGGTTAGTAGGACGATTATCCATTGCAGCAAAGCTTCAGCTAATCAATTAGTTATCAAGGAATTTGCTGATTAAATATCGGCTGTCAAAACTGATATAATAGAATAAGGAAATTTATGCAACACTTATACCAGGATATCAAGATCCCGCAATACCGGGATCTCGCATGCATCGGACAACTCCGGTCACAAATTAAATGGGACCCGGCAGGAAGACAAGAAATGAAAATCATACGTACCATCAAAGACACTTCCACGTGACCATCGCTAAGTTCATTTTTGCTTGTACTTGAAACGAAAACTTCAAGGGGTTGGTTTGGCGCCGCGTTGCAGGATTCAAGCGAAATTTTTTTAAGTGATCAGGCTGAAATGACTACCGTGGTATGTGCGTGCGAAGACGTGGAAGCAAAATCAGAACCAGCATGGTAAATTTTCAGTCGGGTGGATGAGAAAGAGAGATGGAGCTATACTACAATTGCCGAACCGGATCTTGAGCGCTGGGCGTCAGAGTGGGGATCGCTTTGCGCATTCCATACATTTGCCAGCCAATCGTCTTCGTTGTTAGATACATGCAGCAACGCAGGGAACGAATCAGGAGTGACGTCTATGACGCGATAGCGCTGCGAGCCAATCACTGACACTCCCCGCCCCGGCGTCTCACTTCGCACCACTAAAGAGACCGAATATTTGACTTCTTGATGCCAGCGCTCAAGATCCGTGACAGCAATGGTACCTACACCCTATATAGCTTATGGAGCTATATTTACAAACTCCATTAAAAGTTCAGTTTAAGTCGTCAAATGGATCGCGAGTTCGTGGTAGCATTGTTGGTCATTTAATTTGTAAAGACAGAAATCGAATACTTTTCTATTTTAAAAATTTTACCTAGAGTAATTATTTTTTTTCTCAATTTGGTTGTATTTTCTATATTTTCTTTTTATTTTGCTAGGCCGAAACTCCGTCATTTGTGTGCCGATTCGGCTAATTCTTTTTTAGTTAAAAGTAAAACCAGTTTTAATTTCCTCGAAAGTGTTGAAATGTACGTTTTTTGCCACATAAACCGAAATATCTATATACAAGGTGTAAGGGACAGCCCTCCACAAACTTTAAGGGCTTGCTCAGTAGACGAAACTGAACAACTTGCCACAAAAAAATATATTTCAGGAAACGAAAAACAAAATTCTCCTTACCATACAAAATTATTAACTTGATTGGACAGTTTTTAAGGAGAGGCTGGTTTTTTTTTCGTATCCTAAAAAAAAAATTATGGTTGGTTGTCCAGTTTCGTCTACTGAGCAAGCCCTTAAATTTTGTGGAGGGTCCCTTACACCATTTACATGTTTTCAATTGGTTCAATGTATTTCAAAATCCAGTTTTGATGATGCGATCCATGAAAAATTGAGAGAGTTCTCTTTTTATAGGCATCCAGGCAGCCTCAAAGATTTTAGGCATAAGTTTATAGGTAGTGCTTGAAAGAAGTAAGCCAGAAATGGCCAACGGAACATCACACTGTCAATTATACCACAATGAAGATACCAGGATTTAACTAAATTTCGATACGGGATATATTATTTATATCTTAATATATATAAATCTCGTGTCACAATGTTTGTCCTCAATGGACTCACCACTTAACCGATTATAATAAAATTCGCACACCATGTGCAGTTCGATCCAACTTGAGAGATAGGATAGTTTAAATCTCAAATTATAGTCACAATTTTAATTTATTTCTAATTATTTGTCTGTTATTATTTGACAGTCACAATTATCTGTTAACTCCAAATGATTCTAACAGATGTCGATACCTTTAGACTGGGTTGAGTAAGTAATCAATAGATGGTGCTGCTATGTTTAGCCACAGCAACGCGTGGCCGGGTCAGCTAGTATATTATAAAGATGCAAAGTTAGTTTTTTTGTTTGTAAGAATCTCTGAAAGTACTGGTTCGATTGCTATAATTTTATCACCGATAGAAAGCTGCTTTATTCCTGAGCGACAGGTTATAAGTTTTATGTACACGGGCGAAGCCACGGGCAAAAGCTAGTATAAATAAGTAAGTAGGTAATCAATCAGATTAGGACTTAGTGAAATGAATTACTATAAATAATGGCTGATTAAGGTTACGTTATCAAATGATCTGAACTTCTTAGATAATTTGTACGTGCTTGATTGCCACTGCATATTATCGGATACCAACGTATCCATCACTGGTAGACTGTCTGGTAAGCGTATACAGGTGATGTTTATTTATTTTTCAATAGCTCAAAGACTCGCTTTTAACCCACCGCTTTTAGTATTTTTCCGCACTAGTGCAGAAAAAAGCACGTGCTCTTCCCCACGACTATTTTATGACATTTATCGTATCAGGCTAGGCGCGCGTCGACCCCACGAGTCGTTTATTCATTTCTTCGTAAGTGTATTGAAAAAGGTTGTTTGATACACGTGCAAAGTCACTGCTCCATAACACACTCACCTACGACTCGTGCGAATTTCACCTCGGTTGCAATAACAAACTTTTAGCACATGTGTCAAAATGATTATTTCTAAGCTTACAGTATTCAGGACTGTCTCATTCAGATCAGCCACGGTCTTGTGCGTCTCGCTGCCATCGCATTCCTGCAACTCTCACTAAGTCATGATGTTGTCCACCTCGTGGGAGACCTACCAACGCTGTGTCGATCGGTATGCGGTCGCCACTCCAGAGCCTTTCGGCCCTATGCTGCAAGCAATATGCCTTGCTCACTGCCACTTAAGTTTGCTGATTCTTCGGGCTTCACCAACCTTGTTTCTCCTGCGGATATCTTTATTCCCGATGCAATCACGCAAGGAAACTCCAAACATTCACACAACACCCTCTTTTCTTAACTTTTTTTACTTTAAAAACCCAGCCAGGTCTTTCGTACCTACCGGGTTAGCCAGCCGGCAATAACCTGCCGGGTAACATAACGCTAGCTTTGGTGTGTAAAGGCCTTTAACGTGCTAATGGCACATCAAGAAACACCCACAATTAGGACTATATTGCACCGGGAAACCATGTCGGGGCAACCGGTTTCGCCACCATGGTGTCCCAGTAAAATAGAGCTCTAAGCTACCAAACTAGACACCATACAGACACGCCCGAGCTGTTCGCGCCACCAAATTGGTTGCGCAACCAAACGGACATCAGGTGAGTAACTCTTTAATTATAAAGCTGTATATATTTTGTTTTGTTTTGTAGGGGCGACTGGTCGCGCCCGCTATAGTGTCTCGGTGAAATATATAGCCTTTACAAAAATGAAACGCCCTATAGATTAAGCAGTAATTCTTCGATAACCGCAATGGATTACTACCAGCGGTATAAATGACCACCACGCTTGTCACCTGTGTCTAGTTCAGTAGGTCAGTTTAGAGATGGCTTCTGTAGCGTACCTGTTCCTTACCATATTGGCTGTTGGTACGTATGCTAATGTAATTATCAGCGTTACTGTGTTCTTGTCTCGTATTTTATGGTGTTTATAGGATTAGCACAAGGGTCGTAGTGGCGCAGCGTTTAAGGCACCCGCCTTCCTTCCGCACTTTCCTGAGTTTTATATTGTATAGTTTAATTTAGAACATTACTGACCCCCCCCCTCCCTACTTCAGAAAGCTACGGAAAGCACGTAAACTCGTTGGTCCCGGTTATCATTCGTAGATCTTGGTGAGTTGTAGGTCGTGGAACACATCAGTCCTATGCCAGAAAATCGATTAGACGGTCTTCACCCAATTTCGATGACCTAAGCTAGTTAGAGGACTAATTGATTTGGAGGACTGATCGAGAACTGGATTAAGTGGCCTTAAAATAGTACCTTATAAGGTTGGCTTAACTGACAAAAACTTAGCGTCCAGTAGGGACCAGAGGCCCTACTACGAGCTTTTAACGCAATCCATATGATAACCTAAACTGAGCTGTGTGACTATATTTAGGGTACCTACCGTGTATAATTCCATCCCTCTTTTTTGCTCGCACGCTTGACTTTTTAATACGTCACGGTTTAGCACCAGACCCGAGTCGACGGCACATAGTGTTCCACTTGCTCCTCTGATGCAAGTTAGCAAAACAGAAGGGCCCCAATACGGATGATGCCTGCTAGGGCAAGAGTGACCACCAACTGAAGGACGTCGGTGGGTTTCAGTAAGTAAAAGCCAGATACCTCTCGTTCCACCCAAGAGCAGGAGCAGTAATTGGATCCTCACCTCACTTGTCAACCTTGTATCGATAAAAACAACTTTTAAATCTATCTCTTTCTTTCCCACAGCCGCCGCAGCTCCAGGAAGCCGCATTGTTGGAGGTGACGATGTCACTATCGAGGAGTTCCCTTACGTAATTGCCTTCACCTACTTATATCCTGGACCCGGAATCACTGTGCAGCGCTCTGTAGGAGCCCTAGTTTCCTCTTGGCATGCAGTGACTTCGGCATATTCCTTCACGTGAGTATCTTAATAACGAGTATATAGCTGTCAGATTTTTTTAACCCTCCACAACCCAATTACTGAGCAACAAGACACTCCTTGGACAGACTGATGGTCAGATTTTCTGGTGTCTGATTACCTGTACCGATTAACAAATCAAATTTCACGTAGCAAAGCATAGCATAGTGCGGCCTTATAATATTCCCACTGCTGGGACTCAGGCCTCCTCCGCCTCGCGGGCCCAGTGCGGGTTGGTTGATGTCACATGTCTACGAACTTTTGGTTTTAGGACATGCCGTTTTAATCGCGATGTTTTCTTTCGTCGTTTTGAGAGCAGTTGTGATGGAATAAATTACACAAAATAATGCGCCCGGCTGGCTTTGAATCCGCGACCTACAACTCGTAAGTCAGGGCCGTTACCACTCGGCAACACTGCTCACACACACAGGAACACATGGCAAAGAAGGAACGTATGGGTTTAGTCGGTCACGCTCCGAGAAATCATTGGATGATTTGCCACCTGAAAAAAACCTATGAATGTAGTCCAAGCAGCGTGACTATGTTCCAGACTGTAGGCTTTGTAGAGTATGGGTGTACCGTTTAATATGATATTTTCCTCGGTACCAAATCTCAGGGACGGGCCCTTACGCGTCGACGACCAGCTTGGGACTTTTTCCCAATATCTTTCTTTACATTACATCACATTTTTGTCCCCAGTGGTGCCGTCCTAACTAACATGCAAGTCCGAGCTGGTTCCACGAACAGTCTCAATGGTGGAACGGTAGTGAACATTGAAGACGTGATCAAGCACCCAGACTACACGGAGGCCCCCAGGTCCAACGACATTGCCGTCGTCCGCTTCAAGACCCCTCTAGGCATCAGCAACGTTATTAACGTGCTGTATCTGCCTCCTCAAAATTACCACATTAGTGATGGTCAGTCCGTCAAAATTGTCAGCTGGGGATTCGAAAGTGTGAGTGTAAATATATTTTTTTTATTGTTGATAAGTTCGCGTTTGACCGCTCTCTCACTTGATGGAAAGCGACAATGCGGTCGACAATAGAGCACGGTTGCTCACCCCGAAGTAACCCATTCACTCTAGGCCTGTTAGTGGATCTTGGCTCTCAGAACATCATAGGAAAACAATAAATAACGAATATACTTTATTGACATTATTCTCAAATAGGAACAAGGACCCCAACTTGCAACACTGAAGACCGTGTTCTTGAACAAGATCAGTACGGAAGAATGTAAGACTGCCTTCGCAGACATCGACGATATTGCCATTTCTGACAGTAAGTACCCCCTTCTTTTATGACTGGCCTGTTGGTCTAGTGGTTAGTGGCTCTTGACTGCTATGCCGGAGGTCGTGGGTTCGATTCCCACCCATGAAAATTTCAAAAAATCATTTGTTCTGTGTCTGGGAGTAATTTATCTACAATACGTCTGTATTTAGAAATATTTATCAGTTGTCTAGTACTCATAACACAAGCTCTGCTTAGCTCGGGACTAAACGGCGTTGTGAGATAGAATGTGGAATATTATTATATTTTTTACTAGCTTTTGCCCGCGCGGCTTCGCTCCCGCTCTTCCCTACTTCAGCCTACTATACCCTACCCTACTCTACTTTACCCTACTCTACCTTACTCTACCATACTCTACCATCTTATGTCCGTCTCCTGGCTCTAAGCTACCTCCCTACCAATTTTCACCCAAATCTGTTCTGCCGTTCTTGAGTTATAAGTGGTGTAACTAACACGACTTTCTTTTATATATGTATATAGATTTACAAATTATAGGTCTTGTTTACCTTGTTCATGTTTATGGTTTGTTGACGTATTTTTTGGGATTTTCCGAGGAGCCATCATTAATTAATTAGTGATTGCAGCTGAGACTGGCTTAGTAGCTGTTTATCTCCTCGAAATGTAATACGAGGTTTTTGGAACAAAAATCATCGCAAAATTACTTATGTTGACGCTCGTGCTTTGTGTGTTACTGTGGAGCGGGCTCGCTGGCGGGATGTCGACTGGAGAGTGTTCGGTGGTAGCAGGAGGAGCAAATAACACTATTCTTCAGAGTTTTCTTCTATTTATTTTCTTGCTGCTTTCTTCTTACACTGCTGGATTCGGAATGCGTGACCACATAAAATGCGCCTTTTTATAACCAATTCTGACCAATCAGGGCCCTACAATTTTGCACACGGCAACAATTTTCCTTCTATTGACCAATCAGAGCGCAGGTGGACTTTGTATGAAAAACTTAACTTTGCTGTTTTTCTGTGGTAAAACACCCCTTAAATTTTCTTAGGTCTCTAATCTTAGGACGGTTTTATTTTAATTATTTACATAGAAATCAGTCTTAAAATCCTTAATTTACACCTTAAATAAATTAAAAACTGAAAACGGCTCTCGTTAAGGTAAAGTTTTCCTAGTACCTTAGCTTACATAACTAATATGGTACAAGTGGCGCCTCTAGTGGCGGAAATGCAAAACACTTAACGTAAATTCATAGAATGAAAATACATATCGTCAGTGTATGAAAATTTCAATTATTAATATAAATTATTATAAAATCGAATAAAAAACCAATTTAACAATCGGTATGCGCTCGCGCTGGCCGATATCGCGTCGCGAGTGCAGTTACGCAATTTTTAATGGATAGGGATCAATCCCAATCTGAGGCTTATGATGCAAACTTAAACATTGATACATTAGATGACCAAACTCAATTGAATAACGTTATAGAAATGAATACAACAATATCAGCGATAAAACGTCGAAGTACTGAGAATAATCAAGAATGTTGGCAAACTGTAAGTAGAAATAACTCTAAGAAGAAGGCAAAACTTAGCAAGGATATGTCTGAGGAATCACCAATTCAAGTTACTGTATCCTCCAAAGAAAAGATACCCAAACAATTTGCTCTTGCAAAATTACTAAAACAAAATGAGATGATGGACATTGACAAAATTAAATACATAAATCCTTATAAGTTGCTAGTAACTTTTAGTAACAAAAATAGTGCAGAAAAATTCCTTTGTTGTCCTGTATTTATTGATCTTGGTTGGCGAATGCAAAAAACCTGGGAGGTTGGTCTATCGTATGGAATTATTAGAGATATCGAATTGGGCTTATCTGAAGAAGAACTCGTAGATTATATGAATTGTGAGAAGGAAATTGTATCAGCTAAGCGACTCAATAAAAAAAGTGGAGATGAATGGGTTCAAAGTGAAACTTTTCGAATTACTTTCAAAGGCTCTTCCTTACCTACACATGTGTGTCTGTTTGAGTTAAAAATAAGAGTAGAACCGTATACGTTCCCTGTAACGCAATGTTCCAAATGCTGGAGATTTGGACATATTGCTAAAATGTGTCCAACAAATAAATCAGTTTGCCCAAAGTGTTCTAACTACCATATTACCTGTGATCCAGTAACATTCAAATGCCCTAATTGCTCAGGCAATCACGTGGCAATGTCGAAACAGTGCCCTGTGTATAAAAAAGAAAAACGCATTAGAGAATTGATGTCAGAACATAATTATACTTACCAAAAAGCTTTAACAAAGTATTGGGAGTCTTCCTCTTTCCTTACATCAAGTGTACTACGTGACCCAAGCCCAATCCTGGAATGTAGAACTATTCAGGCATCCGAGAGAAGCAAGCAAGATTCAGTATCGTCTTCTCAAGAAGTTTACATGGAAACAGTTGAGAGTAATATTCCTTCAGGTTCAAACAAGACAAAAAACAAAAAGAAAAATACCAAAAAGAAGAAAGTACCTTATAAAATAGCAAACAATGTAATTGTTGAACTGGATACTTCAGATTCAGAAAAATCAGCTGAAAACACTGCTGGTCAAACGCGGACAGACAATATGGATCAGACACATTGGAAATCATGGTCATTTAGTGAAATTATACAAAGAATTAAGAACTTCATAACAGAAAAAAAGGATAGTATAGTCGTTAAGCTCAAAGCTCTTATTAAGATTTTTACAGACTGGTTTACCTCACTTTTTACTAACCTTTTGCCAGACTTACCAGGGATTGTTAAAATGTTTCTGAGTGATAATGGTTAATGGATAGTGCACCACATGAAATAACTTTGAACATACTTCAATGGAACTCACAAAGCTTGAAACCAAAACTGGTAGAATTTGAATGCTTACTATTCCAAGAAAAAGCGCACGTCGCTATTGTTAGTGAAACATGGATGGAACCGGAATCTCATAGTCACATTAGTGGTTATAATATCTTCAGAAGAGATAGATGTGATTCATACGGTGGTGTAGCAATTATAACCCATAAATCTTTAAAGACTCAGGTATCGTCATTCAAATTGAACAATACAGGTATAGAGGTGCTACATGTAAAGCTACTGAACTGTCCTTATTTACAAAATATTGTAAGTATATATTGTCCATCTAATATTAGAACCACTCCGCCAGATTGGGATGCGCTTTTCAGTACGTTTTCTCAAGGAACTATAATAGCAGGTGACTTTAATGGCCATCATTCAAACTGGTCATATAAAAATGACCCCAGAGGTATGCAGTTATTTGATTCTTCCCTAGAAAATGGCTTTATTTCATTGAATAATGGCAGCCCTACGAGGATTAAACTGGTAAATGGGGTGCTTCAAAAGTCTTCACCTGACATTACTTTTGTATCTGCAGATATTGCTGTAAACTTTAAATGGAATATTACTAATGAAACGCTGAGTAGCGATCACATAATTATCAAAATTATATTTCAGCTTTCAACTAGTTTTACAAATCGAAATTTAGTTAAAAGACGGAATTTAAAAAAAACAAACTGGCTATTGTACAAACAATCTCTGGAACAAAGTTTCTTATATAACAACATAATCATTTCAGATAATGTTCAGGTTAAATACGACTTCTTTGTAAATGAAATTAATTCAGCTGCTGATTTAAGTACGCCTTTAGTTAAGATGTGTACTGACCCTTTAACTAAATTTAAACCGAAACCATACTGGAACGCTGACCTATCAAGGTCTGTAGCAAGGAGAAGGTTGGCATTATCAATATTTAGGCGAAACCCAACTCCAAGTAATTTAAATATTTTAGAAAATCAAACTAATGAGACAAAACGAGCTTTAAATCATGCCAAATCACAAGGTTGGAGGGATTTCTGTAGCAGTATAAATGAATCAACCTCTATCTCGGAAGCTTGGAATAGAATGCGTTGGATGAAAGGGCATAAAAGATCAAAATTTTATGCTTCCAAGCTACAAGTTGAAGACTTACTCTGTAGTCTTGCTCCTGATTTTGTCATTCCTCAGATGCCTGTTATCGAGTCAAGTAACACATCCCTAGAAATAGAATTTACAATTCACGAATTGGATAGATGTCTTAAAAAGAGAGACACGGCACCAGGGGATGACCAAATTACGTTTTCGATGCTCTATAATCTTCCAAAACCAGCAAAAGTATACCTATTAGAAATATATAATTTAATTTTGGCAACTGGTACTGTCCCTACCCAATGGCGAAATATTAAAATAGTACCAATACCAAAAAATTGTAATGGTTCAGATATCCCATTGAAATTAAGACCCATTTCTTTAATTTCATGCTTGTGTAAAATTTTTCATACCTTATTATGTAAAAGAATTGAATGGTACGTGGAAAAAAATAAATATTTATCTTTGAATACTACGGGATTTAGACGTTCCCAGTCATGTTTGGATTGCTTGGCTCGATTGGTTTGCTACATCCAAATGGGTTTTTCTAAGAATCATCCCACGTTAGCGTGTTTTCTGGATATAGAAAATGCGTATAACAATGTGACAGTAGATAGCGTCATTCATGCTCTTAATGAAATAAATGCAGGAAATAAAATTTGCAGATATATGTGGGAATTCTTGACAGAAAGACATCTTAAAAGCACATACGACGGTCATGAAGATAGCTTTTTGGTCAGGTGGACTAGTAGAGGCATTGCTCAAGGTGACCCATTGTCTCCTTTGATTTTTAATATAGTTACGCATAAAATTTGTCATAGTATTACTAACGTTATAATATTACAATATGCCGACGACTTTGTCCTTTACAAAAGCTGTAAAAATCTAGCTGAAAGTGTTTTGGAAGTACAAAGTGCGGTAGATATAATGATAAAGTTATTAGATCAATTAGGTTTAGAATTATCAGGGAGTAAATCTCAAATTTGCATATTTAGCAGAGGACGTAGGAGACAGCAAGTTAATCTAACCATCAAGGACTCATTAGTAAGCCCGTCTGAAAATGTCAAATATCTTGGTGTGTGGTTGGACAAAAACCTTCGTTGGGGGAAGCACATAAACGAAACTTGCGTTAAAACACAGAGGTTTTTGTGCATACTGAAAGTTTTAGCTGGAACAGCATGGGGGATGCACCCTAAACATCTTCGTAGGCTGTACATAGCATTAATCCGAAGTAGAGTTGATTTTGCAAGCTTCTTATATGATAACAGTGCAAAAACACATGTGAGTAAATTGGATAAGGTACAAAACCAAGCTTTGAGGATAATTGGTGGTTTCATACGAACAACTCCCATCCACGTTATGGAATGTGAATTGTGTATCCCTAATCTGGCTCTAAGAAGAAAATATCTTGCAATTAAATTCTGTTTAAAATTACAATCCTTTGAGAACAATATAACATTGGATCTATTATATACCTTAAATAGTTACATTACGAATAGCTATTGGCAAAATAAGAAACCACCATTATTAGTAACAGTATATAACCGTACCAAAGAAGAAGTTGTTTCATCTAGTTATCCTTTAGAAATGTTTTGCTTAGATACTTGGGTTTCAAATATAAACGTAAGAGATACCATTAGAGTCCATTTAGATTATATGAAACAATGTAAAAAATCATACGATATTAATATTTTGAAAAACAATATCTTGGAAGAAATTTATATTAAATATTATGGTTGGTTAAAATTATATACAGATGGTTCTAAAATAGGAAATATTCTTGGTGCCGCCTTTTATGATCCGAGGCATAATAGTAAAGGATTGTATAAAATTTGTAATAGTAATGTATGTATAATGACGGCGGAGCTCCTTGCGGTATCAAAGGCACTTACATACTTGCAAAACGCGGAGTTTAATAACGATAGGATTGTCATTTTCATAGACAGCAGAAGTGCTCTTCAGCATATAGCTCGATGTGCCTCTGGCTGCAGAGGTGTTTCGATTGCTTATGTTATATTAAGACAAATATATTATTTCATATCTAATAATGTGAATTTGATTCTGCAATGGGTTCCGTCGCATGTTGGCTTACGGGGGAACGAGGAGGTCGACCAACTGGCAAAGACTTCTGTGTCGGATGGTTTGGAGGTGAATATTACTCCAAGCTACTCTGAACTTTTACCAAAATATAAAATTGAATGCTCTAAGGATTGGAAAGAATATTTTAATAGAACATCACTTGAAAAGGGAATCTGGTACAAGACAATACAATGTGAACCTCCACGTATTCCTTGGTTTGCCAATATTAAGCTTAAGAGAAAGTTTATAATAATAGCGCATAGACTGCGGACTGGACACGTTCCACTCAACAAGTTTAGATATCTAATGAGAATTAGTGATAGTCCAAATTGTACAGAATGCGGCACGGTGGAGGATGTCCACCACTTGTTGGTGGAATGCGTCAGGACACGAGCTGCTAGAGAGGTGCTGATAAATACTTTTAAAATTAATTTCATTGATATTGGCGTTATCCAAAGTATACTGTCCGAACCCCTCTCTAACGTAGCCATCGCCGTTTATAAAATAGTGAGTGAGGTTGTGAGCCCTCATAGTTGATAAAGCTTTATGATGATTAGGTTACGATGGGGCTGGCATGGTCGTACTGCGACCAAAAGTCCCTAAATTTATATGATTAAAAAAAAAAAAAAAAAAAAAAAAAAAAAATACATATAAGTACCATGAAAAATAAACTAATTAGACATTGAAACTGTTAAACAATATAATGATCGCTAACACAATCTTATTAGAAAAAAATACCACTATGAGAGACAGATCAAACAAACTAATTAGAAATTATAACATTTGATTCATTAAACCCCAAGCGAACGCCGGCGTTCGCGCACTTATTGTCTTTCTATTGTGTCTGTAATTTCCACGATTGAAAGGTTAAATGCTTAATTACATATCGTTGCTAACAACTTAGTTGTAATTATAACAATGACATCTAATAAATTAGTATCTTTCCGTAATAGAAGTTTCAACATGGAAACTATGGGCTAGCCATTTAAGGATTCCGTCATTCTTCTTTTATTTATCTTAAAATACCTACTGTACATATCCAGTTATTTGCAAAACACTAGCAACCACTCAGGACTATGTTTAAAACATCATAAACAACTTTTGTTTTAGGACTTTTAAAAATGTATCATATTTTAGTTAATCAAATTTTCATACTAAAAATACTTAAATTGAACGTTCTAAATATAACAAAATATGCGAAACCGGCGAGCAAGGAGCCGGCGACGCGGTAGGCCCAGAAGATGGCGTGACGATTTGGACTCCTACCTTAAGGATTGGCCAGAAGTGGCTAAAGACAGAAAGGAGTGGAATAACGGAAGGGAGGCCTTTGCCCTGCAGTGGGACACAACGGGCTCATAATAATAATAATATGCGAAGCAAGCGATACTACAACAGCGAAAGGGAGTGGGGTCGGGTGGCGGGGATGCTTGATGCGGCTACAGACGTAGGTATAGCACAATACAGAATTGAAATGTGTTAGATAGAACAACGAAATCTTGAAGGTTTGTTTTTTTGTAAATGATGATGATTTATGATGTTTTGTGAAAAGTCATAGAACAAAAGTTGTTGTCTATTATGTTTATATTTACGGCCTTGCAATGCTGTTAGTGTTTTACAAATAACCCTGTATAAAGAAAGATTTTTATGGTCAATTGTAAAAAATCTAGAATTAAAATTTAAAAATTTACTTAACATTGTCGTTATTTATTATCGATTTTTTGAAAATCGATACTAATGTAAACATCAAAACATTGAGATCCTGTGGTTGTAATGAAATGTTATCATTAGTTTTTAAGCCGTTTAGTAAACATAGTGTGACTTATTACAGAAAACATATGCGCAAAGGCTGCCGGCAAAGGAATATGCGCGGGCGACTCCGGTGCCCCCATGGTCATCAGCATCGTACACGTAGGAATCTCATCTTTCTTCAAGGACTGCCTTACCGATGACTACCCAGATGCCTTCACCAGGACCGACAGGTATACCAACTGGGTTTTGGATGTCGCTATTCCTGGAACCGCACGCGATGGGAACATCATTAACGCTCCAATGGTTGCCATGTAAAAACTTCTCAAGTAATAGTTCAGTTTAAAAGGTTTTTAGGATAAATCATCAAAATTATGTGATCTGCTCTTTCTGAAATACTCAGATCTGTTTTGTAACTGAACTTGCAAATGAAATTTTAGGTTAAGAAAATATATTATTTTTTTAAGAAAGTTTTGCCGTTTCATTTTAACATACACAGCTTGTTATTAATTAGTTTTATTTATGTATTGAATTAGAAAACCCTTTAATTCAATATTCCAAAGGAGAAAAAGGCACATAAAAAAAAAAAACAATATTAAATAAACTTAGGTATCGAAGTACTCCTCCACATCGCGGTCATTTGCATACAACGGAAATGTGCCCAGAAGACTGCCGGCATAATTGCCACACGACCACACGGCATATGGTCACACAAACTGTCGATAAGAAATATTTTGGAAAAGATGACGTGTGCTCGAACTCTATGACCATAATTTTGACTCCGGACAGCACAAAATTGTAATACAGAAATTTCTCAGCAGCAGCAGCGGCAGCATCGGCACTGTCCTCCGAACTTGAAACATGAGACGGCGAAAACTGTTCAACACAGGTTGTAATCCACAGCAGATGCCTATCGACCTTCCACGGCACCTACATCATGCCATCTGTGGCCTTACCATAACGTTTTAAAATTTCAGGCTTGCGAGAAAGAGGGAAGGAGCTATACGCTCTGTAGAGTTCCATCGTTTTTTAACAGTTCAGTTTAGGTCGTCAAATGGATCGCATTAAAAGCTTCTGCCCCCCTAGGCAAGTTACAACCGTTTCGCTTGCGTCGAACGCCTCAAGTTGGCTACGCCTCCAGTTCTTTTGCTCTGACCACGTAACTATGCGTTAAGATGACGCGTCATCTTAACGCATAGTTGAGATGACGCGTTAAGATGACGTTCTCTTAATTGACGCCATTCCCGTAAATTTGAAGTTTTCTACTAACGTTAACGATTGCAGATTATCAACTTGGCTAGAGGTACTGGTCGGGCCTTGGTTGAGGTCATGGTCCGGAGCGAGGGGGAGTGGCAGGCGGTCGCCAACTTCTGCGAAGCATCAATGCTCGCAAAGGAGGAGACCGAACGCATCAGGCAACGGCGTTATCGCCGCAGCCGCCACCGTCGGGATTCTGATTCCGATTTCCAGCCACAGTAGACGCGGGCTTGCGGACAGGTAGCTCGCTGTCCGGACCAAGCCCAAGTCGCCGACGGCGCGCACTGTTCCCGCGCGTCTCAAGGAGTTGTCAACAACATCAGGGACCCTGCCGGGTCGAAGCCTACTGAGGCCAGGGTTATCCGAATGGGCGCTCGAGCCCCGGTATGGAGGCTAGAAGGAACGAGATGGGTCTTTTAGTCAGTAAGAGTCTGACACTATCTCCCGCTCCGCCCAAGAGCGGGGGTTGTCATTGGATTATTTTTACCCATCATAAAAAAAAGACAAGTGTGCACCTGTTTCTTTATAAATGAGAACACACGGTACAATTATACCTGCACCGATTGGTATCGACCCGTACAGATGCCCGTACCGGTAACCTGTTTCTTTATGTTTACACCCTTTAGGTACGATAGCAGTGACAAGAAGTCAAAAACATTGTAGAGTTGAAATTGAGGGTAGATCAAAATAAAAAACAAAAAAATTAAATAAAAATATTTATTGAGTAAATCTCTCTTATAATATCGTTATACATTCGGATCTACAGATCATATGAACGGAATGGAGCCCTCTTTGGATATAGTTTTATACAAATAGGTTATTTTTTTTAATTCTTTTTCTTTACAATCTTGGGTAAGGCAAGACAATGTTTACATTAAAGGCACAATTGATTATTGCAAACACTTAAAACTAATTATACTATTATATAATGCGGAATTTAAGTAGACATAGGTTCTTATTTTTATGATATAATATCAAAAGGCATCAGGTTTGAAGGAATCTAAAACACATTAATCCATTCGCAATAACACATAGACAAATCTTTTTTTATTGACTGTTCAACCGATTTTGAGTTCTATTCCTTAGAAAAAGATGGCATTAAAAGCATAAAAGTTGTTACAATATCAACTATATACTGCAGCCGCCCTTTGTCATGCTAACAACGCAATAAAAGTAAATATTGGTTGTTACTGTAAAAAAGATTTATACGTTCTTATTGCGAATGGAGTATTGTGGTCTATTCGTGTTTAGGAAATAGTGACTCATAAGGGCAACTTGAAAAGTATAAACTTTTATACTTTATACTTTTCAAGTTGCCATACCTGGGTATAAATTATACCACTTGGAGAACTGTTGGATCATTGTTTATTCTATATATAATTTTGTATCAATTCTGTTTTTATTCTCTTGATTCAGTTTTTATTCTCGTCGACAAGATTGTTTTCCAGACGCCTAATCAGATCGCGGAGAATCTCATTTGCGACTTATAAGATAGTGACGTAATTGAACAACTCCATCTGTGAGTTTTTAACAGTATTAAGACTGCTCAACGCGCGACCGGTATACATATTTGGCCAATAGATGTCACTAAACAAAAACTAAAAAGTTTGGTTAAACACCACTAATATTAGAGAAAACGTTTTATTACACAGGATTTTTAGAGTTCCGTATCAAAAGGGTGAAACGGGACCTAATTATTAAAACTTCGCTGTCTGTCCGTCTGTCACCAGGCTGTAACCGGATTGTTAAACAATTAAAATTTTCACAGATGATGTTTTTTGTTGCCGTTCTAACAACAAATGTAAAAAACGGACTATAGTAAATATTTAAGGAGGCTCGGGTCGTTTTTATAGATACTTAATGGTACGTATCCCTTTGTGGGCAACTCCGACTCGCACTTGGCCAGTTTTATAAATATTACTATTAACCTTTTGAATGTCTTATGTTACACAGTTCGACATAAGCAATTGTCTTTCTATTGTGTCTCTAATTACGGCATTCAAAGAGTTAAGTATTATTTTAAAATTTAGAATTATCAGAATGTTCAATTTTATTTTTGTGAATATGTTACATATTCATATTTGAAATTGCTCTACGCTGTGTTTCCTTGACGCGACCATTCTGTCTCGAGAGCTTACTTCAACTGGTCAATGTGAATACAGCTTTCTTGTTTACCACGGTAAAGCTCAGTGATAATGGTGAGTCACTATTTTCCTAACAAGGATAATATATTGACATTTCATACAAGAATATTGTTTAGATAATTGCTTGTATATAATAATAATTATACATATATCATTTACTTTAACTATTTGAGAAGACACAATGGACGACATACGGGGGGTACAACAATTCAAATTTTATATCTACATACAATAAAAAACATACATTTACAACAATCATATTTCGAACTATTAATAATAAATTTTAAGTAATATTGGCAAAATATGTAGCATTATGTACTATTTCCTGCCAAAATGCGATAAAATTACCTTAAAAAAAGAAAACTTATTACTACAACAAGTATTTTTCCAATCTCGGTGGTCCAAATTAATAATAAACGATTATAAATACGTTCCTAAACGTGACTTACTATTAAAATAATCAGTCACCTCGATTATGAACTATAGTATATAAAAGGTAATTTATTTAACAGTCAATTTTATTCTTATATAAAATATTGACTTAACGGGTGTATATTGCATGATTTATGGAAGGGATTCGACATCTTAAGAACTAGAAAAGAAAAATATTACTAAATTTGAAATATTATTTTACACTTTTGTTTATTATGTAACTTCATATTAATTTTGCTTCTTTAACATTAGTTTTAGTCTAAGCAAACCCGAACAGTATTTTTTATGTAAATAATTTATGTACAAAATTTCATAACTGTATCATGAAAAATCACAAACATATAAGCTTGTTATATCAGCAAAAATACATAGTCACCGGGCCATTCAGGCGACCGAGGGGTTGTTTTGCACTTGACCCAGCTGTTTGATGGCGCCTAAAACCCGTTATGACCTGCTGTGACCTGTGTTGTACTTAGTGTCTGTGGTGTTCAACTTGTGACCTTTTTAAATATTTTTGTGAAAAAAAAACATGGTGAAAAAATTATTGGTATCGGCATTGAACTAACTTAAATTTCTTTTCTTAAATAAATTAATTTCGTACATGCGTAAATTAATACGAGTTTTGAAAAAAAGGTACTTACTTTATTTTTTAATTTTATCTTTACAAATTGATAGTGTTTCATGTACCGGATCGACCCTCCACGGGATTAAAACGATTAAAATTTAGCGGTGTATTTTCAGGTTTCGTATAAACTAAAAATAACGTATAAACATCTTGAATTTCTTTATCATGCCATGTACTCAATTTTTTTTTAAAAAGCTGCCTAAATATACACGAATCTTACTTTTAAAATTGTCTAAAACGGGAAATAGATTAGACTGCCGCACACGTGGGCGTCGCCTACCTTGTACGTAGCGGCGCGTCGCGTGGCGTGGGTCTAATGTAGCTCTACAAGTCTAGTTGCCATATAAAAAGGGATGTGTGGTCAACGTGTGACATATAGTTCTACCTTTATCAGCTGCCTTGATGTGTAACTAAGTTTATAATTAACTTAATACATGTAATATTTACATGATATAAAGAGATTCACAACAGATTAATAAGGAAGATATCATTATGAGCCTGTTTTTTTACCGAGAGGGTTACTACTACAAGTATTTTTCAACACACTGACCCGGGAAACTCTCCTAATTTCAACCACATTGTATTTCACACATGTGCAGAAATGAGCACCGGTCAGCACCCACTTATTGAATATATTATCGGTGATAACATTGGATCACATAACACATTTTCTTTTATTTTTTTTTGTTATCAATGAGTTCGCGTTTGACCACCATCTCACCTGATGGTAAGCGATGATGTGGTCGACGATGGAGCATGTTAACCTAGAAATAACCTATACACTTTTGCCTTAAAGATCCCTAAATTGTAGCTATCAGGAAACACAGTCCTGTCCGGCAGGGAATTCCACTCCTTGGCTGTGCGCACAAAAAATGTGTTCCCAAAACGCTTAACAGTTATTATGTGTAATTAACAATTCTCAAATATTTATGAAAATCTACCTAAGTGTGTTGAAAAACATCGTTTAATACACGTTATAAGACAAATACTACATGAATACTGAGCAAAATATGGAAGGGAGATATTAATAGCTACGCAGTAAAATACCTTGTGATAATATAGCTGTTGCATTTTATGAGCACGCGTATACGATTGTGGACCTTATGTCAAAGTACTATTGGGAAAGTTCGCGGTCGACCTTTATACCATTAGCAAAAAGGTTGAAAAATGATATATAAATGATATATACACATAAAATTTATACAAAAATGACGAACGATTTGATTGACAATTTTTATAATGTACTTTTAGTATTCTAGCAGCTGAAATACTTCTTTTCTTTATAAATATGAGTCTTACTCATCTATTTTCTAAAAACACAAGTATATTTAATAGAAAATAATACATATTGAGCTGGGTCTTAACAATAGCTGCAGGGTACATACATTACTTATAAAGTTATAATGACGTTTAATATTGAAAATTTTTGTAATAAATCTTAACAACTAGTGTAGATATTCATTATTAAAGCTATTCTTTTCTTAATCAATTACCAAATCTGGTAAATATGTAATACTCGCAGCATCCAAAAAAATTCACAAATACGTAGTTGACTTATTTTTCTTTACAAAATCTTAAAAAAGAATTTTCAAATCCATGAAACTGTCATATAACAGTATATACAAGGTGTAAGGGACAGCCCTCCACAAACTTTAAGGGCTTGCTCAGTAGACGAAACTGAATCACCTTCCAGAAGATTATATTTCAGAAAACGAAAAAAAAATATCAGCCTCACCATACAAAATGATAAACTTGATTAGACAATTTGTATGGCGAGGCCGATTTTTTTTTTTCGTGAACGGCAACCTGAACCATAGTTTCGTCTACTGAGCAAGCCCTTAAAGTTTGTGGAGGGCTGTCCCTTACACCTTGTACTGTACACAATAAACAAACAATTAATTTGTTTTTATTATGTACCAGTATTTTATACAACATGAATATACCGGGTTATTTGTAAAACACTAATAACCTTGCACGACTGTATTACTAACATCATAAACAACAACTTTTGTTCTATGACTTTTTACAAAACATAATTCATTTACCAAAAACAAACCTTCAAGGTATTGTTCTATCTAACACTTTTCAACCCTGTATTCTGCTGTATCTACTTAAAGCTCCCTCGCACTGTTCTCGTAATAATAGTGAGCAAGTTTCCGTAACATTGTCATTACACCTAGCATGCATTCGCCTCATTTCCGTGCTGTTGACATTAGAATATTGATCCATCACCATGTAAAGATAATTTCGCTACAAGAACACATGACGCGACGTGAGCGCATCAAGGCGTCCGACCGACTAATGAGGGTTGCCCGTAAATAGGTCAAGTACATGTTCAGCTACCCTCTGCTATTGTATTATCGCTTGCTTCGCATAAACTTCGTAATATTTAGAACGTTCAATTGAAATATTTTTATATGAAAATCTGACTGAACTAAAATATAATATTTTTTTAAAAGTCATACAACAAAAGTTGATGTTTATTTATTTAAAAACATCGCCCTGAGAGGTTACCAGTGTACAAATAAGCCTGTATATTGCATGAAATAATCCTAACGAAAAAAACTTTAGATAAAGACACACATCACATGTGTGTGTGTCATTCCCTGAAGAGTTATTTTTGATTACATTTTTAAGATCCTGACATAACTTTATCCAAACTTACTTAGATATATTTAGCAGATAAATTAACAATAAAGTTGTAAATATCAATTCCATTGAGGTCAAGATTACGACATTTTTTTATACATTCTTATCGAGTATTTACTTATTAACAACAACAATGTGTTTTCTAAGGATCTTTCCCGTCTTAGGAAGATAGGCAACACTTCTAATAGTACAAACTGGGATGTTAACAATTAAGCACCTGTAAAATATCATGGTTTATTACAAGAACATGAACTTAGCATCTAACACGATAAGGTTGAAGATATCGCGGGAAACTGGCAAAAAACAAAATTAAAATTTAAAGTTTTCTTCCGAATGAAAACTTTAGTAAACATGAAATGAGATTTCTTTGAGAACTTGAGATTACTGCGAAAAAGTGAGATTACGAATCATATGGACCGACGCTGACTAATGTCGCTGCACGGTACGGCGTGTTTCGGTAACTCGAAGGGAATTTTAGTATGACGAATGGAATTTCATAGGACCAAAAATTTGAAGACATGTGACATTCGCCTCAAGGAGTTGTCAGCAACAGCAGGGGCCCAGCCGGGTCGAAGCCTACTGGGGCCAGGGTTATCCGAAAAGGCGCTCGAGCCCCGGTATGAGGGCTTGAAGGAACGGCATGGGGTTTTTAGTCAGTAAGAGTCTGACATTATCTCCCGCTCCGCCCAAGAGCGGGGGTTGTAATAGGATGATTTTTCCCATCGTAAAAAAAAAGACGTGACATTCACCAACCCGCACTGGGCCCGCATGGTAGATTACGGTCCATTCACTCGGCTAGAGAGGAGGTCTGAGTCCCAATACTGGGAAAATTATAATGCCGACTATGCAAAGCTATTATTTGCGAAAACAGAATTACAGACTAGAATCCACCGTGATCATTCAGTTGCCCTTTCCAGGCAGCGGTAACTGCCGAAAAATCCCGCAGCAAATGTTGACTACACTGGAAGCTGACCTCGACATAATCGGAAAAAGATTAGACAAGTGGAATGGGTCTTAGTTTCTTTGTTTATTTTTATATGGGACTACCTTATGCACTCGACTACGTCAGACTAGTAAAAATAACAGAAATTCCTAATGGAATATCATTGGTTCAATATTTCAAGAAGTTTTAAGAGCATAATTCTTTTTCTAAAGACCTGTCAAAATCGGTTCAGCCGTTTCGGAAATAAGCTGGACCAAATAGACAAACAGAGACGAAAATTTTGAAAATTCGATTTTAGTTTTAGGTATCGAAAATAATTTCATATGCACTTATAAAAGAAATGTTATTGTGATATTACAAACAGAAACTTTAATTATATATATATGTATAGATTTGTCTTCTACTCGTAATAAATTTAGGGTCGTATTTAGATGAGAAAATATCTTCAGTACATATATAAATGTGCTGAGTTAGGCGCCTTTTTGGTCTCACACAGATTTTAATTTTATTTTTCCATGCCTAGTTTATTTCTTTTCTAGTTTGAAAGTGACGCCAGTGACTGAAACGTTGAAAGGAAATCGTTTGTCTTGGTATGGTCATGTAAAGAGGAGAGATGAAAAGCATGTTGCTATAAGAGTAATGATGGACGTGGATGGATGGAGACGGAGAGAGAGGCCAAAGAAAAGATTGTGTGAGAAGTGATATGAAAGAAAAGGGAGTTAGTGATAGCGTGACGAGTGACAGGGCAGAATGGAAGAAAAAACCGTGTTGCGCCGACCCCAAATAAAATGGGACAAGAGCAGGAAGAAGAAGAAGGAGGAATGTGTGAGGTACGAATAAACGATTTTGTTATTATTGATTGGCTAGTGTGCGACCACTATCTCACCTGATGGTAAGCGATGATGTGGCCGAAGATGGAACACGTTTGCCTAGAAGTAACCTATTCACTCTTGACTTAAATACTTCTAGCACAAAATAGATAGGTACAGAAGACAATCTCATGTATGTACTTCACTTTTTATACCTACGCTCGGTGGATGCACACTAATGAGCGTTTGAGCCGGAACTGTTCGCCGTGAGCGGTGTCTATGTACTTGTTCACGTTGAAACGCGCGGACGCGGTGGCGGGTGCGGTCGCGAAAACATGGCGAATTCGTGTTCACATTGGCCGCCAGGCGTCTGCGCGTCACACCCGCCTGGCGACAAGTTTATACCATTTGAACTTACTGACGACGCGGGCGGATCGCGCGCTCCTCCGCTAGTTCGACGTGAACAGACACAAACATTTCAAGCGTTTGATACAGCCGCGAGTTCGCCGCGCGCGCCACTCGCTAGTATGCCCGCTACTTAGACCGCACGTGCGTTTCGTACGTGAACACTTCGATATTAAGTCATATGTTTGATATTTCGTGACCGCGCCCGCCGCCGCGCCCGCGAGTCAACGTGAACGAGTACTATGTGTTGTTGTGTGCGTTGCTCGAGCTCTCTTTGTATGTAGTTTGACTTCTGTACCTATCTATTTTGTGCTTCTAGGTTGTAGCTAGCACAGACTCAGCCGTGACGCGTGATGATGCATTTTATTACTACAAGCTTTTAGTTTCACCTGTCTCGATGTTTGTAATAATTATGCCTGTAATCAAATCTTGGAAACAGTCAGACAGTGTTGTCTGCGAGAAAACGTAGAAAAGTAGACTATAATTTCGTCATTTTTAACTAGTCAAAACTGCTTCTGACCAATTCTTACAGTTAAAGGTGGTTTTGATAAATTGTCAGTTTTGACTGTAACTATCATAATTTCGGTAGTCCCTCATCTCATTAAATTTGATCCACTTCCGGGTTACCGATTGGGCTGAAATTTTGCATGCATGTGTAAATCAGATGACAATACAAAACTATTATGACATGGAGCTGATCTGAAGATGGAACCGGAAAGTGGCCGTAGAAACTCGGTAGTTAAACGACACAACGCTTTCGAGTTTCGTCTTTTCATCGTATGATTCGTCTTGACGAGTGTTAATTATATAGGTGTGCTATAAAAGCTTGCTATGAAAAAAATATTGTCATTAAAAATTTGTTTAAGTACATTTAAGTAGTTAAGTTACTATAATTGTTATTTCATTGTAGGTACCTGTGTATCAAACAAACGTGTTTTTCTATCTTTCTTTCTTCCTATCAGGAAATACAGACTCCAGCAGGCATTTTTTTTTAAACTGATATAAACTAGTGCTTGACTGCTTTCCCACCTGATGGTAAGCAGTGGTGCAATCGTTAATGGTGAGGCGCACGGTGAGCGAAACGAATTTTTTCTCATCTTTGTTTTCAGTACCTGTAGAGGGCATCAGTCTGCGGCGGTAGACTGAGCCTCCTCGTGTGTCAGTGCTGGCGGTGCGGCAGCACGGTGAGCGCGACGGTGGTGCCGGAGTGCTTGATGAGGGCCACCACCTCGGGGTGCGGCAGGTTGCGGATGGACACGTGGTTGATGGCCACGATGGTATCGCCCACGTGCAGCAGCCCGCAGCGCGCGGCCGGCGAGTTGGGGATTAGTTGGCCTGGGAAGAAAGAAGTTTAATTATAAGTTTAAACTTGATTTGATTGGCCTGTTGGTCTAGTGGTTAGTGACCCTGACTGCTATGCCGGAGGTCGTGGGTTTGATTCCCACCCAGGACAAATGTTTGTGTGATGAGCATGATCATTTGTTCTGTGTCTGGGTGTAATTTATCTATAATATGTATGTATTTAGAAATATATATGTATTTTTTATTTATTTAACAATTCATGTACACACTTAACTTATATAAGAAAAGAAGACAGAAACAGAAAAATAGGTACATAGGTAATGCTTATTTCTAACGAAATCTCTTCCAGCATACCCGCGAAAGGAGAATTGGAAAAAAAGAGAAGTAGACACCGTGTGTAAAAGTGAAAGGAAAAAGAAACAAACAAAACAATTATTATAAGAATGTATGTTTATCAGTTGTCTAGTACTCATAACACAAGCTCTGCTTAGCTTGGGACTAGACGGCGTTATGTGATAGTTGTGGAATATTATTATTATAAGTGTAAGTGTGCTCGCACATGGGCCACAAAAACAAGCTAGAAGCGGCCACAAATAAAAGCTGTAGTGCGCAACAGCTTGAGGCCGGAGAAGCTAGAAGCGGCTTCTAGCTTCTCCGGCCACCACAAAAACACTCACTCATTTTGTTTCGATATTGAGATAGATTCATGGTAGCACAAGTTTATACCTTAGTGGTATTTTTTTGGTTGGTATTTAACCTAGATAATTATGTAATTTTTTGTATTCATCATCATCATCATTTCAGCCGACAGACGTCCAATGCTGGACATAGGCCTCCCCCAAGCGTCGCCACAACCAACGATCGTGTGCGTCCCGCATCCATCGGATTCCCGCTACCTTCACCAGGTCGTCAGTCCACCTTGTAGGAGGCTTTCTAACGCTGCGTTTTCCGATACGCAGTAGCCATTTCAGAACCCTCCAGAATTTTTTGTAAAAAAAAAGAACCTAGAAGCGGCTTTTTTTGTGGCCCGTGTGCGGGGACACTAAAAATACATTTTAAAGTATGGATATAAATGCATACAAACAAATCAATCATTTTATGTTATGAAACATAGGTATCTATTTCACATTTTTTTCCAAAACACACAACCCCTAACTCAATAGTAAGAGTGGCCTATTCAAACGTGCATAATAAAAGAGACTCTCGATCGTTGGAGTTAAGGTGAATTTTGGGTCGTTACGAACGTGACTTTGTCCCTGTAGGCAAATATAATGAAGGTCACGTCTGTGCCGTACAATGCATTTTCAACATTAGTAACGTTGTTAGTAGGTTTACATTAGCATGTTTTTATACGAATAGTGAAATTTCTGTACCCTGTATATATTTATTCTGTGCCCTGGTTTTGGATTCTAGATCGATATCTTCCTGAGATGAACTCGAAAGCAATAAAAAGTAAAAAATAAAGTTTAAAAACTTACCGATGGTACTAGTAGCCTTGTTAGCAGACGAGATGACGACGAAGCCGAATCCTTCGCCCTCATTCCTGGTCACCGTGACGTCATACGGGACGGAGGCCCACCCCCCAGTGGTAGTGTCGTATTGGACACCGTACCTAGAAATATGTTGTATATTGCATGTAAATAGCATTTATTTCAGTCAGTCAGTGTTCGCGCCCCGCACTACAATATACGCGCAGCACTACGGGCCGCGAGGGGAGAGACGCGGGCGCCACTCGAAAATAAACGTTTCAAGATAAGCGCAAAGTACATAATTGAATTGGTCTAATTCGTAATTCGCTATTACTAATGTTATTATTATTATTTTTCAATGTATTTCATATTATTTTGACATTTATGCTTGTTTTTGACATTTATATTTATTTTGACATTTGACATTTAATTGATTTGACGTTATCCAATTATTTATTTATTTTAATACTTGTAATATCAATAATTTTTGCCTTTTTAAATGTAACATTGAAACTGAATTTTAAATTGTATTTTATTTTACTGAAATTTATTTGTTTTGTTTTGCAGTGCCCTTACAGGGTGCATGTTTGAAACTCTTTGTTTTTATTCCAACCACTGTACAAAATGTTTGCAATAAACTGATTTGATTTGATTTGATTTAAAACGAGCGTTGTGTTAGTGCCGCGTTTCAGTCCGCTCCAAAGCAACCAATATTATTTTAGTACCTATTCAAACTTGTAACTCTTCTTTCTTTCAACAATAATTAAACAACAAGTCTACAAAGAAACGAGTTTTATTTTGTCTTCCTAGACAGTCAGTTAAATGTGAGAACAGAGCTGGTTAGTCAACCTCAATGTATGCAAAATAAATAAATCTATACTAATATAATAAAGAGGTAATTTTTTTTTTTGTTTGTAGGAGGTAATCTCTGGAAGTACTGGTCCGATTGCAAAAATTTTTTCACCGATAGAAAGCTGCTTTATTCCTGAGTGACATAGACTATATTTTATGTACGCGAGCGAAGCTGCGGGCAAAAGCTAGTAAGTAATAAATATTATTAAATTTGAAGTTTTCTGGGATATTTGATTTAATAAAATTTTCATTTATTTTATGTAACAAACGATTCATTTTAAGCCCATGCATTATAAATATAGATAGTTAGTATTCCAATTAAAACAAAATTATGTCAGTCAAATTAAAATAAGTTTTACCACACATTTGGTTATTGTCCACGTAATCAAACTTATCATTTTATAACTAAACAACGGGAAAATGAGATAGCCTCTAATAAATTAATTCATATTTTTAGTAAATCCAACTAAGTGTTCTTAGTTCCATGAGCGAGCGGAGCGTGCTCGTAATTGTAGGGCACTCAGACAAGGACAGGTTAGGTTGGCAATTTCTTTATTCCGTCTAGAAAGTGGATTACATAGAATACTTTATATTTATTTTTCTTTTTTCATTTAGTCATTTGCCTAATTGTGTATTTATAAAGTAAGGGAAGAGCGGAGTCTTCAACTACAGGCATTTTTATGTCTAAATGGAGACTCCTCGACATGTAATTCAATCCAAAATTATATGCAATAAAGTTTTTTTTTTTATATAGAATATAACTAGTAGCTAAGATAGTTTAATTCGGACGCGGCTCGTTAATAGTCGCTAATTAGAATGCAATGTAGATTTTCGGGGCATAGCATAGTCGGCCTTATGATGTTCCCACTGCTGGGACTCAGGGCTCCTCTCTAGGAGAGGGAATGGGCCGTAATCCATCACGCGGGCCCAGTGTTGTTGGTGGATGTCTAATGTCTTCGAATTTTTAGTACTAAAACATGATTCCGGTTTCCTCACGATGTTTTCCTTCACCGTTTTGAGACTAGTGGTGATGAAATAAATTACACAAAGTAATGCGCCTGGCTGGGTTTGAATCTGCGACCTACAACTCGAAAGTAGGGGTCGTTACCACTCGGACACTACTGCTCTCAAAACCATATCTTACGTACTCTCATATAACTTTACAGTACACACACAATACTGTTTGTAAATAAAACACGCCATATCTCTCAATATCTGTAGATTTAGTTAGTTCTTATATTAGTAATATTTAGTGTTAATTTATTTTCTTTGTATCTAAGCACTGTCTAGCCTGAAGCACAGGTTCCCCCTAGTTCAGGCAAATAAGCTTCTTTATAGTATTCAATCATCTTTATTGTAAGTGAGCCCTATGTTATAAATAAACGATTTATTATTATTTCCTTTATTATTATTATAATAAAGACCAAGCCGCATTCATAAGAAAGAACAACTATACATTTTTTTTTTTTATGGTGGGAAAAAATCATGCATTGACATCCCCCGCCCTTGGGCGGAGCTGGAGATAGTGTCAGACTCTTACTGACTAAAAGACCCACCCCGTTCCTTCTAGCCTTCATAGCGGGGCTCGAGCGCCCTTTCGGATAACAACTATACATGCTGCTGCAGCTGATGCAGTGGTGGGTTACTTACATAGGCACATGAGCTGCTGGCGGGTACATGGGCGCTGGATGTAGAATGTTGTACGACACCGGAGGGATATTGTGATGCATGGCCGGGTCAGCGCTGTTGAACATTCATTTGTTAATCACACTAATATTATAAAGGTGAACGTTTGAGAGTATGTTTGTTACTTCTTCATATTCGAACTGGTGATGGATTTCGATGACACTTAGGACACTGGTAGCCCCTCTAGCCAAGTTACAACTATTTCTCATGCGTCCAACGCCTCGAGCTAGCCACGCCCTCCAATTCTTTTGTTCTGACCAAGTGACTGAGCGTTGAGATGATGTCACTCCCGTACATTTGAAGTTTTCTCCTAGCGATAATGATTGCAGATTATTAACATGACTAGGGGTAGGTACAGGTCCTAGAATAATACATAGAATACTTTTATCCTTTGACAAAATTGTATACTTTCACAAGGGCGAAGCTACTGGCAACACTAATTTTATAAGGGCTGTAGCTTGTGACTGTGTGTGTTTGTTACTTCTTCAAGTTTGAACGGGTGGACGGATGTCGTTGAATAGCATATAGGATACTTTTTATCCTGGAAGTATGTTTCCTTGGGTAAATTTTCTACCTTCACGCGGGCGTAGTCGCTGGAAGCAGCTCGTCACACTAATATTATAAAGGCAAAAGTTTGTGGGTGTGCGTGATGGTGTGTGAAAACATCAAATATGAGATAGTGGTCAAACGCGAGCATATCCATTAAAAAAAAATATATATTTTGTGCTTTCTGATAGATCTCTACGATTATTCGAGTCACTGCGGTCCTGAACCGCAAAAAGCAATTGAAGGAACACGGTTTTTTTTTAGATGAGAAATCATCCAACCGCTTCTCCCGCTCTAGATTGGAGCAAGAGGGCGTGTCAGATTATAACAGACTAAAACTACACTTATGTTCCGTCTTTCCTTTGCGTTCCAGGACTCCGGGGTTCCTTTTCGGACTTATTACAGGTGTGTGATGGGGTGTGTGGATAATGTCAGGTATTTGTGCCCGAGATTTCTTGAGAGTCAGAGCAGTCGTCAACCGTAAAGAGCAACTCAAGGTGGTGAGTTATACTTAGTAAAAGTATGATGCTTTTTCATTCTCCCTAATGTTATTTGATGACTCCCTCCTCTCAAAGGTAATTGTACTTATAAAGATACTGATTGTA
Source organism: Mythimna albipuncta (assembly GCA_929112965.1). Taxonomy (NCBI): domain Eukaryota; kingdom Metazoa; phylum Arthropoda; class Insecta; order Lepidoptera; family Noctuidae; genus Mythimna; species Mythimna albipuncta. Next base: position 12,219,122 of record OV815983.1, on the reverse strand, counting down.
GTGCCACCCAAACACATTCATTGTGCATGCAGCTAAGGAGTGGAATTCCCTGCCGGAGTCTGTGTTTCTTGATAGGTATAAACTAGGGGCAACGTCATTACAGCCACTACTACACAGTTCTGTCAACTAGCCGAGGTACGGGGAGCGGGGTATAACGTTCTGATTGGTACGGGGGAGTGGGGTACTGGGTACTGATTGGTCGAGACATCGGAAATGTTGACAGACATGCGTCGCCTGTAATTAGCTGTTTAGTGGTTCATTTATTTATTATAATCTTTATTGTACACCAAATAAACAAAAATACAGGACAAACATTTAAAAGAATAAGTGTACAATGGGCGGTCTTATCGCACAGGGCGATCTCTTACAGACAACCTTTGGATCGACTGAGAGGAGTGGTTTTACAACCCTTAGGCCTTACGGCCTAGGGGTCTTTAAGTCAAGAGTGAATAGGTTACTTCTAGACGAGCGTGTTCCATCGTAGGTCACAAAAAAAAAAAAATTGTTTCTACAGGTGCAGGAATTGTGGTATGATTTGAGTAAAGGGTGATCGGGGCCCCTTTTACCTCAAACGACGTCGTGTTCGTGATGTTAGCCAGGTCATGTATTCTGACCTCCTTTTATTCCGAAGTCAGCATGTAAGTAAATGTATTTCTTTGAGTTTTAATAGATAGATTAATTTGTTATGTAATCTTCACTAATATTATAAAGAGAAAACATTTAAGTTTTCGTATGTGTGTTTAATGAATCAATTCAAAAATTACTGTGCCGATTTCAAAAATTCTTTCACTGTCGGAAAGCTACATTCACCTTGAGTAAAACAGACTATATTTATTGCCAGTGTGAAGCCGGGACTGGCTGCTAGTAAATTATATAAAGTCAAAAGTCAAACTCTCAAACTTTCCGATTATAATTTAGATGTCTTCAAGGCTAGAGTGAAGTAATAAATTAGTGCGCCTCACCATCAAAGATTTCATCTCTACTTACTGTCAGGTCTATAAAGCACTAGTTCAAATCAATTTAAAAAAAATGGGGTACACAACTACACAGTGAAATTTTGAGGTAGTGTAACATTGTATATAAATACCGTTAAATTTTTATCGTTTTAATCCCGTGGAGGGTCAATCCGGTACATGAAACACTATCCTACTATATACTATAAAGTAACTTTTTTTCAAAACTCGTATTAATTTATGCATGTAAGCGAGTTCAATAACCTGTAGATAATAGTCGGCGTTGCGTACAAAATACCTACAGGTCATTGAACTCGCTCAGTTGATGATTTCTTAAAGAAATTAATATCGTACATGCGTAAATTAATACGAGTTTTTAAAAAATAGGTACTTTATTTTTTAATTTTATCTTTAAAAATCTATAGTGTTTCATGTACCGGATCGCCCCTCAACGAGATTAAAACGATTAAGATTTAGCGGTGTAGATTGTCCATAACAGCCAATGGCCTTAGAGCCACGAACCTCTACCAATATTTTAGGTTCGTTAGGGACTTGGATTGGAACGCAGTGCTTATGGACACATCTCGTACAGTTAAAAAAATCCTTTCCTGAAGACCTAACTGCCGGTAGGTTGGACTCTGTTCCCGAGCGACAAGATTTCTTATATTTTTTTAAATGTTATTCTTATTATACTTATTGAAACTAGTTGTTTAAATTTAATAATAATACTTACGTTAGTAACGGTTGGTGTTGATGTGGCGCCACCATGGTCGGTAGTCCAAGCGGCTGAATATCAGCGCGATTGTGTCTTACGCCTAATGTTACCTGTTAAAAATATCACTTAATTAAATATCACTTAATAAAGCTTATCTTCTTTTCACTGAAAATACTTTTTAACATGTAGATTTTAAAAATTAGAATTATGAAGAGTTATGAATTTACAGGTGGATGGATGGAGAGGGAGGCTAAAGAAAAGATGGATGTCAGTCATATCAGTGATAGCGTGACGAGTGACAGAACATAATGTAAGAAAAAAACGTGTTGCGCCGACCCCAAATAAAACGGGACTAGGGCAGGAAAACGATGTTAAAAATATTTTCAGCTGCATCTTAGTAAAGTTTCTTGAGTATATTAAGAAAAGTACTTATACTATAGTAGTTTATACTGTATATACAAAAGGCACACAGTTTGCTAGTCACAAAACATGACTAGCAAACTTGCAACTTGTCAATACGCAATGGAAAGGAGCATGATGAATGTGAAAAATTCAGACCGACTGAGAAATCGATTGCAACAAAGGTTATAGATATAACGTGCAAAATTAGAAGGCTTAAGTGGCGATGGGCTGGACATATGATAAGAGGAAAAGCCAAATGGAGCAAAATGGTGACACGATGGTATCCCAGAGAAGGTAGAAGGAAAAGAGGCAGACCACAAAAAAGATGGGATGATGATATAAGACAAGTGGCAGGCGTCATATGGATCGCCGTGCCCTCGTGGGGGCGAACGGCGGCGGAGACCTCTCGCTCCGGGCCTTGGTTGAGGCCATGGTCCGGAGCGAGGAGGAGTGGCAGGCGGTCGCCGACTTCTGCGAAGCAGTAATGCTCGGAAAGGAGGAGGCCGAACGCATCAGGCAACGGCGTTTTCGCCGCCGCCGCCGCCGCCGGGATTCTGATCCCGATTTCCGAGCAATGGGTAGCTCGCTGTCCGGCCGTACGGTAACTGTCCGGACCAAGCCCAAGTCGTCGACGGCACGCACTCGCCTCAAGGAGTTGTCAGCAACAGCAGGGACCCAGTCGGGTCGAAGCCTACTGGGGCCAGGGTTAACAGAAAGGGCGCTCGAGCCCCGGTATGAAGGTTTGAAGGAACGGGATGGGTTTTTTAGTCAGTAAGAGTCTGACACTATATCCCGCTCCGCCCAAGAGCGGGGGTTATCATTGGATGATTTTTCCCATCGATAAAAAAAAGGCGTCACATGGAACAGAGTAGCTCAAGAAAGACATGAGTGGAAAAGGTTGGAGGAGGCCTTTGCCGACTGGCAAACAGATCTACAAAAAATAAGTAAAAATCAAATACAAGACTAGGTTTACATTCTTTAAGTTTTCTTTATGTAATGTAATATGGATGTGAATAAAAGGCTATATTATTATTATATACAAAAGGCACTGATGATATTAAGGTTTTAAATTGTTCATGGTATGCATGTAACTATTTTATAGACATTTTTTTAAAAATTCTTCTCGAATTCTTCTTCTTCTTCCTGCCCTTGTCTCATCTTATTTGGGGTCGGCGCAACACGTTTTTTTCTTCCAGTCTACCCTGTCACGCTATCACTAACTTCCTTTTCTTTCATATTGCTCTTCACAAAATTCATCCATCTTTTTTTGGCCTCCCTCGAACTTCTTCTCGAATTGATGTCCCTTAAACTTTTTGAGCCCAGTGTGTTGCCACGTTTACAGAAGCATCAGTGGCGTTTAGGTCCGCCTAAGTGCAGATGTTAGGACACTTAAGGCAATCTTATAAGTAGGCCATCGTCTGGTCCACATCGCACTCCCACTGGGTGTCGAACGGGGTTTATAATCCCCCATTTTGCCAGGTTTTGTTTGCAACAGCCTACTTGGGTGCGCAGTTTATTTATTTATTCACAAAATCCACAGCTCTTTTACAAAAATTTTACTTAAAGATAAACTAATGTTACAGCCAATTAAGGATTTACAATTTACTATCTAAACATTTATGCCTCAGAAACAAAGAGAATAAAACGCTAGTACCATTAAAGCCTAGTAGTGGTGTGCTGTGTGAGTGAGTGTGTTGGAGTGAGTGTGAAGAGTTGATGTTGTGTATGAAATACTATTATACTGTTGCTAATCGCCATCATTTTTTTTAAATTGATTATTATTGATTAATTCGTCGCATAGACTTTACCAGCAGTTGCCTGAAAGTATGTTTTTTGGTATTAAATAAATCAAGATGAGAGAATTTCTTATTATAGTTCCTCAATATCCTGCCAATGACAGAGTTTTGAGCATAGTTTGTCCTACTGCGCGGTACATCGAAAAACTGTGTGTGCCTAGTTAGTCGCGACGGAGCACTCAATTTTAGAAACAGATTACTCAAAGCAATACTCACATACATAATACAATATTATTGATTGTTTCCTACCTATAGGCAACTGTAGATCGCGTCCGAGATTTTTAAAACTTAACCTTTTGAATGTCTTATGTTACACAGTTCGACATAAGCAATTGTCTTTCTATTGTGCCTCTAATTACGGCATTCAAAGAGTTAATAGCCTATAATTGTGATCTTGATTCATATTCATATTCTTTATTGAACACAATGAACAATTAAAAAAAAAAAAAAAACAATAACAATAGGACAGCAGATGTAGCAGGTTTTCTTACTTTAGAGTTTGAATACACTTACATGTCCTCTAGAAGCAGCTTGGCACACGTAGGAGACTGCGCGAGTATGCGTAGCTCCCGCCAGTGGTATGCCGTCCACGGAGGTCAGTAAATCACCCGGTCGCAGAAGTCCATCCGCTGGGCCACCTGTTTAAATATAATAGATATACACTGTTAAATTTTAATCGTTTTAAGCCCGTGGAGGGTCGATCCGGTAAGTACATGAAACACTATCCATTTGTAGAGATAAAATTAATTAATAAAGCATCTTTTTTTTCAAAACTCATAATAATTTACGCACGTACGAAATTGATTTCTTTAAGAAAACGTCAGCTGAGCGAGTCCAACGACCTGTAGGTAGTTTGTACGCAGCGCCGACATCTACTTACGGGTCATTGGACTCGCTCAGCTGACTGCTCAGCTGACGTTTTCTTAAAGAAAATTAGTTTCGTACATGCGTAAATTAATACGAGCTTTGAAAAAAGGTACCTACTTTATTTTTTAATTTTATCTTTACAAATCGATAGTGTTTCATGTACCGGATTGACCCTCCACGGGATTAAAACGATTAAAATTTAACGGTGTATACTCTATACACGTTAAGATTAGACATTTAAAGAAAACTTTTCTACTGTCTGTTTAGGCGATTTTAGTTTCTATTTCGTAGGCATAAAGATGACGTTGTTGGCGATGTTATAAAAGGCTCTCATAAATGTCTAATATTATTGTTAGCGATTCTTATGATAATGTTCATACACTATGATTATTTTCTGTATCAGCAACATTAAATGTATTTTTTTGCACCGACTGGAACAACAACTCTTCTGGAACGAACTGCGACTTGACAGCGCAGCGCTTTTGACAGTTACAAGAGATTATAAAAAGGCACGCAGCGCTGTCATGTCTGTCTTTACAAATCAGTTTTCGGAGCAAGCAACATCTCTGTAAGTGCTAGTTTATAATTTATTTGTTCCTACTGTTATTGTTTGATGATATTTGTAATATGTGTGTGCTGTCAAGGCAAAAGTACAATGGTGTGGTACCCGTTTTGTCGTTTTTATTTAACCCCGTAGAAACGTAAACGCTTAATTGACGCTTCGCGTGACCCAAGGGCTGATTTTACCTCGCTCAGAGAATAAGCATTGCTATACAACGTGGCAATGCCGCCAGCCTTTTGGGCACATTTCCAGTCGACAGCGATGCGGAGCAGTTTTATGACGTCATATTTAGCTAGGCATTTAGTGTATATATTATTTTCAATTATTTAAGTTATTGTTTAATTTGTTTATTATTTCTTTGTGTAAAACTTACTTACAATTCAAATATGAAAATAAATAAGTACCATAAAAAAAAAGCCCCGTAGATACACTAAATAACTTTATTAGTCAATCTTTCTCTAAACATAACACATATAGATAACATTATTTTGAACAGAATATAAATATATAAAAGTAGAAACTGACTGACATATCACCGCAAAGCCAAAACTACAGAGCCTAGAAGTGTGAAATTTTGCTCAAGGTTTCTTTTAATGACGTAGGCACCCCTTAAGGGGATGAAACAGGGGGCAAAGTTTGAATGGAGGGACTACTTCCATGTGGTCGAAGCTGCTGTCAGAAATGAGTGAATCAATAAGATGTCACATTAATGCGTTTCTAAAAAAAACTAACATAGCAGTCAGTCTTGTAATGTTCCCACTCCTGGGATTCAGGCCTCCTCTCTAGGAGAGGGAATGGGCTGTAATCCACCACGCGGGCCCAGTGCGGGTAGGAGAATGTCACATGTCTTCGAATTTTTGGTGCCGGTTTCCTCACGATGTTTTTGCTTAACCGTTTTTAGAGCAGTGGTGATGAAATAAATTACACAAAGTAATGCGCCTGGCATGGTTTGAACCCGAGAACTAAAACCTACAACTCGTAAGTCGGGGCCGTAACCACTCGGCCACCACTGCACTCTGAATCCAAAACCTAATGTTGTAGGTATAAGTCGGTACATTAAAGAAAGGAATCTTAAATGGCGGCATGTACTTGCGTTGACAGACAGTACAGTCAGCATATAAAATTTCAAGTTAAAGTTTTTTTTTTAAATTTAAAATAATAAAAACAAGGTTGGGTCACAATAATTTCAAATTTTTTTAGCTTCTCAACTCAACAACAATAACAAACAGGTAACAACGGAAAAATAACAGAAAACTATAACAAGATATTCGTAAAAAGGATCACTGAGCGCGTCAAGACAGCGTGGAAGCTAATCAAGACTATTTTTTTTCTGTTTACGGTACACGCGAGAGTGAGTATAGACGGCACTAGTGTGCGAGCGAGAGAACATGATAAGCGCCGCCATTTAAGATTTCTTTCTTTAATGAACCAGGTTTTATAAGTGGTAACATACCTGGCACGACATACCCCACAGCGACTCGACTACCGTCCTCCGTGCCGCCCACGATCCGGAAGCCGAAGCCGGCCGCTCCACGAGCCAGCCGCACGAGCACATCAGCTTCTGGGTCTTGACCTCCGGCGCCACCAGCTTCCACCTGTTGCTCATACTGGGATTATTGTAAATGTTTTGGACCTTATACAATTTTAAAAGACGAAGAATAATTGTGTAGATAGTATACAGGGTGTATGGACGAAACTGAACAACCTTCCACACGAGGATTTTTTCAGGAAACGAAAATAAATTCGGCCTTTTTTTTATGGTGGGAAAAAGTCATCCAATGACAACCCCCGCTCTTGGGTGGAGCGGGAGATAGTGTCAGACTCTTACTGACTAAAAGACCCACCCCGTTCCTTCAAGCCTTCATACCGGGGCTCGTGCTCCCTTTCGGATAACCCTGGCCCCAGTAGGCTCGAAGCCCGGCTGGGCCCCTGCTGTTGCTGACAACTCCATGAGGCGCGCGGGAAAAGTGCGCGCCGTCCATACAAACTGTCCAATCAAGGTTTTAATTTTATATGGTGAGGCTTTTCGTTTCCTGAAAAAGAGTCTTTTGTCTACTGAGCAATCCCTTAAAGTTTGTGGAGGGCTGTCCCTTGCACCCAGTAGAATGATAATGTTGCCAAATATTTGCAATGTAGTATACAAAAACATAAATCGTTGCCATTACATAATGACAGGGTTTATATTCGGTTAGCCACATCGTTTTCGCATTAGAATCGAATTTAAGGCTACCCAATACAGTCTGTTTGAAAATTAAAATTTACATATACAATGCAATTAAAATTTATTGTAAAAGGGAAAGAAAATCTTCATAATGTTTAATTATATCAAGATACATAATATAGATAGTAGTTTAGTTCATTTATTTTGCCAGAATATGGTACATAATTATGGTGTTGAATCCGAAAGGGCGCTTGAGCCCCGGTATGAAGGCTTGAAGGAACGGGATGGGTTTTTTAGTCAGTAAGAGTCTGACACTATCTCCCGCTCCTCCCAAGAGCGGGGGTTGTCATAAGATGATTTTTCCCATCGAAAAAAAAAAATGGTGTTGAATTAAATTAATGGTCTCATCTCATTCTGTCACGTAGGGCGTGCAAATATTGGCAGTACATATAAAATTTTCAATTTATGGCGTGTCATAAAAAAAAAGAATAAAATAGAATATGACAGAACATACCTGTGGGTAGTTAGCTACATATAATTGGTTGGGTTGGGCCTCGTTCTCGTAACAAGAGGGAGACTGCCGTGACACCGGCGAGTGCATGTGTCGAGATGGCGAGTTTTCTCGTAATCTAAACCAAAAATAAATGGTATTTGCAAATATTTTAAACAAAATTTTTTACACCTCAATTTTTTAAACAGATGACACAAAAACAAACTCAGGGGTCAGTCTCTTTTAAAGTCCATACAGCAAACATGTGATGGTTAAATCATGATAACCATGCAGACTGGTGATCGAGATGGTTATGATGGTTGAGTGGACCTGTCCAGTCAGGGCAAGCATCTGTCAATATTCGTGTAGCCCGCACTGAGGACTACTAAAACGCTTTACGACTTTTGTTGATAGGTACGCGCTTGACCGCTATATCACCTGATGGACGCGACGATGCGCACTTACCGAGACGTAACCTATTTACTCTTCTCTCTAGAAGTAACTTATTCACTCTTCTCTCGACTTAAAGATTCCCGGGTTGTGTAGCCGTTGTAGGGAATTCCACTCCTAAGCTGTACGCGAAATAATTAATGTGTTCCTGAAACGTTTTGTGCGTATAGGTGCAACTTGACGAACAATACCAAAGAAAAGACTTTGGGTAGGTAATAAGAACATTTAATTACGAATCTGCACCCGGGGTCGTCTAGCTGATAATGGAACGAAGTATTAACGGAATCAAAATCACAGACAGAGTATAAGGAACTGCATACTTCGTTACAAAACACAAATCGCAGACGCTTAGACGTATTCAGTTAAGGATGTAAAAGCGGAGGTTAACTGTCTAGTCCGGATAACTACTCGACTGTCTTACCTGAGTGGAGATGACTTGATCCTGCTATTTGAAGAGTTATTCGATGGCGACTGACTTTGAAGTCTGGTTGACGGCGAGTTGGAGAGCAGTCGATCCGTAGCACTGGTGTTAGATGGCGAGTGGCTTCGGAGACGACCTGGATATATTGAAAGGTATTATGAATTTATTAAGATATACCGGGTTTCTTGTCATCATCAGCCTTTTTTAATGTTCCCACTGCTGGGACTCAGGCCTCCTTTCTAAGAAAGGGAATGGGCCGTAATCGACTGAATTGACTGGCCAGTTGGTGTAGTGGTTAGTGACCCTGACTGCTATGCCGGAGGTCGTGGGTTCGATTCCCAACAAGGACAAATGTTTGTGTGATGAGCATAATCATTTGTTCTGTGTCTGGGTGTAATTTATCTATACAAGGTGTCGTTTTGAAGCTGCAAAATATTTCAGGAGGTAATTATGTTGTGATTCTCGACCCGAATCAATAATAAAATGAGTAGGTAATTTTTTTTTCTTATTTATGAAAATTGGTATGTGTGAACTACGTTTCTTAAAAAGCAGCCAGTCTGATACCTGCGTTATAACCGCGCTTTCTTTCACACACACAAACACATAAAAATAAAGGGCGTTTTCACACACACTAACTCGCAACGATAGTTTCATAAATAATGTATCATCCAATCATCATCCCGCACGCCACACCCTAGCCACGCCCCCGCTGCCATCGATCAATCGAATTAGTTTAGTATAATTAAAAAATAAAATAACAAGTATTACTGATTATTGACCAGGTATCGTTTTTTCACATGATTATTTATTTATGATTATTACAACCTCCTAAAATATTGTGCAGTTTTAAAACTGCACCTTGTATATATGTATGTATTTAGAAATATATAAGTATGTTTATCAGTTGTCTAGTACCCATAACAGAAGCTCTGCTTAGCTTGGGACTAGACGGCGTTATGTGATAATTATGGAATATTATATTATTATCAACCACGCGGGCCCGGTGTGGGTTGGTGGATGTCACATGTTTTCGAAATTTTGGTTCTAGGACATGCCGGTTTCCTCACGATGTTTTCCTTCACCGCTTTGTGAGCAGTGGTGGCCGAGTGGTAACTTTTTCATACTCCAACATAATATGTTCAATCTTGTAATAAAGTAAAAAAATGTCCTTACCGGTAGAATTTGATGGTGAGTGTGGCCTTATCCTGCTGGTGGAAGGTGATTGTCTAGCGAGCCCGCCAATAGCTGCGGTCGTTGGAGAATGCAGCATGCCATCTTCTGGGAACCCTAGATAATTTTTACAATGTATTGATAATTTCATAATATGGCCAAGTAAAATGGCTAGATCATTTTAAGCGATAAAGTTTGATGATATTTCAATCTTCGTTTGGCCTACTTTCATTAGATTTTTTATTATTATTGAATCTTACAACAATGATATGGCCAAATGAGGATTGACATATCATAAAATGTTAGCATTGAAACGATCTGGCCCTTTTTAATTGGGAATATCATGAAGTGCTCAGTTCTAAGATCAGTACCCCTAGCCAAGTTGCTAATATGCAATAGTTAACGCTTGTAGAAAGCTTTAAATGTACGCTCAGTCACGTGGTTAGAACAAAAGAATTGGCGGCAAGGTCAACTCGAAGCGTTCGACGCAAGCGAAAAGTTTGTAACTTGGCTAGGGGGCAGGCCACGACGTATACACCTCTCAGGTCTAAGGCCTCCTGACCGATGACGAAGCAGTAACAACACGACTTCGACAGAGTTCCATAGTTTTGTTTGCAAGCTTCACGCAAGCGTACACCAAGCGTATATGACAAATACGCGGACATCCGTGGACAGTAGTCCTAAATCTATAGGACCTCCGTAGGCGCGGGCTTGCGGACAGTGAGCAATGGGTAGCTTGCTGTCCGGCCGTCCGGTAACTGTCCGGACAAAGCCCAAAACGTCGACGGCGCGCACTGTTCCCGCGCGCCTCAAGGAGTTGTCAGCAACTGCAGGGACCCAGCCGGGTCGAAGCCTACTGGGGCCAGGGTTATCCGAAAGGGAGCTCGAGCCCCGGTATAAAGGCTAGAAGGAACGGGGTGGGCTTTTAGTCAGTTAGAGTCTGACACTATCTTCCGCTCTGCCTAAGAGCGGGGTTTGTCATTGGATGATTTTTCCCACCACAAAAAAGTCTATAGGACGTAAAAGTACTTGGTTGATGTATTTTTATGTAAATAAGAAAGAAGGATGAGTCAATAATAATGTTGAAATGTTGGGCACTAACGTTCTTCACCGCCGACGCTAAAAGAGACGTATCCCTTAAAGGGGTGAACGGATTTGGGTGCAATTAATTTATAATCTGAAAGCGGCTATTCTGGCAATGGTTCTTAGATCTTTTATCAAAATTGGTACAGCCATTTACAAGTTAAGGGGAGGGGGGATGAAAGTGGGTTTGAACAACCAAATGTTTTTTTTTTTTTCAAAACGAAATAAGTGGATAATTTTGACTAATGAATTTGTCTACGCCATAAACTTTCACGCGTGCAAAAGAAATAGCGAGATGTTGCCACTCCTCCTCTTAAGAATATTTGAAAAGCTAAATACTGCTTCATTAGTAACGAATTTTATGCGGTTTTCAGAAAAAGATTTTTTTTTTTTTGTGTTAGTCTTGCAGAACATAATGTTGGTGTAATCTACAATATAAATAATAGTACTAGAATAATTCTCACCTCCGTTATCACTGCTATCCGCCACGCTAGCGTTCCCCCTCCAGTAGGCCGCATTCATATCAACATGCACAGTAGGCGTCGGCACCTCTCCCCAATTCCCATTCCCCCATCTTTCATTATTTTCCCATTGATTCCCATTCGCACTTCCATTCCATTTCTGACCATTCTCCACCCATTTCTGTCCGTTCTCTTCCCATTTCTGTCCATTTTCTACCCACTTCTGTCCGTTTTCATCCCACTTTTGTCCGTTTTCGACCCATTTCTGTCCGTTCTCGTCCCACTTTTGTCCGTTCTCGACCCATTTTTGTCCGTTCTCGTCCCATTTCTGCCCGTTTTCGTCCCATTTCTGTGCGTTCTCGGCCCAGTTGCGTATGTTGGAGTTGTCGAGCCACGTCTCCCGCTCCTGCCACTGGTTGTCGGGTTGCGGCGGCGGCTCGCTCCAGGGCGCGACGACGGGGAGCGTGAGGCGCCCCCCGGGGGTGCTGCTGCGACGTCGTCGGTCTATGAGGCTTTCTCTTTCACGGTTTTTATGTTCTGGTACTGCGTAAGTTGCTTCTGTTGAGGAATTATGCCGTTATTTTTTATTTTTATTTGATGAGTCTGATAAAAACAATTAATGCATTCCGGAAGGTAAGAAAGATAGGCAATTCAATATCTTGATTTGGCACATGATGTTACCGACTTTTAGTTAAAAAAATTAAGATTATTGAAATATATATTAATATCAACCTTATTTTGGTAGAACATTGTAGGCGACAATTCGCATTTTTTGCAGGAATAGGTTTTCTCTTCCATATAACAAGAGTTCCTGAAAAGGCTCGATATGACTTTGTGCAACCCAATTTTTACAAAGAGCCTTTACATAACCGACATTTAGATATTTTTCTCTCTTTTCATTATCAGTGGAAATAAATGAAGCTGTGACGGGAAAAAAGAAGTAAGCCAGCAAAAAGAGAGTAGCCGGCAAGTATGGACAGAGAATGTCCTTCTTTTTTTTATTATTTATTTATTTCTTCATCTTACATCTATCTTTTTTTAATCCCCAATGCGATAAATGCGCTTATCCTAACTTAATTATACTAACATCTATAGCTAATTATAAATAATGCATTCCTTGTGAATTCACCCAGAGTTCAGAGTTCAGTTCTTACCTGAATTCATGCCATTTAGTCTATCTCTCAAAGAGTCTTGCGTGTGCAAGTTTGGTGACCGAAGCTGTTCTGCTGTTGGCGTCTTACTTCTGATTAACTGGTTGTTGTTTGATGCTGCTGCAAAATGATGTACACATTTAAATAATGTCATATAATATGTAATATAAAAACCGGCCAAGTGTGAGTCGGACTCGCCCATGGAGGGTTCCGTAGCAGCAAGTAACATAATATTAAAGTTCTTGTAGTTCGTTGTAACTTTGATCAATGTTTTTTTAATAGTGTATTTTTTTAGATTTATGACGTAATAACTCAATCGTGATAATTACAGACACAATTGAAAGACAATAGGTGCGCGAACGCCGGCGTTCGCTTGTGGTTTAATGAATTAAAAATAACTACTAACTAGATCTCGTTCAAACCAATTTTCGTTGGTAGTTTGCATAGTAATGTACATCATATTTTTTTTTTTTATCATTCTCTTATTTTAGAAGTTACAGGGGGAACGACGACACATTTTACCACTTTGGAAGTGTCCCTCGTGCAAACTATTCAACTCAGAAAAAAATGACGTTAGAAACCACAATATTATTTTTAAAGACCTATCCATAGATACCCCACACCTATGGCTTAGATGAGAAAAAAATTTTTGGGTTTCAGTTTTAAGTATGGGGACCCCCAAAAAAGTGACTGACATATGGACGGACGGACAGACAGACAGACAGACATGACGAATCTATAAGGGTTCCGTTTTTTGTCATTTGGCTACGGAACCCTAAAAATGAGTGTGTGCTAAGACCACACGACAAAAAACGAGGGGAGAAAACTTCATCACGAGAGATACTTTTGATTTTAGTTTTTGTTGCCATCATTTTCATTACTTCTTTTTTTGTACTTTATTATTAGGGACATATTTCTAAACAACAAATCGTTTATCAATTTAAGGCCCAAGCGCCCGAAAAGTGCCATAAAACAGTGACTTTCTGAAGCCTACTTCTCGGTAATGGCCAGGTTAATAGGTTTGAAAAAAATATATGTTTATTATAGATTCATGAACAACATTATCAACATTTGAAGTTTTCGTGCTATTAATACTTTGCACAGATTTGCGTACTGCCGCCTAGGCGGGTGCGAGAGGTGCGTCCACATAATGTTGGCCAGATGGTTCAAGGAAATATGAGCCTTAAATTCACAATATTTTCGTTTTTGCCATTGCATAGGCTCTTAAACATTTGCTGAACTACACAATTAACTCGTTCTTTTCGTGTAGATACGATACTCTTACTAGATTTTTTTTCTGAACAGAATTTGGCAACCTAAAAAGTGTAAGTGGTTGTGGAGGACGGCAGCATAGCAGGTGACGCATGTCCTGTGCAGTGGCTCCACACTGGCACTGTTTTAGAATCAGAATCAGAATTTTATTTGTAGAACATAGGTACAAGGAATATAGGAAGATCTTACATAAATTAAATGAGCGCTATGTTTTGCCGTGAAGGCGTACAAATGTTGAGATCATAAGATCGTTAAAAACTAAAAATAAACTAAAAATAAACTAACACAAATAAAAACAAAATTTAACTCTCACAAGAAAAAAGAAATAAAAAATAACTATTTTACATTATTAGGTTAGGGGTTAATGTGGCTTCCATTTAGCCAAATTGTTTTTACACAATTGACTTTAGAATAGAAGATACAAGAAATCCCGTAGCGTAATAATCTAAATCGCTGTACTGTACGGGAGTTCGTACTTACTAGAAACCGGTTGTACACGAGTTGCGGATCGACTCCTCGGCGCCCTGGCAGCAGCGTTGTTACGTCTCCACACACGAAGCGTGGTTTCGTGCATCGCTGGGCAGTCTTTTAGTACCTGTACACCACATACAAAAAAATTACATAATTTAATGTGTAAGTAATTAGCAGAGGTCGGAGTAGGAAGATTGATTTAAGGCCGTTGACGTCAAACGTAGAGGATAATATGGATATGCCTAATACTGGAACTTCATATTTATTGTGATATTTGTTCCGGAATTTTGAAATTAGCACGAATTTGTGTTTAAGGTGAAAAACGTATTAATAATATCAATCTACGCTGCCAGTGTTAGCTAATCGTAAAAGAAATCAGTATTTTATTTTATACAAATTAAAAATAATTGTTCATTGAATTCAATCAATCATTCATATAATAAACGATTTTGTTAGCCTATCTGTATGTTTTTTTATTTTATTTTATTCCATAATTCCAATCCCGGAACTTTTCCCGGTACTTCCCGCACATTATGGATAAAATGGCATGTCCATATTATAATTTCTTGACGCAAGTATATAAAATCAATCTACCTATACGACCGCTGGTAATTAGTATTGAAAATTAATAATAATAATATAATAATAAATAATTAATATATTAACAAAAGTATCGAATAATAGTAGATTATGTGACTAGGGGATAAAGCAGTGTCTTTAGGTCGCGGGCGGCATGTTGAATCTCGAACGAAACGAAGGTTGCTAGTTTTAATCCCGAACGTCAGTGACGGATTTATTAAATTAATTAAGTTAATAGAGAAACCTGAGTGAAGTGAGGAATTTAAGTCGCCCAATGACAGATTTACCCCCGTCTTGCATACTCTACTTTTAATAGAATTATTATTTACAAATTAATCTTAACTTTCACTCAACATATTAGATTCGAAACAAACAAATTCACTACTCTAAAATTCTATAGTAACCATTTTCTATTTCATTACTCTTTTTTTTAGTAAACTCGTCAATAAACCACGTACTATTCTGTTTGTTTTTTCTTAGTGCCCAGTTTGAATTTTGAATAGACTTGTTCAATGCATGTACATTTTATAATGTTGACCACAGAGATGTTGACGATTTTTGATGTTCCAAATTCAAATCTCATTATTCCCTAGGGATCGGCCATACTGCATTATCTCCCTAGGGATAGAATGACTTGCGTTAAGTGATGGTTGAATGACATATAAAAGGACATTATCGAGCAGGTGGTGTAAAAAGTTTTTTTTTTTTTTTGTGTATGTATATAAATGTATGATCTAACCGCTCGGCGCCCCGCGCTTAGCTACCGCTCCCACCGGTAAGGTCGTCAACGGGCCGTTAGTTCGAGAAGCTCCAGTCAGAGTCGTTATTGATTTTCCGAGACATTTTTCTACTGCAGTAAATTGTATATTTACCTGTACAACATGCTGGTGTGGTGCATGACGGACATCAGTTTCTCCGATCTGCAATAATAAGTCGCCTTCCCGGAGACCCGCACATCGACTACGATCCAACACCTGGAAGTAAAAAACACAGGTCATGGTTTCTTTCTTTTTTTTTTAAACACACATCCGTATGACAAATAGATTGATCTCTCTCTGTCTTTGGCCACCCATAACTCTTTTAGTAAAAATACGTTTTGTTCCTTCTCTTTAGGTGAAGATACCAAGATAAATGACTCCCCATCAACTTTCAGTCACTGGCGCCACTTTCAGACTTCTGTTAATATATTAATTTCTCACTTTATTCATTCACGTTATATCACACATCCATCATAATAATCTCTTTTTTTTAATCTGTCTTTTTCACAGCCCAACATTCACTCGAATCAACTCAAAGCTAGAAATATACACTTTAGTTAATAGTTGGCGTTGCGTACAAACTACCTACAGGTCATTGAACTCGCTCAGCTGACGTTTTCTTAAAGAAATTAATTTCGTACATGCGTAAATGCGAAAAAAAAGGTACTTTATTTTTTTATTTTATCTTTACAAATCGATAGTGTTTCATGTACCGGATCGACCCTCCACGGGATTAAAACGATTAAAATTTAACGGTGTATAAAGATACTTTACCTTTTTAACTTTCTGGCCATGCACACTATCAGCGATGGTGAAGCCGAACCCAGCCGCTCCACGACGTAACGTGAGCACCAGTTCTCGGCCCGGCTCGTTAGACGTGTTGTTATCAGCTCGCGACTGATGTTCTGCAAAATCACGACTTGGATGATTGAAGAGCTTTAAGCTCTCAGGCACCAGTGTACCGAATATGGTACACCTCATACAAGCGATTTAAAAAAAAATACTTGAAGTTTTATTTATTAAAACTTTATACACTAGTAAACATTGTACAAACGCAGACTTAATACCTTAATAATAAGTTTAAGAGTCTTTCAATACGGATTTTTCTAATTAAATAATTTACTCTGAGAACAGTAAACAGTACGAAACGAAACGGTTGCCCAGCTGTGGGACGGCAACGGCTGTATATATTTACATAAAAAGTAATGCTCTTACCACCAGCCAAAGAAAGAACATGATCAAGCGACGGACATCTCGGCAGTTCCTGATTATCATCATTT
Organism: Mythimna albipuncta; assembly: GCA_929112965.1. Lineage (NCBI taxonomy): Eukaryota > Metazoa > Arthropoda > Insecta > Lepidoptera > Noctuidae > Mythimna > Mythimna albipuncta. Next base: position 12,202,080 of record OV815983.1, on the reverse strand, counting down.
ATGGTCAGTTCATCCAGATCGAAAGACCTGGACATCATCCTCCTCTGTCCAGGACTGTGCTGAGCAGGACCGCTGTCGACCTTGTCCCGACCCTGGGCTGAGGACTCCAGGTTCGGAGAATCGAGGTTGAATCTGGAATTGTACGCAGATCTGAGTATTTCTCTAGATTGTCCTTGGTACTAAGGAATTGGTTTGTTGGAAGTGATTATTTACTTCATCATCGTCAGCCTTTTTAATGTTCCCACAGCTGGGACTCAGGCCTCCTCTCTAGGGAAGGGAATGGGCCGTAATCAACCACGCGGTCCCTATGCGGGTTGGTGAATGTCATATGTCTTCGATTTTTTGGTTCTAGGCCATGCCGGTTTTCTCATGATGTTTTCCTTTACTGTTTTAAGAGCAGTGGTAATGAAATAAATTACATAAAGTAATGCGCTCGGCTGGGTTCGAACCAGCAACCTACAATTCGTAATTCGGAGCCATTACCACTCGGCCACCACTGCTCGCTGATTATTTATTTATGTACAGACAACGTGACACAAGACGGCATTTCAGCCGAAAGACGTCCACTGTTGAACATAGGCCTTCCCCAAGTGTCGCCATAACTAACGGTTCAGTGGGTATTGCATTCATCGGATACCCGCGACCCTCACTGGGTCATCGGTCTACCTTGAGTGAGGTCGCGCCAATGCTGCGTCTTCCAATAAGTGATCATCGCTCCAGAACCTTTTGGCCCCAACGGCTATCTGTTCTGTGAGCAATGTGCTCTGCCCATTGCCATTTAAACTTTTTTGTAGTGAGTAGAAGGTTCTTATGGAAAGAAAAATGAAAATTAGGGTAGTGTAGGGTAGAGTAAGGTATAGTAGGGTGGAGTAGGGTAGAGCGGGGGCGAAGTCACGGGCAAAAGCTTGTTATAAATAAAATATTAGACAAAGTTTCTTTTGTACAAGCTTTTCTTAGACTTATTTTTTTATAATGGATAGGCTCGCGTTTGGCCACCATCTCACCTGATGGTAAGCGATGATGTGGCCTATGATGGAACACGCTTGCCTAGAAGCAATCTATTCACTCTTGACTTAAAGACCCCTAGGTTATAGCTATCAGGAAACAGAATCCGGCAGGGAATTCCATGATATACAGACTAAACAATAATATAATATTCACCTGGTTCTCAACGCCCTGGTTAGTTGCTGCATGGCGACAGCATCAGATGTAGCGGGCGTGGTCGCGTCCACTGCCAACGTGCTGAGCACGCGGGTGTTCGGGTCCTCGGAGTCGAATGACAGAGGATAACCTGGTCAAAAAAAAAGTTTGAAAAGTTTTTTTTTTTGCAATTTTCAGCTTAGTTTTGGATAGTATGGTATTAAACTTATGTTGGCGGTAACGATATATACATATTTCCACAATAGGGTAGTGTCCAGGGTCAAAACAATTACATTTTATTTAGTCCGTATTAAATTTAAAAAAAAATATTGGACACGTATTTTTTCTTTTTTCAATTAAACAAAAAATAACAAAGATATAGCCCATTAAACTTACGTGTGACGTCACCCCGTGCGAAAAAATGCAGCACGGCGTGACGTCACACGTAACTTTAATGTTACCGCTTAATAAAGTATAATTTTGTAAAAAAGCAATAGAGCCAATTGAAGCAACACTGTTAGTTTAGTCAGTAAAAGTCTGACATTTGTTCTAGCTCTGTCCATCGATTTCCACCTCAAAAACCAAAAAAATCAAGGATTGATGAAAAATTATCCCTCGTGTTCACAAAATTCAAGTACATACCTCTAACAAGATGCAGCGTGACGTCAGTCCCGGGAGTGATGGACTGGAAGACTTGAGCGACAAGAGCGTGAGATAATCCACGCACTCCTCGGTTCCCCACGCCAACGACCACATCGCCGGGACGTAGCGCACCTTTAGGAAAAGAAACAAGTCAGTATACCTAGCTTTTTTATAAAACATAAGACACATAACACAAGCTTAGTACAGGTCGCGCGATGAATTAAGATCGCTCGGCAAAAGTGGAAGGGGCATGCGCAGTATTCAATTCTAAGGTCTATTTGGCGACGTGCGGGCGGGTGTGCGCCGACGGCGACACGTCATTGGTAGATCAGTCGCTCTTCAATTCCCGAGTTGCGTTCACGCGTCTCATTGGATACTGTTGCGTACAGCTTGTGTTATCGTATAAGTAATACGTAGTGGTGAAAAAAAATATGTTAAAAATAAAGTTTTTAAACGGCAAGCCAGAAAAATGGTTTGCGACGTGAATTGTTACGTTAAGAAAGAAACTAACGAAATTATTTTATTTTTATTTTAATTTAAAAATTTGTTTTTTTTTCTGAATTTACCTATTTACAAGATAAATTACAAGCAAAAACTAGTGTAATAAGTTATATTACTAAGGTTTAAACATACGAAATTAAAAATAAAATCCTAACACACTAAGAATTTCTGTGCGCAATTGTACACATGCGTCGATTGCCCCACTACTTTCACCGAGCGATCTTAATTCACCGCGCGACCTGTATGTCCCGCTGCTTCACAAAGCCCCCCTCTCTCCTTGACGGCCAAGTCCATCACGCCCATACGGCCAAATAAACGGCGTTTGTGGGAGTGAGAGAATTTATTATTTCAAGCGAAAGACGTCCACTGTGGAACAAAAGCCTGCCCCAAGCGTCGCCACTGCGATTGGTCCTGGACGTCTTCCATCCATCGATTCCTGCGACCCTCCTCGTTATCGGGCCACCTTGATTTGCTTATAATTGTTTGTTGTTTTTTTGTTTTCTATTAATTTTGATATTATTTTCATAGATATTAATCTAATTTCTAATTTTTTTTTTTTGTATGTTTTTTGATAAATTGGTCAGTTATTTAGATAACTAATATTTTTTTCATGCTATTGGTTCGCCATCGTTGTCGAGTCCAACATATTGAATTTTGAATCATATCACTTGTTAACAAAATTTCAGCTCAAGGTTTCTCTGAGGTTTATTGTTTTCAAGGATTGTAATCCCACCTGATGGTAAGCAGTGATGCAATTGTTGATGGTTAGGCGCACTTTGACATTGGCTATGGTAAATACACAAACCCAAATGAGGTCAAAAAAAAAAAGAAACACCGAATTCTAAATTCAAAACTTATCCATATTTCCGTGTATATTTATGTTGTTAGGTTTTCAAATTCAATTTTACCAAGATTATACCCATACATACTAACAACATAAATAAAAAGTATCTGGGCACCTATATAAAAAACCAAAGCTTAAGTTAGATATCAAAATTTTATGTGATAATATGACTTACCATCAATCCACGCGGGGCTGTGTGGCACGATGCTGCGTATTTGAAGATAGCCTTCCGTTTCGGGTATACCTTCAGCACCAATTAGCGTGAAGCCCAAACCCTGAAAGGAATAAAAAAAATATGGTCATTGATGGTCCAAGTAGCTAGATTAACTGGGACCAAAGATCTGTTTCTAAAAGGAACATTCGGAATAACTAAAAGGTAATGAAGGAACAGGAGTGGGTTTTTAGTCAGTAAAAGTCTGACACTATCTCCCGCTCCGCCCAAGATCGGGGGACGTCATCGGATGACTTTCTCACTTAAAAAAAGAGGTAGCTAGATTATAATATTATACCTCTTTGTTGTTAAGTTACTTTAAACCAAGCAGACAGAAATTGGAGGGACCCACAGGGGGGCCTCTCATCAAAATTGCCTGAGTTTTGAGGATCTCGGTTCTACATAATTCATAGTCACCCTACACCGACAATACAACTAAACGTTGGACGCCGCTTTGTAAAACGTAACGCCACCATAATCCAGCTAAATGTGAGCTCCTCCTGGCATCTTTATCCTCAATGCCGAGGGTCGTGGCCTCGACGAATAACTTTCTTATGGACTATATTTCGCCATGTTGTCCTATCTTCGGCGGTGTGGATGGCGTCGTAGAACGTGCTCTCCAGTGTAGCACGGATTTGGTCTTCCCAACGTATCGGACTCCGGCCCCTGGATCTTTTTCCATCTACTTTTCGTGAGATAGCCGCATTATATGCGACGGCTTTCAACACGGCGTGTTATACGATACGGCTGCGACATTAACAACAGTTCATAGTTACAATTGTCACTAATGAAAGTCATAATTCCAGTTTATTTAGAAACAGCTAGCAGTACTAAAAACGGCCGTCACGGCTGCCGAGCAAGGATAAACAGGGTCAACATGTTACGGTTCAGATCCGTTCCGGAAACAAACCGACAGGAATCGTGAAAAGAAAGTCGTCCTTTTTGATGGTAAATGTACTCGTAGTTATGTTTATCTTGCCCAATCGCATACCTCCAATAACCAGCCCCAAGAGCCAAGTTACAACTAGTTTGTGTCGAATTCCGTTCTCTAATCGGTGACAGCAATTGTAGAAAACGATAAGTTGGTAGCCGTGTTGACGCGCCTAAATCGGCCGCTCGTTCTACAATGTAGCGTTTGTTTAACAAAGGATGTAGCGTTAAAAATTGTAGAAACGATTTTGAACGATGTGAACTTGGCTACGAATTGTCTATTCGTTTGTTCTGACCACGCGACTTTACGTTGAGATGACGTCATTCCCATACGTTTCATCACTTTTCGACAGCGTTAACTTAAATAACAACTTGGCTAAGCGTGCAGGCTCTTGAATCCACGGTATACAAGGTCCATCATACCGCCAGAGACAGAAACAGAGGGAGGAATATCATTATGTCCTCTCTTATGACATTGTTTTTGTAATGTTTTTTTTTTTATTAATTAAACCACAATCACTTTAATTTCACTAGTATTTTTTTATCATTTATATAGGTCTCATTAGGTATCATTTATATAGGTTTATTAGGGTTCCGTAGCCAAATGGCAAAAAACGGAACCCTTATAGATTCGTCATGTCTGTCTGTCTGTCTGTCTGTCTGTCTGTCTGTCTGTCTGTCTGTCTGTCTGTCTGTCTGTCTGTCTGTCTGTCTGTCCGTCCGTCCGTATGTCACAGCCACTTTTTTCCGAAACTATAAGAGCTATACTGTTGAAACTTTGTAAGTAGATGTATTCTGTGAACCGCATTAAGATTTTCACACAAAAATAGAAAAAAAAGCAATAAATTTTGGGGGTCCCCATACATAGAACTGAAACTCAAAAAATTTTTTTTCATCAAACCCATGCGTGTGGGGTATCTATGGATAGGTCTTCAAAAATTATACTGAGGTTTCTAATATCATTTTTTTCTAAACTGAATAGTTTGCGCGAGAGACACTTCCAAAGTGGTAAAATGTGTGTCCCCCCCCTCTAACTTCTAAGATAAGAGAATGATAAATCTAAAAATAATATATGATGTACATTACTATAAAAACTACCAACGAAAATTGGTTTGAACGAAATCTAGTGAGTAGTTTTTTTTTTAATGCGTCATAAATCGAAAAAAATACACTATTATTAAAACATCGATCAAAGTTACAACACATTACAAGAACTTTTATATTATGTTACTTGCTGCTACGGAACCCTTCATGGGCGAGTCCGACTCGCACTTGGCCGGTTTTTTAAAGAGTAACCAAGGAGTTTCTTGCCGGATCTTCTCTATAGGAAACGACCAATTGGAACCGTGCACTAGCTTCTGACGTTTTATAAGTGCCCATGTCTATGTGAAATAATTTTGAGTTTGGGTTTGATTAAAGTGAAAATGATGAAGCAGGGAGATTACGATGACCCTCAGCATTGACGTAAGGAAGAGGAGTACTATCTTTTAGACAGAACAGACGGTCAGATAAGACGCTTGATATTCACTTCGGCACTTCAACACTATAATTATGCAGATGTCAAATGGTTTAGTATACTTTATACAGTACCTGAAACTGCCGAAACGAGTCACGCAATATACATAATTATACTGTAGCCTTTTTTTTTTATGGTGGTAAAAGATCATCCAATGACAACCCCCGCACTTGGGCGGAGCGTGAGATAGTATCAGACTCTTATTGACTAAAAGACCCACCCCGTTCCTTCTAGCCTTCATGCCGGGGCTCGAGCGCCCTTTCAGATAACCCTGGCCCCAGTAGGCTTCGACCCGGCTGGGTGCCTGCTGTTGCTGACAACTTCTTGAGGCGCGTGGGAACAGTGCGCGCCGATTATACTCTACCCTGGCCGGTACTAAATATAGATACGATCAGCTGTTTTATTTGGTCCCTTTTCAAAAGAAAATTGTTTACGTGAGAATTTCCCAATTAAGCTAGAGTGATGTTTGCAGAGAGTATCAAAAAACATTACCCAGCTTTGGGGTTAAAATGTCTACGTAAAAATGACGTCGACAATCAGAGGTTGACTCAAACATCGGAAATAAATCAGAATAATAGAGTCACAAAGGTTTTTTTTTATAATATTGATAGGCTCGCCTATGTAGGTAGGTATATAATCAGATTTATGTTCCCTTTGCTGGTATTCAGGCCTTCTCCCTAGAAGAGCATTGTAATCGACCACGCGGGCCTAGTGCGGGTTGGTTAATGTCCACATGCCTTTGTATTTTTGGTTCTAGGACATGCCGTGCTGGTGTCCTTACGATGTTATCACATACCGTTTTGACAGCAATAGTGATCAAATATCTAACACAAAGCAAAGCCCCAATCTAGGTGACGCATGACGTTACAACGCTGCCCAGTGTCCGGCAACTTGTCTCCCAACACTACAATGCATTCACATGATGCGGGACATGTTCATGGATAATTCAACAGCGTTGCGCGTTCTGTTGGGAGATATTTTATCACTTAATGGCATCATCATTTCAGGCGAATGACGCCCACTGTTGGACATAGACTTGCCCCACCCAAGTGTCCCCATAATGATCGGTACTGTGCATCTCTCATCCATCGGATTCCCGCAACCGTTACCAGGTCATCGGTCCACTTTGCGGGAAGCTTTCCAACGCAACGTCTTCCACTAAGTGGTCGCCACTCTAGAACCTTACCTAATGGATCTGCTAAAAGCGCGAGGTTAACCTACGACATACGGCTCATTATAAGCTCGTTACCACTGGGTAAATGACATCAGAATAAGGTCGACAACCAGACACTGACATCAGGAAATGAATCAGAATGATTGCTTGACTCACAAAGACAGTAAATTATTCGGAAACGTTAGTTTGATCGCTTACCTGAGTGCCTTTGGTGAGAGTGAGAGTAAATCTCTCGCCGCGAAGCTCCCCGGTGGGCGTAGGCCCGTTAGACTGGCTGGTGCCTCCATTTTCTGATGATAGCTTCTCCGCTGAAACAAATTAATTCAGACAATGTTATTTTTATAAGGTTTTTATTAAGAGGTCTATCGATTAGTCTATTGTCAACCTGAGCATCGTTTAAAAATTTGTTGGTTCATCTAACGCAATATTTGATAAAGAGACAAGGCGAAAAAAGAGATAAATGATAAATGATATTTATTTTGTAAATAGGTTTAAAAAACACTTTCACACGTCAATTTTTTTTTCCGTCAGTTTATGCTAGATGAGGCTGGTGTTTCCTATCTGACTACCCTGAGAAGAAACACCGAAACAAACTCAGGGGTCAAAGTCTCTTTTAAAGTCCATACAGTAAATATGTAATGGTCAAATCACATGAGAACCATGCAGATTTGTCTGAGATGGTCTTTTGAAGAAAGAACCATACCGATTTGAATGGACCTGTTCATACAGTGTAAGCATTTGTCAGTATTCGAATAGCTCAACTTAGGACTACTGAGGAACTCTACGACTTGACGAACAAATAGCAAAGAAAGGACATTTGGGTAGGCCGCAGAAAACACTCAAATTGCCAGACATACGTTAAAATTACTGAAAAGAAAAGAAAAAGCAATCAACATAGTCCTCACATTTACAATAATATAAGCAAATTGATAGTTTAAAAAATATTTAGAGAAATAAATATTTATGGCAAAGAAAAAAAAATACTTTAAGAACTTAAAATGTATACATGTCATTTTGTAAAATAAAAATAATCTCCAAAGTCAAATTGTAAAAAAAAAACAAGTATAATAAAAAGAAAAAGCACATTTGAAAATAAAAATAATTAAAAAATACAAAAGAAGAAAATAAAAATGACAACAGTTGTAGTAGGTACTGGAGCAGCTCAATCCCAAGCCTTTTCGTCCTGAATATAGTCTTTTACAGTGTAAAAAGCCTTTTGACAAAGTTTACGTTTTACAAATGATTTGAACTTATTAAGGCTAAGTTGTTGTATATGGCTAGGAAGTTTATTATAGAAGTGTATACATTGGAATCTAAATGAGCCCCCTATTTTTTTGCGCCTGGTTGCAGGAAATACAAATTTATGTTTGTTTTTTGTATTAAAATTATGAATATCACTGTATTTTTTAAACATGTCTATATTTTTATGGGCATACAAAATATTCTCTTAAATATACTGTGAAGGCACAGTCACTACATTTATTTCTTTAAATTTATCTCTAAAGGAGTATCTGGGACTTAATTTATAAATTGATCGAATAGCCCTTTTCTGTAAAACGAAAATTGTCTGTATATCGGCGGCATTTCCCCATAATAGAATACCGTACGACATGACACTATGAAAATAGCTAAAGTAAACTAATGAAGTAATATATATAACTAGCTTCTGCCAGCGGCTTCGCTCGCGTGAAAATTGTGAATCTAAACCATTCCCAGATCCCCTTGAACACACACATAAAATTGCATCAAAATCGGTCCAGTCGTTTGAGAGAAGTTCAGTGACATACACACTCACAGAAGAATTATATATATAAAGATAGAGATAACACTTGAACGCTCTGTTGGTATTCAGTTATTCTGTCACTTTATTTAAACGCTAATAAATGTCACAAAAAGTATTGTTTTTGTTTGGCTGATTATGTATTTTATGATTTTTTTGATAGGTATTTTGAATTTTGAATGAATTTTAATAAATTCATTTTTTTAATAAAATTTCATGGTTGCTTAATTTTCTAATTTATTGTGAGTGATCGTTGCGCTGAGGTTTTATTTTATTTATGTGTTATGTTGCTATATTCAGCGTGTACAATCGTTGGTGAACTTAATTGAATAAATAAATAAACAAACACTACTAGCGGGAAGGCGTGACGAGTGACAGAACAGATTGGAAGAAGAAAAACGTGTTGCGCCGACCCCAAATAAAACGGGACAAGGGCAGGAAGAAGAAGAAGACTAGCGGGAAGGCGTGTCAGACTTTTACTGACTTTAAACCACTTCTGTTCCTTCTTTGCCTTCATTGCAGGGCCCCGGGATTCACTTTCTTACAACCCATGGTTCCAGTAGGTTACAACCCTGCTGAGCCCCTACGGTTTGCTGACATCTCTTCCAGGCACGCTTTTGCTGTTTTGACGTGGCAGTCACAGGGTTAACACACTTTTCAACACAAACTGGAATCCAAACATGAATCTCATTGGTAAAGTATTTGAGCAGCTTCCGTTCTAGAATAGGTTATATATCCGCCAGTGTGCGCAGTAAAATTATCATACTTCAATAGGATGGTAAACATTGGCGTCTTATTATGTTTAATTACTACATCGAAAGAATAATATTATAAAGATATCCACGTAAAATTATAGGTAGTGATCGAATTAGAAATGAAGATATCCACAGGAGAACCAAGGTTACCGATATAGTATGAAGAATTTTATTGCCAAACTTAAGTGGCAATGGGCAGGGCCGGCCGTCCGGTAACTGTCCAGACCAAACCCAAGTCGTCGACGGCGCGCACTGTTCCCGCGCACCTCAAGAAGTTGTCAGCAACAGCAGGGACCCAGTCGGGTCGAAGCCTACTGGGGCCAGGGTTATCCGAAAGGGCGCCCGAGCCCCGGTATGAAGGCTTCAAGGAACGGGATGGGTTTTTTAGTCAGTAAGAGTCTGACACAATCTTCCGCTCCGCCCAAGAGCGGGGGATGTCATTGGATGATTTTTTCCCACCATAAAAAAGGCACATTGCTTGCAGAACGGATGACCGTTGGGGCCGAAAGGTTCAGGACTGGCAAACGCGTGCCGAAAGACAGCGTTGGAAGGCCTCCTACAAGATGGACCGATGACCTGGTGAAGATTGCTAGAATAAAATGGATGCGAGGCACACAGGTCCGCGTCATCCAATGACATCTCACGGTCATGAGCGGAGCGTGAGGGTGTGTCTGACTTTTACTGACTAAAAACCCACTCTTGTTCCTTCGTTGTCTTTCATACCAGGGTCGAGTTTTTTTTTTTTTCAGAAAAAATGCCTTGGCCTCAGTAGGCTTCGACCCTGTTGGGCTCTACGGTTTGCTGACATCTCCTTGAGGTGCGCGTGGGACAGTAAGCGACGTTGTCCACTGTTCCATAAAATCTTATATTTATTTATAAGCCTGTTCTATCCCACTCTTGGGCCAAGGCTTCCCCCCACTTCTGGGCCAAGGCTTCCCTCCACTTCTTCCAACTTTCTGGCGCCCGGCCTACCTCTAACCAGTTCTGGTGAAATCTGTCTAGTTCGTCGCGCCATCACCTTCGAGGTCTGCCGCGACCCCGTCTCACTGTTTCAGGGCACCAACTTTGTGCTACTTTGACCCACAGTTTGTCGAGCATAAAATCTTAATCAATAAATACTTCAAGAGGATGGAAAGCAGTATCGTTTCGCTCATCAATTAACCTGCCAAGCGTGATCAATATGGCAAGAGAGCCGTATAATTTAAGCCTAGAACTGGTTTAGCGAACTTTGCCCTTGTTCGAAAGTGCAGCAACTTATCCAAAGACAAGCTGAGACCTTCTAATTAACCTTTAGAATTACGACAAGGTGTCTTGTAGATCTTAAGCTGACGTGTTTTCTAATAGGGATTAATCTAAAACTAGTAGCGTAGCTAGACGTAGGCGAAATGGGCCCGCGCCCACAGTTTCGCACCCAAAGGGGCCTCGCGTGTGAGGGGTTCCTTCTATTAGGCAGAATCTTGATACTCCGAATTTTATTTGGCATAACTTATTTAATCGAATATTTTTAAAGCATACAAAATATTTAGCATAACTATTGTTTGGAAGAATATTTACGTGTCTGAATTCATGATGGCATACTTTTATCATGGCAGAATTTTGTCTCGCATTATTAGCTTTGCCATGATTAATATTACGCATAGTTTTGTTTAGCATAATGTTTATTTAGAGATACGATTATTTGATATGGGTATATATTTGAACATCAAAAATTAAAATACATGATCTTCTTGTAAAAAGTCAATATTATGTTGTACAAAATGCAGTGACGATACGAATCGCTGCAAAAACGACTTTACGCAGTCTTGTCTGCCCTACCCCCCAAAGTGTAATTGAATTCCGCGTAGGCGCGGAGGGGTAGGGCGGGCCGCATGCTGAGGTGCAGGTGGTTTGAAGGCTCGCCGCCGTGGCTGGCCGGCTAAGCCGGCCAGCAAGCCAAAGCTCGGTGATGAGGGTTAAAATCATCTGCGACGATAAGTTCGCGTGGGACCACCCAAACCCCGCAGCGCCGGAGCCGTGCCTGCAAGCTACATCTACATGCCTGCTTGTATGCTTGCTTGCATACTACATGCCTGCTAGCCGTAGCCACCATGGTTATTTTTTTTATAATAACCCAGGTCCTCCTAACCTGCATTAGGCCTCCGTCGACCCTATCTATGTAAACTATCAGTATTTCGTAATTAAGACGTTTCTGTCAGTGAATTTTCTTCTATATGATGGTTCTGCTTTTTAATTATTATGGATATGAATATTAATGCCAAAGATGATTCTGACTAACAAAATTATGAGTTTTGAATGTATGGCAAATGAGTGTATGCGAAATGAAGTTTATGCTATCCGTTATTATGCAAAATAATATTATGACAAAAAAAGTTCTGCTATAAAAGGTAGACCCGCGTGTGAGGGCTGTTTTGAGGTACAGAACCATAAAAACTAGTTCTTGATTAGTTCATTATAACATTTGACGGCATGATGCAACAAAACAACATTATTACACCTTCTGACATAATAACAATGTAGGTAATTGGCGTTTACCCCATCCGACACGCTAGTTGCCAATTAACACCGTTAGAAATGTCAAGATTCATTTGAAACATTGCTTGCTGATGATTCTCTAGTTAAAGGGTAAAATCTACAAGTCCGTGATAAGACTTTTATGGTTCTGAATGTTGGGCTGTTAAAAAGACGGATAAAAAAAGATTGCATGTAGCGGGGATGGGGACTGTTGAGATGTATGGTGTGAAGAGAAAGAATAAAGTGATAAAATATTGAAGAGTTGAAAGGGAATCATTTGCCTTGGTATCGTCATGTGAAGAAGAAGAATGAAATGCATGTTACTAAAAGAGTAATAAGTATACATGTGGACGGAGGGAGTGCGAGGCCAAAGAAAAGATGGATGGATTGTGTGAGAAGTGATATGAAAGAACACTGACTCCCTTGTCAGTGATAGTGTGAGGGTTGACAGAACAGAATGGAAGAAAGAAAACGTGTTGTGTCAACTCCAGTCATCATCATCATCATATCAGCCGAAAGACGTCCACTGTTGGACATAGGCCTCCCCCAAGCGTCGCCACAACGACCGGTTCTGTGCGTCACGCATCCATCGGATTCTCGCGACCCTGACCAGGTCATCAGTCCACCTTGTTGGAGGCCTTCCAATGTTGCAACTTTCGGTACGTGGTCGCCACCCAGAATCTTTCGTCCCCATCGACCATCTGTTCTGCGTGCAATGTGCCTTGCACATTGCCACTTAAGTTTGGCGATTCTTCGAGCTATGTCGGTAACCTTGGTTCTTCTGCGGATATCTTCATTTCTGATGTGATCACGCAAGGAAACTCCGAGCATATCACTTTCCATCGCCTTTTGGGTGACTTTGAGTCTTCTTATGAGGCTCTATGTCCAACTCCAGTAAGATGGCACGAAGCTGATTATACTAATTCAACTTGTAACTTTTTCGCTGAGGAAGAGATGACAGCAATTTTATTTTAGATCAAACAAAATATACGAGGAAAACTCTTGAAATAATGCCCCAGACACTAAGGTTAGAAGGAGCACAGGACCAGATGTTTATCATGCAGCTGGTCATCCGATTGCGTGTTATGATTTACGACTCATTAATATCTTTTGGTTCAGTTTTAGGGTACCGTACATTAATCGGCAGAAACGGAACTCTTATAGGATAGAGTTATATATTATTTTTATATTTAATTATAGGTTACTTTGGATTAAGACTTCACACATTCTTCTTTTGCTTCTTACACACTATTGTCTACATTTCTTTTTGATTTGTCCTTTCGCAGGTCTGCTGGAAGAAATTTCTTTGGAAATAAGCAGTACCTTTGTACTAATGTTTCTTATGTATTATCTTTTTCCTTTATTTTTGTGTGTACATAAATAGTTAAATGAAAAAAAAAAATTGGAGCAGTCTGTTGTCTGTCAGGACTCTTTTACCACATTTACTATTAGCTAGGATCGCAGTCAAGCATTAGTTTTAAATAAATCTATTATAAAATAACATATAGGGCACTTACCGATGACTTAGAATTCTGAAATTTGACTAGACGCAAAACCGTACTTTTGTAGTTACTTACATTACAAATTAATGAAGAAGATAATGCGGTCTTCCCGTCTAGAGTGAATAGGCTCTTAATAAACTAGTGCGCCTCACCATCAACGAATGCATCACTGCTTACCATCGCAGTTAAGCACTGGTTTATATCATTAAAATTTGACAGGCCGGTTGGTCTAGTGGTTAGTGACCCTGACTGCTATGCCGGAGGTCGTGGGTTCGATTCCCATCCAGGACAAATGTTTGTGTGATGAGCACGATCATTTGTTCTGTGTCTGGGTGTAATTTATCTATAATGTGTATGTATTTAGAAATATATAAGTATGTTTATCAGTTGTTTAGTACCCATAACACAGGCTCTGCTTAGTTTGGGACTAGACGGCGCTGTGTGATAGTTGTGGAATATTATTATTATTATTTAAAAAAAAACTTTTTTTGGGATACGAAAGAATCTCCGAAACTCGATTCAGGAATCGAACTTTTTAAAATAGATAAGTTTGTACAGAATCCTCGGTGCGCGAGCCCGACTCGGTCAAGTCGAGTCGGGCTCGCGCACCGAGGTTTTTTTAAATCTAAATTAACCATAAACACCTACATAATTTTGTTTCTATAGAACTATAGTTCGTTTTAACACAGCTGCCAATTCAGGTTTTATGCATTACTTTTTTTTAACATCTAGAGTATGACAAAAAGTTAAAAGATTAGTGTATTTTTATTTATAAACTAGTACTTGACGGCGATCCCGCCTGATGGTAAGCAGTGATACAATCGTTGATGGTGAGGCACACTGGTTTATTAAGAGCCTATTCACTCTAGCCTTGAAGACACCTAAATTATAATCAGACGGGAAGACCGCAGCAGGCAAATTGGTTTAAATTAGGTTAAGTTAAGCATACTAATGTAAAATTATATCTTTTAACTTAATAAATAAAAAAATCCCTTAGGGTGAGTTGCACCATTATAACGATAACGAAGCCGTTAACAGTTGTCAAATCGTCGAATTGACCAATAGGCGGCCGTTTAACGGCTGGTTATGGTTTGGTTATCGTTATAGTTAAATGGTGCAACTCACCCTTAATGTAAGAAGCGTAGATTAAATGGATTTCAAAAAATCTTTCTGTTTGCGATTTTAAGTGTCACTTTTTTCAGTAATAAAAATTAAGTTAGTAGACTCAATATTTTTTGTTACTTGTTCCCAATAAAAACCAATTGTAGAATTCAATTGTCGGACATTTGAAAACTTTCACGCTTTTACTTATGTAATTTCTAAAAATTGTACAGAAAGTGTAAATCTGAAATCGTAAAGAATGTTAACAACGATTACTCAATTTCAGAACAACTGAGATACTCGAGTATTTTGTGAAAGTTAGCCGAGGCGATAATGGGGAGCCATTCATTAGGATATTTATCACTGTTTGTGTAACATTGAAATGTTTCGAGAAACTTTATTGCTGATCAATTTTATTTGTAGGTGTAACTACTATAGAGTCGCCTGACAGCGGGCAGAACATCATCAGCAGAAAGACGTCCACTGTTGGACACAGGCCTCCCCCAAGCATAGCATCCACCGCATTCCAGCGACTCTGTCCGTCGCCTTTTCCGTCCGGGTAGCTTTCCAATGCTGCGTTTTCCAGTATGTAGTCGCCACTCTAGAACCTTTCGGCCCCATCGACCATCCGTTCTACGAGCAAAACAAATAGTCAATGATGCCGAAAGGCTCTGGAGCCGGCGAGTCCGTTAAATGTAAGATGCACAGGACCGGTTGTTGTGGTGACACTTAGGGGAGGTCTATGTCCAGAAGTGGATGTTTTTCAGCTTTTAGAATATTGTAAATCAGGAATTTATCAGTAGCAACCTGGATTCTCGAAACTATCCATTTTTGGACCACGTATTTCGGGGATTTCAGTATTATTTTTCGTTTTAGAATATAAATCTTGAGTTATGGGATATGAAAAAACCGCACGTATATGAGATACAAAGCGTACTATGGGATTCTAGTCATGATCATCATCAATGTGGCCTTTTTTATGGTGGAAAAAAATCATCCAATGACAACCCCCGCTCTTGGGCGGAGCGGAGTGTCAGACTTTTACAGACTAAAAGACCCACCCCGTTCCTTCTAGCCTTCATACCGGGGCTCGATCATCAATGTGGCCTGATAACAAGCTCATCTCTTTTCAAAGTATTTAACAGTTCAGTAACAGTTACTCCATGTACATTTCTGCCTTTATGGCTTAAAATCGATTAAAACCCATTTATGCTCCTTCAGTTGCCATTTCCTTCCAGGGCGTCTAATAGTTATCTAACCATCTACATTATCTAAACTAATATTATTTGAAAGAGGTAAGGTTTGATTTTTGTTTGAGGCAATCTTTGAAAATCGATGGAGACGATGACGAAGACGAGACGATGGAGAGCGGGACGCACAGGAACGTTCGATGAGGCGACGCTTGGGGGAGGTCTATGTCCAACAGTGGACGTGTATCGGCTGAAATGATGATGATGATGATGTGAATCTTTGAAAGTACTGGTCCGATTGTGAAAATTTTTTTCACCGATAGAAAGCTGCTTTATTCCTGAGTGACAGGTTATATTTTATGTATGCGGGCGAAGCCGCGGCGCGGGCAAAAGCTAGTAATTCAAGGTGTTTCAGTAACAACTTAGTCCACTATC
This sequence comes from Mythimna albipuncta, assembly GCA_929112965.1. Lineage (NCBI taxonomy): Eukaryota > Metazoa > Arthropoda > Insecta > Lepidoptera > Noctuidae > Mythimna > Mythimna albipuncta. The sequence continues at coordinate 12,185,848 of OV815983.1, read as the reverse complement.
ATCATCAGCCTTTTCAATGATTCCTCTGCTGGGACTCAGGCCTCCTCTCTAGGAGAGGGAATGGGCTACTATACTTTCACTAATATCCTACGAGACTGTTTAGTTAATGGCCCCCACACATTATATCCGTGTGAATTAACTTCAAAGCAAAACATTTTGGTCCCCTTTTCCGTCCTTTCCACATGATCAAACTATTTAGGGATACCTTTTAGGTGTTATGATTAATATTTGAAACTATAACTCCAAATAGCGAGGGTCATGGCTTAACAGTGTACCTTTTTTTATGTGGAAAATCATCAAATGTTTTCTTCCGCTTTTGGTGGCGAGTGAGAGAGTGTCATACTATTACTGACTAAGACAGACCCGTGTTCCTTCAGCGCAATATTTCCGCAACTAATTCAAATTGGTCTTTTGACTAACATCCAGAAATCCAAACTTAAGGTTTGCCAACGAGCAATGGAGCGCAGTATACCTACTATGCCCCGCAGGTAACTAATGCTTGACGGAGCGCCGAGTCAGTTGCCTTTTGAGTTTGAGGGCCCAGGTAACTCACACACAATCCTGCAACTCGCCAGGGTTGTATCAGTAACTAAGTACTTAGTTAGCAAAAGTTAAATAATAATCTGTTGTTGTCAAGTTAAAAATATGGGCCAAGGTATTGATGTAGCTTTGGGTCGTCCTTGAGCGTTTGAATGAGGACGTCTAATTTTGTCGGCCTTGAAATTCAATGTGGAAAGGGTTTTATTTCAATTGAAATAATTCTTTTATAATATTGATATACATGGCAACACTTGAGTGGAGGCCTATGTCCAACAGTGGACGTGAACAATGGGTAGCTGGCCGTCCGGCCGTCCGGTAACTGTCCCCGCGCGCCTTAAGGAGCTGTCAGCAACAGCAGGGACCCCAGCCGGGTCGAAGCTTACTGAAGTCAGGGTTATCCGAAAGGGCGCTCGAGCCCCGGTATGAAGGCTAGAAGGAACGGGGTGGGTCTTTTAGTCAGTAAGAGCCTGACACTATCTACCGCTCCGCCCAAGAGCGGGGGATTTCAATGCATGATTTTTCCCACCAAAAAAAAAAAAACAGTGGACGTCTTTCGGCTGAAATGGTGATGATGATTTTTGGTAGGTATTCATCAAATTAATCCTTCATCTCTGGGTGGAGCGAATCGGCGTGTCAGACTATTACTGACTAAAAACCAGGTTCCAGGGCCGGAGTAATTCTTTCGAATATTCACGTAGCCTATTAAAATTATTTTGTGCTCACATTTCCACCTTTTTTTAGGTGGTAAAATCATCCAATGACAACCCTCGCTCTTGGGCGGATCGGGAGATAGCGTCAGATTTACTGATTAAAAACCCACTCCTGTTCCTTCGTTGCCTTCGTACCGGGGCCGAATCTTCCTTTTAGAAACAGATCTTAGGCCCCAGTAGGCTTCGACCTTATAGTGCCACTACGGTTTGCTGACAACTCCTCGATCGAAATTCTACCTGTATAGTGATAGATAGATAGACAGATAGATAAATTCTTTATTGTACACCAAAAATAAAGCAGTTACATAAGAAACTTAAAATTAATAGGGTGCTACAATGGGTGGTCTTATCGCTAAAAGCGATTTTTTAAAGACAACCTTTGGATGGATTTGACAGAGGAGAAAAAGATACGCAGGTAGTTCGTGGTGTACTATTTACATATATACAATACATAAACTAGCAAAAATTACATATATTAAATATATTATAATTAAGAACACATAGATTACATATATTATTATTAAGAATATAATAAATAAATAAATATATTACAAACAATATAATATATATATATATATATATATATATATATATATATAATTATAAAAGCAGAGAAATACTGTACTTAATGACAATTTAACATTCAGGAGGAAAGGTAGTGATTTGTAACCTCATTTTTAAAAGTTGTGAGTGATTGAGCTTGCCTTATAGTGTACTGACAGCTGCCTGTATAGTGTGCCTGTATTGCGATTTTGATTCGGGATTAGATTCCCTAATTATGACCTGCCGTGACCTGTGTTGTACTTAACGTTGGTGGTCCAACTTATGACCTTTTTAAATATTTTTGGGAAAAATATGACATGGTGTATAAACTATTGGATTCTTTCAGTTACTGATTCTAAACGAACTATATTAAGGTTTCGCGTAACCTTAAAATAATGTCATCATCATCATCATCATTTCAGCCGATACACGGTCACTGTCGGACATAGGCCTCCCCCAAGCGTCGCCAAATCGACCGTATAATAATATATATATATAAAAGAAGAATTGTATGTTTAATGGCACAATCACCAATAAATGTTCGCTATCCCTGCACTAAGATTACAGCTAATTCAATATAGAAAACGCCAAGATAATACATAACAACAATAACAGTGTTACAAAACAAGTTCTGGCTGAATTATTTCCACTCGACTGGAACTCTACAGCATAATAATAATTGACTTATTACTTCCTGAATTTTACATTGAGACTCACATTACATAAAGGATTTATGGCTTAACTGGACCAAGACTTGGATTTATAGGTTACAGAATCCTGATGGGTTTTGGCAAGAATTTTAAACTGTCATTTTTAGTGTCTTTAGGCAGATCTATACTACAGTTTGAATTAAATTTATGTCGATTGTAATTAATGTAAATTATAATGTCGCTTACTTTATACCTGAATAATTGCGGCGACCGAGAATGACTCAGAGTCTTATCTTACAGTTCCGGCTATAACTCACACGTAAGCATTTTTTTTTAACTCATAAGTGGGTACACTTATTGTGACGGAAGGGAAACTACGGAAATCCTTCCTTAGCGCTCCCTACCTTCATCTTCTATAGATATAAAGGGAGAAACTGACTGACTGACATATCAATATAAGCATAATCAGCCTTTTTATTTTCCCAAGGCTGGTACTCAGGCTTCCTCTTTAGGAGAGGGAAAGGGCCGTAAACCACCACGCCGGCTGAATGCGGGTTGGTGAATGTCACATTTCTTCGAATTTTTGGCTCTAGAATACGCAGGTTTCCTCACGATGTTTTCCTTTACCGTTTTATGTCTACACCCTTAAATTTTGATCGTTTTAATCCCGTGGAGGGTCGATCCGGTACATGAAACACTATCGATTTGTAAAGATAAAATTAAAAATAAAGTACCTTTTTTTCAAAACCCGTATTAATTTAAGCATGTACGAAATTAATTTACTTAAGAAAACGTCAGCTGAGCGAGTCCAATGACCTCTAGGTAGTAGTCGGCGTTACGTACAAACTACCTACAGGTCATTGGACTCGCTCAGCTGACGTTGTCGTGTACCGGATCGACCCTCCATGGGAATAAAAAGATCAAAATTTAACGGTGTATATGATGCGCCTGGGATTGAACCACTCAGCCGCCATTGCTCTTGCGACATATCAATGCACAGTTGAAACTACTAGGATCAGGAGCGTGAAATTTTGCACAATGTTTCCTTTCATGACGTAGGCGAGTACTAAGAGGGGATTACTTAAAGTTCCACACCCTAAGGGGATAAAACAGGGTCCAAAGTTTGTATGGAGAAACCTATTTTCAAGCAGCTGGTTAAAATATAAGAACTCTTGTGTAAATTCCATGAATCTAAATCCAGTAGGTAGTTCAGACAGTGCATTGTCTGGTCAGTGAATGAACTTTGAGTAGCTGAACATCAATTTTAGACAGGACCGACTAAGCTTAGACCATTCAGAACAAAAATAGGTGTCCCAAACTTAGGTCTCAGACATTTAAAAAAATAGCTGGATAGGCCTTTTGCTTAAAGGGTTTAAGCAGTTAGACGACCTACGTTCTATAATATGTCCTCATCAGTAACGCAGACTGCTATTTTCTTGTGTAAAAGAAAGTATGGACAAACGCGCATTACCAATTAACATATTTGTCTGAGAAGCGAGACCATTCAACAACAATTTTGTGTGTTTGACCATCAGATGAACTAATAATATGTCATTTTTTTAAGTCATAAAACAAAGTTGTTGTTTATGATGTTAGTAAGGGCCAGTACACACGGTGCGGTGCGGCTTCGGCGCGGCGCCTGATTGACGAATCAGCGGGCACACCGCACCGTGTGGCCTGGCCCTAATACAGTTCCGCAAAAATGTTGGTGTTTTACAAATAGGCCTGTATTTAGTATTTGGGGCTGGAGTCCGCAACACCACCTCTAAAGCGCGTAATTTGCGGACAAAGACCAATCAAACATTTCTGAAGCAAAAAATTTTACATTAGTACAGTACAATTCACGAATGATGGCGGCCGTGAAGTTAGACTGCGAACGTTCGCGAATACTACTCTTCTCGCACACGCACGTCGCCATCATTCGTGAATTGTACTGTAGGTGATTGTAACTTTCTTCTATGCCTGTATTAGGAGATTCTGCTCTTCCAGAGAAATATACAATTAACGGATTATGGAATATTTATGGATATGGAATATGTATGGGAATGATTTTATTTTAGAGATTATATGTATGGGTGTACACATACATAAACTGACACTTTTTCCATATGGGAAGAGGCAGAAATAACAGAATATCAAATCAACTGCTATAATCATAACAATATCTTTGGCTTTGTAAACAGTCATACATCTGGTCTTAGTGTGTGCATACTGGATATTAATCATCTTTATTTTAATTTTAGTAGTATTTGGGCTTGTGGCACTGCACGTCGAAATACAGGCTGTTAGCCTAGTTTGGTAGCAGATGTTAAATTAGGCACAATTGTGTACACTACAATTCACGAATGATGGCGGCCGTGAAGTTTGCGCAGAAGGCTGCGCAGTAACGTGTTTTAGGAACCAAATGGCGACGTGCGGGTGCGAGAAGAGTATAGTAGCGAACATTCGCAAAGGCTAACTTCACGGCCGCCATCATTCGTGAATTTTACTGTAAAACATACTTTTTGGTTTAATCAATTATTTTCCAAATCTGTTTAATTTATTCATTTTCAGCAGAGGTTAAATTATGAATTTGGTCAACAGGTTCTTAAAAGTACTTTTAAAGAATTTTAAAGGTTTTATAAAGGTTTTTATGAGACCTATGAAGATGCATTTTTTTTATAACAGTTTAGGTATTGCATCCACATTCTGACTCATATTATTATGAAAAAAAAAAATCTCTTTTGTGTTCCTTCTCATTTTTTAACCCCTAAGTAATATTATAGGAAAAAAGAAAGAAATAAATAAAAACCTAAACCTAATACAAATAATTTACCTTAAATATAACGTTTTTACCTGAACTTACAATAACAAGTTTAAAGTAACCTGTTTTATAAATGGCGATTTCATATGTTAACACTTAATTTTTAATAGGTACCTTACAAGTTAAGAACTTACCTCTCAATCTCCTGGCTTGCAACACTGGATTCTCATACTGCGTCCTCCTATTGATATGGTCTACATAATAAGACCCGTATCTCTCGTCCGACACTCTTTCCCAGCCAAAAGGTAGTTCATCTTCTCCGCATTCTCCGAGTGAATGTTTACGGACTCTAGCTAGTCTTGGATCCAGCCAGTGTGATGTGCCAGTGTTGTGGCTAAAAGAGGTTTTATTATTTTATTTGTCTGTTAATCGTTTTCTAATTAACAAAGGAGGTTATTTATGAAATTGTTTCAAAATCGAAAATAGATTCTTTAAGGCAGTTACTGTTGAATTTGGCTCAGGTCTCCTTGGATTATATTTGAAAAAACAGTAAGGGTGAGTTGCACCAATTAACTACGATAACAAAACCATAACCAGCCTTGAAACTGCCGTCTATTGGTCAAATCTACGATTTGACAACTGTTAACAGCTTTGTTATTGTTATAGTTAAATGTTGCAACTCACCCTTCATGTTTCTTTTTATCAGTTTGTTCAAACTTTTTTCCTTACTTTATTCAAACGGTCATGTGGTAGCGGGACCGGACCTTTGTTAAGTCTAGTCAGCATTATAAAAAAAAATGTAAATGTAGAACTGACATTAGTTCTACAGTCAACAATTTTTTTTAAGGTGGGAAAAACACACTTATGTTCCTTGGTTGCCTTTCATATGGTTTCAAGGATTGTGAGTTGCCCTGAGAACTTACCACAAGCTCTAAACATGATCCATTTTTCAAACCAAATTGAACTGTTAAAAAGATGGAGCTACATTATACAGGATCAGTTAGCAGTCAAAAAGTTAAAAGAAATACTACATGAATCTATTTTACAAGCTTTTCTTTAGTTTCACCTGTCCCGATGTTTATCTATCATCAAATCTTGCAAATTAACCCAATTTGACCCACTTCCCGGTTACTGATAAGGCTGAAATTTTGCATGCATGTGTAAATCAGATGACAATGCAAAATCATGACATGGAGTTGATCTGATGATGCAACTGGAAGGTAGCTATAGGAACTTGGTAGTTAAACGACACAACCCCATCGAGTTTGGGCTCGTATGATTCGTCTTAACGAGCATTAATTATATAGTTATACCGAACTATAAAAGCTTGCTATGACAAAATGATTTTCATTAAAATCTTGTTTATTGTAATCCTCAACATGTTTTACTATGAAAAATTACACCTGAAAATCTACCTAGGCTCTATATGCAGAAGTACATAATGAGGTAGGTATAGTCTGTCTAAGAAGTTAAATGACTTAGGTAATTATTAGAGAAAAATAAAATCTGATGTAGTCAACCAATTTCAATAATCAAGGTTGATTAAGAGATCTTGATCATTGTTTACTAATAGATGAACTTTATAAAAAGTACTGAATATAAGTATTTTTTAAGTGATTAACCTTTCAGATACCGTCAATTTGAGATACAATAGTAAGACAATAAATGCACGAACTCGGACATTCGCTTGGGGTTATTGAATTAAATATTATACAAAATTCCCAAGTTGTTTGACTTTTTGGACAGACTATAGGTACAAATTCTTCATTTGTTTTTATCAAAAAGATAAATCAGTCACTCTTGGTCAAACCAAAGTGACTACAATGACACATTATGCAGATGTTTTCTTTTTCCTTTTATGATCATGAAACAGGTTATTTTGTTGGTAATATCAACAGGTAACAGCTTACATTTTAAACACATTCCATTGTTATTGGCAAACAGTTTAATGGCTATTATATTCTCATAATTGAAGTCACATTGTGTTCATTGTTAAAAAATTGATCACCTTCACATTCAAAGAAAACTTGTGTTTAGATTTTAATCCATGCAAATTAAGCTATCTATACTGGCTTTATACACAAACAACTTTGTTATTTCTATAAATTTATTTTTGAATTTGGAAGCTTGTACTGCCAACTCTGAACTACAACTCTGATTACTGGCCATAAATTAGAAATCATGAAATTTCTACTCACTCAATAAAGTACACCTCTCCGGAAGGTGTAAATGCCTTTTCCCACATTGGAGGCAACGGTCCCAGGTTGTATTCATCTTCATCTTCCCTTTTTAACACAGCATCCCCAGGTCTCACTCCAACCACAGAACCACCAACTGTGCCTGCAGTGCCAGAGCTATGGGTTGAAATGCCTGCTGAGGACAGCCTGTCCGAGTCAACAGAGCTCTGAGCCATGACAAATACTGTTCAGAAACACTATTTTCACCACATTTTACACACAACGCTTGCTAAAATTCACTCATGTTCCCGCCAAACTAAGTAAAGCTATTTATCTCCGTACGTTTTCAAATAAAGAACACTTCTTGTTTCTCTTATCTTCATAGATAATTTTAACTTTTTTGTCGATTCTCTCCACAATTTACTCATCGATATGGCATTCCACAAAAACAAAACAATACAGGAATGCCAGTGATCACGTATGAGTCATTTTGGGATTGACTCCTCACTGACTTGTCGATTCGTGTACTTTTTTACCTGCGCCATAGGTAACTACGTAACAAATAACTGGATTTCAATTAGCTTTCCGTCAGACCTTGTTAACAGCCGCCGTGCACTCGGCTCAATGCAACGATATTATTATGTGCTGCAGGTGCATCGTAACGTACATCTACGATAACAATATCATAGCACATTTCTCACATTCACTAGACAGTCGTAACGGTAAATGATCACAAAATGAATTTTATGACATGTAAATAAGATAAGTTCACTTTCTCACAAACAGGTAAACTGAATCTCTATAATTTTGAAAGTGGGTGCAACAAGTGTAGGCACACATCTACAGATGTTTGTTTATAGCCACAGCAAGTACATAATTAAAGGTTGTTCCACTCTTTATTGAATTAATGACAGTAGCAATGAAGGTTTAATTAACACGTTTCGTTGACATCACTTTTATCTTGCTTTTAAATATATATCCGATCTCAATTTCACCTAGAACAAGGTTTTTTACTGAAAAAAACTAAAAACGAACTTATTTTACTGTAATCGAATACATTACACAAAACATAGACAAGCCACAATAGAGATGCACCTGCATAGAATTATCGATATAACGGATGATTGAACATCTTTGAATTTAAATCGTATTTAAAGTTTTTGTTGGAATGAAGTTTGTTTAACAAGAAATATTACGTTTCTTTAACTGATAGGCAATGTGAAATCATTTAATTTCTTCGATATTTTATAATTTATTTTAAAAGTCATTGCTATTTAATAATAATTACTATGAAAAAAATATTTGAATGTATAAAGAATCGTTATCGATTCAACAAAATTCCATAGCAACTCTTCACTCTCCACACCAAGATCCGTTCCATAACACGCAAGTATCAGTTGTTAGATCAAAATTGTGTAGTCTTCGTAGACTTTATAATAAATATAAAGCATGTTTATGCATTAAAAATTAGACTTTAAGAATTAATAACTAAATTACTATATTAGTTTAGATACATTAGATTTTTCATAAATCCCTGGTACGTGCATTATCAAAAATGTAACGTAAAACGTAAAGTTATGTACCTTTCATCAACACGTTTCGCCAGAGCTACGACTATTCCCCAATAGATGGCATTGATTGTAGCCAATGTTTTTTAGAAATAAAACGGATGATTTTAATGACGTAAAAAAAAACATAATAATTTGGTATAAATATCAACAAAAAAGTCATTGGACAAGGGGATTTTTTGCAGTGGGATATAAACTATTGAGTTCTCCCGCTCTATAGTCAAGTGGGAGGGCGTGCAAGATTTTCACTGACTAAAACCATTCTTATTGTTTTTGGGTTGCCCTTTTTGTTCTTGGACTATGAATACGTATTCTCTTCAGAAGTTCTCCCATGACTCTAGCAGGTATCGGCTCGTACAAACTGTAGGAGCTCCAACAGCTTTGCTGATATGATCTTTTTGAGGAGCGCGTGGAACATTACACATCGCCGTCGACGACACCGGCTCGGTTCTCCTTTCCTCGGACGGTGAGCTGCCGCTACTTGCACGTCGTCCGAAAATTGTAAAATAGGTACTTAAATGTTTGAACATTTATACAGAAACAGATTTATCGTTTCTGGACTGGAGTGGACTAGGCATCTATGTCAATGGCGAGTACCTACATCACTCACCTTCGGTTTGAAGACGACATAGAAGTCATGATGTCAGACTGAGACTACCAAAGAGCTTATCAAAATGCTCAATAACCTTAGTAGAGAAAGAGTGGCACTTCTTCTTCTTCTTCTTCCTGCCCTTGTCCCATCTTATTTGGGGTCGGCGCAATACGTGGCAAAGAGTGGCACTTAAAATAAATAAACATGGGTACCTACCTAAAACCAAAGTCATGATAAACAACCATGTAGCACCCACTCTTATAAAGATCGGGGACAGTACACTCGAAGTCGTGGACGATTACGTCTACCTCGAATAAACAGTCCAGTTGGGTAGATCTTAATTTCGAGAAAGAGGTCAACCGTCGAATCCGTGTCGGCTGGGCAGCGTTCGGGAGGCTGCTCGGCGGTATCTTGTCTCAGTGACAAAGCGTTTCAAGACGAAAGTCCAGTTCGTGTTGCCAGTGATGACATACCTATGGTCTGAAACGTGGTCGCTCACTACGGGCCTCATCAGAAGGCTTAAAGTCACCCAAAGGGACATCCGTAGGCGCGGGCTTGTTGACGGCGAGCGATGGGTAGCTCGCCGTCTGAAAGTCCGGTAACTGTCCGGACCGAGCCCAAGTCGTCGACGGCGCGCACTGTTCCCACGCGCCTCAAGGAGTTGTCAGCAACAGCAGGGGCCCAGCTGGGTCGAAGCCTACTGGCCTACTGGGGCCAGGGTTAGTTTTGAAAGAGTAGCTCAGACTCGGTATGAAGGCACGAAGGAACGGGGTGGGTTTTTAGTCAGTAAGAGTCTGATACTATCTCCCGCTTCGCCCAAGAGCGGGGGTTGTGATTAGATGATTTTACCACCAAAAAAACCCAAAGGGCAATGGAAAGAAGTATGCTCGGAGTTTGCTTGCGTGATCGAAGCAGGAATGAAGAAATCTGCGGAGAACCAAGGTTGCCGACATAGCAAGAAGAATCGCTAAACTAAAGTGGCAATGGGCAGGACATTGCTCTCAGAGGCCGTTGGAGCCGAAAGGTTCTGGAGTGGCAACCACGTACCGATCGGTACAACGTTGGCAGGCCTCCCACAAGGTGGACCAATGACATAGTGACTGTTGCAGGAATGCGATTGATACGAGACGCACAGAACTGTTCGTTCTGGCGACACTTGGAGGAGGTCTATGTCCAACAGTGAATCTCTTTCGGCTAAAATATTGATGATGCAGGTGTTTCTTGCTTGCGAAAGTTTTGGTAACTACTTTTTTGTAAAGTAGTTAGTCAGAGATGGGCTGTTTGCACCGCGTCCTCCTGCAAGGTGGACCGATGACCTGGTAAAAGTTGTAGGAATCCGATGGATGCGTGACGCTCGGGACGTATGAGGTTTAACGCGAAAAGACTTGTTAGCATCACGCTTCGGAAATAGTGGATTAAGCCAGTGTGAAGCCTGTAGCAAATTCGATCTCAATCGGGTCTTATATGATATTATTCAAACTAAAAATGTTGTTTATCTATGTGAAAATTATCATCATCATCATCGTCATTAGCTTTTTTAATGTTCCCACTGCTGGGACTCAGGCCCAGTGCGGGTTATTGAATGTCACTTTTCTTCGAATTTTTGGTTCTAGGACATGCCGATAATTATATAGATTACGGCCCAATCCTTCTCCTTGAAAGGAGGCTTGAGTCCCAACAGTGGGGACATTTAGAGGCTAATCATGTTAGGTTACATAATTCTTTATTATTATTATTTTTTATTGATAGGTTCGCGTTTGGTAAGCGATAAATTATCGCCGGTAATGTGGCCGACGAATCCGACGATGGAGCACGCTTGCCTAGAACTAACGTATTCACTATTATTACTTTATAATAATACACCATACGTTTTCTTTTGAAGAGGTAATAATTCACACTCGATTCTAACAAGAGTCTGTGTTGATGCATCATGTCATCGCATGGAAAATGCTGTACCTAAATTAAGTGCGGCGCTACGCGTGTCGACGTCACGTCTACAGGAAATGTTGAGATACAATATTTTTTTGGGTCAACGACATATTTCAGTAATAAGATATATTCGCGTGCATTTTTCATTTTATTTCTGTCCCTTAGTGTATTTTTAAATACATTTGCGTCATTGCATGATTAAGTGGACTTTTCTTTTGCACTCGGAAAAAGTATCTCAATTTTAAAGGACGTGTAGATTGATTACATGTGAGTGTTTCTCTGATGTTTAAATCCCTAAAGATGTCCCAATTATTTTCGATCGAAATTGCCTCTACAGAAAATTCAACAGCTGAACAAAACGTTCAATAAATCCGACAAAATGTTTCAGCACGTCCTGCGACGAAACTAATGTTAACGTTTGTTATGTTGGCACAATCGTAAAATATTCGTTTAGTTGGCATCACCCGAAAATACCCCGCGCCACTGTTAAAGTGGTCATAAATGTCAAATTTTTAGCGGGAAACCTGTTCGTCAAAGATTAAACGTATATATACCCGTTCGTATTATTAACTTTTTGTTCGTTTATTAGTGGATCGAGAATGTCCGCCAGCATTCTGGAAATAAGATCGAATCATTCAAAATGAATTAGAAAAACTGTCTGCGCGGCTAATATTTAATTATAAAAATTTCTTGTTGTTTTATTTTTCATTCATGAGAATATGACGTAACGGTTGTATTTGAAAAATGTGAACATAAGTGAACACCCGTTTTAATGATTTACATTGAGTTGTGCCTGAAAAAATACTAGAAAAAAAATCTTGTTATTTTACGAGTTGCTTCATGACATACCTGCTACGCTTATGCTTTATATCTAGAAAAAAAAAGAATTATGACGGTTCTCGTGTGTTGGAAGGTAATAATCGTAATTTCCATTTTTCTGGATAAGCCCCAGTTCACACAACACAACATTATGCTGTCTAACTTCGTAATTCAACCTTCTAATCCAAACAGTAAGACAGGTCTTATCACTGACTTTACCCTTCAACTTGAGGGGCATGCGTGGGTCACAAGTTGTTCCCGTGACCTGTCGCCATTTCATCCATCCTGCGTTGATCCGATGTGTTACTTCTCGAACTTCCTCACCATCCCCTTGGACACAAAAAAAAAAACACTAGTTATAACTTAAAAAAATAACTTTAATTTCGGAAGTCGGTGTTTGTTGTTTTTTGTTTGTTATTTAAGAGAAGGTTTGAGAAGGTCTCTCAATTACACAAAAAAAAAATGAGACTAAACTTGAATTGAAGCATAATTTCTTTTAATTAAAATAAATATTTTCAAATCTGTCCATAAATGACGGAGTACTGAAGTAACAAAAAAAAAAACGTATACTGAATGAGAACCTCCTTCTTTTTTTGAAGTCCGTGGTAAAAATTGGAATGGATTGAAACAACGCTATAAATGGCGAGCTAAGGTAAGGGGAGGAGGTTTTGGGAATACATTCATCGTTTGTACAGCTAAAGAGTGGAATTCCATGCCAGAGTCTGTGTTACATCCTGATAGAGCAGTTATAACCTTTTTTTTTTTTTTATGGTTGGAAAAATCATGCATTGACATCCCCCGCCCTTGGGCGGAGCGGGAGATAGTGTCAGACTCTTACTGACTAAAAGACCCACCCCGTTCCTTCTAGCCTTCATACCGGGGCTCGAGCGCCCTTTCGGATAACCCTGGCCCCAGTAGGCTTCGACCCGGCTGGGTCCCTGCTGTTGCTGACAACTCCTTGAGGCGCGCGGGAACAGTGCGCGCCGTCGACGACTTGGGCTTGGTCCGGACGGTTACCGGACGGCCGGACAGCGAGCTACCCATTGCTCACTGTCCGCAAGCCCGCGTCTACGTTGGCCGGAAATCGGGATCAGAATCCCGGCGACGGCGGCGGCGATAACGCCGTTGCCTGATGCGTTCGGCCTCCTCCTTTGCAAGCATTACTGCTTCGCAGAAGTCGGCGACCGCCTGCCACTCCTCCTCGCTCCGGACCATGGCCTCAACCAAGGCCCGGCGCGAGAGGTCTCCGCCGCCGATCGCCCCCACGAGGGCACGGCGATGCTCCGCCCAAGCAGGGCACACCTCGACTGTGTGCTCCACCGTGTCCTCCGGGCGTTCCGCACAGTGGCGACACCCGGGCGTCACTTCCGCATGAATCCGGTGTAGGAAACTCCCGAACGAACCATGTCCGGTGAGGACCTGCGTCATGCGGAAGGTAAGGACGCCGTGAGGCCTTTCCAGCCACGCCTCAAAGAGGGGACTTACCGCCATGATTGTGGCGTGCCCAGCACTGGGTTGCGATAGTCGTTGACGCCATTTCACCATGAGATCCCGCCGGAGCTCTGTCCGCCATGCCGTGACCTGTCGCGGCAGCGGATTTTCACCCCGGCGTTGCATCTCCACGCGCATATCGTGCATGTGTGCAAGGACTGTTGCCTCCAGATCCCACGGTGGTAGGCCAGCCAGAAGGCTCGCCGCTTCGCGGGAGACCGTGCAGTATCCCCGCACCACCCTTATCGCCATGACCCTCTGGCAGGCGTTTAGTATGGCCGCCGGTTGCTTTTTCAGCGACGGCGCCCACACCGGCGCGAGCAGTTATAACCTAGGAGTCATTAAGTCAAGAGTGAATAGGCCCTATCGTCGGCCACATAATCGCTTACCATCAGGTGATATAGAGGTTAAACACAAGCCTATCCATTTTAAAAAAATGGACAAAAAATTCATGAAACCGGATTCAATGAACTAAGTGTTTTCTCCCCGTGTTGACCTTTGGTACACAGATTTTGTATTTGCCTAACATCCAGAAGTACCTACCTAAGGTTTGCTAGCGTGGTATTAACCGCAGTTTACTTGCTGTTGAACTAACGGATCGCATTCATAATACTAAATGCATTATACCCTCCAAAACGTAAAACTTCTGGAATAAGTTTTCTGAAATATTCGAGTGAGTGACGAAATTACCGAATGCCAACAGAGTTCAGGTGTTATGGATCCCGGTTAGGGCTGCAGAAGGCTGGAATGCAAAGGGCACTGAAATAATACAGGTAGGTTTTAGTTGGTTTAGTCAATAACAATCTGGCACTCCTCTCCACCCAGGGATTAAATAATTATTTGAGGATTAAAAAAAAAAATTGTGTTAAAAAGCAAACCAGTACTATTTTTTATTTAAGCAAAATTTTTGGTGTTTTATCGCATTCGTTCATTTCGTTACGATCTGAATAAAACAACTTTATTATTACAACCATGTAGATAATAATTCGTCGCCAATGTTCTGTAAACTGTTATTATCTCTAAAATCTAACTAAGTATTATGAAATGGATGAGTTTTGTAAATACCTACACTGTTAGGATGCGTACCTACATATAGTCTGTCTAAAAAGTCAAACGACTTGGGAATTTTAATAGTTTTTATAATTTTAGTAGGTCGGTACTTTATTTTTTTAAACATTTTTGAGGCGAAATAAAATTACGTCAAATTGTCAAGCGTATTCCGTTTATGGTAAAAACATCTGATGAAGCAAAAGATTATAATTATTAACTTTGCTCGAACTACTCAAGTCGTTTGATATAATAGACAGACTAGATATAGTACACACCACGGTTTAAAGGCTATTTATAAGTAAAAATAATTTTCGAATTTTGAATTTTCCTCCATATTTTTCGAGAGCCAAATCAATTGATCGCGTCTCATTTAAAAATGGGCCTGCATCGAGAACATTGTAGTGCGATGATTTTCTACGATTTTAAATGTGGCCTAAAACCTGATGAGTAATTTCATCATCCTCAGCCTTTTTAATCTTCCCACTGTTGGGACTCAGGCCTCCTTTCTAGGAGAGGGAATGGGCCGTAATCCACCACGCGGGCTATGTAGGTTGGTGAATGCCTCAAGTCTTCGAATTATTGTTCTAGGACATGTTGGTTTCCTCACGATGTTTTCCTTCACCGTTTTGAGATGAGTCATTTGATAGACGTGCACCTTCGCGTGAGGAGGATAGTTTGCTGATGGGTGCTGCACAACCTCACCGAAGCTCAGAAGCAGGCCCGTGTAGATAGGTGCCGTGATCTGATCCAAAATTTTGAAGCAGGCTCGTCTCGGCGCGTTTACGAGATTATGACAGGTGACGAATACTGGATTTATCAATACGATCCAGAAACAAAGCGTCAGTCGACAATTTGGCAGTTTCAAAACGAACCAACGCCTACGAAATTGACGCGATCCAGTCCAGGGAAAATTTTGATCGCTAGTTTCTTCACTTTAACGGAATATCAAAGTCAAAATCAAAGTCAAAAGTTTTTTATTTCACATAGGCCTACATGGGCACTTATAAAACGTCAGAAGCTAGTGCACGGTTCGAAATTGGTCGTTTCCTATGGAGAAGAACCGGCAAGAAACTCCATGGTTACTCTTTTAAAAAAGTGGTTGTAGTTACAATATTTCCATATTACAGTATTAATAGGTATTATTTAAGAACAGTGTAAACCGGTCAACAATAAAATCATCAAAATAATAATTTAAAAAAAGTGAGTCGAAATATGAAGTAATCTAAGAATTCGTGGAGTCTACAGTGTTCTTCCATTTACATTATAAAAAGAGGCTATATAAAAAAAAAAAGCTGTCAATAAATGAGACGTTAACAACCAAAAAAGAAAAACTAACGAATTTAATGTGGTTGGAGTCAGATAATATAAAATAAAATAAAAATATTGCAAAAGCAATGTGTTAGAAGAAAAAAAAAAATAATGTTACAACAAAGATGGAGCAGTTAATAGATACATTCACACAATATGAGTTACCAGGGGGCCACAAGTGCAGAGGTAGTAATTGCCAAATAAGCGTGTCTTCGACATAGTCTTTAACCTTGTAATATGCTTTTTCGGTTAAGACACGCTTAATATGGGTTTTGAACTTTCCTTCGCTAAGTTCAGTCACCGCTTTTGGTAGCTTGTTATAATAGCGTATGCTATTTATTAAAAAATGACTTACTGGTCTTGGCTAATCTCCATTTGGGTAATATAATTTCGTGTTTACTACGAGTATTTATGTTATGGAAATCGCTTCTAATCTTGAAAAGTCCTAGGTTTTTACGGACATACCTACATATATCTAATGTCAATTCCATTACGGGACCAAAGCAGCATCAACGCCGAATGATACACCTTAGAATACCTGCCAGAAGTTTTGTCTGCAATGATCAACAAGCGACCGAACACCGGGCTGCGCAGGGCTCTGCTTCACCATGACAACGCGCCCACGCATTCAGGCGCTCAAAACGAGGCACTTTCTGGATGCCACACCACCAGTCAGAGTTTTGGGGCATCCTCCATACAGTCCTGATCTGGCTCAGTGTGACTTATTTTTACTTACTAAAATAAAAAAATCTGCTGAAAGGGTATACAGTTTTCAGAGTTTGAGAAGGCCGTGGAAGAGGTGTCTGCGGCTGACTGGAAAAAAGTTTCGAAAATTGGTTAGAGACGCATGAAACTGTATAGAGACTGGTGGAAAGCACTTTGAAATGATAAAATATTTTATCTATAGAAGTTAGTTTTGTGGTTTTTCAAAACTTTATTTGTTATTTATTTATTTAAACTTTATGTACAGTAGTGGAACATAGGGGGACTTAATGCAACAAGGCATCGCTACCAGTCAACCTTCTTTCTGAGTGTCCTCCTACGTATAAAACGCTTATTCGGTAATTAACGAGATAATAAAATGAGTCATTAGGAAATGCAAGGCCGTGGTAAGCCGACCACCATCGACCACATTATCACTCACCATCAGAAGAGTTAACAGTCAAGCGTGAGCCTATCTGTATACACCCCTATTTTTAAATTAGTAAAATCAAATGGGGCTCTATCCGTACCCGTTACTGTTTATATAGGCTTTTTCCCAGCAGTGGGACAGTATGGGTGTGCGAGAATTATGGGTATTCTGATGAAAATCAATGACTGGATGCTCAATGCAAATTAGTTTTAATAATTTTCGGTGTGAACAATATATTTTACAGAAAACAAGTGAAGACAAGTGACAAATAGAAGTGTCATATTTTTTCATATAATTTAGGAAGCTTGCAAGAAGGTTTTATCTCCAACATTTCCCCGGGCGTTGAAACCAATGGTTTCAACCAGATTCTGAAGACACAGGCAAAGGGCAGATTCGGTTGAATGCCCGTCGAACGACTCCAGTAGACGTCCGAATGTCAGCTACACGGGCGATACCATCCGTTCCTGGATGAACAGCCACGATCCGTCCAAGTCTCCACTTCAACGGAGGAAGATCGTCTTCCTTGATCACCACCAAGGAGTTCAGCATCAAGCCATCCTTGCAGGAACGCCATTTGGAGCGTTGTTGCAATTCTGCAACATACTCCTTGCTCCATCTGCTCCAGAAATGCTGGCGAAGCTGCTCGATCCTCTGGTAACGAGACAGATAATTGGCAGAGCTATCCTGGTAATCAGGTTGCGGCAAAGAAGTAAGTGGCCGTCCCACAAGAAAATGTCCTGGCGTGAGCGGAGTATAATCTGCAGGATCTGAAGACAACGGCGTCAATGGACGAGAGTTCAAGATGGCTTCAATCTTGGTTAGTGTGGTGTACAGCTCCTCAAAAGTCAAGTTACAATTTCCCAACACTCTCTGAAGGTGATACTTTGCTGACTTGACACCCGCCTCCCAGAGTCCACCGAAATGTGGGGTGTAGGCGGGAATAAAATGGAACCTTATTCCGTCGTTTGCTGCACTTTCACCCAAGGACAAACTATTTAATTTTAAAAATTTGGAAAGGTCGTTGTATGCACCGACAAATGAGGTACCGTTATCGGAAAAAATATCAGCAGGTTTACCTCTCCGAGAAATAAACCGATACAAAGCCAGTAAATAACTATTGCTAGTTAAATCACCAACGAGCTCCAAATGAATGGCCTTGGTTGTGAAACAAATAAAAATAGCGACATACACCTTTACTAACCTACATCCACGGCCCTGGCGACTAGCACACATAATAGGGCCAGCGTAATCAACGCCTGTGCTTTCAAAGGGATAACCTGGACGAAGGCGTTCTCGTGGTAAGTTACCCATTAAGGGAGCTACAACCTTACCCTTCATACGGTGACACAAAACACACTTATGATAACAGGCTTTCGCCAACTTGCGACCTCCTATTGGCCAATAAGTTTCCCTAATGGAAGCTAATAATAATTGTGGGCCAGCATGCATCAGCCTTTTATGCTCAAAATTAAATAATAGTTTAGTGAAATCATGAGTGGACTGTAATAAAATAGGGTGTTTCTTACTATAAGCAAAATTAGAGTTATCGAGACGTCCTCCTACTCGCATTACATTATTATCGTCTAAATAAACATTAAACTTTAGAAGGGCGCTCTTTTTAGGTAAACTCTTTTTGTTCAAAAATAATTGGTATTCAGAAAATGACTGAATCTGACTCTTAATAATGACAAGAGTTAGTGCATCTTGTACCTCATCATGTGACAAGTATTTGGTTTTAGGGTAATGCTTTCTACATGACTTAATAAATCGTAATACGTAGGCAACAGATCGTACGAGCCGTGTGTAATTGGAATAACGCCTAAAATCAATTAAAACTTCAGGTTTCGAATCGTTTACAACATGTAATATGATTTTAGGTCGAGTCTCCGGTAACGATTGTAGTCCTGGGCTCGTAATTTGAGAAGGCCATTCAGACGAATCTAGTTTTAAAAAATCTGGTCCTTTCCACCACAGATCTGACTCCTGCAGATCACTAATATCCATGCCACGAGATATTAGGTCTGCTGGATTTTGATCTGTTGGGACGTGCCTCCAAGTACAGTTACCCGACTTATCCAAAACCTCAGCAACGCGGTTGCGCACAAAAGGCTGAAGTCTGGTAGGCATCATCTGTAACCATCCCAAGACAATGGTTGAATCAGTCCAACAATAAACCCGACTGATCTTCACTCGAAGTGAGCTCATCACCTTCTCGTGAAGACGAGAACCGACTACCGCACCACATAACTCCAGTCGCGGAATTGTCGTAGGCTTGATGGGAGCAACTCGACTCTTTGCCATCAACAAGAGAGCCATGTACTCACCCTTAGCATTAACACTGCGAATGTAGACGCAAGCACCGTACGCGGACTCAGACGCGTCTGTGAAAATATGGAGTTCTAACTCCGTAAATGAATTGCAGACTACAAGTCGCGGAATGCGAACATGATTTAAAAGAGGTAAAGATTTAATAATAATCTCCCATTGTTTACAAATCTCATTAGGTAATGGTTGATCCCATGATAATTTATCTAACCACATTTTCTGTAGCAAGATCTTCATAGTAATAACAATAGGACCTAACAGACCTAAGGGATCAAAGATTCGCGCAATAACGGATAACAAGTCACGCTTTGTGTACCTAGTCGAAGATTTAGTCAGACCTATAGGAAACCCTATCTCATCAGTGCCGATATGCCAACAGAGACCAAGCAACTTTTCTGGCTCATTTTGTCCAATGTTCAAATCGTATGACGCAGGGACAGCATTCGACAATAATTGAGAATCATTTGACTTCCACTTTCTCAATGGCATACATGCCGACGCAAGCGCTTTGGTGACTTCAGTGCGAATGAACTTTACTTCATCTAAGTCATCCCCTCCGGTCAGCAAGTCGTCGACATAGAAGTCATGTTGGATGATTTCCGATATCTTAAGGTTCCTACAGTCGAGTCCTACTTGTTTAAGGCATCGTGTCGCAAGGAATGGCGCACTGGCCGTACCGTACGTGACGGTGTTTAATTGATAAACATTAATAGGATCACTAACATTATCACGCCAAACAATCTGTTGTAAATATCTGTCCGACGGGTGGACGACTATTTGTCTATACATCTTCTCCACATCCGCAGATAAAACATACTTGTGGACTCTAAAGCGAAGAAGTATAGACAATAGACCGTCCTGTACGGTTGGCCCAACCATCTGTAGGTCATTAGAGGACACTCCCGTCGAAGTAGAAGCACTAGCGTTGAAAACAACACGAAGTTTGGTCGTGGTACTCGACTCGCGTAAAACTCCCATATGTGGAATAAAATAACCCAAACATAAATTAGGTTTATTAATTTTTGTCATATGACCAAGTAACTCGTATTCTGACAAAAAGTCATGATACATTCTACTAAAGTTCGTCTTAACCTTTAATTTACGCTCTAAAGAATGTAAACAATGTGTGGCTTTATTAAAAGAATTTCCTAAAATTGAAGGATCTTTCTTAAGGGGGATGCGAACACAAAAACGACCATCAGACAATCGTGTCGTATTTGTAACGAAATTGTCTTCACACAATTTCTCTTCAGGCATATAAGAATTGGAAGACTTCGCATTCACCTCCTCTAATTGCCAAAACTTTGTCAATTCTGACTTGAGGTTTTCCCAGTCACCATCGCTGTCGGCAACCATTTTAGACATATTGCACTTTACGTCATTCGTCAGCAGTGAGATAGTATTCTGAGTAATTGGACCGGAAACTATCCATCCTAGACGGGTTTCACATAATATTGGTTTCCCGGTACCTAACTTTAGTCTTTGAGATCCTAACAAATCCCAAAAAAGATCAGCGCCGATTAAAATATCAACATCGGCAGGGTTATAAAAAAATAGGATCAGCTAAAGTAATATTCGAGGGTAAGTCGAAATCAGAAATATTTATCTGACGACACGGAACACTACTCGTAATGAACGGAAGAACAAAACAATTTAGTTCGAAAACAAAGCTATCATCTAATGGCGTACCCTTAACCCGACATATTTTACCTACGTGCGAAGTGACGTTATTGATTCCAAGGATTGATCTATCTACCTGGCTAGTTTTTAAGTTAAGTTTATTGCACAACCTATCTGTTATGAGTGAAGACGTGCTACCACTATCGAGCACCGCGCGAGCGAGATGCACACACCCATTGTGGTCTCTTAATTTGATCAAAGCGGTTGATAACAACACATCTCGTTGCGTATGACCACACGGAGATGCAATGTTTGCGGATAAAGCTACGTTATTCGTTTCAGTCGTAGCAGACAAGTTATTCATCGAATTACCACTAGGTGTATTCGATACAGTGCCATTAGAATGTACGTGAACTAATGTGTTGTGCCTACGTTTGCATAGTTTGCAGCCTGGTTTTTTACATTTGTTAGCATAGTGTCCGGAACGAAAACAGTTAAAACATACCTTATAACTAGGTAATGATTTGAGACGGTCATCGTTACTCAATGCGAGAAACTGTGGACAATTATTTAATGTGTGATCGTTGTTATTACATTTAGGACAAGGTTTAGAAGCTGAGTCAGTGCTAGAATTGATAGGAGATTGTGCTACCATTGACTTGATCTTAGGACCTGATTTACCTGGTGATTGCGAATAATGATTGCGGGGGAGTTCCAGGGTCTCGATGAGGTCGGCTCGATTGCGTAAGAATTGCATAAATGCGTTAAACGTGATTAAGCCATCCTTGTCTATCCTACCTTTGCACTCCTCCCACTCACGATAGGTTTTTTGATCAAGTTTTCGTGTGACAATGTAGATTAAAAGTGTATCCCAGTGTTTCACAGGCTCCCCTAATGACTCTAAAGCTCGCAAGTCTTTATTTAACTGATCGATCAAATTCTTAATGGCAACAGAAGATTCTTTTGTAATTGATTCAATAGTAAATAATGAACTTATATGATTCTGAACCAGTAATCTTTTGTTGTCAAACCGATCACATAACAATGACCATGCCACAGAGTAATTACTTGAAGAAAACTCAATGGATTTGATAACTATAGCAGCTGTTCCCTCAAGTGATGCTCGCAAGTAGTGAAACTTATTGATTGCGTCTATGTCATCATTACAATGAATTAGGCTAGTAAAGGTGTCGCGGAATTCAAGCCAATTACAATATAATCCGCTAAACTTTGGTAACTGAATCGTTGGCAATTTAACCGGCTGCTTTATGCTAACACGAGTACTTTTACAACTTTCCATCGATTTATTATCTTTATTGTAGTCAGTCAGAATATTCTGGGCTCTAGATAAGGTTTTATAATAAATAGACTCAAACTCGGAACGCTGAGAATATTGTAAGTTGATGTCGTCAACAATGCATTCTAGACGTAACTGTACCTCATCATACTGCTCATACAACGCCTCTATCTTGCCCATGCGCAACTGCAACTCGGACACATCACAGCTAGATAGCTCCTTGTCCTTGAATGAGTCCAGAAAATTGAGGAAACTAGTCAAGCGACCTTTGAAGCTGCCTCGCTTCTTAATTAAATCCTTTTCCTCAGACATTCTGGGAGACGAGTGTTGTCAACCTGGCATTGATACAGGAATATAAAAATTAAAAACAACAATATAATTTCAATAATTATACGCCTAGCTGTAGTCTATGCCCTTTCTGACTGCTAACTATAATTTATAACAATGACTTGTACTAATATCTAACACTCAAATATTTTTATTATGTCAAGATACTTGTTAAAAATTAATACCACTGTTAAGTAGTTATATAATTAGTTACAGCTTAATATAATGTAAGTTTAATAATGTAGCAAAATAGCTAACTATACTGTTAAAAGTATGAGTTTAAACTTAACATTGCTGTTGAATAAAATACTAATCACAATGCAACAAAGTACCTAATGATTTTACTCAAACACAATATAATTGGTAATTTAATAAAATAGTACTGACCTTAGTATGACTACTTATATATACTACCTGAGTGTTGGGTGACGATATTAGCGTAATTATAACTGTACACCACTAACTAACTTGCTTGAAATCAATCCAGTTCTCCAGCAGTGAACTCATGAACCTCCATTCAGCGTGGAAGTCAGTCTCTATTCTTTTTCTTGAAAATAATCGCTGATCTTCTTAATTATATTTCATCCGGCTCGTTATGGACCATGTGCGAGAATTATGGGTATTCTGATGAAAATCAATGACTGGATGCTCAATGCAAATTAGTTTTAATAATTTTCGGTGTGAACAATATATTTTACAGAAAACAAGTGAAGACAAGTGACAAATAGAAGTGTCATATTTTTTCATATAATTTAGGAAGCTTGCAAGAAGGTTTTATCTCCAACAATGGGCTAGATATAATAATAATAATATAAATGGAGAAACTGACTGAATAACATATCAAAGTATAACCGAAACTACGGGGACTAGGAGCATAAAGTTTCCCAGACACAGGATTTCCCAAAATTTTCCCCTTAAGGGGATGAAACGGGGGCCCCTTTTGTGTGGAAAAGAAAGCTACTTTCAAGCTGGCGACGGTGGGAGAAGCCAGTCTCTATAATTTACTTGTAGGTTTAGGTTAGGTACGGAGGTTGAAGGCTCTATGATGAATACTGGCTGCTGATCGTAATAAAGTTGGGTAAATCTAGACTGATGCGTGGATCCGGTGCATGACTTGTGCACATGACTTATGTGGTACTCGTGATAATGTATGAAAGAGTTACTGTGTTCCAAGAACGCAAGGGCAAAACGAGGAATCTAGCTGGGTTTCATATTATTATTATGAAAAATTCTAACACGCTCTACCGCGCTACCCTAGAGTAAATAATAAATAATTTGAGACAAGGCAATACAGAGACTATAGATGTCAATTAATTAAAATAGTCATGGCAAAAACAAGAAGAGGACTGATTGTTTTTAGTACATGTCTTTTTCACTTTTTTTTCCAGGTTGTGAAACAAGGATTGCACGGAGACGAGTATTCAGCGTGACTCAGCTCATGTATCTGACCATGCAGTTAATATTTCTATGCAACCGTGTCGCATGACTTTATGACGCGATCCAAAATACATCGTTACCCGCCCAGCATTTCACCCGTGCCACCTAAATTTTATATTAAAAGCACGTGAAACCGTCTTAGTCACGAATGTTCGCTGGGCGGGCGCAGACTACGCGATAAAAATTCCAACACCCAACACTCATAAACTTGATAATAATATAATTATATAACGACGCATTTGTGATACCCGCGTCGTCGATATCACTTGCCGCCCGAAACTTTTCGCGCGCTTTTGTCGCCATCTTGAACGCTATCGAGTTTTTCCCCTCGGAAGTAAGTGCAAAGGAATTTGTTTAAACAGCCTATTTATTTTGTGTTTTCCTTTTTCGAAGTGTACTGTGAGTGTTATTTTTTCTTTTTAAAGCATTCACTGTAAGGTAAGGTAGATTTAAGACTTTTTAATAGTTTTTACAATGTTATTAAACGTTTAGAAAATGATTTTAAAGCTTACTAAATCGATGTTTTCGTTTGCCAAATGGTCCAAGTGCATTTAGTGGACTAATTATTACGCAGAAAGACATTAAATTGGGCTTGGCATAAATGCTGGATTTCGCACAAATTACGAGTAAGTAATATTAAACGAGTAGGATCGAGAATGTCACGACATGATGTAATCGGTTAGCTGAACCCGCTATTTTAGGATTTGCTTCTATAGCCGTTATTTTAAATGTGATTTTTTTGTAGGTCGATTTCTATTAATATTGCTATTAATTAGTTACAGCTGAATTATTATAAGCATAGGGAAATTATGTGAAATCACTACTTAAGTCGTTAACAGTTCATCTAGCATAGTTTTGGCATAGTTATGATAAACAACAGTATTTTATTTCGTGACTGTAGTCATGAAATCTTCATTAATATCTTTTGAGTGAGCTTACTGTTCTACTCGTATCTTCGATCTCATCTATTGCTCTGCATCCAGGCGAGATCTAAGTTAAGATTTGGCTACTTTTGAACAGATATCAAATCAATATTAAAAAGTTAGAAGATGATGAGCGTAAGAATTTCTATCCAAATTAAGAGCATAATAGGTTGCAGAGCTTTTTTTTTCTTGTTACTGTATTTAAATGAATAAGTTATAAAGATAGCCAAATATGCAATTTACTTAGTAGTTCCATGTATTACGATACATACTGGCCGATTCGAACCTGGACCGTAAGATTTTCTATCTTACGTTCCACGGTTGTACTATACGACTACATACACAAAGCAAAGTTACGATTCTGTATCGGATTTTCTAGCTGAAATAATTGTGTATCAATGTTAAGCTCAAATTGCTTTATTTTTTATAATCATCTTCCTGCCCCCGTTCCGTACTTCCGTAATTGGGCACAGTACGACACGCTTTCTTTTCTACATTATTTTTCCTTTTCCTATTACTTTGAATTTGATTTGATTTTAATTTAGATTTATCTCGTTTTTATTTTTTTTAATTTGATTTTAATATATTCTGATTTTAATTTATATTGATTTTAATTAATTTTATTACCTTGTTTTGATTATTTATTTAGTTACAAGAAAATATATACATAATAAACTTAAATATTAAAAAACAACTTAAATAACATGATTATTTTAATTTAATATATTTGATTAGGTTTCAATTGTATGTTTTGATATTTAATGTTTTATTTGTGAAAATGGGTACTTTGACCTGAATAAAGATTATTATTATTATTACTTTATTTTCCATCGGCAATATAACTAAAATCTTTTAGATTTTTAGATAGTAGCCTTTGACATAGTAAGTATCATAATAGGATATATCCGACGAACTCTGTCGCGCTCATTCCGCCAGGATCGCACATGCACGACCAAATACTCCATCTCGTCAGCTCTTCTGTCACCTATGGGGATTGAAGAGCTAAACGAGATGGAGTACCCAGTCGCTAACACGACCCTGGCGAACAGCCCCCCTAGCCAAGTTACAACCGTATCGAGTCGAATTCCGTTCTCCAATCGGTAATGCTTCGGTATCAGCAATTGTAGAAAACGATAAGGGGCTAGCCATGTTGACGCACCTGCGTCGGCCGCTCGTTCTAAGGATGTAGTGTAGAGTTAAACGTTGTAGAAATTAATTCTATCATTTTGAACGATGTGAACTTGGCTACGAATTTTCTATTCGTTTGTTCCGACCACGCGACTTTACGTTGAGATGACGTCATTCCCATACGTTTCATCACTTTTCGACAGCGTTAACGATTGCAGAATAATAACTTGGCTAAGCGTGCAGGCCATTAAAACACTGGGCAAGCAATCCTTCGCACGCGGTTAAAGGTTTAACCAATAATGTTGTAACAATTAGGCCCGTATTATAGAACGTCACTCAAAACTCAAGCGTTACTTAAAACTAATTTCAACCAATCAAATGGCTTGAATCTAGTTTTAAGTAACGCTTGAGTTTTGAGTGACGTTCTGTAATACGGGCCTTAGTGTATCATAAAGAAAACTGTTACAAAAAAAAAAAAATACAAGCGGCTTTGATGTTAAAAAAAAAAAAAACTAATAGAATAAAATAACTGATGTCAAAAGTCAGTGTTTCTGATTTTGTTACTAAGTAGCTACCTACTTAATTTTAAACCGATTTTTTTTTAAGTTGTGTTACTCCTCAGTTAAACTTAAATTCTGTGCAAGTTCTATAGTAAGGCACTTATAGAATATAAGAACTACAAGTGTGCCTATATTGAAAGAGTTATGTGTCGTTTCTTCAAGGCTAGAGTGAATAAGCTCTTAATAAACTAGTGCTGCTCAAGTCACCTTCAACGATTGCATCTCTGGAATCGCACGTGGGACCGCAGTCTAGCACTACTTTACATTTAAAAAAAGTTCCTTTGATTTTTCCTTGACTCTATAAATCTACAAGACCAAGGCTTGCCAGGCGGCAAGCCCTATAAACCCTTAAAAACAGATCCAAATTGATGCAGCCATCTTCGAGTAATCGGAGAATATACATACAAAATGAAAGATACCAACGAATTCAGAACCTCCTCTGTTTTTGAAGTCGTTTAAAACGAACTCATCTACTGAGACATGACAAGCGAAGTCTCCATCTTATCGTCTACGATAATATATCACAGACTGCCACGTAGGCTTCTTATTCTAGTGGTTATAGTAGCCCTGGCTGCTAGGCCGGAGGTCGTGGGTTCGATTCCTATTTCTTACCCGGGACAAATGTTTATGATCACATAAACATTTCTCCCGGGTGTCCCGAGCACAATCATTTGTTTTGCGTCTGGGTGTAATTTATCTATAACTAGCTTTTGCCCGCGCGGCTTCGCTCCCGCTCTTCCCTACTTCAGCCCACTATACCCTACTCTACCCTACCCTACTCTACCCTACCCTACTCTACTCTACCCTACCCTACTCTACTCTACCCTACTCTACCCTACTCTACCCTACTCTACCCTACTCTACCCTACTCTACCCTACTCTACCCTACTCTACCCTACTCTACCCTACTCTACCCTACTCTACCCTACTCTACCCTACTCTACCCTACTCTACCCTACTCTACTCTACCCTACTCTACCCTCCTCTACCTTACTCTACCCTACACTACACTACACTACCCTACTCTTCCCTACACTACCCTAATTTTCATTTTTTTATATCATAAAAACCTTCTCTTCGTAATAACGAACACAACAAAAAAAAAATTAGCGAAATCGGTCCAGGCGTTGTTGAGTTATGCGCTTACCAACACATTTTGCGATTCATTTTTATATTATAGATAGTCCAGTCAGATTAGACCAATTAATAGGGGTTAGGTTACAATAATTCTCACCCAGCTGAAAATTGGTAGGATTGTTCAAAACACTGTCTTAAATAAAATCTAAAAAGTCCTAATCGATCCGACTCCTGGGAAAAAAAAAATTCGGGGTCAAAGTTCACAAAAACGAGCATCACCAAGCTCTGCTTAGCTTGGGACTAGACGGCGATGTGTGGTAGTTGTGGAATATTATATTATAAAAGTTACATTTTTAAATATATTTTTTTAAACAAAATCATACAAAAAACATACAATACAAGAGATACCCTCTCCTAGAGATGAGGCCTGAGTCCCAGCAGTGGGAACATTAAAAGGCTGATTATGTTATTATTATTACATTTTTGAAGTCGGTTAAAACGATCTCATCTAGCGAGACATGACAAGCGACGTCCCCATCTTGTCGTCTACGATATTATATCACAGCGTTCATAATATTTATGTACGCTGGAGTTATTTACGTCGTTACTGTCTGGTTCCTTAATTAATTAGCCACGGTATATAGGACAAGGATTTTAGACCATTTTGTTGCTACCAAGAATATGGGACGGTGGAATATGTCTCATAAATATTAATGGTGGAAGGTACGTTTTGACACAAGTGGAGAAAGTTTTCGTCCGAGCTGGAAGCGCACGGAGCCGAGTGCTGCAGTGATAAATTTCCATGTGTACCAACGACGTTTTTCAACATACTTAGGAAGAAATAAAAAACAGAGGTTGACGTGCGCCTTTGGGGGATTGTGGCGAGGATGAAGCCAGCACTTTTCTGCATTAGCGCAGCTAACTGACTGAATGAAATGTCGTAGGGGTTAGAGGGGTTTTCGAGTGTGTTAAAAAAGTATGAGAGCTTCTTGCAAAGTATTGTAACTTACCACAAGGAAATTCTGAAAGGGAAACCATGATTCTGGAACGCCAAGGGCAACTGATGTCATTGCAAGATTCCCAACCTCAAAAAAAGTATTGTTACTTAACCAGCCGCATGGGTTGATCTTCGAATTTGAGTAAAGTTTACCGACTTGGGTCTTTCGTAATTGCCCCGACTGGGAACAGTAGTTTATTGTTTATTTTTTTTTATCCTCGCACCGGAACGCCTTACAGCAATTATACTAATGGAGCACTGTTCATTCAAAATCGGCTACTTTTAATCATGAGCGCTATGAAGTGGTCGTCATCATAGCAGGGGCGTGGCGCGGCGGTGGGTTACGTACGCTTGCTTTCGCAGCTTCTAGCCAGCGGTCCTCCAGGATTCCACATACCTATACCAAATCCCATATCGCACACATTTTTGAAATGGTAAAGTTAAGTAGTGGCCGAGTGGTAATGGGTGTAGGTCGCGGGTACGAACCCAGCCTGACTCACTACTTTTTGTAATTTATTTCATCACCACTGCTCTTAAAACGGTGAAGGAAAACATCGTGAGGAAACCGGCATGACCTAGAACAAAAAATTCGAAGACATTATGGCATTCACCAATCTGCACTGTGCCCGCGTGGTGAATTACGGCCCATTCCCTCTCATAAAGAGGAGGTCTGTGACCCAACAGTGGGAACATTAAAAACGCTGATGATGATGATATCAGTCCTTGGATGGGTGACCAGTGACCATTTTAACACACTGAGATTCTTCAATGACTCGCGTTGGTCCCGCGGCTATCATTTGGAGGTTTGAAACAGTTATTTCAGTGTTAGTTTTGATAGAAATTTGAATCCAGTCTTGCTATTGGGTATAATTATTCAGTTCCTGATTGGTAGTCGCTTCATGTAAAATATTGGTATTCAGCTTTATCTGGCTAGACTGGAAGCCGACGCCTGCACAGTTGAAAAAAGACGCAGCATTAGAAGGTCTATCACAAGATGGATGAACAACCTAGTGAAGGTCACGGGAATTTGATGGACGCGAGACACACAGGACCGGTCGTTGTGGCGCCATTTGGAGGAGGTCTATGTCCAGCACAGCTGAAATTATGATGTTGAACATGTCATTGATAAACTGTTCAAATCTTTGAAAAGCACTTTCAGACGAGTGTCCTATTAATGAGTTGCAGTAGCGTAGACAGACGTGGGCGAAGTGGGCCTTCGCCACAGAATAGACGAAAGATGTTAGAATGACCTTGTGGGCGGGGCAGGCGTGCCTCAAAATATGATCATGCTCATAATTGACACAACAAATAGCAAACATGCGATCTAAGTGTGCGTGGTTTGTTTTTGTTAGTTTCGTAATGTGCGTTCGTATTGGTTTATTGCCTGTAGTGAAGTTAAAGGGTAGGAGACAAGCGGCGATACTCATTATAGCACAAATCGGAAAATATTTCCTTTCTAACTTCTTTCACCTTTTCTGTGGCCTTCGCCCATGGCCTCACACCCAAAGGAGCCTCGCGCAAGGGAGGGATTTTCAAGATGAGGGATTTTAAGCTATTGCATAGCTTCTATCGCGGGCCTTGAGCGTGGAGACCGAATCCAGAAATTCCGTAACGAAAATAAACTAACACCCCCCACCCATTTGTTTTTTGAGCGTGGTGACCGATAAGAAAACAAATGAGTGAACAATCAATCAAAATTCAATTCAATGTGTGAAAGTGCAACTTCAATTAATATCAAAGAAAAAAAAAACAAAGGAACAAAAAATACTGCATAAATAAAATAAATAATTAATTATAATTGCATAAGTTGAAAATGCTATGCAATAGCTTTACCGCGGCAGTCCCCGAGTGCCACACGTCTTTTTTAATTGATAGGCTCGCGTGTGACCACTAGTTCACTTCATAGTAAGAGATGATGTGGTCGAATACTGGGTTGAGAACTTGCGACAGTCGCTGTCTCATATTCGTACGAAAAAGGTCTGGCTGATGCGTCTTCGCCTACTTCTAAATTTGTCCACGCTACGCCTCTGACGGGTTGATTTCTGGAAGTTGATATGAAGCTGTCAAATCTCTGGATTATGAAAAACACTTTTAGATTAAAAATGACATGTTTTTAAGAAGTTGATATAGTTTGAAAGGAAAGCAAAGAGTCTGACGGTTATGACCTACTAACATTTCAAAGATTTATATCTCGTTTTTGCTTTAGTAATAATTAAAATGGGTAAAAGAGATGCGTAAATTATTCTGCATTTAGATTCTGATATTGTGCATTTTTATTTTGTGTTACAGCTCATTTTCATAAGTTTTGATCATTGTTTTTTCATCTCTTTTTATTTATATTGGATTTTTTTTTGGGATGTAGGAAATCATCTAATGACTTCTTCTGCTTGAGGTTGGATCGGGAGTGCATGTCAGGCTTTTACTGACTTAGGCCCGGTGCCCATTATCGGCATCAGCAACAAAAAGGATCTTTTGGCATCCCTACATGCAAGCGCACACTGTTGGAAATGTATGCATGTAGGGATGCCGAATGGTGCCGAATGGTGCCGAAGGGTGCCGAAGGGTTCCGAAGGATACTTTTCCTTGCCGATGCCTATAATGGGCACCGGGCCGAAAACCCACTGTTCGTTTTCCTTTGCGGTCTTGGAACACGGTCTGTCTGATTAGAAACCTACCTATTTACCTGGTAGGCATAGGTCCTGCTAGGCTCCTACGGTTTTCTGACATCTCTTTGAAAACTCTTACTTAGTCCTTACCGGACGGGCCGGATGGCGAGCTATCCTTGACTTACTCAGGCGTTTCTCCCGTTTTAGTCCAAAACAGGTGCCTCCCAAATTTGTCATGTCCTATGAAGACCTGCGTCATGCGGAAAGTGATGACGTCTCCAGCCTTATCCGAGGGGACTTACCACTACGATTGTGGTGTGACGATTATTCATGTTGGGTATCGTTCCCGTTACTCGTTTTATTTACATTGTTCTCACATAATAGTAACTAAAACACGTAACCAAGATATTTGTAATACACAACGTGATTGAAAAGTGTCCATGGAGTTTCTTGCACATTCTTCTCCATAAATCTGCCTTTTGTTAATCAGCATAATTTTTTGACTTACTGACTTCTTGACATTTGAAAAGTGCCTGTTTATTTGATCTAAAATGCTTTTAAGCTAACATTAGATCGAAGCACCCGTTGGACACGCCTAATTTGTACGTAGAATGACGTCGCGTGGCGTGGATCAAGTGCAGCTCTACAAGTCTAGTTTCCATATAAAATCTATGGAGACCGAAGCGCCCAGATCGGCATGTGTGGTACATATGTGAGCAGTTTACATGGTTCTACGCCATGAAAATTTCACCACTAAACAAATACGTGTATATTGTAATTGTGTCTCTAATGACTACTCCGACGTTTACACCAGTTATTGTTTGTACTCAAATCTGTTTTCAAACGTAAACGTGTTAAGACTAACTCTAAGTCGTTAACGTTCAGTTATTGGCAAACTGTTGTTCTCAACTGGAGCTACTAAATGCTTGTTAATGAGCTTTGGATGGGTAAATATCTTTGCTGTATGTCGATGGTGTACTAAAACATGAACTTTGGTACGTTTTTGAGTATTTAATCTTCAATGGGTGGCTAGCTGTCCGGCCGTTCGGTAACCGTCCGCCCACCGTCCGGACCTAGTCGTCGAAGGCGAGTAGTGTTCCACGCGCGACTTAATTCATTAAACCCAAAGCACAAAATAGATAGGTAAAGAAGGCAATCTCATGTATGTACTTCACTTTTTATACCTACGCTCGGTGGACGCACACTAATGAGCGTTTGAGCCGGAATTGTTCGACAAGTGATCCGAGACGCGACCGAGACATCGTGTCTGTGGAGAGTGTCTTTGTGTGCGTTGCTTGAGCGCGCTTTGTATGTAGATTGACTTCTGTACCTATACACCGCTAAATTTTAATCGTTTTAATCCCGCGGAGGGTCGATCCGGTACATGAAACACTATCGATTTGTAAAGATAAAATTAAAAAATAAAGTACCATTTTTTCAAAACTCGTATTAATTTACGCATGTACGAAATTAATTTCTTTAAGAAAACGTCAGCTGAGCGAGTTCAATGACCATTAGGTAGTTTGTACGCAACGTCGAGTATTAACTACAGGTCTTTGAATTTTATTTTTTAATTTTATCTTTACAAATCGATAGTGTTTAATGTACCGGATCGACCCTCTACGGGATTAAAACGATTAAAATTTTACGGTGTATATTTTGTGTCCAAAGTGATGAAACGCGTCCGCTCTTTCATTGTCTTTCTATTGTGTCTCTAATTACGGTATACGGAAGGTATGAGATGTCAGCAAAACTGTAGGGGCATACATTTCAAAAAAAGAAAACTCGTTTATTTGGCATACAGGTACACACAATGAAATAAAATTTAGGTACCTATAGAAACTACAATACTTAAACTTAAATACATCAACAGCGTGTGTCTCACGGCAGTGCCAAATAGGTCCAGTTAAGCATGTACCATCAAAGACTCTTCCGCCTGACCACCGCTAAGTTCATTTTTGCTTGCACTCAAAACGAAAACTTCAAAGGGTTTGGTTTAGCGCCGCGCGGCATGATACAGGTGATTTTTTTTTTTATTGATCAGGCAGAAATGACCGCGACGGTACATTTCATCTTTTTACGTAGTGGACGTACAAAGATGATTGTACAAGATATTAAATTAGGGGGGACCTTGAAGTTACTAAATGCTTTGGTATGAATACCAAAAGACTAAAATTTGTACTAAAATTGTCCTGTTATTATTCACAACAAAATAAATAAAGAAAATAAGGCAAACTTATAAAAATAATACCAAAAGGGTAGCTTAATGTCATAATGGCAACACTAAGTAACACTTCACGCCAATATCCAACTGCTACCAATTGTCATAAGCTCGAATACAATTCAGCTGACGTACTTATCGCCATCTACTATGTAACAAACATCTTGTTGCTACACATACGACACACGCCACGCATTATTAAGAAACCGGAATAAATCACCTACGCTAGCCAGTGTAAACACTACCCGTTTTAATTTATAGCTAATGTTACGTTTTACCCGGCTAGAGTATTTATAGACAGTGTTGCCGACTGCAAGTTTATTTGAGAAAGATACGTGTCCTTTAGTAAAATATCGGTGTTGTGGTTACGTTACGTTACTTTACGTACGAATGATGTAGGTAATTTGGTTGTTTTTCAGAGTGATCGATTTTATAGGTTACTAAACTGGACTAAAAATAGTGGTAAAGGAATTTACCTGCTTGTGACGCGGTGACACTCTTGAAAGATTGATTTGGAATTGGAATTCCCTGCCGGTGTCTACTACGGATGGGTAGAGTAGGGTAGAGTAGGGTAGAGTAGGGTAGAGTAGGGTAGAGTAGGGTAGAGTAGGGTAGAGTAGGGTAGAGTAGGGTAGAGTAGGGTAGAGTAGGGTAGAGTAGGGTAGAGTAGGGTAGAGTAGGGTAGAGTAGGGTAGGGTAGAGTAGGGTAGAGTAGGGTAGAGTAGGGTAGAGTAGGGTAGAGTAGGGTAGAGTAGGGTAGAGTAGGGTAGAGTAGGGTATAGTAGGGTGGAGTAGGGAAGAGCAGGAGCGAAGCCGCGCGGGCAAAAGCTAGTTTTTCTATATACCTGAGGTTTTACCGATCCATTTGACAACCTAAACTGAACTGTCAAAGGGAAACATAATTATAATGTCTAGTTCCCCCTTTTTCTCACTTGCACGCTTGACATTTTAACAAGTTATGGTAAGACTTCAGATATAATTGAAAGTGTAAGATTCTGCGGAAAATGTTACATCATGAATAACAGACAGAAGCATTAATCTATTACTAGCTTTTGTTCTCAGCTTCACCCGCGTACATAAAATATAGCCTATGTCATTCAGGAACAAAGCAGCTTTCTATTGGAGATTTTTTTTATGTATCAATTTAAACTTAAGTTACCCGATCCATTCACTATATGTAGTAATTTTGGAGACTTGTAGTATTTTTTTTTGTTTCTGGAATGTTTTCCATGAGAATTTCCATTAGATTGTTCTTGACTGTATGATTTATTAGAGATTTCGCAAAATGCAATAGAGCTGCGTGTAAATTTGACAGTTTGACGTATACTAATGGTGTTGCCATGTCTTTCGAGAACTTTGGAGAAAAAACAAATTAACATGCACCAGAAAATTCAATTCTGAAAGCAATTCGTGACATTATTGTTCAGATTTTTATATGTCGGAAATTATATTTTAAATGTTTTATTTATGTTCCATTTTTGTTGCATTGTCTTTTAAAATAAGAGATTGCAATTTTTTATTCAAAGAGTTTCAGAAACTTTTTGGCGCATAATCAAATTTTTTCATGAACATGTGTGTTTGTGATTAAGAGTTTTTTCTGCAAGCATTCTGTAGATTAGGATATTACACTGACCTCTGTCTGAAATATTTCTGGAGTAGAGAGACTATTGTGTTTTTTAGGGTTCCGTAGCCAAATGGCAAAAAACGGAACCCTTATAGATTCGACATGTCTGTCTGTCTGTCTGTCTGTCTGTCCGTCCGTATGTCACAGCCACTTTTTTCCGAAACGATAAGAGCTATACTATTGAAACTTCGTAAGTAGATGTATTCTTTGAACCGCATTAAGATTTTCACACAAAATAGAAAAAAAGCAATAAATTTTGGGGGTCCCCATACATAGAACTGAAACTCAAAATTTTTTTTTTCATCAAACCCATGCGTGTGGGGGTATCTATGGATAGGTCTTCAAAAATGATACTGAGGTTTCTAATATCATTTTTTTTCTAAACTGAATAGTTTGCGCGAGAGACACTTCCAAAGTGGTGAAATGTGTGTCCCCCCCCCTCTAACTTCTAAAATAAGAGAATGATAAAACTAAAAAAAATATATGATGTACATTACTATAAAAACTACCAACGAAAATTGGTTTGAACGAAATCTAGTGAGTAGTTTTTTTTAAATGCGTCATAAATCGAAAAAAATACACTATTATTAAAACATCGATCAAAGTTACAACACATTACAAGAAATTTTATATTATGTTACTTGCTGCTACGGAACCCTTCAGCGGCGAGTCCGACTCGCACTTGGCCGGTTTTTTTTTTAAATAGCCACGGTTGTAATATCACTGTAGAGAAACTATTATTATAATAAAAATATTTTTATTATTTATTTAACTGACTTAAATAAACAAATAATAATACTCAATAGTTTTTTTTTTATTAAAATATTTTAAAATGAATGAATGATTTATTTGTTAGTTTAGATAAACATATTTTGGACCACCTGGTCAGTCAAGTAGGTACCTAACGTTTACGAATGGTGAACTATAGTCTTGAGCGAATATATATAAAAAAACCAGCCAAGTGCGAGTCAGACTCGCCCATGAAGGGTTCCGTAGCAGTAAGTAACATAATATAAAAGTTCTTGTAGTTCGTAGTGGCCCTGACTGCTATGCCGAAGGTCGTGGGTTCGAATCCCACCCAGGACCAATGTTTGTGTGATAGCATTACATTTATGAAAACCAAAATTTTTGCCAAAACGTAATCCTATTCTTCGAAAAGGGGCTTAGAACCAAGAATGTTCTTTTTTCAAAGCTTTCTTTAATGTCGCCAGCAACAAAAACATTAAAGAATTATTCTTTTTATAAAAAAAAAAAACTGTTTTGAAACCGTTCTAAAATCCGTTTGCTGCGTTCGTTAATTAATGTAAGAGAGTTATTTATAATGTGTTTTATAGCGGTATCAGTCGTGGCCTGCCCACTGGCGGAGTCATGTGATGTTGTCACATGAATAATCTTATATTCTGGGTAGAATACACACATTGTTTGTGTGGTAGGACGAGGAAAACGGGGAAAATAGCTCGTGACTGTCTTTTTTTATTGTGGAAGACCGAAATATCAGAAAAATTCTTTTGTTTTTTAAGCCTTTCAAGTCCTCCCTGCTTGGGCGGAGTATCGCCGTGCCCTCGTGGGGGTGATCGGCGGCGGAGACAACTCGCGCCGGGCCCTGGTCGAGGCCATGGTCCGGAGCGAGGAAGAGTGGCAGGCGGTCGCCGACTTCTGCGAAGCAGTAATGCTCGCTAAGGAGGTGGCCGACCGCATCAGACAATGGCGCTCTCGCCGCCGCCGCCGGGATTCCGATCCCGATTTCCAGCCACCGTAGGCGCGGGCTTGCGGACAGTGAGCAATGGGTAGCTCGCTGTCCGGCCGTCCGGTAACCGTCCGGACCAAGCCCAAGTCGTCGACGGCGCGCACTGTTCCCGCGCGCCTCAAGGAGTTGTCAGCAACAGCAGGGGCCCAGCCGGGTCGAAGCCTACTGGGGCCAGGGTTATCCGAAAGGGCGCTCGAGCCCCGGTACGAAGGCTAGAAGGAACGGGATGGGTTTTTTAGTCAGTAAGAGTCTGACACTATCTCCCGCTCCGCCCAAGGGCGGGGGATGTCAATGCATGATTTTTCCCATCGAAAAAAAAAAAAAAGCCTTTCAAGTCCTCAAACGAGTCATAAGATGGCGGACATATATTTTATATTTATTACGCTATTCCAGTTTACTGTCTCTCAGTATTATTATTGTCTTTACTTCCGTGATCCACACAAAAACGGTTTTTAGAGTATAAAAGTATCTTACCACTATTGTAGCTTGTTTAGTTTCAAATAGTACGCACAAGTACAATTAAAGAAATAAAGAAAAAATGTTTATTTACCTCACACATACAGTAAAATTAAAATAGGTATGAAAAAGTAACATTAAAATCTGTGCAAGTCCAAAAAGGCGCCTAAATCAGTATATGCTACGACATTTAAAACGATAAATAACGCAGCGCTGGTATTCTGTTAAGTCCCTGTGAAGTCTAGTAAATCTTTGAGCATAAGCATCAGCATAATCAACCTTATGTTTCGACTGCTGGAACTCAGGCCTCTTCTCTAGAAGAGAGAGAGAATGGACCGGGACCATCTACTCCAGCTTCGGCGGGAGGTCTTAATGATGAGCATTGCCAGTGTTTGTTTAATACTGCCACCACTGGATATAGTGGCAACTTGTAATCCTGTCATTTCCAGAGACATACCTTTCATGTATGTACATATATCCTAATGTAACTCTCTTGGTCGTACACTCTTTGACAGAGTGGTCGCAGTCATGTCTCGGTCGAGTCCTGCACCACCGCCTCTCTCGCGATGAGACGCCAAGCAACTCTGTCTTTAGCGTCTTGGGAGTTTTCATTAACGCTGCAGTGTGTCACAGATTTGATGAGGTCCTTCCACCCCGTGTTGGAGAGCGTCCTCGTGATCTTTTGCCCTCTACATTCCCTTGCACCAACAAACCGTTCCATCGAGCCCTCGTTACGGATGATGTACTTACCCGAAGGACTTAGGTATTAATACAGCTACCCGACCCATAAATCGAGACACTAATTTCCTGAGTGCTAGATACTTTTCAGACAGATGCCCGACACATGTCTCCACTTTATATCTTCACGAGGAAGTGATCACGGGTCATTTTACCCGTCCGTCTATCTGTCCGACGAACAGTTATGATTAATACGCTTATTTATAACTAGTTAGGTACTGCTAGCGGCTTCGACCGCGTGAAAGTAGAAAATTGTCACAAAGGAAAATATTCACGGGATAAAAACTGAAAAATTCTATTCTATGACATGGTCTATTCGTGTACCAAGTTTCATTAAGGCGTATAGTCCCTTGAACCATCTGGCCGAAATTATGTGAACGCAACTCTCGCGCTC
The DNA here is from genome assembly GCA_929112965.1 of Mythimna albipuncta. Lineage (NCBI taxonomy): Eukaryota > Metazoa > Arthropoda > Insecta > Lepidoptera > Noctuidae > Mythimna > Mythimna albipuncta. The sequence goes on along the minus strand of OV815983.1, from coordinate 12,147,119 downwards.
GCCAAGGCGGCATCGGCAGTGCGCAAATCTGTGCATTTATTTGCGGCCAGCAGCGCCCGGAAAGCGCTTTAAATCCATTTTCTCTGCGAGATATTGATCGATTTACATATGCAATGTTCACTTTGAAGGATATTTAACCACCAATTTTTATGTGTAAAAATGTTTCTAAAGGTCCAAGCCGTTTCGAAGGAGTAGGGAAAAGTTGCGAAACTGCTAAATATTTTTTTCTTGACAAAAGTATTAATTGCACGAAAAAATCAAATGTTGATATTATTGTTCATGAATCTATAATAAACATATATTTTTTTTCAAACCAATCGACTTAGCCTTTACGGAGGAGTAGGCCTCAGAAAATCACTGTTTTATGGCATTTTTCGGGCGCTTGGCCCTTAAAATCCGTCCAGCTATTCGAGCGTGAAGAAGTAACAAACTTACACACTCACACATTCGTAAACATCCGACTTTATAATATTATACACGTACACGTCTGCGACAAAATTGTTTTGTCTAAGGCTTCTCAGACTTGTCTATGACATCTGCGACAATACTGTTTTGTCTACGACAGGGCGCTAGGGTTGTTTATAAAATATCGATATTTCGACGTCAAGACGTCTTTGACAAGTCTGTCTGAGACGTCTGGCCTCAAAGTTGCGCAGGCCCTTAATGCCTATAATAAGCGAAACCGGCCATTGACATAAATGTGAATAAAAATTCTAAATTATCCTGTCTGGGCAGTACTGCAGCCACATATGGGCTGGTGCTGCAAAGCGCCACCTGGCAGCTTTGGACTCGATGGAAAGGCGTGCGAAGAGGCTGATTGGTGATCCAGATTTAGTCAAGTCCAATCTTCAAAGCCTTGAGCACAGGCGTAGGTTAGCCAGCCTTTCGGTTTTTTACAGATTGCATTTTGGAGAGTGTGCGCAGGAATTGCATGACTTGATTCCGCCATCTCAATTCTACCATCGGACAAGCCGACGCACGGCAAGTATCCACCCTTACGTTGTTGAAACACCTACAGTCCGGACTAAGCGTTTCGCCTCGTCATTTATACCGCGTACATCAAAGGACTGGAACAGTTTGCCTGCTGCGGTCTTCCCGTCTGATTATAATTTGGGTGTCTTCAAGGCTAGAGTGAATAGGTTCTTAATAAACTAGTGCGTCTCACCATCAACGATTGCATCACTGCTTACCATCAGGCGGGATCGCAGTCAAGTACTAGTTTATAACAGATAAAAAAAGAAAAAAAGTTGATTTCTGCTTGATTAATCTGCTCACATTTAATTCACTGTATTCGCAATGCTCAGCAGTTAATTGGTAAATCTCGGTTTAGCCAAGTCGATGCGGTAGGCGCCTGAGCGACGTCACGGGTCGTTTGCACTGTCATCTCCTAGACATAAGAAATTAAGAGCAGCTTGATCTGTTTCCGCGTCAGTCATTAACAAGCAGTGAGTGTAGGCTAGGGATATTATTTTCTTCGGTAGTTAAAAATCATCCAGAGACATCCTCCGCCCTTGGCCGGGAGCAGGAGACAGTGTCTGACTTTTACTGACTAAAAACCCCACCCAGTTCCTTCATTGCCTTTCATACCGGGGCCGAGCCTTCCTTTCAGAAGCAGACCTTTTTTGCCCAGTAGGCTTCGACCCTGCTCTGCCGCTACGGTTGCTGATAACTCCTTGAGGCGCGCGGGAACAGTACACGCCGTCGACGACTTGGGCTCGCTCCGGACGGTTACCGGACGGTCGGACAGCGACCTACCCATTGCTCGCCGCCCGCTAGCCCGCGCCTACGGTACGGTGGCTGGAAATCGGGACCGGAATCCCTACGGCGGCGTGGACTAGGGATGGCGATTCTACCTAAAAATAATCGATATTTTAGAACTCGACTTCTTTGGACTTCGATTCCAAGAAGTCCAAAGAAGGCGAGTTCTAAAATATCGACCCGTTGATTACCCTACAGGTACTGAGTCCTAAAAAGTAAGGTGCAGATCATCCTACAATGCTGTATATGTGTGTCATGTCTGGTAAATAAACCGGTATTCTGACTCCGGTGATTCTGACTGTCAAAGATATACAAAACAGCGCATCTCGAACTGCTAAATATCTAAAAGTGTCAGACTGCATAATGACTGTAAATTAGTCTGGCACAGTGCAGCGAATGCACTAACACTATTTATTCGATTATATTGTATTGCTCTAGTTAACTATTAATAATAATGCAAGATAATGTAGTTTTGCACATCTTATTAATGAAAATTTACTGCAGGAATAAAACAATATAAGGTAATCAGTTTATCCTTTTTCTACGAGGGAAATCATCAGATACCTCCTTATTTATTTATATTGTACCATCGGACAAACCGACGCACGGCAAGTATCCACCTTTACGTTGTTGAAACACCTACGGTCCGGACTAAGCGTTTCGCCTCGTCATTTATACCGCGTACATTAAAAGACTGGAACAGTTTGCCGTCTACGGTCTTCCCGTCTGATTATAATTTGGGTGTCTTCAAGGCTAGAGTGAATAGGCTCTTAATAAACTAGTGCGCCTCACCATCAACGATTGCGTCACTGCTTACCATCAGGCGGGTTCGCAGTCAAGTACTAGTTTATAACAGATTAAAAAAAAATACACTTTATTGTACACCAATATTATTTATTGCACTTGGCTATTTCTTCCAGGCAACCTGGCAAGGATAGGAATGCCTGGACACAAAATGGGTTTGCACTTGGTGCAAAATAAAAAAGTAATGAAAAATTATATAGGTACTTAATACTAAAAATAGATATATATATACATACAAAACATAAATAAGTAAAAAAATAAGTGGTAAATAAGAGGAAAACCAGATTACAGTGATAAGTAATGTTCCTTCACAAGCCTTATAAATACAGGCATTGTTTGCGCACGCTTTATTGTCACAGGCAGTGCATTCCATAGACGAGCGGCCTGGACAGTAAAAGACTTATCCATGAAAATGGTTGAATGCATTGGCATTTTCAGTTTCAAATTATCTGATGACCTAAGAACTTTTTAAGTGGGAATCGCAAAGAAATTGGAATCGTTCTTTGAGGTAATTCCTCCTTCCGCTCTAAGTGGTGCGAGAGGTACGGTAGTGTATAAGTAGGACAGTTAGTTACTAATTAATTGTGTGTGCCTTTCGTCTCAACTGGCGCTCTTAATCACTGCGCACGGATAATGAAAAAACGCCCATTCCTAAAATGCGATTACTGATCTGTTTCTTGAAGTCTATTCTCAGGGGCGCTCGGCACCCATTGTTTCTATCTCATGCGTGCTCAAGCCCTCGAGCACCCACGGAGTCGGCGCCTCTTTCACATAATATGTAAGAAATAAACTAATTCAGACGACTCGATAGAGTCTGGTATGACTCATACGGCTAGTGTTGCCAGATCCGATTGGGTAAAAATCGGGACAATTGGTAAAACAAATCGGGATTTAGGTTTTTAGATCGGGACATTTTTTTTAATAAAGTTTTTTTTCTGGTGGGAAATCTTCCAATGACTTCTCTCGCACTGTATCAGACTTTTACTAAGTAAAACCCAGGCTTCTTCTGTCCCACTGTGCGTTCCAGGGCAACGGTCACTGTTTTAAATGTTCCAGCAGCCCTAGCAGGCATCGGCCCTACTAGGCCCCTTCAGTGAAGAGCCGTGTGTCATTTTGAACGCACTTGACATAGTGATGCGAATGCGATACAGGTTAATTTATTGTAATAATGATGGCTTTAATATATCTTTTGACTTATCGGGACATTTAGCGTCCCGATCAGGTGCAAATCGGGACGTGTCCCAAGACCCCTAAAAATCGGGATGTCCCGCGCAAATCGGGACGCCTGGCAACACTACTCATACCAGACTCTATCGAGTCATCAAAAGCGGTGTCATACCGTATGACACCGCTTTTGACAAAAAGCGTTGTGTCATCAGACTGCGCTTTTCGTACTTATTGACTTCTCGGTCTATCCCCTCTTCTTGAGAGGAGGCCTGAGTTCTAGCAGTGGAAATATAGGGCTGATTATTTTATGCTAAATGCTATTCGATAGTCAAAATAATCCGACATAAATACTTCTTAAATTCTTTAATGTACACTATAATAACACAAAATAAGTGGATAACAAAGTTCATGTACATAGGCGAGCTTAACTCAAAGTTGAGTTTTCTTCCAGCAAACCATTGAGCGATAGAGAGAGATGACAATAGAGGGTAGGATCCAGTATACAATTTTAAAATTAGACATATTATGAATAAAATTAGACATATTATGAATAAAATAATAATACATAAATAAGTATACCTACATACAAACAGTTAACAACATAACTACAACTTTACACTTACACTACTACTTACACTACTACATACACTACTACTACTACTTACATACTACACTACACTACTTACACTTAGTATACTAACATAATTCAAACAGTTATAAAATTAATATGCTATTCATGTAAAATAATATCCATTGAATACAAACGATTCTAGCATTTATTACGTTAAGAGATGCGAATGCGTACATTTTCACAAAATATTTCACATAATAATTTCTTTAACATTATTTATTGTGAAAACGTTTAGCTGATGTAATGAATGAATTTATTTTCTAAACATTGAATATTTTGTTACGTGCTCGAGTGTTCTCTCTACGATTATTTAATTGAAGTAAAGGAAAATAGACGATTTGTCATCAAATATCGGGGCAGGGACTTTGCACATTTGATTTATAAACTTGCGTTCACATCTGTGACTTGATTTCGAGGTGGGAAATCATCAAATTACTTCACTAGCTTTAGGCTGCCCGCCCACGTCAAACTTTTTGTAAGACAGATAGACAATCGGGCCGATTTTGTATTGTTCTGTATTTCTGAACGACTTTTTGTAGGATGTGTTCGTTGTACTATTGCTATCAGTGTGTTCTATTTTTCTCTCACAATAAATCGGTCACCGATTATGGCACGTGGGCAGGCAGCCTGGTAGCAATAGTGCAACGCACACGTCTTACAAAAAGTCGGTCAGAAATATACAGATACAGAACAATGTAAATATACAAAATCGGCCCGATATGTCCTACAAAAAGTCTGACGTGGGCATGCAGCCTTAGGGTGGAGCAAGAAGGCGTGTCAGACTTTTACTGATTTAAACACACCTGTGTCCTTTTGTTGCGTTCCAGGGTAACTCTTATATAACTGTTAGAAACATTGTTGCCCTTTGCGTTCCAGGTTAACTCTTATGATAACTGTTAGAAACATATCTTATCTCCCTAGAATATCTTCCAAGTCTTACACTTTTAACAGAGTGGTCGTGCTCATGTTTCAGTCGAGCCCTGCAACACCGCCTCTCTTGCGATACGACGCCTTACTCGCTATGGTTCGATTCCCACCCAGGACAAATGTTTGTGTGATGAGCACGATCATATGTAGTCTGAGTGTAATTTTATGTATAATATGTATTTAGTAATATATAAGTATGTTTATCAGTTGCCTAGTACTCATAACACAAGCACTGCTTAGCTTGGGACTAGACGGCATTATGTGATAATTGTGGAATATTTATTATTATTATTACTAATGATTCTTAGGCCGTCAACACATTGACCTACATCTCTATAACCTAAAACTATTCGCAGAATCTAAAACACATATCAATAAACAAGGTTTAAGCTCTTAATATTCATTTCGCACAAGTGTCTAAATACAAAGTTGACTGAATAAACTCCAAGGGTTGCCAACCTCTGACTTATGTTCCGACATTCTTGAGTTGTGATGAATTTCGAGGACTTAGCAGTTTCCTCGAAATTCATAAATAAACTTAAATAAAGAAGCACATCCATTATTATTTCCTTTGGCATTGGTGAAGGATAATATTATCACATCACACTAATAACGTATGAGAGAAAGTATGTATGTTTGTTTCTCTTTCACGCTCATACAGCTGAACGGATTTCGATAACACTGGTAGACCATATCCTGGAATAGAGCTTGGTCGATCTTGTAGGAGGCCTTCCAATGCTACATCTTCCGGTACGCGGTCGCCACTCTAGAAAGCTTCGGTCCCAACGGCCATCTGTTCTGCGAGCAATGGGCCTTGCTCACTGCCACTTAAGTTTGGGCGATTCAAAGTCAAAGTCAAAATATTTTATTTTACACTGGCTTTTGCCCGCAGCTTTGCCCGCGTACGTATAATAAAGCCTATGTCACTCAGGAATAAAGCAGCCATCGGTGAAAAAATTTTAGCAATCGGACCAGTACTTCCAGAGATTGGAGGTAATCTCTGGAAGTGAATAAACAAAAAAATAAAAAAACAAACTAGCAGTGGTGGCCGAGTGGTAATGGCCCCGACTTACGAGTTGTAGTAGGTCGCGGGTTCGAACCCAGCCAGGCGCATTACTTTGTGTAATTTATTTCATCAGCACTGCACTCAAACGGTGAAGGAAAACATCGTGAGGAAACCGGCATGTCCTGAAACCAAAAATTCGAAGACATGTGACATTCACCAAACCGCACCGGGCCCGCGTGGTGGATTACGGCCCAATCCCTCTTCTAGAAAGGAGGCCTGAGTCCCAGCAGTGGGAATATTGAAAAGGCTGATGATGATGACCTATTTATTAGTGTAAATAGGCCTATATGGGCACTTATAAAACGTCAAATAATTAGGTATCAAGATTCTTTGGGTTATGTCTGTAACCCTGATTCTCCTACGGATATCTTCATTTCTGATTTGATCACGCAAGGAAACTCCGAGCTTGGCAAGGGCCATGCTCGGAGTCCATTCAGTCAAGGTCAATTGGGTAACTTTAAGCCTTATGATAAGGCCCATTGTGAGCGACCAGGTTTTGGAGCCAAATGTTGATCTGTAGTAAGAAATTTCTTTAAAAAGGTGACGTGCACTCTCGTGACTCGAATCAAGCGTTTCGTACACAAACGCTTCAAAACTGTAATTACTGGTAAATTTACAGTGTTTACGCCACTTGAAGGTCTTAACAGCCGCAGACTGGAATGTGGTTGATTTTTAAATAGGAGAAATGACCAGCTGTTCAAAAACTCGATATTTAAAAAAAAAATAAAACTAAAATCAATGTTTCTTTATTAAATTAGGACGACAAAAATAGACTCCTAATTTTTCTATACTTTCCATTCCTGCGGTACAAGGTCTATACACCTGGTAATAAAACTTATATTGTGGCGGCACAAGGCTTACAGACCCTGTAACTTTTAAAAAACCTTAATCTATTTTTGGTTTCATGTAAAAATATATCTCTTTCCTACACCGAACCAAATTGAAGTTATACCTTCTGCACGACAAAGAAGTCTATACTTTTCTTTTCTTAGCCGCACTGTATGCGAGACGTATACAAGGTGTTTAAACCTGGTATCGCACTCAACGTGTTACAAGACATTTAAAACTAAAATAAAAACTTCACCAGTTATTTCTTATACTTTTATTATCTCAGGATAGGATTAGGGAGGGTGCTGATACTGTGCTTTGAACATGTGGACACAGTGGAATTGACTAATGAAGTGAGGTGTGTGATATTTAAATATTGTAAACTAGCTCGTGCCCGCGACTTTGTCCCCATAAAACTCGTAAAAGAGCACAGTGCCATTTGGTTCCAATGTCCTTTTTTTTTTGCGAAACACTCATTTATTTTCTACAAAAAAAGTAACGTAAGGGTATCCTTATAACATCAGTTACCTATCATAAAAAGTCCGGTCAAAATCAGTTTAGCCGTTTCGGAGATTAGCCGGAATAAACAAGCAGATACAAACCGACTGACAAACAAAAATTTTATACAAGCATTTTGTGTAAAAAATATTTTGTTATTACAATATTTTGTTATTGTTATTCTCATCATCATAATTTCAGCCGAAAGATGTCCACTGCTAGACATCGGCCTCCATAGTGACAACACAACGAACGCTTCTGTGACTCTTTCAGTGATTTTTGTTGTTTGTTTGTAGGTATGTTACGATTTAACTCAAAAACTACTGGACGGATTTAAAAAATTCTTTCAGCATTAGAAAGCTACATTTTTACTAAATAAAATAGGCATATATTTTCTAATTATACGCGGGCGAAGACGCTGGCAAAAGCTAGATTGTAGATATAGAAAATATACCCTCATCGAAAAAACTATCTACACTTTTTACCCAAATTAGGTTAAATATAGCTATCGATGGATGCGTGATGCACAAGACCGGTCGTCGTGGCGACGCTTGGGGGAGGCCTATGTCCAACAGTGGACGTCTTTCGGCTGATATGATGATGATGATGAAAGCTATCGATTCGTATCATCAAGACGAATCTGCAAGGAAAACTGGTTATTAGTTACGACATTTATTTACAAAGATGGCTTTAGCAAAAAGTAAATAACGTACAGAATTGATCGAATATAATATTATAACTTATTACTACAAAAATACAGATGGTTTGTTTTTGTAATAAGGGTACGATATTATAGATAGATGTATTGATGAAAATCAATATCTTCATCAGCAAAGCGAAGACAAAATCCCCGATGTCATTTTCCGTTTCACGCAAACTCTCAATTCCACATAGCATTCATGAGATTAAATATGGCGTAAGACTGATGGAAAAGCTGAAAGACAAGAAATCGTAAAAGTTAATGGCGTCGTTTCTGTGAAATAAAACTTTATGGGCTGTTCCGTGTTCCCATTTTATTTCTTCACGCACTGGAATGTGTGTTAATGATTTCGTGATGTTCATTAAGACATCTGCTGAAGATTATGTGTCTTCAAATATAGTGACTTTACTAGTACCACTAGCCAAGAGCCCCGGTATGAAGGCTAGAAGGAACGGGGTAGGTCTTTAAGTCAGTACGAGTCTGACACTATCTCCCAGTAAAAAAGTACCCCTAGCCAAGTTGATAATCTGTAATCGTTAACACTAGTAGAATGCTTCAAAAGTAAGGGAATGATGTCATCTTAATCCTGAGTCACGTGGTCTGAACAAAAGACTTGGGGGCATGGCCAACTCGAGGCGTTCGACGCTACTGGGGCCAGGGTTAGATTCGAAAGACAGCTCGAGCCCCGGTATGAAGGCTTGAAGGAACAGTGTGGGTTTTTAGTCAGTAAGAGTCTAACACTATCTCTCGCTCCGACCAAGAGCGGGGGTAGTCATTGATGATTTTCCCACCATAAAAAAAGGCGTTCGACGAAAGAGAAACGGTTGTAACTTGACTGGGGGAGCAGGGGTGATCAACTTATTTGGACCTACGATTTGATCTATTTGTAATGACGAGACTTAGTGAGATCTAACAATTATAGATGACTATTGTATACCTTATGGGTATGTTGCAGCGACTCTAATGCAATTGTAAGAACTTAGTCACCTGTGACAGACAATAAATAATTTTGAATGATTGATTATTTTCATACAACCGCTCGTATGTGATTATGACGTTCATCACTCACGGATACGATATCTCGGAGCGCCTCGACCCGCTCGACGAACAGTTCCGGCTCAAACGCTCATTAGTGTGCGTCCACCGAGCGTAGGTATAAAAAGTGAAGTACATGAGATTGTCTTCTGTACCTATCTATTTTGTGCTATTTGCCTCCTCGCGCTGTAGTCCTCTTGGCCTAAAAGTAATTACACTAGGTACTGCTTGCCAAGATCGATTGGATTAACAGCTGAGAACAACCGGTCCATCGTGTTCGAATGGTTGGGCACCCCTGGACTATACCATTTTTATGGATCTGCGGTAAAATCATTTTAGGTTTACCAATACGACTTGTGGTTCTAGTCTGTAAGTTGTAATTAGTCACTTAATTTTACAATAAAAAACGGAATCATTGATATACGTAAAAATGAGGACTATTTTCTGATAAGAGTTTTTATTTCTATTGTTGATATCCTCGCGCTTGACCACTATCTCACTTGATGGTAAGTGATGATGTAGGCAACGGTGGAGCATGCTTGCTTAGAAGGAATCTATTCATTCTTAACTTAAAAACCCGTTAGTTGTTGCTGTCAAGAAACTTAGACTCCGACAGGGAGATCCATTCCTTAGCTATACACGCCATGACTGTGTCCCCAAAACGTTTTGTGGTTATGGGAAAGGATTACCCTATAATTTTGATTTTAATTTATATTTTTTATTGATTTTTTTTTTTTTTTTTACTTACTGGCTATGGACTTTTGTGTGATAATAAACGATTTTTATTTTATTTATTACTATTATAATCTATACCACCGTAGAGTCTCTTCTCTTTTCATTGACAATACCAGAATCGAGTTAGCTATCATTTCTCGCTTATGACTTAAGCTGATAACATCACCTAGAGATCGCCTTTTGAATTTTTTTATAATATATATCTTTTAAAGAGTAACCATGGAGTTTCTTGCTGGAATTTCTCCATAAAAAACGACCAATTGAAATAGTGCATTAGCTTCTGACGTTGTTTTATAAGTGCCCATCGACATTGTCAAATGTATTTTAGTAGGTCTACGCCTTAGATATGTATTAGGAAACTTTTTAACAGAATTTTGAGTCTTTGTAAAAAAACTCCTTAGCTTTTACCCCACTAGCTGGGCAAGTGGGATAAAAGCTAAGAAGTTTAATCCGCCTTACATCAGCCAGTGCATCCAGACAGATAGTCCGGAACATGGTCCTTAGGGCCGTAGGACGTAACGCTCGCTCCAATATCAACGCTATGGTGCTGCGCGCGCGCCGGTCGTAGAGGCGCTCCCAACCGCTGGAGTATACGGCTTGGCGGAATTGTTCACCCTGTGTGATAGAAGAAATATTTGAGTAATGGAATAAAGTTGTTATGATGAAATTTGTTGACGACCTGCGCCACCACACGTAGGTCGTCAATAAAAATGTATATAAGTAAAAGTATATAATATAATAAATATAAATAAAATAAATAAAGATTTTTCAAGTGTTTGTCAGTGACTCTTCGTTCTGTTCTTAGTTTAGGTAGTATTTACTTTATTAAATTAGAAGTATTGTTTATCCATTTGAATTTAGTGAATTAAACAACTTCCTGGACAATGCAGATATGACCTGATACTGAATGAATTGGCAACTCAAAAAAATCCGGCTGGGTTTTAGTCATAATTTCGTAAAATTCCAACCCTTCCTCTCTGTAGCCCAGTGGGAGACAAAATATTTGATGATTTGTCAGTTAAAAAATCAAGAAATCTTGTACAGCGAATTGTCTCGCACCTAACACTTTGTTTTACTTTAATTCAATATTTATGACAAATTCTTTCCTGTTGCCTGTAAAAACAAAAACAACTGAATTGTCTATTGTATTGACATATTTACAACCGAATTAATACCAACATGACAAAAAAGTGGGCGCGAAAAAAAAACAAAGATAAAAATATATATTATGTGAAATAGCAAATTAAAGGGCTGAGGTTTGGCAAGGTGCCAGTTAAATCTGCGAGCTGAAGTGTTTCTACTAAGTGTGTGTTACTAACTGCTGGGTTATATTTATTTAGCCACAGATTAGGGTATTATAACATATTTATATGATTTGAGAATTTAGAGCTAGAGGAAAACGGTGTATTAAAAATGTGGAGGTCGAAAAAAACCAGATTACAGATATCGCCTTATTTTTTTTTGCACTTTCAACAAGTAAAAAAATAATTGTCATATTTTGTAAAACGATTTTTTTATTAAGTTACTGCTATTATAATATAGATTAGCTAGATTGCAGAGATATTTTTCATTTTACATTGGTTGATTTGTAATGCGATTTTTAATTTATTCGATCGTTCAAAAATTATTACATTTTAGTAAAAAAACAAAATTCACTACGATTCCGTCGACTAGGTAACCAGCATCAATGACCTAGACAATGACGTTTAAAGTAAGATGGTTTTAACACCTGAGAACCCAAGCATTTAAGTATTAAAACGGGAAAAATGGAAAAAAGGTTGCTTATTTTCGAAATTTACAGACTACTTTATGAAGAATTACCAATAAATAAAACTCTCAAAATTTTAATAATCTACGCGGACTTTTAATAATCTTAGTGTTCAACCGAATGGTGCGAAATCACGCGCGAACGCCGGCGTTCGCTTGGGGTTTGAGCATGGTTTGAGGGGTGTTTTGGTGTGGGTAAGAGACAGAGCTATACAAGTTGTCTATCGCCATCCCTTACCCACACTGAAACAAGATTAAAACAATCTTACTTTGAACGTCATGGTAACCCCGTATGTCACGAATAAGTTCTTAAAAGTACTTGCGGGATTGTTCGAAAGTTACAACCAAAGGAACACAAGTCGCTCCTCCAAGAGCGAAAGGACTTCCATTTCATGACATCCCGCCAAAAAAAATAATAGATTATATAGGTACTGAGGAACAAAACCAAACTTTTTCCATAAGCAGTTCACTGTAATAACACGGCGAGCTGCTGATCAAAGCTCCTCCAAATATAAACGTGATGAACTCCAAGCTAACTTCCCCCTCTCCGAAGGACTGGAACGAATAAACAAACAATTATTAGGAATAAACAATAAACATGTCAGTCTAGGTGAGGTAGTCAGACATTGTTTATAAGTTCAATCGGAGATGGAAATGAAGACTTAAGAGAAAATTGGTTGCTCTAGCTGTTATAGTCTTTCTTTGATGTTGATTGATTACGGATCTATGCATTTCTCAATCATGATGTTTTCCATCATCGTTTTCGTCAAAAGACATCTGCTGTTGTACAAAGGCCTCCCTCAAGTCAACCTCAACCTTTAAATCGACATTTATAAGATCACTTTTAGCTATTAAGCGTTCCTGTTGTAATTTGTTGAAATAACAGTACATTATGACATAAGTTTGTAATGTTAGTGAGGGTCTTAAGAGAGCCGAGAAGTACATTAATGTAATTAATTCAGACTAGCTAAGATAGTTTGATTTCATTTATAATATTGTTACCTATTTATGATATACGTTTCTAACATAGCCGGCTCATGTAAAACGTGTCCGATACTTACTAAATTGTTTCAAAATTGTAAAAGTTACCAACCTCAATAACTTCATAAACAGTAACAGGCAGAATTATTGTTGTACCTTTAAATGTTAATTCATACGCCACTTTGAAAGTGTCTTTGATGTGGTCTACGAAACTGTAAAGAAAAAAATAATTGAAATTAACTTTAAATACAACTGAGAATTCGAATTTTGAGTTTCGACTTGAAGGACCAAAGACATTTAGGATTATCTTCACTGCAGTTATAAACTACATGATGAGTTTTATGAACATGCAAAGACTTGCATGTTCATAAAACTCATCATGTAGTGAGTAAGTAGACACTTACTCATATATTTTTTGTAATTCCACCACAATACTTCTCAGCTCCACCATAACATCGTCTCCCCTATGATCCTCAAACAGACGTTCCATCCTCTTCGTCAGAAGTTCTAATCGTCCACAAGCATGCAACATGAACGTCGGACCAAGAGGTACAAAAGAGGTATACATCATTCCGGAATATATTCCATAGTATATTAAAATAGCATATATTAAAAGATACACAACCAAATCATCTTTCTTAGCTTCAAGTATACCAGGATATACCAAGTCATAAAGTGGCACCATTTTGAATTCTCCGACAGCATAATTGTAAATATAGGCTACTATATTTTTAATTGGAAACATGCTAGTGGCAATAATAGATATTACAAACCATTGTTTGCTAACATAAGCTCCTTTTAGTGCATATTTTAAAACTATTTCTTGATCTTCAATATTTGAAGAACGTATATCTTCATAATCGTTCTTCATTTTTTGGATCAGGTCTTTTAAAATTTCTTGTTTCCATAACATGATGCCATATTCGAATGTTATGACTATATAGACGATGGAAAAAGTTCCGTTTTTGCAAGTCTTAGAGAAATCATTGTTCCTCAAGTCATGGAAGATAATATTGTACATGATCATGATGTATACTATGGAGAATATGCTGTGCATGATGAAGAAGCGAAAGAACCATCTTTTGTCTCTTTTTATGTCTGGGTGGCTCTGGTTTAGGGACATCGCTTTTGTATTGATTTTGAAGATTTTTTCATAACTTATGTCCATTATTTTTTGAAAATGTTGGCTTAAAATTAGTATAGTTTTACCACGTTCAATACCGATCGGTAGAATGAGTAGTAAGGATTCTATTTCATGATTTTTTTCTTATTTTAATTTAGCATTGAGTTAAGGGCCAAATGTAATGCTGTGCTTTCCAACAACAATCTTTTCCACAAAAAGAGTGAAAAATATATTTTCGAAAATTCTGTTTTCTCATTTGTGTTGATTGTTAATTCCATCAAGCCCATGTCTTATAATAATATTGTGGAATGATTCTAATCTAATAATATAAATCTAATCAGATAATAGCACCACAATGTGCTGTTGTAAATATTTGTTAGCAGCTTCAGGTCCCAATGTAATATACTTCTGAAATATAAGTATCCCGTGCTATTCCAGGAAACAGTCTACCTGTGCACCAAATTTTATTCAAATTCAGTCAGCTGTTTGAGCGTGAAGGAGGAACAAACGTACATACAAAGTTTCATCTTTATAATACTAGTGTGATTTACCTTTCATTTAGTCATCCATGTCTATCATTTCATTTCAAACCACTCAACTATGTATAATGTTGATAGTCATATTATAGAATCAGCAGCGATGTCTTTAGCGTTATATTATACTAGCTTTTGCCCGCGACTTCGTTCGCATGGAATAGTGACTTCCTTCCGGAAATTTCAGTACTGAATTGATGCCGACTCACGCCAATAGATGGCGCTGTATGTCCGGAATAAATTTTTTTTATTTAATTTTTTTTTGCAATAAAAACTATCCTATGTCCTTTCTCAAGTTCCAAACTATGTCTGTACCAAATTTCACACAAATCGGTTCAGTAGTTTAGGCGTGAAGCAAAGACAGACAGACAGACAGACAGAGTTACTTTCGCATTTATAATATTAGTTTGGATTTGGATTTGGATGGCATTGGAACGCGGTCGCTTACAATGAGCCTCATCAGAAGACTTACAGTCACCTAAAGAGTAATTGAAAAGGCTATGCTCGGAATTTCCTTGCGTGATCGCATCAGGAATGAAGATATCGCCCTTAATTCTTAATGTCGTCGACATGGCCCGAAGAATCCGGAAATCTGATGGATGCGAGACGCACAGGATTGTTCGTTGTGGCAGCACCTGGTGGATGCCTATGTCGTAAACGTCTCTCGTTTGAAATGATGATGATGATGATGATGATGATGATGATGATGTTGTTGATGATGAGAATGGAGGAGCGAGGAGGAGTGGGCGGCCGCCGACTTCTGCGAAGCAGTAATGCTGGCTAAGGAGGAAGCCGAACGCATCAGGCAACGGCGCTCTCGCCGCCGCCGGGATTCGGATCCCGATTTCCAGCCATCGTAGGCGCGGGCTTGCGGATAGTGAGCAATGGGTAGTCCGGCCGTCCGGTAAGTGTCCGGACCAAGTCCAAGTCCTCGACGGCGTGCGCTGTTCCCACGCGCCTCAAAGAGTTGTCAGCAACAGCAGGGGCCCAGCCGGATCGAAGCCTACTGGGGGCAGGGTTATCCGAAAGGGCGCTCGAGCCCCGGTATGAAGGCTTGAAGGAACGGGATGGGTTTTTTAGTCAGTAAGAGTCTGACACTATCTCCCGCTTCACCAAAGAGCGGGGGTTGTCATAAGATGATTTTACCTATCGAAAAAAAAAAATTATGGGAATGAAATAAAAAAAAACTTGCCAAATAACTTCGCTTTAAATAATTCCAATTACCTATCAGTATTGCAAATTGGTCTTGAAGCTTTTAATTTTCATCAAGAACGCTTTTTACCTGTCACCCAGGTTATTACAGAGTTGTAACTGCCGTTGACATCTAGATTACTAGTCTTTCTTGTCAAGACCTAATTGATGTGGCTGGTGACAGTTCCTTTCTGGAATATTGTAAACTGCTTTAATTTTTTTTTTGTTCCAAGAGTGTTGAGTAGCCTTGTTTTGTTGGCAGCAGACTAGCAGAGGCAAAAAAAAAGCGGAAATGTCCAATCGACGACTGGAAATTTCCGGATTTTTTTGTTTGGAATATTTTGCATTTGTTTTTTCCCGGGAGGTGAATCACTTATTATGTGTTTAAGCTTTAACCTTACGAATGCTGTAATTAGAGACACAATAGCAAGACAATGAAAGAGCGAATGCGGCGTTCGCTTGGGTATTTTTTTTTGTTAGTCGGTTCTGTCCCACTCCTGGGCAAAGGCCTCCCTCCACTCCTTCCATTTTTCGCGCGCCCGGGCTTCTTCTTGCCAGTTCTGGTGGAATCTATCAAGTTCGTAAATACAAACAGGATATTTAAGCGAGAACTACACTAGACCGACGCATATGTGGGTCACACGCCTGATTTGTACGTAGAATGACGTCGCGTGGCGTTGATCTAGTGTAGCTCTACAAGTCTAGTTTCCATATATAATGTATGGAGACCGACGCGCCCTGATCAGCGTACGTGGGCCATGTGGATCTACAAGGTGGTCCGAAGACCTGGTGCTGGTCGCAAAAAACTGGTGGATGCGTGACGCACAGGACAGGGCGTTGTGACGACACTCCGACCGATATTTTTTTCTATTCACTCTTGACTTAAATATTCCTAGGTACCAGGAAACACAGACTTTGGTAGGGAATTCCACTTCTTGGCTGTACGCATAATTAATGTGTTCCCAAAACGCTTTGTACGTAGAGGCGAAATGTCCACAAAGTACCGCTGGATACGCCGTATATCTTGTGATCCTATTCCGATGATGGAACGAACTTGACGGGATTTGATTGTGCAATTCCTGCAGTGAACGTTATTCGGCTGAGATGATCTTCTTCTTGGTCCGTCCTAGCTCCCATTATCAGAAATCAGTTTTCACGATTCTGCACCAGGCCATTCTGTCCTGGGTTGTTGATTTTGGCAATTGGGCTTTCTTCAGGGGTGCTATTCTCTAAGAAAGCGCAGCGCTGGCACAGCGACGAGTCGTGAGCGCAATACATTGAATTAACAATCCAATGTAAAGGGGCATTGGGTTGTTAATTCAATGTACTGCGCTGACGACTCGTCGCTGTGCCAGCGCTGCGCTTTCTTAGAGAATAGCACCCCAGGTCTCTCTCGATGTTAGACCACCAGCTGAGATGATGAGTAAATATAATATAATTTGAGTTCTGGTATATAGAGCAGTGATGGCAGTGGTCACAGGCCTGACTTGTGAGTTGTATGTCTTAGGATTCAAACCCAGCCAGGCGCTTTACTTTTTGTAAATTATTTTATCACCATTGCTGCCACGGCATGTCCTAGAACCAAAAATTCGAAAACGTGTGACCTCCACCAACCCGCACTGGGTCCGCGTGGTAAATACGGCCGATATCCTAGACAGGAGACCTGAGTCCTTACAGTGGGAACATTATAAGGTCGACTATGCTATGTTATACTGGTATATGCCTAATATCGGTATACACAGTTTACACCGTAACACAACAACGTTAATTTTATGTGTCTACGTCTGCTTTGGGCATCAGTAGTTTATAACATAGCGTTCATGGTATGGTATATGCCTGTTGAAACATCTGAGATATAAAGAGTCAATATTTAGGGCCTTACTACAAACATTTAGACATCCATTGTTGTTAGTTTTAGTTTAAACAATCAACGTTTGCTCTGTACGATCTCGTTATAAAATAGTATCCGTATAATATGTTAATTTTAGTATCATTTGGCTCCATTTGTTCTGAGCCAAGTTTAGTTAAAAAAATCGGTGATACCTTAATACGGAAAATTATTTTAGAAAAAATAGTCGTGACCAGAGTGTTATTTTTAGGTGGGGAATCATAATATCTCGCGCCTTTGGGCGGGGCGAGAGGGTGTGTCAGACTTATACTGATTAAAATTCACTCCTGTTCCTTCTTTGCCTTCCAGTGCCAGGGCCCCAAGGTTCTTTTTCACATCACCCATGGCCTCAGTAGGCTTCGACCCTGCTAGGCCCCTACGGTTGCTGACATCACCGGCGCGCGTGGAACACTACGCGCTGTCTACTACTTGGGTTCGGTCCAGACGGTTACTGGGCGGTCAGACGGCGAACTACCTACTGGTCGTCGACCGCAAGCCTGCGCCTACGGTGGCTGGAAATCGGGATAGGAATCCTGGCGGCCGCCGTTGCCTCGCGCGCGCTTCTTTTGCTAGCATTACTGCTTCGCAGAAAGAGGCGACGGCCTGCCACTGCTCCTCGCTTCGGACCATGGCCTGTACCAAGGTCCGGCGCGAGATATCGTTGTCTCCGATCGCCTCCACGAAGCTGCTGGCAGGAGCTAATAACCTCTAATTTTACCTTAACTTTAAAAAAAAAAACCGTATTTAAAAAAAAAAATATAAAATTGGATTCTTAAATTCAGGAAAACGGTTCTATTTTTAGCTAAATTCCATCAAAAAGCTGACCTACTTGCTAAAATTACTGTTTATATTTATAACTTACTAGTAAAATATATAATGCAGCTGTGTAACACTGATTTCCAGAAGAGGTCAGTCTAGCTATCCGGTGTGACGGAGTGATTTATGGGTTAAACTAACTTTTGCTACCGACTTTACATGCAAATATTATCCAACAGTAAAGTACTACAGGGATAAATCTATTGTGTGAGACAGGAGTTTATCTCAGTTATCATCATCATCAGGTAAAAGACATTCACTGTGTTGGACAAAAGCAAGTGACGGCACAACGAATGGTCTTGTGCGTCTTGCGTCCGTCGCATTTTCACGACAATCACGACCCTTCCCAGGTCATTTGTCCACTTCGTGGGAGACCTTCTAACACTACGTCTTCTTGTACGCGGTCACCACTCCAGAACCTTTTGGCCCAATTGATCATCTTAAGAGGCTGCTTTTCCACTCGCCTATCGTAAACATCGAGCATGGTTTAAAAACTTGTTACTTCATCTAACGCAATCGAGAGACGAATAAAGAGTGTGTGAGAGAGAAGACTGAGCGAGTCCAATGACTCGTAGGTAGTAGTTAGCGTTGCGTAAAAACTACCTACAGGTCAATGGATTCGCTCAGCTGACGTTTTCTTAAAGAAATTAATTTCGTTCATGCGTAAATTAATACGAGTTTTGAAAAAAAGTACTTAATTTTTTAATTTCATCTTTACAAATCGATAGTGTTACATGTACTGGATCGACCCTCCACGGGATTAAAACGATTACAATTTAGCGGTGTAAGTACCTACTAGATCTACTTATCATATTGGATTTGAACAACGAAAACAGGCTGGGGCGTTCACATTTATAATATCTAGTAGAATATGACTCACTCATTTTTTTCAGACCAATAAATCTGTCTACCAGATACATATACAAAAATATAGAAAAAAAATAGTAATCGATATCAAATCTCATAAATTTCATGTAACGATTCAATTTTGTCATCCGGTTCTGTATGAAATATTTTTTCGCTGAATCACGAGTGAATATTAGACACAACATCTTAACATTTGGACTGATTCCAAGTGATGGAGGATTTGATGTGATACCGAGTTTTAGTCAATGGATCCGTGGAAACTAACAGTTAAAGATGCTGTAATTTGATCGGGTGGTAACGAAGATTTATTTATTTATTACTTCATGCACACAAAAGTACAGAGGCGGACTTAATGCCTTAGGAATTTTCTTCCAGTTAACCTTTGGGTGACGTAGAGAAAAATAGTGGTAGGTGCAAGAAAAGAAAGAGATAAGGTGAATTTAAGAATAGATATACTAATAAACCATTAATATAATACAATTATACAAAATACACTCAAATTAATCGATTAAATATTTTTATATACATTGATATAGTCAAACGGGTGGTGGTCAAAACAACAATTGGAAAACCTTATCGCTGTGATGAAGTACTGCTTTAATCTGTCCACACATTTCTGATATTTTGAAAGAATGACTTACGGTGGGTGTCCACCCTGAAATTCTTGAAACTTCTGCGTTCCGAACGATTTATCTATTATTATACACAATCTATCTATCATAAGGTTTTTCTATTAGTAAACAATGATGATCAAGATCTCATAATCAACCTTGATAAAATGTAGTGAATTTTTAATTCAATTCAATTAATGTAATAAATAATCACTAGGTATATATATACATACCGTAAAACGGGGTGAATAGAGACTTAGGGGCGAATAGAGACAAAACTTTGGTTGGGTTTTTCACTTTGATACCATAATATCGGCCTCTAACAAAGCATCGAATTTTTAGAATAACAATTCAGTAATAAATTGATATAGTTAAATGCTGCAAAAAATATTCAAATATAGAGAAAATACCCTTTAAAGTTTTGTCTCTATTCACCCATAAATCTATATTCACCCCATTTTACTGTACTTAAAATAATAATATGTACAAACGAGTAAAAAAGGCTGAAAAACGGGGAAAACTCAGAGGGCATCAAAAAATTCGTCCACATCGATGTCAATGGGAAAAGTGCCCAGAACGCTGGCAGCATTGCCACGCTGGATGGCAATGCTGATTCGTTGTCTGAAGAAGTATCCAATTTGATCATTTTTTAAATGATTAAATATTATACATCTATCTATTGATTTTCTTGCCTGGTTGGTTT
Source organism: Mythimna albipuncta (assembly GCA_929112965.1). NCBI lineage: Eukaryota > Metazoa > Arthropoda > Insecta > Lepidoptera > Noctuidae > Mythimna > Mythimna albipuncta. Next base: position 12,126,490 of record OV815983.1, on the reverse strand, counting down.
ACTTACCTCTCATAAGCATATACATAGCATAATCAGCCTTATAATGTTCCTACTGAAAGCCTCTCTGGTCTCCTCTGTACGACAGAGTTTATGATTCTAGGACATGCCGGTTTCGTCACGATGATTTCCATCTCCCATACAGCTAATTGTACATACATAATTAAGCATGCTATACAGGGATATTTGTAATACATTAACCACCTAGTAAGATTGTATTACTAACATCATAACTTTTTTTCTATGATTTTTACAAAACATAATTCATTTACCAAAAACAAACTTTCAAGATTTCGTTGTTCTATCTAACACATTTCAACTCTGTATTTTGCTATATCTGTATGACGCGACGCAAGCGCATCGAGCTCCCCCGCCGCCCGATCCCCGTTCTCCTCCTCTATGGTACTGTCGCTTGCTTCGTATAGACTTCTTAATATTCAGAACGTTCAATTTAAATACTTTTATTTTCAGTCATATTACAAAAGTGGTTTATGATGTTAGTAACACAGTCCTGTAGGGTTGTTAGTGTTTACAAATTACCCTGTGTATTATGAGTTACTAGGACAGTTACCTACAGCAAAGCATAGAAACAAACAAATTGTAGACAGGCCTGTTAGTCTAGTGGTTAGTGACCCTGACTGCTATGCCGGAGGTCGTGGTTTCGATTCCCACCCAGGACTAATGTTTGTGTGATGAGCACGATCATTGTTCTGTGTCTGGGTGTAATTTATCTATAATATGTATGTATTTAGAAATTTATAAGTATGTTTATCAGTTGTCTAGTACCCATAACACAAGGTCTGCGTTGCTTGGGACTAGACGGCGCTGTGTGATAGTTGTGGAATATATTATATTATAGAACAATATGTGACGGACAAGGTCGGGGCGGACAGTTACAGCGTGGTGTCATAAAACACTCCTCCCACAAAACTGTAACAATTTGCAGATGTTTTGTTTTGATTCACTGGTTTATTTACTACGTTTACTAGTATGCTCTATGTTCTAGGAATTGTGTTTAACTGAAATGAGGAATGATTATATCTTTATTATGTTTTTATTAGTTTTATCATGAATCATCTTGCTAAACACAGTATCTCTGGTAAACTGATCTTCTCGCCAGTCTTTCTCTATCATCTATTTCTTTGTTTTTTGTTATATTTGGTAAATAAAGGTAATAATTATTAGAGCGATGGAAAGGGCTGTGCTCGGAGTTTCCTTGCGTGATCACCAGATATTGGAATTAGTAGGGCTGTTTGAACTACTTGCCATAGATTAGAATAATATGGAGATTCCCCGAGTCCCGGGATTTGGTTGGATTGCGGTCAATGAACCTAAATTCTATTCCGATCAGTGGTGATCACATCAGAAATGAAGGAACGCAGGAATTTAAAATAAAAGTCGTGAATTTTTGAACAAATTGTATTCGCATTCGTTCAAATTCAAACGACCGAAAGTGAAAAGACAAGAGTGAGTGAGTGTCAAAGATAAGAGGAGAAAAATCATAGAGAAAATCTTTGATTATACCTCAGACTAAATAATGTAGTTTTCATCATAGTGGGTCCCACACATAATTATATGTTGGAATACAATATAAGTATTTTAAACAGTGCGGAACAATATGTGGGACGCCAAAATACATATCTACAGTACTGTTACGAATATTCGCATTCGCGCGAATATTCGCACATTTTTACAAGCGCATTCGAATTCATAAGAAACATGCGAATATTTGGCAATTTTTCTTGAGAAACAATAAGGTATTTAAGTATTGATTGAACGGATATAGAATGATAATACAACTGATGTAAAGAATTTTAAATTTCAACGTAAAGTCGCGAACAATATCCGCGAATATTACTCGCCAACGCGAATATATTTGCGAACACCACTAATCTACAGCTATTCATAGTTACAATAATGAAATTCAGATCTTTCCTATTGCGTTTATTTTGATTTCCTCAACATTCTACCGGTTGACCTAGGTTCTCCTTGCTTATCTACGAGTATTCTTAGAAAACTCACAAAATAAATCAAATTCAAAACTACAACAAATCTTTATGATTTATGTTACATTTATGCACCATTTGGAATATTACATCACTTAATCTATTTTATGACTAATCTAATAATCTGTAAATTTTCTCATAATATCACCTCGTCTAACAGATATACCTATTATAATATGTCGCTATGGACCCCGACCCCGATTACCAGCCACCGTGGTTGAGGGCTTGCGGACGACGAGAGAGAGTTAGCTCGCCGTCTGGCCTTCCTGTAACCATCCAGGGGCCGTATTATGACCTCTTAAAACCATTATGTTTTCGGTGTGAAAAAGAGACGGCGCTATACAGGACGAATAGCACTATCCTTTTCTCACACAGAAAACAAGATGGTTTTAAGATGTCATAATACGGCCGCTGATCGAGTCCGAGTCGGCGACAGCACGTAATGTCACGTGCGCCTCAAAGATATTTTACCAAAAAGTAGAGGTCCAGCAGGGCCGAAGCCTACTGGGGCAAAGGGTTGACTTCTGAAAGGGAAATCCGTGGTCCTGGTACGCAGAGGGCAAAGAGAATTAAACCACGCAGAGGGCAAGAGAAGGAATATATGTGTGGTTTTAGTCAGTGAAATTTTGACGCCCTCTCGCCCCACCCTAGAGCGAGAGAAGTCATTAGATGATTTCTCATCTCAAAAAACCCTGTATTACTAGAGCTGACGTTACGGAGGTTCGATTTCGATTCTGAAAATCCAGAACTACCAATTGATTTTGCACCGTAGGTAGTTTGTACGCAACGCCGACTTTTAACTACAGGTCATTGAACTCGCTCATCTGACGTTTTCTTAAAGAAATTAATTTCGTACATGCAGAAATTAATACGAGTTTTAAAAAAAAGGTACTTTATTTTTTAATTTTATCTTTACAAATCGATAGTGTTTCATGTACTTACCGGATCGACCCTCCACGGGAATAAAACGATTAAAATTTAGCGGTGTGCGAGAATTATGGGTATTCTGAATGAAAATGAATGACTGGATGCTCAATGCAAATTAGTTTTTAATAATTTTCGGTGTGAACAATATATTTTACAAGAAACAAGTGAAGACAAGTGACAAATAGAAGTGTCATATTTTTTCATATAATTTAGGAAGCTTGCAAGAAGGTTTTATCTCCAACATTTCCCCGGGCGTTGAAACCAATGGTTTCAACCAGATTCTGAAGACACAGGCAAAGGGCAGATTCGGTTGAATGCCCGTCGAACGACTCCAGTAGACGTCCGAATGTCAGCTACACGGGCGATACCATCCGTTCCTGGATGAACAGCCACGATCCGTCCAAGTCTCCACTTCAACGGAGGAAGATCGTCTTCCTTGATCACCACCAAGGAGTTCAGCATCAAGCCATCCTTGCAGGAACGCCATTTGGAGCGTTGTTGCAATTCTGCAACATACTCCTTGCTCCATCTGCTCCAGAAATGCTGGCGAAGCTGCTCGATCCTCTGGTAACGAGACAGATAATTGGCAGAGCTATCCTGGTAATCAGGTTGCGGCAAAGAAGTAAGTGGCCGTCCCACAAGAAAATGTCCTGGCGTGAGCGGAGTATAATCTGCAGGATCTGAAGACAACGGCGTCAATGGACGAGAGTTCAAGATGGCTTCAATCTTGGTTAGTGTGGTGTACAGCTCCTCAAAAGTCAAGTTACAATTTCCCAACACTCTCTGAAGGTGATACTTTGCTGACTTGACACCCGCCTCCCAGAGTCCACCGAAATGTGGGGTGTAGGCGGGAATAAAATGGAACCTTATTCCGTCGTTTGCTGCACTTTCACCCAAGGACAAACTATTTAATTTTAAAAATTTGGAAAGGTCGTTGTATGCACCGACAAATGAGGTACCGTTATCGGAAAAAATATCAGCAGGTTTACCTCTCCGAGAAATAAACCGATACAAAGCCAGTAAATAACTATTGCTAGTTAAATCACCAACGAGCTCCAAATGAATGGCCTTGGTTGTGAAACAAATAAAAATAGCGACATACACCTTTACTAACCTACATCCACGGCCCTGGCGACTAGCACACATAATAGGGCCAGCGTAATCAACGCCTGTGCTTTCAAAGGGATAACCTGGACGAAGGCGTTCTCGTGGTAAGTTACCCATTAAGGGAGCTACAACCTTACCCTTCATACGGTGACACAAAACACACTTATGATAACAGGCTTTCGCCAACTTGCGACCTCCTATTGGCCAATAAGTTTCCCTAATGGAAGCTAATAATAATTGTGGGCCAGCATGCATCAGCCTTTTATGCTCAAAATTAAATAATAGTTTAGTGAAATCATGAGTGGACTGTAATAAAATAGGGTGTTTCTTACTATAAGCAAAATTAGAGTTATCGAGACGTCCTCCTACTCGCATTACATTATTATCGTCTAAATAAACATTAAACTTTAGAAGGGCGCTCTTTTTAGGTAAACTCTTTTTGTTCAAAATAATTGGTATTCAGAAAATGACTGAATCTGACTCTTAATAATGACAAGAGTTAGTGCATCTTGTACCTCATCATGTGACAAGTATTTGGTTTTAGGGTAATGCTTTCTACATGACTTAATAAATCGTAATACGTAGGCAACAGATCGTACGAGCCGTGTGTAATTGGAATAACGCCTAAAATCAATTAAAACTTCAGGTTTCGAATCGTTTACAACATGTAATATGATTTTAGGTCGAGTCTCCGGTAACGATTGTAGTCCTGGGCTCGTAATTTGAGAAGGCCATTCAGACGAATCTAGTTTTAAAAAATCTGGTCCTTTCCACCACAGATCTGACTCCTGCAGATCACTAATATCCATGCCACGAGATATTAGGTCTGCTGGATTTTGATCTGTTGGGACGTGCCTCCAAGTACAGTTACCCGACTTATCCAAAACCTCAGCAACGCGGTTGCGCACAAAGGGCTGAAGTCTGGTAGGCATCATCTGTAACCATCCCAAGACAATGGTTGAATCAGTCCAACAATAAACCCGACTGATCTTCACTCGAAGTGAGCTCATCACCTTCTCGTGAAGACGAGAACCGACTACCGCACCACATAACTCCAGTCGCGGAATTGTCGTAGGCTTGATGGGAGCAACTCGACTCTTTGCCATTAACAAGCGAGCCATGTACTCACCCTTAGCATTAACACTGCGAATGTAGACGCAAGCACCGTACGCGGACTCAGACGCGTCTGTGAAAATATGGAGTTCTAACTCCGTAAATGAATTGCAGACTACAAGTCGCGGAATGCGAACATGATTTAAAAGAGGTAAAGATTTAATAATAATCTCCCATTGTTTACAAATCTCATTAGGTAATGGTTGATCCCATGATAATTTATCTAACCACATTTTCTGTAGCAAGATCTTCATAGTAATAACAATAGGACCTAACAGACCTAAGGGATCAAAGATTCGCGCAATAACGGATAACAAGTCACGCTTTGTGTACCTAGTCGAAGATTTAGTCAGACCTATAGGAAACCCTATCTCATCAGTGCCGATATGCCAACAGAGACCAAGCAACTTTTCTGGCTCATTTTGTCCAATGTTCAAATCGTATGACGCAGGGACAGCATTCGACAATAATTGAGAATCATTTGACTTCCACTTTCTCAATGGCATACATGCCGACGCAAGCGCTTTGGTGACTTCAGTGCGAATGAACTTTACTTCATCTAAGTCATCCCCTCCGGTCAGCAAGTCGTCGACATAGAAGTCATGTTGGATGATTTCCGATATCTTAGGGTTCCTACAGTCGAGTCCTACTTGTTTAAGGCATCGTGTCGCAAGGAATGGCGCACTGGCCGTACCGTACGTGACGGTGTTTAATTGATAAACATTAATAGGATCACTAACATTATCACGCCAAACAATCTGTTGTAAATATCTGTCCGACGGGTGGACGACTATTTGTCTATACATCTTCTCCACATCCGCAGATAAAACATACTTGTGGACTCTAAAGCGAAGAAGTATAGACAATAGACCGTCCTGTACGATTGGCCCAACCATCTGTAGGTCATTAGAGGACACTCCCGTCGAAGTAGAAGCACTAGCGTTGAAAACAACACGAAGTTTGGTCGTGGTACTCGACTCGCGTAAAACTCCCATATGTGGAATAAAATAACCCAAACATAAATTAGGTTTATTAATTTTTGTCATATGACCAAGTAACTCGTATTCTGACAAAAAGTCATGATACATTCTACTAAAGTTCGTCTTAACCTTTAATTTACGCTCTAAAGAATGTAAACAATGTGTGGCTTTATTAAAAGAATTTCCTAAAATTGAAGGATCTTTCTTAAAGGGGATGCGAACACAAAAACGACCATCAGACAATCGTGTCGTATTTGTAACGAAATTGTCTTCACACAATTTCTCTTCAGGCATATAAGAATTGGAAGACTTCGCATTCACCTCCTCTAATTGCCAAAACTTTGTCAATTCTGACTTGAGGTTTTCCCAGTCACCATCGCTGTCGGCAACCATTTTAGACATATTGCACTTTACGTCATTCGTCAGCAGTGAGATAGTATTCTGAGTAATTGGACCGGAAACTATCCATCCTAGACGGGTTTCACATAATATTGGTTTCCCGGTACCTAACTTTAGTCTTTGAGATCCTAACAAATCCCAAAAAAGATCAGCGCCGATTAAAATATCAACATCGGCAGGGTTATAAAAAGTAGGATCAGCTAAAGTAATATTCGAGGGTAAGTCGAAATCAGAAATATTTATCTGACGACACGGAACACTACTCGTAATGAACGGAAGAACAAAACAATTTAGTTCGAATACAAAGCTATCATCTAATGGCGTACCCTTAACCCGACATATTTTACCTACGTGCGAAGTGACGTTATTGATTCCAAGGATTGATCTATCTACCTGGCTAGTTTTTAAGTTAAGTATATTGCACAACCTATCTGTTATGAGTGAAGACGTGCTACCACTATCGAGCACCGCGCGAGCGAGATGCACACACCCATTGTGGTCTCTTAATTTGATCAAAGCGGTTGATAACAACACATCTCGTTGCGTATGACCACACGGAGATGCAATGTTTGCGGATAAAGCTACGTTATTCGTTTCAGTCGTAGCAGACAAGTTATTCATCGAATTACCACTAGGTGTATTCGATACAGTGCCATTAGAATGTACGTGAACTAATGTGTTGTGCCTACGTTTGCATAGTTTGCAGCCTGGTTTTTTACATTTGTTAGCATAGTGTCCGGAACGAAAACAGTTAAAACATACCTTATAACTAGGTAATGATTTGAGACGGTCATCGTTACTCAATGCGAGAAACTGTTGACAATTATTTAATGTGTGATCGTTGTTATTACATTTAGGACAAGGTTTAGAAGCTGAGTCAGTGCTAGAATTGATAGGAGATTGTGCTACCATTGACTTGATCTTAGGACCTGATTTACCTGGTGATTGCGAATAATGATTGCGGGGGAGTTCCAGGGTCTCGATGAGGTCGGCTCGATTGCGTAAGAATTGCATAAATGCGTTAAACGTGATTAAGCCATCCTTGTCTATCCTACCTTTGCACTCCTCCCACTCACGATAGGTTTTTTTGATCAAGTTTTCGTGTGACAATGTAGATTAAAAATGTATCCCAGTGTTTCACAGGCTCCCCTAATGACTCTAAAGCTCGCAAGTCTTTATTTAACTGATCGATCAAATTCTTAATGGCAACAGAAGATTCTTTTGTAATTGATTCAATAGTAAATAATGAACTTATATGATTCTGAACCAGTAATCTTTTGTTGTCAAACCGATCACATAACAATGACCATGCCACAGAGTAATTACTTGAAGAAAACTCAATGGATTTGATAACTATAGCAGCTGTTCCCTCAAGTGATGCTCGCAAGTAGTGAAACTTATTGATTGCGTCTATGTCATCATTACAATGAATTAGGCTAGTAAAGGTGTCGCGGAATTCAAGCCAATTACAATATAATCCGCTAAACTTTGGTAACTGAATCGTTGGCAATTTAACCGGCTGCTTTATGCTAACACGAGTACTTTTACAACTTTCCATCGATTTATTAGCTTTATTGTAGTCAGTCAGAATATTCTGGGCTCTAGATAAGGTTTTATAATAAATAGACTCAAACTCGGAACGCTGAGAATATTGTAAGTTGATGTCGTCAACAATGCATTCTAGACGTAACTGTACCTCATCATACTGCTCATACAACGCCTCTATCTTGCCCATGCGCAACTGCAACTCGGACACATCACAGCTAGATAGCTCCTTGTCCTTGAATGAGTCCAGAAAATTGAGGAAACTAGTCAAGCGACCTTTGAAGCTGCCTCGCTTCTTAATTAAATCCTTTTCCTCAGACATTCTGGGAGACGAGTGTTGTCAACCTGGCATTGATACAGGAATATAAAAATTAAAACAACAATATAATTTCAATAATTATACGCCTAGCTGTAGTCTATGCCCTTTCTGACTGCTAACTATAATTTATAACAATGACTTGTACTAATATCTAACACTCAAATATTTTTATTATGTCAAGATACTTGTTAAAAATTAATACCACTGTTAAGTAGTTATGTAATTAGTTACAGCTTAATATAATGTAAGTTTAATAATGTAGCAAAATAGCTAACTATACTGTTAAAAGTATGAGTTTAAACTTAACATTGCTGTTGAATAAAATACTAATCACAATGCAACAAAGTACCTAATGATTTTACTCAAACACAATATAATTGGTAATTTAATAAAATAGTACTGACCTTAGTATGACTACTTATATATACTACCTGAGTGTTGGGTGACGATATTAGCGTAATTATAACTGTACACCACTAACTAACTTGCTTGAAATCAATCCAGTTCTCCAGCAGTGAACTCATGAACCTCCATTCAGCGTGGAAGTCAGTCTCTATTCTTTTTCTTGAAAATAATCGCTGATCTTCTTAATTATATTTCATCCGGCTCGTTATGGACCATGTGCGAGAATTATGGGTATTCTGAATGAAAATGAATGACTGGATGCTCAATGCAAATTAGTTTTTAATAATTTTCGGTGTGAACAATATATTTTACAAGAAACAAGTGAAGACAAGTGACAAATAGAAGTGTCATATTTTTTCATATAATTTAGGAAGCTTGCAAGAAGGTTTTATCTCCAACAAGCGGTGTATTATAAACGATGTTGAATAATATGTGTAGGTAGGTACACGTCTTAGTGAAAAATTATGGGTTTTGAAATTAGGCCGAAGATTTCAAAACCCATAATTTTCGACTTTCTTGCAATATTTTGTAATGTTGTTTATTCGCTGCACAAAATTAGCATCGTTTCGTAATTTCATTTCTACACAAACTATTTATAAGTGTGTTGTTGTAATCTCAAGAATGTATCGCGCGCTTTGCATTCTTGTAGGATTTAGTGAAACTGTTGTTTTCATACTTATCGTTGAGAAAGCTGTTGAGATAAATTACGTGATATCAGTGGTGTTTTATTCGATTTTCTTGGAAATCAAAATCGATTCACATGAATTTCTTTTTATGGTGGGAAACTCATCTAATGACAACCCTTGAGCGGAGCGGGAGATAGTGTCAGACTCTTACTGACTAAAAACCCACCCTATTCCTTCGTGTTTTCATACCGAGGCTGAGCTATCCTTTCGAAACTAACCCTGGCCCCAGTAGGTTTCGACCCAGCTGGGCCCCTGCTGTTGCTGACAACTCCTTGAAGAGCGCGGTAACAGTGCACGCCATCGACGACTTGGGCTCGGTCCGGACGGTTACAGGATGTTCGGACAGCGAGCTACCCATTACTCGCTGTCCACAAGCCCGCGTCTACGGTATTGACACATGATTATGATAGTATTTTGGTACTGTGGGCACGGTCAGCCAAGTTTTTTCTTTACTGGTGAGCTTGTCCCAGCGGCTTAACCAAAAAAAATTTTATATTTTTCATTAAAATTTACTATGACTACTTTGAAGAAAGTGGTCCATTCCCATAGGAAAAACTATAGTGTCTTTAGCCGTTAGCACTAGAAAGCTGAAATTTGGTACCAATATGTATATCAATCACGCCGACAAAGTGGTAAAATAAAAATTGGAAATAAATGTTTTATTAGGGTAGCCCCCCTATATGTAAAGAAGGAAGTGATTTTTTTTTTTACTTCAACTCTAACGTGTGATATATTGTTGGATAGGTATTTAAAAATGAATACGGGTTTATTACAATATTTTTTTGATAATGTCAATAATTTCGGAAATAATCGCAAAAAAAACAAAAAACAATGTGTCCCCCCCCCTCTAACTCTTGAACCATAGTTTAGAAAATATGAAAAAATTCTGAAAAGTAGAACTTTATAAGGACTTTCTAGGAAAATTATTTTGAACTCGATGGAAAGATCAGTTTTTGTACAAAAAAGACAAAAGGTTGTACAAAATAATTTCTGGACTAAGTTTATAGTATAATCGTATTTTTTTAAACTCATTAGTGGGTACACTTATTTTGACGGACGGGAAACTACGGAACCCTACACTGAGCGTGGCCCGACACGCTCTTGGCCGGTTTTTTTTTTTTTGACGTGATCGCGCTTGACTGCTATCTCACCTAAAATATGACTCCCCATTTTATATTTTATCTATAACAAGTATGTGTTTAGAAATATATAAGTATGTTTATCAGTTGTCTGGTACCCATAACACAAGCTCTGCTTAGCTTGGGACTAGACGGCGCTGTGTGATAGTTGTGGAATAAAAAAAATAATTTTCGGTACATCCTGTACGTCTGCATTAATTTAATAAATAAAAAGACTAAGTAATTGAATAACTTCTTTATTAATGATTTAGAATGTGCTCCTTTAATAAATTAAATGATATATGATTGACTTTTTAATTTTGATGTGAAATAAAGAATATATAAATAAATAAATAAATAAGTAATAAATGACTACTTGTGCAAATTATAAATTGGTAGGTATTAAATTTAAATTAATCGGGCTGATCTTCTAAATCCAGTCTAACCCCATGTGGCATTCATGAGATTAAAGATGGCGTATGACTGCTGGAACAGCTGAAAAAAACATTAATATTAATTCATTACTGTTAGAACCAAATCTTTTTGGATGCATTTTATATGTTTCGAAGTTCGATATTTAGGTAAAATCTCGTTATACTGATAGTTAATTCGATGGCCTTGCAGTTGTAACATTTGGTTGTAGGCGCGGGTTTGTGGACGGTGAGCAATAAGTAGCTTTTGGATAGGACTTCGATCGAACGACAATAAAACTTCAACGATATTTGGCTTGTTTGATTTTACGTGAATCAGATTCGGTTAAGTCTAATCTTCAAAGCCTCGAGCACAGGCGTAGGGTAGCCAGCCTTTCAGTGTTTTATAGATTGCATTTTGGAGAGTGTGCGCAGGAATTGCATGACTTAATTCCGCCATCTCATTTCTACCATCGGACAAACCGACGCACGGCAAGTATCCACCCTTACGTTGTTGAAACATCTACGGTCCGGACTAAACGTTTCGCCTCGTCATTTATACCGCGTACATCGAGGGACTGGAACAGTTTGCCTGCTGCGGTCTTCCCGTCTGATTATAATTTAGGTGTCTTCAAGGCTTGAGTGAATAGGCTCTTAATAAACTAGTGCGCCTCACCATCAACGATTGCATCACTGCTTACCATTAGGCGGGATCGCAGTCAAGTATTAGTTCATAACAGATAAAAAAAAAAACGGGCTAAGTACTGATTTCCAACAGTTCGCGTTCATCATTTCTACCCACGACACAGGAAGTCCTAATGTATGTTTTACATATTTTCTGTGTCATTTAAATCATAAGTTAAACGTTATTAAGCAGGAAGTTATTAATATAAATATCTTTTTCCGTGTTTTCATGTGGGATGGGAAGTTGATTTGTTAATGTATCCTTTTCATAAGAAATTATATATTCAACGATTTTGAAATTGATTTCTTTGAAGGATTCAGCTGATGTGTTTTTTTTTCTATAAAGTGACTGTTTTGGTGCTCATTTTAAACGATACCCCGACGAGCAACATTCCCAATGAAACGCCTACTTTTGATGCTCATAGTGAAGCGCCCGGAGCGAGAAAAATTGGCAGATCTGCCGTCCTCTAACTAAAAAGCAGCTAAGTTACTTAGAAACAAAAGCACTTAGCTGCTTTTTAGTTAGAGGACAGCAGAGATGGTCGCCTCCATCTGCAAAGCCACCTAAACACCCGACAAGCAAAATTTTTAATAATGTGACTATTTTTGGTGCATAGTGAGCATATAATACCGACAAACAAAAATTTCAAAATATATAATTTGTATTGCAACGTCCTATTCCTAAGTACCTAATGTCACGCGGGCGAAGAAAAAAAACGTAAAAAACTAAAACAGAAAAAAAGTATGACACAAGATTTTCAGGATACTGAAATAAACACGGTAACTGGAAAAACAAGAACAGAACAAAAAGAAAAGCCGCAGTCACACGTTATAGGTACCCACCGAAGCACTTCAACAAGAGCCTATGTTCAGCGGAGAATTAAGACGGTTCTAACGATACCTCATTCATAATGTCGAGTTCCGATAAGTAGATTATAATAATAATAACGATTATTTTTCACCACAAGCCAAAAAAATACAGACAATCTTACACTAGAACCATTGCTAACAATTTATGGTTGTGGATCGCTGGTGATTGTGGTAGGTAGTAACACCTGTAGTACAGGTCACCAGGTCCCCACCTGTTCCAATTTACATTTAGTAGTTTACACATAAGTACAGCAAGCAAGATTAGGGGCTATAAGGGAACAGATAAACATACTCACATACATACATGCATACATAGCCTGTCGTGTGAAGGTGGGACTAAGTAAATCATACTTACATCAGTCAGAGCATCCAGGCACAGAGCTCTGAAGATAGTCTGTATAGCGATAGGTCTGAGCGCGTTCTGCAGCATGAACTGCAGAGTGGTGCGCGTGCGCCGGTCGTAGTACATCTCCCAGCCGCACATGTACAGCGCAAGGCGGACGTTCTCACCCTGGAGAATCATACAATATCATCATCATTTCAGCCGATAGACGTCCACAGTTGGACTCCCCCAAGTGTCGCCACAATAAACGATCCTTCCACATCCATCGGATTCCTGCAACCTTCACCAGGTCATCGGTCCACCTTGTAGGAGGCTTTCCAACGCTGTGTTTTCCGGTACGCAATATACTTAAAGTCTAAATATGACGACCAACGATCTATTGTTTACGAACTATAGATTCTGTGAGATTTCTTAGTTAAAAATTAATTTAACAATAACAACAAAAAACAAGAGCTAAAAAAGCTTATTGTCAAAGCTTCGATAAGTGAGCCTCATGATTTCTTTTTATTATTCAACCTAAACTTTCCCACTGCTGGGCAAAAGCTTTACCCAACTTCTTTCTGAAAATCTTTTTTCGAGCCACCTCGATCCAGCCTTTGCGGCGAGGTGACCTACACCCCTATCAAGGTCACCTTGCCATCCCTTCTCAGATCGATCTCGGCAGCGTCGTCCATTCTCAGGTACCCACTTTGTGTCTACTGGGGCCAGGGTTATCCGAAAGGGCGCTCGAGCCCCGGTATGAAGGCTAGAAGGAACGGGGTGGGTCTTTTAGTCAGTAAGAGTCTGACACTATCTCCCGCTCCGCCCAAGGACGGGGGATGTCAATGCATGATTTTTCCCACCATAAAAAAAAGGTACCCACTTTGTGGAGATTCTTGTCCAACAGTTTTTTTTTGGTTTTTCCTGCGTTTATGATACCTGTCTTTTAGCGCAGCGTGATGTTCTTCATTTTGTCGCATCTTCTCACACCCAGAATGCTGCACTCCATTGTTTGTTGGTAAACCTCAAGGCGAAACTTTTGCGACAATATTTGAACACCGCACCTTAGGTTAGAATGGGTAGGATACACATATCGATAAGTTTTCGCTTCAAGAAGATCGGTCGATTATATCGATAAGTATATCTATTTAGAGAGCACTTTGAGAGCAGTGGTGGCCCAGTGGTAATGGCTCCGACTTACAAGGTGTAGGTCGCGGGTTTAAACCCTGTCAGGCGCTTTATTTTGTGTAGTTTATTACATCACCACACTGCTCTCAAAACGGCGAAGGAAAACATCGTGAGAAAACCGGCATGTCCTAGAACTAAAGATTCGAAGTCATGTGACATTCACCAACCCTCACTTGGCCCGCGTGGTGGATTGGCCATTTCCACTTCTAGAGAGGAGGCCTGAGTCCCAGCAGTGGGAACATTGAAAAAGTCTGATGATGATATCTACATAAGCCAGTTAGTTTTTTTCGAAAACCAACTGGCCAAGGAAGTCGATCGCTGTAACGAAAATGCTACGCGTCTTTGGACAGCAGGTCCAACTGACCTTTTCCATAAGCAGGTCGCTGTAGTAGCAAGGGGAACTGCTGATCAGGATCCCTCCGACTATGAACGTGATGAATTCCAAGCTCACTTCGCCACGGTTGAGTGCCTGTAACAATTATTTCAATAAGATCCAAAAGCAAACAAGCCGAGACACAGTATTACTTTAGAGCAGTCCTAAAACGATATTACTTTAGAGCTTTGGCATAAAGCAAGGTCTTATAGCACAAGTTTAATAAATAATTTGAAAACTATTTCGTAGTTACGTCACAAAAAAAACTGTTTTTTTTTTTTATTTGGAATAATCTTCGTAACTCAATTTGGAAATTGGATATTTTGGAAAACAGTTGTTTTCAAAGATAAGTTTGTACAGAACCTCCAGTGCACGCGAAGTTCTGCACTCGCACTTGCCCAGTTTTTTTTTTAAGTATATTCAGAGTTATTTTTTTTTTATTGGAAAAGTACACTTTTCCAGGGACGTTAATGGATAGATTATTAAAACAAAACTTGAAAATGAAAATAAGATGGATGTCTAAACTTACCTCTAGAACTTCATAACAGGTAATAGGTAACATGAGTGTGGAACCTTTTAGAGTTAACTCGTAAGCGACTTTAAAAATCTGCTTAATGCGGTCCACGAAGCTGCATTCCATAAAAAGGAAAAAAAAATCATTCGTTTGGTTTAAATAAAACCTCTTTCCACTGTCTTTTAAAACGTCTCACATTAAAATGACTCCTGTATCGTGTTTGTGTATACACCTGCTCCCCTAGCCAAGTTACGACCGTTTCATTTCGACTCTCTTGGCGTCGAACGCCTTGAGTTGGCCACGCTTCTGATTCCTTTGTCCTGACGTCATCTGAATGCTCAGTCACGTAGTCAGAACATAGAATCCAAGGCGTTGCCAACTGCGGGTTGTTATGATCTAAGTCTTTGAAGTTGAGTATTTTTTAAACTTTAACTTGCAAACTTGTCATTTGGTGTTATAGTTTGAGTCAGGTTCAACTTAATTCAGAACCCGCCTTAAGCCATTCTCTTTACACAGCTTTGTATTTTAGTAATGTGTGAAGTTTTACTAAATAATTTAACAGTATTTTTTATTCCTTTATTTCTGACTCCTAAAATCATCTTAAAACCACAGAACAGTCATTAAATATTTTATAGTTGACATTTACAGCTCTTAATTTCTACAAAGTATCTTTTACGATTGTTGATTATATTTTTCTGAGGATATCCTCAATATTATTGATATAAATCATATTTATGATACAATCCTATCTATTTGTTAGCCGCATTTGAATGATAAACTTATTTAACTGCAAAAAATTCTATAACTATAAAAATATGACCTGAATATACCTGTAAATGTACTGCAACTGCATGATAATACATTTCAGCTTCTCCCTAATAACTGCATCATCACACACCACAAACAGATCATCAATTCGTTTCTCCACCAACTCCAGTTGCCCACACGCATGCAGCATAAAAATTGGACCCAAAGGTACATATGCAGTATACATAAGACCCGAATAACAACCATATAGTAACATCAAAGCATATGTCAGTACAAACACGATAATATTATCCTTATTATTTTCAATCATCGATGGATAAACCAAATCATATAGAGGCACTAACTTGAACTCATCTATGACGTAACAATACAACATTATCGTCAAGTTCTTGACGATAAACGTACCAGTGCCAATAGCAGAAATTACAAGCCACTGCTTGCAAACCCAAACGCCTAAATTCACATATTTGTTAATGATTTCTCTTTCGATAGGGTTCAAAGTTTTGGACTGTTCAAAATCTCTTTTCATTTTATTGATCAAATCGACAAGAGCATCTTGATGCCGTAACAGAACACAATATTGAATGGTGATAACAATATAAACAACGAATAGGACCCCATTCTTGCAGGTTTGGGAAAAGTTATTGGATTTCAAGTCGTGGTAGATAATGTTATAGATGATGTTGACGAAGCCAAGAGTGAAGACTCCGTGGACTATGGCAAATTGGAAGGCCCACTTCCAGTCTCTTGGAATGTAGGGGTGAGCACGACTAATATTCAAAGCTCTGGTTGGAATTTTGTAGATTTTATCGAAATCTAACTCCATGTTGATGGTGATACTGAAGTTGAACTACTTGAAGAAGCGAAAAGATTTTATGTTGTGTTTTAGACTGTATGGTTGGAAAATGTTGCAAGCTAATCATTGTTTTGCTAAATTATCGGCTTTCGCTTAAGTGGGAGACTGTTTAGAATATGGAAATGAATTTTGTTCAAAAAGACAAATACTTATAAACATTTTATTTACTTCTCTTTAGTTTTGCTTAAGTCCAATATCATTACAATTATCTTTCATAAATTAAGTTGCATATAATAATAAAATACGTATATATGATAGTATGGATGGATACGTGACGCACAGGACCGGTCGTTGTGGCGACGCTTGGGGGAGGCCTATGTCTTACAGTGGACGTCTTTCGGCTGATATGATAATGATTTGCTAATATAATAAACTAGCTTTGATGAATATGAAAATATTATAATTAAGAGAACTTAAAATATAACAATTATGACGAAAACCGAAGTGAGGTTTAGTTCCGAATTTCAATAAAATTATAAAACATTACAGAGTTTAACGGTTTTAGTGTTATTAATTATAGTATTATGTTGTATGTATGTATGTGTTTTAGTTTCCTTTTTGTATGTGTAATTATGTACAATAAATAAATAAACAAATATTAAAACTTTAAGCTCTTCTAAACTAGTCTTCGCTTTAAATCCCTTGAATAATTTCCTCTGTAATCATGCTTCTGCTAATCTACTGTGGAACCGTACTCATTAATTAGGCTTTACTTTAAATATTATGAAACTACCTTCGAGGCTTGTTTTCAGTAGTTCTGATTTTGTGCTTTGTAATTTTAAAAATTACGACTGATTTGTTTTTCAGTAGAAAATATTTTTAACCGTGTTTAGTCTTTAACTTATGTTTTTGAAAATCATCTAATGACTTAATAATAATAATAATATTCCACAACTATCACACAGCCGTCTAGTCCCAAGATAAGCAGAGTTTGTGTTATGGGTACTAGACAACTGATAAACATACTTATATATTTCTAAATACATACATATTATAGATATATTACACCCAGACACAGAACAAATGATCGTGCTCATCACACAAACATTTGTCCTGGGTGGGAATCGAACCCACGACCTCCGGCATAGCAGTCAGAGTCACTAACCACTAGACCAACAGGCTTGCCACTTGTATCGCTCTTGGGCTCCTGGAGGAACATAGGTGTAGTTTTAGTCAGTAAACGTCAGGCACGCCCTCATGAAGGGCCATTGGTACATGGAAGTCTACTAGGGGTAGACTTTGGCCCTTTTGGGCCCATTAAAGTTACTAACATCTCTTTGAGGCACTTGTGGAACACTACACTTCGTCGACGACTCGGGTTCGAAGGTTACCGGATGGGCAAACGGCAAGCTACCCACTCTTCCTTCGCTCAGGATCATGGCCTGTATTTTGGGTCCGGCGCGAGAGATCGCTGCCGCCGACCGCCTTAGCGAGGACATGGTGGTGCTCCGCTCAAGCTGGGCACACTTAAACTTTGTGCTCCACCGCGACCTCCGGTCGGTCCGCACAATGGTGGAAAGAGGTGTTTCTTCCGCCTCAATCGGGAGCAGGAAACTCCCAAACCTACCAGGTGGGATCGCAGTCAAGTACTAGTTTATAACAGATAAAAAAAAATGACCAGTGAGGATCTGTGTCATGAGGAAGGTGAAGACACCTCTCCAGCCATTCCTCAAAGAGGGGACTTACTGCCATAATTATGATGTGCCCAAGCCTTTAGCCAACTATGGCTAACTACATATGTGGTCAGAATAAAAGAATCTGGGGCGTCGCCAACTTGAGACGTTCGACGTAAGAGAAACGGTTGTAACTTGGCTAGGGAGGCAGGGTTGTTAGATTATTCGAAAGAGTTACCTTTGCTCTGAAGGATGACAGGTGGGTTTTAGTCAGTAAAAGTCTGACACTCCCTCTCGGTACACAAGAACTAGAGATTTTTTAAAAACATAAGCATAATCAGCCTTGTAATATTCCCACCGCTGGGACTCAGGCCTCCCCCTTTAGGAGAGGGAACAGGCCGTAATCCACCACGCGGGCCCAGTGTGAATTGGTATGGATGTCACATCTTTTCGATTTGTTGGTTCTAGGACATGTCGGTTTCCTCACGATGTTTTCCTTCACCGTTTTGAGAGCAGTAGTGATGAAGTTAATTACACAAAGTAATGCGTCTGGCTGGGTTTGAGTCGGGGCAGTTGCCACTAGAAATATGCCGTTACTGGCAATAATCCCGTGAAGTGGCTATATTGGTGGCTATATTATCATTATCATATTTCACAACTATCACACAACGCCGTCTAGTCCCAAGCTAAGCGGAGCTTGTGTTATAGGTACTAGACAACTGATAAACATACTTATATATTTCTAAATACATACTTAAATAGATAAATTACACCCAGACACAGAACAAATGATCATGCTCATCACAGAAACAGTGGGAATCGAACCCACGACTTCTGGTATAGCAGTCAGGGTCACTAACCATTAGACCAACAAGCTAGTCAAGCATATTGCCCGAAGTATGAATATTTGTGGCAATGTTGCCAGCAAAATTCCCACTTCGGTCAATATTGCCGACAACGGCACATCTTTAGTTACCACTAGGCCACCACTGCTCACCATTTTCTATATAAAAAAAGGAAACAGGAAGTAGGTCATTTAATTGACACTTGTAAAAAATCATGGCAACTTTGCCAGACCTATTTTTTTTTTGTAATTGTCTGTATTGTTCTAATCAAAATATTTTCAAACAGAATTCGTTCCACTTTCAAAGACAACAATATTTATGTATTTTCACAACATTATATATTTTTTTAAATGATAAATTACACGGTATGTCTCCCATGATTTATACGAAACAATATTATATAACAAATTGGCGAGTTTACAGAATATTTCATTTATGAGTACAATGGTCATTATTCACAATTACTTTTGACATTTAAATATAGGCCAATTTTTCGGTTGGATTAATTTTTTGTATGATTTTTTATTTGATTGAATAATGTTTATAATGTAGGTATTTGAAGTCAAATATTTTTATTTGTAATATTATAATAAGGATAAGCTTCATTGCCATAGAGCTTGGCAATGCCGCCATTGTTTTGGTACATGTTTGTCTAATAAGTCAACCGACTTGGGAATTTTGTATAATATTTAATCATTTCAAAAATACTTATATTAGATACTTTTCATAAGGTTCTTCTATTGTAAACAATGATCTCTATCTCTTAATAAACCTTGATTATTAAACCCGTGTTGACTACATCAGATTTCATCCTAATAATTACCCATGTCGTTTAACTAATTAGACAATACCAGTCGATACCGACGCGGATGGATGCGGAGCAGTTTTTCGACCGTACCTTAGATTTTCTTTTTAGCTCTATAGGTGTTTTATTTTTATTTAGTATATATAATGAAAGTTAAGTGTCTGTTTTTATTGGTAAAATGCTAATTAATTTAAATTTAAATGTTTTATTAAACTAGCTGGACCAGCTGTCTATGTTATCTTTCAGATAAATACGTTATTAGAATTTACATGTTCGCTAAAATTCAAAGATGGGGTATATCTATGTTGAGAATGTATGAGAATGTTAAGATGGATGTGTGGTGTGACGAGAATGGATAAAGTGAGAAATGAGTATATTAGGGAAAGTTTGAAAGTAGCGCCAGTGAATGAAAAGTTGAAAGGGAATCGTTTGTCTTGGTATGGTCATGTGAAAAGGAAGGATAAAACGCATTTTGCTAAAAAAGTTATGAGTTTACATGTGGATGAATGGAGGGGAAGAGGGAGGCCAATGAAAAGATAGATGTATTGTGTGGGAAGCGATATGAAAGAAAAGGGAGTTAGTGATAGCGTGACGAGTGACAGGACAGAATGGAAGAAAAAAACGAGTTACGCCGACCCCAAATAAAACGGGACAAGGGCAGAAAGATGATGACAGTAAAAGTCTAACTAAAACCCCCTCTCACTCCACCCTGGAGCAGGAGAAGTCATTAAATGAAGAAGAAATCTGTTATGTATATTACATACAATACTTTTTATTATTAATTTTGCAAATAATTCGTTACTATACTACTAAACAAACAAACTTAAACTATTTATACTAAAACCTAAATAAATACCTAACGTACATAAATAAAATACAAAAACACAAAGTGCACTCAGGCGTCGAAGTACTCCTCCACATCGCTGTCATCCGGGAATGTGCCCAGAAGACTGGCAGCATTACTACGTTGAATGGCAATGCTAATTCTTTGAGCGAAGAATGAGCCAGCCCTCTGGTCACGCAAGGTGTCGATCAGTCGGCGAGAAATTTCCTTAAAAAGGGGATACTTTTTATAAGATTCTATTAGTAAACAATGATCATCTCTTTACAACCTTGATTGTTCAACCAGTATTGACTAATAAGATTTAAAGAATTTGAAGATATTCGCAGGAGAACCAAGGTTACTGACATAGCTCGAAGACTCGCCAAACTTAAGTGGCAATGAGCAGAGCACATTGTACGCAGAACATATGGTCGATGGGGACGAAAGGTTCTGGAGTGGCGACCACGTACCGGAAGACGCAGCGTTGAAAGGCCTCCAACAAGGTGGACCGATGACCTGGTTAGGGTCGCGGGAATCCGATGGATGCGTGACCCACAGGACCGGTCGTTGAGGCCTATGTGCAACAGTGGACGTCTTTCGGCTGATATGATGCTGATAATATGATCATTATATTACCCAAGTCGCTTGACTGTTTTAGAAGGTCTAGCGAGATTTCGCTAGACCTTTCAGCTTGCATGTCGTAAATCTCTCAATCCTTATCGAGTTTCAGTGTTTTGTTTATCGATTTCGCAACAATTACTCTTGAAGATTTCGATTATTTATGAAAACCGATATCCCATAAGCTTGTAGTACTCACTATTATTCCGGGCGTTAACAAGTTTTCATCATACTGAGTTTTATTTTTAGTTGTGCGTTCGTTTCCGACATAGTGCCATGTTTTCTCAGTGGTGCTGGACACGTACGGTTGGTGTTGCTTTTTGTTTGGTTTCGTGTTTATTTTGTGATCTCGTTTTGGACCTTTAAGTTTTTGGTAAGTGTTTTTTTTTTTTGTAGTTTTATTACGAAAGAGGTGTTTAACCTTTTGAATACTGTAATTGGAGGCAAAATAGAACGACAAAAAGATGCGAACGTTTGCTTGGGGTTTAATGAATTAATTAGTTTTTGTCGTCAGATATTAAGAGTCAAGTCAAAGTCAAATCATTTATTTCAAATAGACCATTTGCAGGCACTTTTGAATAGTCAAATGTCGGTCAGGCCAAGAAAAGTGAAGCTAAATCAAACCAAACCGTGCCCAGAAGTAGTCTAATGTGTGTTGTGTATGTTTGTTAATTGTTTTTATTGTGATTAATTATTATTATTGACATGTTTATTGAATTTATTTATTAATTGACAGATGTTTATTATATGTACTAACACTAGCTTGTAAGTTGTGTATGTCTTTACTAACAATAATGGATTGTATTATTTGAATTAAATAAATATTATTATTATTAAATTACACGTTCCAAAGCGTAGATCTCTATGAAAAAAAATAGAAACCGAATTAAGCCACTAGCAGCCAAGAGATGACCAGTCTCAACCGATGGTTCACGGGCATGACACGTGCATCAGCCCCACTCAGCTCAACCATTTTAAAAGAGCTTAAGGTCTCCTGGTAGAAAATGCCTATGGTATTAAGTTCGTCTTTTTATAGTGTTTCTTACTAGCGCATAAAGTTTGAATCAATAAATATATTACCTGTTGTGACGTTATGGTCTGAGTACTATAGATACCAAGCATTTGGAACAAAAAGAACACCTAATTTTGACGAATTAATTAAATTGACACAGTTGATAAAAATTTACTTTAATTCATAAAAAAGTAACAGAGAATTTTAAATAGAAATCAAATTTGAAATTAGAATAGAGTGTCGTCCAAAGGGTAAAGATTTTTTAATACACTTGGTTTCCGGCTGATTTTTTATCCTAATGATGTTGATACTTAGTTTCCAACAAACTATTGACGTAATCGTTTTAATCTCAAACATTAAATAAGCTCACTTTATTCCTGGGCGAAATATCAGTTGTTTAATAGGCATTAATTTTAGATATTATAACACTAATCAAATCAAACTGCGTCTGTCTATCCAGTCAATCTGTTTCGGCTCTAAACTCCAAAATTACTAAACAGATTTGAATGCGGTTTTCACTAACAGACAGAGTGATTCATGAAGGTTTAGGTGTTTAAAACATGCTTAGTGTAGTAAAGAAAACCCGAGAATTAAATAGACTTGTAATACTGTCGTTCGAAACTCTGGCGTGTATCTAGTAGGTATAATAATATCACAGAAATAAAACAATAATAGAGAAGTTAAGATCAAACAAAACCGTAAATTAAATAAAAGACCTGTCAACACTAATACCCGTACAATACTTAAAAAAAGTCACAATTGTTTGAAACAAAAAGACGCGGGAAAATAGAATAACAATAAAACAAAATGGCGCTTGTCACCAGCTGCTGTCAAATTAACACGCCCGGTTGTCAAGCACCTGTCATAGGCTAGGAAAGTTAAAGGAAAAGTGTATGAGATTTTTTTAGGTGTATCCGATATCCGTGGGTGTATCTTTGTTTACTAAGCTTTAGGAAGAATTATTTTTTTTTAGAAAAAAAAACAGTTCTTTAGTTTTTTTTCAAGAATCTTGATATCGAGTAGGTACTGGAATACTCGAATTTACCTAAGCTCTAATTCTTTAAACTTTAAGCGTTGTCTGTTTATGTAGCTGTGTAAGTATATTATTGTGTAATTGTGATTGTGTTTGAATGTTTTTATAATACGAGTCGTGCCAGTTGAAATAAATAAATTTAAATAATTACCACACGATCTAAAGCCGTGTTAAACGATTTTTGTTTGTCCAACAAGGTGGCACATATGTAGTGAAACGATATTTTATAATTACTTAAGACAATATATACGTATCGTAATATTATAAGTACTTATATAGCGTGTAGTTAACAAATACATTACCTATGAATATTAAAAGGAGATGGACAAACATGTTTGTGTTTAATATGAATGCGAAAATCTGTTGTCCAAATTAAAAATTTTTGATGAAAAATGACTTGATTCTTGCGGGAGTGAAGCTGTTGGAAAAACTAAGTAGGTATTTTGATGTAGGTATATGTTACATACGTTTTCGCATTAACAAAAAAAAAAAACTCAGTAAAACATACTAAAATCCATATCTTCCTATCTACGGCCGCCCACCTCCCTATCAACCTCCACCGTGCAAAATCTCGGCGGAGGCCTCCGTTCCCCGACCTTGGCCTCAAGGCCTCATATCGAGGCCTCGTGTCCTCGCAACAAGGCCGCTCCCGGAGCTCAGACCTTGAGCGAGGCCACGGCCTTCTCCCGCAGCCTCGGTCCAAGGCCAGTCCTTGACGGAAGCTCGGGAACCTTGTATTTTAAGGTCAATGAAAAGATCTAGTTCATGGAGGATGGGTCGATCGTAACTACGTCATCAGTGAATTTCATGGAAGGTTACTGTTTTGCGACCTTGAACTATGCTTTCAGGGTTTCAGGGTGATTTATTTTGAGAATTTTGTAGGCTGAATGAAACAATGTTTAAGGAATATTATCAATTGCTTTTTGGGTTGTTTTTTGTGCATTACATTTTTGTCACGATAAATCCGGAATCTTACTGTGGTTAAATTTTTTGTTTACTGAAAAAATTTAATATAAAACTTGGATGAAAACTGAAACTATAGATAGATTTAGAATGAGTGTCAGAAAACAGTCAACAAGTTCAGCGTAGGTTGAATTGATTGATTGATTGATTCGGAACTATTCTGAATAATCCAGAATAGATTCAGAATCCACTTAAACCACTTATAATGTGATGTGTATTTTATAACTACAATGTATGGAATCGTACCGAAACCCATTTTTCGTATTTGAAAATGTCTAAATTCGAATCACAATCGCAAGGCGACTAACAATCACGCCCGGGCCTAGTAAAGGCCACGGTCACGGGCTTGCGGACGACGAGCAATGGTTAGCTTGCCGTCCAGCCGTCTGATACAGGACCAAACCCAAGTCGTCGAAAGCCACGCACTTCTCGAAGAGATGTCAGCAAATGGTGGGGGCTCAGCAGGACTGATGCCCGCTAGAACTACAGGTAATATCTGGAAAGAAATCCTGTGGTTTTAGAACGCAAAGGGCAATAAATAAAACAAAACAACATAGGAAGGATACAGGCGTGAAATAAAAAAAGACGTGTGGCACTCGGGGACTACCGCGGTAAAGCTATTGCATAGCATTTTTATCAACATAAGCAATTATAATTATTTATTTATTTTATTTATGCAGTATTTTTTTTTTCCTTTGTTTTTTTTCTTTGATATTAACTGAAGTTACACTTTCACACATTGAATTGAATTTTGATTGATTGTTCACTCATTTGTTTTCTTATCGGTCACCACGCTCAAAAAACAAATGAGTGGGGGGTGTTAGGTTATTTTCGTTACGGAATTTCTGGATTCGGTCTCCACAGGGACCGGACGAGCGGATTAATTTTCAAAACCCTTTCAAGGGGTTTCCCTTACGATTGACTGTCCCTTTATTTGGGAAACTTGTACGAATACTTAGCGAAATACTATGGAAAGCCGAATGAGAAGGAAACCCAAGCGATATCGTAAGGGTAAGCGCTAACCTAGCCTTTATTGGGTTGCCCAAATGCTTTATTGCTTTCCACTTAATAAAAGGGTATTTTCTTCCGCCAGTAATTATCAATTTATGTAGGAGTAGACAGGCTAGAATTCTTCTTCTTTGACCTCATTGGTTTTATCCTGTGGATATCTCTACCCATAGGTATATATTATATAGACAATAACGGAAAGGTTTGCTTATTTTTAACCGACTTCGAAAAGGAGGAGGTTCTATGTTCGGCTGTATGTACCTATGTTTTTTCACCAACATCTTGGTCAATTGAGAACCGAATTTAAAAACCAACTTGGAAGCATAACCTTTTAATCAAAAAAATATTGATTGAAAGGTTATGCTTCCAAGTTGGTCCCATAAAAATATTGTTATGATCTGATCATGAACTTCGAAGATATGGAACATAACTTCTCATAGGATCACAGCAGAACTGTTGTATCAAGAAAAATTGGTTTGTTTATACGTGTAGTCGATGACTGATTGAAGAAAAAGAGGAGGAGATGCATCGAACTGATCTGATGATGAAGCTAGAAAGTAAATTAATGTAATCTAACCATGTTTGGGATTATTGGAATCGTTATGAGATGAATGAGTTTGGCTGAGGGGTACTTTTAGTGGTGGTGCCATAACTAAAAAGTGTAAAATAAACATTTAACAAAAAAAAAAAAAACCGACATCAATGTTCACTGAAAAGTACAAAATAATTTAAATTTCGGAGAGTTATTTTGTACTGTAGTTGTTTAATTTTTTTTTTGTAAATGGTTTTTTTTCGATATGTACAGACTACTTTTTAAAGAATTTCTTGTTTACGTTCTTGGATAAATACCCTATAAATAAATGCTCAATATTTTATAATCTATACGGACTAGAGATGCGCCGAGTAACATTTTTGCCGAGTAACGAATACCGAGTTTTACTCGGCTCAAATTTTATTCAACCGAGTACTCGGCCGAGTAACTCGGTTGAATCAAATTCCCATTTCGTGCGCGTAAACAAGTACAAACAGGTTCGCGCCGGTCGAGAGGCCGGCTCGCGTTGATACACCCCTCACCCCGCCCGCGCTTTTCAACTACCAGTCGCTTGATATTTTGCAAACGTTGCGCGTCATAGTGAATAAATAATTGAAAAAGTTTGTTAATTAATGATTGACTGTGTATAGTACCTGTTCAGTGATTGTTGACATAATGACTTCACGTAAAAGGTCTCGAATTTGGGCGTTTTACGACGAGATTGTATAAGACAAAGCAAACGTGAAATGTACTTTATGCAATTCTCTAATTTCACGTAGTGGTGTAGGATTTTGTCTCATCAAAAACTACTCATTCATTATTATAATTTTGATTTTATTAATTGAGATCGTCAAAGATTTCCTAAATTGGTAAATTTATACTTTTTTAATAACTCTGCTGTTTATTATGTCTACCTAAATAAATATATATTGCTTTTCTTAAAAAAAGTATACTCGGCATTCAAACCGAGTTATTCGGCTGAGTACGAGTATCAAAAAACCCGTCGAGTACGCCGAGTACCGAGTATCAACCGAGAACTCAGCCCATCTCTAAACGGACACCGGCGTTCGCTTGTTGTTTAACCGTAATGGCGCGAAATCATGCGCAATTTTTTTGGAGTCTCTGTCTGCATATTACAGATACAGATACAGATATAATATAATACATAGTATATGACGAGATGTGAATGTGACGTGCATTATTAATAATGCTTAAAAATTTATAAAATGGGTAAGTTACGTTTTTTCCAATAGGTACCTAAGTACTTTGAATTCTACATCAAGCTATATACCTAATTATATTTCATTACTATTTTAATTTTTATTTACCCAACTTTTTAGTGAAACAAATACGAATTGCCTAGTCGTCAGACGTTTTTGAATTTGAGAAAGCGAGAGGTAACCATCGGCAAAAGTTCCGCAAGTCCACCTTAAGTAGTATACAACAATTGTATAGGAGGGCACACGGTTAGTTCACCAAATTCATGCGCCTGGCCAATAGGCTGGCACGAAGCGTATTTTAGTTGTGTGCGTAGGTATTGATATAATGATGTATAGAAGGGGGGGGGGCTCGTCTACAGCCTCGAACCAAATGTGTACCAGGCCTCACGTGTGCAGGAGCTCTTTAACAACGAGGGTTTGGTTTCTAGACTCGTGTTTGACCACTATTTCACCTGATGGTAAGCGACGATGTGTTCGAACGCTAATTTTCGACAGTCGCAGTCTTGTTTCGAATTTATGAAAGAAAAGGCCTCTCTGATGCACAACGTCTAAATTAGTTCAAGCTACGCCTCTGTGTATCGTAGAAGTGTGATGCGTACACTAGGTAAAAAATTAATTTGTTTTTCGGTGAGCTCATATTTTTTTCACAAATTTTTCATTTGCTGGAATTATTTCTCTCGTCAAACTGAAAATATCTATGCACTGCATCTTTTCTTGGCTGAGGCATTATTTATGAATTAGTCACTGCACTAATAAGAACACTAACACTATAAAAATAATTAATCTTATCGGTATAAGTTAGAGCGAGCGCATCGTAATTCGTATGCGGTAAATAGTAGGTACTTATTACGAATGCCTCTCGCAAAAATGGCTGTACGCCCGTGACACGGTAATAATTTCATATTATTACCGTTCCCGTGACGTATTATTAGTAAACAAACACAACATCATGCACACAAACACGCGCTGCGTCAACGCTGCACTCACTTACACGACGCACGGCACACGATAAATTTTAAAGCAAAGAAAATAAGTTATATTTTAGCATAACGCGGTGATCGGGAGGCGTATCTTTGTGTGCCTTAGAGTTGCCGAATTCATCATTCACGTGCTGCTACTGGCTTCAGATCGCTCTTATTGTGCTAAAAATACGGTTCAAACTTGCATGAATTAATATATTGGTTAGCGCTTACGAAGGGGTTTCCCTTTCAGAATGGGATAGCTGATTGTTAGCGCTTTTTGTATTCGACTGTAAAAACCCGGATAATTTTTTGGGATAGTTAATGAATGGGTTTCCCTCGAGAAGGTTAGCTAAAAAACTATCCAGCAAAACTATGGGGGTTTTTAATTGAATTAAAATATCCTAGCCCTTCAAAACCCGGGGTAAAACCCTATAAAAGGAAAGCGCTATCGGTCCCTGGGTCTCCACGCTCAAGGCCCGCGACAGAAGCTATGCAATAGCTTAAAAAAAACGGAAATTATTATCATACATTACACAGGTATGTTAACGAAAACACATGTTGGCAATGATGTTGCTGAGAAGTTATTTATCATTCTAATGAATGAGTTTACAAGATTCGACACTTGCCTAATGACTTTTGTGAGAGATTGCCCTATCAATATCTCCACAAAATACTTTAGGCATTAAAAACTATTCTAATTACCCAGCTTACAATAAAATGTAACATTGAGATTAATCAGCTTTATAATCCCTAGTGGGGATTGATTAATTGAAATTCTTCAGATAATTTACTGTTAATTGAAGTATAATAAAAGTCATCTTAGCTTAAATATCGATTAATTAACACTGCCATTTAACGTGGCAGCCAGTCTTTCGGCCACGTTTCTGGTGTGCCAGATGATGTAGGGAGTAATTCGACGCTAAGTGCATTTATTTTTTTTATTCTTGAGGTTATGGATTCAAAACCGCTCGGTCTGAATGTACCAATGTGAATTTTTCAATTCATATGTTCTAAGTTTATCCACAAAGTAGATAGTCAAACGCTCGAGCAACGCACACATAGACACCGCTCATGGATACGATATTTTGGAGCGTCTTGGCCTACTCGTCGAACAGTTCCGTTTCAAACGCTTATTAGTGTGCATCCACCGAGCGTAGGTATAAAAAGTGAAGTAGATTCATGAGATTGTCTTCTGTACCTATCTATTTTGTGGTTTATCTTTTATAAAGCAGTGGTGGCCGAGTGGTAACGGCCCCGACATACGAGTTATCAAAACGATAAAGGAAAACATCGTGAGGAAACCGGTATGTCCTTGAACCAAAAACTCGAAGACACGTGGCATTCACCAACCCGCACTGGGCCGACGTGGTGGATTACGGCCCATTCCCTCTCCAAGAGAGCAGTGAGAACAGTAAAAAGGCTGTTTATGCTATAGATGCTATAAGTTTATCTGGGACATTACCAACATCCCATGCCTTGGAAAGCACGTAGAGCCGTTGGACCCGGTTGTCATTCGTAGATCTTTGACAGTCGTTATAGGTAATCAGTCGCCAGAAAGTGTGACCATCAATCTATCCAAGGAGTAATGTGTTGCCCAGTAACTGGGTAGTGGAGGTTTGATAGGAGTCGCTTCATGTAAAACACGGGTATTCAGCATTGAATTATAAAAACCCTTCAGCCACATCTGATTTGCCAACCTTTTTAGAATTTTATCAAGCACTTTAAAAAGTTTATAAAATTTATTAAACTTGTTGAAAGTATCTAAGCCCAAAATATAAATTAATTAATCAACATTCCTTTACGCACTTTTAAGAATTTACATTAATTATTCTCGCACACCAATTAGGATTAGTCGTTGACGGCTACAGTTTAAAAATATATATAAAAAAAAAAACCTTTGATAGTTTAAAAACACAGAAAAGTAAGATGGCAGCTAAATATCGATTAATTAATCATGGTACATTTACGCACTTTTAAGAATTTACATAAATTATTCTCACTTTAAAACTGGGTATATTATAATCAAAGCTTAGAAAAAAATCCGGTCAATTGCGAGTCGGACTTGTTCTGTACAACATTAGACACTATACAAGGTGTAAGGGACAGCCCTCCACAAACTTTAAGGGCTTGTTCAGTAGACGAAACTGAACAACCTTCCACAACCTTCCACTAACAAAAATGTATGGTAGGTTGTTCAGTTTCGTCTACTGAGCAAGCCCTTGAAGTTTGTGGAGGGCTGTCCCTTACACCCTTTATACAACATTATTTTTCGTTTATATGAAACTTGAATATA
The DNA here is from genome assembly GCA_929112965.1 of Mythimna albipuncta. Classification (NCBI taxonomy): domain Eukaryota; kingdom Metazoa; phylum Arthropoda; class Insecta; order Lepidoptera; family Noctuidae; genus Mythimna; species Mythimna albipuncta. The sequence continues at coordinate 12,096,176 of OV815983.1, read as the reverse complement.
CTTTGTTCAATAAGTATCAATAACTGAATCAATTCCAATAATGTTAACACCATGTTATATATTTTTCCAAAAATATTTAAAAAGGTTACAAGTTGGACACCACCGATACTAAATACAACACAGCTCATGGCAAGTCATAGCGGGCATTACGTGCCAGCAAACTGCTGGCTGCAAGTGAAAAACAACCCCTCAGTTGCCGGGATGGCCCGGTGACTATGTATTTTCTACTGATTTACCAGCATTGTGATTTTTTCGTGATACGGTTTTGAAATTTTGTACATAGATTAATTGTTTCGTTTATTGTTTGTGAGCCCCCCTTAAATATTTTTTTTTTTTTTTTTATAATTTGAATATACATCTGTTTGAGAATATTTCAAGCGTCTACCTGTTGCAGTTATATATTGAGCAAAAAACGCCAAAAAAGACACGTTTGTTTGTATGGGAGCCTCGCTTAAAATAAATATTTATTAGAATCTATTTGTAGTATTTGGTGTTATAGCGGCAAGAGAAATACAGCTTGTTGACAGACAGACGGACGGTGGAGTCTTAGTAGTAAGGTAACCATACGCTAGGCGCAACGGTCAGCAACAGGCGGACCGCGGTCCGTGGCCTAGGGTTGGGTAACTCCAGACATATCTATATCTTCGGATATATATCCATAAGTGGACACATATCAACTCCTTCCCTTTCTTATCCAAGTAATTTCGACATTCCGATCCGGTCCGAGTTCCGACCGAGACCGAACTGGATGCAAGTCTATCCGAACTCCGAACCGAACGCAGCGATGAACGACACTAACACTGGAGTGTGTTTTGACTTTAAGCAAAAAAGTGCTGTAAGAAAATAAACATATTAGACGCACCCATCGGAGTTTGCATCTGATAGAGGAGCTTTAGGGACAAAAATGATAAAATGTTGCTGATTTTTAAATATGCTGAAATGTTTTAATTTTATAGTCAATCCTAAGCCTGCTAAGTTATTTTTTTTTATTATTATTGATAGGTTCGCATTTGACCACCACCTGATGGTAAGTGATGATGTGGTCGACAATGGAGCACGCTTGCCTAGAAGTAACCTATTCTTTCCAGTCTTGAGCTACATTGGAATTATTTAAAATGCCTCATTCCGTGGATCTATTTATAAGTCGGAATATTATCTTTCTATCCTAGACCCTAACATATTCTCGCATATATATATATCGATGTATTCTCGCTCCAAAATCAATCAAAATCAAAATCATTTATTTCAAATAGACCATTTGCAGGCACTTTTGAATAGTCAAATGTCGGTCAGTCCAAGAAAAGTGAAACTAAATTTCTTCACTCCCGGGTATATTAAGCGGATATGGATATATTAATCGGATATATATCTTTACTTGAAGTGATATACTACATATCGAATCTTTTAACAGATATAGTTAGCCCATGCCTACCGTATCCAGACTGTGGAAGGCCATCGAACCGCCGGAAATTGTTAAATAATATTGTCATATAACTAGCAATTCATGAGTGATGAAAAACCGCCATTCTTGATTGATGGAATTGATTGACGCTTGCATGACCGTGTAATGGTCACCATAGTCATACATACATAGTTTGAGAATGCAAATATTTGATCATTTTGATTTTCAAATATTTTTTCAGTGCTATTCGAATATTATTCGAATATTCGAAGTCTATGTTGACTTCAGACTAGTATTTTCTTGGTAGTATTCGAATATTCGAATATATGTTTATTTACTATTCGAATATAAATTTAGAAAAAATATTCGATTGCAACCTCTATACATAGTACTCTATTTCAAATAAATATTGTAGCATTACCTAACGTTTTTATACTTAGTTGTTTTTTTTTTGGACCTCGATAAAAATGGTCAACGTTATCCGGACCTCTTTTAAAACTACTTGCCGACCCCTGCACTAGAGTATTCCCACAGAAAACATGAAAAAGGTTAGAAAGGAAATACTTTCCGATTTGTACTACAACGAGTGTCACCGCTTGTCTCACACCCTTTAACTCCACTACAGGCAATAAACCAATACGAACGCGCATTACGCATAACAGACCACGCACACTCAGATCGCAAGTTTGCTATTGGTAGTTGAACTATGAGCATTGCCCTACTTTGTGGCACGCCTGCCACAAGGTCATTCTAACCTTTTTCTTCTGTCCTCTGGGTATTCCTGACAAGTAAGCTTGTGTGGTAAACTGCGCACCTACCTTTATGCCCCGTTTTTATCCTTCGGGAACCGAACCCTAAAGAAGTTCATCATCATCATCATCATCATCATCATCATATCAGCCGAAAGACGTCCACTGTTGGACATAGGCCTCCCCCAAGCGTCGCCACAACGACCGGTCCTGTACATCACGCATCAATCGGATTCCCGCGACCCTGACCAGGTCATCGGTCCACCTTGTTGGAGGCCGTCCAACGCTGCGTCTTCCGGTACGTGGTCGCCACTCCAGAACCTTTCGTCCCCATCGACCATCTGTTCTGCGTGTAATGTGCCCTGCCTATTGCCACTTAAGTTTGGCGATTATTCAAGCTACGTCAGTAACCTTGGTTCTCCTGCGGATATCTTCATTTCTGATGTGATCACGCAAGGAAACGAGGTTCAAAAGTTTTAAAATACGAGAAAATAAGATACCGGCTATAAAACCCGTTAAAACAAACGCGTTTTAGATTTATTGTCGACGTTTTTATTCGCTGTTAATGTAAAGCGGTTCGCGAATTGCAAAACACACGAGGTACTAATTTATTTTCTCAACTATGCTGAAATTACAACATACACAGCATTTCTTTGCTTCTTCTTTTCGAAACGATAGTTTTCTTGTCTCTGAAAGTTTTTGAGCCCAGTATGTCGTTACGTTTATAGCGGATTCAGAGGCGTTAAAAAGAAAGAAAGAGAACAATAAAACAAAAAAACATAAAAAGAAAGAAAAAATAAGAAAAGAAAGAAAGGAAAGCCAAAAAGAAAAATAAAGATGAAAGAAAGAAAAAGGAAAAGAAAGCAACAGAGAAAGAAATAAAGAAAAGACATAAAAGAAAGAAAGAAAAATAAAGAGTTTCTTGTTTTTGTTTACGACAAACATGGCTTACTTAAAAAATAAAACAATAACATATGATCAATACAATACAGTGAGTTATGCGACACATCCGCGCAAAACGGCCAGCGCTCAGCAAAATGCTGAGACTCAAACTCTTGAAACTCTCGGGCCGTGGGGTCCGAGTGCTCATATGCTTTTTAAAGAATTGTCGAAACGCTTAGTTGACGCTTCGCGTGACCCAAGGGCTGGCTTCTACCTCGGTCAGAGAATAAGCATTGCCATCCAACGTGGCAATGCCGCCAGCCTTATGGGCACACTTCCAGTCGACAGCGATGCGGAGGAGTTTTATGACGTCACATTTAGCTAGGCATTTAGTGTATATATTATTTTTAACTCTTTGAATGCCGTAATTAGAGACACAATAGAAAGACAATTGCTTATGTCGAACTGTGTAACTTAAGACATTCAAAAGGTTATTTAAGTTATTGTTTAATTTGTTTATTATTTCTTTGAAGTAGTTTAATTTTTTTAAACTCAATAAAAATTACTTTGAGGCTCATGTATTGAACGGAGCCACAGCGCTGATTTTCAGGGCCAGCTGACGTTGACGAGACTGAACGGCTAGCAAGTTTTCATCTTATAAACTAAAAACATCGCCAATAAAAAAACTATAGAAATAACACACATCGTTTCTCAAGTCAGATGTTGAGACACTTTGGGCACTCATAAGAGGGCCATCGTCTGGTCAGGAGCACCGCACTCAAGTCAAGTCAAAATATTTTATTTCACATAGGCCTACATGGGCACTTATAAAACGTCAGAAGCTAGTGTACGGTTCCAAATTCACTTACACTGGGTGTCGAAGGGGTCTATAATCCCCCATTTTGCCAGATTTTTTCAACGGCCTTCTTGGGTGTGCATTTTTTTTCCTGAAATAGTATGAAAATCATCACGATTCTTGGTTTGACTAAACTTTTACCAAGTATTTTAGGGATGGAGCGTCTGTCTATTTGACCTCCATGCCTGTAAGCAGGCATGATAGTCAAATAGGTAGACACTAGACGGACCTAGTACCTAACTAAAGAACTAGACTTTCAGGATTCCCGTAAAGTTTGCCAAGAATCTAATAGTTGCCACCAACGTCGGTGAAAGCACCCGTAGCGCGCGTGGTATCCCATACGCCTCAAAGAGATGTCAGCAAAACCCAAGGAGCTCAACAGGACCGAAGCCTACTGGGGCCTTGGGTTGACTTCTGAAAGGAAGCCGCGGTCCTGAAACGCAAGGCAACTGAAGAAACATATGTGTGGTTTTAGTCTGTCCTAGAGTGAGAGAAATCGTGAAATGTAAATTTTGAGAAAAAAAATGTATTTCATGGGACGAAAGAACACAGGTGAGTTTTTGTATTGACAAAAACTAACTTGTGTTCTTTTAGTTGCACTTTGAATCAGGCGTTCACTAACATATAAACTCACGTACACACGTTATACGAGCCTATTCATAGTGCTGTATTTATTTCCTTTTAAATATTTATCGCTCACCGTTGACATATACAGGGATTCACACTTTACATAGTAAATGTTCAGGCCCGAAAACTGACAGACACTATGCTTTATTTACCTGATCTTTTCCAGATCTGAAAACAGATGTAAAAATGTGGAAAAATGCTTACAATATTGCCAAATGCAAATACAAATTAGAAGTCGATTAGAAATAGTATTAGAGTAGAGTAGATAGTATCATTTTATTCAATTTTGGTAGCGAAACCGTTACTTCGGGTTTAGTGAAAATTAGGGATCCATTACTCTAATTTTCACGAAATCTGAGGAAAAAGTTTTTTCTCATCAGTTTCTTCTACTTTCTCGATTTTCACGAAAAATTAAGAAAATGTTTCGTCACCAAAATCGAAAAATGTGACACAGATAAAATATAAAGCAATAAAAATAAACTGAACAAAAAAAAAGAACATAATTATTCCTAAAAATATCACACAATTATACTACGCTATTAATAAAACAATCAAATGCGCCAAATTAACCACATAACAATTAAATCATATTCTGCTCAATTAGCTGGCATAAGTAATAGCATAGACAATGTCCGTCACAATGGTGGGCATAGTGCCAACGGCTGTCAACGCCAATCATGCTGACAGGCCACACCGGGTGAGGAGCCGTGCTGCAGTTAGGATCAAAGGGAATGGAAACAGGATGTTATAGACTAATTTGATTATTGGAATATTTGAGTATTTAATGTTTAAGTTCTGGTGGAATCTATCAAGTTCGTCGCGCCATCTCCTTCGTGGTCTACCGCGACCCCAACGCGCTGTTTCAGGGCACTAACTTTGTGCTACTTTGGCCAAGAGAAGAAGAAGAAGAAGCCCGGGCGCGCGAAAAATGGAAGGAGTGGAGGGAGGCCTTTGCCCAGAAGTGGGACAGAACAGGCTAACAAAAAAAAAATGTTTAAGAACAGCGAGATACATTTTCATACAACTGATCTTACATGAATAATTACGTTGTTACAATTTATTTATTTTTATTTAATTAATTGCAATGGTTAAAACCACCAATTTACAATAACTAAACCTACAATAAAAAAAAAGTAAAAGTATAAACAACAAGTACATCAATCCCTCTCACAGTATTTCTGACATGTCAATAATAGTACACTATGATTATGATATAAGTGTGTAATGTTAGTGATTACCGTCGAGGTGGTATTTATACCCGAGCCTAGAAAGCTAATCATGAATTACTCACGTGTATCATACGACGTTTTTCAATACACTTGTGAAGAAAATAACTAAAACTACCTAATAAACTTTTTTGGCGGTAAAAATCTGTTTTCATATGGGCACCCATATTTTTTTTTATTTACCTTTCAATACACCCACTGAAATGAATAAACGGAGGTTGACCGGCGACTCGCGGGGGACGAACTGCGCGCATCCTGATACGATAAATGTAATATAATTATGGTGGGGGAGAGGTTGAACAATAAGGTTTTAACTACATTATACACTTCTGGACACATCTATTGGCCCACCTTAGAGTTTAGGTTTCAATGGCCCCTACCGAAATATGATTGCTACATTGAACAAAAACTGTTGATGCAGTTTTAAACCTGGTACATTTTACCATCTTTTTCGATCGTATTGTTTTAAATTTGAATTCAGAATACCATACGACATGGAGCTACGCCTAACAAGTCGGATATGCGCCTTGATAAAGGCAATCGATTTTTGAATAAAAAACATGTTTTATCAAATAAAGGTTTAATTTAATAACGCGTGTTGCCTCCATGGGCATCTACCACAGCTCTCATACGATTAGGCATAGAATTTATCAACCGCTCTATGAAATTTTGAGGGATCATCTCCCATTCCTCTTCTATGGCAGTTTTCAACTCCTGCATCGTCTGGGCAACTGGCTGACGAGCCTTATCACGTCTTTTTAGCTCGTCCCACATGTGCTGAATGGGGTTCATGTCTGGGCTTCTGGCTGGCCACTCCATAACTGTGATGTTCACATCCCGAAGATATTCCCTGACGATGCTGGCCGCATGGGCTCTTGCATTATCATGCATAAAAAGGAAATTTGGGCCCACATAGTCCGCGTATGGTATCACGTGAGGTTCTAAGCACTCACGAATGTACCTTTCAGCATTTAATGTTGGCAGCCGTGGTCCTGTAACAACCTCAAGTTGAGTTTTGCCGCTCGCGGATATACCGCCCCAGACAGTCCATGAGCCACCGCCATAAGCAACCCTCTTGTGTGTCCAGAAGTGTAGCACTAGTGAAAATGTCACAGTTTGGTAACAAGGGCCATGATGTACCTAAGTGCAGTGCAATAAGAGTCACTTTCTGAGCAAGTGGTCGTTTGTTGAATAAGAATCCAAGAGATCATTAATTTAGTAAAGCCAAAGTGCGAGGTATTGGAGACTGAGCACGGGTAACTGTGCGACACTGTGGTACAGCAAACATTCTTCGCTTCTTACCGCGCAGTAATTGTTTGGGACAAAGAAACAAATATTTTATAAATAATTATGATTTACAGGAGTGATAGGACAGAATGGAAGAAAAAGACGTGTTGCGCCAACCCCAAATAAAACGGAACCAGGGCAGGAAGATGAGATGATGTTGATGGTTAACCGTATACTACGATTATTGGATTGTTAGAAGAGATAGAATTCGTGGTGGTTACCCTTAGCAGTGTTCACCGGTAGCCACAGAAGATTTAGTCATAAGATGCCAAATACCTACATATGGGCCACCGTGACCAGAATTTGAAATGTAACGCCAACTACTACATACAGGTCATTGGACTTGCTCAGCTGACGTTTTCTTGAAGAAATTAATTTCGTACATGCGTAAATTTGAAAAAAGGTACTTTATATTTTAATTTTATCTTTACAAATCGATAGTGTTTCGTGTACTGGATCGACCCTCCACGGGATTAAAACGATCAAAATTTTACGGTGTATATAGATTTACCATATCAGCCAAACATCCTCTATAATCGTCTACATTGTAAATTTTGACAGGTGGTGATCTACGACCGGCGCGCGCGCACTCGACCGTAGTATGATTTATTTATGAGTATACTCCTTGCTTTTATTGCACTAGTATGTTAATCTATTGATATTTTTGAGATTAGATGAGTGTTACAATGTTTAGGAGATAGATCTGATATTTCCTCGTTGGTCTAGTAGTCATAAGCAAGACTGTTGAGTGTTTGGTCCTGGGATTGATGCCTGGGTTGAGTGACGTTTTGAGATTTGAAACAAACTAAATGTTTGTTTCAAATCTCAAAACGTGTCGAGTGATACTTGTAAATAATACTTGAATATCTCTAATACATAATTTGTTTTAGTAAATTGTAAAAAATACAGTATCCAACACGGGGATAAAGCTGTCTTGGACGGCTTGAGTTCCTCATTTCACTCAGGTTTCTAAATACTTGGGAGTTTAGTATATAAATACTGAACGCCAGTGAGGGACCGTGCGCAGGCCAAGTTCCAGCAACAGGCCGCGCGCATGCCGTGTACTACTTTTGACCCACTTTTGACCCACTTTTGACCCACCCGTAGCTCAGTACCTATTGCAAGTACAGAGATAAAAATGTACCTACGTTATCATATACTAGTACTAAAGCAATATGCCAAATTTCATAGATATAGCTTCAGTAGATCCTAAAATATGATCCTGTGAATATAGCTAATAATGCCAAGTTTAGATGCATTTTAAAATTGATCATAATCATCTTCATCAACAGCCTGATCATCGTTAAATTTGAACTTTGAAACTATGTACAAAATTTTTCAAACTGTAACATGAAAAATCACAAAGTTACAAGCTTGTTATGTGAGCAAAAATACATAGTCAACGGGCCATCCAGGCGACTGACGGGTTGTTTTGCACTTGCACCCAGCTCTTTGCTTGTACTTAATGCCCACTATGACCTGTGTTGTACTTAGTGTCGGTGGTGTCCAACTTGTAACCTTTTTAGATATTTTTGGGAAAAAATATAACATGGTGGATAGGATCAAATACTGATTCTGAACAATCTATGTTTAGGTTTCACTTAAACCAAAAATAATCTACACTAATATAATAAAGAGTTAAGTTTATTTTCTTGTTTGTAGGACCTGCGGCCGTATTATGACATCTTAAAACCATCATGTTTTCTGTGTGAGAAAAAGATAGTGCTATTCGTCCTGTATAGCTCCGTCTCTTTTTCACACCGAAAACATGATGGTTTTAAGAGGTCATAATACGGCCCCTGATCTCTGGAAGTACTGGTCCGATTGCTAAATTTTTTTCACCGATAGAAAGCTGCTTTATTCCTGAGTACTGACACAGGCTATATTTCATGTACGCGGTCGAAGTCGCAGGAAAAAGCTAGTGTTGTATAAATCCCTCACTGGCGTTCGGGATTAAAACTTAGCAACTTTCGTTTCTTTCGGAATTCATCATGCCCCCGCTACGCTTTGTCCCCTAGTCGCAAAATTTACTTTTGCAGTTTTTGGTGATTTTTTAAATTTCATTGAAGTCGGTTTTATTAAACACCCCTACTTTTTAATTAGTACACAAATAAATGGGGCTGTATCTGTACCCGTTACTGATCATATTTTTGTATTCAAAAGTAGAAATCCTAAAATTGACCACGAAAAGGTAAATTCATCATAGATTCAATCATACATAACAATTGCTAGTAGAAAATACTGCGGGCAGTGTTTTTCCATTTTAATCGTCCTTTATTCATTCATAATCAATAGCCTGCACAATATTTCCATAAATTGAGAGACATTTTAGAATAAACACAAACGCTAATAACTTTGCTGTTTATGAATATTATTTATTGAGACTTTACTTAAATAATAACAAGGGCTTTTCTAATAAGCTCTTTAAGTATTTATACTAATTAAAAATTTGTGGTGTCTTAATCAAGTCAATCTCCAAAATGATGAACATTTTAAAACATGAAAACCATATTCCTGACATGTAACTCGATCGCACGATGACTTGTCCTCGTCTAAAAATAACGATATCAAACATATTTTGTTTGCTAAAATAAAACACGAGATTTATAAGAGTTGAACGCTCTGGGAGAACAGTTTTCATAAAATAAGCATCTTTATGAATGAATGTTTCAAAATTAAAATCAGTTTTACGGCCTGGCTTTGTTTGATGTGATTATTACGATTGCGTTGTGTCGTAAGCTTTTGGAATGTAATTTTTTTATGGTAAGTAGTACTCTAGGAATGGTATATTTTTTAGTGGGAAATCATGAGAGAGTGAGATAATCGCAACAGCATCCTGAAAACTGTAGCGCCGAGTAGCAAAACTATAGGGTGGTTAGCCTTTTTAGGGTTCCGTAGTCAACTAGGAACCCTTATAGTTTCGCCATGTCTGTCTGTCCGTCTGTCTGTCCGTCCGTCTGTCCATCCTCGCTTAATCTCTGTGACCCTTTGCACTAGAAAGCTGAAATTTAGTACCAATATCTATCAATCACGCCGACAAAGTGGTAAAATAAAAATTGGACAAAAATGTTTTATTAGGGTAGCCCCCCTATATGTAAAGAGGGAAGTGATTTTTTTTTAAATTTCAACCCTAACGTGTGATATATTGTTGGATAGGCATTTTAAAATGAATAGGGAAAATCATTTTTTGATAATGTCAATCATTTCTGAAATAATCGCTCCAAAAGTAAAAAACAATGTGTCCCCCCCCCTCTAACTTTTGAACCATAAGTTTAGAAAATATGAAAAAATCTGAAAAGTAGAACTTTATAAGGAATTTCTAGGAAAATCATTTTGAACTTGATGGAAAGAACAGTTTTTGTACAAAAAATACAAAAAGGTTGCAAAAAATAATTTCTGAACTGTTTGTAGTATATAAGCAAGCATTTTTTTAAACTCATAAGTGTATACACTTATTGTGACGGACGGGAAACTATGGAACCCTATACTGAGCGTGGCCCGACACGCTCTTGGCCGGTTTTTTTTTTCTTTACGGTTGGTAAAAATCATTCAAATGACATCCCCCGCCCTTGGGCGGAGCGGATGATAGTGTCAGACTCTTACTGACTAAAAACCCCACCCTGTTCCTTCGTGCCTTCATACCGTGGCTGAGCTACCTTTTGGAGCCCTGGCCCCTGTAGACTTCCACCCAGCTGGGCCCCCCCTGCTGTTGCTGACTACTCATTGAGGCGCGCGGGAACAATGCGCACCGTCGCAAATAAATGAAATTCTAGTCTATTCTGACAGGCCTGTTGGTCTAGTGGATAGTGCCCTGACTGCTATGCTGGAGGTCGTGGGTTCGATTCCCACCCAGGACCAATGTTTGTTGATCATTTGTTCTGTCTGGGTGTAGGTAATTTATCTATAATATGCATGTATTTTTGTTTATCAGTTGTCTAGTACTCATAACACAAGCTCTGCTTAGCTTGGGACTAGACGGCGCTGTGTGATAGTTGTGGAATATTATTATTATTATTCTAAATCATCAAATCTTTTCTCCCGCTCTGAGTGGGGCGCGAGGGAAGTACCTATTAGACTTTTCAATATTTCAATGCATTCAATATTTATTATGTAGTTTCACATTTTATCCGAAACGTGGTCGCTTACAATGGGCCTCATCAGAAGACTTAAAGTCACCCAAAGGGCAATGGAAAGGGCTATGCTCGGAGTTTCCATGCATGATCGAATCAAGAATGAGGATATCCGCAAAAGAGCCAAGGTTACCGACATAGCACGAAGAATCGCCAAACTTAAGTGGCAATGGGCAGGGCACATTGCTCGCAGAACAGATGGCCGTTGGGGGCGACAGGTTCTAGAATGGCGACCACGTACCGGAAGACATATCGTTGGAAGGCCATCTACAAGGTGGACCGATGACCTGGTAAGGGTTGCGAGAATCCGATGCATGCGAGACGCACAGGACCGCTCATTGTGGCGACGCTTGGGGGAGGCCTAAGTCCAACAGTGGACGTCTTTCGGCTGAAATGATGATGATGACACATTTTACAATTTCCAAATAAATATCGTAGCAGTTAAAAAATAAGTTTCAGTGTTAATAATATACGGTTATACCTTCCAGTAAAGATCAAATCATATTTGATCATATAACAGCAAACACATTATTATATCACATAAAATATAATATTTAACACATAAACCGCTAACAGATTATTTACTGAAAAATATATTTCATAAAAAAAATTCCTTTGAAGTGAATGAATAAATAATGTGTTAGTTACGGCAGGTTCGTAAAATAACTAATAAATAATACTTTATTGATAACGAGGTATAAAAGTTTGAATTTATGACTTATTAGCTAGCCTTCTGTCTGCGGTTTCGCCCGCATATATTATAGGATGACTGGTAATTAGTGACCGATAATTATACAAGGTGTAAGGGACAGCCCTCCACAAACTTTAAGGGCTTGCTCAGTAGACGAAACTGAACAATTTTCCACATTTTTTTTTTAAGGAAACGAAAAAAAAATCGGCCTCGCCATATAAATTGTCCAATTAAGTTCATCATTTTGTATGGTGAGGCTGATTTTTTTATTCGTTTCCTGAAAAAAAATCTTTTGGAACGTGGTTCAGTTTCGTCTACTGAGCAAGCCCTTAAAGTTTGTGGAGGGCTGTCCCTTACACCTTTTATACATGAATGTACTCATGATTACATACAACTTTCCCAAAGAAACTTTTTTTATACTTATTATTTAACTGGACCATATAGATACCTACACTGATTACATACACCGATGGGTTTGCAAGCGGCGCGGGTGCACTATCGCTATTGTTGATAAGGGCCAAGCGCCCGAAAAGTGCCATAAAACAGTGATTTTCTGAGGCCTACTCCTCAGTAACGGCTAGTTCAATTGGTTTGAAAAAAAATATAAGTTTATTATAGATTCATGAACAATAATATCAACATTTGATTTTTTCGTGCCATTAATACTTTTGTCAAAAATAAATATTTAGCAATTTCGCAACTTTTCGCAACTTTTCCCTACTCCTTCGAAACGGCTTGGACCTTTAGAAACATTTTTACACATAAAAATTGGTGGTTAAATATTCTTCAAAGTGAACATTGCATATGTAAATCAATCAATATCTCGCAGAGAAAATGCATTTAAAGCGCTTTCCGGGCGCTGCTGGCTGTAAATAAATGCACAGATTTGTGTACTGCCACCTAGGCGAGTGCGAGAGTTGCATTCACATAATTTCGGTCAGATTGTTCAAGGGACTATACGCCTTAACATGAGATAACAGCGTTACGCGGCTAACAGATGAGAGGTCGCAGGCGCGCGCGCTCGAATTGGCGCGAACGGCTGTTTTGTTATTATGATAAAACTAATGAGTATAAAAAAAAGTTTCTTTGGGAAAGTTGTTTGTAATCATGAGTAAAATAACGTGTTTAAGTATCGGTCACTAATTACCAGTCACCCTGTATACCTACGACGATTATTTATTTTTTTATTGATGGCGTTTGACCACCATTTCACCTGATGACGTGGTTGACCATGGAGCACGCTTGCCTAGGAGTAACCTTATTATTATCATTATACTTAGCCCACACTGTCCCACAGCTGGGCAAAGGCCTCCCTCCACTCCTTCCAACGATCACGGTTCCTCGCTTTCTCATTCCAGTTCTTAAGGAAGCCATCCAGGTCATCCCACCATCTCCTTCGTGGTCTGCCTCGGCCCCGTGTTGCTGTGTCCGGGCACCAATCGAGCGTTTTACGCGCCCACAGCTCGTTAGACATGCGACAGACATGTGTATGTGGACATGTGTATTCTCCCCATTCTGACCTACGGTGCACAGACTTGGTCTTTGACTAACATCCAAAAGTCCAAACTCAAGGTTTGCCAGCGTGCAATGGAGCGTAGCATTCTAGGTATTAAACTAACAGATCATGTTCGAAACACAACACTGCGCTCCAAAACGCATGTCTGTCGCATGTCTAACGAGCTGTGGGCGCGTAGGAGTAACCTATTCATTCTTAACTTAAAGACCCCTAAGAGAATCCTAAGAGAATGTACTCTCACGAGGAAAAGTAGGAATCTTTTGTCCAATATTCTGAAACTGTTGAAACTTCTACGGTTCGGACTAAGCGTTTCGCTTCGTCGTTTATAGCTCTTAATAAACTAGTGCGCCTCACCATCAACTATTGCATCATTGCTTACTTAACTCTTTGAATGCCGTAATTAGAGACACAATAGAAAGACAATTGCTTATGTCGAACTGTGTAACATAAGACATTCAAAAGGTTAAAAAAAAAATATAAATCAAATTAGCCGTAATCAATGACCAGCAGTGGTTTAGGAATGTTTTGTCCAATTCATCGAAATCAGTTCTGGCTTTAAAACTTTTTTGTAGTGTGAAATCATCCAATGACTTCTAGGCAACGCATTTCGAGTTTCTGACCCTCTGAAACCCTTTCCTTGACACAAAAGTCATTATTTCAAGAATGCAGTGTCCGGTTTGCTCCAATAAAACCTAATAATAGAAGAACACAGGATATGGTAGACCACTGCATAGCACAATGTGTCGTAAAGTCCAGGAATTGGCGTAAACGTGCCATTAATATAAATGATGGCCAATATTAATAGTGTGTTTAGACACGACAGCGTGTAGTGTTATGTTATTTATTGATTTTAAGAACCAATACTGGATCGCTGCCACTGTGGCGAAGTCGTCAACAGCTTCAGACACCACGGTCTGTCATGCAGCCGTAGTGCGGGTCGCATAGCGCGACACGCGAATATCAACGACATCATTCGACGCACTCTTGTTCGTTTGGTTGTCGTACTTATTTTATATTTTTCCGTTTGACGTATTTGTTATTTGTTTATTGTGCAAACCTACAGTGTTGTCTTTTTTAACTCAAAGGTTGACTGGTAGAGAACGCCTTGTTGCATTAAGTCCGCCTATAAACCACTACTGTACAAGAAGTTTAAATATAAAATATTATTAGCTGTAAATGCTCCTCGCGGGCGCAGCCAAATACGTTGGTCCAACCAGATCCGTACCACTCTTGACTCCACAGTATACAAGGTCCTCCACACCGCCGGAGACAGGAATGAATGGAGAAATACCATAAAGATTAAAGTGATAAAGCAGGGAGGTCACGACCCTCAGCATTGAGGAATACGACGCAGTATATTTCACAAGACTTATTCCAGGAAAGTGGTGAAGGTGTTTTTTTTTCAATTTTTTTTTTATGACTTTTTATATTTTTGAGTAAATTATGAAGTGTCAAAGGTCTTTACTGGATTAGTTTTACAGAAATTTATAAGTTGGAAGCCTAGATAATATCCACAAGATACTGTGTTTCCAAAATATCTAATGAAAAATGTGGAATAACGTCATAATCGCGTAAGCTCTTACGCGATTACGACGTTATTACACATTTTTCATCATGGTTGTATGAAAAACAGTGAAAATGTATGTCGAGTTGCATGCCCTTTTTTATATCTGATATAAACTAGTGCTTGACTGCGATCCCACTTGATAGTAAGCACTAGTGATGCAATCGTTGATAGTGAGGCGCACTAGTTTAAGAGCCTATTCACTCTAGCCTTGACACACAAATTATAATCGGTTTGGAAGACCGCAGCAGGCAAATTGTTCCGGTTCTGCGTTGTACGCAGTATAAATGAAGAGGCGAAACGCCTAGTCCGAACCGTAGAGGTGTCAACAACGTAAGTGTGGATACTCGCCGTACGCCGGGCTGTCCAATAGTAGAAATGACATAAAAAAAAACTCACAAATGCACGTATCAAACAGCAAATTACAAGACACCGGTACAATTTACTGCTGCCACAATATATTAATTGTTGTGAGGTGTCAGAACAACACGTTTGTTAGTTATTAGGAGTTATCAGAACATGACAACGTTAACGTTGAGCTGTCGTGTTGGTTTTGTTGTTTAGCTGACGCAAAGCAATTTTCTGGTCACCCCTTTACTAATAAAAAGGGGTGACCAGAAAATTGCTTTTATTTATTTATTTACTAGCTTTTCCCCGCGCGGCTTCGCTCCCGCTCTTCCCTACTTCAGCCTACTATACCCTACTCTACCCTACTCTACCCTACTCTACCCTACCCTACTCTACTCTACCCTACTCTACCCTACTCTACCCTACTCTACCCTACTCTACCCTACTCTACCCTACTCTACCCTACTCTATCCTACTCTACCCTACTCTACCCTACTCTATCCTATTCTACCCTACTCTACCCTACTCTACCCTACTCTCTACTCTACCCTACTCTATCCTACTCTACCCTACTCTACCCTTCTCTACCCTACCCTACTCTACTCTAATAAACCTCACGGAGCCCGAGACCTTTCCAACGAATGCAAAACCGTGGAAATCGGTTCGTGCGTTCTGGAGTTATAGCGTCAGGAAGGAAAACCCGACTTATTTTTATATAGTAGATTTATTTATCTTCCTTACAACTATCATTACATTTTACATTTTGATTTCCTCGAGTGTCGAAATGTACGTTTTATGCGAGATAAACCGAAGTACCTTTGTTCTCATTAACTTACAAGGTTTTTTTACGGTTTCAAGAGTCCGCAGACCTTAGTCTAATGGTTTTAATTTCAACTCAATACCTCCACGCGTTCTGGAGGTAAAGAGTCTTGACAGACAGACAGACAGACGGACGGACGGACAACAAAGTGATCTAGGTTACGTTTTTTCCTTTTGAGTTACGGAACCCTAAAAAGTCCATGTGGGTTACCAGTTACCATGACGTTCAAAGTTAAATTATTTCATCATACTTATTTCTTCTGGACTTCTCTGAGCTTCTGGACTCCGAATAGCAGGAGCCGGCGACGCGGTAGGCCCAGAAGGAGATGGCGTGACGATTTGGACTCCTACCTTAAGGATTGGCCAGGAGTGGCTAAGGACAGAGAAGAGTGGAACAACGGAAGGGAGGCCTTTGCTCTGCAGTGGGAAACAATGGGCTCATAATAATAATAAATAATAATAATAATACTTGAGCCCTGACTGCCGGCAGCTTGGACCCTGTTCCCGATGCCGGTGGGTTACTATTTTTTTTATATTTTTTTTAGAATATTTAAAAATATAATATGTATGAAAGTTAAATAAAGGAAATAATACTTATTTCAGTGTGGGTAAGAGATGCTGCTAGACAACCTGCATAGCTCTGTCTCTTACCTAGAGTCTGTCTAAACGGTCAAACGATTTAGGTAATGATTAGTGAAAATGAAATCTGATGTAATCAACACTGGTTCAATAATCAAGGTTGATTGAGAGATTTTGGTAATTGTTTATTAATATAATAACTTTATAAAAATTATTTTAGTGTAATTACTAGTATTTTAAATGATTAATTCATTAACCTTTCAATCGTGGAAATTACAGACACAATAGAAAGGCAATAGGTGCGCGAACGCGTGGGGTTTAATGAACCCCAAGCGAACGCCGGCGTTCGCGCTAGATATTATCTAAAATTCCCAAGTCGATTGACTTTTTAAACAGACTATACCGACACTGGAATAAGAATAAAACAATCTAACTTTGATCGTCACGGTAACCCACCATGTTGGTATCTCCATTTGCAGAGTCAGTGTTTCCTCAGCTATTCACATTATTTTAAAATTTTACTCGCCAGACGTCCCGGCACAGCTGTAAAAACAATGATCAGCTCGCACGCAATAGATATTTATTTTTGTAACGAAATATTTTGATAGAACGTTGTGATAACTATTCGATAAATGTTGTGATTATAATATCTGTTTTCACGCAAAATATCTATACTTATGAAATAATAGGTACTTACAATATTTTGGATGAAATGCATGTTACCAAAAGAGTTATGAGATGGATGGATTGCGTGAAGAATGATATGAAAGAAAAGGAAGTTAGTGATAGCATGACGAGTGACAGGGTAGAATGGAAGAAAAAAACATTGCGCCGACCCCAAATAAGATGGGACAAGGGTAGGAAGAAGAAGAAGAGGTACTTACAATATTTTGGTAGTGCTTTTATAAGAGGTCCACTCGCTTATCGTCAACATTTAGCAACTTGTTTGACACTACGAGCATGGCAGTTTAGAGATTGTCATGCTCACTAGTGTCTCGCTGATGGTGGCACGTGTTATTGGGTCCTTTGGCTCCCTTCAAAATGGTTGAGCTGAGTGGGGCTGATGCACGCGTCATGCTCGTGAACGGGCGCCGTCAGTTGAAACTGGTCATCTCTTAGCTGCCAGTGACTTATTCAATTTCTATTTTTATTGTTACCATTATTATTTAATTTTTATTACTTATCTTCATTGTGTTCACATAATGAAAGAAGCAAACTTGATTCAAGCTCGTGTGTTTGGAATCCACATGAGGAGTCCCATACCCTTATGATAGAAAAAGTCCAAAAAGCATTTTTATGGTATTTCTACAAACGTAGGTTTGGTTACTATCCATACTTATATCCAACCAAGTTTCTGTTAGGTTCTTTGGGTTTTACTTCACTCCAGGTTAGACGAGCCTTTGATCAGCTTGTAACTGTCTGCAAGATCATACACGGAAAAATCGATTCACCCAGTCTGCATGGGGAGCTGTGTAAAATTTTTGTTCCTGATAACTATTGCCGGGCAAGACGGCATAAATTATTTGTAGTGCCGCGCTGCCGTACGGTTGCACGACGTATGTCACCTATTCCGCGAATGTTGATCGCACTCAACGCTCTCCTTGAATCCAGTCCTAGACTAGATCTATTCGCTGATGAATGGAAGGAGATATTGATCGAATCGAATCTGGCGGTTTGCGAGAAGACTGAATAAGAGGTTTAGTTGTATTATTTGTTATATTTTCTTTAATTAGGTTTTACATAATTTGTACCTTTTGTAATCAGTGTAATTGGCATTCTGTCGTTCTGGTTAAATAAATAAATAAAAAATAATAGAAGCAAAAAAGAAATATGAAATGAAGATTCATGTAACTCAATACGATTTAAAAGAGTGTCCATGGAGTTTCTTGCATGTTCTTCTACTTATAGACCTACTCTTTGGAACGTGCAATTTAGCTTCACTTATTTGACTGACCGACATTTTGACAATTCAGAAGTGCCTGTAACTGGTCTATTTGAAATAAATGAATTTGAATTTTTTGAATATTTTTGATACACAGCTATCTCGTGGATATTATATCTTAAGAGTCTTTAAGTCGAGAGTAAAGCTAGGTTTCTTCTAGGCAAGTGTGATTCATCGTCGACCACATCATCGCTTACCATCAGGTGTCATCACGTTATAACACGATAAAGCTTACGATTTTTAAATTATTTAAAACTAACGAATTATGTACAAACTTTATAACTAACGCCATCTCTTACCGAGTAGTGGAACTACTACAACCAATCGACACAAACAGCGCCATCTGTTCACAAAGCTCAGAACTACCAAGAGCTTTGACTTTCAAATTTCACCCGCGAAAACGCAAGCGCAAACCAAGCGGCGCGTTTATTTTTGCATCCATCCAACGTGAACTTGGGGCTGTACGAAAATAGTTCCGAGTTTGACATATGGTGGAAACATGTAGTTTTTATTTTGAATATCGCCTCGCGAATTTAATTTTATGTATTATAAAACCGTGCACCTTTAGATGACAGTAGAAATGGATTCAGGGTAAATATTCTGATCGGATTTGCCTGCATGAATGCTATCAGATTTACAAAAGGCGTTGGTTCCGAATGTTTTGATTCGTCATAACCTCACAATGTGTGTTTTTCCTGCGTTTTTCGCTAATTAATTGCGATCTGTTTTATATTTAGAGTTTTACAAGTTTACATTGTACTTTCACTTCAGATAAAAATTCTGTTGCATTGATTTTAAATGAATGAATCGGCGATCATGAATGAAAACAATTTCTTTTGATGGTTTTCTGCTTAACGTTCAAACAGTTTTTCTATTAAATACTTTTACTATTTAGTATAAACAAATTAAAAACTATAGTAAATTCGCTAAAAGAATGTTTTGCTTTGGTTCACAGATTTTATCAGGACAAGGTCATAGGTACTTACTAACTAAAGAGCTGGAAGACACTTGTCTTTTTATAACCGCGTCAGAAATAACGCGAATACCTATGTGTTTTTCTTGTTATCAATTTTTGCCAACATAAAATATCTTATGTTAGCATAATTTTGGTAGTACCTACTTACAGATATTTCTTAATACTATTATTAAAGTTTAGAGGTCTAAGTGCGCTGGTTAGTCCTGGACCAAACAAAGGTCTTTGTGTGCATCAACTACAGCATGTAATGTAGGTTCCTGTAACACTAATCATTGCAACAAAATATAAGGCAAGAAGTCTCTCTAAAAACGACCCTAAAGAGGACAAACCCCTTTAGGGTTGTTTTCCCCATAAATTGAAAGGTATACATAAAAAAATGTAAACTTTGACTACATAGCTTGGTCATTGGTCATCAACTTCATAAATCTTAATTCAAAATTACTTGTACTAATGACCACATTTCTCCCCATTCCAGAGGCAGCACCAGTAGGCTGGGTGAGCAGCGCGATCCTCACTGGTACATCGACTCTGCGTACGCGTCATCCCTCAAAGTTTCGCTACGTTTACCCACCAGACAGTTTTTAGAAGGTTAGTACTGCTTTATGCTTTTAAGTTTGAATAATCGAACGTCACCTTTCGAAAGTTTAAAGTATCTTAGATAAATTGTAACATAACTATACGCCATCGGTTTAGGTAGTTGACTAAATGTAAACAATCATAACATATTTTTTATCGAAAATACTTTCTTAAAAAAATTAATTAAAAACGTTTACAATTAGGTAATTACTTAATTAAATTTAAATAATCTTTTATACTGTTACGTACGTGGGTAATCAAATGCCGATTTACTGACGAGAGAACTTTATTTACCACAAACAATAACAAATTAGTCCAGTCAACAATAATCCGAATCGCAATTAACACTAGAATACCGTTACACTATCGCTTTAGTCGTTGATAAAAATCACTTCGAGTACTAGGGTAGTTCGCTCTTGATCGCAGTCGAAATCACAACTGACTCGCTTCCGGCCGGGGGCCCGTATTTATATGCGGAGCCAAGAAAATTCTAGATACCGACGTCCCCGGATCTATCCAGAATTCCAGAACAATTGAATCGCTTCTCGAAGTCATAAATCATTTTTATTTCTCGTAATAATAAAAGTCACGTTCATGCGAATTTCGACTCTATTGTTAACGTCGGAGAGTACAAATTCCCTTACGGTTTAGATGATACCTATTACTACATGTACCTTGGTAGGTAGGTACCTTGTGGATGTTTCGAGATTTTTCCAAGTCTGTCTAAGCAAAACTACTCTAGACCTTTCGAACAGCAATGCGTTTTAATTATTACGTGCCACTCGTTATTTTCTCGGAGATATGGCGTGTTCACGTTTAGTGGCGTAACAGTGCCCCCCTCTTAGTCATGCTCGTCCCGAGCATTATTAGATCCGTGATACGGCGCCAATCTATCCACATGGACAACCTTGGGTTTCCCTCTCAACCCTTTCTTGATGCGGTAGGTCACGTCATTAATCCTCTTTAACACAGTATAAGGTCCCTCCCATCGAGCTTGGAGTTTCGGCGACTTCCCTTTCCGTCGAAGCGGGTTGTGGAGCCAAACCAGTGTACCTTCTTCAAATCCCTTGGCATTGGCATTACGGTCGTATCTAGTTTTCATTTTTACGCTGGTGTTCATGCTATTCTCACGAACTCGTTTATGCACTTCGTCCAATTGATCTTGAAGGTCACTTACGTAGTCCGTAACTGGCTTAGTCTTGTCAGGTGGCACGCCAGTTATGGCATCGACCGGGAGTCTCATCTCTCTGCCGAAATTCACTCTTGCTGGGGTATGTCCCGTGCTATCATGTACTGCCGATCGGTAAGACATCAGAAATAGTGGAATATACCGGTCCCAGTCCTTCTGATGGTCGTCGACAACCTTAGCCAGGTGATTCTCCAGGGTTTGGTTAAACCTTTCCACCATTCCGTCCGACTGAGGATGCGCAGGTGTTGTGCGTGTCTTATAAATTCCCAGAAGAGTACACATTTCCTGGAACAGCGCAGATTCGAAGTTACGGCCTTGATCGGAATGGATTTCCAAAGGTGCGCCATACCGACATACTACTTCTTCGACCACCTTCTTCGCCACTGTCGTCGCTTCCTGATTGGGTATGGCGAAGACTTCGGGCCACTTTGTAAAATAGTCCTGGATCACCACTATGTACTTGTTTCCGTCATTTGTAACTGGAAAAGGTCCAGCGACGTCGATAGCGATGCGTTCCCATGGGGCTCCCACATTGTACAGCTGAAGCCTGCCCCTGCTCCTAGTCTGTGGTCCTTTCACAGATGCGCACGCTGTGCAATTCCGACACCATTGCTCTATGTCATCTCTACAATTGAGCCAGTAATACCGCTGTCTCACTTTCAGTAGAGTTTTCTTGATGCCCAGGTGTCCTCCAGAAGCACCATCGTGTATTTCCTGTAGCAGGGGGACTACTTCACATCGTGGTACTATCACTTGTGTGGTCACCTCCTTGCCATCGTTCGATTCCCATTTCCTACAGAGCACATCATTTTCTAGGACTAAACTGTCCCACTGTGCCCAGTAGCTCTTAGTTACGGGACTGTGTGACGATACTTCACTCCACTGGGGCCTAGTTCCGCTACGCTTCCAGTCCAGTATAGGTCGAATATCGTCATCTTCTTCCTGGGACTTCTTGAAGTTGCCTTCAGCCCTAATTAAATTAACGTGTTCTCGGGCTTCATTCTGCTGGCAGTGTCTGCAGTCCTCATTACATGGACGTCGCGACAGGGCGTCAGCATTGTTATGCCCTTTTCCACTGCGATGTTCCGTCACAAAGTTAAACTCCTGCAGCTGCTCGAGCCATCTTGCAACTTGGCCCTCAGGGTTCTTAAATTGTAGAAGCCATTTCAATGCAGCGTGATCCGCCCTCAAAGTAAATTGTCTTCCTATGAGGTACTTGTGGAAATGCTGCAAGGTTTTTACCACAGCCAGCAGTTCTCGTCGAGTCACGCAGTAGTTCCTTTCTGGCTTTGAAAGTGCCTTACTGAAGTAAGCGATTACGACCTGTCTGTCACCCTGCACCTGTGACAACACTCCACCAATTCCCGTGTTGCTGGCATCGGTATCAACGACAAATCTTCCGTCTCTGCTCGGATACCCCAGTATAGGCGCTTCACACAACCGTTCTTTTAGCTCGTTGAATGCTGCCTCACAGTCCTCGTCCCAGATAAAATCTCGTTTATCCTCAGTCAGCTGATGTAGAGGTTTTGCAATGTCCGAAAAATTCTTGACAAACCGCCTGTAGTATGTGCACAACCCTAGGAATGCACGTACTTCCGTTTTGTTCTTTGGAACCGGCCACTGTTGGACTGCCTTTATCTTCTCAGGGTCGGTTCTCACCCCGTCAGCGGAAATAACATGTCCTAGGTAGCTGACCTCCTTCTTGAACAGGGCGCACTTCTTCGGGCTTAGTTTTAGGTTAGCCCCTCGTATCCTGGTGAACACTTTCTCCATATTCCTCAGGTTTTCCTTAAAAGTGCGACCCATTATAATGACATCATCCAAATATACCAGACAAACGTCACCAAGAAGGCCCACCATGACTCTCTCCATGAGGCGTTCAAACGTCGCTGGGGCATTGCACAACCCAAAAGGCATGACGTTAAATTGCCACAGGCCGCTGCCAATGCCCGTACTGAACGCTGTCTTTTCTTTATCTTTCTCGCTGATTTCCACTTGCCAGTAGCCACTTTTCAAATCAATGGTCGAAAACCACTTCATGCCACTGAGCATATCCAGCGTATCGTCTATCCTTGGTAAGGGATAACTGTCCTTCTTCGTCACATTATTCAGCATTCTGTAGTCCACACAGAATCTGGTGCTGCCGTCCTTCTTCTTCACCAGAACGACGGGGGAAGACCATGGGCTCGTAGAAGGCTCAATTATTCCGCTATCAGCCATGTCCTTTACCATTTCTGCTACCTCATTTTCCTTAGCCCAGGGTATGCGACGCGGTCTCTGTTTAATTGGTCTAGCATCACCTGTATCTATCTCATGCTTGACGAGACCTGTTCTTCCGCAGTCTTTTCCCGTTGCAAAGATATCTCGAAACCGTAGCAGAAATTCCCTGGCTTGCTGTAGTTCCGAAGTCGATAAATTGCTCTTAGAATTTTCCAGAAGTTGCTGGATGTGATCAGTTTCGACTTTGGTCGTGTCTTGCTTTGCTGGAGATTTATTGATTTGACGGAGATACTGAACTTCTTCACATCTCCCAACAACACTGTTTTTCTTCAGTTGGACCTCTTCTTTCCCAAGGTTCACAATCCTTACTTTGGATTTCCCTTTTGTCATAACTAATGTCCTCGCTGTGATGACCTCCGGGTGCCGGCCAATATCTTCAACCAAAACACATCGTGTTTGCCTGATTTTCTTAGGAAATTTTACTTCAACCAAGGTTTCTGTTCTCGGAGCTAATGTAGTGTCTTTTAAGCAATAGAGGTTACATGAGGTTATTCCTCGCAGGAAGACTTCTTGATCTGGGAATTTCAATACTCCCCTGTCGATATCTAAAATACATCGGTTATTCCGCAAGAAGTCGAGACCCAGTATGCAATCGTCGGTAATATTCGCAATTAACGCAGGATGGATATACACTTGATCACCGATTTTGATCTCAATTTCTGTATCACCGAGGACGGAGACTGGCTGGCCGGTTGCTGTCTGAAGTCGGCAGGATGGAGACTCCCTTTGCCACAAGATGGTGCGTTTCAGCAACTCAGGTCTTATAACAGTCCGTGACGCCCCCGTGTCAACGGTAAAATTGCAAGCCCGATGATTCAGCGTCCCTTCGATGATCAAACTATTTCCGTTGTGAACTTGATTGATGGTGATGGTTGGGGCCTTCAGTTGACCAGCCAGCACCCGCCCCGCGGCCCTGGCGACATTTAGTTTAACGACTCCTCGTTAACTTGAGTACCGGAGTCTACACTCCCCCTCTTCCTCTTGGGGCAATCGGTACGAATGTGCCCTTTTTCTCCACACCCGTAACACGTCGGAATATAGCGGGACTTTGCCGAAGAAGCAGCTACCACTTCTCGTTGACGTGGTTGCACTGACGGCGAGACCACCACTTCCCGAACTCTGTGCGTGCGTGAATCTTGTCGTACAGCTTCCACTTCCAGAGCGTGAGCCATCGCACTCTTTAGAGTTTGGTGGTGTCCGAGTCGCACCGTAGCCCTGACTTCAGGATCCCGTAGACCGTCGATGAAAGCTTGCACCAGATTTACTTCCACCATCTCTGGTGTTATCGACATGTAAGCACGCCGGACCAGCCGTTCGACCTCGACTCCCCATTGCTGGAGGCTCTCGTTCGACCTCTGCGTTCTCTCGCGAAGTTGCGCGCGGAAAACGTGCTCGAGGTGCTTGTCTCCATAGCGAGTGTCCAGTCCCTCCATGAGGCGCTGCAATGTCCTGCCGTCCGCAGGAAGGTTCTCTAGGACCAGCAGGGCGTCCCCTCGTAGAGCCAAAGTTAATGCCGCGAAAGAGTGTTCATCATCCCAGCGGTTCGTCTTAACCAATGTTTCGAATTGGTATCTGAATGCCGTCCAGGAAGACGTGCCATCAAAACGCGGCACATCAAATTTTGCGGCTGAAGCACAGTGGGTGTGCGATGGTGAGCCAACAGCAACGGGTTCGCGTGCTTCGAGCTTGACAATTTTTTTGTTGATGTCCAGCAGGCGATCTTCGTGGCCATCAATCCTTATTTCGAGGCTATCAGCTCGGGCGGAAACCTCCTTGACCTCTAGGGTGAGATTCTTTACTTTCTCACCCAATGTGACGAGGCCGTGATCAATTTTTTCGAGGATCAGGTTCTGCTTAGCGTCTTGATCTCGGCGAGCTTCTTCCTGTTCGCGGCGAGCGGCTTCCTGTTCGCGGCGAGCGGCTTCCTGTTCGCGGCGAGCTTCTTCCTGGTTCGCTGCGATTAGGTCCTGAAGCTTACGCTGGTTGGCCTCTTGTTCGCGGCGAGCGGCTTCCATACTAGCTTGCATGGCGGCCAACACCGCAGCGAGGTTCAATTCCGAGGATGGTCCTGTTGGCGCCTCAGCAGCTTCTGTTGCTACCATACCAGCCTGATCTTCCTCCTCCATACGATGACGCGCAGCATCCATCTCCATTTGCCTTCTTGTTCGTGGTCGCTGTTCGTCGTCTCTCGGTGTTAATGGCATTTCACTTCTGACACCAGTTGTTACGTACGTGGGTAATCAAATGCCGATTTACTGACGAGAGAACTTTATTTACCACAAACAATAACAAATTAGTCCAGTCAACAATAATCCGAATCGCAATTAACACTAGAATACCGTTACACTATCGCTTTAGTCGTTGATAAAAGTCACTTCGAGTACTAGGGTAGTTCGCTCTTGATCGCAGTCGAAATCACAACTGACTCGCTTCCGGCCGGGGGCCCGTATTTATATGCGGAGCCAAGAAAATTCTAGATACCGACGTCCCCGGATCTATCCAGAATTCCAGAACAATTGAATCGCTTCTCGAAGTCATAAATCATTTTTATTTCTCGTAATAATAAAAGTCACGTTCATGCGAATTTCGACTCTATTGTTAACGTCGGAGAGTACAAATTCCCTTACGGTTTAGATGATACCTATTACTACATGTACCTTGGTAGGTAGGTACCTTGTGGATGTTTCGAGATTTTTCCAAGTCTGTCTAAGCAAAACTACTCTAGACCTTTCGAACAGCAATGCGTTTTAATTATTACGTGCCACTCGTTATTTTCTCGGAGATATGGCGTGTTCACGTTTAGTGGCGTAACAATACGATTTATTTTAAATAAAAAGATATATCAAGATTGTTTACCTTTAGCTAACTATCTAAACCGATTGAGTATAGTGAACTAAGTTAAGGTGCGTTTGAAAATTCGGGGTAGAGGAAAAAGAGGGAGAAAGCGGGGTTTTGCTTCTTTAGAATCCTTTTTTAAAATGTTTTTTGAGGAAACATACTGTGAGGTTTATGGCAAAACTAAATTCTTCAAGCACACTACACAATGAAATATTTCTTGCGCATGTACTCTCTCACAATTGAAAATAACTTACTTGGTACAAAAATATGATAATATCATATTTTTGAAGCTATCTTGCCCCTGAAGCACACAGACTATATTCCTAATCACAAGATCAGAAAAAAAAATTGTATCTCCAAGTATGGTACAATAATGGTTGCAATTGCTAGTCAAACCTGCTACCGTCGAAAACCCAACCGCTGCGCCAAAGGTGTAAACAATATGGACATAACAATGACACTACATTTTCAGACTTCTACCATCCGTGGTTTCGTCAAAGCGATATCAAGAGATACATATTCGGTATGCCAGTTTGTTATCTTTTGAATTGTTGCAATCAAAGTCAAAATCAAACTACTAAATGACTTTGACTGCACTTTTTTCTCGATTTTTCTTTGTGTTTTACTGCGTCTTATTTTCATGTTGATTTGTAAAATGCTCATGAACAATACATCTATATGTGTTTGTCTATGACATTTGTCCGTCCTTTGAATGTGTGATTTATCTAAAAAATTGTGATTGTTAACAAATAATGCGCACTATATAATAATCGATAACTCGTGTTTAAAATTGTCTTATGTTAAGCGCCATCTGTTGATGATGTGTGGAACTGAGTAGACTGGCGCTGTGAAGCTTCAGAGTTTGTTAGTTCAAGTGTTCGAAGCTAGATGGCGCTGTTATCAAACATTTGAAATATTTTAATGAAAATGTTTTTTCTGGTATAATATTATTATGACGCTCTGCATATTTTTTTTTTTTATTACGGTATGTTATATTATTACAGTAAATCATAAAGATATTATTTTTCAATAACTTTTATATTGACTCTGCATCTTCGAACAAAATTTGCTGATGGATTGTAAATTAAATTCGTGATAGTATTTTAAAAACAAGGTCCTGATTTACTGTTATTTGCGTTAATAAATAGGAAAATACAACATCTTAATGAACAGTCATATTTTAACTCATTCTTCAAGGCTTGTCCCTTAAATAAAATTATTTTTCGTGTTACATAAAAGAAACACCGTGCACCGTTATTGTAGGTAAATGTCTGATGTTTATATTTTTTTGAAGTTTCACGCAAACATTTGTAGTTTATGAGAACAGGTGATATACAGACAGATGAGGAATTTATGTATATAAAAAATTAAATGTTATAAATATATTAGGTACTAGTCTGTCCTTCTCCCTGTCCAATTTTCATAGGAAGTAAAAAGTTTCATTAATATGTGACATAATTTTTACAACATTGCAAATTGATTCTCGTAATAAATAATTTTGTGTGTGATTTTATTATATGACTAAAGCTAGAATTACATTGGACCGACGACGCACACGCCTGCACGCTTAGCCAAGTTGTTATTCTGCAATCGTTAACGCTGTCGAAAAGTGATGAAACGTATGGGAATGACGTCATCTCAACGTAAAGTAGCGTAGTCAGAACAAACGAATAGACAATTCGTAACCATAGTTCACATCGTTCAAAATCGTTTCTACGATGTTTAACGCTAGATCCTTTGTTAGACAAACGCTAGATTGTAGAACGAGCGGCCGTCTCAGGCGCGTCAACATGGCTACCAACTTATCGTTTTCTACAATTGCTGTCACCGAAGCGTTAACGCGATTAGAGAATGGAATTCGACACAAACTGGTTGTAACTTGGGCTGATTTGTACGTAGAACGACGTCGCGTGGCGTGGATCTAGTGTAGTTCTACAAGTCTAGTTTCCATATAAAATGTATGGAGACCGACGCGCCCAGACAGGCGTGTGTGGTCCACGTGTGCGCAATGTAGTCCAGTGGCTTCGTCTAAAATATATAAACCAAGTTTCATCCAAATCGGTCATGCTGTTTAGGAGGAGTTAGGTGACAAACACACGCACAGAAGAATTATATATATGTTGTGGTCAGATCTTAGATTTGATCAGTTCATTATGGCCAGCTAAATTTGGCCAGATCGTTTAACCGTTAAGGCGGTTATCACACTGCCACGCACCACGCAGCGTAGCGCGTGAAAACGCACTTACGCACGTACTTGTGGGGTGCAGATCTGCATTATCGTGCAGGTTTTTTACGCACTCACGGGCGTAAGGTGCGTTTTGTAAATTCACGCAGGCACGGACCCATTTCATACAAAATCACGCACAGTACTACGAGACCCCCCCCCCGCACCCACACGCGTGAGTGCGTGTTTCTCCGCATGTAGGTGCGTGATCTGTATGAACGCGCGTGGATGCAGTTTCAGTGTGTTGCACTGTGTGTGGTTTCTATACAAACGGAGATACTTACAAGCAACGTTAAGACACGCATTCACGCACTACGGTGCGGGGTGCGTGGCAGTGTGATAACCGCCTAACATTTGATCCTAGTTTGGCCATATCATTGATGTAGGATTTCTATGATAATAAAAGATCTAAAGAAAGTAGACCAAACCAGGATTTTAATATCATCAAATTTTAACGTTTAAAACAAACTGGCCAGTTTTGCTTGACCATATCATTAAGGCGTATAGTCCCTTCAACCATCTGACCGAAATTATGTGAACGCAACTCTCGCACTCGCCTAGGCGGCAGTACGCAAATCTGTGCATTTTATTTGCGGCCAGCAGCGCCCAGAAGCGCCCAGAAGGCGCTTTAAATCTATTTTCTCTGAGAGATATTGATTGATTTACATATGCAATGTTCACTTTGAAGAATATTTAACCACCAATTTTTATGTGTAAAAATGTTTCTAAAGGTCCAAGCCGTTTCGAAGTAGTAAGGAAAAGTTGCGAAAAGTTGCGAAATTGCTAAATATACATATTTTTTTTGACAAAAGTATTAATTGCACGAAAAAATCAAATGTTGATATTATTGTTCATGAATCTATAATAAACATATATTTTTTTCAAACCAATTGACCTAGCCGTTACAGAGGAGTAGGCCTCAGAAAATCACTGTTTTATTGCACTTTTCGGGCGCTTGGCCCTAAGTGATAATTTTTTATGATCTGGCCACGACACCTATGAAGATAGAAGAAAATTACTTACCTAACAGACCAAATTATAAAACATAGAAGTTATGTTAACGGATGTAATTTTCAGTTTTGTAATTTACAAATTGGACACCGCGCGATAAATTCTGTAATGTTATGCATGCAGTAGACTTTGCATTTGAAATCTGAAAAATATCACCAATTAATAAAGAGTAGGAAACGTAATAAAGTGAGAAATTCATTCCTATCATTTTAAGACTTAGTGACTTTGATATCCTAAGCCCGAGTGTTCACTAGCCAACAATTTGCCCAAACTTTTTCAAATGGTAACGGCCTCGACTTACGAAGGTCGCGGGTTCAAACCCAGCCAGGCGTATTAATCTGTGTAATTTATTTCATCACCACTGCTCTCAAAACGGTGCAGGATAACATCGTGAGGAAAACGGCATGTCCTAGAACCAAAACTTAGAAGACACTTGAAATCCATTAACACTCACTGGGCCCGCGAGGTGGAATATGGCCCATTTCCTCTCCCAGAGAGGAGGCTTAGTCCTAACAGTGAGAACATTATAAGACCGAGTATGCTATGCTATTGCCTAACCTTGAAAAAACCCACCCCGTTCCTTCTAGCCTTCACACCGGGGCTCGAGCGCCCTTTCGGATAACCCTGGCCCCAATAGGCTTCGACCCGGCTGGGTCCCTGTTGTTGCTGACAACTCCTTGAGGCGCGCGGGAAGAGTGCGCGCCGTCGACGACTTGGGCTTGACCCGGACAGTTACCGGACGGCCGGACAGCGAGCTACCCATTGCTCACTGAACG
The DNA here is from genome assembly GCA_929112965.1 of Mythimna albipuncta. Lineage (NCBI taxonomy): Eukaryota > Metazoa > Arthropoda > Insecta > Lepidoptera > Noctuidae > Mythimna > Mythimna albipuncta. The sequence goes on along the minus strand of OV815983.1, from coordinate 12,065,688 downwards.
CAAGCCCGCAACTACGGTGGCCGGAAATCGGGATCAGAGTCCCGGCGGCGGCGGCGGCGGCGGCAATAACGCCATTGCCTGATGCGTTCGGCCTCCTCCTTTGCGAGCATTACTGCTTCGCAAAAGTCGGCGACCGCCTGCCACTACTCCTCGCTCCGGTCCATGGCCTCAACCAAGGCTCGGCGCGAGAGGTCTCCGCCACCGATCGCCCCCACAAGGGCACGGCGATGCTCCGCCCAAGCAGGGCACACCTCGACTGTGTGCTCCACCGTGTCCTCCGGGCATTCCGCACAGTGGCGAAACCCGAGCGTCACTTCTGCACGAATCCGAACGAACCATGTCCGGTGAGGACCTGCAGTCATTCAATGACTTCTCCACTCACTCACCTAAAAGAAATGCCATAATTTAGGCAAAACATTGCCCATCCATCATTTCAAATAGACCATTTACAGGCACTTTTGAATAGTCAAATGTCGGTCAGTCCAAGAAAAGTGAAGCTAAATTGCACGTTCCAAATAGTAGGTCTCTATGGAGAAGAACGTGCAAGAAACTCCATGGACACTCTTTTAAATCACATTATGTGTTACATATAATGATTGGTTACATATACCAAGCTGATTGCTTGTTGCTTCAATCACGTCGCATCGCCAATGAAACCACAGCTTTATAAATTTTTACATTTATTTTAGCTAGAAGACTCATCGTCTCAGCCCATTAATATGACGCTTCTTTAGTTAATGGACATTAACGACGGAAAAATGTGGCCACTATATTATAATTAGCTATGTTGAGATCACATCGCAATAACTACTGAGGTGACGGTCCGGGGTGTTGGGAAGTAAGGTGATCGTTATCAGCGTACAGTCGGAGCCAGGTTGAAAAATATTTCTAGGTACCGATACGGTTTCAGAGGAAACCGGTGGTGACCCAGTAGTTGCGTTTGAGTCATCGTAATGAAAGATTAGGCAGTTATCACACTGCGTGAAAACGCTCCTATGCACGTACTTACGGGAGGGCAGATCTACATCATCGTGCGGGTTTTTTACGCACTCATACATGTAGGTGCGTCTTGTAAATTCACGCAAGTACACTCATTTCATACAAAATCACGCACGGTACTACGAGACTCAGTGTGGCATACCTTGCGTGTCGGACCACACCCACGCGCGTTAGTGCGTGATCTGCATGAACGCGCGCGAATGCAGTTTCAGTGTGTTGGACTGTGCGTGTTTTCTATACAAACGGAGATACTTAAAAGCAACGTTAAGATATGCATTCAAGCACTACGCTGCGGGGTGCGTGGCAGTGTGATAACTGCCTTAGTCAGTTAAACTCTGCGTTATTGCGTTAGCTATCAAGGGTGTGTTGGGTTTAGGTCACTGGCCGACCGTCCCGACCGAGCCCAAGTCATCGACGGCGTATATTGTTCCACGCGTGCCTCAAGGAGATGTCAGCAAACCGTAGGGGCCCAGCAGGGACGAAGCCTACTGGGACCACATGTAGTAAGAAAGTGAAACCCTAGGACGAATGCAAAAAAGGAATAGGAGTAGGTTTTTAGTCAGTAAAAGTCGAGACGGGCGATGTCATTGGATGATTTTCTCACCCAAAAAAGAGTGTTTTAGGCGTTTAGAATCACTATATGATATTTTTGACGTCGCGTCGTTCGGGGAGGCTCCTTTCATGCGCCCAAACGTCCTCGACTTACTAGTAGTTGGATGAGGATTCAAACCCAATCAGGCGCATTTATTTCATCACCATTGCTCTCAAAACGGTAAAGGAAAACATCGTGATGAAACCATGTCCTAGAACCAAAAAATTCGAAGATAATTATGTGACATTCACCAACCCGCACTAGGCAAGCGTGGTGGATTACGGCATATTCCCTTCCTAGAGAGGAGGCCTGAGTCTTAGCAGTGGGAACATTGAAAGGCTGATTATGGTTATGGTATCCATCGATCTGCACTGAGTATCAAATACCTTCTTCCACCACTCTGAATGGAGCGAGAGGGGGTGTCAGTATGTCAGTGTTCCTTCAGTCAGCGTTCCAGGGCCAAATCCTCTTTCGAATAATCCCACAACGACATAGCTTTCTGAGGCGTCTGTTGATTATCCTTCCACATTATAAAACAAAGTCTTCCACAGCGTCTGTATGTTTGCATGAACGCGATAAACTCAAAAACTACTGAACTGATTTTCATAAAATTTCACTAAGAGACAGAGTGATTCATGAGGAAGGTGTAGGTGTATGTGTGTGTGTTATAATACATGTATTAAATAGAAGAAAAAACAGAGAATATCAAAGATATCTAAAAAATCATGGGAAACTGGGGAGTGTTGCTAGTTTTAGTATACAGGCAATCCAAAAACATTGACTGATTTAATTATTTTCAGTGGCAGTGGGCACAACCCGGCCCATAGCATAGCAGTATATTCATAATGATCCCACTGTTGGGACTCAGGCCTCCTCTCTAGGGGAAGGAATGGGCCGTAATCCACCACGCGGGCCTAGTGCGGGTTGCTGGATGCCACATGTCTTCGAACTTTTGGTTCTAAGACGTGCCGGTTTCCTGACAATGTTTTCCTTCACCGTTTTGAGAGCAGTGGCAATTAAATAAACTACACAAAGTAATGCGCCTAGCTGGGTTTGAACCTGAGACCTACAAACTCGTAAGTCGGGGCCGTTACCACTCGGCCACCACTGCTCACAGTCAAGGCCGTACCGTGACAAACCCGGCCCAATCTGTCACCTATTTGTAATTACATAATTTTTGAACGTTACATTATTTAAAATGTATGATTTGTCATCGGTAATGAAAGTTGACGTCCGGATGTCCGGAGTACTGCCCTAGTTTTTAGTGGACATTAATAAATGAAATAAAATTAGTTTTGTCGGAGTCAGAATAAAGGTATACACACGTTTCTAGGTTTATTTGTTGTTTTTATTACATACTAACTGTAGTAGGTATAAAATAAAAAATAACAATAAACAGTTAGTGTGAAGTCCGTCGGGTCAGCACATTGCGAACTTCGTACCGCATAACAGTCAATGAATGTCGTATATCTTTCGATATAGTCAACCGATTGCGATGAAACAAAGCCTCAGTACCTAATTTAACAAGTTACACACCTTTTTAATCTATAACATAAAAGTGAATGGCAAAATGTGTTGGTAAGCGCATAACTCAACAACGCCTGGACCAATTTCGCTAATTTTTTTTTTGTTGTGTTCGTTATTATGAGGAAAAAGTTCTTATGGAAAAAGAAATAAAAATTGGGGTAGTGTAGGGTAGAGTAGGGTAGAGGAGGGTAGAGTAGGGAACAGTAGAGTAGTGTAGGGTAAAGTAGGGTAGAGTAGGGTAGAGTAGGGTAGAGTAGAGTAGAGTAGGGTAGAGTAGGGTAGAGAAGAGTAGAGTAGGGTAGGGTAGAGTAGGGTAGAGTAGGGTATAGTAGGCTGAAGTAGGGAAGAGCGGGAGCGAAGCCGCGCGGGCAAAAGCTAGTGTAAATATAAAAGTTATCTACATCGATTTTGTACACTTTACGTAATACGCGCACAACTAAAAACTTCTACTGATTTATTGTTTGTATAGATTAGGTAACTTGGTTAATTTAAATACAAACAACCTTAATTTAACTACACATATTCTAATTACCAATAATATACCTACTTCATCATCATCATCATCAGCCTTCTTAATGTTCGAACTGCTGGGACTCAGGCCTCCTCTCTAGGAGAGGGAATAGGCCGTAATCAACCACGCGGGCTCTCAGGTTGTTGAATGCCACATGTCTATGAATTTTTGGTTTTAGGACATGACGGTTTCCTCACGATTTTTTCCTTCACCGTTTTGAGAGCAGTGGTAAAGAAATAAATTACGTAAATAATGCGCCTGGTTGGGTTTGAACCCGCGACCTACAACTCATAAGTCGGAGCCATTACCACTCGGCCACCACTGCTCTTTGATATACCTACTTATAAACCTATAATTGTACATAAAAAAAAACATAACAAACGATCAAGCCGTTTCGGAAGAGTTCGATAACAAACACTGTGACACGGGATTTTTACGTATTAGATTTAAAAAAATATATCTTCAGTTATAAAGCTTCAAAAGTAATAATCAAAACGAGAAATTCGACATGGGCTCTAATGTCACAATATCTTCTTCTTCTTAGCGTGGTGATGACAAAATTAGTTTTCTTTTCAAGTTAATTTCCTAATTTCCAAGGAAATTCTGAGTCGGCTACAGAAATGCCGTCGACTGACGCTGTTATTGGGTCCCTACGTAAACAGGTAACAGGGCACGTGACCCAGGATGAAAGGTGGAACCAGTCATATTTTCCAGCATGCGATACCTCCTTTAGCCAGCATATGGCGCCACAACAAGCTCCTTGCCAAAATTCCTCAAAACTTTTCTTGACTTTTTTAAATTTCAAAGAGTCTTCGTGTTTTGTAAAACGATGATAGATCACTTAATAATCTGTTGACAGTTAAGATGGCGTCGAGATGCAGTGAGGATATGTAAGTGATAAACAAGAAATTAGTGTGATGACAGAAAAGTGAATTGGGTGATGAAGGATATTTGGAAACTGCATCAAGGTTTTGGCGGTTGAAAGTAAGGCTACGGAGAGGTAGAGATAAGTCCAGGGTTTGGTTTAGGGATGTCACGGCAGTAGTTATATCGGAATCGAATTTGGAGCCATATTTTCGCACCGCACACGTCATTAAGATTTTATTCAATGCGTTAGTGTATAGTTAAAATCCAGCTCTTGCGTGTGGATCCCGCACCAAAGTTCTTCTTCTGGAAAAAGTGTAAAAAGCGTTCCTTAGGTTCCTGTACAAGCTGATGTCCGGCTATTACCCATACCTCTATCCGACCTAATTTTCCATTGGGTTGCCTCAGATATAACTCGGTAAAGGTAAGATGAGTACGAGATCAGGTCACCATAGTTTGCAAGCTACGCTGTAGCTTGAATTTAGATAAGTGGGTATAAATGAAGAGTGAAATCTCAACATTCCAAATACGAATTTGGTTTCGGTGAAAATGTAACCGATAGAGGTCACGGAGGAAGAGACGCTCCCCGCGCGTCTAGTATAAACTATTAGTCTGTACCTCTGATTAAAATTTATCACAACCGAAGTTGGAATTGAAGGTGAAAAATTAATCGGATCTGAACTTTCGGATTTGGAATCGACTCTGTATAGTTCTATAGTTTGATTCCCGAATGGGATTAATTTTATTCGAAGGTTTCGGGACAATCTAAGGACGGGACTGTTACACGGTGGAGCACACAATCGCGGTGTGCCCTGCTTGGGTGGAGCATCGCCGTGCCCTCGTGGGGGTGATCGGCGGCGGAGACCTCTCGCGCCGGGCCTTGGTCGAGGCCATGGTCCGGAGCGAGGAGAAGTGGCAGGCGGTCGCCGACTTCTGCGAAGCAGTAATGCTCGCTAAGGAGGAGGCCGACCGCATTAGGCAACGGCGCTCTCGCCGCCGCCGGGATTCCGATCCCGATTTCCAGCCACCGTAGGCGCGGGCTTGCGGACAGTGAGCAATGGGTAGCTCGCTGTCCGGCCGTCCGGTAACTGTCCGGACCAAGCCCAAGTCGTCGACGGCGCGCGCTGTTCCCGCGCGCCTCAAGGAGTTGTCAGCAACAGCAGGGACCCAGCCGGGTCGAAGCCTACTGGGGCCAGGGTTATCCGAAAGGGCGCTCGAGCCCCGGTATGAAGGCTTGAAGGAACGGGATGGGTTTTTTAGTCAGTAAGAGTCTGATACTATCTCCCGCTCCGCCCAAGAGCGGGGGTTGTCATAAGATGATTTTTCCCATCGAAAAAAAAAAAAAAAAAAAAAGGACGGGACTGTTGAGCTTCGAAATTGTGTGGAAGAGTTACCGAAGCCATGACGCAAAGGGCAATTGAAAGCTTGTTTTTAGTCAGTAAAAGTCTGACATTCCTTCCCATCCAGAGTAGGAAAAGTTATTTGATGATTTTCCGCCCTCATAAAAAAGGGTCTACTGCTCAATAAGTTGAGTATTATACTTATTTTAACATTATCACACTATCATTTCAACTGAAAGTTGTCTACTGTTGGACATAGGCCTCCTCCAAGTGTTACCACAACGACCGATCCTGTGTGTCTCGCTTCCATAGGATACACAAGGGAAACCATTATTAGATCGTCGGCCTTCAAACACTGTGTCTTCCGGTACGTGGTCGCCACTCCAGAACGTTCTGGCCCCATCGATCATCTGTTGCGTCTTTTATGTTTGGTGATTTTTCGGGATATGGCGGTAACCTTGGTTCTCCTACCTATTGTCTTCATTCCTGCTTCGATCTCGCAAGGAGACTCCGAGCACAGCCCTCTCCATTGCCCTTTATACTATTGGGGCCAGGGTTATTAGAAAGGGCGATCGAGCCCCGGTATGCAGGCTTGAAGGAACGGGATGGGTTTTTTAGTCAGTAAGAGTCTGATACTGTCTCCCGCTCCGCCTAAGAGCGGGGGTTGTCATTGGATGATTTTTCCCATCGAAAAAAAAAATCTAAGTGACTATAAACCTTCTAGTGTTGAAAATTATAGGCTACCATTGTAGTTGATTAACACGCCTAATTCCATGAACACAAATAGAAAAAGATCAGAAGAGTTTTTTCAACTGCGCGTATATCCGAATCTCACAAATTTACAGCATTTGCTCAGTAAACGACCATAATACATATACAGGCTAATTTACTGCCTAAGACGCAATATAACAAGACGATTACGATGCAAATAAATTTCATCGATTTCCAAAAATAAGTTGTCACATAAGTAGTCGTCGAGAAACGCCGGGTGACTCACCGAGTATGTGGCTACGTATTGAACATTTTTACACTTTTTTCTAGCATTCTGAAACATTGCCAAACACTGGATGATGTTTTATTAAATTAAATATTATAATTATAAAGTCGAGGTGGTGTTGCAAGCGGGGGAGAGCTAGCGGGTAGCGATTATTTTGTTTTACATTTACATGTGACAGCGATAAGTAAATCGTGGTTCGGCCTTCAGGTAAATAACCCTTGTTTTCTTAGTAGTTTCCTGTACTTAACTCAAGTTTGACTTAGTCTTCAATAAAATATTTTGTTATGAATTAAAAATATTTTATACGATGACTTTCGAAAAATGTTATAGTATTTCATTTTGCATTTCTATGGTGACCGGCGACGGATGAATTTCCATACAAACGTTCCACGCTTTTTTGCAGTTGGAGCATATTTCCGACATATTATGATGATATTCGGTTATAGACAATATTAATCTAGGAAAAGCCAAATGGCATGTTTTGCCATTTACGCTTTAAAAAAGTGCGAAATACAATTCGCTTAAATTTCTTTTTTTTTATAGGAAGATGTAGGAACCTAGACAAATATTGTCCTAAATTTCGAAGGAAGTAAGTTTGGTAACTGGTTTTAGCAGTACACCGCAGTCTACCTTCTGTATTACTTTAAGTTTATTACAATCCATCCTAAGGCTATCTTGTAGATGTCGCTGTGAGCGATAGACTGCTATTGAACCAAGCTGTGTTACTAACTTTTTTGTGGTCAATAAAGTTTAAACTATACTAATCTATCTCTTCGACTCACACTTGTTCTAAATTGCATTCTACACCGTTCGCTCCGCGTAAGGATTTGCTATTCGCTATCATTATTACCACAGCCTTATCCACCGGTATGTGGTGTCCCAAATCGCTTAGGTTTTACAATTTGGCATCGCGCACAACTTTGTCCGTCCTATTAAGATGCAGTTTAATCATATAATTTATTTACTTGTATCTCAAGAACTATTCGTCTAGGATTATAATTATTAGTTTCACAAAATATATGTTTTGCACTGAAATTATTTTGCGAAGTTGAGACTGTGTGTTATCTTTGGCGTAGATGATGAGTTGATTATAGATTTGGAAAATCTGTGATGTACCAACTAAGTATTACTGGCGACCCACCCTAGCTTTGTTCAGGTCTTTGAAGTCTTTGAAATTCTTGGGTTTTCTTTACTATAAGATGCATTTAAACCTTCCTCATGTATTACTCTGTCTACCGGTGATAATCGCACGAAAATTCTTTTAATTACTTTTGAGTTTATCAGGAACAGACAAGTAGATGCGGTCAAAAAACTCTGACTTCGTTTTATTATATGAAAGGATAAGGATATGGAAAGGATGTAGGTAATACGTGTTTTGATAGTGAGGAGTGAGATCAAAAGTGTGAGTGTGAGATAAAACGTGTTAAAATCTTGGAAGGCAAGTCTTCTGCTGGCTTTTTTTGAGGTGGAAAATCAACAAATAACTTCTATAGTCTGTCTAAAAAATCAAACGACTTGGGAGTTTTGTATAATATTTATCATTTAAAAAATACTTGTATTCGATGCTTTTTATATGGTTCATAGTAAATAATGATCAAGATCTCTTAATCAACCTTGATTATAGAACCAGCGTTGACTACAGCAGATTTCATATTACCCTAATAATTACCGAATTCGTTTGACGTTTTAGACAGACTATAGCGCTCTGGGTGCCACACCAAGACAAAGTTTTTCCGCGACCCCCTTCTGGTCGTCCATCAATTTTGTGGGAGGCCTTTCAAAGCTGCGTCTTCCGGTACATGGCCGCCACTTCAGAACCAAACGCCATTGACTATTTTTCTGCGAGCAATGCCACGATAGCACATAAAGGATATTTTTTATCCCGGAAATATGTTGCCCCGGGATAATTATCTAATTTAACGCGGGTGAAACCGATTGCAGCAGCAAGCGTATTATTTGATATCACATTTTGCTGAAAACCTTTCAAAAAGAAAGGGCAGGAATAAACGTGCAGTCTTTCTAAACCAAATCGTTTCAGTAATCACGGAAATACCTCAGTGACTAAGTTCCTGGTGGCGCTGACATCTAGACGGACAGATATTTTGATATGAGTGAGTCAGGCAGAGTTGAAATAAACGGCGATCAAATTATTATTCTAGTTAAATTATTTTACGGGAAAAGGATGGGTAAAAACTGGCCAAGTGTGAGTCGGACTCACGCAAGAAGAGTTCCGCACCGAGCGTAGCAAAAAAACTGCCAAAAAGTCACGTTGTTTGTATTCCCATACTAGGTGTGTATGGAATACTTAATTACTTATTTTATTCTATTTTTAGTATTTGTTGTTAGAGGGACAACAGAAATAAATCATCTGTGAAAAGTTAAACTGTCTATCTTGATAGCTAGACAGACAGACAAGAGAGTTGAACTGTGATCAGTTCATGAGTTACAGCCTGGTGACAGACAGACAGACGGACGGACAGCGGAGTCTTAGTAATAGGGTTCCGTTTTATCCTTATGGTACGGAACCCCTAAAAGTGTTTTTTAAAAAATTGGATTTTTGCACTAGGATTACTCTCTAGCAGCACTGAACGGCTAAGAATAGATGTAATAATAATAATTAATTTTGTACAACGATCTTAATCAGTCTATAGATAGGTATATAAATAGATGTTCTCTCAAGACCGGTCGGTGTGGCGAAGCTTGGGGGAGGTTTATGTCCAACAGTGGACGTCTTTCGGTGGATATAACGATGATGATGATGATGATAGATATACTTTTTATTGTACACCAAAAATAAAATCACAGTAGCAACTTAAAATTAATAGGGTGTCACAATGGGCAGTCCTATCGCTGAAAGCGATTTTTTACAGACAAGCTTTAGATGGATTTGACAGAGTAGGAGAAAAAGATACGCAAATTTCGTAAAGCAAGGGAACCTAATTATAATCATCATCAGCCTCTTTAATGTTCCCACTGCTGGGACTCAGGACTCCTCTCTAGGATAGGGAATGGGCCGTAATCCACCACACGGTCCCAGTGCGGGTTGGTGAATGTCCCATGTCTTCGAATTTGGTTTCCCTATCGCTTCTCGGCCTTTTGGCTAAGATCAGTAGCCTGATTCACGAAAATCAAACAAGCCAAATATCGTTGAAGTTTTATAGTCGTTCGATCGAAGTCCTATCCAGGACAAGCGGTATTCACGTGTTCCTTAATCTTGATAGAACGACAACTCAACTGGATCGAAACTAAACGACCTATCGACGATTTATTTCCTGTTACATTAATAAGTATTCTATCAGGATAATGTAATACAGTTTTTTTTAATCGACTCTTCGACCAAACGACTTTAAAATCGGTGTCGTTCAAACTCGATTGATGGATGTGAATACGGAAATGGTCTAAACGACTAAATCGCTACGATATCACGAACAGATATAATAACAATTATAATTAATTTGTACAACGATCTTAATCACTTTATAGATAGATAAACTCTTAAATAAAATTACAATATGAATTTAAAATTAATAGGGTGTCACAATGGGCGGTCTTATCGCTAAAAGCGATTTTTACACATAATCTTTGGATGGATTTGACAGAGAAAGAGAAAAAAGATATGCTTTCCGTAAAGCAAGGGAATCAAATTATGTATTACATTATTAGCTAGATTCATCTCGTGATATCTCCAGCTCTATCGTAGAAGTATCATTTTAGTAAACTCTGTCAACAGGATAATAAAATCGCCAAGATGATTTACTATATTTTCAATAGTTAACTTTCCATTCTGAACTGGAAATGGATAATAATAATTTATGAGAAAACAGCTGCGTGGCTTCCCACTCATGCAGGAGTCAATCACCTGCAATGAATCTGCGGTGGAATTTATAATTACCACAGACGACTATGCTGCAATTTTTTTTTACAATTTTTTTGCTAGTGTGTGGTATATATATTATGTCTGCAGGATTATTAGAAATAGATAAGATAGAACTACACTGCTCACTCGTGTGCCACAGACGCCGATTTAGGCGCGTCGGTCTCCTTACATTTTATATGGCAACTAGACTTGTAGAGCTACACTTGATACACACCACGCGACGTTGTTCTACGCACAAATCAGGCGTGTTACCTACACGTGTGCGCCGTTGCCTGATGCGGTCGGTCTCCTTCTTTGCTAGCATTACTGCTCCGCAGAAGGAGGCGACCGCCTGCCACTCCTCCTCGCTCCGGACCGTGGCCTGTACCAAGGCCTGGTGCGAGAGATTGCCGCTGCCGATCGCCCACAAGGGCACGGCGATGCCGATGCTCTGCCCGAGCGGGGCACACATCTACCGTGTGACTGATTATATGGTGAAGTTCGTGGCAATCCAAAGGCTGCTAGATGTACAGGATGGTTCGTTGTGATTTTTGTACCGTCTTATTCATCAGCTAGGGCTCGGGTAATTTCCGAAAAGGAAACCCGAGATCCTAGAATGCAAAGGACAACTGAAGGACACATGGTGTAGTTTTAGTTACTAAAAGTCTGATACAGCCTCCCGCTCCATTTGCTACCTAAAAAACTCAAGAGTTGTTGGTCCACTGTAATTTTGTTTCATTGGCGCCGCATCGCTTAGTATTCGCATTGTTTCGCTTACACAAAACCCCTCTTAACTTTTCAACCGTCTTATTCATAAAATCTGTTTATACCTACTAATCCCACTCTGTATCTACTTATCATTTTATTTATTAGAAATAAAATGACAATTTATTTCATCATTTTTTTATGACAATGTTTTCCAACGCGAGACGATTTGACTAATCTATGTGTGAATGACAAGACTGTTATTCTGTCTTATGGTATACTAGCTTCGGCCAGCGGTTTTACTCGCTTTTGAGATTCAAGATCCCGATTTCCGGCCAACGTAGACGCGGGCTTGCGGACAGTGAGCAATGAGTAGCTCGCTGTCCGGCCGTCCGGTAACTGTCCGGACCAAGCCCAAGTCGTCGACGGCGCGCACTGTTCCCGCGCGCCTCAAGGAGTTGTCAGCAACAGCAGGGACCCAGCCGGGTCGAAGCCTACTGGGGCCAGGGTTATCCGAAAGGGCGCTCGAGCCCCGGTATGAAGGCTAGAAGGAACGGGGTGGGTCTTTTAGTCAGGAAGAGTCTGACACTATCTCCCGCTCCGCCCAAGGGCGGGGGATGTCAATGCATGATTTATCCCACCATAAAAAAAAAAAAGTTTCAAGATTCAAAGCATATATTTCGTTGACGTTAAGCATTGATGTGGTCCAAGTATGGACCACGCTTGACCAGAAGTAACGTATTCACTCTTGACCAAAAGACCCCAGGTTGTAGCTATTTAAAATGCAGTTGTTTTTACTTCGAGGAGAAACGAATATACACATACAAATATCATCATCATCATTATTTCAGTGGAAAGACGTCCACTATTGGAGATAGTCCTCTCCCAAGTGTCGCCACAATGAACGGTCCCGTGCGTCTCACATCCATCGGATTCCCGCAAACCTTACCAGGCCGTCCACCTCGTGGAGGCCTTCCAACTGCAACGCTGTGTTTTCTAATACTGCGCCACTCCAAAACATCCAGCCCCAACGGCTGAACTAATCTACGAGCAATGTGCCCTGCCCTTTGCCATTTTAATTTGGCGATTCTTTGTGCTACATCGGCAACCTTGGTTCTCCTGAGGACATCTTCATTCCTGATTCGATCACGTGATCAATTAAACTTCGAGCATAGCCTTTTGCATTGCCCCTTGGGTGACTTTAAGCCTTCTGATGAGACCCATTCAAAATTTAAAAATTTTATTTCACATAGGCCTACGTGGGCATTTATAAAACGTCAGAAGCTAGTGCATGATTCCAAATTGATCGATTCCCATGGAGAAGAACCAGCAAGAAACTCCATGGTTGCTCTTTTAAAAAAAAGTGGTGAGCAACGACTTTTCAGAGATAAAAACATAGCATGGCATAGTCAGCCTTTAATGTTCCCACTGCTGGGACCCAGGCGTCCTCTTTAGGAGAGGGAATGGGCCGTAATCCGCCACGCAGGCCCAGTGCGTGTTGGTGGATGTCACATGTCTTCGAATTTTTGGTTCTATGTAAGTAGGACATGTCGGTTTTCTAACGATGTTTTCCTTCACCGGTTTAGATACGAGAGACGATGATGGTGGATTACTAAGCTGAATTCAGCAGTTTATTTAAAAAAACCTTGGTAACAGCCAATCTCATAAGTCTTGAGGGATCCATTAACGTAGTCCGAAGGCCAGAACCACTTCACACAAATGTCACAAACACTACTCGGCAACTGATCGGCGTCATTTTATTTTATTTTTATATTAATACACTCAGTTACGCCAAATTATACGTTTTTATTGCGTACGTATGATATTTTAGTTCTCGTGACTAGCTCCTGGAATGTGTGATCTGAAATATTTTGTGCAACTCGGTTTTGGAGTCTGACGTCGGATTTCTCTAATGAGGAATACCAATTCAAGCAAGGCATATTTTGGAGACAATTAATGGTAGAATCTCAGATAAGGCCTTTCGCGACCCTTCTTTAGATATCTTAAGAGGATTTTTTTTTAAACTTAAATACTTTTTCCTACTTTGTCAAATACATACATAGGTTGTCTGTGAAAAATCGCTTTTAGCGATAAGACCGCCCATTGTGACACCCTATTAATTTTAAGTTCCTATTGTAATTTTATTATTGATCTTCAATTAAGAATGTATCTATCTAAAGAGCAGTTGCTTTAATTATTGGCATAATACCTATTAGTATGAGCTAAAACTTTCGGATCATGGGGTTCAAGTGCTCACAACTCGGCCATAATATTTATTATTATTATAAACCTAAAAAAAGTCCACACAATTTGTAACTAGATGGCCACTTCTAATTAAAGTATAAATAGTAGTTTTTACACCACCTGCTCGATAATGTCGTTTTACACGTCATACAAAACTCACTTAAAGCAAGTCATTATATGCCTAGGGAGATAATGCAGTATGGCCGATCCCTAGGGAATAATGAGATTTGAATTTGGAGCATCAAGAATCGTCAACATTGTGAATTAAAATGTAGGCGCATCGAACAAGTTGACTCGAAATTCAAACCAAAGAGTATGTAATCACTATGATTCAAACTGGCCACTAACAGAAAAAAGAAAATAGAATATAACGTGCGTACTGACGACACGGGAGCAATATAGAAAATTGAAACTATAGAATCTTGGAGTAGTGAATTTTGTTTGTTTGATGAACTTGTAAATATAATACTTAGATTTCTCTAATATATGATTTGGTCGACCAAATTGTCTTTTGATTATCTCACAGATGGTGTAAAAAGTAGAGTATGCAACACGGGGATAAAGCTGTCTTTGTCTTGGGCTGCTTAAATTCCTCACTTCACTCATGTTTCTTTATTAACTCCCTCGCGATGCTCGGGAGTTAATTTTATAAATCCCTCACTATCGTTCGGGATTAAAATCAGCAACCTTCGTTTCGTTCGGAATTTAACATGCCGCCCGCGACTTAAAGACACTGCTTTATCCCCTAGTCACATAAACTACTATTATGTGACTAGGGGATAAAGCAGTGTCTTTAAGTCGCGGGTGGCATATTGAATTCCGAACGAAACGAAGGTTTCTGATTTTAATCCCGAACGACAGTGAGGGATTTATAAAATTAACTCCTGAGCATGGTGAGGGAGTTAATATATAATACAGGTTTCTTACCTGAGTGAAGTGAGGAATTCAAGCCACCCAAGACAAAGACAGCTTTATCCCCGTGTTGCATACTCTACTTTTTACACCATCTGTGAGATAATTAAAATACAATTTGGTCGACCAATATTATATTAGAGAAATATAAGTACTTATTATATTTACAAGTTCATCAATCAAACAAAATTAAGATTCTGTAGTTTCAATTTTCTATAACGCTCCCGTCAGTAAGCACGTTATATTCTATTTTTTTTTGTCAGTGGCCAGTTTGAATTTCGAGTCAACTTGTTCGATGCACGATTTCTGATGTTCCAAATTCAAATCTCATTATTCCCTAGGGATCGGCCATACTGCATTATCTCCTTAGGGTTAGAATGACTTGCTTTAAGTGAGGTTTGTATGACGTATAAAACGACATTATCGAGCAGGTGATGTAAACAATTAATTATAATGATAACTATCCAGAGTCGTCCGAACCCCCCTTGGGTTCCACACTGGTATTGCGATGGATCAAGGATACCCAATTTGATCAGATTATCTCTGATGATGTTGACGTGTATGTATGAGTAGGTGCTGTGATCTCATCAAATAAGTCTGCAGATTTAATTATATTCAACGGGAAGTAATTAAAAAATTTATTGACATCTTTGTTATTTGAAATAGAAAATAAAACTAGTTGATGTCATAAAAATGTGAAGTATTTTGATTGTGGGCTCATACCGCAAAGAAATGGGTTATTTTGGTATTTTCATCAAATTCCTGAGGCCTAACCTCAAAATCTACGTGGGAAATCAAGAAATAACTTTTTTTTCTTATCTTTTTTAGGCACACAATGGACTGTTTTTCGCATTAGTGCAGAAAAGTGCACATGCTCTCCCCGTCACTATTTTATTACATTTATCGTATCAGGTTGGGTGCGGGTCGTCCCTCACGAGTCGCCAGTCAACCCCTGTTAATTCACTTCTTCGTACGTGTATTGAAAAAAGTAACTGTCCGAACCGAGCTCCAGTAGTCGGTGGCGCGTATTGTTCCACGCGCGCTTCAAGTAGATGTCAGAAAACCGCCCTGCAGGCTTCAAACCTACTGGTTCGGAGCAAGGAGGAGTGGCAGGCGGTCGCCGACTTCTGTGAAGCAGTAATGCTCGCAAAGGAGGAGGACCGCATCAGGCAACGGCGCTCTCGCCGCCGCCGGAATACCGATCCCGATTACCAGCCACCGTAGGCTCGGGCTTGCGGACAGTGAGCAATGAGTAGCTCGCTGTCCGACCGTCCGGTTACTGTCCGAACCAAGCCCAGGTCGTCGACGGCGCGCACTGTTCCCGCGCACCTCAAGGAGTTGTCAGCAGCAGTTGGAGCCCAGCCGGGTCGAAGCCTACTGGGGCCAGGGTTATCCGAAAGGGAACTCGAGCCCCGGTATGAATGCTTGAAGGAACGGGGTGGGTTTTTTAATCAGTAAGAGTCTGACACTATCTCCCGGTCCACCTAAGAGCGAGGGTTGATTTTCCCCACCAAAAAAAAACAGAAAGCTACTGGGGCCATGGGTTGTGCGAAAGAGAACTCCCGGGTTTCCCTGCAACACAGGCACACAGGCTAAAGAGGAACAGGAGTGGATTTTAGTCAATAAAAGTCTGACACATCCTTCCGCATCGCCCAAGGTACACCTTGTCTTGTTCTTTTTGTAGACTTTTGTTCATTTCTCGGCATCAAACTGTAAAAAGCGAGGAAATTTTGTACAAAAATAACAAAAACTGTTAAGTTAAAAAAAAACCGGCCAAGTGCGGGTCGGACTTGCCCATGAAGGGTACCGTAGCTGCAAGTAACATAATATAAAAGTTCTTGTAGTTCGTTGTAACTGTGATCGATGTTTTAGTAATAGTGTAGGTATTTTTTTTATATTTAGATTTTTCGGTAATGTACATCATATATTTTTTGTTAGTTTTATCATTCTCATGTTTTAGAAGTTATAGGGGGGGGGGGGGGGGGGTGGTGGTCACACATTTTACCATTTTGGAAGTGTCTCTCGCGCAAACCATTAACTTTAGAAAAAAATTATGTTAGGGCGAAGGAAAAAGGGCGAGGGAAGTCATTGGATGATTTCCCACCTAAAAAAAGTCGGTTAAAAGACAACAAATTCAATGGTGTTGTCTTTCTAACATAGCTTAAGGCGTATAGTCCCTTGAATCATCTGGCCGAAATTATGTGAACGCAACTCTCGCACTCGCCTAGGTGGCAGTACGCAAATCTGTGCATTTATTTGCGGCCAGCAGCGCCCGGAAAGCGCTTACATATGCAATGTTCACTTGCCACCACTTTTTATGTGTTAAAATGTTTCTAAAGGTCCAAGCCGTTTAGAAGGAGTAGGGAAAAGTTGCGAAAAATTGCGAAATTGCTAAATATTTTTTTTTGACAAAAGTATTAATTGCACGAAAAAATCAAATGTGGATATTATTGTCCATGAATCTATAATAAACATATATTTTTTTCAAATCAATTGACTTAGCCGTTACGGAGGAGTAGGCCTCAGAAAATCACTGTTTTATGGCACTTTTCGGGCGCTTGGCCCTTAAAGAAAAGCCTACTGCAGTAAGAGAAAATATGGTTATAAAATTTATTCTTGAAGCTGAAAAGTGATAGATTTGTTTGTATTATTTCAATGACCATAAACACTAGAGTATTTGTCTTTGATGTGTACTTATAAAACAAGACGTAAAAGCCGCGAGGAATGTTAAAAGCTAACATATAACAGCATAGTTTTACTATGTTTGTACTCGGGCAGGGTTTAAACACAAAACAGATAGGTACAGAAGACAATCTCATGTATGTTCTTCACTTTTTAACCGACTTCGAAAAGGAAGAGTTTCTATGTTCGGCTGAATGTATTTTTTTTTTTTTAAGCTATTGCATAGCTTCTATCGCGGGCCTTGAGCGTGGAGACCGAATCCAGAAATTCCGTAACGAAAATAACCTAACACCCCACACTCATTTGTTTTTTGAGCGTGGTGACCGATAAGAAAACAAATGAGTAAACAATCATTAATTCAATTCAATGTGTGAAAGTGTAACTTCAATTAATATCAAAGAAAAAAAAAACAAAGGAAAAAAATACTGCAAAAATAAAATAAAAAATAATTATAATTGCATAAGTTGATAAAAATGCTATGCAATAGCTTTACCGCGGCAGTCCCCGAGTGCCACACGTCTTTTTATTTTTTTACGTATGTTCACCGATATCTCGGTCAATTGTAAACCAATTTTGAAATATTTTTTTTTGATTCAAAGGTTATGTTTCCAAGTTGGTCCCATAGAAATATTGTTATGATCTGATCATAAACTTCGAAGATATGGCACAGAACTCCTCATATGATCACAGCATTATTGTCGTAACAAGTAAAATTGCTTTGTTTGTACGTGTAGCCGATGACTGACTGAAAGAAAATAGGGAGGGGAGGAGATGAATTCGGAAGTCGATGTTATATAAAGAAGAGACAAAACTATCTATTATAGAAACACCGACTTCCGAAATTAAAATTATTTTTTACTTTTCAGTGTTTTTTCACATTGAAGTCGGTTTAATTTTTTTTTTGTAAAAAGTTTTTTATTATACCTACGCTCGGTGGACGCTCACTAATGAGCGTTTGAGCCGGAACGGTTCGACGAGTGGTCCTAGACGCTCCGAGATATAGTGTCCGTGAGCGGTGTCTATGTGTGCGTTGCTCGAGCGCGCTTTGTATGTAGATTGACTTCTGTACCTATCTATTTTGTGGTTTCAAACTGTAAATGTTTTGTTTAAGGCAGAAATGAGTCAGAATAAAAGTGTTTGGTACACTTGGTAATGATTTTCTATATCTGTAATTGCAAACAGTTGGTTGACGAGAGATTTATTACAAACTTTTTTTAAGAGCCGGGAATCCGAGGTACAGTTTCATACGTGCCGCTCTTACGTGATAATGATGTTATTACAGATATTTTTCTAGTTAGTTTGGAAACACAGATATTATCTAGGTTTCTACCCCTCGAGCGCCAGGGTGTTTATAACTTAGTTGTTACGTAAGTCACCAAATAATAATAATAATAATAAACCTTTTTCTGGATTTTTCTAGGAAAAACAAAAATCCAAAGAACCGAAATTTTCGGCCAAATAAATTTCATACAAACGTGTATGCAAAACGAAAATTAAGTATTTTCAAGATCATTCAAGTTGTACAGACGTATGTACAATCGGCGCTCGAGGGGTTAAAATCGAAACATTTTGTAACCTCTGAAAACTAAAAACATGAACATTGAAAACTTATAACAGATTTTCAAAAAACAGCTGGGTCCAATGTTTTGAGATGCTTTCCAAGGCATGGCGAGGTCCAGATGGTTACCCATCTAAAACCTGACCTCGGGCAGTATTGCTTAACTTCGACAATCAACTCAAATTGTGTGGGTGTTATAAATGACTAGCTTTCGCCCGCAGCTTCGCCCGCG
Source organism: Mythimna albipuncta (assembly GCA_929112965.1). Taxonomy (NCBI): domain Eukaryota; kingdom Metazoa; phylum Arthropoda; class Insecta; order Lepidoptera; family Noctuidae; genus Mythimna; species Mythimna albipuncta. Next base: position 12,046,669 of record OV815983.1, on the reverse strand, counting down.
TACCTACATGAAATATAATCTGTCACTCAGGAATAAAGCAGGTTTCTATCGGCGAAAAAATTTTACTAATCGGACCAGTACTTTTGGAGATTACATCCTACAAACAAAAAAAACATACAAGCAAACTTTACTCATAATAATATTAGTATAGATAGCAGGACCAACGTTTTAACGTCCTTTTTAAGGCACGGAGGTGTCCAGATTGTCACCCATCTACAATCCAGCGTCAGAAAGTATTGCTTACCCTTGGGAGTTATAAATAAACACTGGAACCACGCACTGGAAGATGCAGTATTGGCAGGTCTCTCACAAGGTGGACTGATGTCCTGGTGTGGGTAGCAGGAATCCACTGGATGCTAGGCACACAAGAACGGTCGCTACGGCGACGCTTGGGGGAGGCCTATGTATAACAGTGAACGTCTTTCGGCTAAAATGATGATGATGATTATGACCAATGTTTTGATGTCCATCTCAAGTAGTGTTGCCAGGCGTCCCGATTTGCGCGGGATGTCCCGATTTTTAGGGGTCTGGGGACGCGTCCCGATTTGCACCTGATCGGGACGCTAAATGTCCCGATAAATCAAAATCCCTGAAACTCAAATAGCGACTGAAGAAGTCTGGGTTTTACTCAGTAAAAATTTCACACGCCCTCTCGTTTCACCCCAGAGGGGAAGTAGTCAATGGATGATTTCCCATCTAAAAAAATCTTTAATTAAAAAAAATATTTGTCCCGATTTAAAACCCTAAATCCCGATTTGTTTTACCATCTGTCCTGATTTTTATCCAAAAAGACCTGGCAACACTAATCTCAAGGCACGAAGGGATCTCCATGGTCACCCATCTACAACCCGACCTCGAGAAGTGTTACTTACCCTTGAACATCAACTCGTACGGTTGAGTCATGAGGTGTTTATTTGGCTCTCACTACCTGTCCTTAGTTACGATCTGCCGACGTATTTACAGCCAACACATTCAAATATTAAACCTTGTATGATTTAAAATATTTACGACCATTTCTCTCTGTATTTTGCTTTGGTATAAATTCAGCAATAAAATTGGTTCAATCAAAAATTTGAGCTTTTGGTTAAGCAATGCTTGTAGAGGACATCCTCACGCTCCAGCCACCGTAAGGCTTAGGCTTGCTGACGACAAGCAATAGGTATCTCGCCGTCCAGCCATGTGGTAACCGTCCGGACCGAGTTCGAGTCGTCGATGACGCGTAGTGTTCCATGCGCCGATAGATATTGTCGGGTGTGGAGACGTGAATAAAAAGTTTTATCTTCAATTTTTACCCGACTACGGCAAAGCCAAAGGAGGGTTATGATTTTGACAGGCTATGTATGTATGTATGTATGTGAGTATGTTCATCTGTTCCCTCATAGCTCGTAATCTACTTATCGGAATTCGACATGTGAGGTATCGTTAGAACCGTCTTAATCGTCCGCTAAACATAGGCTACGTGATGTGTCACAAAACTCGATATGGGGCCCTCTAGTAGATAAAAAAGAATGTGTTAAACAAGTTATATTGTTGGAAGCCTCAAACTTGTGTTTTTATATAAAATTAAATTAATATTTTCTTTTTTGATATCTATCAATCTTATTTGATCTTATTCAATTCACTGACCTTTAAGTGATTGAATTCGAATATTCTTCTAAACTTTTTTATTACCATAAAACTTAAAAGGTCCATTACATTGCTAGTTTGCAATCTTATTACTATGTGACCTTCATAGTCGTCACAATATTTACCGTACAAATACTTAAAGGGCTTATTAAAAATGGCTTTGTTATTATTTAAGCAAAATCTCAATAAATAATATTCATAAACAGCAAAGTTATTAGCGTTAATTTATATCCCAAAATGTCACTCAATTTATGGAAATATTGTACAACCACTTATTCCAAATTAATTATTTACAAATAGAAATCGTTCCATGATTTCTCATTTCTAAAATAAAACACAAAATGTAAAAAAATGCAAGACAATGATACAATAATGTCATAGTATTGTTTTCTTTTGCATTGTTAATCTAGTATCAACGATTGCAATAAAAATAAACATCTCCATTTTATCTCGAATAATTTTCAAGAATTCTGACATTATACAACAATACTTTTAGTACGAGTACCTACCTATATGTGAAACCCGAAACATGTGTCTAGAATTTTTAGCTTTAATTTTTATCTATGTACAAAATTTCATACTGTATCATGAAAAATCATAAAGTTTATAAGCTTGATAATAACCTGGTTGTCCACACAAATACATGATCACCGGGACATCGAGGTGACTGAGGGATTGGTTTGCGCCCACACTCAGCTGTGCCCTGGCTCCTGATGCTTGCTATGACTTGCCGTGACCTGTGTTGTACTTGGTGTCGGTGGTGTGCAACTTGTGGCCTTTTTTAAATACTTTTGGAAAAAAGTATTAGAGTCGATTCAGTTACTGATTCTAAACAAAATACTGTTCAGATACTAAAAATAATATTTCATAAAACTAGCTTCTATCAGCGGCTTCGTTCGCCTTAAAATCATCAATGACGACCCCCGCTCTTAGGCGTAGCGGGAGATAGTGTCAGACTCTTACTGATTAAAAACCCACCCTGTTTCTTCAAGCCTTCATACCGGGGCTCGAGCTATCTTTCAAAACTAACCCTGGCCCCGGTAGGCTTCAACCCAGCTGGGCCCCTGCTGTTGCTGACAACTCCTTGAGGCGCGCGGGAACAGTGCGCGCCGTCGACGACTTGGGCTTGGACCGCGTCAAAGTTGGTTAAAGAACCACTCCTGTTCCTTCGTTGTCTTTCATGCCAGGGCCGAGGTTTTCATTCAGAAGCCAACCCTTGGTCCCAGAAGGTTTCGACCCTGCTGAGTTTGGTGATATCACCTTGAGGCACACGTGGAACAGTATTCACCGTCGATGACTTGGGCTTGGTTCGGGCGGCAAGTTACCCAATGCTCGCCGTCCGCAATCCCGCGCCAATGGCTGAAAATCGGGATCAGGATCTTGATGAGCGAGGCGTGAGCACAGCTCCCTCGGGCGTGCACGTGCGGCCTCCTCCTTTGCTAGCATTACTGCATCGCAGAAGGAGGTGACCGCCTGCTACTACTTCTCGCTTCGGACCATGGCCTGTCCCACGGCCCGATGATGAAATGATGATGGGTATGCATTATTCCTGTTACATGTAGACCTATTCATCCTGGTAGTGAATTCTTTTAGGACAAAATCTGCCGTTAATACAGGCCAATCCGCTGGCACAACCTGCTGCTCAAATATGTCAAGGTGTGCTCATCTACCCTCATTTTGGATATGTCCCAAATGCCGAGTGGAGTAAACATCGATTAATATTCCAGATTGGCGTTATTTTCGGTATTCGTTGATTTAATTTAGTGCATCAGCAAATTGCATGAAATTCTTTTAAAGCGTTTCTTCGTTGCATTGTTTTTCGGACGTTCCCCTTTATTATGTTGTGATAAAAAAGAAAAGTAATGACTGCATTGTTTTCTTTTGTGTTGATACGATTTATAAATACGAGATTAGGACAAATTGAGGTGAAAAGTTTACTAGAAAAAGTAATAATAATACCAATCTGCTCTGCCTTATTCCAATTTTTCCTTTGGAACATTACGCGCCGTTGACGACTTTGGCTCGGTTCGGACGGTTACAGAACAGTCAGATGACAAGCTACCCATTGCTCGCCGTCCACAAGCCTGTGCCAACGGTGACCAGGAATCGCCTTAGCTAAGGTTTGACTGAACACCTTCTGTGAGATACGTAACATTCTCGCAGAAGGAGGCTAGGGAAAAGGAGATGAGTTCTCTCCTGCCTCGTATCAAGCGCACCGGGCGTTGAGAAAGGTAAGGATCGAGGCCGGGTGTCATCGGCACGTAGCGTTCCACGCGAACCAAAGAGACTTTTAAGGGGTTAGTTTTACATAAATTTATGTTTTGATTTCAGTGGAAACTTCAATATTATCCACAAGATATCTGTAGTTCCAAAATATCTAGGCAAAAATGTGTAATAATGTCCTAATCACGTAAGAGCGGTAGTGTGAAATTGTATCTCGGTTTGACCACTCTTAAGAACTACACTGCTCACACGTGTGCCACACGTGCCGATCTAGGCACGTCGGTCACCATTCATTATATATGGAAACTAGGTTTGTAGAGCTACACTTGATCCACGCCACGCGACGTCGTTCTACGTACAAATCAGCCTCCCTAGCCAAGTTACAACCATTTTGCTTGCACCGAACGCTTCGAGTTGACCTTGCCGCTAATTCTTTTGTTCTGACCAAGTGACTAAGCGATAAGACGACGTCATTCCCGTACATTTGAAGCTTTCTACAAGCGTTAACTATTGCAGATTAGCAACTTGGCTAGGGGTACAGATGTGTTACCTACACCTGTGCGTTAGTGTAATGTAGTTCTAGCTTTAAGGGTGCGCCTTACACTTTTAATTACCTGTGTAATTAAAAAGCAGTATATTATAAACTACAGAAGTTACTTCCTTATTCCTACTTTTAATAGGTTTAATAGGTTCTTTCTTCAAAAGACCATCTCAGGCTCAATCTGCATGGTTCTCATATGATTTGACCATTACATGTTTTGTGTATGGACTTTGAAAGAGACTTCGACCCCTGAGTTTGTTTCAGTGTTTCTTCTCAGGGTCAGCTAGGAAACACCGGCCTCATCTAGCATTATTTGACGAAAAAAAAAATATTGACGTGTAAAAGTGTTTTTATAAAACCTACTTGCAAAATAAAGATCATTTATCATTTATCATTTATCATTTATCATTTATCATTTATAATTTATAATTTATAATTTATAATTTATAATTTATAATTTATAATTTATAATTTATAATTTATAATTTATAATTTATAATTTATAATTTATAATTTATAATTTATCATTTATCATTTATCATTTATCATTTATCATTTATCATTTATCATTTATCATTTATCATTTATAATTTATAATTTATAATTTATAATTTATAATTTATAATTTATAATTTATAATTTATAATTTATAATTTATAATTTATAATTTATAATTTATCATTTATCATTTATCATTTATCATTTATCATTTATCATTTATCATTTATCATTTATCATTTATCATTTATCATTTATCATTTATCATTTATCATTTATCATTTATCATTTATCATTTATCATTTAATAATATGATGATTACGTTGTACAAAGTTATTTATAACAAATTCCCAAAGGTTCTTCAACTGTCGTCCTTGCTCGGTATTGTTTTATTTACGGCTAAGATAACACACTCGCGAATCTTTGGAGATATTCGCTCTGTTTTTAAACCAAATATTTTTGGAAGAGCTTTCAAAGGAAGCCATTTTATGCCATTCTTGTTGTTGGAATTAATGTGTTTTTGTCTGTTAGTCCACACTTTCAAATTAAGTGGGATCTTTATTATGTACAAAGCGTTTTGGTAATACATTCATTGTGCATACAGCTAAGGAGTGGAATTCCCTGCCGGAGTCTATGTATCCTGATAGAACTCAAACACAAAATTATTTATTTCACACTTGGGCACTTATAAAACGTCAAAAGCTATGGAGAAGAACCGGTTAGAAACTCCATGGTTACTTAAAAAAAAATACTACAATATTTCCTTAATGCAATAATAATAGATATGAGAGTACAATGCAGACCATCGTCACCACCAGCCTTTTTAATGTTCCCACTGTTGGGATTCAAGCCTCCTCTCTAGGAGAGAGAATGGGCCATCCACTACGCGGGCCCAGCGCGTGTTGGTGAATATCACTTGTCTTCGATTTTTTGGTTCTAGGACATACCGGTTTCCTCACGATGTTTTCCTAATGCAGACCGGTCATGCGATAATGTAGCTATACATTTTCCAGTGCCTGTTTTGGTATATGATCGCAATCCCTCCCAAGGGTGTGACCAATCCATCTCCACTTACGACGTTTGATTTGGTGGTCGATCAGGTTTTCATGGCATTTCTCCAACAGCTCTACATTAGAGATAGTCTCGGGCCAAATCCCGAAGATACGACGAAGACATCCATTTGACAGTCATAGATAAGGTTATGGTGAACGAACTTACCCAGGTTAGTTTACCATAACCTTCCTTAACGTCAAAAGTCAATTATTTTCATAATATAAAGATCAAAGTGACACAAGATATTTTGGAAACTCCATCAACTGCACGCTCACAACAGCGTCTTGCCAAATAGTGATTATTTTGAACACTTTATTAGCAAATGTAATCTTTTTACCAGCTTTTACGACCTTATAATATTTTTTGATAATACAAGAATGTGGGGAATTTTATTCAAATGATTAGTACAAGGTTATAGAGATGTCATGATCCCACCTGTTGGATAATATTAGTTGTAAATTGAATATATTATATTCGTGTTATGCCACTATGTCATATTCAACTAAAAAAGAAAGAAAATGTTTATTTAGCGACAGTCACTAGGTTACACATAAGTAATTTTCCACATAAAAAAAGCTGCCACTGAAATAGAAAAATTCAATAACACTTTTTTTTTATGGTGGGAAAATATCATCCAATGACAACCCCCGCTCTTGGGCGGAGCGGGAGATAGTGTCAGACTCTTACTGACTAAAAGACCCACCCCGTTCCTTCTAGCCTTCAGACCGGGGTTCGAGCTGTCTTTCGAAACTAACCCTGGCCCTTGAGGCGCGCGGGAACAGAACGTGCCGTCGATGACTTGAGCTTGGTCCGGACCGTTACCGGACGGCCGGACAGCGAGCTACCTATTGCTCACTGTCCGCAAGCCTACGCCTATGTTGGCCGGAAATCGGGATCAGAATCCCGGCGGCAGCGTCGAGAACTCCGTTGCCTGATGCGGTCGGCCTCCTCCTTTACGAGCATTACTGCTTCGTAGAAGTCGGCAACCGCCTGCCACTCCTCCTCGCTCCGGACCATGGCCTCAAACAAGGCTCGGCGCGAGAGATCCAATAACATTTGGACTCAATGACTAACTAATGTCTTTGATTTGTGACACGAGCATAATCAGCTTTTTAATGTTCCCACTGCTGGGACTCAGGCCTCCCCTCTAGGACCTAGTGCGGGTCGGTGAATGTCACATGTCTTCGTATTTTTGGTTCTAGGACATGATTTCCTCAGTATATTTTCCTTCACTGTTTTGAGAGCAGTGGTAATGTAATAAATTACACAAATTACAGTTTGAATTAATAGAACAGTCTGATCTATGTTAACTCATCGAATGCCGTAATTAGAGACACGATGGAAAGACAATTGCTTATGTCGAACTGTGTAACTTAAGACATTCAAAAGGTTACCTAATGTAAACCTATGTATCGGGTCATCAATTTACATCAAACATTTGAAAAAGAAAAGGACATTAACGAATGATGACAGGGTTTCTATGAAATCTGGGACCACCATTCAATAGTTAGTGTGTTGTATCGTTGGATAGGTAATTTTGAACTGCATAAAAAATATTATGGCATTAAGTTTCAAATTTTAGTTCGTTCGAAGTTATTAGTGGATGTATGGAGAAGGAGAGGGAGGCCAGAGAAAAGATGGATGGATTGTGTGAGAAGTGATATGAAAGAAAAGGGAGTTAGTGATAGCGTGACGAGTGACAGAATGGAAGAAAAGTTGCACTAACTCCAAATAATACAGGATAAGAGCCAGAAGATGATGATAATTGAACTGATGTAATCGCCATTTAAACTGTTTATTAGAGAACTAGCGTCAGACAGCATCAGTCTATCTGACATATTGCTAAAATGGACTTTTATAGTGCAGCTTTTTTAGGCACTTACTTCGACTTATCTTTACATGGAATTTGCATTATTTGGATTACTGTAATATAGAAATATTGTAACAAGAACCACTTTTTTATAAAGAGTAACCATGACGTTTCTTTCCAGTTCTTCTCCATAGGAAACGACCAATTTGGAACCGTGCACTAGCTTCTGACGCTTTATAAGTACCCATGTAGGCCTATGTGAAATAAAACCATTTCAATTTTTAAATTTTCTTTTTTTTTCGGTGTATCGTGCGTGTTACGAAAACTCTCACTAATTAAATTTTATTCTTTCTTAATTTTTAGGGTTCCGTAACCAAAGGGTAGAAACGAGACCCTATTACTAAGACTTCACTGTCTGTCCGTCCGTCTGTCTGTCTGTCTGTCACCAGGCCATATCTCAAGAACCGCGATAGCTAGACAGTTGAAATTTTCACAAATTATGTATTTCTGTTGCCGCTTTAACAATAAATACTAAGAACAAAAAACATAAATAAAGGTTGAACCTTTCGAATCGGTATTCGAAAGGTTAATTAGAGACAATAGAAAGACAATGAGAGAGTGAACCCCGGGGCTTGGGTTTTAATGAATTAAAGGGGCTCCCATACAACAAACGCGATTTTTTTCTATGGACGGTACGGAATCCTGCGTGCGCGAGTCTAACTCACACTTGGCCATTTTTTTCTTTTTTTTTCAATACATTTCACAACCATCACACAACGCCGTCTAGTCCCAAGCTAAGCTATTATTACAATGCAGGTGGGGTCAGTAATCGGTACTAACACCAAAATTTATAGCCGTTTTATTAGCCCCTTACATGTCACTGTAAAATTCAGATGTTTTTCAGAGATCTAAGCATTTCAGCAAATTAAACCCATTTCATAGGTTTATGATTATGAGTTGTTAAAATTATAGTTTTATGATATTCACAATATGTGCTTAGTAAAATGTCGTTTTATCTACACTAATATTATAACGAGGTAAAGTTTGTTTATATTTGTTTTTTTTTTTGTTTGAAGGAGGTAATCTCTAGAAGTACTGGTCCGATTGCTAAAATTTTTTCACCGATAGAAAGCTGCTTAATTCCTGAGTGACATAGGCTATATTTCATGTACGCGGGAAAAGCTGCGGGAAAAAGCTAGTGCTAACATAATACCATGATGATATAGTTCAAAGGGTTTTTTTTTCTGAGGTGGAAAATCATCTAATACTTCTACCGCTTTAGGATGGAGCGAAAGGGCATGTTAGATATACATATATATTTCTTTAAATAATGTAAACTACTGTCGGACTGTGATCCTACTTGATGGTAAGCAGAGATGCAGTCGTTCATGCAGAATCGCACTTGTTTATTAAGAGCCTATTTACTCTAGCTTTACTACCTAATTTATAACCGGACGATTGACAAAGCCCACCTATGATCCTTCAGTAGCCCTTTGCGTTCTAAGACCACGGGTTTCCTTTTCAGAAAATGCTCAATACCCAGCTAAAAGCTAAGAGGTTAAGTCAGAGATGAGCTTAAAGAAAAGAAAAAAAAAATGTGACTCGTACTGAACAAATAACAAAATTAAATAAATAATTAATAAAAACTAAATCAGATAAAAAAAAGACTTGAAAATGCGACCTTTTCGTGGCCAAAAAAGTTTCTATCTCATTCGCAGCCATATTTAAAAAAAAATTGCTGATGGGCCATTCATATTTCGCTAGTTAGTTCGTTATTTTAGCCCTAAACTGTAACTGGGTTAGCCGTTTGCCATCAATCGGACATTCCTAAAATCAAGAATATGGACTGATAAATTGAAGTCATGAACAAAATTTATTAAATGCTTTTAAGTATAAATTCGGGATTAATTATACATAATCTATCTTCGAAAACAAAGAAAATAAACGGTATTTGCTCATTTGCCACATAGAAATAATCTTGCATTTTTTTTAGCGTATATTTTCCCATTGCTGGACAAAGGCCTCCCCCAACATCTTCCATTCTATTCTCGAGCCACCTCGAACCAGCCCTTGCAGGAGGCGTCTAGGTCATTTCGCCATCTCTTCCAAGGTCGACTTCGGCGGCGTCGTCCATCCTTAATAACCCAATTTGTGAAGATTTTTGTCCAACGGTCCAATTGGATGAGTTAGTGTGCAATCTTGCTTTAAAAATTGAAAAGAAAAATTAAAAAACAAATGCTTACTTAATTGAAACTTAAGGTTAAGATATTGTCCATTTCGATACAATTTTCTAAAATTTTTGCCTTTTTTATCATAAACTGTAAAATAAAAATGGACCTATGTTTCTACGTATACTCTAAATTGAACCTTGTAGAAACAACTACGAGGGTGACGTCAAAATTTCTCCAGCAATTATGAATGCCAGACAGACAGCCAAACATCGTCAAGCTAACACATTTATTGCTACGACCCGGTAAAATTGAGACTCGTCTCGAAAACCCACGAAACTATGACAAAAAACACGTCACCTTTGAACAACACCTCTCGCATTCTAAGTCGGTTTATCACGAAAGAATGCATCACTCGCCTAATTTTAGGGTACAAAAAAAACAAGTTTAAAAAAGAACATCAGGACAATCACCAAAAAACCGTCAAAACATGATGATTATAATTCAATTTATCGTTACAAAAATATCTTGGAATATGTACATAATTAGTGTTTAATATAAATACGTAATTTTCGCGTTTCTACCCGACGACCGGACCGCGGCCTAGTCTCAGCGCACGCGTTAAACAGTACGGTACATTCTGGAGTTTTTTTTTTTCAAAGTGCCAAGTGTGAAGTGATATTAAGTGCTGGTAATTTTTAACGGTCCGTGTTATCATGGCGCCAGTACGGAATTTTCAAGTTTTGTACACTACACAGTTACAAATAATTATTTTGGAATATAAATAATTAAATTGTGACACTCGCAGTGGTGGGAGTGCTACGAAACTGCTACGCGTTTTGTTCGGTGCTACGAGTTTCTTAATGATGAATGGAGGAGCTTTTTTAAGATAAAAACTAAGGATAATTGGCTTAAAGTTTGTTATTTAGACATTTTTAGGTCGTGTGATTTATTACTCAAATTATTAAAAATTCAAATTTTGTAAAAAAAAAAATTGCTAATGTGAAAACAACGTCGTTACCAGTGTTTAAAATTAAAAAAAATAACATAAAAGAATAAAATAAAAAAGAAGCAAAAATAATAAATAATAATAAAAAAATACTAAAAACTAAACCTAAAATATAAATATAACAAAATCCTACCTAGTCATAACAAAGAATAAAAAACAACGCAACCTCTGACGCAAACAAAAAAAAAAAATGAGACCAAATAAATTGTCTCCGTCACAAAATTTCTCCAGCACCTTTCTGCTAACCCCGCTCAAAGTATTATATTACTAAAAATCCCACCACAGCACTATGCGCGTTTATTTCCAGAACTCATAACTGTGAACAGTTGTGGTCATTTTATAGAACATAATTTAGAATTTATTATGTTTTTTCATATAAGATGGAGGAGCCAAATATCTTGTTGATTATTTTTAGTAACATACGTTAGGTAACCCACTACTTGAGCTAGCGTGAATTCAATTTGTCACTGAGGCCGTATAATCACACAGTGCACTTTGAAGGCGCGGTAGAGCAATCATGTTCGAGCTACGGCGATTTTCTAACGATGGTATGTACTCTTTTATCTATTGTTGGCAGTAAACAAAGGTTTTTTAAATTAGGATTTTTTTGTGCGAAAAAAAGATGAGATTTTTTTTGCTAAAAGTGAGATTTTTAGTGAGACTTTGAACTTGAAATTATTTTGCGGAAACAATATTTTAAAATAATTGTTTTTATTGCTTTTTTTTTGCGTCATCCTGTACATATTGAATTCGAAATGTAGATAGAAGTGTCTTAACATAAATGTTTTGATTAAAAATTTATGAAATAGTAATAAAATTAGTTAAATAAAAATACTGGAATATCTTTTAAGAAGGCTTGGCTCTGTAGTTAAATATTCCGTCCATAGTGCCAAGTGATGTTGTACATCGTTATTCCCATTACACTAATTTCAATGAGAAGTAGAAGCCAGAAATATGAACGTCTGCTTTACTAATTGGAGCGAGACTTCTAATTACCCTGCCAAGGTCTTCAACCTGCTTCACTTGGCTTCTTGAAATATTGACAGGGTTTGGAATAAAATATGACGATTACTGATGTGTCCTTTTGTAATAGTTATTGTATTTTAACTTTATCTTCAGTAAAGTAGAGTTTCCTTCTTTCTTGGTCTGTCTTTTTTGGCGTTTGAAGCTTAAATGATTCTTCTTCGTTCAAATGCTCGATGAACTTTCCGGTCTTGTGTTTCGTTCTTTAGAAACAAATTCTGATCATCATCTTCCTTATCCCAAATTATTATCACTATTCCGCTTAAGAAGCTTAAATTTTTTTTTTTTTTCAGTTGCTTTATAAATTTTTCGGTCGCTTTGGATCTTGAGATTCTTAAATTCTGATCATCATCCTCCTATTTTTACCCTAAATTATCATCATTATGTTTTAGCAAACTAAGACTTGCACTTCTTTATTTTATCAAGACATTGGTCTCACTATTATTTGTCAAATCATTGATCTCACTATTTTTTGTCAAATAATTATTAGTCTCATTATTATTTGTCAAATCATTGGATTTACTATTTTTACTTATTTATTTTGATAATTGACTAGTGTAACTAATCTTGTCAAACTAAAGTTTTTTTTAATTAAGTCACTTTGTGTTAAGATAAATCAGTAACTAGTATGAGTAGGAGCCAAACTCAATATACTTGTAACAGTACTACGATTAACTTGATATCCAGATTATATAAATAATTTAGGTCGACATCAAACACCTGTTTCATTTTCAACATACATTGAAGTAAATTAAAATTACTGGCGAATCATCATGTAAACGTGTTCGATCAATTTTACGGTATAATATTACGGTTTTGCGACGCAGATTCTTGATTAAATTAGAACAAAATATAAAGGTTGTAATGCGGGCAAATGTGAAACATATATTGAGACAAGTATCTGGTGTAAATGAGGACAGTTACAAAATGAAGGATCAGGCCGTGGGATTGTTTGAAAGAGTCACTACTAGCCCGGACCGCAAAGGGTAACTGAAAGAAGGTGGGTTTTAATCAGCAAAGGGTAACTGAAAGAAGGTGGGTTTTAGTCAGTAAAAGTTTAACACTTCCTTTCACTTTATCCAAAGTAGGAAAATATATTTTGATGATTTCACAATTTTGGGAAATGAGAAACATGTTGTCAGGAAAGTTTAGATTATGAATGTTGGTAAGGGTAGAGGAAGAAATGAAAACCTATGGATGCATTGAATATAAAATTAAATGGATAGAAAAGAGAGGGCTATTGAGATAAAGGCAAAAAACATAGAGACGAAGAAAAACTGAGTTGCTCCCAAATTGGACAAGGACAGAAGGGTGGTTATTTCACTTGGACCTAAATGAAAATTTATATAAAGTCAGAAGAAGAAATTAAAACCGTGCATTAACGGTTTTACTTCATCGTTTCCTTTAGAGGAGAACTGATAAGAAACTCTACCGTTAACATTGAATGAAAAAAAAAACGTAACATTCCTATAGTCAGATATAAAAAGACAGTGTAGACCAGTCAATATATTAATCAAATAAGTACAATAAAATAATGGATCGATATAGAAAATAATCAGTAAGTCTGCGGGAACTACGGTATTCTTATGTTTACATTATAAAACAGAAACTTTATAAAAATACAGTTGATTAACATCGGTTGAGTATAAGCTCGATTGATGGCAAAGGTCGTGATGTTTTTCGGCAGAAATTTGAAGATAAGAAAGAATTTGAAGTTTCAGGAGTTCTTTCAGTAGCGTTATGAGGCGAAGTTTTTTCTCTTATTTTAAGACATGTGTCACTTAATTACTTTACATTTTTTTGTGATTTCAATAGATCTAGGGTGACAATTATGATTTATATTTTTATTGACGTTATTCATACGAAAAAATAATCTCACTAATATCTTATAGGCAATAGTTTGTTTTAATGTATATTTTTTGCTTCTTCACGCTCAGTGGCCTGTACGAATTTGAATGAAAACGTAGTACCTATGTGAGTAGGACAGGTCCTGGAATGGGGCGTATGATAATTTAGAAGTTAGAATCTTTTAATATTATATTTTTATCGATTTGATAGCGGTCCTTGCCCGATATTACTGGGTCCTTGTCCGTGTTCGTGATCAAAGAAAAGAATCATTTGCTCCCCTTTGATAAAAAACAACTGGCATCATGCATTAAATATTGTCAACTCAACTACAAACCAATAGAGCTTAGCATAATCAGTAGCGTCTTTTGGTTTCTATAAGTTCTAGGATGGATCAGGATGTAAGGCACAATGACGATCATGGCAGTAATGGCAGTTCTGATCCATTGTACGTACAAGAACATGCAGCGTTGGTAGGATTTCCATAAGGTGTATCGATGACGTGCTGAGAGGTTCGAAAATCCGATGAATACGATAAAAATAAGACCTGTCTTTGCACGACTGAGGACATCTTTTATTTAGGTTGAGGTTATCTAACGATTCACTAACTACCCACACTCAGTCTTCCATTCATACGCAATCAAGTGTATTGCCTTCTCCTCAATCTAAAGTCCAAATTCCAACCTCATTGAAGCGTTTCATTTCAACCAAAATTACGGTTACCGCGAAAATTTGTTCTCAGACATCAGAAATTCACGTCAAGTAGTTCATACCTCGTCGCCTCCACCAGATTTATATTATCGACGTCACTGCCTTGCGTTGTTACACATTATTTATTATAATATATATACAACATATTCGGCGGATGTGTAATTTGGTGGCTAAATTCTTGGCGGTCCGCCGTTGACATGCTCCTACGATCTATGTCCCTGATTATTTCTGCTTCGCTGGTTAATATATCGGAGTTGCAACATTTTGTTGGCTTTTTTATTTTATATATTATTTTTAATATATGTTTAGGAGGTGCTGTGAGTGGGTAGGGCCATGGTCGGTTGACGTGGTGCTTTAAGCCTTGCAATCGTATCGTATCTTATCTCCTTCTCTATCTAATTTAATTTTCTTCTATCATTTATCTTCTAGCGATAATAACACCCATTGTTACATGCTAGCAATTTTAAGTTCCTACTTTATTTTTTTAAATATACATATATGTATCAAAGCACCACTTGTATTTAAGACATGTTTTAATAAATCATTTTTTTTTTTTATAAATCGTTGTCCTTTATACATATAAAGTTTTATTTACTACCTGTGCTGGTCTGTTAATCAAGAAATTCATTTCCATTTCTTTGTCTACTTCAAATATTATGTTTATGTGTCAATCGTTGTCATTCAAAACAATTTCCTATTTAAACATTTCACTAAAGTTTTCTTTTTGGATTTGGTTTTTAGACAGATGCATTTATCTTTTTTCTCTTTTCTCATTCTCTTCTTGTTGCATTGAGCGTGAGCACAGTGTGAATTACCTACATAAGTTAGTCTCATGCAGAATCAAAACTTGAATCTGAATCAAAACATACAAATATAATGTGTGAATTATTATGAAAAATGTTTATTGAATTTGTGAGTGAGGTTGAAGATTTGATGTCGTATAAAACACATTAGAGATCTCGAATTAGAACTGCCTCCATCTTGATTTTAATCTTGAGAGACGCACCGGAAGTTGTACATTCTTATTTAAAATGAAAGGGCAACGTAGATTATTATCTGGAGCCATTCATGTGAAATGAAAGTTTGTGTATTTCTCCAGGTTGTGAATTCATGACTCTAGTTCCTTGATCATCTTAACAGGCTTAATTATGAGTATTAGTTTCTTATGTATTTTTATTGATACCGAAGATATTGTTGTGTTGAAACCTGGCTCCATAGTCTCAAGTCTTTTCAAGTTAAAGATCTCAGCTAGACATAAGCCTCCCTCAGTGATTGGTGTAGTCAGTGTCTTACATCTATTGGATTCCAGAAACCCTATCAGAGTATTAGTCTACTTTGTGGGAAACCTTCAAACATTGCGTTTTTTGGTGCGCTGTCATCACTACAGAATCTATCAGCCCAATAGGGTTGCCAGATTCTCAATGCATTCAGAATAGATGATAAATGGATCATCTGCTCTGCGAGTAAAGTGTTCTGCCCACTGCTGCTTATGTTTGGCGATTCTGTGGGATATATCGGTAACATTGGTTCTTCTACAGATATCTTCATAACTGATTAAATCATCAAAAACTTTTTGAGTTCAATTATTCTGATGGGACCCATTAAATTATGTGCGACAACGTTTCAGAGCCATATGTCATCTTGAGGCCAGCCTCAACCTCTATGACCCCAGGGTCATTAATGTTTGGAATGAAACTATTCCTATTCTATCCTCTTCTAGCCAAGAGTCCCATGGGCTAATGACATGAAATAATGAGAATCTATACTTGATATGTGACGATTTTCATGTGCCTAGTATGGACTATATGAAATTGAGGTGACGAATGTCAATCTCGTATATTTTGGACTTTCTGTTTGATATAGTTTTCATTTTCGTTCTTTTGCTAGGCTCTCTGATCAAAGCTGGTTCGTTATTTGTTTCGAGAAGAGATTTTTTTTTCTTTTTTCACTTAGTAGTAAAGTGAAGTTATCTTTTTTTTAGCTTATTTATTTTACTTTTACATTGTGCAAACCTATCAGAGTCTAATTTTGTTTTTTAACTCAAAAAGCTGAACTATTAAACAATACCTGGTTGTATTAAGTCCGCTCATGTGGAACTGTGGTTCATAAATTAATGTGTTTTTAAACTTTTCAAAGAAACTTTACTGTATTTTTTTAATATTTAGTTCAATTTAAAGTTATAACTTTAAAATTTATTTATTTTGTATAATTTTTGCTTTTATGGATCTATACAGCTTAAAATAAAGGTTTTTATTGTTATAAATTTTAAATAAATAAGTCTAATTTGTTAACCGACTTCTAATTCCTAATTTTCATTGACCTAAGACCAAATTTTAACCTCCTTATACATAATGATTTTAGTGGCATTTTAGTGGACATTAGTTTGTGATGTTAAGGCGATCATAGAAGATCCCGCCATCAGAAGTACACGCTTAGTGTTTGATGTAGTAGTTAGTTTACAATTCAGTCTATTGCTAGAGGTTAGATGTCACTTTACGTCGATTGGCTTCAGATTTGTGGAATTAGGGAAAATGATGGATTCTTGGTAGTCGTTGTTAGCTAAACGTTTGATCTTTATTTGACATGACATGAGTATATTAAGTGCATAGCATGTGCAATTTGTCAATTTGACTGGCCTGTTAGTTTAATGGTTAGTGACCCTGATTGCTATGCCGGAGGTCGTGGGTATGATTCCTACCCATGGCAATGTGTCATTTGTTGTGATTCTTTTTTAAGGGTTTAATTTATCTATAATATGTATGTAGAAATATATAAGAATATTGATCAGTTGTTTAGTACTCATAGCACTAGTTTTGTTTTGGAACTAGATGGCATTGTGTGAAAGTTGTGGAATATTATTATTATTATTTACAAGATTCAAGTTTAAAAAAGAATAGAATAGAATAGAATAGAATAGAATAGACTTTATTGTACACCAAAAAGTAATACAGCTTATACAAAAACTACAGTTTGTGGGTAAAAGAAAAATTTAGAAGCAGAAATATGTTTATTTTTTACCGGCCACAGGTATGAAACCGTACCTTGTAAAACAGACTTCTAATCAGGTCTTTGAGCGGTAGGTTCTGGTAGTTAGACTGGTAGAAAATGCCTTAGTCCGTCTCAGTACTTTTGTGTGCGTAAAAAATTTAATAATGATAGTATTTCCTAAGCATATGTTAGACAAAACGGCCCTTGCTCCATCAGAAATTGGCTAAAAACTAAGAAGTACTCTAAATTTACCTCAGTTTTTTTATTATTGGTATGCTCGCGCTTGACCACTAGGTCACCTGATGGAAAGGGAAGCGACGTTGTGGTCGAAAATAGAGCAGGCTTCCCTAAAAGTAGCCTATTCACTCAAGACATAAAGACCTAGTTTGTAGCTATTACGAAACATAGACTCCGGCAGGAAATTTCACTCCTTAGCTGTGAATATGTTCTCAAACGTTTACTTTTCCGATTTCCGGCCACCGTAGGCGCGGGCTTGCGGACAGTGAGCAATGGGTAGCTCTGGGCCTCAATGGGCCGTCCGATAACTGTCCGGACCAAGCCCAAGTCGTCGATGGAACGCACTGTTCCCGCGCGCCTCAAGGAGTTGTCAGCAACAGCAGAGACCCAGCCAGGTCGAAGCCTACTGGAGCCAGGGTTATCCGAAAGGGAGCTCGAGCCCCAGTATGAAGGCTAGAAGGATCGGGGTGGGTCTTTTAGTCAGTAAGAGTCTGACACTATCTCCTGCTCCGCCCAAGAGCGGGGGTTGTCATTGGATGATTTTTTCCCACAATAAAAAAAAAACGTTTATTTTGTAACCTCGCATGTAAACATCCCCCAGTATTCAATCCCTCGATTGGCATACATACAAAACTGTACAGCATAATGCTGATAAGAGACAATTATAATAAATAGGTCTAGACAACATGGCAGCGAATCCATCAGCTATAAAAGACGCACTATCCAAGTAACAGCTACAAGAATTCAAAGTGCGACTCTAAATCAAATCTCAACTACGGAACCAAGCTGCTATCCTTGAAATATTTTCCTAAATGTACTCTCGTCAAAACACGCATCCGTCATAAAGTCATGACGTCGGTTTTGGCCAGAAATATGAGTCCATTTGTCAAATGAACACTTAGATTTTGAAGTCGGTATTATATTTGAAGTCTTCTGTGATGAGAGTGGTGTCTGTCTAATGGAGCTGTCGTTTGGGAATGCGATTTGTATTAGTAGTGATGGAATTGAAGGCACCTTTACCTCTGTTAATAAATAAAGCATTCTGAAGTTGTAGGGACGTTATGATTTCTTTCTTTCTTTTCTTAATTCTTACTTCTCTTCTACATAACAACTTCTAAAATAAGTGTATAACAAAGGTTATAATCAGAATCAGAAACGTTTATTTCAAATAGACCAGTTACAGGCACTTTTGAATTGTCAAAATGTCGGTCAGTCAAACAAGTGAAGCTAAATTGCACGTTCCAAAGAGTAGGTCTCTATGGAGAAGAACGTGCAAGAAACTCCATGGACACTCTATTAAATCGTATTGAGTTACATGAATCTTCGTTAAATATTTCTTTTTTGCTTCTATTATGTGAACACAATGAAGATAAGTAATAAAAATTACATATATATGTTATGTACATAGACGAGTTTAACTCAAAGTTCTCTTCAAGCAAGTGATATGCATTGCATTACTGCTATCATATGTTTTTTGTTTATTTTTTGAGGTGGAAAATTATTTGATGACTTCTTTTGCTGTGGGTAGGCGTGCAGGATGCTTATTCTTTAATTTTATATGATCACGCTTGCCCACTAACTCACCTGAAAGAAAGCGGCGATATGTGTCAGACGTTTACTGACTAAAACGACACTAGTGTCTTTCAGTTGTCCTTTGCGTTCTAGGACTACAGAGTTCCATGCCTACTATGGCTGAGGAGCCAAAGCAGGCATGGAATCTCGTAGTTAACCGAACGTTCCCTCGAATATTTGATGGAATTAGCGTAACCCTGAAATGTAAAGGAACACAAGTGGGGTTTAGTCAAAGTATAACACTCTTTCTTATTCCACCCAGAGAGGAAGAAGCTATTTGCAGATTACTTACCAAAAGAGCCTTTTTTCAGTTAAATTACTAACAAAGTACTTTTAAATTTTCAAGGTCAAGTAAATGTCTGACCACGGTGTGCTAGATTTTCTCGCTCTACCTAGATCGGGAGTTTGAATTTAAGGTTATTTTATGATATTACGCGTCAAAAAAAAAAATGAATGTATTTTGTTCCAAAATAGGTCTTTGGAGACGAATGATTAAAACATTAGTAAATCTAAAATTAGTAATAGAAAATAGTAAGTAATAGAAACATGTAGTAAATCTAATTTATTCTTGACTAATTAAGTCTTCTTGAACGGTTATGACTATTTATACTATATTTAAGTTTCATTCGCAGTTTTTTTTTTTTTTGAAGTCGGTAATTTAGACTTCAAAAAAAAGAAGAGACTCTTAATTTGGTTGTATTTTTTTTAGTCATCATCACCATCATCATTTCAGCCGATAGACGTCCACTGTTTGACAAACGCCTTCCCTAAGTGTCGCTACAATGAACATTCCTGTACGTCCAGCATCCATCGGATTCCCGCAACCTTCAACAGGTCATTGATCCACCTTTTTAGAGTCCTTCCAACGCTGCGTCTTCCGGTACGCGGTCGCCACTCCAAAACCTTTTGGCCCCAACGGCCATCTGTTCTGCTAACAATGTGCTCTGCCCATTGCCACTTAAGTTTGGCTATTCTTCGTGCTATGTCGGTAACCTTGGTTCTTCTGCGGATATCCTCATTCTTGATTCGATCACGCAAGAAAACTCCGAGTATAGCCCTTTCCATTACCCTTTAGGTGACTTTAAGTCTTCTGATGAGGCCCAATTTAAGCGACCACGTTTCGGAGCCATTTTTTTAGTAGCACTATAGTAATTCTAAATTTAAATAACGATGAAAACTTTTTTAACACGCTTATATTAGCTTCACCTGTATGTTTGTAACCAACGCCTTTGAGCTCAATTTTGACCAACTTTGGGCGATCAGGTCAAACTTTGCACACCCATTAAAGATTGATGACAATACAATAATCCATTTTTTTTGTGAAAAATAAAAATATAGTTAAAAAAAAAATAAAAAACACGTTTTCATAGCATATCAAACTAAAAAGTGTAAAATAATTTTTAATACAGATAGAAAATAACAATAATGAACGAAAAATATTAATATCATTGTGAAAAAAGCGAGGGGCGCTTGTGCCATATTTTTCGTAAATCGAACACCCCACGATTTTTTCACAATGATATTAATATTTTTCGTTCATTATTGTTATTTTCTATCTGTATAAAAAAAATAAAAATTATTTTACACTTTTTAGTTTGATATACTATGAAAGCATGTTTTTTAGTTTTTTTTAAACTATATTTTTTTTAAACCAAATCTTGTCAGTTAAGTAATAGGAAAAAATATTGTTAAAAACAAAAAACCATCCAACTTACACTTCGCGTTACCAAAGAACCGAACAATAATCCATCTCATTAAACATTTAGGTAACATCTTAAACGTAGTGTATATCTGTATGTTTTCGCATATCTTGGAAATCTGCTCCAGTTTCCAGATTTAAAATATCGCCCTCAACGTTGCGCTTGCGCAAAATATTATACGGCAGATGTAATATCTAGATACATGGTGATGTAGCTTTGATATTAAATTGAGTGTTTTTGAGGTAGAAATAAGGATGCATCTTACGTGGAATCTTACATTATTTACTTTAAAATCTTATTGTTTAGGTACTTTAGAAATGCAAATGGAATGTATCTTTATTCCATTTTCCACGATTTTATTAAGGCTTAACGGTTTTTTATCTCTGGAAATAGAATGTAGATTGTTGAGAATAAAATTACTTAAGATCAAAAAAACAAACTCGAAAAAAAAAATACTAGTGTACAAATTTGAGTCAAAAAACAAAAACCTCTATACACGTCATTGTCATCACCATCACCATCATCATCATCAACATCATTATCGCAGTCATTATTTATTTATTTCATTTCGTGAACTTTTTGACTTTGATTGTTTCTAAGATAAAATTGAGATTTCTACTACAAATTTATTTTAAATTTTGACCATGTGTGATTTATTAATTTATTAATGAAATTTAAATTTATTATTTTTAAATTCTTGACATTTTTACTTTTTTTTTTATTTGTTTTTAAACTGTAATTTTGTAATATTGATTGTCTGTAATTCAGATACAAATTATTTGTTCATGAATAAATGACTAATGACTACGAGTGTTGTGATGTCTGTACTAGTTAGAATCAGAATCAGAATTTTATTTGTAGAACATAGGTGTTATTATTAGTTATTTAATATTAATAAATTATTTACTGTCAGGCATTTTGACCAATAGATTATATATAAACATCGCTAAATTTTAATCGTTTTAATCCCGTGAAGGGTCAATCCGATTTGTAAAGATAAAATTAAAGAAAAAAAAATAAAGTACCTTTTTTTCAAAACTCGTATTAATTAACGCATGTGCGAAATTAATTTCTTTAAGAAAACGTCAGCTGAGCGAGTCCAATGACCTGTTGATAGTTTGTACGCAACGCCGCTTTTGTCTCTATAAAATCTAGTATATTATAATCTCGTGTCACAGTGTTTATTGGCGAACTCCTCCGAAACTGCTTGACTGATTTTTAGATTAGGTCGTAGGCTATTCTTTGTCCTTCTACCCCACCTCGATTTCTTCCTTTGATAATATTTAGGGCAGAACAACATTTGCCAAGTCAGCAAGTATTATACAAAGTATACATATATTTTATGTTACCGCTAATGTGCGTAAATCAGTTACTGTGCAGATTAACTTGTTTGAGTCCGTTAAAGTGGAAAATGAAAAATTAAATTCTTACATTACCATAATCTACAGATTTCATAGGTAATCTGCAGAATAACGGCCAAGCATACGGTTAAATTATTAAACAGATTCTTTTTTTCTTTGCTTGAATAAAAAAAAATCGAATTAATTGTAATTATTAATTCCTAATAATAATTTAAAGTATGATGATATTTTACGCATAAATATAATTAACTAGCTTTTACATGTAGCTTCACCCGCATACATAAAATATAGCCTATGTCGCTCTGTCCGGCCGTCCGGTAACAGTCCGGACCAAGCCCAAGTCATCGACGGCGCGCGCTGTTCCCGCGCGCCTCAAGGAGTTGTCAGCAACAGCAGGGGCCCAGGCGGGTCGAAGCCTACTGGGGCCAGGGTTATCCGAAAGGGCGCTCGAGCCCCGGTATGAAGGCTTGAAGGAACGGGATGGGTTATTACTCAGTAAGAGTCTGACACTATCTCCCGCTTCGCCCAAGAGCGGGGGTTGTCATAAGATGATTTTTCCCATCGAAAAAAAAAAGCCTATGTCGCTCAAGAATAGGTAAAACAGCTTTCTATCGGTGCACACAGGGCACACATTTTAGGGCACATAGGTTAGGTTAGCTGACCAGGACAGGTTAGTCAAGTCAAGTCAAGTCAAAGTCAAAAGTTTTTTATTTCACATAGACCTACATGGGCACTTATAAAACGTCAGAAGCTAGTGCACGGTTCGAAATTGGAGTGTTAGGTTAGAATGCTATAGCGGATTATTTTTCTTATAGTCACCCAAAAATAGGATCCCTGCAGAGCGAGCCTCCGTCGAGCTAAAAGCGGACAAAAGTGTTTCGTGATTTGACGTTGTAGCAACCGTTAATATGCAGAGTAACTAGGTAAAGTCGAGATATCTGTTACTTTGCGTCAAACATACTTTATCGGATTATAACTAGTAATTTGCAGATTACCTAGGCAATGCGCATATTAACGTATTCTGTATTCTAACGGTAACATATACACTGCAAAGTTAACGTAAACAACTATGACACCAAATGCGTCATAGAATGCATTGTCACTCAACCTACAAATGATTGTTATCGATTTGTGTGATCATTCATCAACCGTAACAAAACGAATCGATAAAAAACCGATTCAAGCACCCAAGTAGGAACCGATTATTTCTCAATTAGGTGCCTGATATTTTATCAACTGGTGTAAAACTATTTGCAAACCAATTACAACAGCATTCAAATGACTTTTTAACCTCAGTTGCTATGTTAAAACCATAGAACAAGGAATGGTTGCGCCTGGCAGTTAATTTAGGTACCCGCTATTTAATAATAATATAAAATAAAGACGCGTCTACGTCTGCCTGTTTATCTACTAATCACTCCTAAATCAAGGAATAACAATAATTGCCATTTATTCTCTCACAAATTGGAATAAAGCTGAGACATTGTCTTGTAAACATTAACTTTAAGACAGATTTGTGAAGAGATTATTCCTAAACCAAGTAACGGTTTTTGATGCTAATATAAAAAGACGAAGAGAAAATAAAAAGATTTTGTTATTTGCTCGTTCTAAAACGTCGATCTCTATGGAGAAAGATGAATAATCTTCACATGACCAAAATTAGTTACGCAAAGACGATTAGGGAATTTACATGAAAAATAAATATTTGGTATCCAACCAGTTTATCAATAATTATAAGAATGGGATTCTAACTTTGAAAACAATATCAAAATTGGTAGAAAATTAAACGAGATAATTATATGAATTTTAAACAAACATCTCGTCTTTGAGACGCCGTTTTCTATGATGACCGTACGTGACGGATTTTGACGGCAGTCAGACCGTATTGAAATTCTCTTTCTTATAGCAGTTTTAAAGTTGTATAACTAGGTTGTCGCAGTAGATATGACATTTAAAAAATTGCATTTCCTATCACATTCCCTATCACTAAAATTACGTGATATTTTTACAATGCCGCGTCTAACGGAAACGGTCGCAGTGTTCTATGGTAAAGACATGACTGAATTGGAGGAAGGTTAAGCAATATTTATACAGACTGCAATTTAAATGTCGGATTGATCTGAGTAACTTGATATTTCACGGCACCGGTTTCGATAAATAGGCGTTATAATTGATGCAAGTGATAGTATTTTGTGAAGCAATCGTAATTGGCACTATTTTTTTCCTATTTTAGGCTTACACTTAAAAGTAGGTACTTTTTTTATTTGCACGACTAATTTACATTTAAAAAATACTTAAATAATTATAATTACAGTAAAAATGATAAAAACCCTACACTAAAAAAAACTATAATAAAAATAAAAAAAAAATATTTTATTCTATGCTAATTACAGCTAACTAAAATCAAATTAAAATATGGCTTCGAAAAACTCTTCCACATTGCTGTCGGCTGGTAAAGTGCCCAAAAGACCGGGGCGGCATTGCCACGCTTTATGGCAATGCTTATCCTCTGTCCCAGGTAAAAGCCAGTCTGTGACTCACGCGAAGTGTCAACTAGACGTTTCGACAGATCTTTAGACAACTTGTGAAAATTGAAAACGCTTGCACTTGTTAATAATAATAAAACTTTATGCATGATCTAAAGATTTAGAGCAGTGGTGGCCGAATGGTAATGGCCCCAATTTGCGAGTTGTAGGTCGCGGGTTCGAACCTAATTTATTTCATCACCACTGCTCTCAAAACGGTGAAGGGAAACATCGTGAGGAAACCGGCATATCCTAGAACAAAAATTCGAAGACATGGCATTCTTCAGCCCGCATTGGGCCTGCGTAGTGGATTACGTCCCATTCCATCTCTTAGAGAGGAGGCCTGAGTCTCAGCGGTGGCTACTAAAAAGGCTGATGATGCATGAACTGAGCAATAATGGCAATATGCATAATGGCATATTAGCTAAGAGCCTAGACCAACATCTTTGGAGGTTCCCATTTGCGGGTTGAATTAAGGGTTTGATTTAGAAAGAGGTCCTTCAGGACATAGAGGAGGTGGTTGATGTTCGTAGAAGTTAACCTATTCACTCTTGGCTTAAATACACTTTTGTTGTAGCTATCAGGAAACACTGACAATAATATAAAGTAGAGCAAATAAACGATTATTATTGTTATTATTATTATTAGCTTCACTGTGATCCTACCTAATGGTAAGCAGTGATGCAATCGTTGATGGTGAAGCGCATTAGTTTATCAAGAGCCTATTCACTTTAGTCTTGAAAGCACCTAAATTAAACATATAACTTTACCTCTTTATTATACACTAATATAATAAAGAGGTAAAGTTTCTGTTTTTGTTTGTAGGAGGTAATCTCTGGAAGTACTGGTCCGATTGTTAACATTCTTTCACCGATAGAAAGCCGTTTTATTCCTGAGTGACATATATTTTATGTACGCGGGCGAAGCTGCGGGAAAAAGCTAGTTGTATTATAAATAAATACCAATCTATTGTAGCCCCATATTAAAGACTACTAACTACTACTACTAACTAAATATAAATTAAAATAATTAATCAACCATTTTCAGTAGAAAATCGGTGATGAGTAATTTGACTGTAAGTGGGGTAGAGACACAAAGAAATATGTCTCGTGTCTCATACCATAGACTAAACTAATACATTTTAGTTCTCGAGATTAAAGTGTGTTAGAGATTTAGTAGGTTTACGATTTATTCTATTTCTTTCATTACGTTGAATTGTGTAAATGGTGTTTTAAAGTGGGAAGTAGAAATTAAACATAATAATAAATCAGTCGTAATGTGAACGTAGGTTATACATATTTCTTGGAATTATAATGTGACTCCTGCCATTAAGTATTTTACTATATAATTTATTTCTTTTCTGCAAGATTATTTGAAAGACTCACCGCAGTTCAGCAGGCCTAATCAAGTAGCAGGGGCTCAGCTAAGTCGAAGCCTACTGGGGCCAGGGTTAGTTTCGAAAGATAGCTCGAGCCCCGGTATGAAGGCTTGAAGGAACGGGGTGGGTTTTTAGTCAGTAAGAGTCTGACACTATCTCCCTCTCCGCCCAGAGCGGGGAGGGAGATAGTGTTCAAACCATAAAAAAAGTTCTAATCAAGCTACGACCATTTTGTTTCGAATGTATTTCTACAGTCTATTACGCCTCCGATTCTGATGATTTGATCACGTAACTTAAGGCGTATAGTCCCTTGAACCATCTGGCCGAAATTATGTGAACGCAACTCTCGCACTCGCCTACGCGGCAGTACGCAAATCTGTGCATTTATTTACGGCTAGCAGCGCCCGGAAAACGCTTTAAATCCATTTTCTCTGCGAGATATTGACTTATTTACATATGCAATGTTCACTACCAATCTTTATGTGTAAAAATGTTTCTAAAGGTCCAAGCCGTTTTGAAAGAGTAGAGAAAAGTTGCGAAATTGCTAAATATTTTTTTTTTTGACAAAAGTATTAATTGCACGAAAAAATCAAATGTTGATATTATTAATTAACGTTGAGAAGTTGTCATACATTTGAAGTTTTCTTCTAGCGTTAACGATTGTAGACTATCAACTTGGTTAAGCCCTCTGGACTGCAAATGCAACTGAAGGAGCACAGATGGGTTTTAGTCAGTAAAAGACTACTACTGGGAATATCATAAGGCACTATTAGTGTAGTAAAACCATTCACAATATGTATTAAAATACCTGTAAGTCTAATAGTCCTTGTTATCCAGGAAACTGAAAAACTAGAGTGTGCCACAAAAAAATGTCTTACAAAAAACATAATAAAAAAAGTAAAACAGACAATATGTAAAGCATTTCACACCCGACTTCATTTACAAATGGCCACTTGGCGACTCGACAGATTAGGTGACAGCTAAAAATGTAATATAAATACACATACCGATATAACGACGATATTTAAAACTCAGTAACTAATCGCATGTTTTTTTAAAATATTCACAATTATAAAAATAATCTTCTCGCTAATATTATTTTATTGTGACACATTTTAATCTTACGAAAATTGTTTATACATTCCATTGCTTGTATAATGCGGACGTTTTCTATTTCTTAATGTGTCTACATCGTTGGATTTCTACCCGGCTATCAGCCAACAGCCACGTGGTTGATACCTGGGTTTTAACTTCTTTTTGAAACGTTAACACAAAAATCTACACTAATATTATAAAGAGGGAAAATGTATATGTATGTGTGTGTATGTTTGTAATGAATAAACTCAAAAACTACTGTGCCGATTTTAAAAATTCTTTCAAGGTTGGAAGCTATATTCACCCTGAGTAACATAGGCTATATTTATTGCCCGTGCGAAGCCGGATCGGGCCGCTAGTGATATAATACAATGATATATTAAGAGCTTCCTTTTCAAGGTACATTTTCATACAACCGTTTTTACCAGATTATGATGTTATTACACATCTTTCTCTTGATATTTTGGATACACAGCTATCCTGGGATATTATCTAGGCTTCCATAGAAATCATAACATAAAATTGTTTAAAAGTAATTTATTAAATACCTCTGAAGTCGGCTATTTTACGTGAACTTTGGTCCTCCATAATGTACTACTCTACTAAAAAATACGATTAATAGTTTACATATTCGAGTCAAAAAACAAAAACCTCCATACACGTCTTACCATCATCATCATCAACATCATTATCGCATTCATTATTTATTTATTTTCATTTTGAGAACATTTTGATTTTGGTTGTTTCTAAGATAAAATTGAGATTTCTACTACGAGTGTTGTGATTTCTGTACTAGTTATTTAATATTAATAAATTATTTTTTGTCAGGCATTTTGCCAATATTATTATTATTATTATTATATCTAGCCCATATTGTCCCACTGCTGGGCAAAGGCCTCCCTCCACTCTTTCCAATGTTCCCGGTTTTGAGCCACCTCTTTCCAATTCCCAAGGAAGACATCCAAGTCGTCCCGCCATCTCCTTCTTGGTCTGCCGCGGCCCCGTCGTGCAATTTCAGGACACCAATTGTGCGTTTTAATGGCCCACCGCTCGGTAGGCATGCGGCAGACATGTCCAGCCCAGTCCCACTTAAGTTGGGCAGCCTTCTGAACTACGTCAACGATTTGCGTTTTGGAGCGCAGTGTAGTGTTTCGAACGCGATCCGTTATTTTAACACCTAATATACTGCGCTCCATAGCACGTTGGCAAACCTTAAGTTTGGACCTTTGGAGGCTAGTCAAAGACCAAGTCTGTGCACCATATGTCAGAATGGGGAGAATACACATATCCATTAGCTTTCGCTTGAGTGACATCGGCAAGGTGCCTTTAAATAGTTCTTTCATGGACCAGTAACTCTTCCAGGCATTTTCTGTTCGGCGTGTTATTTCCTTGTCCTGCCTTGCCTGGAAAGAAATCACTTGGCCCAAGTACAGATATTCCTGGACATATTGTATATTCTCCCCACCTACATATATGTTGCTTTTAGAACCATTGGTCATGATCTTAGTCTTCGACATGTTCATCTTGAGTCCAACCTTAAGGCTTGCGTCGCTAAGGTCTTGTAGCATTTGCTCAAGTCCAGCGGCTGAGGGAGAAAAGAGGACAATGTCATCCGCGAAGCGTAGATTGGTCAATCTCGCTTCGCCAATGGCAATACCGCTCTCTTCCCATTTGTCTGCCAACGTCTTGAAGACTTCTTCAAGAGTGCTTGAAGACTTCTTCAAGAGCCAATATACACCGTTAAATTTTGATAGTTTTAATTCCGTGGAGGGTCGATCGGATACATGAAACACTATCGATTTGTAAAGATAAAATTGAAAAATAAAGTACCTTTTTTTCAAAACTCGTATTAATTTACGCATGTACGAAATTAATTTCTTTAAGAAAAAGTCCAATGACCTGTAGGTAGTAGTCGGCGTTGTGTACAAACTATAAAAATATAAAAAGTACATCAATAAAGGTTTTGCCTATTTTCTCGAATTTTGAAAATTCTGAATGACGACAATTTTTCTGAAAAACTTTTAATTGTTTAAAAAAATATCACGTGTTTCCTGGAACAACTTTTGTGACATATTCGATTAAATCATGGAATTAACGAATGCTAACAGTGTTTCAGGCGTTACCTCTCTTTTTTCGCATTGCTTCTTCATCAAACATCGCGTTTGATTGCGTTAGATGAAGCTTGTTGCTTCATCAACGCTTTAATCCAAAAAACATCTTATGACAACTCCCGCTCTTGGGCGGAGCGGGAGACAGTGTCAGACTCTTACTGACTAAAAGACCCACCCTGTTCCTTCTAGCCTTCATACCGGGGCTCGAGCTCCTTTTCGGATATCCCCGGCCCCAGTAGGCTTCGACCCGGCTGGGCCCCAGCTGTTGCTGACAACTCCTTGAGGCGCGCGGGAACAGCGCGCGCCGTCGACGACTTGGGCTTGGTCCGGACAGTTACCGGACGGCCGGACAGCGAGCTACCCATTGCTCACTGTACGCAAGCCCGCAGAAATAGACCCTCATAGTGTCAAGTGACTCCAGTCAGTCTATCATAATGATAGTCAAAAATTTTCCCAAGGGGATATATTTCCAGTATAAGTAGATTGTAATCATAACACTGGCTAAATGCACTAACTGCGTTCACACATAAGAAAAAAAAATTCAACCCGACGCGTACTGGACTTTCAGAGAGATGTAATCACTGATTCAATGTCGCTTTATATTATGTACCTTTTTTTCTTAGTGATGTCGTTCTGCCTATTTCAGATTGGTAAAATAATCTTCTTTTCTGATAGCAAGTGTTCAATATTATCTAAGAAATAATATGAATATCAGAAATTTCCTGGCATTTCAGTTAGGTCGTCAATTGATCGCCTATTTCGGGTCGATTTCTTGTCTAACCTGATGCGATTGAACAGTCCTGTTTTACATGGAGCAACTGCCTATCAGACCATTATAACCCAGTTACTGAGAAACACGATATTCCTTGGATAGACTGATGATCAGACTTTCTGGCGTACACCTATAACGACTGTCAAAAATCTACTTATCACAACCGAGACCAATGCCGATTTTCAATGCTTTCCGAGGCATGGCGTAATGTCCTAGAAAAACTTTTTTTTTTGTTAGCCTGTTCTATCTCACTTCTGGGTAAAGGCCTCCCTCCACTCCTTCCATTTTTCGCGCGCCCGGGCTTATTCTGGTCAGTTCTGGTGGAATCTATCAAGTTCGTCGCGCCATCTCCTTAGTGGTCTAACGCGACCCCGACCCTAGAAAAACTTAGATAAGTAAACATAAATGAATTGAAAAATTCATATTCTAAGAGGTACCTTATTATTCCGAGAAGAACAGCCCTCCGAACTCCGATAAAGAAAACTGTCAAAATCTAGTCGTTTGGATCAAAGAACTCGGATTTCCCTCTGTTGCATAATTTATGCAGAATCATTTGAATGTTAAAAGTGATTTTTCGAGGCCATGTCCTCACGAATATACAAAGTAACGGACAGACAGACAAACAGTCCAGTTTAATTTCTGACGTTAATATATGCAAGTGACGTGTAATTATGAAAATGTCATGTAACCTTAATGATGATATTATTTTAATGGGCAACTAGAGTTAATTTACATAATTTCTGATGAAATATTATTTTAGTAAATGTGGATTCGGTTGCAGTGTATAAAACAAGAACTACATTAGCACGATGCACACGTCTAGGTAACACGTCTGAAGCTAGTACTACACTGCTAACACGTGTGTCACACATGCCGATATAGGCTTGTAGAGCTGCACTTGATCCACGGCACGCGACGTCGGCGTCGTTCTACTTACAAATCAGGTGTGTTACACGTCTGCGTCGGTCTAATGTAGTTCTAGCTTGATTTCGCGTGGCGTGGATCAAGTGTATTTCTACAAGTCAGGCATCGACTCTAGCGGGCCCTGTCAATTATAGGTTTACAAACCTGTTTCTGTATTGACTACTACAGCGTCTATATGAAAAGTACGAACAATGTACGTAGTTTAATTTTGTATTGTCTTTGTAGTGTTCTGGACTAGAGACATGTGACATCCACCAACCCGGATTGGGCCGCGTGGTCGATTACGGCCCATTCTCTCTCCTAGAGAGGAGGCCTGAGTCCCAGCAGTTGGAACATTAAAACGCTGACTATGGTATGCTATACTAGTGTTCCGGATTTAGATTTACTGTTCTCTGCTGCGTTTTTTTTTAATTGGGAAATCATCCAATGACTTTTGTAGGGTGGAGCGCGAGGGCGTCTCAGACTTTTGCTGTAAGGCGGAGCGCGAGGGCGTCTCAGACTTTTGCTGTAGGGTGGAGCGCGAGGGCGTCTCAGACTTTTGCTGTAGGGTGGAATGCCAGGGCGTCTCAGACTTTTGCTGTAGGGTGGAGCGCGAGGGCGTCTCATACTTTTGCTGTAGGGTGGAGCGCGAGGGCGTCTCAGACTTTTGCTGTAGGGTGGAATGCCAGGGCGTCTCAGACTTTTGCTGTAGGGTGGAGCGTGAGGTCGTCTCAGACTTTTGCTGTAGGGTGGAGCGCGAGGGCGTGTCAGACTCTTACTGACTAAAACCCAGTTAGTTCCTTCTTTGCTTTACGTTTCAGGACCTCGGATTTTCCTTTCAGAAGCAGACCTATGGCCCCAGTAGGCTTCGTCCCTGCTGGGCCCCTACGGTTCTGCTGGCATCTTCTTAGGCCATTTTTTACTTTTACACGGTCGTAATCGTTGGCAAGAGATAGCAAACTAATAATTTAAAAAAAACTAGCTAATCTAATCTCGAAAGTATACTCGAATATAAAAACGGAAGAGTTTATTTATTTAACCAAACATTAATTTTACCACTAAACGATGTTGCTAACACTAAAAATTCCTTACTTTACGTTGTTTTCATAGACAAATTTTATCGCAGACAGGTTACGACAGTAAAAAATTTCAACAATTCGAATTGAAATTTGATTTTAGAAAAGTTTTCGACGTAAATTAGACTAACATTTCATTATAAAGTGTTGTACACATATATTGCAATTTTATAGTCTGTCATGACAGTGTGACATATGTTTATGTCATTATGACTTTTAACAATAGAAGCGAGATTTTGCCGAGCAATGTTCAAATTGTCTTTTGAATTATAGAGATGTTCAAGAATAGTGACTATTGTAAACTTTGATTTTACGATTTTGTTTTATAGCGCCTGGCTGGGTTTGAACCCGCGACTTGTAAGTCGGGGCCGTTACCACAACTTTTAGTTAAGTATTTAAATAATACTTAATTAACTATAATATTGCAGTAATAAAAAAAAAAGGTATTTCTTCGCTTTTTGACATTAATTTCTGATATTAGGCTAAAGCTTTTTGCTTATTTTGATTAGACTTAAAAATTAACTTATAGTGCTCAGGATTTTTTTTTTTGTAGGTAGGAAAGTCATCCTTTCCTTTTTGTAGGTGGAGCGGGAGATAGTGTCAGACTTTTACTGACAAAAACCCACTCCTGTGAATCTTCCTTTCAGAAGCAGATCCTTGGCCCCAGTAGGCTTCGACCCTGCTGGGCCTCTACGGTTTGCTGACAACTCTTTGAGGTGCGCATTAAACAATACGCGCCGTCGACGGCTTGGGCTAGGTCCAGACGGTTACCGGACGGTCGGATGGCGAGCTACCCATTGCTCGCCGTTCGCAAGCCCGAGCCTACGGTGGCCGGTAATCGGGATCGGAATCCTGGCGGCAGTTGGGGCGTGAGGGTCGTTAGAAGGAGGCGACCGTCCGCCACTCCTCCTCGCTTCGGACCATGGCCTGTACCAAGGCCCGACGCGAGAGATCGTTGCCCCCCACGAGGGCTCGGCGGTGCTCTGCCCATGCGGGGCACACCTCTACCGTATGCTCCACCGTGTCCTCCGGGTGGTGCACACAATGGTGACACTGGGACGTCACTTCCGCACGAATCTTGCTCATTCGCCCGGCCTCCTACAAAGTGGACCGATGACCTGTTGAAGGTTGCGGGAAGCTGATGGATGCGGGAAGCACAGGATCGTTGATTGTGGCGACACTTGGGGAAGGCCTATGCCCAACAGTGGACGTCTATCGGCTGAAATAATGATGATAACATAGTGGTTTGTTTTTCAATCAAATTAAATCAAAAAAGAAACACGCAATGTTCTTGTCTTGAAAATTAACGACAAGCGAATCAAAAATAGAGTTGCACTATTTCTTATTCAAAAATATTACATTCATGAATAAACTTATTTTGAATATTTAAATGGCGCGGAGCAGTGCATTTCTCGGAGTTCGTGTGATAATATTATTTATTGGCTCGTAATTATGTCAGTTTTTGTATAGAGGACGCTTTCATGTTCCAGCTACAGATTATTTAATGTTCATTTTGAATGAAAATAGTGATGTTCTGTCACTATGTGGAACATGTTAGAGGAAGTTGGTTCAAAATAAACACACATACCTACCTACTCGTACATACACACATACAGCTCGAGCTATTGCTGTTATTAACTAGCAGACTGGCTAGGTAATAGTACATTATGATATAAGTGTATAATGTTAGTGACTACCGTCGAGGCGGTTTTAAGACCCGAGTCATGGCGAGGGTCTTAAGAGAGCCGAAAACGGTAATAATTAATTACTCACGTGTATCATACGACGTTTTTCAATACACTTGTGAAGAAAATAACTGTAAAACTAGTAAACTTTTGTGGCGGTAAAATTCTGTTTTCTTAGCCTTACCTTTTTTTTTTAATTTACCTTTCAATACACTCACTGAAATGAATAAACGGGGGTTGACCGGCGACTGGTGGGGGACGACCTGCGCCCATCCTGATACGATAATGTATTAAAGTTATGGCGGGGGAGTGGTTGAACAATAAGGTTTTAACTACATTATAGCACTAGTGCGTAATGGTAATCAAAATGTCACAGTTTGGTAAAAAGGGCCATTATGTAGCTAAGTGCAGTGCAATAAGAGTCACTTTCTGAGCAAGTGTATTGAAAATGATTTTTTTAAAAGGGTTCTTCTCTACTCACCGATTGTCAACGTCGAGAATAGTTTAAAAGCTTGTTGTTTCATCTAAAGCAATGCAATGCGATGTTTGATAAAGAGGCAACGCGAAAAAAGAGAGGTAACTCCTGAAAACTCGGTTGGCATTCGATAATTCTGTGATTTATTTAAATATTTTACAATCTATAGATGCACTTTTTATATTTTTAATACATTAGAGTACATTATGGAGGGCCAAATAATATCCACACAATATCTGTGTATCCAAAATATCCGGAGAAAGATGTCTAATAACATCGTAATCACGTAAGAGCAGTTGCATGAAAATGTATCTGGGTTTGGCCTTTGATTACTTTTATAGCGACAAAAATCACTTTTCACCACTACACGTATACTTTTCGTATTTTCAAAACAATTGAACGATTGATCAAACACTACAATCATGAAAGTTAACACAAAAGTGTAGCAGAATAGGTTTTGAAATTGATAGGCAAAAAGAAATAAATTGTTTTTTTAATCATGGGCAATGGGCATAACACAGACGTCAATTTCTAAAAAATAAAACTATTCATTACTTGAGCTAGTCATATTAAAATAAAAATAAACCTAAACTTTCCACTCAAGACCACCCACGAATATTCGCAACTACATAAACATAATAATTATATCTGTACAAAAATACCACCGAACTATACAGAATATTAAAATTAACTTCGTCACATCACTATAAATTTCAGCCTGGAATGTTGCACTCGCGAACTGTCAGCGAAGGAAGAACTTTATTGTAACTAAAATAGTGTCCATAGGCTAAAACTTTGTACATACTAGAGGTTTTAGGACATCCACTTTGAAGTGAAAGTTTTGGGCCCGAGCGTGTGTGAGGGAACTGACGTTCTCACCGTTCACAAGCCCATGCCTATGCCTACTAGCATTACTGCTTCAAAGAAGGAGACCGCCTGCCACTCCTCGCTCCAGACCATGGCTTGTAGGTACCGGAGACCAGCGTTAGAGGTCGTTACCACCGATCGCCCCCACGAGGACACGGCGGTGTTCTGCCTGGCGAGGCACACCTCCGACGCCGTTCGACGTCATTCCAGCCACTCCTCAAAGACAACTTTCAGGCGTAATTAGTTTGCGTGACTAAAAACCTCGAGTGCGTACTAGCCCTTATAAACCACAGCGAAAATAGTGCATAATACGTGCACTAATTACCTATTAAAAATACAGCGATGAGAAGCGGATACATTTTCTTAATGGTTTCCTCTGATGTTTCGTTTAGAGTTACAGATTTCATTTAGCTGTGATATGATTATGTTTTCTGTGTATTGTTATGGTCGGCTTTTGTTTTAATCAATTTTGAATATACATTTTGCATAATACCTACACGATGTCTACATCTCTACTTTCTCCAACTCTCCTTTCACAGGTATGCTGGAAGAGATTTCTTCAGAACAAACATCACCTTTAGTACCATTTTCTTTTTCCTTCTTCTTTTTTTATTATTGCGTATGTACATAAATCATTAAATAAAAATAAATAAGATAATTATACGACACGCTTAGGAAAGACTTTTTTAATGAAACTACTATTTTGGAAACTATACCTGTTACTATTTTGGTGTACAATAAAGTTTATTCTACTCTTTTCCATACTTACAACATACATATAACTAGAATAATGGGCACCTTTATAACTAGAACCTAATTAAAAACCCAAATCGAGGCCAAACGCGAGCCTATCATTAATAATAAAAATAAAAAGAAATAAAGTCACAATCTACGAGTACAACCGAAGGGTCTTTAAGTCAAGAGTGAATGGGTTACTGCTAGGCAAGCGTGGTCCATCGTAGACCACATCATCACTTATTATCAGGTGAGATAGTGGTCAAACACGAGCCTATCAACAATAAAAAAAGTCCGTAGAGGCCCTGTAGGGTCAACACCTGCTAGGACAATAGGGAAAAATATGAAAGGAATATTCGTGGTCCTATAAAAAGGCAACTGAAGGGACATAGGTATGGTTTTAGTCCGCAAAAGTCTGACACATCCTGTCACCCCACCAAAGAGCGGGAGAAGTCATTAGATGATTTCCCACTTTTAAAAAACATGATTTAAGCACTGAATTTTTACTTAAATGCACATAGGCAGTGTTTATTTAAAAAATATAGTTTTTCTAATTGTTGGCAAATAATAAGGTAGAGTCTGTCTAAAAAGTCAAACGACTATGGTAATTATTAGGGCAAAATGAAATCTCATGTAGTCAACACTGGTCCAATAATCAAGGTTGATTAAGAGATCTTGATCATTGTTTACTAATAGAAGAACGTGTGAAGAACCTTATAAAAAATATCGAATATTTTTTAAATGATTAAATATTGTACAAAATGACCAAGTCATCTGACTTTTTACACAGACCATACAACTGAGTTGAGAAGGATGACCAGAATAGATAAATGGATCAGAATGTTGGGCTGTGGAAAGACTGATGAAAGAAGAGAAGGAGAGACACGTAACGGAGATGAGAATGTTAAGATGGATGTGTGGTGAATGTAATGGAGAATGGATAAAGTGAGAAATGCGTTTAAAGGCGTAGAAGATTTAAATTGGCGCCAGTGACTAAAAAGTTACAGTGTAGTCTTGGTATGGTCATGTGAAGAGGAGGAATAAAACGCATGTTTCTAAAAGAGTTATGATAATACATGTGGATGGATGGAGAGAGAGGGACGTCAAAGAAAAAAATGGATGGATTGTGTGAGAAGTGACATGAAAGAAAACGGAGTTAATGATAGCATGACGGGTGACAGGAGAGAGTGGAAGAAAAAATGGGACAAGGACGGAAAGATGATTAGTTGACGAGGGTCATGTAACGTGTACAAGACCTTCCTCAACTCAGTCATATAACGTTTAACATAATTAACGCATATCCTGAAATTAGTTGGTTCAGAATCGGCTTCTGAATCAATTTCAGCTATAAATAGGTATTCTTTCTATTCTTGACTAGCTTCTGTTTGCGGCTTTGCTTGTGTGAAAGAGGTTTTCTCCATACAAATTTTGGATCCCCGTTTCATTCCCTTAGAAGTGAATTTTGGAAAATCCTCTCTTTAACAAAATTTCATGCTCATAGTCACAGTAGTTTCTGCTGTGGGTTCATATGACAGTTAGTCAGCCTCTCCTTTTATAATTATTATAATTATATAAATTATTACAGATATTTCATTTGGAAAAAAAAAATGTGTGTGCGTGAGTTAATTTCAGAAAAAAAAAACAAAATAGCCTGATTAGTGATTACTCTGAAATGAGTATATCCATTCATATTATATTAATATTAAACAATTAATTAGTATTCATTCATATTTTTTATTTATAACGCGTTTAATGACGAACAGTAATTAATCACTCGAGTTTAAAAACGAATGGACGGAAATATTTTTAACGAGCTGTTCAAGTTTTGACGTATCATATTAAACACAGTTTTATCTAAATAATTACAAGTAAATGAAAAATTCCTCTCTCTTTAATTACTAATAACTCAATGTCAAAATATTTAAAATTTTCAGCAGTACATGACATGAAAATTTATTCTACTCCCATTTTCTATGACAGAAATCTAGTTGTAATTATCCACATTGACATTTAAAATTAATTACTTATCTGTAGTAATTTTTTCACATATTTTTGTTATCTTATGTAGGTCGTCATGATAAATTTAGCACAAAATATTACCCATTCGTTTTAATATAGCTAAAATATTAGATTTCTTTGATATCATTTCAATGTTATATATGTTAAATATGTGATCGTAGGTTTCCTTTGAACGTGAAATAAATTGTATTTGAATAAAATACGGGAGGTTGGAAAAAATATTATGTATCTTATGTAAAACATACGCTATGTTGATTGATTAAGCACTATAAACTGTGAAATCGGACCGTTTAACCTTGTATAACCAGTCTTTTAATGTTCCCAATGCTGGGACTCTGGCCTCCTCTCTAGGAAATCATGTAATGACTTCTCCCACTGTAGGGTGGAGCGGGAGTGCGTGTCTGACTTTTACTGACTAAAACCATACATATTTTCTTCTTTGCTTTGCGTTGCAGAAGTCGATTCTTGCGCCAGTAGGCTTTTTTTTTGCTTGGTGACCCGCTCTTGGGCGGAGCGGGAGATAGTGTCAGACTCTTACTGACTAAAAAACCCACATCGTTCCTTCAAGCCTTCATGTCGGGGCTCGAGTTCCTGTTTCGGATAACCCTGGCCCTAGTAGGCTTCGACCCGGCAGGGCCACTGCTGTTTCTGACAACTGCCAAACCATGAGGCGCGCGGGAACTGTGCGCACCGTCGACGACTTGGGCTTGGTCCGGACAGTTACCGGACAGTCGGACAGCGAGCTATCCATTGCTCACTGTCCGCAAGCCCGTGCCTACGGTGGCTGGAAATCGGGATCGGAATCCCGGCGCCCCAGTAGGCTTCGGCCCTGCTAGGTATCTCTTTGAGGCATGCGTGAAACACTACGCGCCTGCGCCGCTACTCGAGTACCGAATCTTCCGCAGAAGAAAATACGTACGGTCATTATTAGCGAGTTTTAACACCCATTCTTCATAATCTTGAAGGTTCGACCCACGAAACCACACACTTGTCTCTCAAAACTGATTTATAACAAGAATGTTAATCGACTACCTAAGACTCAGACCAATAAATATATTTCAAAATATATAATTATACATATACGAGTAATAATAAGAATTTCATTAGCTGTGAATTCATATATTTCACAGCAATCAAGTCAAAAGTGAATAGGTTACTTCTAGGCAAGCGTGCTCCATCGTCGGCCACATCATCGCCTACCATCAGTTGAGATAGTGGCCAATTAAAAAAAAATGTTTTCTTTCTTTTAAATATGACCCTATCCATAATAAAAAAGAACTGGGCAAGTACGAGTCGGACTCGCGTACTGAAGGTTCCGTACAAACAAACTTATGTTAATAGTTAAATTCCTGAATGTAATCTCAAAGATTATTCAGAAGAGCAAAAAAGTATTGTTTTTTTTTTGACGTATCTACTAATTTAGTTCTGTTTTCTGATTTATTCCTATACTTGTACTATAAGACCTTGCTTCAAGCCTAATTTTAGGATTCTGAGCCCTAAGAATTTTGATCCCATTGAGAATGTCGAAATATAAGTTTTTTACGATTTAAACGATCGTATCTTTTTTTCGTTAACTTAGAAGTATAACTTTTTCATAGCCTCAAGGAACCACAAGCTTTAGTATAATAATATGGTTTAATGGCCTGATTTGACTTGACCTGTAGGTCAAGTGGTTAGTGACCCTGACTGCTATGCCGGAGGTCGTGGGTTCGATTCCCACCCAGGACAAATGTTTGTGTGATGAGCATGATCATTTGTTCTGTGTCTGGGTGTAATTTGTCTGTGTATGTATGTATTTAGAAATATATAAGTATGTTTATCACTTGTCTAGTACTCATAACACAAGCTCTGCTTAGCTTGAGACTAGACGGCGTTGTGTGATAGTGTAAAAAAAAAATTGACATGGGTGAACCGAAGACATAGTGAGAGTTGCGGGAATTGGATGGATGCTAGACGCACAGAATCGGTCGTTATGGCGACACTTGGGGAAGCTTATGTCCAACAGTGGACGTCTTTCAGTTGACACAATGATGATGGATCAAATACCAGAATTAAAGACGCCATTTTTATTTCATTTGGCTCCGTTATAAAATGTTTGTATGTCTAAATAGTGCTAATGATTGCGAGAGACACGCCCAGAGTGTCGTAAGACACTAATTGGACAAGTGTTATTTATTTATTCTACCTATTTAATTGGCTCACTAATATTTTAAGAGCCAAGCGCCCGAAAAGTGCCATAAAACAGTGATTTTCTGAGGCCTACTCCTCCGTAACTGCTAGGTTAATTGGTTTGAATAAATATATGTTTATTATAGATTCATGAACAATAATATCAACATTTGATTTTGTCGTGCAATTCATACTTTTGTCAAAAAAAAATATTTAGCAATTTCGCAATTTTTCGCAACTTTTTCCTACTCCTTCGAAACGGCTTGGACCTTTAGAAACATTTTTACACATAAAAATTGGTGGTTAAATATTCTTCAAAGTGAACATTGCATATGTAAATCAATCAATTTCTCGCAGAGAAAATGGATATAAAGCGCTTTCCGGGCGCTGCTGGCCGCAAATAAATGCACAGATTTGCGTACTGTGGCCTAGGTGAGTGCGAGAGTTGCGTTCACATATTTTCGGCCAGATGGTTCACGGGACTATACGCTTTAATATACAAGGACGTCTGACGGAAACTAGTTTTTACGGCTGAAACCGAAACTCCGTAGGTCGGTTATGTTACCCAGGGGAAAAAAACCCGTGTGTCATCATTGTGCTGACCACCCGGAGGATACGGTGGAGGTGTGCCCCTCTTGGGCGCAGCACTGCCATGTCCCTGTGGAGGTGATCGGTGGCAGCGACCTCTCGCACTATAATATAATAATAATAATAATATTCCACAACTATCACACAACGCCTTCTAGTCCCAAGCTAAGCAGAGCTCGTGTTATAAGTACTAGACCACTGATAAACATATATATATTTCTAAAGACATACTTATTATAGATAAATTACACCCAGACACAGAAGACATGATAATGCTCATCACACAAACGTTTGTCCTGGATGGGAATCGAACCCACGACCTCCGGCAAAGAAGTCAGGGCCACTAACTACTAGAACAACAGGCCAGTCATAGACTAACAGGCCAGTCAATTATAGCTTTTCAAAGACATCCGAATAAAATTTTATAATCGTCATAGATAGATAGATACATAATATATTCTTTTTTGTACACTAAAAATAAAAATTACTTTAGGAACTTAAAATTAATACGGTGTCACAATGGGCGGTCTTATCGCTTAAAGCGATTTTTTACAGACAATTTTTGGATGGATTTGACAGAGAAGAAGAAAAAAGATTAGCCATACCATGTCTAATCTTTCTCTGACTAACAGCGAACTGAGAGCAGCGGTGGCCGAGTGGTAACGGCTCTGACTTACAAGTTGTAGGTCGCCTGTTCAAACCCAGCCAGGCGCATTACTTTGTGTAATTAAATTCATCACCACTGCTCTCAAAACGGTTAAGGAAAACATCGTGAGAAAATCGGCATTTCCTAGAACCAAAAATTCGAAGACATGTGACATCCACATGGCATTGGGCCTGCCTGGTGGATTACGACCCATTCCCTCTGCTAGAGAGGAGGCCTGAGTCCCAACAGTGGGAACTTTATAAGGCCGACTATGCTGTACCAACTAACAAAGCAATAATATGCATACAGAAGTCTATTTTTATCGAACTCGTATTATTTATAGACACTTACAAATACTGCAGGATAACGTTATTTCAACCTCAATTAATATAATTAGAAGCATTGGTCGACAACATTTTCTCCGATGAATGACAGATCGAAATTATTTATACCGATATTTATTGGAACTTTGCCGGCCATGAAATGCGCATTTTAGACAATTTTGTTTATCAGGAAAAACATTAAAATGTAAAACGGACTATTATTTTTGGTAATGTAGATGTTAGTCAGGCGTCAAACTAAAATAATTTGGTGATACGAAATATAGATTGAAGAAAATAAAAGAGGTCAACGTGCCTACCTATTTGTTTTATGTGGGAAATCATGAAATAGCTTCTCCCACTCTGGGTGTAGTGAGAGGGAGTGTTAAACTCTTACTGACTAAAACCTACACGGCCCGTTCGCGACCTTGCCGGCAGTGGTGAGCGGTTGCTTAGCGCGTGGTGGCAAGCGGTTAGAACTAAAGTATGAAAGTGTTTGAAGTACGCCACGAGACGCCGCTAAAACCGAAGTTATGATCAGTCGAGCCTGTTCAGTACAGTAAAATGGGGTGAATAGAGACTTAGGGGTGAATAGAGACAAAACTTCAAGGGGTATTTTCTCGATATTTGAACATTTTTTTGCAGCATTTAACTATGTCAATTTTTTAATGAATTGTTATTCAAATCGATGCTTTGTTAGAGGCCGATATTATTATCAAAGTGAAAAACCAAACCAAAGTTTTGTCTCTATTCACCCCATTTTACGGTACGGTGATATGTCAGTCAGTTTTTCCATTTAAATAATAGACAATGTAATAAAGAGAAACTAAACTTGTCTATGACCTGTGTAATAACAAATATGATTGCTCAGAGTTGGCGAACAAATTGTGTTATGCATTACCTAGAACTGTTACGCGGCGTGGGGTGCGCGGGTGCCCGCTGTTGACAGTGTCCTCTTGTCACAACAACGCGGGTGTACGCGCGCCTCTACGGCGTTTAGCAAAAAATTATAATGACTTGTTTTCGGATTTAGATTTGTTTTCTTTGTCAGCAAACAAATTTCGTGTTGATTTGCTTAAAATTATTGAAAACGCTGAAGATTAACTGTAATATTATTATAAGCATATTATTATTTTTAATTAATATTTAGGTGTATGTTGTACTCATTGT
The DNA here is from genome assembly GCA_929112965.1 of Mythimna albipuncta. Classification (NCBI taxonomy): domain Eukaryota; kingdom Metazoa; phylum Arthropoda; class Insecta; order Lepidoptera; family Noctuidae; genus Mythimna; species Mythimna albipuncta. Next base: position 12,003,770 of record OV815983.1, on the reverse strand, counting down.
CTTACAAACAATTTTGAATTTGTAACACGTGGATGACGTAGTTAGTTATAATATAAGCTTTTGTTAATCATATAATTATAGTGTGTAATTATTAGATTTCCCTTTTGTTTAATGCAGCTAATCTCTAAAAGCCAGTAGGAATGGAAACAATCTCTCTGTATGAGATGGCCAGATTAATTTTGAGTAGTATAGGCTACTATAATATCACGATACGATCCACGGAATCAGGACACATTCATACTCACGACACTAGTGAGAGGCTGTCCAGCAGTTTGATGAAACTCGGTAATTGTAAATATGTTGTCATTCTAATTTGTAAATTGTTTATGCAAGAACAAAAAAGTATCCAAGAAATAACGGTGGCCCTAAGATCGGTCCTTGCGGTACCCCAAAGTAATTATGTCGAGATCGTGAATAAAATTGACGATACAGTTTATTTTGTCATCGGAAGTGTTTTGGTATCATCTGAAAGCCTAAGTATTATATTCAAAGCTGTATTTACTAATGAAAACACGAAAACACGCCGAACCATCTGGTTTTGATTACAAAAATAATATGTGTAATATTTTCGTTTTTTTTTCATCGGTCACATGATTTTACGCAGCGTAAAAAAATTAGATTCAAATGGCGACTTATCTGTCGACGCAAATCGTAAACGTCAGACGAAGGAAATGATAGTCACTGTCGCGGCGATAGGCTAGTGAAGGATTGCTATAAATCTTAGTTCTAAATGGCTTCAGGGACTAATTTACTCTGAAACAGACTTATTTTATATAATAAATTGCCAAACCCTAGTTTATTTTACAAAGTGTCACAAAAATAACACTTCGCATATTTTTCTACGCCTAATATAATTAAGTCTCGACTTAATTTATTGAAATACGATTTTTATATCACTTATTTTAAGGTAAGACTATTATAAAAAATATTAATAACTCCTTAAGAATTATGTGTTGACACCTATTATACTTAAAACCTATTAATAACGCCCTTATGTCTAAAAATCATGTTGCAGCTATTAAATAAATAATTTTATTAGCCATTTATAAAAAATAATAGAGCTAAACGGTTGACGACAACTGACTACCTATGAAATTGTCATCGGGCAGAGGTCATAAACATTTCGCTATGACGCAAAACGTCCGGGTTTTTTTTATTAAAAATCCGTCAGGGGTTGCCAACTATTTTTATGATGCGTTACGATGTCAAAGTTACAGAATGAACAGTGTTTAATAATACTTGACGCAATCTCATGTCGTCTGATCGGCGTACCTCCGGATATTCTATACAAATTGATGTTTAGTAGAACAAGTCAATAAAATTTCTAAAATAATATCATACGTTCTGTCAAGCACGATGATAAAGTAGGCCTCATACAAATGAGGCGACGCGAACGCCAGTTTTTGCCACATCAAAGCGTTTTTTGTTGAGCCCGGAAATAAATTATTAATATTAAAATAACTGCGAAACGAGTAAATAGGTTAGGCAGACAAGAAAAAATCAGCTCAGTGGTGCATGATTTTAGACAGCGTACTTTTTTTAGGGTAAAATTACCCGTTGTTTCGTAAAAAATCTTGGCAAACATGACCTTGAATAATAATTACCTGACATTTCTGACAGAAATAATAAAAATTATATATAAAAAAAGTATAATAAATCTTTAGGCCGCAAAGTATGACTCAGTATTTCGAAAAATAATTGCGATAATTCTTCCTCCTTATTATTGAATGAAGTTCTCTTAAATGATCTAATTTTTTACATAAAACATTTTTATTCATAGTTCTCTTTTTACAATGAAATGTTTTGACATTTTAGATTTTTATATTATAATAATGCGAGCTGGTTTAAAATTGTCTGCCTACGTTTTCTGTGACGAATTAGATTTTATGCTTTTTAATTTGACTCATGCCTAAGCTATTATTAAAAGCAAAGTTTTTGCGAATATTTCGGTAGGTCTGGTTAATAGCTGTGTTAGAATGAAAACGTGTAATTTTAAAAGTTTTGCAAAAGCAACGCATATTTTTCTCATTCTAATAGAAGTTACTTTTTCTTTTATTATGACGGTATCTGTAGCCTTAAGCTGCTCCTGTAAAGTAGATAGAACGTAGTTAAGATAAGGAATTTATAGTTAATAACATATATGTGTAAAGTTTTTTAACCATTTGAGTGAGTAATAGAGAATGTTCCAACATCGACCACATCATAACTATCGTGAAGTAGTGATCAAGTGCAACCCTATTAATAATAAATAAAAAAAATATCTCCTATTGATTTAAGTTCTCCTTTAAACTGCTACAATACATAAAGTTTAAATAAAAAAGAGATAAAAAATTTAAACTTTGTAGGACTGTATGAACGATTTTTTTTAAAATAAAGTCGTTTCTCTTCCCCCTGGAATAGCTCCTCCATAAAAATAAAAACAAATTAAATTTAAAAATAAAAACAGTAAATTTAATATAACAGTAAAAAATAAATTATAAATTCAATGCAAAAATAGAATTAACGTTACAGTAAAAAATAATTATAAATATAATAAAAAAAAAAATTACGTACGTTACACGAATAACAAGAACCTCCGTAGCACCGATCAAACCAATCAAAAACTCATCTATATTCCAAAACAGGGACCAACAACACACAAACTAGTGACCACAAAACAATGACACACATTTGACATTCACACTCCACAGAATTAATCATATTTCCCGCACCAGAAGAAACTAATTCCTCCTAAATGGCGTTTGTAAGCGGCCTGTGGAACTCACTCGTTGGTAACAACGAAAAAGAAAATCTGAGCTGGACAGATGTGTCCATGTTTTATTTTGATGACAGTCGGAAATATTTCTCAGTATCTGAGATAGACCAGGAAGCTACACCTATAGTGTTCTCGGAGTGCCATCAGATTGGGTTTAACAGACACGGATTTGGGTACACGTTTACGCCGTTGAATTTTGTCACAGTATACCACATTGATAGTAGACGAGGTTTGTATGATAAGCATTTTTTTATATTTTTTACTCATAAGTTTCAAATAGTCACGTAGCTTGAAGAATTGTTAGACTTAAGTGGCAGTAAGCAGGATATTGCTGGTAAAACAGACGGTTGATGACGCTGTGTGCGTTGGAAGGTAACTCCCACACGGTGTACTGGTGATTTGATGAGGATCACGGTGAAGGGTTGCGAGAAACACAGGACTGGCCGTTGCTGTGACACTTGGGAGAAGCCTATGCCCAATAATGGACTCCTTTGACTGAAAAAATGATGTTTCTAATGTGGCCGATTGCTTTTTCGTATTTTATGACAATGTCAACGCAATGTTATAAGCCCCTGTATGTTTAGAGGGCCTATTACACTGCGCTGAATAACACATGCGATATTCAGACTCGTACTATTTTTCATTCATAGAAAGCCAGTCTAACCCTAATTACACTACAGTTGCCATCACGGATCTTGAGCGGTTGCGCAGAAGTGAAATATTCGGTCTCTTTAGTGGTGCGAAGTGAGACGCGGTGGCGGGAGTGTCAGTGATTAGCTCGTTGCGCCATCGCGTCATAGACGTTACTCCTAATTCGTTCCTTGCGTTGCTGCATGTATCTAACAACGAAGACGTTTGGCTCGCCAATGTATGAAATGCGCAAAGCGATTCCCACTGTGACGCTGAGCGCTCAAGATCCGTGATGGCAACTGTACGCGATACGTCGAACCATAGACTAGATACGTTGAACCATAGATAAAACGAGTCTGAATAACGCGTAGTGTAATAGGCCCTTAAAAATCAAATTAAGCGAAAAATCTTTCCAGATTTTCTGAATAGTTTTCCCAGTTTTCTTCTTCTTAATCTGAAAAGAAAACTCTAAATAAAATATAGTAGTTGAACTCTAAAATATAAACATGAAAGCAACAACAATCTCTTCAATTCAAGGTCCCATCAAAAATATTAATAATAAAATATTTTTAATAACTCGTTCATAGTTTTTGACATAGATTCATATCCATCAACTGTTATGGCCTTGTAACAAGGTCTGATTTAAGACCCCTGTTTACATATAATATATTTTAATACTTAAATATCCGCCAATTGACGCAGCACACGCGTCAACCGCCGTAAAAAATATAATATTTTTATGATAGTAAATTCCTTAATTTTTATGTCATTTGATGTCACATGTGGTGACGAAAGATATTTTCTCTCAGTATTTTCAGTTTTTATTTTACAAATATGTAATTTTTTTATTATACATACATTGTCTGGATACAAAACCACTTATAAAATGTTCAATTAGACAATTGTTGATATCAAAAAATGTTCACGACACCTTTAATTATTATAAATATATTATCATGGCATCTTTGCTTGAGATTGACAATATTTGGTTTTCATATTAGGTGTTGATAAGAGCTGGTTTTTGAAACCCATATCGGGGATTAACGATTTAATGTAATGTTACAAATTGAAATAGTACTGATTATGAAATAGTTAGAAATTTCGTACAAAAAAATTGGGGCAACATTTACCATTGCAAGCTGATCGCAGCAAGCCAAAAAATTTACCAAGCGGTCATTTAGAAGCCGAAAAATTGCAATAACAGTGTTTGCCCAAGTGTATCAAACGAGGTTTTCTTTTTTCATCACACTTACTTGAAAATACCTACTAAGTAAAACTTCAGAAGCACAAGATATAGAAACTAAAAGTTTCATGCGCCTTATTGGGAGCTGCCGTGCGACTAGCCTGTTACAATAAATTGCACCTTTTCCGCTTTAGTGCAAAATATTCAATTGCATATTCAATTTAAAACATTCAATTGCAAGCCTAATAGAGATAAAGCTAGGTGCAGATTTTTGAGCAAGTGTAGTGAAATTATTTTATTTCACTTAGGCTTTTATGCCCATTGTGTTAAGTCAGAAGCTAGTTCAGACAAAATCTGGCTTCCGAAACCCATACTTGAGATTGACATGACCTGGTTTCCGATACCTAAAATGGTGCTCTATGCACTTTAACTTCAAGGTAACTCAAAATTAAATATCAACTTATTTCTTTTCAGCCGAGGTCAAAATGCCATCAGGCCACATAGACCAGCCTCAGATCGAGGACAACCGGGATGGTACAGTCAGCATCAAGTATGAGCCTCGAGAGGAAGGTATTCACGAACTGCTGGTCAAGTATAACGGAGAACATGTACAAGGTAAGTTCCTCATGACAAACATGGACTATGTCTCCATCAGTAACAGCTTGGTTTCAAGTTTAGTTTACCATCGACATCAAACCACCAAGAACCGTCAAGAACCATCCTAGTTTGGAGGTATGCGGAACAGAGAGTAAAGTCCCACATACCTCCGTTGAAAAGGGAGGATCCTCCGACCAGACAGGTGTTATAGTCTGGTGGACAACTGCCCGATAGATGATTTCGGGCAGTTGCTATATATACAAGGTGTAAGGGACAGCCCTCCAAAAACTTTAAGGGCTTGCTCAGTAGACGAAACTGAACAACCTAACATATTTTTTTTTTTCAGGAAACGAAAAGAAAAAATCCGCTTCATCATACAAAATTATTAACTTAACTGGACAGTTTGTATGGAGAGACTGAATTTTTTTTTTCGTTTCCTGAAAATAAAAAATTGTGGAATATTGTTCAGTTTCATCTACTGAGCAAGCCCTTAAAGTTTGTGGAGGGCTGTCTCTTACACCCTGTAAGTTCTAATCGCGCGGAGAACTTTGATTCCGCGATTCAGGATAAGTTCTTGTGATGCCATACATGTGGCTACAAGTGAAAGAGCGGTTTTCTTTCTTCTTTTTTGCAACAGGCTCATCATTTTCCCGACCTTAAACCGATGTTATTTGGGGTCGGCGCAATACGTTTTTATCTTCTATTCTGTCCTATCACCCGTCAAGCTATCACTAACTCCCCTTTCTTTCACATAATCCATCCATCCTTTTTTAACCTCCCTCTCTTTCTACATCCGCACGTATATTCATAACTCTTTTAGTAACATGCGTTGTATACGAGTATCTCATCAGTTTAATCAAGACGATGAAACGAACACAACAGCTAGGTAGTCAAAATGTAGGGTCTTTACAATACTAGTATTTTCATACTAGTACTAGCTTTTGCCCGCGCGGTTTTCTCCCGCTCTTCCCTACTCCACCTTACTATACCCTACTCTACCCTACTATACTCTACTTACCCTAATCTACCCTACTCTACCCTACTCAACCCTACTCTACATACTCTACCCTACCCTACCCTACCATACTCTACCCTACCTTATCCTACTCTGCCCTACTCTACACTACTCTAGACTACTCTACCCTACTCTACCCTACTATACCCTACTCTACCCTACTATACCCTACTCTACCCTATCAAAATTCACATAAACCATCTACTAAATAGTCCGAACAAAGCCTATACATTCGGTTTGGAAGCTCGTTCTTGAGTTATAAAATTACAACGAAAAGTGGCATTGTTTTATATATATACCTAGATTGTAAAGACCCTACATTTTGCGATTGAGTACCTACACGCGATCTAGCTTCTTCTAGTCTGATGATCATAGCCCTCTTTTTTGGGGAGAGAAATCATTAACAGAGTGTCAGAATTTTACTGAAGGAAAACCATTCATACTCTTTCAGTTGCCCTTTGCGTTTCAGGGCCAGAGCGACTCTTTCGAACAACAATTAACACTATTAAACTATCTACATTACTTAAAATATGCCATTGCTTATCACAAAACCTTCTCATTCCAGGTTCCCCTTACAAGTTCCACGTCGACTCCATATCGTCAGGGTACGTGACAGCCTATGGACCTGGTCTACTCAGTGGCGTCAGCGGCGAGCCTAGCGAGTTCACCATCAGCACCAAAGGAGCAGGTTCTGGTGGACTCTCCATGGCTGTGGAGGGACCGAGCAAAGCTGAGGTGAGGATAATTTCCTTATAGGTATCGAAATTAAACTTAGTAAAAGACAGTTTGAAGACTGAGCTGAAGTAGAGTAGAAACATAAGATTGGAATTTGAACCCTAGGGAAAGGTTCGGAAGATAATGATGAATGAATGAGTTAAGTTTTTTTTTTTTTTTTTTTTTTATTGTTGATAGGTTCGCACTTGACCGCTATCTCACCTGATGGAAAGCGACGATGCGGTCGACGATGGAACGCGCTTACCTAAAAGAAACCTATTCACTCTCGACTTAAAGATTCCCGGGTTGTAGCTAGCTAGTTGTATCATTATTTGTTACACAATAGGTACTTTATAGAAAAAAAAAAAAATTGCACTCCGGGAGTGCCGGCAGAAGTGAAAACTTGATTATTAACGTTGAAATATACTATATATATATTTATATATATCTATATATTTGAAACAGTAGGCCCAGGCATACATTTTCGCCGCGCCGTAGAGAGGGGATAGCTGTCTACTCTCCATCCGTCTTACGCTTCTTCGATCAGGTCACGTGTCCTGACGCGAGTTTAAGATTTTATACCCATTACAGAAAAAGTGCTCAACGCCGCTAAAGAAGTTTTCACTTCAAAAATAATCAAATGCTGATGTAAGGAGAGGGAATGGGCCATAGTCCACTACGGCCCACGCGTATTCTTTTTACTTAAAAGGTGCCCCGGGTCTGAGTCTGATTTTGCTATGATATGCGCAAAGATCATTTTTTTTCTACAACTACCACATAACGCCGTTCAGTCCCAAGCTAAGCAGAGCTTGTGTTATGGGTACTAGATAACTGATAAACATACTTTTTCTAAATACATTCATATTATTGATAAATTACACCCAGACACAAAACAAATGATCATGCTCATCACATAAACATTTGTCCAGGGTGAGAATCGAAGCCACGATGTCCGGCATAGCAGTCAGGGCAACTAACCACTAGACCAACACATTTACTTGTTTATTGATTTAAATATAGTTACCTATAATTAATATAGAAAGTAGAAAATAATATGGCCTATATCACTCAGTGAAGAGTGATATATGCCATATTATTTTGCAACCCTCACCAGAGTGCCTAGGGCGACTTTTTTGACGTTGATGCGATTGAAACGTTTGTGACGTTCGGCGCTCCGATTGGCCTGCTCCAAGTTCCTTAACTAATCAGAAAGCCAAACGCGGTTAACGTTTCGATCGCGTTAACGTAAAAACAACTCACACTCAGCGCGCTGGTCATTGATTTACCTTGTAGGCTCTAGGCCTTTCTAAAGCTCCGTATTCCTCGTAACATAACATACTTATATATTTCTAAATACATATATAATATAGATAAATCACACCCAGACACAGAACAAATGATCATGCTCATCACATAAACATTTGTCCAGGGTGAGAATCGAAGCCACGACGTCCGGCATAGCAGTCAGGGCAACTAACCACTAGAGCAATAGGCCAGTCAAATTAAACGTGATTCACAAACATTAGCATGTTTGTGAACCACGGAAACTCAAATACATAAGTAAGTTTAAGTAGTAAGACTAGTAGCCAATAAAGTCTTCTGGAAATTTTAGGTTCATTTTATGTGCAAGCTGACAAGTGTCAGTATTCGTGTAGCTCAAACATAGGGCTACTAAGGAACTCAACTACTTGACGAACAATACCAAAGAATGGACATTTGGGACTTCATCTGTTATCATATCCTTACAGATCACCTGCCATGACAACAAGGATGGTACAGTCGCTGTGTCCTATCTGCCCACCGCACCCGGTGAATACAAGATCTCCGTCAGGTTCGGAGACAAACACATCAAGGGATCTCCATACACTGCCAAGGTTTGTTTCATTACTGTTATTTCTTATAGAAGGACATTGTTGACCCTATCTTTGCGGCAAACTACTTCCGTCCATGTAAATTTAAGAAAGAGATCAATCGATGAATTCGACTAGGCTGGGCAGCGTTCGGGAAACTGCGCGGTGTCTTCTCGTCCAATATACCACAGTGTCTTAAGACGAAAATGACCAGTGCATGTTGCCAGTGAAGACATGGCTCCGAAACGTGGTCGCTTACAATGGGCTTCATCAGGAGACTTAAAGTCAGTAAAGAGTTATCATGATGATGACTTCCGTCCATAGCGAAACTGGGGCAGAATTTTTGTGGAGACAACCCTAATCTACCTGTTACCAGAAATTGATGTAGGAAGAAAATTGTGGATAATTTTAATTGCCTATTTTTCTATTTATTAGTATTACTATCATTAAACAAGCAGGAGAACTTGAACACTCAATAAGTAAGCTCCCAAAGATCACTAGCACTAAGTGACATAGCAACAAGAGGGTAAGGTATTCAGGTATCCTAAGGTGCTTGAAGAGTGGAGAGGCCAGCATCACCACCACCACAGCTATCACGACAATCCTGGATAGTCAGTTTCTTTTAATTCCTACCTGCACCATACTGAATTATATCCTGTTTGTCCCGAGCATAATATATAAAGAACTTCCTGGCTCAAATTACAATAAATTCTTTTTCTTCTACCTTTAAGTGTTCTTCAATGTTACGTTCTCTATCTTCCAGGTCACCGGTGAAGGTCGCAAAAGGAACCAGATCTCCGTAGGCAGCTGCAGTGAAGTCACTCTTCCTGGCAAGATCAATGACAATGATATCCGTACACTTAACGCTTCCATCTGTGTAAGTTCCATTCAATTCGTACTTGATTTTTATACAATTCTTCTGATGTCCCTTTATACTGAAGGGATATGCGAACACAAATGTGTACTAGTATGTAGATACTCATCGATTCAACAACGGTGAAGAAATTGTTAATGAAATTATTAAGTGTCTACGTATTATGTCACCATGATATATACCAGTGAAATAATTTACTTAGTTTTATTAAGTCAAGCTAATGGCCAGTCTAAGTTTCACAAAAAAAAGGTGTAATAATTGGAAACTGAATTGACTTCATTTTTTTCTATAGTAAATAATCAAATAGCTTTATATATTGCATTAATATTCTTAGGAAATACATTACCGCTAATGCATCATCTAATTCATTATCTAATGATAATGAACATAAAATAAAAATTACGGTTTATGTTTAGAATATAGTGGATATGACACATAGAACATCAAAGTGCAATTCGAGCAACATCACTAGAATCCAGCCGTCCGGTAACTGTCCGGACCAAGGCCAAGTCGTCGACGGCGCGCACTGTTCCCGCGCGCCTCAAGCAGTTGTCAGCAATAGCAGGGACCCAGCCGGGTCGAAGCCTACTGGGGCCTGGGTTACTTTCGGATAACCTTGGCCCCAGTAGGCTTCGACCCGGCTCGGCGCTCGAGTCTCGGTATGAAGGCTAGAAGGAACGGGGTGGGTCTTTCCCACCATAAAAAAACTTCACTAGAAAAAAGCATGGAATTAAGACAATTCAAATGTCATCCAGCCTGATGACTTATAGTTTATGCTATCCTGGCACCAAACATCTAAATCTGAAAAAGGATACCTTTAAAACAAGACTGCTCAACAATTTTCCCAGAATTTTAGTGCCAGATCCATTAAAGATTCTAACAAACCACGTCTCTCCATCTCCAGGCGCCCTCAGGACTCGAAGAACCGTGCTTCCTCAAGCGTCTCCCCTCCGGCAACATCGGCATCAGCTTCACTCCCCGCGAGGCTGGCCAGCACATCGTCTCCGTGAAGAAGATGGGAGTTCACATCCAGAACTCGCCCTTCAACATCACTGTGTCGGCTACTGAAGTTGGTGACGCTAAGAAAGTTCAGGTAAGGAAGAATTCGAAGCAGTAATGCTCGCTAAGGAGGAGGCCGAACGCATCAGGCAACGGCGTTATCGCCGCCGCCGCCGCAACCGGGATTCTGATCCCGATTTCCGGCCACCGTAGGCGCGGGCTTGCGGACAGTGAGCAATGGGTAGCTCACTGTCCGGCCGTCCGGTAACTTTCCGGACCAAGCCCAAGTCGTCGACGGCGCGCACTGTTCCCGCGCGCCTCAAGGAGTTGTCAGCAACAGCAGGGACCCAGCCGGGTCGAAGCCTACTGGGGCCAGGGTTATCCGAAAGGGCGCTCAAGCCCCGGTATGAAGGCTAGAAGGAACGGGGTGGGTCTTTTAGTCAGTAAGAGTCTGACACTATCTCCCGCTCCGCCCAAGAGCGGGGGATGTCAATGCATGATTTTTTCCCACCATAAAAAAAAAGGTAAGGAAGAATTTATTTTATGAAAGTAGTAAGTTGCGATTTCAGACTTATGTTTATTAACGATCGGTAATGATTAGCCCCAGATCGCGACTTTAAAAAAAGACGCACATTTGATTAGCATTATATCCGTCGCAGCCATCTAGCTAAATTAGCCATCCAATTGGACGCCTAGGGCGTTCGTTAAACGCCGGCATCTAATTGGATGCCTAGGCCGATAGTTGTTTGAACTAAAAACGCTCAACGTTTAACAGCTTGGCGTATTGAAAGTTAGCCCTTTCAAAATGACTGATCAAGACTCAGCCAAGTGATTCAAATTTAGTTACGCCATTTATTGATTTAATAATATTTCACTATTACTTGGTGAATACTATTAAGTACTACTACCAAAAAGTAGTTTTATATAATTTATAAAGTCATGGATAGCCTACTAAACTAAATGACTACACAACGTTCAGCCATCTGGTTAAACGTAGCGATCAACGACATGGCTACTTGTTCTTCAGCCATTTCATTGGATGCCGGCATTTAACGAACGCCCTAGCTATCCAATTGGATGGCTAATTTAACCAGATGGCTGCGACATGATATTATCTACATCGACATAGCACGAAAAATCGCCATACTTAAGTGGTAATAGGCAGGGCACATTGTTCCTAGAATGAAAGGCCGTTGGGGCCGCAAGGTTCTGGAATAGCGACCATGTACCGGAAGACGTAGCGTTGGAAGGCCTCCTACAAGGTGGACCGATGGCCTGGTAAGGGTTGCGGGATTCTGATGGATGCAAGACGCAAAGGACCGTTCATTGTGGTGACACTTGGGGTAGGCCTATGTCCAATAGTGGACGTCTTTCGGCATATCTTCATCTGGCTGTTGATCAGCCTATGCTTTTCTGTAACCACTATCGAAGTTGGCTTCCTTTTTCTGCTGAAAGTACCTGGTTAGCTTAGCAATACCTACTTGTAGAATGACTGTTTCTTAAAATAGTGATTTAATAGGGATACACTTTCATTTCATGATTTTAATGATTATAACTCTGTAAATGATTACGTGTTACTCCCGCCAATTTTATTTTTATCAACATACAACTTGTTAATGAGCCTCATCACAAGAGTTAAAGTCACCCAGAGGGCAAAATGTAGCAGTTTTTTCGCAACAAAAACGATAACATCCGCAGGAAATCGAAGGTTACCGACAGTAGCAGTAGCAATAGGCAGTTCCACATTGCTCGCAGAACAGATGTCGATGGGGCCGAAAGGTTCTGAAGTGGCGACCATGTACCCTGATCGCCCACCTTGAATAATTTATTATCTTCATCCTTCTCATGAATATTATTTTTTTCCCACAGGTGTCCGGTTCAGCCCTGAAGGAAGGCAAGACTCACAGTGAGAACATCTTCTCAGTGGACACCAGGAACGCTGGCTACGGTGGTCTCTCACTCTCCATCGAAGGTAACTTTTTACGTAGATTACTTAAGATATTTGAGCAGCTTACGACAATACATAAGTGCTATATATATTTATTAATTTCATGCCTTTTACTAACTCAAATATCTACAAAATGGATATAATATTGTGGGTTTACCTTTTAAGGGTTGGAAGTGAATACAGAGTTATTGTTCTTATTCTAATGATCTGCTTCTAAACGACTGCTGCTTTTTTGCTTGTAATCAAATAACGTCAAATCCCACTGAGTTTTGCTGCTGAACTTCTGGGTAAAACCAAAGGGAGTTACAGATTTTTAACTGCTGACTACAGTTACCTGTATTTCTTCAATTGTCCTTTACGTTCCAAGACTGCGGTTACTTCTTCGAACAGTACCCAGATAACATTAAGTTAGGCTGTTGGTCTAACCAAATGCCAATAAACACGATTATTAATTCAATTTCGGCTATTGTGTGGTTAACACGTCGTCCCTTTATTTATTCTCCACCTCCTTACATCGTATTCCTCAATGCTGAGGGTCGTGACCTCCCTGATTCATCACTCTTACCCATATGATATTCTTCCTTCTGTTTCTGTCTCTGGCAGTGTGAAGGGAATTATTAAATGACCCATATTTATTCTACCAGGTCCCAGCAAAGCCGAGATCCAGTGTGCGGACAGCAAGGACGGCGTGCTGGCCATCAGTTACAAGCCGACCGAGCCAGGCTACTATATCGTCAACCTGAAGTTCGCAGACCACCACGTGGAGGGATCGCCTTTCACTGTCAAGGTACGTGATACATACTGAGAAGGCATGCTACTCATCAGATATAAGGCTACGGAGTCAGGCTTCTGGATTGTTAACCTCAAATGCTCTGACCAACGGATGGACAGATCACCTCATTTCGCTGACCACTGCGTAGAGGGATCGCTTTACACTGTCAAGATACTTTATACATACAAGGACGGCAGCTGGTCGTCAGCTTCAAGCCCACGGAGTCAGGCTACTGGATCATCATCTTGAACTTTGCTGCCCTCAATGTAGAGGGAATGCTTTTCGCTTTCAAGGTATGTGACTCATACAAGGATGGTACGCTAGTCATGAGCTGCAAGTCCACGGAGTTAGGCTACTGGATTGTCATCCTGAACTTTGCTGCCCTCAATGTAGAGGGAACGCCTTTCGCTTTCAAGGTATGTGACTCATACAAGGATGGTGCATGCTAGTCATCAGCTATAAGCCCAAGGAGTCAGGTCACTGTATTGTCGATTTAAGCTAAGTAACATCGAGGACGAAATGCTGGTCATCAAGGACGACATGCAGCTTCAAGCTCACGGAGTCAGGCTACTGATCGCCTTTCACTATCAAGGTGCGTGACACATACAAGGATGGCATTAAAGGGGTCCGCTAGGACTGCAATATTGTTTGAAAGAGTCAATACGGCCTGGAACACAAAGGGCAGCTTAAGGAACACGGGTGAGTTAGAGTCAGTAAAAGTCTCACACTCCCTCTCGCCCCACCCAAAGCGAGAGGAGTTATTGGATGATTACCTACCTTGAAAAATGACCTTAGCTCTGCAGTAGATCTTATAGGCCAAGTCGAAGAGACAACCGCCAAAAAATTTTCATTCAGCCGAACATAAAACCTCCTCTTGGTTTATCATCATCATTTCAGTCGAAAGACATCCACTGCTGGAGTGGTCCTGTGTGTCTCCATCATCATCGTATCCATCAGATTCTCGCGCCTCTCATGAGGTCATCGGTCTACCTATGGGAAGTCACTTTGTTCACTATAAAACAATATTGTTGTAGGTGACTGGAGAGGGTAGCAACAGGCAACGAGAGAAGATCCAGAGGCAGAGGGACCCTGCTCCTCTGACGGAGGTTGGCACCAACTGCAAGCTTACCTTCAAGATGCCTGGTGAGTACTATTAATTACTTTATGGCTTGAGTTTCGCTACAATATCACCAGATGGTAGCCGATGATGTCATCGACGATGGAGCACGCTTGGTTAGAAGTAACCTATTCATTCTTGATGACGAACTGCCAGAATGTAGCAGTCAAGAAACCTAGAGTCTACTGCGGTAATTCGAATCGCTTAGGACCGGTTTTTTTTTGTTAGCCGAAAGGACTGTGTGATTGAATTTACGTATAGTTTTGATGATGACTTATTTATTCTTAGTATTTGTATTTTTTCTCTTGTTTCTTATATATCTGTCACATAACATCTTACTATTATTTATCATTTACTACACACTAATTTATACCTACATATATTTATTTATCTCACACCTAACAACTGATTAACATCCGTAGACTTATAGCAAGGTATTCTTTGGCTGTGTACATACAATGAATGTGATCCCGTAACGCTTTATGCGCAAGGGTGGGTATCCATTCCGGTACTGATGGCACATCACCATTCTTCTGGTGGTCCGATGATGACGGGTTTGACGGAACTAAATGCAATTCCGACTCACACTCTCTGAGATGCATCCGGTAGAAGAAAGACTAGCAATTCGGCATCGCTGCTCAAGACTTAACTTTGACGTTTAATAAATTAAATTTATCTAACTCGTTTTTTTTTTTAGCTTCTTTGTAGCTGTAGTTAGTACTTTTGTTAAAAAAAAAAAACTGTTAACACTCTTTCTAAATTAGGTAACCAATTAGAGTAGTGTATTTTTCAATCTCTATTTTTTTTCTAACTTACTGTCAAACGTAAATCATATTTCTCCACAGGCATCACCTCCTTCGACCTGGCTGCTACAGTCACCAGCCCTGGTGGCGTCTCCGAAGATGCTGAGATACAGGAGGTCGAGGACGGTCTCTATTCCGTGCACTTCGTTCCTAAGGAGTTGGGGGTACACACCGTATCCGTCAAGTACAGGGAGATCCATATTCCTGGTTAGTATTCTATTAACATAATGGTAAAACATTAAAATTATAGCGCATGCCGATCAAGCGGTGATCGCCCGGAGGATACGGTGGAGCATACAGTAGAGGAATGCCTCACCTGGGCAGAGCACCGCCATGTTCTCGTGGGAGCGCTTGACGGCAGCGATCTCTCACGCCGGGTCTTGGTACAGGCCATGGTCCGGAGCGAGGAGGAGTGGCAGGCGGTCGCTTCCTTCTGTGAAGTATTAATGCTAGCAAAGGAGGCGGCCGCACGCGCGAGGCAATGGCTCTCGCGCGCGCTCTAGCCGCCGGGATTCCAATGCCGATTTCCGCCCACCGTAGGTGCCGCCTTGCGGACGACTAGAAATGGGTAGCTCGCTGTCCGACGGGTCGTACGGATCTACCTTAAGTCGTCGACGACGAGTAGTGTTCCACGCGTGCCTTAAGATGTCAGCAACCGTAGTAGGATCACTGGATCATTGGCTTCACTGGGGCCATGTGATAGAGATCCCCGGAGCTCTGGAACAATGGCAAAGAAGGAACTGGAGTGGGTTTTTAGGCAGTAAAGTAGACGCAGTAAGTTCCAGTTCTCTCAGTCTCTGAAGATCTATAGGAGTACAAGCGACGTTTTTCAGTTATATCGTGCCAGACGGACGGCAAACGCAACGGAAAAGCAAACGTTGGCTGGAAATCGTCTTGCGACTCTTGACATCTAGGGCGTCTCCTGCTGTGGAGAATATGGCGTGACGATGCACGTTCCTTCCCGGTTGCGACCATCTTCTTTTCTCGCATTACTGCTTCCTAGAATGAGCCCCTGAGTGAAAACCGTACGCACCCATCACAAGAATTTCATGCTCTATAAATATTGAAAAATACTGCAGTGTAAAATTCTTCTCCCACTGATCTTCATACTTGAATCAACCCTTAATCAACACCCATATTTTCAGGATCACCCTTCCAGTTCACCGTAGGTCCTCTCCGAGACTCCGGAGCCCATTTAGTCAAGGCCGGAGGACCAGGTCTTGAGAGAGGCGAAGCAGGCCGCTTCAACGAGTTCAACGTATGGACCAGAGAGGCTGGTGCAGGACAGCTCGCCATCTCGTTGGAAGGACCTAGCAAGGCTGAGATTGATTTTAAGGATAGGAAGGATGGATCCTGTGATGTTTCTTATAAGATCGAGGAGCCTGGTGAGTTATTGGTTTTATTTACTTTACAGTTTTTAGGGTTTTTATTTACTGTTTTTAGGGTTCCGTACCTCAAAAGGAAAAACGGAACCCTGATAGGATCACTTTGTTGTCCGTCTGTCTGTCTGTCTGTCAAGACTCATTATCTCAAAAACGCGTGGAGGTATCGAGTTGAAATTATAACCATATACTCAGATCTGCGGTCCCTTCAAGCTGTGAGAAAATCAAACTTCTAAGTTAACGAATAAAAAAGATAAAGGTCTTATAGTAAAGATATAGGAAAAAATCTGAAAACAGTAAATTTGTTGTTACATACGTCACAAAAAAAAAATTCGGAAAAATCTTCGAGTCTCCATTCGGGAATTGTAGTTTGCACGGAATCCTCAGCGTGCGAAAAAATAAGGATAAAAGTACAAAGGACCTGCTTATTTCTGACGAAATTTCTTCCAGCAGACCTGTGACATGACAGTCGAATGAGATATGTAGACACAGTGTAAAACTAAATAAAATATATAATTAAATGGACTATATTATGTAAATTAAATCTCATAATACATACATATATATATAACAATAACAGTAAATAAATGTACACATTTGTTCGTTAATTTTCATTAGGTTTTCCCTCTCCTGGAGAGGAGAGCTGATTACCAGAAATGAGAACACTGAACACAATATTTTGATATTCAGATGAATAAATAAAAAGAAAATGAATAGATTTGAATACTTTCGTGATTCTATAAAATAAATTGTACCTATATATAATACCTTACATTCCAAAGTCTTTATAGTTTTTAAAGAACAATTGATATATGTGATGAAAATATTTAAATTTTGAGACGAGAACACGCTGTAAATTGTTTGCTTATTCATACGAGTGTTGGTTAAGTTTTTATCTATAACTCTATCCATAATACCTAATATAAATATTAGGCCCAATAAATACTTTTATTTACGCCTATAAACAACTTAATAACTATAATTACAGTAAATTACAAAATAAATAAATAATAAAACCCTACGCTAAAATACACTATCTAAAATATGGCGTCAAAAAACTCTTCCACATCGCTGTCGACTGGTAATGTGCCCAAAAGACTGGCGGCATTGCCACGTTGTATGGCAATGCTTATCCTCTGTCCAAGGTAAAAGCCAGCCTTTGGGTCACGTGAAGTGTCAACTAGACGTTTCGGTATATTAGGTATTATGTCTGTCAGTCTTACTGTCTTACTTGGACATATTATGAAGTGATAAATTTTTAAGATTTGGCCACGTCATTTATATTCTATTATTATAATAAATAATATAAGTGTGGAATTAGCTCTGTCTATTACGGGTTTATGGTTAAACTACTGATTCAATTTTGATAAAATTTGGTGTGGAGTAAGCTCAAACCCCAAGGAAGGAAATAGGCTTATACACCACTATTTTTTTAATAAGTACAAATACTTAAAGGGCTTTTTAGAAAAACCCTTGTTATTATTTAAGTAAAGTCTCAATAAATAATATTCATAAACAGCAAAGTTATTAGCGTTTGTGTTTATTCCAAAAAGTCTCTCAATTTATGGAATTTTTTTGCAGGCTATTAATTATTAATGAATAAATGACGATTAAAATGGAAAAACACTGCCCGCAGTATTTTCTACTTGCATGATTGAATCTATGATGAATTTACCTTTTCGAGGTCAATTTTAGGATTTTGGTTTTTTCTACTTTTGAATACAAAAATATGATCAGTAATGGGTACAGATAGAGCCCCATTTTTTTGTGTACTAAAGTAGGTGTGTAAATTTTTTACCTCACTGTAATAACCGATATTAACACGCACGAAGTCGCAAGCAAAAACTAGTCTAAATAAACTAACCGGTTCAGACAATACATATTTTTTTCAACTAACTAGATGTTCAATGTAAAAATAATCTTATTTAAAATTGAACCCATTTAAAATTCAAATATATTTACAATACTGAAAGTGAAAGAAACTGCTCAATATATTTAAATTCTTGTAGCAACTTTTTAGTGGATGCTATTCAAATATATTTAAACGCAATTTCTTGCTATTTGTATCAACGACCCCCCCTCCCCCCTCCTTTACGTAGCAAAAACAACTCAACTTCAGTTCATAAATAAACTGTCTTGTATTTCAATTGTTGACCACGCCTGCTTAGCAGGCGACCAATCAGCGTGCAGCGCGGCAAAATTTACTGCGAACCATTTTGACAGTTCGATTTTTAGAGTTCCTTGTTGCGAGGTAAAAAACGGACGGTGAATAGTGTAGGTTCCGGCCGGTGGCCTACCCCTGGTTTGTTAGTTGTATTTTGTTGGATTGTAGCGGCTGGTTTGTTTGATTTCATTTTGTATACTGTAATGTTTCCATTTATCATGGTTAAAGAATACTTAGTAAACCTGTAAAAATTTTAATCTTGTGAAAAAAAAAACAATCATGTTAATGAATATTTTTTTTAGACAATCACGTAATACAACACAAAAAAAAAACATTTTTTTTAATTCTCAAATTGCGTCTAACCTATGATTTAGTAATCGTAACCTACTGATAGTTTAGATCATCCATAAAATGCCAAAACTTTTATAAAATCAATAACGCGAAAAATCTCAAATAAAAACCTTTTCACGGAACTCTCAACTCAATACAATTTCGGTCTTGCCTTTATTTTTTATTTTTTTAATTTGTTTTTATTTTTTTCGTCCACTGACCATAGAGGGGCGCATTCGTTTTTTTAAACCTCATTGCTCGTCGCGTTTTTGGCACATTATTGTATGGATTTACGATAAAACTTTTTGCTAATGAATCTCGTAATTCTTCGGACATTCCTCACTTTTTTCAAGCTTTTTGCTTAGTGTGTTGTTATTTTGATATAGTTTCGAGCATAGACATATTGCAGACAGTCTTTTAAACTGGTTTTGTGTGATTTATGTACTTTATTTTTGTAAGTTTATAGCATTTTTCGTGAATTCATATGATGTTGATATCTTTTTTATTATAAGTTTGTAAATAGTATTTCAATGACAAATAACTTAATGATAATTATTTATTCACGTTGAAATGTTACGTAGGTTAACGATTTTCATCGTAAATATGACAGTTTTATTCCAAAAAAATAGTTATATAATGGCTCAATAAACACACAAATATTTAACACAATTTCTTTTAACAAAACATTAACTTTTACTTTAAAATGAAACCATTATCGTTTTCTTATTTATAATCTGTAAAAGTATAATACAGATAATATATTCGCATATGTTAGCGGTAGCTTTGTCGGTCGTGCGTCGCGATCGAATTTTAAAAAGTTTCAATTTTTTATCTGTTCCCCGCGTAGAAGCAGAAATGGATGCTGTTTTGATAATATAGGAATTTCTTGAAATTCATCAATGATAGCAGCAGGGGTTATTTATATTGTAAAGTAATTAACGAAAACGAGAATCTTTTCATTAATTAGAAATGAATTTCATTCATTGAATTGCAAAACAAGGAACGACGGAGGTCTGTGATTCTTTCGTTGTTTCAAAGAGAAAGTAGTGCAATTTTAATTAATACATCATAGATTAAATTGAACCACATTTCAAGACTTTAATTCTGAAAAAGTATAACAAAATAACAATGAGCTTATTGTTAAAAATGACATTATTAATAATTGACTACAATAGCTTTTAAATCTCGATTATGAATTCAGCAAAAAGGCCATTCAACGCATGAAATACCAAATAATTTTTAATAGCATAACAGTGGGCAAAATGGAACGTTCTCCCGCCAAAAAAACGAACCAATCACAGAATAACTGTCGCTAAACAAAACTTAAGTCATTATTATTTAGGAATTGTTCAAAATTTTCTAATCGTGATACACTTATGAAGTATTTTGAGACAAAAAAGGCGCGCTTCTTTGTCGGGTTATCCGCCATTTTTTTTTGGGCACAGAACAATAGAATACGGGACAAATTCAGTTGGAGCGGCATTCTTCAGTGTTAGTGTGTAGGAACCATTTTAATTGACCGCCCGATGGTAATAATCGTTTAGGAAAAAAACCGTTTTTTAAAAGGTTTGGACGCGTTTTGAAGGAATGTCACTTCTGATTCTTTGGGCGAGTTTTTGGCCGACATTCGGGTCTGGCTGATTCAGATTGCTAGAGAGTTTGTAAGAGTTTTTTCTGTGACGATATTTTGTTATGACGGGTTGTGTAATGTTTTTATGTTTGTGATGATTTTTGTTTAATGACGTCATGATTATAGTCTGTCTAAAAAGTCTACCGACTTGAGGATTTTGTATAATATTTAATTAATTAAAAAATACTTATATTCGATACTTTTTAAAAGGTTTTTCTAATAGTAAACAATGATCAATATCTCTTAATCAAAATGAAATCTGATGTAGTCAACGCTGGTTCAATAACGAACCAGCGTTGACTACATCAGATTTCATTTTATCCTAATAATTACCCAAGTCAGTTGACTTATTAGACAGACTCTAGGAACTTGAAGTTTCTCATGTTTTTCTATGGCTAAACAAATTTGCTGTGTCTCATTTTCTACCTATTTTTGTCTGTCTTCTTAGGCGTTACCTTTTTTTAGGGTGGGATATTATCAAACTAGTTTTTGTCCACAGCGTTGTCCACGTACATAAAATATAGCCTACGTCAATCAGGAATAAAGCAGCTTTCTATCGATGAAAAAAAATTAACAATCGGACCAGTACTTGGTCTCTAAATTGCCAGAGATTACCTCCTACAAACATAAAAACAAACTTTACCTGTTTATAATATTAGTATAGATAGCTTCTTTCGCTTTGAGTGGAGCGAGAGAGCGTGGTTGGGGGAGGCCTATGTCCAACAAGTGGACATATTTCGGCTGATATGATGACAGAGCATGTCAGACTTATCTACACTAATTTTTTAAACAGGTAAAGTTTTGAAGTGAAAACTTCTTTAGCGGCGTTGAGCACTTTTTCTGTAATGGGTATAAAATCTTAAACTCGCGTCAGGACACGTGACCTGATCGAAAAAGCGTAAGACGGATGGAGAGTATTTAATGTAAAATCATTGTAATAGTTTTAAAGTGTTAAATTTTTAATGTAATATAAATTGTCATGTTTGTGTACGATAGCGCAATAAATGAATATTGTATTCTACCACATAAATGATAGTACTTTTATACTGATAAAGCAATTGGTGCAAAATTATTCCCTAACCATTCCAAAATATCAAACATGCTCAACGTTAATAATCAAGTTTTCACTTCTGCCGGCACTCCCGGAGTGCAACCTGTCTTTTTTTTTTTTTTTTTGTTTGAAGGAGGTAATCTCTAAAAGTACTGGACCGATTGCTAAAATTTTTTCACCAATAGAAAGCTGCTTTATTCTCGAGTGACATAGGCTATATTCTATGTACACGGGCGAAGTCACGGGCAAAAGCTAGTACTAAACAAAACCCTCCTGTGTTTCTTCTGTTGGCTTTTGAGTTTTAGGGCCACGATTATTCTTTCGAATGATTCTGTAGTCCTGCCCCCCTAGCCAAGTTACAACCTTTTCGCTTGCGTTGAACGCCTCGAGTTGGCCGCGCCGCCAATTCTTTTGTTCGGACCACGTGACTGAGCGTTGAGATGACGTCATGTCCGTACATTTGAAGCTTTCTGCTAGCGTTAACGATTGCAGATTAGCAACTTTGCTAGGGGTACTGGTAGAAGCAACTTGAAACTTAGAAAAAATCTATAGACGCTTACGTTAAGCTATCTTTCGGATCCTACTCGGTTATTATATCGGTCGATTCATTTCCACCCTACCTTGCCTATCGGCATTTTTGCGTTTTATAGTCCTTTACTTGTATATTCAAAACACAATCCCACTTTCAATATCCGTTAATCTAAATGGCAAAATTATAACCACTTAATTCCAACCATATAATCGGCTAATTTTAAAACAATTATACTTACCAACTTAATTATGAATGCAGTATGGTAATGTGGTATTAGCAATACAAATATGGCGTCCCCTTTAACGTCAGTTAAAATGTCATTAAATGCAGCTGACGTGTCTTTCTATGGCATCTTGTGTTTGTTATTTTGTGTTGTGTTGATATCTAGGATGGTATCTTCTTATCTCTATATTTATCATTCTTCTGTACGTGTGTTTGTCACCAAACTCCTCTTAAACGACTTGACTGATTTGGATGAAACTTTGTGTGTATATTTGAGTGAGTTCCTGGATGGTTGGTAGAGAAGTGATGGCCGAGTGATAATGGCCCCGACTTACAAGTTGTCGTTTGCGGGTTCGAATCCAGCCAGGCGCATTACTTTGTGTAATATATTTCTATATATTATATATTAGTTTTAATATAAGGATAGTTTTAAAGAATAAACAATATCTAGTTAACAAAACAGTTTAAAAATTTAAATTGATTGACATGTTTATGTGGAAAGTAATTTCGATTTCATTAACTTTATTTCACACCAATATAGAAACAAAACTTTTACGCAAACTTAAATCTACAGCTACAATAAATAATAATAATAATAATAATATTCCACAAATATCACACAACGCCGTCTAGTCCCAAGCTAAGCAGAGCTTGTGTTATGGGTACTACACAACTAATAAACATACTTATATATTCCTAAATACATACATATTACAGATAAATTACACCCAGACACAGAACCAATGATTATGCTCATCACACACATTTGTCCTGGGTGGGAATCGAACAATGGCGGTGTTATCGCTGACAGCGATATCTTTTTTTTTTAATAATATGACTTGGTTGCGGTTTCACCTGATGGTAAACAGTGATGTTAGAAAGAAAGATAGAAAAAAGTTTATTCGTGCCTCACACAATCCTAAAAAATACAAATACACAAAAAAGAAAGATATAATCAGTGCGAGGCCAAAAAGGCACCTAACTTAGCATATGCTACGTTATTTAAAACCATAAATAACACAGCGCTGATATTCTATTCACGAAAATATTTACAGATGTTATATATCGTTGATGGGGAAGCGCACTAGTTTATTAAGAGTCACTATAGCCTTGAAGACACCTAAATCATAATTGGACGGGAAGATAAACCAGACAACCTCTGGATTGACTGTAAGAACTTACTATTATGGCTTTACCAAACTTTTTACTGCAATTTTTCATATTGTTGATTTACCAAGGGTTATCGTACTCTCCAGTACGAGACTTCATCAGCATGAAAGTAGAAAATTATCCCAGCGGAACATATTCCCAGGATGAAAAATATCCTTAGTCTTATTCCGGGACATCGTTTATTAGTGTGCCAAATCAAATCCGTTCTGCCTTTTATTCGTGGAGGATTGACACCCACACGCAAGACGCATAAGACCGATCGTTATGGCGACACTTGGGGCACGTCTTTCGGCTGAAATGATGATGAATATAATCAGGGACTTAAAAACACCTTCATAAAGGTTACAGAAATATAAGTGTTGCATGTTGAATTGGTAACAGAATCAAATATGTAACGCTTTTAAATGTGTTTTCAATGTGTTAACTCAAAACACTTAGAAAAGTGTAACCGTAACATATCTGTAATAGATATAAAAGTGTTAACAGTGTTAATAAGTGTAACAGGTAAACGCAGCGATGACAAATTTACAATGTACTTATTTATAGTACTGTGCAATTACTTACACCTAAAGCTATACTAAAACTGATTATTTCAGTTACACATATTAACACTTATAACAGGTTAGAGTTTGATTCGGTAGCACTTATTAACGCATATAGGTAACAGTTTGATTCCGTAACTTTATTGTAACTGTTATACAAGGTGTAAGGGACAGCCCTCCACAAACTTTAAGGGCTTGCTCAGTAGATGAAACTGAACAACCTTCCAACACATTTTTTTTCAGGAAACGAAAAAAAAAATCAGCCTCACCATACAAAATTATAAACTTGATTGGACAGTTTGTATGGAGAGGCCGATTTTTTTTTTCGTTTCCTGAAATTTTTTTTTATGGAATGTTCAGTTTCGTCTGCTAAGCAAGCCCTTAAAGTTTGTGGAGGACTGTCCCTTACACCCTTTATTTAAAAGTGTTTTTCTGTTAAAACTGTTTTAAAAAACAATGGTAACACATTATCACCGTTACAATTTGAGTCCCTGATGATGATGTCACACCCGCATTTACACTTAAATACTTTCAAACATTCGCATATTTACGATATTTTTGCGATCATTTACAATAAAAAACCGGTCATTTAGATACAAAAACATGTGATACACCTCTACTGTTTTTTGTTGTTTTCACCACAGTATACTTTTCTTCAATGTCTAGCAATCTTCAAATCAAACAAGATCTTTGGTGACAAAATTCCTCTTTTTCTCTCCATTAAAAAGGCTGACGTAACACCAGCAGCCACCTGCGAAATATTTTAACCGCAAAAAGCTAAAATTCAGTTTTTGCTTGAACAAAAACTTCTGAATAAGAAACAGGAGGAAACGGGCCGGCCATCGAACCCTTAACATGTCAATACCACTATTTTGCATAGCATACGTCATTATTTGAAGCACTGGGAGGTGGGTGGCACTGTCTGTTAAACTAAGTTTAAGTCTGATGCGTTTGTTTACTGTCTTTTCATAGATACACGCCTGATTCACGTAAAATCAAACAAGCCAAATATCGTTGATGTTTTATAGTCGTTCGATCGAAGTCCTATCCAAAAGCGGTATTCACGATCTATCGACTTATTTCCAGTTCCATTAATAAGTATTCTACCAGGATAATGTAAAACTAAAAATAATACCTAAATAAAACTGTAAAATGTTTTTTTTAAATCGACGAATTTTAAACTACTTTAAAATCGGTGTCGTTCAAACTCGATTGATGGATGTGAATACGGAAATTGTCTAAACGACTAAGTCGTTACGATATCGTTACGGTTTTCATTACGTGAATCGAGCTACTGGACTCTAAACATTTACCTAGCACTTACGAAATATAATTTATTTATTTGCCTGTTCTGTCCCACCGCTGGGCAAAGGTCTCCCTCCACTCCTTTCATCTTTTGCAAGACCACGCTTCCTATTGACAGTTTTGGCATAATCTATCTGCGTCCTGCTATCTCCTTTGTGGTCTGCCGCGACCTCGTCGCACTGTTTCGGGGCACTAACTTTGTGCTAATTTGGCTGACAATTAGTTAGGCATACGGCAGATATATCCTGCCCAGTCCCATTCAGATATGTAACTTTTTTCACATATCTATAATTTTAAAATTAATGTCGTAATCATAGTTTTGCTACTATTTATTAATTTAACATAATATCCTTGAAGTTTTTTGGACTTAATTCTAAATAAAAATAGCTTTAAGATGTGCCAACAGCTTCGTTTTCTTTTTGTGAACTCGATAAAAGTGCCAATAAATGATTTATTTGAAGTAAATAATTTTTGTTTGAATTATTTTACCACTACTTGTATTACTGTATAAAGTAAAATAAGTGTGAACAAACTATAGCTTTCAGCGCGTGGCGTTTAAATAGGTATATATTACCACTAGTTTTTGAAAACTCTAAACTTAAATGTCGTGTTTTTGACTTTAATTTAGAAGTCTAATATTATCGTTAAATAAAGTACCCACCTATTAAATAGGTCCTTAATTTTAATAACCTGTTATTGTTTGTTTCATGCTGCTTTAAAGGATTAAGGTTTGTATGATACCGATATTGTAAATAAATTAATTTAATAAAACACAGTTTCGAAACCTACCATCACAGAAATATTCAAAGTAAAAAAAAAACAAGCTCTAAAAAGAAGAAAATATACTTTGATCAAACTCATTTATTATTACACTAGTTATACATATATGTTATCATTATACAAAAGTTTGTCGCGAAATTGTTGTTTTACACAGGCAAAACTTGTGACAAATTTTTCCTTCTTTTCTTTCAAAATTCCACAAACTACCGATACCATACACTATTCGAATTACCTTAAACAAACAAACAACATTTGCAAGTTAAACAAAATCACTTAATACGTGACTTATAAACTCTACTAGTTAAACCTCGAATCCGCGGTGCCGTCGGGCTCTCAACTAATTCCCAAACAAAAGGATTGTTTCCGAAAAAGTCTACGATCAGTTTTTTTTTTCGTCCAATCAGCAAAAACCTTATCGAAAAACATCTACCTCGGATGTAAATAAATCTGTAGCAACTATATGACCACCAAGGAGAAACTGTTCATATTGAAAAACGATAATCAAGTGAGACATGGCATTCTAGTTTAAGGGTTCTACAGACATTTTTTTTTTTTTTAATTTACAGTGTATGGTCTATATTGAAGTGTGGACCGTGAATGTATTCGAATTTTTTGATGTGAATATTTGTTATGCGAGGTAAAAGTATAATAGTACAACTATATGGTTATTTATTGACATATAACGATGTAGTAACCGTATTATGGCTCTCAAACTATAGACCACTCACATTAGATTGATAGATAGATAAATATATTCTTTATTGTACATCAAAAATAAAAATTACATCATGAACTTAAAATTAATAGGGTGTTACAATGGGCGGTCTTATCGCTAAAAGCGATATTTACAGACAACCCTTGGATGGATTTGACAGATAAGGAGAAAAAAGATACGCAGGTAGTTCGTGTGTACTATTTACATATAAACAATACATAACTAATAAATTACATATAATACATAGGCTAGGCTAGGCTTCATTAGAGAGCTTAAAGCTACCTATAGGGCAATTCAGAAGGCAATGCTTAGAGTTTCCTTGTGTGATCGAATCTAAGATCAGAAAATTATGTGGCAGCTGGCTCATTGCGACTGATGGTCGATGGAGCCGAAAGCTTCCGCTATTGTCAATCGCGTACTGGAATACGGACTTTAGAAATCCTCTGACAAAGTAAATCGATGACCAGTGCGCTGAATGTGAGTTGTTTTTACGTTAACGCAATCGAAATATTAACCGCGTTTGGCTTTCTGATTAGTTAAGGAACTTGGAGCAGGCCAATTGGAGCGCCGAACGGCATAAACGTTTCAATCGCTTCAACGTCAAAAAAAGTCGCCCTAGGCACTCTGGTGAGGGTTGCAAAATAATATGACCTATATCACTCTTCACTGAGCGATATAGGCCATATTATTTTCTAATTTCTATATTAATTATAGGTAACTATATTTAAATCAACAAACTAGTAAACACTATGTTAAAATTATAATAAAATGTAGTAATAATTATATAGGTTGATTATCAGCATACAGCTTTAAGATATATCAAGGACTTTGGATTAGCCACACAAGAAATGAACTATCTACTAAATATGAAAGCAAATTTTCTAAGCAGACTTACTTACTGGGTGGGTTTTAAAAACTTAGCTCCCATCACTGAACCCTAAATAAACGTAGAAAATTTAAATATCTCAAGTCAGTCGCCAAGAATTATTGGATGCATCGTTAGTCGCTACGACATGAACTCTTCATTTTTTTACAAACCAAACAGTATTTTTTGCCATTTCGTCAAGTTTTTAGATCTTTGCGAATTTATTAGTGTATCTGTCGGTATTTTTGGGTGGCTGGCGTATTAGAATACGATTTGTTTCGTTATTTAATTGGATTTTCCGGTTTTTTGTGAGACGAAGTTGTAGAACGTTTCCGGATCAAATTATGGCTTGATTTTGTGTTGTAGGATTAAAATGGTTAAAGAATTTCGGTTCATTTTGGTTCAGGGTTTTTGTGAAAGTTGCGTTTGAGATTTCAGGATTTTAGTTGCATAACCAGTCTTATTATAATATCTGTATCTGTATAATCCGTCGTCGTAATTAAAAAGGGAACAACTAACATTTTCGAAAGTGAGTTGAACACATCCAAGAATCAGAGAAAAATCTGATTCCGATATAGGTTAAAAAAAAACAAAAAAACGAAAACAATGTTAGTTGTGCCCTTTTTAATAAAATCGGCAGTAATATTATAAAGAGAAAGAATATGTTTTTTTTTTTTTTATATAAATGAACTCGTGCTTGACTGCGCAATGCGTGTGATGAAATCATGGATTCATCCCTACTGTATTTTTGTTTTTAATGACAAAAATTCAAAAACTACTAGGTTTTTTACCATTTCATCAGGTTTTTAGATCTTTGCGAATTTATTAGTGTATCTGTCGGTATTTTTGGGTGGCTGGCGTATTAGAATACGATTTTTTTCGTTATTAAATTAGATGTTCCGGTTTTTTGTGAGACGAAGTTGTAGAACGTTTCCGGATCAAATTATGGCTTGATTTTGTGATGTAGGATGAAAATGGCTAAAGAATTTTGGTTCAGAAGATTTGTATGAAAATTCCGTTTGAAATTTCAGAATTGTAGTTGCACAAATAGCTGTCGTATTACATGTCTATTTCTATACTAATATTACAAAGAGAAAATTTAGAAAAGATTTTATGAATGAATGAACACAAAAATTACTGGACCGATGTAGAATGTATGTAGAATGCCTGTTTATAACTAAAAGCCATAGGCTATATATATATATATATATATATTGTCCACTGTTAAGTGGGTGAAGCCGGAAGCAGAAGCTAGTACAGTAATATAATAAAGCATATCAGATCAGTTTTTTTTTAGTAACCTTAATCAGTTATAGTTCTAATCAGAAAGATGCTCTCTTTCTTTTTTTCGGAAAGAAAGTATCTTTCTTTCTGTCTCAGTAACCTGTACCCCTAGCCAAGTTGCTTATCTGCAATGGTTAACGCTTGTAGAAAGCTTCAAATGACGTCGCCTCAACGCTCAGTTACGTGGTCAGAACAAAAGAATTGGCGGCAAGGTCAACTCGGAGCGTTCGACGCAAGCGAAACGGTTGTAATTTGGCTAGGGGGACTGAGCCACTTAAGGTTCTTAACAGTATACTTCATACCCTCGTGTCCATAACTTTACTGATCAAATCCTCTCCTCAGGTGAATACCGCATCGGCCTCAAGTTCAACGAGCAGCACATCCCAGACTCTCCGTTCAAGGTCTACATCTCGCCAGCAGTCGGAGACGCCCATCTCCTGGAGGTGGCACAGTTCCCTGACTCCGCGCAGGTGGACAAGCCCACCCAGTTCTATATCAGGCTCAATGGAGCTAAGGGAAGCTTGGACGGCAGGGTAAGTTGTTCATACGTCTTGTTTTATTTTTATGCTCTATCATCATACTCTCATCATGATGAGAGCAGTAGTGGGCAAGTGGTACCGACCTCGACTTACGAGTTGTAAGTCCCGGGTTCAAACCCAGCCAAGAGCATTACTTTGTGTAATTTATTTCATCACCATTGCTCTCAAAGCGGTGAAGTAAATCATTGTAAGGAAACCGACATGTCCTAAAACCTAAAATTCAAAGACATGTGACATCCACTAACCCGCACAGCCCGCGTAGTAGATTACGGCCCATTCCCTCTCTACGAGAGGCCTGATCCAAGCAGTGGGAACATTATAAAGCTGATCGAGGATTGATAGATCACCCAACTTTAACGGTTAAACGATCTCGCCAGTTTTAGCTGGCCATATCATATAGTGATCAATTCTAAAATCTGGCCACGAAATATACATATAGATTACTTCATATTTTGACACACTTTTTTTAAATGATTATTTTTATTGTACTTTTGAGTATAATATAGACAGGTTTACACTGTTCTTAAATAATACCTAATAATACTGTAATATCCCCACATATTAGAACTCAATGAAACGAAATTTAAATCTTGTATTAAACGCACACTATGCAGACAAGCATATTATAGGTTGGAGGATTATATTCAAGATAAAAATGCTTGGCTCAATGCTGGTCCAGCTCCACTACCACTAGGGCGTACTAATTAGTTGATTAGTTGGAAACTAATATTATTATTTTTTAATTTGAAAGACACAACTGCATTGTATAATGTAGAAGCACTTTTTCCAAGTTTGTGAATGTGAAGCACCATGGAGCATTTTTATTAGGTTACAACTTTTTTTTGACATTACGAGCATGGCAGTTGAGAGTTTGTCATGCTCACTCAAATGTCTCGCTGTTGGTGGCACGTGTTATTGGGTCGTTCAGTTCCCTTCAAAATGGTTGAGCTGAGTGGGGCTGATGCACGCGTCATGCTCGTGAACGGGTGCCGTCAGATGGGACTGGTCATCTCTTAGCTGCCAGTGGCTTAATTCAGTTTCTATCTTTTAATTATTTTTACATTTTTATTTCACTATCGACATTGTGCTCACATGATAGAAGCAACAAGTAATATGTAACCAAGCATTATATGTAACACATATGTATATGATTTAAAAGAGTGTCCATGGAGTTTCTTGCACGTTCTTCTCCATAGAGACCTACTCTTTGGAACGTGCAATTTAGCTTCACTTTTCTTGGACTGACCGACATTTGACTACTCAAAAGTGCCTGTAAATGGTCTATTTGAAATAAATGCTTTGATTTGATTTGATTTGATGGAAATATTGTAAGTACGACCATTTTTTTAAAAGAGTAACCATGGAGTTTCTTGCCAGTTCTTCTCCATAGGAAACGACCAATTTCGAACCGTGCAATAACTTCTGACGTTTTATAAGTACCAATGTAGGCCTTTGTGAGATAAAAAAACTTTTGACTTGACTTGACTTGACCAAACTGCCAGTAATGTAAATCTTCACACTACCAAAACTAACTTACAGAATGTTAAAATTCCACTGACGATATGTCAAAATTTAAAATAAGAATCGATAATAGAACCTATTCATATTGGACAAAGTTAACAATCCTTCACAAATATACAAAATCACACACTCCCCTTAACACCGTTTAAAAATTTAGGAAGATGGGCCAGACAATGTCTTCTAATATACTATCTTGAGCTACCCTCGGGTCAGTTTGATTTATCGTGAGAACATGACGATCAGACAAGTCCGGCTGTGTCCAAGATTTATGATCGATGGACCACTGTGCTGGTAACATTTACATGCGTTTATTTCGCGTTTAGGGTGAGTTTTTTTTCGGGTAAATCTGATATTTGGCGCACTGTGTGTTTAGTTTACTGCGGGCGGTAGCGATGGTGAAATTATGTTAGAAAAATTGGACGTAAGTTGCTTGTAAGAGAGTAAAATATAATGCACTAACTTCTACTAGCAGTTTCGCTTAGAAAAAAATTCCCAAGGAAGATATACTTCTTGGATATAAAGTACAGTTTTTGCCCGCGGCTTCGCCTGCGTAGATAAAATATAAACTATACCACTCAGGTATAGGCTATATATTTTAATTTTGTATTCTATGTACCTATATGGACTTGGTTTCCGAAATAAATGAATTTTAATTTAATTAAGCAGCTTTCTGTCGGTGAAAAAACGGTCGCAATCGGATCTGTACTTTCAGAGATTACCTCCTACAAACAAAAAAAAAACAAACTTATCTCTTTATTATATTAGTGTAGATGTAGGATCTAGATAAAGAAATAAGGAATAATATTTCACAACTATCACACAAAGCCATCTAGTTCCAAGCTAAGCCGAGCTTGTTTTATGGGAACTAGACAACTGATAAACATACTTATATATTTCTAAATACATACATATTATAGATAAATGACACCCAGACACAGAACAAATGATCATGCTCATCACATAAATATTTGTCCTGTATGGGAATCGAACCTACGACCAGCATAGCAGTCAGGGCCACTAATTACTAGACCAACAGGCCTGTCAGATGTAAGATGTGTAAAATTTTTGTCCCTAATAACTATTGCCGGGTATAAATTATAATAAATAAAAAATATAGCTATTACTTAAATTCAAATTTGTACATTAAAAAAAAGAAAAATTCATATTTATCATTATTTCATCCGAAAAACGTCCACTG
Organism: Mythimna albipuncta; assembly: GCA_929112965.1. NCBI lineage: Eukaryota > Metazoa > Arthropoda > Insecta > Lepidoptera > Noctuidae > Mythimna > Mythimna albipuncta. The sequence goes on along the minus strand of OV815983.1, from coordinate 11,971,283 downwards.
TTGGACGTAGGCCTCCCCCAAGAGTCGCCATGCTATGCCATTATGCTATGAGACCTTGCTGCATGCCAAATTTCAGGATTCTAGGGCCCGTATTAATAAACGATGCTCAACTCCGTCCTCAAGTGTGATATCATTTGATCCCCGATTATACGATGACAGAAGCTCAAGATCTTTGCTAATTAATAAACACATGAGTACAGGATCTCAGTTACTAAGATCAGCTCCTCAATGCGTACTCAAGCTTAGCTTACGTGAACGATTACGTCACATTGGCCGAAGTTTAAAATAAAATGTAATGGGAATATAAAATATCGAATCTTGATAAAAACTGTTTTTTTTTTATTTACTTGGCTTAATTCAAAAGGATTTGAAGTATTTCTTATATCAATTTTTGATAAACGATATCGCAAAGGCCATAAAATAGCTTAATAGTACTCTCTATTTCGTCGTAATACCTAATTAATTCGACTCAAAATATTTACAAACTCCGTGTTTCGCGCTACGATAATCACGACCTCAAGTCCCGGTTGGTCTACACTCATGATCTGGCTTGATCTTGGAGATTGTTGTAAACTTAAGTTTCGAGTTTCGTTTATTAACCAGACAACACTCGGGTGATGCCGTAAACCTAAGCTGAGCTTGAGCTCGAACTTGAGTTTGAGCTTAAGCTTGTGAATCTCGTTTATTAATACGATCAAGACCTCAAGCTTGGTAATAAGTACGAGATATTGGGCTGAGGAACGTTTATTAATACGGGCCTAGATCAACGGGAAGTCATCATCTTCCTGCCCTAGTCCCGTTTTATTTGGGGTCGGCGCAACACATTTTTTTCTTCCATTCTGTCCTGTCACTCGTCACGCTATCGCAGCTAACGGGAAGTACCCATGAATTTTGATTCCATTGAGAGTGTCGTAATATAAATTCTATACGTCATAAACGGCCGAAGCCTTTTTCGGTTACTCAGAATTTTGAATTTTTAGACTTGAGTAGGTATATAGTTTTAATTGCAACTGAATACCTCCACACATTCCCGAGATAAAGGGTCTTGACAAACAATAAACAGACGGACAACAAAGTGATCCTCTAACTAAGGGTTCCGTTTTTTTGCTTTTGAGGTACTATCAAAGACACTTCCGCCTGACCACCGCTAAGTTCATTTTTGCTTGCACTCAAAACGAAAACTTTAAAGGGTTTAGTATGGCCCTGCGCCACAGGATTTAAGCGAATTTTTTTTAGGAATGACCGTGATGATACGGTACCATAAAAAGCGTCTTCTGGTCTCGTTTTTTCCATCACAGTATTTTTCCATCACCGTCTATCAGATGACATCTAGGTCAAGAATGGTCATCATGACAAAAAAAAGTATTGACCAACACTGGCAACTACAAAATTGGCTGTGGTCTAAATTCGCAATAGCATTACGAAAAATCTCATCTTACTTTAGCACTTTTACCAATCCCCATGGTTAAAAGATTAATTTTATTTTACTAGCGACGGTCCTCAGTACGGGTGTTGTAAATCATTTTAATTTTTGGATTTTCACTACTATAATTATTTATATCTAATTTATCATCATTAGCCTTTTTAATGTTCCCACTGCTGGGAGTCCAGGCCTCCTCTATAGGAGAGGGAATGGGCCGTAATCCATCACTCTGGCCTAGTGCGGGTTGGTGATTATCACACGTCTTCAAATTTTTAGTTTTAGGACATGCTGATGTTTGGCTTCACCGTTTTGAGAGCAATGGTGATGAAATAAATTACACAAAGTAATGCGCCTGACAGGGTTTGAACCCGCGCCCTACAACTCATAAGTCGGAGTCTTTACTACTCGGTCTACACCACTGCTCTCATATGTGAAAAAAAATCGGCCTCGCCATACAAATTGTCCAATCAAGTTTATCATTTTGTACGGTGAGGTTGATTTTTTTTTCATTTACTGAAAAAAAAAAATTGTTGATTGTTGTTCAGTTTCGTCCACTAAGCAGGCCCTTAAAGTTTGTGGAGGGCTGTCCCTTACACCTTTTATACACCTAATTAAACCTTCCTTATGAATCATTTGGTTGGTGAAAATCGTATGAAAATCTATTCAGTAGTTTTTGAGTTCATCGTGAACAGACTGATAGACAAGGTAAGGGGACTTTATTTGTAATGTATAAGGATTAATTTTCTCATAAAACGTTTTTAAAACTACTGTAGGGGCAACGTTGCCCAATCCCAGATCCGTTCGCAGAATAAACCCGCGACCCGCAGCGTAGCAGTCGATCGCTTAACCACTGGGCCAGTTGTGCCTTCATAAAATATAATCATTACAAGTAATTTTAGGTACCTCGGAAACTGTACTGTAAGGTGAAAAAAAAAAAAACAAAATCAAGTCATTTTCCCCACCAAATATAACTAAAACAATATGTTCCCGCACAGTGTGTCTAACCCCACATTTTGTGGCCAAAAAAATGTAATAAAACGGACTGACCGCACGTGACCGGGTTCGGGAGAAATAAATCACTTTCACGCTAATATTTTATAACATTGTGCTACGATGAATATTGTGCCAAGTTATGCCAAGTTGTGCCATAAAAATTAATATGGGGTTGCGAAGTTTGCCGTCTTGAGGGAGATGATAAGGGAAAAAATGGGAAGGTTTTTTTAAAGACTTCTATGTTTTCTCGTCATCTTGTTAGAAAGCCGTTTGATTTAAAGTTTAAGATCTATTGGTAACAATTCAGTTTAAATATTTTTATTCCCATTAGTAAAATAACTTGGATTTTACACCCACAACTATCATCTATGATAGCTATACAAGAGGTCTTTAAATTGACTAGCCTGTTGGTCTAGTGGTTAGTGACCTTGACTATTCCGGAGCTCGTAATAATAAACATACTTATATATTCCGCTCGGAATATATAAGTATGTTTATCAGTTGTCTAGCTCTGCTCAGCTTGCGACTAGATGGCATTGTTTGATAGTTGTGGAATATTTTTAATAACAAAAAAAAAAAAAAAAATAGCAAAAAGGTTACCTATAGGTCAGCGTGCTCAATCGTCGGCAACATCATCGATTACCATCAGGTGAGATGGTGGTCAAACGCGAGGCTATCCATAATAAAAAAAAGACGTGTGGCACTCGGGGACTGCCGCGGTAAAGCTATTGCATAGCATTTTTATCAACTTATGCAATAGACCTCTCCAACAGCTGGTTAACCCCACCCATCCAAAACCAGACCTCGTCATCAGCTGCTTAACCCCACCCATCCAAAACTAGACCTCGCCAACAGCTGCTTAACCCCACCCATCCTAAACCAGACCTCGCTAACAGCTGCTTAACCCCACCCATCCAAAATGAGACCTTGCCAACAGCTGCTTATGCCCACCCATCCAATACCAGACCTCGCCAACAGCTGCTTAACCTCTTCCATCCAAAACCAGACCTCGCCAACAGCTGCTTAACCTTTTCCATCGAAAACCAGACCTCGCTAACAGCTGCTTAACCCCACCCATCCAAAACGCTGACAGCTGCTTTCACTCATTTGTTTTCTTATCAGTCACCACGCTCAAAAAACAAATGAGTGGGGGGTGTTAGGTTATTTTCGTTACGGAATTTTTGGATTCGGTCTCCACGCTCAAGGCCCGCGATAGAAGCTATGCAAAGCTTAAAAAAATACATACCATTAAAGCTTAAAAGCTAGTTACATTAGACCGACTTACACGCCTGATTTGTACGTAGAACGACGTCGCGTGGAGTCGCGTGGCATGGATCAAGTGTAGCTATGTAAGTCTGGTTTCCATGTAAAATATATGGATACCGACTTGTGCGTAATGTAGTACTCTCATCATCTCAAATAATATAAAAAGTACTCATCACTTCTACCACCAGTACCAGTACTTTTCCTGTTCAGGTACCTATACGAAAAATAATTGATTAGTCGTCAACTTATCAACAAGTTAGAACAAGCGAATTCGCTGCATTCCTGAGATGAAGCGTTTTCGACAGTTTCACTTCTGTAACCAAAAAGAAAATTAAAATCTATGAATTTCAGTAGTTTGGTATTATGGCACTATAGCAACCTAATTGGTTACTCGTAATCCTAAGGGCCTATCCGCACAGCGGTATTTCACCGCGTGGTTTTTTTAAGCTATTGCATAGCTTCTATCGCGGGCCTTGAGCGTGGAGACCGAATCCAGAAATTCCGTAACGAAAATAACCTAACACCCCCCACTCATTTGTTTTTTGAGCGTGGTTACCGATAAGAAAACAAATGAGTGAACAATCAATCAAAATTCAATTCAATGTGTGAAAATGTAACTTCAATTAATATAAAAAAAAAAAACAAAGGAAAAAAATACTGCATAAATAAAATAAATAGATAATAGATTATAATTGCATAAGTTGATAAAAATGCTATGCAATAGCTTTACCGCGGCAATCCCCGAGCGCCACACGTCTTTTTTTTTCGTTATTCTGTAATACATTGAATCCTAATGAAATTTCCGCACAGGTGATAAAAAAACGCGCGATAAAAAATCTGTCATTTCTAGCAGATTTGACGCGGTGCGGTGCGGAAATAAATCCGTGCGAATATTTTCCGCGCGGTGAAATATCGCTGTGCGGACAGGCCCTAAGTAATTTTACGTTAGATAAATATACAGAGACAGGTCCCCGCCAACTATAACGTCTGTCTTACGACTAGCCGCCAACGCTAGCTACAGCTCCGCGTCTAGTCGCGGCGACAAGACGCCAAATGCAAACGACAACTCTTCGAGAAGACGCGGCGGCTTGACAGCTCCGCGTCTAGTCGCTGTATAGTCTTGTATAGTCTCTTGAACCATCTGGCCGAAATTATGTGAACGCAACTCTCGCACTCGCCTAGGCGGCAGTACGCAAATCTGTGCACTTATTTGCGGCCAGCAGCGCCCGGAAAGCGCTTTAAATCGATTTTCTCTGCGAGATATTGATTGATTTACATATGCAATGTTCACTTTGAAGAATATTTAACCACCAATTTTTATGTGTAAAAATATTTCTAAAGGTCCAAGCCGTTTCGAAGGAGTAGGGAAAAGTTGCGAAAAGTTGCGAAATTGCAAAATTTTTTTTTTTGACAAATGTATTAATTGCATGAAAAAATCAAATGTTGAAATTATTGTTCGTGAATCTATAATAAATATATATTTTTTTCAAACCAACTGACCTAGCCGTTACGGAGAAGTAGGCCTCAGAAAATCACTGTTTTATGGCACTTTCCGCGCGCTTGGCCCTTAATTAAGGGCATACTCGGCAGACGAAACTAAATAACCTCCAAAAAACTTTTAAATTTCTTTTTTTAATGATAAAGTAACTATTTGTAATATTTAATAGACATTTTAATAATTAAATGATCACTACCGGTATTTTCGTTAAATACTTTCAGTCAAATTTAATCGCGATATCGGACGACACAAATGTGACATCTGGCGACGTTTGTTGCAATTGACCATTAACTAATTTAACTCTAGTTGCCATCCCATGTCGCATCACGTGGCGACAAGTCGCCTAGTTAGCGATGGCCTTAAAGGCTTACTCGGCAGACGAAACTAAATAACCTCCAAAAAACTGTTTTTCACGGGAAATAAAAAAAGTTGGCCTCTCCATAGAAACTGTCCTATTAAGTTTATAATTTTGTATAGTGAGGCCGATTTTTTTTAAGGTTCCTGAAAAAAAAATCCTACAATACGAAGTTACATTGTTTTATAACCAATAAAAAGGACGCGTAACACATTTTACACCAGAAAATAAAAATTCCAATTAAAATTTAATTAAACTCAACAATACCCATTTCCTTTGTTCAGGTGATCTCCCCATCCGGCAAGGCCGACGACTGCTTCATCCAGAACATCGACGGAGACCAGTACAGCATCAGGTTTATGCCCAGGGAGAACGGAGTCCACAACATCAACGTCAGGTTCAACGGAATCCATATTCCTGCTTCTCCGTTGAGGATTAAGGTACTGTATTGTATATTCACTTTATTATTTAAAATTCTGCGATCCATTTTAAAGACCTAATCTGTACTGAATGAATTGGGCAATGTCGCTAAATTATCTGGCACCTACCAAAGTAAAAAAATCTGGTTAATCTGGTACAACGATAAATCCCACTCCACATCATAGATGGCACCACCCATCTTGGATTGAGACGAAATTACGTTTATCAGCACTTATTATGTAATTGTAAAATATTGCGACGGATGCAAAGTAAAAAAAGTTATCTGCAATTTTTGCGATTTTCTGATAGATGCAATTATTTAGTAATTTCCGTTTTTTTTTCGATTACATAATTAAAAAAAAAAGAACTATTATAAATAAAGGTCCTAAGGTCGACTGGTAGATAATGCTTATGGCATTAAGTCAGCCTTTGTACAGTTGTAATGTGCATAAAGCATTAATATATAAATAAATATCTTCATTTTTGACACTTGAAAGACGATGTTGTGCATGTAGCACAAAATCGCAAAATTACAGATAACTTTTTACATTGAATCCGTTGAATTTCAGTTTTTATTTGGTTTATAGAAAAAAAAGCATGCATGCTGTATCTGCTATTGTTTAAGTGTTTACTTGGTTTATGTTTTCTTAGTTTGGTTCATGGTTTCTTTGTATGTATCACTAGGTTGTAAAGTGTAATTGTCACACTTTACAACCTTATAATAAAGGCTAATAAATAAAAGACAACGAATTTACTAAGGAGGCATTGCGCGAGCCAATCTGAAACGCATTGTTCTCAAACAACTTAGAGAAAACAAAAATATCTCAAAAACAACAATCGACGTTTTCTATTTGCAGGATTGGGTAAATTTTAAACAATTTTATTGATTTCGAAATTAAGGATAGGTTACAAATTGCAAATATCTCGCAGTGAAACTGTTGGCACATCTATTTAGGTTTTTCTTTATTATATATTTTTTTACTATTTTAAGAAAAAATTTGAAAACTGTAACAGGTGTTTCATAAGGTTTATTAAAAATAGTTTAATTACTTCATATTTTCTGTATTACTCACTCAATTTATGTGTATTGTTTAATTAGGTCGGAAAGGACGATGCTGACCCCGCGGCTGTTCATGCACATGGACCAGGACTTGGAAATGTCAAGACTGGTAAGTCATCTTAAAACACTCAAAAGTATTTTGATACATTATGTCTGTCGTTCCTTTACAAAGTTCCTAAAACACCATAATGTTTTTCTCAGGTGTGAAAACGGACCTCATCATCGACACTTGCAACGCTGGCGTCGGTCTACTGGCTGTCACCGTGGATGGACCTTCCAGGGTCGCCATGGACTGCACAGACGTCGATGAGGGTTACAAGGTAAACATTGTTATCACCCTGCCCCACAGACCTCTACTATTCACGACACTGGACTGGCGGCCGTTAAAGTGCCGTTATGCCAGTTTGATGTTCGCCATTTTGGCGCTGTCAGCCGTACCAAGTGTTTACGATACTATACTAGTAGAGTCTGTCTAAAAAGCCAAACCTCTTGGGCAAAACGAAATCTGATATAGTCAACACTGATACAATAATCAAAGTTTATTAAGAGATCTTGATCATTGCTTACTAATAAAAGAAACTTATAAAAAGTATTGAATATAAGTATTTTTTAAATGATTTTATACTATACGAAATTTCCTAGTCGTTTGACTTTCTAGACAGACTATACCTAACATCGTGCCCCGTACAATATACACATGACTTTCAGTTCATTTTTCATAGGTTTTATACAATTCGTGAAGCAAGAATAACACTGAATTCGATCGACATTAATTCAAAAATACTTCAGAGTACACTTCTCTGTAGTTATTTGCATTATAAGTCAAAATTAGTTCTCTGGACGCTAGCACGTGGCGCTTGAACTAGGTATAAAAACTTCCTCTATAGGAAGCCAACCATTATAATATTAATATAGTAATTACCATTATAATGTTCGGATTAAATAACTTATCTAATTATATTACCAGATATGTTTAAATATAACTTACTAAATTATTTCGTTGGTCATTGTTTATGTATTTTCAAATAAAAAAGCTAATTTCTCAACATTTCCATAGAAAAAACCCACGATGGGATGACATTTTCCAACAACCTTATAGTAATTTCGCCTGATTGAATACTTACGTCTTATTTTTGTGTGCAGGTGCGTTACACGCCTTTGGCTCCAGGTTTCTACTACATGAGCATAAAGTACAACGGTGCCCACATCGTTGGATCACCATTCAAGATTGAAGCCACCGGTAAGGATCATGTTCCATCATATTTATGTGAAAACCATTGATATTCCTGTCAGTCTCCAAACAAGCCCACTGCTGGTCATAGACCTCTCTCCAATCATCAGCCATAATATCTCGGAAACTCTCATCCAAATGCTATAAACCACACCATGAAGATTGTCGATCCACCAGCCTGAGAACTTCCTAAATCCTACCTTACCTCAAGGCCGTTTACTTACCCAAAATTTATTCATACAGGTGCAAACCTCGCCGAAGTAGGAGCACAAGAAACATCATCAGTAACGGTAGAGACAGTCCAGAAAGTGGCCAAGTCCATGCAGAAGCAGGGTCCAGTCCTGCCGAACTTCAAGTCGGACGCAACCAAGGTGGTCAGCAAGGGAATGGGACTAAAGAAGGCGTATCTTAACAAGCACAACCAGTTCACGGTTCACGCTGGTGATGCTGGTAAGTTTTTGATTATTTTAAGTATTACTTCTTTTTTTTTCACAACTAGGGTTTTTACCACGGCATCCTTAACAAAATATTCCATTGGTGAAATGCATTTTCCCAAGATAAATAGGAAGTTCTTATATTATAATCAATCCCAGGGTTGTCTGGAAGGCATCGTTGTCTAGGCATTGTGCCCAGTTACGCTAATTTAAGTCTTTGTAAAATGATGTTACTAGTTATTGTGTCTAATAAAGTTGATTGTATTTCACTCTTTGATTCGTTTTCTATGATTTACATTGGACTATATAAGCAATCTATATTATCATTTGATGTTTCCTACTGATGATTCTAATATTACAAAAGTAGAATGGTAGCACATAATCCAGAAAGATCATAAATTTTCAGTAAGAAATCTATAAATTCTTTCCAATATAGTCCATTTATAATGTGATCTGTAATTACCATTGATAGATTGTCACAAATAATATTATAATCACTGCTTTAAATATTTTATCTTCAATCTCATTATATTCTTCTTTCTTCCTCCAGGTAACAACATCTGCTACGTAGGCATCTACGGACCTAAGGGTCCTTGCGATGAGGTCCAACTCAAGCACAAAGGTAAGAACAACTACGAATGCTGGTACGTGGTCAGAGACAGGGGAGACTACATTGTCATCGTCAAGTGGGGAGATGAGCATATCCCCGGATCCCCCTACAAAGTGGAAGTCTAAGGCATAAAAGAAGAATAACAGCGCATACAGAAATTTATTTAGCAGTTCTTTTTTTTATATATTGGAGTTCGAAAATTCGGTTGGATTATTTTCTAGTGCATTTTTTATCTAGTCAAAAACTTAGCTTATATCATCTAATTGATAGTCAAATTACTTCCTAGATAGATTTTTGATTCAATTCGGATCTGTATGCGCAATCATATTATGTAGTTTTAAGGTATTATTATTTCTCTTAAAACATATTCAGATATAGACTTGAAATTAGCATCTAAAACGATTGTGTTTTTAACTAACCTGTGGAAGTAAAGTATTCTGGTATTAACTGAACCAATCAACGTATGGACTAAGAAAAGCAATAAAGACAAAAATATTATTAATAATTGTGAAGTCTATATTTTTAGTTGCTGTTTCTAGGATATATCTTGTTATGTTTTAAGTATTATGCTACAGGATAACGAAAAGGTTTCTGTATCCATCTACATTATTTGATCTCTTATACACCATGACTTTTATTGTTTTAATCTTGTAATGTGATGATTCTTATTCTAGAAGTGTTATCGAATAGTGAATTAAAATTGGCTCCAAGTTACACCTTATCAAAGTGTCTCTTTACTATCGGCTGATATACTCCATTTTTGGATCATGATATGTCCATATGTAGTGCCTGAAGGTGTTTCTTTTACATTTGTCTTCGACCAATTCTACATATTAATCTTTAGGATTAGAATCATTACAATTTGAGGTTTATATGGTAAAAGTTTCATGGAGTAGATACATGTTATTAGTCCAAACCTTTTCTCTATCCAACCCGTGTTTTTCTTGATCCTTTATTATTTGTAATTTATTTAAATTCATCAAATTGTCATCGCAATCTCTTATTATATTAAGGCATTTTTTTTTGAAATTCTAACAAAGTAAGATATACGTAAAAACACAGAAATTATTTGTTTCTTTTTTTGTTCTGCGACAACGATGCCGAATTGTCAAGTCACCTGAAATGTAATGTCGATAGATTATTGTTTTATTTTTTGTAGTGTTTATTGGTTTTGTCGTACTTTTTTGTTTTGTAGTATTTCATTGTTTCCTCAACGGAGTTATTTTTATTTGTTTTAAGTTGCTTATTTAGAAGTGGTAGGCGTATTTGTGTAACTCCATTTATGTTTGTTTTTTTTTCTCTAAAATCTAAGTCATGTCGTATTTTATTAAGGTCTAATTTTCATGTTAAATTTTTTGTCAGACTGAATTTTAAAATATTTTCACAATTCTCCTATCGATATCTTACAAAAATTTTTCGACAATCGACAGACCGAATATTTCTATGTTTGCCAAAGTGGTTTTAAATACATTTCTTTGGCAAATAAAGATATTATCCACGTTGTCGTACGTACAGTATTCTGGCTAATTTATATGATTCTCGTTTAGTATTTAGGGCGACTAAATGACAATACATATAAAGTATTAACTCAAAAATATTCCCTTTAATTTATAAGTTAGCGAGGCACAATTTGCTCGCCAAGAATTTTTGCGAATTTTTATTGTTTTTTTTTTTTATTATTTTACTTTTTTACAAATTCCTCTGCGTCTTTTTTTATTAAAAGTTTTTAAATTGTCAGAGGTATTTTTTGATAAAATTCGCTCATAATTTTTGGTGGCCAACTTTTGGTAGATATTTTGATATTTGTCAGAATTTCTTCCAAAATTTCGTTTTGTTTACTGTGCCTTAGTCTTCTCATTTAAGTATTATGTATCTGCTTTCTAATTTTTGTATGGTTTGTGTATGGACTTTGCCTACGTAGGTAGAATGATCCCGTATTTGTAAATACCTATTTTAAGTGTTTAATTATTATAATGTATTTTGCGACTGTTAACTAAATAAAAAGAGGAAAGTTTAAAAGTTGTTTATTTTTTCACATGTATCTCTATATTAATATTTCTTTTCCCTTCTTGGGCTGGGGGCTTGTGGAAAAAGGCATGGGGATCGAAGCCATGACAAAAAATGAATAAATAAATCTGTTAACTTAGGTACTATATTTTCTGAACTCTATTCTAATACTTAGGATCGACGCACACGAGCCACACGCGATAGATACAAATGCAGCTACAAGAAACTTTAAGCGGCCATAGAAGTAGCTTTGTGTGTCTGGTGTCTACGATCTATGTGTTTGCATGTTGCAACCACATACTCGTAGACACCAGACACACTCTTACATAAATACTAAACTGTCTTTATTGGGTAGAAATATTTAAAAATGGCTACTAAAATTCCTCAAATAATGTAAAGGGGTCAAAATGTAATCCGAGATACAGGCTACCGCCTAGTTTGGATACAGATAGGTAGTCCCAAGTATATTACAAATGTAGGCCACTTATTTTTTGTTCATTTTTCTTTTTCTAATGTTGTAATATTGTCTGTAACTTTTTTGGTGAATAAATTATTATTATAGCTAAAGTGCGCGACAGCCACTTGGAGCCATTGGCTGCTCCTTTTTTAATCCATGCGCGCAGTAATCATAATGGGCTTTGACGAAGAAGGTTTAATTGCGCGAGTGGCGTGTGTCGGCGTTTAGTAGCCGGTGAGTGGTAGCGTGTAACAGCGTCAACCAACGTCCATAACCTGGGTTCCCGAAGTAGTTTGCCGTATATCCAGTGATAACGGGGCAGCTTAGAAGCAGATGAGCTGCTGTCTCTTACCGTACTAAACGCCGCCACATGCCGGCGTTTAGTAGCCGGTGTTGGCTAGAAAAAGCGAGCAGCGGCGAGTTGTAGAGTGTGGCAACCACCAGCGTCAACCAACTTCCATAACCTGGGTTCCCGAAGTTTGCCCTGGGGCAGCTTCGAAGCAGATGAGCTGCTGTCTCGTCTTCCTCCATGCAGGCTCTGCAGAGTGGGCTGTTTGTGACTCCTATGACACAGAGGTGCTTATTACAGGTCCTGTGGCCAGTAGTAATGGTCACTTAGCGCAACTGAGGTTTAATCAGTCGTAGGGCCTGCCGCAAGTCCATATACAAGCTACGAAATATCGTCGCCCTCCCCGCTAATTGTCCTATCTCATAAACTGGCGTATCTGCATATTACCTACGTGTTCATATCATTATTTCGAATAAGTTATCTCTAATTGTTGTATCTGTGTCGTTTACCATTTAGAAGATAATCACGTATTTTGTTTTGCATAAGTGCAAAAGAAGGGAAAAAATATTCTCACTACCTTCGTACCTTAGGGCTTTAGGGCCACTATTAACTTAAAAAAATCAAGAGCAATATAAAAACTTATTAATTCATTAATAAAGCTACAGCTAACGCAACTGGCTGGCCTGTTGGTCTAGTGGTTAGTGACCCTGACTGCTGTGCCGGAGGTCGTGGGTTCGATTCCCACCCAGAACAAATGTTTGTGTGATGAGCATGATCATTTGTTATGTGTCTGGGTGTAATTTATCCATAATATGTATGTATTTAGAAATATAAAGTAGGTATGTTTATCAGTTGTCAAGTACTCATAACACAAGCTCAGGGCCCCAAGTCTGCTATTTTTATAAATTCGTCATTCCAACACGATCCCATTGTCATTTTGCTAAAAGTTTGTAATCGTCGAAGGACTGGAACAGTCTGCCTTCTGCGGTCTTCCCGTCCGATTATAATTTGGGTGTCTTCAAGGCTAGAGTGAATAGGCTCTTAATAAACTAGTGCGCCTCACCATCAAAGATTGCATCGCTACTTACCATCAGGTGGGATCGCAGTCAAGCACTAGTTTATCTCAATTAAAAAAAAAAAAAAAAAAAAATCTGCTAATTCATAATGATCGATCATTGATCGGTCAATGGTCTTGTAATAGAATCGTTGTAGAATTTTAATTTCGAGCATATTAAAACTAAGAACTGCACAATAACGTTCTAATGGTCAAACACTGATCAAATAAACTGTCAAATTTTTAGCAGATTACCGCAAACGTCAAATATTTATTTGTCAATATATACGAGATTACCATTTTATGCCACTTCTTTCAATGGAGTGTCAGTGGTTGACCATTGGAAAGTCATGATGACGCCATTATATTAGTAGATTACCAAACTTATCAAAATCGACAATTATGACATCAATGATAGACCATACTGACACTATTGTAATAGCAGACTTGAGGCCCTGCTTAGCTTGAGACTAGACGGCTTTGTGTGTTAGTTGTGGAATATTGTATTGTATTATATGATTATCTGCAGGAACATGATTGTAACGTCCGACCGAAAAACGGTTGCCCTGGAAAAATATCAAATGCTGGTTAGGATAGTCAGCAGGGAGGGTGACGATATTATATCGGTAGTGGTTTTTTGTAGTTCGTGTGCGACGACCCTTAGCTCTATGTTCGAAGTCACGTCTTTCAACTCGCCACCACCTCGAATCGTTCAATTGACAGTTATACCTTGTTTTTTATTGACATCAATCGAGACTGTTTTTCCGGGCCATTGAGTCTATGGAGGTCCTTTATACTGACTTGGAATTTATGAACGCGAAGTTGAGTATTTGACAAACTCTATTTTAGAGTTTGAAACTTTTTCTTTTAAGAAAATCCAAGCAACATTAATTTAGGTGTTCCAATCATCAGTAGGTAATCATATATCAATGTTATTTTCTGTTGTTGTGATTAATATATATTTCAGCAATTAGGGGTCAAATTAAGATTGGAACAATTTGTCTAAAGCGGTCTTGTCCGATTAAAATTTAGGTGTCTTCAAGGCTAGAGTGAATGGCTCTTAACATACCCGTGCGATTTACCATCAACGATTGCATCACTGCTTATCATCAGGTAGGATTACAGTAGAAAAAAAGAAGAAGGAGAAGTAGGAGTAGAAGTATTAGAAAAAAAATGAGTTTAACTTTATTTTGGGAGGATTCATATCAAAAAATAAAAGACACAGATGTAATTCTTGGCATAGTTGTAATTAATTTTTAATCAATTTTAAGTAACAAAAAATGATTTTCGTTCATTTTCATCTATAAATCTTAAAACGAGAACGCTAGAAAAAGCGAAAACTAACATAAAACGAAAAAAAAAATTACTTACAAAAATATCGTATTCATAATAATAAGTTTACACTTAACTTAAAAAAAAAATCAAATTACAATATCACATGTCTAGTTACAATAGAGAGATATTGGCGATTTTCATTCCCTTAAATCCGAAAAAAATTGGGTATTTCATTACTCTTGGCTTGGCTCATTGTCATGATACAGTTATTATACAATAGTGCTTACTTAACAACAAATGATCGGAAGAAATACTTATTGCCGTTATTTAACATTAAAGAAAAAACATATTTGTACAAGAAAAAATAAAGATTTGGCTAATTTGTGACAGACAGACGGCCATCCTGCCCCGCGGACCCCCTAACGAATAACCACAACCTAACAATTTTTTTTTTATAACTAAAAAGATCAATAGCAAATCAATTAAGAAGGAAAATAGACATTCCTCCAAAAATAGTCACTCTTTCCCATTCCATCTCCTATCACATTTTTTTATTAATTTTACCTACTAACGCTGATTCGTTCGAAAAATTAAAACAAATCAACTGTTTCTGTGTTCGTATACATGAAACTAGTCTAAAAAATCGATGTACGAAGGGCATATTAAGTACGGTAAAATAGGAATACTTTACAATTCCGATGTACGCCACTACCCCTGAGTTCTTAAGGCTAATATAATTGAGCATAAGCACTTTTAGATACCGTAAACTAAACAAAAAAACATTTCTTCAATAAATTTCAAGGATTTTTTTCTCAAAAAACCGTTTTCGTATTTACAAAATATTTACAAAAAGTGCACCTTCATTGTGTGATGTAAAGAAGCGATTTTTGGCCACTCATAAATGTATTATACACATGGGGAATATTTGTTTTTTTAATATTAGAAAATATATTCGACCCGCGTCGGCTTAGCAATAATTAACTAAATTTTTTGTTCGTTAAAACATTTTTGAAACAGGCAGAATACATTTTCAAAATTTTTGGAAAAAATAAAAATACTAATAATGATACGATAGTAAAATAGATAAAGCTTAAAAAAAATACATAATATGATCTAAGTAGGAACTGAGTGCAAATGTGATGATTTAAGAGATCTTAATGAATACAATAAAAAATGCAACAGAAGTGAGAAGTGAAAAACTTGTGATATTATTATGTTCAAGTTATTCAAGTCACTTGTATCAAAACAAATACTTGTGTTTGTCAGGAACTTTTTGATTCAAATATGTTTTATTACTTATATGTTAATTGTGAATAAATTATATCCAAGAAGATACCAATACAGTCTCACTCTAAAAATAATTTGAAAAAGATTGAGATGCGATTTGTTCGTTACTTTAAACTTTAAAGTAATGTAAAGTGATAAATTTTCTACTTAATAATGTACAAATAAAATCACTGGGCTCAAATTATGCATCGATAAAACATTATTATGCAATAATTGCAGATAAAAGAAAATATACAAAGATATAGAATATGACTCCGCTAGATTTATGTTCGTATTAAAGATTAGTTTTTTTTACAAAGTGAAAAAATAACATGCGTCCGAGTTGCTACGAATGTTTGATCGATAATTTGTAAAGTGCTGAAAAAATTTGAATAAAGACAAACCAATAATATAACATCAAAAGCATAAAAAAATTAACA
This sequence comes from Mythimna albipuncta, assembly GCA_929112965.1. Lineage (NCBI taxonomy): Eukaryota > Metazoa > Arthropoda > Insecta > Lepidoptera > Noctuidae > Mythimna > Mythimna albipuncta. The sequence goes on along the minus strand of OV815983.1, from coordinate 11,955,205 downwards.
TATTTTAGTTTTAGATAAAATATTTAATATCTATACCCATATCACAAATATAAAAATTCAATTCAATACGAATCGTGATTTCTCAAGTCTTTTTTTCTCCAAACCAATTCAGCAATCTAAATAATATAATAATTGCTTTCAATCATAATTGACGATCAAACCCCCGGATCAACTGGGTTAAAACGATACAACTGTAAATAAAACTAATCAGTAATCCGCGAAATTGGAAAATGAATCCGAAATCACATTCATACCCATAAAACTTTGTTATCTACTCCCAAAATTTCGAGTACATACAATTTTATTTCTAAAAACATGAATTTGTTTCTCTAACGATAAAACCGTAATACCACTGTCTTCGAGAGCGAGATTCTAATTTTTTTTTAATATTTCATTAATTATACAACTAGTAATACCATCATAAGTACATACTATAGTGAGTGTACCAACGGTAAGTTACTGCTTATCCTTGTGCGATAATGCATGGGGGAGGATGTGTTCCGCGGGCAGCAGGGCCGAAGGTTGGTGAGCGTAGTTCCTGATCTGGTGCAGCGAAATCAGCTGGTTAGGGAAGGAATTGGGCTGCTGCTTGCCTTGCTGGAAGTGCAGGGGATCGTAGAGATACGGCCGCGTGGGGAGCGCACTATGATGCGACAGACCATTAAGGTGAGGAGCCATCGAGTTGATGGGAGTAAACGCCGAATTCGCCGCAGACACGGGGGGTTGGATGCGGTCATCCTGACTCTCGTGCTGAGCGAACAGAGCCCGCTGTTGCTGCAGCTGTTGCTCATGATGCTCATCCGCTTCCCGTTGCTGATGGTATCCTCCTTCATCAGACATGTGCGCTGCGGAATCAGGGCTAACCTTCGGCCAATAAGGATGGTCGCCAAAAGGCGCTGCCGTCGGCGCGGCCGCTCCCAAGGATCTATTTAATCCACTCAACCCTAAAGCAGAAATCGGCGGTCGCTTATCAGCTCTCTCCGCGTGCTTGTTCATGTGCTTACTTAAGTACGTTTCTTGCGTATAGCTCTTGCCACAATACTGGCATATATGAGTCTTTAGGTGCTTTGATTCTTTGTGTTTAGGGATGTGTTCGAGGAGGTCCTTCTCGTGGGTGAAACACTTGTAGCAGGAGTTGCATTTAAAGGGCTTATCTGTCTGGTGGCAGCGGCTGTGGCTTTGGAGGTTGGAGAGCTGGGAGAAGGCTTTGGTACATCCTATTTGGGTGCAGCGATAGGGTTTGTCTCCGGTATGTGTTCGGATATGCTGTTGGAGATGCGACAGCTGGGTGAACTTCCTCTGGCAGATCTCACAGCGGTAAGGCTTGATGCCCAGGTGGATGCGGGAGTGCTGCGCCAGGTACGAGGAGTTGGCGAAGGCCTTCGGACACTGCGTGCAGCGGTAGGGCTTCGCCTCACGTAGATGAATCTGGGTGTGGAGCTGCAGGTCCGCTTTTGAGCCGAACACCTGAAATAGATAGAGAAAATCTGTTAGTTATATAGTTTTTTAGTAGTAAGTATTTTTTAAAAGAAAGACATATTACAGACGTAAACACAACCAACAAACAAAAAAAAAACACTCTTTTTCTGTTAATTCGAAATGAGACAAGGTTTATTATTATAATTGGAATCAGTATAAAGAATGGTATCAAGATAGTTTTCGGCTGCACAAATCAATTGTTAAAATCAATTACTAAAACTGCAAGCAAACACCAAAACAATTTTAATCTTACAAACGATTTCCAACAACTTTGTAAACATCATTGAAATCATCAAAAAGTGAATTTCGCCCTTGAACGACATCCGCGGGCAGCCGGAACAAATGATTCTTAGTCTTTTTTTATTTGCCCAACTCTTAATAAAGGCAGGATGTTGGCTTCACGGCTTCTTCCACGCGTAGTAATCGCTTTGACTTCCTTATGTACGTCTGGTTAATCAGAATCTTTTACTCAGCTTCTGATACTATAGTTATACCACGTTAGAATCTCTATGATCATTGAATTTAGTCTTGGTTTCAAAGAAGAATAAACAACTGTTGAGTATATGTAAATGTCAAAAGTTAGTTCAACGACAGATGGATAAGGATTTATCTGAGTATTTAAATAGCATGAAATTAAAGTAGCTAGGTGCCTGCAAATTCAGTACGAATCAACATTATCAAAGACTGAATTTTAAATAAGTATTTGTATACACGTGCCAACAAAAGCCGGTACTTTCGGCGGCACTGTTCGCGCACTAAAGTGTTTCGGTACACCATTGATACTCTTTGTGATATCCCAAATTAGTTTCTAACTTAAAACTGACACGTCATCTCTTAGAATCGTTTTCATCTAACAATGAGGCTGCTAGCGACGTTCCTTCGGGCGCTATCAAGCCACAATCAGACGATAATGATCTCAAATCCAAAGCAAATAAAGCTCAAACTATTTCATCAGCAGTCGATGCTGACGGTTGTAGTGCCTAACAATGAGCGTTAGGGAATGTATTTGATAAAATAGACGTTGCAGACGATTTTGGATTTAAATAAGGTTTGTATAGAGTTCCTTTTGTAGATAAAGGTATAGGTTTTGATTCTGCCGGCCGGATTCGTTCAGTAGCACGTTGCATGACTGGCGAGAAGTGCGAGACACGAACGCAATTGGTCACAGATGGAACATAATTAAAGTTTGGGGCACTACTTAATGTTGTGAAGCAGTAGATTCGAGGTGGTGGATGACTTTTAATAGGTCTTCGTGAAGGATTGTCTAGTGAGGAATCTGTGTTAAATTGGTGGAACTAGGAATGTCGGTTTGGTAAATCGGTTGTAACAGTTGAAGGATGCTGTTACAGTGATCTAAATTACTACTCGAATTTATTTCAAATAAAGTGGACCCAAATTCAAGATTTTGAAGGAACGAACAAAACTTCCTGAATATAAAATAATTAAATAGAAACAATGGTTGAAAACGAATACAAAACAACATGTACTTGGTTGATTCATATTAAAATTTAAGAGACGTCCATTCTATTAGTCAACAAGCAACAACATAAAGCTTAGTCTTAGGTAATCGAAAACAGCACAAAAACTGAATTGACAATTCAATTGCTGGAAAAGTGACAAAGCGTCCACAACACGAAGTAATTGAATAATAAGAAAAAATCTAAATATTGTCGCACAATGAGCCACAGACAGACAGAACGGCTATTGAATGTAATGTATCTATCTTTCATATACTAGTTTCCTCTTTTATTCAATTTGGGTACATCAATCGTTTTAGGTTCCATTAAGAATAGGTCAATATTTGTATTGAAATAGTTATTATGTTATCAACAGTTTTTGGTTTCATATTATAGACTTCTTTTACATGATGAACGGTTGTAACTATAGATTTAGCTCGTTTTAATCAAAACACCATAACCAACATAAATATTTATTTAATTTTATCTGCATTTAAATATAAGTTTTCAAAATTAGCAGTATTAATAAAATTTTCATTTAATATCTACTCCAATTTTTATTAAATTTCGTACATAATTCATATCTACATCAAAATATGTTATTAATATAAACTATAAAGCCATCAAAATTCAACAAACTATGCTTTATTACCTAGAAAATTTGGCTTCCAAAGTGTTTTCGTTAAAAATAAACCTGTATCATTACGGTTGACCTTGGCAACTGGTTCTACAAGATAATGTGTGTTACTATATGCAACATTTTTTCACGAAATTTTATTCTTTACTATGTAGCTGTATCGTTTATTTAACATATTAATATATTTCTTTACGAAAATAATAGTCTTTGTTTTAATTTTATGATTTTTTGTTAGATTTTTTTTTATAGATACTGTTTATAGCTATATCATTACTTCTACTATTACATATACGGAAGAATTTATCATCAGCTGTGCTTACTGCTTTTCATACCTCAAAAGGCTCACCTTTCACGATGACATTTATTATTGACGATGGTGAATTTTACTAGAATCTCTTTGCTATTATTTAAATCAAGTTCATCTTTGTGAATCTTGATACTTTTGTTCTATTTTCCATGAGAGCAATTCTTTTATCTTAATAAACTATGAGTACACAGAAGTCATTATAAGACTACTTATTAACATTGTAGGTTGTATTAAAATGTTTATCAATTTATTGCCATTAATTACGAAGCAAATGAGTATTCATAGCTTGTAGGAAATAATGAAATCAACGAACCATGGCGATGGATGAGTTGAAGTGGTTTTAATATTACGATAGTCCACTTTGCTAAAATTTGAGGAAACTATACATGCTTGGATAATTTTTTGTTAATTATTTTAGCTGAGATTGGAGATGATTTGCATGAATTAGAGGAAGCTGTGGTCCATAATGTTAGAACGATAGGGAAAAATGATGATGGTTTGAATTAAAATCTTATTAACTTCAGTTCTTCATATTTCTGATTTCATGCTGTCATCATCATTAGCCTTTTTAATGTTCCCACTGCTGGGACTCAGGCCTCCTCTCTAGGAGAGGGAATGGGGCGTAATCTACTACGCGGGCCCAGTGCGGGTTGGTGAATGTCACATGTCTTGGAATTTTTAGTTTTTGGACATGCTGGTTTCCTCACGATGTTTTCCTTCACCGTTTTGGGAGCAGTGGTGATGAAATAAATTACATAAAGTAATGCGCCTGGCTGGGTTCGAACCCGCGACCTACAACTCGTAAGTTGGGGCCATTACCATTCGGCCACCGCTGCTCTCTTTCATGATGTGGTAAGAATAAAAAACAAAACAAAATATATGTACTATAAAGTTAAAATTAATTATCTTATGTGAATTATTACCGTAGATTTTAAGACAAGTGACACATTAGTAAAGTATCATAGATATGGGTCGAAAGAAAATCTATCTGTCACACTTTAAAACCAAAAGATAAAACATGACAGCTGTCATAATAACCCTATTAAAATCAAGACAAGATTAGGTAAGGGTTGAAGTGTGGGTTGAAGGGTTAAGGGTTATTAAACACTGGTCATTTGTTACGTCTGTTCGGCTGAAAAATCTTGTGTGGTTGAGGGTTGAGAAAAAAGTGTAATTTTATAAATGTAATTTTTCTAGAAGGTAGACATAAATGCTTTTTTCGTTTAGGAAGAGAGAAGTGTGTTTACGGGACTATCTAGTGTTTATGTATCTTTGTTTCTCACGCTTTAATACCTGAACGAATTTTGATAAAACTTGATGCACGGGTAGAGCATATTCTGTAATGCAACTGAAATTACTTTTTATAACGAGGATATGATTAATTGCGATAATTTTCTACTTAGAAATACACTAGCAGAAGCTAACAGGTTGATAATTTAAAACATTTTGAGCCAATCAAATGATACAATCAAGAAAAACTTTAGATCTTTTCTTTAAAAGGTAATTGTTATAACCTAAAGTTTCTAAATGAAAAAAAAGCACTACTGCAAGACTGTCTTTTGAAAAGATACTACACACAGTTTTATATATACATATATACTAGCTAACCCGGCGCACTTTATACCGCCTAACAGTCAATGAATGTAGTATATCTTTCGATATAGTCAACCGATTGCGATAGAACAAAGCCTAAATAATATACCAAATTCCACACAATTTTAATGTATAATAGTTATCTAGATTAATTTAGTACATTTTACGTGATGCGCGCACAACTAAAAACTTCAACAGATTTATTATAACTCCACTAATATATATAATAAAGAGGTAAAGTTTGCTTTTTTATTTGTTTGAGGTAATCTCTGAGAGTACTGGTCCGATTGCGATAATTTCTTCACCGATAGAAAGCTGCTTTATTCATGAGTGACATAGGCTATGTTTTAAGTACGCGGGCGAAGCTGCGCGCAAAAGCTAGTATTGATATTTTAAACTATTTGTAGATTAGATGAAACAAATGAGTGACGGGCAGCATGTATTATTCATTCGGACACAAAAGGCCTCTTGGATAACCACACGGAGATTTTAAGAATTAAATATAATTCTTTATATGTTATCTAGGCGCATCTTAGATCAGGTTTAGCGAGTTGGCATTCCGTGTCGTAATCAATTTCATCATCATCTCTGATCGGACAGGAGCCTTCCGGTTATCTGAGCGTGATAATTTTAGGAGACGTGTGTAAAGTAATGGTTGATGGATTGTTTGAGAAAACTCTAGATAGAAGATTGGTATTTAAATCTTTAAAAAGCACACGAGTTTTGAGCAAGGTAAAACTTTTATACTCGGTGATCATCATAATGAATGTGGAACCTAAGATACACGCTTGTACGATAAAGATACCGGCACGAATCTTGAGCGCTCGGCGAAAGAGTGAGGGTGAATTTGCGCATCGTACACATCGACGAGCCAATCACTGTAACTGCAAAGATGTACTCCCAGCTCCCTTTACTCCCGTCTCACTTCATACCACTAAAGAGACCCAATACTTCACTTCTCATTCAAGTTCAAGTCTCATAATTTATCTATAGTATGTATGTATTTAGAAATATATAAGTATGTTTATCAGTTGTCTAGTACTCATAACACAAGCTCTGCTTAGCTTGAGACTAGATGGCGTTGTGTGATAGTTGTTTCAAGTCAGCGCTCAAGATCCGTGCCGGTATCCGACTACATACAGAGAGAAAAGTCAATAGAAATCTCTATCAGGTCCTGAGGAGATTGTTAAGGGGATTTATAGTCAGTAAAAGTCTGACACAATCTCCTACTCCGTCCAAGAGCGGAGGATGTCACTGAATGAGCCTCGCAGTACACAGCAGCACATGATCACTGTTCCGCTAACTTTCCTGGTTTGATAGGTGCTTAACTGCCTCAAATCATTAATTAAAGTTTAAAAGCAAGAAGTTGTGTGAAGAATTTCCTTTAGAATAGATAAGCAGAACTTTGTTATTATTTCTGCTGATATACATAGGTGGACTTAACTCATCGAATGCCGTAATTAGAGACACAATAGAGAGACAATTGCTTATGTCAAACTGTGTAACATAGGACATTCAAAAGCTTAAAGCAAAAATGCAACCTTTAGGCTAAAAAGACTACACTAACAATAAATAAATTCTAGACATTTAATATAGAGTGAGAGAAATAGAAATAGAATGTAGTATCATTAAAATTAGGTGCTTATAATAATAAAATACATTTAAATTGTAAAATTATAAACTAATAAATACTATAAATATTAAGTCATCGGTATTTTTACAGCAATGGCATCAACAACTATCCTACTAATTAATTATTATAAATGCAAAAAATTGTTTGTGTATGTTTGTTACCCTTTCACGCAAAAACTACTGAAAGGATTTCGATGAAACTTATGGTACGCGGGTAGACCATATTCTGGAACACAGGATAAGTAACCCAGGAGTATATTCCCTTCGGATAATTGTCTAGTATTACGCGTGAAGCTACTAGCAGCAACTAGTACATATTAATATTTAGTAATATTCAGAAAGTAAATAAAATAAAGCAGTGGTGGTCAAATGGTAACGGCTCCGACTACAAGTTGTAGGTCGCGGGTTCAAACGCAGTCAGGCACATTACTTTGTGTAATTTATTTTATCACCACTGCTCTCAAAACTTTGAATGAAAAAATCGTGAGGAAACCGGCATGTCCTAGAACCAAAAATTCGAAGACTTGTGACATCCGCCAACCCGCACTGGGCCCGCGTGGATTACGACCCATTCCCTCGTCTATAGAATAGGCTAGAGTCCCAGCAGTGGGAACATTATGCTATTATTATGTACCAGTATTAGCTGTAGATATTCTAACGCCCTTTCAACATAGAAACAAAGCCTTTGTATAACACAAAAAATTAAAACTAATTTTCTTAAAACCTTCCACTTTTCAGCGTCAAAAAAAGTGGAATGACAAAAAGGCAGGTCACGACGGTCCACTTTTTGCCGCCCCAAAATTATTAATTGTAAGCATACATTCTGTCTGTTTATCTGCGGATATTAGACCCTAGCTGGGGGCGGATTTTCCCCTTAATAAGGTATAGTTTTTGCCCGCTCAGATTAATTTTCGCGAAAGCTTACGGTTTCAAAATGGCGGCCGTTTTGACGTTTTTTTGTTGGAAAAATTGTGTACAAGATTTGTGGTAGGGGTTGTTATCGTGTTTTTGTCTTAGGGTAAAACAAAGTTGTTAATACAAAAGGTTGTCATACTATAAGTCAGCATATAAAAATACTAGATCATGAAATCCTGATACTTTTTGTTAGTGCACACACACATATGAAAAGATATTGTATACTTAAAGAGCTTCACGTGCTCTTTCGTTTCTTTAACCGTGTTTTTTTTTTTTTTTTAATTATTATTATTGTTGATAGGTTTGCGCTTGACCGCTATCTCACCAGATGGAAAGCGTGACATTTAAAATGTCATCTTTTTTTTTGGTGGGAAAATCAGAATCATCATGACAATGACATCACTCTTGGACGGAGCGCGAGGGTGTGTCAGACTGTTACTGACTAAAAAGCCACTCTTATTGGTATGGTAAGGCTAGTTTTTTTTGTGTCAATAAACTAAATTATATATTTTTTTAAGAGATTGTGCATCTAAAAAGGATCAGGCATATACCTATACTTTAATAGTCGTCTATTAGTTTTATTACCCACATAGCTAATTAAAAAGCAAAAAAAAAAACGCAATTAAAACCAGAAAACGACTAAGAAAAGTACCTAAACACTACGGTGGTACCGAACAACGTCGTATCTGCAAATCCGTGTCAACAAAATGACATGTGAGTGACACTGCATAGATTAATTCTTAAAACTGACCTCACGGCAGATTAAATGGCTTTTAAATCTCATTTACAAATTTAAATCTTTTTCTAATAGTAAACAGGTTCATCGATTTGTTTTATGTAAATTATATACGATATAAATGTTCTCGTGAAGTTATAGGTATTAGTATTCGAAAAAAAGTAAAAGTAGATACTATCAAAGAAATTATATAGAAAGAAAGAAAGTAAAGAAAGATGGAAAGAAAAATCTAATCTGGGTAAAACAAGACAAAAAAACGCAATGGGAACAATGGGTAGCTCGCTGTCCAACCGTCCAGTAACTGTTCGGGCCGAGCCCAAGTCGTCGACGGTGCGAACTGTTCCCGTGCGTCTCAAGTTGCCGCTGTGCGAGCTGTCAGCAACAACAGGGACCCAGCTGGGTCCAAGCCCCGGTACGAAAGACAACGAAGGAACAGGAATGGGTTTTTAGTCTGTAAAACTCTGACGTTATCTCCCGCTTCGCCCAAGAGTGGAGGATGTCATTAGATGATTTTTGCACCGCTAAAAAAAAAGCCGACCCTAAGCTGGTTGGGCAAAGGCTAGAGACATGGTATTTAATATAGTCTAAGCACCTGTTTTCCGAGTGGTAACGGCCCCGACTTACGAGTTGTAGGTCACGGATTGAAACACAGATAGGTTCATAACTTTGTGTAATTTATTTCATTACCATTGCTCTCGAAATGGTAAAGGAAAACATCGTCAGGAAACCAGCTTATCCTAGAACTAAAAGCTCGAAGACATGTGACATCCACCAACCCGCACTGGGTCCGCATGTTAGATTACGGCCCAATCCCTCTCCTAGAGAGGAGGCCTGAGTCCTAGTAGTAGGAATACTAAAAGCTGATTATGCTATACAGTTTTCTGAGACTATTATTGAAATAAATAAATCACTCGAATAAAGAAAAAAAAACGTTAAAAAGAACTAACCACCGGTCTAGGAAGTAATAAACGTTTTAAAACTAGGAAAAGATTCACAAACTTCAATTGACGGCTTCCGAATTGATTACGATTCAATGGTACTGATAATGTAATGGAATTAATTCCCCACTTATTCGTTCAACCAATCCAATTATAATTATTTTAATTAAAATTTAGTTTTTGCAATTACATTTTCAGTGTCAATTTGATTAATTAAGTGCGTTCAAATTAATTGTCTGTGGTTATGGTAGCATCGGATTATGGTTGATCATAAATAAAGTTTAGGAAATTGATACAATAAATAAGAAATATATTAGAAAATCCATGAGCTGTCCTATTTTGTAATGTCCTAAATTAAAAAGGTTTTTGTTTTAGATATTTTCTCCAAAAACTTAAAACGAAACAATTTTGATAATAAGTGAAATAAATGTTGCTACACAATAAAATCCGGAAAAGCGGGTAATATTACATCAATATTTCGAGCCATTGTTACAAAATTTTGATTTAATCTCACGTTCAATGAATTGTATTCTTGACCATTTAATCCAACCTTTTGTATTTCGAACAGAAACCTAATCTCTGGGGGATAATCGTGCAACTGAGTTCGATTTTTACCATTTTTTGAATTTAAAAATTCAATCAAAAAGATGAAAAGACTTATAACTGTAAGCATATCTTATTTTTTTCTATCATTATGTCATGAAAAATTATTGGTATTGAAAAAAGTGTCGTTTTTCTCAGACGGCCCTGGCGCATGATTTTGGCGGCAAAAAGTTGATTCTAAGCCAATGTCACTATCGGCCATGCGTTAAATATTGCCGCAACTGTTGAAAAAAACCGAGTAATCTAGGTAAATAGCGAGAAATCAAGCGGCAATGTTACTAAACACGGACAGCGATAAGTAGATTGATATTGTAAAGTTTCGTATAGTCAAGTAGAAAATATTTGAAACACCGAAATTGTCATTTACGCGCTCATTGTGCAAGGGTGGCGCAAATATAAATGTAGAAACTAGGCCCATGTCACATCATAATATTATTTTTGTTTTATTTGATTTCAGAAAAGTCTGCACAAACACAATTTAAACGATTGTGCAAAATAAAGGAAACACTTTATTCAACTTCAGATTGATTTGCTACAAGACACATTGTGTGACGTGCCCCAGTGACGCCCGAAGCCGAGTTGCGTACACCACAGGGGATGCCCTGACTACGTAGACACATAGTTTTAATTTAGTTGTAGGCTTTTATAAGTCTTAGCTGTAAGCTTTAATTAATTAAGGCCGCCACAGGTAAGCAGTCAACAATAACAAAAAAAAAACACCCAAAAAAAAAATTAAAATATCTGAAGTAACTCCAGTACTATCGTTCCTAAGAAAATTATAGGCGATCGTAGTATCCCACTCAAACCAAAGAAGAATGTTACATCCAATCTCAGTCCAAAGGTCTAACAATATTCTACTGGACCAGAATATTCTATTAATGTCCACAACATATCTGATCAAATGCTGTCCAAATGTTAAGTAATGTGGAATAATGGCCGCTGTAACGCATTTTATTGTATCACATTTAAATAAATACATGTACTTATGAACATTATTTTTGATGCGGTTCTTCTTGATGTACTCGATATATACATCGATAAAATAAGAGATAATGAAGACTTAGAAAATGATAGATAGTAAGCAAATGATAGAAATTGAACAGTAAGCTATCTTAGGGAAGATTGAGAAATAACAGTCAACATTGAATGAATTTAAGATTATAAAGATGAAAAAATTGAAGAATTAGTTGATTGTGATACTGATTCAAATGTTGACAACAACAACTCAATCCATCCTAAAGAAAAAGACACTTGAATGAATTTAAAGAAAAAAAGATAACCTTCTGTTATGCAACAATTTGACGAACAAACAAACATACAGTCAAACCGTAATTCTATATCAGTTACAAAACTGATATTAATGTAAATCACCTTTTCGTTCATTCAAACATAGTAAATCGAATGTGAGCTGAATTCATTATTTAATACTATTTTTAGTAGTTGAAGAATTAATTTTAATGAATTCAAATAATCACTGCACGTTAATGTAATCTTGAATATATAGGGGTCATAAAAATGTTAACAGTGAATTAGTATTAAAGAAAATCGAATATATTTTCATTAATGATATATTATTATATTGTTGGTGAAATTTTAAATTTTGATAAACCAGAGAATACAGAAAGTGTATACAAACTAGTGTAACAAGCAACTAACAATTTTCATGAGGAAATGAACACGAAGCACTGTTCAATCATCCTCTCAACTAAATAAGCATGTAATGCAACACCAAATGGCACTACCCAAAACCACGAAATTTACAAAACGCAGGCGAAACAAAATGATATTCAAATCCGATCGCGACGGGTGGCGGGCGCGTGCTCAACGAAAAACGCTGAACCAATTCAAAAAACCGTTTTTCCGAACTCCTAAAGAAGCCAGTGACCAAGACCCAGATAGGACCCTTCGATACTACCAACAACACAAACGAAAATAATCTTTATAGCGAACAAGTTAAGAGCAAACGGAACGCAGAACTTTTTTACATGGTTCCATTTTTTTTATCGTCTTTTGTCACCCAAGCGAATGAAAAAGTTGGAAATCGTGAATAAAAAAAATCCGTTTAATATTGGCATTGAACGGTCTGCAGATTTGAGCGTAGAAATTTGGTTTTAAAACGTATAATTTAGACTCGTGTCGTGCTCCGCTAGCTAAAATAAATGTCACGTTTCAAGCCATTGTATTGACGGGAGGCAAGAAATTGATATTTTTCTATCATCCTCCTCCAGTGGCGATTAATAAAACCACTTTGATAGTTCACTCCCATTCATTGTTATAAAAACCAGTCAATAACATGTTGCAATAGGAGAAATATTTCATTGTACCCAAAGCTGATTTTTGATTTACCTTTTGGATTTTACGGGATCACATTTTATTTCTTTATCAATAAGCTTCATCTTTTCTATATTGTTGGTGATAATGTCTATCAAACAATGGTTTCAATGGATGTCACCTATTCAATGTCTGTTCACTAAATTAGCGTTACCGTGACACGAGTCGAGATCGTGTTGACCGACATGGCTGGCTGCTGATGTTCAATCTTCTGGGATAATTAGTTCCTTAGAAGAATTTTCGTCAGCGGAAGTTTATCAACGTTTATCATTATCACTCTAGGTTTGTGTTTTCATTCCTGTCCACATTTAAACTGTGTTTCTTTCTCTTTTTAGAATAAGGTCCTATTTATCTAAGTAATATGTTGCAGCTCATTTTTAGAAACAAGTCTATTGTCCTATTGACATCTTTAATTTCAAGATCACTATCCAATTCATCATTGTTAGTTACATTATTATCAAGCATCTTAATACATCCAAGGATATCAAAATTAGTTCCAGATCCCGATCCAATGTGGTATGAAGCATATCGTATGAGTCTCGATGATGTTACCTTTTCATCGGGACTTGAGCACCCTGAGCAAATATGGACGCGTAATGACGTGTAGAGCTTTGATGGCTTAGATGTGGTTTGGGATTTTTATAGAAATATATTCATTTTATTTTATTTTCTGGATGGCTGGACTGAATGATCCAATAAAAGTTGATCTTACAGATGTTTAAAAATAAAGTTACTACAAAAAAAGATATACGTTTTTTTTTTTGCCAAATACCATATTCTATTATGTTGTCACTACAAAATGAATAAAGACTACAAAAAAACCTACAATAAATATATATTAAATCACAGACAATGTTTACCATAAACAAATGATCGTAGGCCCAACAAAAAATCAAAGCCCATTAAATTATGTAAATTGTTAATTCATTGAGTAATTAATTAGTTTTTTTTTTTAAATAAATTGCGTGTATTTTACTATAACGACCGACCATGTTTGACCTTGAACTTGATAGTGAAATGTTATCACCTTTTTTGTAGATGACTCATTGAAGACGTTGCTGTCATCATTATCTACTGTGTGAATATGTGTGACATAGTTCTTAATTTGTATATAATATTTCACTGTATTTTATAAACTTTTAGAAGCGGTAGGGTTTGAAAATACTAAGACATTGTGTTGGGTACTGATTTATATCCGGCTCAAAGGACCACCATGAGTGATAAAAAAAACTGGATTTACTTTACTGTATTTTTTTCGTTAAAATTACTATAAAAAGGAGCACACTATGTAACCTTTAAACGTCAACGTGACTGGCAAAAGTCTCCTTTTAATGATTTTTACTGCAGGAAGTAAGCCGTGTCTAAAAATTTCGAGCCCTACATTCTTTAGATCGATGGGTCCCATCGTTAGTTCGTTCCAGGACCCATTAAGATTTCCGCCCGCCATGAGACGCGCGGGAGCAAGCAATATGCCCATTTTTGAAACATCCCAACCGATCTACAACGACTTCCAGCGATTTTCAACCTTAAAACCAACATGAATAGGAAAATAATTAGAAACCAAATCAATATTTGAGTGATTTCTTTGGGTAATCATCTAAAAGCCTTCTTATGAAAATAAGATCTATTTTTCTTTGGCGGTGCAGCAAATTGCATATTGTAAAGAAATTAAACTTCCTGTGAAGAGTTTTTAGCTCTATACTCTAGGTTTTAAGGTTAATTTTTGTTCGTTTTACAACTTTCTTCTCAGAAACCGCCGGTTGTTTAGTATCACTCATTTTTATAGTGGTTTTAAGATAATGGTATTGATTTACCACTGTACATGGTTATCCGAACAATCTATAATAAGTTTTCTATAGGATGCTGTTGCAGTCTTGCACTTTTATTTTCGACAAATGATTCCTTATGATGTATATTAAATCAGAACGTAGATTTTGCTTTTTTTGACGATGAAACATCATCGAATAATATCTCTCGCTCTATGTGGAGTGAGAGTGAGCATCAGAATTTTTCTGACGAAAATCCACCAGCATTCCATCAGTTGCCTTTTACAGACCAGTACCCCTATCTAATCTGCAATAGTTAACACTTGTAGAAAGCTTCAAATGTACGGGTATGACGTCGTCTGAACGCTCAGTCACGTGGTCAGAACAAAAGAATTGGCGGCAAGGTCAACTCGAAGCGTTCGGCGCAAGCGAAACGGTTGTAACTTGGCTAGGGGTGCAGGATAGTGGTGATTCTTTTGATCAATCCATTAGAATATGTCGACGGAATAGTTCATCAGAATATGCGTTCATTGAAGCAATATTTGGGAGAGGCCTATGTCCAACAGTAGATGTCTATCGGCTGAAACGATGATGATCAGAATATGGCTGGAAATTACTTCGGTCGTTCGTTTTAAAGACCTCAAAATTGATTCAATTCTTTTCATAGATTAGTTTTCGAATGAAGTAGAATCTACAACAAATCTAATAAGGTTGTAAACTTACAGATGCCTTATTGTTGATCATTTGAACTGCTAAATATACAGAATCTTTTGTAATGTTAAAGATTTTTTTAAACCTAAAATTTTCATTATTTTATTATTTGTTGTTTTAAAATTTACGTATATTAGCGGTACAAGTGTATAGAAGGACCAGGCATTCACTACCAGTCAACCTTTCGGATAAAAAGTCTACTCATGTCTTCCTAATTCACAAAGACATTAACGGCGTTATTGAATTCATGGTCCTAGAAACTAACAATGTCGCAGTAAACGACACCAAGAAACACAGCATCCAATATCTTTAGAACCAACGAGAAAACTATCAAAAATCGGTTCCGCACGTCTGAACAAACAACCTGACAAAGCCATAAATATGCAATAATATTATCTCCAATACATAGAATTGCAATGCACAAAAAAACATTCTACGTGAATCCTGCGCAGGAAGTGGCCTATGCTTTGTCTCCTTCACACTTGACCGTAGAACTATGGTCATCTCGCTCTTGCGTAATACCAGTTTTGGCGGGTAAATGTGGGTTTGCATGGTGGCCATAGAATGATGAATATGGTGAAGGGAATTTTCTTTTATAAGGATACTGCTTTGAGTTCAAAGATAGTATTGAAAGACGTAATGATGAATCAGATAATGAAGGCGATGCATTCTCACAAGCTGTTACCAGTTCCATTGAGAGTAATTGGAACAATTTTGAGCAGGCTGAGATCCTACCACGTGCTCTGAATGAGATCCAGTTGACTACCTAAACTGAATTGTTAAAGGGATGGGCTATATAGGGTATCTAGCTTCATCCCTCGTTCTCGCTCGTATGTCTTATGTTTTAATACATCATGGTAAGGTTCTCTGGTCTTTATTGGATGTGGTTTATATTTTCATACTTGTAGTTTGTTTGGTAAAACTAATCGAATAGTGAAGTTTTTTGAAGACGAATTGTTTCTGGCCAAGTATAAGCATGTGTACACTATCATAGCAAAATAAAGGTTAGAGTTCATCTTCTTCTTTCAGCCATATTGCTTGGGTTAGGCGCAACACGTTTTTTTGTTCCATTCTGTCCTGTCACCAGCCACACTATCACTAACTACCTTCTCTTTCATATCACTCTGCACACAATCCATCCATCTTTTCTTTGGCCTCCCTCTTCCTCTCCATCCATCACATGTATACTTATAACTCTTTTAGTAACACGCGTTTCATCCTTTCTGTTACATTTTGAGTTAAACATAAATAAAATCAGCATTGTAATATTCCCACTGGTAGGACTCAGGCGTGCTCTCTAGGAACTCAGTGCGTGTTGGTAGTGGCTGCCATGATCTCTAAGCAAACAAAGACTAGACATTTGGACAGGTCTAAAATGTTTAAAGTCTATGGTAAGATATGAATGGTGTAAAACATGATGTTACACAGCAGGTGACCACAATTTCTCTTTAAACACCACAACACGTCAAAACAATCTTAAATCCCTTTGACCAAGACTCATTTTCCATTGACTGATATTTCAAAATGACAGGTGAATGACAAGACACATTTGAATATGTACTTTGTGAAGTTAAAAATAAGAGTTATTATTAAAAAAGTAGTTGCAAATGTCAATCATAAGCTGATACAGTTGATGACAACGGGTAATTAAGCTGTAATATGCAAGAATTATGTTATTGACTGATGTTTTTAAATTAAAACGATGTATGAAGTTGAATTTTGTACTAAATTACCGTAGAAAATTGGCGATATTGTCAAGTAAGGGGAAAGTGATTAAAATAGTATCAGCTGTGTGGCGTGTCTTGCGTGTCAAATAAAAGACGTTTTGGTAGTAAGGATATATGCAACTTATAAAATAATAGCAGGAATTTAAACAAACATTGTTTAAAAGAAGCACCGTGACTGAAACGGAAAGGGTAACTGATGAAACGATACATGAATAGAATCCATTGTTATCCATTATTATTAAGAACATATTTCTTAATAAAGGAATACAATCTGACCTAAAATACTAATAAGTAATTTAACTCTAACTTACACGACTACGTCTTAAGAATATCGTCTTCTCTGATCGAACTCTGGCGCTCGAGGCGTTAACACTTTTATAGATGTCCATAGCACTTTCAAAGAGTCTGATATTATTAATAACACTTTGTTCAAGTGTTGATCATTATTATACAACAACTTTAAACACGACACTAACTCAAACCGTCTTATTAGAATAAAAAAATGCCTTAGTACTAACTTTAGTACAAGAGTTGAATAGTGTCTAAAGTGTGGTTGCCTAGCTCTAGGGTCTCGTTATTTTTGAAGTAAAATTATAATAAAAATATAATTTAAACGATCTGGCCAGTTTTAGTTGATCATATATATTGGTATATAGATAGATTGATAGATTGATTATTGTACACCAAAAATAAAAATTACATGAGAAACTTAAAATTAATAGGGTGTCACATAGGGCGGTCTTATTGCTAAAAGCGATGTTCTACAGACAACCTTTGGATGAATTTGACAGAGAAGGAGAAAAAGATACTCAGGTAGTTGATGGTGTACTATCTACATATATACACAATACATAAACTAATAAATTACATAAATTACAAAACAATATACAATATATATTTATTATATTCTTTTTTATATAGTGACCAATTCTAAGATCTGGCCACGACATACATATATTTAAAGCCAGTTTCATTTCACAAAGTGACTATCCAAGATCAATTTCTCCCCTCACATTAAAATATCAAAGATGCTTCATCAAAAGCCAGACATGGACCAAACTTTTGAAAGCCCAGCTTTCACTCCAGTTCATCTCTCAATAAAAGTAGGTTACCATGTCATTGTTCGATCCCATTGATATATCCTGCAGATATTCACCCCATGGAAACACCATGGCAAAGGGGACCGGTCATTGTCCTGCATTTGAGTGACCGTTAAGGGGTCGCACTCGCAATTCTATAGAAGCTTTCATAATACTGCATGTTTGGATTATTTGGAGCTAATTTTTGAGTGATGTTTTTTTTTTAATTTTATAGTTATATTATGTTTAAGGGGCATGCGGTGGTAACCTGTATAAAATTGTTACACTATCCTTAGATCATAGTAGAAAAAAGTAATAATGAAAATAAAAAATAGTAAAAAGTTTAGCCCACCGGTATGGGAGGGCTACTATTTTTTATGTTTTTAAAATTTTATATTGATATATCTAAAAATATAATTTATATATAGTATTAATATCTCTCCTATAGAGGAGACCTGAGTCTCAGCAGTGGGAATATCAAAACAGTAATAAGTCATTGGCTTGAACCCTGTTTCCGATGTCGAAGGATTACATTTTTTTATGATTTTGTTTAAAAAATATTTAAAATTTTCTTTGTTTGTGATAAGTTTATCTTTTTTAAATTACTTCGCTATATTGAAAATTGTGTTGAAATCTATTATCAATTCAATCGACCCATTATACATAATGATCTCAAAAGCAATATTTATCTATCCAAAAGTATCAAAATCTGCGTGGATTTCCCACACTTTGAAAAGCTTATAAATTAATGCATTCAAAAGATATTCACAAAACTAATGCATCACACATTACATGTCGTTGCATAAGACCATTGACGGAAACATATTGTTAGAAAAAAAAAACAGAAACTTTAGGAGAATTCCCTCAGATGCGTAAAATTTCGTTCCCATGGGTATCTTAAAGGAAGCGACAGAATCAAGGCAAATTTAATCTTATTCCCAAACAATAACGTCGAAATTCCAAAGAAAATTTTGGGGATGGAAATTAAAGTGCGAAAAAAGTGATTGTGGATTTTGGTAGTATGAAGTTAAGAGTGGTTTTTGCTTGTTTATGAGGGTGGAACACCATCACCTGCTGGGTCGTGGGACAGGTCGCGAGCATCCCTCTTATGGCACCGAATTGCACATCCTGTATCGGATTTTGACGGGATAAACAGAAGCGCTTCTTTGGTGCGAAGATTATGTGCGTGAAGAATTTTATAGATTCGACGTAGTAAAGTTTATTACACAGAAGTACTGTATTATTTTTTTCAATGACATAGACCAGTGCCTGTCTGCGATGCCAACTGATAGTAAGCAGTGATGCAATAGTTGATGATGAAGCACCTATTTAGAGCCTAGAAGACACTTAAATTATAATAGGACGGGAAGACCGCTGCATGTAAATTATTCCAGTCCTTCTACGTAAGCGGTATAAACGATAAGACGAAACGCTTGGTCCGGACCGTAGAAGTGTGAACACACACTTTATGATAATGTGAACTTTATAACGATAGTTTCAATCTAGATTAGGAAAACAGTATTCATTTTCGTCATTATCTTTATAAGCTAGAAAATACATAATTGTATGTTCCATAAATTAGCATAAATTAACTGATTCATAACGCAGAATATTAACTACAAATCACTATAACAAAAAAAAGACTTTCAAAAGTCAAAAAATAGATTTTTGAAATCAGACTCTATAGAGATGTAAAATGGCGTTCAGAAAAACTGATTCCACTTCATTTTATTTCTAAATTGACTGATACTGTTCGATAGTTGATCAATCTTAGAAATTGAAAAAAAATATAACAACAATATTAACATGCATAGTTACATACCCAACAATTTTCTAGGAAAAACATTTTGCCGCGTTTTTTCGTGTGGGAGCATCAAGGTGACACGATTTATCGGCGGCTAGTATTTTTAGACGTTCCATATTTAAATCGAGTTCTAATTCCGAATGATATTTTTAATTTCCGAATTCTTTTGTTTCTTTTTTTTACATTTTTAAATTTGAACTAGAGGTCAAGTTTAGTAGTTAAAAATATAGTTGTTTATAATGCTGTCATAAGGTTAGTAAAATATGAGTGTGAGTTTTAAATATCCAATTATGTGTATTTTTTATACACTATTTTCATCTAAACTTGGTTAATTTATGGAAAAAAATTGGATCGAAATGAATTGAAAAGTCATCAACAATAATAATTAAAAAAATATAAATAAACTTGGCGCCAAAATCTAATTTTTTTTAGCGATGACTATGCGCTGCCAATTTCAATGTAGGAACGGCTGTTCCGAAACTATTGAAACTACATACTTATGCTTAAAAAATGATTTTAATTATAAAATATTATAATACCTAAATAATATTATTTATGATAAGAAAACTTTATTGTCTAACTTCACTTATACTAGAGAAAAATAAATATTTAATTGCCTTTTTTGTACGATAACTTGAAAAATAATAATATGTTAGGTACTTTGTTACGCACCACAAAGTACCTTACATAATTTTTTATTTGAGTTTATTTATGGCCGAGTCACTCAACAAACTAACTACTGTTTTTGATTTCATAATAAATTAAAACATTAAGTTATGGGAGTGGGTAAAAGTATTTTACATAATTATTATCTATTAATTAATATATTAACAAAACGGTTAGCAGTACCAAACTTACCTGAATAGTTGAATACTAAATTAATTAAAAAGGTAGTTAACTAACTTTGTAATTAATATGGGTTTAGTTTCGTAGCCTTAGCCTTATTCAAAAATAATGGCAAAAAAAAATATGCCTTAAAAAATGATAAAATAAAACTCACCAAAGCACTAAAACTTTGCAAAATCCAATGATAAATAGAAAAACAACACCCCGATACTATAAACAAAGACTAAACACATGTCTAGCATGTGGGTTGCTGCGTTTAGACCAAAACTTACTTTATTAACATACAAATTAAGTTTAATATTAATTGTCAGCAACAGCGATAAATTGAGGAAATGTCTCTTTGGTTCAAAACAATAGGTTTTATTGTGCGATCGTACACTTGCGTGCAGAAAAATCGTACGCCATAAATAATTGATTAAAGACTTGATGAGAAATACATTAACCCATCATACGATGAGGTAATTAATGATATAATTGCGAGTACTTAAGATGTCTTAATCGAAATAAAAAACCGGAGTAATTAGCCAGAATAATTTTGGCAGGACAATTATGAAATTCGTAATACAATACTGCAATTAATTTAAAAATACTTTCCCCGTAATTCTTTTATCTGATGTAACGGAATCAAAATATTTGTTTCGCAAATTAATATGTTGCCGATTTTTTTGGCCGTGCGTGTACGGAACAATTATGTAGCTGCAATCAAAATTGAATTCTATTCTGTTGCTGTTAAAGTTTATATTTATTTGATGGATATTTCTCTTGTCTAGGGTCCTATAGACCGCCATATAGGTATTTTATGGCGTGACCGAGCTAGAAATGCTGACGTCATAAACCGATAATCAATGCTTTGCCCGTAGATTGGCTAATGACAGACGAATGAGCAGAAATTAAGGCTATATTTTGTTTCTTAGTAATATTCCTGGAACTTCAGACTGTCTGATTTGTATATTAATACTGTGTTCTCACTGAAGTTTAAGGCCGATTTTTTTTTTGCATTGGTCCTTTTCAGGAAGAACGCCGTAAGGCGTAAGCGATTCACCATGTTTTTTGTAAAAAAGATTTTTTAAAATCTAATTAAATATTATTAATGATAGTTATTGTGTAGATTGGCATTGTTTTAATAGATTATTAGTTCCATTAACAACAAGGCATACAATTTTGAAAAAGATATTATCAATTTACAATAATATTAAAAAGAGGTAGTTTGGTTTTTTTGTTTGTAGGATCTATGGTAAAAGGTTCTGCTGCTTTATTCCTGAGTGACTTAGACTATATTTTATGTACGCGGGTGAGGCCGTGGGAAAAAGCTAGTACTTTATAATTTGGAATATATAATCCCTTCCAGAAAAAAACCTGAACTGTCGCTAACGATGGTCTTCTTTGTCACAAAATTAACAAACTAGGAGTGTAAGAAGGAGACAAGAATATATTTAAGTGTGTATTAAGTATCTATCGTATAACTTTGGCCTAAGCATAATAATGTCCTTGGTTACTATCATGAAGCCGTAAACATCATAAAAACTAATTTCTATGTATCCAGGCTAGCAACCGACCGGTCCATCCGTCCGGTAAAAGCCAGGTCCGAACCGCACTTCAATAGGTAAATGTCAGAAAAACTGCCAGATGGGGCTGCGTTTGAAGGAATGACCGTGGTCCCTGAAAGCAAAGGGCAACTGAAGGACACCGGTACGTCTAAAAGTCTGACACGTCCTCGCGCTCTATCCTAGAGTGGGTTAAATAACTGGAAGATTGCCCATCTCAAAAAAAAGCTTGTTCAGATGTGAAAAAAACTGTCTTCTGCAATATGTCACGCTAAAATTCCTTTTATTTATGAAAAAAAACTGCAACAGACAGTGTTTTCCTAAGGTTTCCGACAGGTGTGTGCAAAAAAGTAACAAAAATATAGGTCAGGTGGTCACTGCGACCACCCGGGCAAAGTCGGGCAATTACATGGGAGAGTGGGCAATGTCTACATGGCTATTTAGTACCCACTTGTGACCGTCACATGTCATTGGGTAAATCACCGATGTTAAAATTGGGTGAGAAACTGAATAAACAAGTTAATCCTGAGTAGGCAGTTCTTAAAATAAGGAAAAAAAATGTCTAGACTACTTTTCGTTATGTAAATCAATATTTTCCTGCCCTTGTTTTGTGTTATTTGAGGTCGGCACAGCACGTTTTTTCTTCCATTCTGTCTTGTCAACCGTCACGCTATCACTTGACTCTCTTTTCTTTCATAATACTATAACCACACTCTTTCAACTTTTGGCTATCTAAATGAAATACAGATTGCTTTTTTACTTAAAAAAAAAAATTGTTAAGTTTAAAAAGTTTTTGGTGGTCTTCTACATTTTGGGGTGCTGATCAATTCCTACAAAACATGTATAAATTAAAAACAGGCAATTTTATTATTTAATCCAGTTTTTACCTACGGTGAAGATAGTTAACGTTACTAAAGTTCACAATAAATTCTTACTGAATCGATTTACATAAATATCGCTTTTTGAGCTTCCCCCGCTCTGGATGAAACGAGAGGGGTAACAGACTTTTACTGACTAAAACCCAACTGGGTTCTCTCTAGAGTTGCCAGGCGTCCCGATTTGCGCGGGACGTCCCGATTTTTAGGGGTCTGGGGACGCGCCCCGATTTGCACCTGATCGGGACGCTAAATGTCCCGATAAATCAAGAACCCTGAAACGCAAATAGCGATTGAAGAAGTCTTAGTTTTACTCAGTAAGTTTTACACGCCCTCTCGTTCCACCCCTGAGCGGAAGAAGTCATTTGATAATTTTTCCTACCAAAAAAAAGTCTTTATTAAAAATATATGTATTTGTCCCGATCTAAAACCCTAAATACCGATTTGTTACAACAACTGTCCCGATTTTTATACAAACGGACCTGGCAACACTAGTTCTCTCAGTCACGGTAACACTTTCGAACAATTTCACAGTATACACTAGTATCTTAAAGTTCCAGGTTAAGAAAACCCATAGTCCATAGTACCCATAAATTGAACCCCTCAACTAGCAGAGGTCAGACAAAACGGATAAATTATAGACCCTCCTGTAATTAGCATAGATATGCGGACCCCTAGATTAAAACGGGTCCTGCTTATCTCCTAGATAGGATAGATTTATTGTTACTATTATATTTGGTAGTTTAAGTCACGATATTTCCATGTTTCATTGGTTAAATAACAATTTTAGAATAAAACAATACTGAAACACAAGACAGGGATAAATAATTAACAGTTATGTATTTTTTTCAAAAAGGAGAAAATTTTAATTTATATTTTTCACAATTTATTGAAACTAAAAATAAATAAGAAAAAAAAGTATAAAAATTTACGCGAGGCCAAAAAAGCATCTAACTCAGTATGTGCTGATATTTAAAATTAATAAGTAACAAAAATAAATAGGGTAATTCAAGAATGAAAGAGCCAATGTGGATAAAAGAAAAAAAAAGAAACATCA
This sequence comes from Mythimna albipuncta, assembly GCA_929112965.1. NCBI lineage: Eukaryota > Metazoa > Arthropoda > Insecta > Lepidoptera > Noctuidae > Mythimna > Mythimna albipuncta. The sequence goes on along the minus strand of OV815983.1, from coordinate 11,931,168 downwards.
GATAAAAACAAAAAAAAACAATTATAAAATACGTAGGCATTCTTGCCTTTTCAACAAAATTGGTTAAAATAACTAATTAGTGGTAACTTTTAAAGGTCCCTCGGTCAACTTCAACCCTTGAATGATGACTAGCAATTTAAAGACCTCTCCTAATTTCGCCTGCACTTGCTATTTTAAGGGACCCAAATTAATCATTTTAGGGTTAAAGGGAACTATTTTGATTTATTATTCTAAGCCTTGTTGAACTATGATAGAAAACTGTTTGACATTGTGTTGCTACGTAAAACAAAATCAAAGATATAAAAAACTTACTGTAACTAAAGACATCTTGAAAAAAAAATCTTAAAAGAAATGATAGATTATATGTATGGTTTAAATTATTCATAAAATAATTAAGCCATTAAATTCGTAGCACATAAATCTTAAAATTTCACGTTTGACCTACGGTATAAATTAAACTTATTACATCTAAACACATCTACTCCAAATATTTACAAAAAAAAAGTGTACTGCTACCATATCAGATAATTTACCGACGATTTAAAAATTACCGGTTAAATCCAATTTTAATTATAAATATTAAAGTAATTTAATTAATAAATTAAAAATGTAATTGAACTGTCAAATTGACGATTATTAATGCTTCGATTAGAAACGGATTACTATTTTCGCGTTTGTATTTAATTTTGTCCGAGAGTGTAGTTTCAATGCGGTAGTGCGTATAATTTCGGAAGGTCGTCAATGCATCAGCGGTTTTGAGGTTGCGGATATACTTAAGTGTGTACTTAATTCTGTCTGAAGTGTGAAACTAATCTGTTGTTGAGATAAATTTTATGTCTACAGTCTACAAATGTTGAATAACCTCCCTGGTTTCAAGTTAGATAAATATTTTTTTAAGGTTATCGAAATAGCCCAAAGAATCGCTATACGGCAGATCACATTGCTTGCAAAACAGATGATAGATCGGGATTTTTTTTTTGTGTGTAAAAATCATCCCCTTGAGCGGAGCGGGAGATAGTGTCAAACTCTAACTGACTAAAAAACCCACTCCGTTCATTCTTGCTTTTCAAACCGGGGCAGAGATCTTTCGGAGCTAACCCTGGCCCCAGATGGTAGATGGGGTCGAAAGATTCTGGAGTGTGGACCACATATCGGAAGACGCAGTGTTAGAAGGCGTCCCATAAGGTGTACCGACAAATGACCTGGTAAGGGTCGCGGGAATTCGATGGATGCAAGACGCACAGATCCAGTCATTATGGCGACACTTGGGGAGGTCTATGTCTAACAGTGAATGTCTTTTCGTTAAAATGATGATGATGAAACTCTTTTTATTTTGGAGAATTTATGAAAATACAGACTTGTTTATTTATTTTTTTATGAATATTACAAACGCAAGATACCTAGACCCGGAATGTAATTATTTCGACCCTACCCTATTAGGGTAGTGTCCAGGGTCAAAATAATTACATTTTATTTAGTCCGTATTTTAGATTATAAAAAAATAATGGACACGTTTTTTTTCTCTATTCGAATAAACAAAAACTAACAAAGATATAGCCCATTAAAGTTACGTGTGACTTTACCCCGTGCGAAATTATGCAGCACGGCGTGAGGTCACACGTAACTTTAATGGGCTATATCTTTGTCATTTTTGGTTTAATTTACAAATAAAAAAATACGTGTCCCTTATTTTGTATAATCTAAAAGATGGACTAATTACGTTTTTTACGGGCACTAGCCTATTATCTGTAGGCTATACATATATTTGTTTCGTTCGAGAATCGAGCCTGCGACCCGCAGCGCGGCAGCCACTCGCTCAATCACTGCGCCAATCGTACCATCTATTTCTTTATTTTGTCCCACTTTTTAAATATGCCAAAAATAATCGAGTTATGTAATATCATTTCTGTGGAAAGTGTCCATAGTGACACACATATCTTTGAGATTGATGACCTCAGTTCTTAAGTATGTTGTTGCTACAGTAACTAAAACAATATAAATAAGAAAGTGCACAAAAAATATTAGCAAAAAATAAGAATTACCGAACAATTGCGCAATGAGTCTGGGGCAACGCAAAATTATCACATTGACGTACTATGAGTGTTGCCAGATGAACCTAACGTATCACCCTGAAATGTGGTAAAACCATCGTTACCGACTGCGAAAAATTCTTGTTTCTCCTACAAAAAGCCAGAAAAAGTTTTTTTTTTGGGGGGGCTTTACGTACAAACGCGTGATTACGAAATAATAATACTCCCCCGCGCGCGAGGGTTTAAAAAAAGTGATAGGTTTTTGCTATTTACACTATCAATTGATTGTACTTGTTAAATAGTTTTTTTTTTATATTTATTAACTGAAAGTGATTAAATTCTGGTTTACGTTAACTTAAGTTGTGCTGTAGTGTAATCTCATACAAATGATCCTCATGTAAATTTTCTCATGGAAATGCATGTTTTTTTTGGTGGGAAATCATTTAGTGACATCTCCCGCTCTTGGGCAGACTTTTACTGACTGAAATCCATTCCTGTTTTTTCATTCACATTATAAATTAAATGTGATGTGTATGTATATTCTTATTTACTAAAAATAAATTAATTAATTCATTCATTTCTACGGGCTAAGATGCCTGAAAATAAAATGATTCCTGAGATTTTTTTATTATTATTGTAGGCCTAGTGATTAGTGGCCCTGACTGCTATAGTTATGCTATAGTTTGTGGGTTCGATTGTAACCCAGGACAAATGTTTGTGTGATGAGTACGATCATTAGTTTTGTTTCTGAGTGTAATTTATGCATATGTTTAGAAATCTTCATATATGTCTACAGTTGTCTCGTACCCATACTACAAGCTCTGATTAGTTTTGAACAAGATGGCGTTGAGTGGAAGTTATGGAATATTATTTTATACGTCAATATGTCCCAGAACCCTGAGGTCCTGGACCTTTGGAAGGTGTACAAGGAGCCGAAACCAACTTGCAGAGGCTTTTAGACACTTTAAACGACGATTATCCTTGTATGTGCTATGTTAGTGCACCCAAGAACAACCCTAATAGCAACAATAATAGTTATTATAATCATTAAATTATTATTAAAACAAGCCAATCCGAGAAACTCGCCATGGCAACACAACGCAAGAATAGCGTGGATGCGCCACCTGCGTTCGCGCCTAATTTCTGCTGGCATTGAGCAACGTCAAGGTCGCGGCAACCAGATGACGTCATCGCACGCTTTCGGTTACGACTACTGGATATGACAAGACGCATATCCGTGTTTAAGAGTACTGAGCGTCTATTGTTTTTTATAAGTACTTGGCTGCAGTAATTTCGGCTTTTTCGAAGACTCAGACATAGGCAGACTACTGGGGCTGGATTTGCTTCTGAAAGGAAAACCCGGCTCTGGTATCGAAGGCAACGTAAGAACTAAGAGTGGGTTTAGCCAGTAAAAATTTGACACGAAAGGGCCGGAGATGTCATTGGATAACTTCCAACCTAGAAAAAAAAAGCTTAGTTTTTTACGACCACTATCCCATCTGATAGTACCTAAGCAATGATGTGAACGATGTTGAATGTAACCTATTCACTCTTGATTTATGGCCAGGTTGTACTCATTTTGAACTTTTTTGAACTTCTGTAAATCTACAAATATAAAAATGAACACAATGAAAAAACTATTTTGTTAAAATTTATCAACCGCTGGATATAAATGAAACATGACATTAATTAGTTGGCTCAATAAAAAAAAAATCGCGAATCTGACCCTAATTTATGATTTCAAATGTGTATATCTACGAAATTACGTCACGGTAATATTTGAAAGTTACATAAAATAATAAAGCTTGTTTGCAAAAACAAAAATCTTAAATAATTACAATGTTTTTCCGCCCAAGAGTGGGGGATGTCAAAGCATGATTATTTCCCACCATAAAAAAAAATGTTTTTTTTTTATATAAAAATAAAATCGCTGTTACAGAGCTGCAAAGTCGACATAGACCCGGGTGGAGTTCATACAAAATACTGTGATTACAACCAACTCTTAAAGACCCCTAGATTGTACTTAGCTATCAGGAAACATATATATACGAGTATATAGACACACTTAAAATACGTATGAGCACATCACATAAGTTATAGAAAAAAAAAAAAAAAATTGAAACGATGATAAAGTAAGAGAACATAAAACCATAAGCGACCACTCTGGCAAGACTATACCGACTGAGAAGAAGAAGAGAAGAGCATAAGAAGTTTTTTTTGTGAGAACGTGGCTGACTAAAGGGAGATCCAACACTACACTACAATTTTAACCAGTGATTTTTGAGATAAACACGTTCTTGAAGCAAACAAACTTCAGCTTAATAATATTAAGGAAGATAAAGCTGACCTGTGTGAATTGCAAAAAAGATCAGGAAAATAGTGATGAGCTCCAATGTAAGTTGAAGCAGATTTCCAAGAAAAATTAAAAGCAACACAAAGAAACAGCGTATGAGTAAATGATTGAAGTATAGATTGTTGGTACCTATTTCACCGCAATTTTGGGATGCACTAACTCGTTTACTATTCTAAAAAAAAGAAAGAAGAAGAGCATTTTTAGTATGTGCTTAATTCGATTGCTCTTACGAGATTACAATAATTAGTAATACCTATAATGACTATTACATAATGATGATAGATCAAATCTTTAATAATCCGGTTCACAAACTAGATTTCAAAAGCATCTATTCAATCTTGTATTTTTAATTTAGTTTCTTTAATATCCTTCCTATTCACATTTATAAAAAAACTTTTTGTCTGATTGACTGGCCTAGCATAGATTACGACTATATTTTGAGATTGAAGGGTTTTAAAAACTCATTCCTGAAATGCCTAAAAGAGGGCTTCTAAGTTTGCATCCAAATGAAAAGAATGAAGGAACACGCAGTTTCAGACGACTTTGTTTGTGCAAAACTACACTCAATTCAACTTTATCAGATTTGTAATATAAAGAAACCGGATTTAAAATGTTTTGTATAATATTCTCAGTCGATTCAATTTGAGGTTTGTTTATTAAAAATTGCTTATCACAAGTACTGTCAATTAGTCGAAGAATATTTATTAAAACACATGGAAAAACAGTTGGAATGGGCAAGCTAAACTATATTATTTAATACTGAAGATTATGTTCATGACAATGTTGGTACGATGTCTTTATAAATTGATCTCTTTCATATATCGACCGGAGACTGATTACTTGGTGAGAGTGGAGAAGGATAAAATGAATAAGGATAAGATATCAGTAAGGTTAAGTTCAGCATTATGAGATGTTAAAACTCCAAGATTTAAAACCAACAAACGCACAACCTTGGAAAGCAGAAAGCTACTGAAAGAACGCTAGAGATATTATCTGATAAGAAAAATAACAAGTAATTTTTAAAATTGATACTATCGCTCTTAAATAGATGAACTACGAGTATTATTTCAAACCTGTAGCAGACAAATTCAACAGCTCGATTGTCTAACAGTGCCTTAAATTTTGTAACGCCATTGTTTTGGTCTCGAATCGTCCAACTAAAGTTTAAGGTCAAGTTCGTTAAGTCCAACACGTGTATATGCGATCGCGAAATGGTTTTGTTTATCATCTGTATCAAGGCTAATTCTGCTGTGATTACTGCTACTTAGTTTTTGGATACGATAAGATGTTTAAAAAATATCTGAAGTGTCTTCTTTCATTTTTTGTTCCAGGGTTTTTTCTACTTCATTATCTTTAGCAGCCCTAATCTCATCCCATAAACATTACATTCATATATTTGCCTTTCATTTATTAGGTCAATGTTGAAGAATATTACTTCAGTCATAACATTCCTGTGCAGTGATACTATGAGTACACGTATGTTTCTATCTACATTAAACTTACCGACAGCATTATTTATCTCAAATTTCGACGCTCAAATATAATATATTGAATGCCTAACACAAAAATCTTTTTGATTGACAGACACTGCGTCAGATGAAGATAAATTATTTTGCTAGATGTCTTTTGAATATATTTTGACTTACATTTTTTGCAGGATATAAAACTTAGAGAATTCTAATCTCACTATTGAAATGACTAGTATTGAATGGTGATGCTTTTGGTATTATAGGTGTTAACAAAATTAGTATTGTAATTATTTTTATTTCAGATAAACTTAGATCCATACTTTCTAGTGCGATTAGAATGTCTAAAATTTTTATCCAAGTATTAAATAGGTTTTGATTGATCAGGCTTGATCAATTTGATTAATATTCAAAATTACATATTACTTTTCCTTGTACCGTTTGAGTGAGTGATAAATCGTTCATAAAATAACTTCCTTTTACTTGTAAAGTGTAACAGTAAACTTTTTATTTCTCGCATTTATGTTAAAACGCCTTTTACTTTACAAATTCCGTCGACTCAATTTCCAAGATAATTATTGTGAGCAACAACGACACGACATATGTTGTGCCTGCCAACATAGTATTTAAACAATGTGAGGTCCCCAAAACCACAAGCAACATGATATTATTATAACCATGTGACATTTTACATACGAGTATTCGGTCGAATGATTTATTACTTGTTCAAACAGGTTCTCAATGGAAAATAGTAGCTCGTATTCTTAAAGATCAGTAGGAAACAATCTAAATTAAGAAACTGTTTATTGGACTATTTCTGATAGCGATTTTAAATAAATAGCTGCCACTGTTTTTAAACTGGCAAAGAAATCTAAAATAGAAGATAAATCAAAGAAAAGACTGATGCATTGTATACAAATGATGTAGTTATAAAAAAAGATGAATTTAGAAATGAAATCTGCCAAGGTTGCAAGATTGAGCGAAAGAAACCCCTTGGATCACAAAAAGGTAACTGAAAAAACTCAGGTGGGTTTTAGTCAGTACAAGTTTGAAACTCACGCTAGATCCATCCAGAGTGGAAGAAGTTTTTTGATGATATTCCAACATAAAAAAGAAGATGATAGAATCTTTACAGAAAAATTTAGTTTCATCAATCCTGTATTAACTTATTAAGGGTAAGATGAATAATGATGACGCTAGATTAAATTTAAAAACACAAATCAATGATGATTCAATAATGATTTGAATTAATGGATTTCAACATCTTCAAACCGTTGCAACTAATCTTTTAATTGGAGCTATTGAATTTTATGTTTCAACAAAAAATATTGGCTATAAATTCGTAAATCATACATTTTAACTGCTAATTCACCTACAATGAACTTGAATACTTCGACTTCCTAAAAAGAATTTGTACTATTAATTAAATACTAGTATTAAACTAACGCTTGAATGATGTTTATTAATACAATCGTGGGAAGTAAAATTACAGTCGTATTTAAATTGTAAAGCCTCAACGATTCAGAAATAACGGAAAAGATGAATAGCACAAAAATAGAAATAAGAGAAAAAACCTTCAAATCGAAATAATTTTAAAGCAGGAACAATAAAACGAAAAAGGTAGATAAAGATTTCACGGAAATAGACAAAGATATATACAATTTAAGAGTCATTAATAAAGGTTTCAGAAGATACAGACAAATCAGCGAACATATCAATGCCAAACTAGCATTAATAGTTAAAATAACACATAACACTTTACCAACCAATGTCAGTCCTTCAAACTACGAACTTTGAGTAGTAACTAAAACTGACAACGAGAAAAACAAAAATGAATTCTATTCGTAGACCATTAAAGTTATTAATGCAGTAGATACTTAGGAGGAAGTAATGCTATTAAGCATGTGCTTATTATAAGTAACTTAACGAGTGAGCTCAAGAACGAAGACGTAGGTTAACCATATTCATGTTGATTTTCCGGACAGTATCTTTTTTGAATATCGACTTGATAAGGCTAGATTTTTTAATGTTGATAGAAACAAAAGAAGGTTCCTGTGGGGTGCGGGGTTGTTCGAAGCTTGCTTGCTTTTTTTTAACTTGATTTAAACTAGTGCTTGGCTGCGATCCCACTTGATGGTAAAATCAATCGTTGATGATGAAGCGCACTAGTTTATTAAGAGTCTCTTCTCTCTTACCTTAAATTTATAATCGGACGGGAAGACCGCAGTGGGCAAATTTAATTATTTTTATTTAAAATTCGTTTTTGTAAAATATTTTATTGCATTTGTGAAATATTGTAATTTTACTGAACAGTAAATCGCACGCCTTTTTAATAGATTTAAATGTGTAAAGCACGACTTTCAATATCCATTGTACCATATCTCTGGCGAAAACGATTTCTTCTCGAATTCACCATTTTTCTTTTCTCAAAGTTTTTAAGCCCAGCAGGTTGCCACATTTAAAATGGCGTCAGTGGCTTTTTTAAGTCATCCAAAGTGCAGATGCAGGGAACCTTTGGGCATTCTAATAAGTGGGATATCGTCTGGGCAGGAGCATCGCAGTCGCACTTGGTACTGGTATAAGTCTGTAATCTTCCACGTTGCCACGTCATGTTTGAATAAATGATGTATGAAAGAGTAACTCTTCGAGGCCCTGTAATGCAAAGGACAAAGGTAGGAATACAGGTGGGTTTTAAGACAACAAAGTCTGACCCTCTTTCTCACTCTACCCGAGCCAGAGGAGTTATTTTATTACTTACTAGTTCAAAAAAAGGTTCCTTTATTGTTTCTAGTAGTTAGATTATGGCCCATCAAGCTCCCTCTCTTTTGAAGGAGGCTTGAGTCCCAGCAATGGGAACGTTGTAAGATCGATTTTATGCTAAGGTTTTTATAATGCTTTTAGACTTTAGAAACCTGTTATGTAAGCTATCAGTGAAGTATTTTCCGTCTTCTACCAAATCTACGTCAGTGGGTAGAGGTGACGCAAATACAGAAATTTTACTGTTATGTCTACCTGCGTAACTCAGAGTGCAAACTATAGTTATATAACATGTTGACAGCAGCACCCATTTTTGTATTCTTTCCATTGCGTGCGTTTAAGACCTTGTAAGAACTTACTATGACAGTACGGGGCTTATTAGACCCTGTAACATTTAAGTTTGTTAAGTGCGATACGAGGTCAAAGTGACCCCGTATTAAAGTAGATACATCACTGCTTTTTAGTTGGTAGGCTGGTAAAACCCCCCGGTTTACCATAGATAGGGAATCGTAAGGACCTAACAGGGTCGAAGGCTACTGGGGCCAAGGGTCTGTTTCCGGGAGCCTCGCCCTGGTGTGAAAGGCAACGAAGGATCGGGGTGGGTTTTTTATTTAGTAAGAGTCTGATACTAACTCCCCCTCCGCCCAAGGGCGGGGGATGTCACCTAGTTGATTATTACCAACCGAAAAAAAAAATATAGATAGGGAAAAATCATTACCTGGATGATTTCCCAACTTAAAAAAAAACCGAGGAATACTATAGTATAACATGTACAATGTACATTTAATTTATTACCGTTTGTGGTAGTTCCTAAATGTTATCTGTTCATCAAACCTTAATCGAATATTCAAATCTCACGAAGTGTTTTAAATAAATATATCATTGATTGATTACGAATCAAGATAAAGAGTTTTTTTTTATTCGTTTTTGTATTATACATAATTATTTGTGTACATAGTTAGGTTTTAGATAGTTCAGTTCGTATCGTACTTTTATTGCAAAAACCAACTATCTGCATTTCTGTATTATTATGTTATATTATTATATTCGACCAATTCTGTACGTTATTTACTTTTTGCCGAAACTATCTTTGTAAATAAGTGTCATAGCTACTCGTAATAACCGGTTTTACTTGCAGATTTGGCTTGATGATAGGAATCGATAGATAAAAAATGTAGATAGTTGGTTTTTACAATAAAAATTATGTAAATTTTAATAATAATAAAAAATATGAAAAAAGTGTCCTGAAAAAAACAGAAATTGTAAGCATGAAGCAAACAAAGAATGCTGGGTATAGCCCGCGGGCCAAATTATATCGCGAGTTAAAGATAGAGGAATCGCGTGACGGTACCACGATTAGAGTAATTTCGGTACCGACTAACATTTGGAGTTCGGTCGTCATTCACGAGTCATGCTGGCCGGATTATCGATATCGATATTATGTATTGTTACAGTGATGTTGCACAACACTAGTTTTGGTTCGATTTTATTGGGTTGTGTGTTTATTGGATAAATTTTAATTATGTATATTTATTGCCTACTTAGGAAAAAATCTAAGAAAACTATTTATTTCAGTCAGAGACAGACAGGGACATCTCTCGCTCTTAGGCGGAGCGGGAGATAGTGTCAGACTTTTACTGACTAAAACTCACTCCAGTTCCTTCGTTGCCTTTCATAAAAAGGGGCCGAATCTTTCTTTCAGAAACAGATTCGAAACCCAGGCTCTAGGAGAGGAACTGAATCGTAATACACCACGTTGGCCCAGTGCAGATTAGTGGAAGTCACATGTCTTCAAATTTTTGATTCTAAGACATGACGATTTCCTCACCATGTTTTCCTTCACCGTTTTGAGAGCAGTGGTGATGAAATAAATAACACAAAACCAAACCAGTAAAACAGTAATCGAAAGAAGGCACGGATGAGGGAGTTTCCCCGCGTGACTAGTATTTACAAACTTGTTTTTACTTATGATAATATCAGCTTCGATTAAAATATATTCCTCAAATTTGGACCTCAAGTTAGCCCATTCGCCAAAGTCGACAATCCAAGAAAAAATATCCTGGCGCCGATCAGTGAGGATACCCGACCCCAGGACAAAGAGAGAGCTCCGATTATCGGTACTGAAATCGGTATCGAAGTTTTAAATCAATTAGAAGTAACATCTCTTATTGAAACGTATAAATTTCAAATGCATATTAGGTTCTGTCTGAGTATATTTAGGCATCTAGTGATGCTCGTGAACTCATGGTAAGTATTGTAGGAAAATACCACGAGTAGACGAACAAATAAATACATATTATAGAAATCGGTATGACCAACCAACTGTAGTACTGAAGGAATCAATGGCGGCTGGGGAAACTCCATACAGGGGGTTTCCCTGCGGTAAATTACAGGTTGAGAATTTTTAATCTTTCTACAGTTTTTGATGATTATAAAAGTAGTAATCATTAAAATAGAGATATAAGTGATTATGTCTATTGAGGAAAAAAATATATCGTTGACTCATATATGCTATGTATTACATAATAGTATTCGATTTGTAACAAGTTATTGTTCATGCATTTTATCGCAATATTTTTTTTTATTGATCAAGTTTTTTTTTCTATTATTACCTACTTGAATTTGCTAGCGATTCTTGCAGTTTTTTTTTTGTTACTCTTTTAATAAATTATTTTGTTATGTTGAATAAAATAAACATTAGTAGTTAGCTTTTATGTTATTAATGAATAAGTTTTTTGTGTATATAAAGGATAATTATTAGAAACTCCTTTAAAATAATTTTAGAGGACACTAGGACGTTTCCGACCTATTAACGAATATACGTTAATTTACAAATCTGAAACTTTTCCTTTAAAACATAATGTTCAAATTCCTTTGTAAATAATAGTTTCTTCAAAATAATTCATGGTAACTCTGTAAAGCAGAGGAAGCTTTAAAACGAAGACGTTAAAGTACAAAATTGCATGGAATAATTGGATTTTATCTCATGCGTCGTTATGTATGACGCAATACCTACTCAGCCGTAATGGCTAGTGTCAATCAAAATTATAAACCAACAAACTTATTTATGCGCTTACTAAAATAATTGCTATGCCAATGTCGGCTGTATGCCCTTGAAATTGGGTTCAAGGATTGAGATTTAACATCATTAAAGAAAATGATTTTGGTAATACGTTCCGAGAATTGCCTTGGATCAAGACGTTTGAGTTAGGCTAAAGTTAGTAAATTTAAAAATAATTTAAGAAGTACATGGTTAGGTTATCTATTGAGATGTAATCTATTGAGAATGACATATTTTTAAACAAAAATGTCACACTTAATGTGAATTTAATATATGTAATATACTTTAAAACATAATACTTCGTATCAATTATAATTTATAACTTAAAAAAAATTGAAATTATTAATTAATTTCACTCATTTGAGATTTTTTTTTTAAATAATCTTAACATTTAAAATCATATCAAATTATTTTTGTAGGATAATTACAATTATTATAATAATTGTACGAGCTAAATAAAATTATAATGCAAAAATGATTGAATCATAATTATGATTTTGCCAAAAATTAAATATAAATAAAAGTGATGCCTGTAATTATTTTATGTAAATCTCAATCGTTATAATAATTTTATTTGGCGAATTACATATTTATAGTCTTAATCTCATTTATCATTTTCAATGCTGTCAGTTTGCACGTGTTTCGTAAACGTGACTTTTATCTGTTAAACTTGCTTATCCCTTAATCTTCTTTAAGTACAAGTTTATTATTCCCATACACAAAGTAACTTAGGATATAAATTTAGAAATAATAAATTATTTGTATAAAATATGATAATTTATTTTTAATTTCTTATTGCAAATATAATTTATTATTTTAACAAAAGTAATGATTAAATTTCTTTCATTATTATTTTATTGGGAGTAAAAAAAACATGGGGTATCAATGGACTTCTAGACAGTGATGCATGGTTAAAAAAATACCTAGTTGACGATTTAGGTATTTGATAGTTGCCTAAGAAACTTTAAGGTCGATTCAAGTACATTAGAGATATTAATTTCTCAGCATTGAAATCTGCAATGTATAGATTATAATTGTTTGTATTGTTTTTTTGTTGTTGATGAATAAAAACCAGCGATTTAAAAAATCAAGATTTATTGTAGTTTTCTTTACTTCCGTCTATGTGGTGTTTGTTTTATCAATTTCTACTAGTAATACGTATGCTTATCGACTTACTTTAAAAAAATCTGTCAGAGATAATGACAACTGAATTAATTAACTATTTTTCAAGTCAATGACCACGCATAAAAAGTTGTTGGTGTGCCTGTAATTTATTTGTAATGTAAGTATATTACTTTTAAATGTGTTACATTAAACACTCTGCATATTAGGTTATTATTTTTAATATCTTATTTAATATTACGAAAACTTGTTTGGGAAAAAATAATGTATCTAAAACATACATCGTAATTTTAAGTAATAATAGGAACTGTTTTATTTTGACACTATTTTATTTTTAACTATAATTATTTTTTTTATAATTATAATTTTATTTTTAATTGTAGGTAATTATATAATTTTATTTATTTACGGATCATATTAAAGTCTAGATTCTTGCTGTGCACTAAGCAGCACTTATTAGAAAACCTTGATTTTATTTTTATAATATCTTAATTTTGTAGCTAAAACTTGAAACATATTTTTTCTGTCGGACTAAATAGGTATAAAAAAAAAACAAAACTATGGTGCCAAAAAAAGGTATACGAAAAAAAAAAATCAGCAATTAATTCCCGCCATCCATTGTACACACACATCCGTCATTCGCGCTAGCCCGCGACATTGACAATGGACGGTTTGGACTTGGTATGCGGCCTTGAAGCGAATTCGGCGCTCGGACGGGCGCGGGAAACAAGATCGGGTTTTTTATAATCGATATTAGACGTGCAGAATAGATTATTCGATTCGACGTGCAAAATATATTCCGTTGTATCAATTCGGGAAGTTTGATGTGAGGTAGCCGTTTTGTGGCTTATTTATTGATGTACTTACTCTATTAAAAAAATAAACAAAAACATTTTAAATTTCGTAAACTTTTTTAAGGTAATAGGTGAACACTAAAGTTAAAAAACTTTTCACTATCTTATTCTTTATTATAAACTGGAAAGTGTTATCCTAAGCATGGCTAAAGGAATATAGTGACTCTCCCTGACTTAGGGGCTGGGGTAACTAAATACAATATTTATTGGTAGACAGAAAAAGACTATGGTGTTAAAGTATTATAGGTTTGTTTTCGTTGTACTGCTACACATCCGAAATAAAAACTCAAGCATAATTTGACATATAGGGGTTAAAACAGATGTCTAAAGCACGTGACTTACAAAACAGTAGTGATTTATCCAAATTAGCATAAATAAATCTTTGTTGCTAACATAAATAATGCAAAAACAAACGTGAATAAGCTCAACAAAAATGTGGATGTTTTTAATAAAATTTAAAGTCACGGCCAGCTATTGATATTTTTGGGCGAATCATAAAAAAGAAAAGGTTTCAAGCAAAAGAATAATAGACGAAACATTTTTTTAACGAAACAAAACATTAATAATACTAGTGTTAGTTATACCACATGTCTCGATAAATAGACTTACAGGTACAAATAGGTGTCCAACAAAAATAATTCATTTTCCTTTAGCAGATGAATTAATATCTGTGGTAAGAAGTGTTTGAAGGTTGAATTGAGAATTGAGAGTCAAATTTTTACCAAAAAAAAAACTTGATTTCGGGGTCAGACGTAAACGTAAACAGTGTAAAACTGAAAAGAATACATAAATAATATTCTACATAATTTTTTTCATGACATTGGGTATAAATTTGCAAAAATAAGAGTGACATCGTCTGAAGATTATTTTGTTATTGACAATTTAGTAACCATGTGGATTTTGAATGAGATACCTGCAATGTTTTAAATTTGCCTTTTCAAAATTATAATTTTACATTTACAAAGTATCATTTTAATAATTTTGTCAATTTTTTTTTTAGAGTTTATTATTTTAGCATAATTATCGTCATTAGCAGTTATTATTACTATTTACTTTTAATACTAAATAAGCAATAAAGTTACTGTAAATGTATAACCATGTTGATTTCTTTTTTTTTTTTTTGAAAATTTAGATAACCAGTTAGATGACACAAAAATGTGAAATGAGAAATAAATTAAATGTCAGAGTGCAAAATATATTTCATCAAATCAATCATTAGTTCAGATATATTATTGGGATTAGCAGTTTTATTACTATTAACTTTAGATGCAAATTGAGCATAACCTTGAAAATATTCGAATTCTGGTAATCCTATCTGCAAGATAACGTGAGCAAACTGGATTTGTACGAACACAGTCCTAACACCGATATCCTTAGTACATTCTAGTAGCTATTTGTTATGATGTCGTTTATCATAAAATTGTGAGGTTTTTTTTTCGATTCCAAAAGGCTTTTTAAATGCAAAAATCTACTAACTAGGTTTTTTTTTATTTTTTCAATATTTCACAACTATCACACAACGCCGTCTAGTCCCAAGCTAAGCAGAGCTTGTGTAATGGGTACTAGACAACTGATAAACATACTTATATATTTCTAAATACATATTATAGATAAATTACATCCAGACATAGAACAAATGATTATGCTCATCACACAAACATTTGTTCTGGGTGGGAATCGAACCTATGACCTCCGGCATAACAGTCAGGGTCACTAACCACTAGACCAACAGGCTAGTCAAAGGTGTCACTAGGTGTCGATTTTTAATTTTTTTTTAAAACCAGATTAATTCAAAGATTCGAGTGAGGTTTTTTTCCAGCAATGGGAAAGTATAGACTATAAAAAACGCATTTTGAAACGTTTGAATGGTTTAGTTTTAAAATATTATGTCTTAGTTCAGTTTTAATAAAGGAGAAATCAATTTTACAATATATTGATATTTTAATACATAGTTTTGCAGGCATAGAATACTGAACGAGTTATACTGAAAACCTTTTCAAATAATAAATATTTATAATAATACTCTATTCTATATTCTTTACTAAGCACAAATCTAGATTCATAATTGGAAGCTTATAAAAATTCTATCAAATCTACCTAACCAGTTTTTATTTTAGCTCAACTATTAAGATGATAAATACCGACGCTTATATACCGCATAATCAGAAATAAAAGCTTACGAATTACAAGAAAACCCGGATGGCAACGCGTGTTTCCAAACTTACATAAAGCGAGAGGGTTCCTTATCATCGTCCTTGTAACCGTTCGGGAGCCTACCAGGTCACAAGTTATCGTATCTAAAAGCCACAGCTTGTGCCGAATCACTTAATTGAATATTTTCTTAATAGTTTTTTTTTTTGTGATAGAAAAGTTTGGGCTTGGATTTTTTATTATTTTTAATAACTTAAAAAAAATATTGGCTATATTTTTTAGTCTTAAACACCTACTGATAAGTGACTCAATATGATCTAATAAAAACATAATTATAAAGTGATATCAGAAATCTCATACATAAATATGAAATTAAACGTTAAAATAAAAAAGAAACAAAAACAAGAGTTAACTGAAATATATTGAACTGTTTTACAAAACCCTTTATAGATTAGATATTTAACGAAAAAATAAAACTAATTCAAATATAATTATCATCCCGGAAAACGTAATAACAAATACCAAATTCATTAAACCACACGGTTCGTTATCTATGTAATTGCATTAAAAAAAACACAACAGTCGATGTATTACACCTCTGTCGACTGAACTCGACCTTGACTATTTTCAAGGCCTATCCGTGCTCATCTGTCTTATAAAACTCGACTTTCGTTAAAGGGATATGATAAATTATAAAATAAAATTATTAATTAAATAATTATATGATAAAATAATTATTTGTTTACAGGATAAAAAGCCAAATAATTGTACATTTTTATAAAGTGTGAAATTTAATAAAAATAACTAAATGTTTCGTTTTGAATACTACGGTTTTATAGAAATCAAAAGAGTTAGAGTTAAATGATTTCATTTTGATTTAATGTTTATACATACATGTAAATACTGTTGTTCAAATTATATTCAAGCCACGTGTAACCGAATTTGCGTTACACTATTAATTTATTAAATTAATACTCATTTAAAGTACATGACCTTATTGAATTATTTATCAGTGTTTACTTAAATAAATTGTCGAATTTCTAACTAGAATAATAGGTAATTAGATTCTTTGATTAGAACTTCTTTTTTATTTGACCAGTACCTCACCTGATGGTAAGCGATAGTGTGATCGATTATGGGAGCAAGCTGGCCTAGAAGAAACCTTTTCACTCTTTACTTAAAGATCCCTTAGGTTGTACTACATATTAAAAAACAGATTCTGGCAGGAAATCCCATTCCTTATCACACACAATTTGATTTAGGCAGCTCAAAATAATTTCAAGATGTTGAATTAACACCTGTTCTACCAGTAAAAGACTTAGCTACTACTTTACGAATTAAAAATATGCGATCTGGGGCAAACCCCGAGCATACACGAGGCAGCAAAATTTTATTTGATAATAATATTTGGTAATCATTATCCAAAGTCAAGGGTTAGATATAATTGTAAACTGATGAAATAAGGAAGTGATAAGAATTAAAAAATAAACATTGTTTTATATAAGAGTGCTCGATAGTTACCGCGTGTGACCGCCATTTCAAGTGTTCTTGAATTCGCATTGGTATAAGAGTGAAGTGTGTAAACATTTTTAGTAATATCTTGAATATCTAATGAGCTTTGTTGCTTAGGAACAGGACAAAGAGATTCCGTGGGCGTAGGTGCCAATATATTTATAAATGTAACACATAAATAGTCGACCGAATCAGCACACGAGTAAGTCTAAGAAGATGGCCATAAAAATATTCACGCAAATTGTGATACAAATATAAACAATTTATTGAAAATGGAATATGGTCTTCAAAATTCGGAAACAGAGTTCAAAATAATTTGACAAACTTCAAAATTCTAATTCATGTCAGAATTCCAATTAGATTTTAGGATATTATAGCGTACAGAAGTTATCGTATCAGATGTCTTCTGACAGAAGTCACTAAAGCACAGTTTGATATATGTACTTTTAATAATGACGTGACTATTATGATTTAGAAGTCACAGAAATCATGAATTTAAACATTTTATAGACCATATTAAATTAACAAAAGGTTTATAATGGTTATCATCATAGTTTTAATGGTTTTAGATGCGGAATTGAAGCTTCGTGATGGAGTAATGAACGACCATTGTTCGACGATTTGCCTGACGTCAAGTCAGTTGAAGACTTCCGAAATATTCAAGGTGTATCATTAAACTTGCTTCTAACTGCGGTTTGGTTCGCAATTATCAGACTACAGATTCTCGTATCAAAAGTCCTGATTAAATTGTTTTTGACTTTCAAGGTATCGTCTAGAAAGATGATGAGCTTATAAATAGTGTCTATGAACATTTCAAATTAGAAATTAAAAAATTTCAAGTAAGCCACGTTCTTTATTACACTTATAAGATGAAAAGTATCTCTAACCTTTTCCTCCTGGATGGACTGGCCTCCGTTTTCTGACAGCGGCGTCGATGGTGCACTATATCCTTTGGGTCCATCGTCATGAGGCGTCATCTGTCTCTGTACTTCGTTCTCCTGGTCGTGGTGTGCTCTCAACTCTTGTAAACCACTTTTGAATTCAGATAGTCTAAGCACGGACGGCTTTATCTCCGGCATCTCGTCCGGATGATCGTATCTTCTCAAATCGGCTAGGTTAGTTGCTAAGTGCCTATGATGGTCTATAGGCGGAGGTACACCTATAGATCTTAAGTGCTCTATGCTTCTATGTATATGGGAATAATTGTCTACTGGTATTTCCGCCATTAAAGGCGAATTATGATAATCTAAGCCACCTCCATCGGGCCTGTAATCGATTGTCCTTCCTTCCATCATCTTGGCTAGTTTTATATTATGCTATCTAACGTGTATAAACTGTCTCGTGTTTGGCACTTATAAAAATACGTGTCTTATATTTCCTTTGATATTAATGTCATGGAATTTTTCCGAGATCTTCCGTTTTCATTGGGCTGTAAAGATAAAGTCTTTCTGTAACCTTTTTTTTTTAAAGTTATCCTCGAAATCCATAATATTGTTGCGTAATTTTTTTATTGAAAAACAATCTAATTATTATCGGTAACACGGTTGTTTGTCTGTTTATAATAGATTTGACGTATAAAAAAAGATGGCAGTTTTTTTGTCCTAGCAGGTGACGAGTTGGCGCGTAGGTTGTGTCAATGATCTAGCCCCTAGCCCACATGCCGCAACGAATAAGGCTTCGATAATCACATTGTACAGACGTAGCTACAACATGTGCGTTCGCTTAATGATGATTTTTATCTTTGACGAGTAATTTCTGTTTGTTTGACGTTGATGCTGCTTTGAGAAGACGCCGTTTAACGCAGACGCTTTGTTTTAAATAAATTATGCATTTAAAATTATTATGCTAATGATTGTTGATGTTTAAATTTTTTTATATTTTTTTATCGTCATCATTTTTTTCTAAGGTTAACGTACGGTTAAGCATAGTTTAGTTAAACTGTAACTATTATTTTATTATGTCATCGTCTGTACTCGCAGACCAACATACACGGCTGTCAAAGCTGTAATTGCAGGTATAGAAAATAAAGCAAACTAATGTTGCGGTTTTGATCAGCATCTGCCGTTCGATAATGATCTTTTTGGGGTTACCATAAAGGTGTTTTTAGTTGTTCAAGGGGTGGCAGGAGGCTGGGTATTTGATGATGTGTACAGAAGGCCTCATGGTTGATCGAGTTCAAGTTTAGTGTTACTAGTTTAGTTTAGAAAAGCGGTTTAAGGCATGTATTTAATTAGGTTTTGTTAAAGTTTATCAATATTTTTAAACCTTATTAAAACAAGTACTTTTGTCATTTGACACCAATTTTTTTTGTTTATAAATAATTAAACTGAAAATAATAATAATTAATTATTTTTGAATAATAGTTAAGTAGTTATTATTGAATCGCAAATAATTATTTTATAGTTTTAACATTAAAAAAATTTAATATATTCGCAAGTATTCTTCAAAAATAAACATAAGAAACATTAAGGAATGAAGTTAATATAAAAGCCATAAAAAATCAGTGCCCTATAACCTTTTTTTAAGTTTAACAACGTTTTTATAGATTTCAAGTACATTTTTTTCACCATTAAACTACCTGTTGACTTTTAAAGGGTTCCGTACCGCCGTCTGTTACTAGGCTGTAATCTTATGAACCGTAATAGTTAGACATTTGAAATTTTATAGATGATGTATTTGTGTTTGCTGCTCTAATAAAAAATAATAAATAACAGAATCAGATAAGTATTTAAGAGAGCTCTCATGCAACAAACGTGATTTTTTTTGCCTTTTTTTTACGGTCAGTACAGAACCCTTCGTGCGCAAGTCCGACTCGCACTTGGCTATTTTTTTACGACACTTAAGTTTTAATATACTTTTAGACTTGCGTTTACTGGGCACCAACCATTGGTGATTTCGGACCTAGTGAAGCGTAAGATACAAGGTTGTTCGACAAGAAATACTTATCTTGGATAAAACCGTTTCTAATAATTAAACTGTTGTGTAAAAAATATTGTGACGCTCGTTAATACGATTGCGGAAATGTAGGTGACGGATTTACTGGTTTCATTTTTTTTCTTTAATATTTTTTTTTTTTAGTTTAGATGCTCGACTATATATTTTATTCGTATATATTTTATTTATTTAAGTATACCGATTTATAAATCAATTGTGGTTCGATTTTGATAATTTTTTTTTAAATTTATTCTTCCAAATCGGTTTATGGTTTTAAAATTAACACTCTGTATTGACTATTATTTTTAAAATATTTATAAAGTAACATGTATTTTGTTTTATCTTTCTGAGTCACCTTTTCACCACTTTCTACGTACTTAATACTTAAAATGTTAATTGAAATTAATACAGTCGTAAATCTTAATTATTTCCGTATTTGATATGTAGTTCCTTTGATCGTGAATGCATGAATCATTCTTTTTTTTTTAATTTTTAAGTACTTGCTAGTACTACATTTATAATATTTATTTATTATAAAATGGTCTATTTTAGGATTTATTATACAAAATACAATAAGTTTATCATATAATGACAAAAATATGTTCTTAATTTGCAGTCGATAATTAATTATAGCGATGCCTCTAATATTTCTTGGGCAAACATTTTATCGACCAAAAAAAAAATAACAACAACAATTTTTTTGCAACAACATTATGGAATTCAAGTTTCTGTCAAAATTCATTGAAAAAATATAAATATTTGGAAGTCGGACAGCTGTTTTATTTAACAAAAAAAAAAAAAAACCTACAACCATTGACAAACTAAATGTTTTCAAACAAAGAAACCGCAAAAAGCAACAGATCGCAAATCAAGTTAATTTGAAAATATCGTCACGGTACAGTGTCCAAAAATATTTCCGTATTTATAGTCCGGGCATTATTCAAGGTCGCCTTTGACAGACGGCGAGCGCCCGACTCACAATTACAACATACACCTCAACCGGGAGGGATCTTACGTAAAATCCTCTCCCCTCTCGGGGGAGAATACTCCCCCACGCCACAGTAAAGGAGAAACAGCGATCCAACTTCCAAATTAATTAACAAAAAATTTACCTGTCACTATCCAAAAATCTTCACAATCACCAACTATATCACCATAATAAATCACAGTTTGTTCCTATCTAATGTCACTAAAAATATATCACATAATAAAGGTAACACTAATGTCACAACACGTCCCAAAGGCAACAGTCCAAGGCTTTATCGCCAAAATTACTCAAAAAATCCACGTGCTCCTTGCAAATAAACATTTAAAAAATGCCGGCGATTGAAAAAAAAAACGCCGAACCGTGCTCTTGACCCTGCGGTAAAATTATGAATGCCGGGCGTCGTTACTAGGATCCAAATTACCAGATTTTTTGTGCTCAATATTTTAGTGTGCTATATAAATTATTATAGCTATGGGTAATCCACACGTGAGTGCTCCGTCTCACTCGCACTTGGCGATTCGCGCGTGCACCGGCCTGCAGTAGCGCGAGTGTGAGGTTCCTTAAGACGACATGTGGTCGCACAAAAAGCCGGCCTCTCCAGACGCAATGTTGCTCAGATAAAGTACTACGAGCCACCACCGGCTACTCGCATCACAAAAATGCAATACAAAACGCCCGCTCGTCCGCCTTTAGACCGACGCGGCAAAAACGAGACTGAAATTCAGATCTATAGTAGAAAAAGTGAACTACACCGCGCGAGGGGTACACTAACACATAAAAATGAAAAAAATCACACGGACGCTAACATCGACAGCGGAGCTTAAAAAATCGGAGTGGGGAGTAGTCGGTACTCGTCTGTCAACTATTCGCGTCTCGCTCTAGCGGCGTGAGGACGCACGCACACAGCGAAGCGGTGGTTAAGCGAAAAAAATGTGTACACATTTTTTTATTATTCACGATTTTTATGTGTGTAAGTGGGCTCGGTGCGAGGGGGACGGCATGCGGCGGGCGCCATACAGCCTCCGTAGCGGGAGCGGGATAGCGCGCGTCGCCACGTGCTCGTCCCTTGGTATTAAATAATAATTAAAATGGCTACAAGACCGGCGATACGAGATACTGTTCGGTAGACGATTTTTTGGACGAGCTTTTGCCTTTTTTGCCGAGCTTTTTGCGGAATCGTCGAAAACGAGGTAAGACGCGTTAGACGCGTTGTTCATAGAGAAAAAACCGCGGCCCGATTGACACATAATAAACGAAATACGCGCAGAAAAAGTCGCGCCGGGGAAAAAAACCAAGGACGCGCCGCGCGAAAAAGAAGTTATTGATTAAAACAGGGCTGTCATTGACCAGACGCAAATGAGGGTGGCTAATTGTATGCAGTAGATCCGGCAGGAATCGATTACTCAACGCCTTAAAGAAAGAATTTAAAATTGAAAACAGTGTTTGTGCAAACACAGAGCCTAATGACGGTCATAATGAATCAGGGGATGTTGTTGAGCTTAATGAGAATCCAATGGAATCATTAAAAAAAGACGTGGAGAAAAAAAAATACACACAAAAACTGAACTTTAAAAAGTAGTTTTATAATTTGTAAAAGAACTAAAAAGTTGTTTTAATAACTCGAACTTATAGAAGAAGTTATCAGACACTTTTTTTATTTTTTATTAAATATAATTTTTTTTTTCATATTACATGCTTGATCAATTATATTTATGTCAGTACGACTATTTTTATTTAATTCGACTTAACAGAGAACTGTTCGGAAAAGAGGGTCCTATCGAAAAATCCTGTGCATCTGGACAATAGTCTTTGTCAATGACCATGGGGCAGATAACACTATTCTATTCATTCCTATGTTAATGTATGCAAGTTGTAATTAAACGTGCACGGTGTAGCATTAGTAGTACAATAAAATGAGCAGATGTGTTGATGCTAGCATTTAAAATTACCAGGGATCTGTTTATTGAAAGAAATTTATAAAACTTTTTAAAATTAAAATATTTTGAAAAAATATGCAAAAAAATTAAAAAAAAAATCATGACAAGTTTGAAATGTAATTAAAAAAAACTTTAAATTAAAGTTATTAACTTCCTGTATCATAACCACAGGATTATAAAAATATGAATAAATCAAAGTTAAGTGTTACTAAACTGTAACTGCAAATCAGATTAGATGTTTTTGCAAAATATAATTAATGTACTCAATAAAAACACTTGCTCTATTTAACACTTTTAAAATTAATGTAAAAACGTATTTTTTCAAATCACTGGTATTAGTTATCACAAAAAGCATGCATAAATTTAAACTCAAGCTTCTAATAAATATATTGCAAAAATCATAAAAAGCTAGGGGTTCTAAAAATATAAAAAAATAATATCGAATGGATTTACAATTCTGGTAGCCTGAAATACTAATCTTGGACAAAGGAATAGATAAAGGAAAAATCAGCTTTAAAAAAATTAAAGCATAGCTAAGTCAAGACAGGACCATAAAAAAAAAATATGCTAGTATTATTATTACAATGGATCTCATCAGAAGGTTTAAAGTCACCTGAAGAGCAATGGAAAGATCTATGTTTGGAATTTCCTAGCGTGATCGTAATCGCATCACAAGTCAAGATATCCGCAGCAGAATCAAGATCGTTAGCATATCCTAAAGAACCACCAAACTTAAGTGGCAATGGGCAAGGTACTACTGGCACATCGCTCGAAGAACAGATGGTCAATAGGATTGAAGAGTTCTGCAGTAGCAACCACGCGCTGAAAGGCGCTGCAATGAAAGGCCTCCAACAAGGTGGACCGATGAATTGGAGGGAGTCGCGAGAATGAGATGGATTCGAGACGTTTGGCGGGCTTGCGGATAGTGAACAATGGGTAGCTCGCTGTCCGGACCATCCCAAGTCGTCGACGGCGTGCACTGTTCCCGCGCGCCTTAAGGATTTGTCAGCAACAGCAGGGGCCCAGCCGGGTCGTAGCCTACTGGGGCCAGGGTCATCCGAAAGGGCGCTCGAGCCCCGGTATGAAGGCTTGAAGGAACGGGATGGGTTTTTTAGTCAGTAAGAGTCACACACTATCTCCCGCTCCGCCCAAGAGCGGGGGTTGTCATTGGATGATTTTTCCCATCGAAAAAAAAAAGTCATTTGCCTATGTTTCGACATGTGGACGTATTTCGGCTGAAATGGTGATGATGATTGGTCACTTAATCATTCTTGTCATCATTCTTGGCACTGGAATAAAACTACTGTAACGAGTAACAAAAATATCTTTAAAATAGACCATGTTGAACAAAAAGTAAGCTGTAACAAAACCATAAAATAATTTAAACTTTTTCGGACTCCTTTTTAAACTTTTCATAACAATGAAGTGACAAAAAGAGCAAAGTTTTATCAGTTTATGACAACATCGCCTAATTACAGTGTCATAAAAAAGTTTGACTTTGTTTTCAAAACTTTCGATTTTTAAAAACCTAAAAAAGTTACGTCACTTTTGTGACGTTAGCGATAAAAATGCTTTGTTGACGAAATGCATAATATTTCAACGAGAGAAACAAAAAAGCATAAACAAAAAGTTTTGATGATTGCGAAATTTCTTTTAAAGGGTTCTTTTTATGTGTTCATTATAAAGATTACTTATAAATAGCGTAAAAAAAAGATTTATTTATACATTAACGTATAATAAATTGTCAAAAAATGAATGGAATCATGGACACAGCAAATCATATTTCACATCACTGCTTCACTGACATTTTTCACTACAAAAAAGCAAAAGCTCCCAGTTTTGTTTTACAATATTTTTTCCCTCCATTTTACGAGATCACGTGGTCCATAACACTTTTGTTTTCAATTACATTTGACTTTTTTACAATTTCTATTACATTGCGTCCTTGAATTTTTTTTTTCATTCGGTGCCTTATTCATATGCATTACATTTTTTCTTTAGGCAAGGGATTGAAATAGTGAATAGACTTTTTTTATTTTGATTCTAAAATCACCTGTTTTGGGGCTAGGAAGGAAGTTGATCGAATCTTTTCGATTTTTTCTTTTATCTTTTATTCCGATTCAAATGTTTTCAGGTGTTTTTGACAAGTGATTTTTTGTGCAAGTATTATAATGTAAATCGTTAAGAGATGGTGGCGTCAGTTTGCATATGAATCAAAATTTTTGAGAATGTTTTGGGTCATATTTTTTTGTAAACTACAATTTCCGTACGCAAGATTTATGTAGTGGATGTGGGTTAGTTTGACTGACAGACTGTTTTGGGATTTTAAAATTCTTAAGTTTTGACGTTGTCTTCAAAATTTGATATGCATGGAACTTGACATTATAATTGTGGAAAAAAATGATATATTACAGTAAGGTATCACACCAAAAATTCTCATTAATACACTCATTCCTATTAAGTAGTTATAACAGTATATTATTTATTCCTAGCTTCTTCCAGCGGCTTCGCCCGTGTGAAAGTAGAAAACACAAAGTCTATATTACTTAGTGATAAAGTTAAATTCTACTGGTGAGTGAATTTTTGAAATCGGTCCTGTAGTTTTTGAATTTGTTCATTAGAAACAAAATTCCAAATCCTTTCTCTACAAAACATTAGTAAAGGATGTTCACTTTAGCAAAATATTCAAATATTATTAGAACAATACTCTGAGTTTATAAACAATTAATTAAATTAATCCAATGAGAAAACCCAAGTACCTAATTCGAGGTGCTCATTGTACAAAAGAAATTTAATAAGTTCAAGTCTTGATTTATATTTTAATAACTTTTCAGAGCAAAATTATGACCAACTGAAATGCTCAATTTGCGCGGACTATGGATAAGGCTCCAAATTTGTGACGATATTTTTTTCATATTTTTCATCAAAATTATTTAATGGAGTTTTTTAAATTTCTGGTAGATTAAGGTGACAAGTGAAAAATCTGCTTAACTCCTACTGAGAAGACTTGCAGAAAACAGAAATATATAGAAATGGAAAATGAAGACGAGCGGCATTTTCAGTCCATCACCACAACGAATGCTCCTGTGCGTCTTGCATCAGGTCATCTGTCTACCTTGAGGGAGGCCTTTGAACGCTGCGCCTTCCGCTCGTCACCACTTCAGAACCTTTCAGCCCCAATGACCATCTGTTCTGCGAGCACAGTGGCCAACACACTGCCACTTAAGTTTGCCGATTTTCGGGCTACGTCAGTAACTTTGGTTCTCCTGCGAATATCTTCGTTTCTGAAGCGATCACGCAAGGGAACTCCGAGCATAGCCCATTGTCTTCTGGTTGACTTTTAGCTTACTGATGAGGCCAAGCATAACTACTCGTTTATTTTAATAGTGATGATGAGAGGGATGGAGTTTGGCAGATTAATTACACTAATATAATAAAAGGCAAGTATTTGTTTGTTCATATGTGAATACAGGTGTACAAATCGCATTTTTTTTTTAATTTTTACATGAAATGTGGCACACAGGTAGACCAAGTTCTAGATAAAAACTTATGATATTTTTTATCTCCGGAGTAGTCTTTCTTGCAGCAAAATTCTGCGTAGAACTATTAAAATTTAAAAAAAGGTAAATAACTTGTAATAGTTATGTGTAATTAAAAATTATTCCGCTAGGTTTTGATAAGTAAGTGATAACATTTTTTTTTTAAAGATTATGTACACGACTATAAATTAGCATATAAAGAAACAATATATCCTCTTTTGTTTGAAATTAAAGCATTTCATTGCACTTTGATATTGTTCTTAAACTTAAATTATTATTTCTAGGATCCTTAACCATCCCGTGAACCAAGTCGTGAGCCAACAAACCTATTACAAAAAGAATAACTAACACGAACACACTTGTATGCAGCTAATTTCTTACACGTACTACCTACCAGCGGAACCTGTATTTTTGGGAGACCGCCATTTTGATCTACTCAATCTATAACTCATCACTATAATGATCACATTACTCATTTGAAAACAATTGACAACTTTACTATTACAACCATTGCTGATGCAGACCTTAAAACAAATGCAGATGATGAAACAAAAACAGCAATGGATGGTGACTATACTGGAGCTATCGAGGAAGTACGAGATGAAACAGGTCTCGTTGTACGAGACATGGTTCGTGCAAGTGCCCTGTCATTCATCACGCGAATGTTGGAACCGGATCCAAAAGACGGGTTCTGAGACTAAGATCGAATTTTTTTAATGTATCTTCATTACTCTGTAGGAATGAAGTCAGTACTATTAATAAAAATTGTTTGAATTTTTATTTGTAATGTGTGTAATGAGGTATGTGGGTGGAGAAAAAATTGTTTGTTGATTCTGGAAGGGAGAAACCATATTTGATGATTTTAATATTAACTTCATTAAAGGACTTAAGTATTTCTTTACAAAATTAAGGAAATACATTCTAAAATTTATGGATGTTTTTCAATCGTGGAAAGTACATACACAATAGAAAGACAATAGGTGCACAAACGCCGGCGTTCGCTTGGGGTTTAATGAATTCAAAGTAATATGTACCTTTCTATCATAATATAATTTTGAATCTGTTGTTTCATAATATTTTTGTTTGAAAAATCCCTGTGATTTTGCGATCAAAAATATTATGAAACCACAGATCCAAAATTTCCTAACTTCGGATTATGATAAAAACAACAATGAAAAATAATAACAAAGGAAATAACGTACCAGTTGAATATCTTTGAATGGTCGAAATAAACGAAATTGCTATTGATTGTGTGTCTCACAGACCTAGAGGATGAATAAATAAAGAATACTACTATAACCGTTTACTATATATTGTGTTGGTTTCGATTGTTAGTGCAGAGAGTACCTGTATATAATAAATAAATAAACCTTGAAAGGAACCCAACTACATAATCAAAAAAGGTAATTTTAATTAATTACACGGCGTTTTCCAGGAATTATTCAACCCTAGAACAAGAGCAGCATTTTATTTGTATTCCTTGTATGAATAAATAACCTATTACAAAATAAATAGCATGATTTCACAAAAGATACCGCCAACAAAATCCCATGAAAAGGAACATCTAAGAACAATAAAATCTGTAGCAACTACTGACGATGTAAAACAATAAAAAGTAATAAACCGAAAAAGGAAGCCGATTTTTTAACTTCACAAACAAACTTTTGGGAGCAATTTAGAAAAGAAAAAAATTCAAACTTTCACTTTTCGGTAATAATACTTTTTAAAGACAATATAAAAAGTATTTGGCTACTGAAAAAGTTGGTAAAAAAGTGAAGCGAAAGGGTGGTTCTAGGAGTCAGTATTACAAAACAAACAATGGTGAGTCTGGTAAAAAACAAAGTTTTCTATATGCACCTGGTTTTCATTTTTTATATCGATTCTAATGTTTATTATAATCAAATAAGTTCCTCTTCCTGTCGGAAGATGGGCGCCGAGGTTTTTTTTTTCATATTTTTCCAAAAAAAATCTACTTCGTATTTTCTACCTTGTTCATTTGAAATAAGGTGCTTTATAGTATTGTCTTCTCTTTTTTCTTAAGATTGAAGTTTTATTGTGGCAATGTGTTCGAATAGACCTTTTTTCTAGTGTTTATTCAAAATAGATTGTTCAATGCAGATGGCGTTAAAACTTAAGAATATTTAGATAAAAGATTTTTTTCTTTATTAGCAAAGGACTTGTGATTAGATGTGGTTTCTATTATAAGGTTCAAAGCGTTTCTAAGTGTGTAATCATCTCAGATCGTGTTTAATCTACAAGAGAATAAAACCTTTGCATATGTACCTACATACGTTACATAAATATGTATATTTGCGTCTGAATAAATCTCTTGTCAACACTAGGTATGGCAAATAATTTAAAAATATGTATTTAGTTTTACTAGACGTGCCTTATTATTTCTGCGAAATAAATGTGCAATTGTTGGACATAAAACAAATACAAATTATGTATCAAATTAAGATTATAAACAATTTAGAAATTTTCCAATGAAACAAATCGTGACTTTCACTTTAGTTAAAAATACAGCATAAGACGTGAAACAAATCTTTTATTTCAAAATATTAGCTGGACAAACTGTCACAGGTAGTTTTGAACCAAAGTGTCCAGCAACACCACATTTCAAATATATTATTGCTTACGTGGCCTCTAAATCTAACTGTTTACTGTTCTTATCTAGGATCTCAGCAAATGGTCATATTCAATTAACTGCATCTATATGATATTCGAAATCTTGGCATAAATCTAAAACTGCATCCGTAGTCCATCCATCGCACTGCTTGACGCCAACACCATCTTTTGTATCACAAACACGACCCTTATTTTTTTCTTTCATCCCTCAGAATGTTCAAATTTCTTTACCTGCAACCATCCTCTTTAAACATCTCCACCTATCTTTGCCATCTCCGCTGTTCCAAGTTCAACTTTATCAGTAAGAGTCAAATCAGCTTTTGCTTTGATAAAAAGAGCGTTTACATCATTTTGATTTGGAACCTCATCTGCAACATCTTGAATAGCATCCCCTAAGACTTAATGACTTACTGCATGATAATTAGATATGCGATTCTCTTTTTTATCGCTCGAACTTAAGGTTGGGTTTGGTGTGCAGATTTTTAAATTTTAATCATTAGTTTTGTGGAATTTCGCTTTGCCATAGAAAATGTGCGTTTCCTTTATTTCGAAATTTATTGGTATGACTGCGTCCTGCGGCGTCAGCCATAGTTTTAAAGATTTTTAAATTTTACAAAAGGGATGGATGGACAACAGATGTCTTTAAGATTAAATTTATGCATATTCACTCTTGTGTAAATAAGTTATCTTGGTTTTGAGTGGACTTTGTAAAGTTTGTGGTATTTAAAAAAATATTGCCGTCTGTTTCTCCTTCATCTAATTTGACCTTCTTCAATTCTTTCTGTTATACCGTCATCGTCATAATACCTATCTTAAAGTTCTATTCCGATAGCAAGGATAATAATAGTTCTAATGCGTTAAATTACATAAATTCAACACCACTTAATCTGGCATTGAATAATCTCAATATATTTTTAGAAGTAACTCCGATTCTGTCCACTTTAACAAAAAGCGTGACATACAAAATATTTTTTGGGACAATAATGCTCAATCAGAAGTAATAAAAACTGCAGAAAGGCGCATAAAGAAAGAAAAAACTGCACTACGCATCGTGGGACTATTATTTTTATAAAAAATGCTTCTTTTTTGACACAAAGGGAGACTTCTTTGTCGAAACTCAGGTGGTTGGTGTTGAATAGGTGAATTTTTGTGTAAAATCGTTTGATATTTATGAAGGGACTGATTTTGAACATAAATTATTGTAAAGTATTCACAGTCGTCTTTTTGATTTCTGTTATGATAGATATTTTATTGTGTTTGATGAAGAGACAAAAGAACGGGACCTGGATCTAGTTTATTTACAGATCATCACGTGTGAGCTTCATGCTTTCATGATCCTCTGATCAGTCATTCAGAATAATCTCAGCAAGAAGCTTCTTTAAAATATTATATCTCGTGCACCCTGAGCAGCCAACCTTGCTGTTAATTCTATGGAGGAATTATACTTTTACATAATTATTGAACCACCTTTACTGGGCTCGCGTGGTGGATTATGACCCTCTTCTAGAAAGGAGACCTGAGTCCCAGCAGTGAGAGAGATAAACATCTGATTATGTTTATGCTTGTCTAATTATGTATTATATAGACTAGTGGTTGAATAATACGAGCAGCGAGGATTATTTTTTTAG
This sequence comes from Mythimna albipuncta, assembly GCA_929112965.1. Taxonomy (NCBI): domain Eukaryota; kingdom Metazoa; phylum Arthropoda; class Insecta; order Lepidoptera; family Noctuidae; genus Mythimna; species Mythimna albipuncta. The sequence goes on along the minus strand of OV815983.1, from coordinate 11,900,208 downwards.
ATCCCTCCATTATTTTGGCTGTACGATAAGCCGTTGGTTCTTGCGATCATTTTGTATATCTTTGACAGTGGGTTTGATAGAAATTCGTATCTATATATGTTATCCAATAACTGGGTAGTGGAGGTCAGATACACAGGCACTACATGTATTATAAAATCCTGATATTCAGTAGCATCTGGCTAAACTGGAAGTCGGCTCCAACATATTCGACGATAATTATCTTCGGGCTTGTGAGAGTGTAACACCAAATACCATTGATAAAGTGGTTTTTGGAAACGAAGTACATCTGTCGTCAACCAATCGGACTCATGTCGTGGTTTTGACAAATAGGCAGAAATCACTTAATTATAATGAACCAAAATGCAATCCTGTACTAAAACCACCAAGAGAATCACTACTAGTGTAGTGTAGTCCCGTATTCACCATAATGCTTCCTGCATTATGGTGAATATGGGACATATCAAGAAGCTCCAAGTCTTTGTAAATCGATAAGTAGGTATATAAATTAAACAACCTGTTATAGTTTCATCAATGTAAAGTATATATTTACATCTCCCTGTCCTTGCTTCTTGGGGTCTACTTAGGGTCGGTGTAGTAATTTTTTTCTTCCATTCTGTCTTGTTAATCGTGACGCTGTCAATGACTCCCATTTCTTTTATATAACTCCTCACACAATCTCTCAATCTTTTCTTTGGCCTCCCTCTCCCTCTCTATTCATCCACCTGCATACTTATAATTCTTTTAGTAAATGCGTTTCGTCTCTTCTCTTCATATATGTACCAAGACAAACGATTCCCTGTCTACTTTTCAATCACAGACATCCTCTAATATTTAATTTCTTACTAAAGTTTACATTTTAATACTCGTAAATTCTCAAAGGATGAACCAAGAAGCCACAAGACATTAGTTAACTTGTAACAAATTATAAGTTACTTGGCTAACCTGGTTGACCTTGAGATGTCTTTGCTCATTGAATCCAACGTAATTTTTTTGTTGTTCCATACGCTTGAACATAATGATTTTCATGTTCATTACATACTAAGTTTCTGTACACGAATTTATTTAGTTAACATTCAACATACAAATGGCGAAGGTAATGAACGAATATTTTAGTTTAATGCAATAGGAACTAATTAATTGGTACTTCAAAACTTTGCATTGGTTAACAAATCAATTTAAATGGTGTTTTTGGTAGGTTACTGTGTAAAACGGCGAAGGTGGTAAGAAAAAAGGCATATGTTTTTTAAATTATTTGGGTTAAAAATCATTAAATAACTCTTTCTACTCTAGTTGGAGTGAAGGAGTGTTATCTATACTTTTACTGGCTAAAACTTGCCTAGTGTTCCTTTAGTGCCCTTTGAATTTGAAGGTCGTGTATAATTCATAACATCATGTAAAAGAGTCTCCATGCAATTCCTTGCCCATTCTTCTTCATAGAGAGAGGTATGTTTTACAATTTGTTATTCGCTTCATTCTTCTGACCAATGAACTATCTATTTGTCAACTGAAAAATGCTTGTAAATGATGTATTTGTAATAAATGTTTAATTTAATTTGACTGATTGACACTACTCCTGGAGATCTGGCTAGTCCATTACCCAAAAAATTTGCATTGCCATTCAACGTGGCAATGCTGCCTATTTTGTGGGCACATTTCCGCATAGCAGCGATGTGGAGGAGTACTTCGATGCTTAAGTGCATCTTGATTTTACTTTTGTATATACGAGTATTTAGATAGTTAGATTTGATTTAACATATTTGTTTTTCTTAGATACTATTGTTTCTAAGAAAAATAAATTAAGAGCTTTAGCCATTTTGAAGATGATTCTTGAAGTTACGTTTGAAATTTAATATTACCTATCTGTTCAGGGCTATGCTCGGAGTTTCCTTGTGTGATCGAATCAAAAATGAAGATATCCGCAGGAGAACCAAGTTTACCGACATAGGGCGAAGAATTGCCAAACTTAAGTGGCAATGGGCAGGGGCACATTGCACGCAGAAGAGATGGCCGTTGGGGCCGAAAGGTTCTAGAATGGCGACCGCGTACCGGAAGACGCAGCATTGGAAGGCCTCCTACAAGCAGGACCGATGACCTGATGAAGGTTGCAGGAATCCGATAGATGCGAGATGCGCAGGATCGTTCATTGTGGCGACACTTGGGGAGGCCTATCTCCAACAGTGGACGTCTATTGGCTGAAATGATGATGATGATGATCTGTTCAGTGCTTTTTGAGTTAAGTTCTATCAACATGTCAGGATGATTTAACGTAATCATTAGTAGGAAAACAAAAACAGTTAGTAATTAAACAGTCCTTGTCGGTCTAATGGACCGCTGGCGTTGGCCGTGAATTTGATTCTCGGGTCGTGCAAGTCAAGGATGGTTACTAAGTATTTGGTGAAGCATTCTTATCTATCTGAGACATAATTTTTCTGAACGTTATTCTTATTTTAAGTATTCTTTTTTTGTTTGTGAATATTTTTTTTTGATATAATAATAATATTCCACAACTACCACACAACGCTGTCTAGTCTCAAGCTAAGCAGAGCTTGTGTTATGAGTACTAGACAACTAATAAACATACTTATATATTTCTAAATACTAATAATAATACACATAAACTACGACTACTACTAGTAATATTATACATAAATTACATCCAGACACAGAACAAATGATGATGCTCATCACACAAACATTTGTCCTGGGTGGGAATCGAACCCACGACCTGCGGCATAGCAGTCAGGGTCACTAACCACTAGACCAACAGGCCAGTCATATGTCATATGTTTTAGTAAGTTATTATTTTCCTTCAAAATGTGTTAAAGATTCAAAGTATTTTATTTCAAGTAAACAGTTTACAGGCACTTTTGAAATGTCAAGAAGTTAGTCAGTCAGTCAAATAATGATGCTAATTGCACATTCCAAAGCGTAGATCTCTATGGAGAAGAATCTGCAAAAAACTCCATAGACACTCTTTTCAATCATGTTATGTAATTTTTAGCTGTGTTAAAATTTATAGACATAAAATCAAAACTTCTAAAGTAATATTATAAGATGTAATGACCTATCTAAACATCTCGACATCTCACATGACCCAAGGGTTGGCGTTTTTCCTCTGTCAGACAATAAGCATGGCCATACAGCGTGGCAATGCCGACAGTATTTTGGGCGCATTACCAATAGACAGCAATGTGGACTCCTCCAAAATGCTGTCTATTTTTCGATGCCGTCACCGCCATTCGGCGGGTGGCTAGTTTTTTGCCAACGTTAACCTCTAGAAGTACTAACTACACACATACCGACACTTAGTCCTTGGAATGAGCAGTTACCAAACTCGGTTTAAAGCGGTGTTCTCTCAATAGATGATTAGGTTAAATATGGTGGCGTAAATAGGAAGTAAAAAAATACAAAAGGTTGATCATATAATACGCAGTTCGATATATTATTTAAAAATAGTACGTATATATTTTTATTCGTACTTATGACAGAATACGGGATTGTTCAAAAGAGTTACTGCGACCCTGAAACGCAACAGGGTCTGGTTGCGAGAGGAAGGCTCGCCTTAAGTATGAAAACAGGCTTTAGTTCCGAAAGGGAAACTCGGCCCCGGTATGAAAGGCAACCGGGTCTAGTTCCGAAAGGTAGGCTCGGCCCGGTATGGAATGCAACCGGGTCTAGTTCCGAAAAAGAGGCTCAGCTTCGGTATGAATGGCAACAGGGTCTAGTTCCGAAAGGGAGGCTTGGCCCCGGTATGAAAGGCAACAGGCTCGTAGTTCCAAAAGGGAGGTTCGGCCCCAGTATGAAAGGAAACAGGGTCCAGTTCCGAAAGGGAGGCTCGGCCCCGGTATGAAAGGCAACAGGGTCTAGTTCCGAAAGGGAGGCTCGGCCCCGGTATGATAGGCAACCGGGTCTAGTTCTGAAAAGGAGGCTCGGCCCCGGTATGAAAGGCAATAGGGTCTAGTTCCGAAGGGTAGGCTCGGCCCGGTATGGAATACAACCGGGTCTAGTTCCGAAAGGGGGGCTCGGCCCCGGTATGAAAGGCAACAGGGTTTAGTTCTGAAAGGGAGGCTCGGTCTCGGTATAAAAGGCAACAGGGTCTAATTCCGAAAGGGAGGCTCGGTCTCGGTATGAAAGGCAACAGGGTCTAATTCCGAAAGGGAGGCTCGGCCCCGGTATGAAAGGCAACAGGGTCTAGTTCTGAAAGGTAGGCTCGGTCTCGGTATGAAAGGCAACAGGGTCTAATTCCGAAAGGGAGGCTCGGTCTCGGTATGAAAGGCAACAGGGTCTAATTCCGAAAGGGAGGCTCGGCCCCGGTATGAAAGGCAACAGGGTCTAGTTCTGAAAGGTAGGCTCGGTCTCGGTATGAAAGGCAACAGGGTCTAATTCCGAAAGGGAGGCTCGGCCCCGGTATGGAAAGCAACCGGGTCTAGTTCCGAAAGGTAGGCTCGGCCCGATATGGAATACAACCGGGTCTAGTTCCGAAAGGGGGGCTCGGCCCCGGTATGAAAGGCAACAGGGTTTAGTTCTGAAAGGGAGACTCGTTCCGGTACTAATGGCAACAGGGTCTAGTTCCGAAAGGGAGGCTCGGCCCCGGTATGGAAAGCAACCGGGTCTAGTTCCGAAAGGTAGGCTCGGCCCGGTATGGAATACAACCGGGTCTAGTTCCGAAAGGGGGGCTCGGCCCCGGTATAAAAGGCAACAGGGTTTAGTTCTGAAAGGGAGACTCGTTCCGGTACTAATGGCAACAGGGTCTAGTTCCGAAAGGGAGGCTCGGTCCCGGTATGAAAGGCAACAGGGTCTAGTTCCGAAAGGGAGGCTCGGCCCCGGTATGAAAGGCAACAGGCTCGTAGTTCCGAAAGGGAGGCTCGGCCCCGGTATGAAAGGCAACAGGCTCGTAGTTCCGAAAGGGAGGCTCGGCCCCGGTATGAAAGGCAACAGGCTCGTAGTTCCGAAAGGGAGGCTCGGCCCCGGTATGAAAAGAAACAGGGTCTAGTTCTGAAAAGGAGGCTCGGCCCCGGTATGAAAGGCAACAGGGTCTAGTTCTGAAAGGGAGGCTCGGCCCCGGTATAAAAGGCAACAGGGTCTAGTTCCGAAAGGGAGGCTAGGTCCCGGTATGATAGGCAACCGGGTCTAGTTCCGAAAGGGAGGCTCGGCCCTGGTATGAAAGGCAACAGGGTCTAGTTCCAAAAGGGAGGCTCGGCCCTGGTATGAAAGGCAACAGGGTCTAGTTCCGAAAGGGAGGCTCGGCCCCGTTATGATAGACAACAGGCTCGTAGTTCCGAAAGGGAGGCTCGGCTCCGGTATGGAAAGCAACCGGGTCTAGTTCCGAAAGGGAGGCTCGGCCCCGGTATGGAAGGCAACCGGGTCTAGTTCCGAAAGGGAGGCTCGGCCCCGGTATGGAAGGCAACCGGGTCTAGTTCCGAAAGGGAGGCTCGGCCCCGGTATGGAAGGCAACCGGGTCTAGTTCCGAAAGGGAGGCTCGGCCCCGGTATGGAAGGCAACCGGGTCTAGTTCCGAAAGGGAGGCTCGGCCCCGGTATATGTGACGTTCTAGTAGGCACAAAAGACTGTCTGATTTTTTTTCGTGACGAAACTATCCCAGTACGATCACAGCACCTACCTATGATACGGAGAAGTACTGTACTAGGATCTTTAAACCTACTATCAATAGACTATTTGATTAATCCATACGTCACCCTATAAAACTGGCCCAGAAACCTCTTACCCACACAAAGATTGAGAAAGACATATAGATTTACTGTGCAGGGGCGATTGATCTGCACCTTCCGGTTGCTTTTCATGTCTAAAAATCAGGATTCAATTCTGAACACTACATCCTAGCTAAGAAGATACATTTTCATTAACTCGTCAAAAAGTATTACTAAATTTCTAAATTAAATACACTAAAATAAAGACACAGCGCGAAAGACGGCCATGACACCTGCTGAACTGTCAACTAATATGTTTGTAATATTAGCTAACGTATTGTCAATTGTTCATCCTTGGCTGGGCTTGGCATGATGCCAAGGTTTGATGTGGAAACTCTGACATCTTGGCAATTTTAGACTACTGATTTGTGTGTGATCACAACACACTAATCAGTAACCCAGTCAGTTCAGTTCTCTGACTGAACAGTTGTGTACCACCCTGTAATTAACTCCTTTTGCCACCAGGCAAAAAGAGTTTACAATTATCATTATCATCAATTCAGGCGAAAAACGTCCACTGCTAGACATTCAGGACGGCGAGCAACGAGTAGATCGCCGTCCGACCGTCTGGTAACAGTCCAAACCGAATTGTCGGCGCGTAGGTAGTATTATACGCGTGTCTCAAGGAGTTGTCAGCAAACCATAAGGGCCCAGCAGGGTCGAAGCCTACTGGGGCCATGGGTGATGCAAAAGTAATCCCCAAGGCTCAACGGAACATTGGCAAAGAAGGAACAAGAGTGGAAGGAGTGTCTAGGAGGGCACTTTATAATAGTTTATTAAGAGCCTATATTCACTGTAGCCTTGAAAACATCTAAATTACGATCAGACGGGAAGACCGCAGCCGGCAAATTGTTCTAATCCTTCATCATCATCATTTCAGCCGATATACGTCCACTGTTGGACATAGGCCTCCCTCAAGCGTCGCCACAACGAACGCTCCTGTGCGTCTTGCATCCATCGGTTTCCCGCAACCTTCACTAGGTCATCGGTCCACCTTGTCACGCTGCGTCTTCCAGTACGCGGTCGCCACTCTAGAACCTTTCGGCCCCAACGGCCATCTGTTCTGCGAGCAATGTGCCCTGCCCATTGCAACTTAAGTTTGGCAATTTTTGTGCTATGTCGGCAACCTTAGTTCTCCTGCGGATATCTTCATTTTTTATTCGATCACGCAAGGAAACCCCGAGCATAGCCCTTTCCATTGCTCTTTGGGTGACTTTAAGCCTTCTGATGAGGCCCGCAGAGCCCGCGATATAAGCTACGAAGCAAAAAGCTTAGTCCAGATCGTAGAGGTGTTAACAGTGGTAGGGTGGATACTCGCGGTACGTAGTCATATCATATCATTGCCCGCGCACACTATCCAAAATTCCGAAAGGCTAGCTACTCTACGCCTGTGTAGCTTTGTAGATTGGACTTAAACAAATCTAGATCACCAATCAACCTTTTCGCTCGCTTGAACTGAGTCCAAATCTGCAAGATGGCAATTTGTAGCACCAACCTGTTTATCGTCGTTCTCCCCGCTAACTGTCGTATCTTACAAACTGGCGTATCTGCACTGATATTACCAACGTGTTCATAACATTATTTCGAATAAGTTCTCTCTAATCGTCGTATCTGTGTCGTTTACCATTTAGAAGATAATCACGTATTTTGTTTTGCGTAAGTGCAAAAAAAGGGAAAAAATACCCTTACTACCTTCATACCTTAGAGTTTTAGGGCCACTACTAACTTAAAAAATAAGCAAAGAGCAATATAAAACACTTATTGATTCATTAATTAATAAAGCTACAGCTAACGCAACTACAGGAACATAGTTGTAACGCCCAAACGAAAAACTGTTGCCTTGGAAAAATATCAATTTGCTTGTTACTACAGTTAGCCGGGAGGGTGACGATATGAGGGATAGTACACACGATCGAAATAGGTGGACAATTCTTGATCATAGTAAAAATCATCCAAAACTTAAAACACATCACTATACAAATTACTCCTTAAAACACAATCAAACCAATAGATAAGTACTCGAACATACACACGTACATAATGTAAGTACGTTTGTATGTATAGATTTTGACCGTGACTTTCATATGAACTACCAAATAAATTGTATGTCAGTGTGCGTGCCTTGATTGGTGTTACGCGGTTCAAGTATCGTGGAACAATTAAATATGTAAGCTTTGTTGGTAGCGAAAAAATATATCATGTCGATTCAGGATATCGACCAGAAAAAAAATCTCCTCAAAATATTCATTTTTTTAAAGAGTAACCATGGCGTTTCTTACCGGTTCTTTTTAATAGGAAATGACCAGTTGGAACCGTGCACTAGCTTCGGACGTTTTATAAGCGCCATGTAGGCTTATGTGGAGTAAAACATTTTGAATTTTGAAATAGCAAACCATAAAAACAATCTATTCCAGATTACGAAAATGATTTATTTTAATGTAGGCTTTATATATAAAGAGAAAGAGAGAAAAACATTCATTTGTGACTTGCACAAGACAAACAACAATAAAACAAAAAGTAACTACTTCATTTATAAATATTTAACTTAAAATAAAAAATAAAAATTTCTTTCTCCCTAATTTTGCAACCAGTCTTGTATGTTTGTTGTTATTGTTTACTTTGTGTAATTTATTTTCAACACCACTATTCTCAAAAACGGTAAAGGAAACCGGCATGCTCCTAAAACCAAAAGTTCAAAGACATGTAACATTCACCAAAGCGCACTGGGCCCGCGTGGTGGATTACGGCCCATTCCCTCTCCTAGAGAGGAGGCCTGATTCCCAGCAGTGGGAACATTAAAAGGCTGATGCTTAAGCTTTCTTGTTCACCAATTCTTGTACCGTGTTACAGTTTCACAAGCGTGTGTAACCGGCAGAGCTCTTGACAATGAAACTGAGTGTAAAGTGTTACAAGTTAGTTATGCAACGAATACAGATATATACATCTTGTTATACAACATTTATTACAAATTATTTGTTGTTTTGTTAAGCTTTTTAATAGCTTTAGTTGTACGCTCATTGTAGTGTAAGTGGGCAATAATTTTCTGTCGAATTTTCAACTGTTTAGTTTGTTCGAAACTTATATAAACTGTAGTTTTGTGTTTCCTGGTAGCTACAACCTAGGGGTCTTTAAATCAAGAGTGATAGGTATTCTAGGCAAGCGTGCTGCATCGTCGGCCACATCATCGCATACCAAAAGGTGAGATAGTGGTCAAAAGCGAGCCTATCAATAATAATAATAAAAAATACAAAAAAATACTGGTCCTTTCCTAGTTCACTGAGTTATTTTGGCAGCTGCGACTTTTTTATGACATCTACCGCCAATGAGCGTAGTGGAAAGGCATGTCTGACTTTTACTGACTGAAATTCACTGCTATTTTCCTTATTAGCATCGCATTCCAGGGCCAGGTTTTCCTTTCCGAAATGAATCCATGGCCCCAGTAGGGTATTTTTTTTTTTCACGGGCGGAGCGGGAGATAGTGTCAGACTCTTACTGACTAAAAAACCCACCCCGTTCCTTCAAGCCTTCATACCGGGGCTCGAGTTCCCTTTCGGATAACCCTGGCCCTAGTAGGCTTCGACCCGGCTGGGCCCCTGCTGTTGCTCAAGGCGCGCGGGAGGCGCGCGGGAACAGTGCGCGCCGTCGACGAGTTGGGCTTGGTCCGGACAGTTACTGCACGGCCGGACAGCGAGCTACCCAGTGCTCACTGTCCGCAAGCCCGCGGCCCCAGTAGGCTTCAACCCTGATGGGCCCCTACAGTTTTGCTGATATCTTCTTGAGCCGTGCGTGGAACACTGCACCGTCGACGACTTCAGCTCGATCCGGACGGGATTATGCTTATGCTATATTTATTTTGCAAATCTTCTTAAGATCCTATGCCGCCTAGCTGGGGCAGAGGACGTTCACAGTACTACCCATCGCAGCCGGCCTTAAGCTTTACGCTTCACCACGCTTCATGTGAAATCAATGGCCGTCGCTTGCCAGCACGGTGTCACCAGATTTGCCGAGGACAGCCTCGCTTGCTTTACCCTTGAGGATTCGAATCCAATGCCTGCTTACGTATGTGATTGTAATTCCTCCGACATGTGTGACTAATTCAAATAAGATGGGACAAGGGCAGGAAGAAGAAGAAGAAGATATGTGACTAATCAACTTTCATTTGCGACGCTTGATCTGGACCCGAAGATTTTCAGTTCAACCCTTCTGGTCAGCTACCATGATAACCCAAAAGGGTCTTAGCCATTTTGCTATAAGGTTAAAGCGTTTTGGGAATACATTCATTATGCGTACAACCAAAGAGTGGAATTCCCTGCCGGAGTCTCTGTTGCCTGATAACTATAAACTAGGGGCCTTAAGTCCAGAGTGAATAGGTTGCTTCTAGACAAGCGTGCTCCTTCGTGGGCCACATCATTGCTTACTATCAGGTGAGATAGTAACAATACGTGAGCCAAAAAAATTGTCAAATCATTTGAGAGTCCCGTACGCAAAATAAGCGCTTCGGTCGTGGAGTTGCGGAAAACAGCCAGTTGTACCTATGTTTATCAAATGAGAGCCTATAGAATAGTCTCCGAGATGATCTTTTAAGGAAAAAACAGATTTGAGTGGACCTATTGTCAGTGCAAGCATTTGTCAGTATTTGTACAGCTCAACTTTGGACCACTAAGAAGCTCAACGAGTTGCCGAACAATACCAAAGAAAGGAAATTTTTCTTGATCATTTTAGATGAAGAAAATTATCTTGAGGCATGTCCTAGAACTAAAAATTATAAGACCACATGCATCCACCAACCCGCACTGGTAGCGGACTGGCGTGGTAGCGGCCCATTCCTTCTCTTAGAGAGGAGGCTAAAGTCCCAGCAGCGGGAACATTAAAAGGGTGATTATGCTCTACTGTGCCATTCAAATATGCCGACAAACTGTTTTATAGTTTGTCGGAATTTTGAAGTATGTATATTGTAAGCAAATTTTGAATAAACTAAAAAAAAAAAAAATAGTTGTTAATTGGTATCTCTTTTACCAAAATTTCAACTTGGAAAATATGACATGATGTATTGGAGTATATTCAGTTTAATTTACTCAAATGTATTTATATTTACCATCAGAACTTAATGATGTTCAAACAGAAATACATTGAGTATTTAAAGTTTGCCCAGTTAGGCAAACTGACTACGACACAAAAAAGGTAAATAAAAACATTTAACCGGTCACCGATTTACACCTTCGTAACTGTGAAAATATGAGAAAAAATATAAACATTACAAAAACGTTCACCTTACGTCACAAAACAAGTGAAATTCAGTAAAAAATTCCACAGCAAAAAGCCCCCTTCAACATTCGAAATACGAATTTTTTCATTTGAATCTCAAAAGTGACTCAAAATCTGCGCCGGCGCTCGTCAGGTAGAAGCTTTGGGTTCGCAGGTAGAAAAAATCTATGGTTGTTTGAAAAAAAAAAGGTTGTATTATGCGACCCACCCTCTATGTTCGCCCACGATTCTCACCCCTTACGAGGACGACATGATTTTGATACTTTATAATTTTGTGAAGTAAATCAAAGTAGTAAATCTCTATGGAGAAGAACCAAGTCCATCCTTGGGTGGGGGTGCTAGCAAAGGACGAGGCCGAGCGCATCAGACGGCGGCGGTCACGCCCCAGTCGCCGATCTCGATTTCCGGCCACCGCAGGCGCGGGCTTTTGGACGGCGAATCATAGATAGCTCACTGTCCAACCGTTCGATACCTGTCTGGACCGAGCCCCGAGCCTAAGTCGACGACGGCGCGCACTGTTCCCGCACGCCTCAAGGAGTTCTCAGCAACCTTAGGGATCCAGCTGGATCGAAGCATACTGCGCCAGGGTCTGTTTCCGAAAAGTAGGCTCGGCCCCAGTATGAAAGGCAAGAAGGAACAGGGTGGGTTTTTAGTCAGTAAGAGTCTGACACTATCTTCCGCTCCACCCAAAGGCGGGGAATGTTATTTAGATGATCTTTAGACAGCCAGCAAATTAACAATAATTACACCTATAAACATAATCAGCCTTTCACTGTTCCCACTGCTGGGGCTCAGGCCTCCTCTCTAGAAAACAGAATGTGCCATAATCCACCACGCGGGTCCAGCGCCAATTGGTGGATATCACATGTCTTCGAATTTTTTAGTACTAGGACATGTTGGTTTCCTCAAGTTGTTTTCCTTCACCGTTTTGAGATCAGTGGTGATGAAATATATTACTATTATTATTAAGTAATACACTTGGCTAGCTTTAAACCTGCCATCTCTAACTCGTAAGTCGGGGCCGTTACCTTACCACTCTTTAATTAATTACACTTTATCTTATCAAACCAAATACCCCAAGCACATTAAAAAAAAATCCCAGCGAAAAGTATCAACCACCCCCATCCACATAGCGGGGGTGGGAGCGAAGCATGCAACAATGCTGCGCGCGCGCATAGACTCACACATACAGACACAACTTAGTACAGTTGTGTTCTATGATGTACGATGGCATCAGGTTACTCACACACAAGTGCAACAAAATCACTAAACAAAATGGCGACCATGAGGCGAAATTTTTTGAAGCACATGTTATTTTTTCTGTTTCTCATCCGTGGTGTTTTAAAATACAACGATTTTGAAAAAAGGCAATGGGATTCTTCTTCTTAGCGTGTCGATTGCAATACTAGTTAAATTCATTGCCTGGTCTAGTATTCGGTGATGGCAATGCCGGCTACTGATACTATAATTAGGTCCACATGTGGGTAACAGGGAACGTGATGCAGGATGGAAGGTGAGACATGGTTCGCAGAGGAAGCACACAAACGTTTCTAAAATGAAGATCAGAACTGTGCGCACAAACCGTGGAGATCAGAACCGTCTGAAAACTCTTATCTGTGTAGATTGTCTTTGCTGCGCCCAACCTGGGTACGGAGACGGTTTAAAGATGTCCAGGTTAGCTATGGCAACTCGTGTCCAGGAGAGAGGCCCTCCAATGGCTCGATATAATCATCAGGGAGTTTAAACTTCTCGTGGTGTTACTTTGAGATGGACTCACTTTTGTAACAAAATGTTTGCAAACTTTTGGTGATTTCGTGAAAAATGTCTAGAACTAAATACCTAATTAAACTAACTCGTTCATTGCCTAAAAAATTAAATTTCTGCCAGTCTGTCCAGAGTATTTCGATGTCTTTTTTTTAATTGACTGCAATCCTACCTGAGGATCGGTACCAGTCCTTCTATGTAAGTACGGGGTATAAAAGACGAGGTGAAACGATTAGTCCTGTATAGTCCTGCTTAGTCCTCCTTAGTCCCACTTAGCTTGACTATATTTTGGGTTTTTGTATAATTATATATGTGGGCATAACAAATATTATTAAGTTGTTAGTAAGTTTATTAGTTAATGTTAATAAGTGTAGTCAATTGTGCTATTTCTATCATATATTCTATTTACATCTATAGAGAATACGGAGTCTGTGATTCCTGATAGCTACAACCTAGGGGTCTTTAAGTCAAGAGTGAATTACTTCTAGGCAAGCCTGCTCCATTGTCGACCACATCATCGCTTACCATCAGGTGAGATGGTGGTCAAACGCGAGCCTATCAATAATAATAATAATAAAAAATCCGAATGAAGGCTAGGAGCATAAGTTAAGAATATTAACAAGAACTAGTTTCATTTTGACATTCTGCCTAATAATTATGTAGTTAGGTTTAGTAAAAATACTTAGTTAATATTTAAGATTACTTTATTTACATATTAGAAATCCTATACCTGAAATAAAACTCACTCATTGCTTATAAGGTCGCAGTCAAGCACTAGTTTATATTAGTAATAAAAAAATATATATATTTAAAATTATAAATATAATTAAATGTGCCGATTTGTAAACAGAAGATTAATTTTCTTTTTCTTTTATTACGGATAGGCTAGCATTTGACCACTATCTCATCTGATGGCAATAGTCAGCCACGTCATTGCTTAAATGATGTGGTCGACGATGGAGCAGGCTTACCTAGAAGTAACCTATTCACTCTTGAATTACAGGATTTATTCGTTTTTAATGTCACCTAACTAATACCACTGGTATTTCTTTGAACACGTGTTTATTTTCTGTTCCAAATGGATACCATTGTTTAAATTAATACTAAAATAAATTAAAAGATCTAAAGTACAGTCAGCAAAAATGCTTTGTACCTTTAGTTGAAATAAAAATCAGTCAAATACAAAATATTTATTTACCAAATGCCTTGTTTAATAATAAAATTATGGCTGACAATAATCATATTTGTAATAACTTTAGTTCTTCTTTATTATATTTTTTTTTATCAAAGTAAAAATTAAACGAATACCGTAATTAGAGATACAATAGAAAGACAATGAGAGAGCAAACGCCGCCGGGGTTTGCTTGGGGTTTAATGAACTAAAAATGATTAAATTGCAAGTATGTAACTTTTTTACGTTAGATTGGATTATGATGAAAAAGACAGTCAAGTAAATGATATTTTAAATAACAAAAAGCTGTAATAAAGAGAAGTAAATTATACAAAAAAAAACAAAAATATACTCACTTAATAAATAAAAAAAAAACATTGTCACTGTGTTACGGATACGTCACCGCCACCGCACGGAAATGTACTGAAGAATTTATGTAGATACAATTTCTCTTTGAGTTAAAGCACAAAATAAGTAATAAGTATCATCAACTTAAAAATAAACCTTATTCTATTGACTTACGTAAGCTACCAATACAATAAAATATTTTAAGTTTTGCACCCACACTCGACTCTGATTGGTTGTTTAAAATTTTAGAACAATAGAGCGAACTCACCCTTTTTTGCAGGTAAAAAAGTATAGCAAGATAATTCACAATAAACTACTTTTGCAATCTTACCTATAACTTAGTAAAATTATTGGAATAAATTGAATTCGGGTCGTCACCTCGTCGACCACATCATCGCTTACCATCAGGTGAGATGGTGGTCAAACGCAAGCATATAATTAATAAAAGAAAAAAAATTGGAAAGTTTTCACATTATATTTAAAAATATTAAGAAACAATTTGATTAGGTTTGACTGAGCTGACTGTACCAAATTCAAGTTACTAGTATCTCTTCGTATATTATTTAAAGAGTAGTATCTGTACCGAATAGAAAATGGATTTTTTTTAGAGCAAATAAATACCAGTGGTATTAGTTTGTTGGTATTAAAATGGAATAAACCACTTAAAAAATCCTAGATTATAGCTATCAAGAATCAGACACAGGCAGTGAACTCAACTCCTTAGCAGTACACATGATGAATGTGTACCCAAAATGCTGTGTACGGAAGAAAGAAAGAAAGAAGAATAATTTATTTGGCGGGCATGGATACACACACTGTAAAAACAAAAAATAAAACGTTCGGATGTCTATCATAGTACTTGTGGTTTGATGATGGAAAGATTTGGAGGAATTAAATTGTGCAATTTCAATGCATATCTATTTTCTATTTTTTATCTGCTTCTTTGGGACGATTCTTTGGGATATGTCTATATCCTATCAATAAAATTAATTAATATTAGTCTTGTGATCTAGCTCAATCAAGCTTTCAGTTGAGTTTTGGCTGCATCTAACAGTTTTATTTTTATTTTACACAAAGTCTCTCCCGCGGTTTTACCTAGGTCTTGACCCTTAATTTCATGAATATGCAGTTAGTGAACTTTTCTATGAGTTCCATTTTAATTTCTATTAATCGATCTTTTTTGATTAATTTAAAACCTTTTAGAATAGTTACATCTCATCCTCTTTGTGCATCATTTCTTTATTTTAACTAGATTTTTATACCAGACGATCACTTATTAATATCTTGTGACTACCGCCTTTGATCGAAACAGAAGCAGAGAGTAATAAATCGTAAATAATATAATCAATATTTTTTGCTGAAAAATCAGCACACTTTTTAGCACTTTGACTAGATGTTAATAAATTATCAAGATGAATAAATCGACTAGACTTAATTATTTTTATGACATCAATTAAAATAATAAATTTGTGTTGGTGTATGGTTATGTTAATCATTTTAGAAACTGGTATTTGAAATCTTATTTAGCACCCTTTTCTTTCGTGTACTTTGAAAAGCTTCTGTATGATTCTTAATGATACATGACTAGGCCTGTAAGGGCAACTGAAGAAACAGATGGGCATTAATCAATAAAAGTCTGATACTTCTTGCTCCACATCGACCGGGAGAAATTATTAAAAACATATTTTAATGTAAATTATATTTATTTTACAAATAGCTTTTTAAAAAAACACTTTTACAAGTTATTTTTTTAATTAATTTAAACTAGATGAGGCTAACTAGAAAATTTAAACTATGATATTATTATTATTAATATTTGTCATCGTTAAATTAAAACTAAAATTAATTTTGAAATGTAGTAGAAAATTGTAGGTAAATGATTATTTTTATTTTACTGAATAACAAGAGTTTTATGATTACCTTGATATCATATAAAAAAATAAATAGATCCTAATGTTGATAACTTTTTGAATTATTTCATTTTATTTTAAAATTGTGTTATCACAATTTTGACATTTTAATTGTTTTGATAACAATGAGCAGTAAGTTTAAAATTTTTATTGCGTTTTGAATGAATAATTAAAATTTGAATAATTTTCAAACTACTCGACCTTGTATCGTATTATTATTTAAATTATAGAATTGTTATATAATATCAGATTCTTACAACATTACAAAAATTAAAAATATTACATATATTTTATTTTTTATTAATCTTACAATACATATTGGCTGGAGGATACTTGTCATTCAAATAAAGAAGGGGAAGCTATGTGGAAATAACTTTCTTTACTAAGAAAGATATTTCCACATAGCTCCTTAAAAAATATCGCCTTCTTTAAGAAGGCAATGAAGGAATAGGATTGAGTTTTCATTAGTAAATGCCTTTTAAGCTATTTCACTCCACCCAACGCGGGAAATACCATTGGATGATTTCTCACCTAAAAAAAATGAGGTGTCAATGTAAGGGTGGACACGTCGGATGGTCCGACGGTGAAAGTTGATGGCAGAAAACTGGTTCACCGGTCTTATAGATTCAACTTTGATAGTTGTTACATATAGTCAGGAAGTCTGTCCCAGTCTTGCCGAGGAGAATCATGATAACCAATTGCTGGGTTGTGGAATGCATTTTGTTAGACCGTAAGTGGGTCGGCCTCCAATCTAGCAAAAGATTTGAAGTTGAGCCCAATATATTTTTTTTTGAGATGGGTCAACATCCAATGATTTGACTGGCCTGTTGGTCTAGTGGTTAGTGACCCTGACTGCTATGCCGGAGGTCGTGGGTTCGATTCTCGCCTAGGACAAACGTTTGTGTGATGAGCATAATAATTTGTTCTGTGTTTGGGTGTAATTTATATATAATATGTATGTATTTAGAAATATATAAGTATATTTATCAGTTGTCTAGCTAGTACCCATAATACAAGCTCTGCTTAGCTTGGGACTAGACGGCGTTTTGTGATAGTTGTGGAATATTATATTATATTATAATGACGTCTCCCTCTTCAGTGAACGAGGTTGACTTTTACTAACTACTAGCTTTTGCCTGCGGCTTAACCCGTTCTTACATAAAATATAGTTTATGCCACTCAAGAATAACGCAGCTTTCTATCGGTGAAAATTTTTTAGCAATCGGACCAGTCAGGTCGGACAGAAAACAAACTTCACCTCTTTATAATATTAGTGTAGAAAATCTACGTGTCCTTCAATTGCCCTTTGTGTTCTCAGGCCGCGATCACTCTTTCAAACGCACCCCAAGCCCTAACACTCCAACATAGCCTGATTGAATACCTAACTTTGAAAACCACTTCTCCTTCTATTTTTTGATGATGAACATTAAGGAGTATGCCATCATCATCTTCCTGCCCTAGTCCCGTTTTATTTGGAGTCAGCGCAACATGTATTTTTCATCCATTCTGTTCTGTCACACAATCCATTCATCTTTTCTTTGGCTTCCCTCTCTCTCTCCATCCCTTCACGTATGCACTACTCTTTTAGTAACATGCATTTCATCTCTCCTTTTCACATGACCACGCATGTTGTTACACTCCTCATTTTTACATGGTTATACCAAGACAAACGATTCCCCATCAACTTTTCAGTCACTGGTACCACTTTCGAACTTCCTCTAATATACTCATTTCTCTCTTTATCCATTCTCGTCACACCATCCATCTTAACATACTCATCTCCACTACATGCAATCTTCTTTCATCAGTATACATCTCCTCTTAATCAATTCACTGGTAAAACTCCCCTTTAATGCAGAGATTTCAAAACCTAAAAACCCTAACCTACGTCACAAAAATACCGTAGGGTACCGTAAACACCAAAGTAAACGTTCATCGAAAAAACAGCGACCACTGACCGTTCGTTATGCAATCAAAGGCAAATGCACTATAAAAAGAATAGTGTAGGGCAAAAACACCTAACGGGTTCCGGGGGATCCGAAAGTTTCTTTTTTTATTCAAAAACGGGAGCAAAAAGAAACGAAAAAACAAAACACAATGAATGTATGTTTTTGCAAATCGAGAATCAACTTTTTCTCAGCACGCGCATGAATTTAAAAATCTTTTTTGTGTTGTTTTTTGTGGCAATATTGTTGTGTTAGGTCGCGGAAGGCTTTGGATTACTATTAATATGCTAAATAATGTTTTATTTAGAATGTGCTTATGTGTTTTTATTACTAAACGGTTTGGAAAAGGCAAATACCACTTTTTCGTCTTGATGGAATGAAGTTTTAAATAACAATGTAATCATTTAATCTAAATACCAATCGATCATGTTTGTTTTCTCGTTTTTAGGGCTTCGTAACCAAAGGGCCAGGTCTTATTATTAAGATTCCACTGTCCGTCCGTCTGTCTGTTTGTCACCAGACTGTATCGCATAATCCGTGATAGTTAGACTGTTGAAATTTGCAAAGCAAAAACAGAACAAAATAAATATTTAAGGGGGCTTTGTTACAACTACGGCCGATTTTTAGTTTAATAGTACGGAACCCTTTGTGCGCGAGTCCGACTCGCACTTGCCCGGTTTTTTTTTTAATTTTTCCCTTACTAGAAATTACTCCTATTCTACGTACATTCACAAGTACCATTAAGGTCATTTCTGCCTGATCACTTAAAAAAATATCGTTTTAATCCTGCGCCGCGACGCAACCAAAATCTTTGAAGTTTTCTATTCTAGTGCAAGCAAAAATGAACTTAGCGGTGATCAGGTGGAAGTGTCTTTGATGGTAGGCTATATAAACGACGAGGCGAAACGCTTAGTCCAGTAGTAACAGCTATGAATATCGTTTAGATTCTTTTGAAAGAAACTTTTACAGGATGCATTTTGGAGTGTGCGCAGGAATTGCATGACTTAATTCCGCCATCGCAATTCTACCATCGGACAACCCGACGTACGGCGAATATTCACCCTTACGTTGTTGAAACCTCTACGGTCCGGACTAAGCGTTTTGCCTCGTCGTTTATACCGCGTACGTCGAAGGACTGGAACAGTCTGCCTGCTGCGGTCTTCCCGTCCGATTATAATTTGGGTGTCTTCAAGGCTAGAGTGAATAGGCTCTTAATAAACTAGTGCGCCTCACTATCAAAGGTTGCATCGCTACTTACCATCAGGTGGGATCGCAGTCAAGGACTAGTTCATCTCAATTAAAAAAAAAAAAACATTATAACACTTCTGGATCCTGATCTCTCAAGCGTGACCACATCGACCGGACCAGCATCATTGGCAGGCCTCCCAAAAGGTGTACCATTGACCTGATGAAGGTCGCGAGAAAACCGCTAGAGGCGAGAACTACAAGGTCAGAATCATTTGATCTGAGGTCTTAATATGACATGTTGAAATGTCAGGCGTGCGATCGAGAAATAGGGATGCTGCTATACACCCTAATAAAATACATATAAGATCATCCCTTTGACAATTTAGTTTAGGTCATCAAATATTCGCGTTACTCCATACAAAGTTTGAACCCCCGTGTCATCCCTTTGTCATCATCATCATCATCATTTCATCATTTAAAGGATGTCCACTGTTGGGTCCAGCCCCCCTTCCCACCATAAAAAAGCCCCCCTAGCCAAGTTACAACCGTATCGTGTCGAATTCCACCGCTCGTTCTACAATGTATCGTTTGTTTGTCAAAGGATGTAGCGTTAAACGTTGTAGAAATTCATTCTATCATTTTGAACGATGTGAACTTGGCTATGAATTTTCTATTAGTTTGTTCCGACCACGTGAATTCACGATGAAATGATGTCATTCCCATACATTTGATTACTTTTCGACTTGAGTTAACGATTGCAGATTATCAACTTGGCTTGGGGTGCTGTGCGTATCGCATCCGTCAGAAAAATGATGCTAATTGCACGTTGGAATGTGGAATTAGCTTTGGAGGAGCGTAGACGCTCCGCTATGGAGCGGGAGCTGTCATTATATATGATTTCCGAAACTGAAAAAAGGTAAATTTTAGTTACAAGAAAATATATACATAATAAACTTAATTATTTAAAATATATATATATTTATGTATGCTTAACCTAACTATACACACTAAAGGCTACTTCCTACTAAAACATGGCGTCATAAAACTCCGAGGTCCGAGTGCTCATACACTTTTTAAAGAACTGTCAAGATGCTTTGTTGACACTTCGCGTGACCCAAGGGCTGGTTTTTAGCTCGGTCAGAGATTAAGCATTGCCATTCAACGTGGCAATGCCACCAGCCTCTTGGGCACACTTCCAGTCGACAGTGATGCGGAGGAGTTTTATGACGCCAAATTTTAGTTAATTATACAGACAGAGGAATATTATAAGGGTTAGAGTGATGAAGCACGACCTCAGGTCACGACCCTCAGCATTGAGGATATGACACAAGGAGGGGGAAGTTAATAAAAGTTTGACATTCGCTTTAACTCTACCTAAGTTCTTTAATGATTTGACACTCCAAACAAAAGAGGAGTAACGTTATGTAATCGACCATTCCAACCAGAAAGGAATCTTATGCCGTGCGCTAATTAAATTCTAAATGTAAATTTTTGACAGATGGCAACGCTGCCATATTACCAATATGGCGCAGTCGCTTAGCAACGGATGCGTAGGCGCAACAGGTGTTGCGGGATTGTTTTTTTTATGCATTTTTTTTTAATCCGTGGGGAGGAGGCGGCGATACGGCTTTTGAGATCCGGTGAGAAAGATTTTTTGAAAAGTTTTTTGTGTAGAATTTTCTGTTTGTTAGTTATTAATGCAATCAAGATTATTTTGGGGTTGTGATGGAAGTTAGTTGTGTATATACAGGTGCAAAAGATATGCATACATATATTGATTTTGATCGATCAATGTTACTATGATCATCGTACTGGAAAGTTATACCATTATACTTTTCTTAATACTCTGTATTTTTTTTTCCTTGTAAGATCCGAAACAGTCCCATTGTTTTTGTTTAACCCGATAAGCTTATTTTTTTTTTGGTGTACTTAAATATTTATTTATGCAATAAAGAAGAAGAAAACAAAGTTGATACTTTAAAATACGACTAGTTTGTCCCCGTAAAAATATACTTTATCAATTTTTGCTTTCAGAGTCCATCCATAGTGAAGCCTGCGGGATTAATCGAAATTTTTACCACGGTCTTGGGACACACAGGGCAATTGAAGGAACAAATGAAGGCTTTAATTAGTAAAAGTTCTACACTCTTGCACCACCCGGAGCAGGAAAACCTATCTCATGAAACCCACCCAAAAAAATAAAAAATCTGGGTAAAAAAACTCAGTCAGAAAAATAAAACTGCAAGCAGAACAGACACCCTAGTAGAATAAGCCAGATATTTCCGTATACTCTAAGAGCCTCTTCTAAAGTATATTCAAATACAAATTATTAAAATCAAGTACAAACCAACTCACAAATACATACGACCTCTAATTTGAAGTATCTCCTACGCTGCCGGAACACATCAACATAACTTAAGCAGGTTGTACTTAAGTGATTGATCATGCTACACTAGTGAGGTGTCTCGGGTCTGCTTGAGTTTGTTCTGGAGAAGATGCAAATAGAGCGGGCGTTGGAGGTCTACTTAACATACAAGTAGTATGCTTGTTATTACTAAAAGTGGGTGTAACAGTAAACGTGTGTTCACTTTGTGTAATTTATTTCATCATCACTGTTTTAAAACTGGTGGAGTGTCTTAGAACTAACAATCCGAAGATATGTGACATCTACCAAGTATCACTGGGTTCGTCGTTGGATTACGGCCCATTTCCTCTCCTAGAGAGGAGGCCTGAGTCCCAAAAGTTGGAAAATTATAAGGCTGCTTATGTAGAGACGTATCTAAAGGTACTTATTTTGTAGAAGTAACTATAGATCTTTGTACTTGCTCCGTGGTATAGATAGTGTTAGAAAAAAGAAATTTAAAACAAATTTGAGTTTTTGCTTTTTGGCTTCCAGATAATGTTTTATTTCCAGTGCCTATATACGGTAAATGGGATGAAATGGGGGCAAAGCAAAAGCTCGTAATAATTAAAACTGCTAATCCTTGCGGTAATTGTCTCTTTGAGAGTTATTACCCTTCTGGTAATACATAAGGTAGGACGTTCCCAGACTAGATGGGGCATAGACCTGCGCTTGCAAGGACCTATGAGAATCGCCGAGTAATAAATAATTCCCCCTACTTATATTTAGTATGTTTTGACTTTTCTTAACCTCTGTGGATTTATATGGAACCATAGGTATTTGATAGACCAACTTTAAGTGGTGGCAGTGGACAGAACACATCCACACACACACACACACATCCACATCCACATTCATAGAACAGATGGTTGATGGGGCTCGTGGGGGTGATCGGCGGCGGGGATCTCTGGCGCCGGGTCTTGGTCGAGGCCATGGTCCGGAGCGAGGAGGAGTGGCAGGCGGTCGCCGACTTCTGCGAAGCAGTAATGCTCGCAAAGGAGGAGGCTGACAGCATCAGGCAAGGGCGCTCTCGCAATGGGTAATGGTGAGCAATGGGTAGCTTGCTGTCCGGCCGACCGGTAATTGTCCGGACCAAGCCCAAGTCGTCGACGGCGTGCACTGTTCCCGCGCGTCTCAAGGAGTTGTTAGCAATAGCAGGGACCCAGCTGGGTCGAAGCCTACCGGGGCCAGGCTTATCCAAAAGGGAACTCGAGCCCCGGTATGAAGGCTAGAAGGAACGGGGTTGGTTTTTTAGTCAGTAAGAGTCTGACACTATCTCCCACTCCGCCCTAGAGCAGGGGTTGTCATCGGATGATTTTTCCCATAATAAAAAAACCGGCCAAGTGCGAGTCGGACTCGCCCATGAAGGGTTCCGTAGCAGCAAGTAACATAATATAATAGTTCTTGTAATGTGTTGTAACTTTGATCGATGTTTTAATAATAGTGTATTTTTTTCGATTTATGACGCATTAAAAAAAAACTACTTACTAGATTTCGTTCAAACCAATTTTCGTTGGTAGTTTTTATAGTAATGTACATCATATATTTTTTTTAGTTTTATCATTCTCTTATCTTAGAAGTTAGAGGGGGGGGGGGACACACATTTTACCACTTTGGAAGTGTCTCTCGCGCAAACTATTCAGTTTAGAAAAAAATGATATTAGAAACCTCAGTATCATTTTTGAAGACCTATCCATAGATACCCCACACGCATGGGTCTGATGAAAAAAAAATTTTTGAGTTTCAGTTCTATGTATGGGGACCCCAAAATTTATTGCTTTTTTTCTATTTTTGTGTGAAAATCTTAATGCGGTTCACAGAATACATCTACTTACAAAGTTTCAACAGTATAGCTCTTATAGTTTCGGAAAAAAGTGGCTGTGACATACGGACGGACGGACAGACAGACAGACAGACAGACATGACGAATCTATAAGGGTTCCGTTTTTTGCCATTTGGCTACGGAAAACTAAAAAAAGAAGGTCGATGGGGCCAAAAAAATCTGACTGGCGAGTAAGAAGACATAGCATGAGAAGGCCTTCCACAAGGTGGAGGTGCAGAGAGGACCTGGTGAGGGTTGCGGGAGTCCAAGATGCGGGCATAGAATCAGTCATTGTATAAATATTTGAGGGATGCTTTTTCCATCTTTTGCTGAAAATGGAATTATTGAATTTAATATAATATTGATGGATGTGTGCCTGAGTCCAAACAGGATTACTTTTGATCTTCATACGAGTGAAGAAGGCAATTTTATGCTAGAGGTCTTCATTTGCGGAAAAGACACGACAATTTTGCCAATAACACGTGCGAACTATTAGTAAACCATCACACGCTGGTGAATATTTAGTGAGTATTAACGTGACGACCTAGATGCCTACCGCGGGGACTAGTTCGAGGTAGCTCAAGAAAAGAATACTTGGATAAAGTTGGGGGAGGCCTTTGCCCAGCAGTGGGACAGCGTAGGCTATTTAAAAAAATTAACAGTAATAAAAAAAAAGAAGTTAAAAATAGAAGAATTTCTCCAATTAATATTTTTAAACAACACTCCCAAAGCTACCATGACAGTTTCGAAAGAACATTCTAAAATCAAATTATGACAGGTTGCCACCCTACCTCCTTGTACAGTAATACCAACATAATAATTAAACACATTACGCCGGCATTTAGACAACATGTGCACAACACTTGCCTAGACGAGACGTGTCACTTATATTTCATTTATCGATGTCTGTCGCTTAACGTACTCTTACAAAAAAAGTCATAAAATATTAGAAACGAAATTAAGCGTCTTTTTATTTTTTGGTTAATTTAGAAAAAATGAGCTAATTTTATGTATTTATTACAAAAAAAAAAAATCATCTCAGTGTTTTGGAATAAAAGAAATTATATATATTTTGATTTATTAAAATTGAAAACCTGTTCGAAATGGTATGAGACTCAGTCATTAAAATTAAAAAAGTGTTATGTATTAAGAATGTGTAGAAAAAAGTTCAGGTTAAAAAAACACACTTGATCATACAGGTTAAGTAAAGTGCAGTACAAAAACTACATTAGATACAAGTTAGTAAGCAGATAAAAGTTTTATTTTTCACTTAAATTACCCTGAGGCAATTTTGAAAAAAAGAAAAAGTCGTATTTAATCGGTATTTACATCACCGGCTAGACTTTCAAAAAATTAAAAAAAAAATGACCGAGGTCAGGTTTATTGGCTTATCTAATGGCAAAAAATGTTCTCATCTGTAACTTCCATCTAATATTTGATTGGCTACTTTATGATGAATGTCTAAATAGTAAAAAAGTCTTGTGTGAAGACTTTATTTTTTTTTGCAACTAATCCGAAAAAATACGTGTTTTTTTATTAATCTTAAATTTAAAAAAGATTTCTCTTTTTTTATTTCTAATTACTAACTGTTAAAACAGGTACTTTTATGGATCCGTTTATAGTTATTTTTTTAAGTGTTAACCACAGTTATCTATCTGTCACTGGTTCTTTCAGAACCACGATACGATCTCTGATCTCAATATATTTCGAAAAAAAAGCAAGACTATTAATATCAGACCACTTTTTTTCAAAATTTAGTTCCACTTAAGCTACTTATGTAAAGTTTTTGCTCTTCGAAAACTACTCAAAGTAATTATCAAAACTGAAGGCAATTAGAAAAAAGTGGGTTATTTATAATATATTTTTGTACAAATCGTGAAACAAAAAATATTCAAGTCAAAATAATCTTGGACGTATAATGCATTGAATTGGCTCCAATGAAGTACAGATCAGATCTAGTTTTCAGTCAGTGGGTTAAAAGTTGATTAGACTGTTGTCCCTAATAACTAATAACCATCAGGTCTGATCAGATGGATTAATTGCCACCTGCCAGTTTGACAAGTAACCCGCTTTATATTTGACTTTGAAGACACCATTAACGAGACAATTAAGGATATTTCATATTTATCTCATTTCAAATAATGTTTTCATCATTAATTTTTTTTTTACATTGCACAATAGATTTTTTCTGCTTATTTCACGGTACAGTTACAAAATAGACAGTTTTTCTTAAAGAAAATTATATGCACCTTGCTATTAATTGTTAAGAAAAATTTGTATATTCAAACGAACTAATCCGTAATATTTTCTTTGCTAATCTAATTAAAAAAGTGTCACATTTTTTATCAAATAGCCGTAAACAGTTCAGATAATAAGCAACCTTCTATAAGCCGTCATGGTTCACAGTCTTCGTTATCTAGAACAGTTTGTCAAGGCAACGTTTCTTTTCCTGCACCTTTTGCGGAATTCACGAAACTGTTGGCCTTTGCTAATGCATCTTACTTAGTAACAGCAGATTATTTCTTGGTTTTTGAGGTTTCTGGGTTATTATCAGGGTCCATTTGCTGCAATGCTTGTATGGTCACTATTTTTTACATAATTTCTAAACATTTTTGTACTTTTGAAACAAAAAATTATCTATTAAAATGTCTATCACGTAAGCTGCTGTGGTTCAGTATTTTTTTTGGCAGCTAAATTGTTCAATAGAGTGACTGATGCCCTGGAATACAAAGAACAACTGAAGGAACACAGGTGAATTTTATTCAATAAAAAACTAACACTCTCTTTTGCTCTCTTTTCCACATAGAACCGGAGAAGTCATTTGATGTTCTCATATCTCATAAAAAAGAGAGTTTCAAATAATTTTAATTAGCCAGTCGTTTAGTAGATTTCTAGTACGATACGATAATTTATTTTCAGAAACCCGATAAAAGATAAAAAATAAAAAATATTTTGTAAATATTATTAAAAAAAATATATATGGAGCCGCATCCGCACTAACCTTACATCACAAAATATGGGAGCTGTAACTCGACACACTCTATTGACTTGCTCATGGTATTATTTTAAAATGGCCGCTTTGAGAAATGTATAAGCAATAGTTTTTGGGAATAGGCTCATAAAAACGTTAATCACTTTAATCTGGGTTTGAAGATTTTTTTTGTTAAACAAATTTTAATTATTTTCTTGGTGGTAGTAAATATGTATATTTTAAAGGATGAAGGTGATAAAACTAACTAATAAGGTGATTTAAACTTGCTTAATTAGGACCATCTATCAAGGTGTTTATATTTTTTTAACTTTTGCCCTACACTAGGAGTTCCTGGTGGACCGTATGATCGGTGAAGACATATTGGGCAGGCCTATGCCCACGAGACGTCTTTCGACCGAAATGATGATTTTTTTTTTATGGTGGGAATAATCATCCAATTACAATCCCCGCTCTTGGGTGGAGCGGGAGATAGTGTCAGACTCTTACTGACTAAAAGCCCACTCCGTTCCTTCTAGCCTTTATACCGGGGCTCGAGTTCGATTTCGAATAACCCTGGCCCCAGTAGGCTTCGACCCGGCTGGTCACCTGCTGTTGCTGACAACTCCTTGAGGCGCGCGAGAACAGTGCGCGCCGTGCCGAAACGATGATGACACTAATACTATTTCTTTTAGGTGGGAAATCATCCAATGACTTCTCCTGCTCTGGGGTGAAACAAGAGAATGTATTAGACTTTTATTGACTAAAACCCACTCCTATGTTATTTCTTTGCCTTGCATTCCAGAACCACGGATTTTCCTTTCAGAACCGAACCCAAATGCCCCAGTAGGCATCAAACCTTCCGGGCCCCTACGGTCTTCGATCCTGCAGGGCCCCTGCGGAAAGTACTGAATCACATACACAAGATACCTCGACCCAGAATAATTGACCAAAGGTCATACAAATATTTATTTCTTGCAGAAATCTGCGAAAGAATGTGAAAAAAAAATTGAAGCATTACAAAAAAGATTTACTTACTCATGGACATATAAAAGATCAATATTTGAAAAAAAAAAATAATCAACAAAATTATCTACACTAATGAGGTAAAGTTTGATTATTTTTGTTTTTTTTTTTTTTAGTAATCTCTGGCTAAAATTTTTTCACGAATAGAAAGCTGCTTTATGAGTGACTGTTACAGTTTATCTTCGCGGGCAAAAGTTAGTTGTACATATGATTAGTGCTTGTTAATCAATACTATATATAGCCTTCGTTAACATCCTATATCTATAGAAAAGCAATAGAAAAACTAATTTTACGCTTCATTAAAAAAAAGTAGGTGCAGACATTGATCATGCTATTTTGTGTATTGAAACCTCAAAATTGCCAGCAAATGATATATTCTATACGCTTAATTAATCTTTCAATGTTCGGCTTAGACACTTCTAGAAATATTTAGGGTTCAATTTCATTATACTCGTGGTCCTAGTTCACGTAAAAGGTAACTGAAGGAACATAGGTGTGGTTTTAGTCAGTAAAAGTGCAACATGTCTTCCCGCTACAACTTATAGCAGGAAAAGTCATTGGGTAATTACCCACTTCAAAAAAAGAGTTCAATTTCAGAGCTCTCTGGCGTAAACGTACAAGGAGATCCGATCCTAACTAAACTTGGAAGAGGGTTGGACAAATAAGAAGAGAAAAAATCTGGAGAAGTGCGAGTCGGACTCGCGCACTGAGGGTTCCGTGGAAACTACAATTCCCAAATCTCGAAGTCTCGAAGGAGTCTCGAAGATTTTTTTTAAATTGCAATAGTTTTTTTTGTGACGTAAATAACAACGAATTTACTGTTTTCAGATTTATTCTGAAATCAGTAAATTCGTTGCTTTACTGTTTTCAGGTTTGAACCCGAGACTACACAAATCGTAAGCCGGAGCCTTTACTACTGAGTCCCTACCACGAGCTCTTAATACGATCCATTTGACGACCTACACTGAATTGTTAATAGAATGGAGCTATATAGGGTGCTTAGCACCATCCCTTTTTCTTGCTCGAACGAATGACATTTTAACACATATATAGTAAGGCTTTTGGACCACACACAACAACTAACTACACACAACTACACGCCAAAAAGGGCGCGAATCTAAAAATAGACGGAACTACCAACCATTACATAATATTTAAACATGCCCGTTTTTTTGCCAACAGATAAAAATCAATTTATAATAATTTCGATGTATAGATTCTGACCGTTCGACACAGTAATTCTCCGTCTCGATTTAACGCAAAAAATCAAGGTTATAGCTTATACTGGTTGAAAAGTAATAAATTCGTTACTAAGTGATAATACGTCAATTATTTTTGGCTTTAAGTGTGCTTGGATTAGTGTTATGGAGTCAGCAGAAATTGAAAATTGATGGAAGAGGTTTTTGGCATGATAATTGCAGCTGGATATCTTACAGATGATCTAGGATAATATGATAAGTAACAAGTAATTCAGTGCTGTGAACAGAAACTGAAGAAATGCAGGTGGTTTTATCGGTAGAGGTGTGCCCCGCTTGGGCGTAGCACCATCGTGTCTTCGTGGGGCGATCGGCGGTAACGACCTCTTGCACCAGGCCATAGTCCGGAGCGAGGAGGAATGGCAGGCGGCCGCCTCCTTCTGCGAAGCAGTAATGCTAGCCCATCGCTAGCGTCGCACGCGTTTTGGAACGGACATCTTCACAGTCCAGCTACCGAGACCCCGCCCTCGATTTTCAGCCACCACAGGGGTGGGCTTGCGGATATCCAGCCGTCTGCTAACAGTCCGTCGATAATACGGCCAAACGAAGATTGACATATCATCAAATGTTAACGTTTAAACGATCTGGCCAGTTTTAGTAAGCCATTTCATGAAGTGACCAATTGTATAATCTGGCCAAGACATATAAATCATAAAAGTGGGCTACTAATTAATGAGTTCCAAATCTGGATGCATCATTGATGTTACTGACCTTAGTATAGACGAGACTAATGCCATCAGTAACCAGACTACAATTTCCGCTGCTCTAAACGTAGATCAAAAGGTCGCCGCAGACGGGCCACCGAGCACAACCACAAAACGCCGCCACCGGAACATTTGCTGTAGTTCTCATACACTTTATTTATTGTGCTTTTGGGTACAATAGAAAGAAAGAAAATCATTTTATTTGCCCGAAAAGGCGCAAACTTAAGACTAATATACATAAATAGGTACATTTCTATATTTGTTATTTTACACATTTTTCTTGACAAAATAAAACTAAAAATGTATGCGCCACATCCGAGAAAATCGGCCGTACGCTCAACATAAAGCTGGTTTTCAGCGTGGGCCGGTAATATTGACTGGTCTACACTGTCCTTACATGATATCTATTAATACTGTATTACTCGTATTAAAATATTGTAACATCAACTGCGTTTCTAAAAAGAGTAACCAGAGAAGTTATTTCCGGTTCTTCTGCATAGAAAACGACCAATTTGGAACCGTGTACTAGCTTCTGACGTTTAATAAGTGCCCTTGTGGGCCTATGTGAAATAAAAATGTTTGAATTTTAAATTCGCTGTACACGGTTGACGTCGGTGGCCGCCACACGCTACAAATCGCCGCTTCTCGCTTCTTGTGGCCCGTACTGGCCACTAAACGCCGTCACATGCCACTCGCGCATTTCAGTCTTCTTCGTTAGAGTCTATATGAGTCCACAGATTTCAGGCGAAAGACGTCCACTGTTGGACATAGGTCAACAACGACCGATCCAGTGCGTCTCGCATCCACCGCATTTCCGCAACTCTCACCACACAGCGTTGGAAGGCCTCCTACAAGGTGGACCGACGACCACCTTGTGGTCGACCTTCCAACGCTGCATTTTTCAGTGCGATGTCACTACTTTTAAACCTTTCGTCCCCATCGACCGTCTGTTTTACGAGCAATGTGCTCTACCCACTGCCACTTTAGTTTGGCGATTCTTCGGGGTCTTTGTCACTGCGCGTATGGGTTAATAAAAGTAGCGGCCATTAGCCACAAGTGGCTGTCACGCGCTTCTTCTTCCTTTGTGGCCGCTAATATCTTCTCGTGGCGGCGTTTGCGGTTGTCGCGTGTGGTCCGTGTGCGGCAACGCAAAACTTTTTATCTATATATCTACAACATCAGTTATCTACTTAGTAAGTAGTTACAAGATTATCACTTTGAAAAAATCCAAATCATGGTTTGAAATATCTTGCTGTTCAATCAGTAAAGTGGATCCCAAGTCATAAATGTAGGTTTTAAGTTTTGACAAGTCTGTGCTCGTCCGAAAGACTACATTGATCTCTTCAAGCGTCTGAATGACAGGAGCGGGCTTGCGTACGGCTAGCAATTGGTAGCTCACCGTCCGCCCATCCTATAAGAATCGAGCTTGGGTTGTTGATGGCGCGTAATGTTCCATGCGCGTCTCAAAGAGATGTCAGCAAAACCGTAAGGGCCCAGCAGGTCTGAAGCCTACTGGGTCTACGATTGAATTTCTAAAAAGGAAACTCGTAGTCCTAGAACCGAACGGGCAACTGAAGTACAACAAGTGTATCAGTCAGTAAAAGTCTGATACGCTTTCCCGCTCCACCCTAAAGTGGGTTACTGGGTAATTACCCACCTCCCAAAAAAAGCATCTTCCTAACGAGTAGTCGTGATTCGGTAGCCATATTTTTTGAATGAGACTCCTTCAGACTTTCGTGGTTTTTCGAAAAACTTACCACGGACTTGGACACAAAGGGTAACGAAAGGTACATAGATAAGATTTTAATCAGTAAAAGTCTTACACTACCCAGAGCGAAAGTAATTTATTATAAAATACTCATTTTAGTGACTAAAACCTCCTCGTATCCCTTCAGTTACCATGGCGTCTCAAGGCCTTCGAAACTTCTTCTTTTTTGACTATTCATAGCTCTTTTTTTAAAAAGAGAAGTCATGCAATGACATCTCCAGCTCTAGCATAGCGAAGTTAGATTTTTGCCGACTAAGACTCTCCATCCCTTTTTTGTTTGCCTTGCGTTTTAGGACCCCGGGTTTCCCTTCCTCAAGCCAACCCATGGCCCCAGCAGACTTCGGCCCTGCTGGGCTCTTACGGTTTTGCTAATATCTCTTTGATATCATAGCGCTGGAGCAACGGAAACCTCAAGTTATTACACTGCTTGCCCTTGGCATTCCGGAGCCGTGGAAATTTCTTCTTTTTTGCCTATTCTGTAACCCTTTTTTTTAAAAGAGAAGTCATCCAATGACATCTTCAGCTCTAAAGCATAGCGATAAGACAAGTGAGTGAGAGGACGATTTTTTCTGTCCCTTTTTTGTTTGCCTTGCCTTTTAGGACCCCGAGTTTCCCTTCCGCAAGCCAACGCAAACAGAGCCTAAGTCTGTTGGGGCCATCCCCAGCAGACTTAGGCCCTGTTTAACCCCTATGGGTTTGCTGATATTTATTTAATTTCATAGCGCTGGAGCAACGGAAACCATAAGTTATTACACGCCTATTACTATCAAATGCCTACATATATAACTCTGTTCTACGTTATATAATTAATGTGTATATTATGCGATGATGTCATAAAAATGGATCCTAAATTATGACTCTTATGATTTAAATACTGTGAGTTTTAACTTATGGAAATGTTTGGTAGGTACTTTATGTGGTAGACTGACTATCACACCGGAACGTAACAAAGAATTTTAATTAAGGAATAATATTTGGCTGTCTGATGTGCAAATTTTTTATTTTACTAGTGAATTGGACGGGTATTCATTCAAAATGTAAATACTATACGCTAGTCTGTCAGCAAAAAGTGGCTTTTAAAAGTAGGCTTTAATTTGTTTTTTCTTTTTTAGATAGATCGACATAAATATATCATGCTCATTGAAGATAATATAATCATTAAATCTAAAACAATAGAAAGTTATCAACTACGCCAAGCATATCAATGCTAAGATAATGAACAAATGTCCACTTTTTTTTCAACTGGACCTCGCAAACACATCTATAAGTTTGTCATCTACCTTTTCGAACATGCCTATGGCAAATTTTCTCGCAATTGAAGACACCAGCCAGGATTGCTTTAACTAGAATTAACAAGAACAGCTCGTGCCTTGGTAAAGCCATTAAGCGGTCAACAAGATGACGCCCAGGACGACCGACGGTGACTTATCGTGTCCAGCTCTAGTTCCGGCTATGTCCCGAAGCAAAAGGGAATGGGTCTCCTCTTTTTGCGAAACAGAAATGCCTGAGAAGAAGATGCTCGTACGTAGTCATGAGGAAGCGGACATCTTCACGCTACAGTCGCCTCCAAAGGAGATGTCTTGGGTGTCAAGAGATAGGGGGCGATTTCCGACTTCTTTAAACACGGGCTTATGGACGACAAACAATGCGTAGCTCTCTGTTAGTTCGTCCGGTCAGGATCAAGCAAGCAGAACTGAAGATGCTCATAAACAGATGAGTTTTGGCCAGTAAAAAAACTGATGTGTCCTCTTGTTCCACCTTAGAGCAATAGAAATTATTTGATGGTGAAATCATCAGCTTAAAAAAAATCCTGGATGACTTATGGTGCAACTTCAAAAGAACGAACATTCGTCGACATTTGCCGTAACAAAGACTGTCAAGATTTTACACTTCGGTGTAAAATAATCCGCTGTTGATGATGACAGATACTTGATGTTGAAGAGTATTATTTAGAATTATTTTCCGAGGATCCAGAGGTCAGCTTCGACCCTGTCTTAACCAAAAACGTGTTTATAGGGTAACCATGCTATTTGGCACTATGAGACAGCTATGTTGTCAGTCAATTCTGATCTGGTCTGAGTGTCTTGTTCAAAAATATGTGAATTCACGTGTTTGTAAAAGCGTCCACGATATAAGAGTAATTTCAAACGAGAGTCAACGTTATTTAAAAACCTAAAAATATATTGTAAATATTTTTTTCCGCATAGGCTTATACTGGTACTTTTAAAACGTCAAAAGCACGGATCCAAATGGATGTTTCCCATGGAGAAAAACTGTCAAAAAATACCACGGATACTCTTTTGAACAAAATGTATGTTCCAAAATCGTTTCGTATTTTTTTTTTTTCGTAATTTTTTTTTTCGTTTTGTAATTTTTTTGTAAAAACACATGTCGCAAAAAAAATCGGGATAGATGCAACAAAAATATCTAAAAAAATATCCTACAAACATATTCAATCATGGTGCCCGCATGCTAGCGAACATAGAAGCACGTATTACGCCTAATGCTTCCACGTCAATCACTCTGATTAGTCCAGCAAAAACATTGATTCATATTCATACTCGGCGTGTTATGTTTTCCGACTCGTTTTAAACATCACGCTATGTGTAGCAGGATGGGCAGAACATAAGGTTTTAGTGGGTGTATCTCCCTAGCATAATGTTCCCACTGCTGGGGCTCGGGCCTCCTCTCTAGGAGATGGAATGGGCCGTAATCCACCACGCGGGCACAGAATCGGTTGGTGTATGTCACATTTCTATGAATTTTTGGTTCTAGGACATGCTAGTATTTTTTTTTTACTATTTTGACATAGTCCGAAGAATTGTCAAACTTAATGCCAGAGGGCAGGGCACGTTGCTCGCAGAACAAATGGTTGATGGGGCCGGTATTGGATGGATACCTACAATTGAACACCTCGTGATCTAGAAGTGCCATGTCGTCAATATGTCCGATACAATGCCGTCTAGGGCGATGGAGCCCAGGCACAGAGCGCAGACCCTGATTGAGCGCAGAAATGATCAAACCTACGTACCTACCCAAGGTGGATAACCCACCCATACGTACAAAGCTGAATGGGGATGGAGAGGAGACCACGTACCGAATACGAAGGTAGACTGACCCGGTAACGGCACATTAGGGAGGTCTTTGTCAAACGGTGGACATCTTTCAGCTGAAATGATGATGATAAAGTTGATGAAGTTAATACGAAGTAATGTTAAGCTCTTGTCTGGGTTTTAACCCACGATGTACAACTTTTAAGCCGGAGCTGTTCTCACTGGGCCACCACTGTTCACCTAGATAGGTTCACGTTCCGAGTTTTTAGGTACTCAGTAGCATTCGGGGGCCCTAATCCAAATCCCCACGCTGCTGAATCAATTGGCAGTGGGTAGGGCACAATGCTCGCTAAACAGATGGTGGAAAGGTTCTGGAGTGATTCCGTACCGGAAGACGGAGCGTTGGAAGGCCTCCCACGAGGTGGACCGATGAACTTGTGAGAGTCACGGTGGTAGCGAGACGCACAGGACTAGTCGTGTTATAGCGACTCTTGGGGAGGTCTATGTCCAACAGAGGACTCTTTGGGTTTTTTGGCTGAAATGATCATGATGATGGATCTACGCAGACGAAGTCGAGGGTACCAGCTGATTAGCCATATAAATTAAATACCTTAAATTTCTAATTTACCAATATACAGGATTTGAATGACCAAATTAACGATGGATACATAATAAATCATAAACTACTAATTAAGTAGCAGAATATTTTTGCATAATCAATCTAATATACAGATGTCGGTCTTGAATATTATGTGTTTCTATTTATAAGTAGTGTTACACATATGTCTATGTTGGTAGGTATGTTATTTGCAAGATTGATATTTGGCTATCGTCCGCAAAGTTCTTATATTACGTAAGTGCTCGGCTACAGTGATGACCCAGTGGTAACGGCCCCTGACTTATGAGTTGTCGGTCGCGGGTTCAAACCCTGCCAGGCGCATTACTTTGTGTAATTTATTTCATCACCACAGCTCTCAAAACGGTGAAGGAAAACATCGTGAGGATACCGGCATGTCCTAGAACCAAAAATTCGAAGACATGTAACATTCATCAACCCACACTTTTTTTTTATGGTGGGAAAAAAACATCCAATGACAACCCCCGCTTTTGGGCCGAGCGGGAGATAGTGTCAGACTCTTACTGACTAAAAGACCCACCCCGTTCCTTCTAGCCTTCATACCGGGGCTCGAGCTCCCTTTCAGATAACCCGCCGACCGCCTGCCACTCCTCCTCGCTCCGGACCATGGCCTCAAACAAGGCCCGGCGCGAGGGGTCTCCGCGGCCGATCGCCCCCACGAGGGCCCAGCGATGCTCCGCCCAAGCCAAGCACACCTCGACTGTGTGCTCCACCGTGTCCTGCTAGGCCCGTACGGTTTGCTGACATCTCTTTGACGAATGAACATACATTATGATGCTGACTAAAAAGATTGACTGAATTATTAGTCACTTTGCAACTTAATGTACCTACGTAGATTAGAGCGTGCCTAAATGGTTTAGACAAAAACATAAAGGTGTCGGGCGAATTAAACATAATGGCGTTCTCACGTTTTTATTTTTATTATTTTTGACTATATACCTATCATTCAGTTCGGCTTATATATCTATCACGATTTTTGGTAATCGAAGAAAACAAAATCCCCATCTATTGTTTTTTTTTAAGCTATTGCATAGCTTTTATCGCGGGCCTTGAGCGTGGAGACCGAATCTAGAAATTCCGTAACGAAAATAACCTAACACCCCCCACTCATTTGTTTTTTGAGCGTGGTGACCGATAAGAAAACAAATGAGTGAACAATCAATCAAAATTCAATTCAATGTGTGAAAGTGTAACTTCAATTAATATCAAAGAAAAAAAACAAAGGAAAAAAAATACTGCATAAATAAATAATTAAAATTGCATATGTTAATAAAAATGCTATGCAATAGCTTTACCACGGCAGTCCCCGACTGACACACGTCTTTTTTATTATTATATGGTGGTATGGTTGGCGTAGTTAGTGGTTGAGCTATTGGCTGCTGCGCTGCGTGTCACGGGTTCAATTTCCACAGGACCCAACTATTTTTGTTGTTTTTTTACGTTGGGAAATTATCCAATGACATCGCCCGCCCTTGGGCGAGGCGGGAGGTCTTACCAGACTTTTATAGATTAAAACCCACTCCTGTTCCTTCTTTGCCTTCGATCCAGGTCCCCGGGGTTCTCTTTCGCATCACCCGAGTCCCCAGTAGGCTTCGACCCTGTTGGGCCCCTACAGATGCTGACATCTCCTTGAGGTACGCGTAGAACACTACGAGCCGTCGACAACTTGGGCTCGATCCGGTCGGTTACCGGACGGTCGGGCGGCGAGCTACTCATTGCTCGCCGTCCAGTAAGACCACTCTTACGGAGGCCGGAAATCGAAACAACTATTTGTATGGCCTACAAGTAGGCTTCCTCCAAGCGTTGCTATAAGGACCGGTCTTTTGCGTTTCCCATCTTCCGGATTCACGCGATCCTCACTAGGCCGTGCGTCCACCTTGTGGAGGGCCTTCCAACGCTGCGTCTTTCGCTATGTGGTCGCCATTTCAGAAACTATCGACGCCAACGACCATCTGTTTTGCGAGCAGTGTATGCCCACTGCCACTTAAGTTTGGTGTTTGTTCCGGCTATGTTGGTAAACCTTCGTTCTTCTTAGGATATCATCACTCCTGATGCGATCACGCAAGGAAACTCTGAGTATAGCCCATTGGCCGTTGGGTGATTTGAAGCCTTCTAATGAGGTTCATAACTAAAAAGATACGCTCGCTTAAAACATTCCTAACATAAATTGCCTCTTTTCCGCATCACATGCCTTTGTAAGTACTGTAGGCTAATATCTTATTTCTAAGAAACTAACATCATCAGCATACATCAGAACAGTGGTATTAGTACCGACTTATGAGTTTTATGTCGTATGTTATATGCAAACCCAGCCAAGTGGTTTATTTTGTTATTGAAGACAGCACTACTGCTAATTTGACCATTGTGCATTTTTCAATTCAAACATCATATTTACTTTTTCTCGGCAAGTCCCCTCTTTGAGGAGTGGCTGGGAACAAAACGGTGTCTTTATCTTCCGCATGACGCAGGTTTTCACCGGACATGGTATGTTTGGGAGGTTCTTGCACCAGATTTGTATGGAAGAAACCCTCGAAGTTCACGATTGGACCGCCCGGAGAACACGGTAGAACAAGAGGAAGATATGTGCCCGGCTTAGGCAGAGCACTGCCGTGTCCTCTTTGGGGTGATCGGGGGTAGCGATCTCTCGCGCTGATCCCTGGTACAGGCCACGAGGAGGAAAGACAGGTGATGGCTTCCTTCTGCGAAGCAGTAATGCTAGCGAAGGGGACGGCCGCACAAGCGAGGAAACGACCCTTACGCCCCAGCCACCGGGATCCCGATTCCGATTTCCAGCCACCGCAGGTGTAGGCATGCGGACAGCGAGCATTGGGTAGCACACCGCCACACCTGGATAGTGAACAGGTCCAGCAGTAGGAACATTTTAAGACTGAGTATGGCTACATTAATGTTTACAGTCATAAAAGAAGTCACGCGTGAAGAAAACAAAATAGATGTGCACAAATATTTTTCTCTAAGCAAAGCGGATCCATTTTGTTTATTAATATAACCTGGGGAAAAACTAAAAAAAATATATTAGTCGAAGCCGGATTTTAATATAACATTAATAACTCCATATTAATAGCGTAGGTACAATCTCTAATTCTTTTAAATAGCATCAACAAAATAAAGTTCAAAGAAAACACAAAAAAAAGAGATCTATAGACATTACCAGAACTCTTGGAAAAGATTCGACCTGTATTATTTGGCATTAATCTTATAATTATGTATATAAAAAGAGATGATTGACTGATATAATGTCAACAACAGCAGAAAATACTGGAACAAGGGACATGATCATTTGCATGGATTTCTTCTCTGACATATGCATAGTTTAGCATATGTATAGTTTAGTTTAGTTATATGTTTAGTTTAGTTTTAGCATATGTTTAGTGTTTATGCATATGTATAGTTTGAGTTTTTGAAAATTCAACCATTAGGGGACTGTAAAGGGGGACATTAGTTTCTCTCAAAACGGTGAAGGAAAACATCGTGAGGAAGCCGGCATGTCCTAGAACCAAAAATTCGAAGACACGTGACATTCACCAACCCGCACTGGGCCTGCGTGGTGGATTACGGCCCATTCTCTCTCCTAAAGAGGAGGCCTGAGTCCCAGCAGTGGGAACATTAAAAAAGGCTGTTTATGACAGTTTCTATGAAATTTCTAGTTCCATGATCCATTATACTTGAAACTTAGCAAGAATAGTATAAAATAATAAGAGGTAAAGTTTGTTTTTTTGTTTGTAGGAGTAATCTCTAAAAGTACTGGTCTGATTGCGAAAATCTTTTCACCGATAGAAACTGCTTTATTCCTGAGTGAGTGACATAGGCTATATTTTACGTTCACTGGTGAAGCAAAAGACAAAAGCTAGTAAATAATAAAGATCGTTAGTTACCATTTGTTTTTCAAAATCGGGAGTGATTTTAAAAAACAAATGATATAATAATGTAAGACGATTTAGGGAGTGTTTAAGATTGTATGGAGGGTTAATGAACTTATTGAAACGTGGAAACATTATTGTAAAAAAATAAAAGACTACAAAACTATCCTCAGATGACCGTTTAGAGGCGTGTTATAGTTCTTACAAAAACATTCCTCGCGAACGAAGTCGCAGGCAAAGTACTAGTTCGTTTATAAGTCCATCAAAATCGCAGTTTACAGTTAAATGAGTCACATGTTTAAATTTAAATATCATTTAGTCACAAAACAAATCAAAGGACGAACAGAATAACAGTGACCCAGAAATTCCGTAAAAAAATTAATAAAAAACATTATCTAACGCAGATTTTTTGCTATAAAAAGTTTTTTCGCGCCTTTTTTTGAACGTAGAACAATATGGCGGCACGAGACGTTCGGTTACGAACAATGAATGGGTTTTTATAAGTTTTTATGGTTTGACTCGTGTGTGATAACGAAAGTTACACTTTTTTTGTGGTTTGTTTGGCAAAAAGTGCTTATTCGCGTAATGTAGAAGCCATTTTTTTATTAATGTGATCGTAAATATGAAATCGAATGGGTAATAATGGACTTGTTGTGTTAATTTGACATATTTTTTATTGGTTTATAATTTATTGTTGTAACGGTTCTTAGATGTTGACATTTTTTTGAATGATGGTGTTCTATTTCATGGAAGTTTCTCATTTACATATTAAGTTGCTTTATACTTAAATCTGCTGTTGTTTTTAATTTCATTTGTGTATTAAATAAATACATGATAAATACATTAGATATTATTAACTATTTTATTTGAATTGTGTACATATTATTTTTTATTATATTTCTTAAATAAAATATAAGTAAAAAAAATGTAGCCCACAGGCATCGGGAAGCGGTAGCTTAGACCCTGCTAAGCTACCGATAGTTCAGGGCTCTTAAGGCGTAAAGTCCCTTGAACCATCTGACCGAAATTATGTGAACGCAACTCTCGCACTCGCCTAGGCGACAGTACGCAAATCTGTGCATTTATTTGTGGCAAGGAGCGCCCGAGAAGCGCTTTAAATCCATTTTCTCTGCGAGATATTGATTAATTTACATATACAATGTTCACTTTGAAGGATATTTAACCACCAATTTTTATGTGTAAAAATGTTTCTAAAGGTCCAAGCCGTTTCGAAGGAGTAGGGAAAAGTTGCGAAATTTCTAAATATTTTTTATTTTTTGACAAAAGTATTAATTACACGAAAAAATCAAATGTTGATATTATTGTTCATGAA
Source organism: Mythimna albipuncta (assembly GCA_929112965.1). Taxonomy (NCBI): domain Eukaryota; kingdom Metazoa; phylum Arthropoda; class Insecta; order Lepidoptera; family Noctuidae; genus Mythimna; species Mythimna albipuncta. Next base: position 11,860,063 of record OV815983.1, on the reverse strand, counting down.
TCTATAATAAACATTATATTTTGTTCAAACCAATTGACAAAGCCGTTACAGAGGAGTAGGCCTCAGAAAATCACTGTTTTATTGCACTTTTCGGGCGCTTGGCCCTTAATTGAGAGAGGGGTCCTAACAATGCGCTCCATAACCCGAAGTACTGCTTTCTGGATCAAGCCCTTGATCCAACTGCTCTATGAGAAACTTATTATTCTTACTAATATTATAAAAGCGAAAGTGAGTTTGTTTGTTGGTTACGTCTTCACGCCTAAATGGCAAAACCGATTTTGATGAATTTTAGTACAGAGATAGTTGGGACCCTGGAGACGGACATTTTACGGACTAATTTTTTCACGCGGGCGAAGCCGCGGTTAATTACTAGTTATTATATAAATCTTCACTTCTTTAACTTTATACTTGTGGGAATCTTACTAATCTTGTCTTGTTCTTGTACTGAGGAAACATTAACATAACTTGTTTTATATCAATTTTCTTAATTTTTTTTAACGTTAAAAATCATCCAATCACATCTCCAACTCTAGGATGGAGTAGGAAGGCATGTCACTGTAACTGACTACAACTACACCAATGTCCCTTGTTGGCCTTATATTCTAGGACCTGGGGTTTCTTTGTCGGAAGTCATGCCAGCCCATGGCCTCAGTAGGCTTCGTCCCTGCTAGGCCCTTACAGACATCTCTTTAAGACTCTTTGTTGTTAAGTACTAGCCTCTTTTTTGCCCAAATTTCTCCAATATTTTACCCACTTTTGCAATAAATAATACAATAACACGCTAAGTTTAAAACTAAACAAAATGCGAATTACCTACTAATTTAGTGTTTAATGAATTATCTGTTACTTTTTTAATTATCAACGGAAATCAAAGTCGTTATTTTGACATTAAGTGACTACTTGATTTATTTATTAATTTTTTTTTTTTTAGTTTATTACAGGATTTCCATATGTACCTACTGGGTTCCAATATCTTACTGATTGTATAATTTTCTCACGACAAGTTAACTCGAGAGATTTTTGAGTCAACACAGCTTTGAAATTCAAACGACGGCAGAAGGAACACTGATCAGTTTTTTTCAGTAGAAAACTGACACTAACTTTCGCTCCAAACAAAGTGGGATATGCACCGCAAAACAGATGAAAGAAGTTATAACCTTATTCCCAAAAGCAAAAAAATATAATATTAAAAAATGGAAAACACAAAGTGACGTGTACTCTATTAGAATCGAAGAGAACAGAACTAAACTTATTCTTTAAAGCAAAAAAAAACATATTCCAAAATGGAAAACTATAGCTATTTGTACATGGTCCTCATATGATTTGACCATTACATGCTTGATGTATGGATTTAAAAGAGAATTAACATGACTTTACCCCTGCCGTTGTTTCGATGTTTCTTCTCAGGGTAGTCACCTAAGAAACACCGGTCTCAATTAGTTAAAATTACGTGTAAAAGTGTGTTTTTTAGGCAAAAGAAACATATCATTCGAATATCATTTACTATTCTTTTTTTTAAGGCAGGAATGCTCGCTGACTGACCGTCCGGTAATTTTTCGGACCAAGCCCAAGTCGTCGACGGCGCGCACTGTTCCCGCGCGCCTCAAGGAGTTGTCAGCAATTGCATGGGTCCGGCAGGGTCGAAGCTTACTGGGGCCAAGGGTTTGTTTCCGAAAGGGAGGCTCGGCCCCGATATGAAAGGCAACGAAGGAAAGGAGTGGGTTTTTTAGCCAGTAAGAGTCTGACACCATCTCCCAAGGGCGGGGGATGTCATCTGCATAATTTTTTCCCACCGAAAAAAAAAGGCAGGAATTTATGACTTCCTATTTCTTATGTACCTTCCTACCTTAACTTCTTTCGATTTGGGTAGAGACTTATACTGACTAAAACTCCACCTGTGCTCCTCCAGTTGCCCTTTACGTTCCAGGGCCGCGGTAAATCTTCCGTACAATCTTGTAGACTTAGCAACTGTGGCCATGATGTCATCACATCGCTATCTCATACCAAAAGGTAATGAATCATAAATATATACTCTGCGAATCAAATTCAATATACTCCCCGCCCATCTAAGTTTTAGGAGGCCTTACCATGACTTGTTAAAATGTCAATCGTACTAGCAAGAAAGAGGGATGGACGCTATACACTCTATTTTATAATCTACTAGCTTTTGCTCGCAGCTTCACCCGCATACATAACATATACTAAGCCTATGTCACTCAGGAATTCAGCAGCTTTCTATCAGTGAAAAAATTTTAGCAATCGGACCAGTACTTCCAGAGATTACCTCCTACAAACAAAAAAAAACAAACTTTACCGTTTTATTTTATTAGTGTGGATATTATCATCCCTAAATTAAACAGAGAAACTGACTGACTGATATATCCGAAACTACGGAGACTAGTAGCACAAAATAGATAGGTACAGAAGACAATCTCATGTATGTACTTCACTTTTTATACCTACGCTCGGTGGACGCACACTAATGAGCGTTAGAGCCGGAATTGTTCGACGAGTGATCCGAGACTCGACCGTGACAGCGTGTCTGTGAGCGGTGTCTATGTGTGCGTTGCTTGAGCGCGCTTTGTATGAAGATTGACTTCTGTACCTATATATTTTGTGCAAGTAGTAGTGTGTGTTTGGGCAAGTTTCCTTTCATGACGTAAGCGAGCTTTGAGAGAGGATTTTCCAAAATACCTACTTTCACGCAGACAAAGCCGCTGACAGAAGCTAGTCTTTCATATAATAAATCAGTTAAAGTTTTTAGTTGTGCGCGCATCACGTAAAACGTACGAAATCGATGTAGATAACTTTTGTACATTAAAATTATATGTAACTTGATTTATTACTTAGGTTTCGTTTCATTGCAATCGGTTGTCTATATCAAAGATATCCTTTTTTTTTTTTCGATGGGAAAAATCATCTAATGACAACCCCCGCTCTTGGGCGGAGCGGGAGATAGTGTCAGACTCTTACTGACTAAAAAACCCATCCCGTTCCTTCAAGCCTTCATACCGGGGCTCGAGCGCCCTTTCAGATAAACCAAATTCATTGAGTGGCTGTACAAAGTTATATTATATTCCACAAATTACACACAGCTCCATCTAGCGCCAAACTAAGCAGAGCTTGTGCTATGAATATTAGACCAATGATAAATGTACTGTATATTTCTAAAAACATACACAACGTATATAAATTACACCCAGACACAGAACAAATGATCATGCTAATCACACAAACATTTGTCTGTGTATCGAACCCACTACCTTCCTCATAGTAGTCAGGGTCACTAACCACTAGACCAATAGGCCAGTCATATAGCTCCCTTTAACAGTTCAGATTAGGTCGTAAAATGGATCGCTAACCTTTTAAAAACCGATAAGTCACCAATTCTCAAACTATAAATTAAAACAATCGACTCCAACGCGACATAAACAGCAATTCATTTCACAAATTAAAAACTAATGAATATTCATAGAGATACAAGAAATAAATCTTAAAATATCTAGTTTTGAATTTAATATCAGTAATAATTGCATTAAAAACCGGCAATTTACATAGGAAATAACCCTGAAGCCGGTTTTAAGTTATTAGAGAAAACCATTTTATCTTGAAACGTGGCGAATTTTGGAACTAAACAAAACTTATTAAGCACAAAGCATTCTGGGGACACATTTATTATGCACACAGCCAAGGAGTGGAATTCCTTGCCGGAGTATGTGTAGCTACAGCTTAGGGGTCTTTAAGTCCAGAGTGAATAGGTTACTTCTAGGCAAGCGTGCTCCATCGCCGACCACATCATCGCTTACCATCAGGTGAGATGGTGGTCAAACGCAAGCCTATCAATAATAATAAAAAACAAAGTATAGAATTCGGCACATTTTTGACGTTTGTCTTGACCAACAGCGCCGCTATGATATATCAAGTTGTATTGGTTTTATTATTCTATCGTTTGAACTATAATTATGGAATGATCGACTGGAATGATTAAAATTAAATATTTTTAAATATGACACTTCCTTAGTGCAATAGTAATGTCGAGCATTGACACTTGTCTTGTGTATTTATCCTTGATACCAAAAGTGTATGAAATGTTCAATATCTTTTCTATATGTAGTAAGAACTTTCAATTTAGAAAACAAGCACAATAAATATATCTCTACGGTCCGGACCAAGCGTTTTGCCTCGTCGTTTATACCGCATACGTCGATGAACTGGAACAATTGGCCTGCTGCGGTCTTATCGTCCGATTATAATTTAGGTGTCTTCAAAGCTAGAGTGAATAGGCTCTCAATAAATTAGTGAGCCTCCTCATCAACAATTGCATTACTACTTACCATCAGGTGGGATCGCAGTCAAGCACTAGTTTAGGTATATCAATAAAAAATTTATACATATATAACCACACGAATAAAAATATACTGAACTAAGATGGTAATAGACCGTGTATGTATTTGCGTCTTTGTTTTGTACTATGTAGTTCTACTAGGGCGATCTCCGGCCACCGTAGGCGCTAGCGTACGACGAGCAATGGATAGCTCGCTGTCCGTTCAGTAAGAACCGAGCCTCTACCCCTAGCCAAGTTGCTAATCTGCAATAGTTAACGCTTGTAGAAAGCTTGAAACGGGAATAACGTCGTCTTATCGCTCAGTCACGTGGTCAGAACAAAAGAATTGGCGGCAAGGTCAACTCGAAGCGTTCGGCGCAAGCGAAACGGTTGTAACTTGGCTAGGAGGGCTGATTCGTCGACGGCGCGGAGTATTCCAGGCGCACCTCAAAAGGATGTCAACATAAAGGGCCCAGCAGTATCGATGCCCGTCAGAGCCACTGGGAATTACTGAAAAGGAAAGCCTATAGTTCTAGAACGCAAAGAGCGATTGAAGAACAAAGATGTTGTTTTAATCCGTATAAGCCAGAAATAGCCTCCAACTCCACCCAAGAGCAGAAGAAGATATTTCATGATTCAATTAAAAAAAATCTGGAGTGGCGATCGCGTCCGGAAGACACAGCGTTTGAAGGCCTCACAAGGTGGACCGATGGCCTTGTGATAGTTGCGGGAATCTGAGACGCGAGACGCACAGGACTGTTCGTTATGGTGACATTTGGGGGAGGCCTATGTCTGGCAGTGGACGTCTATCCGCTGAAATGATGATGATGATGATGAATGGGCATGTAGTGTCCATTAGGAAGCCTAGAATGGGGACTGAGTAATCAAATAATGCCGAAAAGTTAGTCTCTGAATGATAGACTGACCTCTTAACCAAGTGATTAGTGGACCTGATTGCTATGCTGGAGATCGTGCGTTCGATTCTCACCCAGGACAAATGTCTGTGTGATAAGCACGATCATTTGTTCTGTGTCTGGGTGTAATTTATCTATGTTATGTAAATATATATTTATCAGTTGTCTAGTATTCATAACATAACACAAGCTCTGCTTAGCTCGAGATTAGACGGGCGTTGTGTGATAGTTGTGGAATATTATATATATTATATAACAGATGGTTCTCCCTCTCCTAGAGAGGAGGCCTGGGTCCCAACAGTGGGAACATTATAAGGCCGACTATGCTATGCTAATGGATGGTAATAACAAATTACATCACACTTATTATTACAAAGGTGTTTCTGTGTGTGTATGTTTGTTAGTTCTTCACGCTTGAACGGCGGAACGGATTTTGATGAAACTTGGTACACGGGTAGACTATGTCTTAGCATGGCATATTATACTTTTTATCCTAAGAAGTATACCTATTCCCTTGGCATAATATTCGAATTCCACGCAGGCAAAGTCGCAGACAAAATTAGTAATTTATAATGATTGGAAAACTAGAGGATGCTGTAAATCTGACTTGATCAGGACCTAGACCATGACGTTTAAAAGAAGATTGTTTTCGTCTTCTTTCAGTATGGGTAAGAGACAGGGCTATACAGGCGCCATCTCTTCTGGGTCGAAGCCTACTGGGGCCAGGGATAGTTACGAGAGATAGCTCAGCCGCGGTATGAAGGCACGAAGGAAAGGGGTAGGTTTTTAGTCAGTAAGAGTCTAACACTATCTCCCGCTCCGCCCAAGAGCGGGGGTTGTCATTAGATGATTTTCCCACCATAAAAAAACCCTCACGGAAACGAGATTAAAACAATCTTATTTTGAACATCATGGTAACCCCGCAAATCTCGAATTCAACTAACATCCAAATCTATTTCGATTAAAATCCTTTTAAATCACCGTAGTGAAGACTCATTAAAATCAGTTCAGTAATTTCTGAGTAACGTGTTTGTAGATGTACAAACAAAAAATAGGCGCGAAATTCTACGAACTGGATAGTACACTGAACTTATTTTTTTAGGCATGTTTTATTTAATATAGACATTATTTTGCATACATTATTACTATTAGTTAAATAGCCTGGCTACGCATAACATAGGTACATATTTTTATGCCTTGTCGATTTTTTTTTTCTAATAGTTTTTATACTTAAATGAGTGTGTATGTAGATGGATGGAGAGTGAGAGGGAGGCCGAAGAAAAGATAGATGGATTGTCTGAGGACTGTTAAGAGAGAAAAGGGAGTGGGTGATAGCGTGACGGGTGGCAGGACAGAATTCATCATCATCAGCATTTGACAGGCCTGTTGGTCTAGTGGTTAGTGACCCTGACTGCTATGCCGGAGGTCGTGGGTTCGATTCCCACCCAGGACAAATGTTTGTGTGATAATCATGTTCTGTGTCTGGGTGTGATTTATCTATATTATGTATGTATTTAGAAATATATAAGTATGTTTATCAGTTGTCTAGTACTCATAACACAAGCTCTGCTTAGCTTGGGACTAGATTGCGTTGTGTGATAGTTGTGGAATATTATTATTATTTCAGCCGTAAGACATCCACTGCTGTACATAAACCTTCCCCTAGTGTCGCCACATCGAACGGTCCTGTGCGTCTCGCATCCATCTAATTCTCGTGATTCTCACCAGTCATCGGTCCACCTTGTAAGAGGCCTTGCGATATGTCTTCCGGTACGTGGTCGCCACTCCAGAACCTTTCGGTCCCAACGTCCATTTGTTCTGCGAGCAATGTGCCCTGCCCATTGCCACTTAAGTTTGGCGATTCTTCGTGCTATGTCAGTAACCTTGGTTCTTCTGCGGATATCCTCATTCCTGATTCGATCACGCAAAGTAACTGCATTGTTTGGGTGACTTTAAGTCTTCTGATGAGGCCCATTATAAGCGACCACGTTTCAGAGCCATACCTATGTCATCACCGGCTACACGCACTGGTCATAGACTTTCGTCTTGAGACATTGTGGTATGTTGGACGTTCCAGGATTTATACGAGGCTATTAAGACAGCTGTACCTACCTACAGGTTGCCAAATACTGGTCAGAGAAAATAAATAATCTAAGTCTAACACCACAAGAAGAAGAAGGTGAAGAAGCAGTAGGTATCATCTATCATTACAAAAATAGAATTTAATCAAACTATGATTATTAAACGAAAAATAACAACAATGTGTTAAATAAAACACGGAAAGCTGTATGCGGAAAAACCGGCGTGTAGGTAGCAATCTCAAGTGAGTACTTATGCGTTAGAGCGTTAAGAAATTCCCGAAAAGTCTCAACTACCATTAATAACACTTACAGAAAAATCAAACTTATGTTCATCATTTTAAAGTCGCTATTAGAACCGCACGGCATAAAAATAAGGCATTATAAATATTATGATGTAATATGCGTCGCTACAAGGTCAGTTTAGACCGAAAATTCAGGTTTTGGTTGCTCTCCCCGCCCGCGCCCCGCTCCGCCCCCTCGCTTGCGCGTGAGCAGCGTCATAGAGGCGCCGGAGTTCGTCACTGTGGCGGGTACACCTGTGAGTTTGATGTTTTTACCGCTTGCGAATAGAGAGGTCATGTTTTCTCATATAACACTTTATTAACAACTAGCTTTCGCCCGCTGCTTCGCCTGCGTTATGCCACTTAAGAATAAAGTAGCTTACTATCGGTGAAAAAATTTAGCGATTGGAACAGTCCTTCCAGAGATTACCTCTTACAAACAAAAGAACACAAAAACCAAAAACAAACTTGACCTCTTTATTATAAGTGTAGACGAAGCGGAACAGTTTGAATACTAATACATTGCACAAAATCAACACAATATTTTGTGCAATGTATAAACAAGCATAATGTGATTTAACCGGTTAATCGTAATACAGAAATGACTTTGACTGTACCCTCGAAATACTCGCAAAAATTAAATGTATCAATACAAGAAATAAGTTAGATAGCCATTTGTTCTCTTTATTGCTGTAATTTCTTAAGATTTTTATGTAGTTGTATCAAACTGTGTTTGTCTCTATAAATAAAAATAAAATAAATAAATTAATATTCAATCTTGCAGTAGGCTTTTTAAACTTTTCTTTTAAACATTTCCGAGATTTATCTATCATTGATAACACGAACATGTAGCGGAAATGTACTAAACCTTCTTCTACTATTTGTGCTTTTCTATCAGCACTTGTTCTATTTTTTTACTTATAAATGTTTGTGTGTACATAAATTAATAAATTGCCGTCACTATGTCGTGCAATTGTATTATTGTTTTGATTTATGTAAATATGTGTGATTAATTATGAAAAGTAAACAGTACCTATATTTTTTTTCTAGTCCTATTTCTACGGTGAGTAGCCTGAGAATGAAAAAAATATTTTAGCTATTTATAGTTGCACGCAAGTTATAAATGATAGGAAAAAGTAGGTTATTATCAACATGTGGGCAATAAATACTTACTTAATAGAATTTAAATAGTGCCACTTTAATAGCGGTCTTTAGTTTTCGGTTGTTTCAAATAGATTTTTCAAATTAAAATGCAGTATTATGTCCTGCACTAAAACTTTGAAATATCTTGTTTTTACACTCTTTACCAGAAATAAAGTAAAGATACTTTCTTTTTATTATATATCTAAACTACAACTCAGGTTAACTACTTCTGCCTTTTTTAAATCTTATGTCATCTTTTATATATCTCTGCTTATTTATTGACAAAAAAAAAAACTGGTTTTCTGCAGTATAACAACAACAATTAAAATGAAATTTGTGTGAATAAACATACAAATAAATAAATTAATGGATGTAGTAATAATAATTACAAGGGATTTGATGAAAACAGAATGCTGTCCGTTAAGAATTAAAACTCATAATTATTCCCTCATTTTTAGGCTTAATTTATTTTGGAAAATAAAAATTGCTTCATTATCATCATCATCATCATCATTTCAGCTGAAAGACGTCCACTGTTGGACATAGGCCTCCTCCATCTGATTTCCGAGATTGTTTGAATCTGATTTAAAAAAAAAACTTTCAAACTGTCCCGCTAGCGCAACGCACACAATCATCTATTCGGAATTCGTCAAAATACTCGACAACGGACTACCACATGGCTTGCGAGTCATTTTTCATAGACGCTTGCGCATGTGTGAGTGTTTCTCTCTGTGTGAGTGTATCAAACTGTTCACTGTGTGCGTGCATGCGTTTGCGACGATCTGAGGAACCTTTTTATGTCTCAGATAGTGATAGTAAATATAAACGGCATTTTTAGCACTATAATCTACATAAAAAGTTAATAAATAATGTTTTTATTTCTATGTAGGACATGTTTTGACCTTGTTTTTGTCTAGTTATGAACTTGAACTTTTTGCTGATACTTTGCATTTAGGAAGTTGCGGTTAAGATTAAAAGGCAATGCTAAGGAAGACTTAGACGGTGCTAATCTTGATAATCTTCTATTAATAAGAATGGAAAAAAACTTAATAAACGAATCATCATTTAATTTAGCAATTCTAAAATCGGTGGTATCAATAAGTTTTTAATTACTTATGTAATACAATGATGTAATAAGAATAAATAAATATAAAAGATACTATAAAAATAATAAAAGCTAAGAAGTGGAATTTCCTGATAGCTATAATCTGGGGATCTTTAAATCAAGAGTAATTAGGTGTCTTATAAGCAATCGTTCCATCGTTGAACATATCATCTCTTTCCATCAAAGATAATGGTCATTCATGAGCCTATCAATAGTACAAAAAACTCCACGACCATCATCTGCATCAATAACTAGACTGCAGCCATTCTTGGGTATAGTTCACCCTAACCATATATTCTTATGATAACCTGATCTAGATTCAACTGCCGACGGCCGCCTGTCCAAAACTATGGTACTTATTAGTAAAATAAACTCAACACTGACAGTTACATCCTGGAAACAGATGTTCCATAAAATACTCGAGAGTAGGTGATAAGAGGTTTGCAGGTGTCCTCTAACAGAAGACTAGATCCTAGATCTAACACCTATACATATATTCTGACATAAAGAACACAAATAAAGAAGAATCAGAAGCTAACATCAATGTAAATGATAGAAAATATCGAACAATACAAAACAGAGACTGATGAAGAGACAGAGATAAAGGAGATATATCAAAGAAAAGGGAGTTAGTGATAATTTGACGGGTGACAGGACAGATTGGAAGAAAAAAACGTGTTGCACCGACCCCGAGTAATATGGGATAAGGGCAGGAAGAAGAAGAAAACACAAATTTCTCTGGAATGAAAAAATATTAGGACATCGCTGACCTTTTACAAGACAAACTGGAAACAGAATCTTCCTGTTAAAACCAAGGTATTTCAATGGTATATAATTTAAAACAACTTCTATAATTATAATAATTTTACCCGGAAATCTTATAATTGACATTTGATTGACCAGTACTGGTAAACCATAGGTTCGAGGCTACATCAACTAAAATGTAATTATTGTTTAAAAAAACAAGTTTAACAATCATTTTTACGACTCGATAATTTGTTCAACAGATCGATTGATATTTATTGATGGCTATAAAACTGCCTTATAGGAGTCTATCGTATAGAAAATCACGCCATATAAGTTAAGTCCGCAATAATATATAAAGTTCTACACAAAGTCATACTAACGCCATCTAGTAATGATCGATAGAAGTAGAAAAGTTTCTCCGTCAGGCCAATAGATGTCGCTACGATGCTATTCACGGTCGGTCTGGATCTTTTGATCGAGGGGTGCATAAATGAATATATAATTTTGTGTTGTGTATTTTTATAAAATCATTAATTAGTATTGATACTTAAATGTAAGGACTTACGGTACATGTTTTGATGATTGTATCTGTTGTGCGTACCTGAAAGAGAAATAAAACATCAATAAGTAATTTAATTAAAATAATAATGCAATTTTATCGTTATTGTATAAATACATACTGTACCTGTAATGTTATTTTTTTACACAAACTACACTGTTTTCTAAAATTAGGTCGACAAGGGTAAATAACTAATAATATACCACTGCAGATAAACTTAAAATTGTATTAGTGAATTTCGCTGAAGAAAACTAGCTAGTGTCTTTACCTAACTGGTTCCTTAAAAAAGAACCTAAATTTTAAAACATGTAAATAAATAAATTTCTAAAATTGTTAGAAAACTTCCGTTAAAATTGTAACATGTTCCTGTTTTTTTTTTAATAATTTTAATAAATTCAACGGTCTAAAATTAAATCACTTCCCATCAAACAATCATTCTTTATAAAATCAAACAATACAAAAACTTGTTAGAGCGAATGCAGATTTCTTTATCTTTTTTGTTTCATCCCATAAAAAATCCTACCAACGGATCTCACCCTGAAACCAAAAAACTAGACAACATTCCCACAGTCTCAGTTTTAAACTATGCTTTTGATTTGCATACGACCAGTGATTAATATAATTCTTCACTACAATTTTTTCAAAACACTCACCCCACAACATTTCAATAGAATTAACACAATAAGATGCTATTAAAATAAAAGATTGAGGACCATAGCCATTTGCATACGGAAGTATGAGAAAGGTGTTCCTCAAGGGACGATCGTAGGACCGTAGAGAATTTATGCAAAATTTATCAGTCACCCATAGAAGCGGTTTTTTCATTCTATTTGTTTTTATCTTCGCACGACGATTTGCATATCTAGTTCGAATATTTTGCATATTTAAGTCTGTGAGTGTTTACTTTGAGCTTTATTTTAATTCTTTTCAGGGGTCAGGTTTTTTCTTTGGTAATTTTGCTTGTATTGTTGGCTTGCTCAACGTGAATAATTAATGCTAGGAACAAGACATGTGTCCCTGCTTTCTTTTGTATGTCTAATTGAATTCCGGTTTTGGTGCCGAGTCATCTTCGTTATTTATTAATATATTTTTTTGTATAGTTAAATTTTTGGCCCTGGGAGCATCTGCTTTTTGCAATTAATGTCGTGAGAACAGAGGATAGGAATTAATTATAAATATTGTTCACTGAGCTTTTGCTTTTTGTTACCTTTTATGACTTTAAAGAAGTTCGGTATTCAACGGTTGCAAGTTTTAAAATATATTTAATTGGGTATTCTTGCTTGCTATTGTCACTTTATAGGAAATATTCTCATGTCATTTTAAATTTAGCATTGTCAGCAATTTTAAGGAACTAATTTTATTTAAACGATTGCAAGAGGTTTTTTACAAAAAGGTAAAAGACGATATAATCAGATTGATTTTTTAAAAATATAGGGGAAATTGTATTGATTCTAAGAATGCTTTGAAAGCTATACAATGTATTGATCAATACATATGACACAGACTCACAGAGAACTACGAGAGTAAGAAAATGGCTACAACAGTAAATTAAAATGAATACTTGCATAAACCTAATTATTCTATTCAACTATTTTCAATCAGCATATCACCTATCAAATTAAACTATTATGAAGCGACAATAACACAATTGCTTTATAGCAATCGTGCGCCGGCGCAACCCTTAAAAATATTATATTTCATCAATAGCATATCGAGGGTTAATACAAAAATCATAAACTATACAATTTTATCGATCACAATAGTTGACATTGACGCGTGCCCGATAATGATCTATAGATCAATGATTTGCTATGAAATAAGATATGTTTTTTGCGTTGACCGCAGTCACGATGGCTGCTAGTTAGTTCTGGTCGTTGTCACTTGGTTTTCCGGTAATTATTCCGTCTAGAATATTTGTAATTCCGTTTTGTAAGCTTTGATGACACAATTTCATGAAAGTTTTGTAATTGTTTCGAGAAAATCTACAAAAATTTGCAATGTTTGCTTGTTAATTTCTTACAGTCATCATTATATTTTTTTAGTTTTTGCTTGTTTTTAATGAGCTTGTTATATCTATCTGCCCGTTGTTTTATGATTACTTAATCTTACAGTAATGGCTTATTTTCTAGTACACTGAGAATTATTGTGGTAAATTAGCCTACTATAGTATTCTTTTTTATGTTTTTATATATTCCGGGACCCTGGAATATTTCGAAGGCATACGTCAAGCCCAAGCCTACTTGTAGAGGCTTCTTAGAAACTATTCTTGGAACGAGGTATATTAAAGTAATCCTTATCATCATCGTTGCTTGCAGTAACAAAATTATGATTTTAATAAGAGTAACTCACATACCGAGAGACTTGAATAACTGCATTGTCGGATCAATAGCTGTGGCTAAAAATATACCACGGCAAACTAATGCATGCAATTCCACCCTAGTTGGAATGCTTGTCGATATATTGAAGACACTAGCCCTTTTCACACAAAAGCTAATATTAAACCGAATACAATATATTGTTTTATCACTCGTCAGTCATGCAAAATCGGCTTTCACATAAAAAATCTATTGTACAAGATCTTAAAGGGTTAACCCTTCAATACTATCTATTATAAGATTATTGAGTATTGATGCATTGTTGGGGGCGCGAAGGGTTAAGTACTGTTAAGACCCCTTCGATTCTTTTGAGTTATGTTGACGTGTTGAAATCGTTTAGTAGAGTTTACGGAATCAGTAAGAGTAGTTTGGTTTAAAATATAATGCAAAGAGTTATATTAAAATCATTTACTTTATTTATATTTTTCTTGTTGCACTATATTGGTAGGGTAGGAAATCATTAAATAACTTCCCCACTCTAAGCGAAGTGAGTGAGTGTCAGGCGGTCTAAAACTCACCCTTGTTCTTTCAGTTACCCTTTATGTTCCTCGGCCGTTATGACTCCTTCGAACAATCTCATAGTCCTAACCTAACTCTTTATGCATACTTACTATGTTTTTGGCTCCTTTTCCTAATACCTAATCCTTTTGCTCCATTCAGGCTTATTCATCATTCTCCTACGTTTTTCCCAATCGTTTTGTGATTATACATAACTATCAGCCATCATTTCAGTATTTACGTTATTTCAAGCCACATTCTTTATCTACACCTAACATAAAAACATTATTTTATTTGTGTCACTAAAATTGTATCATGCACAGATTTTGTATCTGCTAGAGTACCTTTTTGGTTTTTCAAGTCGATGACTACTGAACTTTTTAAATATTTTTAGTGGTGTTCATCAGATCCTCTGGAGGTGTTAATACACCACATTAGGGGTATCCCAGCATGGGAAACATGTTCTAGAAATTATAGAATTACATCAGGATTAATGATTGAATTTTAAATTGCTAATATTGCTTTAAATAATACAAATATATTCTAAAATCCTAATGACAGAGCGACTGGGAAATACGGTACCTACAAAGATTAATCAAACAGCAATATTTATAGAAATATCTTCACTGACAGCTGATCTTCCTAATGATATATCATTAATATTCTCATCCAGTTCTCACAAAAGCTAAATACAGTAATATGCAAATTCATATCTTCGTTCCTAATCCACAGAAAATTCCATAGAATTTGTTTCATGAAATTTGGCACTGATAAATTACTCAAGTGCAAGGAGTTTCCTAAATGCGTTCTCACATACAAATGCGCCGACCCATCTGCTCTTATTAGTAAATGTTTTATTCAGTAATTGTCAAGCATTCTGGTTATTATGCAAAATAACCATATTGTGATGGTGTATGTTGACATAATACCATCAATCTGGTGTTTGATTTATTTGTAGGGGTGCGGTTGTAGATGTTTGTAGGTTAAAATTGTTGATATCGATATAAAATTAGGTTAACTTGTAGTTACTATATTTCTAGTTTACCGTCTAAGTTGAACTAAAGATTGACTAGTATCAATTATATGTTTATTTGTTTACCCTAATCGGGGTATTTACGTGTTTCACTTAGATTTATGCTTTAAAGTATATCATCGGCTACTAATTATTCTCATTATTTAAGATTTTAAGAAAGATTAGAATTCAGAAGCCTAAAGAAATAGAAATCTACTCATGTACACACAAGTTATACCCTACTTTTATCAATGATCTCGTCTAGACTTTTATCAATCTTATTTACCGTTAAACGCTTATCGACAAAACCATCTTTACTATCTTTAACATCTATCGACTCACCGCCAACCCTACCTCCCTGATTATCATCCTTAAGACCTTTCACAATAGCTGTTTCGCACCGCAACGCCTATTACTGAGCAAAAGCATTGTCATTTAAATCTTGTGTTTAACCTACCTGAATACCCCTTTACATCTCAGACATGATCAGAATTGAGTATGCAGTCTTAGAAAAGATTAGCGGTATATTTATTGCGATATAGTTTCCGGGAAGTGTTATTGAAACCTGTATTTTTGGGTTTGATTTATACTGAGTTGTTTGATATTCTTTTTGTGTGGTCTCATGGGAGAATCCTATGGTTAACCAAATATTTTCTTTGGGTGTAGGTGCTATGTGCTTTTTCATTGTTTTTTTAATTCTTAATCCTATTAGTGGAAAGAGAAGGTGACTAAAGTCACATGTGAACCTTCAGTCACTTTTTGCATTTAAAGGCCACGGTAACTCTTTCGAACCATCCTACTAACCTATATAGCCATTGTATTACCAATATTTGTCCTTTTCATAACAATAATATTGTAAAGGCGAAAGCCTTTACGTTTGATACTCCTTCACACTCAAACTACTGATCGAAATGTGATGAAAGGAGGTTGCAAATCCTGGGCTTTAGCTCAAAATTACCTATCCAACGATATGTACAAGCTCTGGCATCATTCTTTGGCACTTTATCAATGAAATATATTCCCTTAAGATAATTTTCTAATTTCATGCGGACGATGATGCCGGCACAAACTAGTATTATTACATTTTTAGTAAACCGCATACCACGTACTTCTTCATATACTCGTACCAAGATCATTACATCTAACAAAATGTAATGTAAATACAAATATAAGATCCCCAACAAGGGAGGCTGGAGGCTGTTACCACAACATCTTGCGGTCGACGAGACCCGATGGCAGAAAGTCTATAAACATAACATTTTCATCAAACCACGTATAAGTGGTTAACTTTTGTATATTGTTGTGTAGATTAAACTTTATTCTAGTAAGAAATACACACCAATTTCAATGATGAAACATTTATTTTCTAGAAATACACACCGGTTTCAATGATGAAACATTTTTCAATCTGATCAATATTAGCAACCAGGATAACTTTATCACAGGCCTCTATAAATCTTGAAAGGTGCAGGTGATTTATTTATTTATTTACGTACACACAAATACTTAAAAAAAGAACAAATACAGATAGAAGATTACAAAGGTGATTGTACAGGATAAGCAGCAAAGCAGCTGAACTATGTCATGTGAAGGGACTCCATACTGGCACAGTGTTTAAGATGGATCAATCCTACTGTTTTAAAAAAGTTGCTACTGTAAGATCTACTTCTGCATCGTAGGTGCGTTTACAAATATGTAAACTCATAAACACAAGACTGAGGGTCTTCTGGAACAATTATCTGCCATACAAATATTTTTTCAATCAGGAATTAACATATACGCAGAAAAAATGAATTTACCGAATAGCTTGAAGAATCCCCAAAACTTAAATGATAGTAAGCTGGGCACATTGCTCGCAGAACTGATAGTCGATGGGGTTGAAAGGTTCTGGAGTGACAACCGAGTGCTGGAAGACCGATGACCTGCTGAGGGTCGTACAAATCCGATGGATACAAGACGCACAAGACCGGTTGTAGTGGCGACACTTTAGGGAGTCCTATGTCGAATAGACGACGTTTTTAGGCTAAAATGTTGATAATGAAAGTAAAATAAAAAAGACGTGTGGCACTCGGGGACTGCCGCGGTGAAGCTATTGCATAGCATTTTTATCAACTTACGCAATTATAATTATTTATTTATTTTATTTATGCAGTATTTTTTTTCCTTTGTTTTTTTTTCTTTGATATTAATTGAAGTTACACTTTCACACATTGAATTGAATTTTGATTGATTGTTCACTCATTTGTTTTCTTTTCGATCACTACGCTCAAAAAAACAAATGAGTTGGGGGTGTTAGGTTATTTTCGTTACGGAATTTCTGGATTCGGTCTCCACGCTCAAGGCCCGCGATAGAAGCTATGCAATAGCTTAAAAATAAACATGTAGATACCGCAGTAACAATCCCTAACCATATTGAAGACAATAGTCTACACCTATATAATAAAGGGGTAAAGTTTGCGTTTTTGTTTGCAGGAGATAATCTCTGAAAGCACTGTTCCGAATGCTAAAATTCTTTCACCGATCGCAAGCTGCTTTATTCCTGAGTGACATAGGCTATATTATTTTATGTACGCAAGCAAAGCCACAGGCAAAAGCTAGTAGATAATAACAAAACGTTTATATTTAAAAGACGTTCGCTTAGACCGTAAGACGGGTTGTGGTTTGTGGCGGCTTACGTTTGACTTGTGCCGACCCCTTAAGAACATAGACTTAAGATGCTTTAACCACATGTGTGGCGACTTTTGAGAAAATATGATTTGGGGAATGATGGAATCTACGCTAATATTATAAAGAGGAAAGATTTGTATGTTTATTCTTTTGTTTTTTATTAATAAACTTGTAAATTACTGGATGGATTAAAATAATAATTTTCACCAGTAAAATGCTACTCACTGACTGACATATTATTTAGTTATATACATTCTACATTTAATTCATTAAACCCCAAGCGAACGCCAGCGTTCGCGCACCTATTGTCTTTCAATTGTGTCTGCAATTATCACAATTGAAAGGTTAAGTGGGTGAAACCGCCTGCAGAAGCTAGTAAGTAATTTTATAATGAGGAAAGATTTCTATTTGACCGTGATCTTACCCGATCGTAAGCAGTCATGCAATAGTTGATGTTAAAGCGCACTGGGTTATTAAGAGCTTATTTACTTTAGCGTTGAAGACACCTTAATGATGAGCCAGCTAAAAGCTTAGCCAAACAGCCAGGCTTAAAGTGAATTAAAGAAATTAAAAAATTTACACACAACATGGCGTACTCTGTCAAGAGCTCCAGCTAGGACCATAAAAAAATTCCTGAAAATTCCGTGGTCCTAAAATTCAAAGAGCAATTGAAGGAACACTGGTGAGTTTTGGTCTATGAAAGCTAGACAATTCCTTTCACCTTATCCCCGGATGTACTTGTTGGTTTTCCGACAGAAAAAAAAAGCATTTTGGGATAGTTGGTTTGCTAGCATTTTCAGGATAGTTGGTTTGCTAGTGTATGAGTAAAATATCTGCTATAAGAAATCTGAAGAAGTTTTTAGTTGTTCGCGTGTCACTTAAATGTAAGAATTCGATGTATGTAGGTAACTTTTATATTTTAAAATTGTGTGATATAGGCGTGTTTCATTACAATCGGTTGACTGTATCGAAAGAAGATTTGACTGGCCTGTTGGTCTAGTGGTTAGTGACCCTGACTGCTATGCCGGAGGTCGTGAGTTCGATTCCCACCCAGGACAAATGTTTGTGTGATGAGCATATAATCATTTGTTCTGTATCTGGGTGTGTAATTTATCTATAATATGTATGTATTTAGAAATATGTATATAAGTATGTTTATCAGTTGTCTAGTACCCATAAACAAGCTCTGCTTAGCTTGGGACTCGACAGCGTTGTGTGATAGTTGTAGAATATTTATTTATTTATTTAAAGATATACTACAGTTATTGATTTTTAAGCGGTAAGAAGTTCGACGGAGCCGCCAATTTTTAATAATAACTTAGCTTTCCAATAATTTTTAATCACTCCAACAGTACCAAGTAAGCCAACTACACAATAATGTCTAAACTAACATTATTTTAAAGCTATTAAAATATCATAATTCAACATAATATCCATTAAAACGAACTCAAAGTATTAAATAGACGTGAAATTGCCAACTTCCTGCGCGGGCGCAAGTTTAGCGAAGAAAAATGTTTGTCTTTCAAGTAGGGTTGCCGTGTTTATGAAAATGATCGTTGAGTAATTTATGTTGGTTTGATGGCAGTTTAAGGAAAAGGTCAGTGCTTTTCAGTTATTTTTATGTTTTGTTTATGCACGGAAATGTAACGGTTAAAAATGTATTAATAAAATGTAGAGAAAACATTTTACTTTTTACTCTGTTACTCTAAAATCGTATAATGTAAAAAAAAAAAACCTGCTTCAAGCTTCTTTTTGAGGCGGCCTTTTTTTTGTAGCTCATGTGCGGCGGTGCTGTCACAAAAAAAAGCTAGAAGCCGCTTCAAGCTTCGCCAGCCACAAACTGTCGCGTGCTTCATCTGTTTTTTGCGGCTGTTTCTAGCTTTTTTTTTTGTGGCCGCTTCTAGCGTTTTTTTGTGGCGGCGTTTTTTGTGTGGTTTACAGTAAATATCGTAGGTTGTATAATATGTTTGTCTTGTTTTTGGTGCCAAATTGTAGACGTTAAATACAACTGATAAATAGTGCAACCATCCTTCTGCAAAGTAGTAATGCTGCCGAAAGATGCGGCAGAAGAACGGACTTTCTTACGCCTCAGCCGCCTGGATTCCGACCCTGATTTCCAGCTACCCTAGGCGAGGGCTTGCGAATGACGAGCAATGGATAACTCGCCGTTCCGCCGTCCGATAACCAACCGGATCGAGCCCGAGGCCGGGTCGAAGCCTACTGGGGCCAGGGTTAAATCCGAAAGGGAACTCGAGCCCCGGTATGAAGGCTTGAAGGAACGGGGTGATTTTCTAGTCAGTAAGAGTCTGACACTATCTCCCGCTCCGCCCAAGAGCTGGGGTTGTCATTGGATGATTTTCACCACTGAAAAGAAAAAAAAAAGCCCGAGTCCTCGACGACGCATTAAGTGGGGCAGCATCGGTAGGGGGCATGCGGAGCTATGAGCGGCATCTTGTAGCGTGTTTCAAACATTTTCAAGCTTAACCGCTCGCCGCCCCAGATATATAAAAGTGAGAGAAGTCATTAGACGATTTCCTATCTCAAAAAAAAAGAGACAGCCCTACTAACCACCTCACAGTAATAACCACATGTGAATTAACAAGTAGCAACTTGATAAGCGTCAACCAGCGGTCATAAAATTGTTGTTTATTATTATAAAAATGTTAAATTACACGTTGAACTAACGCCAGGTCTTAGGCCATTAAATTGAGCATGAATTGGACTAAATTGGCAGGTTGATTCCTATCTTCATGTTTGACTGGGTTTTATAAACTGTGAAGTCCTAAAGATTCAAGTGGCTATTAGAATGGGAATAGCTTTGGAAATGAGTATTTAAAAGTTTTACACAAAGAACTTCTAGCAGAAAAATATTTGTATGGCCCACATACAAGTGTTTGCCTGCTAGCCTGCTGGAACCACAGGGAACTTCTAAAAGGACAACCATCCTTCTACAAAGCAGAAATGCTAGCAAAGGAGGAGGCCACACGCGTGAGGCAACGGTCCTCAAGCCCACCGTAGGCGCGGAATTACGGACAGGGAGCCATGGGTAGCTCGCTGTCCGACCTTCCGGTAATCGTGCGCGCCTCAAGGAGTTGTCAGCAAACCATAGGGGTCCAGCAGGGGTCATGGACCGGTTCCTAAAAGAAAGGTCCGGCTGCAGTATGAAGGGCTAATTACTTTTGATTTCAGCACCACTGCTCTCAAAACGGTGACGGAAAATATCGTAAGGAAACTGGCATGTCCTAGAACCAAAAATTCAAAGACATGTGACGTTCACCAACACGCACTGGGCCTGCGTGGTGGATTACGGCCCATTTCCTCTCCTAGAGAGGAGGCCTGAGTCCCAGCAGAGGGAACATTAAAAGGCTGCATGCTATTATGCTAGATCCTGAAATGCCGATTTGTTTGTAAGAATCTTCGCAGTCTTGGAACGGAAAGGATAACTTAAGGAATACGGATGGGATTTTGTCAGTAAAAATCTAATGGTCTCTCTCAGTCCACCTGAAGGAGGAGGAATCCATCATCATTTCAGCCGATATACGTCCACTGTTGGACATAGGCCTCCCCCAAGTGTCGCCACAGTGAACGATCCTATGCGTCTCGCATTCATCGGTTACCCGCAACCTTCACCAGGTCATCGGTCCACCTTGTAGGAGGTCTTCCAACAAATGGAATGGGATTGGAGGTGGAATTATTTGATGATTATCCAGTGTTTTTTTTTTTAATTTTATTATAGGTAAGCTCACGCTTGACCACTATATCGCCTATACACAGAAAACAGTTACAATACCGTATCGGATTGGTCATAAGTTATGCTACGCTAAACAAAGAGTTAGTAGTTGAACTGTGTTAATAGTTAACACCCTGTATATTTTATAGGTGTGATCTTATTTCAGATATTACGGCAATTATCATGGCTAATCATAGAGCCGTGCTGGCCGAGTGGTAACAGCCCCGACTTACGAGTCGTATGTCGCGGGTTCAAACCTAGCCAGGCGCATTACTATGTGTAATTTATTTTGTCACCACTGCTCTCAAAACGGTAGGGGAAACCGGCATGTCTTAGAACTAAAAATTCGAAGACAAAATGGTGGAGGAAAGCGTTGTGAGGAAAGCGTTGTGAGGAAACCGGTATATCCTAGAACCAAAAATTCGCAGACTTGTGACACCCGCACTGAGCCCGCGTGGTGGATTATGGCCCATTCCCTCTCCTAGAGAGAAGGCCTGAATCTCAACAGTGGGAACGTTATAAGGATAACTATGTTATCATGGCTAATGTACCCTGGGCAGACACTTCTGATAATAATATAATATTCCACAATTATCACACAACGCCGTCTAGTCCCAAGCTAAGCAGAGCTTGTGTTATGGGTACTAGACAACTGATAAACATACTTATATATTTCTAAATACATACATATTATAGATAAATTACACCCAGACACAGAACAAATGATTATGCTCATCACACAAACCAGATACCAGATACCAGCTTGAGCAGCTTGTAAAACGAGCTATTCTTAGAAATAGTTGAACCCAATATGAAACATTAAAAGATCTTTATAATTATCGTAGCAGATAGTACTTGAAAGAAAAAAAAAAAAATCAGAAGACAGAAAAAAGTACATTTTGATACAAGAAGGTGGATAAATTTTGTCATTGCGCGATGAAAGAAATATCGTGAGAAATCTGACATAATATCCTAATTTCCTAAAGTTCCAAGACCCTCAACTAGGCCTTTATTGGGGGGGAATCATAAAAAAAGCTTCTCCCGCTCAGGGTTGAGAGAAAAGAAGTATCAGTCCATTACCAACTTAAACGCATCCGTGTGCATTTTAGTATAGTTAAAGATTTCCTCCTCAAAACAAAATACCCTATAAACTAACTGTTTCACAGTTAACTGAAGATCAAAGTTCATTGACTTGCACAATAGTAATGGCGGTTAACCGGCGACAAGTTTTAATTGCGCGCATGCGCGGTACCTACCACCTGCGCTCGCGCATGCTACGGTATTGACATTCTATCGGTTAGAAGTATCTATTAGTATTAAGTATAAGTCTATTGACTTAAACGGCAATAGAAACGGCTATGCTTGGAGTTTATTTGCGTGATCACATCAGAAATGAAGATATCCGCAGCAGAACCAAGGTTACCGAAGTAGTTTGAAGAAACGCCAAACTTAAATAGCAATGGGCTTTTTTTGGTGGGAAAAATCATGCATTTACATCCCCCGCCCTTGGGCGGAGCGGGAGATAGTGTCAGACTCTTACTGACTAAAAGACCCACCCCGTTCCTTCTAGCCTTCGTACCGGGGCTCGAGCGCCCTTCCGGATAACCCGGCCCCAGTAGGCTTCGACCCGGCTGTTGCTGACAACTCCTTGAGGCGCGCGGGAACAGTGCGCGCCGTCGACGACTTGGGCTTGGTCCGGACAGCTACCGGACGGCCGGACAGTGAGCTACCCATTGCTCACTGTCCGCAAGCCTGCGCCTACGAAGTAGCAATGGGCTGGGCACATTTCACTCAGGAAAGATTGTCGAAATGTTCTTGAATGGCGAATATGTAACAAAGGATGCAGCCATAGATATAAGAAAGGACATTATCAAATCAAATTACATTTCTATGGATGAGTTCCCCACGACACAGGTCCTCATTGGACATGGTAAGCTCGAAAGGTTCCTGCACCTGATTCGTGCGGAAGAAATGCTTAGATGTCACTCTTGTGTGGACTGTCTGGAGGACATGGTGGAGCATACGATGGAGGTATGCTCCATCTAACTGGAGCACAGCTGTGTGCGCATGGGGCGATCGGCGGCAACGACCTCCCGTACCGGGCCCTGGTACAGGCCATGGTTTGGAGCCAGGAGGAATAGCAGGTACCTCCTTTTTCGACAGTAATGCTAGCAAAGAGGGCGGCCGCACGCGTGAGGGAACAGACATCCTTACTTCCCAGCTGACAACGCGTATCCTCAAAGATATATTATACAAGTCAGCAGGGCTTAAGCTTACTGGGGCCATACGTTGACTTCCAAAAGCGGAACCCAGGGTCCTAGAACGCGAGCCAAAGAAGGAACATATGTGTGGTTTCGTCCGTTCTATTCTGGAGCGGGAGAAGTCATTGGATAATTTCCTACCTTTTTCTTCTTCTTTTTTTTAAAGTCATTTTTTTTAAACTCTCTGAGTTCCTTCAGTCCGCTTGAGAATGTTAATTTTTGTTATCATGCAACAATGTAATTAGAAGACACTATTCGTTATTTCTCATTTATCATTATTTTAGACTTTAATTAAATTCATGTAACACTAATTATCACCTAGTACTTTGCCGACTTGACAGGTGCGTTAGAAATGTTTATAATGATAGTACTGCAAAGAAAAAAATATTGTGTTTTAAATGTTAGAAAAGCTGGTTTGCCTGTTAACAGTATTTTATATATTATTAGAAAATAATAATACTAAAACAGAGGGTTGTAATAGTTAGGTTAGTAATTAAGTGTACCTAGGCAGGTGGTTCCTTTAAAGTTCTGTTATAAGATTATTATTTTTTTAACTTTGCCCCATACCTAATAAGAATTAATCCTGTATTGTGGGTGCATTCACAAACATGTAAAATAATAATTATTATAATCTTCGTACGGGAATCGAGCGCAGTAGCCAATCACTCAACCACTGCGCCAACCGTGTTAATTATATTTTACTCTAGTTCTAGGGGGGCAGTCATAAATGACGTCACACCTTATTTATATTCTTATATTATACTATTTATTATTATATTTTATATGATTAACGGGTTCTCTATTTGATTTCGAAACTCGGTGATTCGATTTTTATTTTATTTATTTAATTACAACGGTTAAACAACCAATTACAGTAACTAAACAAAGAGTAAAAGTATAAACATTTAAACAACACATACATCAATTCCTCTCACAGTATTTCTGACATGCCAATAAAATCATCTTCCATTCATCCGCAAACAAATCGTTTGTTGGACCAAGAGATCATTTAGTGCAGTCAAAGTGTTGTAAGGAGGTATTGGAGACTGAGCACGGGCAATAGTGCGACACTGAGGCACAGCAATCGAACACAGTGTGTTGATAGCATTGATATACAATTTTTTTTTTTTTATTGTTGATAGGTTCGCACTTGACCGCTATCTCACCTGATGGAAAGCGACGATGCGGTCGACGATGGAACCGAATAACCCGATAATGAAGTTTGAAATAAATAAACGTCTTAGCAGAAATATGTTTTGAGTCTCTCCAAGAGCCCATAAAGTCAGTAACTCTATTTTCAATGAACACTTAATTCTTAACACAATTAATAATTAATTATAAAAATTAAAGTTTTAGTAATAAATTGTGTTTAGATAGTTATTTTGCCTGTACTGTCGCATTAAGTTTCCCTGTAAATATGGTATAAGTTTAATAAATAAATAAATAATTAATTCGCCTGCTGCAGTCTTCCCATCCGATTATAATTTAGGTGTCTTCAAGGATACAGTGAATAGGCTCTTAATAAACTAGTGCACCTCACCATCAACGATTGCATCACTGCTTATCAGGTAGGATTGCAGTCAAGTATTTGCTGTAAAGCAAAACTCAAGTTTTGCTGCGGGGCTGACTATTTAAATGTTTACCCTCCTCTGTAAGAGAATTAACATAAAGCTACCATTACTCTAGTATTTACCTCAAACAAAAAACTTGTTATACAGTCCTTTCAAAAAATCATCCAAAAACCGCAGATAATGCCCAAAAATACTTTACAAGATCCACTGCACCGTCTCGCAAGCCCTCCCTTAGAGGGAACTCACTCCGACCCTCTAATGACCTCATTAGCCGTGGCAAAAACTAAAGTACCTTCGAGATCATGTTTTGGAGATAGTCAAGACATATATTTAGTTGTATTATGTAGTGACTGGTATTAAAGGTAAGCCCAGTGATGGACGATCAGAGATGAGAAGAATTTTGTTTTTTGCTGGGTAAAAATCATCCAGATTACATCCCTCGCTCTTTGGTGGAGCGGGAGATAGTTTAGACTTTTACTGACTTAAAAACCCAACCCGTTCCTTCGTTGAATTTCATACCCCTTTTTATTATTTATGATACTTTGACAGCCTAATTAAATTGTAATTTTATAAACTTTGACATCTCTAATAGTTTGATATTCAATAATACTTTGACATCATAATTAAATTGTAATTTTGAAAACTTTGACATTTCTAATAACATTCAATAATACTTTGAATTTTATCACAATCACCGTTATATATATATATATATTTTTTTTGATGACACGCCATAAATTGTAAATTTTAATGTACTTATTAACCTAATACTAATCTAATGTTAAAAAAAAAATTGTACTGCCACTATTTGCACGCCCTAGTAGCAGAATGTGATGAGACCATTAATTTAATTCATCACCATAATTATGTACCATATTCTGGCAAAATAAATGAACTGAACTGAACTATTTTTCCTTTCAGAATTAGACTCTCGGCCCCAGTAGGCTTCGATCCCAGCCGGGTCGAAGCCTACTGGGGCCGGGGTTATCTGAAAGGACGCTCGAGCCCCAGTATGAAGGCTTGAAGGAACGGGATGGGTTTTTTAGTCAGTAAGAGTCTAACACTATCTCCCGCTCCGCCCAAGGGCGGGGGATGTTAATGCACGATTTTACCCACCATAAAAAAAGTAGGCTTCGATCCTGATGGGCCCCTAAGGTTGCAGACAACTCTTGAAGGCGAGCGGGAACAGTATGCGCCGTCGACGACTTTCGATCAGTCTTATGAGAGAGAAGGATTTGGCAAAAATTTCTAATGGCAAAAATTTGGCTTAAACTAACATATTTTCATCAAAGTATGAACATAATAATAGTCATTTTATTTTTGGTGGGAAAATCATTCAATAACACCCCTGCTGTTGGGCGGAGCGGGATATAGTGTTAGACTTTTACTGACTAAAAACCCACTCCTGTTCCTTCTTTGCCGTTGTTCCAGGGCCCCTGGGGATCTCTTTCGCATCACCCATGGCCATGCTACGACCCTGCTGGGCCCCTACAGTTGCTGACAACTCCTTAAGGCGCACGCAGTCATAGTCACTTTACTGTAGTTTCTACTGTTGAAGTGGTATTTTTTACTACTTACACTATCTGTCCTGATGGAAACTGAGAATGTGGTCGACGATAGAGTATTCTTGCCTAGAAGTAAACATAGATGATGCATTCATAATCTAATAATAGACTTCAAACCATCTAACCGAGGTGCAAAATGGTTTCATTAGAAAGAAAAATTTCTTTTTTTTCTAACAGAATAATAATCCAAATGTATTTATTTATTAGCATAGGTAATACACTCCGGGTCATCATCATTTCAGCCGATAAACGTTCACTGTTGGACATATGCCTCCCCCAAGTGTCGCCACAATGGACGATCCTGTGCGTCTCCACCACGCGGCCCAGTGCGAGTTGGTGAAGGTCACATGTCTTCAAATTTTTGGTTCTAGGACATGCCGGTTTCCTCACGATGTTTTCCTTCACCGTTTTGAGAGCAGCGGTGATTAAATAAATTACACAAAGTAATGCGCCAGGCTGGGTTCGAACCCGCGATCTACAACTCGTAAGTCGAGGCCGTTACCATTCGGCCACCACTGCTCTCATTATCTCTATACTCTAGACTAATATTATAAAGAGGTACAGTTTTTTTTAAGAGGTAATCTCTGGAAGTACTGATCCGATTACTAAAATTTTTTCACCGATAGAAAGCTGCTTTATTCCTGAGTGACACTGACTATATTTTATGTACGCGTGTGAAGCGCCGGGAAAAGCTAGTTTATTATAAGACTGTCTTAATTATGTTACAAGTCTTTATTCTTTATTGCACACTATTACGGCGTTGTATAATTTTGCATCCACGAAGGTTGTCTTAAAATTAACCAAAATCACTCGACTTTCACAAATTCTTCCAATCTCATAGATCCTCTAATGAGGAGACCATAACTCCACTTCCTAACCACAAATGACCACCAATAAAAACCTCACATTCGTAATGTCCAGTGAAACAATCAAAAACCGGAAATGACGTAATATGAAAAATAGACACCTATCAGTGACAATATCTTCTCATTAACAAAGGAAATCCTACCTTAAATTCTAAACACCAGAGTTGAAAATAGATGTGGCAATACTGGCTAGGACATTTTCGATTCTGAAGAAATGTATTACAATATTCTACATTTGATTTTGAGTTCTATGGCTTTGAAATTGTGGTCGAGTTTTCGCTATATGGGTAAAGGGTGTAGAAAAAAATTAGGCCCTTGACAAAACTGACGGTTCGTTACAAATCGCCTCGCATATTATTGAATGGAGCAATCGTAAGGAATCGTGTCCATTATTGAAATGAGGGTAGTTCTATGAAAAGTCGATTGAGGGAACAATATTGGATATATTTTGTAATATTCGACGAGCAATATGTCAGAGATATATTGCATGAAAAGTATTTGATTTCTATAATGGAATTGGTTCGTTAATACGCACAACTTTTTACAGGGTTCAGTGAGGTTTTCATAACGGCGTAATATTTTAGTACAGCTTGTATATCATATTAACAACACATATAGGCTTCTGCTAGCGACTTCGCCCGCCTAAAACCAGGTTTCTTCATACTACAGTTGCCGAAACGGATCTTGCTCGGCGTCAGAGTGGGGATCGCTTTGCGCATTCCTTACACTGGCGAGCCAATCGTCTTCGTTGTTAGATACATGAAGCAACGCAGGGAACGAATCAGGAGTGACGTCTATGATGCGATGGCGTGGCGAGCCAATCACTGACACTCCCCGCCCCCGTGTAACACTTCGCACCACTAAAGAGACCGAATATTTGACTTCTGCGCAACTTGAAGGCAGCGCTCAAGATCCGTGACGGCAACTGTACCTCCGTTTGATCCTAGCCTGTCCTATTCTTTGTATACGTTTATAAAGAGAAATTGTAATCACACCATATTATAATCGCAAACACATTGACGCCTTTGAGATGTGGTGCTGGAGAAAAATGCTTTGTACCCCTTGGACAGCATTTCGGACCGACGTATCCATTCTGCGTGAACTAAAAATCTCCACGCGGTTGTCATCCGAGTGTCTTCGCAAAATTCTGCAATACTTCGGTCACATTGCAAGGAGAAACGATGGAAACCTCGAAAGGCTAATCGCGACTGGTAAAGTAAATGGAAAAAGGCCTCGCGCAGCCCAATACGTTAGTCTGACCAGATCCGCCCCGCTTTTGACTCCATAGTATACAAGATCCTTTTCCCCGCCAGAGACAGGAATAAATGGAAATACATCATAAAAAGTAAAGTGATGAAAAAGAGAGGTCACGACCCTCAGCATTGAGGAATACGACGCAAGGAGAAGGAATATTATAATGGTCGCGGGTTCAAACCCGGCCACGCTCATTACTTTGTGTAATTTATTTCATCACCACGGCTCTCAAAACGGTGAAGGAAAACATTGTGAGGAAACCGGCATGTCTTAGAACCAAAAATTTGAAGACATGTGACATCCACCAACCCGCACTGGGCCCGCGTGGTGGATTACGGCACATTCCCTCTCCTAGAGAGGAAGCCTGAGTACCAGCAGTGGAAACATTATAAAGCCAACTTTGCTATGCTTGTGAGCTTGTGTGTATATTTGTTTCTAATCTACGCTTGGACGTCTGAACAGATTTGAATGAAATAGCATACCGTACACAGTACTGGGTTTAGTAATATTTGCTTGCTGCGACATGCTAAACTCTGTCATAGCATACTAGCCGCGAGTGGGTCCTGGTTGTTGTACATACCTACATCAGGCACCAGTCCCTCACAAAGTTAACTCTAATATAGTTAGTCTAAGATCCGATTAAGAACGACCTTCACCGGTCTGTTTAATGGATGAAACTTATTTTATGATAAATTTAGTGTATTAAATAATATAACGCGTGTGGGTTGCCTAAGAAATTCCTGGCCAGACTATTGTTAATTAAAAATTGAAAATTTAATTTTTTTTTAGAAAAGTGCACAACCGTTATTCATACCAGATTTTTTTGCAGACAACACTATAACATCGTATTCGTAATGAAACAGCGTTTATTTTGATATAGAATTTGTTGTATATCAAAATAAACACACCTGTTTATACATACCTGTTTATACCTGGCAACCCATAGTTATGCCAGGAAACAAATAGGTAACCCAACATTTTATGTTCTAAAGGCTTCACTCTTTCCGTTAGTATTAAATTTATTCGTTAACACAAAGAACACATTTCAAAAAAAAAAAAAAAAATTGTTTGGCCAGGAATTTCTCAGGCAACCCACCCGCGTTATATTCTTTAATATACTAAATTTATCATAACATACGTTTCGTCCATTAAACAAACCGGTGAAGGTCGTTCTTAACCGTATCCTCTACTATAAGATATAAGCAATGTTAAAAGCTAGCATAAGATAACTGTGTGAAGGGAAAATAAATAAATAAATTATTATTATTATTTAGTAGGCACGAGGCCGTTCAAATAGTCAAAAACACTCGCTTAATATTATATCGCCAGAAAATATTGATACAATTAACCCAAACCTTCTTTAAGAAAAACCTTACAAAACAGATAAGGGCGACCATGATAATATAAAAACTGCATCCAGCATAAAAGTCGGGAGGCGACATACCGACGCAGGAATCCAAAAATTTACACAAACGAGATTAGGCTTCGAACACGGTAATAAGCGGAAGCGGGTGCTGAAGCGGGCGCGATTTATCAAGTATGATATCTGCATTTAATGATGAAGTGAGTACTATGGCATTAGTGATGGAATTGAGTGACCAGGCTTTATTGTTTATGGCTGTCTTTCCTCTAGAGCTGTTTACTCTTTGAATGCCGTAATTAGAGACACAATAGAAAGACAATAGCTTATGTCGAACTGTGTAACATAAGACATTCAAAAGGTTAAATAAGACATATTTTTTTTAATGAGGACAGATACAGTACAACAGTCAGGTATAAAGACAAAGTAAAAGAGAAAAAAAGTATATAATGCGCCGATTGTGCCCCCATCAAAAGGGAACACAGTTTTTAGCTAAGTAGCACCCCGCAATGACTCACGGACGGGGGTAAATAAACTAAATATTGATGTTTGTGTACCTGTTTGATTAAAATTCGTAAATAACTAGTTTACAAATGACAACAAAATATTAAGAAAGCTAAACTTTTCAAACGCAAAGCGAAACCGGTTATTCTGCATCTCTCAGCCTTATATATAATAAACAAAATTATCTTCTTCTTCTTAACTTAATTTAATTGTTTAATTATCTACCGTGTCTCTAGGCAGGCAGACTAAACCTCTGAAAACACCTTTACTTTTGTTTCATCTTACTTTACCCTACTACCCGCTAAAACAACTCACTCTTTTTAATGATAGAGTTATAACAAGTGTCGTCATTTCGTCCAATTCGTAGCGATTTAGTCGTTTAGACCTTTTCCGTATTCACATCCATCAATCGAGTTTGAACTACACCGATTTTAAAGTCATTTGAAATTCGATGATAAAAAAAAAATCTGTATTACATTATCCTGGTAGAATACTTAAACTGTAACTGGAAATAAGTCGATAGACCGCTTTTGGATAGGACTTCGATCGAACGACTATAAAGCTTCAACGATATTTGGCTTGTTTGATTTTACGTGAATTAGGCTACAGGTACCGGTACTATCCAATACCGCATCCGCTATCGCTTATTCACTCTGTACAAGACCTTAATATCAACTGATTCGGGTTTTTGTCTGTCCGTTCGTCCATCGTCGGCAACAGTCGGCATTTCTGCGATGACATTCTTGGGCACCCGTTTTGATTAGAAGTCAGTCATTCGATGATTTTTTTTTTACTTATACTTTTTTTTTAGTTTTAGTCGCATTTCTTAGAGTTTACGATTTTTTGGAGAAATGAATATGGATAGGTTTGAAAGACTTGGTTTTGTATTTTTATTTTTTTGCAAAAAGAAATTGTTGCTAAATTAAAGTGGTTTCCTAAAATGGTTTGAGGAGCGGTGTGTCAATCGCATAGTTGGAGGAAGATACCAGGAGAAAAGTGGCGCGAAATAACTGCAATTTATTTAAAAAATATTTTTTTCTCATAGGCCTACACGGGCACTAAAACAATATAACAATACTCAAAAACTACTAAACGGGTTTTCATGCGGTTTTCACGAATAGACAGAGTGATTAATGAGGAAGGTTTGGATGTATAATACTTAAGTATTATAGTAGAGAAAAGTTGAGAATTTTAAAGATTTGGAACATCTGTGTAAAACTGGGGCAAGTCGCAAGTACTATGTAAGGAAAGGACTTTTATTTTTTAATTATACACCATGATAAATGAAGCTCATCATAAGATAATATAAAAGCTTTTGAATCTTCAATCAAATGTGTCCCAATTCTTTCATATAGGAAACCTTGAAGTCACTTTATTAGGAGCATCCAAGATAGGGAGAGCATTGGGGGCCCAGTGGTAACAGTCCCAACTTAAAAGTTGTAAGTCACGAGTTCAAACCCAGCCAGGCGCATTACTTTGTGTAAATTATTTCATCACCACTGCTCTCAAAACTGTTAAGGAAAACACTGTGAGGAAACCGGCATGTCCTAGAACCAAATATTTGAAGACACGTGTTATCCACCAACCCATACTGGGACAGCGTGGTGGATTACGGCCCATTCGTTCTCCCACAGACGAGGCTTAAGTCCTAGCAGTGGGAACATTATAAGGCAGATTATGCTATGGAAGATAGCACATCAAATCTAGCTGTATGACTGAGTCATCTACTCGTATAAATGATCACAAAAACCTACCTAGTTCATTCTAATGAAATCTAATCAAACTTAACACTAACTAAAATTGAATTTCCTATCGAAATCAAAATTACACCAGCCCACACTTTAACTTAATTCACAGATCACGGTGATGTATCTGCGGCTATTCCCAGAGTTTCGCAGACTTTTATTTTTCTAGACTAATTTGTGTCCCACAGCTGGGCAAAACCTCCTCTCATATTTAAAAACTCTCTAGCTTACTCAGTCTCCGACCAAGCTTGACCCGCAAACATGATCAAAGGCACATGATCATGTTTGCGGGTTAAACGTTAAAAACTTTTGGCAGGCCACGAGCTCTTAATGCAATCTATTTGACGACCTAAAATGATCTGTTATAGTTATGGAGCTATAGGGTTCTCCATTCTTTTTTCTCACTCGCACTTGACATTTTCACACGTCATGGTAAGGCCCTTGATGTTAAAATGTTACAGTAGGTACCTACGGTAACATTTTACACACACACACGGATACAGATGTGAATCAGTGTATCCGAGCAATCTTAAGAACCATTTTTTTCTTTTTCTTCCAGACCAAAACGGGTACAAGCGACAGGATAGGGGAAGAAACCAGGAGACGAACGACCTTGGTCATCATCAGTCTAAGAGCCAGATGCTGGCCCCTGATGGTCACACCACCTTTTCCGCGGGTGACCTCGACGGAGACAAATATCAGTTTAGTTTGCTAGCGTATTCTGTTCCACACTTTCTTTAAGTTCCTTTAGCGATCTTGAACTTCCTTTTAAAATTCTGGCCAATAGCTTATAATCAAACTTTCAATATTCCCTCTGCTGGGACTCAGGCCTTTCCTCTAGGTGAGGGAATGGGCCGTAATCCACCACGTGGGCCAATTTCACATGTCTTCGAATTTTTGGTTCTAGGACATGCCGGTTTCCTCGCGATGTTTACCTTTACCGTTTTGAGAGCAGTGGTGATGAAATTACACAAAGAATTGCGCCTGGCTGGGTTTAAACCCGCTACCTACAGCTCGTAATCACTTGGCCACTACTGCTCACTGGCCAACATACAGGTTATATACAGTACGATGGCCTCTTTAGTTGTCGATTCTGTGGTCTGTGATTAAATTAAATCGAGATTAGAGGGCACAAAGCATCCGCAATATTTAGGTATAAAATATCAAAGATGAGGTGGCTCCTAAACGCGAAGTGACGAGCAAAAAACACTAAAATAGCGAATTAATTGCAAGTTATACAGGACACTGCTACTGGGTAGCGTTGACAGAAAAAATAATGTGTAGTTTATTTTATTATTTACTAGCTTTTACCCGTAGCTTTGCTCGCGTACATTAAATATAGCCTATGTCACTCAGGAATAAAGAAGCTTTCTATCGGTGAAAGAATTTTAACAATCGGACCAGTACTTTCAGAGATTACATCCTACAAACAAAAAAAAAAAAACAAACTTTAAATCTTTATTATTTAAGTGTAAGTGTGTGGTAGATGGAATTTGCTACCGTTTCTATGTTCCCTGAACTACAACCTAGGGTACTTTAAGTCAAGAATGATTAGGTTATTTCTAGGCAAGCGTATTCTATCGTCGACCATATGATCGCTTACCATCAGGTAAGACAGTTGTCAAACGCAAGCAATTATATTATTTAAAATAAAATAATTGAGGTATTTGGTAAAAAATAAGTCATTCGCCTATGTGGTTCACTAATAAAATAGCATTCTACAAGTGAAATAATTTTTATCTTCGGTCCAGTAGTTTTTGAGTTTATTCATTTCAATTAAAAATACAAATCTTTCCTCTATAGATTAAAAAAAAAAATGTGTGAAAAAAAGAGGCATTGTATTGCATGCTTATTTAACGAAAAAGATAAAATCTCAATTGTAAAATTATGCGTTATTTTCTTCACGATGTTACTTTTTTATTTCTTTCGTCTGGTAGGTACAATATTTTCTTTAGAAGAAACAGTGCTCACTGATATTATTTTAATAATGACATATAACAAAACAAAACAACAAATCGTATAATAGGTATGCGTTGAACAATTATAGCGTCACGTAAGTATACGGATAAGTTGATTATTTAATATAAAAAGAGGTAAAGTTTGTTTTTTGTTTGTAGCAGTTAATCTCTGAAAGTACTGGTCCGACTGCATTTTTTTTTCACCGGCAGAAAGCTGCTGTTTTTCCGAGTGACATAGGCCATATTGTCGTATATGGGTGAAGCCATAGGCAAAAACTAGTCTGTTAATATTACGAGTACATATAAACGTACTTTTAATATGAGTTTTTGTTTACAACTAAAATAAAACCATATTTTCTTTATAGCAGCAATTTTTGGCAACTTTTAAGGCAAACTTATAATAGGTACTACTCTTTTTCGTCATAATCAGTCCTTTTAATTTCAAAAAAACATCTGTCATATTCGCAATAATTACAAAATACGACGTCAAAAAAACTAAAAAACAATTTCACTTTATTTTCCAACCGTACACTGCAGTTGACGAATTGAATTTTGATGAGTTACAGCCGGTGTTGGTAGCTCATTATCATTTCACCATAGCCGTTCGAATACATAGCATGGCACATGCGATACACAGAAGGTTAAGTCCGCACGACATTCGAGATTGAACAGAAAAAAAAACTTAATCAGATGCTTGAATTAATGAGAAGAATGTGTTATTTTATTTACGATCTGTTTACACGTTAGTTTTAGTTAGTAACGAGATTATAAGATATGCTAGTAATTATGTGGATTGATTCATAATTCATAGAGATAATATTTATTGGCTTTATGTATTCGTTTTAAGTTGCCGACAGCCTCAGTCCTGCTGTGCTGATGTTGCCGCTGCGGCTGTGGAAAACCTCAAGCGGCGAAAATATATTAATCTCATCGGCAGTTATATTTTCAAGCCGTTTGGGCTGAATCTTTAGGGTTGTGAGGTGCAAATGCTACACAAACACTATGTATCCAAATATCAAGTTGGCCATCCGCGTTATCCAAAAGATCACTTTTGTCTCGGCCAGAGACTAAGCAAGCATTGACATACAACGTGGTAATGCTACTAGTCTTTTGAACACATTTCTAGCTAACAACGATGCGGGAAAAAATATGACGCCATTTTTTCAGGTATAGCTGTGTTACTTTTTGGTGTACAATAAAGTCTATTCTATTCTATTCTAAATCCCTGAAAAAATAGCGTCATATTTTTTTTAAAGAATTCTTAATGTTGCAGCTAAATCGTATAACTCGCCGTATTAGAAATAGGCGCGACGCTATAAAAACCGTTGCCATAATATAATGCAGCTGTCTTAGTCAGTCACATTACAATTCGGCGGATATAAAGTACACCGCTGAAGCGTAGAGCCCAAATATAAAGGGGCACGTCGTCGATACGTCGTTTTGTAAGTTTTAGTTCCTATAAATACTGCATCCGGCACGCAATCGCTACTCCAGCCCTTCTAGCTAACTTACAACCAGTTTGTGTCGAACTCCGTTCTCTAATCGGTAACGCCTCGGTGACAGCAATTGTAGAAAGCGATAAGTCGGTAGCCATGTTGATGCGCCTGAATCGGCCGCTCATTCTACAATATAATAACAAAGGACGTAGCGTTAAACATTGTAGAATCGATTTTGAACGATGTGAACTTGGCTACGAATTGTCTATTCGTTTGTTCTAACCACGCGACTTTACGTTGAGAT
Organism: Mythimna albipuncta; assembly: GCA_929112965.1. Taxonomy (NCBI): domain Eukaryota; kingdom Metazoa; phylum Arthropoda; class Insecta; order Lepidoptera; family Noctuidae; genus Mythimna; species Mythimna albipuncta. The sequence goes on along the minus strand of OV815983.1, from coordinate 11,823,803 downwards.
GACGTCATTCCCATACGTTTCATCACTTTTCGACAGCGTTAACGATTGCAGAATAACAACTTGGCTAAGCGTGCAGGGCTTTTCGGTCCCATTGATTGTACTTTAACAAAAATTGACCTACTGTCTTTCTTAAACAGTGTCTTAGCGAACATGTTTGAGCTTGACTCAATATATGAATCAAAGATAGTTTCATATCACCACAATCTTGGACCGACACTATCGAGGAACGACAGGCATAACCATTGCCATAAATACCACCAAACGTGGATGAGGAACCTTCATTTGTGGAAGATTTATCTATGAGATTGGATGATTTTTATCACCAGTTGTTCTGTTTTGAATAAGTGATTAGCTGGAGCAAAGTCAAAGTCAAAGCATTTATTTCAAATAGACCATTTGCAGGCACTTTTGAATAGTCAAATGTCGGTCAGTCCAAGAAAAGTGAAGCTACTAGCAACTACCTTTTTAGGGTTCCGTAGCCAAATGGCAAAAAACGAAACCCTTATAGATTCGTCATGTCTGTCTGTCTGTCTGTCTGTCCGTCCGTATGTCACAGCCACTTTTTTCCGAAACTATAAGAGCTATACAGTTGAAACTTTGTAAGTAGATGTATTCTATGAACCGCATTAAGATTTTCATACAAAAATAGAAAAAAAGCAATAAATTTTGGGGGTCCCCATACTTAGAACTGAAACTCAAAAATTTTTTTTTCATCAAACCCTTGCGTGTGGGGTACCTATGGATAGGTCTTCAAAAATGATACTGAGGTTTCTAATATCATTTTTTTCTAAACTTAATAGTTTGCGCGAGAGACACTTCCAAAGTGGTAAAATGTGTGTCCCCCCCCTTCTAACTTCTAAAATAAGAGAATGACAAAACTAAAAAAAATATATGATGTACATTACTATAAAAACTACCAACGAAAATTGGTTTGAACGAAATCTAGTAGGTAGTTTTTTTTTAATGCGTCATAAATCGAAAAAAATACACTATTATTAAAACATCGATCAAAGTTACAACACATTACAAGAACTTTTATATTATGTTACTTGCTGCTACGGAACCCTTCATGGGCGAGTCCGACTCACACTTGGCCGGTTTTTTTAAGTAATCGGCTAGCATTTGACCTCTATCTCTCCTGATGGTAAGCAGTGATGGTCAAACGTTTATTAAGAGTTTATTCACTCTAGAATTCTCTAATTATAATCGGACGGGAAGACCTCAGAAAGCAAATTGTGTAAGTCTTTTGAAGTACCTACCCGGTATAAACGACGAGGTGAAACGCTTAGTTCCGACCGTAGAGGTTTTAACAGTGTAAGGGTGGACATTCGTGGTATGTCGGGTTGTCTGATAACAAAAAGGTGATGGTGGAATCAAGTTATGTAACTCCTGCGCACACTCTTCATTTGTCATATTTGGTAAATTCATAATAGTTGCTAATATAAAACACTACGCGCAGTATTTTTTCATTTTTATTGCCATTCATTTTTTCATAGCCTGTACAATATTTCGATAGGTTTTGTAATTTTTTAGTAAATTATGCAGTTTGACATTTCATAATTTACTAAAAAAATAAATTTCATGCAAAATTTACTGGTTTAGTTTTACACAAATTTATAAATTGATATCAATTGAATGACAATATCCACAAGACAATGTGTTTCCAAAATGTATGGTGAAAAATGTGTATTAACGTCAAATTTGCGTACGACTTTGTTGGTGGTTGTATGAAAAACAGTGAAAATGTATGACGAGTTGTATCCCTTTAAGTATTTATACTAATTAAAAATAAGTGGTAAGTAGTAAAATGATCTTCCACCTACCTGAGGACACATCTTGCAGTGGTACTTCCTAGCATGGGCGTGCAACGGCTGCAGCTTCGTGGGACCTTTGCCCAGAGGTTGAGGCACCACCAGCAGTCCAGAACCCGTGTTTGTGCCCCCCACTGGGGATGATGATGAGGAGCCTGGAAGAATGGAGTGGGAGGTTAGTATTTGTTGAGAAGAGTAGATAAATAATAAAATTTAAAAAATATTTATGACTCTCTAAAAGTGGTTTTGTTATTTTGTATAACTTATTTTGTATAGTAAGTGAATAAGCCGATGCTTATCCAGACTGGCCTGTTGGTCTAGTGGTTAGTGACCCTGGACAAATGTTTGTGTGATGAGCATAATCATTTGTTCTGTGTCTGGGCGTAATTTATCTATAACATGTATGGATATAGAAATATATAAGTATGTTTATCAGTTGTCTAGTACCCATAACACAAGCACTGCTTAGCTTGGGACTAGACGGCGTTGTGTGATAGTTGTGGAATGTTATTATTATTCTTATATAAAAAGCACAAACAATGCTCACAAAGGAGGATGCAAATCTTAGGCCCACCTTCCAATAGCTGTGTGTGTTACATAAGTGGATAGGTATTTTGGAGCTGAATAAAAGTTACTGTGGCGCAAAGTTCTAAATCTTAGCGCTTTCAAAGTTGTTCTTTGTTAAACATGTAAGTTTTGCCAATAACCAAGTGATGCTATTTGCATGTAATATATTGCGTTTCTGTGTTTTATAGATGTAGTATGTAGATACTATCTTACAGTTATAAATTGTTTCGTTGGTTTGTTTTGCTGTGTGAAACATTAAGCAAAATTGCATTTTTATTTTCAGTGGCCCACGTGGGTTCTCTTTGTTCACTTTGTGTAGGTGATGCGCATGCGCGGCAGAGGTGAAGTACGTGAGACAGTGTAACTTTTTTTTGTCCTGGGTTGCAATTGAAAATATTCAAACTAATAATAATTATTATTATTATTGTTTCATTTCAAAAAAGAAGACAGTATTTTAATAACTCTGAACGGGCTAAGATTTGGAACTTGGTGCCATATGAGTAAAAACATCCACCATCCATCCGCTCAGGTGGTTTAATCTTATTATTGGTGTACAATAAAGCATATATCTATCTATCGAATTATCTATCCAATGATACTCGCTCAACACACAATACTATTGTATGGTGGGCCATGATTTCATAAAAACCTTGACATCATCCTTTCAATTCCATGTCTAAAACATATTGACCTTATGGGGCCGGCGACGAATGAATTTCCATACAAACGTAATACCACACTCATTTGCAGTAGGAGCATATTTCCAAAACATTATGATGATATTCGGTTATAGTCAATATTTATCTAGGTGCCTACGTCGAGAATATTAGAAATATTGTTATTTTTAATACAGGAAAAGCCAAATGGCATGTTTTGCTATTTACGTTATAAAAAAGTGCGATATACAATTCGCTTAAATTTATTTTTGTTTTTTTTTTAAAAAAAAGAAAGACTTAGGAACCTAGATAAATATTGTCTCATCATCATAATATGTTGGAAATATGCTCCAACTGCAAATGAGCGTGGTATTACGTTTGTATGGAAATTCATCCGTCGCCGGCCCCTTAATACTCATAAATAGATACATTTCACTTTCATTATCAAATACTCATTATCATCATTTCAGACGACAGACATCCACTGCTGGACATAGACCTTCCCAATTGTCGCCTCAACGACCAGTCCTATGCATCCCACATCTTCTACCGATTTCTGCTACCCTCATCAAGTCATCACAGGCCTTCTAATACTAACTACAAAATAATAAAAAAAATAACACTACTCTTCAAGAATACAGGTACATACAATACCAACCTGATCGTCCAGGCCCCAGTCCAGCTCCATACAGCATCTGGCTCATGGACTGGTGATGACCAAGACGGTCATCCGTCTTCTGGTGGCCTCCCACTGTCCCGTCGCCTGTACTCATTTTGGCCTGAAAGATAATGAAAAAAAAAATGGTTAAAATGGTTAATATTTTAACTTCAGGCCTGTGTTTTAAAAAGGTTTAGGAAAACTGTAAAATTGTTACGCCATGATTTTTTTTTTGTGGTTCGGATAAATATTGAGACCTCCATTCGGGAATTGAACTATTAAGGGCCAAGCGCCCGAAAAGTGCCATAAAATAGTGATATTCTGAGGCCTACTCCTCCGTAACGGCTAAGTCAATTAGTTTGAAAAAAATATATGTTTATTATAGATTCATGAACAATAATATCAACATTTGATTTTTTCGTGCAATTAATACTTTTGCACAAAAAAAAAATATTTAGCAATTTCGCAACTTTTCGCAACTTTTCCCTACTCCTTCGAAACGGCTTTAGAAACATTTTTACACATATAAATTGGTGGTTAAATATACTTCAAAGTGAACATTGCATATGTAAATCAATCAATATCTCGCAGAGAAAATGGATTTAAAGCGCTTTCCGGGCGCTGCTGGCCGCAAATAAATGCACAGATTTGCGTACTGCCGCTTAGGCGAGTGCGAGAGTTGCGTTCACATAATTTCGGCCAGGTGGTTCAAGGGACTATAAGCCTTAACATAGGTTGTAAGTTTGTACGGAACCCTCAGTGCACGAGTCCGACTAGCACCTGCCTAGTTTTTTTTTCATTATTATGACTCGTCTCGCTGTAGATAGAGCGGGACAATTGTGCTAACCAGAAGTCACCTATATGATAACGCTTTGGACATTCATCGAATATACATTTGACTGGCCTGTTGGTCTAGTGGTTAGTAGCCCTGACTTCCATGCCGGAGGTCGTGGGTTCAATTCCCACCCAGGAAAAATGTTTGTGTGATGAGCATAATCATTTGTTCTATGTCTGGGTGTAATTTATCAATAACTAGCTTTTGCCCGCGGCTTCGCTCCCGCTCTTCCCTACTTCAGCCTACTATACCCTACTCTACCCTACTATACCCTACTCTACCCTACCCTACTCTACCCTACCCTACTCTACCCTACCCTACTCTACCCTACCCTACTCTACTCTACTCTACCCTACTCTATCCTACTCTACCCTACTTTACCCTACTCTACCCAACCACACTACTCTACTCTACCCTACTCTACCCTACTCTACCCTACTCTACCCTACTCTACCCTACTCTACCCTACCCTACTCTACTCTACTCTACCCTACTCTACCCTACTCTACCCTACTATACCCTACTCTACCCTACCCTACTCTATCCTACTCTACCCTACCCTACTCTACTCTACTCTAACCTAAAAAAAAAAATTTAAAAAAAAAATAAAAAAAAGTATTCTATGTCCGTCTCCTGGTTTTAAGCTACCTCCCCACCAATTTTCAGCCAAAGCGGTTCAGCCGTTCTTGAGTTATAAATAGTGTAACTAACACGACTTTCTTTTATATATATAGATATGTTTGTATTTAGAAATATATAAGTATGTTTGTCAGTTGTTTAGTACTCATAATACAAGCTCTGCTTAGCTTGAGACCAGATGACGTTGTGTTAGCCAGTTAGTTTTTTTTATTAATGTTATCTGTTCCATTGCTGAGCAAAAGCCTCCTTCAAATCTTTCGAGGAATTCTCTTTCAAGGCCACCTCGTACCAACCCTCACAGTACGTTCAGGACATCTGATCCATCTCTTTCTGGGCACCGTCTATCCTCGTTAAATTCATAAACAACACAAAACCAAAACAATTTCTTAACGCATCTAAAATCTAATAAATTAACAAACGCAATCTGTTAATAGATAATTTACGACTACCCACAGAGCCAACAAATCATGAGCAAGTTAAAGTTTAATAAATAACATTAGTTGAAGGGACCGGTGGTCAGTCGTAGATGCCATGAGTCAGAGAGCTGTGGTCAGATAAATCATTTGTAGGGTGACACACTGGAGGGTAGTTTGAAAAGGTTGTAATAAGAAAAACGATAGTAGTGCAAACAAATAATGCGTATGACAGAAGAGAGAGAGAGAGAGAGAGAGAAAATGTGTCTATGAATTTAGCCAAGGCTCCAGAGTTTTGAGGCTGAACGCTTTTTTATGGTGGGAAATCATCCAATGACGTCTTCTACTCCTGGACGGAGCAAGAGGGCGTGTGAGACTTTAACTGACTAAAGCTAGAACTACATTAGACCGACGCACACGTGTAACACACCTGATTTGACTACACGTGTCTAGTTTCTATGTAAAATGAGTGGAGACCGGCTCGCCCAGTAGCCTGATTCACGTAAAACCAAACAAGCCAAATATCGTTGAAGTTTTATAGTCGTTCGATCGAAGTCCTATCCAAAAGCGGTATTCACGATCTATCGACTTATTTCCAGTTACATTAATAAGTATTCTACGAATTTCCAACAACTATAAAATCGGTGTCATTCAAACTCGATTGATGGTTGTGAATACGGAAATGGTCTAAACGACTAAATCGCTGCGATATCGTTACGGTTTTCATTACGTAACAACGTAAAGATGTACGTGGCACACATGTGCCACTCTTACGTAGGTGCGTTGACACGCCACTGATAATCGCATTAATCTGTCTGTGTGTAATGAAGTCCATCCAAAGGTTATCTGTAAGACATAACCCTGTGTGGTAAGACCGTCCATTGTACACTTGTTTTTAACAATATTTGTCCATTTTCAGAGGTATACAATAAAGAATATACCTAATAAAAATAAAGCTAAGTCATCTGAACGTCTACAATCAAAAGACGTGACTTCGAATAAAGGCAATATCCTGAATACGTGACACACTCAAAATAGCATCTCATTTTGATAATAGAAACATCTTTCAGCGAATGATTATCCGCTAGTTCGCTTTGTGTGTTTGATGAATTCGTCTACTGATATTGAAGAAGTGGAGACACAAAAAAAGAATAAACTCGTATTTTTATTATGTGCTAAACAATACTAGATACAATAGTACGAGTTGCTGACCTATCGGTTTTCTATCGGTTACATTTCGGGGAGTGTGCATTGGAATTGCACAATTTAATTCCGCCAAGTCCGTTCCATTATCGAAACATAGACTTACGACGTTGCGTCACTGGAATATAGGGTGACAGTCAATTAGTGTGCGATATTTAAACACGTGATTGTGCTGATGATAACAAACAATTTTTATTATGGGAGCAAAGCCGAAATCGCGAAAAAAATATTAGCTGTTCAGTAAGGCAAACATAAATGTACTGAACCGCTGATTTTTTTTCGCGATTTCAGGTTTGTTCCCATAGTAAAAGTTGTTGGTTATCATGAGCACAATCACGTGCTTAAGTATCGTACACTAATTGCCAGTCACCCTATATTGCAGTGGCGCAACGCCGTAAGTATCGGTATCGAGTATCGACCAATACTATTGCTTTAAACTCATGGTAGAGGTACAGGAGTGGGTTTTAATCGGTAAACGTCTGACATGCCCTTGCGCTCCGCCCAAGAACGAGAGAAGTCATTGAACAATTTTGTATAACCTAAGCTCGGGTCTATGTAGATTTTTAAAACAAAAACGTCTGCTAAATCTTATATATAAAATTTTCGTGTCACAATGTTTGTTCCCGTACTCCTCGGAAACGGCTTGACCGATTCTCATGAAATTTTGTGAGCATATTGAGTAGGTCTGAGAATTAGCCAACATCTATTTTTCATACCCCTTAGTGATAAGGGTTGTCCACCCTTAACATTTTTCTTTAATGGCAAAACAACGTTTGCCGGGTCAGCTAGTTATTGTTATAAAACTAAGCCACCTAAACTGAAAATGTAAAAAAAAAACACATTTTCCATAAACGAAAAACTTCTCCCATCTTACAAACCTAACAAAATTAACCCTACCAACGCCGCCGGTCATACTAAAACTAATATTTTAACTAACTAAGAGGCCGAACGGTCATAATTTAGTGCGACCATCGACCATGGGACAAATCGACCGTAACTAATGAAGCAGCCCCGTGTTAGCCAGGAGCGGCTAAAAGTCATTTGTTTAAATTCACCCTTTAGTGTTTGAGGGTTAAGATTTAACGTCTGACATTAGATTTGTTGAGATGGCTCTGGCTTTGTGCGGTGAATGATGGCGTTTATGATTCGGTTGTCTATGGTTGTTGTAATAGTGCAAATTGATAGGATTGTTTAGAAATGTCAAGTTTGTGTTGTCGGGGTAAAGAATGACGTCAGGGTTTCTATTAAATCCGGGCCCACTTTCCAAAAGGGATGTATGTTATACATCCTATGCCCTGGGTTAACCATACAATTGGAAACATTCGGACAGCACTGCACTGTATCTCTTTCTCGCCATTGTAAAACAAAACAAGTGAAAAAAGAAGCCATAATTGTTTTATTTGTAAAAAAAAGCGTTTAAATATCTTTGAACAGAACACGATTTTGAACTTGATGCAATAGTAAATTTATTCAGCTCAAAAATTCTTATTCAACGATGTAATACACGTAGTTATTGTAAGGTGGGTCCCGGATATGCATTCACTTTGGTTTTTGTGACAAAATTAATATAATATCCCGTTTTAGCAGTCAAGGGATACGAAAAGTAAAAATAAAATTGCATTTTTAAATGCCAAGATTTAAATACTTAAATCTTAATACAGTAGCCTTACAGTTTAATATCCTAGGTTAAGCAACGCTTGTTAAAGCCATTCTGTGGATAGGTAGCCATATGAAAATATGCCTTAAAGAGCGCCTTAAACTATTGATCCCAGCTGTCATTTGCAAATCTTTGACAAACGTTCTTGTAGGACAAGTGGCACAAATAACGGCGATCGAAAAAGTTAGTTAAAACATAAAACTAAAGTTTCCAAGACTGCCTAGCTTGTCTTTACTATCTTTTGAAGATTGATGGCCAAGGATCACTACCTCTCCCTTTGAATATCATTAGGTATGAGTTGTTCATCAGTTAAGTATTGTAGATAATAATGTAAATAAGCTCTTACTGTATTTTTTGTTATGTGTAATAAGAGCATATTAATCAATATCTATCGAAGTTTTTTATAACAAATAATTCACAAATATGACACTCTGCAAGAATACAAAACATACGAATAAAATAAAAAAAATACTGCTTCACATAAGTAATTAATCCCGTTTCATCTTCCATTCGATATTTTACTATTTGTAATCACCGTTCAGTCGAAAATTAAATTACAATTTCGATTCTATATCTAATATCCTGTTGTAACCCTCCCAAATTTTAAATAACACGATACGTGTTTCTAACTCAAAACTAAACCCGAAACTGTAACATTAATAAATCATTAACTATTCTGAGGTCGGCAGGGCCATAGGACGGTATTCGTTGCAAATTAATTTAGTACAGTGAACGCCCCCTGGACGTGAGATGAGAAATTTAATTTTAGTATTAATCGCACCCGCAGTTTAGGGTTAAGTTGTGGGTACAAACTGTAACTATGTGGCTTCGGTTTGGAAATAGATATGTAGACATATATAACGTAATCAGTCTACAATTTTTCGCTTGCAATTCAGGCAGTCCTCCATCGTGTGTAACACAGTATGGTTCTGCAAATTTCGAGCTGTATATTCTTCCGTTTTTAAGCTTGTGGACGGCGAGCAATAGGTAACTCACCGTCCGATAAGGCCTAAAGTCAGGTTGATTACGCGTCGTGTTTTACTCTGCCAGGGCTGCAGGATTTTTGCATATGTTACTGCGGCAATAGAATGGAAAGAGCAATTGAGGGAATACGGGTTGGTTTTAGCCAGTAAGTCTGATACTCCCTCTTGCTCCACCTAGAGTAGGAGGAGTTATCTGAGGACTTTCTACTCCAAAAAAGAGTATTCAAAGAGAATATGTTATTATAATAAGTAGACCCTGAGAGTAGATTCGCCTTTTATTTAGTTTTAGGTCCTTCCTATCGAAGAATATTGCATATTGCTTTCTACATAAACTACATATGCAAACAAAATCTAGCATCACATAACTCATCAAAACCGTTGCATAAAAGCAACATAGTATATAGGTCACACAATATTCTCGAAAACTTTTATGTTTGCGTCGTAAAACTGCGAAATACACTCCAGTCATCATTGGATGAAATTCTTTAGTACAACGCCATCTATCGAAGGCTAATGGCGACTTTTGACATAAACTGCTCGCTTGGTAACAAACAACCGGGGTGTTTTTCGACCCACTTCGCCGTTTTAGGGTTAAAGGAAGGAACTATTTTTTTTTTAAATTAAATATACAAAATGGTTGTTTGAATACTATGTTGTACTAGTTTTGTTACTATTAATTTTAATAAATAAATAATTAATTAATGTGGGTGTGATTTTAATTTTATTTTTATTTCTCTCGTGAGATGTTTTAATCCGCAATTTTTTTCTTTTTCGTAAGTTTATTTTTAAATAATAGTGCCCATTTAGTAGCACTTACTATCACATGCTTACGATTATACTTACAGATAATGCAATGTACCTACTAGTCAAATTATTGTTATTTTTACATGTCATGGCCAGATCTTAAAACAAAAATCATCAATTCATGATATAGCCAAGTAAAATCGGCCAGATCGTTTTAAACTTTAATGTATGATGGTATGGCAAGCCTCGTTTGGCCTACTTTCTTTGCTAGACCTTTTATTATCACAGAAATCCTTTAACATGTTACAAAGCCAAACGGGGATTGACATAATAACATCAAATGTTAACCCTTAAACAATGTGGCCAGTTTTAGCAGGCCATATCATGAAGTGACCAATTCGAAGATCTGGCCACGACAGATGTGTTGTTAAATCTATTGTGACTGTAAATATTGTCCCTAAATCTATAATATAAAAATAAATCGCCAAATATGTTGCTAAGTACAAATCTCGAGAACAACTGAACCGATTTCGCTAATTCTTTTTTTGTTTTGTGTTTTGTAAGGAAATGGTTCTTATGGAAAAAGGAAAGGAAAATTAGGATAGTGTAGGGTAGAGTTGGGTAGTATAGGGTAGAGTAGGGTAGTATGGGGTAGAGTAAGGTAGAGTAGGGTAGAGTAGGGTAGAGTACGGTAGAATAGGGTAGTATAGGGTAGAGTAGGGTAGAGTACGGTATAATAGGGTTGAGTAAGGTATAGTAGGGTGAAGTAGAGTAGAGCGGGAGCGAAGCCGCGGGAAAAAGCTAGTATGTAAATAAAATATATTTCTTTGTAAGAATCGTCAACTGGTGTAATGTAATAAGTTAGTCAAGTTGTCAATCTATTTACACAGCGTGGTGGCACTCGAAATCTTTAGTTATAGTGTCATCTACGCCTTTTGACATATATTACATCAGACAACGTTTTCCTAGTGTTGTCTTTGTTCAGTCGCAAATCGATCACAGACATTGAATATTTATTATTCCACTTGAGAGACATGCAGACTGGACTGAAGTACACAGTTCCGACTGGCAATTTATTCTAGACAGAAGATTACATCGGTGCCAACCCAGACGGGCACATGCACACAATTTTGCAACACCACATCCATCTTTAAAATGCCAATTCTCGTGTTTTTTTTTTTACTTTTTTAAGTATCATTTATTTTCAAGCTAACAAATATTTACTTATTTAAGAAAACATATCATCATCATTATGTAATGATAGTTAAGTTTTGTTACACTAAATAAAAATAAATAAAATAAGAACTAACTAAAAGTTATCTAAAGTATATGGAAAAACTCCTCGGCTTCGCTATCGACTGGTAATGTGCCTAAAAGACAGGCGGCATTGGCACGCTGTATGACAATGTTTATTCTTTGTCCAAGGAAAAGGTAATCGAAACCACGACTTGTAACACAGCAGCCAATTACTTAACTACTGCGCCATCCGTACCGTCCGCATAATTAGTAGGCGATAAGATCTCTCTCACAACTATTAAATTTACTAGTTTATCGAACAGGCAAGTTAGATACTATAAATTTGAATCCCAATAGTCACTAAATAGGATGCAGTAGCATCCTTTTGCGAAGCAGTATGCTAGGAAATCAAGCGGCTGCAAGAGTGAGGGAACGTATCGACGAGCACTCTAACCCTAAACTGACCTGCCCGAACCTCCCCCCCCCCCAATTTGGAGACAGACAGACAGACAGACAGCGCCTTCAAATTAGCCGCAAAGATCCGTGCGACGGCAGTGTGACAGCAGCGCTGCTTCATTTTTCCAAATAAATAAAAAAAACGCAGCAGAAATCAAGCGGTTGCAAGAGTGTGGGAACGTATCGACGAGCAATAGGTAACTCGCCGTCTGTTCGTCCTATACGGACCGAACCCGAGTTGGTGCGTAGTGTTCCACGGGGGGCTCAAAGAGGTGTCAGCAAACCCTATGCCCTATGGGGTCATAACTTGCTTGTTAAATTAATTATTACAATTGCTAAAAATCCAAAGGGTTGATGTTTTAATTAGTTTTGAAGCAGTGTTCAAAACTAACCAAAATATCAACACTCAAAGCGTCCATACAATTAAGAATTCCACCACAAACACACGCAGATCAAAATAAACGCCATGTAGGCGTGTCTCCTGCTTAGGACAGTTGCAAATGAGCGTCTTTTGTCATACCGCCGAGTTCACAAGTGTGGGGGACCCCTAAGGAATACTTATGTTGATTCGCGAATCCGTGATGTTTTGCTGCAGCCGGAGGGTTGGTTTTGACCACACTTGACGTTTTTTGAAAATGGCATTGATTAATTTTGTACCCGAGTTAAAAATAGTGGGATGAGATCTTGTTGTGTGTTAAAGTAATGAGCCTACCAAGCTTCACCACAGTCAAATTAGGAAACATCGGCCTCATCTAGTCCTTTAAAATACCGTAATTAGAGACACAATAGAAAAAAAAAACATACATTCAGCCGAACATAGAACCTCCTCCTTTTGGAAGTCGGTTAAAAACAACGAGAGAGCGAACGCGTTCGTAAAGGTAATTTTACGGTTCCGTACCTCAAAAGGAAAAAGCGGAACCCTTATAGAATCACTTTATCCGTCTGTCTGTCTGTCTGTCAAGACCCTTTATCTCGGGAAAGCGTAGAGGTATTGATTTGATATTAAAACCATATAGTCAGGTATATGGTACCGCGAAAAAATCAAAGTAAGTCAAGAAAAAAAAAACATACGCCATAATTACGTTCCAAAAATCGTATATTTTGACACTCTTATGGAAATCAAAATTCATATGATATTTTTCGTTGACCTAGAATCCTAAAATTTGGCTTGAAGCATGGTCTAATAGTACAAGTAAGGGGAAAAATCTGAAAACTGTAAATTTGTTGGATGGCAAATCGTAGGGGCCCACTAGGGTGGAAGCCTACTGGGGCCTTGGGCAAAATGAAAATGAATCCTCGGGGCCCTGAAAAACAAGGCAAAGGAGGAACAAACGAGTGGGTTTTAGTCAGTTAAAGTCTGACAAGCCCACCCGCTCCACCCAAGCCCCAACCTAAAAAACAACTTCAAGCGGTGGAAACCGCTGACACAAACTAGTAGTCTACAAACGAATAGTTTTGTCCAAATATTTCAAACTTTTTCAGCACATATAGCAGAAAATCACAACTACTAAAAACAACATTTCCAAACAATTGCCTTCAAATTAAATGTCAGTACACAACAAATAACAGGTTTCAAGTGTTATAACTTAAACTGTAGTGGTTAAACCAGAATCATAAAGTTGAACCAATTACATTACATTGTAATTAGCCGAGGTGTTTCGTATCAATCATTGAATTAATAGTACGCAATTAGAGATTATAAAGTAATATAGATGTTTTACATAACCATGCCATGTTTCTACGAACTACAAATTAATATATTATGTTACTAATGGAAACTATCACTACTTGAATATTCGTCAAAATAAATTAAAAAAAAAAACTACTCAAAATCTTTTTATTTCGCACTAGCTTTTGCCCGCGGCTTCGTTCGACATAAAATATAGCCTATGTCACTCAGGAATAAAGCAGCTTTCTGTTCGTGAAACAATTTTAGCAATCGGACCAGTACTTTCAGAGATTACCTCCTACAAACACAAAATAACAAACTTTACCTCTTTGTAATATTAGTAGTAAAGAAGTGTAGACAAGCCTTCAATGGTACTTATAAAACATTAGAAGTTAGTGCATTGATCACTTCATTTTCTGGACTACTGGACGGTTCTCGGCTTGCATTGGTGACGTTTTTGCTATTTAATTTATTTGCAAAATAAGAGGAAAACAAGTATACAGTGTAATTTATACACGATATAAAATAAAATGATGATTGTATGTTGAATAAAATATGATTTGTGATCGTAACACCGTATTAACTGAATAATAATAATTAAAATCATCAACATAACCCTCTCGATTCGTCTATTATTTTTTTTAAAAAAGCATACCAATACTATACCGGACTAGCTTACTATTTATTATTATAAACACTGAAATATTACTTAATAAAAAACTAAAAAATAAAATACTAAACATAATCAACAAACAGCTACAGTAGCATAACATAGCATAATCAGATTAATTAGCCTTTTAATGTTCCCACTGCTGGGACTCAGGCCTCCTCTCTAGGAAAGGGCCATAATCCACCACGTGGGCCCAGTGCGAGTTGGTTGCAACTAGAGATGTGCCGATGCCGGCAATAATGCCGAGAAGTTGGAAAATTAGTGGCAATAATGGCCGATTTTTTTTTATTGTTGATAGGTTCGCGCTTGACCACCATCTCACCTGATAGAAAGCGACGATGTGGTCGACGATGGAACGCGCTTACCTAGAAGAAACCTATTCACTCTCGACTTAAAGATTCCCGAGTTTTAGCTATCAGGAAACACAGACTCCGGGAAGGAATTCCACTCCTTAGCTGCACGCACAATGAATGTGTTCCTAAAGCGTTTTGTGCACGTAGGTGGGATGTGGAAGTATGAATATTGGTGGCAATATTGCCAGCAAAATTCCCACTTCGGGCAATATTTTGCTATAATATAATATAGTATAGCTGTATATAATATCTGCACATCTTTAGTTGCAATAGCTACAATAATAAAAAAATATAGATACGGATTCTACTGAAATTCATCTACGGTGACAGAACATTGATCTACCACATTCGACCTTGCTACTGCTCACCTCGTAACCCTGCTTGATGGCCATGGCACCCCGTGGTCGCGACCACGCGGCGTATTCCAGACCATCTTTCTGTTGGCAGTGCTGCAGAACAAATAATTTAATGGTTTTAGCAAGACTTGGCTGAGTAGGCGCTTTCATTTCAACTTTATACCTACATATAACGAGATTTTTTAGGAGAAAGATTACCTAATTGATTCCTACAAACCAATCGAAGATTCGGTTTCAGCTAATTTCAGCCAAATAGTTTTATTGGCTGGAATTGGCGGAAAAAGACATCATAGGCAATGGTAAAAGTATCCAAAACGCTGGCAGCATTGCCACTTTGAATGGCAATACTTCTTTTTCGACAAAAGAAAACCCCAGCCCTCTGGTCACGTGAAGAGTAGAGTTGATATAAGTATAAGGATTTCCATATTGTATTTTTTCATCTGTTTCCGTCCATCGAATCCTTAAAGTTGGGAAAACCCTACCTGACCTACCCTAAGGGTTTCTTACACAACACGATGTATAGACGAATATGCTGGTTATATGGTGACGTTACACTACAGTGTCTTAAGGTCAATGTATTTGAGTGTATGAAAGTCTCACAAATAATTTGATGCTAGTTTCAGTATTGTAAGATAACTGATCAATTTGATAAGTTGTATTGATAAAAGTCATTATTACCGTCACTCTCCTTTTCTTTATTTTATTATATATACGACATTATTTTTAGTTTCTGCAAACTTGAATATGGTTTGTTCAGAATCAATAACTGAATGGATTCCAATAGTTTTTACACCATGTTATATTTTTTCCCAAAAATATTTAAAAAGGTCACGAGTTGAACACCATTGAAAGTAAGTACAACACAGGTCACGACAGGTCATACGGGCATCTCTACGGGGCGCCGGTGTGGGCGCCGTCGCTGAAAAAGCAACCGGTGGCCATACTGAACGCCTGCCAGAGGGTCATGGCGATAAGGATGGTGCGGGGATACTGCACGGTCTCCCGCGAAGCGGCGAGCCTTCTGGCTGGCCTACCATCGTGGGATCTGGAGGCAACAGTCCTTGCACACATGCACGATATGCGCGTGGAGATGCAACGCCGGGGTGAAAGTCCGCTGCCGCGACAGGTCGCGGCATGGCGGAAAGAGCTCCGGCGGGATCTCATGGTGAAATGGCGACAACGACTATCGCAACCCAGTGCTGGGCACGCCACAATCATGGCGGTAAGTCCCCTCTTTGAGGCGTGGCTGGAAAGACCTCACGGCGTCCTTACCTTCCGCATGACGCAGGTCCTTACCGGACATGGTTCGTTCGGGAGTTTCCTGCACCGGATTCGTGCGGAAGTGACGCCCGGGTGTCGCCACTGTGCGGAATGCCCGGAGGACACGGTGGAGCACACAGTCGAGGTGTGCCCTGCTTGGGCGGAGCATAGCTGTGCCCTCGTGGGGGCGATCGGCGGCGGAGACCTCTCGCGCCGGGCCTTGGTTGAGGCCATGGTCCGGAGCGAGGAGGAGTGGCAGGCGGTCGCCGTCTTCTGCGAAGCAGTAATGCTCGCAAAGGAGGAGACCGAACGCATCAGGCAACGGCGTTATCGCCGCCGCCACCGCCGCCGCGATTCTGATCCCGATTTCCGGCCACCGTAGGCGCGGGCTTGCGGACAGTGAGCAATGGGTAGCTCGCTGTCCGGCCGTCCGGTAACTGTCCGGACCAAGCCCAAGTCGTCGACGGCGCGCACTGTTCCCGCGCGCCTCAAGGAGTTGTCAGCAACAGCAGGGACCCAGCCGGGTCAAAGCCTACTGGGGCCAGGGTTATCCGAAAGGGCGCTCGAGCCCCGGTATGAAGGCTAGAAGGAACGGGGTGGGTCTTTTAGTCAGTAAGAGTCTGACACTATCTTCCGCTCCGCCCAAGAGCGGGGGATGTCAATGCATGATTTTTGCCCACCATAAAAAAAAAAAAGGTCATACGGGCATTAGGTACTAGCAAATAACAGGGTGCAAGTGTAAAACAACCCCTCAGTCGCCTGGATGGCCCGCTGACTATGAATTTTTGCTGAAATAGCAAGCTAATAACTTTGTGATTTTTCATGATACAGTTATGAAATTTTGTACATAGATTCATTACATAAAAATAAAACAAATATACACTTCTGGACACATCTATTGGCCCACCTTAGAGTTTAGGTTTCGATGGCCCCTACCGAAATATGATTGCTAGATTGAACAAAAACTGTTGATGCAGTTTTAAACCTGATACATTTTACCATCTTTTTCGATCGTATTGTTTTAAATTTGAATTCAGAATACCATACGACATGGAGCTATGCCTAACAAGTCGGATATGCGCCTTGTTAAAGGCAATTGATTTTTGAATAAAAAACATGTTTTATCAAATAAAGGTTTAATTTAATAACGCGTGTTGCCTCCATGGGCATCTACCACAGCTCTCATACGATTAGGCATAGAGTTTATCAACCGCTCTATGAAATTTTGAGGGATCATCTCCCATTCCTTTTCTATGGCAGTTTTCAACTCCTGCATCGTCTGGGCAACTGGCTGACGAGCCCTAACACGTCTTTTTAGCTCGTCCCACATGTGCTCAATGGGGTTCATGTCTGGGCTTCTGGCTGGCCAGTCCATAACTGTGATGTTCATATCCCGAAGATATTCCCTGACGATGCCGGCCGCATGGGCTCTTGCATTATCATGCATAAAAAGGAAATTTGGGCCCACATAGTCCGCGTATGGTATCACGTGAGGTTCTAAGCACTCACGAATGTACCTTTCAGCATTTAATGTTGGGAGCCGTGGTCTTGTAACAACCTCAAGTTGAGTTTTGCCGCTCGCGGATATACCGCTCCAGACAGTCCATGAGCCACCGCCATAAGCAACCCTCTCTTCAAAGCAGCATTGTGCGAAACGCTCTCCCTTACGTCGGTAGACCTTCTTCCTTCCATCATTGCCATGTAACACAATTTTAGACTCATCAGAAAAGAGTACACGGCTCCAATCTTGCTGTGTCCAATTTATGTGACTGAGTGCGAAATGAAGGCGCGCTGTTCGGTGGGCTCGCGTTAGTTTGGGCCCATTAGCTGGCTTGTGTGGTACCATATCGCGTTCTTTTAACCTTTTCCGAAAAGTTCGAGCGCTCACAGATACTCCGTGGAAGTCGCGAAGTTAGTTTTGTATCTCAATAGAGGTAAGGTGACGATTTCTCAAGCTGGTCGTCACGATGAATCGATCCTGCCTTTCAGTTGTGACCCGAGATCGTGGCCTTCCTTGGCGGCGAACAAAGCCGCCAGTCTCTAGGTAACTCCGATAAACATTTCGGACCGCAGATCGACTTAAATTAAGTTGAGCACTCACGTTTCTTTGGCTGTGTCCGGCCTGAATAAGTGCCACAGCTTGGACGGCGACTTCAGGTGAAGTATCCATAGATTATTTATAGAACCTCACCTTAATGTTAAGAATAAGTAATGTTTGTTGCAAAACCAAAGATATCAATCACTTTTTCAAGAATTAAATCTAAGTAAACCAATAAAACCAAGTTTTCTTAGTATTCGATTGTTTGATATCAACAAACAGGCTCCAGATTGTCTTTTGTTTCTTTAAATTCTGTGTTCGAAATTCAAAAAAAGACTACTGAATGAAATTGTGAATATGCCAGGTTCAAAACTGCATAAAAACTTTTCGCTCGACCTAATATAAAATTTTAGCTAGGACCAAACGAAACTGAAAATACAAGGTGGGCCAATAGATGTGTCCAGAAGTGTATATCTAATGCACGATGCCCCTTAGCAAGACTCCAGTCAGATTTCCTGACTTCTGACTAATCGTAATGACTGTCAAAGATTTATAAATGACAGCCGGGACCCGAGATACGGAGGAATATTGACTAGAATGGTCACCAATATAATGAAGTATAAAATTAACGATAAGCGTTTTAGATTTTCGACTATGATTATGAATTCGAAACGTTCTCTACATTGTTTGTGAATAGCATAAAAGATCAGCAATTGTGTTCGTTGCCAAATTGTTAGTAAACACTTTTAGAGTTTGCATTCCTATTGTGTGACAGTTATCGTGGTTTTTGTACATAATGTGTAATTTTTTTATAGCATTTTAGTGTAATTTCTATCATTATCGGCTTTATAGAAGATCTGTTTCTTTTCGTTATGATTATGAAGATTGAATGTGAGTGTGTATATTTATAACCCCTTCTCGCTCAAATGGTTCATTTTATTTATTTGATATAATTTAGTGCGATCCCACCTGATGGTAAGCAGTGATGCAATCGTTGATGGATTCATATTTAGATAAAATTTACTACTAGGACAGTTTATACCTACTGTGGATAAATCAGTGGGGTCCTCATACAGCCCTCGTGATTTTGTTGTCGTTTTTTTTTTTGCTACGGACGATAATTGGCTGATGTTTTTACTATTGGTAGACTCGCCACTTCTATACATGATAAAATAGAATGATATGGTCGAAGATGGAGCATACTTGCCTAGAAGTATCTATTCACTTATTGAATAAAGACGCCTAGAATAACTAGCAGGAATCTGCTGAAATCTTCCAAAAAAGCCTCTAACTCTTGAAAAATTCTAGACTATTCTTCCAAGAAACTTTAAAACTACATTCTAACAACATAATAAAAGACAATAATCTTTAAAATAACGGTACAATGACCATATTTCCACGTTATAGTAGATACCTAATGCCTTTACCGACGCACTTACGAACATATACACATCTAGCTATATATATGTCGAGAAAACGATTTTTATATCCATGACCCAGCCAACATATAAAATGTTAGTCCTAAACTGATGTTCCGTCTCTTTCTAACGTTGTGGGGGGAGGGAGAAGGTGATATGCACGTGTGACGTCGGAGAAGACTTATATGTATGTACGTGGAGGGAAATGGTAAAAGGAATGGAGAGGCATTGTGATAAAATATTTTTGCGGATTAGAAAAAAACATTGAAACTGTTAAAGAAAAAAAAGAGACGTTATAATACATTAAGTTCTCGTATTGATAATTGAAGAATGTCGTTATGACTCTATTGTACAAAATCAATAAGTTATTGTTGGGCCCAATAAAAATGACATTTGGGAAAAGTTCCAACAAATTACATTATAAAAGGAAAAAGTTTTTGAATTTGTGAGTTTGCTTATAGAAAGTAATTTCTGGAACTACTGAACCAATCCTGAAAAACATTCAACAGTGGAGTGGACAACAAAACATTATTTCAACAAAAAAAAAAACAATCAAATATAGCTAGTCAGCTATTGCATAATATTTGGAAAATAAATTGAGCATACCCAATATCTATTGTAGACATGAAATAAATATCTTAATTTACCAAACTATCGATGAGTGCGTCTTATATTTAAACTAGAAACTTGATCATAACTAACTGCAAAAAATATCTAAAAAACCTAAAACTATACCAAAAAAAATCTACAACCAAGACCCTCTCCACACCGCCTCTGTTCCCGAGAAAAGCCCGCGACACGAGTATTTTTCTTAACCCACACATGTGTAACTCTACACACACGCCGAGTCTATGTGTGCGTGAAAATACGTGTACGTATGCCATCGAATGTATGTGTGTCGTCTTGGGTAGTAAAATATTATGCTGTCGGGTGAAATAACATTGTATAGATAATCAATAACAGGAGAATTTTATGTTAGATCCTGAATTCCAGGGCGTTTTACAGTGCCTAGGGTTAGTTTTGAACCGTAGAATTGATGTTAGGCTGGACTTTACAATGTAATGCCGAAGTAATTCGATATTCAAAATATTGTTTTCTTGTTACCCTGTAACATTTTTTTTTTTTTGTAATTTATTGGCTCGTGCTTGACCACTATCACAGCTGATGGAAAGCGATGATGTGGTCGACGGTAAGGTATGGTTGTCTAGAAATAACCTATTCACTCTTGTCTTAAAGATTCCCAGGTTATAGCTATTCTGATCTTTTCCTGTTACTTTGAAATATTTAGGGTGAGTTGCACCATTTAACTATTATGATAACAAAGCCGTTTTAACAGTTGTCAAATCGTCGAATTGACCAATAGGCGGCCGATTCACGACTGGTTATGGCTTGGTTCTCGTTATAGATAAATGGTGCAACTCACCCTTAATGTCTATACTCAACTAGTTATTTGTATGAGGTTAATAACATAGTTTACCTTAAAAAGTGTTTGAGAGTTTTCAATATTTGCTATGTCTAAAAATGAACAAATGCGTTTAGTTTCGAACGTTTTCACATAAGACGATTGACTATTCATAAGTGCAAAACAGTTGAAGATCAGCCAATTATTTTAATATGTAATGCTTATTAACCGACTTCGAAAAGGAGGAGGTTCTATTTTCGGCTGAATGTATGTTTTTTTGTCTTTTCTTTTTTTTATTTAATCGCACAATTAATAAGAAAGGAACGTAACTCAAAAAAGAGGTTTTTGACAATTAGACCTTATTATTGAAATATGTTTTCAGATTAAAATACGCTTGCTTTCAATAAGGTTTCTTTATGTTTAAGCATGGGAATTGTCAATAAATAGGTCAAAATGTAGAGAAATGACCAATTTTTAACAAATTGTACAAGGGCTTAAAATGCGAGATTTTTCGAAAGAATCACCGTAACACTGAGACGTAAAAGGCAACTGTAGAAAAATAAATGGGATTGAGTTAAAAATGTCTGACACTTCTTTTTTTTTTCGATGGAAAAATTCATCCTATGACAACCCCCGCTCTTGGGCGGAGCGGGAGGTAGTGTCAGATGTCTGACACTTCTGCTCTCTATATCCAGATAAGTTATTTGACGATTTCCTACCAGATAAAAAGAACTCTTGAACTCTACTTATCTATTATAGATACGATTGTTATTATAACACAAGTATGGCATCATTCTAAAGCATTATTTGGTAGTCTCAATACTAACCAAACGGTCATTTTCTTGGACAAGATTACCTCCACTTATATAAACTTAAGGGGATTTCTTTTTGACTGGCCTGTTGGTCTAGTGGTTAGTGGCCCTGACTGCTATGCCGGAGGTCGTGGGTTCGATTCCCACCCAGGACAAATGTTAATGTGATGAGCATTATCATTTGTTCTGTGTCTGGGTGTAATTTATCTATAATATGTATGTATTTAGAAATATATAAGTATGTTTAACAGTTGTCTAGTACCGATAACACAAGCTCTGCTTAACTTGGGACTAGACGGCGTTGTGTGGTAGTTGTGGAATATATTATATTATATATTCCACATATAAGTGGATTTCTTTTTTCCATTTTGCAAGTCAAGTTGGATGATTTAAATCAAACTGGCCAAATTACTGTCATTATTTATAATAATAGCTGAGCCGGCAAACGTCGGTCCGCCTACCAGTCAATAAATGTAGTATATCTTTTGACATAGTCAACCAATTGTGATGAAACAAAGCCTAAATAACTTATCAAGTTACACATAATTTTAATATATAAAAGTTATCTACGTCGATTTCGTATATTTTACGTGATGCCCGCACAACTAAAAACTTAAAACTCTCGGATTGTGGGTCCGAGTACTCACAAACTGTTTAAAGAACTTTTCAAACGCCTTGTTGACACTTCGCGTGACCCAAAGGCTTACCTTGGACAAAGGATAAGCTTGCCATACAGCAAGCAATGCAATGGCAATGCCGCCAGTCTTTTGGGCACATTACCAGTCGACAGCGACGTTGGGAAGTATTTCGATGCCATATTTTAGGTTACTTTTTAGGAGCTTTTATTGCATGTATTTTAATTATTCCTATTCTATGTTTGTATTTCCTGTGTCCAATATTATTATGATCATTTAAATCGTCCCAGTTCATCTGTTTTAATAAAATAAGCTGCCTCAGAAATAACCACAAATTGAGTAAAGGTGTCATAAAGTCGAGACTAAGGAATTTGTTACTGATAGCGGCGGCACTGCATCGGGTGTTTTGGTTGGAGACTCATTGCGTACTACACAGGGAATGAGTTTCGAACTAAAATGACCCGCCAGGTCTGCTTGTGTCGAGAAATAAATTCTTTGAGAAAAAAATAAAAAAAGACAATTTTGTTAAAAAGTAAAATTTTGTTAAAGGATTAAGCATGTAATATTTATTGTAAACATACTGAAACCCACTCATACTTTTACTGTATATGTGTTGCTTTGTTAATAAATTGATTGTAAACGAGCGTTTCTCGCCATCAAACTAAAAAGTTTGGCGAGTTAAAAATATGTTAAACAATTGTTAAAAGTTATGAAAGAAATAATAAAAAAAAAAATCTTACTCCATTGAATGACTTTTTCTTTAAATAGCCATTCACTAAAGAACTGAGAGTATTGATGATTTTAATTATTATAACTTAGTAAAGCTATATTTATTATTGTCGCCAATAATATTTCAGTCAACTCACCAATGGACACTGATTTGCAAAAGACAAAAAAAAAAAACTTAAACTCGATAAAACTTATAAGGCCCATTTTGAAATTTGGGAAAAACCCTAGAATGTAACTTGGAACAAAACTGAAAGAAACAATGAAATAATAATTAGGGGACCAGTTTAAAAGTAGCTATTTTAGTAGAAGCTACACTACACGGGACAAGTCATTTCGTAGTCAAAATACTAATAACAAAAGAGGCCTTAACTTTAAAAATTCACGTTTGACCCCTATCGCACATCTCATTGTCCGACCGTCCGGTAACTGTCCGGACCAAGCTCAAGTCGTCGACGGCGCGCACTGTTCCCGCGCGCCTTTAGGAGTTGTCAGCAACAGCAGGGGCCCAGCGGGGTCAAAGCCTACTGGGGCAAGGGTTATCCGAAAGGAACGGGGTAGGTTTTTTAGTCAGTAAGAGTCTGACACAAGCTCCCGCTCCGCCCAAGAGCGGGGGTTGTCATTGGATGATTTTCCCCTACCAAAAAAAAACAAACCCCTATCGCACATAATGGTAAGCGATGATGAGGCCGATGACGAAACACACTTGCCTAGAAGTAACCTATTCACTCTTGACTTAAAACCCCTAGGTTATAGCTATCAGGAAACACAGACTTCGGGTTTTTTCAACTCCGAATTTCGTAGGCTATGTTTGAACATTCCCCTTAATAAAAAAAAGTTTCGTAGACTTATCTAAGTGAAAGCTGAGTTGAGTTAAGTAACCCTTCACTAAAGGGCACCACGGTAACCCAGTTGGCTCATTACACCCTTACTTTAAGGGGATAGTGAGGAGAAAAGCTCTTGGTGTGAAAACTATTGGAGAAATAGTAGGAGTTTCATTTGATCATTGAATTATAACAAGTTTTTAATGAAAATCTTTTTTCATAGCAAGTTTTTATAGCGCAGTATATATATCTGTATAATAAAATTAATACCTGTCAAGACGAATCATACGAGTCTAAACTCGATGGGGTTGTGTCATTTAACTACCGAGTTCCTACGGCCAAGGCTGGTTTGGGATGGCTCGAGAAAAGAATACCTGGATGAAGTTGGAGAGGTATTTGCCCAGCAGTGGGAAATTTAGCATATACTAAATAAAAAAAAGGAATAGTTACTCTCGCCTGGTATCTTTTATTATTTATTTAAAGCTTTATGCACAAAAAAAAATCTGTACAAAGGCGGACTTAATCTTTTATAGTAATAATAAAATCCTGTCAATCTACCCACACGTATTAAAACCGAAAGAAAAATCACAAATACCTCCAAAGAAAATAAAGAAAACGTCGTGAATTGCGGAATGATTAAACGTTTCAACGTCTGCGGGCATCTAAACTCAATTTGCGGTGTTCGTCCATTTGTCACCACGCGTCTCGGGAACCGCGCTCTGTAGGAAGTAGCTGATTATCTGAGTGCTCGTACGTTATACGGTAACTTGGATTTGGGGAAATATTTTAGTATTGTATAGGAGTTAACTTAATGTGATGATATATCAAACAAATTTTACTAGAGGTAATAGATTATTAAGCAGGAAGATTTGCAGGTACACGAACATTATCAAGAGGTAAAGTTTGTTTTTTAGGAGGTAATCTCTGAAAGTACTGGCACAAAATAGATAGGTACAGAAGACAATCTCATGTATGTACTTCACTTTTTGTACCTACGCTCGGTGGACGCACACTAATGAGCGTTTGAGCCGGACCTGTTCGACAAGTGGTCCGAGACGCTCCCGAGACATCGTGTCCGTGAGCGGTGTCTGTGTGCGTTGCTCGAGCGCCGCCATGATGTCTCCATGAAATATATCCCTAATGTAATGAATAAAATCAGTAACAGAATGTAGTAAAACTAACTATATTTAAGAGGTTTTTACTAGTTTTAACGCGTCGGTAGCACAATCGATTTCAGATTTATTTTTCTTCTGCATTGCGGTAAAATGTGAGATGTTGATTTATTAAAGTTTATCTATATGTAAAAAATCAAAACCAACCAATCCAATCTAACCTGCACTAGGTCTGTGTGGTGTATTATGGCCCATTCCCTCCGGCCTTTTTTTATGGTGGGAAAAATCATTCAATGACAACCCTCGCTCTTGGGCGGAGCAGGAGATAGTCTCAGACTCTTACTGACTAAAAGCTCACCCCGTTCCTTCTAGCCTTCATAACGGGGCTCGAGTTCCCTTTCGGATAACCCTGGCGCTAGTAGGCTTCGACCCAGCTGGGCCCCTGCTGTTGCTGACAACTCCTTGAGGCGCGCGGGAACAGTGCGCGCCGTCGACGACTTGGGCTTGGTCCGGACAGTTACCGGACGGTCGGACAGCGAGCTACCCATTGCTCACTGTCCGCAAGCCCGCGCCTACGGTGGCCGGAAATCGGGATCGTAATCCCGGCGGCGGCGGCGAGAACGCCGTTGCCTGATGCAGTCGGCCTCATTCCCTCTGGACTGAGCCCCAGAAGTGGGAACATTAAAAGGCCGATTATGCCATATTGTGTTAAAAATCAAAATCCTCTAATGAGTTAGTTTGACTGTTTGCGATAAATTAAATAACGACTCAGTGGATTTTAATGTTGGTCTAGTGGTTAGTGACCCTGACTGCTATGCTGGAGATCGTGGGTTCCTCACCCAAGACTAATGTTTATGTTTAGAAATATACCTTATAAGTCATCAGTTGTCTAGTACTCACAGTGCAAGCTTTTTTTTAGTTTCAAACCATTCAGTGATCCACTCAAATACATATTATTTACAGAAAATTTCATCCAATTTGTCAAGCCGTTTAGGAGGGATTAGATGACAAACACACGTACATAAGTATTATATATAGCGACAGTGGAAAGTTAAAATCGTCTAAATGCCACTTTAATCGCGTAATATAAGTTATTTCACTTCAAATAAGTTATATAAATTATTTCACTGAAAATAAGTTGTAAAACTTATTTTCGATTAAAGTGGCAGTTAAGCGATTTTAGCTTTCCACTGTCAATATAAAGATATTAGCAACGTCATTTCACCCCATAGTGTGTACAATCACACAGTGGGTGTGTGTGTGATGGATAGCCAATCGCCTCACCACTGTCATCGTTAGCTCTGCCTACCTCGCTTTCACTATTTATCTTCAATCCACTAGATTTCATGAGATTATGAGGTATTAAGGATTTCGCTAAGTCAGAGCCGGACAGATGGCTTGTGGCTTTTTATTATCCGTGTTTTAGGTAATGGACACATAAAGAGAGGTGTATCTGGTTTTGATTTAACATTTTTATTTAGTTAACACAATATTAATGATTATGTAATAGTGTTATAGTATTCTTTATTTATTGTAACAATGAACTATAAAAATTATTCTTATTGGGTTATTCTGGGTGTAATTTATGTATAAACATATTTGTTTATTATAGTAATCATGTATATAGAAATTTATGAGTATGTTTATCAGTTGTCTAGTACACATAACACCAACTCTGCTTAGCTTGGGACTAGACGTTCTTTGATAGTTGTGGAATAATATTATTATTACCTGTATTATTTTTATTCTTATTTCTAAGTTTACTTCTAGAGCAGTGGTGGCCGAGTGGTGACTTACGAGTTGTAGGTCGCGTGTTCAAACCCAGCCATGCGCATTACTTTGTGTAATTGACTTCATCACCACTGCTCTCAAAACGGTGAAGGTAAACATCGAGAGGAAACAGGCATGTCCTCGAATCAAAAATTCAAAGACATGTGACATCCACCAACCCGTACGGACCCGCGTACGGCCAATTCCCTCTCCTAGAGAGGAGGCCTGAGTCCCAGCAGTGGAAACATTAACTGTCCCCGCACAAGGGCCCCAAAAAAAAAGGCCGCCATAAAAAAAACGCTAGAAGCGGCGTTTTTTAGTGGCCCGTGTGCGGGGACAGAAACGAACACACAAACATGCACAAACTATGTTCAAGAATATAACATAGGATGTCACTCATTGATAAAGTAGCATACTAACGATGAAATATTTTTTTAAATTGATCCAGTAGTTTTTAATTTTATTGATTACAAACAGAAATGCAAATCTTCGCTCTCCATAATCTTAGTACAGATTTTATCAGATTTTAAATAAAAATGGAGACACAATAATTAATTTTATCCCAAACATTTTGAAAGTAACTTTTATTAAAGTTCCACAAAAGAATAAACTACGCATAGTCGATAACTGGAGGCGTCACCCTGCGTGTGACGTAGACGGATGTGCTGCGACTGATGCGGTTGAATGAAACTGATAGGTATTAGGGGACTAGGATTTTCATTCATATAACCATCATATGTGTAATAGATCAATCCTTTAGAAACACCTAAAAAAGCACATGCACTTTTCAAAATTTCTAAAAATATACCGCGTTGAATTACATAAAAAAAAAAATAACAATAGTAATTAATAATCTAAATAGATGTGCCAACGGTTTCACCGCGATATATTTGCAAACTAATCTTTAATTTTGAGAAAAAAAAAATTGTTTAAAATTATATAACTAAATCCTGCCACTAAAAAGGTCGATTTAGCTGTTTCTGAGGGATATGAACAATTTTTTGTGGTCATATTTGTAGTCAAAAAAAAAAACCAAATGGACCACGAAAATTTGTCATAATTGGTAAATTTACAATTGAATCAATTATTGGTAACAATAGCTATTAGAAAATACGCACCGCGTTTTTTCATTTTGATCGCCATTCATTAGCCATAATCAATAGCCTGTACAATATTTCCATAAATTGAGTGACATTTTGGGATATAAACAAACGCTAATAACTTTGCTGTCTATGGATATTATTTATTGAGATTTTACTTAAATAATAGTAAGACCTTTTCTAATAAGCCCTTAAAATATTGTAGTTACTTATTAAAAATTATGATGTATTTGTCGTGGCCAGATCTTAAAAATTCATCATTTCACGATATGGCCAAGTGGCCAAATCGCTTTAAACGTTAAAGTTCGATGATATTTCAATCCTCGCTTAGCCTACTTTCTTCAGACCTTTTATTACCATAAAAATTCTACATCAATGACTTGGCTAAAGGAGGATTGACATATCATCAAATGTTAATGTTTGAAAGATCTGGCCAGTTTTAGTTCGTCATATCATGAAGTTATCAATACTAACAACTGGCCATGAAATATAAATACATCTACACTAATATTATAAACAGGTAAAGTTTGTTTTTTTTTTGTTTGTAGGTAATCTCTGGAAGTATTGGTCCGATTGCTAAAATTTTTTCACCGATAGAAAGCTGCTTTATTCCAAAGTGACATAGCCTATGTATATTTTATTCGAAGACATGTGACATTCACCAACCCGCACTGGGCCCACGTGGTGGATTTTAGCCCATTCACTCTCCTAGAGGCCTCCTGGCCTGAGTCCCAGCAGTGGGAACATTAAAAAGGCTGATAAGGCTATATTTTATGTACGCAGGCGAAGCTGCGGGCAAAAGCTAGTAAGAAATAAAATGCATAGTTTTGAATTTAATTTTGCAAAGAAAATACTTCTAGCCGATCCAAATCAGAGCTATCAAGTCCCTATAAAGGCGTGTTCACACTACCATCGCATCAACGTCACGATAACGATCGTGTGTGTCTGCCGGTGACATTGACGGATACGTCGTGAAGATTACCCGCCTTTGTGGAGGATCACACCCGGATTATCCGGGGTGAACAGGGGAAGAATATTTCTTTTATTTTTCTAATTGATGTCCTATGAAAGTTGCGGTGTTGTTAAATTTTGATGAAGGTATTCTTTTTTTTTATGAATGGCAATGTTTTTTTAAGTGTGAAGACTACTTTTGTATCGAGAATGTATTTCTCAATTATCGTTTATTTTAAAATTATTATTGAAATACATAGTAGTTAAGACTTTAAATTAAATATGAATATTTTTACAATTTTTTTTTGCTAATCCAAATGGCAGAGTGGACGAAACCGGCTTAGTGTGAGTTGAACTCGCTGACGAGGAGTTCCGCACCATTATCTAAAGAATTTTTACACACTATTTATTTTATTCTGTTTTTAGTATATATTTTTGTTATAGCGGCAACCGATATATATCATCTGTGAAAATTCGGACAGACGAACGGACAGTGAAGTGATAGCAATAGGTTTCCCTTTTTACCCCTTAGGTACGACGCTAAAAATTAGGCACGTACCTAATAATATTTTCTTTCTTTCTTTTCATAACTTACAACATCCCTGCTTACCCTCAAACACTACAAACAAGGAAACAAACCGACTGTAACGAAAAGTCTACTTAAGGCCGTGAGCACACATTGGCGGTGGAAACAAATTAACGAGATGAGTCGCAGCGAGTCGGTCCGTCGACGGCCTAAGATGGATGGCGGGGCGATCACGTGACGTCTCGCTACGACGAATTTTGTGGAACAGTTTTGTGAATATTTTTGCCGGCTCGAAAGGGAGATATAGTGGAAATATTTATGGAAAATGAGACGTGATTTATCCTACTTTTTTTTGGATGGGAAGTTAGTAAGTAACTTCTCTCGCTCTGGGTATAGTAAGAGGGAGTGTCAGACTTTCACTGACTAAAACCCACCTAAGTTTTTTCAGTTGCCTTTTGCGTTCCAGAGACCGCGTCTCGTCGCGACTCTTTTGAAAAATCTCGAAATCTTTAATAGAACATTTTAAGTGGGAACATTTTAAGACTGCCTATGTATGTATATACGTATACAATAAAGTCAATAAAGTTATTATTATATCTAGCCTACGCTATCCCACTACTAGACAAAGGCTCCCCTCCTTTCCTTCTATTATTCCCGTCTCTGAACCAATCTCTAAGAAAGATAGGATCGTAGTCGAGCATTAGTTCATATCAATTAAAAAAAAAACATATCTTCATCGAGCCGTAAGCCTTTAAAAGACAAAACTGGTGCCCTGAAATCGCACGAGAATGTCGCGGTAGATCAAGAATACGACAAATTAAACACAAATAAACAATATAGATAAATAAAGTAATTAATAAATCAAACAAAAACAATAGCAAGCTAATCAATCAATCCGAACATTCGTCGCTATGCGCCCGCTCCTCGCTAATTATTAGGTAGCATTTTCTGAGCAATTGATTGCTCATTGTCTTGCCGTGCAGATGATCTAATGATCGCAGTAGACATTGTTTGTTTGTGTGTTTGTAACTAGGAAGGATAGTGTGGTTACATGTTAGGATGAGGAATTGTCTTTGCTGCATTAGAATAGAGAAAATATGATAATTACTATGAAACAAAAGTCTTCTCATAAAGAAGAAAAGAAGAAAAAACATTTATTCGTCCCTCACACAATAAATTAAAAAACACACAATGAAAAAAATCTGCCTCTACTTTTCCTAATTAGAATAGAATAGACTTTATTGTACACCAAAAAGTAACACAGCTTATACAAAAACTACTGATTATGTTAGGATCGACTTCCGGTGCAGTCAGATGCAGTAAACCCGCCGGGGTTACGATCCCGAATTTCGGCCACCGTAAGCGTGGGCTTGCGGACGGCGAGCAATGGGTAGCTCGCTGTCCGTCCGTCCGGTAACTGTCCGGACCGAGCCCAAGTCGTCGACGACGGTGCGCACTATTCCCGCGCGCCTCAAGGAGCTGTCAGCAACAGCAGGGGCCCAGATGGGCCGAAGCCTACTGAGGCCAGGGTTAGTTCGAAAGATAGCAGTAAGTCTGACACTATCTCCCGCTCCACCCAAGAGTGGGGAAGGTCATTAGATGATTTTCGCAACGGAAAAAAAAACCTAAGAGCAGAAGAAGTAATTAGGTAGTCAATCTATGTAAAATACTGATATCCAGATGGATGTAGTTTAATTGGAAACCAGGTTACTGAAATGTTTGATTTCGCTCCGGATAATTTTTGATTTCCAGCGTAAGCGTAAGATTATTCAGCGTAATTTGAAAAAGTTTCTTTACTATCTAAGATATAATAAAAAAGATGCATATCTGCACTAAAATAATAAAGAAGTAAAGTTTTTTTTTTTTGTAGGAGATAATCTCTGGAAGTACTGGTCCGATTGTTAAAATTTATTCACCGGTAGAAAGCTGTTGTATTCTTGAGTGACATAGGCTAAATTTTACGTACGCGGGCGAAGCTGAGGGCAAAATCTAGTCATAAATAATGAACCACTTTGGAGAGAAGTGTTGTGCTATAATTTTTGAGCTTACGTAGAGTCTAGCTAACTAGAGTCTACGAAATTAATTTAACAATAATAATAAATTGAAGTAAATTTTGTAATTGGTAGATCTTGTAGACTCGAGAGATGTACCAATTATAAAATTAATTTAACAATAATAATACAACGTAGTTTACTAATAAACAGAAGATCGTGAGTCGAATTAATTTGACCACCCCTGGACTTGGTTGTTTTATTTTAACCTTTTCCCTACTGGAAATTAATCTCCGCTCCTGAGTGCTGTATCTTGGGTGCGTTCACAAACATGGAAACTCATACAGGCAAGACACCATCACATTACTAACAAGGATAATCTCCCAAACACCCATTGACTGTAAGAGTACCATAATTATCTTCTAAACCAAAAAAAAAAGTAACAAAGAAATTTTTTAATCTCCTTATTACAAAAAAAAAAAAAAAATGATGGTGACAAATACAGTTAGCAAAGAAAAAAAAAGTTGCAAAAAACGTAGCGGTTGCACCCTTTCATTTAAAACTGTTGTCGTATGAGAATTGAATGAGACAGGTAATATATGCTTCTATACAACGATCTAATAGTTTTGATACTTTTGCATATCATGTGTGTGTAAAAGAAAATAGCGCAATTTTGATTTTGTTTAAGTAATGTCAGACGTGTTATTTTACTTGTAATCATACTATTTTTTTTGTAGTAATGAAGCAGTCAATTGAGTTCTGTAAATTAAACTGGAAGATGTAATATTGAAAACATTGAAAAAAATTTGATTTGCATTTTTTTTTAAGAAGACACAACGGGGCTGGGCTGTAGGCTGCGGGTTTTTTGGGATACAACATTATTCGAAAGAGTTACCGTGGCCCTGGCACACAAAAAGAAAAGCCACTTAAGAAACATAGGAGGTAGGGAATGCAAAAACCGCCAAAATTACAAACCGGTTTTTTTTCGGGTTTTTTTTTTAAAAAAACCGGTTAACCGGGTAACCGGTTTTTAAATTAGTTAATTTTGAAATATATTTTTAAGTAAAAAATTTAACTTTTTTTGCTTGTGAAATTCTAAACAATTATTTTGAAACTTATCTATTGAAAAAATATACTGTATACTTAATATGGCCATGAATTCTGTCAAAGATAAAAAAAAATAACTTCATAAAAACGAATGTCTCAGAATGATGTTATATATACAGAATCTAAGCCAGAAGTTAATTTAACTCTACTCAAAATATCCACCGTTACCCTTAACACAAGTTTTTAGGCGTTCAGGCCACGCGTCATCGGTTTACGCACGGTGATCATTGGAAAGTTGTCCACCGCTGATTGTAAAGAATTTTTAATTATTGTTAGGTGAAGGCCATGCCCTCTAATATAGTAGATCTCAATTTGTAGTTCAGGGGTTGAGGTCTGGGTTAGTCAAAGGTCAATCATCAGCCTTAATGAAGTCCGAAACACTCGTTGTAAGCATCCTGAAAAAACCTAGTATGTTATCAAAAAGAGAGAGGCTTTAAGAGGCTTTGCTATGGCGTTTAGGATAGTATCTTGATACTCTTTAGCTGAAGTTACTACTGATGCCGCATGATGATCATTCAGGACTCTGATAACTGTTGAGAGTTTTCTTTGGAGTTACAAGCTTACACCCAATTGTTTTGCTTGTTGTAATTTTCCTTGATTGTGATAATTTTCTCATCGGTAGCAAGAATATCCTTTTTATGGTGGGAAAAATCATCCAATGACAACCCCCGCTCTTGGGCGGAGCAGGAGACGGTGTCAGACTCTTACTGACTAAAAGCCCATCCTGTTCCTTCTAGCCTTCATTCCGGGGCTCGAGTTCCTTTTCGGATAACCCTGGCCCCAGGAGGCTTCGACCCGGCAGGGTCTGCGTCTGGTGCTTTTGCTGACAACTCCTTGAGGCGCGCGGAAACAGTGAGCGCCGTTGACGACTTGGGCTCGGTCCGGACAGTTACCGGATGGCCGGACAGCGAACTACACATTGCTCACTGTCTGCAAGCCCGCGCTTACGGTGGCCGGAAATCGGGATTGGAATCCCGGCGGCGGCTGCGAGAGCGCCGTTGCTTGATGCGGTCAGCCTCCTCTTTTGCGAGCATTACTGCTTCGTAGAAGTCGGCGAACGCCTGCCACTCATCCTCGCTCCGGACCATGGTCTGAACCAAGGCCCGGCACGAGAGGTCTCCGCCGCCGATTGCCCCCACGAGGGCACGGCGATGCTCCGCCCAAAGCAAGAATATCCCTGAGTTTTTCATCAATGTAACGAACAAACAAAGATTTTGATCTTTTCACTCTCTTCTTTAAATGCGACTTGTTTAAGGAGATGATATTATGATGAGTAACAACGGTGGGTATTCCATCTGTGCATAAGAATTTCTGTGTCCTTTCGAGATTTTAATTCTGGCCCTTCATTGCCTGTTCTTACAACACGTGGGCGGCCTGAATTTTTAATGATCGTAAACAGAAAAACTGTACAGTTGGTTTCGCTATCACTATGGCACGTATATATAAACAAACCTACGATTGATATCAAGCCTTAACAGAGTTTTAAAACAATATTAATAAAAAAATAGTGTCATTTGAAAGTAATAAAAAAAAAAACCGAAAAACCGGTTACTTGAAAAAATAAACCGGTTTTTTTAATCATTCAAAATATGCCGAAAAACCGGTTTTTCGGTTTTCGAGTTAACCGGTTTGCATTCCCTAATAGGAGGGTTCAGTCAGTAAAAGTCTGGCACTACCTCTCGCCTCAGAATAAGAGAAGTAAATGACTTCTCTAAATGATATCAAACCTCAAAAAAAGGCAGACAACTTTGGTTGTCTATTTGACCAAACACGAAAAAAATATACCAGAATTATTACAATCCGTTACACAGAAGATGGACTTATTTGATTTAAATTGAGTATCAAAACAAATAAAACAATAATGAAAAAATTATAACATGATACTTGATACCCCTTACAACACATTCAGCATTCTTAATTCTTTATTGTACACCTTAAAAAGTTACAATATAATACACAGGCGAGCTTCATTCAAAGTTGAGTTTTCTTCCAATATTTATAGTATTTTAGCAATGTAATTGCAAAACTGCAACATCAATATTTTTTTACGACACCGATCCTTATTGTTGGTAATATTACAAATGCTTGTTTTCGAAATTCTATATTCTATATTTATACGGTACGGCATTTATAAACAGCCAAGTATCAAAACTAAGCTATCCTCCTAACCCTGCTCTCCTCAAGATCAGAATACAACCCCATAAGACAGTTCACTCACCCCTATACAAAATAATACTTAAGAATACCGACCTCAGAATTTATGTGCCCAAAATATATAGCGATAAAACTTCATATATTGTTTGTAACATCATAATATTGTATTGTCATATTATTTATTGTGTATTGTCAATACGGTGTGTAACTGGCTGGTGATAGAAATGATGATGGAAGGTGTGATTTTTTTGTTTATGAAAAATAAAGAGGTATGAAGAAGTGTTTTAAAAATCAATAAAATTTGATTTAATGCAGTTGTTGGCAATGAAGCGAATAGTAAATGTTAAAGACACACACTGATAATGAAGTCGAAAGTTTTAATGTATATGTGTGTGTGTGTGTGTGTGTGTGTGTGTTTGTTACTTGTTCACGCTCAAACATGTATTAAACAACTAGCTGTCCGCCCGCGACTTCGTCCGCGTGTACTTCGGTTATCGAACTCTAAACGTGTTTTCCCGTAGGAATAAGATGTTTTTCCGGGACAAAAAGTAGCCTATGTTCTTTTTCATGTCAAAGGCTATATGCATGCCAAATTTCGTCCAAATC
Organism: Mythimna albipuncta; assembly: GCA_929112965.1. Taxonomy (NCBI): domain Eukaryota; kingdom Metazoa; phylum Arthropoda; class Insecta; order Lepidoptera; family Noctuidae; genus Mythimna; species Mythimna albipuncta. The sequence goes on along the minus strand of OV815983.1, from coordinate 11,788,465 downwards.
CGTTCAGCCGTTTTTGCGTGATTAAGTAACAAACATCCACACTTTCACATTTATAATACTAGTTAGGACTAGCTCTTGCCCACAGCTTCGGCCATGTACATATAATTCCTACATTATTCAGGAATAAATCAACTTTCTATCGATGAAAAAATTTATGCAATCTGACCAGTACTTTTAGAGATTACCTATAGAGACCTACAAACAATAAATAAATAAAAAAATATAATGTTAGTGTAGATGTCCTGGATTATGGCTTCAAGACCCAGTCTAGGTTATTATAAGTCTTAATAGAAAACCAGGCAAGGGATTGATTGAGGCTATAATAACTTAACTAAATCATATAATCCATACTTTAACTTTATAAATGTGAGAGCAACTCTGTCTGTATGTTATGCTTTTACGGTCAAAATACTAAACCGATTATGGTGAAATTTGGCACGTAGTAAGCTTAAACCCCAAGAAAAAATATAGGTTATAACTTTTATTCTAGCTTCCACTTCACGTCCGCAATAATCGACGTTCAAACGAACAAAGTTGGTGCCAAAAGCTAGTCAGTCAGAAAGATTGAAAAGAACTACACATTTCATTAATTTCTTTGGAGAACCCCAGGCCCAAGAACGAAGGGAAAGATGGAACTTAGGAGTGGGTTTTAGTCAGTAAAAGTCAGACACGCTTTTCTTTTACTTTGCCCTAGAGCGGGAGAAGTCTTTGGATGATTTCCAACCTAAAAAAACGATCTCTATATAGAAGAACGAGCTACAATTCTTCTATTTTGTTGAACATACTCTTGTGATAAAAAAATCTTGAATAGCTGAATGGATTTCAATGATACGACTATCTGTGCATTTGTTTGCGGCCAGCTGCGCCCGGACAGAGCCCCTCGCTGACTTTTAAATCCATTTTCTTTGCGAAATATTAATTGATTTACATATGCAATGTTCACTTTGAAGAATAATTAACTACCATTTTTTATATGTAAAAACTTTTCTGAAGATCCAAGCCGTTTCGAAGGAGTAGGGAAAAGTTGAGAATGTGATGTATGTAATCAATTTTTTAGACAAAAGTATTAATCGCACAAAAAAATCAAATGTTCTATCTTTATTTTTTTTTATCTGCTATAAACTAGTATTTGACTGCGATCCCGCCTGATGGTAAGCAGTGATGCAGTAAGTTTTTGTATGTATATAAATTAATATAATAAATAAATAACTACGTTGACTACATCGCCAATTTCCATCGGGTGAGACAGTAGTCAAACGGGTGCCTGTCAATATTAAAAAAAAAACTACCCCTTTAAAGTATGGTTCCGCACTAATTCTCAAAACGACCACAACAAAACATACTAAACTAAAATCTTACAAAACTGCTAAGTTATAACAAACTCCAATGTCCTACAATAGCTAGATACCACAATCCTAACTTTAGCTCCTAAAAGTATACTAATAAAAAGTTTGTCTGTCCATTTATTGCCGGCTACTGGCAATATATCGGTTTGTATGTTTGTTTGTCACTAACTTTTCTTGTCACTAGACCCTGGGGTGATAGTTCTGTGTTTATATAGGTGGAGGTATCAAGGGTATACTAAAGATGAGCTTTCTATGGTCTTTCGAATGGTTCTGTGGGAAACGAGCTCTGTTAAGTAGGCCTTGTTTCCCGAGATGTGTGTATACGTCACAGTAATCTGTATATGTAAAAATCAATGCCACTTTTCGTTGTAATTTTATAAATCAAGAACGGGTTCACTTATCCAAATCAAATGTTTAGGCTTTGTTTGGACAATTTAGTAGATGGTTTATGTGAAGTTTGGTAGGGTAGAGTAGGGTATTATAGTGGGGTAGAGTAGGGTAGAGTAGGGTAGAGTAGGGTAGAGTAGGGTTGAGTAGGGTAGGGTTTCCACAAGGTGGACTGATGACCTAGTGAGTGTCACGGGAATGCAGTGGATATGAGATGCACAGGACCGTTCGTTGTAGCGACACTTTGGGAAGGCCTATGTCCAGCAGCTGTCCGACCGTCCGGTAACGCGCGTCTCAAGGAGTTGTCAGCAACAGGAGGGGCTTAGCTGGGTCCGAAGGCTACTGGGGCCAGGGTTAGTTCGAGAGATAGCTCAGCCCCGGTATGTAGGCACAAAGAAACGGGGTGGGTTTTTAGTCAGTTAGAGTCTGACACTATCTCCCGCTCCGCCCAAGAGCGGTGGTTGTCATTAGACAATTTTCCCACCATAAAAAAAAGCAGTGGATGTCTTTCGGCTGAAATAATGATGATAATGATATCCGTCATTAATTTACCAATACAGCTATAGAGAAATAAACGAAAACCCCACAATAAACAATACAAAACTATTATCATTAACAATAAACAAGGAAATTAGCCATACACAAGGGTGTTCGCGATTAATTCGCCGAATTAGTCCGTCCCAAGTAAAATCGATTAGGGAACGAATTTCGGGGCCCGGGCAATTCGCAACGACGCTGCGTCCCATCTAAGATAAACATGCCAGGTTTTTTCTTCGGTTGAGACATTAACCAAGGATCTTTTGATGGTGACTATGAGGTTTTAGAATCACGGACAGTCCTGAGTTTGGATTTAAAGGTTATAAGTGTTGGATGTTTGTGGTTCAAGTCGTTTTAGCATAGCAACATCTAGATATAATTGGCGGCATAGTAGGTGTAGTGGTTGAGTGATTGGTTGCTGCCTTGTGTGTCGCGAGTTTGAATCATGCACGGAAAAAATATTTGCAGGGCCTAAAGATGGTAGTTCCGGTTCAGGGTGTCGTGTGTATATACCGCTTAATTTTAATCGTTTTAATCCCGTGGAGGGTCGATCCGGTACATGTAATATTATCGATTTGTGAAGAGCTGGGCGAGTTCAATGACCTGTAGTTAATAGGTTTACTTGGCCTAAAATCATTGACCAATTGGCAAAACAATAAACACAGTGTACCGTGCCCCGACTGGTTCAGGACCTTAGGCAAAAATCCCCGACTTTAATGTACAGAAGTTAACTAAATTTCACCAAGGCCGTTTCATCATCAGACCACCAGACGAACGACAAACCCATATATTTATTTATTTATATGCTGAACATTCCCCCATACGCACTAAACGTTTTGAGAACACATTCATTGTCCGTACCTATAGCTAAAGAGTAGAATTCTCTTACGGAGTCTATTTTCTGATAGCTACAACCTGCGGTTCTTTAAATCAAAAGTGAATAGATAACTTTCAGGCAAGCGTGCTTCATTGTCGACTATATTATCGCTTACCATTGGATGAGATATTGTTCAAGCGCCTATCAATAATATTTTTATTTTGAAAAATATTGATCAAATCTTCATTGCATTACTTTTTCTAATATGAAACTAACGATACAACTCCACATCATACCTCTCACCAAATAAACAGACACCAATTTCTTTTACCAAAAACCATTGACTTCACTACAGGAAAAAGCTGAAAGCTGGTCGCCCTACACTGTATGTCATTAGACGAAGCGGCAGGGGCGTCATTACAGCGATGAGTAGAGCGACCATTAATCTTGTGAGACCGGTCTCTGTCCTGTCAAAATTGTAGCCACCGTCCTACGTGCGTACTTAGTTCTACGTTCTTTTGTTTTTGGTCAGTCTAGTGAGTGCGTCGATTGTGAATATGAAGGTTTGTATTGTGTCTCTGATAGGTTAGTTAAAGGGTTTGGGGTAACAATTTTGTGTTATTTATTTATTTATTTATTTAACAGTTCATGTACACACTTATCCAATATTAGTAACGATTGGTCGTGCGAGAGGGAAGTTCGTAGGAGAATTGGCATGGCTAAGAGCGCTATGTCTCAGCTTAGTAAAGTTGGGGGGGTCGCAACCTCTCCGTAAACCAACACCACCAAAACCAAAGTGGTACGGACACTAGTCTTCTCGATCTTTTCGTATGGCGCTGAGACTTGGTCACTAAAAGCTGCAGACCGCAAACGCATCGACGCCTTTGAGATGTGGTGCTGGAGAAGAATGCTCCGCGTCCCTAGGCCCCCAGCATTTCAGACCAACGTATCCATTTTGCAAGAACTTTTAATCGCCTCACGGCTGTCGTCCGAGTGTCTTCGCAAGGTTCTGCAATACTTCGGTCACATTGCAAGGAAAGACGGTGGCAACTTCGAAAAGCTCATTGTGACCGGTAAAGTGGATGGGAAAAGGCCTCGCGGGCGCAGAACAATACCTTGGTCCGACCTGATCCGCACCGCTCTTAACTCTACGATGTACAGTACCTTTCACACCGCCAGAGACAGAAACAGATGGAGGAATATCATAAAGGTTAAAGTGATGAAGCACGTTACGACCCTCAGCATTGAGAAATACGACGCAAGGAAGGTAGGCACACACTTAACTTATAAAAGAAGACGGAAACAAAAAAAAGGTACATAGGTGATGCTTATTTCTAAAGAAATCTCTTCCAGCATACCCGCGAAAGGAGAATTGGAAAAAAAGAGATGTAGACACCGTGTATAAAAGTGAAAGGAAAAAAATCAAACAACCAATTATTATTGGAATAATAATACCTATATGTATATATTATTTTGTTTAGGTAGAGTGTATGTCTTTCACAGTAAACTAGAATGTCTGAGCTTAAGTGTAGGCATAATCCGCCTTAAAATGTTCGCAGTGCTGGGGCTCAGGCCTCCTCTCTTGGAGAGGGAATCGGTCGTAATCCACCACGTGAGTCAAGTGCTAATTGACGGGTGATTTATTTATTATTTATTTATTAAACACTTTATGCACATGGGTACAGAGGCGGACTTAATGCCTTAGGCATTCTCTTCCAGTCAACCTTTGGGTGATGCGTAAGTAAAGTAGTGGTAGGTGCAATAAAAGAGTGAGAAAAAGGCAAATACAAGAATTGATATACTAATAGACCATAGAATAGATATACTAATAAACCATAGAATAAATATATACAACTATACAATATATACTCAAATTAATACACTACATAAATGCACTAAAATAGTCAAACAATTGGTCCAAATCGACAATAGAAAAACATTAACGCTGTGATGAAACTACTGCCAACTTTTTACGATTCAACTCGCGAACTTTGATTTTGAATGTAAATCTGCTTGTTGCCATCCTGATCTCCTGGGGAAGCGCATTCCACAAAGAAATACTTTGAAAAAAGAAGCAATAGTGAAGAAAGTCAGTACGATGAGTGGGACAATAGAGAAGGCGGTTATGAGATGAGCGCAGATTTATATAGTGATTGTCTTATTGTTGACTAGCTTTTACCCGCAGCTTCGCCCGCGTACATAAAATATAGCTAATGTCACTCAGAAATAATATAGCTTTCAAGCAGTGAAAAAATTTTAGAAATCAGACGAGAACTTTTAAAGATTACCTCATACAAATATATTACACCAAGTATTACGCTGGTCACCACTGCTCTCCTACTAGAATGTCTGATTTGGGTTAAATCTACAAAGTTTAAAGCCTTTGTAAACAAACAGAAATGGTTATAAACTGGGTAGATAGCGATGGGGTTGTGAAACCAAATACAAATGTACGTAAAAATTACGTTTACGGCAGCAGAAAGATCGAAGAATATCTGAAATACGAACCGGACCAAGCGTTTTGCCTCGTCGTTTATACCACGTAACATCGAGGGACTGGAACAATTTGCCTGCTGCGGTCTTCCCGTCTGATTATAATTTAGGTGTTTTAAGGCAAGAGTAAATAGGCTCTTAATAAACCAGTGCGCCTTACCATCAACGATTGCATCACTGCTTATCATCAGGTGGGATCGCAGTCAAGAGCTAGTTTAAATAAATCAAAAAAAAATACGGAAACTATTAATTCTACAAATTAAGTCTATAAAAGAATTATTTCACTTGAAAGTAAGAATATGGTATAGGTAATTGAACAAAGATGAAACTTGAACTAAGTTATAGTGTAAGTTGCATTCTTTTTTCTTAACATTAATAACCAACAATTCTGCGAAGCAGTAATGCTCGCAAAGGAGGAGACCGAACGCATCAGGCAACGGCGTCCTCACCGCCGCCACCGGGATTCTGATCCCGATATCCGGCCACCGTAGGCGCGGGCTTGCGGACCGTGAGCAATGGGTAGCTCGCTGTCCGGCCGTCCGGTAAATATCCGGACCAAGCCTAAGTCGTCGAAGTCGCGCACTGTTCCCGCGCGCCTCAAGGAGTTGTCAGCAACAGCAGGGACCCAGCCGGGTCGAAGCCTACTGGGGCCAGGGTTATCCGAAAGGGCGCTCGAGCCCCGGTATGAAGGCTAGAAGAAACGGGGTGGGTCTTTTAGTCAGTAAGAGTCTGACACTATCTCCCGCTCCGCCCAAGAGCGGGCGATGTCATTAGATGATTTTTTCCGTCTCTGTCTGTCTGTCTGTCTGTCTGTCTGTCTGTCTGTCCGTCCGTCCGTATGTCACAGCCATTTTTTTCCGAAACTATAAGAGCTATACTGTTGAAACTTAGTAAGTAGATGTATTCTGTGAACCGCATTAAGATTTTCACACAAAAATTGAAAAAAAGCAATAACTTTTGGGGGTTTTATGAAAAATAATGATGAATGATGAGTTTGATGAAAAAATTTTTTCATCAAACTCATGAGTGTGGGGTATCTATAGATAGGTCTTTAAAAATGATACTGAGGTTACTAATATCATTTTTTTCTAAACTGAATAGTTTGCGCGAGAGACACTTCCAAAGTGGTAAAATGTGTGCCCCCCCCCCTCTAACTTCTAAAATAAGAGAATGATAAAACTAAAAAAAATATATGATGTACATTACTATAAAAACTACCAACGAAAATTGGTTTGAACGAAATCTAGTAAGTAGTTTTTTTTTAATGGGTCATAAATCGAAAAAATACACTATTATTAAAACATCGATCAAAGTTACAACACATTACTAGAACTTTTATATTATGTTGCTGCTACGGAACCCTTCATGGGCGAGTCCGACTCGCACTTGGCCGGTTTTTTTTTTAATATGATGTGAAACAAATACCAATGGTATTAGTAGTTAGTTGGTATTAAAACGGAATGAATTCTTCCCATCGAAAAAAGAACGGGTAACCTGCGCTTACACCTCTCATGAATATACCGATCGCATGTAACACTGTTTTTAATACAGACTACCAAACTAACCCAATTCTTTTAACTACAGAAACATGAGTTATCGTATAACGCACTCAAGGAAAACGAATACTGACAAAAATCTGGTTACATTTTTGTAATTCAGGTGTTTATGTAAGTTAGTGTTTACTTGATGACCTAAGAATTTGGTTAAAGCATAAGAATGGCAGTCTTATAATGTTCCCACTGGTGGGATTCAGGCCTCCTCTCAGGAGAGGGAATGGGCCGTAATCCACCACGCGGGCCCTGTGCGGGTTGGTGGATATCACATGTCTCAGGAGGTAATCTCTGAAAGTACTGACCCGATTGCATTTTTTTTTTCATTGAATGAAAGCTGCTTTATTCCTGAGTGACATAGAATATATTTATTTTTATCTATCTCCTTTCTTTCAGTCCATCCAAAGGTCGTCTGTAAGAAATTGCCCTGTGCGTTAAGACTATCCATTTTACACTTATTTTAATAATGTTTGTCCTGTATTTTGTTTATGTAGTGTTTAATAAAGAACATAATTTTATGTGCACGGAGAAAGCCGCGAGCAAAATCTAGATTGAAATCAACGCTTTAAAAATTAAAATGGACAAAAAAAATACATTATAATCTAATTCATAATATAAGACTAATGAATGATTTCACCATCTTCCAAAGGGTGATTCTTCATCACAAAGACTTTTATGCTTGATTTTGTACGAATTAACCCTTTTGTTGTTAAGATATTAATTATATGTATGCCAGGTGCGTTGCATGTAATTTTTGACTATCACGCCTTAGTGCGCACAGGGTCGCCAGAAGCGATTTGTAATTCTTAATTTGTATTGTAAATGGTAAAGTGTTTTAGATAGCGATTCAGTGTGAGAAAACATTTCGAATAACAATTTAATGTTCATCAGGTCTATTGCAGATTTTTTCAGTATTTAAAACAGTTACTGGGAAAAACTTGAGTGCTGATGTAATGAATTTTGCCATATTTTAATGAATGTTGCTACTTATGTCTAATAGGATACGGTTGAATACTCGTGTTTTACATAGAGCGATTGCATATCAGAGCTCCACAACCAACGTGACAACATGATACTTTTTAGATAGACTGAAGGTCAGATTTTGTGGCGTCTGACCACCTGTAATGACTGCCAAAGATCTATGAATGACAACCTGGGCTTTATCTACGTGCTTTCAAAAAAATAACTTATAGATATGTCACAGAAACTTAAAGATCAATAAAGAAAACAATTAAGTAAATGCTTCAGGTCAATAAATTAAAATATCATAAACATCATGACGTTATTTAGTTCCCAGAGACGAATATAAGTAGATTAATTGCTAATACCATTTAAATAATAGCCAATAATAAGCATTTCCAAAATACTAATTCATCTTCTTCAATCAAAATGTACACCATAACAATCATAATCTTCTCACAGGAAAATTTTACTCCAAATCATTCATCTGTCAAAATTAGATTAATATTTGACAAAGAACACTAACCAACCGTCAAAATGCGATGTCTTAATTACGAAACGTCAAAATCAATTATGCATAAAAATCTTTTATGATTTGAATAAGATGTATTCTCTAATCGTTTGTCAAAATCCCTTCAGGGTTACTCTGAATGGTTACCGACAATTGGGAGACTCACCCTCCTTTGTTTCCTTTGGTTAAAACGATTAATTGGAACTGTTGAAAATCGATTTTGAATGCCGATGAATAAAGGGTTAGTTTTAATCGGTAGTACGTTCCATTTTTGTTTTGCTATTTTTTTTATAAAGAAACCAGTGCTTAACTGTGATCCCACCTGATGGTGAGCAGTAATAATATTAAACAAAACTAAAAAAAAATGTAGTATTAAGCTTTCATCTTTTAACCTGTTAAAGAAGGAGTCGTCTAAGGGAGATGCCAGATAAATATGGAATAACGGTCATTGACCCATTTGTCGACATTTGTTGGCATTCTTAATTTCAAAAACTGTAAAGACATAAAGCTGTCTTAAATCGACGTATATCGTGATGCTTTACACATGATCTAGTAATGAAAAGCAATTCATTGTTTGTTGTTCGGGTACATACGCAGAAATATTAGGAAAAGGTCAATGTACTTTATTCTTCGGTTATCTGGCGATTTCTATAGATATTTCAACGATGTAAATAGGCTACCTTGCGCCTGTGCTCTAGGTTTCATAGATTGGTGTTAAAAATCTGGATTACCAATCAGCCTTTTCACACGCCTTTTCTACTAAGTCTGAAGCTGCCATTGGCTGCAGTACTTTACTCATGATCGGACCTAGCTTTATATAAGATTTCAAGTTGTCCTAGTGAAGTGTTGCCGAAAAGCGTAATAAACCTTTTAATGTTTCCACTGCTGGGGCTCAGGCCTCCTCTCTAGGAGAGGAAAAGTTTAAGAACGTCTTGCCTGACCTCATACCTAATTATAACCAAAATAGTAATCCATACTTACAAATTCCCAGCACGGTTTTTTAGCATTAGCGCCTTATATTATCACGGGCAACATTTTTTGTCGACTCAAACGCCGGTTACCCCTCTGGGGAGCACAGTAGTCGTATAAACTTTTTCTTTTTTTTTTTTTTTTTTTGTTATTTCATTATATTGTAAGCTCACGGCAGTCATCAAAAGATCGTTAGCAGACTCACAATGTATATATTGGCAATTTTTTTCTCGTAACTCAAAAATTGACTCTGGTGTCGGCCATTTTATTTTGTGATATTGTTATGTCATTATGATATATCAATGCGGTATTGTTACTAGGTTTTTAGGGTTCCGTAGCCAAATGGCAAAAAACGGAACCCTTATAGATTCGTCATGTCTGTCTGTCTGTCTGTCTGTCTGTCTGTCTGTCTGTCTGTCTGTCTGTCCGTCCGTATGTCACAGCCACTTTTTTCCGAAACTATAAGAGCTATACTGTTGAAACTTTGTAAGTAGATGTATTCTATAAACCGCATTAAGATTTTCACACAAAAATAGAAAAAAAGCAATAAATTTTGGGGGTCCCCATACATAGAACTGAAACTCAAAATTTTTTTTTCCATCAAACCCATGCGTGTGTGGTATCTATGGATAGGTCTTCAAAAATGATGCCGAGGTTTCTAATATCATTTTTTTCTAAACTGAATAGTTTGCGCGAGAGACACTTCCAAAGTGGTAAAATGTGTGTCCCCCCCCCTCTAACTTCTAAGATAAGAGAATGATAAATCTAAAAAAAATATATGATGTACATTACTATAAAAACTACCAACGAAAATTGGTTTGAACGAAATCTAGTAAGTAATTTTTTTTTAATGCGTCATAAATCAAAAAAAAAATACACTGTTATTAAAACATCGATCAAAGTTACAACACATTACAAGAGCTTTTATATTATGTTACTTGCTGCTACGGAACCCTTCATGGGCGAGTCCGACTCGCACTTGGCCGGTTTTTGAATGGTGTGAAATAGTGTTGTCTTTTGTTAGAATGTGACAATTAAAAGTGAGTTTTAGTTTTTTTATTTAGTTGTCATCTTTGTTAGTTATGTTGCCAACAAGTGGGGTTGACACGTCAAGTTTTTTCTTTAAATGTCTTATTGTTTTTTTTTACAGTTTTTTTATCATCATATTTTACGGAATGAAACGTATATAATCTTAAATCTCTTTAAGCATATCATTACACAAGAATTTCCTGAAGTTCTTTTGTCTTCTCGATACTATTAATATTGCAATGTGAAAATGTTGTAAAACTCAATATAAATTTTTAAAAGAAGAACAATGGAGTTTCTTGTTAGTTATTCTACAGTACAATTCACGAATGATGGCAGCCGTGAAGTTTGCGCAGTAAGCTGCGCAGTAACGTGTTTTGGGAACCAAATGGCGACGTGCATGTGCGAGAAGAGTGTAGTATGCGTGAACGTTCGCAAAGGCTAACTTTACGGCCGCCATCATTCGTGAATTGTACTGTACATAAAATACGACCAATATTGACACCGTGCTTGTGTCGTTTTATAAGAGTTCATGTAGGACTATGTGAAATGAAAGATAAATAGGTTACTTCTAGGCAGCCGTGCTTCATCGTCGGCCATCAACGCTTACCATCAGCTGAAAAAGTGATCAAACACATGCCTAAAATAATAAATATTTGAACAATATTTAGTTTAAATTTTTTTTGTTTATTAGCCTGTTCTGTTCCACTCCTGGGCAAAGGCCTCCCTCCACTCCTACCATTTTTCGCGCGCCCGGGCTTCTTCTTGTCAGTTCTAGTTTAGGCCATAAAAAATAAATATATACCTAAATTACTGTAGTGCATGACCATATTACAAAATCAATAAGTATCTACAATCTTTCTGATTTCAAATATTTTTAATTCATACAGATGTATGTAACCGTTAGAAACTAGGTACACACATCCAATTAGAATTTCCTATAGAGAACTCCTAGTATTTAATTTCAACCTCATCAACTTCCTGCTCTTGTCCCGTTTCGAGGTCAGCGCATACACGCACTTTTTCCATTCTGTTCTATCTCCTTTTTCTTTTATATCACTCTTCACACTATCCATCCATATTTTCTTTACCACCCCTTTCCCTCTTTGTCCATCCACGGGTATATATAGAACATGCAGTTCATCCTTCCTCTTCACATGACCATATCAATACAAGGTCCTTTTCAACTTTTCAGTTACTGGCGCCAAGGTTAAACTTCCCCTAATATACTCACTTCTCACTTTATCCATTCTCGTCACACCACACATACATCTCTACATTCTCATCTCCGCTACGTGGAATCTTTTTTTTTTCTTTTCCACAGCCCAAAATTCTGATCCGTAGAGTATTACAGGTTGACATACCACGTATAATTAAAACGGTCGCTAAAAACGCGTGAAGATTATCAAAACATGCAGCATTTTTAAACTTTTAACTGACAAAAAGGTGCAACAGTTAAACCAACGTGAAGTAGAATAATTAATATAATTATCATTATAACCACAAAATAATAATTATATAGGTAGGATACTTTCACGCATGCTCTGTAAGGCGTTCGCGTGAGACCACAGAACAAGGAATCGACTGAAGGCGCCGTCCATCCATACTAATTGATTTATCGTTTATTGCAGGCTTTATCCCATAGAAATATTATTGAATCATATTAAATTGTTATAGCATAATAGATAAATAACATATTCTTGACGATTCAAAATTAGTTTATTTAATTTTTGTTTTTCACTTACAAAATGCAAAAGTGACTTTAGTTATTTGTTATACAAGAATGCATAGTTGCTTTTTAATCGCGTGCTCAATTTTGATGATCGAGCAAGCGAAGGATTCTAAAATTAGAATCCTGAGCGTTAGCGAGATAATCAAAACGTGGTGAAAAATCTTTGCTGTCGAGTGATGTTGCACTCGACTGCAAAGATTTTTCACCTCGTAACTTTTTATCCCACCTCAGCACGGAAATTAAACTAAATGCAAAAAAAGTACACCAAGGAGGTTCTGAGTCTGAGTTTTTAACAAATAAAAAAAAAGTTGTATGAGCTATAAGTAAATAAGTTTAATGATGTTTTAAATTCATAAACTTAGTACGCACGATGTTCTAAATTCAATTTACTTTATCTCTCTAGAGAATAAAAACGGCAAATCATAGCTTTTTTGAGTTCCATACTCTATGAATTGACACTAGAAGCGCGGTTGTCCCAAAGACTCATTACTATGTCTTTCCAGATCTAATTTTACAACATGTAGAATCGCAAAGTACACCAAAATAATTATGTGTATTAAATAAAAAAAGTATTGTAATATGAGTTACCAGTTTCATTTTTATACCATGTCTCCATATTCTTCTTCTTCTTCCTAAACCCTAATCCCATATTACTTGGGGTCGGCGCAACCAGTTTTTTCTTCCATTCTGTCCTGTCACCCGTCAAACTATCACTAACTTCCTTTTCTTTCATATCACTCCTCGAATTTATCCATCTTTTACCAAGAAAGGTAAAGCTAAATTGCACGATCCAAAGCGTGGGTCTCTATGGAGAAGAACGTGCAAGAAACTCCATGGGCACTCTTTTAAATCATATTATGTGTTACATAATGCTTGGTTACATATTACTTGTTGCTTCTATTATGTTTTTATTTATTATTTTTTTTTAATTGAGATAAACTAATGCTTGACTGCGATCCCACCTGATGGTAAGTAGCGATGCAACCTTTGATGGTGAGGCGCACTATATGCGTATGTGAGCACAATGTCGCCACAATGATCAATCCTGTGCGTCCCGCATCAATCGGATTCCCGCAACCTTCATCAGGTCAACCGCAGGTGATCAGCATTTATTTATTTATTATTTATTTATTTAACACTTTATGCACATGGGTACAGAGGCGGACTTAATGCCTTAGGCATTCTCTTCCAGTCAACCTTTGGGTGAGCATCTCTCCATATTATTGTAACAAAAATAAAATGGCCAAAATTGATTTTGATATTCCACGCTTCTAATGTCAAATTGAGTTTGGGTTATTTTAACTTTGATTGGAAATTTATTTTGAATTAGTGTTCTCAGGTAAGTGCCGCCTCTATCAGTGTTGTTAACTCTAAGTGCTTTTTGCGTGTAACCATGCGAATATTTGCGTGATTTGATAGTTTGCGATGATAAAAACGTATCGGAAAGTGTGAGGCCGATCTGATACGACTGACGTTTGACGTTCAATGCGCAAGAGTGTGAAAGGCAGGGTTTTGGTAACACGAGTAGCTTGATTGTCTTTGTTTGTGATATAGACCAGGGTAGATGCCTTCAAAAATAATAAAAAGTGAAAAATAATAATAGTAGGATGAAACCCATCACAAAAGGAGGAGAATATTATAAAAATGAAAGGAAAAATAATTTACGGGCGATCTGAGGTCGGGAAGGGGGTGGGGGTGACTTTTTAAGGGGAAAAAACGGGTTTTCTCGATTTCCGGCAAAACTAAAAGTCCTATGGAAAAAAGTCAAATGGCAAAGTTGTAGGTAATAAAAAGATCTAAAACTTTTGTATTAACACTTTTTTCACATAACCTCAAAATTTATGTGAAAAATTCAAAACACCATGTTTTTGGTTTTTTATTTTTATCTCTTTCAAAAAACAATATTTTATCACGAAATTTGGTGAAAACTTACCTTTTTATGTCCCAAATACGCTGTAATTTATTTGATTAGAAATATTTATTTTTTCACCTTATTTTGAATAAATATCGAAAAATCACCCTAATTTTCAATCGAAAAATCACCCGTCAAAATATCTTTTCTTTTCAAAAAGTTTATATGGTGTCTGTTCGTTGAAATGTCTACTTTCCGATGGTGAAAAAAAATATATATGTTACCATAGTAAATCTTCTCAGCAAATGCAAAAAACCGAAAAAAACTCGAATTCGAAATTTTTTTTCAATTATTATATTGAATGTAGAGCTATTTATTAAAATTTACACTTTAATTACTCGAAAAACGTAAAATTACATGTTACATAGATAACAAAAAAAATTGCAAATCAAAATTTAGTACTATAATTAACAAACAAATAAGTTGATAAAATTAATACTTAATAAGACGTCTACAATATTTGGAGAAAGGAGTCGAATCTTCTTTAAGTTATATGCGTAGATGCCTATTTATAACTATTTTTAGATAACTTATATTTATCTGAGTGACCTACGAAAAATTTTAGCCCATCAAAAGGTATTTCATAGAGGAGTGGGGAAGGGGCTAGGCAGGTCCGGGTCTTACTACATACATACCTAATATATTATTTCGTAGCAGCTGTAACAACCGTTAGCCTAGCCAGTATTCGAAATACAGTATAGTATACAACATCGTTTAAAAAAATACACGTGCACGTTGAGTTTCTTGAAGATAATTGTGACAAGTTTACAAAAAAACTAAGAAGATTAAAAAAATAATAATCTCCTTTATTTTGCACAAACAAACTTAGTTACTCCCATATGATATATAAAATACACATCGTAAATATATTTTTACTAACTAACTTTTGGCCGATTTTCATATATATATTATACATTTCAAATATATTTCAGATATATTCAATTTTTTTATTTTATTTTTAGCTATGTTTTTTATGTCTTTTAGGATATATTTTGAATGTATCTAAAATATATTTAAAATATATGAAATATATATGAAAATAGGCCATAAGTTAGTTAGTAAAAATATATTTACGATGTGTATTTTATATATCATATGGGAGTAACTAAGTTTGTTTGTGCAAAATAAAGGAGATTATTATTTTTTTAATCTTCTTAGTTTTTTTGTAAACTTGTCACAATTATCTTCAAGAAACTCAACGTGCACGTGTATTTTTTTAAACGATGTTGTATACTATACTGTATTTCGAATACTGGCTAGGCTAACGGTTGTTACAGCTACTACGAAATAATATATTAGGTATGTATGTAGTAAGACCCGGACCCGCCTAGCCCCTTCCCCACTCCTCTATGAAATACCTTTTGATGGGCTAAAATTTTTCGTAGGTCACTCAGATAAATATAAGTTATCTAAAAATAGTTATAAATAGGCATCTACGCATATAACTTAAAGAAGATTCGACTCCTTTCTCCAAATATTGTAGACGTCTTATTAAGTATTAATTTTATCAACTTATTTGTTTGTTAATTATAGTACTAAATTTTGATTTGCAATTTTTTTTGTTATCTATGTAACATGTAATTTTACGTTTTTCGAGTAATTAAAGTGTAAATTTTAATAAATAGCTCTACATTCAATATAATAATTGAAAAAAAATTTCGAATTCGAGTTTTTTTCGGTTTTTTGCATTTGCTGAGAAGATTTACTATGGTAACATATATATTTTTTTTCACCATCGGAAAGTAGACATTTCAACGAACAGACACCATATAAACTTTTTGAAAAGAAAAGATATTTTGACGGGTGATTTTTCGATTGAAAATTAGGGTGATTTTTCGATATTTATTCAAAATAAGGTGAAAAAATAAATATTTCTAATCAAATAAATTACAGCGTATTTGGGACATAAAAAGGTAAGTTTTCACCAAATTTCGTGATAAAATATTGTTTTTTGAAAGAGATAAAAATAAAAAACCAAAAACATGGTGTTTTGAATTTTTCACATAAATTTTGAGGTTATGTGAAAAAAGTGTTAATACAAAAGTTTTAGATCTTTTTATTACCTACAACTTTGCCATTTGACTTTTTTCCATAGGACTTTTAGTTTTGCCGGAAATCGAGAAAACCCGTTTTTTCCCCTTAAAAAGTCACCCCCACCCCCTTCCCGACCTCAGATCGCCCGTAAATTATTTTTCCTTTCATTTTTATAATATTCTCCTCCTTTTGTGATGGGTTTCATCCTACTATTCGTTTTTTTTGTTTTAAAAATTATCGACACTGGTCTAATAGCTTAATAAGCAAATGAAGGGTTTTGTAAATGGAAATTTTGTTTTATAAAGATTTTTCAACCTAACATTTAGTTGGTTGAACGCACTAATCATAGAAACTACTTACTAGTTCGAGTCGAAAATTTTATTTTAGTGTTTGATATCCTTACAACAGCTATATAACATCATGCTCTGTCCTACGGGAATGGAGCAGTAGCCAAAAATATTGGTATAACTATGGGGATCCAGCTAGTAGCAGATAATATAATAAATGTTTCAGGGCTTCGATTCCGATTACGAAAGATTGAATTTTTTTTCTCCTATGCCTTCTATAGATTACTCTGTCACTTGTTTTTTTTTTTTTGAAAATTGAAATGTGAATTCTATCTTTATTTACCGAGTTTTTATTAGTTTTAACTGTGTTTCATTTGACACTTCTGACTGGAATCAGAATTGTCACAATTTCGGTTCCGAAATCGTAAACGTTGTTGCTTTGTCTGTTACCACAAGTTTCTCAGAACTAAGATTGAGGCCTGAAAGTGGAGAGGGAAAGTGGGTCGTAATCACATAGTATAATCCACCACACGTTTCGGTCGACGCGACGGATGAGAAATGTCACATGTCTTTAAATTTTCAGTCGTTTTATCTATTATGCAATTTTTAAATGTATGATTTAAAATCATTGTGTATTTTTGATTCCATGACAAAGCATTATTCCTCTTAAATAATTTTAATCTGCTTTTTATCCTCAGAATTTCGATAAATTTTTAATGACATCTTACATTTGAAGCGCAGAATATTCCCAAGCTATTTATGCAAAAATATCTCTTGTGAGAACAATTATATGTGAACTTATTCCAACCTCAAGATAAATAGGAAATAATTAATCAAAAATATCATTTAAATCCTTCTAAGTATCAAGATATTTACCTAATCCGTCATACTTATCATAGTGAGTATCAATCACTTGACTTTACACAGTTAAAAAGGAACTTTACTGCTTTGTAATAGAATTTATTATCACAGACCTCGAATGCTACTGCAAAAAAAATAACTCTGCAGTCAGAAATAAATTCTATATTAGCGTAGTAAAATCTAAATTCGCTAAAATATCAGTAAAAAAGTACTTAAGAAAAGTGTTCCAAATTTGAATAATGCTTAGGGCTGTGCTACACTATAACAAAGGTAGGGCTGTCCAAAAATTTGCATACCTTAGCGCCACAGGCGACTTTCCTTCAAAAATATCTCTGAGAACAGGGGTGACAAATTTTTTGCGTATGAAAAAATGCATTATGATTCTTAAGTGAACGTGATTAGAGTTATATTTTATTGGAGGGTTGTTAGAATAATTTAGTTTCTAATATTTGCTAATGATGCGTTCTGAATCGCTAAACAGGTTTTGTCTATTTAGTATACGATGCGCGAATCCTTTTCTTTAGTTTGTCTAATAACAAATGATCCATTTTTGTGAGGGTATGCAAATTTTTTATATCGTGAGAAAAAGTGTTAGTAACGTTTCTTTGCTACGTGGGTACCAGTTTTTTTGGGAGTAACATTATAAGTTACAATGATCATAGAGAAAGAATTTTCTCGAAACTTGTAATTTGTAATGAAAAAAAAAATAAGATGACTTTTTTACGATTTACTTAAATATATTCTTATTACAACATTAATTATTACAACAACAAGGTGGTACCGATACATAATCTGAAGCCATTGCGTTGGTAAGACTGCCTAGTCGTCGTCTTTCTCATTAGTCGAGAATCATCTTCAAATATTTTTTTCAATCATGTTCTCACTTTTTATGTATACTACTCAAAAAAAAAACAAAGCGACTTGAATGTCAGTGACAAGATTATTTTAGTCATTTACCTTTGACTCTACCAAAATGCCATAAGGTCATTAATTCCGAAAACAAACCGACAGATTTTTATATTTATCGATATTTTTTTTAAATTAGTCCTCAATGTGTTTCAACGTAAATCCACTCAATAAAGATAATTCAATTCCCATATTAATTTCAAACCTCTAACAATCCATGAAACATCTGTCAGAACAATTAACAGACATACTGCTACTAATTGCTGCGATTATCATGCAACTGTTAAAGTATTTGCATAACGACTTGAAGTCATTCGCGGTTCCTAAGACAGTCGTTAAAAGCAGAATATTGATATTGTTGGTAACAATGTTACTCAAAATATCGTGCAACTACGTGTAGTCCTGTGTATTCTCCGAGATTAAGAAAACAGCGTACGGCGAGTATCCACCCTTACGTTGTTGAAACCTCTACGGCCCGGACTAAGCGTTTCGCCTCGTCATTTATAACGATCGAAGGACTGGAACTATCCGATTATAATTTAGATGTCTTCAAGGCAAGAGTGAATAGGCTCTTAATAAACTAGTGCGCTTCACCATCAACGATTGCATAACTGCTTACTATCAGGTTTGATCGCAGCCAAGCACTAGTTTATATTAAATTAAAAAAAAAAAACGATTAAGGAAAATGTCGTGAGGAAACTATCATGTCCTAGAAGACGTGTGATATTCTCCAACCTACACTGGACCTGCGTGGTGGATTACGGCCTATTTCCTCTCCTAGAGAGAAGGCCTGAGCCTCGGCAGTTAGAATATTATAAGACTGATTATGCTTATACTATACTAGTTACTGCCGGTGACTTTGCCCATGGATAGTAGGAGATTATCCCAAGGGAACATACTCCCAAGATAAAAAAAATCAATAAAAAAAATCAAAATCATTTATTTCAAATAGACCATTTGCAGGCACTTTTGAATAGTCAAATGTCGGTCAGTCCAAGAAAAGAGAAGCTGAATTGTCAAAGCCAAAAGTCCATGCTATTCCAGAACATAGTTTATCCAAGATCATATCGACTTTCATCGGAAGCCGTTTGAGTGTCAAGAAGTAACAAACAGACCCA
This sequence comes from Mythimna albipuncta, assembly GCA_929112965.1. Classification (NCBI taxonomy): domain Eukaryota; kingdom Metazoa; phylum Arthropoda; class Insecta; order Lepidoptera; family Noctuidae; genus Mythimna; species Mythimna albipuncta. The sequence goes on along the minus strand of OV815983.1, from coordinate 11,769,019 downwards.
CTCACTCTTTCGCCGGTTAACGGTGAAGAAAAACATCATGAAGAAACCAGCATGACCTAGAACCAAGAATTCGCAGTCATCGCCAACCTGCACAGGGCTTGCGTGGTCAATTACGACCTAGACCCTTTCTTAGAGAGGGTTGATTTTTTTTTTTATCGAAAATATTAATTACTTGTTCTTTAATTAGTATCATTTGTTAATATATTTACCTAATGATAGTTTAGAAGATATTCAGTTAATTGAGAAGCATTGCCATTAAACAGCCATGTTGATTTAGTTTACAGGTATTTCAATATCTCAATTTTGTGCACTTGCAACTAAAAATACGTTTCGGAGATTTTGCTAAAACGTGTGAAATTCGTTTTTAAATTCAAAGTGATAAAAAACTTAATTCTTCGATAAATATCAGTTAAGAGGTTTTGGCAGTTCACCGCCGATATATAAAAACAGATGGCCTTACTTACAGCGAACTCCTAGCCTAAACCTCGAAACTAGAAAATTGAATTATTGCACAGGTATTATTTTTTGATAGTATTACAATTAATAGGTTCGCGCTTGACCACTATCTCACCTGATGGAAAGCGACAATATAGTCGATGAGAGAGCACGCTTGCCTAGAAATAACCTATTCACACTTGATCTCAAAACCCCTTCTTTTTCGGTGGCAAAATCATCCAATGACATCCGTCGCTCTTGGGCAGAGCGGGATAGTATGTCAGACTTTTACTGACTAAAGTTCTTCTCCTGTTCCTTCGTTGGGGCGCGTGGAACTGTACGATGTTGTAGCTGTCAGGAAACATGGACTACTTAGCTGCACGCACCATTAATGTGTTTCCGAAACGTTGTGTTCTGAAGACTAAAAAAAAGAATAGGTTTTTCGAAATTCAACCTTTAAGGGGGTAGAAAAAGGATTGAAAGATTTTACGGAAATACGAACTTTTTCAAGAAAATTAGATCTTTATTAACAAGCATTTAACATGACCCAAGCAGCTTGCAAAATCTATTAAGTGTGAAAAGATCTCATTGAGTACTAAAAAATCTTTTAAAAACGTAGATCATAAATATAAATTGTTCAACAAAGTTGTGACTTCGATTTCACGATGAATTAAACGCTTCACACAGTAAATCTCTGAAACCTAGTAAAAAATCAATGCAAGAGTTCCAAAAAAATACTAGCTTAAAGAAATACTTAATGCTATAATCTAATGCTTGGAACCGTTTAGCAAAATTATATGCTTATACAGCTCTATCGATGCATAACGACGTAGTTCCTTCATTTCTGCATATTGAGTGCTTTTTAACACGCAGTTTAATATCAAATATTTTCAGTTATTTCAGTAGCTGTATCAGTATGAGCAGTTTTATTATCATTGTTTTGATTGGTGGATGATTAACATTAATTAGCACTTCCAAGTGAGTTAGTTAGCCCATTTATGTCCCACTGCTGGGCGAAGGCCTCCCTCTCCTTTCTCCGCACACGTGTGTCTTTGGCCATTGCGGGCCAGTCCCTCCGGTAGTTATCGAGCTCATCTTTCCACCTTCACCTTGGTCTGCCGCGATGTCACCTTGCGTTTAATGGGATCCAATAAGGAGGTTTCAACAACAAATGAGTGCAACTCCTGCCGTACGTCTAGTTGTCCGATGGTAGAAATTAGATGTGAGAGAATTGAAATCATATGAAAAGAACTTCTTCTACTTTTCTCTTAACTCGTTAGACTATTTGGGCCTAGTAAGTTGTTATGTTAACTGCAGCATCGGTGGTGACACTCCTTAAATCCTCTATAGTGCATGAAAGGAGCCTCCATGAGTGGCATTAAATATATCGTTCTGCGATACCAAACGCCCAACGCACATGCCCTATGCCCTGTACCCCTAGCCAAGTTGCTATTATTTATCTGTAATCGTTAACGCTAGCAGAAAACTTCAAATGTACGGGAATGACAGAATGACATCTCAACGCTAAAGTCACGTGGTAAGAATAAAAGAATTGGGGCCGTGGCCAATTCAAAGCGTTCGACGCAAGCAAAACGGTTGTAACTTGGCTAGGGGGCAGGACAGCTAGCACTAGGTATGCGGTCTAGTTGACTGTAGCAGTATCTACATTAGACCAACACACATGTGGGCCACGCCTGATTTGTACGTAGAGTCGCGTCGCGTGGCGTGGATCCAATGTATCTCTACAAGTCTAGTTGCCATATAAAATGTATGGAGACCGATGCACCCAGATCAGCGTATGTGGCCCAGGTGTGCCCAATGCAGTTCTACCTTAAGCCGTTCACCACGATGGTAAACTCAAACGGTTTTCTTCAAGGTCATGGCCAACGGTCTTCTAGAAGCGACTTAACAAAAAATGAGAAGAACTACACTTTGTCTATGTTGGTAATTAGAGATAACGTTCGTCCAAATTTATTTATAGACATAAATTACCAGTTTGAAGCCCTGAATATATCCATTTTAAAAGGATGATCTTCTGACCAGACGAGTGTTATGTTTAGTGTGGGCACCTGCCCGATAGATGATAGTTAGGCAGTTACTTTATACATATGCTCAGATCACCCAGAGAACTCGTAACTTCGCGATGCAAGATTTCGTGGTTTTTGCTGTTTTTATGTGGCACCATATACTGTCTATCTTTGACACTGACGCACACGCTAATACCTAAGAAAAATTCTACCACTGAAGGGTCCAGGATCATATACTGAATCCATGGTATTCTTTGGTGCGTCGCTATCAAAGACACCGTGTATTTCGCTACTTGATGATCCTAAAAAAATTAAAAGCACAAACTACAAAAAATAAACTAATAATGACTAAGACTCACATCAACACCTCCATTGTTCCATGGCGGCAGTGCGTAATGGGAGGGGTCGTGGTGTCCCCCTCCCATGTGCTCCGCCATCACCGACATCCAGTGGACTAGACCCTGAGCCCCGCCGCCGCCTGACGTGCCTGTGAACACCAAGATAGTTAGGATACGGAGAAAGACTATGGACAGGTCTAAGATAATAGGTACACGGTTTTTTTATTGATGTAAACTAGGGCTTCAATGTGATCCCACCTGATAGTAAGCAGTGATACAATCGTTGATGATGAGGCGTATTAGTTTATTAAAGCCTATTCACTCTAGCTTTGAAGACAACTAAAGTATAATCGGACGGAAAAATCGCAGTAGGCAATTACTACAAGATAGTAGATCTTGTAGTAATTGCCTACCTAGTAGTAGTAGTAGTAGTATCTTGTAGTAGTACTAAAAGATACACCTCTTGATAACACCACTAAGTTCAATTGTTTGATAACATATAGCCGCAGTTGTACAAGAGTCATAACCAAAAGAGAGGGTACGATTCGTCCTTTTCTTATTATAGCTCTGAAACCTGCATGGACCTACACCCACAAGTGGATATTATCAAAGACACAATGTTGTCCTTCATATTTTTCAAGAACTTGCTTGAAAGGTAATTTAGGAACATATTCTGATTCAGATTCAACACATTACAGTTAGCGTGACAGGTGACAGGACAGAATAGAAGAAATAAAAGTATTGTGCCAACCCTTGAGAACATGGGACAAGAAGCTAATTAAAATTTAGCACATCTATAATCCTCATCATCATCATTTCTGCAGATAGATGTCCATCTTTGATCCATTTTAAGTATGTTAAGCAATTGACTGCAAAGTCAGTATAAACTACAATTAATAAGAGTATCCATAAAAGAAAGAGCTGGTGGCTTACGTAGAACATTGTAGTAAAGAACTATATAAATTCCCTGCTAATTTAGAACGATGATGATGATGATGTAGAAGTAAGTAAATATTATATTATGTGTTATTAGCTTTGTTATGACCTAAATTATTGAAGAATCATTAAAATTTTCGAGGTTTAAAAAATAAGACAACTAGAGAACTGTTAAAACCAACCTGTCGGCACGGCGGCGGGCTGCGCGGCTGTCTGGTCCTGCCCCCCTCCTCCTGTCACCCCCCCGCCGCTCCACACGAACGCTGAAGATGCACCCGCCTTCTGAAACAATACCAAACGAGGTTTAGTTACCTGTTGACACAATTGTTGGTGACTAGCTTTTGCCCGCAGCTTTGCCCACGCACATAAAATATAGCCTATGTTACTCAAGAGTTAAGTCTATCGAAGAAAAAATTTAAGCATTCGGACCAGTACTTTTCCTACATACCAAAAATCAAACTTTACCTCTTAATAATATTGGTGTAGATAATCGTAATAATCTGAGAAGACTCATTTAAAATACTGAAGATTTAGCCTTCATTATATACTGTATTGGGAATGATAAGCAGGTCCAAACTAGAGTTTTAAACAAATCAGTTGGCATCTAGTCTAATAAGAATGGAATCAGTGACAGTGCACTGCTAATCATAGCCAATCTACATATGATTGAAAATAGGCTGGCTATTTTAGTAATGTACAAAACGATAATATACGGTAAGTGAGGTTGATTTCAACAGATTTTGAAATACGATTATTTCATTGCAATATACACACGAATGTGCTTGAGTCTACAACCAAGAAAAATGAAGTCAATTTTTCTAATATGAAATACTGTAACCCGATGAAACAGATTACTATTTGATACTGCCGAAAGTCTTATAAGATTTCCTATAAATCAAGATCGCATGTTTCTTATAACTACACACACTCTAATTACCTCATCCGGTGAATCAGTAACTCTATCACCATTATTTTCATCATCAGAAGCTTCAAAACCAAATCCATTTGAAAAGAGCATATTCCTTGGATACAGAGAGTAGCATTCTGCCATATTCCGTCTTCTCTTGCCTAGACTTGCAAGAAAACTCTTGTAAAGTTGAGTTGGAAGCAAGAACGGAGTATTTTGGAACCCATCTTTAAAGCCCAAATTCTGATTCCTAAATGGATTACTAAAGTCAAATTCAGGAAGAAATTCTTTCTTGATAAAATCTGCTACTGGATGCATGGATAAAGCGTTTTCTGTATAATCCAGTGCAGCAGTTGTATCTTCATTTGGACCATTATTTTCTAGATCACTCGTCTCTGAGTTACCATCACTAGAATTATTACTATCAATAGGATCCATTTTGTTATCGTCAGTGTTAAAATCTTCAAATTCTCTCTTCATTTGTAGATTCATCGGGTTCTTCATAAAGAGGTTCGAACTTGTTAACGTCACTGACATTATTGGCACTATATTACTTATAAATATATCACTATTTAACACTAGTGTCTATTATATATTTTTTCGAAATAAAAATAAATATAATATCTTCGTAATTATTTAGGTATTTATAGGAACTATCGTTGGGTAGGAGGTGCCTGTGAAAAAACTGTATGCTATTAGATTGCTTTGCTTTGGTTTTTCTTCACCCGTTTGAAATCGTTTCTTTTTTATCGCAAAACCAGATGTTATTTATTGAGTTAAAGCTCATAAACTAATAATTATGTTAATATTCCTTATTTATTGCAGTTTTTATCATGCGTAGTAGTATCAGCGTTTGTTACGCTTCTTGGTTTAATTTCTTGGTCTGTCGTAAATGATTTTTATTATATTTGTTTTAAGTATTTTTGTTATTTTTTGTTCGCTGTTTTAACTTTACATATTTAAGTTATTAATTTATTAACCGTGTTTATGCTTTTAAAATTCTTATAAGACTACTAGGAAGCCAAAAGAAAACGTTATATATGTCAAACCAAGCTGTTGTTGTAAATATTAAGCCTAATGTGCTAAATGACGTCAAAAAGGATTTTTCAAATGTTCAAAAACACTATGAGGTGACTGTGTGAAAATTACAATATGATCCTAGAAACAACGCTATAGATGATGACGAAGTTGAAAATAGACTGGATATAGCTACAACTCGAGCTCCAAGAGAAATCAAAATAGACAAGCAGCTGCTTTCAATTAGCAAAATTGGAGACAACTGAAAGAGCGACCATGGCCTGAAAGACAGAGGTGGGTTTGAGACAGTAAAAGTCTGACCCTTTCATTCCACCCTAGAGAAAGAGAAGTAATTTGAAGATATTCATAACATTATCATAAACCCAAACTTAATAAGACTTCTTAAAAAAACTAAAACACACTAACCTAAACGAAAATTCACGATAACCATCTAAATGTCAAAAGGCAGACTGTAAATAAAACTCCGAAAATGTGGGTAGATCAATACGCCGCGACTTTTTATTTTAGGATTTAGGTCATGGATGCTGAAATATTTTTGGCCAGGAAGGGAATGGTTAAAAGTGGTCTGGCTCTAGACAACTGAGGGTATATGTGGTATGAATAGACACGAGGGTTTAAGGATAAATGATAAATGATAAATGATAAATGATCTTTATTTTGCAAGTAGGTTTTATAAAAACACTTTTACACGTCAATTTTTTTTTTGTCGTCAAATAATGCTAGATGAGGCCGGTGTTTCCTATCTGACTACCCTGAGAAGAAACACCGAAACAAACTCAGGGGTCAAAGTCTCTTTTAAAGTCCATAAAGGGTTGATGGTGATAGAGTTTATTTTTAAGACAGTTTTTGATTGATAAATTGATGCCTCATTTTAGAGCAGCTATGGAATCTAGACATTTTTTTTTGTACCGACAAAAAAAGGAATAAGAGGGTAACCGAAAAGAAGTAAAAGGTATTATTACGAAATCAATCATTTGAAATTTTAATTTAAAATAGAAACAAATAAAGCAACTCGACAAATCTCAATATAGACCATTATGAGAGTTCCAATGCCAGTAACAAAATCGTGTTTTGTTAATATCGTAAGTATTGTTGGTTTAAAAGTAACAAATAATACAAATTTGAATATTATAAAACTAAAAGTATTTATAACTTTAAAACGTACTTATACTTCATATTACATATACGTATATTCATCATCACTTTCTTGTGGGCAAGACGAACACATGCCTAGAAGACTGGTAGAATTCGAACGTTCAATGGCAATGATAATTATTTGGGTAAAAAAGGAGCCAATATCGAATAATGACCCTATGTTTGACATAATCTCATCACAAACTTAGTGACAGAGTGAAGCCCCTTCACAGTATATGCTTCAACTGTTATCCTGCCTGTCCTGTACAACCACCTGGTCCTTCCAAGATTTATTTATAGTCGTGGCAATGAATCAAAGTCAAAGTCAAAGTCAAAGTCAAAGTCAAAGTCAAAAGTTTTTTATTTCACATAGACCTACATGGGCACTTATAAAACGAATGAGCTGTATAAGCTGCATACTCTGGTCAGAAAATATTGAATCCAGGTTTATTGACAAGAATAGAAAAAACCGGCCAAGTGCGAGTCGGACTCGCCCATGAAGGGTTCCGTAGCAGCAAGTAACATAATATAAAAGTTCTTGTTATGTCTTGTAACTTTGATTGATGTTTTAATAATAGTGTATTTTTTTCGGTTTATGACGCATTAAAAAAAAAACTACTTACTGGATTTCGTTCAAACCAATTTTCGTTGGTAGTTTTTATAGTAATGTATATCATATATTTTTTTTAGATTAATCATTCTCTTATCTTAGAAGTTAGAGGGGGGGGGACACACATTTTACCACTTTGGAAGTGTCTCTCGCGCAAACTATTCAGTTTAGAAAAAAATGATATTAGAAACCTCATTATCATTTTTGAAGACCTATCCATAGATACCCCACACGCATGGGTTTGATGAAAAAAAAATTTTTGAGTTTCAGTTCTATGTATGGGGACCCCCAAAATTTATTGCTTTTTTTCTATTTTTGTGTGAAAATCTTAATGCGGTTCACAGAATACATCTACTTACAAAGTTTCAACAGTATAGCTCTTATAGTTTCGGTAAAAAGTGGCTGTGACATACGGACGGACAGACAGACAGACAGACAGACAGACAGACAGACAGACAGACAGACAGACAGACATGACGAATCTATAAGGGTTCCGTTTTTTGCCATTTGGCTACGGAACCCTAAAAAGAAAAGAAGCATATAAATATAATTAAAGAGGATCTTTTACAAGCAATTTATGTCAAAGTACTACTTCTTCGTAAATGCAGTAACGTAAAAAAGTATTTTAAAAAGAATTCACTCCCAGTGGTTATTCTGAAACAGCTCTAGGTCAGGTAGAAGCAACCTAAAAACCTAGTTTTCTCACGAGTCGAGATTTGTGCTCTAGAAATTTTAAAGTATCTTTACGGGTGCATAGTTTTGGGGTGAGCAGGTGTAGTTTCTTGTAATGATAGTAGGGATGAAACGTTGGCATGGGAAAGCAATGGTTAAATTGTTTTAAACTGACGTGAAAATAAATCTTAACCTTTCGAATACCGTAACTATCGACACAATAGAAAGACAAAGAGAGCAAACGTTTGCTTGGGGTTTAATAAATTAAGGTATTGACTATTTTTACTTAAGGTGTGAAATCATTCAGTGACTTCTCACGCTCTATGGCAGAGCGGGAGAGTGTGTCAGACTTTTACTGACTAAAGCCACACAGTTCCTAGGCCTTGCGTTCCAGGGCCCTGGGTTTAAACCGGACTACCCACGGCCCCAATAGGCTTTGGCATGGTATTGACATGATTTTGTTTTGAAGATTTTGTTATATAGGTACTTGGTTATTATTGTTTTTCTGCCCTCTTCCTATATTACTTGGGTATCGGTTAGACACTTTTTTTTCTTCTTTTCTGTCCTATCATTCGGTATGTTCCTAGAGATACTTTACAACAATCTTATTATTTAATAATGTGTCAAAAATAAAAATCTTCGTGGATATTACGAGTATATGTTTTCCCGAAAACTATAAAGGAAGATTGATAGCTAATCTAAAGATTTTTTGGAAAAAGAAAAATAGATTAGATTTTTCTGTGAAAACTTGAGGACCGCCATTGAACCTAGATTTTTACTTAGTATTACGTATTATGTTACTATATAATTTTGGTGCACAATAAATTCTATTCCATTTTATTGAGATTTATTGAGGTGCTGAAAAATAAGCAAAACAAGACGAAAAATACGATCCAGAATGTCTTACAAGATTTCGACTAAGTGGAATTCCCTGCCCGAGTCTGTGTTTCCTTATAGCTACAACGTAGGGGTCTGTAAGTCAAAAGTGAATATGGTTACTTCTAGGCAAGCGTGCTCCATCGTCGACCACATTAACGGGTATGCGTTAAGTTTTTTAGTTTTTTAGTTCAGGTAAGTTAGAAATAAAACGCGAGACTATTAAAAAAAAAAACTGGTTCTTACAAGAATCATGTTAGAATCAATATCCGTATAAGTAAGTTATGAGACTGAAGTCCTGCGAAAACTTGCAGACAGAAACCATATAGGTGAACAAAGAGCTTTACAGCTATATAAAAGTCCTATAAGTGCTGTGTGATAGACTTTTAAATGTTGTATATACAGGGTAGATTTTAAATGGGATTGTAATAAGAAGGATATGTTCAAGAAAATGTTTTTCCAATTAGTGTTTTTTTTTAGTACTCAAAACTCCACTCCGTTGGCCCAAAAAAAAATTAATTCTTATTAGAAACAAAATCGATTGGCATTAAGGTAGCTCAGGATAGCTCTTAAAAATCATATTTTTTTAAAATTTTTCGGTTTAGTTTGTTTTTTTTAATTTTTCTGTTTTAATGAACAGAGCTCCTTCCAGGAGCTCTGTTCATTAAAATATGATTAGTGACCGTAAGATACATGAATTTACTGAATGAGAGAGAAAGTGTCTTTTCCATGAAATAGCCAATGTTTAATGATTATAATTCCGTTTTTTTTTTTTTAATTTGTACTTATGTTTCAAAATCTGTGAATGCAATATCTAATTTTTATAACAGTTAAATTAAATTCAACTAAATATCCGCTACTGTCTGGAGCCAGTCCACGGTTTCAATTGGTCGTTTCCTACGGTTAAAAACCGAATACTTCTAGAAATTGATCTCTCTCGCTCTTTTGACCCATTATGAAATTCATCAAAAGGTTGTCTATAAAATCTTTTTTACTAATAACATAACCTATTGTCAATTTTAACTTCCTGCTAGAGTTTTTTTGGTGTACAATAAAGAATAATAATTATACAAAGTGTAAGGGATGAATAGAGGGGTGCCTCCACAAACTTTAAATGGCATGGTCAGTAGACGAAATTGAACAATCTTCCGCAAAAATTTTTTTCAGAAAACCAAAAAAAAATTCGGCCTTTCCGTACAAACTGTCCATAATTTTCTATGGTGAGGCCGATTTTTTCTTTCGTTTCCTGAAAAAAATTTTTGTGTAAGGTTGTTCAGTTTCGTCTACTAAGCAAGCCCTTTAAGTTTGTGGAAGGCTGTCCCTTACACCTGGTATAGTCCGCCTATGTACTTAATGTTGCATGACGATTAAATAAATAAATAAATATATCTTCAAATTTATTTAAACTAGCCATTAATGACCAACGTGACCATTTTAAAATCCGTTTGTAAAACTATAACATGTTGTTAAAATAAATGCAAAATTGTGCATCAAATTATTCCTTATTAAAATTGGGACATATAACACTATATTGGGATCGCAAATACTACTAACTTGGTACTGAATGTACTAAAAACAGTTACGCTATTTCTGTCCCGTCTCAAAAAATCCACCCTGTATGGCTGCTTCACAATACACCGGTATCGTTAAGGGTGAGCGTAGACGAGTATAATCGATACTAAAATAATATGGAGCAGGAATAGTGTGCTGACATTGTAAAATGTATGGTTCGATCTGTCTGCATGTATTGAGAAGACAGACAGCGTGAGAATTATTTATTTATATTTTGAAATCTTTTTAGAAACATAATTCTTCCGTATTTTTTTATTAATAAACTTAGAAAAACTTCCTCCTTTTCTAAGTTTATTTATAAAAAAAAATCCTTTTCTAAGTTTATTAATAATATTTTTTTATTGGAGGAGGAGGTTCTATGTTCGGATGAATGTATTTTTTTAATGTAGATATGTTCAGCGATAATGTGGTCGATAATGGAACATGCTTACCTAAAAGAAACCTATCCACTCTTGTCTTAAAGACACCCTGGTTGTAGCTATCAGGAAACGTAGACTCTAAGGAATTCCACTTCTTAGATATACGCACAATGAATGTGTTCCCAAAACGTTTTGTGGGTCGTTCTCCTTTTTTACTCACAATCACTTGTCCCCTTGTAAAATAATGTAGACATCGTATTGATGATTGATATTTTTAAGTTTCCCAATTCTCTATTATTTTTGTTTATTAGTACAATACACACTATTATTAAAGGGCTTTTGATTAGCTATGGGATTTATTTTCCTTTTTGATTTGTGTGACTGAGTGGATTAAATACACCTCCGTCACACTTTTTTGTACTGATCAATATTGTCGATAAAAAAAGAACATCCTTTGTACGCATGGTAACTGGATACAATCTAATAAGAAATATACATAGTTAATCTAAATAGAAACTGTATTTTAAAGGGTTGTATGTAATCGTCCTTGACCTTTTTACACTAAGGTATAATTTCTTACACACTAGATATGTATCGGAGAAAAGTTTTCTTTGTGCATACGAATTTGATCTTTAATTGTGGAGTGCTAATGAACTAAATCGCACGGAAAAGTATGTCAGTTAGGACGTTATGTAAATTTGGAAAAAGATTAGTGACCTTGTTTAGTGTATGCAAGGATTTAGATATAAAAAAAATGTCGGACATATTTTCTTTTGTTAATGATTTTTTTTTTGTTTGATAATAATAATATTTTAATTCAAAGCATTATTATTTATGCATAAAGAGTACGATTTAATCATAAAGGTCTATGACACAGTGTAATTAGCCCAGCAATAGAACTTAAACAGAATTAACACTAAACACAAGATTAATAAAATTAAACTTGAAAAAATATAATCGATCAATTTTCCTTTGTCTACAAACCACAGCATAAAATTACGCCATAATCATTTAGTATCATAATACAAAGTGCAATCATTAAAACGTCATAATTATCACTTTTAAACATCGAACGAAAATTTATAATGGCACAAAAATGCCGCGAAATTTTTAGCTACACGCAAACTCCATCTTCACACACAGACGATTCTAACGCACACAGATACACACTCATTAATGAACACATTTACATTCACTAATGCACGTGTCGTTCCCGATTAACTAAGTTAACAAGTGCAATCAAAGTTTCAATTAAGTAATAAATCTACTTTTACCGAACCACTACACTAAACGTTCGGCGCGAACGAAACGATTTTTTTTTTGCGCGCCTTTTTTTGTCACTTATTTCGAATTTTAATTTTTTTTACACCGCGAACGGGTGAAGAATTCGTTTGAATGCACGGCCGGCATAGCCGATCGATTTGAGTTTAAAAATAAAATGCTTCTTAAGCATCAGTTATTGTTTAAAATTTCATAGTTTTAGTATTATTTGTAGGTTTTTGTTTAAAATTTGAAATTTTAGAGAACGAGCAGTCTTTACCGCGAGGTATTCGCTATGGAACTCTTCCCGTGAGGTTGCTGCAAGGAAAAGCATTTTCCAACACATGCAAGGTTTTCTTCAGTCTGCGATGTGTGTTCGTGTATTTCTATAGGGGTGTATCTGTGTGCGTGATCAACTTGAGGCGGTGTGAGCTTGTGTGCGACCGGTTCTACGTCTGTGTGAGTATTTTATGACTCTGAGTGCATCCCTTTCGAGCTGCATGCAATTTATATGTGTGCATTTTATTTTTTTTCTAAACGGCGCGGTTCCGTATGTATGCGAGCAAGCTACTCATGTATGTGTGCTCTGTTTTTTCGATCGCCCTGATGCAATTTTAGACTTTATAGCCTCAAATATAAAGGTGGTTTTATAGTGCATATAAGAAATGTATTTTTCAGTTTTATATCGCCGATATGAGAATCGCGGATAGCAAAGAAAATGTAAAAGGAATAAAAAAACTCATGCATCGTACGTTTTCAGGTAGACACATTTTTCTTTAACCCATTTATAGGAAGTTTCATGTGTGTGTGTGAGCTTGCATCTAGGGGGGGTGGGTGTTCAAAGGGTTGAGGGGGTAGGGAGGAGAACATATAAAAATGATAACGCATCGCAAGACGCCTGCTTTTATGGTTTTTCTTTATTTTTTAATGTTTTTTTTATTGAAGCGAAGAGTAGACGGGTTATTTTTCATGCTGGTTATTTAAAATTTATGTTTTATTTTACGTTTATAAAATAACGTTTTTTAGTGTCTCTAGGAATATCTAAAAGTAATGTGTTGTCTTTACTGTTTAGCTTTTAATAACCATTACTATTTTCAAAAGGCTATTCTTTGCTAGTAGATTTTTAGCTTAGCTCAGACTAATGACTTCGTATATTTAAGTAATCTTATATAAGATTTCATAATAACAGAATCTTTACGTAATTCCCAACTGGTATGCAGATTACTGTCAAAATTCTAATAAGCATAAGTTGTGCAAACATTAATAATGCATAACATTTTAATTGGTATTTTACATAATTACTTACTAATGCCCAGTACTGTTCATTCGTGAATTTTTCTGATACTATTTTTGTAACACTATTTCTATTTTTTTTTATTAAGATATTTCCAGAAGAACCAAGGTTACCGACATAGCTCGAAGAATCGCCAAACTTAAGTGGCAATGGGCAGGGCACATTGCTTGCAGACAGATGGTCGATGGAGCCGAAAGGTTCTGGAGTGGCGACTACGTACCGGAAGACACAGCGTTGGAAGGCCTCCAACAAAGTGGACGGATGATCTGGTCCGGGTCGCGGAAATCCGATAGATGCGTGATGCACAGGACCGGTCGTTGTGTGTGACGCTTGGGGGAGGCCTATGTCCAACAGTGGACGTCTTTCGGCCAATATGATGATGATGAACACTATTTCTATGACACTATTATCGTAATACTATTTTTAGTTATGCAATTATTAGCAACGCATAACAATTCAATTGGTATTTCACATACACAATATTGCCACCTATTAATTTGTATGTTGATTTGTGATTTTATTTCTGTGGTATTATTATTATGATACTATTTTTGTAACACTATTTCTGTAATACTGTTTCTGTGACAGTATTATTATGACACTATTTTTGTGATACTGTCACGCGTATTTCCTAGTTTTTCAAACAAGTTCAACCAAATTAAGACAAATAAAAGAGAATAGACGCACATGACCGGTCGTTGTGGCGACACTTGGGGGATATCCAGTAGTGGACGTCTTTTATCTCAAAGGAGGACGATAAATAATAACAGCTTGAAATTTTAGAGGTAAACGAATTTTATTTTTAAATAAACTTAGCCTCACACCAGGAATTACTTCTGAGTCGAGGTTGCGTTTACAAACGTCTAATTTCACATACATAAGACATCCATTGCAGACCCAGAACAACTATCTGTAGGCTGTACAAATATTAGTTCCACTAACATAATAGAGCAGAATATTATTATTGTTTCGAATTTAAATTTATTTAATTAAATTTTGAAAACACCCCTTTGTGTGTATAAATCACAGTTTATTAATACAAGATTTAAAATCTAAAAACATCCTGAAAAGCTTATTATTTTTTACAAAAAGGATATGCCCCAGGTGAGGATCGAACTCACGACCTTAAGATTATGAGACTTACGCGCTGCCTACTGCGCCACTGAGGCTATGGGGCTTGTGACGAAATTTCCAATGTTATTTCCAGGAATATAATATATGAAAAGACACAAGATGGTATGAAGATCTGATGAGGGTTACAGGAATTTGATGTATGCCAGACTCCAAGACGGGTCGTCCTGACGACACTTGAGAGAGACCTATGTCTTACAATGATATCATTCGGCTGAAATGATGATGGCATGAAAATGAACTTTTATGCAATGGATATTTGAAGTGGTTAATTTTTTTTTTTTACATTTAAACTTTAAATCAATTTAACTTATTACAAACACAACTAAAAACTATAATTACAGTAAATTAAAAAAAAAAAAAAACCCTACGCTAATTACGAACTAACTAAAATCAAACTAAATTATGGCGTCAAAAAACTCTTCCACATCGCTGTCGAATTAAAATTTAATACTAAAATGTGTTGAAAAAAAAAAAAAAATAAGTCCTTTCAGATACCGTCAATTTGAGACACAATAGTAAGACAATAGAAGCGCGTACGCTTGGGGTTTAATGAATTAACTTGTACTTCCGAAAAGGAGACGAGGAAAGCTAAAGGGAAAGAAGGAACATAGGTGTGGTTTTAGTCAGTAAAAGTCTGTCACATCTTCTCGTTTAGATCTTCCGCTCCATCCTAGAGCGTCATAAGATGATTTCCCGACTTAAAAAACAAGTTTCAATCGGTCAAAAACACGTCTAATTTTCCCACATATTAGACTTTTGAGATTAACTGATGTCGCGATGATATTTAGCGACATGAATTTGAACGTCTTTATGTACGAGAGCTGGCCTTCTAATGTATGGCAGTAGTAAGTTTCTTCTTTTGCTACTGGCACGAAAAAGATTTAAAAAACGAATGCTATCTTAGAAAAGCTGTATCTTTTATTAAAAGAAAATCCTTGATCTAGGCCACGGCATCTTTTTCTATACATTTTAGATAGGTACGGATGTTTACATTCCATGTATGTAAATTTTACTTAAGAGAATTTTACATGGCACTTTTTTACCCTGAATCCTGCAAAAAAATGCTACTATCATCATAATTTCGGCCAAAAGATGTCCACTGCCAGCACATAGCACTTCCCCAAGCGTCATCATAATGATAAACAATAAATGATATTTATTTAACATATACATTGATAAAAAACTCTTAATTTAAACTAGATGAGGACGGTGTTTCCTAGCTGACTACCATGAGAAGAAACACCGAAACAAACTCTTAATTTCAAAGTCTCTTTTCAAGTCCATACAGCATATTTGTATTGGTTAAATTATATGAGAATCATGCGTGTTTGAGATAGTGTTAAGTGGAAATTACAGAGATATTTGACTGGACATGTCTAGTCGGTGCAAGCATTTGTCAATAATCGTGTAGCTTAACTTAGGATTACTAAGGAGCTCAATGACTTGACGAATCATACCAAACAAAGGATAAGGTAGGCCGCATAAAGTAGTCAATACTACGAGGCAAAGGTAATGGATTTGTGATCGAGAAGTCATGGATTCGAACCTCATTACAAAGTAATTGATATAAACCGACATTTAAAAGCATACTGCCAAATTACAAGCGATACCAAATCAGTTTATTTAGCAAACATTTGTTTCTGTTTATACCTAACCTTTATGATACTTAATTTGATTTAAAATATTATTTATTTAATATTGTACTCCTACCAGAATGTTGTCTTTTTTAACCTAAAGGTTGACCGGTAGAGAATGCCAAGTTGCATAAGTATAACACTGCTCTGTATAAAGTTTAAAAAACTAAACTATATAATGTTTGCAATAGAATTGTAGTTACCAAAATAAATTGTCACTTTTGGAAAGGATGAGAATATTAAACAGTAGAATATCATCACATCACAATAAGCTGATACTAACTAAAAAGAATCAGTAGCAGCCTATTGTTAACGCGGGGTAATTGTAAACTGTTTTTTTTTATTGTTGATAGGTTCGCGCTTGACCGCTATCTCACCTGATGGAAAGCGACGATGCGGTCGACGATGGAACGCGCTTACCTAAGAGAAACTTATTCACTCTCGACTTAAAGATTCCCGGGTTGTAGCTACGACTTATGCGTTTGTAGGTCGAAGGTTCAAGCCCAGCCCGGCGCCCTCTTCAAGTCAGCGGTCCACCAGCGTATTCCGGTACTTGTGGTCGCCACTACAGAATTTTTCAGGCCCAATAGCAATCTGTTCCTGTTTCCTTGCGTGATCGAATTAGAAATGAAGATATCCACAAGAGAATCAAAGTTGCCGGCATAGCACGACAAATCGTCAAACTTAAGTGGCAATGGGGAGGGCACATTGCTCGCAGAACAGATGGCCGTTGGGGCCGAATGGTTCTGGAGTGGCGCCTGCAAACTGGAATACGCAGCGTCGGAAGGGCTCTTACAAGGTGAACCGATGACCTGGTGAGGGTTGCGGGAATCCGATGGATGCGGGACGTGCAGGATCGTGCATTGAGGCGACACTTGGAGGAGGCCTATGTCCAACAGTGCACGTCTATCGGCTGAAATGATGACGATGATGACCATCTGTTCTGCAAGCAATGTTCCCTGGCCAATAATTATGTTATTATTATTACTTAACAGTAGTGATAATGACAAAGATTACTCAAACAACTTACTAAAACAGTTTGATATCCTATGAAGTACATTCAAAATTCTCAAATGTAAGTTTCTACAATACCTCAGCCTCAATTTTCTCGACGCAAGAATAAAAAAAACTTCTACAAGCATATGTACTCAACCTATATGTATGTATATAGGAAAAATATAAAATACACCCACTAAAAAATATATAAAAGCTACAAAAATATGTTATTCTCAAGACTAGTACACACAGGTGTAGTTTGTAAGTGTGGGTGAGATTTTTGTGCATGTGTTTCGGGTTAGAAACGGGAGTGCAGTAGTCTTTAGTTGTTTTTTTTTTTTTTTTGTAGGCTACATTTAGATCTTATTACTGTTAAAAAGATTTTAACAGTTGATTATTAATATATGCTTTTGGTATTCGTATTTGCAGGTAAACAATAGGGTATGTAAAAGATTCAAAAAAATATGTTAAAAGATTTTGTTTTTAAATCGGATCAGATCCTCCTTGAAACAAAAAAAATGAACAAACAAATAATTTTTATTATTTATAACACTACTTTTTTTAAGTGGGGATATCATCTAATAACTTTACCAGCTTTAGGATGGAGTGGGACAGACTTTTACTGACTAAAATTCACTTTGCCTTACCTTCCAGGGCCAGGTTTCCTTACGCAAGTCAACCCATGGCTCCCGTAGGCTTCGGCCCACGCTGGGGCCCTACGGTTTTTCTGATATCTCTTGCGTTGAACCCTACGCGACTCGGGCTCAGTTAGTGTAGTAGTCCACATCATCCACAAGCTCACGCTTTATACTATTAGTTCAGTTATAAGAACAGGCTAGATTCAAGACCGAATTTGCCCACTCCTAAATATATAATTTATCAAAAAAAAAAAACCCACGATATCATTCGTAGCACTGCTACGGCGTAGCACTCATCGCTACGAAAGCGCGACTACGACAATTGGCGCCATGCCGTCATTATTATTTCAATAATAGTTATAATAAGCTGTTTTAATTTCAGCTTATGACATAACAATAGACAATAATTCTTACTAATCGTCATAATTAAGTATTTTATCGGTAAACGCTTACAATTATATTTTATGAAATTATTTCTAGTAAAAATGATGTAGATTTTAAATGTTATTTGTTCTTCTTTTTTTGCTGTTACGAATAAATTACATTTATTTGCAAATAGATTTTAAAAATTATTTCTCACATTAATTTACTGACTTGTTTTGACTGTCCTGTTGGTCTAGTGGTTAGTGACTCTGACTGCTATGCCGGAGGTCGTGGGTTCGATTCCCACCCAGGACAAATGTTTGTGTAATGAGCATGATCATTTGTTCTGTGTCTGGGTGTAATTTATCTATAATATGTATGTATTTATTTAAATATATAAGTATGTTTATCAGTTGTCTAGGACCCATAACACAAGCTCTGCTTAGCTTGGGACTAGACGGCGTTGTGTGATAGTTGTGGAATATTATTATTGTTTAATAAAATCAGTAATCACAAACTTTTAAAAGATCAGATAAGCAGTCGTTTCCAGTAATCTCTTACCTTCCAACCAATTTAATGAAAATGGAAAAGCGAAGCCTACTGGGGCCAAGGATCTGCTTCTGAAAGAAGGATTCGGCCCCGTTACGAAAGGCAATGAAGGAACAAGAATGGGTTTTTAGTCAGTAAAAGTCTGACACTATCTCTCGCTCCACCCAAGGGCGGGGGATTTCATCTTAATGATTTTTACCCACCGAAGAAGAAGAAGACTATATCTACATTTACACTAATAATAATAATTATAATAAAGAGGTAAGGTTTGTTTTTTTTTTGTTTGTCGGAGGTAATCTTGGAAAGTACAGTACCCCTAGCCAAGTTACTTATCTGCAATAGTTAACGCTAGCAGAAAGCTTAAAATGTACGGGAATGACGTCTCATCAACGCTCAGTCACATTGTCAGAACAAAAGATTCGGCGACGCGGCCAACTCGAAGCGTTCAACGCTAGCGAAATAGTTGTAACTTGGCTAGGGGGGCTGGTCCGATTGCGATAATTTTTTCACTAACAGAAAGCTGCTTTATTCCTGAGTGACATAGGTTATATTTTATGTACACGGGTGAAGCTGCGGGCAAAAGCTAGTTATACATAAAGTTTATTTATCCATTTAAAACTAACCACCACTTGTTGCCTACTACAAAACCATACTACTCTAGAAACACTCGTAACCTCTGGTCCCACAAACCGAAAGCTAACCATATCAAACTTCAGCAGTTTCGCCATCAATATCACATGCTAGCTTCTTCTTCTTCTTCTTCCTGCCCTTATCCCATATTACTTGGGTTCAGCGCAACACGTTTTCTTCTTCCATTCTGTCCTGACACCCGTGAAACTATCACTAAATCCCTTTTCTTTCATATCACTCCTCACACAATCCATCCATATTTTTTTCGGGCTTCCTCTCCCTCTCCATCCATCTACATGTATACTCAGAACTCTTTTAGTAATATGCGCTTCATCCCTCCTCTTCACATGACCATACCAAGACAACCGATTACCTTTCAACTTTTCAGTCACTGGCGCCACTTTCAAACTTCCTCTAATATACTCATTTCTCACTTTATCCATTCTCGTCACACCACACATCCGCTACATGCAATCTTTTTTTATCCCTCTTTTTCACAGCCCAACATTCTGATCCACACGCTAGCATTGAATGATTTTCCAACTTACAAAGAAAAGTGTTTATGTTTCAATATTCAATGTTTTGGATGTTTATTAATAAACAACTCTTTAACGGCTGAATGGATTCACTTCTTTTCCGTGTAATCATTTTTGTAAATTCTCTAGCGAGGGAAGCCGCTGCATAAGTCCGTCATAGTGTCCTCGCACACGAGCCACAAAAAAAGCCCCTTCTAGCTTTTTTTTGTGGCTCAAGTACAGTTGTGCTGCCACAAAACAAAGCTAGAAACCGCTCCTAGCTTTTGTGGCCATTTCTCCAATTTTATTAGGCCGCTTCTAGCTTTTCTTTGTGGCGGCTTTTTTTTTGTGGCCCGTGTGCGCATACACTTTGTAATACTAACAATGTTATAAAGGCAGAAGTTCGTATGTATGTGTGTGTCTTTTTTTGTTTCCTCACAAACATACAAGGTTTAGGTCTTAGAATAAAATACTTTTAATGGAGGTGTGTTTTTTCTTTGTACTCTCACGCGGGCGAAGTCGCCGGCAGACGCTAGTGAGTTATAAGAAAGTATTCAAACATCGCAACGAACTAACTATTTTATATTAAGAAAGTTTAAAACGATTTCAAGCGAATCGAAGCAATTAAAGTAAAAATTAAAATGTATTAGATGTTCAGTAAACCACGTAAAATCGCCTTTATAAGTAGTAGACGTTTATCAGTCACAATCTAATGATTAAAACAGCAAAATATTAACGTTATTTCACTAAGGCTTATAGTCCCTTGAACATCTAGCCGGAATTAAATGGACTCAAAACTCGCCTGGGCGGGTACGAGTGTCGTGTCGAGGATCAGTAGTGGTGACACTGTCCGTCTCGCATCCACCACATTCCCGCGACTCTCACCAGGTTTGGTAATCTACTAATATAAAGGCGTCATTATGACTTTCCAATGATCAACCACTGACACTCCATTGAATCTCGTATAAATTTACAAATGAATGTCTTACGTATGCGGTAATCTGCAAAAATTTTGACAGTTCCTTTGATCAGTGACCTTCCATTAGAACGTCATTGTGCAGTCATTGCTTTTAATAAGCTCGATATTATCATTTTACCACAACTCTATTAAGAGACCATAGACCGATCAATGATCGATCATTATGAATTAGCAGATTAGGAACTTTTAGTAAAATGACAATGGGATCGTGTTGGAATGACGAATTTATAAAAATAGCAGACTTGGGGCCCAGGTCGTGGGTCCACCATGTGGGAGGCCTTCCAAGGTTGTATTTTCCGGGGCGCGGTCGTTACTCTAGAACCTTTGTCGACCATCCATTCTACGAGCTATGAAATATAATAATATTAGTGTGATACATTTATTTCAATCTTATTTGTGAAAAAAACGTAATAAAAAAGTTATATAAAATAATAACCCACCAATATCGGGAAAACACCCAAACGTCTAAAGAGTTGATGAAAGCTCGTGGCTATAAAGCTATTGACTATTTCGTATTGAGATTTACTAAACCATTTTAAAAGCATTGATTTTTAATCAATGCTTTTAAAAAACAATTTTACAAGAAACAAAAACAAATTTTAACACATCAATATTGTAGAAACGTCTCCACCCCTTTCTCTAGTAGTTATTCCTAGACCAAATAGGTGATGTGTTGGATGTGTGTGTAAGCACCTTTACGTACGAAGCACTAACATAGATGTTAGAAATAAGCACTAAAACTGGATGTGCTCTACTTTTTTTTTGGTGGTTAATAATCATCCAAATGACATCCCCCGCCCTGGGCGGAGCGGGAGATAGTGTTAGACTTTTACTGACTAAAAAACCTACACCGTTCCTTCTTGCCTTTCATACGGGGGCCGAGCTTCCCTTTCGGAGCTATCCTGGCTGGCTGACAACTCCTTGAGGCGCGCGGGCACAGTGCGCGCCGTCGACAACTTGTGCTCGGTCCGGACAGTTACTGGACGGTTGGACAGCGAGCTACCCATTGCTATATTCGACATCTGCCGGGATTTCGTAATATCCCTAGGGGTTTCGCGAAATTCCTGATATCCACATTTCCCTGCGACATAATATATTTTCTTCTCTTCTTTTTCTGAAGGCAAGGCTGATACCCCTAGGGATTTCGCGAAATCCCTGATATCCTCATATCCCTGCGACATATATATATATATATTTTTCTTTTAACAAGTTTATCGAGATCAAGCACCACATCGATATCAATAGACCGATCGAAAGAATGCCTTTGCCTAAAAGTTACGCCGTTTAGAGAAAAAAACTCGAAAAAAAATCAGCCACCAAAATGAAATTACTGTACTGTCATATCCAGCAAAATCCATAAACTACTAGCCTACATCTCTGTCTACACACACACGAACTTGCATGTATATGGCACAGCGAACCGAACTCATATCGTACTTACGCCCTTCTAGTGCGCAAGCTTGAGAATACACTTCTTTGCAAATTATGTGGGCACAGAAATAATGTTAAGAAAATAATTAGTTTTTATGCATCACTGTTTGTATTTCTGGAGTTTGAAGTTTGAGTGCCAGTTTATTTAAAATATAAAAAAAAAATTAGAATAAACACTAACATGGCGCGACACAGATTCCACCAGAACTGGCAAGAGGAAGCCCGGACGCGTAAAAGATAGGAGTGGAAGAAAACTTTTGTCCGGGAGTGGGACAGAACAGGCTAACAAAAAAAAACACAACGTGAAAAGTTTTTCTTCTAGTAAACCCAAAAGGGAAAGGTTTTTTTTAGGTTTTGTTTAACAAACTCTCCACTGTCATTTGAGTTTGTCATACTCACTCAAATGTCTCATTGATGATATAGTGTGTGTTGGATCATTCAGTTCCCTTCAAAATGGTTGAACTAAGAGATATACGCGTCATGTTCGTGTTCGGAGGCCATCAGTTAAAACTGGTCATGTCTTAACTGCCACTGGTTTATGATTTATTTTTGTATTTTCAATTGTTTTTTTATACTTTTTATATACATTGTACTCATATAATATAAGCAACAAAAAATGTGTAAACGTAATATTTGAAATAAATGACATGATTTAAAATAGTGTCCATGGAGTTTCCTCCATATTCTTCTCCAAAGATATCTACGCTTTGGATCGTTACGTTGTTATGACTTAATGATGTCTTTTTAACAATTCAAAGTACCTGTAAATGGTTTATTTGAAATACATATATGATTTGATTCAGTTTGATTATACAGATACTTGTCATAATCTTTTAATAAATCACACACGCACTCTAACGCTATCATCCGTCCATTTATTTGTAAAACTCAACTTTTTTTTAATAACTATTTATCAACGATAGCGTGAAATCGCCCGCTATGGATATGATGCGTGTTTCACTTGATAATAGTTTTTATAGCATTTCATTAAAATAGCTGCTATGACTGATTATCATCACAAATTTAGTGATAACGAGAAATCTCCGGAATCGGTGTGAAAACCGTTTACTGCAACGTACAAAAAATTTATGAAATTTTAATTCTTATGACGTTCTTTTTGTCGATGTTGCCCATTTTTTTATGTCGTTTATTTTTTAAGTAAGAGTGACAAATAGATTCACTGATTTCGTGCCTAAGAAATTGCTAGAAACTTTCTTATGCGTGCGGTTAGAAAATTTTGATTGACAACGAGCCAGTTATTAAAGGATGGTCCACGCTTCGGAGCCGAGCACAATCTAAGCAAGAGCCGAGCCGCTCTACTCACTGCACTGTATCAAGTGTGGTCATACAACGAGCCTCCAACGAGCACTATCCTCGAACGTGCTGCGAAACCCATCTGTTTTATAAAAAGAAAAATGCCTTAGTACTAACTTTAATTTAGGAGTAACGTGTTTAACGTAAGGTTACCTGGCAACGGATCTTGTTTGAGTCAATCATTAAAATGATTTTTCAATACGATACAAAATCCATGTACTTGAAATATTCAAATCTTCAAGATCCGTCAAGTCAATCATATTAATATCCATTTAATATTAATTTTTAAATAGAATAACACAAAAAATCAATTAATAGTTGGTACCATAATTAAACTAGGGGTTTTGGCAGTCTAACTTTACTACCATAGATAGTTCAAAAGCTAGTGATATACCTACTTCATATTTTATACCTACATGCCAAATTCAAACCTACCTTTGGTTTTAAAGCTAGTAATAATCCAGTAACTACACGACATATAGATCGCGTTTAGGAATATAGCGGACGAGCACAAACGAAGTGCTCGAAGCGCGCTCATTCAAGGCTTGTAATTCGGTCCACACAACGAGAATTTGTGCTTGACTTGTGCCTCGTTCGTGCTCGGCTCCTCTAGCGTAGACCCACCTTTACGTAACTATGTAATTACATACAGTTGATACTGAAGGATTGACAGTTACAACAGAGTTTCTTTGATACCAGCTGATAATATCATAATTATGGCGATTAGCAATCAATCTTTTTAATGTGGTAATTATAATATGGGTTTTTGAATTACAATTGTGAATAGTTTTTTAGTGTTTAAGCAGCTCGATTGGCACTCACAATATAAAGAGAAATTGGAGTGGAATGAAAAGTACGTGTCTTTTTTATAACTCGGTAAGAAAAAAGATAAAGTGAGTGAAGTTGAAGTTTCTCTGTATTAGTTCGTAATTATTAAGTAGTCTCTTGAGAGTAGACGTAATTGCCCCGACTTACGAGTAGTGCGTGGGTTTAAGCCCAGCTAGGTGCATTACTTTGTGTAATTTATTTCATCACCACTGCTCTCAAAACGGTGAGGAAATACATCGTTAGGAAACTAAAATCTATTGACCAGAACTACTCTTAGAATTTAAAATTCGAAGACATCTGACATTCACCAAACCGTACTGGACTTGGATGGTGAGCATTCCCTCCCCTAGAGAGGAGACCTAAATCCCAGTAGTGGGAACATTATAATGCTAATTATACTATGCTGTGCTTATGCTACACAGCCTCTCTAAGTAATTTGGTATTCATTTGCGTCCGGTTAAACTGGAAAATCGACCTCAGCAAAATTGGCAAGAAACTGGAGTGAAAGAGCAAAGTGCAGCATTAAAAACATTCCAAAAGGTGGACTGTTGACCTGTAACGAAAATCCAATATTTGTGAGACGCACAGGACTGGACACTAGTGGTCCACGCCTCTGATTCCTTTGTTTTGACGTCATCTCAACGGTTAGTCACGTGATCAGAATAAAGAAATCGGAGGCGAGGCCAACTCCAGGTGTTCCACTCAAGAGAATCGAAACGAAACGGTTGTAGCTTGGCTAGGGGAGCAGATTTTTTTTTATTATAGATAGGCTCGCGTTTGAACAGTATCTCGTCTGCAGATTGCCAAAAATAAACGTCTTTCGACTGAATTGATAATGATGATGATAATTGACCACTGAATAATACAAAAATACTAGGCAGATCGATTGAGTCGCTATAATATAAAAATACCAGTCCAAACATAAAAAAAAGACTTAAAAAATAATGTGGTCAATTAATTTGTCCCGAAGTGTAAATGGAAAGCCTCGTACGGTCAGAAAACACATAAAATATTCTATGAATTTATTTCAGAAGGTTTTCAGTAAAATTGCAAAACTGAATAAACTCCTGATGTTTTTTTTTTTTTGATTCCGCTTTTTTCTCTCAAGAGCTTTTCGGCTTGGTTCGTGGAATAAAGAAGTTGTTTTTTTTTTTTCAAATACAATTTCTTCTATAACATCTTAGCTTTTTTCTTACTACTGTGTCTTTGTTTAAAATTGTGGAAAAAAATAGGTTAAAAGTAAATCTACTGTTTGAATGAATTCTGCCAGTTATAAAGCACGCTGTGCATTTCCTCGCTAGCTTTTTGACTTATTCCATATTGCGGACTATTTTCCCAGCTTTTTGACTTGAAAAGTGTTAAAAAAAAATTTAATGATATAAACTTGTGCTCGACTGCGTTTCTACCTAATGGTACGCAGTGATAAAATCGTTGACGGTAAGGCACACTAGTTTTAACCTATTTACTTTGTCCTTGAAGATGGATGATGCTTATGTTACTAAAAGAATAATAAGCATACGCGAACCCAGTGCGGGTTGGTTCTAGGATTTGTTGGTTTCCTCACGATGTTCTTTTTTCATCATTTTGAGAGTAGTAGTGATAATTTAAATTCGAAAAGTAAAGCACCTGGTTGGGTTTCAACCCACATATTAAGAATCTTAAGTTGGAACTGTTACCATTACCTACCTAGGCTACCCCTGCAAAATGAAAAATTTTGATATAAGTGGAGATAGTTTGTCAAGGCGACCGAGGCGGAATTCGCCCGAGCCATAGGTGAGGGACTGAGAGTGTTTTGAAGCCAAGTACATTACTAAAAAGTTTCCAAACTTACGAAAAAATAAATAAACGGGGGTTGATCAGCAATTTACGCGGGGGCGCTTAGGGTACCTTGTACGATAAATACAATAAAATGTGGTGGGGCAAGTTTGTACACTTTTCTGCACTAGTGCATAAAAACAGTATCTAAATTTTGTGTTTGAAAGTGGTAGGAATAAGAACAGTTTTTTAGAGAAATATATTGATAAATCTTTTTTATTATTAGGTGCATCCATTAACCTCTTTTCTGCTGACTCTACCGCCTATCTCTCTTGCTATAACTTATAGTTTCGGATAATGCATTAGGGAACTTCTTTATGGGTCGGAATATTCTCGTATATGTGTGATATATAATATATATTTATAGCCTATTTTATATCGTCCATTATATTTAATATATTTGTATATAGATAACTGTAGAAGTTGAGTTTCATATTTAAGTTAGAAAAAGAAATCTAAGGACTGTAAAGTTGGGAAAGATTGTCTTTATTTTCTTTGCATTACTCAGTACAAGATATCATCACGCATTTGTATCTCATGGGGTAAGCAAAAACATCCATCACTAGACTTCTGCAAAATACGTAATCAACCAGCAGAAAAGGCCTTTTTATTTAATTATTGATTTATAGATAATTAAAACGGTACATGGCCACTTACATTAATTAGCATATAATTGTAAAAACATTAAAAAAAAAACACAATTACACATAATATTGGCAATAAAAATGAACTGTGATATCTTCGAATCTTTTTAGCGTGTCGATAACAAAACTAGTCAAATTCCTTGCCTGGCCCAATATTCGGCCATTTGAATGCCGTCCATTGATGCTGTCATTAAGTCCCTACGTGTACAGGTCGGATTGACTTAGAATTATAAACTTTGTATTAAAGGTACGTTAGGTATTATATTTTCCGAATAATTTATTTATTGTTTAATATTTTCTATAATATCGTTGTATTCATAACAATGAAATCTAATCCTATTCCAATCTAAATCTCATCACCAACATTTCAACAACATTTAAGCCGAAAAACGTTAACTGTTGGAGGTAGCATAGTCGGCCTTAAAATGTTCCCACTTTTGGGACTCAGGCCTCCTCTCTAGGAGAGGGAATAGGCCGTAATCTACCACGCGAGCCCAGTGTGGGTTGGTAGATATCACATGTCTTCAAATTTTTGGACAACAGATCAGTTTTCTAACGATGTTTTGCTTCACTGTTCTGAGAGCAGTGGTGATGAAATATAAATACACAAATTAATGCACCTGGGTGGGTTTGTACCCGCGACCTACAACTCGCAAGACGAGGCCGTTACCACTCGGTTACCAATGCTCTCACATAGTTGGACATAGGCCTATCCAAAGTATTGCCACAATGAATGGTCCTGTGCGTGTCGCATCTATTGCATCCCAGCGACTCTCATCAGGTCATCGGTCCACCTTGTGGGATTCCTTCCAATTGTCTAATCTCTCGATCTACTAATGTAATTGTATTATTAAAAAAAAAATACAGTTATAATCGAGTTACTTTTGATACCTTTTTTTTTCGGTGGGTAAAAATCATCCAAATGACAACCCCTCGCCCTTGCTCGGAGCGGGATATAGTGTCCAACACTAACTAAAAAACCTGCACCGTTCCTTCTTGCCTTTCATACCGGGGCCGAGCTTCTCTTTCGGATAACCCTGGCCCCAGTGGCCGCCGGCCCAGCCGGGTCGAAGCCTCGACCCGGCTGGGCCCCTGCTGTTGCTGACAACTCCTTGAGGCGCGCGGGAATAGTACGCGCCGTCGACTACTTGGGCTCGGTCCGGACAGGATAACTTTAATTTTTTGTTGAAATTGTATTTGTTTTGAAGACATTTTGAATATTTTAATTGATTTAATTTTGACAACTGTGATATAATACTGACATTGATTTATCTCTTTGCTTCATTTTTAAACTATTCTATTTCAATTTTGATAGTATATTATGACATTAGCATTACTATTTTGTATGTCTTTCGGCGGATGTTTTTTATTATTATTATTGACTAACTTTTGCCCGCAGCTTCGCCGGCGTACATAAAATATAGCCTATGTCACTCAGGAAAAAAGCAGCTTTACATCGGTGAAAAAATGGACGATCGGACCAGTAAGTATTGCCAGAGATTATCTCCTACAAACAAAAAAAAAAAAACTTTACCTCTTTATTATATTAGTGTAGATAGGCTCTCGTTTGACCACCATCTCACCTGATGGTAAACGATGATGTGGTCGACTATGGAGCACGCTTGCCTAGAAGTAATCTATTCACTTTTGACTTAAAGACCCCTAAGTTGCAGCTATCAGGAATCAGACTCCGGCAGGGAATTCCACTCTGGCTGTACGCACAAGAAATATAGGATGGACCAAATTTTATAAGATCATTGTACCTTGTGTTCACAAAATTAATAAATGAATGAATGAATATCTATTGCGATAACTAACAACGTTAATTCAGAAATGACTTACTTCTTTCAAATGTGCAAAAAAGCGTGAACGCTTTTTCTTCCGAGTTTTCATCGTTTTCTTTACAGTAAAAGTCACAGACAATGGTCTTTTGGCTCTCACAGCCATCATAATTGTCTATGGTTCTCATGTTAGTAACAATATCTAATCAGTTTTCATTTAGAATTTCATTTGAAAAAGTTTAATGTAGCGTGTGTGTGTTATTTATAAGATACTTATAAGTCAGGCGCAAATAAATAGTTTTTCATTGTTTCTTTTAAAATTATAGTTACTTTTGTAATTCCGTGATATAGGTATTGTTGTAAAGAGATTTGTTGAGAAGAATACGATAAAAATAAACTATGTCACAATAAATCCAACATGGCGATGGTTAGGTATCACTTAAAAGGTAGAAAAAGGTCCCTATGGTAAGATTTTTTTTTAAATTTAAAAGTGTTTAAAAAAATCCATTTACATGAGATTTCAATAATGGATGGTGAGGTTGACCGAGACGTGACACGTCGAATCAACGCAGGATGGATGAAATGACGACAGGTCACGGGAACAACTTGTGACCCACGCATGCTCCTCAAGTTGAAGGGTAAAATTTACAAGTACCTACATCTGAAACGGTGAAGGAAAACATCGTGAGGAAACCGGCATGTCCTAGAACCAAAAATTCGAAGACATGTGACATTCACCAACCCGCACTGGGCCCGCGTGGTGGATTGCGGCCCATTTCGTCTCCTATAGAGGAGGCCTGAGTCCCAACAGTGGGAACATTATAAGGCCGACTATGCTATGCCTGTTCCCTCTCCTAGAAAGGAAAACCATACCCCGGGTTTCCATTTTGGACGCCAACCCATGGTCCCTGTAGGCTTCGGGATGTAAAAATGTATCTCGTGTTGGACGTTCATAACTAAGTACCACCCATCAAACTCATGGTGGTCAAAACCACCCATAAAACTTTACCAATTACATGAAAAACTGGGCAAGTGCGAGTCGAATTCGCGCATTGAGGGTTCCGTACAAACTTACCTACGTAAATAGTTTAATTCCCGAAAGGAGTCTTGAAGATTTTGTTAAGACCAAAAAAATATTTTGTTTGTGTCGTAGCTACAAAATTACAGTTTACAGATTTTTTCCTATACGTTTGCTTTGAGAAATTTTAGGATTCTAGGCCAAAGAGAAGTTCCCTTGAGAGTATCAAAATATACATGTTTTAAGACATAAACGGCCGTATCTTTTTTATTCGTAAACTCAGAAGTTTCATTTTTCACAGCTTTAAGGGACCGCAGATTTGAGTATACAGTTTTAATTTCGACTCGATACCTCCACGCTTTCCCGAGATAAAGGGTCTTGACAAACAGTTGGCCAAAAAAGTTATCCTATAATGGTTCCGTTTTTCCTTTTGAGGTGCGGAACGCTAAAAGGTCTCATTACGAACAGTAGCCAAAACAACGAACGGTTATACCGATCAGCAGCTGTAACGACCCGTATCCTGTGGTCCAATTGTGGTCAAGTAGCAATATTGGTTATTCTCAGCTTCCATTGCGAAGCTTCTAGAACCTTTTGTGGTTATGGAAATTGTACTTATGATGTGTTTTCTATTTTTAGTCAATGTTTATTTGATCTAGTTGGTTTAGCTGGTCAATAACTTGGTTTGGTTTGGTTAGGGTGATGACACCCTCATCCAATGCTCATGCATCCACCCATCTAATGCTCATGCATGAGCATTAGATGGGTTCAATTGGGCACTTAACTAAATTTGTAATGCATTTATTGTAAAAGGTGTAAGGGGCAGCCCTCTGCAAACTTTAAGGGCTTGCAGAGTAGACGAAACTGAACAACCGAAAAAAAAAAATCGGCCTCGCCATACAAATTATTCAATCAAGTTTATTATTTTGTACGGTGAGACTGATTTTTTTTTTCGTTTCCTGAAAAAAAGTGTTGTGGAAGGTTGTTCAGTTGCATCTACTGAACAAGCACTTAAAGCTTGTGGAGGGCTGTCTCATGAGTCATTCTATCTAATGGTGAAAACTGTTTTAAAATCCGTTCAACAGTATTTAAGTTTATCGCGGACAGACAGACAGACAGACTTTGTTGTGGGAGACTTTGTTTTATAATTTAAAAAAAACCTAACAGACCCGGCAAACGTATTGTAACACTAGCTTTTGCTCGCGGCTTCGTCTGCGTACATAAAATATAGCATATGTCACTCAAGAATAAAGCAGTTTCCTATCCGTGAAAAAATTTTAGCAATCGGACCAGTACTTCCAGAGATTAACTCCTACAAACAAAAAAACTTAAAAACAAACTTTATCTCTTTATTATATTAGTGTAGATAATATTATGTTATCAAAGAAAAAACTGGAGTGTTAAAAATAGCCTACGATCTATTCTCAGACCCATCAAAGCTACTCAAAAAAATTCATAAAATTCGGTCAAGCAAATGGCTTGACCGAATTTTTTTCGGAGGAGTTCAATTTTTTATTTATTTGTTTTTATTTAACAAAAACGGCCATCAGCCAACTACGTTAGAGTAAGGCCATGTATAATAATATACAAAAAAATCACACACTTCTCACAGAACTCCAGGGCCTCAAGTCTGCTATTACAATTGTGTCAGAATAGTCTATCATTGATTTCATAATTGTTGACTTTGACAAGTTTTGGTAATCTACTAATAAATATAATGGCGTCACTATGACTTTCCGTTGGTCAAG
Organism: Mythimna albipuncta; assembly: GCA_929112965.1. Taxonomy (NCBI): domain Eukaryota; kingdom Metazoa; phylum Arthropoda; class Insecta; order Lepidoptera; family Noctuidae; genus Mythimna; species Mythimna albipuncta. Next base: position 11,737,547 of record OV815983.1, on the reverse strand, counting down.
CACTGACACTCCATTGAAAGAAATGGCATAGAAATAGCATAGAAATCTCATAGAAATGGCATAGAAATCTCATAGAATAAAATAGCATAGAAATCTCATAGAAATGGCATAGAAATCTCATACATAATGACAAATGAATATCTGACGTATGCGGTAGTCTGCAATTTTGACAGTTTCTATGATCAGTGACCTACCATTACGATGTTGTGGCGCAGTAAATGCTTTTAATAAGCTCGATATTGTCTTTTTACCACAATTCTATTACAAGACCATTGACTGATCAATGATCGATCATTATGAATTAGCCGATTACAAACTTTTAGCAAAATGACAATGGGATCGTGTTGGAATGTCGAGTTTATAAAAATAGCAGACTTAGGCCCCAGACATACTGACATGATCTTCTTCCACTCATACACTTCACATCATTATTGTCGATAACAAACACTAAGACATGCATGAGTTCTTTGGTAACATTTAAAAAGCCAGTTTTGCATTACCAAAAACCGTTCAGAAAGGTTGCATTACCAGCATGAAATAACCAACTTCCTCCGATCAAAATGCGCTTTAAATCTCAAGAGATTTCGGCTGCCGACCATTATTATTTTGTTATTAATGATTGCAATACTGAGGTTCTGGTAATAGCCACTTAACTTTCAATAATATCGGTATTATATCGGACGGTAGTTATTCTTACGAGAGGTATTATTATGCATTTTTTTTTGTTTGTTATATTTGTGTAAGTAGAGCGCTTAGTTATGTAATTATGTTACAGGCGGTAGAGTTTGTGAGAGATGTAAAATACTTTGTTTACCATAGCTTTTACCGGCGGCTTTGCTCCCCTCAACTACTCTACCTACCCTACGTAACCTAAATATCCTACTCTAACTACCTTTTTTCCCTGTATTCTGGTAAACAAAACCAAAAGAAAGTATAATTAAAATTGGTCCAGTGGTTCTCGATTTTTAGCGAGACTAACGAATAGCTATTAATTTTTTTTATACATAAATTAGTATTTCTATTTAAGAGTCGTCAACCCTAGAGTGAATAGGTTCTTAATAAACTAGTGTGCTTCACTATTAACGATTGCACTGCTTGCCAGGTGGAATCGCAGTTAAGCACTAGATTATATTAATTATAAAAAATAAAACTGCTTCTAGTTACTTCACCGGAATAAAGGTAGAAAATTATTCTAAGAGAACATGCTTCCAGGATAAAACCTCTACGTACAAGTTCAGAATTTTGGTAATTGCGTGGGGCAAATTTCATCTAAATCTGCTCAGCCGTTGGAGTGTGAAGGAGTAACAAAACTACAGGCACGCGTATAAACTTTTGCCTTTTTCCTTTTTCACAGAACCACTTAAATAAGATAAAATAAACTCAATAACTTCTCCTAAACTAGGTAGAGCGAGAGGAAGTATCAGACTTTTACTGACTAAACCTCACCTTTGTTCCTTCACTTACTCATTGCGATCCAAAGCCATGGTAACTCATTCGAACATTTTGACTTCCTTTGTTTTGACTGGCCTGTCGGTTTAGTAGTTAGTGGCCCTGACTGATATGCCGGAGATGGTGGGTTCAATTCCCACCCAGGACAAATGTTAGTATGATGAACATGATCATTTGCTCTGTGTCTGGGTGTAATTTATCTATCATATGTACGTAATTAGAAATATAGGTATAAGTACGTTTATCAGTTCTCTAGTACTGACAGCACAAGCTCTGCTTAGCTTGAAATAAGATGGCGTTGTGTGATAGTTATGGAATATTTTTATTATTATTTCCTCAGCCATGGCTATAAAATCTTATAGACTTTATTTTTCATCGTATTTTTATCAACTGTCACTCAACCAAGACCAAAGGAACTGGTTCGAAGCTCATTACAAATCTACAGAAAGTTATTTCATTCATGAATCAAAGAAATTCTAGTCACGTCTATAGCACTGACATTTTGAATGTTGATCAGACACATCCGTTGCAGTGGCTAGTATAATTAATGGCTGCATGTTGGCTGGATGGCTCTGAAGAAGGGTGGCCACGGAACATCGTCTTTTTATTTTCCTCTAGCTGCTGCCAGCAGCTTCATAAGCGTGAAAATAGAAACTTATCTCATGAGAACATACTCTCGAGATGACAAGTATCTTATGTGCTATTCTATTCTATCTTGTCTGCTCATATTATATACCAAATTTCATCCAAATCCGTTCAGCCGTTTGGGCATAAAAAAATTACACACTTACAGACTTTTGTCTTTATACTGTTACTAACTTTTGCCCGCAGCTTCGCCCGCGTACATAAAATATAGCCTATGTCACTCAGGAATAAAGCAGCTTTCTATTGGTGAAAAATTCTTAGCAATCGGACCAGTACTTCAAGAGATTATCTCCTACAAACAAAAAAACAAACTTTACCTCTTTATTATATTAGTGTAGATAATCTGATGGGCAATCCTCAAATGACTTCTTCCACTCTGGGTGGAACGGCCCTCCTATTCAGTTTTTTACTGACTAAAACCCACAGTGTTTCGAGGGCCACGGTAACTCCTTTGCACAATCGGCAATTATTTTTTTATGGTAGGAAAAATGATCCAATGACCACCCCTGCTCTTGGGCGGAGCAGGAAATAGTGTCAGACTCTTACTGACTAAAAGCCCACCCTGTTCCTTCCTGCCTTTCGTACCGGGACCGAGTTTCCCTTTACGTGCTATCCGAAGCATGAAGTGTCAGTAATGTCATAGATAAACTTAGTAAAGCACATATGAATTGAACAATATTCATTGGTACCAGTTTCGAAGCCGCAACTTCATGCATGAAAGGCCCGCCAACCAGTTCTTTTTCCTTTTTCGTTTCGATGGTGGGCACTTTTTTCCATGTCCAGCTCTGTTATTGACCTCGTATAAATCCTGAACTGCAAGTGGATGTGCAAGATGGACAGCCTAACAGCGCGTGTCCTGTGCAACCGTTCCACGCTGACGTTGAGTTAGGGATGGGTCGAGGAAATCCCATTTGGCCTGATTGTTTTTACAGTGGTTATTACGACACACTCCTCATTTTTAATCAAATAATATGAAACAAAAAACTCTTCTAAATCAACGGAATTGATTTGCGAATTCATCAAGCTACCACATTACGTTATAATCATCATCAGAGATCATAAGAACCGAAAACAATAATGATTTAGTGAAGAAAAAGATTAAAAAAGATATAAATATAAAAAGTATGGCCGTAGAAAAAGGGGAAAAAGTTTAAAAATGATCGATACGAGCGAAAGAAAATAAAAGGTTGTGCACGTGGTCAGTCGGTTGAGGTTTGGTTCCGTAGGGTTTTGTTTTGTTATAGTTTAGGATTATGAGGAAATGGAATGGTGATAGAATTTTAATTTAATGTGTTTAGTGATGTATGAAAAAAACTGGGAGTATCTTTACTTTACAACAAATGAAATGAATGATAAATGATGAAAAAGTAAAACAGTCTAAAAAAAGGTTAGCGAATCTTCTTCTTTAAAATTTTGTCCTTTGCAGTTACTGTCCCACGGCTGGGCTAATGCCTCCCCAAAGTCCTTCCCAACAATCCTCTCCCGTGCTGTCTTGAACCAGCCCTTATGGTACGCGTCTACATCATATCGCCAGCCCTTTCTAGGCCAGACTCGACTATGTTGCCTTTGTCAAACATTGAATTTCGGCTTTAAATTATGTTTCGGTCGATTACTATAAAAATATTGTAAAGGTGCCGATATATACCGTGCATAGCGTACAACGGTATACATTAGTATATGTAAAAACATTATTTTATATTTAAAAATAAAATAATATTTTTATAGGTCTTGTAAATTTGCATACAAAGTTTTTTATTGTCTGACACGTTCCTAACACGAGCAGGGTATGCTACGGTGTAGTAGACATACTTTTTAATACAAAAATAGTTTTTCAAGCTGACATTGACAGTCAATAGGTTGCCATTTTAAATGTCACTGACCTTACGAAAAATAGATAACATGAAGATAAATACAATGGTATTCCCCAAATGACAATATTCTCGGAAAGCACGTGCCAACAAGAATAAAAAGCATAGAAAAGAGTTTTTCTGAATTGACGCCAGAAAAAACCTACTTATTGTACAGTATGTTTTTTTTTAACAACCATTTAGAGCAGAAAAAAAAAGTGTTGATTATTACGTCTATGTCAACTGTAAATTATTAACAGAAATATAAATACAATACCCTTTTAAAATATGTTAAGAAGTTAATTGTCTTAAATCTTTGTGCTTAAGTTTTTAGTGGAAATCTTTAAGCAATTAGTGTTCTTACTGATGTAATTAGTGTAATCAATAAATAACAATATGGCTGATATTATTAGGGCTAACTTCTTGCTTGCTTAACTAACTTGGGGTCGGCGTTTTGACCATGTGTAAGCAGAAAACTATCCTAGTGGAACATAATCCTGGCATAATAAATATTAAATGTGCTATTACAGGACATGGTTTACCAATATGTCAAATTTCATCCAAATCTGTTCAAACGTTTCAGTGTGAAGAAGTAACAAACATACAACCATACACACAGAATATACTCCTGAGATAAAACTTATTCTATGTGCTATTCCAGGAAATGTTTTACCAGTGTGCCAAATTTCATCCAAATTTATTCAGCCGATTAAGTGTGAGGAAGTAACAAACATACTCACTCACAAACTTTTGCTTTTATAATGTTAGTGTGATTACCACAGTTGTTACATTTCACTCCCTTTCTGCACATTCTATTATCAAGTTTATCATATTCATCGATTTCTATATCTTATATTACTCCAAATATCCGTACTAATTTATACTCAAAACTCCATTAAATCTAGTTAAAACCCATTTTCATCATCACCAGTCACAAGCTCAAAAATAAAAAAGGCTTTTACCGCTTTTTAGGGAACCCCAAAAATCTAATTTAGAAAAAAAAAACCAGTACTAAATTTGAATCTGTGAGCGGAAGCTGCTGGGTCGCGGTGTGCGGAACGAATTTCGGTATCATTAACGTTTCTTACTTCTTTATATCTCATTTGATTGTAGGGTTGGCACGAGAAAATACTGTTTTAAAAAATGCCAATAGGGTATTAGATATTTTTTTTTAATAAGAAATCGGATACGTGTATTACAGGCACTTTTGAATTTTCAAAAACGGAGTTTATTTAAATTGAGAGTTGAGAAATGTTAAACAAAACAGTAGCTGCTATGATTAATACGTCATAGGGTCATGTAAACTAATAAGTATCAACTTTTTAAATCAGCACATTTGACATGACCAACTGACAGCATGATGGTAGAATTGATGAAATGTTATATGTATTATATTTTTTAGTTATATTGACACTGTCTGTCTACATCTCTCACCCAAGTCTCCTGTCACAAATCAGCTGGAAGAAATTTCTTTTGAAATAAGCTGCACTTATGTGCTCTTCTATCTGTACTTTTTCTTTTAAATTTTAAGTGTTTTGTGCACTTAATAAAAATATGTTAAAACCTCATTATTAGTACTAATTAAATCTTTTGTAAGTTATGTTTTCTACACTGGTTATTCTTCCTAACACAATTTATCTTTTAATACTTTCTGGTCTATTCGGTCTACTTCTCTTATAAAAAAACTACTACTTACACATACTTACTTACTTTTGTACTTTTGTATGCCTTGTTATTGGCAAAATATGGCTTGTTCACTGTTTGTTAAAACATTGTACCACCATCACATGTACCCATATTTGCAAAATAAACCTTATCTTATCTTAAAAATGCTCAAAAATTCTTGCATAATACTTATTAAAAAAAAGAAAAACTTAAATGAGGCAGCCCTAACCAAGCACAGTTGCTTGATACCTCGCTACCAACCGATCCTTCATCTGATTAGTTTTATTTGTTTATTTATAACTTAGATTATGTTGTTCTTACATAACGATGCGGTTACGTTCATTGTTCTCTATGTCAAATAATAATTATGTGGTTTAATATTTATATTGTTATTATTATACTGACTTCTGTGCTGTAATAGCTCACACTATTATTATTATGGCAAGGGGCGGTGTGGTAATTGTTATTATTTTATGATTGATTATTTTGTTGTTTCCATTCGAAATTGATTATCCGATGGTTTCTAATGGTAACTTGGAAGCCAAGAGGTACACCTAGATTAGCATTATTTCAGTACAAAATAAAATAAATAATCAAGTAATTTTGAAATAAATTAGTAAATTTGAATTATTTTTTTTTTGGGATAATTATACAACATTAGTAGTAATCTAAAACACGTGTCAAAATTTCATAACTTTAATACAAAAAATCTCAAAGTTTTGCTTTTTATTTCAGCAAAAACACAAACCTACAAAGTCACTGGGCCATTCAGGCGACTTAGGGGTTGTTTAGCACTGGCACCTAGGTATTTGCTGGCACCTAATGCCAGCTATAACTTGCTCTGACCTGTATTGTATTTGGTGTCGGTGGTATCCAACTTGTGAACTGTTTTAAATATTTTTGGGAAAAAATACAATGCTGGAAAATCCATTTAACCTTCAATCGTGGAAATTACAGACACAATAGAGAGACAATAGGTGCGTGAACGCCGGCGTTCGCTTAGGGTTTAATTCGAATTACGATTGAAAGGTTAATGAATTAATTACTGATTCTGAACACTATTCAGGTTTCGTATACATATATAAAAGGAGAAACTGATTGACTGATATATCAAAGCACAGTCAAAACTATTGAGACGAAGAGCATGAATTTTAGCACAAGGTTTCCTAATACAACTCAGGCGAGCGGTATTGCCTTGATCACACGTACCGAGTAAACGAGCGAGTACTCGGTACGTGCAAACACAGCGGCGAGTGCTCGGCCGAGCGCTTATCTGTACAATTTGCTTACATTCACTGTCTCGGCCGAGCAACATTTTACTGTCTGTCCCTTTTACTCGGTACATGTGACCAAGGCATTAGAGAGAATATTCCAAAATTTTACCCCTCATGGGATGAAACGGATGACCAAAGTTTGTGTGGAGAATCCTACTTTCACGCGGGCAAAGCCGCTGGTAAAAGCTAGTATTGTATATGCTTTTGGCATAATCTAACCGAGTGAGAGCAGTGGCGGCCGAGTAGTAATGGCTCCGACTTACGAGTTGTAAGTCGCGGTTTCAAACCCAGCCAGGCACTTTACTTTGGGTATCTACTTAATTTATTTCATTACCACTGCTCTCAAAATGGTAAAAGAAAACATCGTGAGAAAACCGGCATGTCCTAGAACCAAAAATTCGAACATATGCGATATTCACCAACCCGCACTGGGCCCGCGTGCTGGATTACGGCCCATTCCCTCTCCTAGAGAGGAGGCCTGAGTCCCAGCAGTGGGAACACTAAAAAGGCTAATGATGATGACGATGATGATAATTATCTATATTCGTGCGGGTAAATCCACAATCAGAAGCTAGGAAGTAATATAAAGCGTGACTATTACACAAACAGCCGTATTACAATTTGAATGAATTCAATTCTACAACAAAGGCACTATATCGCTATCTCTTTTCATTGAATGGCAATCACAGGCAAGATTGATATACTATTAATTTATTCAAATCAAGTTTTTATAAGTAAGATTTATTGTAGATCAGTTGCATGACTTTGCGTGCAATTCTTTAGAATCCGATGATATAATTATACCAGCCATAAGTGATGACGTTAGATCCTGTGTTTAACTATGTTTGAAGACGGAAAATGAATGTTAAAGCGCATTCCAGGTTCGTCTTCTATATCTATAAGTATAAAAGGAGATACTGACTGACATATCAAGGGAAACTATACTGGGATTAGAAGCGTGAAAATTGGCACATGGCTTCCTTTTGTTATGTCTAAGGCAAACTCTATGAAAAGGCGGATACAGACTTTGCGAGGCATGCGCCATGCACGGCGCACAGCCAATGCTTCACAAGCACATGCCTCGCCACAAACATGAAGACAGATAAATCGAGCATTTGCTTCGCACGTCATGGCTCGACCCGAGTATATATTGGTACATATATATTGTTTTCAACACGCATATTTCAAGAAGAGGCATTCGCTGTGTGCCGTTCGGAACGCATGCCTCACGATGTCTGTACGCGTCTAGAGGATTTTCGCAGTGAATGAAACAGGGGTCTGAAGTTTGTATTAAGAAACCTATATTTGTGGGGGCAAAGACGCTGGCAGAAGCTAGCTTTTTTATATTTAAACTAGTCTGTCCGACTTTAGGATCAAACCGTAAAACCACAAAATAGATAGGCACAGAAGACAATCTCATGTGTGTACATTACTTTTTTTACCTACGCTCAGTGGACGCACACTAATGAGCGTTTAAGCCGGAATTGTTCGACGAGTGATCCGAGATGCGACCGAGACATCGTGTCTGTGAGCGGTGGCTTTGTGTGCGTTGCTCGAGCGCGCTTTGTATGTAGATTGACTTCTGTATCTATCTATTTTGTGGTAAAACTTATCCTTCTACAGCAGGGTATGAGGTAGAAAGACGTTATTTTTCCGAGGATATCTTGAACGTTCTGGACTGGAGAGAGCTAGACATTAATGTCAATGGCAAGTATATTTATTTATTTATTATATTCTTTATTGTACAGTAAGGAGGCAAAAGTCCATAGGAACGTTAAAGATTACATTGCTATGAACCGAGCGAGCGCGATGCGTATGTGTGCGCATGTATGAGTATCCACATTCCACAGATAACACACACTAAGGAACTATCGTCGCACTGAGCAAAACATTATTATTTTTCTGTTCTTACCATAGCATTGATAAAATTCGCGCAAATACGTCATGTGTTGGTAGCCGCGTGAACTAAGTGTTGGATTCGCAAATCACGTAACCCGAGTTCAAATCATGGTCGGTCCGTTGCAGTTATTTCTTACTTTGAAAATTCCCAATCTATATTGATATAGTCTTTTTTTTAAATTTCTATGAAAAATACTATCGCATTTTTTGCACTAAATAGTTGCAAATTACGAATGTGATCTATTAACCACAAGAAGAATCACATTCGTAATTTGCAATTATTTAGTTGTTACATCTTTTCGATGTTGTAAGGTGGAAATAAAAAGACGTGTTTAATAAAAATGTTTATGCTTTTTAATTACAAATTAAACATTTATAAGAATTGTGACGTCGAATAGCAAAAAGTTATCTTGTAACCGTTATCTATGTTACGCGTAAGATTGTTTGTTGGAAGTATACCCACTTAGACCATTCATATTATGAATAAAGTAACAATGAACGGATATTCAAATTTTAATAAAATAAAATATAGGTAATTGTTTATATCCAGTTATTTATTGAAAAGTGATTTATGATTTAGACTTTGTAAACATTTTATTTTGTGTAACGTCACAATTAATGTATTGAGGTCATAGCTTAATTGTTCATTTTCTTGACGAAAAGAAGATTGAAACTAAACCTCAATTTCTGTTAAAAGAACTTTAGTTCTCACAAGATAATCGTCAATTAGATGAGCAAAATAAAATGAACTATAATATTATGTTATAACAGTGCGGGTAGAAGAATAAAAAACAAAATAGACTCATGATTATTGTCAACAAAATTGATAGCGAGTTCACTGCATTCTTAAGATGAGGCGATGGCACAAATTAAAAGATATAGCGGTTTTAAACGAAAGTAAACACAATATAATACAGTGTTTGTTAACGAATAATCACAGATATGTTAAAATAAAATGGTAGGCCCTTTAGTTTAGTTAACATTAAACATTTAGTGCGAAACGTAATCGTTCTTGTTTGTGCCTCTCTGTCAAGTACGGCTTTTTAGCAGGTTTTCTGTGATGCATGCCTTCAGCGTGAAGTGCACGGCGAACAGTATCCATCGAGGTGTCATATAATTCCGCAAAATGTCTCGTTGGTGCGAAACCATTTGTTTCGTATACGTCCACCATATGTCGTCGCTGCGCCTCGCTAATAAGCTTCGGTCTCCCACTTCTCTTTCGACTAGCAAGGCTACCTTCTTCCTCATATCTTTATAGCCAAAGATTTACAGTATTTTTCTAAAATAAAAAAAAATATATATATTAGGCAGCTATACCTACTTCACTTCATTTTCATTATATAAAATGTTAATAATCATAATTATTGAATATAATTTTAAAATAAAACTGCATTTATTAATCCAATAACCAATCCAATAAACCCAACGATTTACGTATTTCTCTTCTAAACCTCTTATAGATACGATGAATGGATTCATAAATGGCATACGTTTTAATTAGAAGATTAATTTGTAATAAAGTTACAATTCATTAATAGCTATTATACTCACATTCAGTCCGGTTTCTTCAGATATTTGTGTTTTATTAAAACCACTTTTATGCAGCCCAATGATAGTCGCCCTCACTTCAATACTAATATTAGCCTGCATTTTGCGAATATTACAATACTGTCAACCACACGTCACTAACCAACAACTACAACCAAACGACAGTTCATTTCGGTCAAGTTAAAACTCATGTCTACCTCGCAGAAATCTAATTTATTTAGTTTTTTTGTGATCTACCTTTCTAACTCTAAGAAATGTGTGAACAAGTTAAAGAATAATTTAATATATGTAATGCAAATACATAACTTCCAATCGGGTAAGAACTTACAAAAAGTCAATAATTGCGTGGGATTTGAACTTGCGGCACACTGAATAGCGCTTCAATCTGTGTGCCTATACCACTGGGCCATCTTGACTTATGCTAAGTTGATGAAATTGTGAATTTCAATCATTTGTTGGCGAAACTTGAAAATAAAAGGTCGTAAGTCAAACTAAACGTCAAACGAATACGTTTTAAGAATTCCTATCGACTTTTGGAAGTGAGTGTACACCGCATGAACAAAAAAGATACAGGACAAACATTATTCAAAATAAGTGTACAATGGGCGGCCTTATCGCACAGGGCGATCTCTTACAGACAACCTTTGGATGGACTGAAAGAGAGGAGAAAGATATAGGGCTGTTAGTGTACATCAGAATAATACAAGTATGAAATAACAACACAAATACATACATACATTACAAAAAATATTCTAATAAATATTAAATATGTAATCAAGCCAGGAGAAGACAAAATCAAAGTGAAAGGTAATGCTCCTTCACCATTTTTTTAAACGCTGGTAGCGTTTGAGCACGGCTCACTTCAATAGGCAACGCATTCCATAAACGAGCAGCTAGTATGTCACTTATCAGCGTTTTGCCGACCACTTAGTTATGGCTGAGACTATGGAAGACTAAAGTCTAGTAATCTTGTAGTACAAAGCTTGAGGATCTCAGCAGAGTTTCCGGAAGAATGGGTCTTAAAATGAACATAGACAAAACCAAAGTTATGATAAATACCCATGTAGCACCAACTCCTATCAAGACCGGGGACAAAAATTGTTGACGATTACATTTACCTAGGGCAAACGATGTAGTCAGGAAGGTTCAACTTCAAGAAAATGGTTAAGGGCCATATTTTATAAGGCTGTGCATTTAACTTTGCACATTGCTCGTAGAACAGATGGTCGGGGCGAAAAAATTCTAGTCTGCGTTCCGGATGGATGCTAGCAATTTTGGCAATACTTAGGGGAGGCCTATACAATGATGATGAGATAAAAAGGATAATAATTCTGATAGTTCCTGTATTAGTTATCACCAATTATTCTAACCCGAGGTGAGATAGATATGCCCAATATAGGTATAAAGTAATCATGTCGACGATACGTCGAAATAAGAAAGAATGCAACAAAACACAACCTCCTTCATTTATAAAGTCAGTGAAAAATATTTTTTTTTTATTTCACTTAGGCCTACAAGGTCACTTTTAAACGTCAGAAGCTAGTGCACGGTTCCAAATTGGTAGTTTCCTATGGAGAAGAAGCGGCAAGAAACTACATGGTTACTTTTTTAAAATAAGTGGTTGATGTTACAATATATAAATATTACCCAGTCAACAAGGCTCCTGGCAACACTAACACCTTAAGCTTCAGTACCTGTCCGAACACTGACAAAATTACATTTTATTTCTACTGAACTCCGCTTGAATGTTAATATTTTATCTTCGACCAGAAAGCAGCCTTCTATGACCCACAGACCACACATACCATGACCTATAAATGCCAAACAAATACCATTGATTTCACACTAAACCGCCTCCTGACAATCCCGAGTTTTCGACCAAGATCATAAAAGGTAACCAAGTATTTGTTTAAAATGTTGAAGGAGTAAAATATATTGTAAGAAGGTACCTCCCTCGGGATGATGTGTGATGATGCTTTTACGATGTTCAGGCGAGACGGGCCCGAGACGGGTTGAGTGTGGAATGAATAGAGGGGGTTTTATGTATGGAACTTTTTTTATGGTATGACATTTTACGGTGCGCTATGAAGGAGTTGGGTTGACATAATGTGATTCGCTATTAATTTGTAAGCCCAATGAGTGTCCATGGAATATTTTGCACGTTCTTCTGCGTAGATATCTACGCTTTGGCAATTAGCATCTTTGTTTTGGCTGATCGATGCATTGACAAGTCAAAAGAGCCTGTGAATGGTTTATTTGAAACTAACTCTTGCTCGCAGCTTCGCCTACGTACATAAAATATAGCCTATGTCACTCGAGAATAGATTTTAGTAAACGGACTAAAACTTTCAGACCATTTGCAGGCACTTTGAATAGTCAAATGTCGATCAGTCCAAGAAAAATGATGCTGAATTGCATATTCCAAAGCGTAGATCTCTATGGAAAAGAACGTGCAAGAAACTCCATGGACACTCTTTTAAATCAGATTATGAGTTACGTATATATTTTTTTTATTATTTCCTCCTGTTATTTATCATTTTGTCAGTTGAATAAACTGGAAAATATTAGTTGTTGTTGCACTCCTCCGAAACGGCTTGATCGATTTTTTCATAAACACCTATCATAGACCGTCCGCGACCAATGTTGCTTAACCTCTCAGGTACCAGTGTACCGAATTCGGTACACCTCGGTACACCTCGGTACCAGCTAACTTAAACTTTATTTTCACGTATTAAGGTTTAAGTTATCTCGTACAAGGTGTACCATATTCTGTACACTGGTGCCTGAGAGGTTAATCTTGCCGATATAATTTAGTCACAAATTTCATAAAATATAGTAGAATAATAGTATTATCAGCCTTATATTGTTTCCACTGTTGGGACTCAGGCCTCCTCTGTAGAAGAAATAACGACGAGTTCCTCTTGCATACAAACAATGATACACAATTAATTTTTGGTGTATCTAACCCTACAATGCTCTTCAACAAAATCCAGACCATCGATGCCCAAACAAAGAGTTAACCCATAAACTGCAGAAGGGTATAAATTGTACCGTTTATTACACTGTAAACTTCGAACTCATTAAATATTGCAATAAAATTATATTTAAGTATCAACGACGTGGGATAGTTGGGTTAAACAAATATTTTTTAAGTTTTTTTTTTTTTTTAATATGAAGCTGATTCATTTTGGTTTTATTGAGTAAAAATGTTTGACCTTTTAAAAGAGTGCCTGTGATTGGTATTTTCAATAAAATACTAACTTAGCCAGCAGCATTGCTTTTACGGAAGTAGAAAATTGTTCTACATACTCTCAGGATGATTAAAAAGCTTAAAGTCATCCAAAATGACCTACAAATGATTAAAGAAGACTTATAGTCATCCTAAAGGTAAAGAAAAGGTCTATAATCGAAGTTTTTTTTGTATGATCGCTTCAGAAATAAGGATAGAATAGAATAGAATAGAATAGACTTTATTGTACACCAAAAATTAATACAGCTTATACAAAAACTTCAGTTTGTGGGTAGGATAACCGCAGGAGAACTAAAGTTACAGACATAGTCCAAAGAAACTTAAATAACAGTGGGCAGGACACATTGCTCGCAGACCAGATAGTCGATGTTGATTAAAAAAATCTGGAATGGCTACCACGTACCGGAAGACGCAGTGATGGAAGGCCTCCCTCAAGGTGGATCGATGACCTGGTGAGGGTCGCGGGAACAAATATGTATACAGCCAACAGGGCTGCATTCAAAATTGAGTTTAGAGTTAACTCTAATGACGTAATTGGGTAATTACTCTACCCTGGCATTTTTGAACGTGAACGGAGTTTAACTGTCAATAATAATAATAATAACCATTTATTTTCAGGCATCGGAGGCCCATAGAAAAAATACATAAAATAATCTTATAAATTAATAAACTAATCAATCAATCAATAAATAATCAATGTCAAGCATATTGTCGCTTACTCCAACCTACCCTGCTCAAAGTTAGGATTAGTTGGGTTAACTCTAGAGCAGCCACTCGAGTTATTTTTGAACGACTCTGGGTTGCAACTCTACTCGACTGTGGTTATTTTTGAACGCACTACAGATGATTGTTCTAGATTTGAGTATCTTGTGTGAGTTTGCAGGTTTAACGTCTACAATACAGGAGTAAATCCTAGTTTGGGGCAACATTTCTATTAAAAAAAAAATATAGAAAATATATAAATAATTACACACATAATCACAAACCTTTGCGCTTATAATATTATTTTAGTATAGATATGACAAACCTCTCAACCCAAATCAAAGAACATTTCATACGTTCAACTAAAAGAATAACTAATAAACCTACTATCTATAATTACATATCCATAAACGAGCTAATCTTCAAGCTTATAAGCTTTCCAAAATACTTCAGATTTAGTTTAGCGCCATCTCCCGAAGAACTAACTGCATCATTTTCAGTCTATCTTAGCTAGTTTTCTAAACCATCTTAGAACCAGGCTTTCAGCTTCAAGAAATCAAGGAAAGAAGTCTCTTTTTACCAAATCTTACTCACCATTTTACATATTTTGTTCTTATCAATACATTATTCAATACTGAAGTTAAGTAGCCTTCACTATCTTATCAGTACCTAAGATGAACAAGGAAAAAAAAACAATTCAAAGGATGTATTATTAAAGTGGAATCATCAATAAACACATGCATATCAATCATAGTACATAGATGTTACATTTAGACTCAGTTATGATATTTATAATCAACAGGTGGTTTCATATGTCATAGAAAATAACAGGAAGTGTGTTTCACAGGGAAACTACTATTAAAAACATTAACTAGTAACTATGAAGTTTTATCCTATTAAACGGTAATTAAAATACATACAATTAACAGGAGATAATGGTATTAATCCTTGTTAGATCTAGCTAATGATGATAAAACTAATTAGTGATAAGTAATAGTTCAAAAACTCACCCAGATTACATTTTACAGGTAATTGAAGACACCATTTACATTTAAAAACCCAATCTAGGGTTCACACATCCTTTGAACTCCGTCATCTCACAAATTCCCACCAAAACTAACCATTCAAACGAAGATTTGCAATCAAAACATAACCTAGACTCGTTGGAACCACTAAACTGCACTCTAAACTCACGAAAAGTGACAAAAAACCTGTATTTTTTCACACAAAACCTGTCAAAAGTACCACAAACAGTGGGAGTCGCAGGGAAATTAAGTCGATACGTAATTAAAGCTGGCACAACGCACACATACAAAGGATCGACATAAAAATGCCCGAGAGAAAAAAAAAGTATAGGTTTAAAATTTACCCGGTATAAATTTGTGTTTTTTTCCTTCTACCTACTTATGTATGGGGGCATGCGCAGTAAAGGGTTAAAATTGGATAACCCGACCAAATTGCGGAGTCAACTCTTTCAAACTATCTTGGTTTATCAAAGTGCTTTTCAATTCGGTAGGGTTGTAATTTGTAATTAGTTCTTCGTTTCTCCGCTTCACTTTGAGCGCTGATGTGGCTCTGGAATGTATTTCTGTGTCGTTCGACTTAGTGTTTTTGTAAATGAGATATTTTTTATATATGTATAATTATCAATGTTTGACTTATGAACTATTATATCGTCTGTCACTAGCTTAAGTAATTAAATGCTATTAAGATATCCACGCGCTAGGGTATACTTGACAGGTTTGCCTGTACATTTGAGTTATACATGTAAACCGGAGCGGGCGTGTTGCAAAACTGTGCAGGTATCCACACAAGTTTACCTGACAGGTATAACTGTGCACTCTGTGCCAAAGCTATCAGGTGTACCCTGACGTGTATGGCAATAATCGGTAAAATAATTGATACCAGATTGGGAAGAATTAAAAGTCTAATAAGTTAAACGACTTGGGTAATTATTAGGATTTAATGAAATCTGATGTAGTCAACATGGGTTCAATAATCAAGGTTGATTAAGAGATAGAGATCATTGTTTACTAACAGAAGAACCTTATAAAAAGTATCAAATATAAGTATTTTTTAAATGATTAAATATTTTACAAAATTTATTTAGCCTATACTTTCCCACTACTGAACAAAAGCCTCCCTCAACTTCCACCAGATATTTTTTTCTCGAGAGTCACCTCGAAGCTCGAACCATTTATTTATGCACATAATTTTATTTATTTAATTTTCATGAACTGATGATAGATACGAAGACGGAATTAAAGCCTTAGGCATTCTCTACCAGTCAACTTAGGGCGGTGGAGGCAGGCATAAAAACATTAATAGGTACTTTTTTACTAGACAATGCTTTTGTTATTAGTTAATGATATTGATATTCTAAATTGACGTCTTCAAAAACTTTATCACAGCTCGACAGAAACGACCATATCGAATACTCGATACTTATCGTAGTCCTAGAAATATCGCACGCTTTCAAAATAGGGCCATAGTTACATCCCCGTCAAGTCTTATTCATTGATTGCTTCGCCATTCTCTCGAACTGAGAATCTGTCATTTATTTCTGTTGAAATCATGTGAAATACATTCAAATCTATTACCATCAACCATTAAGTAGTAGTTTCGTTCAGTTCTGAAGAAAAAAAGTGCCAAAATCGGATAAAAATGTGTTATTTACCAAACTGAAGTTGATACAGGGCGTGATTGAGAGAATTTTTGACAATCACAAGATGGCTAACTAAAAGGATGGCTATTAAAGGAGCTTTTTGTATCTAAATAGACTGAAATGTGGGACTTTTGTGAGCAACAGTGACTTTGTGGCAACTTATCCTGGTTCTTACAACATATTAACCGGTACCTGTCAAAATGTTTCCACAAATAACGCAGCGTTTGTTGGTTCGGCTGATTTTTATTACACTCTTTGTGGGGATTGTCCTGGAGTTTATTCCAATGTATCTATATTTGAGAAGATTGATGAAAAAATATGTCTTCAAAAACCCAAAAAAACCTGTGGAAGAATGATTTGGAATTGAGAGAGAATTTACTTAAGAATGCGGAAAAATTATACGGAAAACAGAAGATTAGATCTTATCTATCTATGTTATTTTTAACTTTTTATATTTATTGTAATTATGAGAACTGTATTATAGTTCTATGAATACTGAACTTGGTTTTATTTTATTAAACTATCTTATTTCAGGTAAAATTAATATGTTCCTCAGTGGCGTAATTATACAATTTTGGGATTCGGGTTATTTTTTGAATGATAACGGCTCCGACTTACGATTTCTCGGTCGCGAGTTCAAACCCAGCCAGCCGCAGTACTTAGTGTAATTTATTTTATCACGACCTTAAAAACGGTGAAGAAATCATCGTGAGCAAACTGGTATGGCCTAGAACAAAAAATTCGAAGACATGTGACATTCACCAACTCGCCCTGGGCCTGCGTGGTGGACTACAGACCAATCCCTCTCGTAGAGAGGAGGCCTGAGTCCCAGCAGTGAGCAAATTAAAAGGCTAATTAAGGGCCAAGCGCCCGAAAAGTGCCATAAAATAGTGATATTCTGAGGCCTACTCCTCCGTAACGGCTAGGTCAATTGGTTTGAAAAAAATATATGTTTATTATAGATTCATGAACAATAATATCAACATTTGATTTTTTCGTGCAATTAATACTTTTGTCAAAAAATAATTAGTAATTTCGCAACTTTTCGCAACTTTTCCCTACTCCTTCGAAACGGCTTGGACCTTTAGAAACATTTTTATACATAAAAATTGGTGGTTAAATATTCTTCAAAGTGAACATTGCATATGTAAATCAATCAATATCTCGCAGAGAAAATGGGTTTAAAGCGCTTTCCGGGCACTGCTGGCCGCAAATAAATGCATAGATTTGCGTACTGCCGCCTAGGCGAGTGCGAGAGTTGCGTTCGCATAATTTCGGCCAGATGGTTCAAGGAACTATACGCCTTAAGGCTATGCTATGCTATAAAGCTGCGCTTGGCCGAAGTGTTAACTTTATAGCATAGTACTTTTTGCTTTTTGAAGTTTTTTCATAATCAATTTATTCATTTTCATGACTTAACTAGCTCTTAAACATTGATTTCTCCTCCTCCTTACATCGTTTATCTTCAATGCTGCGGGTCGTGACCTTGGCGAATAACTTTCTTGTGGACTATATTTCGCCATGTTGCCCTATCTTCAGCGATGTACATGGCGTCGCAGACTGTGGCCTCCAGTGTAGCACGGATTTGGCCAGACCAAAGTATCGGACATCTGTCCTTGGGTCTTTTCATCTACTTTTCCTGTCTGTAGCAACTTTACCAGGTTATCACCTCTCTTTCTGGCAATGTGGCCAAAAAAATTAAAGATTCTTCTTTGGCATATGGTGGTGAGTCTCATGGGTGATTTGAGTTCAGCTATTATGGAGTCATTGGTCCGATCCTATCTATCTTATATAAACTAGTGCTTGACTGCGATCCCACCTGATGGTAAGCAGTGATGCAATCGTTTATGGTGAGGCGTACTAGCTTATTAAGAGTATATTCACTCTAGAATTGAAGACACCAAAATTATAATCGGACGGGAAGACCGCAGAAGGCAAATTTTTCCAGGCAAATTTTCCTCCAACACCACATTGATTCAGAAAGTAACATTTAAACGTGACGCCAGAATCATCACAGCGTCAAAGCAACCAAAAAATATATTAGAATAAAAAACCTAAAACTATCTTGTCATCTGTCAAGAAATTCTAAGCTTAACGAGATGCGAAAAAAAAAACAAATTCAGTGCTCACAAAAGACGGCTCACTAACGCCATCTAGTAACGGTGAACGTCTACTGTTTTTTGTAAGGCTTTTTTCAGGGTACGGACTGAAGCAAGGTATGAAAAAACTGCGAGAGGGCGTCACGTGTGGTGCTAGTGGTTTAAGAAGGTACTAGTTTTTCCGGTGGCTTTGTTCCTGGGATGTTGTGAGTTGGATATAGATATAGGAATAATATTATACCTCTAGTAAAAACTTGACAACTGGTAAAAAGTTTCCCAAGAGAAATGAGAATTTATTGTTCTTCTTTATTTGCTAATTTGTATAGATTTGTATAAAATTATATTATGTCTTCTTTGCCTTCATAATACTTATTGTTACGGAAAAGGGGAGTCCCCTAATACCGGCATTACCTGCCTAAAAGAAGGCTCCGATCTTATATATATTGTAAAAACTTAAACTATTATTATATTCAGGACATGGTCTACCCGTGTTTTAAATTTCAATTAAATCAGTTCAGCCGACGTACGGCGAGTGCTCAATCTTACGTTGTTAACACCTCTACGGTCCGGACTAAGCGTTTCACCTCGTCTTTTATAGCGTGTACATCGAAGGACTTATATTTACCTACTGTGTTGTTCCCCTCCGATTATAATTCAGGTGTCTTCAAGGCTAGGTAAGGGCTCTCAATAAGATAGTGCGCCTCGCCATCAACGATTGCACCACTTCTCACCATCAGGTGGGATCTACTACTACTGACTACTACTGTGGACTACATTATATTTTACTAAACGGTTTTATGTAACTTGACCAGGGACCCAAGAATGCTATTTATATAAATTCGTCATTCCAACACGATCCTATTGTCATTTTGCTAAAAGTTCTTAATTTGCTAATTCATAATGATTGATCATTGATCGGTCAACGGTCTTGTAATAGAGTTGTGGTAGAATGAAAATATCGAGCTAGCAATAACTGCACAATAACGTTCTAATTAATGTCAAAGGAGCTGTCAAAATTTTTGCAGATTACCGGATACGTCAGACATTCATTTGTCAATATGTACGAGATTACCATTCCATGCTACTTCTCTCAATGGAGTGTCAGTGGTTTACCATTGGAAAGTCATAATGACGCCATTATATCAGTAGATTACCAAACTTGTCAAAATGGCCTTACAATGTTCACACTGCTGGGACTCAGCCCTCCTCTCAAGAAGAGGGAATGGGCTGTAATCCACCACGTGGGCCAAGTGCTGGTTGGAGGATGTCACACGTCTTAGAATTTTTGGTTTTATAACATCCTGGTTTCCTCACGATGTTTTCCTTCACCGTTTTGAGAGCAGTGGTGATAAAATAAATTACTCAAAGTAATGCGCCTATTTTGGTTTGAACCCGCGACGTACAACTCGTAAGTCGGGGCCCTTACCACTCGGCCAACACTGCTCCTGTCAAAATAGACAATTATGAGTCAATGATAGACCATTCTGACACTATTGTAATAGCAGACTTGGGTCCCTGTTTGTTTGTTTGGGTCAAATCTAGTGAGTAAAATTTGGTCCTTTCCTGTTGATAGATCGATTTGATTTTTTTAGAGGTTTCTTAAAAAAAGCGAATGATATTTATGTAGTGGCAAATGGCAATCATTGCTTTTATATTGCCGTAAGGTAGCGTAAAAAAATCAAATTGAGAATGAAAGGTCCGGACTAAGCGTTTCCTCGTCGTATATACCGCATACGTCGAAGGACTGGAACAGTCTGCTTGCTGCGGTCTTTCCGTCCGATTATAATTTAGGTGTCTTCAAGGCTAGAGTGAATAGGCTCTTAATAAACTAGTGCGTCTCACCATCAAAGATGCATCGCTACTTACCATCAGATGGGATCACAGTCAAGCACTAGTTTATCATCTCAATTAAAAAAAAAGAGTCCAGATTCCAACGACCGATTCGGGCTAATAAAGGAACGTAACAAGTCAACTTATATAATTTCAAGTCTCAGTAGCCCAAATCTACAAAGCAAACATACCAACCTAAACCAAAACAGAAACCGTAATGATAAAAATAAAATGCCAAGACATCTCTACCGAGGCGTGGCACACATCCCGCGCTGTGACACAAAAAACGGAAGATAACGATTTTTCACGATCATCCCCGACGTCCCCCTGGCATCTTTCGTGGGGATGCTGTGATGTTTTCGCAGTTTATCGGTCAACCTAATGACAGCTGATGTGGTTCGATAATGTTTGGTATTAAATAGAGGATGAATTTCTTTGCAGGATCGTTTGAAAGAGTTACCTTTCCTCTAGACTGCATAGGGAAACCAAAAGAACACAGTTGGGCTTCAGTCCGACACCTTCTCATTGCTCCTCACTCGTCGAGCTATTAAAAAAACATGTTTTCCCCTCACTAGGCAAAATTCCTGTAACGTGGGTGCGTTTATATTTATTATGCGTATAGCTAAGGAGTGGAATTCCCTGCTGGAGTCTGTGTTTCTTGATAGCTATAAGCAAGCGGTATTTAAGTCTAGAGTGAATAGATTACTTCTAGGCAAGCGTGTTCTATCAACGGTCACATTATCGCTTACCATCAGTGGTGATAGTGGTTAAACAAACGTGAACCTAATGTACCTATAATATCTAGGCTCCTTTTGTCTCCCAGGCTTCTGTCTTCTGGCCTTAGTCACAGCAGTTGGAACATTATGCCATGTTATATATGTCATGCATGTTGTATGGTATTCTAAAGTTTCTGCGTATTTTAAAGGAAAAGACGTCAGTCAGAGAACATTTATTAGCTCTTCCTCTCTTAAGTTGAGAAGAAAGCAAGTTGTTTATTTGGAAATATGCAGAACAGGGTTTTCATGTCCCACAAACTTTCAAAGAAAAGGGAGGATTCTTTGACTGGACAGGTGTCTAGTCTGGTCCGGGAAACTGCCCGTTAGGGGACGATAGTGAAGTTTTAATCGCGCGGAGAACTCTGATAACGCCATGGACGGTAGTTACTGTGTGGTGACGTAGATTTCGCTACAGGATCATGCAAATTTCTGTTTGCCAGTTGTACTTTTTCTGAGTGCGATATCTTTAATTACTCCTCTCGCTCTGGGTGGAGAGCGAAGAGGAGTGTCAAAATTTTGCTGACGAAAACCCACCCATGTTTCTTTAGATACTCTTTGCATTCTAGGTCCATTGGGACTCGATGCCTAAAAAGTTTTTTTTATTGATATACTATATCACTAGTTGCTTGACTGCGATCCCACCTGATGGTAAGTAGCGATGCAATCTTTGATGGTGAGGCGCACTAGTTTATTACGAGCCTATTCAGTTATAGGTCTACAAAACACAGGATTGATGATTTTTTTCATAAACATAGCAACTAACTTGGATTATGGGCTTGGTTTTAGTAACTAACTAAACAAGAACTACAAAAAAGTTTTTCGTACTCTCACAAAATTTTCACTATATCTTTAATTTTTTCCTAACTTCTCTTCAAAACCTACTGCTTTCCAAAACTTTAGAACAATATCCATCAGTTACCATAAGGCGGTACACATATTAATGATAGGAGCGTGCGCCTGAGAGAACAGCGTTTGTCTTTTAAATTAATTGTTTTTCTCGTTGGTGTGTGCGTGGCTTGAAGAGGGGACGAGGAGGGGAGGTTAAGTTAGTTTGAAAGAAGATTACAGGGGATTTTTAGTAGCCTAGTTTGAGAGTATAACATGTTCAGAAATTCTATTAACATTTTTGGATTTTGAGCATCTTAATCACTCGGTTAATTTATTATGAGTCTATTGTGTCTCACTGAAGAGTAAAGGCCTCTAGCAACTTCTGGTCAGTTCGTAAAAGTCCAACTCGTCACGCCATCTTCTTCACTGGGTCTACCGAGTCGCTAGTCCCAATTGTTTGGGATTTAGCCAGTGGTTCTCTTCGCCCAATTTTGTTGCAATAAGCGGTAGATATAGCCTACCTATAGAGCACTGGTGGCCGAGTGGTAATGACCTCGACTTATGAGTTGTAAGCCGCAGGTTTAAACCCAGCCAGGCACATTACTTTGTGTAATAAATTTATTTCATCACCACTACTCTCAAAACGGTGAGGAAACCGGCATGTCCTAGAACTAAAAATTCTAAGACATGTTACGTTCACCAACCCGCACTGGGCCAGCGTGGTGGATTATGGTTCATTACCTCTCCTCGAGAAGAGGCCTAAGTCACAGCAGTGGGAATAATATTAAGACTGATTATACGGTGCTATGCTTCTCATACTCCAAATAGGGATTGGATCAGACATGTCTGTCGCATGTCAGATGAGCTGTGGGCTAACAGAGACTTATTGGAACCCATTAAACGCAAGGCGACATGGAGACCAAAGCAAAGGTGATGAGCAAGTCGCTCTCAAGATGAGCTCGACAACTACCGGAAGTACAGGCCCTTAATGACCGAGGACAGAAGTGTGCGAAAAAGGGAAAGGAAGGCCTTCGTCTGGAAGGCTCATAATCGGACATAGGCATCCCCCAAGTATGGCTCCATCTCGTATCCATCGGATTCCAACCCTTACTAGGTCATCGGTCTACCTGAGGCCATCCAACGTTTTTACTACTACTATTTTTTTATAACGAACACTCCATTGAGCGACTCGTTGTCCAGGGACAAATGGAGGGGAAGCGGTCACGCGGGCGCTCACCTACGCGTTGGACAGACCTCATCAAAGCTGCAACACAAACCTCCTTAGTTCAGAGTTCTCGAGACGCCGTAAACCGGGACAAATGGAGACGCATCGCGAGGGCCTCACTCGCCAAATGAAAATGCAACATTATCAACCACGACCACTCTGTCAAGAGTGAACGACTAAGGAGGAGGATTTTTTTTATACACCATAATATACCATTAAATATTTACTGTATGGACTTTCAAAGACACTTTGACCTCTGAGTTTATTTCAGTGTTTCTTTTTAGGGTAGTCAGCTAGGAAACACTGGCCTCATCTAGTTAAATTAATCATTATCATTTATTATCAAATTCTTTTCAGCCGAAAGACGTCTACTGTTGGAGTCCCCAAGTGTCACCATAATAAACTGTTCGGTGCGTCTCGTATCTATCGGATTACCGTAACCCTTACCTGGTCATCGGTCTACCTTGTAGGAGGGCTTCCAATGCTTTAACTTCTACTATTTTAATTTTCAGGAATGAAGATATCCGCTGAAGATCCAAGGTAGCCCGAAGAATCGCCAAACTTAAGCGGCAGAAGGCAGGGCACATTGCTCGTAGAACTGGTGATCAATGGGGCCGAAAGGTTCTAGAGTGGCAATCACGACTGGAAAACGCAGCGTTGGACGACCTCTCACAAAGTAGAACAACGACCTGATGAGAGTCGCTGGAATGCGGTGGATGCGAGATGCACAGGATCGGTCGTTATGGCGACGCTTGGGGGAGGCCTGTGTCCAACAGTAGAAGTCTTTCGGCTGAAATTATGATGATGAAAGTCATCATTTCAGCCGATATATGTCCACTGCTGGACATACACTCTTAGACAAAAGTATGGCACCGAAACGTGGTCGGTCGTAATGGGCCTCATAAGAAGGCTTAAAGTCACCCAAAGGGCAGTGGAAAAGGCTATGATCGGGGTTTCCTTGCGTGATCGATTAAAAATGAAGATCTTTGGAGAGTGTGCACACTGTGTGATATTTGGATGCATTTTGGAGAGTGTAGGCAGGAATTGCATGACTCGATTCCGCCATTGCAATTCTAACATCGGACAACCCGACGAACGGCGAATATTCACCCTTACGTTGTTGAAACCTCTACGGTCCGGACTAAGCGTTTCGCCTCGTCGTTTATACCGCGTACGGCGAAGGACTGGATCAGCTTGCCTGCTGCGGTCTTCCCGTCCGATTATAATTTAGGTTTCTTTAAGGCTAGAGTGAATAGGCTTTTAATAAACTAGTGCGCCTTACCATCAAAGATTGCATCACTTACCATCAGGTGGGATCGCAGTCAATCACTAGTTTACACCAATATAAAAAAAAAAAATTAGGAGAACTAACGCTGCCGACATAGCACGAAGAATTGCCAAACTTTAGTGGAAATTATGATTTTAATTATATTCAAAACATTACTAATTTTCAATAAACTATGTTCCTAACCCCTCCCTTTCCGGGCACTTTCGTCCAATTTCCATCCTACCGTTCCTGTCCAAGGTGCTCGAGGCCTGTGTTCATAAACAGTTTTCCAAGTTTATTTACCAGAACTCTCTCATCAGCCCATTCCAATCTGGATTCAGGCCCGGGCACAGTACTGTGACAGCTCTCCTAAAAGTGACTGACGATATAAGGCGGGGAATGGAAGACACCAAAGTTACTACTTTGGTGTTAATTGACTTCTCTAATGCTTTTAATACCGTCAGTCACGAAGTCCTCTTGTCTATCCTTTCTTGTCTTATGGTCTCTCCCGAAGTACTGGAATGGTTTTCTTCTTATCTTCGGGGGCGCCAGCAGTCGGTTCGTGCTGGAGACTCTGCTTCAGGGTGGTGCGACCTTGCAGCTGGCGTCCCCCAAGGCGGTATTTTATTTCCTCTTTTGTTCTCTGTTTTTATAAACTTTATAACTGCTAAACTTCAGTGTGCGTATCATCTCTATGCTGATGATTTGCAGCTGTACTGTCGGTCAAGTGTGGACAACATATCGGATGCGATCGAAGAGCTAAACCGGGATTTACAGGTGATTCAAAACTGGTCTGATAGATTCGGAGTGGCGGTTAATCCTACGAAGTGTCAGGCCATTATAGTTGGGAGCCCCCATAGTCTAAGAAAGCTAGATGGACTAACCGTACCACCCGTAATCTTCAACAATACGGTGATTCCGTTTGGCTCTGAGGTCAAGGATCTTGGTCTGTATGTTGATGCTTGTCTGGATTGGCGGAAGCAGATCACTAATGTCAGCCAAAAAGTCACTGGAACGTTACGGTCTCTATATCGTCTCAAGAATCTTCTCCCAGCTCACATAAAGGCAATGCTTGTACAATCCCTAATCTTTCCCATAATCGACTATGCTGATGTGTGCTACTATGACCTGAATGCAGATCTCCTCAATAAACTTGACCGTCTTCTGAATAACTGCATTCGATTTGTCTTCAACCTCCGTAAGTACGATCATGTATCAGAGCATCGTTTGCTTTTAAAATGGTTACCCATTCGCCAGCGCAGAGCGCTAAGGGCCTTGACTACCCTGTTCTCTTTTCTGGATAATCCTTCTTCCCCTTCTTATCTGACTTCAGAACTTCAATTTCTTTGCTCTGGGCACAATAAAAATCTTCGGTCTACTAATAATCGTCTTCTACGATGCCCCTCACACCGCTCTGGGCTTATCCACTCTTCCTTTTTCGTCCAGGCGATATCTCTTTGGAATGCGCTCCCTCTGAATATCAGGATGGCAACAAGCCGATTTTCTTTTAAGGTGAAGGCACGTGAGCATATTCGCAAGATGTTGGTAGAATCATCACCGCGCTAATGTGTTGGATTTGTTTTTTCACTACAGTATTGGTTATTTATATGTATGTATCTAAGTATGTATTTAATATTGTATATATTTGTTTCTCTTCTGTTTTGCCTATATATTCAGTTGCACCTGCCATGTTATGTTTCTGCACCACCCTAAGGTCGACTGGCAGATAATGCCTAAGGCATTAAGTCCGCCTTTGTACAGTTTTTTTGTGCATAAAGGTTTAAATAAATAAATAAATAAACATCAGCAACATTAATTTCAATGATTGCATCACTACTTACCATCAGGTGGGATCGCAGTCAATCACTAGTTTACACCAATATAAAAAAAAAAAATTAGGAGAACTAACGCTGCCGGCATAGCACGAAGAATTGCCAAACTTTAGTGGAAATTATGATTTTAATTATATTCAAAACATAACTAATTTTCAATAAACATCAGCAAAATTAATTTCTATGTAAACTTTAAATCAAAAACAAAAATGTCAACTCGTGTTAAAAACTCGAGTGAAACTAATTATTTAATTTTCAAACTATGTAGTAATGACCACTAAACTGTGATAGATCGCGCCACTTATTTCTACTGCAATTTACTTCGACGCCTTGCAATCAACTTTCTCTGACTACACTGTAAAGTAGACAGAGTCTTGTTGTTGCTTGCTACTTTATTCTGGTAAGTATTAAGCTAGAACTACATTAGACCGACGCACACGTGTAACACGCCTGATTTGTACGTAGAACGACGTCGCGTGGCGTGTAAGTGTAAGTGTAGCTCTACAAGTCTAGTTTCCATATAAAATGTATGGAGACCGACGCGCCCAGATCGGCGTGTGTGGCACACGTGTGCGCAGTGTAGTTCTAGCTTAAGACTTTGTGAATTGAAACTGTTCTTTTCTTTTTTGAAATTTTGCGTCTTGTGGGCCTTGGCAGTGAAACTCCAAAGCCGTGATGGCAAACGGCACGACACTGTGATGCCGGTGTCTGTTTTTCCTGATAGCTACAACTTAGGATTCTTTAAGTCATAGGTTACTTCTAGGCAAGCGTGTTCCAACGTCGACCACATCATATCGGATAAAAAACACTACTTAAGTGCATTTCAGTACTTGAATTTTTTTTTTTATCTGTTATAAACTAGTACTTGACTGCGATCCCGCCTGATGGTAAGCAGTGATGCAATCGTTGATGGTGAGGCGCACTAGTTTATTAAGAGCCTATTCACTCTAGCCTTGAAGATTATAACTTATGATTATAACTTAATTTTCTTATTGGGGTGTGCATTATTCCGTTTCTTCAGTAGTCTTAAAGGTTCAATCGACAAATCGTGCGCGTATACTAATCATGTAATTATTATGAATTCTATAGTTGGAATATTCATAGTGGTTACATGATTGATTATAATTATTATCTATAACACCATGATATATAGGAAAACCCGAATAATTAAAATGATTGTTTTATAAATAAATATGATAAACTTTTAGAAACTAAGAAATTATTGCAGTTCTACAAAAAATATGTTGCTAAATATCAAATTTCTATTTTATTTAATTTTTTATTTGGCTTTTCAACAATAAGTGCACTAATGAGAGCACTATTAAATGTAAAGAAAAACAATTCGATCTTACGTCAGAGTACCCCATCACTTAAAGAAAAGCACACTAATTAGTTTGCCTTAATAGCTAATAATTTTAATTAAAACACACAAAATAACAGTAAGAACAAACACCAAAACAGAATGAAAACAACATACCGATCATTAATTTGAATTTTTGAATATTCAATTGTTTGAATGTAGTCCCAGTCTGAGCGGAGCGAGAGGCAATTTCAGACTTTTACTGACTAAAACCTACCCGTGTTCTTTTAGTTACCCTTTGCCCTTTGTTCCGCTCCACCTTAAATAGGGAGAAGTCATTGGATGATTTTCCACATAAAAAGACAAATGTATGGTTCTCTGAATGTAACCTGACTATTCTTCAATAAAAAGTGTATGGCTCTCTGAATGTGACCTGTACCCCTAGCCAAGTTGCTAATCAAAATAGTTAACGCTAGTAGAAAGCTTCAAATGTACGGGAATGACGTCGTCTCAACGCTTAGTCACGCGATCAGAACAAAAGAATTGGCGGCATGGCCAACTCGAAGCGTTCGGCGCAAGCGAAACGGTTGTAACTTGGCTAGGGGGACTATTCTTCAATAAAAAGTGTATGGCTCTGAATATGACCTGACTATTTTTCAATAAAAAGTGTACCTGGATAGATGACTTATTTCGTTAATTATCTTTTCGTTATATGGTCGTCTAACTTCCAAACGAGAGATTAAAGTTTCTTACGTTTTATGTGACAGTGCGGTGAGACGCCAAATCATACGGTGAGTTTATCCTGACGTGTAAGCTTTACTGACGGCAATAACGCGGTATCTGCATATTATATCTATGCATTTAATGAAGAATGTTATTTGTAGTTTTTTTTTTATATATTTGATTAATATATTCACATTTTTTTCCGTATTGTGTCGATTAGATTTAAAAATAAAGAAATAATTTTGTAAAAAAAAATATTGTTTAACCCTTCGAATATCATAATTAGAGACACAATAGAAAGACAATGAGAGAGCGAGCGGCGTTCGATTGCTACAACGTGCAATGGAAAAAACTTTTAGAGCTAGACATGTGTCTCTTTTTCTGTCTACAATTTCAATGGCACACGTCTAAATTATATAAACTACATACATTTAATTCTTCTAAAATTAAGTTTTTTGTTACATCCATCTAAAAGAGTTTTTAAGGATTTTTTTTTTTATTTAACGTTTACTTTTCACGGCTAGGGAAAGGCCTCCCCCGAATTATTCCAGATTCTTTTTACGAAGCGCTTCGATCTAGCTCTTGCATTAGGCGTTTAGGCTATTGCACCACTTCTTCCCAGGCCAGCTCCGACCTTAGGCACTTTATGGAGTCTCTCGTCCAATGTTCAATGTGCATGCAACTTTCGTCTCCCGCACAATTCCAATTTAGCCTCTATTTATCTAATTATTTTTTCGAACTATACTTAAAATAAATTATAAAAGTACAGTGTTTATTTGTACATGCTAATCACAGAAACTACTTTTTTTTAATTGAAAAATATTTTACTATTGTATAGCTGATTAATTAAAGAAGGCTATGGATCATAGAACATAACGCTGTGACCCATGGGAGCGGAGCAGTAACCAAAGACGTGCTTTAAAAGACATTAGACAGCTAGTCTATCTAGCTATAAATCTTGTTACCACACGTTAACGGCAGGACCAATTTCACTAATTACTTTTTTGCTGTGTTTGTTATTGTCAAGAAAAGGTTTTTACGTAAAAAAAAATATGCAGTAAATTGCAGAAACCTATGACTTTTAACCTTTGAGCATTTGACAGTTCAGATATTTAACAGTTTATTGCAGACTGGACAACGTTAGTCGGGTTAGCTAGCATTTTATAAATATAAAAACGAGTATTAAACACAAATTCAAAATATAAACTCGTTAGTTTTATCATTAATGTGTAAATGAGGTATTACATTTATAATCAATACTTACGACCCAACCAGTAAAATAATTATTGTACACTGCTAATAACCGCTTTGCTATGCAAATAGTTCCACGTCGTAAGGTCACAGCTTATGCACCTGTTTCTTTCACAAATAATAATTAACATCTTGTACATAATTAAGTACTTATTTATAGGTGTCTTCGCGCTATCCTATCGCCTTTGGAAGATCAGAATGAGTGGTTTTGGTAAATATCTATAGTCTTTTTAATGTTCCCACTGCTGAAACTCAGACCTCTTCTCTAGGAGAGGGAATATGCTGTAATCCACCATACGGGCCCGGTGCGGGTTTGCGGTCTTCGAATTTTTGGTTCTAGGACATGCCGGTTTCCTCACGATGTTTTCTTTCACCATTTTCAGAGCAGTGGTGTTGAAATAATATACACCAAGTAATGCGCCTGGCTGGGTTCGAACCTGCGACCTACATCTCATAAGTCGGAGTCATTACCACTCGGCCACCACTGCTCTACTGCAGGCTATATCTACCGCTTATTGCAACAAAATTGGGCGAAGGGAATCACTGGCTGAATCTCAAACTATTGGGATCATGTGACGCCGTGAACCCAGGGAAGAAGATGGCGTGACGAGTTGGACTTTTTCTGACTGGCCAGAAGAAGCTAGAGGCTTTTACTCTTCAGTGAGACACAATAAGCTCTTAATAAATATACTATAGAATATCACACGCTGTGCTCCAAAACGGGCATAATATACGTAGGGAAAAAAGATACCAGGCTCAAATGGGATTGAGTGGGTCACGTCAGCTATATGAACCAGACCAATGGGGAAGCGTTGCCACGCAGTGGGTTCCTGCAGAGAGAAAGCTTCGTCGAGGCGGACCTAGAAAGACCTGGCGGGATGATCTGGATGATTGTGTACCGTAGAGACTGTTTGTCTGGAAGGACTTGGGGGAGGTCTAGGAGAGTTAGGCCAGTATTTTACATGAGACAACTACCTAGGTAACCTCTACAGCCCAGTAACTGGATAACATGATATGCCTTAGCAAAATTGGTGTCACAACTGACTTCTAACTGTCATCTACAAATGACAGATAAGATCAACGTCTTAAGATGCGGAGGCACGAAGGGATCTCGGTATGGTAAGATCCTATCCACAGGAAGACCTCTCCAACCGTTGCTTAACCTTGGAGATCGAATCGTGCAGGTGTTATTGTAATTTTAGACACTAGTTTGACATTCAAGCTATCAAAATGACACGTGATAATCCCAAATATTTTGGTATTATTTTAATCACTGACACTGATTGAATATTTTGTTATTTTTTCTTTAAATCACCGATTTTTCCACTCAATGCCTAGGTACTATCTTAATAGGTTATAATGCAAAACTGAGGTCGCAATTTACATTTAATGAGTTCTCCTGCTCTGGTTGGAGCGAGAAGGAGTGACTGACTTTTACTGACTAAAATCTTTCTACAGTTTCTTTTTTTGCAAGGGCTACAGTATCCTCCTTCGAATAATTCACAACCCTGACAGGCGTCACTCCTTACTGGCCCCGTCAGTTTAGCTGACATAGCTCAGAGGTGTATGTGGAAAACAACGCACCGTCTCGACTAGAACAGCTGAACGGTAAGCTACCCATTACTCACCGTCCGCAAGTTGTGTAAAGATCATGGATTTTTTTTCACTATTTAAATTGATCATAAAAGCAACATTGTGGTCACAGTTACAGTTCTGCTCAGATAGTTTATCGTAAATAGCGCAAAGATACGTTCACACTCCATTGAAAGAGGCAACAAAAAATTGTTTTGCACTCTAGGATTCCACTTGCAGACGCAGGAAATAACAGCACACATACTTAGGATCAGAATAAGCACTAGTGCGTAAACTGCACTTTTATAGATTGAGCTATGTTACCATAACATTTTACTTTTACTTAGTAAGTATGCAGTAAAAAACCGTTTATCGGACGTCAGTGTTTAGAATTCGGTTACTCAATGTGTGTTTTTTCCGTTGGCTTGGTAACTGGATTGTGGAAATCTGATAGATCGTCGCTCTATATTAAACACGGGTATTCAGCCACAACCAGTAAGACTGGAAGCCAATATCAAGCTAGTCGGGAAAAAACTAGGAAGATAATTATTGTGATGAATATTTTTGCCTACAAAGCTATTCATTTATTATAAGGAACACCAATGACATATTTACCAGTACAGTAGGTTCTGGGGCCAGGGTTATCCGAAAGGGAACTCGAGCTCCCGTATGAAGGCTAGAAGGTACGGGATGGGTCTTTTAGTCAATAAGAGTCTGACACTATCTCCCGCTCCACCCTTGAGGAGGGGTTATCATTGGATGATTTTTCCCACCATTAAAAAATGCTTGAAACATAAATCATAACAATTACATAGATTGTTCACAACATTGTTACATACATACGCACGTTTTATTACCATCATACTTTATTTACATATTATTTTAAAACACTTTTAAATACAATAGAAATTTAAAAAAAAAATGCCACATACCCATTCCTTCCTTTCACCAAACGATTCTCCGTAGACTGTCCCTGATTAATGACGTTACAGACATGTAGCCGGGATCCCGGAGTCCGGGACACTGGGACACCGCGATCATTTTCCCGGGACTAGCGAGATGGATCGCTTCCTTAACGGTATTGGTATCACGATCGATATTGCTAATGATTTGTATAGCTTTTGAGATTATTGAGACGGTGGATTTGTAATTGCAATCTTGGACATGCAAATATCTTCGAATTCATCATATTGTTGCTGGTACTTTATTGAACTTATAAAGGCAAAAGTTTGTATTAATGTCAGTATTACTCCATCATGGTCAACATATATCTGTATATTTCGCGTCTGCATTGCTCTACGAAGATTGAAGAAGTAGTGGAGTATATGAAAATAAAGAGCAACTGGACTTTGAGGGTCAAAAGGTTGGATTCTCGCCACGATACCAACTTCAAGTTGTTCGCGATACGAGTTCCAACCCACCATCAGGAGACCTTTTTGAAAGAGGACTTTTGGCCGAAAGGTGTCGTGTATCGACGTTTCCGAGGACGGCTACGCGACACCACGCAGCGGAACACGACGCCGATTTTACGTGCATAATTATTAAATAAGTTTTGTTATTATGATATATATTAGTTTATTATTTTATAAGATTACTTTATATAGTTTTTCTATGGGCCTCCGATGCCTGAAATTAAATGGTTATTATTATTATATAACACAGAAGCTAGAACTAAACTGCACACGTGTACTACACACGTCGATCTGGGTGCGTCGGTCTTCATACATATTATATGGCAACTAGACTTGTAGAGCTATACTAGATCCACGCCACGCGACGTCGTCCTACGTACAAATTAGGCGTGGGTGTCGGTCTAATGTAGTTTTAGGTTTAACATATTTCACTAGTTATTATAAAAAGAAAAAAAAAAATTATATTAGAAGAAGTTTGAAAGTAGCACCAATGACTGAAAAATTGAAGGAGAATCATTTGTCTTAGTACGGTCAGCTGAATATTAGTATATTACATGGAGCGACTGCCTATCAGACCTCCAAATACCAGCCCCCCTAGCCAAGTTACAACCGAATCGTGTCGAATTCCGTTCTCCAATCGGTAACGCTTCGGTGTCAGCAATTTTAGAAAACTATAAGTAGCCATGGGTAGCCATGTTGACGCACCTGCGTCGGCCGCTCGTTCTACAATGTAGCGTTTGTTTATCAAAGGATGTAGCGTTAAACGTTGTAGAAATTCATTCTATCATTTTGAACGATGTGAACTTGGCTACGAGTTTTCTATTCGTTTGTTCCGACCACGTGACTTTACTTTTCATCACTTTTCTACAGCATTAACAATTGTAGAATAACAACTTGGCTAAGCGTGCAGGATAGACTACAGTAGTAACTGGTCAGATTTTCTGGCGTGTGACTGCCTGTAACGTCTGTCAAAGATCTTCGAATGACAACCGGGATCGGGGTTTCAGTTATGTCCTAGATAAACTTATAAAAACACACATGAATTGAAATAGTACATTTTGGTACAAGTGCAGAAGGTTGGTCATTGCGACCGCGGCGGAGTTCACACGAGCCGTATCCGAGTGTTTATGGAGCCGAGCGCTGCAGTTACTTTGCACTTGTATCAAACGACGTTTTTCAATACACTTGCGAAAAATAAATAAACGGGAGTTTTTTTTTTATGGTGGGAAAAAATCATGCAATGACATCCCTCGCTCTTGGGCGGAGCGGGAGATAGTGCCAGACTCTTACTGACTAAAAGACCCACTCCGTTCCTTCTAGCCTTCATACCGGGGCTCGAGGGCCTTTCGGATAACCCTGGCCCCAGTAGGTTTCGACCCGGCTGGGTCCCTGCTGTTGCTGACAACTCCTTGAGGCGCGCGGGAACAGTGCGCGCCAAACAGGAGTTGACTGGCGACTCGTGAGAGTTGCATAGCACCCAACCTGATACGGTGAATGAAATAAAACTGTGGCGGGAGAGAACACGCGCATTTTTCTGCACTAGTGCGTAGGATAAGAGCAGGTTTTCGAGTAAGTGTATTGAAAAATTCACATCAGTACCTGCGCTTTGCTTGACAGGGTGACTAACCACTTCAAAACGCTGCGTCTTCCGGTACGCGAATCGTGACTCCGGAACCTTTCAGCATTCCATTTCTTCCAAAAGTAATTTTAGCGACTTTTATGAGCAAAAAGTATATTAATTTTGTCCCCACTTTCTGGTATGACTATTTTACTAGGAAATCTAATCGCAATATCATCAACCGCTCCCATTCAAGAGCCAGTAACAAGACCACAATAGCTTGGTATAACATAATGACCTTCATAATGTTCCCACTGCTGGGACTCAGGCCTCTAGAGGGAAAGGGCTGTAGTAAAAAACAGTTTTTAGGTGACAAAATAATGTAAATGACATCTCCCGCCCTTGGGTGGAGTAGGAGATAGAGTCAGACTTTACCTGACTAAAAACCGGCCCCTGTACCTTCTTTGCCATTATTCCAGAGCCCCGGGGATCTCATTCGCATCACCCATGTAGGTTTCGACCCTGCTGGGGTCCTACGGTTGCTGACAATTCCTTGAGGGGTGCATGCATTCCTTCGCCCAAATGGAGCCAGTCCGGACGGTTACCGGACTGTCGGATGGCAAGCTACCCATTGCTCGTCGTCCGCAAGCCCGCGCATACGGTAGCCGGAAATTGAGATCCTGGCGGTTGGGACCGCGAGGGCAATGTTACAATAAAAATAGTGGCGATGAACATTTCTCAAAGCAAATCTTCGCTGGGTTTAAACCCACGTGGCTTGACTATGGCCCACGTGGTGGATGATCCCTTCCCTCTCCTAGAGAGGAAGCCTGACTCAAGTAATATTATCATGTTGACTATGTTATTGGTTGTCATTAAACTTGACCGCTTTAAAGAGGCCTATGGGAA
Organism: Mythimna albipuncta; assembly: GCA_929112965.1. Lineage (NCBI taxonomy): Eukaryota > Metazoa > Arthropoda > Insecta > Lepidoptera > Noctuidae > Mythimna > Mythimna albipuncta. The sequence continues at coordinate 11,702,024 of OV815983.1, read as the reverse complement.
GCTTAATACTTCCTAAACGATTTCGAATACAGTGACTGGTTTCTTATGTAGTGCCACTACGGGTTGCAATCATGATGTGACTAATATAGCCTATCTTTGGAAAAAATAAAATACCAGATAAACTATACATTATTGTAATCGCTATTGTATCGATATTGGCTAGTTATGATAAATGTCCCCTGAGTTTGTTTCGATGTTTCTTCTCAGCTAAAAAACACTGGCCTCATCTAGATTCAATTGACGTGTAAAAGTGTTTTTAAAAAACCTATTTGCAAAATAATTATCATTTGTCATTATCATCAGCGAGAGGTTGTATCAGACTTTCACTGCCTGAACCCCACCTGTGTTTTACAGTTGCCCTTTACTAGGGCCGAGATAACTCTCCCAAATCGTCCGGCAGCCCTAGGCTTACTCTACACCTCTATATTTACTTTAAAACCCACCCAATAAAACCAAGACCCAAGGTCCATGACACTGCCCGTGCCATTACCACCAACAAAAAAGCAAGCCGCAAGAAATCAAAAAACAGGTAACTCATAATATTCTAAAATGTTAACGCACGACTGCCTACGATTTTCCACGCTTTGGCGTCGGGTGACCATTTTTTCAACTTCCTATCTTGTCTAAGAGGCTGGATGAGATGGAAAAAAAATGGTCACGTTCCTGTAACGTGAGCAATCATCTGGTTAGCTGTTGATTTTGGACAGGTGTCCATTCATGGTGTGTGGGTCTCAATGGCTATAGTGGTGTATGGGTTTTGAATGAATGGAGGTGTAGTTAGCGTCTTATGGTTAGGCTGTGACTTGAGAGATCATTTAAAAGAAATTCAAATTTTCTTGAAGTTGTATGTTTATTAAAATATGATTTACGACCATAATCAATATCGGACGAAGAGCAACAAAGGACTGAGCCCGATTCATCGGAGGTACGTATTGTTCAACGCACGCCTCAATTAGATATCAGCAAACCTTAAGGGTCCAGTAGGGCTGATGCCCTCAAGGGCCATGGGAAATTTCTGAAGGAAGACAGTGATTCTTTTTCGGAGTAATACAACCGAACATCAAAACCACCAACATATCAAACAATCCATAAAGTTGCTATTGCGCAGAGAAATTCCAAACTACATTCCTAGAACGCAAAGGGCATCTGATGTACACACATGTAATTTTAGTCAATAAAAGTCAACTACGTTCTCTCGCTCCATCCAAGAGTGGGAGAAGACATTGAATGATTAGTAAATCATCAAATATTTTATTTTTGAGGCAGTAACTTCAAAAATAAAATACCATTACCAGTAGGGTTGAGATGTTTGCCGCAAATAAACACTTTTTCTTTCTTTCTTTCTTTAAGGTTTTACTGAGTTATAACATAATCATTAAAATCATCAATACAACTCTCTCAGTTTAGCTAACCCGATTGAATTACTTTTTTTATGAAATAACCATTCAATACGGTTCTTGTATTGAGTGGCTTGTGTATTTGATTTAACTGATTTTAAGTATAATTCCTTAAATAAATATCTTGTAGCGATATCTATGGCGTCACATAAGTACAAATCCTGCAACGCGCATTTAAAATTTGCGATTTGAACGTATAGAACAGCCCGAAATCATCTGTCGGGCAGTTGCTCACCAGACATAATATCCGTCTGATCGGAGGATCCTCCCTTTTCAGAGGAGTCGTGCAGGACTTTAATCTCTGGTCCGCCTACCTCCAAACTGGTGACCCTCGACAAAGAACGTCAGTGCAGCTTTCGTGGAGCCACTATATAGATACGGTCGCAAATCATCCTAACTAATATTATAAATGTGAAAGTGTGGATGTTTGGATGTTTGTTACTTAATCACGCAAAAACGGTTAAACGGATTTGGATGAAATTTGGCATGCATATAGCCTTTGACATGGAAAAGAACATAGGCTACTTTTTATCCCGGAAAAACTTCTTATTCCTACGGAAAAATACGTTTAGAGTGCGATAAGTGAAGTACACGCGGTCGAAGTCGCGGGCGGACAGCTAGTATTTTAATAAACATACAACATGACATTTCCCATTGACATCGATGAATATTAAAAATGAAGAAACGCGAGTAGGCTTTTCGATGATGTAACGCTTAAAAAACCTATTAATTTTTGTTTAGTAATTTGCAATAAAATTATCGTTCTAATCGAATTTCTACCCTGATAATGTAGAAATCAATTTTAACTAAATATCCTAAGTAATAAAACAATTCGAAAGATAAGAAATTCAGTTAGAATATTTAAAAAAAATATTTGACCTTTAATATAAGTAATTTATTTCAATCACCAAACTTACGAAGTTACAATTAAGTAGAGAACATTTTTTAACAATTATATCAACTCTGAATCGAAATTATTTCTGACTCACTGTTCAATTGTAATATTTTACTCAGAAGATTAAATTGTATTAAGTACGTTACTCAGACGTGACTTAATACTAATGATTAAATTATATTATTTATTTATTATTGTCACGTCTTAGCGAAGACGTAGGTAGTAATAATTTGGACTAATATTTAGTTGCGCTATGACATTCCTAAGTTTAGTGCTATAGTCTAGGAATATGTAATTTCTGAACCGACTTACTGTTCCAAAACATTGTAGTGATTCGAAAGATGTAATGTAAGTAATTTAAGAATATAAAGTAATGTTCGAAATGCATCATTTGGAACAATGGATCACTCTTTACCTTAAGTGATTTGCAGCTTTTCTAAAATTCAAATTAAAACGTAAATAGTGTAAATAATACTCGTGTATAATTTAATGATTGAACTAAAAATATCCACTTCAAATTATTCTTAAATCAAAATTCAATTAAACAAAACTGGTACGACGTGACGTGATTACGATTCATAATAGTCAGTATCTGAATCCTTTGACCCGATGTTAAATATATTATATAATATAATATTCCACAACTATAACACAACGCCGTCTAAGTCTCAAGCTCAGCAGAGCTTGTGTTATGGTACTAGACAACTGATAAACTTACTTATGTATTTCTAAATACATACATATTACAGAAACATTACACCCAGACACAGAACAAATGATTATGCTTATCACACAAACATTTGTCCTGGGTGGGAATCGAACCCACGACCTCCAGCATTGCAGTCAATATGCAAATGTTCCAAATGCTCCAAATCAGCAGATGTATCAGTGTGACTATGACGCGACGTAACCAATCACGATTCATAACATTTTGAGCCGATGTCCCAAATAATACATATCACTGTTCTGGAACATTTCAGTGGTTCAGATGCAAATGTTCCAATCGCAAAGATAAAGTCTATCGTAGTTGATAGGAAGTACTAATTCAACGCGGCCGAAGCCACAGGCAGAGGCTAGCTAGATTTTAGTCTATATAGCAGGTGGCAGCGGTAATTTTCCTGTGCTGTGTTTAGAATTTATTAAGTATGGCCATTTTTATGGTAGAGTGGGCTTGCTTGTGAGTTTATGTGGAAATAGTCAGGTTTTTTTTTGTTTTGATATATTTTTAATTGTATTTTTTTGTTATTTCTGGGGTAAGTACTGGTTAGCTAGCTACGAGTGGCTTCGCCTACTTGAAAGTAGGAAAGATTGGAAATACAAGGGAAGTACAATGCGTTCCAAATGAGAATAGGATCGCCCGCCATGTTGTGACGTCACGATTTACTGTCAAATCGAGGAAATAAATTTTTAAACATTAATTAATTTATGAAAATTTTTATTTATTTATGAACTGTGAACGAAAAAAATTTAATCAGAATCTAGTTCTTCACTTTTACTCTTCTCTAAGTTCATCAATTTGACAAAATTTCTTCGATTTGACAGTACGACGAGACGTCAAAACATAGGAATCGGTCCTATTCTCATTTGGAACGCGTAGTATCGTATCCTATAGGCCATATGAGCCAGCCATGTGCTTTCATCCACACAGTAGCAGACAGTTTACCTTCACCGTAGGCGAGGGCTTGCGGACGGCGAGCAACGGGTAGCTCATCGTCCGAGAGTGGGTTTTAGCTAGACTTCCTTTCGCTCCGTCCAAGGGCGGCAGATGTCATTAAATGATTTTCCACATAAAAAAAGACAGTTAACTTGTTTATAACCTAATAGATAAAAACCTCGTGTCACAGTGTTTGATATCGAACGACTCCGAAAGATCTTGATAAATTATTGTGAAAGTTTTTGTGTATATTTGGTAATTCTGAAAATAGGACAAAGGACATTTTTACCCTCCTACCCTCACTCCCCATTTTTTCTTTAATAATTACACGCGACGTCGAGGTACGTACAGATCAGGCTTTTTTTTTATGGTGGGAAAAATCATCCAATGACAACCCGTCATATAATCCCTCTTGGGTGGAGAGGAAGATAATGTCAGACTTTACTGACTAAAAGCTCACCCCGTTCCTTCTAGCCTTCATACCATGGTGCACGTGTGCGTCGATATAATAATAATAATAATATTCCACAACAATCACACAACGCCGTCTAGTCCCAAGCTAAGCAGAGCTTGTGTTATGGGTACTAGACAACTGATAAACATACTTATATATTTCTAAATAGATACATATTATAGATAAATTACACCCAGACACAGAAAAAATGATTATGCTCATCACACAAACATTTGTCCTGGGTGGTAATCGAACTCACGACCTCTGGCATAGCAGTCAGGGTCACTAACCACTAGACCAACAGGCCAGTCAGGCCAGGTATAATGTAGTTCAAGCTTTTATCCAGTTACATGTTTTGTATCTATTCTTATCAATATTTACGTCAATAGAATTCTATACCTACTATTGCTACTTCTAATAACCAATAAAACTAATAGATCACAGACTTCTATTAGTTTGACACTTCTAATTTGTGGTATTTGCTGCTAAATACATTCTAGTTTATTTAATAGCCCAATTAGTGTCGTGGTTTAATACGTTGATCTGTCTGATCCCCGGTTGGTAAAAAATGTTATTGTTTCTTTTTTATTATATAAAGCTTACTGTCCACGGACGCGTAGCTTTATAGACGCATATTTAATATATAATATAATATTGCACAACCATTACACAACGCCGTCTAGTCCCAAGCTAAGCAGAGCTTGTGTTATGGGTACTAGACAACTGATAAACATACTTATATATTTCTAAATACATACGTAGATAAATTACACCCAGACACAGAACAAATGATCATGCTCATCACACAAACATTTGTCCTGGGTGGAAATCGAACCCACGACTTCCGGCATAGCAGTCAGGGCTGCTAACCTAGTGGTTAGTGGTCTAGTGACCAACAGGCCAGTCAACAAATTTGTCAATATACGGTTGGTGTACGTCTACGTGAAGCTTGCAAAACTATGAAACTCACCAGGATTTGAGTGGACTTACACAGTCAGTGCAAGCATTTGTCAGTATTCGTAGAGCTTAACTCAAGACTACTAACGACCAAGGAAAGGACATTAGGGTAGGCCGCAGAAAATACTCAAATCATTATAGCATAAGGTGCCCTTTCTCTCACGTCTAACGATTGATAGTGATTTGTAGTACTCTGTTATATTTTACACTCATAAATGTTTTGAATAGTTTTCCAATCCCGTTCTTTATTTCATTACAAATATCATTTTACCAAAGATTTGACGGTTGATGAGTCATTGACTGTTGTTGTCAGTTTTCTTTTTAAATATCTGACAAACACTCCTCACCTGGGCCGCACATTCATGATCAAATACTCCATCTCGTTCGCTCTACTGTCACCTATGAGGTTCGAAGAGCTAAACGAGATGGAGTACCCAGTCGCCAACATACGACCTAGGCAAATAGAATACTAAACGATTCAACAGACCTATCCGACGTAAACGGTCAAAAGAAGGGTTAAATCGTTTTCAATGTCTATCGTAGAAATAAATCTCACAAAACATTAAAAAGGAAAAAGCAAACAAAAAACTGTTATCAATTAAATATCTAATTTTCCATTTCAAGAAAGGAGGTAAAATTCGAATTTCTTACCTTAATCGGCGGCGCATAGTCTACAGCCATCATGCAATCGCTGTTGACACCAGCCTCAGTCTTTATCATGGGTGGGCCATGGTGGTACAACTGTCCCATCTGGTGGTGATGGACCCCACTGTCACCACGGCTGTACCATGTGGTGTACATACCGCAGTTCTGATCCCGGTAGTCGTTCATATACTCATTTTCTCCGATCGCGTTCAACATAAAGTCTTTTGCGATTTGTCACAAAATTTAAAATATTTAAAATGTGTCGCAACTTTTTTAGTTTTTGCTATTTTTTTTATTTTTTCAAAATAGTTCATTATCGGATTAGAGGTGTTTTCTAAAACGGTTTTTTACTTTTAATAAACGGGACAGAGATTTTAATATCATGGTTTAAAGTTCACTCATAATTTTTTTTCACGTTTTAATTTTTGTTCGTCACTTAACAGTTTACACATTTTAGTTTTTACAATGTTTTCACACAGTCAGTCTTTTTATATAATTACACATTTACACAATACACTCTTCACTTTTTTAATAGTATTTTTAAACGTTGCGTTCTGAGAAAATTAAATAATGAAAAATAAAATATTGAATAAGTAAATTATTTTTCATAAAAAACAGCTTTTAAAAAGATTATAATTGTTTCAATAAGTTAAATGGTTTTAACCGAGAACAAAATTCATAAAAATAATAATAAAAGCACCTTTTTTCAATTAAATTGAACCCGTTTTTAAAACAATTTGATTCTGAATCAGTATTAATTTATTTAAATTATTATTGCACTAAGTACATTTTTCAAAATAAATATTTTATATTTGACTATTATTTTTGTGTTTCTCGTATTTTTATCTGGTGGGCAGCATCTGAAAAATGAAAAAATAAAATAGTGTTAGTATTTTTACCTGACGGAGTTTTTTTTTTTTAATGTTGTTCAGTCTAATAAATAAATTATTATAGAAAATGATTGGAGGGGGGAAGGAAGGAAAAAATGACTACGACTTATTCCCAGACCTACCAAATATGCACAATAAAAAAAAAAACGATTAAGCCGTTTTGGAAGAGTTTGATAAAAACAATGATTTTTATTTATTAGATTTTATTGATGGGCTCGCGCATGACCACTATCACACCTATCTCACCTAATGGTAAGCTATGATGTGGTCGACGGTAGAGCACGCTTATTGCCTAGAAGTAACTTATTCACTCTTGACTTAAAGACCTTGTTATAGCTGTCAGAAAACACAGACTTTTTAGCACTTTCTATTTTTGTGTGTATTGTTCGGATTTGTATTTTTAGCGTTTAAAAAATATTTTTTTTATTCTGCACAGACAAGTTATCTTTGCAATTAAAGTTCTTTAACTTAAAACCCCAAGCAATCGCGCGTGATTTCGCGTCATTCGGTTAAACATTAAGATTATTAAAAGTCTGCGTTTTATTTATTGGAATGTAAATAAGAAATTCTTCATAAAGTAGTCTGTAAATTTCGAAAAATAAGCAACCTTTCCATTTTTCCGTGTTATACCTATTTAATTGCTCAAGATCGAAGCGTTGCAAGACACAGATAAGATTTTTATGTTGTAGTTAAATACGTTTTTTTTAGTATTGATACGTTCGCGCTTGACCCTTATTACATCTGATGGTAAGCGATGATGTGGTCGACGATGGAGCACGCTTGCCAAGAAGTAACCTTTTGACCCATAGTCTGTAACTATCAAGAAGTACAGGCAAAGAATTCAGTTTAGGGTCAGAATGTATTTTTTTTTTTTTGAGGGTAATCAATCTTCATTCTACATTAATATTGTAAAGAGATAAACTTTGTTTTTTTTTTTATTTGTATGAGGTAATCTCCCTCTCTCTCCTTTTGAATGTCTTATGTTACAGTTCGACATAAGCAATTGTCTTTCTATTGTGTCTCTAATTACGGCATTCGAAGAGTTAATGGACTGATCCGATTGCCAAAATTTTGTCACCGACAGAAAGCTTCTTTATTCCTGATTGACATAGGTTATATTTTAAGTACGTGGGTGAAGCCTCGGCCAAAAGCTAGCGGATATCAAAAACTTCTCTCATTCTGAGTAAAACGAAAATGAGTGTTAGACTTTTACTGACTAATCCTCACTTGTGTTCCTTCAGTTACTCTTTTGGCCACAGTAACTCCTTTCAAAAATGACTGTTTCTCCAAACATACCACAGCATACAATCCAACTCATCTCATAAATTAACACTACAAATTCTGCTACTTAGCAACTAACTTAGAATTGCAAATATAACAACATACTGATAAAGGTATATACATAGCCTTATGTATAGGTCATTGACCGAGTGGCCACGCCCCCGCCACACGCCCATCGTAAGCCCCGCCCAGAGTAAAATTTTGGTATGACGTAATTTTATTAGTGTGGTAGGTATATAGTGTCTTTACGCTATTCTATGAGAGGGTTAGCAGGAATGTTAGTTCTGTTGCGAATCTCAGATCACTTGGTAAAATAATTTGAATTTATTTTGTTTAAGCTATCAATATAGATAATTATCAGATTTAGTTAGATTAGGAACAGTATTAAAGTGTCTAATTAGATACTAAAACTAAAATCGAGGTCAAATTAAACTATTACAGCATATATCCGTCTGTCTGTATGAATGCGATAAACTAAAAAACTACTAAACAGATTTTCACGTAATTCGCCAATAAATAGAGTGATTCATAAAAACGTTAATGTGTTTATATAAGTACCAATAAAGACACTTCCGCCTGACCACCGCTAAGTTCATTTTTGCTTGCACTCACACACACAAAGGTTTGGTTTGGCGTCGCGCCGCAGAATTAAAGCGATTTTTTTTTAAGTGATCAGGCAGAAGTGACCACGATTGTACATATTTCTCTACTATAATGTCATTATGTCTATTAATGAAAACCGCATTATATACCAAGTAATAGAAACAACAAGAAATATGTAACGAAGATTCATGTAACACATAATATGATTTAAAAGAGTGTCCATGGTGTTTCTTGCACGTCCTTCTCCATAGAGACCTACTCTTTGGAACGTGCAATTTAGCTTCACTTGTTTGACTGACCGACATTTTGACAATTCAAAAGTGCCTGTAATTGGTCTGTTTGAAATAAACGTTTCTGATTTCTATATTAAAATCCAATCACACACATCACATACAGACAGACAGACGCTGCAAAGGGTACTTTGTTTTAATAAATTATACTAGTTTCTGTTTGTGGTTTTGTCTGCTTGAAAGTCGGTTTCTCTGTACAAACTTTGGACCCCAGTTTCATCTCCCCAGGGGTATTTTTTTGGTAGGGAAAATTATCCAATGACAACCCCTGCTCTTAGGCGGAGCGAGAGATAGCGTCAGACTCTAATTGATTAAAAAACCCACCCCGTTCCTTCAAGCCTTCATTCCAGGGCTCGAGTTCCCTTTCGGATAACCCTGGCCCCAGTAGGCTTCGACCCGGCTGAAACCCCGCTGTTGCTGACAACTCCTTGAGACGCGCGGGAACAGTGCGCACCGTCGATGACTTGGGCTTGGTTCGGACAGTTACCGGACGGCCGGACAGCGAGCTACCCATTGCTCACTGTCCGCAAGCCTGCGCCCACGGTGGCTGAATATCGGGATCGGAATCCCGGCGGCGGCGTGAACGCCGTTGCCTGATGCGGTCTGCCTCCTCCTTAGCTAGCATTACTGTTTCGCAGAAGTAGGCGACCACCTGCCACTTCTCCTCGCTCCAGACCATGGCCTAAACCAATGCCCGGCGCAAGAGGTCTCCGATCTCCCCAGGGGTTTTTTTTTTCGATGGGAAAAATCATCTTATGACAACCCCCGCTCTTGGGCGGAGCGGGAGATAGTGTCAGACTCTTACTGACTAAAAAACCCATTCCGTTCCTTCAAGCTTTCATACCGGGGCTCGAGCGCCCTTTCGGATAACCCTGGCCCCAGTAGGCTTCGACCCGGCTGGGCCCCTGCTGTTGCTGACAACTCCTTGAGGCGCGCGGGAACAGCGCGCGCCGTCGACGACCTCCCCAGGGGGGTGAGTTTTGAATAATGGTCTCTTAGTGCTTGCCCACGTAATAAAAGAAAATCTTGTGCATAATAACATGCCCAGTCAGTCCCAATAGTTTCAGCTGTGCCTTGACATGTCAGTCAGTCAGTTTCTCATTTTATACATATGGATTTGGTTTCTCAACAGAATTACGAATATAAAAAAAATGGTCTTGAAATACTCGTTATTTCAAGACCATTTTTTTTAACACAGCTAGGAAATACTGGCAAAAAATTGACAATTTCTAATCGTAAAATAACCTTCGTAAAATATAGTTAGTTGGCCCCGACTTACGGGTTGTAGGTCGCGGGTTCAAACTCAGCCAAACGCATTACTTTATGTAATTTATTTCATCACCTTCTCTCAAAACGATGAAGGAAAACATCGTGAGGAAACCGGCATGTCCTAAGACCAAAAATTCGAAGACATGTGACATTCACCCACTCTTGGCCCGCGTGGTGGATTATGGCCCATTCCCTCTCCTAGAGAGGAGGCCTGAGTCCCAACAGTGGGAATTATATAAGGCCGACTATACTATGTTATGATATTAAATAATCTTCATCATCATCAGCCTTTTTAATGTTCCCACTGCTGGGACTCAGGTTCCCTCTCTAGAAGAGGGAATGGGCCATAATCCACCACGCGGGCCAAGAGGCGGGTTGGTGAATGTCACATGTCTTCGAATTTTTGGTTCTAGGACATGCCGGTTTCCTCACGATGTTTTCCTTCACCGTTTTGAGAGCAGTGGTATTGAAACAAATTACACAAAGTAATGCGCCTGGTAGGGTTTGAACCCGTGACCTACAACTCGTAAGTCAGAGCTATTACCACTCGGCCACCACTGCTCTCAATCAATGATAATTAGTATCATTTATCTTTTAACGACTTCCTAGAGACTGAACGTGACATTGCGGGAGGACTCATCAGACTTTTACTATGCCACACCTAAGTTCCTACTTTTTCTTGCACTTCAGGACCTTGAGTTTCTCTTTCAGAAGCCAACCCATGTCCTTGGTAGGCTTCGACCCTGCTAGGCCCTACGGTTTTGCTGACACCGTCCTCTTTGAGACGCGGTTGGAAAACTACATCGACGACTCGTACTCGACCCGGACGGTTACCGGACATCCAGAAAGCGAGCTACCCATTGCTTGTCGTCCGTGACAATCAAAGCTTATAAGAAGTTAGCTAGAACTACACTGCGCACACGTGTGCCACACACGCCGATCTACATACATTATATATAGAAACTAGACTTGTAGAACTACACTTGATCCACGCCACGCGACGTCGTTCTACGTACAAATCATGTGTGCAAAATCAAAATCATTTATTTCAAATAGACCATTTGCAGGCACTTTTGAATAGTCAAATGTTGGTCAATCCAAGGAAAGTGAAGCTAAATTGTGGGTCGGTCTTATGTAGTTCTAGATTTACATGGTAACCCCTTTTTTATGGTGGGAAAAAATCATCCAATGACAACCCCCGCTCTTGGACGGAGCGGGAGATAGTGTCAGACTCTTACTGACTAAAAGACCCACCCCATTCCTTCTAGCCTTCATACCGGGGCTCGAGCGCCCTTTCGGATAACCCTGGCCCCAGTACATAGTAACCCCTGACTACCATTTTTTTAAACGTCAACCATATTAGTTATCTGCGCTACGCCACATTCGATGAATGCAGCTTCTACGTTTCCCACAGTGATTTTTTTCCTCTACTCCACCCAAATCAACATAAAACGTAAACACAACAAACTCCTAATTTACATGCTAATCACCATTACCTAGTAACATTGGCATTGATATAAAACAGCTTACTTAACGAACGCAATGCGTCTTTAAAAAACTCTACGCATGTGCAAATGTCTTGAAAAAAAGTGTATCCACACTACATGCAAATTATTTGCCGCTTATTTGCGTTTCAGTCAGTTTTGCTCGTTTCCTGTGGCCGTGAATTTGTGGAGTGTAGTGTGGATCTGTCCTTGTGAGCTGTGTTTTGGAATGTAAGATGAAGTCCACCTAATGATATCCCCCACTTTTAGGCGGAGCGAGAGATAGTGTCAGATTTTTACTAATTAAAAACCCACTCCTGTTCCTTTTTTGCCATTGTTCTAGGGCCCCGAGGATCTATTTCGCATCATTCATGGCCTCAGTAGGCTTCGACCTTTAGGACCCAGACAGATTCCAGCTGATCTTTAAATCCATTTTCTTTGCGAAATATCGATTGATTTACATTATGTTCACTTTGAAGCAAAATTTAATCACCAATTTTTATGTGTAAAAATGTTTCTAAAGATACTAGCTGTTTCGAAGGGGTAGGGAAAAGATGCGAAATTGCTAAATATTTTTCTAAACAAAAGTATTAATCGCAAGAAAAAATCTATATTAAACATTATATGAATCTATAATAAACATTTTTTTTTATACCTATTAACCTGGCCGTTACCGAGGACTAGGCTTCAGAATGTCACTATTTATGGCACTTCTTGGGCACTTGGGCCTTCAATGATGCTAGCTTAGCCAGATTTTAGGTATAGATACCTGGAGTAAACGGTACAGGACGTGCCATTGCTAAGTCTAGCCATTGCCGTGCAGTTTCCTTCCAAGTTAGGTTCTTCACTGATAGTGTTGACTTGTTGAGGCTTTAAAGGACTCCACAAAGACTATCTGTCACCAATACATCATTCAATGAAACTTGCTTAATGTTTGAAATAGACTCTTCCATATATTGAAAAGATTCTGCAGTTTTATAAATGACTAGCTGTGCCCGCGACTTCGTTCGCGTGGACTACGGGATTTTGAATTTATATTTTTCCAAAATAAAAATAGCCTATGTTACTCCTTATTACATCAGCTACCTGCCAAAAAAAGTCCCGTCAAAATTGGTCCAGCCATTTCAGAGATTAGCCCGGACCAACAAACAGACAGACAGACAAATAGACAAAAATTAAAAAAAAAATGTTATTTTGGTGTATGTACCGTATATATATGCTGCATGTAGTAAAAAGCAGTTATTTCAATATTACAAACAGACACTCCAATTTTTTTATATGTATAGATGTATAGATAATACACCTAACCTAAAAAATGTAACTGGAATAATGGTCAGCCTTTGTAACGAAAATTAGGACATTGTTCACTACTCACATTTTTTAATTTTTAGGTTATTTTTAAAAAAGCAAACGAATATAGTACACGATAATTCTGTGGCCCTAGTGAAAAGGGGTATAAGTCCGATTTTGTCGAAAATGAGTTAAGTATACCAAAATGTTCAGAAAAAAAGGCTCTATCGTTTGGTCAATCGGACTTCCAGAGATTACCTCCTGCAAACAAAAAAAAACAAAAAAACTTTACCACTTTAATATATTAGTGTAGACAACATAATTAAACGTGTAGTGGTGAAAAGTGTATATTTTTATTTATTTCCGCTACACCAAACCCTAATCAGAAAATTAAGTTATAATCATAATAAGCAATGACATTCTACTTAAATGCACTAAGGTATCTAGAGTTCATAAAAAAATGTCATCCTAATTTTGATGCATCTGACGTGACATGCCCTTTTCCATGTTTAGGGTTCTCAAAAGGAAAAATGGAACCCTTATAGGATCACTTTTTTGTCCGTTTGTCTGTCTGTCTGTCAATGCCCTTTATCTCGGTATCACAAGGAGGTATCGAGTTGAAAATAAACCCGTATACTCAAATCTGCGGTCCCTTGAAGTTGTGAAAAAATCGAATGTCTGAGTTAACGAAAAAAAGTTACAGCCATTTATGTCACAAAATTGACATAAAAACTTCGAAATAAAAAGGGAATCAAAATTCTTATGGTACTTCCGTTTATCTTGGATCTTGTGATTTGGCATAAGGCAAGGTCTCATAGCACAAGTGTAGGAAAAAATTCTGAAGATTATAAAGTAGTTACTTCACAAAAAAAACTCTTTTTGCGATTCGGAAAAATCTTCGTAATTCAATTCGTAAATAGGACTGTACCCGTAGCCAAGTCGCTAATTTGCAATAGTTAACGCTTGTAGAAAGCGTCAAATGTACGAGTATGACGTCGTCTTAACGCTCAGTCACGTGGTCAGAACAAAAGAATTGGCGGCAAGATCAACTCGAAGCGTTCGGCGCAAGCGAAACGGTTGTAACTTGGCTAGGGGGGCTGTTTTCATACGAGTATGTATTGTTTGTACGGAACCCACATTAAAGCGAGTACAACTCGCTTTTGCCAGGTTTTTATACCAAGAAACAATTTTCTTTAAAAGTATCTTACTACAACCGCGCACATGAATGAATATCTGCTAATTTTACAGATGAATAAAAAATTAATTCAATCCATTGACAATAAACCTCTTTAAATTTAATCCTAGTCACAAAAACGCTGTTTATTCTGAATAGCGTGAATTTACTAAGGCATTACTGTATTGTGACGTCAGACCAAATAGTGCTGTCTCTGTCTATCACAGACTAGCTTGTGCCAGCGGCTCCGCTTGCGTGGAAGTAGACCTTTTAGAGTGATTTAAAGACGTTTATCTCAATAATTTCATTTTTGAGTTGTGACACTATTTGAGCGGAGGTTCGTATAAGCTATGTCACTCGCTGATAAAATAGCATTTTAAGGCGTATAGTCCCTTTAACCATCTGGCCGAAATTATGTGAACGCAACTCTCGCACTCGCCTAGGCGGCAGTACGCAAATCTGTGCATTTATTTGCGGCCAGCAGCGCCCGGAAAGCGCTTTAAATCCATTTTCTCTGCGAGATATTGATTGATTTACATATGCAATGTTCACTTTGAGGAATATTTAACCACCAATTTTTATGTGTAAAAATGTTTCTAAAAGTCCAAGCCGTTTCGAAGGAGTAGGGAAAAGTTGCGAAATTGCTAAATATTTTTTTTTTGACAAAAGCATTAATTGCACGAAAAAATCAAACGTTGATATTATTGTTCATGAATCTATAATAAACATATATTTTTTTCAAACCAATTGACCTAGCTGTTATGGAGGAGTAGGCCTCAGAAAATCACTGTTTTATGGCACTTTTCGGGGGTATTTTTTTTGAATTTTTAAAATTGGGCTATTCGTTTTTGAGTTTATTCATTACGAACAAAACACAATTTTTTCCTCTATATCATGTATACCTAGAATTCTAGAAAACTATTTGGTTATAAAAAAAATCTTTATCATATATTTTATCTAGCAATTTTTTTTTGTCCTATTGTGTCCCAGTGCTGGACAAAGGCTTCTCCTCTCTTCTTTCAAACTTTTTATTCTGGAATATTTTTGATGGTGGGAAATATCATCCAATGACAACCCGCTCTTGGGCGGAGCGGGAGATAGTGTCAGACTCTTACTGACTAAACGACCCACCCTGTTCCTTCTAGCCTTCATACCGGGGCTCGAGTTCCCTTTCGGATAACCCTGGCCCCAGTAGGCATTCTGGGGTGATCTCTGGCAGCTCACTGTCCGGCCGTCCGGTAACCGTCCGGACCAAGCCCAAGTCGTCGACGGCGCGCACTGTTCCCGCGCAAGGAGTTGTCAGCAACAGCAGGGTCCCAGCCGGGTCGAAGCCTACTGGGGCCAGGGTTATCCGAAAGGGCGCTCGAGTCCCAGTGTGAAGGCTTGAATGAACGGGATTTGTTTTTTAGTCAGTAAGAGTCTGACACTATCTCCCGATCCGCTCAAGAGCGGGGGTCCATCGAAAAAAAAGGGTGATCTCTGGCCAAGTTGATCAGATGATCACACCACCTTCGCCGCGGTCAACCTCGACGGCGGCGTCGACCTCCTTCAAGCGTCCAGTAAATTACAATAAAAAAAAATCCAGCAAAAGCAGTTGACTTTTTTTCCAATGGAAAGTAGGTACATCACATCATCATTTCAGCCGAAGGACGTCCACAGTTGGACATAGGCCTCCCCCAAGCGTCGCTACAACGACCGATCCTGTGCGTCTCGCATCCACCGCATTCCCGTGACTCTCCCCAGGTCGTCGGGCCACCTTATGGGAGGGTTTCCAATGCTGCGTCTTCCGGTGCGCGTCATTATCTGGATTTGAACCTAATCGTACGAGTAAGTCGGGATTGTTACCATCGGAATACCTTTGCACTCTTCTAAGCCATAAATCGCTCAAATTTACATCGTGCAAAGAAAAATGTACTTAAAAAAATCGTCCCAACGTACATTTTATTTTAACGAATGTGATTAGCAAATAACTTAATAGGGATATTTATTGCTTATTGAGGTAAATTAACGCTGTGGATTAAGTTATAAACGATTAGACCATTTATGGGAAGAAGCCCTTTTTAGGGGAGGTGAGGAATCATGAAATAGCTTTTCACCTGCATTAGGCAACTGGTTCGCAGTTGTCTGGCATTATGCTGAACTGGAACTTATACTGGGGCCCTTTCCCAGAGAGGAGGTGTTTTTTTTATCGCAAATTATCTAATGACATCCCCTACCCTTGGGTGGAGCGAGAGCGCGTGTCAGACTACTGGACCCTTGGCCTCAGTAGGCTTCGACCTTGCAAACCGTAGGAGCCGACTCCTACAGTTTGCTGACATCTCCTTGAGGCGCGCGTGGAACAGTCCCTACGCGCCGTCGACAACTTGAGCTCGGTCCGGATGGCCGGACGGCGAGCTACCCATTGCTCACCGTCCGCAAACCCGCGCCTACGGTGGCCGAAAATCGGTATCGGGATCCCGGCGGCTGGGGCTTGAAAGCCGCTCCCTTGTGCGTGCACGTGAGGCCACCTGCTAGCGTTACTGCTTCGCAGAAAGAGGCGACTGCCTGCCACTCCTCCTCGCTTTGGACTATGGCCTGTACCAAGGCCCGGTGCGAGAGGAAGCAGTGGGAACATTAAAAGCTTGATTATGCTTATCTCTATGGGGTTTTATCATGACGTGTTAAAGTCAAGCGTACGAGTGTACAAGAGAGATGGCGCTATACGACCTATATAGCTCCATCTCTCCATCTCCGTTCAGTTTAAGTCGATAAAAGGATCGCTTTAAAAGCTCGTGGTAGCCGTGAACCTATTTGGTACTGTATCTGTGAGACACAATGATGTTATTTTTTTTAATGTTTCAATACTTGTTTGTTCATAGTGTGCCAAATAAATGTTTTTTTTCTTTTCCCGCTCTGGGTGCAGCAAGAGGAAGTGTTAGACTTATACTGACTAAAATTCACCGTTGTAACTTCAGTTGCTCTTAGCATTTCAGGACTGCGGTAATTCTTTCGATAGTTCCCGTGGCTCTAACGGGCGATGTTAGGGCCCTTTCAATAATAAAAAAATCTCACTCGCAGTCATTAAAAGGTGTCGTGAGTGATCATCATTTCAGCCGATATACGTCCACTGTTGGACATAGACCTCCCCCAAGCGTCGCCACAGCGAACGTTCCTGTGCGTCTCGCATCCATCTGTTTCCCGCAACCTTCACCAGGTCATCGGTCCACCTTGTAGGAGGCCTTCCAACGCTGCGTCTTCCAGTAGGCAGTCACCACTCCAGAACCTTTCGGTCCCAATGACCGACGACGAGTGTGTAGGTAAGTGACGTATATAAAAAACAAATTAGGCTGGGCGTTATGACACCACCAAAAATATTTATCTTAGCACACAATCCTACAAAGTTTCACCATTTTTATATGCTAAATAAGAGAAAAAAAATCATTTTCTAATCATTACTAATACTTGCTACAAACTTCAGTTAAGTTTGAAAGAGTTGGTAGCCTTAGAACGTTTTTTTTTTAAATTGATACAGATTAGTGCTTGACTGCGATCCCACCTGATGGTAAGCAGTGATGCAATCGATGATGGTAAAACGCACTAGTTTAATGACCCTATTCACTCTAGCCTTGAGGACAGCCAAATTATAATCGGACGTGAAGCCCACTGCAGACAAATTATTACAGTCCTTTGATGTATGCGGTGTACATGACGAGGCTTTATCCGGACCGTAGAGGTGTGACGTAAAGGGCATATGAAGGAACATAGGTTTTTTTATGGTGAGAAAATCATCTAATGAAAACCCCAGCTCTTGGGCGGAGTGGGAGATAGTGTCAGACTCTTATTGACTAAAAACCCGCCCTGTTCCTTCGTGCCTTCATACTGGGGCTGAGCTACTCTTTTGAAAATAACCCTGGCCCCAGTAGGCTTCGACCCAGCTGGGCCCCTGCTGTTGCTGACAACTCCTTGAGGCGCGCGGGAACAGTGCGTGCCGTCGACGACTTGGGCTTGGTCCGGATAGTTACCGGACGGCCGGACAGCGAGCTAGAATTCTATACCTGCTAGTGCCACTTCTAATAATCAATATATACTAATAGATCACAGACTTTTATTGGTTTGACACTTCTAATTTGTGGTCCTCTCGCTTCACTTTAGCGTAGGAGAAGTTATTTGATGATTTAATAACTAAAAAAAAAAAAATCGCTACAATCGGTCACTTGCACCATTACAGTAACCAACGTTTAACGCCAGTTAAACTAATCACGTCTAACGCTACGAATCAGCGTGAACCCAACTATTGTTGACTCCGAATTACATTTATAATTGTTTATAGTTTTTAGGGTTCCGTAGCCAAATGGCAAAAAACGGAACCCTTATAGATTCGTCATGTCTGTCTGTGTGTCTGTCTGTCTGTCTGTCTGTCCGTCCGTATGTCACAGCCACTTTTTTCCGAAACTATAAGACCTATACTGTTGAAACTTTGTAAGTAGATGTATTCTGTGAACCGCATTAGGATTTTCACACAAAAATAGAAAAAAAGCAATAAATTTTGGGGGTCCCCATACTTAGAACTAAAATAAGAGGATGATAAAACTAAAAAAAATATATGATGTACATTACTATAAAAACTACCAACGAAAATTGGTTTGAACGAAATCTAGTAAGTAGTTTTTTTTTAAGGCGTCATAAATCGAAAAAAATACACTATTATTAAAACATCGATCAAAGTTACAACACATTACAAGAACTTTTATATTATGTGACTTGCTGCTACGGAACCCTTCATGGGCGAGTCCGACTCGCACTTGCCTGGTTTTTTGTTCGTTATTTAACTATTATTTATTCGGTAAGTTGTATTTTTAATGCTCGTTTAATTCTTTATCATTGCTCATTTTTAATAATTAAGTAATAATAATAGATTTTCTTTTTGTTGCATGCTTAGCAATAAATGTTTATCATTCTTTTAAATAAATTAGTAGATATAATAGTTGCAATCATTTTTATCAATAGTAGTTATTCTGAATAATGACACTATTATTTAAAGCGTGTCTTAATCTAAGATAAGAAAAACGTAGAAAATAACCGTTTAAATTATTTTGGCGCCAAAGAGTTTTTGCAAGCGCTTTTTTGATTACGGCAATATTTTATTTTTATTTTTTTACGTGACATTTAGTTTGCATATAGCGAAGGTTAGTTTGGGGTGTTTTGATGGGTGCGAATTGTTTGAAAGAGACACAACAAAAGAGTCATCAGCAAAACTGAAGGGGCCCTGTATGGCCGATGCCTGCTAAGGCTGCGAAGACTGCCTGGACTACAAAGAGCAATCCAAGATAAATAGGTGAATTTTAGTCAGTGAAAGTCTGACACTATCTCTGACTTCACCCAGAGCGGAGAAACTTATTTGGAAATTCCCCCCCGCACATGTGTTCACATACATCTACGTACATTTTTAAGTTATGTATTAAAAAAATCTATTTGAAAACCCCCCCCCCCCTCTCGCTCAACCTAGAGCGGTAGAAGTTATTTGGTGATATCCACCCTCTTCAAAAAAAGGGTATTTCACAAGTTATATTCAAGTACCGTGTAATAGAATCTAGTCTGACTCGTGACTATTACTAAGTTCAATTACTTCCAAATGGAAAAATCCCAATATCAATTAACCCGACCCGAGAATCAAACTTAAGACATCATATTCTACTGTCGTGTTTGCTAGTCAATTTATTTTTAATTAACCTTCGACCGCGGCGAAGCTGGTGTCACGATTTGATCATGTTCGCGGGACAAACTTGGCCAGAATTGCCTCAGAAAGATAAAAGGGAGACTTGGCAATGAGACAAGCTAAAGGCTATTAAAAAAAAATAGCATCAAACCGCACTGGGCCCACGTGGTAGAATTATTTTTTTATTTATTTATTTAACTATTTATGTACACACATATAGAAATACAAGAAAAGAGGAAGGAAACAGAAAAAAAATAGTACAAAGGTGATGCTTATTTCTACTGAAATCTCTTCCAGCATACCTGCGACAAGAAAGATTAGATGATTACTCTAAAAAATAATCTGAGTCCCAGCAGTGGGAACATTACAATGGTGATTGTACTATGTTAACCATAGTACTTTATAAATTAGTAAACATGATATGCCAAAATATTAGCAATAAACTACATTTCATACTAATATCACAAATATGAAAGTAACTCTGTGTGTTACGCCTATCACGGTCAAACTACTGAATAGATTTTATAGTTTTATACAATAAGCTTGAATCCCAAGAAGGAACATAGGTTATTTTTTATATGGCTTCAATTTTAACTTTGCATCTAAAAACGTTGACTACGTTCACCTGAACAAAGTCACAGACAAAACCTAGTATAATAAACAAAACATTCGTTTTAAAATATCTAACGCCAAAATAAATCAAAACAATACTTTTTTGTTCACCCTCAAAAAACAACGTAGCAACTAGCAATTGCGATTTAAATATGATGCAATTTTCGCAAAAACTGCAAATCGAAAAAATACTATTGCGAGAAAATCGTGACGACTTCGTGTTTTTTCTTTATTTAAATTTTATTAGCATTTAAATACTTTGGCAATTGTTTGATTTCTAAATCTCTATCAAGCAAGCGTGTAATCTAGCACCTAAACTTCAATTTCTTGCTACTTTTTTTAGCAGTTTTTTCTATGGTTTTTTTTTTTCGATTTAGCGATGTCATGGCAACCCTGATTATAGTCAAGGTTCATGATTAACTAATTGAGACCAACTTTATTGATTCCGTCACACGGTTTAAAAAACAGGCTTTTTTTGGTAAAAACTAATTATTATTCAGAAAGCCTAAAAGCATTACTAATCAATATATCCACGTTTGATCGTATATAAATACTTCGAACGAATTATCCTTTATAAATTAATTAAGTACCTATCACATTTTTTCTGACCGCTCAAAAACTTTGCATTCAATTTTAATACAATGCATTAGTAAACATTCATTTACAGAAAACCTCTCCATAAATAAAAAAAAAAACATTAAAAAAAAACAACAACATAAATTTACCTTCTTCGAAAAAAAAAAACACAACACAGTTCACCACACAAAAATACACAGTCAGCAACTAGAAAACCGCACTATCACACACTAATAATAATACCACCGAAAAACGCTCCATGCTTTTATCGAAAAACGGAAAAAAACGCGTTATTTTTTTTTTTATCAACGCTATTTATTCTGCCGAAAGCGTCAACACCGACGATGTCTTTTGATCGACTAAAAACTTGCCTCGGAAAATGTGTAGGCGTTATGCACGAGAGGGGGATGGAGATAGGGCTTTGTGTGTGAGGGAGGGAGAGAGGGAACCGGTGCGGAGGCGTGTCAGGGTGGGAGTGGCCAAAGTTTGCATAAACCGCATCCAGTGTCTACTGTCTGCAAAGGCAGTGTTGAGCCTGATTCGAGCAATATATTATACGATCAAGACTTTTTGCCCCGAGTGCATTGTCTTAACGTTTTTTTTGGATGAACTATGAAACTGTGTGGTGTAGTGTTTGCTTTATAATTCGATACGCTTGTGGTAGGTTAGGGTTATCTAGGTATCTATGAGTATTTTTAGATTGAGAAGTTGGGTTTTTTTTTCTATGGTTTTTTTTTTTAATAGAAGTTTTGTAACTGGAGTCAGTAATGAATGAGTGGCAACGTACCGTAGAAGTTATTTTGTTAAGAACTAGCTGATGTTAGTGGCTTCGCCTGCATGATAGTGGAAAACTATCTCAAGGGACCATACTCTCGCGACAAATAAGTTTTTTTTGTAAAATTCCAGGACATGGTCTAACCCAAAGCCGTTCCTGCATTTTTTCTATTAGCCGTTGGAGCATGAAAAAGGAATCAAATCAAATAAAAACATTTATGCACTAGAATATGGTACACTAGCTTTTGCCCACGGCTTCGCCCGCGTACATAAAATATAGCCTATGTCACTCAGGAATAAATCAGCTTTCTATCGGTGCTAAAGTTTTTGCAATCGGACCAGTAGTTTCAGAGATTACCTCCTACAAACAAAGAAACAACCTTTACCTCTTTATTATATTACTAGCTGTGCCCGCGACTTCGTTTGCATGGACTACAGGATTTTGAATTATTTTTTTCTAAAATAAAAGTAGCCTTATTTACTCCTTATTACATAAGCTACCTGCCAGTAAAAGTCCAGTCAAAATCGGTCCAGTAATTTTAGAGATTAGCCGGAACAAACAGACAAACAGACAAAAATTTAAAAAAAAAATATTTTGGTGTATGTACCGTGTATATGTAGTAAAAAGCGGCTATTTCAATATTACAAACAGACACAGACACTCCAATTTTATCTACATGTATAGATTATAGTGTGGATAAGGTGTTACAGTAAATTTGTTTCAGCATTTCCTGTCATAGCATGGTTTCCAAATACATATTCACAGGAACACATACATTCTTCTAACTTTATAATATTTGTATGATTTATCTCTAGACCTGACTATCATGACTCAGGTCTCTTTGGAAGGCGTACCAGGAACCGAAGCCAACTCGCAGACGCCTTAGACACTTTCATGAACCATGGTTCTACCATTGCGATTATCCCCGTACGCGCTATGCTAGTACACACAGGACAAACCCCGGTTGGTAGGAAACTATTGCGATTTAATAATGGAATTATTAATTCATCATCATCATTTCATTGACTGGATTTTCATTAACTGGCCTGTTGGTCTAGTGATTAGTGACCCTGACTGCTATGTCAGAGGGCGTGGGTTCGATTCCCACCCAGGACAAATGTTTGTGTGATAAGCATATTCATTTGTTCTGTGTCTGGGTGTAATTTATCTATAATATGTATGTATTTAGAAATATATACCTAAGTATGTTTATCAGTTGTCTAGTACTCATAACACAAGCTCTGCTTAGCTTGGGGCTTGACGGCGTTGTGTGATAGTTGTGGAATATTATTATATTATTATCATCATTTCAACCGACAGACGCCTACTGTTGGACATAGGCCTCTTCCAAGTGTCGCTACAACGAACGATCTCGTGCGTCCCACATCCATCGGTTCCCCGCAATATTCACCAGGTCATCAGTCTACCTTGTAGGAGGCCTTCCAACGCTGCGTTGAAGATATCCGCAGGAGAACCAAGGTTGCCGACTTAACATGAAGAATCGCCATACTTAAGTGGCATTATTAACTTTTATGATTATTTTTTCTTTCATTCAACCTCATCATAATTATGATTTCAGTCAAAAGACGTCCACTGTTAGACATATGCCTCCCCCAAGCGTCGCCACAACGACCTATCTTGTGTCTCGCATCCACCGGATTCCGGTGACTCTCACCGGGTGATTGGTCCAGCTGTGGGAGGCCTTCCAGCGCTGCTTTTTCCGGTGCACGGTCGCCACTCTAGAACCTTTCGGCCCCATTGACCATCCGTTCTAAGAGCAATGTCCCTGCTCAATTAATTTATTTCTATTCAACTTACATTTTAAATGTTAATGTATAACTGGTTACGCAGCTGACATCTGCCTCGTTATTATTTTGGTGTGCAATAAAGTTTATTCTATTCTGTTCTAAATATACAAGGTGTAAGAGACAGCCCTCCACAAACTTTAAGGGCTTTAAGGGCTTGCTCAATAGGCGAAACTGAACAACCTAGCACAAATTTTTTTTTTCAGGAAACGAAAAGAAATAATTCCACCTCACCATAGAAAATTATAAACTTGATTGGACAGTTTGTACGGAGAGGCCGAATTTTTTTTTCGTTTCCTGAAAAAAACATTTGTAGAAGTTTGTTTAGTTTCGTCTACTGAGAAAGCCCTTTAAGTTTGTGGAGGGCTGTCCCTTACACCTTGTTTATAGAAAACATTTTGAAAAAAAAAAATCAGTAGCCCAGCGGCATCGGGAACAGGGTCCAAGCTAAGTCGGGGTCGTAACGTCGAATTCCATTCACCTTAGATCTCTCTACTCAACCAAAACTTTCCGACATGCCCAAATATTTGTAGTGTTTTGGTATATCGAAAGTGTTAAGCATCAATGCTGCTGACATGAGCTAACGTTGAAGAAGCACTTCTTTGGCCGTCTGAATAAAGTACTGAATAATCTTTTATCAGGTGGAACAAGATGCCAACAACGGTTGGGTCATTGGTGGGTATTGATGTAGACTTTCGGCATACTTAAATCGACTCCAACGGGACTCGACGCCCTAGAAAGGAGGGTCCGCATGCGCAGACTGTATACCGCAAATCGAATTCATCAACCACGATCATCGGTGATGAGGCTGTATATCCCGCGGTAGTCCGGGGTCGTGGTTTCTTAAGCCCCTGCGCAATCTGTTTTTTTTTTTAAATGTTTGGTAAACTTGGCATGCCCCAGTCGATAATGTACCCCACTTGCAAAATAAGATATTATTTAAAATTTTGTATTTAAGACGAACTGGTTAGTTTATAAGTATGACGCAAGTTTAAGTTACGTCGTATAGTTTAGGTAATTTTAAATTTGTATCTTAGTTTTGCAAGTGGGGTACACGTTACCGACTAACTGGGGCATCTATGGCTGGTTTACCCTAACCCTAATAATTATAAAAGATCTCCCTTCCATTCTTCCACTTTTCTTGTTAACAAATAAAAATATGATACCTCAACAAGTCATCATCATCATCATCTTCCTGCCCTTGTTCCGTGATACTTCGGTACGGTCGGCACAACATGCTTTTTTCTTCCATTCAGTCCTGTCACCCGTCATACCATCACTAACTCCCTTTTCTTTCATCAATCCTCACCTAATCCATCCATCTTTTCTTTAACCTCCCTCTACATCTCTATCCATCGAAACAAAAATTAAATTTTAAAAAATATAAAAAAGTAATGCAACGAATCGACCATGTTTCTATCATAGCGTGTTTTTCAAATGTGTATCTTTTGACATAACATTGCTATTAACATTTTACAATAGTTACTAGTTTGCACCCTTTATGAATATACTTGACATTCTATCGAAAAATGCCGTTTCTTCTACACTAAAACCGTTATAGTATCTATATTTATGTAAAAATTTAACAGCAGCTTATGCTTAATATGTAAACCTTGCAATTCCTTTTTTTTATATTCGGATTTTTTTGTTTTAATTAATATAAACTATTGCTTGACTGCGATCCCTCCTAACGGTAAGCAGTGATGCAAACGATGATGGTAAATCGCACTAGTTTATTATGAACCTATTCACTCTAGCCTCGAAGACATCTAAATTATAATCGAACAGTAGGACCACTGTAGGCAAATTTTTTCTGTTCTTCGATGATGAGTAGAATTAAATATTTTTTTACGATTAACATTCTAATCAGGAGTTTTTGACGGGATTTTTTCGGATGAAGTTCAGTGACCATTATAATTATTCGTGAATTGGATATTTTAATGCAAAATTGGTATAGTTTTGTATTTTAATTGTCTGCACTACTGCACAATATATGAAATCATTGAATTAGGTGCGATCTCAGTAAGAACTGAGATTTTTTTGTAGTGTTGACTTAGCCTCAGCGAAGTTTGGCAAATACGGGAAGACCGCAGCAAGCAAATTGTTTCAGTCCCTCAATGTACGCGGTATTAGCGATGAGGCAAAACGCGTGGCCGGACCAAGCCGAGAGGTTTGCTGGAAGAAAACCCGACTTTGAGTTAAGCTCGCCTAATTTACATGGACTCAGCTATCCATTTATAATATACCAAAACTGTTATGGTGTACAGTAAAAAATTAAAGGATTTGCTACACACAGTCATTAGCAATTTCATTGCTCAATTTATCTGCTTCAGGAAGTAGCAGACCTGAGTTTAAAAAAAAATCAGTTTGATAACCCTACGCGTTCCTAAACAAGGTTTCGACAGACGGACAACACAGTGAGGCTTTAAATGTATTGTTTTAGACAACTGAAGTATGGAACAGCCAGCCAAATTACGACCATTTCGTTTCGAATCTCTTTCTACAGTCGGTAACGCCACCGATTCTTTGTTCTGCTTACGTGACTTAACGCTGAGGTGATGTCATTCCCATACATTTGAAGTTTTCTACTAGCGATAACGATTGTAGATTATCAAATTGGCTAAGCCATCAGTTAAGTTAGACTGTTGACTAACGTGCTTCACCACACATAAAACATTTTTACTTAAATACCGCCATCTATTTAATAGAACTATATTTTACACCTGTCAGCATTTACGCTAAAAGGGTATCTGAAGCTATAGAAAGGATAGATAAATAACACGTAAATGTCATTTAAAATAACAATAAACTTCAACGCTCGACTTTAAAAAAAAAATGTCTGAATCTCCATATATGGCACCTGGCAGCTTTGGACTCGGTGGAAAGGCGTGTGGAGAGGCTGACTAAATCTAAATACAATCTTCAAGCTTTGAGTACAGGCGTAGGGTAGCCAGCCTTTCGGTGTTTTACAAGTTGCATTTTGGAGAGTGCGCGCGGGAATTGCTTGACTTGATTCCGCTATCTCATTTCTACCACCACGTCACACTTCATACCCTTACGTTGGCGCGCACTGTTCCCGCGCACCTCAAGGAGTTGTCAGCAACAGCAGGGACCCAGCCGGGTCGAAGCCTACTGGGGCCAGGGTTATCCGAAAGGGCGCTCGAGCCCCGGTATGAAGGCTAAAAGGAACGGGGTGGGTCTTTTAGTCAGTAAGAGTCTGACACTATCTCCCGATCCGCCCAAGGGCGGGGGATGTCAATGCATGATTTTACCAACCATAAAAAAAAAAATACCCTTAAGTTGTTGAAACCTAGAGGTTTCAACAACGTAAGGTGCGGTACACCTTAGGCTTTCCAGCGCTACGTATACTTCCTATGTGACCTTCATAACTCATTAATTGGCAAAGATACCCTTTGGTAAAACTGGTGGAACAGATTTCTTGGCTTCTAACTATCCATAGCGATTATTATCAAAGATATCAACATCATCATCAGCCTTTTTAATGTTCCCACTGCTGGGACTCAAGCCTCCTCTCTTTTTTGTATTTGGTTAAAGGTGTTCCTGAAGTGAACAAATTTTACCGATATACACATGCAAACTACAACACTAATTGAGGATGAATGGCATATATAGCATAGCATATTCGGTCATATAATGTCCCACTGCTGGGACTCAGGCCTTCTCTCTAGGAGAGGGAATGCCGTAATCCACCACGCAGGCCTAGTGCGGGTTGATGGATGTCACATGTCCTCGAATTTTTGGTTCTAAGACATGCCGGTTTCCTCACGATGTTTTTCTTCACCGTTTTGAGAGCAGCGGTGATAAAATAAATTACACAAAGTAAAGCGCCTGACTGGGTTTGAACCCGTGACCTTACTACTCGTAAATCGGGGCCGTTACCATAGTGGTATATATACCCTGAATAAACTAGGAATCTAAATCTGCTTCTAAAGAGAGGTGGATCGAATGAAATGAAGGCTACCCACGTACAAAACTCTATCATGAACTGCGTGCAGAAACCAGAATCCATTATTTTTGTTGTGTCCCACTTTTGGGCAAAGGCCTCCTCCTTCTTTTTCCAAGGCCTAGGATGATAACAAGTAAATGTGGGTATTCTACACTACTGCTTTCTAAACTAAATAAAAACTAAATCTTTAGGAATAACAGGCGTCGTGTTTTTTCAGAAATGTTTGTACTGAAGTTACTCAAACATTGGCCTTATAATGTTCGCAATGCTTGGACTCAGGCCTCCTCTCTAGGAGAGGGAATGGGCTATAATCCACCACGCCGATTCAATGTGGGTTGATAAATGACATAATTATAACTACGATTTTTACCTTTGTCAAAGAAATAAATTACATAGAGAAAAGGCATGCCTGGGTTTGAACCCAGTATATATAACCCGTAAGTCGGCGTCATTATCACTGACTACATGGGTGACTACTGCTCTACATCAAAGGAGATTGATTAACCTCTATGGTGTTCCAGGCCAAAGACAGACATCAAATATAAACATCAGACTATCAATGATAAAACTATTGTTTTTTTCCATAAAGTTACTTTTTATTTACCACTTATTGTTTATTATAGTGGCGCTAATTTGGAACTAAGGTTCTTATTTTTTTTATGGCAAAATTAATGAACAAAGTATTTTTTCTCTAGTCATTTGTCCGCTCATGGCCTCAAGTAGGCAATCCCTTTTATTACCTTCATATAATTACTGATAAAATAGTGTTATTGTTGAACTAAAAGCCTTTATGCGTGACGTGATCCTAAGAAATAATGTAACACATGTTATAATATGCAAAGGAGGTAACATAAAGGAAGCTCGCACAGGTAACTCATGTGTGTGATGGCGTGTGAGGTTGCCTTTACATGGGCTCGAACTCACGCTATCATAAGGGAATGGCTGTTTGAACTCTGCTTGGTCATATGAGCAAAGACAGGTGGAATTACGAGTGGTCTTAGAATTGGTTAGTTCATGATATGGCCAACTGAAACTGGACAGATCGTTTAAACATTAATATTTTATGATATGCCAATCCTCGTTTAGGCATATTAGGTATATATATATAGGATTTCTATGATAATAAAAGATCTAAAAAAAGTAGGCCAAACGAGGATTGAATATTATTATCAAAGTTTAACGTTTAAAACGATCAGTAGCCCGATTTAATTCATTAAATCCCAAGCGAACCTATTGTCTTTCTATTGTGTCTGTAATTTCCACGATCGAAAGGTTAAGTAATGAAAACCGTAACGATATCGTAGCGATTTAGTCGTTTAGGCCATTTCCGTATTCATATTTTTCGATCGAGTTTAAACGGCACCGATTTTAAAGTCGTTTGGTCGAAGAGTCGATTTAAAAAAAAAAGAATCTGTATTACATTATCCTGGCAGAATACTTATTAATGTAACTGAAAATAAGTCGTCATTAGATCGTTCAGTTTCGAGCCAGCTAAGTGGTCGTTCTATCCAGTCCCGATTAAGGAACACGTGAATACTGCTTTTGGATAGGACTTCGATCGATCAACTATAAAATTTTAACGATATTTGGTTTGTTTGATTATACGTGAATCAGGCTACTGGCCAGTTTTACTAAGCCATATCATAAAGCTCGCTGTCCGACCGTCCGGTAACTGCCCGGCCCAGCCCAAGTCGTCGACGGCGCGCACTGTTCCCATGCGCCTCAAGGAGTTGTCAGCAACAGCAGAAGCTCAGCTGTGTCGAAGCCTACTGGAGCCAGGGTTAGCTCCGAAAAGTAGCTCAGCCCCGGTACGAAGGCACGAAGGAATGGGGTGGGGTTTTTAGTCAGTAAGAGTCTGACACTATCTCCCGCTCCGCCGGACTTCCGCGGATGTCTTTTGGATGATTTTTACCCATCGAAATAGGCATATCATGAATTTTTAAACATTGCCCTATACCAGGAATTACTCCTGAAAACAAAACACCTGAAAACACTTTCCCAGACCTAGGAATCGAATCTAGATCCTCGTACTTAGCAGTAACGGTTGCAAACCCTAGATAGGCAGTATTTTATATTAAACATTTCAGTAAGTTTATGTATTACCTTCACTTTTACAAAGGAATAATCTTGGAAAAGTAGACGGAATTTTATTTAAAAATTCTTATTTACTTTCAAAAGGGTACTATAGTTTGTGTGAAAATATTTAAACGCAAGTAAGTCGTTAACATTTCAAATTCATTCCCCTTTTGTTGTATAAAATAAAATTACAGAAATGGAATTTAAAAATCGAATACTTCGACGGTTATTTTATGCTAAATTTAAAATTTCAAATATCGAACGTTTGAGTTCCAATTTTCAAATTTGAACTTGGAACGTCCAGTTCGGATGACGCGCAAAAACTGAGCGCGCGTTGCCTGCCGTCATCTGCGGTGTACAGAGAAATACGTGGAGAGGGTGAGATTTTCTATTGCATTATTTATTTTTTAAATAAATATATCAAAATCTCATTTGAACATATTGCTTTCCTTTCATAAGCTTAAGTGGCAATAAAAATCAAGTCTAAAGACTAGCAGTTCATCATGCAAATTTTGTACTAAATAATAATATTAATTTGTCACTGATTATGTTTTACACCACGGTTTGGTCAAGCAAACTAAACCATGCAAAACAAAAATAGATTTTTACTTCTTATATCATTGTTGTTTGGTTTTCTTGGTAGAGTAGTACCATTTTAACTATTTATCAACAGTGAAAAGAAAAACAGACAACTTAATGCACCCGTTTTACTGAAAGACAGCAAAGATAGTATCTCAACCAGTTCTGTTTACAAAGTTGCGAATAAATAATGGATTCATTTGCTTTTTCATGTTTATTCGATTGTAGGCCAGTCAAGCGTAACAAAATTTACTACTGAATGATAATGCTAATTCAGCTAATTAAATCGATTTGCCTGCAATTTTGTGTAACGAAGAATGTAATTGAAGATTCTAGTCCATATTTTTGACGTTTTTAGTGTGTAATTTAAATTACTTTGTAAATTAACATGGATCTTTTGACGTCGTAATTGTTATCTTGCTAACAAGTTTTGTGATTAGGTTTTTTGTATTGTATAAACGTAGTAAATAATATACACTTTTGTTCTTTAATTCTTTATTGTACACACCAAAAATATAACCTTAACACATTGATTAGATTAATTTATGTACAAAGTTACTTAACTCAACAATGAGTTTTCTCCCAGCAACCCTTAAGTGACAGAGAGAGAGATCACAGTCAGGAGTAGGATCCAGTGTGCAACATAAACTTACATAAATACGTCTAATATATATAAATACATATAAATATAATATATACACTAAAATTATGTCAATTGAGAAAGGAAAAGCTGTTTAATTTTCCATCTAGAGAAGGGATGTCGCGAAGGGATGTGGGGAAGATTTCCAGAGTGCAGTTACAGTACGAAGTAGTAACACGAGTACGAAGGAGAAGAGAATCGATAGTGCAACAGGGTTTACTACTTTTGCTTCAGGAATGATTTTTTTTTTATCACGAGTTCATAGTTGTATATTGCAATATGATTTATGTTGTTTAATTTACACCCTATCGCCTAATTTTGTTAACTAAAATAAAATAAATTATAAAAAATATCTGCAACGCAACACTACTCTTCGTCAATCCCTGTTCTTCAGAAATATGCCGCCTAGTCGTGCAGACTATGCGCAAAAAGGGCGTCCTTTATACTCATCACATACGTTCCACGTCAGAGCGAGACAAACATACAATCAGCCACCATTACCTGAACCCTTTGACCACTGTACATTCGGAAAATTTGCAACCAAAAGGAAAATTTCTTACAAAATCACGTGTCAACTTATATTGGAAAGTGAGAAGACAAGGTAAGAGAAAGCTTTTTGTCTTTGTTTATTATTGTATTGTGTGAAAGAGATGGAATGCTTAATGACAGTTTGTGGTCGTGCGATGTAGGTTTAAGATTTTGGATTTTTCGTTTTGAAATTGCGATATTGTTTTTGGGTTTTATGAAAATTCATTTATGTGTTATCCATCGGCTATCTAGGTAAAACGTAATAATAATAATGAGTAAATATATCACTAATTTTTTTTATATATCATTCAGGGCTATGATGGCTCGGAGTTTCCTTGTGTGATCACATCAGAAATGCATGAAAACCAATATTACCGACATAGCTCGAAGAATCATCAAACTTAAGTGGCAATGGGCAGGGAATATTGCTCGCAGAACAGATGGCCGTTGGGTCGAAAGGTTCTAAATTGGCGCTCACGTCCCGGAAGACGCAGCGTTGAAAAGCCTCCCACAAGGTAGACCGATGAGATGGTGAGGGTCGCCGGAATCCGATGGATGCGAGACGCACAGGACCGATCAAGGCGATACTTGAAGTAGACCTAAGTCCAACAGTGGACGTCTTACGGCTGAAATGATGATATATTTCGGACTGGCAACGTGGAATTAACATTTTGTAAATCCATC
Organism: Mythimna albipuncta; assembly: GCA_929112965.1. NCBI lineage: Eukaryota > Metazoa > Arthropoda > Insecta > Lepidoptera > Noctuidae > Mythimna > Mythimna albipuncta. The sequence continues at coordinate 11,669,804 of OV815983.1, read as the reverse complement.
AAATTGTGTAACAGTTTGTCGGCGAGATTAGCGCTTATTTGTTAAATTGGCTTTATAGGCAACTTAAAAGCCTATTCACTGTATCTTGAAGACACCTAAAAAGTACGTATATACAATAGATAATTTAATTAAGAAATCAGTGGATATGATATTTTGCGACCACTTCCATACAGAGATTAGGTTTTTATTCTTTTTGAGGGGTTCCTTACATCAAAAGGAAAAAACGGAACCCTTATAGAATCACTTTGTCATCTGTCTGTATGTCTGTCAAGACCCTTTATCTCGAGAACGCGTGAAATTAAAACCATATACTTAGGTCTGCGGTCCCCTCAAGCTGTGAAAAAATCAAACTTCTAAGAAAACGAATAAAAAAGATACGGCCGTTTATGTCGCAAAAAAACGTATATTTTGATCTCAAAGATCGAAACTCATGTTGACCCAGAATCCTGAAATTTGGTACAAAGCAAGGTTTTATAGCACAGTTATAGGAAAAAATCAAAAGCAGTATATTTGTTGTGTTATCTACGTCACAAAAAAAAAATGCAATTCGTAGTATCTTCGAGACTCCATTCGGGAATTGTAGTTTGCATGGAACCCTCAGTGCGCGAGTCCGACTCGCACTTGCCCAGTTTTTTTTTATTAATTCTTTTATTAATATAAATCTAGTGGTCCGATGATGTTATGGAGTTGGCGGGATTAGATTATTATTTTATTCTTTATTGTACATTATATAAATAAAAAATACAGGACAAACATCATTAAAAATAGGTAAGTTAAATGATTGATGAGTGTGGATTGTGCAATTCCAAAGCCGTGCAATGTTTACATTGAAAGAAAACCGACAGGCTAGCAACCTGGCGTCGATGCTCAAGACTTTGGAGTTTTGATTCGAAGATAGTTAATTTCATTTGTAAGCAAAATCTTACGCTTATTCTCTTTTTTTTATCTGATAAAAACTAGTGCTTGACTGCGATCCCACCTGATGATAGCAGTGATGCAATCGTTAATGGTGAGGCGCACTAGTTTGTTTAAAAGTCTATTCACTCTAGCCTTGAAGACACCCAAATTATAATCGGACAGGAAGACCACAGCAGGCATATTGTTCCAGTACTTCGATGTATGCGGTATAAACAACGAGGCGAAACGCTTAGCCCTGACCGTAGATGTTTGAACAACGTAAGGGTGGATACGTCGGGTTTTCCGATGGTAGAAATGAGACGGCGGAATCAAGCCATACTCCATAACGCAACCTGTGAAACACCGAAAGGCTGGCTACCCTACGCCTGTGTTCAGTACGAAAAGTATCATAAATGAGTTACAGTTGAATAAGCCCAATTAATATCAATGTAAATACCTTATGAAGTATGTACCTATTGTAAACTTATGTTACAACAAAAAGCTATATAGTTCGCGTCATCTAATATAATCAGATAGTGAGAAAAATGTTACACACGCACTGTAAGATTAAATAATTACGCTGCCAGTTGTGTCTTGAGAGTACAGTCAGCACAAGGTATCTGTCTAAAACATTAATTTTTGTATATGCAAAACCTGAAAATAAATAAATAAAAATTCATTTAATTCAGATAACCTTGATCCATAGTTACAGTCAAAACAATAAATTACAATTAAAAAATAATAACAATAATATTAACAACATAATTACAATTTGATTGAACATTAAAATTAAATCAGAACTAAAAATTAAAATCAGTTTTAAAAATTATATAATTATACGCATATTATAGGCTCTCCATGGTGGCGAAGAGACCCTGTCAGCCAGAGTCTTCAGGATTCAGTTGTAGTTGCCACGCATTCAGGAGATCAGGGATACGGTTTTCTTGCGAATAACAGCATGAAAGCCATCCGTCCGATAACTGTATGTAATAATAGTATGCAAACAATAATAATAATAATAAAAAAGAATATATGTAGTTTGTTCAAAATCAGTAACTGAATCGACTTCGATATTTTTTACATTATGTTATTTTTTCCCAAAATTAAAAAAAAAAGTCGATTTCGATACCGACACTGAGTACAACACAGGTCATAGCGAGCATTAGGCACCAGCGCACAGCTGGGTGTGAGAACAAAATAACTCTTCAGTCGTCCAGATGGCTCGTTGACTAGGTATTTAATAATAATAAATAATAATAATAATTTTTTTTTATTGTTATTATTATTTTAATTATTATTTGTGTGGACAACCAGGTAACATCATAACAAGCTTCTAATTTTGTGATTATTCATGATACAGTAATGAAATTTTGTACATAGATTGTTTACATAAGAATACTTGACATATGTTTCGGGTTTATATATACTAAAAGTTTATATGTCGTGGCCAGATCTTAGAATTTATTACTTCATGAAATCTTTTCACGAAATGACCGATCTTTTCATGAAATGGTGCTATTTCAGTTAAACGCACGATAATTTCATGATATGGTCAAATATGGTTGGTCACAACGTACAACGGTTACGTTGTCCACCAATGGAGTCCACTAATCCACTATTTATTCCTGTTTTCTATTTCAAAAATATACTTTTCAACCACCCAGAAGAACATAGCTTAGTACACAATCGGTATAATAATACAGTAGTGGTTGAAGAAAAAAATACCACGAAGGAGTTGGCAGGGTCTGTGGGGTTGCTTGCTTCGCTCGCTTGCAAGACCCCGTTATCGCCTTCTAACCTAACCTATCCGAGTCAGGATGCCCTAAGTCTTTTAATAATTGTAAAAAGTCCTCGGAGGTTTAAATTTTGTACGGAAAAACCTATTTTCACGTGGGCTGAGCTACTAATAGAAGCTAGTCTAGTCTTTATATATAAAAATCAAAGTCACTTTTCGTTGTAATTTTATAACTCAAGAATTTGGTTTAGATAGGTGACCCCGGTCACCTATCCAAACCAAATTGTTTAGGCTTTGTTCGGACTATTTAGTAGATAATTTATGTGAAGTTTGGTAGGGTAGAGTAGTGAAGATTATATAGAGTAGTGTAGAGTAGTGTAGAGTAGGGTATAGTAGTGTTGAGTAGTGTAGAGTAGTGTAGAGTAGGGTAGAGAAGGGTATAGTAAGGTGGAGTAAGGAAGAGCGGGAGCGAAGCCGCGCGGGAAAAAGCTAGTATATTATATAATACAAGTTAGTTCACCCGACTGTACCTATCAAATAATTCAGACCAGGTTAACAAGAAACATTGTATCCATGTTTACACACGGCCCAAATGATCATATCGAGCGAAAGTCTACCATGGGAGCCTATGTTTTTTGTGACCCCATTGTGTCTTATGGGAAGTGTTCGTGTGTATGGAATATCGAGTGTCTGTCTACCGAGGTGATTTGATTGGTATGTGCTGTGAATTGTAAGGGATTTAAATTGGTATTGTTCTATTTCGTGTGGCAGTTTTACGTGATCGAAATTGCAGCTGAAGTGTGAATTCGGTGTGTGCTGAGTCTGTTTTTAGGGTTTCGTACCCAAAGGGGTAACAGGTGTAATTTATCAATAATGTATGTTTTTAGAAATATAGAAGCATGTTTATCAGTTGTTTAGAACTTATAACACAAGTTTGGCTTAGCTTGAGACCAAGGCCTCAAGTCTGCTATTACAATAGTGTCAGAATGGTCTATCATTGATGTCATAATTGTCGATTTTGACAAGTTTGATATTCTACTAATATAATGGCGCCATTATGACTTTCCAATGATCAACCACTGACAACCCATTGAAAGAAGTGGCATAGAATTGTAATCTCGTACATATTGACAAATGAATATTTGACGTATGCGGTGATCTGTTAAAACTTTGACAGTTTTTTTGATCAGTGTTCTACCAGTAGAACGTTATTGTGCAGTTATTGGTTTTAATGTGCTCGATATTATCATTCTATCACAACTCTATTACGATACTACTGACGGATGAATGATTGATCATTATGAATTAGCAGATTACGAACTTTTAGCAAAATGACGATGTGATCGTGTTGGAATGTCGAATTTATAAAAATAGCAGACTTGGGCCCCAGACGATGATGCGTGATAGTTGTGGAATAAATAAAGAAACAACGATCTGTCTATCTGTCCGTCTGTCAGCAGACTGTATTTCATGAACCGTGATAGCTAGGTAGTTGAAAATTTCACAAAAGATGCATTTATATTGCTGTTATAACAACAAATACTGACAACAGAATAAATTAAACATTTAAAAAGTGGGGCTCCCAATATACGATAATTTTTTTTGCAGTCTATTGCTAAGGAACACTCGTGCGCGAGTTCAGCTTGCACTTGGCCGAATTCTTTTAAAAGGGTTGAAATCATCCACTGACATTTCTTGCTCTAGGGTGGCAAGGGGGTGTCAGACTTATACTGACTAAAGCTACACCTATGTTCCTTCTTTGCCTTGCATTCCAAAATACCGGCACAAAATAGATAGGTACAGAAGTCAATCTACATACAAAGCGCGCTCGAGCAATGCACACATAGACACCGCTCACGGACACGATATCTTGAAGCGCAGTGGCCCGCTCTTCGAACAGTTCCGACTTTAAAAAAAAAAAAAACTTCCAATGACAACCCCCGCTCTTGGGCGGAGCGAGAGATAGTGTCAGACTCTTACTGACTAAAAAACTCACCCCGTTCCTTCAAGCTTTCATACCGGGGGTTGAGCTGTTTTTCGACACCAACGCTGGCCCCGGTAGAATAGTTCCGGCTCAAATACTCATTAGTGTGCGTCCACCGAGCGTAGGTATAAAAAGTGAAGTACATACATCAGATTATGTTCTGTATCTATTTATTTTGTGACACCGGTGTTCCCTTTTGGAAGGCTTTGGCCTTCCTGGGCCCCTACAGTTTTGCTGACATCTCTATGAGGCGTCGTTGACGGCTTGGGCTCAATCTTTACAACGCTCTCTGATGGTTACCAAACGGCCGGACGGCGTCCGCAAGCCCGCATCTACCGTGGCTGGTTGGGGTCTCAGCAGCTGGGGCATGAGGATGTTCGTTCCATCACGCGTGCGGCCTTCGCTAGATGGTTTCCTCACGTTGTTTTCCCTCACCGTTTGAGAGCAGTGGTGATGAGATAAATGATAAAAAGTTGTTTGCCTTGCTGTTTTTGAACTAGCGACCTAACACTTATGTATAAGTCAGATACTACTGCTCTTTATGAAACTTTTTTTTATGGTGGGAAAAATCATCCAATGACAACCTCTGCTCTTGGGCGGAGTGGGAGATAGTGTCAGACTCTTACTGACTAAAAGCCCACCCCGTTCCTTCTAGCCTTCATACCGGGGTTCGAGTTCCCTTTAGGATAACCCTGGCCCCAGTAGGCTTCGACCCGGCTGGGTCCCTGCTTTTGCTGACAACTCCTTGAGGCGCGCGGGAACAGTGCGCGCCGTCGCTGTTTATGAAATTGACATGACTGACATTGGTCTACTCGTGTCCCAAATCCGTTCAGCCATTCAAGTGTGAAGAAGCAACAAACAAACACACAGACTCCCAAACGTTCACCTTTATAATTAAGTAGAAGATTCTACTCATCATGATCAAATTGTTTCAGTCTCACAAAATAGTTATAAGCAGTTGTTTAAAGTTTATAAACGTTTGACCTTTAATAATTTTGAATTAGCAATGCCATCTAATCATCTACTGCAATGAAGACTGGAATGTAAAATAATGTAAAGACAATTATGGTAGAACTACATTGGGCAAACGGCAGTTGGTGGCCCATTGAAATAGTGCGCCCGGATGACTGCCAGCAGGCAAAAGTGGCGGGAAGTCGTGCGGCGTACTCTGACGGCTTCCTGAGAGCTACCTTCGTGATAACCACGACAATTCTGGCAAGAGTGAAGATCAAGAAGAAGAGACATTATATATTATAGATTATGCCGACGCCTGCTACCTAGACGTTACTGAGGAGCTATTAAACAAGCTTGAGCGATTGCAAAACTTATGCATTCGGTTTGTTTTTGGTCTACGAAAGTATGATCATGTCTCTCATCTTCGCAAGGAACTCAAGTGGCTCCCTATCCGCCTTCGCAGGAACACTCGGATTTTATGTCTCCTTTTCAACATCCTACATAACTCTTCTTATCCGTCCTACCTGCGTGACCGTTTTTCTTACGCACGCCCTCGCGACGCACCATGCAGGTCACACCTAAGATTCCTCCTTAAATCCCCTCCTCATAAATCCAGCTACTATTCCTACTCTTTCTCTGTCCACGCAGTTAGGTTGTGGAACTCACTTCCACCTAGCATTCGTGATTTGAAAACGATCTCACTCTTTAAGACTAAATTAAAAGAGCACTATCTTTCCTCTCTTGCTTGATAATCGTATATATATATATACTTATATATATACTGTCTACATCTCTTGTAATTACTCCTTTCGCAGGACTGCTGGAAGAAATTTCTATTTGAAATAAGCAGTACCTTTGTACAAAGTTTTCTAATAATGTTATCCTCCTCAGTATATTTGTGTGTACATAAATTGTAAAATAAATAAATAAAAAGACATCGGGCACACCATCCACCATTGATCTGGGCGCGTCGTTCTCCACATTTTATATGACAACTAGACGTGTAGAGCTACATTACATCCACGCCATGCACGCCAGAGGCCAACATGTGCGTCGGTCTAATGTAGTTCCCTCTTTAGTGGTCCTTTTGGGCAAACAGACCAGTGGTTTGTGACTGAAAACCAACCAGTATTTCATGGGCAAGGCAAAACTCATTTAACTCATCGAATGCCGTAATTAGAGACACAATAGAAAGACAATTGCTTATGTCGAACTGTGTAACTTAAGACATTCAAAAGGTTAATATTGTAACTTCTCCTGTGAACTTCAGTTATCATTTCACAGGTCATCATTACATCAGAGTGTATGAGAGAGAGTGTATCTAAGTTATAAAAAAAAAAAACTTTACAACTTTAAAAAATATGACTGCTAATAGTCTTCGTATGTTTAAAAAGTCAACCGACTTAGGTAATTATTAGGGTAAAATGAAATCAGTCGCAGTCAACATTGGTTCAATAATCAAGGTTGATTAAGAAATCATTGTTTACTAATTTATATTAGGGATTTTTTTAACAATAAAAAATGTTAAAGATTTTCTTTTAGAATATGGCTATTTTTCAGTCTCTTTGATTACAAAAGTAGGAGGAAATAATATGTAAAAAAATATATAAGGTATATTATTGAGGATTTTCGAAATAAACCAAATTGTTTCTCTGAAAACAAAGTTTTATTTTATTCAACACGCTTTTACATTATAACAATTATCGTTTAACTAAAATTACACTTTTATCTCACCTGAAAACAAAGAAACGACATTTAAAGTTCACTAATATCGCCTCCTCAATTATATCCCTTTATTTATCTCTCTACAAGTTTTTTTATATCAATTAAATGCACAAAATAATCTAAACATCATCTGCCATTGAATCATACGTCACCCCGTATCCACAGCTTAAATATTAAAAAAAAAAAAAATGTCATTTTCAAGGAGGTCATTTCATTACAAATATAATAGTGTCATAAGCAAGTTTAAAGTAATAACACAAATCTGGAATCGTAAGAGAAATCTGATTCGAAATATTCTATTCCGCTTACTGATTCATCATCACTAGCCATATTACGATCAACATCTGATAAAGAACTATCATGATCTCAAGAAACAAGTGAATGATTATTAAAATTCGTATTGGCAACCACAGATTTTTTATTTGGTCCATTAGTCCCAAGTCGCTTGAATTTTTGGACAGACAAACCATTTGAACTCCATTTTATTCTTCTTCTTCTTCTTCTTGGTCGTACACAGAGTCGTGGTCATGAATCGTCTGGTAGTTTGGTTGCGGCTTTTGCGAGACTTCTCCATCTCTCTCTATTCGTGGCACTGCGTGTACATTTAAGGCACAAGCGCCCGCAAAATTGCCATAAAACAGTGACTTTCTAAAGCCTACTCCTCGGTAACGGCCAGGTTAATAGGTTTGAAAAAAATATATGTTTATTAAAGATTCATGAACAACATTATTAACATTTGATTTTTTCGTGCTATTAATACTTTTATCTAAAAAAAATGTTTAGCAATTTCGCAACTTTTCGCGACTTTTCCCTACTCCTTCGAAACGGCTTGGACCTTTACAAACATTTTTACACATAAACACACATGGTGGTTAAATATTCTTTCAAGTGAACATTGCGTATGTAAATCAATCAATATTTTGCAAAGAAAATGGATTTAAAGCGCTTTCCGGGCGCTGCTGGCCGCAAATAAATACACAGATTTGCGTACTGCTGCCTAAGCGAGTGCGAGAGTTGCGTTCACATATTTTCGGCCAGATGGTTCAAGGGACTATAAGCCTTAATGAGGGAACTCTTTGAAGATGATTTTATAAGGTTCGTCCATCAGGTAGGTGAACAACCGCGAGAAGCTTGGCCCTCTACTCTACCCTGTACCACTAAACGTTCTAAAGAGCTTTCATTACGGATGATATGTCCAAATAATATATATTAATATATATATATATATATAAAGATTCGCAGTTGCACAATCGATGAAAGTCTTTGTTTGATACGGAGCTCTTTCAGAATGAAAACGTTAGTGGGGTGAGCAGTCCATTTTATTTGCATATCTCAATCCAAACTCATAAACGCCTCTCCAGACTATCGTAAAACTAAAAGGATTTCAAGCTCACGTTCAAAAAGGCTCGATTAGATAACCATAGTTAACGGGACCGTTAAAGTCACGTGGTCAGAACCACTTGACCTTTGCTTGATTTTCTAGCGAGTGTCAAAATAAGCGCCTGACCGGAGCACATACGGCCGTATCTTTAGATTTTGTTGTTTTAGAAGTTGTTTCTCTCCTCCGAAAGGTAGCAGACTATTTTATTTTAATTTTAGCTTCATACTTCTACGCGTTTTTGAGTAAAAGGGTGATAGACAGACGAACAGACGGACAAGAAAGTGATCCTAAAAGGGTTCCGTTTTGGCTGTTTTTTTTTTTAAATTGAGATACTAGTGCTTGAATGCGATCCCACCTGATGGTAAGTAGCGATGCAATCTTTGATGTTACTAATAATAATAATATATAATAATAATTTATTTATAAAGAGAACTTTTGGTCCACATGTTAGTAACACTTATTTCTATGTTAGTTTACAAAATAGTTATAGTTCCCATAAAAGAAATTACATAGATACAAAAAATAATATAATTACAAAAAAAAAAAAAAAATGTTACGAAATTCTGAATATAACACAAAAATTATAAAAAAAAAAACAACTAAAACTATCACTCCACTCCTCAAAAAATATAACAAATAATTTCAACTTCATATATTATAGCTTTTGCTCGCAGTTTCGCTAGCGTACAGAAAATATAGCCTATGTTACTCAGGATTAAGGGCCAAGCGCCCGAAAAGTGCTATATAACAGTGATTTTCTGAGGCCTACTCCTCCGTAACGGCTAGGTCAATTGGTTTAAAAAATATATGTTTATTATAGATTCATGAACAATAATATCAACATTTGATTTTTTCGTGCAATTGATACTTTTGTCAAAAAAAATATTTAGCATTTCGCAACTTTTCGCAACTTTCCCTACTCCTTCGAAACGGCTTGGACCTTTAGAAAAATGTTTACACATAAAAATTGGTGGTTAAATATTCTTCAAAGTGAACATTGCATATGTAAATCAATCAATATCTCGCAGAGAAAATGGATTTAAAGCACTTTCCGGGCGCTGCTGCCCGCAAATAAATGCACAGATTTGCGTACTGCCGTCTAGGCAGTGAGTGAGTGCGAGAGTTGCGTTCACATAATTTCGGTCAGATGGTTCAAGGTACTATACGCCTTAAAGCAGCTTTCTATCAGTGGAAAAATTTTAGCAATCGGACCAATACTTTCAGAGATTACTTCCTAAAAACAAAAAGCAAACTTTACCTCTTATAAATGTATTAGAGCAGATTAACTATATCTCAATTCGAACGCATAAAAGCCTCTCCAGCCTATCGCAAAACTAAAAGGATTTCAAGCTCACGTTCAAAAAGGCTCGATTAGATAACCATAGTTAACGAGAACCGTTAAAGACACGCGGTCAGCAACCACCTGACCTTTGCTTGATGAAAACACCTGTTTTTTGCACGATCAACGGAATTATAGTGCATAACTTTTATATATAGAAATGTCAACGTTTCCGCTTTTGTAGTGTGTGTGATAGCGCCTTTATTGGACGAAAGGGATGGAGTTGTGTTGTTTAGTTTTTTTCTTGTTTGTCGTAATGTTTGAAATTATATATATATATATATAGATATATAATTTCAAAGTTATCTATTAGCAGTACACTGCAGACTTCCCCAATATTGTTTTATTCTTTTCAATCCATCCTAAGGTTGTCTGGTAGAAATCGCTTTAAGCGATAAGACCGTCTGATTGTACCCATAGATTTAAGTTTCATCATCATCATCATTTCAGCCGATACACGTCCACTGTTGGACATAGGCCTCCCCCAAGTGTCGCCATAATGACCGGTCCTATATATACACTTTTGTATGATGAGGCGGATTTTTGTTTTCGTTTCCTGAAAAAAAGCCCTTAAAGTTTGTGGAGGGCTGTCCCTTACACCTTCATCATCCTCATCATTATTTCAGCTGATAGTGTCCACTGTTGGACATATGCCTCACGTACAGTACCCTCAAGAAATATTTACTTTCAATTTTTCTTTTATTATTACCAAATCTTGAAATAAAAAACTTACAAGCATGGTCGACTCAATAGTTTTATCCCCACAAACTGCACGGTTCATAACGCATAGACGTTACGATATCCACTCCTGCGCACGCCACCCGAGAATTATGCCGACGTGCAATTACATACTAGTTGCGAACCTGGACCCGCCCAGCAGTAACTTAAAACGTTTTATTATTTAATCCTAGATACCATTGATTGGAAAAGATGGATTATGTGAGGTCGTCATCATCGTCATCATCATTTCAGCCGGAAGACGTCCATTGTTGGGCATAGTCCTCCCCCAAGTGTCACCATAATGACCGGTCCTATGCGTCACGTATCCACCGGACTCCCGCGACCCTCACCAGGTCATCGGTCCACCTTGTGGGAGGTCTTACAACGCTGCGTCTTCCGGCACGTGGTCGCCATTCTAGAACCTATCGTCCCCATCGACCATGTTCTGCGTGCATTATACCTTGCCCACTGCCACTTAAGTTTCTCTGGGCTATGTCGGTAGACAAGGTTCTCTTGTGGATATCTTCACATTTTTTAATGTGCTCACGCAAGGAAATTCCAAGCATAGCAAAAAAAAAAATAATAGTGATATATTTACTTATTATAAGGCCTTTCAACGCTTCCGTTACCAGGTCGCCATTCCAGAACCTTTCGTCCGTGTTCTGCGATGTGCCCTGCCCACTGACACCTTTAAGTTTGGCGATTTTTTTGGCTATATCTGTAACCTTGGTTCTCCTGCGGATATCTCTCTCGATATACGAGGAGTGGTGTGAAAGAAAAAAAAGAAACTCATGGCTAACTTGACATCGACTTCGGTTACCAACTTTATTGCCTGTCAAGAACCAAGGCCTAATAGCATAGTCGGCCTTATAATGTTCCCACTGTTGGGACTCAGGCCTCCTCTCTAAGAGAGGGAATGGGCCGTCATCCAAAACGCGGGCTCAGTGCAGCTAACCTAACCTAACCACTAGAGCAAAAACCCAGTCGAGACTTTGTCTTATTTTATTGTTGATAACTTGATAGGTTCGCGCTTGACTGCAATCTCATCTGATGGAAAGCGACGATGCGATCGGCGATGGAACGCGCTAACCTAGAAGAAACCTATTCACTGTTGATTTAAAGATTGCCGGATTGTAGCCAATATGAAACACAGTCTCCGGCAAGGAATTCCGCTCCTTAGCTTTACGCACGATGAATGTGTTCCCAAAACGTTTTGTGCGTGTAGGTGGGATGTCCACCATATACCGGTGGTGCATCGCCGTACGTCTGATGGCCCGACGATGGAACGGGCTAGGCAGAATTAGGTTATGCAATTCCCATGCACACTCTCTGAAATTCAACCGGTAGAAAACCGACAGGCTAGCAGCTCGGCGTCGATGCTCAATACTTTGAAACCTCGACTCGACGAGTGCATCATTGCCAATTATCCTTCTGGCTCGCCTCTCAATTGCCTCAAGTGGTATCTGGCAGATCCGTCCCAAAGATAAGAACAATACTCCATACACGAGTTTAAGTCAAGAAAGCACCAACGTCGTCTTTGACTGCATAATGACTTGCCATCAGGTAAAACAGTGACCTTAGGAATCCCATAAATCTATACATCCATACATATAAATAAAATTGAAGTGTCTGTTTGTAATATTGAAATAACTGCTTTTTAATACATGCATATGAATATTTATACGGTACATACACCAAAATAACATTTTTTTACAATTTTTGTCTGTCTGTTTGTCCGGTCTAATCTTTGAAATAGCTGGACCGATTTTGACGGGACTTTTTTGGCAGGTAGCTGATATAATAAGGAGTAACATAGGCTACTTTTATTTTAGAAAAAAATAATTCAAAATGCTGTAGTCCACGCGAACGAAGTCACGGGCATAGCTAGTTGTAAAATAAAATAAGAAACTTTATTTTAACCTTCTTTAACCCTAGTGTGGTCGATTAAGTACAGTTCCGGTTACATAAAGACAGTTTAGCGTGCATACACTTCGTCTTTGGCACCTGTACTACGATTTACTGGCACCTGGACTTATGCAGAATTTATTAAAAACTTTTGATTAATAATAATAATGTATAATCATTGTTCAGTGGTCGCTATAGCGGTTAGCGTGTTATATTTTTAATTTGCAGATGGCAAAAGAAATAGATTTATGTTATTGTTTTACTTTAACTAAACACGACTTTTCGCTAAAAACTTTAGTTAAAATATAATATAAATATGTATATATACGTATAAGTACGTATAATATACAGTCTTTTTTCAGTTTACTGACATAAACAACAATTTTTGTTCTATGACTTTTTACAAAAAAATATTTTATTCACCAAAACCAAACCTTCTTTCATGGTTCTAACACATTTCATTTGTATATAGTATTTTATTACCTACCTATATCTGTATGACGTGACGCAAGCGCATCAAGCACCCCGCCACCCGCTCCCCGTTCCCTTCCGCTATTGTACTATCGCTTGCTTTGCATAAACTTCGTTATATTTAGAACATTGAATTTTTTTTTTGTTTGTATGATAATATAATGAACTGAACACGACAAATTAAAAGTCATAGAGCAAACGTTCTTGTTTATGATGTTAGTACCATATTATAGTCCTGAGAGGTACATAACCCTGTATACAAAAGACGTGTGGCACTCGGGGACTGCCGCGGTAAAGCTATTGCATAGCATTTTTTATCAACTTAAGCAATTATAATTATTTATTTATTTTATTTATGCAGTATTTTTTTGCTTTGTTTTTTTTTTTCTTTGATATTAATTGAAGTTACATTTTTTGACCGTGGTGACCGATAAGAAAACAAATGAGTGAGGTCGGTCTCCACGCTCAAGGCCCGCGATAGAAGCTATGCAATAGCTTATAAAATTCACACACTCATCTCACAAAACTCCATACAAACTGATATGATCATCTTCCATTCGTCTGCAAAAACACATTACAGTCAGGGTCTGTGTCCAAAAGAGTATTGAGTGCAAAGAACTGCCAGGGTTAGGAGACTGGGCTCGCGCAACAGTGTGACTCGCAGGCACAGCGAACAAGCTATGTCTCCTGATACGACTATACTTAACTGGGGGAAATAGTTCGTTAAGTAGCTCAGGAAAATCAGGTTTTGTCATGAAGGATTTTACACATTGTTAATATTTAGTAATTTTGTGTGGCAATCGTATCTGAGACTCACAGCGCGGCAGCCAATCTCTCAACCACTGCACCAGTCTCTCGAGGAGAGGTTTGTATAAGGCCATACTTATTTATATCACGTAGGTAACTAATGCCCTTGCGATAAAGGGCAACTGTAGGAAAACTAGATTTTAGTCAGTAAAAGTCTGACATTCCCTCCCGCTCCACCTAGAGCAGGAGAAGTTATTTGACGATTTTCTCACGTAAAAAAAGGTAACAGATACAAACATAGCTAATGCAATTACAAGTTAGCCTACATGATTGAAATTCCTACACTGCAAATTCTACGATTGATAATCCTAAACCACATAAATCATAACTCACAATGACGTTGCATTATTATCAATCAATCAGTCAGTCAATACGCGATAGTGTTGCTAATCTGTGTTAACACTAGGGTGAGTATGATTTCATAAAAAGATAGGACTTTACCGGTATGAAAGCAGCGGTGGCCGAGTGGTAATGGTCCCGACTTACGAGTCGAGGGTTCGAACCCAGCTAGGCACATTTCATCACCACTGCTCTCAAAACGGTGAAGGAAAACATCGTGAGGAAACCAGCATCTCCTAGAACCAAAAATTTGAAGACATGTGACATTCACCAACCCGCTGTGGGCCCGCATGGTGGATTACGGGCCCATTCTTTCTGCAAAAGAGGAGGCCTGAGTCCCAACAGTGGGGACATTAAAAAGGCTGAGGATGACTGATTACCGGTATCGAGGAAGTACCGGAAGACGCAGCATTGGCTGGCCTTCCAAGTGAATAACCAGAGGATTCCGATAGACACGAGATCGGCACATTGTGATGACACTTAGGGGAGGTCTATCAGCAGTAGTGTACGTCTTACAGCTAAAATAATGATACTGAATAAAAATGTAGAATATTATCCGACAGTCGCAATGCTTAGGAGTAAATTATAGCGTTGTGTCCTGATATAGTAATAATAAATTCATTTATTTCTGCGGCTAAAAAAACCCATAGTAAAAAGACAGTTTACAGATTGAAAAACTTAATGATAAGATTAAATACTATAAATTCAGATTCAGTTTCAGTGATTAATACAATGTCAGATCAATAATAATATCTGTTAATAACAAGATATAACTATACTAATATTATAAAAAGAAAAGATCTGTGTTTTTGTGTGTTTATAATTTTAAAAATAAAGAACTACGACACCAAATATAAAGCTACCTTATTACTGAGTGACATAGACTATACCTACTTTTTCTATTTTCTCAAGACCATAGCCACTGGCACAAACCAGTGTTCCTATATCGTCACCCTCCCGCCTAACTGTTCCAACTAACAATTGATATTTTTCCAATTGAACCGTTTTTCGTTAGTGTTAAAATTATGTTTCTGTAGTTGCGTTAGCTGTAGCTTTATTAATGAACCAATAAGTGTTTTAAATTGCTCTTGGCTTTTTCTTTAAGTTAGTAGTGGCCCTAAAGCTCTAAGGTATGAAGGTAGTAAGGGTATTTTTTCACTTTTTTTGCACTTACGCAAAACAAATACGTGATTATCTTCTAAACGGTAAACGACACAGATACGACGATTAGAGAAAACTTATTCAAAATAATGTTATGAAAACGTTGGTAATATCAGTGCAGATATGCCAGTTTGTGAGATAGGACAGTTAGCGCGAAGCCGATGAACTTGCACGGGCTGGGGCTCAAGGTCATCAGATAGGACCAGAACCCTTCTGTGGTATCTCAAAGAACCAGGCCATGTAGACACTTAAGGGCAACTTATTTGGCGATTCAAAAAAGCACTGGTTGGTACAACCAGGTCTGCTACACGCCAAATATCTTATAGAAGGCTACTCACAAAAACGAACTGCCGAGCTTCTTGAGCTTAGCAGGACGAATATCTGTGCGATAGCCCGCGCCTTAACCGGCCACTGCAAACTAAACAGCCACCGATTTCACATGAAACTGAGTGACACTGATGTTTGCCGGTACTGTAATCAGGAGAGGGAGACGCCTAAGCACCTTTTGTGTGAATGCGGGCCCCTTATCCACAAACGCAGTGTCAATCTAGGTTGACACATTATTCGCCCGGAGGAGATTAAAACTCTTAAAGCTAGGAGTATTCTAAATTATTTGGAAGCCTCCGGGCTAAAAGAGTTAAGTACTCTAACAAGATGGCGAGTCCCAATAGATCTTTTAGGTCGCAGTGACTACATCCTCTACACTATGGGTAATGAATAGTCTCTTATCTTCTAAATAATAATATTAAGAATAATAGCGATATTAATAATAATTATTATATATCGTCGCCCTCCCGGCGACGATATATAATAATTTCAAATTAAAAACAACTGGAGGTACCTTAGTTTCATATAAGTGAACTACTTCACAAGTTCAAGATTTAACGTAAACCTTATCAAGATTTTATCCACCCAATCAGCACGAATCATGGTCGCCCCACTACAACACACACTATAGAACAATGGCATAACTACTAGAAATCTAGTCTGAGAATATTAAACTTTCTAAGAAAAACTAGTAATTATTTAGTTAATCGGTGGAGGAAGATCTTCCCATGGTAACTTTGGCTGATGGGTATATTACATGCAAAGGTATGGTAAATAGGATTGGAAATCGATCAAGAAATCAATATCATAATTTCTGCCGAAAGACGTCCACTGCTGGACATAGGCCTCCCTCAAGTGTAGCCATAATGCCCTGTGCCTCTCGCATCAATCGGATTCCCATGACCCTCACCGGATCATAGGTGGCTGTATAGTTTGACTAGCATGCTGGTCTAGTGGTTAGTAGCCCTGACTGCTATACCGGAGGTCGTGGATTCGATTCCCACCCAGGACAAATGTTTGTGTAATGAGCACGGTCATTTTTTCTGTCTGGGTGTAATTTATCTATAATATATTATAATAGGTATATATCTGTATTTAGAAATATATAAGTAAGTTTATCAGTTGTCTAGTACTCATAACACAGGCTCTGCTTAGCTTGAGACTATTACTGTTGTGGAATATTATTATTTTATTATAGGTCCACTTAGTGGGAGCCCTTCCAACGCAGGGTCTTCCGTTACGTGGTCGCCATTCCAAAAGCTTTCGTCCCCATCGACCATTTAAATTTAGCGATTCTTTGGGCTATGTCTATAACCTTGGTTTTACTGACGGCGAGCTATCCATTGCTCGCTATCCGTAGAATTGCAAATGAATTGATAAATTCACATTGGTAATTGCCTGGTTTTGAACTCGCAACATCTTGAACCAGAGGTGGGTGCATTAACCACTGGGCCATTACGACATCAATTAAAAACAAAACAACAATTTACTATTTAATTTATAATGCATTCTATCCAAAGTAATTTAAATACACTCACTTCAGTAAAGTAATTAAACTAAAAGACACAATAATTATACTTATTACGAAGTAATAAACGTAAAAATGGGTTCAATAGTAAAACTTTTAAGACTAACTACTGTTTACTTAACTGCGCAGTTAACTTTAACCTTTATAAGCCCGTAATCTTTAAAATTAAACTAAGTGTTGTTAATAAAGATGATAAAAAAGTTTATACCGCCCCGTAAAACTTATATCAGTTTATGATTATTATAATGCTTATGAATATGTCAATTAAAATAAGTTTGGAATGGAAGATAGAGTAAGTATATGTGCTTGTGAGTGCATTGTGTTAGTCTATAAAGTTCACTTTGAACGTTTATCATTGTAATCGCACACATTGCTACAGCTAGGGTTGCCATCTCTAAGTTCTGGCAACCAGGGGGAGACGCGTAAAAATCCTGGATTTTGGAGCTCAAAACATGAAACAAATAGTCATAAATTGTTTTTATATAAGTATCGTCATTATGCGAGACGCACAGGACCGTTCATTGTGGCGACAACTGGGGGAGGCGTACCTATGTCCAGATCTCCCCCAAGTGGATGTCCTTCGGCCGAAATGATGATGATGATGATATATCGTCAAACACAAAGCGAAATATATCATCTTTCACCATCTTGAAGAACTTTCTTATGAGATTTCAAATAAAAGTTAATTTGTTAAATTCTTGAATTAAAACATAAATATTTATTAATTCATTATCCTTTACCGGCCTTTTAATGTTCTTACTGCTGAGACTCAGGCCTCCTCTCTAGGAGAGGGAATGGGCCGGTATCCGATCGATCTACAACTCGTAAGTCGAAACCATTACCACTCGGCCACCACTACTTAAGTATAAAATAAGTAAAATTGATTAAAATTAATTACAATCGAGAAAAAATTATACTATTCGCATAGGTATAACCGATCTTATGTGAATATGACATCATTTCACATCCAGCAAACATAGCAGAAGATTCTGCTATTTCATGTGAACTTTGGCTTCATAATTTTTTTCTTTAATTAATTAAATATATATACGTCAAAACAACGTTTTCCAGGTCATCTAGTTAATATAAATTTATGTATTTGTTAATTTTGTATGCATGTACAAAAATTCTGGTTTTACATTTCATAATATAATTTAATTTATCATAATTTAATTTTTGTTATTTCATAATTTAATTTTTCATTATTTCGTAATTTAATTTTTCATTATACATTTTTATTTCTTTTTAATATCGTGTTCTGTTGTAATAGCAGCGAAACCTTTTTTTCCATTTCTCTCTAGTTTGTTTTATCCCTTGCCTGTCTGTTCGAAGCCATTCCAGCCGTGGCAACATATCATCAGTCCATCATTTGACTGGCCTGCCTTTTCACCATTTCTTTTATATTTGAATTGGTAGGTACCCAATTCGTGACAATTTTCAACCATTTGTTCTCTGCTGATCTTTAGTGAAGCCCAACCCATTTCTATGTACGGATCATTATTGATTTTTTGTTATTACTATGCATAGGCTCGCGTTTGGACTAATATCACACCTGATAATGATGGAGTGAGCTTGATTAGACGTAGGTTACGTCTAATCAAGCTTCATTCATGACTCTTGACATAAATACCCCTAGGTTATAGCTGTCAGGAAACAGTCTCCTGCAGGGAATTCCACACCTTAGCTGTACACATAATGAAAGTGTTCCCAGAAAGCTTTGTATATCCTAGGATGTATAGGGTGGGATGTCCTCAACGTATCTACCGATGGCACATGAGATTGAGGGTAGACGATAGCGTAACCCTAAGAAGCTCAAGGTGGTCGGTTATCTTTTTTTTTTTATGGTGGGAAAAAATCATGCATTGACATCCCCCGCTCTTGGGCGGAGCGGGAGATAGTGTCAGACTCTTACTGACTAAAAGACCCACCCTGTTCCTTCTAGCCTTCATACCGGGGCTTGAGCGCCCTTTCGGATAACCCTGGACCCAGTAGGCTTCGACCCGGCTGGGTCCCTGCTGTTGCTGACAACTCCTTGAGGCGCGCGGGAACAGTGCGCGCCATCGACGACTTGGGCTTGGTCCGGAAAGTTACCGGACGGCCGGACAGTGAGCTACCCATTGCTTACTGTCCGCAAGCCCGCGCCTACTGTGACCGGAAATCGGGATCAGAATCCCGGTTGCGGCGGCGGCGGCGATAACGCCGTTGCCTGATGCGTTCGGCCTCCTCCTTTGCGAGCATTAGTGCTTCGCAGAAGTCGGCGACCGCCTGCCACTCCTCCTCGCTCCGGACCATGGCCTCAACCAAGGCCCGGCGCGAGAGGTCTCCGCCGCCGATATGGTCGGTTATCTGTATGCTCACACTTCGGAAAGATGGAGCCGGAAAGATAAAGTCGGAAAGATGGAGCCGGAAAGATAAAGTCGGAAAGATGGAGCCGGAAAGATGGGCCGGAAAGATAGAGCCGGAAAGATGGAGCCGGAAAGATGGAGCCGGAAAGATGGAGACAGAAAGATGGAGACAGAAAGATGGAGCCGGAGAGATCGAGCTGGAAAGATGGAGCTGGAAAGATGGAGCCGGAAAGATGGAGCCGGAAAGATGGAGCCGGAAAGATGGAGCCGGAAAGATGGAGGCGGAAAGATGGAGCTGGAAAGATGGAGCTGGAAAGATGGAGCCGGAAAGATGGAGCCGGAAAGATGGAGCCGGAAAGATGGAGGCGGAAAGATGGAGCTGGAAAGATGGAGCTGGAAAGAGAGAGCCGGAAAAATGGAGCCGGAAAATAGTTTTTGCTCTGTCCTTAAGGTGATTTTTCTGATTGCTCTATTTGAGGGTAAGTTAGGGTGAGTTGCACCATTTAACTATAACGATAACAAAACCGTTAACAGTTGTCAAATCGTCGAATTGACCAATAGGCGGCCGTTTCACGGCTGGTTATGGTTTGGTTATCGTTATAGTTAAATGGTGCAACTCACCCTTAGTGTCTTATATCAAAACCTCACGTAATTAACAAAACACAAACATACCCATCCTTCCACCTCCATATTTATAACTTAAACTCCTGCACAACCACAACTTAAAGACCGTGACAATGCCCATACAATTATTCCGAACCTGCTAACATCCAGCGATGTAGCGACCATCGCGATAACGATGGGCCGTGTATGTTAATTACAATAATTGGTAGTACTTATGTAGATGTGAAATTGCGATCAGGATTGTTAATGTCTGGAACTGAATTTGGTTATAGTTCTGTTGAACTTCTAATTGGGATAGCTTTCTTTATAAAGTAGCACCTTTACGGCCGGGGAGTGGCGCGGCGAGCGATCTTACCGCTCGCCGCCTCGCGCTTAGCTGCTTTGTAGTGTTTGATTACCTACGTTAGGCGCAGTAAGAAAGAAAGAAAGAAAGAAAAGTATTTATTTTGGCGCAAAAAAACATTGTAGACAACAAAAACTTAAGACAAACACAAAACAATTGGTTATGTATCTAAGAATTTAAATAAGAAATTCTTCATAAAGTAGTCTGTAAATTTCGAAAATAAGCAACCTTTTCTTTTTTCCCGTATTTATACATATTTAAATGCTTGGAGTCTCAAGGGTTTGCTATTGCGTTCTACGATGGCAGTGATTCTTTCTAACAATCCTGCAGCGGACAAAGCCCTGTGGATGCTTTTCCGCTTAACCTGTGCGAGGAAACGAGGCTGCCCGAAGATGTGAAACAGTGTCTAGCTGACTAAAGTGCGAAGACGTGTAGCGGACTCTTTCCAGATGTACGAGGAAGTGAAAAGGCCCGAGGATGTGAAGGAAGCAAGCAACTGTGAAACAGCGTGTATTTGGCTGATGCGAAGATGGGTAGCAGACTCTTTCTAATTGTACGAGGAAATGTGGAGGCTCGAGTATGTAAATGAAGCAAGCAACTGTCAAACAGTGTGTAGTTAGCTGATGCGAGGATGTGTAGCGGACTCTTTCCATTTTAACGTGTACACATTACTTGCCCGCATCTCTTCCTTTTATTTATTTATTATGTACTTTATTGTACATGCAAACGTAACAAAGTAAAACTTATATCTAAAACACGTACGTTGTATGTAAAAACAATTTTCTGCCAGCAACTTCGGTCACACGACAGTTGAAAGTGAAAGTGATTAAGAACCTACTACCTGGTTAAAAGGATCATGTGTTTTATTCCAAGATATGTTCTACCCGTGGACCAAATTCCAAAATCTTTTCCAAATATTTTCTTCCCAATATTCTATAGCGTAGTTTTGTTTTTATTTTTACTAGCCCGCAGCTTCACCCGCGTACATAAAATAAAGCCTATGTCACTCAGGAATAAAGCAGCTTTCTATCGGTGAAAAAATTTTAGCAATCGGACCAGTACTTTCAGAGATTACCTCCTACAAACAAAACTACAAAACTAACTTTACCTCTTTATTATATTAGTGTAGATTTTATGGCATGGTCCACTCTTTCTCTGTCTTTTTTTTCTTAATTCAAATTTCAGTGGTGTACGCAAATATATAGATAAGTACATAATATAAATCCCTACGTAGTCCTACCCTTACTGCCCTTGTCCCGTTTTATTTTGGGGTCGGCGCAACACGTTTTTTTTTTTCTTCCATTCTGTCCTGTCACTCGTCACGCTATCACTAACTCCCTTTTCTTTCATATCTCTTCTGACACAATCCATCCATATTTTCTTTGGCCTCCCTCTCCCTCTTCATCCATCCACATATAAACTCCTCTTTTAGCAACATGCGTTTCATCCCTCCTATTTACGTGACCATACCAAGACAAACGATTTCCTTTCAACTTCTCAGTCACTGGCGCTACTTTCAAACTTCCCCTAACAAACTAATTTCTCACTTTATCCATTCTCGTCACACTACATATTCATCTAAACATTCTCATCTCCGTTACATGCAATCTTTTTTCATCCGTCTTTTTCAGAACCCAAAATCATCATAAAAACAAAAAAAAAAAAACATTTAAAAGGAAACGAAACAAGTAACTTAGTACACAAATTCACAGACACTGGATAACATCAGATATAAACAATACAGGACTTCCCGATCACAGATTGTAATGAAAAAAAAAATTGCTTTATACACATACACTTTTTTTTATTACATTCCCGTTGCTTTTGATTCTGGAAGGGATATGCAGAACAATAATGGTGGAAAAATAACACGAAACGGTACTGTATATTCCATCATAAATTACATGTCAATGAAACCTCACTGTCACTGTATACAGGACCCATTTTTTACGCGATCTTAAAAAAAAAACATGGACAAGTGCAAGTCGAAATGACGCATCGAGGTTTCCATACTTAAAAAAAACTTACTATGTAAAATTTTCCGAATCGCAAAAAGTATTGTTTTATGAAGTCGACTAGAGACGAAATTTTTCCGAATCGCAAAAAGTATTGTTTTGTGAAGTCGACTAGTGACGAGTTTTTTCCAAATCGCGAAAAGTATTTTTGTGACGTTGATGACGATTAAGTGCTACGAGTTGTTGCTTCAAGCCTTCCAGGATTCTTGGTCTAATGTCATGTGTAAGATGTTGTGCCTAAGTTTGGGAAGTGGCTTATGGTTTTGATTTCCTAACGAGTGCCAAACAATGCTTCAAAACAAAGCATAAACGGTCGTATCCACGGAATTAACTGAGCCTGATTATAATATGATATTAATTTCAGCTCCATACTTCCACGCGTTCTTGAAAAAAACGGTTTGCACAGACGGACAGATGTATAGAAGAATAGAATGACAGACGAACATCAAAGTGATACTATAAGAGTTCGGTTTTTGCCAATTTAGGTAGGATTTCCCTAAAAATATGTGGTGAGTGGTGACATTGGGTCATCTAGTGTATGCTGCGTCAATTATTACAACTCAACGACTAAAAGGATTTGAACAAAGATACCTACACGGATTCTCCATTACCTGGTTTAGGCAATTTTGAACCGAAAAACAGTTCGTTTCCTTGATTCATTATTATAAAACTAGGGTTGATTCGGCAGATTCATTACGACGCTGAATTATAAAAGATAAGTGAAAGAACACAGGTGAGTTTTAGTCAGTAGAGTCTTTCTCTTTTTTATGGTGGGGAAATCATCTAATGACAAACCCCGCTCTTGGGCGGAGCGGGAGATAGTGTCGGACTCTTACTGACTAAAAACCCAGCCCGTTCCTTCAAGCCTTCATACCGGGGCGCGAGCTGTCTTTCGAAACTAATGCTGGCCCCAGTAGGCTTCGACCCAGCTGAGCCCCTGCTGCCATTGCTGACAACTCCTTGAGGCGCGCGGGAACAGTGCGCGCCGTCGACGTTTTGGGCTCGGTCCGGACAGTTACCGGACGGTTAGACAGCGAGCTACCCATTGCTCGCCGTCCGCAAGCCCGCGCCTACGGTGGCCGGAAATCGAGGTCGGAATCCCGGCTGCGGCGAGAACGCCGTTATCTGAAGCGGTCGGCCTCCTTTGCTAGCATTACTGCTTCACAGAAGTCGGCGACCGCCTGCCACCCCTCCTCGCTCCGGACCATGGCCTGAACCAAGGCCTGGCGTCAGTAAAAGTCTCACACGCTCTCTCTCTCCACCTAGAACGGAAGAAATAATTTCATAATTTTTATCAAAAAAAAAAAAAAAACTGGGCAAGTGCGAGTCGACCGATGATTGCGTACAAACTTATCTGATGTAAATAGGTAGTTCATTCATGAATGGAGACTCTAAGATTTTTCTGAATCGCTTTTTTTTTTTATTACGTAACAATAAATTTAGTGTTTTCAAATTTATTCCTATAACTGTGCTATAAAACCATGCTTTATGTCAAATTTCAGGATTCTAGGACAACGGGATGTACCTACCCTTTGAATTTTGATTCCCTTGAGAGTGTCGAAAATCATATTTTTTACGACAAAAACCACCGTATCTTTTTTTGTCGTTAACTCGTTAGTTTGATTTTTTCTCAGCTACAAGGAACCGCAGCTTTAAGTATTTGTTTTTTTTTCAACTTGATTCCTCCACGCGTTCCCTAGACAAAGGGTATGACCGATAGACTAACAGACAACAAAGTGATCCTGTAAGGGTTCCGTTTTTTTTCCTTTTGAGGTACAAGGAATCAAAACTCTCCCACTAACCTTCCAGACTCCCAACCTAACATCTTGAACTTGACATAATCCCACCTCAATTCAAAAAAGTTAAAAACTCTCAACAACAGAACTGCAAACCACAATGCGTTACGTATTTCTACTTACCCCCCAACAGTCGAGTCGCAATGATAAACAGTTATGCGTTTATCTGATACGGACACGCGAGCATTATTTATTGCAATTTTACATATTAATGTTGATAACGTTAAGGATTGGGCAAGCGTTTTAAATTGTTTTGCAATGGTTCCGTAGAAATTTCTTTACGTTGTAAGTTTGGTAACCCTCAGTTGCACGTACAACTGGCCACGGGATCTATAAGTACCTCTCCGTCAAAGGAGTACCAACCCACTCTGCAGAGCCTGCACGGAGGAGGACGAGGCAGCAGCTCATCTGCTCCTAAGCTGTTCAGTGGTTGCTGGATGCAGGATAAAGTACTTCGAGAACCCTGGTACCATCCAAGAAATGGTGAGAGGAAGTGTGGGCAAGTGCGCAACGGCAACTGTGATTTTTCAGGATCTTTATATATAATTATATTGCCGTAAGGTGGACGATATTTAAAAAAAAAAACATATGAATGTATTTTTTTCATAAAAAATAATTAACAATCATTTAATTAAAAGTGAGTGAGTTAAGTTCCATTGTACATGAACTGTATCACTATGTATTATGTTACGTTTTTATGTACAATAAAGAATTAAGAATGAAGAAAAAGAGCTGCCGTGGCAATGAATGCAAAAGGCAACTGAAAGAACACAGGTGGGTCTTAAGGTCTAAACAGACTGACCACATTTCAACTGAAACCCAACTGTAAATTGAAAGTGCAGTTTGAATGCAGTTGACACGACTGCAATAGAACTGCAAACACGACTGCAGTAAATCCGAACTGCACGATACCCACCCGCCCCGCACGCTCTGCGCCCCCCCCCTCGCATGGTGCAGTTCGGATGCAGTCGGTGTTGAGTGTTTCTGCAATCGGACTGCACGTTTGGTTTGCAGTTCTATTGCAGTCGTGTCAACAGCATTCAAACTGCACCTAACCTGCAATTTGCGGTTGGATTGCAGTTGAAATGGGGTCCATCTGTTTAGACCCGTAGTCATAAAAGTCTGACAAACCCTTTCGCTTCACCCTGAGTGGGAGAATTTATTTAATGATTTTTCGCCTTAACAAATAAAGTATTCCACGATTGTAATCTAAAAATAGAAAACTCTGCGTTTACTAATGGCTACAACCCGGGAATCTTTAAGTCAAGAGTGAATAGGTTACTATTAGGTAAGCGCGCTCCATCATCGACTTTCCAACAGGTGAGATAGCGGTCAAGCGCAAACCTAATCAACATTAAAAAAACTACAATATTCCCTACTTAGCATAATCTATGTTCTAACGTACAATGTATATCTATAGTCTCTGCTTAACATTCTATGTGCAGTCGAGCGCAATAGACAAGCTAGCAATTCCTTTTACCCATTATAAGGAATCACTATGAATTTATGATGAATGTCTATGGTACACAGAGACTTTAATAGACTTTTTTTGCTTTGTTTATTTCTCTTTTTAATAATAAGTCATTATTTTGAAATAATGTTTATAGTAGCTCTTTTTTTATTTATTTTTTCTCTTCATTTCAAAAAAAATAATCTCAAAGAGCATGTCAGCCCCATTGTAACCTAAAATAAGTTTACAATAACCACTTAACTTAATAATCAACACAATTGATTAAATGTTTTTACCTGGCTGGGCTACCGACACATTGCCATCCTGAGTAATCCTAAAAGTGATGCTACTAAGATTACATTTGACATGGTAGAACTATTGTTTTGAAACAGAATATCGATATGTCTGACCGTCCGATTATAATTGAAATCGAAATTATGTGTCCGAAATTATGTGTATTCAAATCTAGAACGAATAGGCTCTTATAATAAACTAGTGCGGTGTATAATCAGGTAGGATCGCAGCCAAGCATAAATTGTTAAAAAAAAAGACAGAAGGAAAAATATTGATGAGAATGTTGAGATGAATGTGGAAGAAGTTTAAAAGTGGTGCCAGTGGCTGAAAAGTTCAAGGGAAATCGTTTGTCTTGGTATGGTATGCTACCATACCAAGGTAATATTACCGTGGTATGGTAATGTGAAAAGAAAGGATGAAAAGGCAAACCCATACTTAAAATCGAGAAAAAAATATGGTAAAAATTTAGTAATCGGTGTCTACTTCTCTTTTTTTCCAATTCTCCTTTCGCGGGTATGCTGGAAGAGATTTCGTTAGAAATAAGCATTACCTATGTACCTATTTTCTGTTTCTGTCTTCTTTTCTTATATAAGTTAAGTGTGTACATGAATTGTTAAATAAATAAATAAATCATGCAAAAAGAAAAGCTGCAATTCAGCTTTTGAGAGGTATGAACAATTTTTTTTTTCTCTAAATTATAGATAGATTTGCCAATATCTCGCGGTGAAATTGTTAGCACAGTTAGGTTCTTCATATTTTTTCTTTTTATTCTTATTATTAATATCAGTGCGGTTTATTTTTAGAAATTTTAAAAACTGTTGGAGGTTCATTATATTCTACGTGTTGTGACCGGAAGGCAAGATAGTCCGCTTGTGAGGGCACTGGCGGAGCGTACAATGTCTCGATTTGTATTAGAATATTTGTTACTAACCTCATAGATCTGTGTTGTCTGTTCACAAAATAAATTATTATTATAATTATTATTTCTGTTCACTTAAACATTAATGTAACAATCACAAAAAATAGTATGTAACTAAAATTGCTATACTGACTATGTTTTATTAACACACGCGCACTGTATAATTTTATTGTTTCCTAGAATGGTCATAAATTTTGCAAAAAATAAAAAAATAAAACAAGTCATACCTTCACAAAATCAAATGCAATATTCTAAAAATATTTTTTTACATGTGATAGAGAATCTAAACAAGAAATTAACACACGCTTTGCCACTTTTTAATGTTGCCACTGCTGGGACTCAAGTCCTTCCACATGTCTTCGAATTTTTGGTTTTAGGACATGCCGGTTTTCTCACGATATTTCCTTGACCGTTTCGAGAGCAGTGGTAATGAAATAATTTGTACAAAGTAATGCGCCTGGCTGGGCTTGAACCTGCGACCTACAACCTTTAAGTCGGGATCCGTTACTACTCGGCCACCACTGCTGTTAACACATTTCTACTCAAAATGTTCACCCTTACCCATTAAACGTACACGCCATGCGTCTATCGGTTTACGCATTGTGTCCATTGGAAAAGTGTTCATTGGAATGGTGTCCATTGAAAAGTTGTCCACTATTAAACACAAAATACTTTTTGAGATTATTGTAACCATTTCCTCGTAAAGTTCCAAATTTAAATTTGGAAGGAAAAAAATATTTTTTAAGGTTAACAAATCGGCCAGACTAGATATAGTATTGTTTGTAGGAAATAATCCTCAGTCCTACAAACAAAAATATTAAAAACAAAATAACAAACTTTACCTCTTTTTAATACTAGTGTAGATGAAAATAGAACTAACTTTACTGATAACCATCTTTTGCAAACAACATAAACATTTATAATGCTCATTAATATAATAAATTAAGTGAGAACACACCGGAAACAAGATATAAATTCACACGTTTTCAAAAAGCACCGAAGGAACCCTAAAAATAAATAAGGTTTTTTTAATTAGTACGATAATATGATAATAATATTGTTCGTTTTAATGAAAAAACCGTCTACGGCGGTTCTTTTTGCCGTTTTTTATCGGTTTTTAGATGGAATGGAACCGGTTTTAGGTTAGGTCATGTTTTGCATAAAAACTGATACATTTGAGATACATATTATGATATTATTTTACTTTGTTATTGATTAGTTAAAGTTTCATCTGCCGGATAATCAGACATGGGTAATATCTATCTAAGTCTTATCTTTATTTTTAGTTAGGACATCATCCAGTAATTTCTCCCGCCCTTAGGTGGAGCGCGAGGACTTGTCAGATTTTCACTGACTAAAACCCACTCTTTGTTCCATCGTTGCCTTGCGTTCCAAGACTCCAGGTTTTCCTTTCAGAAGCGAACCTATGACCCCAGTAATGCGCCTGACTGGGTTTGAATCCGCGACCTACAACTCGTCAGTCGGGGTCGTATCCACTCGGCCACCACTGCTCTCACACCAGCCTCATCTAGTTTAAAGTAAAGAAAAACTCAGACACTGACAAACGCGTGACTGTTAAATTATTGTAATTTTATTTTTTTGTAAGAACCTTATTTCCTTCTACAAATAAAAAAAAAAATTTTTTTTTTTTAATCTCGAATGGAATCAGTACCTACAGTCGTTGTAATGTATGCCATATATATGAGAGTTGCCAAAGAAAAAAGAATTCATATTTATACATATATATACATACATAAGTATACAAGGTGTAAGGGACAGCTGTCTTCGCGAACTTCGAGAGCTTGCTCAGTAGACGAACCTGAACAACCTTCTACAAGATTTTTTTAGAAAAAAAAACGTCGTCTCCATACAAAATTACGAACTTGATGGGACAGTTTGTCCTACCTTGTCCCACCCCTAGCTAGTTTTTGGTAAGAAAAAAAAATGAGAACACAATTGCTGCGCCACTTAACAGATTTAATTGTATTTTTAAATCAGGCAGAGACCCACTTAAATATTTGTACAATTACATTTAAATCAATCAAGCTATTTACTAGGATTTTACAAACACACGTAAAGAAAAAATATGTACCACAAAACAAAATTCAAGTTACCTAGTTAAACTTTCATTCACTCAAATGAAGTAGCCATATATCTTTGAGTCCTTTTCGATGAACTTTAATTACAACCTACTTAAAACAACTTAATTCATAAATTATCGTATTTACTTATCTGATATAATAAATATAAAACACGACTTTTACTAGAAGCATAGGTTAAGATTTTCTCACCCGCTGCTCACACTATACAAAGAGTATAGCGTGATAATATACCTTTAAACAATCTTAATGGAAACTATATATACTGTAATTAAAGCTAAAAAAAAAATAAGTAAAAGTACAACGAAATGCCATTACCCTTGCGATTCCCTATTAACGTTCTAATTTCATAAAGACGTAACTGCACTTTCGCGTCATTACTTTCCGCTCCAACATTAAAGTTGAGAATGAACCGCTTTCAAGCAAAAGGGGTTGTTTTTTTTCTAGTTAATTAAAGCGAAGATTTTAATAGCCGATGGCAATACACTTATTTGTTAGAAAACCATAGACCGTGGTTGTCTGGGCGCGGGAGAGAGCAGGGATCGTGAACCATTGCTACGAAAAAAAAAACTGTTTATTTTTTTCAAGTTTTGTTCTTAAATCTGACTGAAGTCTTATATGATGTGTGATTCATTATATAAGATTGATTGATTCACGAAAAAATAACTTTCACAAAATTTGGTAAAATTGAGATATTAAAGAAATAATTTACTTTTAACTAATAGCTCCACGTCTAAATCATGAAAGCACAATGATTTATGAACGTATAATTACCAAAACAATAACCACTAATAACGAAACTTCAATAAATAAAAGAAAAGCGATAACAGACACGAATCAATCACTCAATAAACAACAGTAAACGCATCAATCGTTTTAAGTGTCACTTACAAATTACCACAAGCCGCGAATACAAAATAAAAACGCTAAACACTCAATTGTCACGAGAAACCACAGTAAAAATCATTAATAACAAACATTCATACACTAAAAACTAAACGTTGAACGCGGAAAAAATGTAAACACATCATTATCAAATCATAGGCATCGCAGTTCCTACGATACACAAAAACGGCACTCGATTCAGAATTGCAAAAAGAAATAATCGTAGTGTCAAAATAAAAAAGACGCTGGTTCTAAAAAATATTGAGTTAGGCGCCCCTGTGCGGTGAAAAAGTGGCATCGAGGAATGAAAATTACATATCGCCGATGTGAAAAAGTTGCAGTAGAAAAAGTGCAGTTAGCGTATTCTTTGTGATAAGCGAGACACGCGAGCGTTGCGTCTCGGCGCGTTGTGTGGACATGGCTTAGAAAATAACTGCTATTTAAATTATTATTTATTTATTTATGTATGTTATTGTACACCAAGATAATGAAATACACATTTGAGCCTTATATTTAGAATATACAATTGGCGGCCTTATCGCATTCCGCGATCTCTTCCAGGCAACCTGGTATGGAAAGAGATTGACTGGACATAAAATGGGGTTGCACATGGTGCATTACAAAACAAGCTAAACAATTACTGGTAATATTTAAATGTAATATTATATTAAGGTAATATTTAAATTTTTGTATAGAAACTAGCTAATCAGGCAAACTTTGTTCTGCCATATAAATTATAATCATAGAAAAAATGGGAGGTGAGGGCAGGAGGATAAAAATAGCTTACGACCTATTCTTAGTCCTACAAAATATACCTACACCAAAAAAAAAAAAAAAAAACAAAATAAAAATCAAGCTGTTTCGGAGCAGTTTGAAAACATTTTATACATAAACTAGCTGCCATATTAATTATCAGAAAAAATAATAGAGCTGGGGGTAGGAGGGTAAAAAATAATCTACGACATATTTTCAGACCTACCAAATGTAAATTAAAAAAAAAAAACATAAAAATTGGTCAAGTAGTTTCTGAGGAGTTCTTTATCAAACACTGACACGATTATTTAACTATTATAAGGTATTTTATTATTATTTATAAGGTATTTTGTTTGTAGGAGGTAATCTCTGGAAGTGCTGGTCCGATTGTTAAAATTTTTTCACCAATAGAAAGCTGCATTATTCCTGAGTGACATAGGCAATAATTTATGTACGCGGGCGAAGCTGGGGCAAAAGCTAGCCAAAAATGGATGATAAGTAACTAGGAAAAATTGCAGCACAGCGGCCAAAGCTCTGGTGCGATGTCATGGTAGCATGGAGACAGCCCAGTTACAACCCAGTGCTGAGCACGCCACGATAGAGTCAATAAGTTCTTTCTTTGAAGAGTGGTTAGATTGATGCCACAGCGTCATCATTTTCCGCCTGAAGTATTCATTAGTTTCAGGAAGTCTCTTTTCCGAATTTGGAAAAAAAAGCGATACTCCACTCTACGAATGGTATAATATCATGGATGCGTTCACAAACATACAGAAGCTCACCGTCCGACCGTCCCAAATCCGGACGTCGACGGTGCGTAATATTACACGCACGCCTAAAGGAAATGTGAACAAACCGTAGGGACTCAGCAGGGTTGAAACCTTCTGAGGCTATGGGTTCGCTTCTGAAAGAAAAACCAGTACTCTGCGCATGCAGGTAGTTGACGGTCTGATCTTGATATTCAGTTCACTTAAGATGGAGAGGTTTGTACGCAAAGCAGTCCAGGGAATTCGAAGCATTTTCCTCCAGCACTACATCTTGAAGGCATCAATGCGGTCGTGTTCCGCCTTTTTTAAAGTCCAAGTCTCGGCCCCGTTGCCAAATATGGAGAAGACTAAACATTTGACCAGTACCCCTAGCCAAGTTGCTAATCAGCCATAGTTAACGCTTGTAGAACGCTTCAAATGTACGGGAATGACGTCGTCTTAACGCTCAGTCACGTGGTCAGAACAAAAAAATTGGCGGCAAGGTCAACTCGAAGCGTTCGGCGCAAGCGAAACGGTTGTAACTTGGCTAGGGGGGCAGTTTAGTTTTGGCTGAAATGCCTGCATATGTCTTGCAACTGTGACATAGCACTTTTGGCCGTTCCTATGCGCCTTTCAAACGTACAATGCCGTCAAGTCCAACCCACCTCATCCACTCTACTCTACCCCATATTCACACCGGTCTACGGTCTCAATGTATACCGGCGTAGTTTTTTCTTCAGCACAAGGCGATTTATTTAATATTATAATAATTACCACGCTTCGTTGGTCGCTCTGGTCGATACTACATCAGTTGCAGTTTGCATTTACGCCACTATTCATTGTCGGCGAGTTTTCTTTGTACTTAACTAGGGTATATAAAAAGCATGAAATACTGACCAGTATATAGATTTTTATTACTATTGGACTAAAGATTAACAGCTAATCTACTTATATAGGCTTCGGGATTGGTCGAAAGAGTTACTGCATTCCTGGAATACAAAGGGCAACTGAAGGAACAGAGGTGGGTTTTAGTCAGTAAAAGTCTGACACCACCTTTCGCCTCAGAGAGGGAATAATTTACAAGTGGAAAAGTTTGTCAACCGAGGCGGAATTCGCCCGTGACCTATGTGAGGGTGTTAAGTGGTGCTTCAATGACTCTCCACGAGTATCAAACAACGTTTTTCAATACACTTACAAAGAAACAAATAAACGGGGGTTGGCCAGTGACTCTTAGGGGGTCGCTAAGCGCCCAGCTTGATACGATAAATACGATAAATTGTGGTGGAAGTGAGCTCACACACTTTTCGGCACTAGTGTGGAAAATAGTAAATAGCGTGCCTAAAAGAGGTAGGGATAAGAGCGGGTTTCCAGTTAGTGTATTGAAAAAGTTAATTGATGATTCCCGTCCCTAAAAAAAAGGAGATAATATTCACAGAAACAGTTGAAAGAAAATAGGTATGTTGTTACGGTTCTTCGTGCATTTTTTTTTTTTCAAATTTTCTTGACATAGGTAGGATAAAAAAAAAAACATAAAACTTCGAAAAATAGTTTAATAATAAAGTTCATTCAAATGGGTCCAGTTTTTCTCGACTTTTTTCCAAACGGTGCCAATGGAACCAGAAATCAAAAATGTTTATTTTAAATAGAGCAATATTGGCACTTTTGAATTGTCAGAATGTCGGTCAGTCAAAAAAAAAGGTTCCTAAGCTAAATTGCATATTCTGAAGCGTAGATCTCTAATGGAGAAGAACGTGCAAGAAACTCCCTGGACACTCTTTTTAAATATCATAATTATGAGTTACATAAATCTTGGTTACATATTTTTTGTCGCTTCTAAACCCTATTACTAAGCCTCCTTTGTCCATCCCCTCCGTCCGTCTGTCTGTCTGTCTGTCATAACAAGTGGAAAGAGGTAGAGTTGTTTTTTTTTTGGATAGGCTCGCGTTTGACCACTATCTCACTTGATGGTAAGCCATGATGCGGGTGACGATGGAGTACGCTTGCTTAGAAGTAACCTATTCACTCTTGATTTAAAGATTCACAGGTTATATTAACCAAGGGGCTCAAAGGTTCTGGAGTGATGGTCGCGTACCGGAAAGCGCTGCGTTGGGAGGCCTCTCACAAGGAGGATCGAAAACCAAGTGAGAGTCGCGAAAGTACGGTGGATGCGAGCCGCTTAAGACCGGTAGGTACTACTGATTTGGACAATTGTTTTTTGTTTTAAAGGGTAGATACTTTCCAAGGGGTCCCAAAATCAGGATTTGATGATGGGTTCCTAGCGAAATTTAGGGGACTCTGCAAATTTTATAGGCCCTTTTTATAGGTAACATATGGATAGGCATTAATTACTAGATAACTTGCACGTGTAATTTAGCATCACTTTTCATGGACTGACCGACATTTGACTAATCAAAAGTGCATGCAAATGGTCAATTTGAAATAAAAGTTTTTGATTTTGATTCGATTTTGTACACTACCAAGTCAGGTTTAGCTGAGTCACCCTTCAGCTAAAAACTGTGAAATATAAGCCTTCTGTATTATATAAACGTCAGTTCTACGTTTTATTTACAGAATAATAATCATTAAAATCATGAATACAACCCTCTCAGTTAATTTAACCCTATTGAATGGTCATTGAGCAGTCATTCAATAGGATTAGCTCATAAGTTACGGATTTTTTAATGAACATAGAAACAAAAATTGTTCTGCCATTGCAAAAAACTTTTGGCAATAAACTCTGCGGGTTACTTTGGTAATAAATTCCAATAGACAAAAAACATAAATACGTATGGCGCCATCTTTACACTTCTAGCATAACAACTTTGCATAAGAGAATCAACAAAATCGCAACAGATTTTTACATCACGGCATGTCACACTTTTATTAGTAGTACAAATAAATTGTCATAGATGGCGCTTTTAGATTGTTTGATATTAGTATAGAAATTACTTAATAGATGGCGTTATGTTAGAAGTTGTTTTAACTTTTATGTTTAAAACTAGATGGCGCTTATTTCAATTTAAAGTGGACGCATCTTTGAGTATTTTTTTCCTAATTAGTTCCGAAAATTTATAAAAGATGGCGGTTTACCCAATTAATAAATAAAGAATTTCAGTCGCTATACTGCTAGATTTTTTTTACGTGGGATATCTTATGACTTCTTCCGCTCTTGGTGAACCTGGCGTCAGACTTTTACTGAGCAAAACTCACACTGTTCCATCAGTAGGTAACTCTTTCGAACAATCCGCAACCCTGGCGAGCCCCGGTCCTAGGTTCTATTTCCAGGACGTGCAAATGTTATTAACCTTTTCAATATACACCGGCCTGTATTACATGTAAAAAATAATCAAAGTAGTAAGTACTCTCCGATCATGAGGTTCTGGGGGCTCAAAAGTTATTTAAAGATCTGTCGAAACGTCTAGTTGACACTGCGTGAGCCAAAATCTGGTTTGTACCTCGGACAGAAGATAAGCAATTAAACATTACCTTACGTGTGGCAATGCCGCTAGTCTTTTGGGTACATTATTTGGTGACAGCGATATGGAAGAGTTTGTTGACGTCATATTTTAATTTGATTTTTGTTGTAATTAGCGTAGGGTTTTTTTTTATTTTGTTGTAATTTTAGTTAGTTGAGTATTTTTTAAATGTAAATTATTCTCTAATTGACTGACTGAGATGGCTGTTGGGGCCAAAAGGTTCTGGAGTGGCGACCGCACACCGGAAAACGCAGCGTCGGAAGGCCACCTATAAGATGGACCGATGACCTGGTGAAGGTTGCGGGAATCCGATGGATGCGGGACGCACAGGATCGTTCATTGTGGCGACACTTGGGGGATGCCTATGTCCAGCTGTGGACATCTATTGGCTGAAATGATGATGATGATGATTCCCTAACTGGTAAGTACTGGGAAATAGCAGTCAACACCGTACCTGAATAGTGTCGATCTGCCCTTAGACAAATTAAATCAAAACACTTATTTCAAATAAATCATTTACCTGCAGGTAATAGGCGGTTATCACGCACCACGCAGCGCAGCGCGTGAAAACAATTCTACGCACGTACTTGCGAGAGTGCAGACACTCATGACAACATGCAAAATCACGAACGGTACTACGAGACTCAGTGTGGCAAAGCTTGCGTGTCGCCCGCACCCATGCGTGTGAGTGCGTGTTTCTCCGCATGTAGATCCGTGGTCTGCATGAACGCGCGTGGATGCAGTATCGGAATCGGTGTGTTGGACTGTGTGTGTTTTCTACACAAACGGAGATACTTACAAGCAACGTTAAGACACGCACTACGCTGCGGGATGCGTGGCAGTGTGATAACCACTAAAATTAAAGAAATAAAAAATTAAAAAATGAATTTTATCTAAAAAAAGGAATTTTATTTTAAAAAAAAAACGAAAAAAAAAAAGATTAATTTTATTATAAATTAATTTAAAAAAATATATAATAATAATAATATATATTTTTTTTAATTATTAATTTTTTCAAGTTGCCCTACGCTATAAATTATTCCTGCATGGTATATGGGTTCGCAAACATGTAAATTTCCATAGACAAGACGCCCCGGAATATTCTGTCTGTTGACCTAACAAATATTTATTTCGTGCGGGAATTGAACCTGCGACACGCAGCGCAGTAGCCAATCGCTTAACCACTTCGCCAACCGTGTCGTCAAAATTATTCCATACTTTTTTTCTAATTTCTACACACTATTGTAGCCATTTCTTCTAATATCTCCTTTTGCAGATCTGCTGGGAGATATTTCTTTTTGAAATATACCTACAGTAGTACCTATTTTTACATTTTTTTATAACAATGTCTTTACATAAATATTAAAATAAATAAATAAATATTTTTAATATATAACATTTTTTTATAACAATATTGCTGTCCATCATCTACATTGTTTTTTATTTTAGGTGGGAAATTATCCAATGACTTCTTCCGCTCTTGAGCGGAGCGCGAGGGCGTTATATTATATTATATTGAAAAATAAATTCTCTAATTAGTTCTTTTTATATTAGGTACATCCATTGAGATTCTAACAAGATTATTTTTCACATTTAGTTCTGCTATCCGATAACAGATGGCAGTACCAGTCTTCGAAATGAGAGAAAAATATTTTAAAATATGTACAATTTGAAATTGTTAAAAACATGTTCTCATTGAGCATTTTTGGAGCAATAATAGATATCTAATTTCCACTCAAATCGTTTCGAAGTAGATTTTCGCCACCACTAATGTTCAATTTTTGTTAACAGGACCTTTATGAAATTACTATAATTTTAGAATAGAATCATAATAACCTGAAAGTGAAGAGGAATTAAAGAAAAACGCGAGTATGAATCATCCTTTTTATTTTTTAAAATAATTATAGCTAACCGTTTCGGCAATAATAGTCACTATTCTCAATTTAATGACACAGTAAGCATTTTCCGTTGTTAAAATTATATTTTTTTCACAATAAAATTAATGGGTTAATTAAATTTGTTCAATAAAATGTAATAACTAAAAAAATATTGCTTAACGTAACAACACTAAACTTAACTATAAATTACATAGCAGTTCTTATTTTGACTAAATATCGAGTACAAAAAAAATAATAACTTTTATAAAAAATATAATATTTAATAAACACATCGAGTAAATCTAAAATAATTACTTAAAACATGGCATCATTTTATATTAATAATTTTTAATAATTATTAAACTTAAAATTATAGGGTACAACTCTATACACGAGAAATAATGTTAAAAATAAAATAAAAAATAATAAAACAAAAATTATCTGTCGTGAACACGCGTTACATATGAGATTTAATAAGAAATATCCAACATGTAAGTTTATTTGCCTAAACATCGATTAGGTACAGTAATATCGTCACATCACATTTCTAAAATTTATTTACAATTTTGTTTAATTTTTACTTCTTTAAATTTAAATACAGCATGCCAAACACGAATTTTGACTTCTACCTAATCCGTAAATTTTAATTTCTAACGTCTAAACATTTTGAATTTTACAATTTTTACGCCGAAATATATTGTAGGTTATACAATAATTTTGATTTATACAAGTGTTCGATTTTAATTTTTACAATTTTACGGTTTCCAAAAACGTACCTACAACAATTTTTTGTTCAATCACGACATTATTTTTAAGGATAAAAAAGATAAGACTAGAATTACACCAATTGGGTAAAGTTTTTTGCGTAAAACAGAGTAATGTTAACGATAATTTAACAAAACTTTTATAACAACGCAAATGTCTTATGTGACATTACAGAGGCTAGGCAATACGATAAAGAAGACAAAAAATAATGCGCTGTCAGTGGTTGAAGTTACCAAAGTTACCCTAATATTGAAACCCATTTTCATTTCTAACCCATTTTTGAAAAAACGTTTTTTGAAGTTTAAATTTTGAAATGTATTTCGTATTTTTCATCACATCACTTTTTTTCGTAAAATACAACACGGAAATTGTTGATGATTGCATTTTTTTTTTTCTTAAAAATATGTTTATTACTAAGATGGATACGACGCAAAAACGGGATATTGTAATAAGTTCCCGTAAAAAACACCAATAATAAATTCCATTATCTATGACATTTAAGTACGTTTAAGTACACTGATATTTTTTTTTTGTATTTATTTGTTTTTTTTTTGTTTTATTCGTTGTTTACTACGGTCGGTATAATATAAAAAATTGCAGTTTGAGTGCTAATTTTATATTATATTTTTAACCATTTATAAATGAACATTTTGAAATGTTTATTTATGAATAGCTTGGAGTATTACATTACATTAATTATGCTAACTTACGATACTTTAAGATATACGACTACTATTGTGAGTTAAATTGAAAACCTGGCTATCCTGACTACACTTAATTGTAATTATGATTAATGATGTATATTTAGCTATATATGTCATAAAACAAGCTGAAGTACAGAACACGTAAACGAACAAGCGACAAATTAAATAACTTTAACGGTTAATAAGGATGTTTAATTCAAATCAACAGCAATTTATTTTTAAAAACTTAACAATTTTGAAAAATATTATCAACTGCCGTGGCTAGTAAATTTTAAAGAGCAACATTTTTGTTTTGCTCGTTAAAATGCATTATCAAATGTTTATTTATTTTATTTTCCAAAATTTTAATGTGTTTAATTTTTCCTGTCACTGAAATGAAGTCGAATACACATTTGTTAATTTAAAAATGTAGCCTCTATTATGAATTAATGATCGATTCTTATTTTAACTCAAACCATGATGAATCTTTAAATTTTATCTTGAATTAATCTAAATATTGAACACAATATGTATTTTAGTGTGTTGCAATTTATACAAGGTTAAACAAAATGTTGCTCCAATATTATTTTAAAGTAACAATTTTCGAAAATTAAAAAATTCAATAATACAGCAGCTGTTAACATTTTTCTCCTAACTTTGAAATAAAAAATGTAATGTAATCGCAAGTTGTAGGTCGCGATTTCGATGTTTAGATGAAAGAACCATTCGTAAGTACTTATTAATCACTTCTTTAGTGCCCGAAGAAAAACAACCAACGTGTCAAAGTTATCGAACATTAAAAAAGCGACACAAAAAACGTTTTTCAACGAATTTTTCTAGTAACAAAACAATTAAATAACGCAATAATGTAACTTTATTATTAATTAATAGCCAATTAACTACAACATTTGAAGGCGTCGTATCCATAATAAAACTGACAGCGCATTTTAGAAATTGAGATTCATGCAGACTAATCTCCGCACGCGAAATGACTTTAACTGAATCCAGTACTATTGATACTAAAAAACAGCCAAAAATATTACAAATGTTATCAAATGTAATATTCTTTGACTCTGTATCGGCGATCCAGTACATCGCCTTTACTGTTAATTAGGCTGTATATTAAATGTACACTGCTTAACTACGGAAATTTTTCGTCATAAAATAAATGTAGAAAAACATGTTTTTTACCTTTTTTCCGTAATAACGTTAAAAAAATTCACCGTCGAAAACTTAAAGAGTAACCTCTGACAACTCGCAGACACGATCTGTTATAACTATTCCATTTCGATGATCACAGAAAATACGTTTTCGTTCACATTTTTGTGTGGCGTCTAATACCTAAACACTATTTTTCATTTTTATTTTTGTATCTTAATCAAAAAATTCTTATACTTAAATTTTACCGTCTCGAAAATACAGTTTGAATATTTTTTTTTACAAATATTTTTACAGTGAAACGCCGCTCAAAAATGTGAACCACGATGCGACATGAACACTTTCTTGGAAACGTAACTTTTGGTCTAAAAATCTAATGTTAGGATTCATGATCCGTGCTTTTTCTTATTTTTGTACAACTCGATACCCTTCGAGTTAAGTTCCCTAACATGATGGTTCATTAATTATAACTTTAAAAATACCAAACGTTCATAAATTTTTCCTTCTACTAAGACCTAAATTTAAAACAATACCTTTTATACAATATTCATAGGAACTTCTTTTGTTGTTATATTAATTTATTATTTATATATTAAATTTATGAGGACATTTTTACATAAATAGCGATCCGTTCACTTGGAATTTTATTGCGATTATCATATTTTTGGTTTATAATCAGTCAAAATCGTTTTTCAAGTCCAATATAATTGAATTTTTGTTCACGTTTCCTAGAAAACATATGTATACGGTATCGGGTAACCATTCGCGTCTTGATTTTACTTGCCTGTCCGCACCAAAACAATAAATAAATCTTTGCCGAAAAGTTGTGTATTTCATAACTGAAATTAAGTATAAAAACTTATTTATCAATTAAATCACCTTTCTTCTTCGAAAATAAGAACACGATACGGAAATAAAAAATGATTTTTGGGCTATTGCATCAATTTTTTTTTCCTATTTACATTGATATAACGCAGCAGTTATATGGTCTACACTTTTTGATGGAGTGTAGATCACTGCACGAAAATATCAATATTAATTCAAGAATGAAATAATTACGTACATTAAAATCAGCTTATTTTTACCTTACCTATGTTACGATTATACGTATAATACAACTTATATGAACGAAATAAAATACATTCATTTGGTTCACATAAATTGTCCCTTATTTATAATACATGTTGATAATATTAAAAAGAATTAATATTCGGCAACACTTGACATTCTCTTAAATTTGAAATTGCAAGAAATCCCCCAGATTTTTTTTCAGAATTGGGGAATATTTTGCAATTGTGAACTATAAATCTATTGCGGCAACTGTATGCATTATTATGTTTATTGATAATGATTTTATAATTGCTGAGTGCAATTATTAATCATTTTTAAATGATTTCTGGGCTATTGCTGTTTAATTATGCTTGTTTTGAAATAAAAATAAAAAATGTAAGTATTTGGGCTGTGTAAACATCCGTGATGGAAAGAATGTCTTGTGTTTTTGTATGTCTACTCAAAGTTATTGTCGTCGAAAGTTACTGTTGGATCTTATTGTTATTTTACTTCGACGTTCAGTACAATTAACAATACGTAATTGTCTCATAATGTCCTGTTGACTGTATGATCAGTGAAAAATCGCTATTTCTTTTATTTATCAATTACAATTCCATTTTGATTTATTTACATACAAAAGATAAGTAACGGCAGTCTTCTGAAAAAATAATGAATATTTTTTTATATATATATACAACTATACAAATCATTTTGTAAATAATCATTTACCAGTAAAAATAATCGTATAATGTTAAAATAAACTGTTATTTTTAAGTTATATAAAACAAAAGCATCAACGTTTACGTAAAGTGCTACGGTATTTACATAATTAATATAATTATCATCTAATATGGCATTTAAAAATAAAATACGCCAAGAAATAAGAAAAATTTTGAAATGAAAATAAAAGTAAAATAAAATTTATTTTTTGTTAAATAGAATTATTTTGTGCGTTCAAAACGTGACTAGCATAAGACGTGTTATTGCGTGAAAAAAATAATAAAAATATTGATTAAAAATTGAATAATATTAAAAATATCCTATGGAAACATAATGCAACTAATTATATTGCAATAAACCGTCGCTAAATGCGATAAAAACGTGCATAAACCAGTTTGGCACATCCAAAACTTTGTACTAAGCTAAAAAATTCACTGCTCTGTGGTAAAGCTAATAAAAATAAATATATATATCTAATTAAACACTCAAATATAACCAAACAAATATTAGAAGATTGCACTGTAATATTATTTGTCGTATCGCTACATCTAATTACTTGTTCGGGCGAGTTTTTGTTCCATTTTGTTCATTCATTCAACTAATTTTAGGTACTTTTTTTTATTTTATTTACAGTAAAATTTGTTTCCGCTAAAAGTTTTTCCCTATTTACAACAGTAAGTTCTATCTAAATTAATGTTATTACTTTATTTTTAGTTTTTTTTTTTCATAATTGTATACTTTTGCTGGCTAAAATTAAACGTAAAACACTTTTAGAGTCCAAAACTAACTCGGTAAAATAACAAATTAATTACGAATTACCAATCAGAGGCGATTTCGTATAAATTCCCGCCGAAAAACAATTTTTCATCGAAAAAATACAAGAGTTCCCCTTTTATCATTAGTTCCCCTTTTATAATTTTTCACTAAGTTTTACGAGCTAAATTACATCTATTGCGTCGAAATCGCATCGGATTAGTAATAGCTGAATTTTCATGGCTGAGGATTTTGTTGGAGGTGGACTGCTTGTTGAGCTGCTTGCTGGGCAGCTTGAGCGGCTTGAGCAGCTTGTGCGGCTTGCATGTGTTGTTGTTGGACGGCCTGTTGCGCGGCTTGCTGCGCGGCATGCTGGGCGGCCTGGGCTGCTTGCTGCGCGACTTGCTGCGCAGCCTGTTGAGCAGCTTGTTGAGCTGCAGCCTGCTGCTGAGCAACAACCGCCTGTTGAGCAGCTACTGCCTGTTGTGCGGCTTGTTGAGCTGCCTGCTGTGCCGCCTGCTGCACCGGCGACGGCAGGTTAAAGCCCAACATTCTTGGGTCATGCAATCTGAGAGCCTGCTCTAGCCGCTGTTCCTGTGCGATTCTGAATGCTTCCACTAGTTCAGGTGATATCTGTCCACTTCCATCGTTCGGTGGTTGAGGAGGAAAGCCTCCGTTGTGTCTTAAAGGACTTGCAGCATCATTGCCATGGGCTGCAGCGGCTTGGGAGACGGCGAGTCGTAGCGCTTCAGCCTGACTTCGTAGAAGGGCCTCAGCTTGCTGGATTCTCAGTGCGGCTTCAGAGGGTGCTGGCGGTGTTTCTGCTGGTGGTTGAGCCGGGGGTGGCTCTCTGGCCAGTTGCTGCCTCATCGCGGATACCAGGTTGGCAGCGGCTACCTGCACGGCGCTAGCACCTTCGCCAGGCTGGGCCATCATGTTGGCGGCGGCAGCGGCTATGGCTGCGACTCTTTCGTCTCCGTATGCTTGGTGTCCGTTGTTGGCTGATCTGAGTAGGTCCGTGAGTTTGTTGACTGCAGCTCC
The DNA here is from genome assembly GCA_929112965.1 of Mythimna albipuncta. Taxonomy (NCBI): domain Eukaryota; kingdom Metazoa; phylum Arthropoda; class Insecta; order Lepidoptera; family Noctuidae; genus Mythimna; species Mythimna albipuncta. The sequence continues at coordinate 11,626,742 of OV815983.1, read as the reverse complement.
TGCTTCGGAGCCGGCAGAGGAGGACAGTCGTCCGTTCGAGGATGAGTCTGAGTGCGCTGGGGAGGGTGGCGCGAGGTTGAGTAGGCCGGACCCTCCAGCGGAGGCGGAGACGGCAGCGATGATGTCTCTCTCTCGTCTCTCGGCGGCTGCCCTGGACAGTACGTATTGGGCGGCGAACTGGTGCTTCGGTTCCATTCTCATATGTTCCATGTGGGAAAGGAGACCTGGAATATTAAATAGCAAATGAGTATTGTAGTGGAGTCAGAAAGATAGTTGTAAATTTTGACAAATATAAATCCAGGTTTTTCTGTTCAGGTGGGTTATCATCCAAGAATTCTTCTGCTTTAAAGTGGACGTGTTTGACTTTTACTGACTAAAACCTACTTCTATGTTTCTAGCATCCCAGTACACATGGGGGAGGCCTATGTCCAACAGTGGAGCTCTTTCAGCTGATATGATAATGATGATAGCCCCAGTAGGCTACGGCCCTGCGAGGGTAGGGACCTCGCAGGGCCGTTTTTGCTGACATCTTGAGGTGCTCGTAGAATACTTCGCGCCGTCGACAACTCAAGCTCAGTCCGGGCGATGACCAGACGGCTGGAAGGCGAGCTACCCGTTGCTCGCCGTTCGCAAGCCTCGCCTACAATTTCAGCTACTTGCTTCAGAATTTATTTATCGCTTCTATTGTTAGAATGCCAATAAAAAAAGATGAAGAGAAAGCGAAAATACATTGTTTGCTTAATAAATACATAACTAGCTTTTGCCCGCGGCTTCACGGCATCTGTGATAAATGTCCTTCAGGAACGAGATTCGATTCCGGTTCAAAAACATTTCATGCTTTAGTCTGTGTTGTGATTTATCTTCGTGTCAAGATTAAGGGTGCGTTTCCTTTAAAACTGAGCTGAGCGGAGTGAGAAATAGCAAGCGTTTCCATTGACTGGCCCGTTGGTCTAGTGGTTAGTGGCCCTGACTGCTATGCCGACGGTCGTGGTCGATTTCTACCCAAGATGTTTGTGATCACCAAAACCTGTGTCTGGGTGTAATTTATCTAAAATATGTATGTATTTAGAAATATTTAAGTATGTTTATCAGTTGTCTAGTACTCATAGTACAAGCTCTGCTTAGTTTGTTTTTTATTGTTGATAGGTTCGCGCTTGACCGCTATCTCACCTAGTTTGGGATTAGATGACGTTGTGTGATAGTTGTGGATTATTATCATTGATGCGTGGTAGAGTTGAGTTATCCTCTACTTCGTTCGGCACCCGACTGACCATGATTAAGCCGGGCATTCATTAGGCTACATTTGTTAGTAAACACTGTTTTTAAACAGTTTTCAGCACTTTTCAGTTTTTCAGCTCTGTGGTTGGCCAATTTCCAGTTCGCTCATCTCCGCTCCGCTTAGCTCTTTGTCAGTGAAAACGAACCCTTAGCCTAGCTTTTATCGACAAGGTGTTTGCATATTTGACTGATACGACTTGAAGTCAATATTAGACAAATATCCAGTCGGATACCAACGGAATAATTAACTAGAAACTTTAGTACAATGTTCGTTTCTGTTGGTATTATAGTGCAATTTGGGAATATTAAGTTCATTCTTAATAATTCAACAATAACTCAAGACATGGCGTAAAGCTTTAACTTAAATGTACAGTTTTCTCATTATGAAGCAAATAAGTAATTCTTCAGTGATAAAGTATTATTGTTGACAGGCTTGCTGCTTTTTATTTATTCAATTTCTTTCTTTTTTCTGTCATTCGTTCTTTTTTCTTCTTTTAATTATCACAATTCCAAGTCATTTTTTTTTTAACTGGATTGATCTAAAACCGAAAGTGCCAGGGATTCAGTGAAATAACCATTTAATAGGGTTAAACAAATTACTGAGAGGGTTAAATTGATCATTTTAATAATTATAATTCCATAATTTTACGACCACCAATCCCAACCCCCACCAAAACCAAATATTTTAATCAACATAGAATTCGGCTCTGACTTGAATGCAAAATAACTCAAGAATTTGAGTTTTTCTAGCATCCCTTGCGATTTCATCATAAGCCATCTAGTAAATCGTTCTAGAAGGAACAGACCCCTTCAGAGCTATAAAGAAGATTCCATCAAAGTCTACTCACCACTTTCATGTGTAAACACAGCCTGGCAGACAGAGCACGGCCACATCCTCAGTCCACTGGTCAGCTGCGTCTCCGGATGACAAGCCAGGTGCTTCCTCAACGAACCCTCGTTGACATAGTGCTTCCCGCAGACAGGACATGGGTGGTTCGCCGTCCGTCGCTTCGCTATGTAAGGATCAACAGGTTTAGCCTGTGCCGGGTAGGGTGACGTGGCTGGAGGGCCTAGTCACCAGGATCAGGTGGGTTAGTTGGTTAGGGGAGGAAAAAAAGAAAAAAAAAATAGGTTAGTTCCATTGTTAGTGAAAATTTTGATGTGATTATGCCTTGTTGGTGATATAATAGCAAATGGGGATTTGATTTTACTTGCGACGAAGCATTTGAAGTTAATTTTCCAATGTTATGACTGGGACTTGTTCATAACAATCGTATAAAAGAGCTTTCAACCAACAAAACATTATCGTAACACTTAAAATTACATTCATCTAACTGAAATCGAAACGCGAAAACAAATGGAGCTTAAATAAATCGATAAATAGAACCAAAACAGAAACCAATTAACCGAACATTGGATGCCAACGAAACGGAATTGACGATAGAAAACGAGGAAAACGTTGCTATTAGATACATACACAAAACATGTTATGATAATAAAGACTGAACGCCATCCGAAGAATTTGTGTTTCCAAGGAAAGGCAAGAAATGTTTGCAAAACATACTACCCTCTGAATGATTCTAAACAATAACACCTAGTCCCCAGACCGCGTTCAGCGCTTATTTATTAAGTTAACGTTTTAGATTTATGGAAACGATACGTTTTTGTTTTACCGTTGATATTGAAACCAACACCCCTCATGGCTTTGTGCCAGCTAGAAGCTTTTATAACGTTTTAAAATATAACGTTGGACAAATACGATATATCGCGCTATTACGATGACCAGTTACAAACTTCCAGTGACACAACTTATACGCTAATGTATCTCTTCGATTGTAACGTAAGAATTACATTACCAGAATGTAATGATTTTAACAATGACATTATTAAAATAAAATAATACATTCTCATTTTAACAATTTTGAAAAATACGTAGACAATAGAAGAGATGTTTTTATAAAGTCTATATTAAAACTAAACCCAAACAAATTGAAAAAGGAATGTCAATGACGTTCCATTTCTGAATTCGAAACAGACCGCCGTTATCGACATTCAAATTTCGAGAGCATTCAAAAAAGGAACTTCTTTAACGACGGTTGGAATCGACGAAGTTCTTTTTTCAAACGGACCAATCCTTCGAATATTGAAAAAACCGAGAACTCTGAAACTTACTCGCAACGCCAGATGCATTGGGGTCCTTGTGAGTGTTCTTCATGTGTTCTACGAGAGCTTCGCCTCCGAACACTACTTTGTGGCATATTGGGCACGGAGTGGCGGTTGCGCCACCTATCATGAGTGCCGCATGTTGCTGCAAAACACCAAGGTGCAGCTGAAGCTCCTGTTCCACCGGCGGTGGCGATGCGGGCATAGCAGTTCAAAGATTAGGCACATTCATAATAAAAACACATAACAACAAAAATATACAGTCGAAAGGGAATTTTGAAATAAATATTCCAGCGAAACAGTCAATTTTGATTTTGTAAAGAGCAAATTAATATAAAATTGTCAATTGAGTTCGCATATAATTTTGAAATGAACAGTAAAATGCTGAAATAATTGTAAAAATTAAAATAAGTTCCAGGAACTTGAAAATTTTCTAAAATAAAAGAACATCATTGCCGAAATTTCTTGGTGAACAATTTTGTTCCAAGAATGGTAAGTATCAAAATTATCATATTAACAATTCAGGGAAAATACAATATGTCTTAACAATATATTATTCACTAAAAGGAGATTTAAAAATAACAATTTATTAATTACGTCAGGTATTTCTTTTTTTAATTTCCAAGAAAATTGGTTAATTTAAATAATTAATATTCTTCCACTTAGTAACAAAAAACTTTTTGATACTGACCTTTGCCGTGTGTGTTCTCAGACTGCTTTCAGTGGCAAATCCTTTCCCACAAATATTGCAGTGAAAAGGCCGGTTTTTAGCTCTTTCCACTTGAGCGTCATGGTTCCTCAGGTGTTGTTGAAGGTTCGAGAGCTGGATAAAAGCTCTTCCGCAGTCCGGCAGATGGCATTTATACGGGCGTTCCCCTGTAAAGAAGGCTAGATTTAAGTTTTTGTTGAACTTTGGTCTACCCGTTTGGAGTAAGTGGTAAGAGGAATTATATTAGATTCTCAATTTGGGTTCAACAGGAATCTGACTGAAACATACGAGTACTCTATTCATCCTATCAAGCTCAATTGGTGTGTAGTTTCACAAGTACTTGAAATTCTTTCGCATTTGTTAGTAAAGTCCATTTATAGAACACACATAATGTCATCTATGAGTGAGAGCTAACGCAAAACAACACATCTGACCCTAATAATTAACGAGAACAATGTTTTTAAGATCCGATCCAAAAGATCTGAACCATATGCTCCCATTAAAGCTAAACCAAACATCAAAATTAGAACAACCGACGTTCGAAAATCGAACACTAACGGTGATCTTACACAACGGAACCGCAAACCAGTTCGAAATTCGAAACAATCTGCAAAGGGGCATGTTTGTTAAAAAGCCGAAAAATCACGACCGCGACCTAACCCAACGCGAAAGAAACCGAACGTGGCGTTCCATTTTTAAAATAAGACCATAATAAAACGAACGCATACTTTTAGCCTGTACTGCAAGCAAATGCATAGGTCGTTGAACGCACGCACACGAGCGAGTGACTCACACAAAGGCGCGTGTGTCTATGGAGTCCTGCGCTTTGTTGGTGTATGTGAATTTTGCATGTCTGGGAAGAATGCGTGCATATTATACGCGTGAGGGACTAAGATTATTGTAGAATTATTTCCTAGATGCAACTAGATAGATGTGTATGTGTATCTAGTGTAGGCTGTAACGGTTCGATCGCCATATTTATTGCCAGTAAATTTTATAAGTGTGTATGTTTTATTAGTTAGCTGATAAAAGTGATTTAAATATTGGCTCGTAGGTTTTATGGGTAGTGTTAGGAGATTGCTCTGTCCTTGCTGGTTGTTTTAAAATTAATTGTTTGCTGTAATTATATTTTTGGGTTAATTTAGAGCAATTTGGTTTAGAAACAGTTTTTTTTTATGTGATTATTCTGAAGTTTTTAGTATTTTTTAAATATTTTAAGAGTAAGCATTAGAGAAAAATATGTTAAATATAATTTATTGGCATAAGCATAGCATAACCAGCCTTACAGTGTTCCCACTGCTGGGACTCAGACCTCTTCTCTAAGAGAAGAAATGGGTGGACCTATGTCTTCTCTTAGAGAAGAGGTCCACGCGGATCCAGTGCAATTTATTTAGGTATATAAAATATAATATGCACATATATATAAATAAACAAACAATGATAATAAATCAGGAAAACAAGTACAAAGGTGATGGTTATAATTTAATTTCTAAAGAAATATCTTCAAGCATTTTATTGCGAAAGAAAATATAGAATAAAAGATACTACTCGTTTTTCACAATAACATTAAAGTATCTTTTGTCAAACAGCAATGTACTAAAGTAATACTTATCCAAGATAAGCTCAATGCAATAAGTGTGTAGGTAGGTATTTCATTTTTGCTGTTTCACCACATTATAAAAGTGAATGTCTAAAACGAGGTCTCAGATAGTATTCTGGGAATAAAACCTGGCTTAACATAGGTGGGGTCAATAATCACCGATGTGTCACGGTTATTCCAGTTTCTAAGTGGTGATTACAGCTGTGTCTTGGTGATTATATTCTAACCTTAGAATGTGTGTAATTTATTTGTTAAATAGATACGTGTCACGATCGCATACAGCTGAAGCCTAGATACCGTTGTTTTTTAAAACGATAATTCATTTGTGATAATTTTCGATAATTGTTGTTATTATGATAATTATTTAGGAATAAATTCGCCTCTCTGGTCAAAATAATATTTTTGTGCAAAATATCTGGGCTTTAATTTAAGAAACAGCCCTCTTGAGTTAGTTTCAATTGTTCTACCTAATAATATTCACGTAGGAAACATACCCCTCAAACCACAATAAAAATAAAAATAAACTAGTAGTATTATGATGATACTTCCTGGTAAACCATAACCAAATTCTAAAATTATTATTAATAATATATTTTTATCCTTTTTTAGAAAAAAGAGATTATAAAAAAAAATCCACCTACAATATATATGTACAATTATGGTATAGCTAAACCTGAATGGCATATCTAAAAGGTGCGTCCGCCAACTATGCGGTCACGGGTTCGAATGCCATCTCGGGGCAAAATATTTGTATTTCTTACTTGTAGTAAGTTAGGTATGTAAGTCTAAGTATGTGTAAGTAAAACTGTGACAGAGATTCTTAGTGTGAAGCGTTCATTGATGATTATAATGTTGTCATGAATTTAAATTCTACTAGATAGTGACTTAAGAAGATGTATTATAGTGTATCGCTTTAACTGCTCAAGGTTTTAAATAAGTAGGTATATATATAAAGGAAATAACGGAAAGGTTTGCTTATTTTCGATATTTACAGACCCGATATTTACAGATTCGATATAAATACCCCATAAATAAAACGCTAAATAGGTATTTTATAATCTATTCGGACGCTAGCGTTCGCTTGGGGTTTGAGTGATATAATTTCTATGTGACTGAAGATTTTGTAAGGTTTTACTGAGGTAGGCAGTGTAGGCACTGTTTCTGGACGTTAAGTAAGGCTGCCTATTGGTTTAATATTAATTTATTAAACTCCAAGCGAACGCAGGCGTTCGCTCTCTAATTGTCATTCTCTTCTGTCTCTAATTACGGTACAGCTACGGTTTACGATATTCGACCTTTTAACCTATACCTACTATCTTCTTCTCACGCTCGAGGGCAGTGCGGGAGACATGTCGGACTTTTACTGACTAAAATCACACCTGTGTTCTTTAGTTGCAGTTTGCGTTTTAGGACCAAAGGATTCCTATTCTGAAAATCTCCATAGCCCTAGTAAGCATCGGACCTGCTGGGCTCTTACAGTTTGCATCCACGACCAAATACTCCATCTCGTCAGCTCTTCTGTTACCTATGGGGATTGAAGATCTATACGAGATGGAGTACCCAGTCGCGAATACACGACCCTGGCGAATAAGAAATATCTTTAAAAAAAACTAGATAAAGCTAGAACTACATTAGACCAATGCACACGTGAACCATGTCTGATTTGTACGTAGAACGACGTCGCGTGGCGTGGAACTATTGTAGCTCTACAAGTCTAGTTTCCATGTAAAATGTATGGAGCTAGTGTTGCCAGGCGTCCCGATTTGCGTGGAATGTCCCGAGGTTTAGGGGTCTGGGGACACGTCCCGATTTGCACCTGATCGGGACGCTAAATGTCCCGATAAATCAAAAACTCTGAAACGACTGAAGAAGTCTGGGTTTTACTCGGTAAAAATTTCACACGCCCTCTCGTGCCGTCCCAAAGGGGAAGAAGTCATTGGATGATTTCCAATCTAAAAAATCATTATTAAAAAAAAATATTTGTCCCGATCTAAAACCCTAAATCCCGACATGTTTTACCATCTGTCCCGATTTTTATCCAAACAGTCCTGGCAACACTATATGTAGTCCACATGTGCACAGTGTAGTTCTACCTTAACTCTTTGAATGTCGTAATTAGAGACACAATAGAAGAACAATTACCTTATGTCGGACAGTGTAACTTAAGACATTTGAAAGGTTAACACTCGTCGGACCAATCCGACGCAAACGTTTAAATAAATAATTGTAAGGAAAAAAACCATATAATAATGATAATAGTAATAAAAACGGTCTATTATTACTATTATATAGAGTAATAGTACTACGATTACATCAGAAGACTGGAAATAAAATTGCTTTATAGTTTTTCATTTGGCTAATAGCGAACATCTATAAAACATTAAATGGATTGTCTATGTTTCTAGCCTATGATTAAGTGATTTAAATTATGAAGGGTAGTCTATAATTATAATTTTGTTTAAAGAATAGATAATAATTCTTCCCTGTTGTGATATTTTTAAGGAAGGTGAAAATTATCCCAAGGCAACATAATTCCGAAAAAAAAGGTTTTTTATTTTATTTTCACCGGCACCAATCTAATAGACTTATTGGTGCCGAAAGAGGAATAGCTTTGGCGCTGAAACCACTGGTGCCTAAAAAATTGGTGCCGAAAGAGGAATACTTCTATCTTACGTCTTATTCCAAAACATGTTCTATCTGTGTGCCAAACTTTACCCAAATTAGTTGAGCCGTTTCAGCGTGAAAAAGTAATAAACATATACACATTTAATAATGTTAGTGCGGCTGTTAAGCCTATTCTGTTAGTCTTCTATACTATTTTTATAAAGAAGTCAGTTTATTTTTTTGTTTGTAATAGGTAATCTCTGAAGGTATTGGTCCGCTTGCTAATTTTTTTTCACAGATAGAAAGCTGTTTTATTTTTGAGTGACGTAGGCTATATTTTAAGCACTCGGGCGAAGCTGCGGGCAAAAGCTAGTTATACTCGTATATACATGGAAAACTGTAGTTTTGTGAGTTATATATTAAAATATTTTAAAAAATAGTAATTGCTATGAAAAAAGTATACTTAATATTCAAAGTAGATTTTATCTACACTATGATTGAGATATTTTACTTATATCAAAGGAATCAAAACGCTTTATACACAAGATTTTTCGGAAAAAAAGATCAGTAAATTCGAAAACTTCAGTTCCTGATTTCATAATAATAAGACTCTATAACAAAATCGATCTAAAATCACGAACAGCAATAATTTTAAATTAAATCTAATCCTAACAACACATTCCCATAAATGTCTTTTTACACGTAATAGATTTCCACATACAAAAAAAAAATCAAACGTACCAAAGATTAATCTTGTCTATGGTCAATATGTCTTCCGGGTTCGCTGTTCCATAGACTATTGTGGCTTCGCCGCCATTTTTCAACGTATACAGCTTGCACAACCTACGCGTGAACCGACTAGCGTAACTTAAGCCTCAAACGCGTTAGAACTAAATTTAGTCTCGGGTCTAGTTGTATTGGAACTTTGCAGTATAGATATTTTTGTTATTTCACTATGAATAAATGGAAGGGAAAGGCGCTTACCTTAGCACAGTTCGGCCAATGTGCGATGGTAAAGGATGGTATCTTTTAGATCGTGAACGGATTTATAGTTGGTTAATTTGTGGCTTTATTTGGGTTTTTGATATTATTTTGAAGAATTTTGAAAAGAAAAAAACTCAAAATTAAGCGCGCTATTGCTAAATTAGTCAACGCAAAAGAAACGGTAAAAAAAAACTAAAACCCCTCATCTTTTTATATAAAAAAATATTTTTTAAGAATAAAAGATAAGTTTTATTTTTCTGTTTTTGATAAGCTGGTTTTAAACGATGTGAAACTGAAATTTGGTCATTCAGTCATCAATTTGGTGAGAGTTTCATAATTTGGTCTGAACTTAATAATAAATCTAATTTTATTACTTTTATCCACAAAAAGTAATAAAATTAGATTTATTATTATAAGAAGTAACCGTTGTGCTATCTGTAAAGTATATCAATTCTATTCTTCAATTCCATTAAAAATTGGATCCCACAGCTCAAAAAACGACCACCATAAACCATCCACCCAATTAGAAACCTAAAAACATTTCAAAGCTAACTGGAATCCAGGCATTACAAAGCCTAGGCTAGACCTAGGTATCCTGAAGCCTACGCGTTCGATTTACATACAAAAGTACCTTCCAGCCACCTTTGACTTGACTGCGTAGGCATTAAACATTCTTACGAAGACAGTTACTCTGTTCCTGGGTCGGCATTTTGAGATAGATACTATAATTTACAGAGATAAAACAATATTATTGTCATATTTATGATTAAAATGGTCTTTATTTTATATTTTACTGTTTATTCTGTGAGAAACTGACCGAGGTAAACAGAAATGGGCATGACATCTTTTGCTACAGTGTCGCAGCACACGGGCTACAAAAAAACCGCAAAAAAAGCTAGAAGCGGGCACAAGAAAAGAAGAGGCCACAAAAAAGCTAGAAGCGGCCACAAAAAAGCTGAAGCGCGCGACAGCTTGTGGCCGGAGAAGATTGAAGCGGCCTCTAGCTTTGTTTTTGCGGCCGCACGGCCGCACACGAGCCACAAAAAGAAGCTTGCAGCGGCTTTTTTTTGAGGCCCGTGTGGGTCACTAAGAAACCATTCTTGAAAAAGACTATTATCACATAACACTAAAGTATTGAACATGTAGTTTATAATACTTGAGAAGATTATGCCGTTCTAAATTTATGATTAAGTGGATTGACACCATCAATGATTGTATTACTGCTTACCATCAGGTGGGATCGCAGTCACGCACTAGTTTATGTCATTAAAAAAAGTTCTGCTAATTGACAGCTATCTATCTCTTCCATACTAGCTTCTCCTGGCAGCTTTGCCCGCGTTCCTAAGTCTCTCAGTGATAAAATGTTACATTTTAGATGTGAAAAAATTTGTAATAAAATAATAATTGATGTTTTTTTTTAGTACCAACCAAAAATTAAACAAAAAAATACACAAATCTTTCCTCTTTATGGTACTAGTAGGTATCTACGTATGTAGATTCAATATTTGCCGTGTTCTTATGCTAAGTCTAGAAAAATTAACCATTTTAAAATACAGGTCTTTATAATTGTATAGCTCTATTAGATTTTGTCCTTTAACAGGCTTATTAGGCTAATAAGGGTTTATTATAATTAAGTCAGTCTAAAAAATACCAACTATATTAATGAACGAAAGAACACAATCATAGACATTGACAATTCTCGTTTACATTTCACAAAGGCAAAGGAATTCAGTTACAGAGCCAAGTTTTGCAACATAATAATTATAGGTCTGTTAAAAACTTCGCAGACATTACAAAAAAGGTATAAAACTTTATCTTTTTAAAGTGAAAATGTAAAAAAAAAATGTAAAACTCAAAATAATAATGATTAAAATCTACGTGTCTCTCGGGACGTGACTTAAGAGAATTTAATTTAATTTGTCTTTTAAAAAAGAACTTTGCTTTTTGTTTTATAAAAGATTAAAAATGTTGCAAGATAAAAGAGTTTGGTTATGGTATTTTTTGATGTCCTTTTTTGACGTCGGCGGGTCCTTGTATGTATATAAATGGGTAAACAAATTATGACATTATACTTCATTAACTTTTCAAAGTATGGGAATGGCCGCAATTTCTGTACATTTACATACTTGAAGATAATCACCTAGATTTAAATGAATTTAGATGCTTGGAGGCAAAGGACCGGTAACCTCTTACTAATGCCATACTTGTCTATATCCTACATATAATAGAATCGTGAATATTTGTTTCTTTGTTATTTTTGTCTTCTTCTTCTTCTTCTTCTTCCTGCCTTAACCCATATTAATTGGGGTCGGCTACACGATTTTTTCTTCCATTCTTTCCTGTCACCCGTCACACTATCACTAACTCCCTTTTCTTTCATATCACTCCTCACACAATCCATGTATCTTTTCTTTTGCCTCCTTAAGTTTGTTTTTTTGCTATTCCATACTTAATTGATGATCGGTCGTGATGAAATTTAGCACAGAGGTCGATTATAACCTTTTTTTTTTTCAGTTGGCAAATCTTCAAATAGCTTTTCCCGCTCTAGGTGGAGCGAAGGGGAGTGTTAGAATTTTAACGACCTGTATTTCTTTCTCGTGTATTAATTAACATATTTATAGAACACTAGCTTCTGCCAGCGGCTTTGCCTGAATGAAAGTTGGTTTCTCCATACAAACTTTGGACCCCTTTTAATCCCCTTGTGGGTTGAATTTCGAAAAATCCGTCCTTAGCGGATGTTTAAACCCTGTAAGGAACCTATCTGCCAAATAAGCTTATAGGTGTTGTAGTTTCTGAGATTTCGTAATTAATCATTGAGTACTATTTCTTTTTAGACATTTAGATTATTTAAGTCTTCTGGCCTTTTTCATAGCAAGCAAATGATATCACGATCAACGACTAGTATGACATAACTTTAATATACATAAGATTACAGCATACTTTCGTAAACTTAAATTAGATGACAGATTAATACTGGCCACCTCTAAAAAGGGCATTAAAAACTGCAGACAAGATATTTATATTAATACGGCATGTCATGTATCTGTCATCTTGACATACACGTTAACATTATGGTTCTTACACACACTTACGTGGATTAATGTAATGTCGAAGGCGTTTAAAAAAGTAGTTTTTTAGCTAAAAGACTAGTTATTTAGGAAAATGACGAACGAAAATTTTTTTTTAAATCTAATACCCTAAAATTAATGAGTTAGTTTACTATACACGGTTATAACTTATAGTAAATAAATAAGCTCAAAAAACACTGTGTCCTAACTCAATAAAAAAAAACCAAGAACGTAGTAATTTTTTATTGAGTTGAGAAATCATGCAATGACTACTCCCGTATGCCTAATTTTTCTATTTTAAAATATTTCTAAGTAATTTCTTTAAGACACTAGTCATTTACCTCTAAAGACTATTTAGAAAAAATGCTTGTAACATACTACCCACACGAAAGCAAGTGTACCAACCTGCCAACGTATAGAACTGCGTAACCATAGACATTGCGGTGGATTCGAAAATTAAAATTAAACATATCTCGTTGCGCGTCGATTTTAAAACACGCTGGCCGGTCGGCGCGTGCGCGATGCACAATTTATTTTTGAATTTGGAACGCAGACTTCGCGCCGTTTTATGCTGCAGGCGAATTATTTTCGAGTTTTTGATGTTCTGATTGACATTTTTTACGTTTTTTGCGGCAACTTTTTTTTTCGTTCATATTTTATTCGCTTTGCAACGGAATTAAGTATATTGAAGGATCCTTTTCATGTGATTGTACCATATGTTATTTTTTCGCATCGGAAAACGCAGCGTTGGTAAGCAAGGTGGACCGACGTGTGACAGTGCGAGACGTACAGGGTCGGTCCTTCTGGCGACGCATGGGGGAGGCCTATGTCCAACAGTGGACGTCTTTCGGCTGAAATAATGGTAATGATGATAAAATGTGGTAGTTGCCTACATTGTATAGGATTTTGATTACTTTTGCACGAACCTACTCAATCTTAACTAAAAAAAAAAAAAAATTGCTTTAAAACACTACATCTTTGTAGAAATAAGGAGTTATAGTCAAATCTCTGAGTGTACTTCAATAACTTATACAAACGTCATACAAGCAAGCTTTCAAAGCTTAGATTATAATAACTCTATACTAAACTTAACCCGTCAATACCGGGACGTTACATAATTCTAATGAGTTCTCAAACGACCAATTTACGGTAACTATCGGTTATGAAATATTTTTAATATCCTTATACCGATAAAACGATAGATATTTAAGTATACAGTTTCACATTAATATATCACCTACGCACGTCTGCATAACGTAACGCGTTAGCAAATAACTCTATGGGTATAAAATTATACTTTAATAAGGGTCCTGTTTTTACTTTTAACCTTACCGTTACCCTTTGGGCACGGAATCCTACGAAAAAAACTAAACTGGAATGATACCTTTGTACCTCAAAAGAGATCACTGGTAGAAGCTATAAAAAACTATCTATCTAGCATCTTTCCAACTCCGTTCGGGATAGTTTCCAGTCCTGTATTTTACCTGGACTAACTGTCTGCATGACCTCCACAATACAGAAACTGACTCTCTTTGGTAGGACTGGAGTAAAGTTTTCTGACTTCTAGCTAGCTAAGAACAACGGCTTTGCGTGCTTTTCAAGCCACGACATGTAATAAATGGTTCATCATCATCATTTCCGAAAGACTTCTAGTGTTTGACATAGGCCTCCCCCCGTCACAACGAACGATCCTGTGCATCTCGAATTCATCGAATTCTCAAAAACTTTACCAATGCATCGGTCCGTCTTGTAGAAAAGGACTTCTTTCAGGCTAATGCTGCGTCTTCTGAACCTTTCGACTCCAATGGCCATCTGTTTTGCGAGTGATAGATGGTTACCCATCTACAGACCGACCAAAGGAAACTTTGCTTAAAATTATCCCGTGCAATTGTTATTCTTTATTAAAACCACAAACATTATCAGCATAGTCTTCTAACCCTTATCTCATTTTATTTAGGGTCAGTGCAAACGTTTTTTTCTTCTATCATAGCACTTTTCACATAATCCATTCATCTTATCTGTGGTCTCCCATCTCTCTCTCTCTCTATCTGTACTCTTTTAGTACTTCAACGTAAGTAAATTCTCCAATCACAATATCTATAAAATAAGTGTTAATCTATGTTTAATTTTAATCAACAGATTAACTTTATATTCTAGTTAAAAAACCGTTCCTTTTTTTTGCTATCAGATTGAAAAGTTTGAGTAAAAACGGATATAGCAACAGCCGGTAATACACTGGTATAGGAAGTATAATTTATATCTCAGTAGGTACTGCAACGCTGAATGCATACTGCAGTGAGAATTTCGAACCAATATAAGCTCTGTATGCACTGCCGAATGTGTAATGTGTTAGCAAAGTTTCGGAACGGATTTTTTTTCCAATTTGGTGTATTTCGTTTTTAATGTTATGGTTGTAACAATAGCGGTAGGTATAGGGTTAAGTGATATTGCTGTTTCGGAAATAACATTTTGTTAAGAAATAGAGAGTTGTACTAACAGAATAATAAAAGATTACTTACTAAAGTAATTTTTTTTTTAAAGCATTGTCTAGATATAATAACTACATGTGTATAAGTAGTTATAGCGTAGTTTACACGTACTAAAAATGGAATAGTTAGCAAATACGCAGCAGAAATATATTCCTTTTTATATCAAATAGTAACCCTAAAATGCAGTAGCACTTTAATCCGCTACTTCGTACTATTCAACATTTTACATTTCCAAAATGACCAAACCATCCGAACACCTATTCAAACTACATATTTGTATGAATGTTCCTGAATTTATACAACATTAATCATTGCTATTGGAAATTTAAATTATTGGGCCTCAAATTTGCGTGCACACATGGTGGTGCAAGCTCTCCCCCGCCCCACCCTGTGGGGTGGGTGGGCCAAGGGAGGCGGGTCACGCACTCCCACCCAACTATTGCCTCCCCAGCCCCCAACTATTTCGGGGTGGGCAGTGGGCATAAAAAAAAATATAATAGTATTCCACCTGCGTCCGCCCGGGCGGAATTCGTATTGACGTACCGTTAAATATGGATATTGCCCGCCATTTTGTTTTACGCTGATAATTTTGGCAACGGATTTTACATTTAAACTAGCTGCGTTGTGTACTTGAATTTAATGTTTTATATTGTATTTAGAGTTACTGTATACATGTTTGTGCCATAATTTAGAGTATAAACTGTTGTATAGATAGGTTGAGTGATTGTTTGAAAGAGTTACCGCGGTCCAGGAATGTGAAGGGTATCTGAAGGAACACAACACACCGATGGGTTTTAATAGTAAAAGTCTGACTATATATATCTCGCTCCATAAAGACCATAACATATAACATAATCGGACTTTCAATGTTTCCACTGCTGGGACTCAGGCCTCCTCTCTCTAGAAGAGGGAATGGGCCGTAATACACCACGCGAGCCCAGTGCGGGTTGGTAAATGTCACATTTCTTCGAATTTTTTATTTTAGATTTCCTTACGATGTTTTCCTTCACTATTTTGAGAGCTGTGGTGTTAAAATAAATTACACAAAGTAATGTGCCTGGCTGGGTTTGAACCCGCGACCTACACCTAGTAAGTCACAACTACTCGGCCACCACTGTTCTACAGAGCGGGTGAAGGTATTTGATGATTTTCACCTTCAAATAAAAAATAAAAATGTAGTCTATACATGGAGTATGTTCTTACTTGTAGGTACCTATATTGGTTTCATAAACTGGAATCTCAATCTATCCTTGTATTTGCTCCGTGTTAGATAATAGCGCAAGGGTTGGAATGAATAGAAGAATTCGTCTAAATACGAAAAGTCATGCAAATAAATCGGAAGAACATCAATATTCAAAGTTTTTGTTACGAAGATCCGTTCCTAATTGTTATCGAGTTGTAACTCTTTAATTGTAATCGATTTAAGAAAAAACAGACTGTTAAAAGTTATTTTTAAGTTCGTAAAAGTAATAAAAAGCGCTTGTCGAGGGTTGGTCTTCCCACGTTACGAAGTTTCGTACTGAGAAGCGGAATCCTTTTTTATCTCGACGTTTTTTTAATTTTCACCGCGGCGCTATCTCGCGAATGCTTCAGTGGTCAAATAAAAACTTAAGAAGTCTTCAAGGAATAAAAAACGCTGTGGAGACTCCAGATATTTTTTTTTTTTTTTTTCAAATGTTGGTATAGAATAGAATAAAATGTTGATTTATTTGCTCAGTGAATAGAATATTAATTTATTTGCTATTTGGTTGTGTAACTTATGTAATAGTAAAATACAACAACTATGCATAAAGGTCAAGCTCAGATGAGGTAATTGAACTGTTACAATAATTATTTTAAAAATATTTTCCTGAATTTTATGGTAACACCTATTTGTTTTGTTTTCAATTTTGCGGTACATAGAAACCGACGCCGGTAATTAACCGACAACTAAAAATAAGTATTAATATTAGAGGAAAACATCTTATTTATTTAACTAAAATTTGTTATTACTATTATAATTCATATTTTTCGTTGCGATATAAAAACCGGGGCCACTAATTGGATTTGTTATGAAATAAAACCGCTGAATCATACCTAAATGTTTTATTATTATTGTGGATTTACTGTGAAATTTTACCTCTCTGTATTTCAAAACCACTAACATGTTAATATTAACCTAATAATATTAATTGACCTTCTAAGCAACGTATCTATAAATAAACCGGCTCACAAAAAAAAAACATAAAAAAATTACAAGCAAAAATCCTAACCCTCTCCACGCCACTCTAATTCTAAAGCAGTCAAGTTAAGAAAGATAGCCAAGCAACTCCTGAAAAGGGTACACGTTTCAGCGACGAGTAAAAAGATTCAACCGAAGGAGGAGCGGGTTAAGAGAAAAAAAAAGGAAAAAAACAAACGTTTTGCGCTCGGGAAAAATGCAAAAAGAACAAAAACTTATAGTTGGCAAGTTTTCCTCAAGTTGGCGTAGTCTCCGCTAGGGCTGCTAACGACTTTCCTGTGTATGTTTTATCTTAATGTTTTCCAGAAATTTATGCATTTATTTTTTATAAATCTAGGTTAATGTCTGTTTAAATTAGCTTAACATAACAATACATTACCAGTCTATATTTAAGAAGAGATAAGTTGCGATTATCCACCAGAATAAATCTGTGCAAATTGATGGGCGGAATTTCTAGTTCTACGCAATGTCGATTTCTTCAGAATCATATCTTTAAAATTACTTTTTCTCACACTAGGAATAACTCCTGTATCTCATAATTATGTAAGTGCGTTCATAACTAAGTAAACTCGCATGCACAAGAAACCCAGACCCGGATCACTTAACTGTAGGCCATATAAGTATTTGACCAACCAGTAGCAGCAGCCATCGTTCAACCATTGCGCCAACCGGCGCTGAAAATTGAAAATACTTTGAGAGCAAAAAATAACCGTACAAGAAAGATCTAAAGTTAGAATTCTCTCTAACGTATCGCGGAAGAAGGAAGTGTACCTAAGAGGGAAAGGTGCAGTACCTATCTTTTAACGATGAAATGACTGATATTCCTTTAAATACCTTATATGGTAGACTTTTATAACACGAAGTTATCTCACGATTTCTTAGAAATAGTGATAGTATTTAACACAATGTTCAGTTAAACACCAATAAAGCTAACTAACTACTACGTATCGTAAGTGATCTCCGAATATTGAATTTTCTATTTTTTTTTGCACAATATCTCTCATTTTATTCGGCAACCCTGTCACTAACTAAGATCGTGTGAATAGTAAGAGGTTGGCCGGGCATCAGTCCCGGGCGGCAATTATTTTTATTCGCCCCCTCCTCCCCGTTGAGACATCGGACATTTTCACAAAAAAAGAATGTCTCCACCAACTTCGGAACGATTTAAAAATTCATCTGCAGTCGCAGGGTTGAATCGGATTTTAATGTCGATTTAAAGTTGGAAACTTGTGATTTCTATTTTTTATTGCATTGGTGATCTGGGAAATGGGTTGAAAGAGATTTAATTTTTAGTTTTTGATCGAAATGGTAATAAAAATGCAGTTTGAATATCTCCACTAATATTAGAGATAAAGTTTGTAGAGTACTGGCCCGATTGCTAACATTTTTCACCGATATGAAAACTGCTTTATTCCTGAGTGACATAGGCTATAGTTGATGTTCGCAGGAAAAGTCGTATGCAAAAGCTAGTATGAAATATTCGAATGAAAATTGTTACTGCATATGAAATTTTTCTTGATCAGTATTTGTAGTACTTGTAGGTATGTAAACTGAATATCAACTCTAATATTTAATATATTTACAATAGGCTGAATGGAAGGAAGCGTTTTGGGAGTACATTCATTATGCGTACAGCTAAGGAATGGAATTCCCTGCCGGAGTCTGTGTTTCCTGATTGCTATAACCTAGGGGTCTTTAAGTCAAGAGTGAATAGATTGCTTCTAGGCAAGCGTGCTCCATCGTCGGCCACATCATCGCTTACCATCAGGTGAGATTGTGGTCAAACGCGAGCCTATCCATTATAAAAAAAAAGAAATTGAGAATGCGTTTGCCACTACTAAGACTTCCGCTGTCTATGATACCTATTCTGTTAATGTATTTTTCATGAACCAATTACATTCCAAATTCAAATTGCAAAATTTTAAATTTTGAAAATAGAACTTGACCGTTAACGAACTTCCAAAAACAAAACACAATAGGTTATGCGTATAAAAATCTTCCGTTTCAAATTAACCCTTTGATCCAATTTTTTGTCTTTCTCTATTGTTTGTCCCTTGAAGTTAACCCTTCGGATACCTGTTGTTTTTCATACACGGACAGAGGGGTCCGGTGTGTCAATCTGTATTAATTTTTTTTCGAGTTGTTGTTAATTATTATTTTAACGTTTACAAACGAGCCGTTTTATTAATTTCATGTTATTTGTCTTTGTTTTTAAAAGTCTTATTATTTTATTTTAACAAGATTTTTTCTGAAAAAACTAAAATGTAAAGAAGACACATCTCAGTTGTGATTCAGTAGTCAAATAACAGTACCTAATTATAAATTAATAACTCGTTCTAAACTAACATTTGTGAAGTAGAAGTACTATATGTATATTTCATTTAAGTTTGTACAGCTAGAAACGAAATTGTGTGAGCTAAAACTCGTAGGCGAGAAGGCATTCAGACACTGAGCTTAATCCGTAATGGCCACAGACGGATTCAAACTACAATACTATCGTAACTACAGTTTAAACTTCCATTCAATCACGACAGACCAACGAAACATTTATCAATCTATTGTTAATTACAAAAATAATAATCAAAATTATTATTATCATCACACTGCCAAAGGGTTGTGACCCGCACATTGTTCACAAGCGCATCCAAATACCAATGGACAATGACCTCAAAAAAATGGCCTGCAGCTGCCCAGGCCACCATTATGGCCAATATCGCCAAAATAATAGTACGGACCACTATTATTATGCTAATATGGCGCAAGGCTATTATTTGGCTCACAGGTACGGAAAGAATATCTTCCGGGACGTTTGTACCCCATTGTGTCCAGTGTTTGTCGTTGCAGTTGCAGGGTTAGTTTTTTTTTATAATTTTTATTATTGACCGGAGCGTCCGTGACTAATTTTGATGAATTATAAACCATATGGCAGTGAACGGGTTGGGTTCTAGTGTTGGCTTCCCTTCTATGATTATTATTTTTATTACCAATAAAAATGATCACCAACTACACAATTTTCAATTAAAACTTAGAGCCTAATAATATGTATTTATTATTCCATAGGATAAACTCGATTCCGAGTGCATATTATAATTAATTACTTTATACATATTTACATTTGTAGGCATTCCAATACCTATACAAATACCGCAACAAGTAATTTTCCAAAGTATAAATTTATTAAATAAAGAATAAACAAACATAATTTCTACTTTGGTATTACCAATTTGAATAAAAACAAACGGACTTTCCTTAACCCTCAAATGCGATGGCACCTTTATAAAATCCGTGCTCAAAATCGAGCGATTAATCACGATGAATCAAAAATCGTTTCTCCAATTAAAATGCACCGCATCATTCTTAACACATTCGTTCGATTGTTCCAAAATTGAATTCTAATCACCGTTCCTTTCACAATGAGTCCGGCACGCCCCCGTGATGCCAAAAAATAGGGAAAATGGAGAAATTTTCCTTTCTCCTATAAAATCGGTTCGATTCTTGAAAGGAGGCGAGCAATTAACTCGAGTATCTTTTGAGTTTAAATTAAGTGAAAAAAAAATGGGGGATGAACGATTACTTGGAAACGTCTGGGATATTCTTAGATCTATTGTTGTTTTTTTAAACGTGTGTAATTTGATTTTCTTCTATAAACTTAGCACATTAGCAATTTATAAACGTAGGTACTTCCTTTTTGTATCATGTTACAATTACCTACACGCATATGGTCATGAGTTCAGTTTTTGCATCAAAATTTACAATTTATTTCAGCCAAATAGTATTGTAGCTAAGTTTTCTCACTAACAGCCCCACTATTATCAATAAATTATAACAAAAATGAGATAAATATCAATAAAACGTACAAACAAGCTAACCCTACCGCTGCAAAGGTCGCGAATGCCCGCACGCAACAAAATCCAAGCTTGTTATACATCTACATATTTTTGCTAAACAAAACCAGTTATAGTCGGTAACGTGCGGTATTGCACAGCGTGTACCGTTACTTCGCATCTGGTGATGCAACTTTTGATGCCTATAATAACATAATAGTGCACTTATCTTTGGATACATATCCAGGGAACATTATGTGTGAGATAGTTAAATGTATAAAAGTTAGAAAAAAATAACTTATACGGCTTTGAATTTGAGAAACACGAGGTTTGTTAATCAAAATGTACAAATGCAAATATCAGCAACAATGAACCTACAATAAATTCAAAGTTAGCAAACATCGCTCAAAGGAAACCGTGGGTAAAATAACTAGTTCACAATACTTCCTTTTATTCCAACGTCAAATAATTTATAAACAAAAGACTACAAAAATTTGCATGTCCCGACAATTAATTGCGAAACGCATTATCCATTGTCTTCTAGAGTAAGTAATTAAATTAAAAAAATTAAGAGCAACACGCAATCCTATTCTTTTGCTAATTAAAGAAAGAAGAATGAAAGAAACAGCTAAGTAGCAAGTTGGGAGTGTAAAAAAACAAAAGATCTCCATAGGGATTTGAATTTCGAACGAGAGAGTTTGCGTGTTCGCGTCAGTTCGCGGCGTTCCATTTTTGAATTTTTATTTTTTCGCTAATTGTGTCACGATCTTCTTTTGTTTTTATTCTTTTTGTCTTATTGTTGCTTTTGGAGGGTTAAGGTTATTATGATTTGGATTAGATTATGTTTTAAAGGTAATATTGTTTGATTTTTAAACTTATAATATTCAGATTTGACTGTTTTAAATATAAATGTGAGCAATATAATACTCGTATCATCATCTAAAATGCTATCTTAGTAGAAAAACGTTTCAACTGTCAAAGCTCCTAAAAAAAAATAAACACTTTCGACACCAAACAAATATCACCTCCAATCACCCAACTTCCGCGACCCTGTCCATTTTTTCTCAGTTTTTAAATCGAAATAACCATAAACAAGCATAAAACTAATATTATAAATCGATTTAAAGTCCCGGAGAACATCTGTTGTCTCGATGCACTCATAAAGTGATCTTGGGATACCGGAATAAGCCGTTTAATAAGATTTTTAAAGGTATTTTTTTAAATGTTTTCGGTAACATGTGGGAAGAACAGATGTTGTGCGTCGAAATCTCGGAGTCAACGGACTGATTGATAAAGACTGTTATAAGAAGTTTTTTACATGATAAGTTTTTACGGGAAGTGCAGAGAAAGTTTGTACATTTTGCTGATACGCTAAATTGTCTGAGGTTTGAGTCCCAGCAGTGGGAATATTAAAAAGAATAATTATGATTAGGCTGAATTGTGTTAGTTCACATTTTTTGTATGGTGATAGTGTTTGGAAGAGTTACCGCGGCCCTAAATCGTAAAAGGCAATTGAAAGAACACAGGTAGGTTTTTGTCTGTCATTATCTCTTGCTCCATCCAGAGCGTGAAAGTTACTTTTTTTAAATGGGTATATTTTTGTATGCAAAATCATTATTACTTCAGCCGAAAGACGTCCTGTTAGATATAGGCGTCCCTTAAGTGTCGCCACAGTACCGCTCTTTTACGTCTCGCATCCATCGTTTTGATTGATTCCCGCGACCCTTACCAGGTCAACTTTGTGGGAAGCCACATAAATTCAATTACATAATTATTATTATATTTTTTTATTTATTATTATCTATATACATTTTTTTTTCAAGTTTACGAAGTAGCAAGTATCTAGTAATGACCAATATTGTCGTTACTTCTGAGTAATGTAATTGAATTTTCTATAATAACTATTAATATTGAATTAGCACCTCGAGACCGCATGCTGCAGTTACGGGTTAAAGCGCGAATACGTTAACACGTCACTAAATTCCTGACATACACGAGATTGGTTCAGTGGTTTCTATATATCTAGGAACTATTATTACGATTATAATCATAGAAACATTGAATCTTGATTACCTACATAGTATTATTGTATGAACTGTTGAGAGCACCACAAAAACAATTGTAAATATCCGTTTCTATTGATTAACTTTTAACTAATAATTAGACAATAAAGTGTTTTAGTTATTTTTTGTTATGGTCATTTATTTGCTACTTACTTAACAGCTAATAGCTTAATAAAGTTTATTAGGAAAGTTTTTTTTTTATATTTTGGTTCATAATGAAATAACTCAAAAAGTATTAGGCCAATTTTAAAAACTGTTTCATCTGAAGCATGCTACTTTATCACTGAGTGATATAACCGTAAATTGTCTACTATCACGTAGGTAAACCCGCTGGCAGAAGCTAGTTCATCTGTTTGATCAATCTTTTCTGTCAATTTTTTTTTTATGAATCTTGCAGGCCACTTCAGCTTCACACAGGTGTAACAAATCTTTGAAATTCTCGTCTTTTCTCTACTATAATATGCATGTATTATATACATCTAAACCTTTCTTATAAATCACTCTGACTATTGGTGAAAATTCGCTAACTACTTTTTGAGTTAATTGCTAATAGAGAGATCGACTTGGTGTAGAACTTTGTTTTGAATTTACATACTTAAAGATTTATATCTATGAAAGATGTATGTAAATTATGACACATGCGATGAAAATATTACGCTAATCTATAAACAAATGACCGATTTAAAAAAAAGAATTCCGTGTTTTTTAAATTAAATAAATTTTAAAGTACAATTCGAAGCTAAACAAAAGATATTTTGATTTGATTTGACCAGTGTTGCAGAACGGCCATTTCATAGGTTTTATTAAGAGTTTATTTTCCAAGCAAGTAAATGTACAGAAATCCATTGCAAACATTATCTTAAGCGTAAAATATTTGCTAATCGGAAAATGCGCGTTCTACTATTGCGCACCCATTTCAAAATGCATCTCTTTAAAAAACAGTACATTTCGCACAAGAGAATAAAGTTTTGCTCAACAAAACATATGTTTAGTAAGGAAACCTGTTTTTCTGTAACCATATTGTACCTCGTGTCTATTCATTATGCTATGGTAATTGTCATGTTAAAATCACCATCTTTGTTTTACAAATTGTGTCCTCGATTTCTCAGTGTGGCGTAGAAAAAAATGTTTTTACCGCACGAGTGCTTTAAAATAGAATTAATGTTTGTTTTTTCCTTTGTTGTTGTTAAAACTGGTGTAGATTTTTTAGTAAACAAAATTGTGGTTTTTGTTGTGTGAATTAAGCGTCGAGCATTAATGGGTTAACAATATTTCATTTTCTTTTTGATAAATACATTTTTATAAATTCATCTTATCAAGTTGTGTTTTTGTATTGAAAATCATATCTTAATATAAAAATTATAATAAAAGTGTCAGTTTTTCAGTGTGCGAGAGTGTGGTGTATGTGCGTGTGTGTCTATATTTCTGCATCTTCATGCTTAGACGGATTTTGATGTAACTTGGTAAACGGGTAGACCATATCCTGACATAGCACATAGAGTAGTTTTTACTCCAGGAATATGGTTTCTTGGGACGATTTTCTACTTTCAAGCGGGCAAAGCTGCGGGTAGCAGCTAGTAATATAATATAGAAGTTATTGATGTTTAATGTTTTTTTATTGTCGTTAGATTCGCGCTTAACCACTATCTCACCTAATAGAAAGTGACAAAGTGGTTGAGGATGAAGCACGCTTGCCTAGAAGTAACCTATTCACTCTAGACTTAAAAATCCCCAGGTTGCAGCTATCAGGAAACTCAGATTCCGGCAGGGAATTCCACTCCTTAGCTGTACACATAATATTAATGTGTTCGCAATTATTAAGGAGAAAATAATTCTTTACTTCGTCTCAAGCAAAACCGACCCTAAAAAATATAACCAATTCTTACCCTACCATATGGTAGAACAAAAGGTACACAGTGGAATCAAAAGAAGTTAAAACAGAAAAAAGGTTATAATTAATATCAGTAATTATTCTTTGTGAGATTAATACAGGGTTGTTAGTTTCTTTTAGTATTGTTTTTTTTTTACTCTGATTAGATTGTTAAGTCTATTGTTTCTTTATGCTTCGCTGGAGGTATTGTTTTGATATATTTTGATGGAATTAATTAGTTTTTGTGTGAAGAAATGAATGTGTGTAATTTATTTTTATTTTTGTCATGGAGAATATTTGCAATATGTTAGTCTTAAGTTAGCGCTTTTTCCGGCGGTTTTTATTTGTTTTGTAAATGTGTAGAACGTTTTTGGCAGAAAGTAGAGCGCGTCTCTGTTTTTTAATGCTTTGTTATTCAATTAATGTTTATCCACATTTTTTTATTGAGGCGGACATTCATCAAATCTTTGCCTGTTCTGGGTAGAGCGCGAAACCGTCGGACTTTTACTGAGTAAACTGTATTCCTTCAGTTGCCTTTTGCATTCAAGGACCGCGGTAGCTCTTTCGCATACTCCCACAGCCCGACCAGGCATCGACTTTACTTTGAGTTCTACTACTACTATTCTTACATGCTCAGTAACGTTTTTATTATGAAATATTTATATAAATATATATATTTAGGTATATGTAGTAACATAAGATATATATGTCGCTTTTCTCTCCAAAAGAAGCAAAGCAAAAATTGAATCTATAGTATCTCACTGTCCGTTTAGCACAAAGGTCATTTTCCTGTAACACTCAAAACTCCCGCACGATGTAGCAAATTAAAAAAACTCCAGACAAAAATTTCCAAGACAATTAAAAGAGGGTGCGACACTAAGTCCGATTTAATAACCAATCGAGCCCAACACCTAAAGAAAGTAGCAATAAAAAATCTGAGAAGAATTTCTTCTCCAATATAATTTCGTAATCACCGGACCGTGCGTCCGGTTCCGGCAAAAAACTGAGATACGACCTTCCAGACCGTCTCGTCAGAATTCGTGTAGTATGGATAAGATAAGACGAGCGTTTGACGTTTATTATAATTGACAAGATAAAAAAGATGAACGTTTTAGGTAAGTTTAAAATTATGGCAATTTCCAAAAAGAAAGATTACTTTATTGTACAACAAAATTGTATCACAACTCTTCAATCAATACTTAAAAATATCAAACCACTAGTTTATGATATTTTTTGACTTAATGGTAGATTAAAAAAAATACTTTTTTATTCTTATGTAAATATTTTTAACACATTGAGGAAGTTGGTACACTACATAAGACGTTTTTGTTTATTTCAATATAAATACATATTTTTCCAAGTAGGTAGTTTCTTAAGTACCTATTGTTAACGTTCATTTATAAATGAAATCGTAGGCATATTCTTAATTTAAAATCATGTATTGCTTAAAATAACAAACACATTCGGCGTTACAAACCCACAAAATAAATGACAATTAAACAAAAAAAAGAAATAAAAGAAAAAGAGATACGGCACATCCACCCAATTCGATTCCGCGATATGATGTCAATATTTACCCGGGTAAAAGAAGGCGGCAAAAAATAAATTAGGCAAAAGCTCATTTTGCCTGAAAAATCTTCGCAGCGACATCTGCGGCCCGAGGGTTGGTTAGGGGTGGGGGAAACGTGATTTCTTTCCCATTACTATTTGAGCACTTAAGTGGTAATGGCGGACCACTGTGCAATGTTAGGTGGAGTTGAGTAGGTAGGTATTATTGAGTTTCACTGTGGTGGCAAAAATTGAGAATTAGTAGTGATGTGATTAGAGCGCGTGAGTTTTGTTTTTATCTTTTTTGTGTTTTCTTTTTTTTTGTAAAAAAAAAGATAAATAATGTGATGGTAAATTAACATTTATTAACATTGACTGTTTCCTCTTCTCGTAAATACTGACAGTTTCTGAAGGAAATGAGGTGTTCTAATAATGATTTATGGATAGTCAACTTGTTACTATGTCATGTTTGTCAGCTTTGACACACTATTATAATTATGTCTTCTTGATTTTGCTAGTATATTTCTCTAATATATCGTAAGAAAGATTGTTTTTAAGAAGAGTAGGTACTAATAAAAGATTTAGGTAGGTACTAACAGTCTGATGCCTACTTGAAATTCCACTGACTTCCCACAAGAAAAAGGGCGAGAAAATTTCAAAGAAAATTTAACTCAAAAAGGGTTAAACGTCAAAAACTACATAATAACTCATCCCTATCTAACAAAAATCTCGCGGCCGAGGGTTAGGTGTACTTCAAATTAATAGAAAGATAACTCTGGCGGTTTCTTTTATTTTATAAAAAAAGCAAGGGTTTCAAACCTTTGGTTTACTTTATATTATGGACTTTGTGAACTTCAACCTTTTGCGAAACATTATTTTTAGATAGCCACGCTGTTATGAAAGTGTTGGGATCATAATTAATGTGGAATAAAAGCGAAGGGAAGTTTATTTTTCTAGGAATAGAATCAATTGTTTATAGAAAGTAGGGAAATTAAATTTCTTGGATCAATTGAATGGTTTGTCTTCGTGACGTATTTAGTTAAGTAGGTTATTTTGCGAATAAAGTTTCTACTTTATAACATTATCTTTTTTTAATAAAAAAAAACGTATCTTTTTTACTAAAAAGGACTAGTTTTTCACGTATCTTCACAAACCCATAACATTTTAATGAACAATAATGAAAACAATTGCATAAAATGCTACAGCAAGTCTTTGAAAAATACGGAAAACAAACAAAATACTCAATAGGATGAGACGGGCGCTAATTTGGACGCAAACATTTGTGAAAATCAAATAAAAGCCGATCACGCGAAACAACCTTTTTTCCATCTCGGCTTCTGCAAATAGGCTACAGTTTTTTTGTATACTGCAACATGATTTGATACTTGAGTTTTTTTTTTGTGAATGTGTCCGATTACTGGGTTGTGTAGGTCAGATAGGCAATAGCTTCATTTAAAATACTATTATGCAGCTGCATCAGGTTAGATTGGAAGTTGTTGGGCAACTTTCAGTCAGTTAGGAAAAGGCTGGACTGATTATTGAGGACTTTGGCTGTGATTGTGATTTTTACGTTGAACATTTTTGATATTTTGTGTTTCTGAAGCGTTTCATTCAAAAAGAACAATTCAGTTTATCATTCACGAACAATGTGAGTCATTTAAAGTACTATTTAGTTATCAGATTATATCAGTAATTGCAATTAGGTTATATAAATTGTCTTGGTAAATACTGTAAATAGTCTTTGACTAGGCTATTTTGTAATTTTATTTATTGTACCCCAGATTTTTAAAACATATTGTTTTTTTATTCTTCCTAAATATATATATTTATTTCGTTTTATTAAAACAAAAATAATTATATGAAATGTTTGTAATTAAATAGACTTAAATTATAGTCATTTATTGTTAAAGTTTAGTAGCTTCTACCAGCGGCTCAAGGGAAGATATTTTCGAGACAAAAGTATTCTATATACTATTGCAGGACATAGTCTACCATTGTACCAAGTTTGATCGAAATCCTTACAGTCGATAGAGCATGAAAGAGTAACAAACACACACTCGACTGTGTGTTGTAAATTTATAATAATAGTGTGAGAAAAATGTCCCAATTTATTTCCAAAGTATCAAAACCTGTATTCCTTGTAAACTGTGCCCTCTTTTTCTGGAGGGTGGGACAAAGACGCGGTGGAAAATGAAAAAAAGCGACGAAAAAAGATAACTGAATCCCTCCGAGTTGAACCAATCATGGAAATTACGTCGCTTTCCATTGGACGACTCTGTTTGAATATTTATTTAAAATAAACGTTTGTTTTTTAACCGATTAGCCTATTATTGGTAGGTACGAGTATTTTCTTTTTCATGTATTGTATTTTGTTTTTTCTATAGATGTATAGTTAAAGAGTGGAATTCCTTGCCGGAGTGTTGGTTTCCTGATAGCTACTCCTAGAGGTTTTTAAGTCAAGAGTGAATAGGTTTCTTCTAGGCAAGCGTGCTTCATCGTTGACCACATTATCGCTTACCATTAGGTGAGATAATGATCAAACGCAAACCCATCAATAATAAAAAAGGATTAAGGTCCTTTTTAGGCTACAAAACCAGTGAAAAAGTGGTATTTGAAAGGGTTTAAAGAGTTTTTATTTTAATCAATACCAATAAAAAGCTATCAATAAATTTTTATAGTCAGTGAAAATTAATTAATCATTTAAAAATAACCTCAAATAAAATATAACTCAAGATTCCTCCAAAATAAATCATACAAGCTATTTAAAACCACTAAATCTGAAATTGCAACCTTATCATCCAAACATATGAAAGATGGCACTCTGCCAAAAGCCAAAAAGATATACTGGAATATTAATAATACATTATATTTTCGTACTAAAATACCACATTATATAAACCACCCCTTATCCCCAGTGGGCCAAGGATTTCTTTACGCGGACAAATTTTTCCATTAATATTTTTTTTCTCAAGAATGGTAAGATGGATTACGTGGTTGAATTAACGGTAATTCCCAAAGGTACCAGGTTCAACATCCCCTTCTGTCTTGAGGTTATTTTTAGGGGTACCAATGGACTAAGTTTCTAAGATAACTACGCGACAAAATGGCGGACTTTGACGTCAGAATAAAATTATATTTTGTTGTTTCTTGAGTGGCAAATGAAATGGGAAATTATATTTTTAGTTTGAACACGTAATTAAACGCCACCAATGGCAGTTATTTATTGTAATCACGTGCTTAGAGCGCATTATAGAAACACGTCGACAGGTCTTCAATGAATTTTGATGACTTTATTTACTTTAAATGCTGATCGTATTGGCTATTTATTGAATCACACATCTTCGTGGTTAATTTTTATGAATGGAAAATTATAAGCAAACATATTTTAAGATTGATAAAAAGATAGATATTATAATATTTAATTTAATACAGAAAAATGAAATAGAATTTATCACTAATATTACTATTACCCTTATTAAAATGTTGATTACTTAAGTACATATATATTTATTTGATTATAAAAGTAATTTCTACTATTTTAACAGTCATAGTGTTTAAACCATATTATTAAATAGTTAATATATACTAATATTATAAAGAGAAAGATGAATAAAATCTAAAACGACAGGACTGATTTATATAATTATTTTATCACTGGAACGCTACTTATTTACCGAAAGAAATAGACATACTTATTAATATACTTTTTGCTTTCACAAGGGCAAAGCATCTGGGAAAGCTAGTCAATAATAATTATCGAATTGGTATTTTATAATTTAGCTGCGAAAACAAACAAAACTCACGACATAGTATTTCTTTTTTCCACATATATATCACACAACACGACCGAAGCTAACAGTTTTTTTATTATTATTTTTTTTTTTTTTTATAGAAAACTATTATTGAATGATTGCAGCATTATCCATGGCTAAATATAAACGTAACATAATTTTATTGCAAATAGGTCAAAATCAGCCACCGTATTTAGCAAGACAGGTTGCAAATTATCGTTTATTTTGTCCAATATCACATTAGTTTCATTAAAAGGAAATGCATTTATGCGCTAGGTACGGAAGCCACAACACTGCGGTTTTACTGTAGAGATTATTTTAGACCAAACGTATTCCTATGTTTTGTTATAATATTTTGTTATACCTTTTGTAGTTGAAGGTAATAGATTATAAAATATTTTTTCCATGTTTTGTATGTTGTGTAAGACTGTGCGGCAAAATTTTGTGTAAGGTTTTTTTTAAGCTATTGCATAGCTTCTATCGCGGGCCTTGAGTGTGGAGACCGAATCCAGAAATTTCGTAACGAAAATAACCTAACACCCCACTCATTTGTTTTTTGAGCGTGGTGACCGATAAGAAAACAAATGAGTGAACAATCAATCAAAATTCAATTCAAAATTAATAATATGTGAAAGTGTAACTTTTACACATTGAATTGAATTAATTAATAATATAAGTTTTTTTTTCTTTGAAATTAATTGAAACAATTAATTGCCAAGTGCCACATGCCTTTTTTTTTAAATAATTTTATTTTAGAAATAAGCGAGCGAGCGATGAAAAGTGAGAGATTAGCGGTAACTATCCCAACTTCCGAGTTACAGGTTCAAACCCATCCAGGCACGTTACTTTGAGAAATACCTAACTGTTATCTCATCCTAAAGGTTGGCTAGTAAAGAATGTATTGTTGCATTAAGTCCGCCTATGTACCACTGCTGTACATGAAGTTTAAATGAATAAATAAATAAAGCCTGATGACAGACAGACGGACCGTGAAGTCTTAGTATAAGGGTCCCGTTTTTACCCTTTAGATACTTACAGAACCCTAAAAACGAGAACCGATCTTTCCAATGGCACTAAAAGCAGTGGCAACTCACTAAGAGAAAGCAAATCTAATCTAATTATAATCTAACGTAATTTTTAATGAATATCAGCAGTAATATCCCAGATGTGAAGATTTTATATTACGTTCAAGGTTTTATAGCGTAATAATAAAACCGCTTTCAACTGTGTGCCAGCTATAAAAGGAAATCGATTTGGAAATTATGTGAAGAAATATATATATCGTGAGGAAACCGGCATATCCAAGAACCAAAAATTCGAAGACATGTGATATTCACCAACCCGCAATGTGCTTGCGCGGTGGATTACGGCCCATTCCCTCTCCTAAAGAGAAGGCCTGAGTCCCAGCAGAGCAAATATTAACAAGGCCGATGATGATGATGATGACAAGCCAAAAACAGGTATAACTGAGATCAAATCGTGGCACTGACATTGACAATATTTAATCATACTAACTAGGCCAAATAAGCTGAAGAGAAACACAGAATGCATCAAAGTATGTGCAATATAAGTACGTACACGGATATCGATTTGGTCACAGAGGAGAAGGCTATTCTACCGACTATTAGATTGAAGAACTTGCGTGGGACGACATACATGTAGAGAGTAACTATAGATCTGTTTATATTTGCTTGTGAGAGGACTGACGTCTTTGGGCTAAGTTGGATCTTAGAAGAAGGGTAATTTGAGATGGTAGAGAAGTAACAGATTTCGATCAGATTTTTTGTTTTATTTTATTTAGAAGGAGATTCAATATAATTTTCAGAGATTAAGCATTGCCATACAACGTGGCAATGCCACTAGTCTTTTGGGAGGAAATTTTTGGCGGCATATCTTTTATTAGGTGTTTTTGTCTTAAGTGTAATAAATATATATTTATAGTATAGTTAGTTAAGTTTGTTATGATGTTTGTTAGTTTGTTTTTTCCTAAGTTGTACACCAAAACAAATAAGAAAGCGCTTAAAGATTACACAGAAATTCTCAACTGTTACTGGAATTTATGATGCTTTAAGCTTTTTTTTGTGTAGAACATTACGCCTATAACTTTTGTTAATATATTTGAGTTTTATTATATTGTGTATCCATTCAAATAAGATTTCAAATCATCATTACCGTTATCTTTATGAGTTACATAATCAAATGCTTGTCACAAATCCAAATAGTTTTGTAACAAGGTAGAATTATACTTATAAATAATTTAATTACCAAAGCTGAAATCATCATCATCAAAAATCCTTTTGTCTACGAAACTTTTTAAAACTTTATTTTTTTTTTAAATTTTACATTAATGTCTATATTGGTATATGATTACAATTAAATTATCATTTGAAAACTTTCAACGATGATTCACTAATTGATTACATGCATGTGAACATTATTTTTTCTTTTTATAATGATTATTATATTTCAAACGTATTTCTTCGTACAGAATTATTTATCGCTGCAGATGCATCGAAATTCCAAAATCATTTACCCATGCAGAATTTTTATCCCCGTCGCGCGCAGTTTCGCTCGCGGGTTCAGTACAATCATCGTCTGTGTACCATGGCGCAATGATTTTATTGATTTCTACTATCCCCCTGCCCCCCAACCCCACCCGCAAACACACGAGATCACCCCTTCACCCCCTCTATATAAGTACATAGCGCCAATAATTTGCACTGGGCGTGAAACCGTAAAAGGCTATGATGTTTATGTTGGTGCAGGTCATTCAACCTCCGAAAATGACGGTAATTTTGATAAAGAGCTGAGTATTGAGGATGATGATTTTGTTAAGGAAAAATAGGTTGAGGATATTGAAAATGTAGCTATTATAGATTCGGCATTTAGTGTAATATCTATGACTAGAGGATCTACTAAACATGAGACTAAAAAATTTGCCCTTGCTGCTATAAATTTTACATTCTCTTCGAACCTGATCCCATTAGCATGATACGCTGGTGATCATTCACTACTCATGGTTATTGGTGCGACAGTAGCTTAGGTTTTAAACTCTTTAGTTGAAAAGTTGATACCGACTATTGGACCATTATTGTCTTTTTAAATAAATATTACCTTTTAATTATTTCTTTCTGTGTTATTTAAACCTACTTCATCAACTACATCATTAAAATCATCACCTACATAATCAAATTCATCACCACGAAGGTCCTAACCTAACCTAGTCTTCAAATCGTTGCTCAAATTCAACTGATTGCCAAGGTACAGAGCTACATACCTACAGGCATATCCACATACTATCAGGATTAGCATGAAGTTTGTATATATAGGTATATGTAGAAGGCTAACAGTGACGGATGGGATATAAAGCGGTTTGAATGTTCTGGATTTAGAATTATAAGACATGGTGGAAAGTATTAGGAGCTTTATAGTGGTTGAAGGTAATGAGATGTTTGAAATTAAAATATGAAAAGGCTGTCATTTCGTTCGTTTGGATGATTGTTAATCGCAAATAATTGATCATAGCTTTGGCTGTGAATAAAGTAGTAAAGTTTTACTGGGTATCTTTAGCTTCTTTTTATACTTTAAGAGAAAGTCGCTTTTTCAGTTGTGAATAAATAGCCTGTAGGAGCGAATTATTATCCTTAGCTATAGGTACGCACAATAACGTGTTCCTTAATTTCCGGAGAGCAAGTAATACAGAGTCCCTTACTTTTTATTAAAAAACTGTCGCAAGATTCTCAAAGAAAATTAACAAATTTTAAAGCGAAAGGATGAAAAAAATAACAGGTGTACGCAAAACTCCAGTCGTCTTCTTCCGGTAGCTACTGAAACTCAATATTAAACTGAAACTGAAGTTTTCAGTGAAAAATTCTCTAAAAGAACAAAGACTTCTGTCCAATGTTCTCGAAACTCTGTTGAGAAATATTCGAATAATTTCGCTGGAACCTTTCCGCCTTTTGAACACGAAACTTTTTAGTAGTGACGTTACTGTTGAGATTTTTTTATTAATGACGTTTTTATTAATATTTTTCTCGACATTGATATAATGTTGCGAATCATAGGTAACGGCCCCGACTTATTAAGTTGTTGTTCGTGAAATTCCAATCCAGCCAGTTACATTTATTTCATCAGCACTGCTTTCAAAACGGTGAAGGAAAATATCCTTATCTTTATATGTCCTAGAAACAAAAATTCGACGACATGTGACATCCACCAATCAGCATTAGGCTCGCGTGGTGATTTACGGTCTATATCCTCTCTTAGAGAGGAAGCCTCAGTCTCAGAAGTGAGAATATTAACAGGCTGATTATGCTAAGTGTAATATGGGAATATCACTGTTGGACCAATGAAATCGATGAAAATTAGATTGACTGATGGAATGAAACTCGTGACCCCGAAATCTTTAAGTCAAGAGTGAATGGATTACTTCTAAGCAAGCGCGTTCCATTGTCAACCGCATCGTCGCTTTAGTCGCGGTGGTGAGGTAGCGATCAAGCGCAAACCTATCAACAATAATAATAATAAAAAATACTTAAAGCCTCGACAGGCCTTTTGATTTAAAGGTTAGTTTACGATCTAGAGGTTAGTGGCCCTGACTGCTACACTGGGCTCGCGTTTTGGACGGCTCATTCCCTCTCTTAGAGAGGAGGTTTAAGTCCCAGCAGTGGGAACATTAAAAGGCCGACTATGCTGTTAGGCTTTGGTACTTGTAAGTCTCCATATTTTTTTTTTATTATTGATAGGCTCGCGTTTGACCACTATCTCACCTGATGGTAAGTGATGATGTGGCCGACGATGGAGCACGCTTGCCTAGAAGTAACCTATTCACTCTTGATTTAAAGACCTCTAGGTTGTAGCTACCAGGAAACATCTAAAAACGAAACAGATACTCTACGAGTCTTTTCTTTAATAAACACACTTCCCCCAATTATTGCAAACAAACAATATATGGATAAACAAGAAAAACTTCTTCGATGAACATTTTCGAACAAAAACTCTTACATTTTGTCCAAACTTCTCTCGTGTACAAAGTTTTTTGTTCTATTGTCATGTAAAATCTTGAAAATAATTGGGGAGGGCGATCGATGAGTTTTTCGGCCTATTGGGAACGTATGAAAGGAACATAAAGAGAATGTATAACAAACTTTTTGTCTGACACTTTTTAGTTCAAAGAGGGGTCCGAGTGATTTCTTAATTAAGTTTTCTTGACTTAAAATGAATGTGTACGTTTCAGTGACTATAAAAACCAGGCTAGCTTGAGGTCGGCTTCCCATGTTTTATATGCAGCAACAGCCTATTAGACCTGAATAATACGATTTTCTTTCTTTAATTAGACATATAGAGAGTCTGGCATCTATATCTGTCAAAAATCTACAAATGACAAGCAAGATCAATCGTTTTTGTGACACACGGGTATCAGTAACATATTAAAAAAGTAGTACAATAAAGAATATAATAAATAAATAATAATAATAAATACATATGAAAAAAACATTCACATTGTTACTTGCCCGGCTTTAGATCCACAACCTCATGCATGAAAATCGGACAAAACCACTCTGAATAAACTTAGAAGCCCAATCAGCTTTAGGAAAGAGGATGTGGCAGAATTATTCAACATGGACAAAGTCGTCATTATCATCATTTCAGTCGAAAAATGTCCGCTGTCTGACATTGACCTCCCCCAAGTGTCATCGCTACAGCCGTTTCTGTGCATCTCGTATTAATCGGGTTCTCGCAAACCTGACCAGGTCATCAATCAGTCCACTTTTTGAGGCTTTCCAACGCCATGACTGACTGTGGAAATCAAAATCAAAAGATAGAGAGACAGCTAATAAAAAATTCCAAAAAAAGAAAACTCTATAACACTTTGTCCTATCCAGAAATGAATCCAGGACCATTAATTACTATTCAAACAACGAAACAGACAAAGAAAACATACCAATATATAAAATAAACTGTACAAACTAACCTAGGCAAATTAAAACACAATTAGCTATAAGCGACGTTCCCTTACTGTTATTGATAGGTATTTTTCACATCAAATTCATACCATAGGCTATAATTTGAGTCTAGCTTAAGTATTCCATGCTATGCTTTGAAAGGTTACGTATTATTATGGTGAATTTTATAGTGAAAAGCCTGAATCGACGTGGGAAAATTTTGTTAGAAATATATTGTCAATGAAAGGTTCAAAAAGGTGTTAAATTGAGACCTGTAATTATTGTCTTCACATGCGTTATTGCATACTAAAAAGGAATAAGTAGCTATTTTAATAATTATGTGTAAGGAATAAGTGCCTATTTTAATAATTATGTGTTTATTTATCGCTATTTTAATAATTATGTGTTTATTTATGACTATTTAAATTGTTATGTGTTTACTTAAAGAGTTTTGTGTTGATTTGGATAGTCAATCCGATTTTTTCGGTATTCTGTTAATTTATTTTTTCAGCTATACCTTCTTTTGTATTGTTTGTACTCGAATCTAGTAAAAAATGTGTTAAATGATGAATAGATCAAATATATATGAAACCAAAATTATACAATTAATATTTTTAAAGTATAGATTTGTTCATACATAAAATAGATTAGATTAGACTTTTTTATTTTTGGTATACCTACAACAAAGAATCTATATATCATTTATCTATCTATTCATATGACATTTTTTTAAATTCAATTTGATTTTAATATATTAAATTATTATTATTTTTTGTGTGTTGACTATAGAATTAATAGCCAATATTCTCTTTGAGTCTAAGGTTTTTAATGCATGAATTAAATAGTTTTAGATTGTGTAATATCGTACTAACTTCCTCTTAACTAGCCTGCCTATTTGTCAAACGCTTTTAAAAAATTACAAATATGACAAAAAAAATCGACCCATTCTTGTACAATTAAAAAAAAAATTCACCCGAACGGAAGACTCAACTTGTCAACACTGGCATAATTAAAAAGCTCATTACGGCTGACAACCTGCGATCAGGGACTTGTAATAAATGCTTTAATTATTTTTTAGTCTGTTATTACATTAGTTTTTTAGTCTGTGATTAAAACCTCTGTTTCGGCCCTAGTGTTTTAATGGACTCTGTTTACTTCCGTATAGAAAAAAATTTTGTTTGTTTCTTTTTTAATTATATAAACTAGAGCGATCACACCTGATGGTAAGCAGTGATGCGATCGTTGATAGTGTAGCGCACTAGTTTATTAAGAACATATTCGCTCTAGCCTTGAAAACACCTAAATTATAAATGGTCGGGAAGACAGCTGTGCAGGCAAATTGTTCTTATCCTTTGATAAATGCGGTATAAACGATGGTGCGATTGTAAGATCTAACATCTGATAATCAGTATTTTCAGTGCCAGATTGAAAAAATTCTATGGCGGTACATTACCGGCAAGTACATGAGAGTCCCATAGGTATGTAAAACTAATTCATTTTAGCAACGCATTAATTGCACGTCTAACTATTATATTAGCAAAAATCTAGGTTTCGAGTCAAGAATAAAAAATTCAATGACTTTTCCCGCTTTAAGATGAAACGAGACGGCGTGTCAGACTGAAACTGACTAAATCCCACCTATATGTGATATACTTATGATCATTGCCCTTTATGTTCACTATTTCATACTTTTCTACAGCCCCATAGATAATTTTAAGGCGAGTGAATTCGCGGGTAAAAGTCAGTTATAATGAAAAAGTGTTATAAACTTTATAATGTAGTCAATTGAAATTATCTGATAAAACGATTGTGTGCAGTCGCTTAAACAAACAAATACTACACAGTCGATGTTATATTCGTCTGAAATATTGCGATTTTAAATGTCATGAGAATTTATACCAGTATAAAACAGAGAATCAATGAAACTTATGCATATCTTGCATAAGTAATTAGTACAATAGTTATTTGCAAAAACCAGAAAACGATCGTTAATATCAAGACAAAAAACATTGCGTAAATCGAGGTACGAGAAAAATATCAAAACATGTATTTTTTGACGTCATCACAGCTCTGAGAATCGAATCAGTAATACCTATTTCTCTTCAAAACACTGATATAAACAACACTGATCAGATAAACATGACAAATGAATACTTAAAACACTGTTTTTGCAGTTACTATTCCGAGCTACCTACTTATTAAAACAAAATCAACCTATGCCAACTAATTGCCTTGCTAAACGAAACAATAAAAATCTCAACAAAAACATGCTATTAAATTATAATGCAGATACATATGGACGGACGACGCTCATTGGCTACGACGAACGTGGAAAAACACGTAAATTTTTTTCTATCTGCGCCACGTGAAACGTACTTGGCTTGCTAAGCGCCCCTCCCATTGGACGGCGCCGTCGCTCGCCGCTGGCCATTGGAGAATTTTTTTTACCGCTTTTCACGTATACGGTTGTACTAATTTTTTTCTAAGAAACATCGGCCAATAGTGGGGGAGCCGTTTTAATTATAACGTTCTATTTTTTCGTGACGCGCAGTGTAGTTGCTTTTAAATTTGGAATAGAAGTAGACATGTTGAATTTTAGAGTTTGATTTATATTTTGATTGTACCTATATTGTTTTTTTTTTTAACGTAGCTTAGATAAAGTTTATAGAGTAGAGTTACTATGAGATTTTGTTTACGTTACAGTGAAATTCATTCTTAAAAACAGTAGGTAAGCAATTATTTTTAACAGGTAAACTTTAAATTATAACAAATTACATGTGGTGAATTCCCTAATACAAAAGAGGAGTAGTTGGTACCTACCAAATATAATATGTAACTTCCTTCCGTGTATTCATAGAGTCCAATTAATCCATTTTCAACGAATTTTACTAATGATAAAACGTTTGAGATTTAGGTATTTATTTTATTATACCTGCTACGGCATACGGCTGGGCGACTTAGATTTCTTCCTTAGGTAAGAAGTAGCTCAGAACTAGGAACCATAGAACGAATGGAGGTAGACCTTTGCTCAGCAGCAGGATAGTATAAGCTAGATATAATAATGGAAAAACTAAAAGATAATGTATGTAATTGTAAATAAGATTAAAAATGTACTGCTTATTTCTTCCAGCAGACTTGATAGAGGAGAGATAAAATTAAAAGTAAATAGTGTGTGAAATCTTAATTAAATATTGAAAAAAACCTAAAAAAATAGAATTCAAGTAATATGTTAAAAAAATATATTTATGTTTATATTTTTTGTTCATATAAGCATAGTATAATCAGCCTTTCAATGTTCCCATTGCTGGGACTCCTCAGGTCTCCTCTCTAGGAGAGGGAATGGGCCGTAATCCACCACGTAGGCCCAATGCAAATTAGTGAATGTCACATATCTTTGAATGTTTGGTTTTAGAACATGCCGGTTTCGTCACGATGTTTTCCTTCACCGTCTTGAGAGCAGTGGTGATGAAATAAATTACACAAAGTCATGCGCGTGGCTGGGTTTGAACCCGCGACCTACAACTCGTAAGTCGGGGCCGTTGCCATTCGGCGACCACTTCTCTCTTTGGGCACCACTGATCTCTTTTTGTTCGTGTTTCGTTGGAAATCTTATGAGTAATAGCAAGAGCTGTATAATAAGTATTTATAGAATTACGAAAATAGATGTTAGAATCTATTATGAGCCACTTCGTAATGTAGACTATATTATGATTAATTTTAGATGAGTATGAAATGAAATATAAATATTTTATGATGACTTTTCAATCCTTTTTTTTTCGTATTGTTTTTTTTTTACATAGCCTAAAGAAACACCAATCTTAAGCGGCAGTGGGCAGGGCACATAGCTCGTAGAACAGATGGTCGAAAGGTTCTGGAATGGTGACTACGTACCGGAAGACGCAACGTTGGAGGGCCTCCTACAAGGTGGAACAATGACCTGGTGAAGGTCACGGGAATCTGATGAATACGAGACGCATAGGTCATTATGGCGACTCTTGGGGGAAGCCTATGTTCAACAGTGGATGTCTTTCGGCTACGGCTACGGCTATCGGCCCTACTGAAATCCTGCGGTTTAGTAGAAGGAGCTACCTATTGCTCGTCGTCCGGTAATAAACCATAGGTTTATGTATACAACAATAGTTTTAGTATAATATGTGAAACCCGAAACATGTGTCTAGTATTTTAATGTAAAGAATCTATGTACAAAATTTCATAACTGTATCATGAAAAATCACAAAGTTATAAGCTTGTTATGTCAGCAAAAATACATAGTCACCGGGCCATCCAGCCGACTGAGGGGTTGTTTTGCACTTGCATCCAGGTATTTGATGGCGCTTAATACCCGCTATGACCTGCCGTGACCTGTGTTGTACTTAGTGTCGATGGTGTCCAACTTGTGACCTTTTTAAATATTTTTGGGGAAAAATATAACATGGTGTAAAGTCTATTGAAATCCATTCAGTTACTGATTCTGAACAAACTATATTTAGATTTCACATAAACTAAAAATAATTAGGATCGGTCGTTGTGGCGACGCTTGGGGAAGGCCTATGTCCAACAGTGGACGTCTTTCGGCTGATATGATGATGATGATGAAAAATAATTATGTCTAATTCATACCTAAGCCTAACTGGGTAGGTAACTAGTTATTTCTCAATGCAATAGGTACGTAATTAGTTTAATAATGTTTTGTGGCTCACTGCTAAATGATACATCAATTTTATTTTTAAATTCAATTATTGTAATTTTAATAGGTATACATAAAGTATGAATTCGCCTTTTGTTAATATAAGCAGATATTTTTAGTTTTTATATAATAAACAATGAGATATTTTCTTATCATTATTTATTATTATAAGTGTAGGTTACATGACATTTTATAATATATTTTCTGTTAATATAGGTTTCCTAGTGTTATATTTGCATATCTTGTTTGGTCTTATTTTTCAAGATCATTTGTTCTGTGTCTGGGTGTATGTATGGATTTAGAAATATATGTATAACTAGTATGGTATCTGTTTGTCTAGTACTCATAGCATAAAATCTGCTTAGTTTGAGACTAAATGGGGTAATGTGAAAGTTGTTAATAAAAAAAATAAACATTTGATTTGCTACCAGCACAAATAGTTGTTATTGGACCGAGATTAAATATGATTATCAACTTTCTTTGTACCTAAGTTTTTTTTTCTATTATTATATTGCTTTGGGACTAATTATACTAAAATCGTCACAGATTATTATCTTATTACAACATCTTGATGCTCACATCTTGTCCAATACGGGTTTAAATGTTTTTCCTATAGAAGTAAATGTGGAGTAATATATAGTTGCGCTACATTATTTTTCGCGATACTAAATTTTTTTTTATTATCAATATTGGTTTATCAATTCCAATTTTCATTTTTTTTTTTTCATTATTTTGGTTTTTATTTGTTTGCCAACTTGCAGTAAATCAAGATTGCATGTGTTCTTTAATAATTATGTTTTTTTCAATTTTTTCTTCGAGCTTTAGGTACCGACATCAAAATCTTTGATTTTTTAATTGTTTCTTTTTGATATTTAGTTACTATCACTGGTTTCCTCGAAAGATAAACAAATAAAAAACTTATATTACTTCAGCCACTAACCTGTATGCAACCGTGTATGCTGCTGAACGTGGCTAAGCTGCTTGAACCGTCGATCGCAATACGAGCACTTATAAGGCTTTTCGCCAGTATGCACTCTGATGTGCTGTACCAGCTGATGATTGGAACTGAAGGATTTTAGGCACTGTTGGCACTGATGAGGCTTCACTTCTCCACCTAGACCTCGCTGGAGCTCCCTGGCGTGCATCTGCATGGCGTTCTTGTGCATAAATATCTGTAACAATTTGTACCTGTGTTATTTTCGGGTTTATTCAGGGAAATGAGGGCCTGACTGAGCAATTTTAAAAAAATGACAGAGCAGTAGACTGTACAGCGAGATCTATGCTTTGGAATGGTAAATTACTGGCATTTTTTGATAGACCGACTACTTCATTTTTGTATGTTTTTTTTTTTTAATATAGTTATAGCATATTTTTCTCAGTATTTTTACGCTTTCGGTAAAATAGAAAGCCCATATTATCTTAAATGATATGACAGATTGGAAGAAAAAAACGTGTTGCGCAGACCCAGGTAATATGGGATAAGGGCAGGAAAAAGATTATCTTAAACCCTCTAATAAATTAATATATTTACACTCAACTTTTTTTTTAAATATTAATTAAGTTATTTGTCCTGCACGAGTCACAAATAAATGCTTTCTTTCTTTCTTTTAGATTACCCCCTACATACAAACTTACAATACTTCTTTCTAATATTAGTATAGATGAAAGTCTATTAAATTGTTTATAATTTGAACTTATATCGTTGTTATTATTGTAGCTAGTAATCATAAGAACATGAGATTTAGCTGCAGATTTCCAAATGAAATAAAATTATTGATCACGATTTTAGAAATCGAGGGTGGTAGTTTGTTTTATCGGTGTTAGACTAAAAGATAAGGTAAAGAACTAGGTCATAACTAACTGTTGTGTAACCTACGAGGTTTTGTAGTTATCACACTTATCTACACTCATATTGTAAAGAGGGTTTATTTTATTTTTATTTTGGTATGTTTGTTATGAATAAACTCAAAAACTACTGTGCCGATTTCAAAAATTCTTTCATCATTGGAAAGCTACATTTACCTTGAGTAACATAGGCTATATTTCTTGCCCGTACAAAGCCGGGACAGGCCGCTAGTAAATTATAAATGTGTTTCCATTTATAGGTGTGTACGTTTGCTACTCCTTCACGTTTAAACGGCTGAACGGATTTGATTGTAATTTGACATACGGGTAGACCATGTCAGGAAACAGCTCATATATATATATATATTTTACTAGCCATTACTGCCTCACTGCTGAGCAAAGCCCTTCAGGAGCCAAGTTCTTTGAATATTTCTTGTCTTGAGACGTTTTTTATTTAGGGTTAAAAAAGCAGTTAAGTGTATGTTAAGTTAACATGTATTATAGGTTAATAAGGATATAAAAAGAGAGTAGTGAGAGCAGTGGCGGGCCAGTGGTAACGACCCCCACTTACGAGTGGTAGGTCGCGGGTTCTAATCTAGTATGCTGTACCTATCACTTTGTGTAATTTGTTTTATCACCATTGCGCTGTAAACAATGAAGGAAAACATCGTAAGGAAACAGGCATGTCCTAGAACCAAAAATTCGAAGACATGTGGCATCCACCAATTCGTATTGGGACATGTGTGGCTGATTACGGCTTATTCCCTCTCCTAGAGAGGAAATCTTTGCTCAGTAGTGGGACAGTAAAGGTTAAATATAAGAATAACAATATAACTTAGCGATTCTTGTTCTACAACGCAACAGAATATCATACAAAAAAAATCTTCACGACTAAAAACCTACTGTAATAAATAAGCCTCATTATCCAATACTTAGTATCAAAGATCCATACAAATCTATGGAAATACCGACCATAAGTACAGTAAATACATACAGGCACATAACTTATATACACTCTTATACATGGTGTTAGGTTTCACGCGCCGCGTCCTATAATTTTGCCGCAGCAAAGAAATTGCTTTCCCCCGTACTTTAGATAAGGTGGAATTATAGAGACTTATATTATTAAGTACCATGGTTAACCCACCTCGTGTGGTTGATTGCCTACGCTATTTCTTGGGTGTAGTGACATTATTGGGGCTGTTTTTAGTGTGGGCTTTGAATAAGTATCTATAATGCCAAGTGACCAATTAAGCGAAGAGCGCAGTGGTTTCATGACTTACGTAGTTAGAATATTATATGGGTCGTTCTCCCCGGACGGCGAGCAATGAGTAGTTTGCTGTGCGGTAACATCTCAATGGTGTGTAAGCAAAATTGACGGAATCTTATAGCTCCTATGCTGGCTATGGTTGTGTACGGCGGGCGGAACGAACTAGACA
Source organism: Mythimna albipuncta (assembly GCA_929112965.1). Taxonomy (NCBI): domain Eukaryota; kingdom Metazoa; phylum Arthropoda; class Insecta; order Lepidoptera; family Noctuidae; genus Mythimna; species Mythimna albipuncta. The sequence continues at coordinate 11,582,614 of OV815983.1, read as the reverse complement.
TATTTTGTCAGAACTGGAAGAAAGATGTATGGATCCAAGAAATATGGAAGGAGAGAAGAGAGGCCTTTTCCTAGCAGTGGGAAAGAAAAGGCTAGTTTAAAAAAATATTTATTGAGATGTGGGTATTATAGGCAACTGGCGCCTTACCATGACATGTCAAAATATCATGCGTGCGAGCGAGAAAGAGGGATGGAGCTATACACTCTTTATCACTCCATCCCTTTCTAACAGTTCAGTTTTGGTCGTCAAATGGATCGTGTTAAGAGTTCATGGTAGAGCCTCTAAAAACAGTTGAGATATTTATATTAATTTTGACGAAACATATTTATAACTCATAACTCATTTACTACAAAATTGCTTGATTTATATTCAATAAGGAAATCAAATTAATACTGTGTTAAAAATTCTGTGAACTCTTAAATTAAACTTACTCTTGACCGGTAATTTGATACGGCAATTACTAGGAATAATTATAAATAGCAAAGAACAAAAACAATTACAGGTACTATTCAGAGTTTTTGTAGCGATACCTAGAGTTTTATTCAAAACTAGCTTTTGCCCGCGGCTTCACTCGCCTACATATAATATATTCTATGTCACTCAATAGTAAAGCGGCTTTCTATCTGTGAAATAATTTCAACAATCGGACCAGTACTTTCAGAGATCACCTTCTTCTAACAAAAATCATAAAAAAGAGAACTTTACCTCTCTTTATAATATTAGTGTAGATTCATATTTTATTCAAAGTTTTTTTTTTAGGATGATCCATTAACATCTCCCGCTCTTGGCCGGAGCGAAAGAGTGTGTCAGACTTTTACTGACTAAACACCCACTCCTGTTCCTTATTTGCCTTTCATACTAGGACTGAGTTTTACTTTCAGAAGCGAACCCATGGTAGGCCCAGTAGGCTTCGACCCTGCTGGGCCCCTACGGTTTGCCGACATCTCTTTGTGCCGCGCGTGGAACACTAAGCGCCTACTTCTCTAGGGCGAAGCGTATAGCTAAGGAATAGAATACCCTGCCTGATTCTGTGTTTCCTGATGGCTGCAACCTAGGGGTCTTTAAGTCAAGAGTGTTTAGGTTACTTTTAGGTAAGCGAGCTCTATCGTCGACCACATCATCGCTACCATTAATTAAGATATTGGTCAAGCGTGAGCCTATAAAAAAATAATGGGATTTTTTATTAATAAAGTAGTTTGCCAACGATTCGGTTGACGCAACCGTTGAACGATGGGCTGAGGCGTTACTTGTAGCAGGTTCGATTCCCACACTGAACAAAATATTTATATAGCCCAGCACAAATAGTTGTTTCGGGTATTTAGTGTCTTTGTAAATAATTATATTTGAGGAGTTTGAGCGTGAGGCAACGACTTGTAATTAAAAAAGATTGTTTGCAAAAAAAAAACCGACATATCGTAGTTTCCTTTAAGACCTGGACACCTAATTTTGTAAAGAAATTAGAACTAGATAATTAGCTCGTCTGCTTATCCACCTGTTCATGAGCCTGACGTGATAATAAGAATCCTAAATAGTTGGTTTATTTTTGACAGAAACGCAAAACAGTACGGTTAAAGTGATAGAGCCAAGGTAGCTTGTAAAATTCAAATTTTCTTTAAATTTTTTCAGGTCTGTGTCAAGTTGTAAGTTAAAATATGATTGGCGGGAGCAGTGTTGGCTCAGTGGTAATGGCGCCGAGTTACGAGTTGTAGGTCCTGCGCTCAAACCCTACCAGCAGCATTACTTCGTGTAATTTATTTCATCACCACTGCTCTCGCAACCTTGAAGGAAAACATCGTGAGGAAACTGGCTACTGACTAGAACCAGTTTAAAGACATGTGACATCCACAACACTGGGCCCGCGTGGTGGATTACGGTCCCTTCTTTCTCCTAGAGAGGAGGCCTGAGTCCCAGCAGTGGAAACATTAAATGGCTGATTCTGCTAAGCTATGATTGGCGATCGTAAGACGTATTTATTTACAGGATTACAAGAATTAAGATCATCAATATAACCTTCTCAGTCCGCCCAACCCTTATCATCGTTTTCATCATTACGCCCACTGTTGGACATAGGCTTCTCCTAAGTATCCCACAAAGAAAGGTCCTGTGCGTCTCGTATGCTCTATGGATTTCTAATCAAAATCTCGTTTCAAAGAAAGAAAAAAAGAAAGAAAGAAAATCATTTTACTTGTCGGTAAGGCCGTAAAGTATTAACAAATAATAGATCAGACACACACTGTTTGCTATCGAACTCTTCCGTAACGTGTCAGATTTTTACGGTCTAAAACCCACTTCTATGTTCCTTCTTTGCTTTGCGTTCCACCAACAGGGCTCCAGGTTTTGCTTTCAGAAGCGAACCCATGGCCTCTCTTCGACCCAGCTAGGCCCCTAGTCCTACAGTTTTGGTGACATCTCCTTGAGACGCGTGAAGAACGAACACCAAAAATTATAAATTTATAAACTTTAACAAAACTAATATAATTGACTTTATTACGTTCAAATACGTTCAAAAACAACAAAAGTTTTATCAATAACGGTTGTCATGTTAGAATTGTTTAATCTTAACCTAATCTCGAAGTATATATATATATTTTATACGTTTGCCGGTATATTTATTGAAAACCCTTCGTTCGTACGATTGCAAAGAAACGACTTTGGACACGCAACCGTACAGTGGCGGCCATGGTAACTGATACCTACTATATTGTAATAAAATCTATGTTACGCGACCTATGAGCTGTATTGTCGGGTGGAATTGTGGAAATATTAACTTTATTAGCGAGTTAAGGTATTATAATTATTAGTGTTTAATTATTTTGTTACTAGTTAACACAGAATAACAAAAAAAATTGTCGGTTGCATAGTTTAAAAAAAAATTGTACACCTTAAAAAATTGTTAAAAAGTTTCGTTATTTGAACTTAGCTCAACAAAAAAAAAAAATGATATAATAATATTAAAAAAAAAAAAAGTTTACCTCAAACAAGATATCGGAATTTTGTTGGATCCACATTTTTGCGAAACTTTATGTGACTTTTATAATAACAATGTTTTTATTTTTATTCAAACTACTTGTAGGTATCACGGACAACGTTATAACTGAACGTAGTATTTTATTTATTACAATAATAATTTTGTTCTGTCCCCGCTCATGAGCGGAAGGAAAATATTACAAAAATCAATTAAATACAACATCATAATATTAGTTTAAAAAAAATAAATTGCTAACAAACAAGGAAGAAGGGGTTTCTTCCTCATTTATTGAAGAATATGTAGGTTATGGTGAATCTATTAGAACAATGAAAATATATAATTAATTTAGTTTTAATGTGTTGATTTTTAAACTCAAAACCACTAAAAAATTAGGACCGTACCGATTAGTGCGATCAACCAAAACTCACAAACTTTTCAGTTTTATGACATCATTAGAGGTTATATAATGATAGTCCATCTATCACACAACGCCGTCTAGTTCTAAGTTAAGCAAAACTTGTGTAAGCTTAACATGTCCTATCAAAAAAAAAAAAAATGAAAATCCTTTTCTTTTTGACAAAATTTGAAAATGTTTACAATTAAATACTTACCTAAACCAAAGTGTTGTCTAATTAACTTAATTTAAATAATCTTTGTATGTCTTTCAAACGATTTATTTTAAATAAAAAGTATAGTGAAAGTGTAGTAAGTAGTATAGTTTCAAAAATCCATCAAAAACTCAAAAGCTGTACCAATAAATCCGTCCTACAGTGTAACCCTTTCACGCGTGTTAGAAAGTGGGCTCCGGTCGTATCACGCAACGAAGAAATTGTAAAGAATTTATGCTTTTGATACGATATGACGCGAGGTCTAAGGTTCTATTCCCGGAAGAGCTCTTGACTTATTGTTAGTATCGAAGTAACTGCCATTTTCTCGGCTATTTATAGTTTACTTGAAATATTTAGTATAGAATATCGTCGGCTTTTAGGACTGTCGTCAAGTCACTGTGGAGTTATTGGTAATAATGAAATAAAACACGGGCTTGTGTTTTAGTTTGATGATCTGGAAGTTTTATTCCCTGATATGGCTCTATTTAGAGTCGATAACTGGAGAATTTGCAAAAGTATTACTGGACCGCGAAGAGCAATTGAAGGCACACAGGAAAGGAGTGGAATTCCCTGCCGGAGTCTGTTTCCTGATAGCTACAACTTAGGGGTATTTAAATCAAGAGTGAATACTTAGGTTACTTCTAGACAAGCGTGCTCTATCGTCGACCACATCATCGCTTATCATCAAGTGAGATGATGATCAAACGCCAGCCTATCCATACTAATAAAAAATGGTGGAGTGTAGTCAGAAGTGTTTTTTTTTTCTGAGTATTTCACCTACCTTATTATAAAAGAGAAAGTATTAGAAACAGTAGCTTATTAAAATCGTCACAGAAATGTATTATTATTCTCTTTTAGCCGATGTCATTATCGATTTTTGATATTTTTTTTTATTTAAAAAAAAACCATCCCGCACTAGCAAATATTCCTGTATTGTATGTGCGTTCACAAACATGTTAACACCCGGACCCAAAATAACTATCTGTAGGCCATACAAATATTTGCTGCGTGTGGGAATTGAAGTTCCAACATGCAGCGCAGCAGCCGTCTCTCAACCACTGCGCCCACCGTGCTTTCATCTAACATAGCCATAGTAACAATGATAATTGTTATTATGTCAACAAAAACTGTTTACAAAGCGTTATTCACCTAATTTAAAATAAAACATTACCGCAATAATAACTAAGCTTAAGGATAAAAATAAATTAATAATTTTAAAACTGCAAATGTATTTAAAAATAAAATAAATTATCATTGAAAACACAATAATTAAACGAGTCTCTCGTAATGTTTTTACTATTTTATTATTATTGTAAATATTATAATTATATCTAATACAGTTTGTTTACACAGAAACTTCCTTTTTATTTTATTTTTAATTAAAAATATATAACCACTGTTTGAGGTAAAAAAAAATCATTTAATCGCTCGACGACTATGGGTATGAGATAAGAGTAATGGAAATAAAAAATGTTTTTCCGCATTCAGCGTCCAAATCAAAATAGTAGATGTTTTATTCCTCTAATGAGCAAAACATTTTTTCTTTTAATTGATATAAACTAGTGCTTGACTGCGATCCCACCTGATGGTAAGTATCGATGCAATCTTTGATGGTGAGGCGCACTAGTTTAAAGATTATTTATCATAATTTTATATTTATATCTATTTATTATTATTGTACTTATTTTCTTTCTTTTGGTCTTCTTTTCTTTTTTATTAAGTAGCAACTGCCATGTTATATGTCTCTGCACCACTCTAAGTTCCACTAGTAGAAAATAACTACGATTTTAAGTCCATCATTGTAGATACAGTGTTACATTAGTACAAGTTTAAATAAAATAAAATAAAAATAAAAAATCAAAACCATGAAAAATCGGAAGCTTAAATTCCAATTGGTCCCGCCGCCTTCACGAACACTCGGACAAGCCCTTAGGGTGTAATTAGCGACATAAAAAATTGAGCGCTTTACCGACATAAAAAAAGTAATGAAATATGCACGCCCCATTTTTACGCAAATTGTCTCAACGCTCAGTAATACGGCTCTATTAAGAAAAATTACTGCCATTTTGGCTTTAATAGCTCTTTTATTTGCTGACGAGAATGTTTTTTTTTATAACCCTACCGAGATTGTGTTTCTATTTTTACAATTTTTTTCCTCTAAATTCAGGAAAAAAGTTGTGATGACAAACTTTTTCCTGTGAATTCAGGAAAAAAATGTAATTATAATAGTTTGTAGGTGTGTGGTTTTGTAATATTAAATCGTTGATGAAAGGTTTATTTTTATAAACGGTAAATAACCACAATATCAATTTGTTGGGTATTTAGTAGATAATTTTGTAGTTAGTAACTAGTTTTTGTAGTTAGTTGTCTGATTTTACCTGTTTTAGTGTGACATAGGCAAGTACCTACAAATACATATCGATTATGAACATAAATACAAAGATAAACTAAAAAGCACCCTTACTTGTTGAAACCTCTACGGTCCGGACTAAGCGTTTCGCCTCGTTGTTTATACCGCGTACATTGAAGAACTGGAACAATTTGCCTGCTACGGTCTTCAATCCAATCATAATTTGGGTGTCTTTAAGGCTGTAGTGAATAGGCTCTTAATAAACTAGTGCGCCTCACCATCAACGATTGCATCACTGCTTACCATCAGGTGTTGCAGTCAAGCACTAGTTTATTACAGAGTAGCTTTTGCCAGCGGCTTCGCTCGCGTACATAAAATATAGCCTATGTCACTCAGGAATAAAGCAGCTTGCTAACGGTGAAAAATTTTTAGCAATCGGACCAGTATTAGTGTGTATAAAAAAAAAACTTTTATCCACTTGACTTCCAAAAATTCAAACGAAAATAAATATAGCTTTTCCCAACTAGTTTGGGTTTGTCTTCCAATCCAACTGGATATATGATAGATGGGTGAATACCGGCATGTCCTAGAACCAAAAATCCGAAGACATGTGACATTCGCCAACCCGCACTGGGCCCGCGTGGTGGATTACGGCCCATTCCCTCTCCTAGAGAGGAGGCCTGAGTCCCAGCAGTGGGAACATCAAAAAGGCTGATGATGATGATGATGATGATGGGTGAATACCTGTGTTTTACATGAAACGACTGCCTATCAGACCTCCATAACCCAGTTACAGGGCAATACAATACTTCTTGGATAGAGTAATGGTCAGATTTTTTTGGTTCACAGTCTGTAACAACTGTCAAAGATCTACCAATAACAATTGGGACCAAAGGCTTTATGTGCTGCAGATAGTCAATGGGAATGAAAGATTCTGAAGAGCCGACTCCGTAACGGAAGACGCAGCGTTGGAAAGTTTCCGACAAGATGGACAGATGACCTGGTGAGGGTCGCGAGAATCCGATGTATGCGAGACGCACAGATTATATGGTGACACTTGGGGGAGGTCAATGTCCAACAGTGGACGTCTTTCAGCAGAAATAATGATGTTGAAAAGATATTAAAAAAAAATATGACAATAAATCAAGGGTGACCAACATCAAAAAAATATTAAGGACACATTTATTGCGCAACACAAAAAAATCGGTCAGTAAGGCACAGGAAAACGAGTCGCTGCGTTTTTTTCTTTATTTATAAAAAGGCGACCTAAAAAAGAATGAAGTCAAGTTCAGTAAAAATGCGTCATTCACTCGTTCGGTTACGTTGTATCTGTTTTTATTTTTTATTGTGATCTGCGCTGTGGGTGTACTGTGCGTTGTATGTTCATTGACATTCTGCGATTGTATGAGATATGTATGACGTTTAATAATAATGATGAAGGGATATTAATGGCTCTTTTTTTTTGTTTTCGATGGGAAAAATCATTCAATGACAACACCCGCTCTTGGGCGGAACGGGATAGTGTCAGACTCTTACTGACTAAAAAACCCATTCCGTTCCTTCAAGCCTTCATACCGGGGCTCGAGCGCCTTTTCGGATAACCCTGGCCCCAGTAGGCTTCGACCCGGCTGGGCCCCTGCTGTTGCTGACAACTCCTTGAGGCGCGCGGGAACAGAGCGCACCGTCGACTTGGGCTTGATCCGGATGGTTACCGGACGAACGGACAGCGAGCTACCTATTGCTCACTGTCCGCAAGCCTACGGTGGCTCGTTATTAATGGCTGTTGATTATTTTGATTAAATTATTACGTTAATGATTTTTAAGTGTTAATTATGAGTTCCAAAGAACTAAGTTTCTTGGCCTTCTTGATTCTATTGTTATAAACTTTACCAATTACTTAACTATGATAAAAAGAAAATTTAGTTATGTATTTCCTAAGTGCTAAAAAAAATATTTTTTGATGTCATTGACTTGAATCAAATAGAAGTTAGAATAACAATAAAAGAAAGAAGCATAATCAACCTTATTATGTTCCCACTACCAGAACTCAAACTTCCATCACACGGTCTATCACGGCCGGTATCATCACTTTTATATTTAAATTTTTAGCAGAACCAAAAATTCAGGCGTGCCGGTTTGCTCAAGATCTTTTCCTTCACCGTTTTTGGAGCAATGATGATGAAATAAATTGCACAAAATAATACCCCTTGCTGTATTTTAACCCGTGACCTATAACTCGCAGGTAATTTGGGGCTGTTACTACTGGCCACCACCAGTACTGTTTACAATACAAGTTGATTGTAACTTCAAATAGTAGGTAAATTAATTAAAACATTAAATTAAAGTTAGAGTGTCCATATTTTCCAAGAACACTATCATATTCCCTGTATACAACAAACAGTTAAATTTTCAACAACCTGTCCAGCTAATTAAAAAACACACCCACAATAATTACCACATTAACAACCAACAATTTTCACACGTATTTCAATGACTAAAAACTTAAAACGCACTAGTGTGGAAAGCTAACTATTATAAAACCGTAGTACAGCAGGTGTCAAACCAGTCATTATCGACTTATCGCGCTGGGGACACTATAATTTGTAAAGATATCGCAAAGGGTGGTAGGACAATTAAAAAATTATAAAACACTACACTGTTTTTCCGGTAATTAGTGACTAATATCAGGACACAAACGAGCCTTGTAATTTTAGAAACGCCAACATAAATAAATGAAGGGTTTAAATGCAATTTCGCTGATACTTTTAGATGGGTTTAAAAATGATTCGTTAAATTGTGTTTTCAGGCTTGAACTGGCTTGCGGCCAATGAGAAATGAGCAATGGGTAGCTCACCGTCCGGCCATTCCAAGACGAAGGAACGCAGTGCTCCACACGAGCCTCAAAATGATCACATCAAGACTAATATGGGCCCAGTAGGGCCGATACCCGGATTTTTAACCGACAACAAAAAGAAGGTGATTCTATGTTCACCTGAATGTATTTTTTTGAAGAGTTACCGTGGCCCTGGATAGCAAAGGGCAACTGAAGGATGCAGGCTCATAAGAATAGACAGCAATTAGACTGGAGATAGGTTGAAATTTATAAAAAGAGAAAGTGAGTGAGGTTTCCTGATAGCTATACAGTAGAGTCTTTAAGTCAAGAGTGAATATTAGTGAATAAAGTGGTTTCCAAACAAGCGTGCTCTATCGTCGAGTACATCATTGCTTACCATCAGGTGGGATAGTGGTCAAGCCTATCAGTAATAAGAAACTAAAGAACTAAATATGTCAATATTTTCCTTACTTCTATTTAAGGCCGCAGAATAAAGAAAATGAATTCTACAAACAAATAATATTGTTTTTAAATATTTTGTTATCAGTTGTCTAATGAAAGACTCACGTAGTATTTATTTTATTATTGTTCGTAATTCTAGACATTACATAATGATAAGATTGCTATAAGATTATTATAGTGAGATCCTATGGTTTTAAAGTCATTCTTTTGCGAAATTTAATCATCTAATATTATTTTTTTAAATGTGATCACATCAGATGTCTTATATGCAGGAGAACCTAGATTACCGACATAGCTCGACGAATCGCTAAATTTAAGTGACCACGACCACGTACCAGAGACGCAGCGTTAGAAGGTCTCCTACAAGGAGGAACGACGACCAGGTCACGGAAATCTGATTGATGCAAAATACATAGGACCGGTAATTGTTGCAACACTTAGGGGAGATCTATGTCCAACTTATAGTGGACGTGTTTTGGCTGATAAGATGATGTTGATAAGATCGAGTGACTGCCTATCTGACCTACACCGATCAATTACTCATCATTTCAGCCGATAGACGTCCACTGTTGGACATAGGCCTCCCCCAAGCGTCGCCACAACGAACGACCAATTACTGGATAATACAAAATAATATTCATGACATTGCTCCAGCTTCTGACGTAAGTTTATATAATTATAAGTTTCCATGGAGGACTATGTGAAATAAAAAGATAAAATATACTATTTTAAGTTGAAATCTCTTAAATTATTAAAGAAAGAAAATACAAAGGAAAAAGTATATTAATTTGAATTGTAAGTAAGCATATATCGTATTGATCTCCACATAAACATATCACATAAGATTTACGATACAAATAAGGCATTAATAAATATACAAACACAAGAAGTCGGTTTTATAAGAAATATGATTTTTTATAAGAAGTATTTATGGATTCAAGGCAACAATTACTCATTCGTATCAGCTCAGTGACTCTTTCTTTAAATATAAACAGGACCTTGGACAAGAAAGTACTCGTAAACAATGAAAATAAAACATAAATATAACTACCATCTGTTTATATTAAAAGGGTTCCAAGCATTTAAAAATTTGTAATGTCATGACTTTGCGAGAATTTGTTGCGGATATGCAAAAAAAAAATGGTGTCATTGAATTATTTTGACTGACTAACGATTGTTATGCAAATGATATTTTCCAAAACTGTTACAGATTTAATTATCAACTTACTGAAGAACTTTAATACGGAAGTTTTTATTTGTGTAAAGATATGTAAAGAAAGATAGAAAGAAAAATATTTTATTTAGCGCAAAAACATATATACACACAGTATATATAATACTATATTAAGCGTGTCTGAATATTTGTCACTCCTTTACGCTCAAGTGGTTGAACAAATTTGGTTGAAGATAATGACCTGGATTAGGACACGATACTTTTAAGATAATGGGATAGTTTTCTACATTTACACGGGCGAAGCCACTGGTAAGAGCTAAGCCATTTTTAAGGCTGAAAGTCGTAATAGTAAATACTACACTAAGGTAAAAAGTAACTAACATTTAGTATATTTAAAGCCTTGATGAAGTGGGCATTGAAAAGATTGATTCAGTGATAATTCGGTAGCGCTTGTCATAATGGACTCGTTGATTATCATAATCACTGATTAAATGGCACTTTGTTAAGGATAGTGGTTCTCAAACTGTGATTCACGGACCACTGGAGGTCCGCAAGAGTTAAATGAAAAGACAAACAGAAAAGTAAGATTCTTGATACATTCCAACAAAAGATGCTGTACTTTATCAAAACTTTTAATTTAAAAGAATAGAAGTGCTGTAAGGCTTGAATTTAAGTTTTCTAACATAGTTAAGCGTTATTTTCGACCTCTGGTATGCTAACAGTAGAGACTGATAAAGTGGATGGGAAAAGGCCTCGCGGGCGCAGCCCAATAATTGGTCCGACCAAATCCACATCGCTCTTGGCTTTACGATATACAATGCCTTTTACACCGCCAGAGACAGAAACAGATGGAGAAATATGGTGAAAGTTAAAGTGATGAAACAGGGAGGTCACGACCCTGACCATTGAGGAATTCGAGAAAGAGGAGGAATAGTAGAGACCGTCCATTGTGGCGACACTTTTGGGAGGTTATATTCATCAGTGGATGTCTTTCGGTTGAAACGATGGTGATGGTGATGATAAACAATAGAGAAACCAAAGTGGTCCCTGATCGAAAAAAGGTTGAGAACAATTGGTCTAAGCCCTTCAGGTTTTAAAATGCAGAAACCCAGCCAGTATTACAGACAACACCCACGTGTGAAAAGTAATAATGTAATATTAATGAGGTGACTAATAGAGCCGGTGCATTGCACAAGATATTGTTTAAATAGCTGAAGTAAATGTCAAAGCTGTTGTTTTTGTGGGGGAAGGAATTTGAGTTACAACGTCTTTATTACCATGCTGAGTAATTTTGTCATGCTGTGCTATCAGACTTAAAGAGTTGTAGATCACGAATTTAAACTTAGCCAGGTGAATTTAGGGCCGAAGCCTACTGGGGCCTTAGATTGCCCGAAAGGAAACCCCATGGTTCTGCGACGCAAGGCACAGAAGGAATAATTGATTTAGTCTGCAAAAGTCTGACGCCTGCTTTCCTGCTCCGCCCTAGAGCAGAAAAAGTCATTGGATGATTTCCCACCTAAAAAAAAGTCAGGTGCTTCAAATTATTTTGTGTAATTTATTTCAACACCTTGCTCTCAAAACGGTAAAGGGAAACGTAGTAAGGAGACCGACAAGTCCTAGAACCAAAAATTTTAAAGATATGTGATAAATTATTTCAGAGAGTAGCTCAAACTTCCAGCTGTGGTAGCACAAGGCTGGTTACGCTTATTAGGCAATTCGCCTGTTATACTTTAGTCCCATGCACTCACAGCTTTTAACACGATCGATTTGACGGCCTAAACTGAACTGTTAAAAGGATAGAGCTATATAAGGTGTATAGCTCCAATCCTCTTTCTCGCTCGCACCACTGACATTTTAACACATCATGGTAAGGTTCCAGCTCTTACTTATAAAGTCAGACTTCTTTAAGATACTGTTCCTAACCACTACGTGAAATTGGTGTACTGATTTCTAGAGGCTGAGAAGTTTACCAAAGGCATACCGACACGGCAACTTTAGATATAACTTCAAGTTCGCAGACAACTGGACCTTACGGTTGCTTCTTAAAGATAGCCAGTGTGTCAGGTACTGACCAAAATAGTTTTAACAACAAAATTAATCATTCCAAACAAAAATGGTAACTTTGAAGAATATAATCTATAATGTTCTTCAAAATAATCAGGTTTTATCATAGCAAACAATGTCATTATTTGGTCCTAACATTCTCAGTTATAAAATTGGCTTTAATATTCTCAGTTACAAAATTGGTCCTAACCTTTCTAGTTAAAAAATTGGTCCTAACATTCTCAATTAGAATTTAGTTCCAACATTTTCAGTTAAAAAATTAGGCCTTATATTCTGTTATAATTTGGTCCTAATATTCTCAATTACAATTTTGTCCTAACATTCTCAATTACAATTTCGTCCTAACATTCTCAATTATAATTTTATCCTATCATTCTCCGTTACAAACTTGGTCCTAAAATTCTCAGTTACAAAATTGGTCCTAACATTTTCAGTTACAAACTAGGCCCTAAGCTACAAATTTCTAAAGCACAATAGTCCAAGGCTAACCTTCAGAACTTACTGAACCCTACCAACAGTCTTCCTTATCACGAGGAACCTCGAACTGGCCTTGAGTGAAGAAGGAGTGTGTTCAAACGTTTATCGCTATGTGTTTGATATAATGATTACTTATTATAAAAGATGGCCGTGCAATGCAGAAAACATGCGTTTATAAGTGGTGACATAAAATTATACAGTTTTTGTTAGGATAGCGGGTTGTTATAAGTAGTGTATCTTAGATTCTTGAGTACCTATAAATTAAGATTTGTGTAATTGAAGTACTAGGTTAATAATAGCATGAGCCTTATAATGTTCCCACTGCTGATATTCAAACTTCCTCTTTAGGAATATTGAAATCAACTATTTCTGTGTTTGCCACAGCGTAAATCAGAAACTACATTAGACTGACGCACTCGTGGGCCACGCTTGATTTGTACGTAAAGTCGCGTCGCGTGGCGTGGATCTAATTTATCTCTACAAGTCTAGTTGCCATCTAAAATGTATGGAGACCGATTCGCTCAGATCGGCGTACGTGGCAAAGTGTGCCCAATATAATGTATTTTTGTCTAGTTTTATTAGCTGTAAGTCCTCCATGTACTAAATAAATAAATAAATAAATAAATGTATTTCTACCTTTATGCTGAGCATTAGGCCACTTTGTGCGGACGTAGCGGATATTTTTACTAAGGAATATTTATAATTTATAAGCTAGTCCTAAAATTACGTCATTTCCCACAAAAAAAAGCTTTTCTTTCTTTTTTTTTAATTAGATAACGTCACCTGCTTTCAACACACGACGTGAATCTTGTAAGTCAATACAGGTCAGTGAGGCGACAAAGAAATATTTCGCCAATATGTTATATTTTTATAAACTGTCAATTATTAAAAGAAAACAATATTGTGTCAGAAAAAGCAACATTACTCGTATAACTTTCGTATTACATTTTTATTGAAATTCCAAGTATAACCATCAATAGAAGACGTATATAAAATTCGCTCTGATTTTCTATTATTATTATTATTATATATTCTTTATTATACACCACATATACAAAAACTACAGGACAAACATTTTTAAAAATAAGTGTAAAAAAATGTTTATTTTCAGTTTTTTTTTTATTAATTTGAAAAAGTATAGCCACACATTAAGAATTACTTAAGGTGTGTTCACAAACAACGTGAGAAGACACTAACCGGAACAACCTATGTATAGTCTCACAAAGATTTGTTCCGTACAGGAATCGAACCGACTCGCAGCGCAGCAGCCAATGGCTCAACCACTGCACCAACTGTGTCCTCAATTAGTTATACTTATGTTTTATTAACTACTAATTAAATCTCAATATAAACAAAGCCTAACATTATGCATAAAAAATACACTATCAACTGCAAACTCTAAAAAAGTAATCAATGCCTCAACTCCCAACACTATATACAAATAATCTTCCATCTCTTTCTATCCCTTTAGAGCGAAAGAGACAACAAACGAGCTAGTTTAGATAGTTGTTAAGATATCACTATCTCTGCCGCCCACGGGAATGTCCGTGGTCAACCAACAGTGTGGACTTCCTACTCCAATGCGTGTTGCGAATACATTGGGAATTTTTATTTATTGTCCTTGTTTATTTCGCCGTGTGGTCTTAGGAGTGGACTGGCGTGTGTTGTGGGTGGGAAAAAGCTAAGGTAATCTAATAGTAGAGCTTTAGAATTGTTCAAAAGATTTACAACGACGAAAAGGCATCTGAAGGAAGTCAGGCGGCTTTTAGAAAAAAAAAAAAAACTTTTTTTAAAAAAAAAATAACCGACTTCACTAAATCGAAAAGAATAACTTTAATTTTGGAAGTCGGTGTTTCTCAGTATTCTTAAACTAGCTGTGCCCCGCGGTTTCACCCGCGTTTTTCTCGTTTATACTCTGCAAAGATCTTATACTTACAATCATCACCAAATATATTTCGAAAAAGATTATTACAGGATTTTATGTTGATAAAAAACTCTATGGCCCATAACTCATTAATAGGGACCAACTCTTAACATCTTACACACGTGATAACTTTTAAACGAAATATCCGATTGAGATGAAACAAAAAGTATTTTACTTCTACATAAATACTCTTGATAACATAATGCTTAATTTCGATAAAGATTAATATTACGATACATATTTAACGTAGTTTTTTTTCTTCAGACGATTTAATAATTATTTTGAACACAAAATCGGTTATTGTGATTAAACCATGATAGCTAGATATATGTTCTCGCGGACTTTTTTGTAGGTCTTAATGGGATCTACAAACCCGTAGTACATCATTTTGTTCTATTGTCAATAGATTTTGCAGCGCACGCAAAAATAGGTTTTCGATTTTACACCTTGTGTTACAAAATAGCAATTTTATTACGGATCCCTAATTTTGAAACATAAAAAACATAGCCTATAGCCTTCCTCGATAAATGGACTACCCAACACTGAAAGAATCATTCAAATCGGACCAGTAGGTCCAGAGATTAGCGCGTTCAAACAAACAAACAAACAAACAAACTCTTCCGCTTTATAATATTATAGTATAGAAGTATAGATTGTTTCTTATTTGATACCACCAATCTGGAAGCATATAATTTAAGGGAAAAAAAATTACAAATCGATCCATAAACAACGGAATTCTAAGGTTTTTTTTTTTTTTTTTTTTTTTTTCGATGGGAAAAATCATCTTATGACAACCCCCGCTCTTGGGCGGAGCGGGAGATAGTGTCAGACTCTTACTGACTAAAAAACCCATCCCGTTCCTTCAAGCCTTCATACCGGGGCTCGAGCGCCCTTTCGGATAACCCTGGCCCCAGTAGGCTTCGACCCGGCTGGGTCCCTGCTGTTGCTGACAACTCCTTGAGGCGCGCGGGAACAGCGCGCGCCGTCGACGACTTGGGCTTGGTCCAGACAGTTACCGGACGGCCGGACAGCGAGCTACCCATTGCACACTGTCCGCAAGCCCGCGCCTACGGTGGCTGGAAATCGGGATCGGAATCCCGGCGGCGGCGAGAGCGCCGTTGCCTGATGCGGTCGGCCTCCTCCTTAGCGAGCATTACTGCTTCGCAGAAGTCGGCGACCGCCTGCCACTCCTCCTCGCTCCGGACCATGGCCTCGACCAAGGCCCGGCGCGAGAGGTCTCCGCCGCCGATCACCCCCACGAGGGCACGGCGATGCTCCACCCAAGCAGGGCACACCGCGATTGTGTGCTCCACCGTGTCCTCCGGGTGTTCCGCACAGTGGCGACACCCGGGCGTCACTTCCGCTTTAATTCGGAACAGGAACCTCCCGAACTTGCCATTTCCGGTGAGGACCTGTGTCATGCGGAAGGTAAGGACGACGGAATTCTAAGGTAACAAACATTAAAAAAAAAAACAACCGAATTGAGAACCTCCTCTTTTTTTTGGAAGTCGGTTAAAAATCTGGCATTCTCTCTCGCTCCGAGATAGGAGAAGTTGTTTGATGATTTTGTGGCTACCTTGTTGTGGCCTCATCATCATCATCATCATTTCAGCTGAAAGACATCCAATGACAACAGGTGGGAAAAATCATCCAATGACAACCCCCGCTCTTGGGCGGAGCGGGAGTTAGTGTCAAAGAAAAAAAAATGGAGAAAGGGCTAGACAAATTGATGATTAATCGCTTTTTAGTTCACTGAAAGAAATAAAAGACTATTTCTTACCTATTTTGGTACGTATATGGTATTTATATAATAAGTATGTATGTGTTAGGTTACTCTCACGACCATAAAGTTCTCAATCAACAGCAATATGAAGAAACTGACTCATCATTACCTATCATGTGCTATAACTTACTCGTAAAATAAAACAGGCAAGTGCGAGTCGGACTCGTGCACCGAGGGTTCCGTACATACTTCCTCAGTTTCTATTGCAAAAACGTAACTACAAATTTAAAATTTTCGTATATTTTCTTCTTTAAGTGCTACAAAATATTGTCATAATATTTTTTGCCTAACATGATTCTAGATCAATGCGAATTATGCGCCATAAACGGAGCATAAAAGACCTTTTCTTTTAATTGCCATGACTTAGGATATTTTTTTTTTTAAGCGATGTAAACTTAGACTTGACTGTGATTCCACCTGGTAAGCAGTGAGGCAGTCGTTGTTGGTGAGGTGCACTATTTTATTAAGAGCCTATTTACTCTAACCTCGAAGACACCTAAATTATAAACGGAAAATGGTTTTTTACTGCTACTAGACTTGATTATTTAATATTAATTTAAATTTGATACCTATACGTATGTATGTATGTGGCGAAATGCGTAAGCATTTGTTGAAAAAATGGTCTTGACAGGCGAGCCGACGGACAAGAAAGTGATCCTACAAGAGCTTTGGTTTTACTAACTGCGACACGGAACCCTAAAAATACTAAGTAAGTAGAGTTGTGTCATTTGGCAGCTATAGCAAGACCTTATGCCAAAGAAATATTTATGATGCTAATATTCTTTTGAAGATAAGCATATCTTTCAGCAAAGCTGTGCTGTTTATTCTGTCCTACATTTCTTTGATTAACGCTGACAAATCTCTTTTTGCTAAAGAAAGAATGATAGATGTTACATTAGGGTTATTCCCTGAGTACCCTGATCCCTAAGGTATATCATTTACGATACAGGAGTTATTTCTAGTGTGGGGCAAAGTTACCCTAAGAAGAAAAAAAAAGATAGTTGAGAAAAGGCCAAAAAAAATGTTTTTTTTTTTTATGTTATAACTAACCCACACTCGGCCTGGCCTGGTGGGTTACGGCCCATTAGGAGAGAGGAGGCCTGAGTCCCATCAACTATCATAATCATCATCATTTCAGCCGAAAAACGTTCACTGTTGGACATAGACCAAGCATCGCCACAGTGATCTGTCCTGTGCGTTTTGCAACGTTGCGTTTTGCGTCTATGTAATGTGCACAGCAGCTATGCTATGTTACAATCTATCGATATCAACATAGCACTTTAATGAATACAATCTCCGTTGCTATGACATTTCTATGACAAAACTAAAAAACCAACATGGCCGATACTGACCCTCTAAACCAAGCAGTCTCCCACAAAAGATTCTAAACACAAAAAAGTTTAAGATTTTAAACATAAAAAACTCTAACAAAATTCTCGAGCGAAAACAGCATTTTTTCCTAATTGACACTCCGCTGTTTTACCTTCAAGCATTGTCCCTACGAAGCGAGGCAGGACCAATAAAAAAAGAACATAAGGCGGCAGTGGCCATCGGTACTGACCTATGTCAACAAACAGAACGACGGGTATGTGTGTGTGGACGTATGTTCGCGTGTGGGTTATATGTGTGTAGACTTCACAAGAGTATAGAATGTGCAAAAGAATGCATTTTTTGTTTCGCTTCTAAGGTTGTAGGAATGTTAGGTTTTTGTTGTGTGGAATGAAAATTTGTACCGCTGATGGTGTTTTTCTTGTGATTAACAAATGGTTATTTCGATAGAGAAATGTGTTATTTTTTTAGCAAAATTGTTTGAGGTTTTTTTTGGAGATGAGAAAATGCAAACTATTGTACACTTTTGATTACGTTTCATTCAATACAGAAAGCATTGTGGCTTTTAGCAATACGGCAATTAAGTAATAGGTATAGTTTGTACTTGCTTTCTTAATAATATTTAGGACTAGTTACTGCTAGCGACTTCACCCGCATAAAAGTGGAAAATAGGCCTATGTCATTAAATGATAGTGTCGTTTTACAACCAAAAAAAAATTTAAAATCCACTCCAGTTGTGTTTGAGGTTATTCAATACAAAAAATAAATAAATAAAAAGACATTTCCTCTTTATAATATTAGCTATTTAATATAAAAAGTTGTTTGTAACTTTTTTTAACTACCTAGGTCAGTATGTGCTTAATGAGATTATAAGTCATTTAGATACTCGAAGTGTGTAAACAGATTATAAAATTGTTTTTGGGCTAAATTGATTTTGTAACGAAGTGGACCTAAGTCTAATCGTAACTCAAATATTGCTATAAATTTTAGTGTACATTAAAAGAAAATATCACCCACAAAAAACAATAATTTTCTCATAAAAGCCACATCTATAGTTGAACTAGTCTACAACTGAAGTGCTAACAACGAGACAATGACAGGCGCATTCAGATAACCTCATTTCTTTCTGCGATAGCACACACAGACATATACACACAATTGACACACACCACCGTACGGTTGCAACTATCGGGATGAAATCTGAGAACGCCATTTAAAAATAAGAGTATTTTTATTCTGAAATTCGTTATTGAAGCGTTTTTATTTAAGTTGTATTTGTAGTAATTGTTGATTAGAGAGCTGATCAAGTTTTTATAACGTTTGTTTCGCCGTAACACATGTAATAGTACGAGGAAAAACTATAACTTTTAAACTACCTTACAGTTATTTTATAATACAAAAAAATACCAAGTAAAACTGTATAAAATTGCAACTATTGCTAAGAACTTAACTGCATCTATAGCAAAGAATAACATTATTTCAAGAAACAGTAAATTTAATTACAAAAATGATTTCCATTTGAAAAAAATATCAATGTGATTTCTTATTGGATGTTTTAGTTAACACACAAGTTACTTAAGTTTAAAATTGAAAGACAATAAAAATGTAATAACAGTAAATTAAAGATTAACGTGTCTTTAATCAAATAACAGTGCAACATTACATATTACTACATTATAAAGTAGTAATTTTATGAAATAAAATATTTTAATCGATTGTAATGATTTTACCACAACAATAAATGTTAATAAAAATTATATTCCCATTGTGGGTGCGGACTGTCTTTAGTTGGACGAGTGTGTGTGCAATATTAATGTATGTGTGTGTATGAACGGTGATGCAATACCTAATCGTGTTTATCGGAGAAATGACGACGCGTTGAGCATTTTTTATTATGTTATGTAACGATGTATGTGTTTTTATTATTAAACGTTTTGCAATTAACTCTGTTTGCTATACAGAATATAAGGTTATTGTTGAGAGGTTTGTATATGGGATTTGTTTTAGTATTTACGACGTATTTGATTCTGACAGCTGATGAAGTTGGAGAATGCGGTAAAGAACTTCATTACCATTATTCATTGAATGAAAATTACAACGATAAAAACCGGCCAAGTACGAGTTGGAATTTTGCACGAAGTGTTCCGTAAAGACCTTAGCAAAAAACGGCAAAAAAATCAAGTTTTTTGTATAAGGGCCGCACTTAAATATTTACTTTATTCTGTTTTTAGTATTTTTTGTTATAGCGGCAACAGAGATACATCATTAAAGATAATTTCAACTATCTAGCTATCACGGTTCATGAGATACGGCCTGGTGACAGACGAAGAGACAGACAGACAAACAACACAGCGGAGTCTCAGTAATGGGGCCCCGTTTTATTCATTGGGTACAGAACCCTAAAAAAGCAAACAGTAATTTTCCCAGGAAACTTTTATCAAAAATAGCGGAATTTACGATAATGAAAATTACAAGTTATGTCATAATGACTAGATATAATAATTTCATAGTTGTAGTTTAAAAATAAACTCTATAAGTCATAAATTAAACATCACGGACCTTCGGGTAATAAAACTACAAACAAAGTATAATAAAATTGCGTTGCGATACTGTCAACTTCTTTTAGTTAAAACGCAGGGCTAACGCACCTTCAGGGTTGAGTGATAAGGATGACAAAGGCCACTATCACTATGAAGAAAATGACTTGGCACAGCAACAACTGGTTCACCTTGGTTCTTTTTTTAAAATGAGTTTTGTATTTTAATAAAACAAACATTTTGTATTCATTTTGCAAAAAAAAAGCGAGCCTATTTTTTTTTTTGCTGGCTGCATATAAATAACTCGATGCCTTTTCTAGTAAAATTATCTAAAAAGCAAAAAGAAAAAATTTTGAAGTTTCTTTTGGAATAAGCAGTACTTTTGTGCTATTCTATCTGTATTTGTTCTTTTCATTTTTTAAGTATTTGTGTACATATAAAATAAATTACCTAATAAAAAAGTTCTAAGAAAATTTTGCTTTTGCGCAAATCAATGTAATGATACTTTTAATTTTTTTTTTTTTTTTATGTAATAGGTTACATTAAAAACTAAAATCTTTACAACACTATAAAACTTCGTTTCCCCACTAAACTGACTGTATATTATAAAAAATAAAAAAACTATTTAATAAAAAAAAACCTTTGAAATAAAAAGTACTAATACTTTTCTCATCCATTTCCAACAATAAAATATCAGGAACACAAAGTTTCCCGACGCAACAAACTATTGTACTTTCAAAAGGACAAAGTAATGTTCATACAGTATTCATGTGCGTGCTCGGGTCACGATCACGGACATCGAACTTGCATTTTTAAATCGATTACACCACAATGGTCCGCTGAATCGAATCCATCTTTTTTTAAATTATGTATTTCCTTTTCCGATTGTATTCGTAATTAATCGAATTGTGTGTTAATAGAATTTTCTTTCAATGTCAAATATTTTTTTTAATGTTTGTTTTATTTATAATGTAATACTTTTTAAAAGAAAGTTTTTAAATTCAAGTGTATGAAAAAAAAAAACTTGAATAAATTTTATTCGATTCAATTTATGAACCAATAAACTTTATGATCCGGAAATAATAAGTTATAGCTAATAATCTACTAAAATTACAGCTCTAAATAACGTAAATATCCAAGTGAACCTCAAAATCCCGATAAATCGTGCAAAGAGGAAGATAACGTAATAAAATGGCCATATACGTCCACAGCCGTCCACGTGTCGAGCTATAATAAAAATAAATGGTCTCTGCAAAACGAGAGAGTTCGCTCACCTCCCTAACCTAAGACAAGAGTTTGCGCTTACGCATCACGCACACTCGCGCGTTTGTAGGTCGCCACACGTATGCACACGAGGCGCACGCACACAGCCACGCCACGCCCACATCCAAGAGGGGCGCGTGCTCCGAACAAGTTTAGACAAACGGAAGAAATATTATTCTCTTTTTAGGTACAGCATTTGCTCATTCTATTCTTGAAATATGTATTTTTATAGTTCTCTTTTTGTCGTTTGCAATAGGAATAGAAAATGTCGGTGTCAGATTTTATTGCTATTGTTTGGTACTTTCTCGTTAATAATCATGTTTCTGTATTATTTTTCATATTTTGTTGCAATTGATTTCTGTTCTATTGTTTTGCGTTTATCACAAATGATTTAGCTTCTATTAGTTTCGCTAAGTTTTTTTTATCAGTTTTGTTTAACGTTAAAAAATGTAAATCTCAAAATATATATCTCATATATATCTCAGATATAAAATGTATATCTCAGAGTTTAAATTAAATTTAAAGAATTTTACAAAAAAAAAGCAATCTAGAAATGCGCAATTTTATGACTCAATATGTCAACACGTATATATGATTAATAATAATAACATAACAAACAATTGTCTTTAGGTAAGAAAACATTTTCGCACTTCCGATAACGCTGATTACAATAAAACTTTCGACCTATTTACTACTAAGTGTCAACTAATCGTCTTAAATTACAGGTATGAACTAATAAATAACCGATAAATATTGTTTATTTTACAAAAACTGATACCGTAACTTTTGCGTGCGTTGCTCTTTACGATTTTTTCAGTGTGTGAGTGCAGACTCTTGACCTACGACAACAGCGTGAGTGCAAGTGTGAGTGTGAGTGGGTTGCGTAATTTTTTCAGTGAGTGGTTTTTTATTGCTAAAAAATGTGTTGTAATACATTGTCAATGTAATTTAATATTATGTTTATTGAATTGAATGGATATATTTTTAGTCGGGATACTGTAAATATTTATTAAGTTGGTATTTGTTTTAAATGTAGTATATTATTATGCGGTTCGATACTAAAATGCTTACTTTTGAAGGCAAACGGAATTTTAAAGGGAATTCGATTTTCAGAAATGAATGAAATTGAGTTTGATTAACGCCAAATTTATTCTTTTTTTAATAAATGTTGATTAGAACATCGCTTTAGAACAAGAAGGTAGAGAGATGAACTTGATTCTTACCCAAGAGACTACCCCGCAATGACGGAAGAAAGACGAGTATCAAAAAAGGAAAGAGAGGCTTTTGCCCAGCAGTGGGACATAAGGGGCTAATTACATAGATTGACGAGCAAGGAAATAGCACGGTTTCTACTAAACTCTCTTTTCTTTCACATTCGGAAGGTTAAAATATGCTTAGGTATTGGCGGGCCCAGGCTACGTGGAGAAGTAACTTAACGCTTGAGATTTTATTTTTTTTACATATACATTTTTACACAGTTATTCTATAATCATTCGTAGTAAGTAAATAAAGATGTGTATATGTTTTGTTGTTTCCTAAAACTAAATCAAACATATTTATTTCCGTGTCTGATAATTCTAGGTAAATTGAATGCCTGATGAGTTAAAACTCATCACCACTCTTTGTAGAAAATACTTCTAAAAAACTTTTCAAACGATTATTCCGTTGTTTTGAGAGAAATATCATAATAATTATCTTTATAACAAAGTCTGAGTCACGCAGACAACTAGCACAAAAGAAGTTTATTTTTAAGATCTGAGCACAAAGTGCCTTTTGCTGCACGAGTTTGAAATAATTAAATTTTTATTCACTCAAACTGTATTGAAGCTCTGAAAAAGTTTTTGCGATTTCGCTTTATGAAAGAGAACAATGTATTTTATGTTACTTTTAAGTGTATCTATATCAAATAATTAATACCTATATTGAAAATTGTAATTTATCAAAAATATGTCTATCTTTTTCTCTTTTTTTATATAGTTTAGTAAAAAAATAATGTTTTATTTTAAATGAACCTAATAAATGTCTATAATTAAAAATAAGCCAGTTATCTTTTTTTAAGAATTTGACAATTGCATGATTTATTTAAAAAAATACCTTCTAACAATGACAATATTTTTTTATTTATACAACTATCTGTCACAGGTTTTGCCTGCGTAAATTCAAACATTTATCCCATAGGAATATCTTACTTAAAATGAATCCTAAATCCTATTAGGAAAAAAAGGGTGTAAGTTATGAAAATTTCACCCAAATCCGTTCAGCCGTTTAAGTATGAAGGAGAAACAAAAATACAGATATACACATCTTCATAATATTAGTGTAAAAAATACGAAGAATAAAATAACCGATTTGAAAGTTTTACATAGGAACAACAGTTATTTTTTTAGGTACAGTAAATCGTTAAAATCCCATTATTTATTACAATGTCTTTGTATGTATGTAATGACATTATGCAATTGTCTTCGCCATTTTATTTTCTGCGCTTGTAACAGCAAATCTAACTTCGAATCATTTTCAATGGAAATGAGAAAGTAAGGGAAATCTATAAGTTACATGATATTATTACGTTTCCGTATTCTTTTTTCTATAATATTTTACAGACTTAACATTGCTCATTAACTTGACTTATTAAAAAAATGTACCTATTTAAAAAAAAATTACGAATATGTGTTCATATACTTAAGTTGATTCATAGTGTCAATAAAAAATTTGTTTTCACATCAAAACAATAAAAAAGCTAACCCGACGGGATAGCATCAATTTCAAAACTGTTAGTTATGTCCCGACGGAACACATTGTTAAAATCAAAATAATATTATCATTGTAACACATTTGCTAAACACTGAAAAAATTCCATAGAATGCCCTTATGAAGCACCAATCTAATACTAGGCTTCTAGAAGACTATCCAGAAAAACTTTTGGAAAAAAAAAATTAGTTTGAAGAATTCCAAAAAATGACGATAGAAAATACCTAAAAAATAAGAGCTCTATTCATTCTAAAGTTTTTTAGTTGAAGAAATCGGTAAGAAATAAATTATTAAAAAAAAAAACTTTTTTTTTTAAGATAAAAATGATCAAGTAGTACTGATATACTAATATTTTTATTGCTTAATACAGCAAATAATGATTACATTTTATTTTGTATTAGGTAACAATTCTATTATTTTAAATATTTATATGGCCGGTAAAAGGCTAAATGTAAAACCGAAATACAGACCCCTTATTATATACCATTATTTTTAGCCAAATATAAAAGAATACACATCAGTGACGTAAAAAATACACAACCAAAATAAAATAAACAAAAAAGTGGCCGCTAAAAGTTACAAAGTTATACTTAACAACATTCCAAACTCAAGAAAAAGACCACCTAAATGTCACACTGACTTTTACCGCTTTGCACTTTGGTTCAGGTTACTTTCGCTAAGTAAAGACTTAAGTTAAACTAAGTAAACAAGTCTAAATCAACTGTAACCCAAACTTTTTGTTACCTAATTAAGTTGGACTAACCGGGTGACAAACGGACACTTTTACAAATGTCTCAGTCTTTTTTTATATCATTATAAATGTTTTATTAAAAGTTTAGAAGAAAGTCAATGACCTATGGTGAAGAAAAACTAATTTGCAATAAATCTATCATAATTAGTGTATAGTAAAAAAGCTCGTCAATCAATTGAACGAATTTTTTTTTCCAATTTTATAGTAAACTTTAATAAATCTTCTAAGATATCAAAGCAACGGCGATTTAAATAGATGCTGGCAATTTTTTTCCATTTTATTTTACTTGCAAATACCATTAATACACATAGGAATGTTACCGGAATCTATTGTTTATCTATTCGTTGAGCGGGCAATAAATCGGAAACTAGTTCGCGGAATTACGCAACAAGCTCTTAGCAGCCATTATAATAAAAATAAAATACCTGCATTGAAATTCTATCGATTTCCATCCAAACCGATTCCTTAAACTCATCGCACAAATGTCAATCACTCACAAAAGAAAAAAAAACGAAACCGAAAAAAAAAACGAAACGTCACTTCGTTACGTCACATTAGTGTTTTTTTAGGCGCGAAGGTAAAAGTTCATACGGCTTGAGAACTTTTTTCGCGATTTTTTCAACGCGAAATGTGTGTGTTTACGTCAACATGTATTTTTCAAATGTAAGTGTGCGGCAAAAAAATGGTTGTGCTCGACTCGGGCCGTGGGCGTTCTGTTATAAGTACTATAGTTATAGTAGGCACGGCATGGCATCGTAATGCACTTATGTGTACTTGCTAACTTTTTTACTATAGTCTGTTATATCCAAGCGGTTCCTTAGTTTGAGACTTGGTGCAAGTGGAATATGTCTTGATGCTTGCATTATTACGTAATCATTTTTTTTGCAGCATTTTTTTTTTTAGACTGTGTAGTGAATACCTTTGTTTCTTCGTTACAAATAGTGATAATGTTTAAACACTACCGCTCTTATCTTGTTAATAATAATTACCTAGTAATAAGTATGTCAGTGAAACAGATTGTACATTATAGTAACAACTCGGCCATCGCTTTCGAATGTAACAATCGCTATTCGCATTCCTTTCTGCGTTTAATTTTAAATACTTTAACAAGGAAAAACAATAAAACTGAATACATATTTTCTTTAGTTTTTGATTTCATATTTCATTTGTCACACATATCCGGCAAAGATCTAGGTCTCGATATATGAATAACATTAAATATGTACCTATGTATGCAAGTTTATTTTATTAATATACTATTATACAATTATGACTTTGTTTTTTTAAATAATATGTACTTTTTAAGGAACTTGCCGTATGTTTCTCCGCCAATGACTAGTAGAGAATGCCTAAGGCATTAGTTAGTTAGTTAGTTAGCCCATTTATGTCCCACTGCTGGGCGAAGGCCTCCCTCTCCTTTTTCCACACACGTTTGTCTTCGGCCATTGCGGGCCAGTCCCTCCGGTAGTTATCAAGCTCATCTCTTCCTTTGCCTTGGTCTGTCTAAGGCATTAAGTCCGCCTAAATGAATAAATATATAAATAAACTACATTATAGTTTCAAGTTCATTAAAAAAATATATAAAGTATCAAGATCATTCCAGTGACACAATTCTCGATAGTATACCAGCGATACAGAATGAGTTTAGTTTTTATTGCGACGCACACTCGCATGCCATCAATACTTTTGCCAGATTCATTTTAGCATATCAAAGAGGCGACGCCTAGTTCTATTCAATTTTCATGAGATGCTATTAGATTATTCTATTGGAGAAAAATGTAGAATACAATTGAGTCACCACAATATTGGAGGAAAAAAGATTTATCCTTATTTTCCAAAACTTTTCTGTTTTTATTTTTCAACAAAATGTGACAACTCGGATTTGGCTAGTTTTGAGCTCTAAAAAATTATACAAAAATATTTAATTAATTTTTTTTTTGTGTCTAAATTTAAAACTGGTTTTAATTTATGATAACGAATGTTTATTCTTCACTCAAATCTAATGGGCTGACCGTAATATACAAGAAATATAGTGTCGTAAATTTCACAATTTAATGAATAAAATGATGATTTTTTAAATCCTTTCTCTAATTTTCTAGCAAAAGTATCAAACATACATCATCGTAGTAAGTGATAGTGTGTGAAAGAGAGAGAATGTCTGCAGTTTTTCATCGCGCGTTGTACGGAGAAGTTTTTTGCTGGATCGTTTTTATATCGGACCTTATTTGATGCTTTCTTGTAGGAAATATTTACTTTTTGCACTATGCCAGGGCCTGTGCCGGTGGTCTTGATTGCGACCTGTTTTTATCTGATTTTATTTTCTAAGTTTTTAGCGTTTTACGTTTAATTAGAACTTAGTTTGTCTCGTGTAGCGTAAGAATTCTTTTGTGTTTAGAGGTTAGGTATAGCTGCTTAGGAAAAAACGCTTTAATCTAACCGTGTACTAGACATGTTTTTAAGGTATAATATTAATTACAGTAAAACCTATTAGCTGACACTTTTTGATCAAGAATTTGAAAAAGACCGACTGGGTACAGAATGCGTTGCGGAGTGACGAATAGCCTTTAATTATATTATAATACAATTATTATAAAATCAGTAATATAATAATAATATTTTATTTCTTATATATATAATCAGCACCGTTACAATATTATATTATTTGTTTTTTGGTTATTTATTTATTTACATATTCTTCATTGCACATCAAGATAAAAAAAAAAAAAAAAAACACAATTGGCGGCCTTATCGCACCAGGCGATTTTTTCCAGGCAACCTAGAATGGACAGAGATTGCCTCGACTCAAAATGGGATTGCACTTAGTGCAAATATAAAAGTTAACAAAACTTAATAAATCCTTAATATTAAAATAAATACACATTTACATACATACAAAATATATGCAAGAGTTTAAGTGAATAAAAAAAGCCATGATCATAGTGTCAAGTAATGATCCTTCACAAGCTTTTTAAATACAGGCAGTGTTTGCACACGATTTATTTCGGTTACATTATTAACATAATTTTTCTAAAGCGGGAGAAGTCATCAGATGATTTTCCAACTCTAAAAAATAAACCTTAAGACTTGGTTAGGTTTACTTGTCAAAAAGTTACTTATTTATTTTCAATACGGTTAGTTTTGAGTCTATACTGAAGTGTTTTTGCATCATCGCTTGCGAATTGCGATACAATTCAATGTGTAAGAACCCACGCAGAAGAGATTGTGTGGAGTGCGTAGTATGTGATGTAGGCGAATATTTTAATTCCTTGGAAGCGATTCTGTTTTAATTTTTGTAGGTTTTTGATGACGAAACTAAATTATGTGCTGTATACTGAGAAAGCTATCTTTTTTAATATGCTTTACTTTATCTTAATTTTTGACATGGTTTAAAATACGCAATGTAAGCTTGACAACTACCGAAGATTCTGGTCTACATTGGCTGAGGATAGAAGTGTATGGAAAAGAGAGAAGAGGGGTTTCGCCCAGCAGTGGGCTATAATGGGCTAACTATGTACGCTGTTTCTTAAAACGTGTTGCTTTGAAGTGTTATATCTTTGAATTGACTTTGAATTATAAGTCCAAATAAACTTTATATTAAAGGTACGTTATTATATTTATTTATTTTGAATTAGGTATTTATCAGTTTCTTTGTGTTTTTTATTTTATGTAACATTAGAATAAAAACTGATAAAATATGATATTTTACGTATCAAGAATTTATTTTGAAGGACTGCGGTAGTTCTTTCAACAACCCTGTCGTTCGAAAGAGTGACCGGCACAACAGTCTAAGGCCCAAAACCCCCACAAAATACTATTTATTTATGTGCCTATGTTTATTTATTTATTTATCGTTAATTAATTAATTGTCGGTAATTAATTGGAGAACAGTCGTAGCCAAATGGTAACAGCCCCGACTTACGAGTTGAAGGTCGCGGGTTGAAAGCATTGCTTTATGTAATTTATTTCATCGCCACTGCTCTCTAAACGGTGAAGGAAAACATCGTGAGGAAACCGGCATGTCCTAGAACCAATCATTCGAAAACATGTGACATACACCAACCCGCACTCTCCTAGACAGGAGGCCTGAGTCATTAACAACGTCAGTCAACATTATAAAGGCTGATGATGATAATGAATTAATTAATTGTCTCGAGTAATGATACCACAAGTTCTGCTTAGTTTGAGACCAGGCAGCGTTGTATGAAAGTTGTGGAATATTACTATTAAATCTATGATGAATAAAACTTGTATATTGATTAAAACACAGACTGATTCGTCATCAGTCAAGTTCAACGCCAATGTACCACAGTAAACATGACCTACACTATTCCTTGTACTAAACATTATTAACGACACAGCTATTTTTAAGAATTGATTAGCGAAACATACTATATTTGAGACTGCGCAATAAAGTCTTCAGTAAGGGCCGGATATTGCTTATTTAGATAAAACTGTACTCCAGTGGCGTAACTATAGGGTGGCCAGGCTGACAAAATTCCATGGGCCCCTGGCCTGGTGGAGCCTCCGGTCCAAGGGGCCTTGAGTTCAGAAGAAGTAATATAATATATGCAATATTTAAATTCGAGTAAAATATTAAGATTATAAACGCATTTATAAGAAAAGGGTCAATTTCCCGTGGTATGTTGCTAGCCTTACCACTTTACAGATACGTCACTGAGAAGCCCACCTTCGGAGACGAAATATAAAATTCCTTGTGTATTAGGGCGCCATTCAATGATTTTGCCACGGACCTCATAATATTTACGCCACTGCTGTACTCTATATTTGCTACGACTCCTGGGTTTCATTCAATATTACAATTTATGACAAAAGTGTTTTTCATGGTAGACCTCCATCCCGCCTGATGGTAAGCAATGATGTGGTCGATGACGGAGCACGCTTGCCTAGAAGTAACTTATTCACTCTTGACTTAAAGACCTCTAGATTGTAGCTAGCAGAAAATGAGTCCGGTAAGAAATTTCTTTCTTTACCCACAATCAGAAGATTGAATATGGACCCAAAAAAATTGTGTACATGGATTTGATCTCTACCATTATACCGATGGCGCACCGCCATGTTTTGATGATAGAATAGGCTAGGCGGCATTAAATTATGCCATTCTAACGCACACTCCTCGAAATATAACCGGTAAAAAACCGACAGGTTAGCAGCTTTGCGTGGATGCTCAAAGTTTTGCAGAGTGAAGAATTCTACGAATGCATGACCAATAGTTCTCTTATAAAAATTGACGGCCTAAGATAATTTAGTCTAAGACTATAACCGCTCTATCTTGTCTTTACACAATTCTTTACTCTATGACTAACAATTTAAACGACAAATATTGTCAACAGATAAGGTAATTAGTAACAAAATAGCGTAAAATAAGATAATTACAAGTTTAGTATATCCTCGCTTCTGTCTTTTTAGTTAATAAAAATAATCGTCAAGAAGGGATTGGCAAAAATGTCCAAGGGTTCATTACAAATTAATTATGGGTAAGTAACCTGTAGTAATCGACTATTAAAAGGTGGTTTGATAAATGATATTTATTTTGTAAATAGGATTAAAAAACACTTTTACACGTCAATGTTTTTTTTTTCGTCAGTTTATACTAGATGAGGCCGTTTTAATAGTTTACTTTATTACTATGTTAATTATGACTATTAAAATTGCATTAAAAATAATTCAATTTATTTAATAAGTTGTTTTTAAAGAGACTTAAATACCATCGGCAATCAATATAAAGAAATGCATTCTTTTTTCAAGTTAGGAAATCATTTCATGATTTTTCTCGCTCTAAAGTCGAGCGGGAGGGCTGATCAGATTTTTTTTAATGACTAAAACCACACCTATCTTTCTTCAAGTGCCCTTTGCGTTCTAGGACTACGGTTTACTCTTTAAGAAGTCGAGCCATGTCTCCCGTAGACTTCGGTTCTGCGGGATCCCTACGAATTTTCTGACATTTTTTTGAGGTGTGCGTATACACACACACATATGTATGTGTATACGCACACCTCATATATGTATGTATGGTGTGGGTGTACACTACGCGTAGATAGCCAGAAAAATGACAAAAAGAGTAACGCCTACCGTGTCGTACTAATATAATTTTAAAAATGTAAAAATTCTACTCTTACGCATAAAATGTTTCGGGGTTGGATGAGTCAACTTTTTTTATTATTGATAGGGTCGCGTTTGACCACTATCTCACTTGATGGTAAGTGATAATGTGGCCGAAGATGGAGCACGCTTGCCTAGAAGAAACCTAACTCAATTATAGAGTAAACACTGGCCCTAGAATGGAAAGAGCAACAGGACACAAGTACTCGTAGGTTTTAGTCAGTATAAGTAAAAGTCTGACGCGCCCTTTTGCTCCTCTCTAAAGCGAGAGAAGTTTTTTGATGATTTCATACCTCGAAAAAACAGTGGTATACCAAGTCTTGTAATAGCACATCGGATTATTTTTATCCTGGAAGTATATAGAGTGACTGGTATCTAATTAGTGACCGATAACTATACACGTCATTGCACTCATAATTACAGACAACTTTCCCAAAGAAATTTTTTTTATACTCATTATTTGACTTCTATTATTTAACCGGAACATGTCGGTACCTACACTGATTACATACACCGATGGGTTTGCAAGTGGCACGGGTGTACTATTATTGTAGGTAAGGTACATCAGACAACGCCGTAACGCGGTTAACAGCTGAGAGGTCACAGGCGCTCCCGCGCGAATAGCTGTTTTGTTTTGTGATAAAACTAATGAAAAAAAAAAATAGTTTCTTTGGGAAAGTGGTTTGTAATCATGAGTACCACCACGTGTTTAAGTATCGGTCACTAATTACCAGTTACCCTATATTCTCTGGGATAATTTTCTATTTTAACGCGGGCAAAGCTGCTGGTTGAAACTAGTAGTAAAAATAAATGGAGATACTTAATTATGTATTTATCAACAAAATGGACTATCCAGTGCATTATAATTTGCATATTTTACAACATAATAAAATTACCAATTCATCACTCACAGCCACATCCTTTCCATACAATTTCCTGTGTCAATTGTTACCGTTTTACTATAATCACGGCGGAACTCTAAAAATTGTCCCCTAGTACCTAGGTTACTTAGAACCCATCCAACCGATGAATGTCACAAATAAGGGGTTCAGTAATGATCACTTGTGGGCTCTGTAGCGATTATTGTCAATTTTGCTGTCGGTAAGAGCTCGTTTATTGCGTTTAGTTGCGGAACCCGATCGTCAGTTTGCTACATTGTGTGTGTTTTTTAAAATTCGATTGTTGATTTTTGCAAATTGTTTTTTTTTTAATATTTTAACCCTTTAACCGTTTGTCGTATTAGGCCGACGAGTGTTCGTCGTATGTTTGCGACTAGGTATTCCAACTCGTTTATCTATACTCGCTTATGGAATATTTACTCAAGAAGAGAAATAAAAAGTCTTAGTACACTAACTTTGACATAGTGCAGCACAGGTCAAATATAGTCCTTCCCGATGCAAAAAATACACCCATTTTACCTTACTTTACCCAAAAAAAAGTCACTTTACAAATCTACACTTTAATTCCGTACACTACTAACTTTAACTTTAGCATAGTGCAGCGGAGGTCAACTACGGTCCTTCCTAAGTAAAAAAATACACTTAAATTTTTACCTTTCTTACATAAGAAGTGGAATAAACACAAAAATATCAGCGGCAAAGCGAATAAGCTAAGAACCGTTTGAGTCGAGAACAGAGAATGGTGTTCGTTAGTATCTTTTAATTTCAGCTAATTTTTATCTTCCAGAGACGACTCCTTTTTTACTGTGTAGCACAAGCCATTAGCTGCGATCTAGTAGGATGAAGCGGTTTTGATACTTCAAAGACGTTTTTAGTCGTTCAGGTTTTTTTTGGCACAATTCTAACCAAAGTTTTTTTTTGCCTAGAATGTTTATTTAGAGGTTAGTGCTTCTAACTGCTATACTTGTGGTTGTTAGTTCGATTTTCACCAAAGACGAATTTTGTGTGATAAATCCTTTCACTTGTTCTGATGCTGGGTGGTATCTATACGAATATAATAATAATAATAATATTAAATCGTTTATTTATAACATAATAAAGAGGTAAAGTTTTTTTTTTTGTTTGTAGGAAGAAATCTCTGGAAGTATCGGTCCGATTGCTAAAATTATTTCATCGATAGAAAGCTGCCTGAGTGACACAGGTTTCATTTACGCGGGCGAGCCGCGGGCAAAAGCTAGCTTATTTATATTATGTAAGAATAGTTAGTTGTCTAGTGCTTGTATGAAAGTTATGGAATGTTTTTTGACGTTCGTTTTGCCAATATTAAAGTTTTCGAGACATTAAAACCACTTAACTAGACCTTGTAAGCTACTATTATACAAAAGTCAGTTGTTTTATATTAAATTGAAAACAAGTCACTTATTTGTAGATGGTGTAAATTATAGTTATTATTAAGCAGTAAAAATCACGTCGTAACGGAAATATAATTATCATTTTATTTTCTTGTGGCGCTAGACCTTAGTTCCTTATTTAGAAATAACCAGTTTAGTAGTTTTATTTTACTCTTAAACAGTATACCTACAGTATGATTTGATTTAATTCTATGATCTCATTAATATCCGGCCTCGTGCTTTGTATGTTTATTTATTTGATAATGTAGATTGTTTTCTTGTAAAATAAACCTATTAACTACTTTGTTAAACATTTATAATTTTATACCATAGATTTAAGTTTACGTATAAGTTGTGTTACCTTTATGTTGTATAATAAGGTTCATTTTATTCTATTCCACAAAGCACAAAACAATATTGAGATTGGCAACACTTGCTTGTTTTAAAAATGATTGTATTTAACTGAAAATGGTATCTTTTATTTGATACTAATAGATGCCAGCCGTTTCACTTGCATGACAGTATAAAATATGTGCCTATATCGCTCAGTCATTAAATAGTATTTCATTGATATTTTTAACGGTTCCTGCATTTTTTTAATTCTTTTTACTTTATAATATTATAACATATTAATTTAAGCTATTTCGGTCAAAGCTATGTCATCGTAGTAACCCAAAGGTAAGTGGTAGTTAACCAATATCTTTCATATAAAAGACTGTATACCACTCTTTTATATTATCAACTTTCTCCTCAGCAAGTATCAAAACCATCCCATCCAACATCCGTGCTGAAGAAATCTAATTTTTGCCGAGTTTTTCTCTTATTCCGGCGGCCCCCAGAGGGCGGTGTTTTCCCGCCAATTTGTGTGTGCTTGTGAAAATTTAACCGTTGTCATGTCGCACCGTTTCACTTCATGTTAATGAAGTGTTATTTGTGCGCGTCTCCTGTTTGCTTTTAGATTTTTCCTGTTCTTTTTTTGAATAGATTCGATTTTAATTTTTTTTTTTGGTTATAAACAATTGCCAGTGTTTTTTTTTCTTGTAAAACCTTATAGGTTGACAATGTTTAAAGTTATTTTATGAGCTCGAAGTTTAATATTTTATGTGCCATCTTCATTACCGGCTTTATTAAAAAATGATCAATTATAAAATATTCATCGCCGAAAAACGGGCAGGTGTCGTTTCGCCACAAAAAACGATGTTTTTACGACCACTAAGAAACTTTTCTAATAATGTCCCGAGTTAAGAGTGTCCTGCCGCTAATTGCGAAATAAATTTTCAAGTTTTAACCAAAAAACTCTTTCTCATGAGTTACGGGCGAAGAAAAAAAAGATGGCGAACGGTCAAAGAGAAATGTTCGTGGATGTACTGGGTCGTATTCATAGACGGTACCTAATTGTTATAGGATTATGTAATATAAGTGTACTTGTGACCTCAAAAATTATGCAATCTGTACTTTCAATATGTTTATTATAAAACCGAAGAGATTTCTGGTTGATCGCGTTAGTTTCAGGAAGTAATGGTTTGATTTAAAAATATATTTTAGTGTTAAGCCTCACTAACGTCAAAAGCCACACGCCCATTTGTTGAGGACAGAATAAAATACAATATTTTATCTGGCACACACAGATACAATGTAGAAACAACATGTAAATACTTAAGATAAAAAAATAACTAATTGAGGAGAGCTCTAGGGAATATAACATTACGCTACGACCCACAGGAACGATAAAGCAGTAACCATATACAAATAAAGTGTAGGTGCCTACAAATATACGAAATAAAATCAAACAAAAAACCGGTTTTGAAAGTATGGTACGCGTCTTAAAAGTTCATATATAAAATTAATGATTCGAAACAAAATCAAACCTTACTTGTCTTAGAATCATGTGACATACTGACATGTACCAGTGTTTTTAGTAGAAAATTAATGGGAATGTCTGTACATTTGTAACTTATAAAGCTTAACAGGCTGTTATTATTAATAGTACCGACTACTTTATTGAAACGGTTACACGTGCTATTATGACAGTAGAACTTCAAACAAAATATTATTAAAGTCAACTATGTAATAATATTTATGGGAAACCGGTAACAAAAACCTGATACGCTATAATTATTTTCACTTACATAATTTAATAGGAAAAATATTATAGTTTATTTGCGAACGAAGCTAGTTTTAAAGTTGAATTCTCATACTTACATCAGGAAATAAGCAACTCGTGTTGTTTCGACTGATTAGTTCATGTTTTATTTTATTTAAGTGCAAATTAGGTGTTGTGAGACCAACGATAAATTTATTATTGATGTCTTCTGAAATAATACCAAACAGTCAGTCCCGCTAGAGGACAAAGGCCTCTTCTTCTACAAAGAAGGTATGAGAATCACGCTAGCTCACTGCTTGTCGTTTTATTGGTAATTAAAATACTGTTGTATAGTCGATTGATAAATAATTAAAGCTTTAGAAAAAGATATAAAGACAAGACTAGTGCATGCCTCAAACGTAAAAGAACAAAGAATACACAATAATATTCACTACAAAATTATTATTGCCGTTAAGATTAACGGTTTATTTTTAATTTTTAAATATCATAATTATTATTGTGTATCGTAAGACGGATTATAAAATAACATTAAGTTAGTACATTGATTTGCAGAACACAAGGCGCATTTTTTAAATTGTTTTACTCAATTCGATTTTTTAAATTTGGAAGCACAAAATAAAGAAAAAGTTGGTAGAAATTCTTTTTCTTTTCTTCGGCTATGAATACGGCTATAATGGGTTGGAAGAAAATTATGAGAGATAGGAGAAAAGTGGTAAAAATTACCAGAAGTGGGATGGGGTGATATTATGACGTCATTTTAAAATTTAACGTTTGTTGTGTCACGTTCGTTGTTTGAAAGGGGTGAGCAGTATTTAGAGCGTAACTATTATATTTAAGTTTATTTTAAATTCTTTGTTTTGTGAGGAAAGGGATCATCAACTCTGTATTGAATAATTTTAAAAATAGGCTTAATGATGGAAATTAATGGATATATTTTGTTTTCTGTGTCTGTGTTTCATAATTGCTACAATGTTTATGACAAAAGTGAATAGGGTACTTTTAGGCAAGCGTGCTCCATCGTTGGCCACATTATTGCTTACTATCAGGTGAGATAGTGATCAAACGCGAGCCTATACATAAAACAAAAGAGATATCTACATCAACCCTTCTACACTAACTAATATAATAAAGAGGTCAAGTTTTTTTTTGTCTCTACAAGTACTGGTTCGATTGCTAAAACTTTTTACACCGATAGAAAACTGTTCTTTTCCTGAGTAACATGGGCTATATTTTATCTACGGGGGTGAAGTCACGGGCAAAAACTATATTAAAAATATCTCTACGCTTAGACCAGTAAAATTACTAAAAGTTTTAATATTATAGTGGAGAATTCGCTACAAACATAACTGTTTCATGGAAAAATCGATGTCATACTAAATTATTCAGTTAAATCCAATTATGTGGATACTGAAATTTACCTTCAATAAATATCTACCTTGATGGTTCACGGTCTAATAACTGGACTTCATGTTTTATGCATTAAACATACCGACCGTAGCAAAAAATGGCAAAAAAAAATCGTTTGCTAATAGAAACCCCACATTTTTTTGTATAATATTATATTCCAGAACTATTACACAACGCCATCTAGTCTCATTATTATTTTTATCGTCGACCACATCATCGCTTACCATCAGGTGAGATGGTGGTCAAAAACATGCCTATCAACAATAAAAAAAAAAACTTCATAGATCTATGAAAATTTCAGCCTGATGACAGACAGAACGACAGAATAGTCTATTGGGTTACGTCGAGAATATTAGAAATATTGTTATTTTTAATACAGGAAAAGCCAAATGGCATGTTTTGCCATTTTCGCTGTAAAAAAGTGCAAAATACAATTCGCTTAAATTTCTTTTTGTGTGTTTTTTTTTTAAAGAAAGATGTAGGAACCTGTTTAGATATTGCCTATAACCGAATATCATCATAATATGTTGGAAATATGCTCCAACTGCAAATGAGCGTGGTATTACGTTTGTATGAAAATTCATCTGTCGCCGGCCCCTTAATGGTATACGATCTAACCTCTTTTTTGAGGTAAGAAATCATCATATATATTTATGTCTTCTGCCGCGCTGATGGTAAGCAATGATGTAGATGACGATGGAGTACGGTAGACTAGTAGTAACCTATTCACTGTTGACATAAAGGCCTTCAAAAGCTATATGGAAGTCAGGAAACAGACACGATGGTCATACTAATTATTATAAAGGTTTGTGAGTGTATGTGTATGATTGTTTGTTACTTCTTCATGCTCGAACGGCTGAACGGATTTTAATGAAACTAGAAATAGGTTATAGAACATTACTTTTCATTCCGAGATTTATGTTCCTTTGGAATAATTTTCAAGTATCATGCGTGCAAACTTCTGGCAGTAATTAATACTACTATAAAAGAAATGTAAAAGATATAATCTAACAATGACAAAATCAGTTGACTGTAAATTTTTTCAAAAAACTTAATTTCTCCAGTAAAACCGTCACATCATTTTAACACCTCATTCTAAATTCAAAAAGGCGCTAAACATTACACCTAATAAGATTTTATCGATTTACTTCATGAAAAGATAAAAAAGTCTTAGGATCCTTCCAAAGCTATTAACTTTAAAAGCTGGCTGGTCATTATACGTTCTTTTTTTAAACGGTCTCTCCCCCCTCCTCCCTTAGAACACTTTTCATAATTACCGCTCCCTACCACCCCTTGTTACAAGATGTTACAGTTAGAATCGTTTAAAAAAAAAAACAATTTCATTATCTTTGCTTCTGTGATTTTAAAACGTCGCGTTCTTTTTTTGAAAACTTTTTCTTTTTTTATTAATGGAAATTGTAAGATTTTTTTAAACTAAGGAATTTGTTGTTTTTTTTTTTGAAATGGTAATTGTTAAGTTTTTTTTTTAAGATCAGGTTTTTTTTGTTTTTTATTTTATAAATGGTTATGGTTAGTGTTTTATTTTTTACGAACTAAGCAGTTTCAAATAATGAGTATGTTGACTTTGATAGATTGCATTGTTTAAATAAAAGACTATAAACTATTGCTAACTGAGTCAATACCTAGAAATCTGTGAGTCATTTGTTGATCAACATCTTGCTAAGCATAGCCTTAATAAAAACAGACCAAACCTAGTGTGTTTAGTATTTATATCAATGAATCTATTACAGGATATTATTGTGAAAAGATAATGTTAATCTACTATTTAATTGTATATCTAGATGTTAATACAACTGCCTAGATACTACTAAGAAATCTATTTATAAACATCTCTTTTTGTACAGTTAGAGAGTTCTTAAAAAAGCCAAGTTTTGTACAAGAAGCAACTACTTGCCTTGTATGTTGTAATGTTTGTTTAAAATTATTAACAGTTTAAAGTATTGAATTAACTTAGAGCATTATACTATACATAATTAGCAAAGATTTTTTCTAATTTAGTTATTTTTGCCATTGTAATCTTTTCAATCTTTAAGCTTTCTGTAAAATATGATAAGGAAATACAATAAATACATAAATATAAACCGTAAGATGAAGAAAATACTAAGCTAAAACCAGCAAGTCTTTTTGATGTCCGTAGCCTTAAAAAGTACAAAAACCTTCACAAAACACATTCATTCTATTTTAAAGTCAATAAATAAGTCAACATTGAAACTGAAAGAAAAAGAAAACTTCTAAAAACTCAAACACTCAACATACATCATTAAAAGCATTTTTAAAACAATATTTATACTTAAAGGGGCCGCGAAACAAAAACTAAGACAACTTAACCCAATTGATTTATACGAAAAACGTACCAACAAAAGTACAGTCGGAACGAAAAGAAAGAAAGAAAAAAAGAGACAAACACATGTCGTAGTACGACGGCGAACGTCAAAATTGTCTCAATTTCGAAACAAAAAACAATTGCGATTTGAATTTTAAATTCGCTCGCTCATTTTCGGTAGATTTTTTTCGGAAAGCGGCACTATAATAAATCTAGAGGCAATAACGATAAATTCATTGCGAATCGACATGCAAATGTTGAAGGATTTTTTTCGACAATGTGTATCTGTATCGTACTTTTATTTGTGTTCTGGAAACTGTAGAGTAGCTCGGTTTGACTTTGGCTGTACTTTTTGGTGAAGTGACGTGTTTTTTTTGTTAAAAAAAACATTCTGTTTGTCTTTACCGCCGTAGAAATAAAATAAAACGTAGTCTGTCTTGACGACTCAAAAATAACTACAAAATTAATATGTTTGAAGGTTACACGAGACGTTCATAAAGTTTGTAAGCAACCGTATATTTTATTTCCAAAATAATATGTTGGCGCTTTCAAATAATATTAGTTTTTGGCACCTATCAAAATATTGACTTTCTTTTGTGTATTCTTGTCCTAGAAACTTATCCTTTAAGTACTTTCCTTTTGTTTTTTGATACTTTATGACAACCAATGTTATCGAACCAACGTTGTAGGTAAAGCAAATATAGCCAGTAAATTTAACGAATATTATTTTCTATCCCTGGCTTAAACCGATATATAGTTTTCGAAATATCTTTTTTATCTTTTTTTCTTAAAATCTTAAAAAAAAATTAGAAAGACTAATAAGACTTCTTTCAAATATATTTGTGTTTCGGTTTTCTTCAACTCCACAGTTTTCGTCGGCGCCGCCCACAAAAGATCAAGTACCGACCGCGTACAAAGAGTGCAGTTTTTATTTTGCTCGAGTACACTTTTCCGTTTCGGCCGACGCGGCGGGCTCTTTATTTTTTTCAAGCACCTGTGCTTTTTTGCATTATTTACATGAATGTACTTTTTTAAAATGCAAGCTCTGACCCGTTTTTGTAAGAGTTTTACGTAAAAAAGCTTGTTTTTTTCGTAATTTACGAGTAGTTCATGCAAAAAGATTAGGTCGGTTTCAGCGAATTTATTGTCATTTTAAAATGCAGGGATCCCCTTTATTGCTGTACTGTTATACTAGGTACGCTTAGTATTCCCTGACTGGATTATTAGAGTAAAGAGTAGCTTATTTGCTATCTTAATAGTCTACATTTTGTTAATTAAAACTTTCGTACTTATTATAGAAACTATCACCGCATATTATGTAAGTTATAAAAAATCGAATAAATAAATCTGATAGGTTACCCTACGAATCACATGATAAAATCCGATATCTCAATACCTTTAAAATTGCAACAATAAAATGCAGATGCATAACATCCCGTAACAAGTACTTCCTGACTTATCATACGCCACCTTGTACGCAGATGGTAACACAATTTAAAAAAGAAAAAAAAAATACAAAATGGCGCTCGAATCTCGATTAAATAAATTGTTAACACGCCCGTGGCGTTTTATCGCAAGATTTTTTATCTTCAACGATTCTATGTGAAAACGCTTCCCTAGTAATGAATATGCAACATTTAGATTGAGCCTAGATATTTTATAGTTCCTGTAATATAAAAAAGAACGCCTTACGCCACCCACTGCTTAGATCTACGATAAAACACTTTAGTTCTAGATAAAGTTGTATTTATTGAGGGGTTTTACGCTAGTGGGGATTTTATAGAAATTAAAACTCACCTTAGAATGTAAAAAGTGTTAATAGCTATTGGTAACGTAACCAATACCCAGTTTATTTGGGGATTGCGATTTAGCGACTGTGTATGACGAACAACATTACTATTATGAACTTAAGTAAAATCCTGTATAAAAAGCAAATATGAAATTTTAAAATTAAAGTCGATTAAAATAATAAAAACACGCATTTATTAAAAAAAAATCGTATAACAAAATATATATATATCTTTTTAAATAAAAATCATAAAACAAAACCATTTTACAAATAAAAGATATGAACTTAAAATTAAAAAAAAAACGTTGATCACACACAGTCACCGCCACGCGTCCCCTACTCTTGGAAGATAACAATACACATTGAAACAGATGCCAACTCACTCGCTGAAGTGTCGACCAGCACTCCTCGAGGGTCCTCTCGCTGATGCTCTGGCCAGATCGCGCTTGTTGCTGTGAAAGGATTGAAGAATTAGGACTTACGTAAATCATGAAGTATTTGGTACTCCTTGTGATTTTTTCAAATTCGAAATCTTTTTTTCATAAAAAAAGATAAAAACGAGTTTAAAATGTTTCAAAATTACAGTGAGTTCCAGATACTATATTTTAAGTAGTGAATAAAAATAATAGCGCAATGTTTATCTTGTCTTTTTTTTAGTAAGACCGTACAAAAAAGGTCGATTAGTTTTTTTTATGAGAGTTATAAATAATAATTAGCTCCACTGCTTTTTTAAAGATAAAAAATAAGTGCTAGTATATTAAAGTGAAATGAAATAGAAACAACAGAAAAATGAAGCACATTTTAGAAACCAGCACTATGAAAACTCATTCAAATGAATTATATTTTATAACA
This sequence comes from Mythimna albipuncta, assembly GCA_929112965.1. Lineage (NCBI taxonomy): Eukaryota > Metazoa > Arthropoda > Insecta > Lepidoptera > Noctuidae > Mythimna > Mythimna albipuncta. The sequence goes on along the minus strand of OV815983.1, from coordinate 11,540,437 downwards.
AAAAGTAGAAGTACCTACCTACTTGAATAAGTAAAGGTACGCTTCATTAAATTAAGTGAGTTTCTATTGTAAGTTGCTCATTGAATTAATAGATATTCTCCTTTTGTAAAAGATCAATGTAATTTTAAAATGACGAACTTTTTAACTCATTTTTACAGAAAAAAGATACGTGAGTTTCCATAGCAGACTATCTACAGAAGAAGGAAAGAAAGAGAAATAATAATTACATCGATATTGAGGCTATTCAGGACATTTACCAGAGCGAAGGGTAACATCGCGTTGCGATCACCGAGTGGGGTTTCTCCTGTTGGCGACTGCTGTTGCGGCTGCGTGCGGAAATAAATAAACGTTATTCTATTTTATTAAAAAAGATAAGTTTTTTTTAATCGGAAAACAAAACACTGATCGATGCGGAAAAAGATGCAATATTAATTAGAGAAAAAAGAGCTGTGATGTTCCATTTTCGAATTACAAATTCAAATTGAAACGGATCTATTGTGGCTGCTACTTAGTAAATAAAATGATTGAGCTGGGTTTGTAATTCGAAAACGTAAATGATTATTTTGTTAAGGTATTGTGAAAGTTAAAGTTATGAAGATGTTAAATAGATGAAAAGACAACAAGTAAGAAACAAAATATTTTGTACAATGTCATAATCCCACTAATAGCAACGTTTTAATACAAGCAACTTAAAAGTTAGAAAAAACCCATAACTTATTATTAATTAGTTAAAACAAAAAATTACACTTACCCAAACTAAGGTTGTTACCAAATCTACACAACACTTCGTGCACATGCTTGTTAACCAAAGGTTAAAAACAATAATTTGACAAAAAAATGGCTACATGACCGGTTAAAATAAAGAGCAATGTCCACTGAGAAATATTTTTATTTATTACTACATTTGTATGAGGTAATATGAAAAATTACATTATTATTGTGTATGATTATATAATGATGATGGTTACGATATATTAGTATCATATTAGCGCATTTACTGGTGTCAATTCTCTGTGAAATGTACTATAAATTTGCCTATTTATTTTATAAAACTGACTATGTATCGATATTATTTAGTATCAGTTTTGTTTGTTCAAAGAAGAATTAAGACACACGCGGTGTGTTATGAAATTGGTAAGCAATGAAAGAGGAAGTTACATAATTCCTTTTAGAATTTTAAATGAAAATACACTGTTTTTCATGAATCAATATATTCCTGATTTGTACGACAGTGGTTTTATTTGCATAATAAGCATTTCTACTCCGTTACTTATAATCAATTTTTTTGCGAACATTTGATATTAAAACTGCTTAATATCTTTTTCTTTATTTTTTTGACAAAACAGTGGACAAAGTCTTCAAAAAAGCGCAACATAAAAGTTATAGCGCGAGCAAATCGCAAAAAAATATGTTTTTTGTTAAAAAAAGATAACTAAAAAATAGAAAAAAAAAACCAGAACAGACACGACATTTAGAGTTAAAAATGTATTTACATCGATATTATTGAGTGTTGATAGTAAATTTACCAGCGCAAACGGTACGAGTGATCTCTCGCTCATGGTGGAGTCTGCGGATGGGGATTGTTGCTGCTGCTGGCATCCAGAGAGGCGGCGTGAAAAAGAGATAGTGGTACGTCAATTTTTTTTCTAGTTCAACCAAAATTTTGGAGGGAAAAGATAACTTTTTATCGGGATAGATATTTTCTAAAAGTTTGACTACACAAATTAAAATAACTATGTTACAAAGAAAACATTTCTTTTTTTAAACAAATTAAAATATTCATAGAGATTGTAATTAATTGACTGTTTGAACTACGAAAATTTTGAATTTTATATCTACCAATCTCAAAATGATTACATACCTATTACTAATTTACTTTTTATCTTTTTTTACAATTTTAACATCTCTGAATGCGATTTCATCAAAAATAAATACCTACAATCGTTAGAAAAGTAAACAGCCGCGAATAATTTCTTCACACTTTTTTCTTATAGGTTCTTCAAACACGAAAATGCCTACTGTGAAATATTTAACCCGAAAAAAAAAACAATAAAATTCATTATTTTGATAGCAGACCCTTGACTCAACAATAAAAATATTAATAAATCAAATTTTAATTAACTATTCTCCAAAAAACTAAACCACAAAAGCGCAACGCGACGAACCGTTAAATCTCAATTTACGCCAAAAAAACCGATGAATGAGGAACACGAATCTCGCAAACCGGTTTCGTTATTCAAACAAAAATTTGTGAAACAAAAAAAAAAGATTTGGAAACAAATAACTGTCAACACCCCTTCGGTGAAACAAAAGAGTTGGAAAAAAATTAAAAAATAAAATGAATCGCGTCCCTAATCCGCTGTGCCGTGGGAATCGCAAGGTGAAACGTATCTAAAACTAATTTAAAATGTAATATTCTTTCGTCTGTTGTTTTCGAATTTTTGATTAAGAAAGTTATTACTATTTGCTTTTTTTTTCTTTTTCGCAATGTTCTTCATTGCTTCGTTTTTATAAAATTTTAAATTTAGATTCTTGTTCCTTATGATTTGAAAATGGAAAGTAGTTTTACGGACGGAAATGGAATTGCTACATTAAAACCGGCTTTATAACATTCTTTTGGTTTAAGTTTAAAAATTTTCAAGCAATAATAAACCAACTTTAATATTCCGAAACATTTAGATACACACACGATCCGGAAATACGCATTAAAGAAAACAAAAAAGAACCAAGACAGCCTAAATCTCCCGCCAAAACCCTTTCTTTTTTTTATCCGGCGTTTCTACATTGTCCAACCAATTTAAAACCAATAACGGCAATTGTAAATCGAAACATACGTTATTGTCACAAAAAAATATCACAGAACCGGAACGTCAAACACAAAATAATCACGCCATATGGCCGAAAGCAAACAATCGTTGAATAAGAAAAAAATAATCGACATTGCCGACAAGTTGATCACAGGTAATAATAGAATTATCACAGATTATTGTTATTTACATATCCTTTGTAAAACCGGATGCAACATAAGGACACAAAAAAGATTTTAATAATAACTTTGACGAAAGACCTTAACCCTTTCTTGGATAACAAAGCTTTACAATATGTTACCTTGGCTCATTTCTTTTTTTTTTTAATTTATAAGGAAGGGATCATTCAAATTTGGAACGGGTTTACCTCGGAATAATCTGAGGTCAGTTGATCAAGAATGTTTGAAGACGATAGACGTGATTTTAAAATCATTTTGTTTTTAAATAAACACGTTATTGTAGTATTTGTTAGTTGTTATAAGTGATGTGAAGGAAAGTTAAACGTAAGGACTGTGATACGAGTTTCAGTGAAAACATTTCAGTTATTTTCTAACTTCAGGTAAGTTCGCACCGCTGGCGCTTTCTTGCCGTCGGTGTTTACAAAATTTTGGAAAAACGTTCCAAACACGATTCGTCGGAAGTTTCTATATTTTTAACTGTTTCTCTTTAAATATATTCTATCCTAGTTTTAATTATTAATGAATAGGATGACTAATTAAAGGTGTTTAGTTTTCAAAATAAGATTTTTCTGAAAAGATTTTTCCTAAGAAAAACTAACCCACAATTCCTATCAAAAGTTATAAAATAAAAACTCACCTGAATTTCATTCACCAGCTTCTCAGTCATAATCTTGTGGTCAGGTGTTGCTGGCGGCTGCGGCGTAGGAGGAGCCGGACCAGGCTGGCTGTGGGGTTCTCCCAACTGGTCCTGGCTGGGAGAATCTGGCCGGCTTCTGTTCCAGAAGTCCTGCATCTTGAATTGTCTCTGCGCCTCAGCCGCTTGCTGCAGGGTCGGGATGTGGAGCGATAGAGGAGCAGCGCGGAGGTCCAGCGCACTGCCTCCCGCCGAGGCCTCGCTGTTCCCTTCGGCGGCTGTCATCTTGAAGCTGTTCTGAAGCCAGCTCGCCACGAAGTTGTCCTCCTCTTTCGGAGGATCCAGCAGCCTCGGGAACGGCGGCGCGGCGCCCGGCTCAAACGCGCCCTCGCCGCCGACCTGCTCGCCCTCCTCAGCTATTTTTGGTACTTTAGCCTCCCTCGGTGAGCCCTCCTCTACCGCTTCCGTCTTCCGATACTCATGGAGGTCCCTGTACCTCTCCTGCAGCGCTAGGGATATGTTTTCATTGAAGTATTTCAACATTAATTCCAGTTTCGGACGTATCGTCACAACGAGGACATGCGATCGCTCGCGGTTCTTTTATTCACACTCTTTTCGTACTCCGACGATGTCTTCGGATCTGCAAGACAACAATCTTTTTAGCGCGACGCTTCCGAAAAATTTTTATTTGAAAAAAGTTAACGCGGTTGAAAATTTATTTTAATTTTTCGCGGCCGCGTCACCCCCGGAAAAGCGCAAGTCCCGTGGAAAGCGGAAACGAGACCTTCTTGAGACGCGGGCGGACGACGACTAACTTCTTGGTGGAAAACTTGAGCGTCGCGACGCTTTCTTGCGGGGTGGGGCGGACGCGCGCGCCAGGCGAAGACGCCGGTCCAACTAGCAAGACGCGGCGCCGCCCCCGCCGCCTTAGACGTAGCCAAGAACATCCCCACCGACGCCGGGCGCACGCGCCCCGCGTTTTTTCCGCGGAAAAATGCGTCCGGTCAAGGAAAAGACGGTGCGGCCGGCGACGGGCGGCCGCCGTGTGAGCGCTCTCGTCCCCCCCCCGCTCGCCGCTCCTACACACTCGGACACAATTTCCCCAAAAACGCATGACGGACCACTCGGACTACGGCCGAAATAAGAACTATTAAAAAGGGCGCTAAGGACGCCACAGGGTGGTCGCCCCTCTCGCTCGCCCGACCCCGAGCCTATCCCACCCTTGCATGCTAGAACGGGACAAGTAGAGCTCCCCATTTTTTTCTAAGCCGCTATTAGTGAGGGAGGAAATGAAAAAGAATGGGTTTCTTTGTGATTTTTTCTTAATGACGTCTGTCTCGCTCGCACTTAGGGAGTTTGTATAGCGCTGTTTCGCGTAGAGTTTTTAAGCATTTCTTTTCGCGACGCCTCTTTTACTAGTGTATTTTTTTTTTCTATTCAGGCGGGGCTTAGCTTATGGGGATTTAGCCAACGATATTTTTGTGAGATTTTTCTTTTCCTGTTTTACCTAAAGTTGGGGAAATGGGTTGCGGAAGTTGGGTTTTCCGCCTTCTTTACATATTTATATCTTTTAACTTGTTGAAAAGTTATTTTAAGAAAGTTGTTTGAATCTTTTAACATTACCATTTTCCGATTTCAGGTACTACGTGATTATTTTGGAAGAGTTGTATTATGTTTTTCTCAAGTTACATCCAATCTAAATAAACAATGTTTGGTTTCTAAGTAGAGCGCTGTGTTCGCTTCGTCGCGAAGCTTTTCCTTCATGAAAAGCGCCAACCGCTACCCCACGGTAGATGGCGTGACTTGCTACGAAAATTTTCTTCATCTCATACTTAAACTTAATTTCTTCTTTTTTTTTATTGAAAACTGAAAATTTTCGACCAAATTTTTAAATATGTATTGTAATAATATCCATGATAAGTTTGAAAATATTTTCTTTTGTTATTTTGTTTTAAGTACGGATACAACTGCCCTCAATAATATTGTAGTTATAAGAAATGTAAAACTATTTTAGATTTCAGAACTGTTTAGCAAGGATATTTTTCTTGTACAATTATGAAGTTTATTTAACTAGTATTTTTAGAAATATGTTTATGTTCTTAAATTGAATTTTCTAGAAAAAAAATAAGGCTAGATATAGGTCTGATGACGAAAATGGGTCAGTTGTTTGAAACATAAAAACTATTTGATGCAAATGTAAAAAAAAATTATAAATCATAATATTGTTTAAAGATATAGTTTGTAATAATACTTTTATAAATTGTGGCCATAAGGGTGTTGTATTTTTTATTATTAAAATGTCTGTTACAAAATCAATGTGTGTTCTTTTTTTAACTTGTGAAGTTAATTAGATACCTAAGTATTATTTTTTAACTCGTGATCTAATGTCTCAGTACCTATTCAACTTGCACTACACTGACACAAGCCAATTACTAATTTACCTTTAGCAGTTTTCTTGACTGGCCAACATTTGACAATTCAAAGATGCTTGTAAATAGTCTATTTGAAATAAACGTCTCTGATTTCTGAACCAAAAATCTTTTTTTTTCTTTCATTGATATAAACCAGTGCTTGACTGCGATCCCACCTGATGGTAAACAGTGAAGCAATCGTTAATAGATGCACTAATTTATTAAGAGCCTATTCACTCTAGCCTTGAAGACACTATTTTTTTTTAAACTACTCAGTTTTTTTATAATATGTTTTTTTCAAAACAGCTCACAGTTTTTTCCATAACCACTCCTTCGTACCTCCCGCTATGCTTCAACAAATCATTAGCAAGTACAAATTGCCATAACGATATAATGCGCAGGAGGGGCAACATGGGAGTGACTATGACACGGTGTCTGCACACGGTAGGTAGTTGGAATGAATTAGAAAAATGGTACGTATTGTGTTTCCAAGGTGAGGTGATTAGCAGTGGCTTGGTTGTTAGAGAAGGTAATTATTCATAATAACTTCATTTTTTAAAATCTTGTATTGTTCAGTTTTAATTTTTTTTTTCCAATTTGTTGTCCACTCTATTTTTTTTCCTGGTTTGTTAACTAATAAAAGTTCAGAAACGCATAATGATAAATGCTTATTTTATTTATAATTTTAAAGTTTACAACACACAAACTACACTTTTAATTATCAATTTTTTCGTCAAATTAAAAAGATGAGGCCATATTTTCTATCAGAATATCCTGAGAAAAAAGCTAAAATATAAGAAACCAGAAACATTTTTTAAACTGACTTCTGAAGACTTTGTATTCAAATTAAAAAAGTCTATCTCTTAAATAAACTTCAAAAAATATTTGTGAATTGGAAAATTCATTTTGAAGTTGGAATTGGTAAATATGTAACGGCGCATAGATTTAGAATTATTGTTGATACGTGAGCAATAATAGTAACAATTAAAAGAAATATGAATGTATGTATTCGCGAGTGCCGAATGCTCGTAAGTAGAAGCTAGGGGTTAGGGAAACTCAAGGAAAACAGAGGTTTAAAATAGTGGCCAATAGATGGCGAAACTAGTCTCGAAAGTTAAGGTTCTTATGCAGAAATCGGTGAAAATTTTGTGAAAAGAAATTTTCCAAGACTTGAGGATATTTTTAGTATTAATATTTCGTACTCTTAATGCAAAAACCTACTCAATGCACCAACATTTTTGAATTATTATATACTAGCTTTTTCCCGCGATTTCGCCCGCGTAGGTACATAAAATATAGCCTATGTCACACAGGAATAAAGCAGCTATCTAGTGGTGAAAAAATTTTAGCAATCCGACCAGTACTTCCAGAGATTACCCCCTACATACAAACTTACAAATTTTACCTCTTTATAATATTAGTATAGATTCGATGAAAGTGGGTTAATTACTTTTTGCCGAATCTTTGTTAATAAGTGTCGTAGCTAATAACCGGGTTTTACTTGTAAATTCGTCTTGATGAGGCACATGGATAGCTTACACATTTAGCTTAATTTGGGTAAAAAATTCCAGATATTTCGTTTTTGCAATAAGGGTACTAATATTAGTCAGAATAAATGTAAAAGTAACAGGCACAGGTGTCTGTAATTTCCTAGATAAACTTAGAAAAGTATTTATTTATATATTCAAACTTCATGTACAATAGTGGTAGGTACATAGGCGGACTTATTGCCACAAGGCAAGTATCTACATTAATATTGAATAATTCACATTGGTACGTTTGCCTAGTTTCTAGAGGTAGTATTAATATCTTCTTCTTCATGCCCTTATCTCATTTTGCTTGGGGTCGGCGCAACACGTATTTTTTTCTTTCGTTCTGTCCTGTCACCCGTACACATTCTCTAACTCCCTTTTCTTTCATATCACTCTTCACACAGTCCATCTATCTAGAGAGGTAGTACTAATATAAATACAAAAAAAAAGAGAAATAAGTTTTCTTGAGAACAGACACTCTACTTTAGACGCTAGATGACGCCACTAACAGCGAAAGCCTTTCTTCTCGAAGTTAAATGGAAAACCTTCATGGTTTAAGACTTTTTTTTCAACGGTGGGAAAATTTTAGATAGTTTCTTCCTCTCTGGATGGAGCGAGGGAAAAAAATACTTTTGAAAATAGACATGAATATTGCTGCCACAAAAAAGGAGTTTGAAAAGTATCGATATACCATAAATCATGAATCGAAATGTTATGAAGGATGATTTTCCTTTCATAAGCGAAACGCAGTGCGGTGTGGTCAATAAGTCTAACATTTCCGCTCCGCCCCGGAGCGAGAGAAGTCATTGGATAATTTTCACCCTAAGAAAAAGAGAGATTATTTGATTTTAAATCAATTCAAACTATTCTGTCATGTAAAAGTCGTATTTTTATGTTTACGTTGCCTACCCAAGGAATTACTCATGTATCACACTTAAATACTAATATTAACTTACATAGATACCTACATAAAATACCCATACCTAGGTACATAAGATATCCAGACCCGGAACAACTATCAGTAGGCAATGATTGCCACACAGTGGTAAAGTGATTGGCAGCTGCGCTGCGTGTCACAGGTTCAATTCCCGTACGGAACAAGTATTTGTACAGGCCTACAGATAGTTAATTCTTCCAGGTTTTGGTATCATAATGAATGTTTGTGAAAGGACCGATGATATAGTAGTAATTTGGAATAAGTAATAGTGGAACATATAAACGACCTATTGTCCATTTAGGTCCACTTCCGACTCAATAGTCTATTTCTTTATAATTTTTTTCTTTTTCTTCGCTTATATGAAATAACTTATGTTAATTTTGTTTAGAAAAAATATATTTGTCCGCTCCACTGATTAAATACCCCGCTTCCTCATTTCTGAATAAAGATTTTTTTTAAAGTTTTTTCAAGGCTGGAATTAGGAATTCAAGTAAACTGGGAATTAGCAAGAGCGGGGGATGTCAATGGATGATTTTCGAATTACTCCTGAATGGTGTAGGGCAATTTTTTTAAACCTGGTTAAGTGAGACATCAAGGGACCTGCAATGTCGTTTCACTTATAGAGGCATTCCACTTACCCAGTGTCTCAGATATACAGGTATAAATAAATATCTGTCTCATTTAAAGAGGGTTCCGTACGTGGAATTACGTGTGGAATTTGTGGGTAGAATAAGAATGAATAAAAAAACAGTGTTATCTCAGTTACAGAGGTTTATGCATATAAAATTTACTCGCTGTCTCAGTTATAGAGGTAACTATGATGATAAATCGAAAGAACAAATCCCAGATATAGAGGCTTACCTCGTCCCACTAACAGAGGTAATTCAGTGCCAAAGTGTTGGGACCTCAGCATGAGTTCCAGTTATGGAGGTTTCTCACTTATCCAGGTCTCACTTAACCAAGTTTCACTGTATATATACAAACAACTTTCATTGACGTTTATTTAAAAGAAACATAGCAGAAACTATATATAATGCTACTTCTAAACCAGACAGAACTGGCGACATAAATGATACAGCTAGCAGACCTAATGCTAAAAGTAGGAATCGAGATATTTTGGTCAAAGCTGAGCCTTAGGGCGGCTTCAGGGATAAATAATTAATGGAAGAGAGGAGACTAATGGGAACACAAAGCAATCTCGGCTTGGCACATAAGAGCAGAACCCTATAAAGAGACGGGACGACACTTACAAGTTCACAAACGACTTTCTCAAAAACTAAGTTTCGTAACGTAAATTAAAATGAATTTATTAGAGACTAGTTAAACGTACGTATGAATTAAAAAGTACTTTTACTTTCACGTGTCAATAATGAAACGCAAAGGTTAACATGAAGAAACACAAGTCGATTTTAGGGTGAGTTGCACCATTTAACTATAACGATAACCAAACCATAACCAGCCTTGAAACGGCTTCCTATTGATCAATTCGACGATTTGACAACTGTTAATGGTTTTGTTATCGTTATAGTTAAATGGTGCAACTCACCCTTAGTAAAAGTCTGTCACTCTCAGATATTTGATGATAATCCACCGTAAAAAAATTACTAACAAGATGTATTTAGAACAAGGATCACGTCACTTTTTTTTCTAAGGTGGTAAATCATAGGTCACTATCCGACCGTCCGATAACTGTCCGGACAAACCCAAGTCGTCAACGGTGCGCACTGTTCCCGCGCGCCTCAAAGAGTTGACAGCAATAGCAGTATGAAGGCTTGAAGGAACGGGGTGGGTTTTTAGTCAGTAAGAATCTGACACTATCTCCCGCTCCACCAAAGATCGGGGGTTGTCAATGATGATTTTCAAACCAAAGCAAAAAGATGTACAGACCATTAACGGGAGATACTAGATCAAATACTGCTTGCTTCCTGCACATCTCTACCCTCCTGAGACCCCTGGTATCACCAGTGATACACTTAGTTAGAAACATGGTGTGCATAGATAATTATCATTTATATTGCTAGTCATTAACCCTTTCTCTCTAGCTGTAAAACTACATCGATTGTAGTCAGTTTAAAAACATCGTACATTTTGCCGTTACGTAAAGACAAATATTTATTTTAATTAGTTATTTGGTATTTTAAGATTTGTGTTAAAATGTACATATCTTAAACGTTAAAAAACATATGCTTAAATTTTTTAGTGATCAACCTTTTATTCTAATATAGCTGGTTTTAATACCACTTTGAACCCAAGGTATCACTGGTGATACCTTGGGTTCAAAGTGGTATTATGGTGGTTAGTAAGGGACCCTTACGCTAAATGGGTGGGGATAGATTTTTTTTTGCTTGGTGATTATTTATCTCTATGTTAAATAAAACCGTAAAAATTAACTTTCATCAATTAAACATTCGTAAATAGGTAAATACGTCCCAGGTCTCAGGAGGATACAGTATGAAAAAAAGTTACTAGAAACTGTTTTAAAAGAATGGACCTTCGACCTTAAAATGCCAAGGATTAATATTCTTTAACATCTCCCCAACGGACAAACAGACAGTCGATCTAATAATAATATCGAATTAAACAATGAATCGAATGGCCCGCGCGGTTGACCCTGCATTTTAGGGTGCCGTCTACAATGTGCTCAAAATTTCATTTTGGACTTCAATTTATTGTGGAAGTATAATTATATTTACCGTATCCATGCTTTTTGATTTTTTTATTATGAAATAGTAATAGCTAATTGTTTTTTTTTTTAATATTTATTCATTAAACTCGTAATTTTTTAGTGTAGTATTCAATACTAGCTTTTGCGGGCAGTCTCGCCCGCGTTCATAAAATATAGCCTATGTTACTCAGGAATTTGAAGCCGCTTTCTAGTGGCGAAAAAAAATAGCAATCTGACCAATACTTCGACATAAAAACAAAAAAAACGTTACCTCTTTATAAAATTATAATTGTTGATTTTGACGTTTAAACGATTGAACAGATTTCAATGAATCCGAGCACATGAATAAACCAAGTCCTACAACAGCAAAAAGGATAATTTTTATCCCAAAAGTACGTTTACCTTGGGATAATTTTCAATCATCACGCGGGCAAAGTTGCTAACAGCAGCTAGCATACTTACAAAACTAAAACACTTTCAACTAACAAAACAAGGTACAAAACGCAACTAATTAACAAAACATCCAAGCCAATAAAGTAGAAAGGTGTAGCTGATCTATCACAGATACGGACAGACCGATTTATTCGCCTGCCAATTGACAGGTTAAAACGCTGCTTATCTTTATCTTTGAATAGCTTGTAAAATATTTAGCTTATTTAGCTTAAGTGAGTGGTATTTTTAAGACGGGTGCTGGTATATTTTTCTGAGGATATTGGAGTTTATCGTCAGTTCTTCTTCTTTTATTGTAGTTGTCGGAACATAAATACTGACTTTTCATTAACTTTTTGTTTTACTTTGTATTTTTTTGTGTGGTAAACTATGAATTTACTAGTTGCTGCAGGCCTGTGTGTAAGAATTAATCACAAGGAAACTAACTCACGAGACAAAAAGTGTATCCAATGTACTGTTCTAGGATATGGTCTAAATGTGCATAAAGTTTTATCAAAATCCATTCAGCCGTTCGAGCGTGAAGAAGTAACAAACATATACATATAAAAATACACAAAAACTTTTAATTTTGATTTTTAATTTTTTAATGGTTCTTAACTACATGCGTACAGCAATAGAGAAATTCATTCATAATGAAGCTTGCAAGTGGTACGTCGAAACATGTAGAGACTAGTAAATGATTTATTTTTAATTCTTTACTACATTTTTAATAGTAGTATATCCTGAATCAAATCAAATTAAATAACGACACTTCATAGTGTTTATCTACACCAATATATTACAGAGGTAAAGTTTAATAGAGTAAAGGTAATCTCTAAAAGTACTGGTCCAATTGCTAAAATTCTTTCACCGAGAGAAAGCTGCTTTTTTCTTGAGTGACATAGGTTATTTTTCGGGCGAAGCAATGGGCCAAAGCTAGTACTTTATAGACGTGACAAGTATCGTCATGTAAACAGGAGGAAAGCATGAAGAAAAAAAAACTTAAATTCCAAGTTTTTTTTTTAATGATATAAGCTAGTGCTTGACTGCGATCCGAACTGATGGTAAGCAGTGATGCAATCGTTGATGGTGAAGCGCACTAGTTTATTAAAAAGCCTATTCTTTCTAGCCTTGAAGACGGACGTGAAGAGTGCTACTGGTAACTACGAAATAAACGACCACAAGCTCTTCAAATCATACCTCTATTCAAATTCAAATCCTAGCTATATAAAAAAAAACTAACTTCACACGTGATCCAAACAAAATTATAACACATTGATTTATTGACCTCAACAAACGTGCCTACTGTAGAAGCGCCACGACAGCTGGCTACGTCCATTGTTATTTTTATATTAACTTGCATAATTTCCGGCAGCCGTATCGCACATAACTATATTATATAACTGTGTTGTATACTGTGTATTATCTATACATATGTATAAAGGATAAACTGTCTGACTGACATATTAACGCATAGCTTAAAGTATGGAGAGAGAGTATCCTGGGAGTTGGATCGTGTTTTGTAAAAGGTTTTTTAACACGCTTATATTAGCTTCACCTGTATGTTTGTAACCAACGCCTTTGAGCTCGATTTTGACCAACTTTGGGCGATCAGATTTTCTTCAAACTTTGCACACCCCTCAAAGACTGATGACAATACAATAATCCGTTTTTTTTTTTAGTGAAAAATAAAAATATATATTCAAAAAACTAAAAAAACACGCTTTCATAGCATATCAAGCTAAAAAGTGTTAAATAATTTCCAATAAGTTTAGGTAGAAAATAATAATAATGAACGAAAAATTTTAATAGGTATCATTGTGAAAAAAACGTGGGGCACTTTGTGCCATATTTTTCGTAAATCGATTTTACACTTTTTAGTTTGATATGCTATGAAAGCGTGTTTTTTTAGTTTTTTACATAAAACTATATTTTTTTAATCATTATTTATGACGTAGGTAAGCACTAAAGAAGGATTTTTTGTAAATGAAACTTGTTAGAGAACGGACCTCTTTACGCTCTAGCCACCTAAACCCTGACGCCGACTACCAGCCACCGTAGGCGTGATCTTACGAACGACGAGCATAGGGTAGTTCGCCGTCCGGCCATCCGGTAACCACCACTGAGCTAGCTGACGGCGCGTAGTATTCCACGCGTCTCTCAAGGAAATATCAGCAAAAGTGTGAGGGCCTAGCAAGGCCAAAGCCTTTTGGGGCTATTGAAAATATACAATAAAGGATAGAAACTCGTGGTCCTAGAACGCAAAAGGCAACTGAAGAAACATGGGTTTTTATTTAGGTAGGTAATCGTGGGAATGAGAAACTCAGGGAGACGAGACTAAGATAGTATGGTCACGTAATGAGAAGATCTGAAGAACATATGTCTAGGCAAGTACTACACATGAATGAATACTGGTCCAAAAAAGCGTGGTAGACCCCTTCTAACTTTTTTTTTTATGATAGGAAAAATCATCCAATGACAACCCCCGCTATTGGGCGGAGCGGGAGATAGTGTCAGACTCTTACTGACTAAAAGACCCACCCTGTTCCTTCTAACCTTCATACCGGGACTCGAGTTTTCGAATAACCCGTAGGCTTTGACCTCGCTGGGCCCCTACTGTTGCTGACAACTCCTTAAGGCGCGCGGGAACAATGCGCGCTGTCAACGACTTAGGCTTGGTCCCTCGACCCCTTCTAATTTGGTTGTCTCTAATTAGCAATGACCTAAAGAAAGCCGAAGTCAACCGAAAGTGACTCGACTATCCGAAACCAAAATGTCTGGCGAAAAATGACGAGGAGAGCCGACACCAAATGAAATGGGATTAGGCTAGGCAAAGAGAGAGAGGTAATCGTCGAGGTCGTGGTCTAATGAAGTCGCTCTTTTATGTCAGACTATTACTGAATAAAGCCTACTCCTCTTCCTTCTTTGCCTTCGTTCCTAGACTCCGGGTTTCTCTATCACAAAACTCATGCGTTGATAATTCTACTAGCCGGTTCTTACACTACTCAATTCCATGTGCCACCAAAAAACTAATCAATTTACATTCATTAACACAATCGAATTAATAAATAAACAGAAAACTATTGAAAACTACAGCCTTTTATTAACCCTACGTTCATTAGTGAAGGAACCTTCAGTTTTAAATATTTAATTTCTTTTGTGACTAAAAAATTATAAAATGATGTCAGGTGGAATTTTCCCACATTGGTTGTACTACTAATTATCCATCGTGCTTCTAATCAACAGGATTTTTAAATTCTATAATTACACCCTGCAGTCGACCAATTGCTAGCCTGGCGGTGTGATGTTTTCTTACTAGCCAGGCTGAATTATGATTAATGCTATGCTTCTAATACTTTACAGTGGATTTAAGCCAGACATGTATTTTTTTGTGGTGGGTAAAAATCATCTAAATGAAATCCACCGCTCTTAGGCGGAAGACGCAGCGTTGGAAGGCCTCCAAAAAGGTGGACCGATGTCCTGGGCCTCAAGTCTGCTATTACAATAGTGTCAGAATGGTAATCTAACTACTGATATAATGGCGTCATTATGACTTTCCGGTGATCAACCACTGACACTCCATTGAAAGAAATGACATAGAATAGTAATCTTGTAATAATGACAAATGAACTAACAATTGACAGTTCGTTTGATCAGTGACCTACCATTACAACGCGCAATTAGTGTTTTTAATAAGCTCGATATTGTCATTCTACCACAATTCTAGTACAAGACCATTGACCGTTCAATGATCGATAGTTATGAATTAGTAGATTACAAACTTTTAGCAAAATGACAATGGGATCGTGTTGGAATGACGAATTTATAAAAATAGCAGACTTAGGCAGACCCTGGTCAGGGTCGTGGCAATCTGCTGGATGTGTGACGCACAGGACCGGTCGTTGTGGTGACGCTTGGGGGAGGCCTATGTCCAACGGTGGACGTTTTTCGACTGATATGATGATGATGATGATGATGATGCTCTTAGGTGGAGCGGCAGATAGTGTCAGACTCTTACTAACTAAAAAACCCACCCTGTTACTTCTTGCCTTTCATACCGAGGTCGAACTACTTTTCGGAGCTAACCCTGGCCCAGGAGGCTAACACTGCCCCAGTAAGCTAACCCTGGCCCCATTAAGCCAGACATGTCTGCCGTATGTCAGATGAGCTGTGGCTAAAAAGCCACTTATTGGGTACCATTAAACCCAAGACGAGATTGCGGCAGACCAAGAGAGATAGAGAGAGGTACCGGAGGGAATGTTCCCATCAGCTGATATTATTTTATAATTTTTTAGTAACAAAAGAAATTAAATATTAAAACCTGTAGGGTACTGTAGTAGGACGCGAGTTTAAACCCAGCCAATCGCGTAACTTTTTGTAATTTATTTCGTCACTACTGCTCTCAAAACGGTGAAGGAAAACATCGTGAGGAAACCGACATGTCCTAGAACCAAAAATTCAAAGACATGTGATATTCACCAACCCGCACTAGGCTAGCGTGATGGATTACGCCCCATTCCCTCTCCTAGAGAGGAGGCCTGAGTCCTCGCAGTGGGAACATTAAAAAGCTAATAATGCTTTTTGTTTTATAGGTATTTGGAGCTGCAGCTTAGGATTGTTCGAAAGACAGAGCTACTAAAGCAATACTAGTGGGTGTTAATCAGTAAAAGTCTAACGCTCCTGCCCGCACCACCCAGAACGGATGGAGTTATTTCATAAGCTCCTATCTCAAAGAAAATTTATCTCCAGATACCACGAGCTCTTTCAGCGATGCATTTGACGACCAAAACCGAACTGTTAAAGGACTGGAGCTATATAGGGTTTACAGCTACAGGTACCGGCACGAATCTTGAGCGCTCAGCGTTAGAATGGGGATCGCTTTGCGCATACATTGGCGAGCCAATCGTCGGTGTTGTTAGATAGGCGCGGCGAGCCAATCACTGATACTCCCTGCTCCCACGTCTCACTTTGTACCACTAAAGAAACCGACTATTTGACATCTGCACTTCTTGAAGCCAGCGCTCAAGATCCGTGCCAGTATTTGTACATCCCTCTTTCTCACTCACACGAGTGTCATTTTAAGACGTCATAGTAAGGTCCTACTTTGCAAAGCTTGCCTGAAAACTATTCAAGACTATAATCTTGACGCACTGAACCATCCTTCCGCAAACATCTCACCCCTCAAACACCGATCCATGTCTCATTTAAATAATTATTTAATCAGCACACACACATCACTTTCTCACGAACTAGTCTTAGAAACACTCGTCTATCTCACCATCTTGTCTATGCCGCTCAAGAGTTCCCATAGACAACAAAGAAGGAACCCCAACGACCAAAAACAACCGGTTCCTTTTTGTTTTTTGAAAATAGAAACAAAAAAATGGCGACATTATTAGTGCCCTTATACACGTATTGAATTGAAAAGTTGATTTGCATAAATTAAAGGGTCAAATGGATCCTGTATATTTTTTTGCAGGGTTAAGTGCAACGGATTGATGAAAGAGTTCTAGTGTTGTGTTTCAACTGGTTTGTGAAGGGTTATGATATTTGTTAGGTTTTTTTTAGGAGTGCTAGTTCTGTTGCGCTATTGAAGATGTATGGGATTGTGACAAGGTGTGTAAAAGGGGTGCAGAGATGTTGCTGTGCTGATAAGGTAGCGTTTAAAATAATAATTGCAAATCATCACGGTTTAACTTAACAAATAATAAAATGTTAATTTGCCTGCTGCGGTCTTCCTGTCCGATTATAGTTTGGAATAGGCTCTTAATAAACTAGTGCGCCTCACCATCACCGATTGCATCACTGCTTACTATCAGATGGGACCGCAGTCAAGCACTAGTTTGTATCAATTAAAGTAAATATATATTACGGGAAACATTTAAAAAAAAATACTAATATCTGGAAGGGCGCGCCTCAAGGAGTTTTCAGAAACAGCAGGGACCCGGCCGGGTCGAAGCCTACTGGGGCCAGGGTTATCCGAAAGGGAACTCAAGCCCCGGTATGAAGGCTTGAAGGAACAGGGTGGGTCGTTTAGTCAGTAAGAGTCTGACACTATCTCCCGCTCCGCCCAAAAGCGGGGGTTGTCATTGGATGATTTTTCCCACCGTAAATATATATCTAGATATATTATATCTGGAAGGAAATGGAAAAGGTTTTGCCCTTACAGATGACGATGCTTATTAGCGAAGTGAATGCGGCAAAACATTAAAAAACAAATCCTCGTACCTAATAGCGAGAAAAAAACATGAAGAGGTAATGAAAAATATAATAAAATTAGGTTCGTATACATAGTTATTTTTTTACGATTGTCGGTATTAAACTAAGAAGCGTACCGGAAGACGCAGCGTTGGAAGGTCTCCAACAAGGTGGACCGATGACCTGGTCAGGGTCGCGGGAATCCGATGGATGCATGACGTACCTACAGGACCGGTCGTTGTGGCGACGCTTGGGGGAGGCCTATATCCAACAGTGGACTTCTTTCACCTGATATGACAATGATAAAACTATGAAGCAATGATGAATGAGCAAAAAATGATTTGATTATGTAATATTCTTCAAAGAGCCCAAAGACCTAGGGAGAGAGACCTTGGATTCAAATCTTTCGAGATTGGAATGCACTACTGAATCCCCGGACAAGGCAATCCCTAGTCACCCGTCCGATAGCTCGCCGTCCACCGTTCTAGTAACTTAACCACACTACTAAGTCCCGTCGATGACGTGGGCTTGGGGGACTAACCCCGAGTCATCGACGGCACTTAGTATTCTATACGCGCTTTAAAGAGAGGTTAGCAAAACCTTAGGGACCCGGATTTCTGAAAAAGAGACCCTGACCCTGTGGTTCTAGAACATAAAGGAAAACTGAATAAAAAGAGTAGTCCACCAGAGCGATTCACCATCAACGATTACATCACTGCTTACCATCAGTAGCTCGATTCACGTAATGAAAACCGTAACGAAATCGTAGCGATTTAGTCGTTTAGACCATTTCCGTATTCACATCCATCAATCTAGTTTGAACGACACGAATTTTAAAGTCGTTTGAAATTCGTGGATTTAAAAAAAAATCCGTACTACATTATCCTGGTAGAATACATAGTAACGTAACTGGAAATAAGTCGATAGATCATGAATATCGCTTTTGGAAAGGACTTCGATCGAACGACTATAAAACTTCAACGACTTTTGGCTTGTTTGATTTTACGTGAATCAGGCTACAGGTGGGATCGCAGTCAAGCGTTAGTTTATAACATGGTGAAAAAGCACGAATCTTTGTTTTGGCCAGTAACAGTCTGATACGTCCTCTCGCCCCGCCCTAAAGTGGGAAAAGTGACTGGATGATTTGCCACCTCAAAAATAATTCACTGCTGAAACATCATGTCGTCAAATCCAGCCAAAAAACAGTGCGAAAAAGACTCAAAAACTAAAAAAAATCACAGTAGGTACTGAAACAAAATTCTCGCCTACAAAATCGAAATAGGGACTTGCCTGATATAATTTAAAAAATAAACACGCCTATCTTGCATTCCAATTATAAATCAATCATAAAAATATCCGTTCGACGTTTAAAATTGGTTCAAAATGTAGAATTGAACTAGCATCGGAGGGTTGTTTGAATAAAAAGTCGTGGGGTCATAACGACCGCCCGCTCACGCACCGCGACCTATTTTTAATCATTTTTGGAAGAAAGCCTGAAGGGTTAAGATTAGATAGTATGGAAATGGCTTGTTTGTATTTTTTATTTTCATATCAAAAATAAAGTCTAAAAGACTATTTCGTGTCTAAACTGGATAAACGTATAATTATACGAATAAACGTTTTACTTTTTCTTTATTGTAGTATACATATATTTACAATCATACTAATATTATTTATTTATAGTTTTACTTTAACAAAAACGGCTATACGCCAATTACATTAGACAAAATCCAAAAAAAATCACACACTCATCTCACAAAACTCCAAACACATTATCTTTTCTTTCTTTAGGTAAGTTATTTAAAAACACGCTGAAGAAGACGAGAAAAAGAAAGACGTATGAAAACGAGAGCAGGTTGGTTTTTTGGAGAGAAAACAAGTAACTGGTTTCACTATAGGTTGAGTGAGAGGGAGTGTTAGTCTTTTACTGACTAAAACCCACATATGTTCCGTCACATACTCTTAGAGTTCAAGGGCCTAAAAAATGGTATGAGTAGGGGCCAAGATGTGATGTACACACTTACACAGACTGACCTAGGGAAGGCCTATGATTAACAGTAGACGCCTTCCAGCTGAAATTATAATGATAATGAATGATGTACACGAAAGTGTAAAAAAAAAGTTACAAATTCCTTTACTAGGTTATAATTAATCTCATCTAGGCAAAAGTCGAGAAAAAAAAAGGAAAAGGATAAAAAAAAATATTACTAAATAAAAAACTGAAACCAAAAATCTAAGTCCATCTCCACACTAGTCCAGTCACTAAAACATTATTGATGCGAGTATTCCGTGACGAGTGTACGTACGAACAAAGGCAAGTGTGTCTGTTTGTGTGATCGATAACTACAAAACGAAATGCGTAGTTTTCTAACAAATATTCAGGTCGTATTTTTGTGGCATGTATTATTGGATTGGAATTTAGATTGGTAAGAAATGCTTTAGGAATTCCAAAACATACAAGAAAAAAAATCTATTTTAATTTCTAAATTAAATAATTTTTAACTTTAATAAAAAAAAATATGAAAGAATTTTGAATACCTATTCTTAGGTACAGCTAAGAGCTAAGGAGTGGAATTCCCTGACCAGACTCCGGCAGGGAATTCATTCAGGAAATATATATGTACCTACTTGAAGTTACCCAAAGGCATTGGAAAGGGCTATGCTTCGAGTTTCCTTGCGTGATCGAATCAGATCATTTCTGATTCGATCACGCAAGGATGGTTCTCCTGGATATCCAATATCCAGGGAAACCAAAGTTGCCGACATAGCATGAAGAATCGCCAAACTTAAGTGGCAGTGGACACACATTGCTTGCAGAACAGATAGTTAATGGGGACGAAAAAGTTCTGGAGTGGCGATCGCGTACAAGAAGATGCAGTGTTTGAAGACCGTCTTGGTGAGGATTGTAGGAATCCGATGGATGCGAGACGCACAGGATCGCCCACTGGAGCAACACTTAGGGGAGGCCTATGTCCAAAACTTGACGTTTTTCGGCTGCAATGATGATGATGAATTTCTAAATTATCAACATAACACAAAACTGAATGTCAGTTTTTTTCATGACACTTCGTCATCATCATCATCTTAGCCAAAAGACGTCCACTGTTGGACATGGGCCTCCCCCAAGCGTTGCCACAACGACCGATCTTGACACTTGACAATTAGACACTTGGTTTTTTAGGGTTCCGTAGCCAAATGGCAAAAAACGGAACCCTTATAGATTCGTCATGTCTGTCTGTCTGTCTGTCTGTCTGTCTGTCTGTCTGTCTGTCTGTCTGTCTGTCTGTCTGTCTGTCTGTCCGTCCGTCCGTATGTCACAGCCACTTTTTTCCGAAACTATAAGAGCTATACTGTTGAAACTTTGTAAGTAGATGTGTTCTGTTAACCGCATTAAGATTTTTACACAAAAATAGAAAAAAAGCAATAAATTTTGGGGGTCCCCATACATAGAACTGAAACTCAAAAATTTTTTTTTCATCAAACCCATGCGTGTGGGGTATCTATGGATAGGTCTTCAAAAATGATGCTGAGGTTTCTAATATCATTTTTTTCTAAACTGAATAGTTTGCGCGAGAGACACTTCCAAAGTGGTAAAATGTGTGTCCCCCCCCCTCTAACTTCTAAGATAAGAGAATGATAAAACTAAAAACAATATATGATGTACATTACTATAAAAACTACCAAAGAAAATTGGTTTGAACGAAATCCAGTAAGTAGTTTTTTTTTAATGCGTCATAAACCGAAAAAAATACACTATTATTAAAACATCGATCAAAGTTACAATACATTACAAGAACTTTTATATTATGTTACTTGCTGCTACGGAACCCTTCATGGGCGAGTCCGACTCGCACTTGGCCGGTTTTTTTTATAACGGATAGGCTCGCGTTTGACCACTATCTCATCTGATGGTAAGCGATGATGTGGCCGACGATGGAACACGCTTGCCTAGAAGCAATCTATTCACTCTTGACTTAAATACCCCTAGGTTATAATTATCAGGAAACACAGACTACGGCAGGGAATTCCACTCCTTAGCTGTACCGTATAATGAAGGTCGCGGTTTATATCACGCAGTGGCAGTTTTTTAACTGAAATGGTGATGATAACCAAAATGTCACGTTGTTCATTCTAGATGAAGCAAAGGGAAGTGTCAGACTTTCACTGACTAAAACACACCTGTGTTCTTCAAATTGCCGTTTGCATTCCAAAGCCATGGTCATTTTTTCGAACAATCCCGTGGAACATAAGAAATAGTAACGTGTCGATGTAGGAGGAAATTCCTAAGACGGAATTAGATCTATTTTGAGCCATGCACGTGTACAAATTAATTGAAGAAATGGGTTACAGTGATAGGTGACAGGCTGGTAACATGATTGTTATGTACTCTCTATATTGAACTTTAACCATATACAAAGATACTAGCTTTTGCTCACGGCTTCGTCCGCGTACATAAAATATAGCCTATGTCGCTTAGGAATAAAGCTGCTTTCTATCGGTGAAAATTTAGCAATCGGACCAGAACTTTCAGAGATTACCTCTCTTACTACAAATAAAAATAACATAAAAACAGAACAAACTTTACCTCTTTAAAATATTAGTGTAGATCAATGATAGGTAACCTACTAGATATATTTCGATAAACCAGTTAGACAAGGAATCTTTTTTTTTTGTACAATGACCCAAAAAAAATATACTCGTACAATAAATAATTATTCTCTCGCAAACACACCAAAACGGACAGCTCAGCATCAAATGCTTAAATACATAAAATAAAGTAAACATATAAAATAATCAGAAAACCTGATAACTTTAAAAATATTCATTCAACTCCACACTATGAATATTTCCGTAAACACAATCTAACTCTTTTAAAAAAATAATAACCCTTGAATATAAAAAACAACACCCCTCAAATAGACCGTTAAATAATTACAAAAGTATCAATCTACGATAAAAAGGAATAAAAAAGACAAAAAAGGAAACAAAAAAGTAAAAAAATGAACCCTGTCCAAACATAGCGTGTCAAATCCCACAGTTTACTAAACGGTAGCCCTTTAAAAAAAATACCCACGTGTTAATCTTGACACGATTGCAACAAAAAAAGGTAAAAAAACGCCCCTCCTATCCTATCGGTCGACCAATAAAAAGTTGAGAAAAAAATATGTTAAAACGGCTTTTAGAAAAAAAATGACTTAATTGGTGGCGAGTGTGCCGCCTTTTTTCTATTGAGGGCATTTTTTTGCCCGTGGGGTGCATTTTTTGTCCCCATTATGAGTGTTATAGACTGTGAAACTGTCAAATTGTATTAGAATTATAATTTGTATGGGTTTAACGCTGCATAATTTTGTTAATAATAGCCTGTGTCGCGTAGCATGGTATTTATTGCAGGGTTTTTATTTTATTAACATTTTTTTTAGATGGGCAAAAAACATAAAGGTTTTTTTTTTTGCAAAATTTTTAAGAAATGCCTAATGTATATGTACTATAGTATCTTACATTATTGTTTTGAACAAAAACAATCTCAAGGTTTTTATACTACATAACAATACTAAAAACTTTATATCACTTAGTTTATGTTTCCGTTAACCTTTAGTGTCACTTAAGAAAAACTAATAAATCAATGATTTATAAAAGCGACATCTAACGGGTAATAGATAAAAACCTGATTGTTCTAATTAGACTTAACAATTACAAATTAATTAAGTCCACTAAAGTAAACTAATTGATATAAAACACATTACACATTTTTTTTTGTTTTTTTTTTACCACTCTAAAAACCCTTTCACATATCCTAAATGGTTTTGGAATGGAATTCTAATAAGAATTACTACTAGAAAAAAGGAAGCTCCAATTTATAAAAAATCTAACAAGGATTTTTTATATTTAGTATTTTTTCTAATCTCATATGTGCCTTTACAAATTAGTTAGACATTTGTCAAAAAAGAAAACACATTTTTTTTTTTTTGTAAAAATCATCCAAAATTACCACGAATTGCAGTAGCAAACCCGCTTATTATATATAAAAAAGGCACTTAAAAGAAAAAAAAAAACACTTGTACTACAAGCCAGAAAAAAAGAAAAATGCAAAAAAGTCACTGTTACGCAATAATGGAAAATTTTTACCTCATTAGTCTGAAAAAACAACCGCCCCGCACTGCGTCAACTTATAAAATTTCCATTTAAAACACGCAGCATTATTATCTTTTTTCTAACGAAAAAAATGCACTTTAAACCCGCACTTAGATTACATAAAAACCTTTCAATAACACTGCATTTTCAACTCAATTCACAATAGATTTAAAATTGAATTTCTATTGAATTTATTTCTGTGTTACGTCATTTTGATTTTATGTTTGTGTTCCTTGGTCTACTTTATTGGTTAGTGTTGGGACATTATTACTTTAAGATTTAGTCAAGATGTTGGTATAAGCTGTGACTCAGGGTAGGTGACATTAGAATGCAAATCCTTTACCCTCTCTCTATCTAGCATATCCAGCCTTAAATGTTCCCACTACTGAGATTTGAACGTACTCCCTAGGAGAATGTGCCAGCAAGCGGGACTAGTGTGAACTGGTATAGACTGAATAACGTTTCCCTCAATAAGACAAATTATACACAGCTAAAGAGTTGAATTCCGTGACGGAGCTTTTGATTTCATCAAAAAACAAAAACTCAATATCCATTCAGTGATAGCCATCAAGCTATAATCTCCCCCAGATCGTAGCTATCTCCCTGCTTGAGTCTATGTTTCCTGATAGCTACAACCTGGAGATCTTTAAGTCATGAGTGAATAGGATACTTCTAGACAAGCCACATCGTCGACCACATCGTCGTCTTCCATCAGGTGAGATAGTAATCAAGAGCGAGCCTTTTAAAAAAATAGGAATAAGGGCCAATCAATTTATTTCCGTGCGTGTTGCCAGTGATGACATATGGCTCCGAAACGTGGTCGCTCACAATTGGCCTCATCAGAAGGCTTAAAGTCACCCAAAGAGCAATGGAAAGAGCTATGCTCGGGGTTACCTTGCGTGATCGAATAAAAAATAAAGATATCCGCAGAAAAACTAAGGCTGCCTACATAGCATGAAGAATTGCCAAACTTAAGTTGCAGTAGGCAGTGCACTTTGCTCGTAGAACCGATGGCAGTTGGGGCCGAAAGCTTCTGGAGTGGCGACCGCGTACCGGAAGACGCAACGTTAGAAGGCCTACTACAAGGTGGACCGATGACCTGGTGAAGGTAGCGGGAAACCGATGGATGCGGGACGCACAGGAACGTGCGATGTGGCGACGCTTGGGGGAGGCCTATGTCCAACAGTGGATGTGTATCGGCTGAAATGATGATGATGATGATGAATTTCTTTCCGTTAAACTCCCACATGTGGTAAAAGCAATTGAATCAGCCTAAAAAAACGGTTGTACATAAAATAAAACGTAATTGTATGAAACAAGAGATTATGATCAAGTCAATTAGTGTGTTGTTCTTTTATTGAGTGACATACGGGTCAATGAAGCTTATAAAAGTGGCTGATAGCTAAAACCTTGGGGTTTTTAAGTCAAGAGTCAGTTGGTTACATCTAAGCAAAGCGTGCTCCATCGTCGACCAGAATGTTGCTTACCATCAGGTGAGATAGCGTTTGCGAGGCAATCATAATATAAAAAAAAAGCTACTAAACCTGTTTTTATATCGATACCTTGTTTTGAATTGTGTCTGTGTGTATTGCTGGTAAATATAAGTAAACTATTTTATTATTATATTATAAAACCTCATATTTACGCCGATGCTACCAACAACCCATCACACACGGCTCTAAAAAGACCCCTCATTTTAAGCTATGAGAGATTTAACATCCCAGAGATATTTTTTAAGGAACCTATGAATCTTACTTTCTATCTGTCAAGCTAGAAACTCAATAGGTTAGTGATAAGAGATTCAGAGTATTTTTTCTCTGAATCTCTGATCTCACTACATTTTAATATTTGTTTGACATTCGTTGTCACTGAGATGATATTAGGATTTGAATTACACTAATATATGTTTGTATGTCACGCTTAAACATCTGAACAAATTCGTATGAAATCTGCACAAACGTAGATTCGTATATTCTAGAATAATACATGATACCTATACTTTTTATCTCGAAAGTATATTTCTATAGTTTAGACACTGATTACTAGGTTCTTGAATCAAAATCATGAAGAAATTGTCTATAGAATCTACTAATCAATCTTAAAAATAAGCTAGTATGCAATGCAAAACGCTAAATCATTGACTGATTAACAAGTTTCATGAACAGGCTTAGTTCAAACAAATGCTCTTATGGCTCTTAATAAACTAGTGCGCCTTAGCATCAACTATTGCATCACTGCTTATCATCAGGCGGGGTCGCAATCAAGTACTAGTTTATATCAGATAAAAAAAAAGCGAAGAGAAAACAGGAAAAAAACTATACCAAAGTTCGACCTGGAAATTAAAATTAGGACCGCAGTCACAACAGCAAGAATTGTGACAAAACTTGCCAGTAAAATTGCCATATATTTAAATGTCAGATTAAATAAAATTAAAAAACTGAACTGAGTCGATCGATTGTCTCTGGACAGAGTCGATCTCGACTCATATTGCACAAGCACATCACTATTTGCGCTAGTGTGCACGTTATCTCAACGTGCAGTTGATAAAATTTTGAAAAATCCACAACTTTTCCGCGATAACCCCGCCCCGTTGCGAGGAAAAAAAGCTCTAGTGTTGTATTCATAGTCAAGCATTTTATTTAAACAAGAAGTAGATACTCGCAGAATACCAAGAAAAAATGAAGAAGATTAAAAATTATTATAATTAAAGTGTTCATAATTTTGAGCTTGGTGAACATAGGGCCGATCTGAAGGCAAATAATCACCATTGTTTTTTCTGCAATACCTGGAGCATCACAAGTGTCAACTATTATTGAAGAGAATTTTTTTTAAGCATTGTTTTAATCTGTCCATAATGTTGCTCCATGGAAAGACCCCATGAGGATAGCACGTTGCAAATTATTTTGACACAAGTTAAAGGAGTTGAAGTCTACTGGGGCCACGGGTGATGCGAAAGAGAACTCCAGGGCCCTGGAACGAAGGCAAATAAGGAACAGGAGTGGATTTTAGTCAGTAACAGTCTGACACACCCTCTCAGATGTCACAAGAAGATTTCTCACATAAAACAAATCCATCATCATCATCATCGTCTTCCCTTCCTTGTTCCATGTGATTTGGAGTCAGTGTAACACGTTATTTCTTGCATTCTTTCTTATCACGCGTCATTCTTTCATTCACGCGGCATCAGTAACTCGCTTTTCTTTCATATCACTCTTCACACAATTCTTTCACCTTTTCTTCGACCTCTTTCTCTCACTCCATTCGTCCACATAATACTCATAACTCTTTTAGTTACATTCGTTTTATCCCTCTGCTTTACATGAGATTATTTTTACTACCTATATTTTTTTTTAAGTCACCAATCACCATTGATAAAATATACACTTGATAAAATATTGCGGTTGACACACTACCCAGCTAAGATAGACAAACAAACATAAGCAAATAACATCATACACAATCGCATTCACCTCCAACCCTCAAACGCAAGAATACGTTGAGCAAACAAGAAAACATGCGTGCAAGACACATACATAGAGATAGCAACGGACCATACTATGAATACAGCGCATCTTATAAATAGCTGTATGTTATCTTTGAATAAGTACAAGTTGCATGTATGTTGCAATCATAGAGCTCTTTGTATGAATGTAGATAAAGAGCCACTTCTATTCGCAAACGATGAGAAACGCACGCAGGAATTGTTTGAAGTATGTCGAAGTAAGTTGGCCTAATTATATTTATTTTTCATCTTCAAAAGATATCCACTGTTGGACATAGATCTCCCCCAATCGTCAACGACCAGTCCTATTCGACTCGCATCCATCGGATTCCATTGACCTTTACCAGGTCATAGTGTATTTTTTTTTTGTTGACGATGTTTTGTCACCCTGTATTTTTTTATTGATAGGCATGCTTGATCACTGTCCCGCCTTATGGTAAGCAATGATGTGGTCGACGATGGAGCACGCTTGCCTAAAAGTAACCTATATGCTCTTGACTTACAGACTCCCAGGTTGTAGCTATCAGGTAATCAGGTATCACAGACATATCACAGACAGTTACAGTAGTGAATTCCACTTCTTAGCTGTACGTGAAATTAATGTGTTCTCAAAATATGTTGTTAGATTTCTGAGACGTTGATGTAAATTGTATATAAATGTGTGAGTTTTCACTCTGATACCTTTTTTTCATTGAGTTAGTAAAACATCAAATATCTCCTCCTGAGATGAGAGAGAGTTTCAGGCTTATAATGAACAAAACACAACAGTTCATTTCGGTGCCTTTTGCGTTTCAAGGCCGCGGTTTTATTATATTCTTACATAGAATTTTGTAATCTTTCCGAGCATAGAATCAAATATTTTTTAAATCGTGTAGTATTTTTTTTGTAATTTACATACACTTGAATCATTCTGTTATTTTGTTTTTCTTTTTTTT
Organism: Mythimna albipuncta; assembly: GCA_929112965.1. Lineage (NCBI taxonomy): Eukaryota > Metazoa > Arthropoda > Insecta > Lepidoptera > Noctuidae > Mythimna > Mythimna albipuncta. Next base: position 11,512,076 of record OV815983.1, on the reverse strand, counting down.
GCGGCTAGGCAGCTAGTAATCAAAAATATTCAAAATTAGAATATGGATATACCTATATTCCGCTTTCGAGCTGTGATCATGTGTATCGTTTTGCCCATTTAAATTAAAAAATATACACGCAAAGATACTCTTTCTACATTCTTTAGCAATGTGACTAAAGCCTGGAACTTTTTTTTATTTCTAAAACCGTAGCAAAGATGCCGACAAACGAATCGCTTTGTGGTTGATTTTGCGGTTATTATGTTGAGCGAGTCTAATATTTTCAACTTACACTATTTATTAATTTTGAAAGCACTTGCATTTTTTTAGGGTTTATCGTGTCTTAGTTTTTATAAAATAAATAAAAAAAACGCTTTTATTATTTCTTACAATTAATAAATTTTATAGTGCGTTAGTATTATAATGAATGACTTACACCTAATAATGGGCTAGTTGCAAAAATAAGCGACACGTATTTTTTTATTTGTAAATTAAATAAAAAAATGACCAAAGATATAGCCCATTAAAGTTACGTGTAACGTCATGCCTTCCTGCATTTTTTCGATCGGGGTGACGTCACACGTAACTTTAATGGGCTATATCTTTGTTATTTTTTGCTTAATAGAAAAAAGAAAAAAATACGTGTCCAATATTTTTTTATCATCTAAAATACGGACTAAATAAAATGTAATTATTTTGACCCTGGAAATTACCCTATTGTTAGTGTTGTGTGTTTAGTGTCTTCGTTTTCGTTGCTCTCATGTTTAGTGTAAGCCTTGCCTGTGGCGGTAAAAGCCTTCTTCAAATGCTTTCATCGCTCTTATAGCCTAGCTGCAATGTTCTGGTCCTGAAGAAACTATATTCAATTTTCACATAATATAGGTACTAAAAATAATATATGTTCATAGTTAAGTTATGAATATTCGGAACGAAACAGTATCTAGTCAATTTCTAATTAGACTAACATTACTTTGGCTGTGTCTTTATTACATAAGAGCCAAACTTATATAAATTTTCTTTAAATTATGATTCATAACTTCAAACATAATTTAGGTTTTGTAATACCTATTAAAATGCGTTGTGAAAACAGCAGTTTGGTTCACTACAATGTTAGTAGTTATAGCAGTTTGTAGTAGTAGTCTTATAAGACTTTAGCTAGGGTTGTCTCAAATGTAATACAAGGTTTTTATCGATAGTTTATTTATTTATGAATTTGAAAACACTGGCCTACTCGCTAGCGAATAACTTAAATTGACGAGTTGTTTAATAGCTGCAATAGACAAAATAATGTAAAATTTAAAAAATAAATAGATCTCAAAGAAACAATGAATGGATTTTGTTTAGCGACAGGAATAAAACTTGGAACAAGGACAAAAAGCTGATGATGACAATTTTTGACTAGTAAAAATATTGCTTATTTGGTTTCTTAATCATTTTTATTTATTACAAGTACATATGTAGTATTTAATCGTATTGGCCTTTAATCGATGTTTAATAGTTTAGGCATTATATCTTCTGTATGCCTGATTGATAAAAATTGCAAAATGAGGTGAAAAGAAGGTAAAAAAACGTGATTGTTAAAAATAATAGTGAGAGGTTTTTGCTCAGTGGCAACAAGCTAGAAAAAAATTTCAGCAGAGTGCCTTATTGCATTAAATTCGCCTATGTAACACAACTCTACACAAAGTTTAAATAAACGTTTCAGATCCTGCAGTGGCTGCAAAATTACAAGCACTGGAGATAGTAGATATGCTGATTCAGCCACAGACACGTCAAGGTATTTTTTTATCATTATAATCACCATCAGCCGAAAGATGTCTAATACCGAACATAGGCTTTTCTTAGAATCGCCACAATGACCAATCCTGAGTTTCTTACACCAATTAGATTCTTGCAACCCTCATCAAATCATTGGTCAACCTAGTGGGATGCCTACCAAATTTGTATCTTCTAATACGCAATTTTTTATACCGTACCAAAAAAATAAACATAACAGTGGCAGTGTTCGCTTCTGCTCGTGTTACTAGACATTCCTATAAAGAACAAACCCGAAATTTATAGTCACGTGCTCTGAACCTAAGTTTTATTCTCAAACAATTTTTCTATTTTCTTAATTATAATATTGTAGGCTTCCAGTCTAACCAGATACAGCTGAATACTAGAATTTTATATGAAGCGGCTGCTTATCTGATCTCTGTACATAAGACGATCTAATTAAATTAGATCAAAATAATAATTTCAATGTTTTTAAGATTTGTCTGTGACTTTTATTTAAATTTTACAAGTCTTTACATATTTGTAAAACAAATAACCAGCCATCGCTACATACATGTATATATACTACGTCAAAAATAAAATAAAAACCCAAACTCGAAATATGTACTTTCAAATAACAAATCAACTCGTTTAAAGGTCCAGGACTTCTGGTATTTTAGAAGTATCATCAACATAATATTTTTTTATTGTGTTCTTAATAACGTAATGATTAATTAATCCAGGATATATAATGAAAGATTAATTATATTTATTTACTTATTTCAGAAGCAGGCAAAGTTGGATCAAATCAGAACACAACAACACAAGAATTCAAGCTCACTAATTAGAAAAAAGCCCGCCATAGCGAAAACAGCAATCCAATTAGACAAAATCTCGATGGAGATAAATTTATCGATATCGATATTCCAATTACCCTACACTAGAGGTCGCTAACGGCGAAGTGTGTTGCGCCGGCGCACTGTAGATAAATCTTTTTACTGCACACTTCGATTAGAAAATTCCTTTATTAATTGACTGGCTTAATTAAACCATTTTCTAAAGTTTCTTCCTTGTACTAAAATTATGTTAGAAGTTTTTTGTTCATTATGACAAGATCTTAAATCTGATCTGATATCCTATTATTTAGTATTTTGACCCTAGATGAGAATTTTAATTTTAGAATTTTGACATTACATTATAATTTTAATTTTAGAATTTGATATTAGATAAGAATTTTAATTTTAGAACTTGACATTATATTAGATCCTTAATATAAGAATTTTGACAGTGTATTAGGATTTTGATATTAGATTGGAATTTTAATTTTTAGTATTATCATCTTATTTTACATTTTAATATATTAAATACATTTTTAAACATTTCTTAAAAAATAATTATTAAAAAAAAAACTGTCAAATACTGTAAAAATATCAAGTAATTGTATTTTGCATTTTAACAAAATAGTATTATCTAAACTTAACATATGAAGCAAAAACTTTGCAAAACATCAAAAGAAAAGAACAAACATAACTCTAATAGTCATCCTTGTATTGTAAACTCTTAATCACCTTCCACAAAAGCCAAGGATGACAAAATAATAGTATCTATTCTGTCATGTATTTGCCTAGAGTGTATTTCCTGATAGCTACAACCTAGGGGGCTTTAAGTCAAGAGTGAATAGGTTACTTCTAGACAAGCGTGCTCCATCGTCGACCACATCATCGCTTACCATCAGGTGAGATGGTGGTCAAACACGAGCCTATCAATAATAAGAAACAGAGCCGTAAAGATAAGATTTTTCTTAATTTTTAAAACAAGGATTAATGATATTACCTTATAATTAGACAAGATCTGAATTTCCATTCATGATATCGTTAAGAAATTCATACGCGCATTGACAATTTCATTTTACATTAATATTTTATTTTGTATGAAAATGTAATTTTAAGTGATAATTTAATTTTATATATTAAATTTTAATTCTATGTGACAATTTTATTTTATATGGCATTTTTTGTGCGATTTTTTTTTGTACGACTATTTTGTTAATAACAATAAAATTTTATTGTAATTAATTTAGGTTTTTTGCACACTAGTTATAAACTTTTAGTTCCAGTACTAGCAGCTTAAAATGTAAATAAATAAACAGAGAATAAACTGGAACTTTAAAATGAAGACTTGAAAACAAACGCTTAGTAGAAAATGAGATCGATAATGAAACTACACTTCATTCAGGAAGCTTTTACCTCACTCAATGTTTTACAACGTATGGCTGCACTTAATCTCAAGAACATGGAAAGTTAGCGTCTAATTAATAAACGAAATATCGCTCACAGTTTTATGATTACGCTGAAGAAAATATATTTTTTAAAACGATCCTTTCCTAGAACCCGCCAACGACTATTTACAGCCTCTAATAAATAGTCTAGCCTCTCTAAACATAAAAAATAAATTGCCAACAAACCTAACATTAGATTCCAAAAGGGCACCATAAACTCTACGGTATTAGAAAACAGATTAAGATGAAGACGAAAAATAAATCAACTGCCCACGCGACTCGCGACCTAGCACAACGGACACACACAGCGGGAAAAGGACAAAAAAAAGGACGGAGCAAGACAAAAAAATCTCAAAAGCGACGCGAATATATCCGAGGCGAATGACCTGCGAAAAATAAGACGAAAACGAACTCCCGCGCACATGTGCGTTCGGCCATTTTTTTGTTTCTGTCCCTTTCTGACGCCAAAAAAGGTAGGCGTGCGACCGGGTGCGAGAGAGAGGGGAGATAAAAGAAAGCGCGCGGAAAGAGTTGGCGGTCGTTCGCGCTCCGGTTTAGTTCCGAACATTGCCGCTAGGTGCGCCAGTGCAGCGGGAAAATTTCTTCCTGTTTTGAGTCGGCGCGTTCCTTTTTTGAGGAACTTTAACTGCGCGTGAGTTTGCGATTATTTTTTATTTATGAATCATAATTATTTTAATTTTGAATCAGTGGGTTTTAAGATTATGTTTTTATGTGCGTGTGAACTAAGGGACCACACTGGTATTTCGCAAAATAGAAATCATAGAATTTAGTAGTAGACTTATAACATCACATATAAATCTGAGAATTTTTAAACAAATATACCAAAAACTACAGCCCTTAGTGTGATTTCTCAGCACTCACATACCACATTATCGCTTACCATCAGGTGAGATAGTGGTCAAACGCGAGCCTATCTATAATAGTAATAATAAAAAAAAACCTATATTTACTAAACAACAAAACATTAAAGATAAAAAATATAATACTTTTTACAATGCTTTCGTTTTGCGAAATACTAATATTCCGATCCCACACGCCCGTGGTTTATTTTTTATCATCATCATCATCATATCAGCCGAAAAACATCTACTGTTGGACATAGGCCTCCCCCAAGCGTCGCCACAACGACCGGTCTTGTGCATCACGCATCCATCGGATTTCCGCGACCACGGGGCAGGGCACATTGCACGCACAAATGTTCGATGGGGACAAAAGTTTCTGGAGTAGCGTCCACGTACCGAAAGACGCAGCGTTGGAAGGCCTCCATCAAGGCGAACCGATGACCTGATCAGGGTCGCGGGTTTTTTCAGCTGTAGAAAAATACATACTAACTTGTACCTGAAATATCTGTCTGCCTTGTTGACACTTAGCGTGACCTAAGGACTAACTTTTATGGTATATTGAGGCATAATAGCGTAGCAATAGCATGGCATAGTTGGCCTTATAATGTTCCCACTGTTGGGACTCAGGCCTCTTCTCTAGGAGAGGACACAGCAAGGCAATGCCGTCAGTCTTTTGGGCACATCAGTCGGCAGCGATGCGGAAGAGCTTTTCGACTCCACATTTTATATTGTTGTTCAGTTTAGGGTTTTGTTTTTGTTTAATTATAATATTTACTAGCTTTTGCCAGTAGCATGTATGAATATAGAAAACTATTCTATGAGAATCTTTATTCCAGGATGGTCAAATTTTATGCATATCCTTTCAGCTTCACAAAGGATTGCGTAAAGCGTAATAAACATACATTCACACACATAAAAATTCGCTATCATAATATTATCGTAATAACTACCTAAATAAATATTTATATGTATAATACTTTTGTATATGTGTTTGTCACTTAACTCTTCAACGGCTTGTCCAATTTAAAAGTATGTTTCTGATTTGAAAATTGAATCGGTAGGTGGCGCTGCTATCGGGTTCTTCCTTCTTCATTTTTTTTTTCTGATAACGAACATGACAGCGTCTGCTGGGACCGCTAGTATATACAAATACATAATCTTAAAAAAAATCCTCAAATGAAAGTTACAAGAAACTTTTATTGCCTACATTATATTTTCTAATATACTTTTTTACGATGAATTTTGCATAAATTTTAAATATTAATAAGCTAAGTAACCTATCATAGAAAAAAAGTAACCCAAAAGCTACAGTCTAAACTAAATAAAACACCTAAGAGCAACAGATATTGCCCATAGCCCGCTTGAAAGTCCATGTGCAATACTTTAATAGATACTTAAAATAGCCTATTCCTTCCTGTTTGGTGCTGTTTTGCTCGTGTGAAGTTAGTAAAGAGATTTTGCACGTTTTTGAAATGATTGTATTTTTTTTAAATTGAAATTTACTGTTTAGTAATAGTACATTTTGATACAAGTGTAGAATTTGCCATTGCGATTAAGGCGACATTCGCCCGAACTGTAGTCGAGGCGCCGCGCGCCTCAAGGAGTTGTCAGCAACAACAGGGGCCCAGCCGGGTCGAAGCCTACTGGGGCCAGGGTTATCCGAAAGGGCGCTCGAGACCCGGTATGAAGGCTTGAAGGAACGGGATGGGTTTTTTAGTCAGTAAAAGTCTGACACTATCTCCCGATCCGCCCAAGAGCGGGAGTTATCATAGGATGATTTTTCCCATCGGAAAAAAAGGGTGTTATGGAGTCGAAGGCTGCTGTGAAAAACATTTACGTGTATAAAGCGACGTTTTTCAATGTCACTTTCAAAGACATAAATAAAAGGGGTCCACTCCCTTTGTGTGGGTATAACATCATGCCTTGCTTGATACGATAAGTGTAATAAAATTGTGGCAGGGGCGAGCACGTTCACTTTTCCGCATTAGTGCGAAAAACAGAAAAAAAGCGGGTTTTCAAGTAAAACGTGTAAAAATATTTAAATACCAGTATGCCTGCTTGCCAAGGCTATAGATTGTTCGTAGTTACCATAACCCTCGTAATCAAGGGCAAGAAAATGGGTAGCGATGGCATCCTTCTGCGAAGCACTAATGCTAGCGAAGGAGGCTGCCGCAAGAATGAGGTATCGTGCATCCTCACACACCAGCCGTCGTAGCAGGAGCGCCTCGGGGTGTTGGATAGTAGAGTGATTTCCGGCCACCGCAGGCTCGGGCTCGGGAACGAAGAGCAATGGGGAGCTCGCCGTCTGGTAAGGACCGAGCCGGAGTTGACGCCGCGTAGTTTTCTTCAAAGAAATGTCAGCAAACCGTAAGTAATAGACTAGTGCGCCTCACTATCAACGATTGTGTCCCTGCTTACCATCAGCTGAGATTGCAGTCAAGCATCAGTACTAGTTATATTATTTAAAAAAAATCACCAATAAATGAATGTAGTTTTTTAATTACCAAAGTTACCGATATAGCTTAAGTAAGCAATGGGCAGGGCACATTGAACGCAGAACAGATGGTCGACGGGGACGAAAGGTTCTGGAGTGGCAACCACGTACTGGACGACGCAGTGTTGCAAGGCCTCCAACAAGGTGGACCGATGACCTGGTCAGGGTCGCGGGAATCCGATGGATGCGTGACGCACAGGGCCGGGCGTTATGGCGACGCTTGGGGGAGGCCTATGTCCAACAGTGGACGTCTTTCGGCTGATATGATGATGATGATGAGTTTTTAATTAATTTACTTTGTTATTGTTCTTAGTAATTTATTTGTATAGGTAGTATGACTAAACGCGTAGACTTAAATATTAACTTTTATACTATACCTAACTATGTACATGGTTATGTTGGTTTGGTGTGGTCAGGTAAGTGGTGGTTGGTTAGGTGGTTTGGTAATTAGTTAGTTAGTGTTGGTTTGGTTGGTTGTCATCCGGAAATGTGCCCAGAAGACTGGCAGCATTACCACGTTGAATGGCAATACTAATTCTTTGGGTGAAGAACGAGTAAGCCAGGTCACGCAAAGTGTCGATCAGACAGCGTGAAATTTTCTTGAAAAGGAGACTCACCCCAGTTTTTAATTACAGAGAGAACTGAATCAGGGCTAGCTATATCGATTCAGCAGGGTTGACCCAGGCATAAGGCGTCAGACAAATTGTATTAATAGTCATCTCAAATCTGTCTTTCCCATACATTACCATAATAAACATCCCGTTTGCATGCACAAACCAGTTTTGGATGCCGGCTGTATATCAAAAAAATATAGCATTAATAATGACTCTCTAGGTCTAACTATTTTTCATCCTAGACATATAAACAGTATTAAAACTGTTCCCTATAATATCTTCCTTATAACTTTTCAAAGTTATTCGAAAATGAACTTTGTGTTTAAGAAGTTAGAGTTGCTTTTGTCTTAGTGTATTCTAATGAAACTGTCGAGCAATTGATTTAAAAGCTTGAAGGAGGTTTTAATTGATGCTTTTTCTCGGCATATTTATAGTTCACTTGTTAAGGTGCAGTTCGATAATATTAATTTATTCTATTTTTTTTTGGACCAAATGACTTACGTCTTCTGTTCTGTCAAGTTTAGAAGTATCAATATCGTTTCTGTCTCTTCTAAACAAACGTCACATAATAAACTACCTTTTCAATTGAAAGGTCTTATTTCCATCAATGGACATCTTTTAAAAATGATGATGATGATATAATATAATATTCTAATATAATATAATATTCCACAACTATCACACAACGCCGTCTAGTCCCAATCTAAGCAGAGCTTGTGTTATGGGTGCTAGACAACTGATAAACATACTTATATATTTCTAAATACATACATATTATAGATAAATTACACCCGGACACAGAACCAATGATTATGCTCATCACAGAAACATTTGTCCTGGGTGGGATTCGAACCCACGACCTCCAGCATAATATCAGCGTCAGGTATTTTTGCCTGACACATGCTGAGCTGGACTCCCATTGGTGCAGCGTGACATGCACACCGCACTATGGGTCTGTCTTGTAATTTCTCTTTTTTTTTTTTCTTAGTACCTACATGTGTTATTATTTTATTTTTTATTCTTTCCTTTGTTGTTGTCTATGTGCTTAGTTTTTTTAATCTGTGTGCTTTGTGTATTTTGGTGCATGTTTTGTGCTGTAACCAATAAAGGATTTTATCTATCTATCTATCTATCTATCTCCGGCATAGCAGTCAGGGTCACTAACCACTAGACCAACAGGCCAGTCACATATAAATGTTTGTTTGCATCATCATTATCATTTCAGCTGAAAGACGTTGACGTAGGTTTCCCTCAAGTGTCTCCATAATGACCGGTCCTATGCATCTCGCACCCATTTGAATTCCCGTGACCGTCACCAGGTCATCGGTCCACCTCGTGGGAGGCGTTCCAACGTCTTCCAGTACGTGGTCGCCATTCCAGAATCTTTCATCCCCATCGACCATCTATTCTGCCCAATGCCACTTAACTTTGTCAATTCTTTGGGCTATATCTGTAACCTTGATTCTCCTGCAGATATCTTAATTTCTGATTTGAATACGCGACATCTATCATCTATTTATTTGCATAAAGCCAAAAAATAGCCATCCCCTTAAGATTAAACAAGTTTACTCCGATCTCTGCCAATGCCGCGACCGAACGAGATTGAAGAACACTTTTATAGGTACCATCACGAAGACTTCCTAATCCAACCACAATATAGTTTTGTCTAGCTAGATCATTAAGTACCTAGTAAATTAGTAAGAACTAGTAAAAATGGATTTAATGAGAGTAGACTAAGAGTGAAAACGCCCCCCTTTTTTTGTTAGTTATAGAGTAGTGGTGGCCCATTGGTGATGGCACCGACTTAAGAGTTGTAGATCGCGGCTTCAAACCCAGCCAGGCGCATCATCACCATCATAGCAGCCGAAAGACGTCTACTATTGGACATAGGCCTTACCCAAGCCTCGCCACAACGACCGGTCCTGTACGTCACGCATCCATCGGATTCCTACGACCAAGTCATCGGTCTACCTTGTAGGAGGTCTTCCGGTACGTGGTCTCCACTCCAGAACTTTTCGTCCCCATCGATCATCTATTCTGTGTGCAATGTGCCATGCCCATTGCCACTAAAACTTGGCGATTCTTCAAACTATGTCAGCCATGGCAGACGCATTACTTTGTGTAATGCATCTGCCATGCCACCACTGCTCTCAAAACGGTAAAGGCAAGCATCGTGAGGAAATGGACTTGTCTTAGAATAAAAAAATGAAAGAGATGAGACACCCATTCTCAGCTCATTCCCTCTCCTAGAGAAGCTTGCTTCCCAACAGTGGACACATAGTCACATACTCTTTTAGCTCTAGTAAAAAATAAATATCTTCGTCAACAGCGAAGTTATAAAGCTTTGACTTTTTTTAAACTATTTGACTTTTTTTTATTATTATTCTATTTTAATTGTTTTGATTATTTTGACCTTATTGATTATTCTGATTTTTTTATGATAACGTTGATTATTTTGATTATCCTGATTATTTAGATTATTCTGATTATTTTGACATTATTGATTATTTTGATTACGTTGATTATTTTGATTATTCTGTTTATTTTTGTAATTTTGATTATTATGATTGTCATGATTATTATGATTATTGTGATTGTTATGATTATTGTGATTATTTTGGGTTATAACATGTCTTATTTTGCGAATGCTGGTTAACCTGTAATTGGCGACTGTGTAAGAATTAGGCCAATTATTATTTATACTTGTAAGTGCTGTACACAGAAGCTGTTGGTTTGACCTTTATAAATAAATAAAGCTTCGAAGTGGCTAGTAAGAGAATCTGTATTTTTTTTTTTTATAAGGCGTGAATAAGGTAGATGGAAGTGGCAGTTGAGCGAGGTGATGCGATGTTAAACCTAACAACACGACCAGAGCTGTTTTACCAATGAAAGGTTGATCTGGAGACTGCGGGGACGCCCAAACCCCCTCAGGGATCGCCATCGGGTCCTGTCACCCGGTCGCCAACCGACACGATAGAGCCATCCTGGGATTTTTCGCAGTTGGCGGGGCAGTCTTTTGAGTGTGGTTGGCACACTACTTAGGCCACCAACCATCTACAGTCGGCCAGCGAAAAACTGTGCTTCGGATCCCGCTACCCTCCACGATCAAACGCTTGGTACAACAACAGCTAGCGCATCATACCCAGTACACAACGTAACACAACTGCTCAGACCCATCTTCCACCATAATTCTCCACCAGACATCACGCTAAACACGACGGATACCGTCATAATTATAACTAGGAACCTGTCTGACTTTTTTCTTATGATAAACCACCTGTATCCCTTCAGTTGCTGTAGAGAATAATGCATAGCCGAAACTATGTCTAGAAGTAAGAAATTTCCAGTTTTCGTTTTTGGCGAACACTAAGAGAGGTATTTCCAAAAATCACCCCCTAAGGGGTTGACAAACGAAGGCAAAAGTTTATGCAGAGAAACTTATATTCACGCGGGCGAAGTCAACAGCTAGTGTATCTATAATTTTTCTCAAGAAAATTCACTATTATCTCAGACATCTACGTGGCACAAAGCTAGTATTATTCAAAACAGCCTGACGTAATAAAAGTAAGCGGTGTGTGAGCTCAAAAGAAATATAATAACATTGTGTGGACCAGGTCTGCCTGCTCGCCTAACCAGTTTTAAAAACATATCATATGACTATAATACTCGTACTTAGACATTAGAGTTTCTTATTAGATTTATTATTTATGAAGATTTTTATGAAGTGAAGTTTTAGGTAAGAAAAAAGTGTATTTAATAATATACCTAGTTACACATTAGTGTGTAAGTAGACTAACAAAGATACATAAAACTGTCATCTCTATAATATTAGTATTATAGAGATGACAGTTTGTATGTATTTCGGAAGCCAGTACTCCATATTATCTTCAATAACAGTTCGATAACTTCTTCCACAATTTTTTCTTATCTTAATTGAAATGCCATAGACAAACAGACCAAAACAAACTGCGCTCAAACTTGCAACACCCCTCTTTTTGCGTAGGGGTTTAAAAGGTTAGGGAAATAACAACGTAAGTACATGATTTTTCAGTAATGCCTATAATATTGGTACAACAGATGATGATCTATTAGATAATAAAAGGTTTGACGACTTTAAATAGTAGAGGATACAGTTAAGAACCACCTTCACCGGTTTGTCAACCCACCAAAATTTCTTAGGCAACCCACCCGCGTTATATTATTTAATACACTAAATTTATCATAAAATAAGTTTCATCCATTAAACAGACCGGTGAAGGTCGTTCTTAATCGGATCTTAGACTAAAAGTTTTTTATTTTTTTATTAATGATAGGCTTGCGTTTGACCACTATCTCACCTGATGGTAAGCGATGATGTGGTCGACGATGACGTTTTAGAAGAAGAAGAATAGATTGTGAAATTTTGTCTCCAATCTCAGCACAGTTTTACAAAACTCGTTTCAAATTTAGTAGGTGAACAAAATACAGTCACAGGCTTCAGATTAATCCTGTAGAGGAATGTTGCGAAATAAGTGATTGAGTGGCTGAACAGGACCACTAAATAAATAAAAGGTATTATAATATTGCGCTGATTGACCGGGCCCATTGATTTTTATCCGGTTTACTTTGACTAGACCTGTCGGATACAATTTTGTTGTAGGAAAATAAAGTTATAGTAGTAAGTATAATCTATTCTTTTAATCGCCTTTTTCTTTCTCTTTTACTGCACCTACCACTATTTTTCTCTGTATCTTCCAAAGGTTGACTGGTAGAAAATGCCTATGTGCATTTAATAAATAAATAGGTATTAGTACTTCTTAAATAAGTAAATGCGTAAGTGCCTTTAAGGGGTCCTGGAATTTAAAGGGCAGTTGAAGAACACAGGTGAGTTATGCTCAGTAGAGAGAGGTCATTTAATGATTTCTCACCTTAAAAAAAGTAGTGTATACTTATTTTTTTGAAGCTTCTATTTGTTGGTAATGTTTGGGTGTATCACAATTTGCATTTTAAAACCCATAAGAGCTGAAATCCAGACATATTCAGGATTATAATTTATGATTTATGTGACTCCATTGTAAATCCAAAATATAAACTGCGAAAAATGACGATCGTAGGACTTGTTATTTCTTTCTTAGCATTATTTTGTGTAGAAAAAAAAGTTATTATAAACTTGAAGACGAGTTAGTCTGTAAGAATAGTGCCCAGGTTAGTGTTAATTTTTAAAGTCTTGTAAAAACATGGCTCATATAAGGAAAAAAAGCAAATAATTTGATTAATACTAAGCGCGTTTTGTTTGATTACTGATACTTTTTCATGGATTGTAAGATAATGAAAATAATAATAAATCAAGAAAAAAAAAAATATCTATCTTTTAAGTAACCTTAATAGGATTGCATACGGCCATTATCACCGTCACAAATAAACGATATTGTGGTCCCGGCCCATTCCCTCTCCTAGAGAGGAGGCCTAAGTCCCGACAGTGGGAACATTATGAGGCCTAAGCTTGCATATGGCCAGTTGGCCATCATAACAAATAAACGATAATGTGGTTGAAGACAGAGCAGATAACTAATCTAGAACTCCAATAGATATTTTTTTAATCATTCCGTAGTTGACTGAAACATCAGTGTAAATTCATAAAAAAAAAACATAAAACCTCGCCATTTTTGAAGTCGGTTAAAAACTGATTCATATCCAACACTGCCTACAGAACTGACTACAAAACTTATGACGTAACCAAAAAAAATTCCCGCCAACGCGTTGGTTTACAAAATAATCCTAGACATAGGCTACAAGTTATGCCAGCCCCCCTTATCCCCGCCGCCAGTGACTCAGAACTGCGCGCGCGCATGTTTTGCAACCAAAATTCTACCGGTTCGAGACAATGGCATTATTAGGCGATAGACGCCATTTTGTTTTTAAGTTGAGGTGGTTATGTATCTGTTGTTGTTATGTAGATTTGATTTAGGTATTTTGGGAGCTATTTTTAGATAGGTACCTACATTGACTAATAGAAACGTGGGTAAAACTAAAATGCAGAACGAATAATAAAATGCTAGCTTTTACCCGCGGCTTCGCCCGCCTATTTGTCCCCCTTTTCTCACTTTAAAAAAAATAGCCCATGTCCGTCTCCAGGGATTTTGATGAATTTTGTTACAGAGATAGTTGAGAACCTCTGTACAAAAACTCATCAAAATCGGTTTTGCCATTTAGGCATAAAGACGTTACAAACAAACAAACTCACTTTCGCTTTTATAATATTAGTAAGGATGCTAGCGGTAGAGCTATCTACCGCTAGCATCTTTGCCCGCGTTGAAGTAGCAAATGGTCTATCCATGTGTCAAGTTTCATCTTAATTCGTTCAGCCGTACGAGCGTGGAAAAATAACAAACATACCTACAGCATGTAGTTATTATACATTTGAACCACCCTCCTAAATCACTTTGTCTATTGATGAAACAGCGTAACAAACTGTTCAGTATTTTTTGTTTTCATCCCAAACAGATAAAGATGGCAGGATGCCATAGATGGCTTCCTAGTGAATTGGCAAGTGGAAAAAATGGATTAGGCCTTCACCTAGGAGTACTCAAACCAATTTAAAAAGTACATAGAATGTGATTTTCCTGTGGAATCGTTCGAAAGAGTCAGATACCGTGGCCCTGGAATGCAAAAGGCAACTGAAGGAACACGGTACGTGTGGAACAGTAACCATAGATGCGAGTGCTAGCATCAACATGAAACAATAACAATGGGTGTCTTCATGGCTAGAGATGCGTGGACCGCTTGGAGGACACGGTGGAGCACAGGGTAGAGGTGTACCCCGCTTGGGCAGAGCATTGCCGTGTCCTTGTGGGGCCATCGGTGGCCGGGACTTGGTACAGGCCATGGTCCGGAGCGAGGAGGAGTAGCAGACGGTCGCCTCCTTCTGCGAAGTAGTATTGCTAGCAAGGGAGAACGCCGACCGCATCAGGCAACGGCACTCACGCCCCAGCCGCCGCCAGGATTTCGATACCGATTTCCGGCCACCTTTGGCATGGGCTTGTAGACGGCGGGCCTTCCGGTAACCTTTCGGACCGAGCCCAAATCATCGATGGCGTGTACTGTTCCCGCGTGCCTAAAGCAGTTGTCAGCAACCGTAGCAGCAGACAGCAGGTTCGAAGCCTACTGGTGCCAGGGGTCCATTTCTGAAAAGGAGGCTCAGCCCCGGTATGAAAGGCAACGAAGAAATAGGGTGGGTTTTTTAGTCAATTAGAGTCTGACACTATATCCCGCTCCGCCCAAGGGCGGGGGATGGGACAACTAGCACAAACATAAAACAATAAGAATAATTAAGGTGACTTCAAGACTACAGTCAATAGACTCTTAATAAACTAGTGCGCTTCACCATCAACGATCACTGCTTACCATCCAGTAGGAGCGCAGTCAAGCACTAGTTTAATTTCTGTCACTAAAAGTGCCATTTAAATTTAGTTCGATATCAATTAGTTGAAAGGAAACTTGTTGAAACGACACTATGTAGTGGCAAAGTGCCAGAAACTAGTGTCGATTGGGATAACAATCCTGAGACAACGTCATACAACTTTTGTGGATGACTGGAAGGTGAAATTTTCAACACACTAATATTATAAAGTTGATAGTTTGAGAGTGTGTGATTTTGTTACTTCTTCACACGCAAACTTGAACTTCTTGGGGTAATGCTATCGTCTACCTTCAATTTCGGCTCCTACATCGTGGCAAAAACCCAACTAGATGACAAAAAATTGGGGATCTTAGCAAAGGTGAGACGGTATTTCACGCCGGAACAGCTGCTCAACCTCTATCAAGCGCAAGTTCGATCGCGTATGGAGTACTGCTCTCATCTTTGGGATGGGTCAGCCAAATACCAGCTGGATGCACTAGAGACTATTAAAAAGCGTGCCAAGAAGATTATAGGCAATGATGCTCTTGTGAAGTCAAAACTCCAAAGTCTTGGGCATTGACGCCGAGTTGCAAGCCTGTCTGTTTTCTATCGTTTACATTTCGGGGACTGTGTAGTGCACAGTCCCCGAAGTGTAAGAGTTAAAAAAATTATTTATTTTACAGTAACAATATATAATAACGTACAAATAATATAATAACGTACAAAGCGTTTTGGGGGTGTTCAAGCAAGCGTGTTCCATCGTCGGCCACATCATCGCTTACCATCAGGTGAGATTGTGGTCAAACGCGAGCCTATCCATAAAAAAAAAACGTCTGAATGGATTTTGATAAAATTTAGATTTAATTTAATTTAGGGTTAGAATATTTTCTGCAATAACATAGGACTTTTTGTCACGTTAATAGGTACCATGGGGATAATTTTCTAATTTCACGCGGGTGAAGCTGCTGACTAGAAGCTAGTGTTTTCACAGACACAAAATCTAATAAAGGGCTATTTAATGCACAATTGTAGAGACAAGCACTCTTAAAAATTAATGCGTAAGCGCAAAAATAAAGAATAACTGGCCTAATTTGTATGTTTTTTTTTAACTATTTTCTGTTGCAACTTTGCCCATGTAAAAGTAGAAAATATGTATTACTAGTTTTTGCTGGCGGCTTTGCCTGCGTAAATGATATATATTATGCCTATGTCATTCAGGAATGAATCAGCTTTCTAACGATGAATGAATGACGTTTTTGCAATCTGGCCCGATTGCTAAAACTTTCAGAGATTACCTACTAAAAACCAAAAAAAAAAAACAAGCTTTACCTCTTTATAATATCAGTTTAGATTATTTATATGCTATGTGCTTTTCTAGGACGTGGGCTATCGTTTGCCGAATTTCATTGAAATCCTTTCAAGAAGAAGTAACAAACATACATATACACTTACAAACTTCAGCCTTTATAGTATTAGCATGATCAGCCTTTTTAATGTTCCCACGGCTGGGACTCAGGCCTCCTCTCTAGGAGAGGAGATTGGCCGTAATCCACAACGTGGGCTCAGTGCGTGTTGGTGAATGTCACATGTCTTCGAATTTTTGGTTTTAGGACATGCCGGTTTCCTCACGATCTTTTCCTTCACCGTTTTTTAGAGCAATGGTGGCCGAGTGGTAAAGGCACGGACTTACGAGCTGTAGGTCACGGGTTCAAACCCAGCCAGGCGCATTACTTTGTGTAATTTATAGTATTAGTGTGATATATTTATTGGTACAAAATGGTATCTTTACCAATAGTCTAGACTGAAAAAGGTGCTACTAACCACTAGAAGATAATTTTCAACACATAAATCAAACTAATCAATCAGGTTGGGGAGCAGTGGTGGCCAAGCGGTAATGGCCTTACTTATGAATTTTAGGTCGCGGGTTCAAACCCAGCCAGGCGTATTACTTTGTGTACCTTTTTGTTAAATGCCACCAGATACAATAACTGTTTACATGCTCTGTGCAGGTTACAAGGGCAATAGTGTTACGCCAGTTACACACATGGCCTGATAGAGATACTGGCTGTTATATTTTTTTTATTTTTATAATATTGCGTTGATTTGTGCGTCTATTTAGGCGGAATAAACATGTTTTCTTTCTTTCTTTTTACCTAATTTTTTTAAAAACATCGTGAGAGACTAGAACCAAAAATTCGAAGATATGTGACATTCACCAACCTGCACTGGGCCCGCGTGGTGGATTACGGCCCATTCCATCTCCTAGAGAGGAGACCTGATTCCCAGCAGCTTTATTGTGTTGTTAAACCCACTCCTGTTCCTTCTTAGCCTTCGTTCCAGGGTCCCGGGGTTCTCTTTTGCATCACCCATGGTCCCAGTAGGCTTTGACCCTGCTGGGCCTCTACACTTTTGCTGACATATCCTTGAGGCGCGGAAACATTATAAGGCTGATATTATGCTATCTAGACAGCACTATAGCATAAAATGACACCTACACCAATCATCATCATCATTTCAGCCGAAAGACGTCCACTTTTGGACATAGGCCTCCCCCAAGTGTCGCCACAATGAGCGGTCCTGTGCGACTCGTATCCAGATTCCCGCAACCCACCCATCCACCTTGTAGGCCTTCCAACGCTACGTCTTCCGGTATGCCTACACTAATAGCCTAGACTAAAAAAAGGTGCCATCAACCACTAAAAGATAACTTTCAACGTATAAATCAAATTAATCAATCAGGTACAAATTGCGATCGAACCGTAATAAAATCGTACCTACAACTGCGCCTACGCATAGTCGTGACCCGTCAGTCTGATAACTGTGTGCTTCGAAATGATTTAAGATTTTGAAATGGCGTTGAAAGTATTATTAATACTTGATTTAAATAGTCAATTAGTTGCGTATCTATTGATTGATTAGAAAAAGAAAGTCGGTGAAATATTAAAAATAGTTAATTTAAGTTTGACCAAACAATTCTTCTTCTTTAAATTAAAATAAGTTTTAATATTTAGCAAAATTTGTAATTAATAGGTAATAAATAATAATCTATATACATAATAAATCAATTGCTGTTCTTTAGTCTTTCTAAAACTTAATAAAAACGGTTTGACCTCTTTGAATTATTCCTTTTTATTGTTCACTTACACACAGGGGTGATATAAAAGCAAAAAAAAAATTATATCAATAAAAAAACAGAAAATTTAAAAATTCAAAATTAGTGGTAAGAGAGAAGATCTGCTGTCACTAGTAATACTATAAAGAAGATTTGTTATTTTTGTTTGTAATGATTAATGTGTAATAAAATGTTCTACAGTAGTATACTGCTTGAATCACTGAGTGTCAGTGTCATAGGATATTTGTTTTTTTTTGACAGTCATGCGTGCAAAGCCGATGTCAGAAACTAGTAATGGGATTGAAGAAGAACGTGTCTAGCAATTTTATAGAAAAAAAAAAACTATTTTATTTGGCACACACAGATTTATTTATTTATTTATTCACAAAATCCACAACTCAAACTCAAACAAATTTTAATACACACACGGTACACTTTAATTTTTTTTCTATGTTTGAAAGGTATTGCTACTGAAACTCTTACATAATCTTACCTACTATAGGGAAGGTGTGAACAGTGTAAAGCCTCGTCTCTGCGCCCACGCATCTAAGACGTCGTGACCAGTAGACAGCAACACAGCAGTACTGTTAGGTATTTACGATTTTAAATATTTGCGACTGATGCATCTCTCACGCTTTCTTTGAAGGTGGGCAGGGTTCGAGGTATATGGGAGATTTATTGGGTATTTATTGGATTTCTAAGTAAAAGGAGCCAGCTAAACCCAGCGAGGTCGGTGCCTGTTAGAGCCATGGGGAATAGGGTAGTTTTCAGGGTCAAAATAATTATATTTCATTTAGTCCGCATTTTAGATTATAAAAATTATTGGACACATATTATTTTTTTCTTTTTTCGATTGAACAAAAAATAACAAAGATATAGCCCATTAAAGTTACGTGTGACGTCACCCCGTGCGAAAAAATGCAGCACGGCGTGACGTTACACGTAGGGGAGACCGGGTCAAAATCGTATAGCTAAGGGTTTAGGGCTGTAGGTCTTTCATCTCATAACACTCATTTATGTTCGCAACACTTATAATTAGTCAGTTTCATAAGGAACACAATCATTTAAAAATATTTGGAATAATTAAGATCTTAAACAATAAAAACCAAAAAAAATTAAACATCTTCTAATTACGGTTTTACCCCGACACATGGGTAAAACCGTATATTATTGATATTACCCCAAAAATACTAAATAGTCGTTTTTTCTTTGATCAAGACATGCTCTGCTCAACTAGACTGTTCTTGGGAAGCCGAAAAAATCAATTTAAATCGTCCCAAGACTGGGTGTGGAACGCTCCGTCATTTTTCTGTCTAAAACATTTTACTCGATCTTGTAATGTTGATTTTGACTTTTTTCATGTTATCCGGATCCCATTCTTGTCTAGAAGTAGGTATTTTAACAACACCTAAAATAAAATAAAAAACAAGTAGTTAAGTTTATATTTATTCATGCGGGTCAAAATCGTGTAGTGGTCGGTTTTACCCCATACGGTTTTGACCTAAGACTCAATGTTTAAATATATCACTCACAACTATATACGTAAACTGAGTTTACGTACTCAAATATTTGTTAATTACGAGTTAATACACACACTTTAACATAGTTGATTGCACACTTACCTGTTACAAACGTAACTTTCACTATTATTGATTGAATCTTCACAAAAATAAGATCAAGAACGACGAAAAACAATAAAATCGATTATTTTAATAATGCGCATGCCAACAGCGACCAGTGTTTGTGGACAAATAGATCCGATTGGTCGACGCCGATGAACAGTTTGCGCGCGGGAACTTTGAATTATTGACAAGAATAGACATGATGTACTGTTTTACCCCGGTATACGGTTTTGTACAGGTCTCCCCTAACTATAATGGGTTATATCTTTGTCATTTTTGGTTTAATTTACAAATAAAAAAATATGTGTCACTTATTTTTGAATAATCTAAAAGACGGACTAATTACATTTTTTACTTTTTTACGAAACCCGTGGTCCTAGAACTCAAAGGGCAATTGAGTTGCTTATGCTCGCGCAAGCATAACCATGAGCATAATCAGCATTATTAATTATCCAGCATAAGCGTTTATGCTGTCATCTTATCTTCAAATGACTTTTCCTGTTCTGGGTAAAGCGAAAGGGAATGTTAGACTCACTGACTAAAATCAGCTGTGTTCCTTCACTTACCCTTTGCGTTCTAGGATCCCAACTCCAGCTACCAACCGGACCAAGCCCAGTCGTCGACGGCGTTCAGGTGCGCGCCGTCGACGACTGGGCTTGGCCCGGATTTGTCAGCAACAGCAGGGACCCAGCCGCGTCGAAGCCTAGTGGGGCCAGGGTTATCCGAAAGGGAGCTCGAGCCTCGGTATGAAGGCTAAAAGGAAAGGGTCTTTTAGTCAGTAAGAGTCTGACACTAACTCCCGCTCCACCCAAGAGCAGGGGTTGTCATTGAATGTTTTTTTCCCACCATAAAAAAAAGGTTCCCTGTGACACTTTTGAACAAACCCACAGACTTGGTCGTCTAACCCAAGCCCTATGGTGCTTATTTGCTAAAGAAGAAAGTTTTTTATAGTTTTGAAAGTTTATACTTATAATGTAATTAAAAACTACAATTTAATTACTCTCAAAGACCTTTAAGTAGCAATAAAAAACATGTATTCAACGTCTATCAATCAATTATAGGAAAAAAAAATATTATGACTGTAAATTCCCCGGACCGAACCCAAGACGTCGACGGCGCTTATTGTTTCACGTGCCTCAAGGAGTTGTCAGCAAACCGTAGGGGCCCAGCAGGGTCGAAGCCTACTAGGGTCAAGAGGGATTCGGCCCTGGTACGAAAGGCAACGAAGGAACAGGAGGGTTTATAAACAGTAAAAGTCTAACACTATCTTCCGCTCCGCCCGAGAGTGGGGGATGTCATTGAATGATTTTACCACCTAAAAAAAAGCATTATAATGTTAACGATCCTAATAATCCTAACTAATATTATAAATATGAACGTGTGGATGTTTGTTACTTAATCACGCAAAAACGGCTGAACGGATTTAGATGAAATTTAGCATGCATATAGCCTTTGACATGGAAAAGAACATAGGCTACTTTTTATCCCGGAAAAAACATCTTATTCCTACAGGAAAACACGTTTAGAGTGCGATAACCGAAGTACACGCGGACGAAGTCGCGGGCTGACAGCTAGTAATAAATAAATTAATGACGAAGTAGGTAATCATTTTGTAACTAAGTACTTCCATTGTTTTTGCTTTCTACATCATTCTCACATAATTACAATTTTAACATAACCATAATTTTGTAAATATTTACTGGTTTAAAAGAGTGGCCATGGAGTTTCTTGCACGTTCTTCTCCATAGAGATCTACGCTTTGGAACGTGCAAAAAGCTTTAGCTTTTTCGTGACTCACTGACTTTAACAAATCAAAATTGTATGTAAATGGTTTATGTTTAAAAAGTAATTGCTTTGAGTTTGATTGAGTTTAAATTCTTAGTATATTTTTTATCTCGCGCTCTTGGGTGGAGCGAGAGAGCGTTACAGACTTTTACTGACTAAAACCCAGTCCTATATTTCAGGGCCCTAGATTTTCTTTTCAGAATCCATGGCCCCAGTAGGCTTTGACCCTGCTGGGCCTACGGTTTTGCTGACATCTCGTTGAACACTACGCGCCGACGATGACTTGGGCTCGATCAGACGACTAGCTACCCATTGCTCACCGTGCGTAAGCCTTACGGTGGCAAAATTCTTAGCACCTAAAATCCTACGTAAAAAATAAGCACTAAACATTGCTTTTAGTGAAGAAAATCACCAGGAAAACTATTGAAACGCAATCGAAACCAACCAAGAAACGAACAAACACTACATTTCGAAAATAAATGCAACCTCGCATAAAACCAGCAACCATGTTTTTGCGTCCAACACTATCTACGAACGAAGATCAAACGCTTAAACACATACATTACGCCGTCTGTATACATACATTAAAACACTCACACAACTAGAACACCGATGTATACGCAACGTTCTAAAGAGCTGCGAAATATCGGCAATGTTTATTTTAACTGGTTGAAAGAAGGCAATCTGGTGTTTGTTAAGCGCGGTGCACACGTTACGTGATAGTTAGTGCGGTGGAGGGGATGGATTATCATTTTAAATGGATTACTGATTTTAGGGTGGGTGCTGAATGACAAACTTCTTATTTGATACTCTTCGATACGGCTCGCATTTCGCACACACACGGAGGTTCCTATCTCTAGAACTCTAACCACCGGTAGCTTTAACCCTGCTCATGTCACCGGCGGAAAACTTTGTTTTATATTTTTAACTTATTAAGATTATTAAAAAAAATAAAAAGTAATATAGTATGTATCAAAAATGAATAAAGTAAATAATAATAATATTCCACAACTATCACACAACGCCGTCTAGTCCCAAGCTAATCAGAGCTTGTGTTATGAGTACTAATCACACAACAACGATAAACTACACAACGATAAACACAACACAACAACACAACACACATACAACTGATAAACGTACTTATATATTTCTAAATACATAGATTTATAGGTAAATAAATGATCATCATCATCATCATCATTTCAGCCGCAAGACGTCCACTGCTGGACATAGCGTCGCCATAGCGACCTGTCACATAAGTCTCGCATCTATCGGATTCCCGTAATCCTCATCAGGTCGTCAGTCTATCTTGTGGGAAGAGGCTTTCTAACGCTAAATGATAGGTAAGAATATATTTATTAAAGCCATGAAATAAAGCCCTATTAAACTCAAGGCATTTTAAAAGTACCTACGATCTGTATGTGTTTGTTTCTTTTTTATTTTGGCATATAGTTTCAAAACTTTGTACCTACTTATTTTAAGTCTCAAACATTTTTTTTTTACAATTTTGATGAAAAGAGGAAAAAAAAACTGTTTCATTATTGAACTTTCGAAGTCTATAAACTTAATTGACTTAGTTCGTAGGCCTCAAAAATTCTGAACTGTAAAACTAATAAAAAGAGCTCTGGTTGCAAAGAAAAAATATTGAAATCATTGACCTGAAAGCGGCATTGCAAAAAGTTTTTCTTTTTGCCATCCTATGAACTTTTATTTTTCTTCTTAACTTTGGTACAGTTTAATTTTTTTGATCAACCGAAATTTTAACAATTCAAAAGTGCATGTGAAGGGTTTATTTGAAATAAGTGTTTAAACTCTAAAAGAATCAGATATTAGATCTGATTCTTTTAGAGTTCTAGAGGTTATAAATTTTCCTGTTTCCATACCAACAACTTCCGATCATGTACACTACTCTCAACTATCGAATTCTATTTTTAATGTTTAGATCGGTAACGCGGGATGCAATTTTATGCACAAAATTCTAACGTTCGCTCGCTGCCGCCATTTTTCAATATTTAAATTTAGATCCAATTCGCAGGAAGCTTGCGTTCTATTTTTGAAATTTTATTTATTCCTAGGCGTGGTTTGGCCAGTCTTATGTCTAGAATGAGTATGATTGAGCGTTCAACACACACACACACACACGATAGATATAAGCATTTGTTAGAGTGGTTACATAGGATTTTGAGATTGAATAGCCACATGGTTACATTTTCGAGGTTAAGCATCGCTTGGTGTGGTAAATATATGAACTCATACAGTCCTTTTTAGGGTTCTGTACCCCAAAAGAAAATCACGGAACCCTTGTAGGATCACTTTGTTTTCTGCCTGTCTGCTTGTCAAGACCCTTTATGTCGGGAACGCGTAGAGGTATCGAATTGAAATTAAAACCATTTACCTACTTAAATCTGCGATCTCTTGGAGTTGTAAAAAAAAAATATAGGTATTTCGACACTTTCAAGGGAATCAAAATTCATAGGGTACTTCCAGATGTCCTAGAATCCTGAAATTTTCATGAAGCTTGAAGTCTTATAGCGCAAGTATAGGAAAAAATCTGAAAACTGTTTTGCAGTTACATCACAAAAAAAAATATGCGATTTTAAAAATCTTTAAAACTCAATTCGGGAACAGAACTGTTTTCATAGGTAAGTTTGTACGGATCCCGCAGTGCGTGAGTCTGACTCGCATTTGCCCGGTTTTTTTTTTTATTACGGATAGGCTGGCTCTTGATTATCTCACCCTGACGGCCAGCGATGATGTGGCTGACCCAGAACTCGAAACCTGTCTGTAAGCCATACAAATATTTATCCTGGGCAATAATCGAACATACGACACAGCGCAGCTATCACTCACTAACCACTGCACCAATCGTGTCATGTTAAGATTAGAAATGGACCTAAAATGGTCAAAGGTAAGTTGATCGTGGACACATATGTAGATATTGAGCTCACATGAATGTATATATACATAGGTATTCCTTCTGCGTGTAACATAAATATTTATAAATTCTATGAGTGATCATTCGTCCGTTTAATTTTTTCGTGGGCGGTACTCCGATGAGGCGTATTGTTTGCGGTTTTAGTAAGAAGGAGGTATAGCGATGAATTAATTGGAAGTAGCTTTGTGAATGATAAATGATAGGTATTTATTTAGCAAATAGGTTTATAAAAACAATTTCATACGTTAATTTTTTGTCAATTTAAACTAGATAAAGGCGATGTTTCTTAGCTGACTACCCTGAGAAGAAACATCGAAACAAACTCAGGGGTCAAGAGATCTCTCGCGCCGGGCCTTGGTCGAGGCCATGGTCCGGAGCGAGGAGGAGTGGCAGGCGGTCGCCGACTTCTGCGAAGCAGTAATGCTCGCTAAGGCAATGGCGCTCTCGCCACCGCCGGGATTCCGATCCCGATTTCCAGCCACCGTAGGGGCGGGCTTGCGGACAGTGAGCAATGGATAGCTCGCTGTCCGGCCGTCGGGTAACTGTCCGGACCAAGCCCAAGTCGGTGAGAGTTGCGATAGAAGATGCAAAGGACCAGTCATTACGGTGACAGTTGGGGGGGGGGGGTAGTCCTATGCCTAGCAAAGGATGTCTTTCAACTGATATGTTCGTCATAATTTTCTCTATCTATCATCACCAAAACATAAGCAAAATTCGGCACCGGTATACGGCAGACATCCCACCCATCCGTACAAAGCGTTTTGGCTGGTTTTGGGAACAAATTTATTTTGCGTACAGCTAAGGAGTGGAATTCCCTGCCGCGGTCTGTTTCATGATAACTACAACTTGGAGTCTTTAAGTCAAGAGTGAATAGGTTACTTCTAGGCAAGCGTGCTCCATCGTCGGCCACATCTTCGCTCACCTTAGGTGAGATAGTGATCAAACGCGAGCCTATTCATTATAAAAAAAAAGGGAATTGACACTGCCGTCCTGAAACCCTAACCTACCTCAAAACTGTTCAGCGTGAATATAAAACACAGCAGATATTAAAACAGAGAGTGGAGCATCGGGAATGCACCGGGCGTTATTTTTAACAGATCTCAACCTTGAATTTTGTCGGTATTTTTGTATGCACTTACTGCACTTGGCTCCAAAGCAAATGTCTGGTTTTGATCGTAAAAAATAAGAAAGAAAACAAGTAATTTTCCGTGAGTTTTGTAGGTAGTCTTTCTTTCCAAAGTAGGCATCTCAGTTATTGGGCAACAAGATACTCCTCGGATGGACTGATGACCAGACTTTCTAGCGTTAGAAACCTGTAACGAATGTCAAAGATCTATTACTGACAACAGGGACCAATGGCTTTAAGTGCTTTTCGAGGCACGGGATATCAGTAATGTCCAAGACAAACTTAGAAAAGTACATGTGAATTGAAAAATTCACATAGGTACTTTCCAGGTTTCGAACTCGCAAGCTCATGCATGAGAGGCGGGTGCCTTAACCACTAGGTCATCACAACAATGATCATGCAAATGGATATAAATAAATATGTTTTTCTTAACTTCAATTTGTTTTTTAACTAGCGTCTTAAAGCGGCTTCGCCCACGACAAAGTAGAAAATAACCCCAAGGGAAGATATTTCCGGAACAAAAAGTATTCTTTGTGCTATTCCAGGATCTATAATCCAGTAATTTTTTACCTTTATAATCACATTTTATTGAATAGCATAGCATAGTCGGCCTTATAATGTTCCCACTGTTGGGACTCAGGCCTCTTCTATAGGAGGTGGAATGGGCCGCATTCCACCACGCGGGCCCAGTGCGGTTTGGTGAATGTCAAACGTCGAATTTTTGGTTCTAGGACATGCCGGTTTCCTCACTATGTTTTCCTTCGCCGTTTTGAGAGCAGTGGTGATGAAATAAATTACACAAAGTAATGCACCTGGCTGGGTTTATACCCCTGAACTTCCAACTCGTAACTCGGGGCCATTATCACTCGGCCACCATTGCTCCCAATCACATTTCACATGTAATTATTTTGGCTTTGGAATGTTATATTTCTTAACTAAATTTTCCATACAAACTTTGGATCCCGTTTCATCTCCTTGGGGGTTTTTAATATCATGAAAATTTTATTACGCATGCGGGATAGCCCCGCTTCGCATCCAGCGTGCGTTTTTGCCGTATTACAATAAACACTTGCAGATATGAAAAGGACATTTGCGGAGAAATGTGTAATGAAATCCACACTATATTAAAACCCTAAGGCATGAATTTTGGGAAATATCTTCTTAGCGCTTGGATGGATTGTGTGAGAAGTGATATGAAAGAAAAGGGAGTTAGTGACAGCGTGACGAATGACAGGACAGGATGGAAGAAAAAAACGTGTTGCGCCGACCCCAAATAAAACGGGACAAGAGCAGGAAGATGATGATGATCTTCTTAGCGCTTGCCTATGTTATAAAAGGAAGCTGTGTGTAGTCCGGCTGTCCGGTAACTGTCCGGACCAAGTCCAAGTCGTCGACGGCGCGCGCTGTTCCCGCGCGCCTCAAGGAGTTGTTAGCAACAGCAGGGGCCCAGCCGGGTCGCCAAGCCTACTGGGGCCAGGGTTATCCGCGGGTTATCCCCGGTATGAAGGCTTGAAGGAACGGGTTGGGTTTTTTAGTCAGTAAGAGTTTGACACTATCTCCCGTTCCGCCCAAGAGCGGGGGTTGTCATAAGATGATGTTTCAAATCGAAAAAAAATAATCATATTTCTAATTCCAATAGGTTCGGCTGTACGTTGATATATGCCAGTCAGCTTCTTCTTTTATATTTCTGGATTATACGACTTTAACTAAAGATTTTCAATATTTTAGTTGTCAATACAGTCATATCTTGACGTTCATTGATTCCTTTGTATACGAGACGCCGATCAAAGTAGTATGATCTGCCAATGCACGTTTAATGGTGCTGACATGAGCTGCCATTGTTTGTAGGAGACTTGGGATCATTTTTAGATTGCCTATAGGATAAATCGAATAATAAATCGTCTGTAGCTACGGTTACCAGTACTTTAGATTTTTGAAGTTATTTCGTAAAAAAAGTAGGTAAGTAGTTGAATACAGACAAATAACAAGCACAAAAAGAAACAACTTTATTAAATTATAAAAAAAAAAACTTAAATTGTACCTAAATTTTTGATACTGTAGATTAATTTCATCAAATAATTGACATTTATTTAACTTTTGGGTGAGTTGCACCATTTAACTATAACGATAACAAAGCCGTTAACAGTTGTCAAATCGTCGAATTGACTAATAGAGGGCTGGTTAAGGTTGGGTTATCGTTATAGTTATATGGTGCAACTCGCCCTAATAGTATCAGATCTTTATTTCAAGATTCTAGTAAAAGAACTAAATAATACAAGGCAAACAAGGACAGACTTCTCCGTATAGTTCTATATAATCTTACGCGATACGACAAAATTCGAAAATAGTGGTGCATTATTAATTAGGCTAAAGTTTAAACATTCGATATAATTATACAAAATAAGTCTAATTAAATAATTTAATAAGTATTAAATCAACCCGCCCAAAATTAAAAATAAGACGTCATAAAACAAACGACTTTCATCAAAATCGGCCTCCAAATTCAAAGATGTAACGCCAAAAATAAATCATATTATGTGCGCAACTAGGCTAGTTCTATATTGCATATAAAACCCGATACCTACAAAACGCACACTCACAAAAAAAACCTTAAAAGCGTACCAACCATTAGACACACATAGATAAATCCGTCAAATGCTTTAGAAGCACACATTTAAAAATCGAATCTAACTCACCCACACATGTTGAACTCGACTCTGATTGGTTCCCGCCCGCGCAGCGCAGATTTCAAAATATACGTTAATGTTCATTTTTCGACGTTCTATTTTTGTGTTGGTAAGTTTTTATCCCTTCTGTAGGCGGACCGAAGAAATTTGATACTTTCTAGGTCATTTGGTAAAATGAGTTGCACAACTGACCTATGTGTTTAAACTATTGTGTAAAATTATCTATAATCTAGAATAATCGTGGTATTCAAGCTACATGTATGTATTTGATAAAGGTCCTGTTGACCGAAAATAGGTATACTGTCTGAATTTGATATTAGGAAGTTTTATTTTGAATGGTATATTTTTTTTTTTAAATATTAAGGTT
This sequence comes from Mythimna albipuncta, assembly GCA_929112965.1. Classification (NCBI taxonomy): domain Eukaryota; kingdom Metazoa; phylum Arthropoda; class Insecta; order Lepidoptera; family Noctuidae; genus Mythimna; species Mythimna albipuncta. The sequence goes on along the minus strand of OV815983.1, from coordinate 11,483,078 downwards.
TGTAGAGGGAGTAGGGAATGTAAAAAAATAGAAATCAGTGATAACGTGATGATCAGCTGCATTAAATTTAAGAGCAGCAAGATTATTATGTTTTATGATCATTATAATTTTTCATACTTGTATTAAATTAATGTTTTTTATTGTACAATTTATAGTAATACTAAGTGATTTACTAATTATATAGCCTAAATACCTACTCAACATAGTCATTGATTCCGGTTTCTGATTACGTTTAGCATTCTATGAATGTTTAAGGTATATTTTAGTTTATTGATACCCTGAAACTACTACAATGCATTTTATTTTATTACTTATGATTTTTTAAAACGATGTCTAACTTAAAAATAAAAAGTTTACAGGTTTTAAAAAATGGAATGCACCAACGTCACAAAAGTCATTCCTAGTGTAAAACATTTATATAAAAAAATACATATCTACATACATCTAAAAAATAAACCGGGAATCCACTCGATAATTCTGCTATATAGTAGCTCTCAGACCAGGCAAGACCTAGAAATGGCACACCTATCTACTGGTCAATTAAGAATATCAACCTATCCCAAACCTTGATACTCTTTATCGCCTACTTCCTTTACCAGCCTAAGCCATAAACTAGCAACTATGTAAAACAGCCTACTGTTAATTTTTAATATTAAAGAGGACACGTAAACTGGTTTACCGCATCTATTAATATACCAAGATTTCTCAGAATCACCGTCGCTTAGTACCTGCATGTACATATAAATATATAATTAGATGATATTTATATTTGATATAAATCCTATATAAAAGCTAATGCAAAGAATTTTAAAATGACAGCGGTGTCACGTGGTCTTTATGACTGTTTTGCATAGAGGTTTTATTAAAAATGCACTTGTGTTTGCAATCTTGTACACTTGTATTATGTTAATATTGCAAATTATGTCTTTTTCAATCGTTATTGCTACTTCGAATGCTGTTTAATATGGTTTTACCTTTGATATTTAAAGATTATTGTCAAATCATCATAAACTGTTTTTTCCAATTACTGTATTTTCTCTTAGGGTTTTTTTGACTGATTCTAGACTTAAAGCATTAATGGCTTTCTAAGCATTTGGACAGCTTATTTTAAGTGGTTCTTGGGATTCATAGTTTATATATAACATTCATAAGGATTAGTAGATGAAGACACGATAGTTATTTATTTTATGAGCAGTGTGCTAGGTTTTATACTAAAAGCTTTGGATTATGTTAACTCATGATGAGCCCATAAATATATTTTCTTTTGTAACTAATTAACAGGCTCTTGAAATTGCGCTGTTGATTGGAAGAACGTGGTGCTTATAAAGCTGTGGTAGTAATATTTTTTTTGTAATGTTATTTTTTTAGTGTCGATTACAAAGTGTTTTTTTTTGCATTATTATTGCTACACAAATATAAAAGGAATCTATGATATAAAATCCACGGGTCAGGTTTAGGGCATAGTCTGAGACGAGAGAAAATAGAAAGCGGTCGTTTCTTTGCAAAGCAGTAATGCTGGCGAAGGAAATGACCGCAACCAGGGAACGGACATCTTCACGCCTCAACCACTTCTTGCGGATGATAAGCAATGGGTAGCTTACCGTTTGGCTGTCCGAATAGGATCAAGCCCGAGTTGACGGCGTATAGTATATCAAGCACGCCTTAAAGAGATGTCACAAGGGACCCAGCAGAGCCTTACCTTAGCCTGGTAGGCTGTTTAAAACAGTGACCGTGACTAATACAACTGAAAGACACAGATGTGTTTCAGTCAGTAAAAATCTGACAAGCCCTTTTGTTCCACACTAGAGCAGGAGAAGAAATTTGATTATATTTTAAGAAAAAGTTCTTTAGTAAAAAATGTAGTGCAAAAAGTATCAAAACCGCTCGCAGTATAGCGCTCCTTTGTGTTTTTTGGCACAGCAGCCAAACATTGGTTTATGCGATGCATCCCAATGTATGTGTGAGTGTATCTCGACTCGTACGCACACAAAACAAAGCAGCTATGTGTGTGTGTTTGCTAAAACATTTACGCAAGGAAAACATACAACATTTAGGATAATTGCTGATTTGTTTGTGAATTTTATTAAGTGCATCTCGGGGGCCATGACAGATTGAAATCGGGCTACGATTGGCCTAGAAATTATTGCGCAGGTATTTCATAAAAGCTTCTGTTTGTGAGCAATATTGTTCTTGCAAACATGAATGAAGAAATAGAATAACATGAATCAGAAGACATTAGAACATTTGCAATTTTTGGAAAAAGGATTTTTTAGGTACCTAGTTTCTTTTTTTTTATTTATTGAAATCTTTCTTGATACAATATCATCCAATAAGCAGACGGCACAGTTGGCACAGTGGTTGATATATTGCTGCTACACTGCGTGTCGTAGGTTTGATTCCCGCACAAAACAAGTAATATATTTACGGGTAGGTATCGTATGTTTGTGAACGCACCCATACGCGTGTATCGGCGTATTTTTTAACTCTTTGAATGTCGTAATTAGAAACACAATAGAAAGACAATTACCTTATGTCGGACAGTGTAACTTAAGACATTCGAAAGGTTAATGGAGCCCAATGTTTTTTTTTTAAACAAAAAACAAGCCATATGCAATATTAGAATACTTTTAGGATACTATTCATCATCATCATCATTTCAGCCGGCGATAATTGGACACAGACCTAACTAAAGTGTTGTCACAACTAGGGCCAGTTCGTCTCGCATCCATCAGATTACCGCGACCCTCACCAGGTCATCAGTCCACCTTGTAAGAGGCCTTCCAATGCTGCGTCTTCCTGTGTGTGGTTTCAACTCCAGAAGTTTTGGTCTCATCGACCATCTGTTCTACGAGCAATATGCCTTGCCCACTGCCACTTATTATGTTAGGCGATTCTTCCGACTGTGTCGGCCACCTTGGTTCGACTCTTCATTACGGCAAAGTTAATGGTAAAAGCTTGGTATTCTATAAACATAAAAAAGTCCATGATTGACACAGCACTCTATGCCATATTTACAAACTGTGATACTATACTATTGTATCGTTTTTCCTATAATCGTCCTGTTGCCACATATTGTCATAACACACCATTGTTCTACCATAATGTTTTCAGTCTTATAAAATAGACAGACTTACAGAAAACTGGTACTAAAGATACTGTTATGGTAAGTTGGTTGTTTGGATTCATTCTTACTTCCTGTCGTTCAAAGTTTACAAGCTTTGTTTCAACTTCTGAACTTTCAATTAGTTGTTAATCTTGAGTTTCGTCATTATCATCATCGTTTAACTGCATAGGAGTTACAGACAGTCCACTCTGCAGATCCTGTATGGAGGAGGACAAGATAGTTCATCTGACTGGCCTGTTAGACTATTGGTAAGTGACCTTGACTGCTATTCTAGTAGCGATTTTTATGACTAATTGACTTTCTAAAATATGACAAATTTTCGTGGACAATTTTGGGAAAGACGAAAATCTATGACCAGTGCGTGTTACTAGTGATGACTTAAGGTGCCGAAATCACCCAAAGGGCAATGGAAAGGGCTATGCTCGGAGTTTCCTTTCGTGATCGAATCAGAAATGAAGATATCCGCAGGACAACCAAGGTTGCCGACATAGCACGAAGAAGCGCCAAGCTCAAGTGGCACTGGGCAGGGCACATTGCTCGCAGAACAGATGGCTGATGTATGTTATATATCTGTATTTTTGTATATCTGTATATCTGTTATTTTTCATACATTTTGGGAACATCATTGAAAATAGCCGATAAAACAGATTTTTCGTTTTTGCTTTTCGTTTCCACGTAATTTTCAGGCATTCGGATCTTGAAAGTTTCAAAGTCGAATCGATCACACCGATTCAGATGACAAAGTGCTTACTTTACTACAATGTCTGAATAAAGACACATTGACTGATATTACACATATTATTATCAACGTGTGTCATAATAATTTGAGTAGGTATCATTAATTTAACACCATAATTACTGATTTTGGCAGACATATTGGTCTATAATTCTGATACAACATCTGTCTGAATGCAAACTTTGTTGCCAATGATGAATGAGGGACGTACATGACGGTTTTTTGGGCGGCATTTGACTGAAGCCTGGGGGAGGACCATATTAGGGTTCCGTAGTCAACTAGGAACCCTTATAGTTTCGCCATGTCTGTCTGTCTGTCCGTCCTCGCTAAATCTCTGTGACCGTTAGCATTAGAAAGCTGAAATTTGGTACCAATATGTATATCAATCACGCCGACAAAGTGGTAAAATAAAAAATGGAAAAAAATGTTTTATTAGGGTAGAAAAAAAAATCACTTCCCACTTTACATATAGGGGGGCTCCTATATGTAAAGTGGGAAGTGATTTTTTTTTTAATTTCAACCCTAACGTGTGATATATCGTTGGATAGGTATTTAAAAATGAATAGGGGTTTACTAAAATCATTTTTTGATAATGTCAATAATTTCGGAAATAATCGCTCCAAAAGTAAAAAACAATGTGTCCCCCCCCCTCTAACTTTTGAACCATAAGTTTAGAAAATATGAAAAAAATCTGAAAGGTAGAACTTTATAAGGACTCTCTAGGAAAGTCATTTTGAACTTGATGGAAAGAACAGTTTTTGTACAAAAAGACAAAAAGTTTCTACAAAATAATTTCTGGACTAAGTTTGTAGTACAATCGTATATGCAAGCATTTTTCTAAACTCATAAGTGGGTACACTTATTGTGACGGACGGGAAACTACGGAACCCTACACTGAGCGTGGCCCGACACGCTCTTGGCCGGTTTTTTTTATATTTTTGCACACTTCGCAGGCCTATTGACTGATGCGTAACGCGTTGCGAGTTCGATTCTCGCATGGAACAAACATTTGTATATAGACCATAGGTGTATGTAAGTTTACATATTTGGTAACGCAAACAGGATTCATTCCAAGTGTGAGGCAATGATTTTTAAGCTATTGCATAGCTTCTATCGCGGGCCTTGAGCGTGGAGACCGAATCCAGAAATTCCGTAACGAAAATAACCTAACACCCCCCACTCATTTGTTTTCTTATCGGTCACCACACTCAAAAAGTGTAACTTCAATTAATATCAAAGAAAAAGAAAACAAAGGAAAAAAATACTGCATAAATAAAATAAATAAATAATTATAATTGCATAAGTTGATAAAAAATGCTATGCAATAGCTTTACCGCGGCAGTCCCCGAGTGCCACACGTCTTTTTTAATACAACATTATTTTTAGTATAATATGCGAATCCTGAATATGGTTTGTTCAGAGTCAGTAACAACTATTGGAATCGAATCATTCCAATAGTTTTTACACCATGTTATATTTTTTCGTAAAAAAATTCAAAAAGGTCAGAAATTGAACACAACCGTCACTAAGTACAAAACAAGTCACGGCAGGTCATAGCAGGCATTAGATGCCAGCAAAAAGCTGCGTGCAAGTGCAAAACAACCCCTCAGTCGCCTGGATGGCCCGGTGACTATGTATTTTGCTGACATAACAAGCTTATTACTTTGTGATTTTTCAAAATAGAGTTATGAAATTTTGTACATAGATTCTTTACATAAAACGTGTTTCAGGTTACGCATATGCTAAAACTAAGGTTGTGAATAAAAAAAGAAAAATCATAATGGTACCTTACAGAGCTTCATATAAAATCAACCTATAAAAACCCGGGTAGGTTTATAAAACCGATCATCATACAAAGTAGCTAGCCGCAACACATTTTTCTAACTGTATTACAAGCTCTGATATGTATCAGGTGACTCTCGTAACTGTGCTACTTGACCGACCAGCCGATAGATTTTGAATAGGTAAAAAGACAGGTATGATGTGTAGTGGGGGTGAAATGCTATAATATAAAGTTGTCAAAAAACATAAGGCCTGTTTTGATATTTGTATTTTGACTACTAAGTGTCCACAAAAAAACCGCCACAAAAAAGCTAGAAGACACCACAAAAAGCTAGAAGACGCCAGAAAAAAGCTAGAAGCGGTCACAAAAAAATGCTAGAAGTGGCCGCAAAAAATAACTGAAGCGCGTGACAGCTTGTGGCCGGAAAAGCTAGATGCGGCTTCTAGGTTTTTTTTGAGGCGGCACCGCCGCGCCGCACACGAACCGCAAAAAAAGGCCGCCACAAAAAAAAGCTAGAAGCTGCTTTTTTGTGGCCTGTGTGCGGGGCGACTTAGCGGCTTGTCCGGATTAGTGTAGCTACTAATAAAATAGCTTCTACTACATCGGACCTTAAAAACTGGCCTTTTATTTTATAATGAATTTAATTTGTTTTAAAAATTTATAATTCATAATCGTTATCATTTACCCGAATGACGTACACTCGTCCTCTCATCTCTCGATGATGAATGATGATGGTATTTTTCTTACCCTTGTAGGATCGCTTGGTCGTTCGTCTGTCAAGACCCTTTCTCTTAGGAACGCATGGAAGTATGAACATCGCCGTGCCCTCGTGGGGGTGATCGGCGGCGGAGACCTCTCGCGCCGGACCTTGGTCGAGGCCATGGTCCGGAGCGAGGAGGAGTGGCAGGCGGTCGCCGACTTCTGCGAAGCAGTAATGCTCGCTAAGGAGGAGGCCGACCGCATCAGGCAACGGCGCTCTCGCCGCCGCCGCCGGGATTCCGATCCCGATTTCCAGCCACCGTAGGCGCGGGCTTGCGGACAGTGAGCAATGGGTAGCTCGCTGTCCGGCCGTCCGGTAACCGTCCGGACCAAGCCCAAGTCGTCGACGGCGCGCGCTGTTCCCGCGCACCTCAAGGAGTTGTCAGCAACAGCAGGGGCCCAGCCGGGTCGAAGCCTACTGGGGCCAGGGTTATCCGAAAGGGTGCTCGAGCCCCGGTATGAAGGCTTGAAGGAACGGGATGGGTTTTTTAGTCAGTAAGAGTCTGACACTATCTCCCGCTCCGCCCAAGAGCGGGGGTTGTCATAAGATCCCATCCCTTCCCATCGAAAAAAAAAAAAGTATGAAGCTAAAATTAATATCAAATATCCAAATCTGGTACTTGGGTTAGCAGCAGTGAAAAAACTAAATTTCTAAGTCTTACGTGGTCTAAAGATAAGGCCGTTCAGGCGCATATTTTGATTCGCTAGGAAATTAAAACCGAGTACTTTCTGTGGGGCTCACGATGAATAGGTCTAAAACTAAACGTAGTGTCAAGGTACATGGGCAGGATATAAATTATATCGATGGGTATATCTACTTGGGCCAGTTAGTTTCTTTCGAAAACAGGCCGAAGAAGAAAATCGATCACCGTATAAAAACGCCTGGAAAAGCTACTGAACTATCCATGAAGACACTAATGAAGGGAGATCTACCGGTCTCGCTGAAGCAAAAGCTCATCGAATGCTCATCGCACTGACCAACATTTGACTGCTCAAAAGTGCCTGCAAATAGTCTATTTGAAATAAAGGTTTTTGATTTGATTTGATTCTGCCCGTCCTTTTTTTTATGGTGGGAAAAAATTATACATTGACATCCTCCGCTCTTGGGCGGAGCGGGAGATAGTGTCAGACTCTTACTGACTAAAAGACCAACCGCGTTCCTTCTAGCCTTCATACTGGGGCTCGAGCGCCCTTTCGGCCCCAGTAGGCTTCCACCCGGCTGGCAACTTACAGTGCCCACATATGGTCGCTCACCAAGTCGCAAAAGTTTCGCCTTGGGGTTTGCCAACGAGCAATGGAACGCAGCATTCTAGGTGTCAAAATAGCCGACAGAATGAGGAACACCACGCTACATCAAAAGACGGGTTTTATAGACGTAGAAAAAAAGCACTCTGATGCATGCGGCTGATGTGACCCGCCCAATCTCATTTTAGCCTGGCAGCCAAAGTGGATCTCAGAGTGGGTACTTAAAGATGGACGACGCCGCCGAGGTCGACCTGAGAAGAGGTGGTGAGATGACCTGGATGCCTACCGCGAGCACTGCTTCGAGGTGGCTCAAGAAAAGAATACCTGGAAGAAGTTGGCCGAGGTCTTTGCCCAGCAGTGGGACAGTGTAGACTAAAAAAAAAAGAAAACACAATATTTATGACGCAATATTACTCAATACTTGAGTATGATTTCAGCTATTGGGTACCTGCTTATGGCTAGGTGCTAAATAACCGACCTAATTACAATTTTGTAATCTTTCCTTGATACGAAGCCGCATCGCGTCTACATCTCTATATCGCATAGCTTTTAGTGGACGTAAATAATCCGAGGATGTTGGATAAAGTCCAAGAAAATCTGGTTAAAGTGTATAACATCTGTATGGGGGACGATTTACACACGATTTCTATGTTCCTTGTTCGACGGCTTGTGAATAACATTGAAATTATCCAGTTGTTAGAGAAAACTAAAGGTCTTTTGTGTAGAGGTTAAAGATGTGAGAAATTTCAAAGATATAAAATTACAATTTACATTTATTTTTATTTTTTTTAATCAATTACTTTTTAGCTCTGAAAAACATTACTGGGTTATTTGTAAAACACCAGCATTCTCTCAGGACTATGTTACTAAAATCATAAACAACAACTTTTGTTCTATGACTTTTAACCTTTTAACATTTTTAACATCGGGTTCAATGACCTGTAGTTAGTGGCCGGCGTTGCGTACAATCTATCTACAGGTCATTGAATTCGCTCAGCTGACGTTTTCTTAAAGAAATTTATTTCGTACATGCGTAAATTTATACGAGTTTTGAAAAAAAAAAAATACTTTATTTTTTAATTTATTTTTACAAATCGATAATGTACTGGATCGACCCCCCACGGGATTAAATCGATTAAAATTTAACGGTGTATTTTACTTTATCAGATTTTCACATAAAAACATTTAAATTGAAAGTTCTAAATATTACGAAGTCTATGCAAAGCTAGCAATAATACATTAGCTGAGGAGAGCGGGATCGAGCGGCGGGGGTACTTGATGCGCTTGCGTTGCGTCTTACTAACCTAAATAGATAAAGCAAAATACAGAGTTAAAATGTACAGATATATGTTTATATGGAACAACGAAATCTTGAAGGTTTTTGGTAAATAAATTAAGTTATGTAAAAAGTCATAGAACAAAAATTATGTTTCTGATGTTAGTAATACAGTTTAGCAAGTCGTTGACAACCTATTTACTCTTGACAAAGACCCGTAGATTGTAGCTATCAGGAAACACAGACTCCGGCAGGGAATACTAATGCTGTACGCACAATGACTGTGTTCCCAAATCGTATCGTACATATGGCTGGGATATCATGTCACATGTACTATTGGCACATTGCATAATCAGCCTTATGTTCCCACAGCTGGGACTTAGGTCTCCTCTCTAGGAGAGGAAATGGGCCGTTATCTACCACGCGGGTCTAGTTCGGGTTGGTAAATGTCACTTGTCTTCGAATGTTTGGTTCTTATATATGCCAGTTTTTCACAATGTTTTTCTACCCCGTTTAAGAAGCAGTGGTGATGAAATAAATTACACAAAGTAATACGCCTGGCTGAGTTTGAATCCGTGACCTACAACTCGTAAGTCGAGGCCGTTCCCACTTAGCCACCACTGCTCTCCTTGCATAGGTATAACAAAAATAAAATTCCTAAAGCTTATAAACCTAAAGACAAGTGATCTTAGGTGGGTACTAGGTAGTAAGCTTTCATAAACTCACTACAAATTTGGTTACACCTATAATTTGGCCCTAGGCGATGACGCAAAACATCGTGACAGAATGTTCACGTTTATAATCAATTTCTTAGCGTATAATTCTGAAAACGGCCACAGATGGCGCCACCGTGACAGGTGATTCTATTCATCACTATTATACACGAAATAGTCTTCCCATCCGATTATATAGGTGTCTTCGAGGTAAGATTACTCGTCTATCGTCAACATTGAGCATGGTTTAAAAGCTTGTTGATTCATATAACGCGATGTTTGATGAAGAGGCAATGAAAAAAGAGAGGTAACGCCTGAAAACTCTGTTGGCTCATTGTTATACAGGAAACAGTCTTCCCATCTGATTATATAGGTGTCTTCAAGGTAAGATTAAATATAAGGCTCTTGAGATGACCTTTTTCGACTCACCTATCGTCAACATTGAACATGGTTTATAAGCTTGTTGCTTTATCTAACGCAATTCAACGCGTTGTTTGATAAAGAGGCGATGCAAAGAAAGAGAGATGTCGCCTGAAAACTCTGTTGACATTCGGTAATTCCGTGATCTACTCGAATATATCACAAAACTTGTTCCAGGAAATATGTGTTTTTTTTTTTAAACCTTTAAAAGTTTTTCAGAAAAAATGTCGTCTTTCAGAATCTCGATTAAGTGTGCAAAGCTTCTATTGATGTACTTTTTACATTTTTAATACATGAGTAGAATGCTAAAGTTCACGTTAAATAGCAAATTTTTAGGGTTCTTGACTAGGACCAAGCCCAAGTCGTCGACGGCGCTCACTGTTCCCACGCGCCTCAAGGTATTGTCAGCAGCAGCAGGGACCCAGCCGAGTCGAAGCCTACTAGGGCCAGGGTTATCCGAAAGGGCACTCGAGCCCCGGTATGAAGGCTAGAAGGAACGGGTCTTTTAGTCAGTAAGAGTCTGACACTATCTCCCGCTCCTCCCAAGAGCAGGGGTTCTCATTGGATGATTTTTTCCCACCATAAAAAAGGGGTCTTTACTAGATTAGTTTTACACAAAATGTTTTGATTTCTATAGAATACACAAGTTTGAACAGCAGCTTTACGTGTTCTCCGAGGCACGGGGTGTCAGTAATGTCACAAAATAAATAGGTACAGAAGACAATCTCATATATGTACTTCACTTTTTATACCTACGCTCGGTGGACGCACACTAATGAGCGTTTGAGCCGGAACTGTTCGACGAGTGGTCCGAGACGCTCCAAGATATCGTGTCCGTGAGGGGTGTCTATGTGTGCGTTGTTCGAGCGCGCTTTGTTTGTAGATTGTCTTCTGTATCTATCTATTTTGTGGTAATGTTCTAGATAAACTTAGAAAAGTACATAATACCCTAGTACACATTTCAATTTTAACTAAAGTGAGCTAAAAACAGTTCTAAAACTTTCTTGGTTCCCCATGAAGTCATAAAATTAGCCAACCAGCTCATAGCTACTTAAAGTCATTTTGAGTTAGGTTTAATGGCCAACAGGCAATGACCAATGTTGGTTGAAATAATAAGAGGTTTGGCCAACTGTAATATTGGCTATGGTTGGTCAAGAAGTTGAAAACTGTTTTAGTGTAACGTTTTTAAGGTTCCGTACAAATGCCAACTGGACCTTATTACTAAGCCTCCTCTGGCCGTCAATCTGTCTGTCTGGCAGTCAATCTGTTTACGATCTGTTTATCATAAACCGTAACAGGTAGAGAGTTGAAATTTTTATAAAATGTATACACTTATCATGAATATTGAAGAAGTACCTATTTCTATTGCGACCACAACATAGCAATAGTAATAGGTACTTCTATTACTAATACAGTATTCGTAGTAGTTTGGGTTTTTTTAGTCTTTAAGTCCAGAGTGAATAGGCAAGCGTGCTCCATCGTCATACACATCATCGTTTACTATCAGATGAGATACGCAGTAATAAAAAGTGAGCCTAGCATTCATAATAAAAAAAAGTTACAAGTTAAAACTTTAAAAAAAAAGTGTTTAAACCTATTAATCTGGTGTCTGTAAACTTCACAAACACTAACAGTTATGTACGTAGAAAGTTACAATTAAAATCACAAATCAAACTGTTAATAATAGCTATCCTTTTTTTTATTTTAATAATTGTTATTAAGTTAATAACAATTATTAAAAACCTTTATACCAATTTCAAAACTTGATTAGGTTTTTACTATTAAATTGCCGCAGAAAAATGCAGGAAGCTTTAGAATGTTCTAGATTATCAGCTATCTAGCCAGACCAGTATAAAGTCTATTAGACTTAGCTATTTCAATAGTACTTATGTTTTTAGATTCACTCTGTGTGGCCTATTTGCATGCTAAAAAAGGTAAGCGGTAGTGGCGATAGCCAAGTTTGGAATTTTAACGTTCTGATTTTATTATTATTGGAATTTCTTTTTTTTTACTTTTTTATTTATATTGTTGTTTTTTTAATTTTTCTTTTACGGTTTTTTTTTGTTTTTGAATTTTTGATTGCATAATAGATAATTAACTTGGAAAATTCTTACAAATTAAAAAAATACTCTAATAGAGTAGCACAACGAAAATATTGTGCAATAGACTAATATCTTTGTTATTGTGCTATTCTATCATTACTTTTTTTAATTTTATTCAGGACAAAAAATATTCATGAATATTCAAAATACAAGACAGACTTTTGTAACATTATAATCAATTTGTTTTTACAATGGATTTATTACCGATAAAATTTGAAATCTGCAAAAAAAAAAAAAAAACAAAAAATGCGTTGCATTCTATATCGACCACAAAAAAAAATACATTTTATTATAAGTTCAGCATAAAATACAGTCTACTTACTGGCCTTATAAACTTAATCTACTTAAACCAAGTTGCACCGTTGGCTCGGTGATTAAAGAGCCTGCTATTTTTATCAAGAAATCTCTATTTGATTCCTGGTAACATTAAGTACAACATTTTTCCGACTACAGAGACGGCCTTATTGAAATGTATGCAAATTTGTATATAAATTGAGCTGCTTGATACCTTAGTGAGCGTTTCCATTGTAGAGAGAGGACACGCGACAGTTAAAAAAAAACTCATTTATTTTATTTACTACAGACTAGTTTTTGCCCGTGGCTTCGTCCACATACATTTTTATGTATTTTTATACCCTATGCTCGGGAATAAGGCAGCTTTTTTTAGGCTTTTATTGGTGTTAAAATTTTTGTAATCGAACCTGTACTTACAGAGAATACTACATACAAACAAAAAAAAAACTATTGTATTAGTGTAGATAAAAATAATAATAATAATTGTGGTGACAGACAGCAGTCTGATGACCAAAAGCCTCGAAGACTATCTGTCGAAGCTATCGTTGCGCGGTTGGATCAAAGATCTAAGATAGATAGCAGTACTCCTCGATACTGCTCGGATAGTAAAAAGAGGTTCCTGTATCTGGAGTCCTAACCACCGGTAACTTGTACTCTGCTTCTAACACCAGTAGACTACTATTTTTTTATTTATCTTTTGTTAAGAAAATAAATTTAAAAATGTAACTTATAAGTGTACCTAAACAAAAAAAGGAACATGATAAAAAATACAAGTATAAGAACGTGGTTTACCTTTGTTTCCAAATTTCATCCCAATCCGTTTAGCCATTTGCACGTGAAGGGGTAAACAACATACACACATACTTGACAAACTTTCGCCTTTATAATATTAGTATGAAGCTCATCATTCGCCGTAAGACAATGGAAACAAGCGCCAAGTCCAGCACGTATGCATACAACGTACTCGAAACAACTTATTGCCTTTAAAATGGCGTTACGTAACAACTTTGTGCATGACTGTGTGCATCTGTGCATATGTGCGTATGCACATACGATTGTCATTGCGTTAGAATTTTTCCGTTTATTTATTTTATTGTTAAAAATTGTGTCATAAGGAAAACTTGGTCGTAACGATGTGTTTTTTTTTCGACCTTTTGTTTTATTATAAGATTAAATGCATAGAAGTTAAAGTTGGCTGTTAAAATCTTAACAACTTAAAGTCGTATTATTTCTAGGGTTCCGTGCTTCAATCGGCAAACACAGAACCTATGTATGTATTTAGAATTAATTTGCTGTCCGAAAGGTGGATTTTCCTAATCGTATTGAATATTCAGGTCAACAATTCTTAAAACCAGTGAAAAAAAAAAGAAACTTCTAAGTCAACGTAATTTGAAGATAAGGAATAAAATAGAAAAACTTTTATTTTGGGACAGACAGAAGAATAAGTTTAAAATGAATAAAAGTACAGAATGTGCCATGCGTAAGATTGTTTATTACGCATATTTGAATGCTCACAATGGAATCAAAATCTTAAGACTTTCATTTGATCTAGAATCATGTTTAGTAAGAAGCATATGCCATATAGCAGAAGTAAAGAAAAAAAAAACTGTTAATGTTTTGTTACATCACAAAATAATTTTATTTCACAAAAATCGCAAAAATCATCGAGACTCAGTGAATTGAAGTCTTTACATAGGTATGTTTGTATGGAACCCTTAGTGCACGAGTCCAGCTCGCTCTTGATCGGTTCTATTATTTTTCGTTTTTTTTTAAATTAAATGTTATGTACGCTGACTGACAAAAGTGAATTATAAATAAAATAAAGATTATTACATAAATATCATTTTGTCATAGATTACATGTCAAAGAGTACATTTAGGCACAGAAATGCCGTCGTACATTATAAATTGACATCTGTTTGACTCAGACGATTGTCGTTCAGTAAAAAAAAGTTTAATTATAGGGAAAAGAAAGACACTGCCACCGGATTTCAATTTCAACAATGAATACAAAATAATTGGTGTCTGTCAATTTTGGGGCGGAGCTGGCGATTCCGGTTTAAATTGTATCGAATCGAAAGACAAAATGGTGACACAGTCGTTTTGCATTTTTCTTTAGCAAAGATAATTCAGAAACTATTGACAGATAAGGAGTGGAATTCCCTGCCGGAGTTTGTTTCGCGATGGCTGCAACGTTGGGGTCTTTAAGTCATGAGTTAATAAGTTACTTCGAGGTATCTAAGTGAGCTTTTTCATCGACTACAAAAAAAAAAATTGTTTCTGTCTGTTTATTCCGGTTAGTGTTTGAATCGGTTGAACTCAAACTGACGGGACTTTTACTAACGGATAGCTCATATTAGAAGGAGTAACTTAAGTTAAGTTTCATTTTCCCATGGGGAACGGGACTTAATTCCCTGGGAAATATCTCCGAAATCCATAAACAGATTATAACGAGACTTTCACTAGTTCAGATAACTTAGATGTGTTACCTATGTGATTTTGTAAGAACTAATAATTTAGGCAACTTTAACTGAAAGTAAATGGCGTTTGGGCGTGTAACCGTTTTATGTGTAGGTATGTAAATAAAACAAAATAGATTTTCAGGAAATTGATTGCAAGCGCAGAATTATTGACTACCTACATTTTGTATAATTATACAAACTTATCATAGACAAAGTCCCGGGTAACAGCTAGTATATAACACAGAAGAAAGTCCCACGTACCACGAAACTAGAACAGCGTATACCTAAATCAAAAAGGCAATACCATAAGCTTAAAGTGACTGGTTTGCGCCTACGCAACCTAATGGTTTTAAAGACCTTTGACACCGCTGTGTAGAATGGGGGAGTTTAACAAGAATATTGGTAAGGTAGGCACATATAATACCTACTTAATAAATAATAGTATAGTATGTAAAAGGAGATATTATCTTTTTTTTTATTTAATTTAGAAATTTACCCAATAAGTTGTCCCGCTCTTGGTGGAGCGGGAGGTCCTGTCAGAGCTTTACTGACAAAAGCACACCTGTGTTCTTCATTTGCCCTTTGCGCTCTACGGTTTCCTTTTCGAATAATCCCCGCGGCTCTAGTAGACATAGGCCTTGTTGGGTCTAAGGACCCAACACGCTTTCGATGACTTGGGCTCAGTCTGGTTGATAACCGGACAGTCAGACGGCGAGTTACCCGGATTGCGATCTCGGCAGCTGGGCCGTGAGGATATTCGTTCCCTCATGCGTGCGGCTTTCTCCGGCGCAGGACACGTCGCTTCATGCCAAATTCTGGTCTTTAGCTGAGTCCTAGAATTTGACATGGAATGATTGCAGCTGCATCCACTTAGACTAAAAACCGACTTCAATACAGTTGGAAAGGGCCCAGCAGGGTCAAAGGGGCCCAGCAGGGTTGAAGCTAATTTTGGCCAAGGGTTTGCTTCTGAAAGGACGATTCGGCCGCAGTACGAAAGGCAACGAAGGAACAGGAGTGTCTTTATAGTCAGTAAATAGACCCTCCAAAGGCGCAGAGATGTAATTAGATGATTTTCCCACCTACAAAAAAAAACAGTTGGTAAAAGTCGAGGCTAACTCCATGTTATTAAAAAAAAAAACTTTAGGAAAACAGAACTAATGTCAATGGAGTTTTGAGTCTAATCTTTCTAATTAACCCATTATGTCCCATTGCTGGGCGAAGGTCTCCCTCTTCCTTTGCAAAACACTTCTGTCTTCGGCTATTGGGTCCCTCCAGTAAGAGTTACGTTCACTTATCCACCTTCATCTTGGTCTACCATGATGTCACCTTGCATTTAGGTGGACTCGATACCTGGGTCTTTTAGCCAACAGTTCATTTGATATAAGGTAGACATTTCTGGTGCAATACCACTGAAGAAGAGCAACTTTTATGGTATCTAACGTCTGTGATCTTAGTTTTGTTTAACGCTTTGAATTGGGTTTTTGAGTGCCAGTAGAAAATATGCCCAAGTCTATGTAGTATAGTTTCTTCTTGATGCTGTTTGTATTGATATGCATTCTTTGTGTAATCTATACATTATAATAAAACTGTAGAAGTTTTTAGTTGTGTTCGCATCAGGTAAATTGTAAGAAATTGATGTAGATAACTTTCAGACATTCAATTATATATATTACCAAGGCTTTATTTCATCGCAATCGGTTGACTAACTCCAGATTTCTGATTTAAGCATTTGTAGTTGAGTATTTCTCAAGCGCTACTTTAGCCAGAAAACTTGTCAATAGGCTCTTAAATCTCTTCCTTTTGTGGTGTTCACTAAAATCACTTGTTAGGGATTTAGGTTTATAGTAAATGAAATAACCAAATTGTCAGTAAGCAGGCAAACCAAGGAGTGACGTCTAGTCGAGAGCTCTGTGGGATCGCGACTAGCGTGGCGTCAGCCTCTTGACTTGTCCTACATTTAATGTGCCTTTTGAATGTCTTATGTTACACAGTTCGACATAAGCAATTGTCTTTCTATTGTGTCTTCATGTCATTACGGCATTCAAAGAGTTAAGTATGGTTTGAGACGTTCTTAACTCAAAATATTTCGTTCAGAAATCCGCCCTATATCGAAGGACATAGGTACTACATTTATTAGCTGTTAGGCGGTACGAAGTTCATCAGGTCAGCAGGTCTATACTAATATCCTAAAGAGGAAATTATTGTATTTCAGTATTTTTGTTTGTAGTGTGATGAATAAGCTCAAATATAATTGGATCGAAACCTCAAATCTTTCACCAGTAGAATGCTACTTCATCACTAAGGGGCATATGTAGCTATGAGCAGTGGTGGCCCAGCGGTGAGGGCTCCGATTTTCGAGTCGAAGGTCGCGGCTTGAAACCGAGCCAGGCGTATTACTTACTTTGTGAAATTTATTTCATCACTATTGCTCTGAAAGCGGTGAAGGTAAGCCTCACGAGAAAACTGGCAAGTCCTAGAGCCAAAAACTCGCAGACATGTGACATCCACATATATAGACTGGCTTTATGGTCTGACTGCTATGCCGGAGGTCGTGGGTTCAATTCCCACCCAGGACAAATGTTTGTGTGATGAGCATAATCATTTGTTCTGTGTCTGGGTGTAATTTATCTATAATAAGTATGTATTTAGAAATATATAAGTATATTTATCAGTTGTCCAGTACTCATAACACGAGCTTTTCTTAGCTTGAGACTAGACGGCGTTGTGTGATAGTTGTGGAATATTATTATTTTATACATATTTATTTATCTCAGAACCCAGAGGTCCTGGACCTTTGGAAGGCATACGAGGAGCCGAAACTAACTCACAGAGGTACTTTTAGATGCTTTTAATGAAACATGGTACCAACCGGTGACTATCCTTATGCTAGTGCATTCAAGTACACCCCGGTTAAAGTGAAACTATTGCGAAATGTAGAAAAGTCATGCAAGGCTATGATTTTTGGAGTTTTAAGATGACTGGTTGCCAGGAACTATATTAAGACTAAGGCCCCTGCCTGAACAATGTTTTTAATTTCCATCGATAAAAAACAGGGGGTGACTTGCACACTCAACAAATGGGCCCCCAAAACGGTCGCTAGCACGAAGTGACGTAGCAACAAGAAGGCAACATATCCTGATGTGCTTGAGGAGTGGAGAGGTGTACCACGGCTATCAGGACAATCCCGGAAGTACGGTCAAGATCCCTACCAGCACCTTACTGAATTATACATCCTTCTCCCGAGCGCGTTTGCTATTATTACTATCCACCAATCCGTACTGTGCCCTCGTGGTGGATTTTTTGCAATTTTTGCATTCCTTCTCCTAAATAGGAGGCCTGAGTCCCAGTAGTGCGAACATTGTATGACTGATTATGCTATTTAGATACATAATTATGTCCTTCAATTACCTTGTGCGTTACAGGACTATTGTAACACTCAAAAATTCTCACGGACTAGCGGGCATCAGCCCTACTGGTACTGTTTTACTGACATCTCTTTGAGGCGTACGTGGAAGTGGAACGACGCGTCGTCAACTTAGGCTTGATCCTCACCGGACCGTCGGACGGCGAGCTACCCATTGTTCGTCGTCTACAAACCCGTGTCACAAAATAGATAGCTGTACAGAAGTCAATCTACATACAAAGCGCGCTCGAGCAACGCACACATAGACACCGCTCACAGACACGGTATCTCGGCCCAATCGCCCGGACGCGCTCATACAGTTCGGAGCAATGCGCTGACGTGTGTGAGTACGCCTAGCGTAGGTATAAAAAATGAAGTATATACATGAGATTGACTTCTGTACTTATCTATTTTGATCCCGTGTCTGCGGTAGCCCTCTGACTCCACACAGAGCTGATGAAATATTTTTTACACTTCAAAAAAATCAAAATTACCTTAATTAATTAATCAAATTGGATTATTTATTTCATCTATAATATACGCTAGCACTGCTAGCAGCGCTATATACAACGTTAAATTTTAATCGTTTTAATCCCGTGGAGGATCGTCAGTTGATCGAGTCCAATGATCTGTAGGTAGTAGCCGGCGCTGCTTACAAACTACCTACAGGTCATTGGACTCGCTCAGCTGACGTTTTCATAAAGAAATTAATTTCGTACATGCGTAAATTAATACGAGTTTTTAAAAAAAGGTACTTTATTTTTATCTTTATAAATCTATATAATAGCGGTGTAAAGTCTAATAAAACCTTTACGCAAACACTAGCTCTACGACGGAGGAAAGAACTATTCATGTAGTTGCAAATAAGATCACGACTGTTTCTTTTAACAAAGCCGCTGCTAGTAAAGTGTTTAGAAAACGTCAGAAACTAAATAGAACAAGAAACAACAACAATTTTATTTATCTGCCCTTTTATCACATTTTTCAGATCATCTTCGATATTTTACAGGATTCATTTTCGAGAGTGCGTGATCAAATCAGGAATTAAGGTATCCGTTGGAGAACCAAGGTTGCCGACATAGCACGAAGAATTACCGAACTATAGAAGCAATGCTGGGCACATTGCTCGCAGAACAGATGGCCGTTGGGGCTGAATGATTCTGGAGTGGCGTCCGCGAACCGGAAGAGTTGGTAGGCCTCCTACAAGGTGGACCGATGACCTGGTAAGGGGCGCAGGAATCCAATGGATGTGAGCACAGAACCGGTCATTACGGCGACTCTTGGGGGAGGCCTATATCCAACATACGATGGACGTCTTTCGGCTGAAAAGATAATGATGATGGATGATTTTGGAGAGTGTGCGCGAGAATAACATTACTTAATTCCGTCCCCACTTTTCTACCATCGGACAACCAAACACACTAACGTTGTTAACACCTTTACGGTCCGAACTAAGCGTTTTGCCTCATTGTTTATACGACGTACATCGAAAGACTGACTAATATGTGAGCACAATGTAGATAAAAAATGAAAATAAAAAAAAATATTAGAAAATATGCCACTGCCAGCTAAGATATGGCCAGTTTCAACAGATAACGCCCGTTCACGAGCATGACGCAACGTGTTAATTGTACGTAATTATGGTGTCTCTTCCACAAATGACATTAATGAAGAAGGAACTCAAGTTAGAACAAAAAGCCAAATAATTAAAAAAAAACTTTTCAAAAACTCTTATGAAATCAAAGAATCAATACAAAAAGACTTAGAAGCTTGAATAGTACGCCAAGTATATTCACGCCAACACGACACGGCGGTAAGCAGTGAAGTAAACGAGGCACCATTGTGAACAAACTTCCGCATCTGTGCGCCATAAGTTTTATTTGATTTTCCCTTTGAATAGTGAAGATATAAAATTTATAGACACTGGGGAAGTAATGAGCATGGTATTGGTTGTTTTTGTGAATTACTGACGATTGGGACACATTATGTTTGGAGATACATCTTTTTTTTTTAGGTGGGAACATCATCTAAATGACATCTCTTGCTCTTAGACGAAGCGGGAGGCCGTATCAGACTTTTACTGACTAAAGCTCACTCCTGTTCCTTTTTTGCCATTATTCTAGGGTCGTGGGGATCTCTTTGGTATTACCCATGGCCCCAATTGGCTTCGATCCTGCTTGGACCCTAAGGTTGCTAACAACTCCTTGAGGAGTGGTACACTATGTGCCGTCGACGACTTGGGCTCGATCTGGACGGTTACCGCACGGTCTGACGGCGAGCTACCCGTTGCGCGCCGTCCGCAAGCTGACACCTAATGTGGCCGGAAATCAGAATCGGAATCCCTGGTGGCTGGGGCGCGAGGGCCATTGCCTCGCGCGTGTGACCTCCTTTGCTAGCATTACTGCTTCGATATTTGGACACATAAGTGTCCGAATCGACACATTTTTCACTAACTATTCGGACACCGCCATATTTATTGAAGCTATTTAGGACAGTCAAATAACAAAGTCTTAAAATTTATATATATAAAAGAAAGTCGTGTTAGTTACACTATTTATAACTCAAGAACGGCTGAATCGATTTGGCTGAAAATTGGTTGAAAAAAAAAATTGACAATGTTAAATTTTGAAGTTGACCGATTGTGTTTTACCTTTCAATCGTGGAAATTACAGGCACGAACGCCAGCGTTTGCTTGAGGTTTAATGAATTATTGGTATATTAAATTAATGTACTGTAAAGTAGAGTCGCATCGCGAGAGCCTCACTTGCCAAATGAAAATGCAATATCGTCCACTACGATCACTCTATTAAGAGTGAACGACTAAGGAGGAGGAAGAGAGTAGAGTAGAGTAAGGTAGAGTAAGGTAGAGTAGGGTAGAGTAGGGTAGAGTAGGGCAGGATAGGGTAGGGTAGGGTAGAGTATTTAAAATATAGTGGACAGTTGACGAGAGCGAAGCCGCAAGCAAAAGCTAGTACCTATAATATACAGTAAACTTGATTAGAAAACTGGCAGCAATAACTACTATGTTGAATGGAAAAAATCTTGAAATAATAAAATAAAACAAATGATTCTATAATGGAACTTGATCACCTTCCTGAGGACCGAGGACTTTATGGTTGGATGGTTTCCTTAAGGCTACTGGACGAATGGGCGATATTATTTGATCATTGAATGATAGAAGTAATCATTATGTCCCGTTTATGCGTGGGCCCAGCTGAGTAGGTACACCCAAAGTATCCCAAAATGAAAGAAAGGAAGAGATCTAACTTTCTCACCATTTCTCCAAAATACTTTTCTTCCTAGCATCACAATAGAACCTAATGAACCAACTCTAGCGGCACAATAATAACAGAACAAATGGTCGATGGGGCCGAAAGGTTCTGGAGTGTTGATCATGTACCAAAGACGCAGCGTTGGAAGGCCTTACACAAGACGGACCAAAAACCTAGTGAAGGTCACGGGAATCTAATGCAAGACGCGCAGGAGCATTCGTTATGGTTACAATTGGGGGAGCTAAGTCCTACAGTGGGCGACTTTTGGCTGAATTGATGAAGAAGTCGACCAGCAATATACGAACTTTTCCGACAAGACCCGAAGCTTCCCAAAGACTAGCTTCTCAAATTTTCCGACTACCGGCGCTTATCCATATATTTATTTATTTAATCTTCATGCAACACAAAGTACATAGGCGGACTTAATGCCTTAGACATTTTCTGCCAGTCAACCTAAGGTGGTTCAGAGAATTTATGATAGACGCATAAAAAGAAAAATTATATAAACGTAATCTTGAGAGGTGCCCCCCTCACCTCAGACCCGACAATACACGAACTGTTTCATCAATATACGAAGCTTCTCGAAGCTTACCATCTCCATATTTCCGTCTGCCGACGCTTACATTTCATGTCTTAAGACTACAGACACCAGATCCTATCACATACGAACTGTTCCAACAATATACAAAGCTTTCCGATGCCTACCTTCCCCAACTTTTCGTCTACCGTCACTTACATGGCATCTCTTAAGACTCGAGACATCGGGACCGACAGCACACGCACTGTTCCGACAATATACGAAGCTTCCCGAAGTGTACCTTCCCAAATATTCGCCTACCGTCGCTTAATTGGCACCTTGCAAGACTACAAACCCCAGAACTCACCACAAACGAACGGTTCCGACAATATACAAACTAAGAACAATATACGAAGCCTTCCGAAGCCTAACCTAACCTAACTTTTCGTCTACTGTCGCTTACTTGACAGATGCCAATCCGTCAAGATTACAGACATACAAACCGACCACACACGAACTGTTACGACCACAAACGAAGCTACCCGAAGCGAATCATTCTCATTTTTTCTTCAATCGAAGCTTAAATGACATTTATATTGAAGCAAAAATCTTAATGTGTTTGCATACAGCAGACATTTATTTTCTATCATTCCGTTTGATCCTGAGAACCTATTCGTCATGTTTCATAGAAAGTCAAAAAGTTCACGCCTTCTAAACGCCCCCGCTCCGCCTTCGGTGTGACGTGGCTTTAGTGGGGATTGTGAGAGAAAAGTGAGATACATGAAAAAGACCGTGCTAGGAGCGGACGGTGTCGAAGGGCAGAGTAGTCTGTTGCGATTACCTTTGGCGTAGGCCCTATTATTGTTTACAGAATGATTTAATTAATAATTTTAATTTGCAGGAAATGGCGAATTTAAGAATATTTTGTATGTACTTACCAAAAATATTGGCGTCTTTTTTTTATACTTTTTAATTTTTATTTTAATTAAACCGACTTTCACAAAACATTTTTAGCGAAGTAATTTAAAGGCGGTCAGTTTTTTAATAGGTATGATTTAGTTCACTCTAAAGATTTCCGATTAATTTTTCATATTTAACTTTAAAAATAATGAAACCCATTCTTTATCACGTTTTTCCGTCTCACTTTAAATACATAACTTAATTAAAAAGGAATAAAATATAACACAAAATAAACGAAAAAATAATACGTGTACTACTTACGAAAAAAAAATCACAAAAAAAGAAAACTATAAAACGCAAAAAAACGATAACAATTTACAAATTACTTCAATTTGCAGGTATTTTTAAATTATCGTTATTTCTTTTAAGTACTATTGTTATTATGAAGATTACACATGTGTGTTATTACGAGGAAATAATGACGTTTGTAAAACCTATCAAATAATCATAAAAACTATAATTGTTTATTTTACTCAATACTCAACGCAATCCTTGAAGAAAACGCGGCGATACCTATTTACTATTCTGGTATTTTAAAAGTACGTACCGACTTTAAAATACCTATAAAAAAAAAGAAATTTATAAATATGGAATAGGTATTTAATAAAAAAACATAATAATTATTTATATTTGGAATTGATTTTACAAACAACACATGTGTATAATTTGTCTTTTAAAAGAATTTTCGTAAATTATAAATAAATAAAAAAAAACTTAAAACCAACTAACCTCGAGTTTCGTTCACACTACACAAAAAGTCCGAATCTTCACTCACACGATTAATAAACGAAAAAGATTTTCTTACGAAGTCTTTTTTCCAGTTTTTGCGAAAAACTTTATTCAAGAATGCGCGCCAAAATCTTAATCATCACGACGCACACATTTTTATTTCCTAGTTACGCAATTTTAAATTTTTTCTCCAATTTCACGGAAGAGCGAGCGTAGATATTAAAAAATTATAATAAAAGTAAAAAAAAATCGAAATCCAAGTCATTTCACATTGATAATTTCAAAATCACAGTTCCAAAAATAGCTGTTTGACAGTCACATTTTCGAAAATCGAACGCGGGCGCAGCGACGCGGCGCTTGCCGAAAAAAACCGAAAAGGCGCGAACACATTTGTGAATGTAAAGTGGCGTTATTATTTTGAATTTTTCATAAAATATCGTTGAGTTTTCATTGTATTCTTGGTGGAGTGTCGCGCGCGTGTGCTGTTTCAACACATTATGATCTAACACTGGCTGACTCTCGATTGCAGAACATACTTATTCTAAGTCAACTTACATTCGTTCATATTTGCCTGCGGGGCGTAGGGCTGTGCTAGGATGTTAGAACCTAGTTTAATGCCTTTCCGTATTCTTTAAGTAACAGTACTTCTATTTATGAGTTTGCGCGGCTCTTGTTAGATTTAAATTGGTTTAATTTAGCTTCATTTTGCTTCGAAACAATACTAACGATGAGTTTAATAATATAGAGTACCTTTTTACCAACACTACAACACAGTGCTATAGTGCTTAGTTCAGTCACAGTTTGGCATATAAAAACAGGTCCATAAAAGCATATTTCCTTATATCTAGATGCATTTCAAATGACAATAAAACGTCCACTTTCAGAAACAACTTTTACATAATTTCTCGGAACTATAGAGAGACTAGGCATTGGCGGGTAATAAACCCTCTCAAAAATGGTAGAAAATCGAATTATCGCAAATCACGGCATTAATAAAATAACATAACGTTTTAAATAGATATTTATAGCAAGTTAGTTACATTGTATTGGGCGGCCAACCCTATTTTCGCGTAGTACAAGAACTTCTTGCATATAATAATATGTTTTAGCCTATATTGAGCGCTTACAGGCACCGACTCAGCTTTGCGAGAAACTGCTATTATTAACTTAAACGGTATTTCACTTTGATACTGACGGAAAAAATGTGATTGTTTTGGTTTTTTCTGGTTAATATGGAGATAATTATAAGTTAATTTATGTGTTAAGTTTTAGTCTATATTATGAACTGTCATTTTTTAATTGAAAATATTATTACAATGTTTTAAACTACTGGTAACCTATTTGGTTGTACCTATTTTACTGTTTCCGTGTACAAATCTTTTATTTTTCGTGTATACATAAATCGTTAAATAAATAATAAATAACATAGCTTTTCATAACTTTTTCAAGTTGTGAATTTAATGTAAAAACAACACATGCAATTCAGTTAAATTTGACAAATGATAAATAATTTTTATTGAGCCAATGGGTTTTAAAATACACTTTTACACGTCAAACACAGATTTTCGTGAATTTTTTGCAGTGTTTTTTTTTTTGCAACGTTATTATCCATTGTTAAGCATGACGAACGTCACTTCTATTCAATTTTGAACATTTCCAAATATTCATTTCCCCTTTCAAAAACTTAACGCTAACGTTAACAGTTATAACAAAATAGCTGCCAACGCACATCACTAAAGTCCGTTATTGGAACCTCCACATCACTACTTAGTTGTATGCACCGTGCATTGGCCTGCACTGCCGCATTCTAAACTTAATACAAAACGTCTTATAGGCCCTTACATTCCGTATTAAAATGATTCATAGCGATAGAAATTTAGAGTTGAAAATTGATTGTTTGGTGGTTTCAAGATATAGGTTTCAGTCAAAAAGTTTTTTAGAAGCTAGGCTCTTATACTTATTTCACTATGAATTTTAGATAGCTATAGTTGGTAGATATAGAAAGAAATGTTCTCTGTCTGCGTGTATATATACGTTTCTAGGACACGGCAAAATGTTAGAAATCTTCGGTACTAGAGAACTTTATATATTGGGATCGTAATTATTGGATACGGTTTTTAGAATTAGATGATTTGGTCTTTTTTATGGTTCGTATTCTTTTTTTTAAAGTATGAGTTTTTTTTTTTGAGAGACATATTCGAATCTTTTAAAACATTCGTTTTTCAAAAGTGATTTATTTTAATAAATTAGATATTTGATGAACTATTCTGAATAATCAAAAATTACTTGTTGAAGCGCGTGTCGGTCTCCATATATTTTATATGGAAACTAGATTTGTAGAGCTACACTTGATCCACGCCACGCGACGTCGTTCTACGTACAAATCAAGCGTGTCACACGTGTGCGTCTATTGTGGTTCTAGCTGAATACCAAACGAGTTGTCAATGCTTAGGTAGGGTCGAGGCGCCGACGGCGCAAAGAGATCTCAGCAAACCCACGGCCAGCCATGGGTTTGCTTCTGAAACAAAGACCTGAGGTCCTGGATCGCAAGGCAAAGAAAAAAAACACAGGAGTAGGTTTTAGTCAGTTAAAATCTGACACGCCCTCCCGCTCCTCCCTAGAGCGGGAGAAGTCATTGGAAAATTTCCGACCTAAAGAATAGCGCACTATATTGCCTAACTACTGAGAAAAGACGTGAGTTAAAATATCTGGCGGCTACAATACTCCGTGACTTCGCATTCATAAATAGTGCAATTTTTTTAGGTAAGGTATATCACGAAACCTAACCAAAAATAGTAACTCAAGATGTAGGCGTGGACTTGCGGACGACCATCAATTGGTAGCTCGCCGTTCGGACTGAACCCGAGTCTTCAAAGGCGTAGTTTTCCAACCAAAACCCAGCAGGGTCAAGCTTACAGGGGCCATGGGTGGCGCTAAAGAAAACCCCAGGGTTCTGGTATAAAGGCAAAGACCTAACATAGGAGTGAGTTTAAGTCAGTAAAAATCTGATATGTACTTCCGCCTCACTATAGAGCGGAAGAAGTCACTGGATGATTTCCTACCTAAATAAAAGCACTTTTTTTAGTTAAGTTAGTTTACTTCTAGACAAGCGTGCTCCATTGTCGGCCACATCATCGCTTACCATCAGGTGAGATGGTGTTCAAACGCAAGCCAATCCATAATAAAAAAAAGTTAAGTTATCGCATAACTAATCTTTTTAAACCGAAACCTAACTTAGATAACTAAGTAACAGACGAAAACAAAAATCTAAATCAGCCACTACCAAAAAACTTATAAAATAACATTTCCTGCCCGACCGCAAACCACAATAAACACAATATCGCAAAACTAACCACATAAAAAAAAACCTATTTTTCCCACAACGATCGATCACACAGCTAAAGCCATCTAGCGTCACAAATCCGCAACTACGCGATCTCCAACACTACTCATACTAAACTTGAGTGTAACTTAGTGTTAAGCAATCGCCCACGGCTGAGTCATCATTCAGCTAGCTTGAAGTCCTTTCACCAACTTTTGTGTTAAGTTAGAATTAAGTATATTTAAATTCGCAACCCGTTTTTATGATGAGTTTAACTAGAATTTGAAACGGTGTCTTGTTGGTTGTGCTAGGAATTTATTGGAGTAGGAAGATGGTTAGGAAACGATTTGAATGCAGAAATTTAAGAAAAAACCATCAGCATAATATCCTTATAATATTCCCACTGTTGGGACTCAGACCTCACCTCTATGAAAGGGAATGTAACTGTAAAAGTTAGAACTACATGATACCGACACAAGTGACACATCTGATTTGTAAGTAGAACGACGTCGCGTGGCGTGGATCAAGTGTAGCTCTACAAGTCTAGTTTCCATAATGTACGGAGGCCGACGCGTCCAGATTGGCGTGTGTCGTACACGTGTGCGCAGTGTAGTTCTACCACCCCTCAAACCCCAAGAGATTTCGCGCCATTCGGTTGAACACTAAGATTAATAATCTTAGTGTGAAAAGTCCGCGTAGATTATTAAAATTTTGAGCGTTTTATTTATTGGTTATGTATCTAAGAAATTCTTCATAAAGTAGTCTGTAAATTTCGAAAACAAGCAACCTTTCCATTTTTCCCCTATTTATACCTATATTTAAATAGGTAGGCTTGGGGTCTCAGGGGTTAATCCACCACGCGAGCCCAATGCGGGTTGGTGGATGATATATCTTCAAAGATTTTAGTTCTAGGGCATACCGGCATCCTTCTTCACCGTTTTGAGAGCAGCGGTGATGAAACACAAGGTAAAGTGCCTGTCAGAGTTTGTAAGTTAGGAGCGTTGCTACAAGGCTCTGGTGGGCATTCTCCCCTATCTTTTTTCTTCTAAGTAGGAAATCATGCAATGCCTTCTCCCACTCAAGAAACGGGAGGGCGGGGAATGGGAGGGGATGTCAGACTTACACTGACTAAAACTACAATGTTCTTGTTCTGTAAGCACAGGACAAACATTTATAAAAATAGTCCAATCTTCAAAGACTTGAACACAGGCGTAGGGCAGCCAGCTTTTCGGTGTTTTACAGGTCGCATTTCGAAGAATGTGCGCGGGAATTACATGACTTGATTAAGCCATCTCATTTCTACCACTGGACTACCCGACTTACGACTAGTATCCACTCATACGTTGTTGAAACCTCTACGGTCCAGACTAAGCGTTTTGCGGTGGTCTTCCCGTCCGATTATAATTTGAGTGTCTTCAAGGCAAGAGTGAATAGGCTCATAAACTAGTGCGCGTTACCATCAGAGATTGCATCACTGCTTACCATCAGTGGGATCGCGGTCAAGTTAGTCGACTGGCTTACATCGATTAAAAAAAAAAAACAAGAGTATAATAGGAGGTCTTATTGCATAGGGCTTTGAAGGTTCAATTTCATGTACAGTTTTCGCTATATGAAGTGGGCCTGACAATTTTCAGAAGTTAATATTTTCTAACAATGACCCATGCTGCCATAATTATCATACCATAGATGAGAGAAGCACAGACAACGTATGTCTGATAGTGGACATTATTTGGTGCAAATAATGATGCTCGACCTTTTTCTATTTATAAATAACAATAGTAATCCTTATCCTTACTAATATTATAAAAGCGAAAGTGAGTTTGTTTGTTAGTTACGTCTTCACGCCTAAATGGCAAAACCGATTTTGATGAATTTTGGTACAGAGATAGTTGGGACCCTGGAAACGGACTATTTTTTTTATAAAAAAAGTGAGATAAGGGGGAGAAAGGAAGGTCTTATGTACGCGGGCGAAGCCGTGGGCAAAAGCTAGTAATAAATAATATTAGGCGGACATAATCCAACAAGACATTATCTACCAGTCAACTTTTGGGTTAAACAAGTTTTTAATGATAATATTTTTTCCTATGGAGCTTTTATAGCATGGCATAATCCCTATATATAATACTTGTCATGACGAATCATACGAGTCCAAACTCGACAGGGTTGTGTCGTTTAACTAAGCATATTCCTTTGGCTACCTTCCGGTTCCATGATCAGATCAGCTCCATGTCATAATAATATTTGCATTGTCATTTGATTTACACATGCGTGCAAAATTTCAGCTCAATCGGTAGCCGAGACGTGGATCAAATTTAATTTGCAAGATACAGACCAACATCGGGACAGGTGAAACTAAATAAAACCTTATAAAAAAGCAAAAACATTTCAATCTTACTCTGTATTAGGTTTTTTTAGATGAGAAATCATAAAATTATTTCTCCTGCTCTGGGTTGAGCGAGAGGGAGTGGTAGGCTTTTACCGGAAAAACTTTGCTTTTGCTCCTTTAATCGCCTCACCGCGGCAACTCTTTCAGGCAATACCTAAAGGGGTAAGAAATTTTTCAGTACCATCAGCGTTTTCTTGAATAATTTTCTCGTTCCTAGATTTGCGTAGAAACCTAAGCATATGGACAAACACTTGGAAACTCAAAGTCAATATTATGATAGGCAGTTCACGGTAGGTTTCTGAGGAATGTCAGCTTGCCAATGAAGAATGTGTGCCTTGTAAAAACTTGGTGTCACCACTGAACTGGGTATGGTAGGGAAGTTGCTCTACTTTATGTATCAGTTAACATGGAAGATTATACGAAAGATACAGATGTTTATTAACATTAAAAAGTTCACAACAAATGATGACACATTTGACAGGTAATGGTATTATATAAAGAACGTAAGTTATATTCGTATAAGTAGCTGTTGTTTTCATCTCTTTATTTATTTGCTTGTACCCTGATAACGACGAAAAAAAAATGACGATGTTTCAGCACAAACTAACTTTTTGTACGGCTTGTTATTTTTTTTTTTATAATTTAGCTACCAAATATTTTTATACCTAGTTAGGAAACTTATTGCTATAAATACAAGTAGAAAAAAAAATCACTGAATGAGGAGTTAATTTAATTAATTTTACATGATCGTTTTTTTTTTCTTTTTCATACCTAATTTCTGTTTTGCTTATCAATACTCATAAAGCTTAATGTCATATTTTTATTTCATTTTAACTACATATTTTAGTTTCTAAGTTTTAATTTTAAAATGTGTAATCTGTGGAAAGTGTTATTGGTGGCATTTTATATTACCGTTTTAATTTTTTTTTCTCTATAAAATTTAATGTACTTGTTTTCCATAATAAATATTAATAGAGCACCTTTCCATCCAACAACCATTGAACTCGCATCAATTTTCTAACACCATTACCGTCTCCCGCGCACGTTTTTGTCAAAGAAAAATGCGTCTTATTACATTACGACAAGTCGTGTCGTGTCGCAGTGTTTTGCACGCATTTGTCTGAGATGCGTTTGTCATGTCGGGCGGTTTACACGGACTGGTAATGTCGGTTTTGTTACTATTTTTTCGGAGATATTTCGTTCAGTACATGCTTCCTTATTGGATCATTGGGTGTGGTCATGAATGATACTGTATTATTAATAACTAACTTCTTCTATGCTTCGCCTATGTCACTTAGGAATAAATAAGCTTTCTATCGGTCAAAAAAACTCATCATTCGGCCCAATAATTTTAGAGATTTCACATCTTACAAACAAAAAAACAACTGCTGGAACTCGGGCCTTCCCTTTAGAAGAGAGTACGGGCCGTAATCCATCACGCGGGCCCAGTGTGGGTTGGTGAAGTCACATGTCTTCAAATTTTTGGCTCTAAGACATGCTGGTTTCCTCACGATGTTTTCCTTTACCGTTTTGAGAGCAGTGTTGATAAAATAAATTGTAATAATATAATAAAAAAAGTCAAAAGTTTTTTATTTCACATAGGCCTACATGGGCACTTATAAAACGTCAGAAGTTAGTGCACGGTAGCAACTCCATGGTTAATCTTTAAAAAAAACGGAATGAATTTTGGAGCTAACCCTGGCCCCAGTAGGCTTTGACCCAGCTGGGCCTCTGCTGTCGCTGACAACACCTTGAGTCGCACTGGAACAGTGCGCGCCGTCGGCGACTTGGGTTCGGTTCGGACAGTTACCAAACGGTCGGACAGCGAGCTACCAAATTGTTTCTCTCTTTCTTTTTCTTTTATATTCCACACTGCCGCCGCCGTTTAGTCCCAGTCCCAATAGCTAAGCAAAGCTTGTGTTATGAGTACTAGACAAGTGATAAACATACTTATATATTTCTAAATACATATACATGTCATAGACAAATTACACCCAGACACAGAACAAATAATCATGCTCATCACACAAACATTTGTCTTGGGTGAGAATCAATTCCACGACCTCCGGCATAGCAGTCAGGGTCACTAACCACCAGACCAACAGGCCTGTTATTGCTCGCCGTTCGCAAGCCCGCGCCTGCGGTGGTCGGAAATCGGGATCGGAATCCCTGCAGTGGCTGGGGCGCTGTGAGCGCCGTTGCCTGATGCGGTCGGCCTCCTTTTTTGTTAGCATTACTGCTTCGCAAAAGGAACCCACCGCCTACCACTCCTCCTCGCTCCGGACCATGGCCTGTACCAAGGCCCGGCGCGAGAAATCACTGCCGCCGATCGCCCCCACGAGGGCACGGTGATACTCTGCCCAAGCGGGGTACACCTCCAATGTGTGCTACACCGTGTCCTTAGAGCGTAACGCACAGTGGCGACATCCAGGCTTCACTTCCGCACGAATCCGGTACAGGAACTTCCCGAACTTACCATGTCCGGTGAGAATCTGCGTCATGCGGAAGGTGAGGACCCCATGAGATCTTTCTAGCCATGCTTCAAGAAGGGATTAATTAAAGAGGTAAGGTATTTTTTATTTTTTTTGGTTTGCAGGAATCTCTGAAAGCATTGACTGAGTGACAGGACTGAAGGGAAGAAAAAACGTATTGTGGTGACCCTAAGTAACACGGGACAAAGGCAGGGGCAGTTGTGGACGAATCGTAACCGCCCCGGCTTACAAGTTGTAGGTTCAAATCCAGCCAAAAAAAGTCAGGAGTACGATTACTTTGTGTAATTTATTTTATCACCCCTGCTTTCAAAACCGTAAAAGAAAACATCGTGAGGCAACCGGCATATCCTAAAACCAAATATTTGAAGACATGTGATATTCACAAACCCACAGTGGCTGGGCCCGCGTGGTGGATTACGGCCCATTTCCTCTCGTAGAGAGGTCTGAGTCCCAGGAGTGGGAACATTAAGAAGGCTGATTAAAAGAGCAGGAAGATGATGACTATTCGCAGTCCTAATTCCCTACCATCTTTATAGTATTTAAATATACCTCTTTGTATTGGATGGTAATTTGTTATTTCAGTTTGGCTCATAACTCTCCTTCAAATCACTGGGACCTTTGCATTTGCTTCCACTAAGTACTAAAACCAGCATAAACACCATCATAACTTAAGCATCAAAACAAAAAAACATTTAATTAAGGCGCTTGGTACCCTGAATAGTGATTTTCCGATCTTTTTTCTTCTTCTACTGTTGCAGCTACGAATTCAAAATGTTAAGGAATGTAGTCAGAATAAAACGCAAAGTTTATTCTGAGTTGCTAGTCTACAGTCTAGTATGAATAAAAGAGCTTCATTGATATAATTTGGACGTCTATCAGTGATACCATGAACAATTGCATCACTGCTTACCATCAAGTGGGATCGCAGTCAAGCACTGGTTTATATTAATTAAATAAACAACTATATATAAAAGGTGAAACCGATTGAGTGACATACAACGCACCGCTGAAACTCCTACAACTCTTCTTCTTCCCGCCCTTATCCCATTGGGGTCGGCGCAACACATTTTCTTCTTTCATTCAGTCCTGTCAGCCGTCAAACTATCACTAACTCCCTTTTCTTTCATATCACTTCTCACACAATTCATCTATCTTTTTTTCGGCCTTTCTTTTCCTCTCCATCCATCTAGTATACTCAGAACTCTTTTTGTGAAATGCGCTTCATCTAGTCCGACTAGAAGTGTGAAATTTTGTGAAGATTTTATTTATTTATTTAAGTACTAAACTTATTGCGCAAAAACCTGTACAAAGGCGGACTTAATGCCTTAGGCATTATCTACCAGTCGACCTTAGTGTGGTGCAGAATCATAACTAGATTTTCTTTTAAGACTTGGCGAACACTAAGAGAGGATCTTCAAAATTCACTCCCTAAAAGCCTGGGTTTCAAAATTTGCATGAAAAAACCTATCAATCAATAATAAAGGTTTTACAAATGATGAGTCCCGATAAGTGGCTCTCTTAGCCCACAGCTCATCTGATATGCAGCAGATAAAATTAGCAGTGTAATTAAATTTATTTATAGGACCATTGACATATTTAAACTTCTATGAGTCTCTAAATTTCTTTTGGTAGTAAATGGATATTAGGTGTTACAAGTTAGACGTTTTTGAGCTTTTTTTATAACGGCATCAATAAGTTTACGATTTTGATTTTGAACTGCTTACTAAGTGACTCTTATTCTAATAAAATAGCTTTTTTTATATTTTATATGTTCAATTCACTGTGAAAATAATTGCGAGAAAAAAAATACGAAATTTTTATTTAAAAAATATATACTATTATTACAAAGCTTTTAGTCTTAGATATTCTCTCCGCGTTACCACACGCCTTAATCCAAGTATTAGTCAATAAAACAGTAGGTAGGTAATCACACTTTTTCCCCCGGCGTGCCTCGCATACACCCATTTAATATAAAATGACATTAAGGACACGATAATGATTCAACTAACGTGCGTACAAAAAAATATTATTAGTAGTTAATATTATTATTTATTTTTTTGTTTGTAGCTATTATGGAAGCGATTAGTCGAAGTTTCTTGTCGTTGTGAGATTTTTTCTTGAGAAGAAAATCTTCTTTATGGTTTGTCGGCCTTGATTCATTTTCTGCTTCAATTATTGGCGCTGGTTTATTAATTTGAGGAGCGGCATTTAAACGTAAAGTCCGAAGATCAATGTCCAGGTCTTAGACTTGTCTTGTAAATGTTTCTGATTCTAGTTCCCAAAGTAGGCAGCGGCTGGTTCAAAAAAGTCCGCGGCCCTTGAACGTTATATTCTCTTCTTGTATATATGTAAACCATAATATATTTCTTGCAAATTCTTCGCTCTCAACACTTTGGAATGTGCAATTTACATTATTTTTTTTAAAGTGCCTTCAAATGGTCCATTAGAAATATACGTTTCTGATTTCTAAATACTGACTCAATGGACAACTGAAAGAGCATGCTATAGCTCCACGCAGAGTAGGAAAAAAATAAGGCCTAAATAAAGTCAAGGAGCACATCCAGTTCATCCCAACATCTTATTCGTGGTCTACCGCGGCGTTGTAGGCCACCTTTTTGTGTCATATCAACGATTTAAATTTTGAAACGTAGTGTAATATTTAAAACGTGAACTTTATTGAACTCTTTCGAAATATAGATCTAGTTTAAAGTAAGTATCTACTCAAATTAATTTCATTTCTTCAATATCTTCCTCACTCTTCCCAAGTAAGTCTTGGTCAATATCCAGTTTTACCGTAAATTCCTAAATTCTTTATATCAGTCACCAAAAGCCTCAGATTTATCTAGTCTAATTCCAAACCTATTTGGTCTAGTCAACCCCGTGATTTAGCTAGGGAAACTAGTTTACTCCTCCCATTCTCTCTCATGTTACAAATGATTAGATTCTAGTCGGTCTATCTAAAGATTTTTCTCAACAGTGAATCTCATTACTATATCCATACTAATCTTGGCTTATATTGTCATCAACTTGTCATGCAATGATTCATCTGATGAAAAAGGGAGCGGCACTTAGGTAATGAGGTACCTTTGTCTATACATCTGTACCATTCAACTGTGAGCTGCATTTGTGAAGGGTGTACGTGTAAAAAAGGGTCTAACTTTTTTGGTCCATCTACCTATCTGTATACCACTCAAGAGTGAGCTTTAATAGTGAAGGGTGTAGATGTTGAAAGGGGTCTGATGTTTTTAGTTTCAATGAGGTACGATGATGATTTTAAGAACGATGAAAAGTTTATAGCAGAGTGTGCAATAGTTAGTTTTATTGATGAAATAGATAGAAAATGTAATAAGTTAGTTTGGATATCTGTCTACCTTGCTATTGAAGTAAGCGTGATGATTGATAATAATCTAATACACGTCGTAGAACAGAAAAGTTATTAAGTGGAACCAGTTTCATTTTAGAAGACGTTGAATTCCTTGAAGATTTTTTCCTTAGAATAAGGTACTTAAAATATTTAGTCAAATCTTAACTCTGCTGTTATAAAGATCCTCATATGACAATCTGGATTTCGAAGATGCAGAGATATAGAGACGTTGTATCAAATCAAGATGATTTTAAAGAAGCTACAACTGCATCAAATGCTCCAATCTCCCCCAACAAACCCTAAAAACTCCAAAGCCTTTACTAATTAAATGAAAGGACGATAATTAAAATAAACTATCGAATCTGCTGCAATGCCCCAGCTATAAATTCCGCGAACCGATGGGCGTGACCGATAGAATTTAATACAAAATACGCCATATTGATGTATACATTTTTTTCCAACCCCCCTACTACCCACCTCCCTGCATAATTGAGCGTTGTGAAAACTATCACGTTAGTAAATGACGCCCCCCCTCTCCCCCCGCAGTTTTCCAACATGGCGGAGATCAATAATTTGGCTGGGCAATGACTGTGATGACTCGGACATGCGCAAAAGGCACGCACGCCGGAATCATCGGCAAAACCTGAACTTGACTTGACGAAAACGAAAGTTAGGGCGAATGTTTCTACACTGTTCTTGGCATTCGATACTAACACACTGACGGTTCTAAGTCACATGGTCTTTATGTTTGAGACAAGAATTTTTTTCCAGATTATTTTTTATATTTTTCCGATAAGGATTTTTATACAAATACTTTAGATTTACAAAATAAAGAATTTCTTAAGTTTAAACATGAAGATGAAGAAACTAAAGCTAAAGGTAAAAAAGAACATAATGTAGAGGTTAACATGGACGTATTCGGGAATGATGCTGAAAAAGATGAAACAGTCGATACGTGTTCCGTAAGTGCGAGCGAGATAATAGATGTCAATTTAATTTTAATAGGCGGCGGCCATTTTGCTCATTATATAATTTAATGTAACTTATGTACTAAAAAGAACATGAAGATTTTAAAACGAAAAATTATGAAACTGAAAGCAACGATGTTATCCTGTTTTCTCTAGAGCGTTCAGCTGCGCTTTCGAGTGAAATGACTTGGAAGCACCGCGTGGAAAACAAAGATGGACGACATTTTCATTTTTAGTTTCATCATTTTGCGAGGTCTATTATCTTACCTGAGTGCTATCTTCTTGATTACGAAATAAGTCTGTTTCGTGGTATAGGTGTAAATCTTCTGTAAAGTCGTGTATATCTTCTGTATAGTCTTGTATATATTCTCCTGTCTTCTTTTCTTCTTTCCTGTCTTCTTCTGCGTCTTCTTTAGTATTGTCAGTTTATTGTATGTTTAGCCCTTGTTATGCCCATTAATTATACATACTCATATAAAACGTTACAGGTATAGAAATAACGCAAATATTTAACTAAGTCTTAACGTTAATTTTATTTTAATTTTGTACTATTTAAACAAATCTAGAAGTCGCTTCAACAGGTAGGTAAACTCGGTAAAATTTAGATTTTTTTGTAACTTTTTGGAGTAATTTTATCTTACCTTTTTTTACTTATAATTTAAGGCCAATTTAAGGCACAAGAATTTGTTTATTTTGTTTTGCTTATTTATTTTCATCCACCAATGTCTGGAGCGGTTGATGAAATTGGTCGAAAGCTTTTCCCAAAACTTATTTGCCAAATATTTCAAATATCACTTAGCCTTAACGTGTATGTCCAGAGTCTTTCACTAAATTACTTTTCACTAGATACATATAGAGAGTTTTGTATATAAAAATCAATTTAAATTATATTTAAAAGTTCCAAAATTAACCAGTGTTGTTTAAATGTACTCAAAAAACTTAAGATTTAAATTCTCTTTTCTATTGATTGTTTGTAATAACGGTTGATATAAACTTAAAACTTGTTCTATTGCGAAAAAACGTGTTTCTTTATCGTCAAATGGCGCTGGTTGTTATTTGTTTTGCTAGATTCCTCTTAGCTATGAAATCTTAGCTTTTTTCAGTTTCTTGCGCATTTAACTTATTTCAGTCCGCGTCTATAGTGCCATGGTCTTCTTCGCGGACTGCCCATGTGGTCTTTTCTTCTTTTTTTTTCTTATTTTTGATAGCTGCTTCTCCCGGATGATCGTTGATGTTATGTAGCCCTGGTACGACAAATCCGAGTCAAACTGCCTTCAGTTGCCTTAACACTAGTTTTTACAGTAAAATGAAACCGGTCCTTTGAAAGTCTATAGAGTTCAAGTGTTGCAGAATACTATTGATTATAAATTCACTTAAATACTATTTATTATGATTATGGTGTGTTGTGGAGAAAAATTAAATAGCGTCTATTGCATAAAACTATTTCTGAATGTGTCGGCGGGCGGCAGCGGTGCGTAAGACGCATGCGCGCAAAATTTCGAATTTTGTCACCAAATTTGGTTTTTTTTATTTCGATTTTTTGAATTTTAGGCCGTTTTTTTGTTGTTGTTTTTTAATTGTTGGAGGTTTTTTTAAGTGGTTTTTTGTTATTTTTTGCGCGGTAGGTGTCTCGCGCTGCGTAGGTGGTATACACGCGGCATCACCAGCCTCGCCGGCCACACTGAAGGGTAGCTTGCATTGCTGCTGCATCGGCGACCCCTCGGCCACTGGGATGGTGGGATGAGAGTCTCCTGCCACCCACCTCACCCCGATGACTCGCGTACCTCGAAATCATCAAATAATGATTTTACGTGTTTATAATAAAACTCGGCTCGTTTCTCTGTGTGCATCCTCTATCTACAATATTCTAAGCGCAGCATCCGTGTGTGTATCATATTTGTTTGTTATTTGGCCTGTTAGAATAAAGTATTTACCGAACATTATATTCATAAAGAGAGCTTTATGGAAAATGGATCAATAGCTTTTATATACTTGTGTATTTGTTGTGTACTTGCTTCGTAGTGTGGTTCTTGAAAACGTACATACATTAATATGTATGGTTCGCTGTATATAAGTCATGTCACGTAGCATTATATTCATACCGTTGTACTTACAGGGTAGGTAGGGTGGGTGTCGGTATTAAAAGTACTTCATGTTTCTGAATACGCTTTCTGAGCGAGTGCGTAATCATGAATTTGAATATTCAACGTACCAATCGGGCTTTGAAACTAAATATAACATTGATAGAGGCGTATAATCAAGTATAATTTTATTATACCTACTCATTTTGACTACTTCTATTCTGCATTGACTCAAAATAAATCTAAACACAATGATCCTTATTACTACTAAACCCAAGGCACCTATGTTCGTTCATCCCTTCTAAATCATCTACAATCAACCCCGTACCTACCCTCCTTTCTAATCCAAAAACACAAAATATCATTGCCTGAACTAGCCAAAATTATTGACACTACAATCACTGCTAACCCCCTCAAATATAGCGTGAACTTCGCTAATAGAAAATGCGGCCACAACTTTTCAACTACCCACCGTTTTGGACCATTGAAAATTGAACTCTCTGTTTACAAATTAAGGTTAGTTTTTGAAATTGGTAGTGTATTATCAAAATGCTAATCAAATTTTTGCCCGTCACATTTTCCCTTGGTGATGGTAAATTAGCCGCTAGGTATTGGTCAGTAGGCAAATGGTTTGCTATTGGATTGTTATGGATTCGAAGTTGAGTGTGGAATTTGATAATAGCTGCGATATGTGATGATGAACTTGTGAATTTAGTTATGGTTCCTACGTGTTAGATAAGTAGGGACCCAGCAGGATCGAAGCCTACTGAAGCTGGTCTGAAAGAAACAGAAGTCTTCCTTTCAGAAGCAGATCCTTTGCATCACCCTCGACACTTGGACCCTTAGCCCCTTAACTTTGCTCTTGTCTTTCATACTAGGGCTTCGGCCTAATCTGACAGAGAGTCTGTCAGAGCGGGGGTTGCCATTGGATGATTTCCCCCACGAAAAAAACAAGACCTACAGGATCGGTCGCTGTGGCGACACTTGAGGGAAGTCGATATCCATCAGTGGACGTCTTGTGACTAAAGTGATGGTGATACAATGTTACAACTACTTCACGTTATTCTCCAAATCTACACTTCTGTACTAATTATAAAGAGGTAAAGTTTGTTTATTTTTGTTTGTAGGAGGTAATCTCTGAAAATACTGCCCCCATAGCAAAGTTACAACCGTTTCGCTTGCGTCGAACGCTTCGAGTTGGCCACGCCGCCAAATTTTTTGTTCTGACCACGTGACTGAACGTTGAAACGACATCATTCCCGTACATTTGAAGCTTTCTACTAGCGTTAACTATTGTAGATTAGTATCTTGGCTAGGGGTACTGGTGCGATTGCTGAAACCATTTTACCGATAAAAAGCTGCTTTATTTTATGTACGCAGGTAAAGTTGTGGGCAAAAGCTAGTTATAGATAAATTAAACCCAGACACAGAACAAAACTCATGCTCATAACACAAACATTAGTCCTGGGTGAGACAAATCTCGCAAATTAAATTTGATCCACTTCCCAGTTACCGATTGAGCTGAAATTTTGCATGCATGTGTAAATCAGATGACAATGCAAAATTGTTATGACATGGAGCTGACCTGATGATGGAATCGGAAGGTGGCCGTAGTAATTCGGTAGTTAAACGACACCATCCCATTGAGTTTGGGTTCGTATGATTCGTCTTGACGAGTATTAATTACGTAGGCTGATACTAAGTTATAAAAGCTTGCTATGAAAAAATGATTTTCATTAAAAGCTTGTTTCTACTTCACCTTATTCTCTAAATTATAAATAACTTAGCTCTTTGACATTTACCATGACTATTTTTACTCTAAAGTTTTTATAGTCATTAGGTAAATCCTAGATAGATACAGTAGGTGTAAATGTCTAGGCTTTAGAGAAAACTTGACATCCTACGCATATTTGAAGGTTGAAGTTTGTCTGTGCAATCGGTTTTTGCTAGTAATTTGTGTTATAGGGATTTCGATGATCTTTGCAATATGGTAATTTGCATCTTTAAAATCAAAAGTTGCACTATAGTGAACTTACGTTTTTAATTGCCATTTTTTGTTTAACCCTTTTTTAATCTGACTAATACAACCCATTGCTCTTTGAGGCTTAAAGTCACTTAAAAGGCAATGGAAAAGGTTATGCTCCGAGATTCCTTGCGTGATCATATCAGAAATGAAGATATCCACAGTAGAACCAAGGTTACAGACATACAACAAGACAGACAGACATACAACAAGACAGACAGACATACAACAAGACAGACAGACAACAAGGCTTATAGTCGCTTTAACCAACTGGCCGAAATTAAATGGTCACAACTTTTGTACCCGTCTAGGCGACAGTACGACTATCTGTGCATTTTTTTGCGGCCAACTGCGTCCGGACAGAGAACCGCTAACTTTTAAATCCATTTTCTTTGTGAAATATTGATTTATTTACATATGCTATGTTCACTTTATAGAATATTTAACTAGGTAGGTACCAATTTTTATGTATAAAAACGTTCGTAAAGATCCAAGAAGGAGCAAGGAAAAGTTGCTTATATGATGTTGTTGTATGTATATAATATATTGTTTTTAGACAAAAGTATTAATCGCACGAAAAAATCAAATGTTGATAATGTTGTTCATGAATATACATATATTAAATATGTAATAAATAAACATATAATATTTTTTTTAAACCTATTAACCAGGCCGTTACCGAGGAGTAGGCTCCAGAAAGTCACTGTTTTAGGGCAGTTTCCGGGCGCTTGGGCCTTAAGTGGCAGTGGGCAGGGCACATTGCTCGCAGAACAGATGGCCGATGGGGACGAAAGGTTCTGGAATGGCGACCATATACTGGAAGACGCAGCTTTGGAAAGCTTCCCACAAGGTGGACCGACGACCTGGTGAGGGTCGCGGAAATTCGATGGATGCGAGACACACAGGACTGGTCATTATGGCGACACTTGGGGGAGGCCTGTGGACGTCTTTTAGATGAAATGATGATGATGAGATGAGGAATACAACCCATTTGTAATCTGATTGTCAGTCTTTTTTTCAATAGTAAATGTTCCTCAGTAATCGATTTGCAACTTATCGAGTCTTAAGAAAAAACTTTATGTCTGCTGAAAAAACACGATATTGGTATAGTCCACTCTTGTTTTAAGGATACGGTATGTTGAAAATACCACATCATGCTAGTAGGTAAGAAAGGGTTAAGTAGTGATGTATAAAATACAGAGTTAAAGTTTCGCTGTCTTTTTGTAATTATTTTTTTTTCTTAGTCTGAGAGCAGTGGTGGGCGAGTCCGACTTACGAGTTGTAGGTCGCGGGTACCAACCCTACCAGGCGCATAACTTTGTGTAATTTATTTCATTACCAAAGTTCTCAAAACGGTAAAGGAAAACATCGTGAGGAAACCGCCATGTCCTAGAACCAAAAATTCGAAGACATGTGACATTCATCAACCCGCACTGGTCCGCGTGGTAGATTACGGCCCATTCCCTCTCCTAGAGAAGAGGCCTGAGTCCCAGCATTGGGAACATTAAAAAGGCTGATGATGATGATGATGTTTTAGCATAGTATATTATTTTACTAGTGCTTTACTGCGATCCCACCTGATGGTAAGCAGTGATGCAATCATTGATGGTGAGGCGCACTAGTTTATTAGGAGCCTATTCAGTCTTGCCTTGAAGACATCTAAGTAGTAGACAGTCTAGTATATTCGTGTTTGTGTGTTGTTCATTAATTTAAGTATCCATCCCAAAATAGTAAAGTTTATTTTTTCGTTTACCGCAGCCCTCGCAAAAGGTTAATTGAAGGAACACTGTCGGTTTTAAAAGTCAGTAAAAAGCACAGCGGATAAGT
Source organism: Mythimna albipuncta (assembly GCA_929112965.1). NCBI lineage: Eukaryota > Metazoa > Arthropoda > Insecta > Lepidoptera > Noctuidae > Mythimna > Mythimna albipuncta. The sequence continues at coordinate 11,440,821 of OV815983.1, read as the reverse complement.
CATTTGATGATTTCTTCCCGCCTATCACTTCTCTGTCTCTTAACCCAACAAAAATCGGCGCGCACTGTTCCCGCGCGCCTCAAGGAGTTGTCAGCGCGGTAAGGAGGACCCAGCCGGGTCGAAGCCTACTGGTTCCAGGGTTATCCGAAAGGGCGCTCGAGCCCCGGTATGAAGGCTAGAAGAAACGGGGTGGGTCTTTTAGTCAGTAAGAGTCTGACACTATCTCCCGCTCCGCCCAAGAGCGGGGGTCATTGGATGATTTTTCCCCACCATAAAAAAAAGCACAACAAAAATAAATTTCACTATCACTCACTAGGAGTTAAAAAAATACGTCGTCATCACCAATAATTACCTGTAACGATTACCAATGATGATGAATACAGAGTACAATAATTACTAAAGCGTACCCTATACTGTGATCTCTCTCTATCACTCAATGGTTTGCTGGAAGAAAACTCAACTTTGAGTTAAGTTCGCCTTTATACATGTATCCACTTATTTGTTATTTATCATGGTGTACAATAAAGAATTAAAGAAGAAGAAGCGTCCAGTAAACATGTTTTCATCACCTTTAATACAGTCATTATGATTACCGATGATGATGATGATGATAATCACACCGGGTGTGTCGCCTCGCATCACCGAGTAATCCAACAGATTAAGGGAGCGCTCGCAAAATTCTATATATCATTATTAACTGCACGCGTTGCAGTGAAACGGTACGGTCCGCAAAAAAGTCGACATTTTTTAAGTTTTTTTTTGTGGTTTGGTTTAGGAGGTTCTGGAGTGGCAAACCTTGCACCGAAAGACGCAGTTTTGGAAGACTTCTCATTAAGTAGATCTGGTGAAAGTCGCGGTAATGCGATGGATGCGAGAATTGGTCATTGTGGTGGCATTTAGAGGAGGCCTATGTCCACTAGTAGACGTATTTCAGTTGAAATGATGAGGATTGTAGGGAAGTAGGTAAGGTCGACTGGTAGAAAATGCCCAAGGCATTATTAAGTCCACTTTTGTACAATGTTTATTACTAGTGCATGAAGTTTTAAAAAATAAAAAATAACAAAAATTCATCGGGAATTAAAAATTCGTCTTTTTCTTTTCTCTACTTTCCACTCTCCCTCTTCATCTCAGGTATACTCATAACTCTTTTAGTAACATTTTACATGACAACAATCGATTCCAAGCTTTCAATATTTCCATCTTTAGCGCTACTTTCAAACTTCCTCTAATATATTAACTACTCAGTTAACACATTCTCGCCAATCAATAATAAAGCAATAACAAAACAGTTAAAAGCATTACTTTAAAGGAAAATTTCCAATAACATTACTTTGCGTAATCATTTTTGCTGACCGTCCACCGCTTCCCGACGTCCGTAAGCCTCGTGAAAATGGTGTAGCATGTAAAAATTATCAGAAATTAATAAGTATATATTGAACGTTCGGGCTTAAAGCCGTCGCGTAAAGTATTGCCCGTTTATGTAAATACATGATCAGCCCGTATGTAATGAAACATTTTCATGCTGATATCCACACAAATGATAGAACCTGTGTATGTATTGATTGAGAAGTCACTGTAAAGGTGCTTTTCGAAAGTCGGCTGCAGGCTGCGGATGCTGGCTGGCTGACATGTCAACGCAGAATTGAAAATAGGGGGACTAGGAGTGTGAAGGTTTCCTTTTATGACGTAGTTGAGCGCTAGGAGAGGATTTCCCAAAATTCACTCCCTAAAGGGTTTTTTTTATGGTGGAGAAAATCATTCAATGGCAACCCCCGCTCTTGGGCGGAGCGGGAGATAGTGTCAGACTTTTACGGATTAAAAGCCCACCCTGTTCCTTCGTGCCTTTCGTACCGGGACTGAGCTTCCCTTTCGGATAACCCTGGCCCCAGTAGGCTTCGACCCGGCTGGACCCCTGCTGTTGCTGACAGCTCCTTGAGGCGCGCGGGCACAGTGCGCGCTGTTGACGACTTGAACTCGGTCCGGACAGTTACTGGACGGTCGGACAGCTCCTATGATGGCCGGAAATCGGGATCGCAATCCCGGCGGCGGCTGGGGCGCCGCCGTTGCCTGATGCGGTCCCTAAAGTGATCTTCTTCTTCACGTGTCGATTTGATTCAAATTTTGTGCAACCAATATTTAGCCACCTGGACAGCTCTGTCGTCGGCTTTGTTTAAGACAAGCAGGGTGCAGGTAGTTGTGCATGCAGGCAGGAAAGGAGATGACCCATATCCTGTGAAGGGGCTCCACACTGGCACTGTATTTGCAATGGGTCAAGGAAACCCCATATGACCAGATTATCTTTGCAACGGCCAACCTGAGTCCGCAGTTGGTTCAGAGATTTCTAGATTGGCCACTGCAATTTGTGTCCCGCTGGTAGATGTTCTGCCGGAGAGATAAAGTTTGGAGGAGGTGGATATCTTTTTCTCCACAGTTCGCGTCTCTGGTCCGAGTCGCTGTTCTCCGAGGAGGTCGTATTTCGCAAAAAAGTGATGAAACTGAGGTTACAATTTTGTATGAAGAAACCAATTCACACGTGGGCGAAGCTGCTGGCAGAACCCAGTTTGGTATAATTATACATCACTCCTCATACAATCCATGCATTTTTTCTTTGGCCTCCCTCTCCCTCTCCATCCGTCTACATATTGTATACTCAGAAATTTTTTAGTAACAACTATGACAAACCGTCTGAACAAAGCGAGCTAAGCTGAACTATCTTAGTTTAGCTTTTCAACCAGCTTGACACTACTGTAACTTAACTCATTTCTGCCGGTATGAAAATGCAGTTTGCTCTGTTAGTTAGTGCCAATGAACAGGATAATGAGTGCCAATACTTTGTCTTTAGCATTAGCTATGCACCGGCAAATCTTTTGATGCATGCCTGTAGCCTGTGGAAGTATTTCAAGCGATGATTCTACACAGGCCTGTCTGTCAGCTTATTTATAATGAAAATCATTCATAAAGTAATCTTTATGAGAACTTGCATGTTATTTTTCTGTACACTTACTCGAAAACCCGTTCTTATTTCTACGGCTTTTAACCTTTCAATTGTGATAATTGCAGACACAATTGAAAGACAATAGGTGCGCGAACGCCGGCGTTCGCTTGGGGTTTAATGAATTAAGAATGCAATCATTTTTTTTTGTTTTCTACACTAGCGTGGAAAAGTGCGTGAGATCGCTCCTGTCATAATTTATTGTGTGTATCGTATCAGGCCGGGCGCTAAACGACTCCCATGTGACGCGCTACAACCCTGTTTATTTCTCAGTAAATGTATTGCAAAACGTCATTTTTGGTGGAGGTGCTCGATTTACGAAAAATATGGCACAAAGCGCCCCACGCTTTTTTCACAATGATATTAATATTTTTCGTTCGTAATTATTATTTTCTACCTATCTATATTGAAAATAATTTTACACTTTTTAGTTTGATATGCTATGAAAGTGTGTTTTTTAGTTTTTTTTAACTATTTTTTTATTTTGGTTTAAGGGACTACAAGCCTTAAGCTGCAACATGCCGTCTAGGGTCTGAAGCATACCAAAGAAATATATATATAAGAATATACTCAGAGAACCCTTTTTATGGCGCAGTTAAGTAGAAAAACTATAATTACAACAAAAAAAAAGGATTACATTGCCTTAAAAACAGATATTTCTAAACGCACCCCTACTCCAACCAGACAGTTCCCACCAATAGAGAAGCAACTGGTCCCGTAAACGTTCTGCAACAATTTTAAACTATTGTCGAGACTAGGGATGGCCGGATCGCTTTCTCGTTCAATAGACCGGTGTACCGCTAGCGTTTCAAATAGAAATGGCTACGTGTGATGCAGTGTTGCACGGTAACACGTTGAGTGTGGAACGGGGTCTAATAGGCCCCGTATATGACTTCCTTGTGGTAGAAAGAAATAAATATTTATTTTATTTTTAAGTTTATGGTACATTGTGATTTTACATCTACACTAATATAATAAAGAGGTAAAGTTTGTTTTTATGTTTTTTTGTTTGTAGGAGGTAATCTCTGGAAGTACTGGTCCGATTGATAAATTTTTTTCACAGATAGAATGCTGCTTTATTCCTGATTATTAGAGGCTATTATTTAATGTACGCAGATGAAGTTGCAGGCAAAACTTGTTAAAAATAAACTGACCACTACCGTCGCTGACACAGAAATATTTAAAAAAGTTACATATGTATTAAAGTGTACATGTATTTTTCGACATTAAATAAACATTTAATAATTACAAAAAAAAAAAAAAATGCTTGCCATTTCGTAATTTTATAATAAATAAATTAATATGTATCTTTAGTTGGTATATTTACAATTTTAATTAAATACAGTAATATTAGTAAATAAAAATGTTAGGTTGTGGTTAGGTCTTCTCTATCATGTGGATGCTGTAACTTTAATTTAGTTTAGTTTAGGAAATAGATAATATAGGTACTCTGTCTAATAAGTTAAACGACTTGGGTAATTATTAGGATTTAATGAAATCTGATGTAGTCAACACGGGTTCAATAATCAAGGTTGATTAAGAGATAGAGATCATTGTCTACTAACAGAAGAACCTTATAAAAAGTACCGAATAATTGTAATTTTTAAATGATTAAATATTATACAAAATTCCCAAGTCGGTTGACTTATTAGACAGACTTTAGACTATACGATATCGAAAGGAGATCGCATGAGTTGCTTTTTTTATATAACCAACGAACTGGCTTGTAAAATATAATTCGAAGGATTATGCTGTTCTAGAATAATAATAATAATAATAATAATCTTTATTTCATTTTTTACACAAAATAGTTACATGTAACAGCCACAAGTAAATCTTAAACAATTATGCTGTGTCCAAGTAATAACTACGAGTATAATAGTGACTTATCAAATATTTAAACTACAGGAAAATTTACTTTATTAACTAAAAAGGTATAATTACGACTTGCCCGAGCTAGGTTTATAAAACCTGTGTTTCGGGTCATCACTTACAAGACTATCACTACGGGTGCACGTAGACAGAAATTACAGACAAACAACTTACAAACTAAACGTACAATCATACTAAAACTTCCAGCAGTTTCTCTGTGTCTGTGTAGTTAAGATTCAGTAGATAGTCCAATACCAATGTACTACATTTAATATAATTTACGCTATAAATATCCAATAATTTGTTAAACTTGTTGTATAAAAAAGGTCCTAAAAATACATAAAATCTATGTGCAAATGCATGTTTCGTCTGTGGTTTAGTGCAAACCAAATCTTTCCTCCTCCTGGTTGAAGGTACTGGGTTAAAAGGAAGCTCAGAGTGTTGATAAAGTACAGTGTGCAATATAAATAGTTGGCGTACTGTTAGTACTTTACATGCAGTGTATAGCTGATGTGTGGGAAACCTAAAAGGGCGGAAGGTTGCAACCTTTAGAATTGCTCTTTGAGCACGTTCTAGAGGAAGTAAGATAGTCTTTGCAGTTCCACCCCATGAAGTAATACAGTAGGTGAGAACAGATTGACACAAAGCCAAATAAACCTGTTTAATTAACTTATAGTCGGCTATGTGACGTAGGTTCTTAAAAATATACATTAATTTACGCACTCTTGTGCATAGTAACTCGATGTGTTTACGGAAGAGAATAGGTTTGAAAGTTGGTAGAAAAAAAGAATGTGTGTTGTTTTTTGAGTGTTGAAGTGATTTTTGTAAGGAAAGCGTAGAATTCGTTTAAATAAGTAAAAAAAACAGAGTGCGCCGCCCGAAGTGTTTGATTTCATAGAAGAATCCCTATACGAGCCTACCGACGAGCTGAGCTGCGTTACAGTATTAGACTAAGATCCGATTAAGAACGACCTTCACTGGTCTGTTTAATGGATGAAATGTATTTTATTATAAATTTAGTGTATTAAAAAATATAACGCGGGTGGGTTGCCTAAGAAATTCCTGGCCAGACTATTATTAATTAAAAATTGAAAATTTATTTTATTTTTAGAAAAATGCACAACCGTTATTCATACCAGATTTTTTTGCAGACAACACTATAACATCGTATTCGTAATGAAACAGCGTTTATTTTGATATAGAATTTGTTGTATACAAAAAGACACACCTGTTTATGCATACCTGTTTATACCTGGCAACCCATAGCTATGCCAGGAAACAAATAGGCAACCCAACATTTTTATGTTTTAAAGCTCTTTCGGTTAGTATTAAATTTATTCGTTAAACACACAGGTGCATTTTACAAAAAAAAAAAAAAAATAGCTTGGATAGGAATTTCTCAGGCAACCCACCCGCGTTATATTCTTTAATATACTAAATTTATCGTAAAATAGGTTTCATCCATTAAACAAACCGGTGAAGGTCGTTCTTAACCGTATCCTGTGCTATATTTAATTGAAATGTCCAATTTAAACTGAATCCCACTTTCTCGCATACACGCTTGACATTTTAACAGGTCGTGGTAAAACCCTTGACTTCAGGACTGAATTTAGATCAAACTAATACTATGAAGGCGAAAGTTTATTTGTGCGTGATATGTGTTTCTGTATGTTTGTATATTACTCCTTCACAATTGAATGTCTGAAAAAATTCGAATGAAATCTGCACAAGGTATGTTTTCTAGGAATACTTTTCTTTTTGGATCCGGGTTAAAACGCTGGCGAAAGCTAGTTTGAAATAAAACCTTAACAAACAGTAGACAGATATACTCTTCTTTCTCTTTACTCTTCCATCTTTCTCTTCTTTGTTCTTCTTGTTTCTCGTTGTCTTCTTTTTTTTCTATTTTTGTGGCTATTTTTTTTTATTGCTGAAGTTTTCCATGAACAAAATTTTTTAAAAACCAAATTGCTTTTTTTAAGAATTATCTTAAATTAAACTTACAAGTATGCTTTTAAATTCTCTTTTCATGAAGTTCGTGTTAGTGCGTACATATTATCAATAAAATTAAATTATGTAAGATGACGGTAATATTCGTAAACACTTTCTAGGAACACAAACATTCAAGTAAGGAAGAGTGTGCGGTGCATTGTGCGTGGTTCCGTACGCGATTTCACGTCCAATATTTGATTCTAGCTTTAGGATATGTCTTGTAGAGACTGCCATTTTAATAAAAACTTGACGTTTTATCAAGATAAAACGTCAAGTTTTTATTAAAATGGCACATTTAAGGTTTTCAACAAATATATACCATAATCAGCCTTATAATGTTCCCACCACCGGAACTCAGGCCGTAGTCCGGGTTTTTTGATGTCACATATCTTCAATTTTTTGGTTCTAGAACATGCCTGTTTCCTCACGATATTTTCCTTCACCTATTTGAGAGCAGAAATAAATGAAATAAAAATGATGATGAAATAAATAAAAAAATTACACAAAGTAATGTGCATGGCTGGGTTTGAACCCGTAACTTATGAAGTAAGTACCACAAACATATTTTTTTTTTACTTTACTATTCAATATTGAACTGCAAGTTTTAAAAAACTTTCACTACCCTAAAATATTCACTTTGAAATAAAGATAAAACGTATTACAACAGTTTGTTCATTTCTAACGGAACCCTAAAAACACTAGAAATTATCACCAGGGATTTGAACCTATTACCAATAAATTGGCAATCTGATCCTACCAGGATGTTAGTCTTATCTATTGTGCTATTAGTACAGCTAGCTGGTCAAAGGGTCTGAGTTCACATTCCGAGTAAAACATGTATATATACATTATTGTCCCTCTCTCTGTAAGAAAATTGGTTACTGCAAATGTAATATTAATTTTAGAGACCGACCAAAGAGTTGGTTTTGTTTACGGTTTCGGCTATTGTTAGCCAAAAAACCTGATTTCGGCTAAAATTTCGGCATTGGCTCAAAAGTAATATTCATCTCGGCCGAAACTAAGGTCTTTGAGCTGAAGGTTATGATAGATACCTAAAAATTAACTGACTCGGTCGTCTATGTGTGTTACATGACTGGCCTGTTGGTCTAGTGGTTAGTGGCCCTGACTGCCATGTCGTAGGTCGTGGTTTCGATTCCCACCATTAGAAGTGACAAGAAATATGTAACGAAGATCTATGTAACTCATAATATGTTTTAAAAAGAGTTCCCATGGAGTTTCTTGCACGTTCTTCTCCATAGAGACCTACGTTTTGGAACGTGCAATTTAGCTTCACTTTTCTTGGACTGACCGACATTTGACTATTCAAAAGTGCTTGCAAATGGTCTATTTGAAATAAATGATTTTGATTTTGATTGATTTGATTTGATGGACCCAAGACAAATGTGAGTTGATAAGCACGAGCATTTGTTCTGTATCTGGGTGTAATTTATCTAGAACATGTATGTATTTAGAAATAAAAAAGTATATTTATCAGCTGTCTAGTAATAATAGTAGATGCTCTGTTTAGTTTGGAACTAGATAGCATTGTGTGATAGTTGTGATAAAAAGGAATACAGTTAAACAATTAATATTCTATACAAAATATTAATTCATAATTTTTTGTAAATTTTCTATTACCGCGTTAATTTCTTTTTCGGCGTAGGTGATGGCCGAAACTGAAAGAGGAGCCGAATATTCTTTTATAGTTTCGGCTTTGGCTGCAAATCGTGTTTTGGTCAGTCACTAATTAATTTCTAATTGTAAATAGATTATCGTCACATATGTACAGATGTTGTTACATTATTGATACGTACTTTATGTCGGACTTTGTAGTATTTCTTCTTTGTGTAAAATAGTAAAGTAAGGGTTGTATATGTTGTTTAAGACATTTATTATTTAACATTTATGTATGTTGCAGCCGTATCAAATAACGTAGATAACGTTTTACAAGATGAATAAAAAAGTCGCTGTTATATAATGTGGTTACCTTACATTCAGCCAGATTGTGGTGGAGATACGTTTTACAAAGTGGCGCCCAACATTTAGCCGTATAGTAAACGTAAGGTGACTATTAAGAAGAACTGATCCAAAAAAAAATAGAATAGAGTCGACGGTATAATAAAAAATACAACTTCAAATCATTACAATTTAGTTAGTATTCTTATGCTTTCGGACATTTTTGGTACTCAATTTTTTTTTTTTTGATAAAAAAATTAATTAAAAAAAAAACTAGGAGTATAGCACATAGGAAACTTCTTCTTCTTTTCGATTAAATGGTAAACTAGTCAAACTGTTGTAGTAGACATTAGTAGCAACATTGGTCGCACTCATCAAATCCTCCAAAGTGCTGACGTATGGACACTTAGGGCATTCTAATGTACCTAAGGCTCATGTTTTGGAAACTAAATAACTACAATGATTTTTTTCATGACTTAAATCACTATTTTTACGTATCGACCAGTATAACTCTGTCAACTCATCGATGATGATTTTAATAGACTTGATAATCAAAATGCCTGTCAGCGGCGACTAATCTGGAAAACCATTGAACTGATCATGATAGAATTTTGACTGTCCAGACGCCTTGGGGTAGAATTAACGTTGGGGTAGTTTATAACGTGTGTCATTGCACGCTGGTTCTAAAGGGAATCAGTAGAAATTTATGGATATTAGAAATTACTTGATTGCTATAGATATGTTGATGTATTTATTTGATTTATTCCGTTTTAATACCACTCATCTAATACCACTGGTATAGGTTTAAGCCCGTGTTAATTGTCTATTGCTCCAACTATTACTGAAAGAAATTCAAGGATCTAAAGTACAGTCAACCAAAATGCTTTGTATAGGATCTTCAATTGAAATAAAATTAAGTTAAATCCAAAAAAAAAGTATTTATTTAACAAACGTCTAGTTTAATAATAAATTGTGTACTGCAAACCTGTTCTAAATAATAACAAGCCACCATTTTTTTATGCAAGTCAAGCTTTCTGGTTTTCCCCCAAGATGTTGAGAGTTGATTATAGCTTCCTCAGTCTAAAAAAAGTGTTTAGTTAGTGAAAGTTTTTGTAAGTATATTACGATCGTATAAAAATATTAGGAAACCAACATATTATAAGGTTTGACTTGAGCTGACTGTACTAAATTCAAATCACTGATTTGATTTCGTAATTTAAATTAAATTATTTAAAGAGTGGTCTCCATTCAGAATAGGTAATAAAATTGCGTTCAAACAAATACCAATGGTATTAGATGAGTGGTATTAAAATGGAATAAATCATTTATTTTTCATCATTTTTTTTTTTCATTTCTCGTCCAGACAATTACTGTCCATTCCAGGTTGCCTAAAAGAGATCGCAGAATGCGATAAGGCCGCCCATTGTATGTGTGTGTTTTAGTTTTTTTTTTCCTTTATGTATGTGTAATGGTGTACAATAAAGTATATAATAAATAAATAAATAATAAGTAAATATTTATTTGTCACTGGTCGTTGGATTTTGTTTCGCAAAGAACAGTGAGAAAAAAGGGTCTTTTGAGTTTTTAATTATTTGCTGGCCTGTTGGTCTAATGATTAGTAGCCCTGACTGTTAGGCCGGAGGTCGTGGGTTCGATTCCCACCCAGGACAAATGTTTGTGTGTTGAGCACGACCATTTGTTCTGTGTCTGGGTGTAATTTGTGTATAATTTGTATTTATTTAGAAATATATAAGTATGTTTATCAGTTGTCTAGAACTCATAACACAAGTTCTGCTTAACTTGGGACTAGACGGCGTTGTGTGCTAGTTGTGGAAACAAAAATTGTAAAACTATATTTTTTTAACTTGGTTAAATAGGTACACATAATAAGTACCTAATTTAGAAACTTGAAGGACGATGAGATGTGGCAGTGGGCAGGGCACATTACTCGCAGAACAGAAGGTTGATGGAGCCAAAAGGTTCTGGAATGGCGACCACATGCGACCACATGCGACTGGAAGACACAACGTTGGAAGGCCTCTCACAAGGTGGCCCGATGACTTGGTGAAGGTCGCGGGAATACGATCGATGGAGGAAGCTTACGTCCAACAGTTGACTTCTTTATAATTTTTACAAAAAAATAATTATACATATTTGTAAAGATTAAATAAAATACAATCAATTAAAAAGACGATTTTTATTCAAGCACATTTGCGTTTATAAAAAAAAAAATGTACCTATATTTTTTACAAAAAAATATATATTATATATTTACAGTTAGTACAAAACGGTCATCGACATTACATCGAATCATCAGTAAACACTAAGAGCAATCATTCATCAACAGCCCATAATAACAGGCGATTCCTGGTTAAATCACTAGTATTAATCATGCCTAGACTATAGACATATATTTTTGTCCTTCCATCCCTTTCTCGCAACTGCGCAGACTCGCAGTCATCGTCATCATCCCCCAGTGGGGGGTGCACTACCCACTTCACCCCACGTCAATATACACGTAACACTGTTGGATAAAATAAACCCACACGAACGCAGTTGTACGCGACTATACCATTACACATACTTGCACATGAAAACGCACACTCTAAAGTATTTATACAAAATTGAACACTTAATTACATTAAGGCTTGCATGTGTGAGTCATGTTGTATATAAAGATGGGGGGGAAGAGGGAGAATCGAAAAATCGGAAAATGGAAAATGTTTTTCGACAAATTTTTCGCAACGAATTTCATGGTGCACTGTTATTCATGCAGTTTTAACTTCTCTGTCTGGAATTTGTTTTTACTGATATTGAAATCGTAATATTTTTCCGTCGATGTCCGGAATGAATTCGTTATTATGTCTGACTGCAACGTTTTTATTTTAGCTCGTTTAAGCTGGTAAGTCGGGGTTGCGACAGGCGTTGACGATAATTTTTTGGGGATTTTCAAGTGTAGGAAAATTGACGGAGCGCGGAAATGTGCTTAATTTTTGTATTTTAAGCTGAAATGTCAGTAGTAAGTGCTTTTTGAAACGTAGACAGAAGGTATTATTGAGTTAACTGAAGTATTTTTAACTTGAAACTACTCTTAATATCTGTAGAAATGATTTAAAAGGGAAAAGTGGCTGTCGCTCTAAAACTTATATTTTTAAGTACTACTGCCAGCGACTGGCTTTTTTGTATTTGTATTTGATTCTAGGACATATTGGTTTTCTCACGATGTTTTCCTTCATCGTTTTGAGAGTAGTGATGATGAAATAAATTACACACAGTAATGCGCCTGGCTGGTTTTGATCCTGCGACCTACAACTCGTAAGTCGGGGCCATTAACATTCGACCATCACTGCCCAATGGTCGTCTATCGGCTGAAATGATATTTCAAACAGTAAATGTTTTACCACCGGGATGTTACCAGCCACCGTGAGCATGGACGGCGAGCTACACGTCGAGCGACTTCTCCCGCTCTGGGTAGAGTGAGAGAGAGTATCGGATTTTTACTGACTAAAACTCCACCATATTTTTTTTATTGCTCTGTGTTCTAGGATCTCAGTGAATATTTCCGCAGCCCTAGCTGAAATATAGGATTGTTTTTTAATCAATATGTGTTCAGATCACGCAAGAAAACTCCGAGCAATAGCCCTTTAAATTGCTCTTTGGTTGACTTAAACCTTCTGGTGAGACCGATTGTGAACGACCACGTTTCGGAGCCATATGTCATCACTGGCAACACGCACTGGTTAAAGACTTTCGTCTTAAGACACTGTGGTATGTTGGACGAGAAGATACCACGTAGCTTAATTTCTTTTTTGTACTAATTAAAACAATAGGGGTATATAGTATTAGTTTACCGTGCAGACAAACCTACTCTTCTACTACCAAAATCTATCCTCATAGTTACATAGAGTAAAACGTTACGCCGGCATTCCGCGAAGGGGCAGACAATACTCTATAGTACGCGTACATATCGCTAGCTATGTTGAGTTTCATGCGATAGGGAACGAGTCATTGACCTGTGCCCAAATCTAGATTACTAGTTCCTAGTTCCTACTGAGTAAAATTTTTTTAAGCGCATCGTCGACGTTATTACACTTTTTCATTAGATATTTTTGAAACACAGATATGTATACAAGCAGATTTACATTCAAAATCAAAGTTCGCGAGTTGATTCGTAAAAAGCTGGCAGTAGTTTCATCACAGCGTTAATGTTTTTCTATTGTCGATTTGGACCAATTATTTGACTATTTTAGTGTATTTATGTAGTGTATTAATTTGAGTATATATTGTATAGATGTATATATTTATTCTATGGTTTATTAGTATATCTATTCTATGGTCTATTAGTATATAAATCCTTGTTTTTGCCTTTTTCTCACTCTTTTATTGCACCTACCACTACTTTTTCTCCGCATCACCCAAAGGTTGACTGGAAGAGAATGCCCAAGGCATTAAGTCCGCCTCTGTACCCATGTGCATAAAGTGTTAAAAAAAAAAAAAAAAAAAAATATGTTGTAGATATTATCTAGGTTTCTTTTGAAATCAATTCATAAATTTGTGTAAAGCTTATCCAGTAAACACATTTGAAAGTCTGCTATTTGGCACAACTTTATCTCTTCATAATGTACTAAAAAAAAAGTAAAAAAATGTCAATAGAAACCTGGCTATCAAGATTCTGAAGAACAATTTTTTTTCCAATAACTTGTACAGTTTTTTTTTAAAAAAAAAAACGTATTTGTTGGAAGAAAGTTTTTGTGAAATATTTGAGTAAATGACGGTATCACCGAGTGCCAATATAGCTTTCTGGTTTTAGGTATCTGTCTGTGTCCGCATTGCCTTTTTATTAAACATTGCGTTGGATGAAACAGCAACATGAGAATGGTTTTTAAACCATATATTATACACCCCTACTTTTTACCCGTTACTGATCATATTTTGGTATTCAAAAGTAGAAAAAACCGAAATCCTAAAATTGACCACGAAAAGGTAAATTCATCATAGATTCAATCCTACATAACAATTGCTAGTAGAAAATACTGCGGGCAGTGTTTTTCTATTTTAATCATCATTTATTCATTCATAATCAATAGCCTGCACAATATTTCCATAAATTGAGAGACATTTTGGGATAAACACAAACGGTAATAACTTTGCTGTTTATGAATATTATTTATTGCGACTTTACATTTAATAACAAGGGCTTTTCTAATAAGTCCTTTATCCTTTCGAATGTCTTTAGTTACACTGTCCGACATAAGGTAATTGTCTTTCTATTGTGTCTCTAATTACGACATTCGAAGATTCAGAGATGTGTACTAATTAAACATTAGTGGTGTATGGTTTAGAAACAATTCTCAAAATAAAAAAGTTTGCCCTGTTTTATCTAACCATAGACCATCGGGGAAAAGGGCCTTCCCTTTTAATTGAATATTGCTACTAACAATACAGGATGTATTTTACTCAGAGATGTTGATGGTCAAATTAATACGCGAAGAATGATGGCACTTTTCAGCTGTGGTTGATTGCTATGCTGCGCGTCGTAGGAGCGTTTTCACGCAATACGCTGTGTGGTGCGTGGCAGTGTGATTATCGCCAAAAAAACCCTGACTTTTAATCGGGCAGATATCTATATCTTAGAAATCATCATACTTTCCAGGAATAAATTTAATACATTTTATAAATCATTACCATACTTATTCTACTTCGCAGAACAAAACATTAACCTTTCAATCGTGGAAATTACAGACACAATAGAAAGACAATAGGTTTCATGAATTAAAGCCGAAAGGTTTTTGTGACGATCACGTACCGGAAAACGCAGCGTTGGAAGATCTCAAGGTGGACCGATGGTCTGGTGAAGGTCGAGGGAATCCGATGGATAATCTCTGTCTGTGTCTCTGTGTGTGTGTATATGGTTTGAATTTCAACTCGATACCTCCACGCGTTCACGAGAAAAAGGATCTTGATAGAAAAACGGACATCAAAGTGATCCTATAAGAGACCTTTCGAGGTACGGAACCCTACAAACGGTTCTGCTGAAAAAATGAACTTTTTATGCGTTGGAGACAACAAAATAATCATTGCTGCAAAGAGCTAGGGCGAACTCCTTAACAAAATTTTGTTGGCATATTTTTTTAGCGTCTAGTGATGAAAAATAAAAAAAAAACATATACACACAAATTGTATACAACTTTATCTTAGACATTAATATATTAAGAAAAACCTCGAATTAAAAATATTGCAGTTTAATATTGATGAAATTACGTATAATGACAATAATGCCTATGTACCCGTACCAAGATTTGTGTTAGCCACATTAAAAGTTCAATTTGGGCAAAAGTCATGAAGTCGATTCAGCCAATTAAAAAGAAAACTAAATAACTATTACTACTCAATTCAGTCTCCAAATATGACGACATTTTTCTGACAAATTTGTCTGACCATTAGTTTGATTTGATAAAACTTAGTAAATTAATTCTTCAGTATCTACCACGGTGATATATTATAAAGCATCTAAGCTTTATAATTTCATAACAATTTTCTCACGCCTGTTCTTCAACACTCAATAATGCGACTTAAATAACACAAAATTCTCTGTATCAACCCTAAAACGCTACAGGCATTCTCTCACAAACATAGGATAGTACAAGTGTACCTTTCAGCCGCTACGCCGCTGCGTGGCATATCAAATATGTACGACTCAACACATTGCAACGACACCGGCTATCGCTCAAAGCTGGGCTTTAAAGCGATTTAAAGCGGCTATCATAACAATAGGGTTTTCGATTATGGAATTGAATGATTAGGAATTCTGATTATGAAGTGGGGTAGGGTTATTTTGTTTGCAGTGGCTTTTGGATTTTGGTTTTTAGCCACGTGGTTATGGGGTTGAAAATGAAATGGCTAGTTTTGTAACTTGAAAATATTTGGTATGTTTGGTGGGTAACTTAGTAAATATTTTGTCGTAGGTCATGAATAATTTTAGTTTTTTTTTTTTGTTAACGCGTGCTGCTTCATGCCGATTGTCTAGTGGGCCCGTAATTACTGAATTTGAGCTGGATTAGGTTTACCTTCTTTGCTCATCGGCCATCTGTTCTACGAGCAATGTGCAGACATAACATACTCGTAACATACTACGCGCCATCGGCGACTCGACCTTGGTGCGGACGGTAACCGGACAGCCGAAGTGTTTGTGCGTAAGTAGATAAATAACCACTCTATCTTACGTGAACTGAACATCAAGATCAGACTGTCGACTACCTGCATGCGCAGAGTACTGGAGTTCTTTGGCTAAATTGCCAGGAAAAATTGCCACTACCTTTAACAGTTCAACGTAACTGGCATGGTTGATGGCAAACTAACAAGAGGCCGCAGTCCAAAAAGATGGGCAGATCCGATCCGCTCGATCCTGGACACCCAATTGCACATCATACTCCATGACGCTAAGAACCGTTACAGATGGCGAGATAGATAAGAAGCTGATCCAGCGAAAACTTCACGACCCTTAGTAATGAAGAATATGACTCGAGGAGGAGGAAGAGGAGGAGGTAAATAAAACAAAACTCTTTAAACACCAGTATATTCATAAATCCATTCTCTAATAGCGCCTTCGGAAATATTCGTGTAGACTCCAGGCATTCGCCGACCGCACCCGAAGCCGAATGACGAGAGGCCAACGAGCTTGCCGAATGATACTGCTCCTCCTCCACTGTCACCCTGGAAAGAGATTTCATAGTTTTAAATCAATATTGGATAATCTATACTTACTACCACTAGACTTGCAGAAAGCGAGCAATGTGTCGATTGCCGTCCGACCGTCCAATAACCCTCCGGACCGAGCTCAAGTTGTCGACGGCGAGTACTGCTCCACGCGCGCCTCAAGGAGTTGTCAATAAACTGTAGAGGCTCAGCAGGGTCGAAGCCTACTGGGGCCAAGGGTCTGCTTCTGAAATGAAGACCTGCGAGAGATAGTGTCAGACTTTTACTACTAATAACTCACTTCTGTGCCTTCTTTCAACCGTAGGGCCCCAGTAGGTCCTAATTGCCCTACTGGTGGTGGGGCCCTTACGGTTGCTGACAACTCTTTGAGACGCGCGTTGAAGACTACACACCGTCGATGACTTGGGATCGTTCCGGACGGTTACTGGACGGTAGGACGGCGAGCCACTAATTGCTCGCCGTCCGCAAGCCGCGTCTACTGTGGTCGAAAATCGGAATCAGAATTCCGACGATAGATGCGAGGGCCATAGCCTCGTACGTGCAGCCACCTCCTTTGCTGGCATTACTGCTTCACAGAAGGAGGCGTCCAGGCTAAAATAGGATGAGGCGGGTCACATTGGCTGGATGCATATTCAATTAGAAGTAAATTACTCTATCTTTTAGGATAAAAACAACCAAACCAATTTTGGTGAAATTTGGTACGGAGTAAGCTCGGAAAGGACACGGCAATTTAGTCCGGCTTCTCGACTTTGGTTCGGTTATAAACTGACATTAACGCGAACAGAATTAAGGTTAAAAGATAGTATTATAATATAAAAGATATTAATTAGTCATTATTTTGCGATGCTTTTGTAACAGAATAAAGTATTGCGCTCTGGTTTTAGAGAAGATATTAATAAGTAGTTAAAGTTAACTACTTATTCTTATGTGCTATTTTTTCAATAACTTTATGTAAATGCCCATATTAGCAAATAAATGATGAAGATAATGATTATTATAATTACTTTAAAATAATTATCAAAACTTTAGTACACAGAGAAGGATACGTAATTACAAAATCAAATCCGAAAATGTTTAATCGTCCGCACTACGCGTTATGCATCTTTGCGTGTCGCCTGACGCTAGGCGTCAAGCGCACAGTCAATATGTAGGCATTTAGCAAGCCACGTGTTTTTTTGGGTCAAATAAAACTTTTTAGTAAGTTTTCTTCTTATTTTTTTTTTTAATGGGCCTGGACAGGGCATGTCTGCTGTATGTCTAACGAGCTGTGGGCCCGCACTCAGCGACGTGGGGCCGCGGTAGACCACGAAGGAGATGGCGGAAAGAAATAGATGGCTTCCATAAAAATTGGAATGAGAAAGTAAGAAACGGTGAACGTTGGAAAGAATGGAGGAAAGCTTATGCCTAATAATGGGACAACATGGGCTGGCTATATAGAATAATAATAATTCTTTGGTGTTGATTTGACTCAAGTTTTATCCAATAGTCACCTGGATAGCTCTCAAGCAGTGGAAGATGCAGGTGGTAGTGCACGCCGAGCAAGAAGGGAGGTGACGTATATCCTGTGAAATAACTCCATACTGGCACTATTTTTAATTTCAGTCGTTTGAGAGTCCAATTCGAGGTGCATTTTCATACCACCGTTCTTATGTGATTATGATTAATACACATTTTTCTCTAAATATTTAGGAAACACAGATATCTTGTGAATATTATTTAGGTTTCTGTCGAAATCAAAACAGTAACATCCTGACTAACCTTATCTCTGATAATGCATTAAAAAGTAAAGAGAATATGACTATGGAAATCTCATTCAAACTTTCAACCTAAATTCTGAATGACATTTTCCAAAAACTTTTAAAGTTCCTGGTACAAGTTTTGTTAAATGTTTGAGTGAGTGACGGAATTACCGAATGCCAACAGAGCTCTTTCTTCGCGTTGCAAACATTGCGTTAGATGACACAACAAGTTTTTAAACCATGTTCTCGTTGACAGTAGATGAAGCTGGAAGGTTAAGGCTAAGAACCCACCTGACAAGCATCATGTCCCCAGCCCCCTGCACAGAACATCCTTGGAGTCAGGGTGTGATTGTACCAGGAGTTGCTCACACCTTGGCACTCCTGCATAGGAACGATCTTTATCTGAACTTGATGGAGAGAATCGAGGTAGTCACCCTGGAAAATCATGACATGGATTTAGTTCTCGGTTTTGTTACTAATATTATATTACTAACTTCTACTCGATGGCTTTGCCTGCGTAATCTATACATACATATAAATAAATTGTAGTGTCTGTTTGTAATATTGAAATTACTGATTTTTACTACATGCATATGAATATAATATATACGGTAAATACACCAAAATAACTTTTTTTTACAATTTTTGTTCGTTTGTCCGGGCTAATCTCTGAAATGGCTGAACCGATTTTGACGGGACTTTTTTGGCAGGTAGCTGATGTAATAAGGAGTAACATAGGCTACTTTAATTTTAGAAAAAATAAATTCAAAATCCTGTAGTCCACGCGAACGAAGTCGCGGGCACAGCTAGTAATAGATATAATTATTCCAAAGGAACACACTGGTGATATAAAATTAGGTACTCTAAGTCCGACCATCGAGCTACCGTCTGGACCGAACTCAAGTTATCGACATCGAGTAGTGTTCCACGCGCCTCAAGGAATTGTTAGCAATCGTAGGGGCTGAGCAGAGTCGAAGCCTACTAGAGCCATGGGTGATGCGAAAGAATCTCTGGGGATCAATGGCAAAGACGTAGCAGGAGTGGGTTTTTTGTCAGTAATAGTCTGACACTATCTCCCGCTTTGCCCTAGTGTAATGTTATTAGATGATTTTCCACCTAAAAAAGTCATATTCCAGAAGAAAGACCAAAAGTGTAGCCATTCTGTTCAACCGTTTTAATGAGGGAGTATAGTCTGTCTAAAAAATCAACCGACTTGGGAGTTTTGTATAATATTTAATTATATATATAATACTTATATTCAATACTTTTTCTATGGTTCTTCTATTAGTAAACAATGATCAAAAATTCTTAATCAACATTGATTATTGAACCAGCGTTGACATCACATACAGCGTACATCATATTTCATTTTAACTTAATATTTACCCAAGTCGGTTGACTTATTAGACAGACCCAACAAACATACACACACATTTATATATACAAACTATCACCCTTATAGTATTTATGTGCTAGAAAAATGATTTGACATTTTGAGACACATCATGGACCCACTCTCCCTAAAAGAGAGGTGACTGATGTCAAAGTAATGGGAGTGATACAGGCATCCAATTGTGTGATGGTTATGATATGAAAATATCAGCACACTCTACTCCACTCCACACATCATCATCATCTTTCTGCCCTTGTCCCGTTTTATTTGGGGTCAGCGCAACACGTTTTTTTCTTCCATTCTGTCCCGTCACTCGTCACGCTATCACTAACTCCCTTTTCTTTCATATCATTTCTGACACAATCCATCCATCTTTTTTTGGGCCTTCCTCTCCCTGTCCATCCATCCACATTTAAATTCATAACTCTTTTAGTAACATGCTTTTCATCTCTCCTCTTTACATGACTATACCAAGACAAACGATTTTCTTTCAACTTTTCAGTCACTGGTGCTTCAAACTTCTCATAATATACTCATTTCTCACTAAATCCATCCACACAATATTTTTTTTATTTTAGTTTTAACTCACCTGTTCTTCCTGATATCCCCAACCAGAAACATAAATGTGCTGACCAATAACTCCACTTAACTCGATCGTTTGAACCAGCTTACTGAGATGGAGGGCCCGGTTCAACGCCAGGAGTTGGACATCATAGTCAAAGCCATGCTTCAACTGGTACTTCGGATGGATGATGTGGTCGACGATTGCGACCTGAGGACCCTTGAGACGGTAGGAACTGCCAATACGAATGTAGGTGTAGTTTGAGCTGAAAAATTCAATGAAGCCATTAAAAAAAAATAAAGATTATAATAAATAAATAAATAAATAATGAAACACAGCAACTTTGTAGGACCGTATTACTAAAATCATAAGCAACAACTTTTTTTTTAATGGTGTCAAATGTCCAATGACATCCCCCGCTCTTGGGCGGAGCAGGAGATAGTGTCAGACTCTTACTGACTAAAAGACCCACCCCGTTCCTTCTAGCCTTCATACCGGGGCTCGAGCTTATTTTTATTTTTCTGCTTAGATGAAAAATACTACTTATTTATGTTTTACTTAACTGTCTTCGGTGATTGATAGATTATACAGTGATTGGTTTGGTTTTATCTATGTGAAAATATTATATAGAGAGTAAAAAGTATAAACGTATTGAAAGTTGTACAATTACAAACCGCTTGTCGCAAAGAGAATATTCATACATTCAAACAGACATTTTTTTTTTATGGTGGGAATAAATCATTCAATGATATCCCCCGCTCTTGGGCGGAGCGGGAGATAGTGTCAGACTCTTACTGACTAAAAGACCCACCCCGTTCCTTCTAGCCTTCATACCGTGGCTCGAGCGCCCTTTCGGATAACCCTGGCCCCAGTAGGCTTCGACCCGGCTGGGTCCCTGCTGTTGCTGACAACTCCTTGAGGCGCGCGGGAACAGTGCGCGCCGTCGACGACTTGGGCTTGGTCCGGACAATTACCGGACGGCTGGACAACAGCTACCCATTGCTCACTGTCCGCAAACCCGCGATAAGCAACAACTTCTGTTTTACGATTTTTTACAAAAGATAATTTATTTACCATGTTCTTTTTCTTATAATGTCAATAAATGTTTGAGGTCAAAAATTATTTACCAAAAACCAATTTTCAAGAATTCGTTGTTCTATCTAACAAATTTCAACTCTGTATTTTGGTATACCTACATACGTCTGTATGACGCAATGCAAGGCGCATCAAGCACCCCTACCGCCCGATCCCTGCTCTCCTCCGCTAATGTACTATCGCTTGCTTCACATAGACTTAGTAATATTCTTGGCGATACTTAGATAGACATATGTCAAGCAGTGGACGTCGTTCAGCTGAAATCTTCCAAAGGCATCAGCGATCTCTCTATTGGTGATTTATTCTGGTCTACTGTAATGATTGTGATGCTAATGGCACTGTACTCCATTTATGGAGAATACATCATGAGACGTATCTGCGAGAATTGGGAGGGAGGCATCACAGTTCATAAACATAAAAATTACCAACATGCGTTACGCTGATGACACTACTCTACTTGCAGCAAATGAGTCAGAAATGGTTGCACTCCTTGCCCAAATGGGGCGTATCAGCGAGGAGATGGGACTTTCCGTAAACAGGTCCAAAACCAAGGTCATGGTGATGGACAGATCTGGAAAATTGGAGCTCACAGGCGCTTTGGACCTTGAAATTGTGGACAACTTTATTTACCTGGGCTCCAATATTAGTAACGATGGGTCGTGCGAGAGGGAAGTTCGCAGGAGAATTGGCATAGCTAAGAGCGCTATGTCTCAGCTTAGTAAAGTCTGGAGGAATCGTAACATCTCCGTAAACGCTAAAAGCTGCAGACCACAAACGCATCGACGCCTTTGAGATGTGGTGCTGGAGAAGGATGCTCCGCATCCCTTGGACAGCATTTCAGACCATCGTATTCATTTTGCAAGAACTTAAAATCGCCTCACAGCTGTCGTCCGAGTGTCTTCGCAAGGTTCTGCAATACTTCGGCCGCACCAATCTTGACTCTATGATGTACAATGCCGCTCACACAGCCAGAGACAGAAACAGACGGAGGAATATCATAAAGGTTAAAGTGATGAAGCAAGAAGGGTCACGACTCTCAGCATTGAGGAATAAGACGCAAGGAGGAGGTAATTCTGGTAACGCCTAAAGAGCGACCGTTCTCAACTCGAGGAGAGAAAACGAAACGGTTGTAACTGGGCTTGGGGAGCTGGTGGGTTCCATTTTTTAATATTAACATTGACAAAGAAGAAATAAAAGTAATCAACACTTACCCGCAATGAGCTGTTGTAAGTGCCCATTTCCTATGTATGAGTGCTCCACCGCAGACATCACCGTAGTTGACTTGGTATGGAGCATTGGCAATTCTAATTTCATATCCACCGATTATACTGTAGGTATTAAATAATTTTGGATCAAAAATTATTTGGATAGCAGGGATGAGCAACCTATGGCACACGTGTCAATGGTGGCTGGCATGTGGCAGAACCAGTGTAAAATTTTTAGTATGATTATAGATAATTTGAAAATCACTCAGTTATCACTCTTTTCTCATGTTTTTAATTAAATATAAAAAAAAACTGTTTACATCACGATATATGAATTTTGAATAGCATATTAAAAATTAATAATAATCATAATCGTTTATTTGCTAATAAGGATAATTATATAAAGATATTGAAAATATAGCACAGCACAACCATATTACACCTTGAGGCATGCAAATCAATACCAACCAACCAATACCATATAGTTTGATTATATTTGGCCATTAAACAACGAAGTCAAAATTCTTTGACGGCGCGTGAAGACCATATTAATATATTTTTTCTTGTATTTAGTGGCACATCCTTCAATATAGGTTCGTTATCCCTGACCTAGGTTATCAAAATATATATATACATCATGGATTTTTTTATGAATTTTGGCGATCTCTTTCGGATGATGATGAGTTCAGCAAGGGATAATTTAGCCATAATCCAACTAATTGATATTGACTGGTTTATACTCTACTCTTACGCCGACCATACCACCACCACCATTATCATCATCATCATCATCAATCTAACTTATAAAAGGTTCAGGTTTGATGAATTAACTCAAAAATACAATATTAGCTACGGAACCACGATCATCTACTATTCTTAATTTAACTTCAAGAGATAACGTAATCACAAGTTTACTGTAAAAAATCGATTATGAAGTCTGTTTTATTACAACACGTGATACTCACCCACGCACAAAGATAAAGTTAGTTAAAAACACTACAACTAAGAAAAACATTACTACAAAGAAAATGAAGCATTTAATCAAAATCCTAATTAAAATCATTAATTTATAATGAAGCACGAAACTAGAAAATAGTATAAATGAAATAATGTGTGATGTCATTAAGTGTTTAGCCATTAAAGAAGTAAATGCATATTATTTATTCCGAAATTTAAATAGAATTTGCCAAAAAAATATTGGAATTCGAAGGTATTTAGACGCAGTCTTTTGTCCAAAACTTTTCGTAGTAATTTAATTTATTCATAAGAAAAAATATATTTATTTTATTTTACAGAAGGCTTACAGACTAATTAAACATTTATATAAATAATTTCTCCTGTTTTATATATACAAGCGTAATATTATCAATTGCTAATTAAAAGCCTCCACGCATTGATAAAAATAATATTGATAAAAAGAAAATACACACAATTCAAACGTTATAGTGTAAACGTTTCATGTAAAAAAAATCCTTTGCCATAATGTCGGCAATAAGGAAAAACAGTGTTGCTATATTTTTTGCAATGAAATTATTTAATACTAGGGAGATTCACTGATATTTCGTTACTTTTAGCAATTGCTTTATATTTTTTTTAACATTTGGCTTGCTTTTTTTTCTTTTGGAAACTTTAAAAACTATTTTTGATTAAAGTATACGATGCTGGGCTTCATTTTGATTGTCCTACAATTCTTTCAAATACCGAAAACGCCACGCCACAATAGCGGATCTTTCCGTTAACACCTCCCTTTTAGACCTGCTTTCCTCTCATAGTTCTCCATAAAGTGGTGTTAAACTCGATTTCGTTTCGCATTTTGTGCAACCATTATTGCTAGAGTAGGTAACTCTTTCCTTTTTTCATTGAAAGACTTGTATGTCATTAGCCATCTTAATATTGCCACATTGATGCAGAACAAGTTAGTATAAAGGTCGCCAAGAAGCTTAGCCTATTGAATGAAAAACATTCTTCATATATTGGTCTATGCGAAAAGTAAACTTAATATTGGTCGCTGACGGTAATCCCGTTAAATTCATGCGCTGTCAATACAAAAAGTGCTGTAAAAGTTCATATTTTACTGCGCTTAACAGACAATAACATATAGGTAAGTAATACTGTAACTGACAAGCAGCCAAAATAAATAAATTACTATGTATTTATTTAGGCTGCTTCTCTGTTACAGTCAGTAAAATATTAGATGTTAATTTGAAGTATTTCAAATAAGAATTAAAATAAACGAATGCAAATATTCGTTCACCACTAGTCTCGCAATAGTGCCCTGGGGTACACCGAGTCACAAGGTTGAGATTCAAGCTGGGTACCCGAAACAGAATTATCGTCGCAAATTCTCTAATAGTCTACATTACTGATAACAACAACAAGGCAACAGAAATGACCACTTTACCTGAATAAGGTCTTTTCCTGCATAGTATATGGAACCAAAACTTGATCGCTTACTGATACTAGACATTTCTCTTTTTATACTATCAGTAAAACAGAGATCCGAAGAAGAATTCAGGTAACTAACATAGTTCTGATAGTAAACAGAAGTGAAATGTAGTGAACGGAATAAGATGAAGCAAGTAGGCCATTTAAAGCGCAAACAGGATGGTAAAAGAAATAGGAAGATGTTGCAGTGCTGATGACAAGGAACGTAAATTGATCATCAATTAGGTGGACTGCCAACTTAATTATTATGGCGCTATACCAAGCTAGACTAAACAGGTTGATAGTGAAATAAGGGATGTGGTAGACTTAAAATCAAGTAAAATGGTATGCAATAGAATAAACCAATTATACACACATTCAGTATACAGTAGTAATAGATTGTAAAGGGACTTAAAAATTACGGATGTAGTCCATAAGGGAAGATGAATGCTGAAACTGGACGTTGTTCATAATAATAACTTCTCACTTGAAAATTACATTTTATTGCTTGTGAAACAAAGATATTTATATTTTGGAATACATTTTTGGTAGAAGTCATGAACGATGCTTACATGATTTGATCTGTAAATTATGCATTAATTCTTCTATTTATTTAAATGATACAAACAAAAATTGTGACGAAGAACAACTGAATATTTTATTTTAAAGATTGTATTTTAAATCAAAGATGATTTTCGAATTTCTCATAGCTATATAGTTCAGAACCAAATTTTTCCAGAGAAATAAAATTCACAGCCTTCCAAAATATTTTATTATAAAATCCTTTAGTCGAATTTAATGCCAGTAGTCTGTTCAATCCAGGTCCTGACTTTGGCAACTTTGCTGTAGACGCCGTATGACCCCGGGGTGGCACAGCCGTATCCAAAAGAAACCATTCCAAGAAGACGGTCGTATGCTACTGCTGGACCTCCAGAATCACCCTGTATATAAAGATTGTCCTTTTAGAAATTTACAATTCATATGTATTTTGGCGAATTCAACAAACAAAACATGTTATGTTTGTTATTCAACAACAGAATTATTACAATATTATAGACTTATAGAACCTGTCAGTAAAGTCCTGGCATGTTCCAGCCAGCTAAAAACGGATAAAAGTAACTGAGGTTCAAATGATGATGATATTCCTAATAGGATACTAGAAACCACGTACCCCGAGCCAAGTTGATAATCTGTAATCGTTAACGCTAGTAAAAAACTTCAAATGTGCGGGAATGACGTCATCTCAACGCTCATAGTCACGTGGTCAGAACAAAAGAAACGGGTACGTGGCCACCTCGAAGCGCTCGACGTAAGAGAATCGAAACGAAACGGTTGTAACTTGACTAGGGGGGCTGATATCTGAACACCCAGAAGAATATGTATCAATCATTTAATGGACTCAAACTTCATGAAGCTACTGATTTCAGTTTAGTATATCACTGCGTCATTTACGAATATGAGTATTTTGTTGTGGCAGCCACGCTCAGTGCAATTTTAATACGTCATTCCTTTTTTCTATTCTTTCCTTTTATTTTATTTGTTGCTGTAATATTAAATTCTATAAATATCATCGAAGAAGTTGTCCTATTTACAGTAGTGTTATTATCAGTTTCTTCAAAAAACTGTTTTCAATACTCACCTGGCAAGCATCTTTCTTTCCCTCGGAGAATCCAGCACAGAACATCCTGGCTGTCAGACTTCCCCTAAAATATGGGAACGGCACATTCTGGCAATGTTCTTTCGATATGATTGGAACTCTCACGGCACGGAGAACATTTGAATATGGTCCCTTAAAAATTTAAAAAAATAAATGATTGCAAACAAATATGAAAAAAGAGTATGAGTATTTTTAGTTGACTGGATATTATTACAGTTGCAATAGGCGTTTTTTGGCTGAATGATCATATAAGTGTAACTGATAAGGGAGCCTACTTTGGAGACAAAAATTTACTGTAAAATATGGTTATTACGTCGAGACCTGTTGACTTGGTTAAAAAACCAGTTCATAAGAAAAAAAAAAACTTTTCCAGTATTACTCAGTATACGTCACGTAGGTATTATTACCCATCATTATCATCTTCGCAGCCTATTTCTAACTAATATGAGGTCAACTTCCAGTTTAGCTAGAACAACAGTTTTTTTTATTTGATAAACCTGCCAATCTAACCTCCACAATTCTGCTTTACTTTTTGAGTTTATCGATAACAACAACAATATAATATAACAGTACAGATAAAGCTAGCGTACTCAATAGACGTTGTTGTATGTTCAATTGCATATTCAATCCACTTAAATATACATACTAACTTCATCCTTAGCAGTTCTGTCATTTAAGAGGTGACAATTAAACGTGTTTAAGAATCATACATTTTTAGGTATTATCTTTACAATATTCTCATTACTGGAATTCAGGCCTCCTCTCTAAGAGAGGTCGTGATCCACCACACGGTTCCAGTATCTAAGCAAATATTAACTAAAGTATCGTGTAAAGAACAGCATACGAAGTCTATACCGTAACTCCAGCTAGCTAGTTATAAATGATTGTTTTCAATTTGTTACATTCGACCAGCTAATAGAAACGTGTAGATGGGCGGAACCAATGAGATTTTAATTTACCGCTTGGTTTTTACTAAACATACCCATATCTAAAACGCATAAATATGCATTGAGTTGAATGTTATACGTTATATTTCCATTTGAAATTAATGATAAATAAAGCTTTGTACCATTTGAATATTATTTTGTGGAAGTTGTTGAAATTAATGGAATGCTACTTGATTTTATGTAATAGTAGATAAGTAATGAAGTTATCGAATATACTATTGTCTGAAAAAAGGAAATCAATTAATAAGTAGGCCAAAATGATGACCATTTTGATTTTGCTTTCGACATCGTTACTTTATTTTATGACAGCTACTGGATCTCTATAACTTTATAAATTTCTTCAACGTCTAAAACCGGTACAATTTAGAAAAAAAAAAAAATTTCTTATTATTTTATCATTCAAAGTGTGGTTACTCCGTACCTTGGAAAGCGCAAACTGTTACCCGCAGCTATTTTTTTTTTTTTTGTAGATCTATAAAACCAATACTTACAGTCAAAAGTCAGGAAATCTAACATGACGTGCCTTACTGGGGGGTATCATGTTACCCAATAATAAGCTGTGAAGGTCAGACGAGAACTCCATGTTTACACAATGCAGGTATAGTATACCTGGTTAGACTGGAAATTGGCCCAAAATAGTTTAGAAAAGATCATGCAGATTGATAGTGGACCTGTGTTTCACAATACCGCTCATCTTAGTTGAACTCATTGGTGTTATCCTATGTTTTCTATAATTCTTACATTAACTTGCAATTGAGTATAACAATCAGTTTTATAATTTAAACTTACATTTTCCTCAGTGTTACCCCAGCCAGTTACTGTGATTACTTTACCGATAACCATGTCTTCAATATGGGCTATCTTTATTGGCTGTATGTTCTCATCAAATTTCAAGGGTTCGGCCAGTTCCAGTAGTTGAAAATCATAGTCGAACGGATGGTCTTTCTTCTTGGCTGACCACATTGGATGGACATGCCCTTTCTTTACTGATACTTTCCGTCCCAAGTTTATGTATTTTGAACCCACTTTTATGTATGGCTTCTTGCTTTGAAATAATGTTTACATTACTTTATAAACAGTTAAATAATTTTAATCTACTGTTTGTTAAAAAAAAATATAGTAGTTTTACTATCTAATGTTGCTAAAAACATATAATTGGACACGCAGCAAAATTGAAAATGAAGCAACAGTGTTGACTTTACATCTACTAGTTGCAGAACCTCAAAAAAATAATCCAAATTCTTTTAAGACTAACATTATTGAAATCAAATAGCGTTCTCACCCACAATGTCCAGCAGTTACAACCCATTTTTTATCAATGATCGCTCCGCCACAATTTGTGCCATAAGAAACGTGGTAAGGATATAGATTAATATCTACTTCAACACCACCGACGATCTTATCGTCTCCGTAGTTGGATTCGAATTCATATGCTTGAGACTCCCTGGCTCTTTCTTTCCCGTAGTCTAAGCTGTCTACATCTGCCACTTCTGTGGTTTCCTCATATGACTCAATATCAAGTTTTTCTTCTATATCTTCCTTCTTGATCCTCTTCGAATGCCGTTGTCTTTGCATTGGCGCATAGATTACATTTTTCGATTTGATCGGTATTTTTTGTACTGGTATTAATAATACGTCATACTCTGAAACGGTTTTAGTTTTAAAAAAATGGATTAATAATTTGTTTTTAAAAACGCAGTTTAGGACACAAGATTCTGATTTCATATTTTGAAATCCGAAGATTGTGTCGAGATTTGTTATTGAAAATTATAATCAAAATTTTGAACCCAATGTCATGACGTCATGCGTAGGTAGAAAAAAAATAGAAGATAACAAAGAAATACTTATGACGTCAGAAGATAAAATCTCAAATATACTTTGTTTTCCTTACTGTCACTGAGTTTGACTAATATCGGAGCTGAAAATAAAATATGTTAATGACAGAATAAATAGACAAAATAAAAGAAAATACAATAAATAAAGAATGATTAACAAAGCTGGAAGAAGTTACAAATTCAAAATTTCGGAACATAAAGAAAATCATGATTCAATAGACGAAGCTGCATTAATTGAACAGCATCCTAATTTGAAACCATCCAGAATAAAACCGTCATCACTTTCTTCTAAAACTTAAAAGAGGCTGTATCTTTTATTGGCAGACACTAATCATCCATTAAAAGATAAATAAGAAAATGAAGACCCCACCAGCTTCTAGGGTTTCCATCCCAAGGACCAAGGCAATGGTAGGTGTCATCTAGCTCATGATCATCACTTAAGTTATCAAAAAATAAACAAAACTTGGTACACACGTACTGTCAAACTGAGCTGGTGTCAAACAATACGATAAGAAGATCCCGATTAAAAAAATATAGTACATTATGATTGAATTTATCTAATGGTCGTCTTCCATCGTGCCACACGCGCCAAGGAAAGATTTCTGAATTACCAATTTCATTTTAAAATGCAATCGTGCGATTGTTGGAGTTAATTCGCCATGAAATCGATTATTCATATATACTTGTTTTTCATTTTATTTTCTAGTTTTCTTTCGATGTTTGGTTAAATAGTTACATAGTTGTTATTTATAATATTTTTTCTATTATAGTTCCGTGAGTAAATAAATATTAGTGAACAAAAGAATCTTTAGAATTTTAAATTTAGGTATTTTATAAAAATAAATACATTGGATATTTGAATTTTATTTGCATGTGCTGACATCTATCAGATACCGTAGTAAATTGTTCTCTCGCAGTGCTGCCATCTATCATAAAATTTTGCAAATTTGAAATTAAACTTCAGTATTGTTTTTAAACTGTTTAAGGTAGCTTGTGTATTCATAATCAGTTTAAGGAAGAACTTTTTTTAAGGTTTATTCAATAATAATCGCTTTCTGGAGACATTGAATTGAATGCGTCTGAACTTGTTTTATAAGAACACTTGCGCCACCTAGTATCGAATAGCGTTACTAAATATTTCAAGATAGCCAAAATCAAAACAGAGAATAAAATTAATTTCTACCAGTCGATCGGTCTGGAAAATTAATAAAATAAAATAAAAAAAATTTTTGGTAGCATTAATTTGAGTAAAGTTCAGTTTCTGTTTTAATTATCCGCAAATTGATTTCTAGTAGATATTTGTGATGAAAACGTGTAGTTTTCCATCACAAGTTTAATAGGTATCTTAATAGGTAACAGGACAATTTATGTAAAATCATTGAAAAAAATGCAATCTCGGTAAAATGGAGCTGACAATTTTATTGTAGCATTAACTACGTACAAGTATTCTCAGCGAAGCTTGCCGAGTACGTTGACTCAATACTCGATACTGCTGTCAAAAACTGCAAAAACATTACTGTGTTACATCCTAATTCCAATGGAAATCAAAGTAATCCATACTATTATACTAATACTATACTTATATTATATAATAAAGAGGTATGTAGTGTTTGTTTTTTTGTTTTTATGTTTGTAAGAGGTAATCTCTGTAAGTAGGTACTGGTCCGTTTGTGATTTTTTTTTCACCGATAGAAAGCTGCTTTATTCCTGAGTGACATAGGCTATATTTTATGTACGCGGGTGAAACTGCGGGCAAAAGCTAGAAAGAAAATATTTTATATATTAAAATCACTTAAAATACAAACATAATGTCGCCCTAGCTCTTGTACTAGGAGGTCCTTTATAAGAAGAGCTGGACCTCTCACTATAGGTACAGTGATAAGATATACAAGTAGTAAGTAAATATTCACTTATCTATTGATTTTCAATACGCAAATGCTCTTTTGAAACCTTAACAAAAAAAAAATGGGTTTTTTTTTAAATTTTAATTTAGATAATATTTATTTCTGAGTGAGACTGATACACTGATGTCAGTTCCAAAAAGTATAGAAGACGGGTCCTCAATCTAAAACCGACCTAAAAACACATTTAAAAATCTCGACGTCAGTTAAGAAACGATGATGCTCGCTATGCTGAGTTAGGCGCTCTTTTGGCCTTGCACAGATTTCTTATATAGCTATAGTCTCACGTAGTTATTAAAGTTTTTTTTTTATATTATTATTAATCGAATTCTACTGTATGTGTGAGGTACGAATAAAAGTTTTTTCTTTCATTCTATGATGGAATATAATGCGAGTATCCTTTTTGCGTATTTAAGTATTCATTTTGTTAATTTCAAAACTGGCCTTTTTTCTTTTAAGAATTTTAAACACCTCCATGTTTAGATATTTGTATATAGTAGTATATAGTTAGTGCTAACTAACTACAAAATTAACAAAAAAAATAATTGGTGTGTGATAAGAAAGATAAAAATACATAAATTTATCCTCACACCTACCTAAATTTACCAAATATACACAAAAAATAATTAAAACTAGTCTAGCAGTTTTATAGAAGTTCGATAACAAACACTATACCTGCTAGCTGACTTGCCAAAAGCTCTGCCGTTTATATTATCAAAGAAATATTGCGATTTAAAAATGGGAGGTAGTGTAAATGTGGGGTAGGGGTGTGAAAAATATTGTATGACCTATTCTCAGACCTACTCAACATATCTACTTAAAAAAAGTAATAAAAATTGGTCAAGTCGTTTTGGAGGACTTTGATACCAACCACTATAACACGAGATTTATTATATATTAGATTTATAATTGTAGAGGAGTGGTGGCCGAGTGGTAACGGCCCCGACTTTCAAGTTGTAGGTCGTGGGTTCAAACTCAGCCTGGTGCATTACTTTGTGTAATTTATTTCATCATTGTTCTCAAAACGGTGAAGCAAGACATCGTGAGAAAAAATTCTAAGATTTGTGACATCCACCAATCCGCACTGGGCCCGCGTCGTGGATTACTGCCCATTCCCTCTACTAGAGATTATAGGTGTCTTGAAGGCTCTAATACACTAGTGCGCCTCACCATCAACGATTGCATCACTGCTTACTGTCAGGTGGAATCGCAGTCAAGTACTAGTTTACAACAATTTAAAAAATAAAATCCATTGTGTTTGTATCATTATAACTTGCTCGGCAGAAACGATGCTTGTGGAAGAAATCTGTAAAAATAATAAAGTAAAGTAATATGATTAGTAGATACATAGGCATAAGCATTAAATAACGAAAAAAAAACGCAAATAACAAAATTGTAGCCCAATATTTGTTGTAGGAGTAAAATAAAAATGTTCTAATTTTTTATCCTGGTATTACAAATGTGAAAGTGTGGATGTTTGTTACTTAATCACGCAAAAACGGCTGAACAGATTTGGATGAAATTTGGCATGCGTATAGCCATGAAATGAGACATGGAAAAGAACATAGGCTACCTTTTATCCCGATTCCTTAAGTACCTAATGCCACGCGGGCGACGCCGCGGGCAAAAGCTAGTTATTTAATAATGCCATGCATTGAAAACAAAATAGATCAGAAATTTAGTTCAGTGCCATCAAGTGAGAACATTGGGTACACTGAACACTTGAAGGCTTGGGCCCGTAAGAGCCCACAAAAAAATGGATAAGATTAAAATAGGTATAAACTTAAAAAATATATACCCTTACTCGAAAACCTGGTGAAATCCCTACCGCTTTTAGGCATGCAATTTACTGGTTTACCAAATGAGTGCGAAAAAGAGTATGAGCTAACTCCAGTTACAATTTATTGTACGATTATTCGATTTCGATACCTCCAACACATACAGTCGTAACGTGTTTTTTAAGTATAGAACTATGTACAGATATAACCGTAACACTAATAATCAGTGACTACAGCTTTTCTTTTTCTTTTGTTCTTGTTTCTCCAGTAATTTTGTTTATATTAGTATCCTGCGAATTTCGTTTTTTTTTTTTGCCTTCCGACCTTAAGTGTTGGAGGTGCACGTCAAGGAATTGTCAGCAACCGTAGGGGTCCAACAGGATCGAAGCCTATTGGGACCAAGGGTCTAGTTCCGTTTCCCTTTCGGAACTAGACCCTCGACTCGGCCCTGGAAAGGGAACGAAGGAACGGGGTGGGTTTTTTGGTCAGTAAGCGTTTGACACTATCACCCTGTGTTGGAGGTGCCGATTTATCGCATCAGGCTGATCGCCACGCAGCCCCCACGATCTCCTCACATTTATTTACTACTTCGTACTTGTATTGAAAAACGTCGTTTGATACACGAGGGAAGTCACTGTAGTAGTCGGTATCATAATACCTTCACCTGAGGTTCGGGTTAATTCCACTTTTTTTTTAAATTGATATACTAGTACTTGATTGTAATCCTACCTGATGGTAAGCAGTGATGCAATTCTCGATGGTGAGACTTCTCCATTTGTATCAAAATGTACTATTTTGCTTCTTTAAAAATAGTGTTCTTAAGTAACCCTACTTACTTAGGTAATACATTTCTTACACTAACTGTACTTTTATCATGGCTTTCAAATAATCGATTAAAATGTTTCGTCATTTTTGCCAGTTGAAGTGAAGGCTTGCCAACGTCTTTCGTCTTTATTAAAATAACTTTTTTTTTAGCCAAAACTAGCTTACACCTGCGACTTCGCCCGTACGAAACCCTTATCAATTTTGAAAGACAAAGGCGGGGGATGTCATTTAGATGATTTTTATCCACCAAAACAATAACTTCTACCAATATTTGTTTTTAATTGGTAGTATTTTGAAATCAAAAATAAAATGATTACAGTTTTTGTGGTAACTGTATTCCTCGTGGTCTCAAAATAATACTAAAAAAAAATAGGTGGAAGTGGGGACCGCGGTAACGGGCCAAAGAGCCCCATGACTCACAGACCTGGCACTCAAAGGGTAATTGAAGAAACTCGAGGCTATTAATCAATAAAAATCTAACAATCCCTCTCGCTTGGGTGGAGCGACACGTCCGCAAAAAAATAAAACACTATACCACAAAATAGATAGGTACAGAAGACAATCTTTTTATGTATGCACATGATAGAAGCAACAATTAATATGTAACCAAGCATTATATGTAACACATAATATGATTTAAAAGAGTGT
Organism: Mythimna albipuncta; assembly: GCA_929112965.1. Lineage (NCBI taxonomy): Eukaryota > Metazoa > Arthropoda > Insecta > Lepidoptera > Noctuidae > Mythimna > Mythimna albipuncta. The sequence continues at coordinate 11,406,287 of OV815983.1, read as the reverse complement.
CCATGGAGTTTCTTGCACGTTCTTCTCCATAGAGACCTACTCTTTGGAACGTGCAATTTAGCTTCACTTTTCTTGGACTGACCGACATTTGACTATTCAAAAGTGCCTGTAAATGGTCTATTTGAAATAAATGATTTCATTTGTACTTCACTTTTTAAACCTACGCTCGGTGGACGCACGCACGCGTTTGACGTGTCTATGTGTGTGTTGCTCGAGTGCGCTTTGTAAGTAGATAGACTTCTGTACCTATCTATTTTGTGACTATACATACAACATTATTTTTACTATATGCGAAATCTGAATAATAATAACAGTTTGTTTAGAATCAGTAAATAAATCAATACCAATAATTTTTACACCGTGTTGTATTTTTTCCCAATAATATTTAAAAAGGTCACAAGTTGGACACCACCGACACTAGGTACAACACAGGTAATGGCAAGTCATAGCGGGCATTAGACATAGCGTACAGCTGGGTGCGGAAGCAAAACAATCCCTCAGTTGCGCGGATGGCCCGGTGACCATGTATTTGTGTGGACAACAAGTAACATACTAAGCTAATAAGTTTTTTATGTTTCATGATACAATTATGAAATGTAAATACATTCTTTACATAAAAATACTAGACTAAACACGTGTTTCGGGCTTCGCATATTTATAAGTAGGTACTAAAACTGTATTGCTATTTTCTATTATGAAAGTTTAATAAGCAAATATGTTCGTCAAGTTTATAAAATACAATCTTTTTATTTGCAAACAAAACAATGCTACCGTACCACTCATATTGAAACCATTTAAGAATTTCATTATCCAAAAAAAAACAACCCTATCAAAAATAATAACAATAAAATAGTTGCTGTGGTTCAAAAGGCTGTCAAACTGAAATAGGACTGGGCTGGACATGTCTGGTCAGGTCGACAAACTGTGTGCCAAAGTAGCACAAAGTCGGTGCCCTGAAACAGTGGGACGGGGTCGCGGCAGACCACCAAGGAGATGGCGCGACGAACTAGACAAAGGCTTCGCTAGAACTTTCACTAGAACTGGCAAGAGGAAGCCCTGGCGCGCGAAAGATGGAAGGAGTGGAGAGAGGCCTTAACCCAGGAGTGGGACAGAACAAAAAAAGATACAGCGAGAGACTGTCAGACTTTAACTGACTTAAACAAGAGGACCACAGTAACTCTTCTAAGCAATCTCACAGCTCTAGCAGGCATTGACCGATATTTTGCTGATATTTCCTAGAAAAGAGCGTGGAACACGATGAAACGTCGACCTGGGCCTCAAGTCTGCTATTACAAAATAGATAGGTATAGAAGTCAACCACATTGTGTAAAGGTACTTCACTTTTTATACCTACGCTAGGGTCAGCGCGTTGCGCCGAAGTGTACGAGTGCAAAGAAGCAAATGAGCCGAGAGATCGTGTCCGTGAGCGGTGTCTATGTGTGTGTTGCTCGAGCCCGCTTTGTATGTAGATTATCTTCTGTACCTATCTTTTTTGTGTAAATAGTGTCAGAATGGACTATCATAAAATAAAAAGTTTGGTTATCTACTAATATGATGACGTCATTATAACTTTCCGATTGGAAAGTTAATAGTTAACCATTGTCAACCACTGACACTCCATTGAAAGAAGTGGCATACTTAGAATGGTAATCTCGTATATATAGACAAATGAATGTCTCACATATGCGGTAATCTGCTAAACTTTTGACAGTTCCTTTGATCTGTGTGACCTACCATTAGGATGTCATTATGCACTCATTGCTTTAAAGCTCGATATTGTCATTCTACCAAAACTCTATTACGAGACTATTGACCGATCAGACAACGATCATTATGAATTAGCAGATTACAAACTTTTAGCAAAATGACAATGGGATCGTGTTGAAATGACAAATTTATAAAAATAGCAGTTTTGGGCCCCTGGGCATGATTTTTATCGGATAGCAGGCTACCTATTACTCACCGTCCCACGTTTAGAGAGGTGGAGAGGAGCCCTTTTTTTTCGGTGTCTTTTTTTTAGTAGGTAAAAATCATCCAAATGACATCTCCGCCCTTGGCCAGAGCGGGAGATAGTGTCAGACTCTTACTGACTAAAAACTCACCCCGTTCGGCGTTCCTCCTTGCCTTTCATACTAGGGCTGAGCCTCCCTTTCAGAAACCGACCTTAGCCCCAGTAGGTTTTTTTTTCGATGGGAAAAATCATCTTATGACAACCCCCGCTCTTGGGCGGAGCGGGAGATAGTGTCAGACTCTTACTGACTAAAAAACCCATCCCGTTCCTTCAAGCCTTCATACCGGAGCTCGAGCGCCCTTTCGGATAACCCTGGCCCCAGTAGGCATCGACCCGGCTGGGCCCCTGCTGTTGCTGACAACTCCTTGAGGCGCGCGGGAACAGCGCGCGCCGTCGACGACTTGGGCTTGGTCCGGACAGTTACCGGAAGGTCGGACAGTGAGGTACCCATTGATCGCAGTCCGTAAGCCCGCACCTACGGTGGCCGGAAATCGGGATCGGAATCCCCGCGGTGGCTGCTTGGCTGCTGCGTTGTGGGACAATGGGTTTCCACTATGCTATTACGATCGATGAATCTGCCCAGCTTGACCCATCTAAGCTGCAACGGTACGTTAGTCATTCCAATTTATAGCTTATACCAATGACATAAGATGCATATAGTGCACGTTCTTCAATTGTAGGTATCTGATTAAAGTCAAAATTGAACTTTATGAATTGTGACATTTCTTTACTGAAAACTTCAATCAACAATGGCTGTAAATTCAGTAAGAGTCTTAATTATAAAAAAAAAAATGTGATTAGTTAAAACATTGATTTAGCACATTCTAAATTCAAAATTCTCAATGAAGTATGTGGTAGTAGGCAGGGCACATTGCTAGCAGAATGGTTATTGGGGCCGAAAGGTTCTGGAGTGGCGACTGCGTACCGGAAGACGCATCGTAGGAAGTTCTCCCACAAGGCGACCTGGTGAGTTTCGCTGGAATCCGATGGATGCGAGACGCACAGGAGCGGTCATTGTGGCGAAACTTATGCCTTGATCACACGTACCGAGTAAACGGGCGAGACAGTGCTCTTGGCCGAATACTCGGTACGTCTATACAAAGCGCCGAGTGCTGTGTGTGGCCCCCTCTGAATCCCTGTCTAGGCCGAGCAACATTTTACTGTCTCGCTCGGGTCAGCACTCTGCGCTGTGTTTACACGTACCGAGTACTCGGCCGAGAGCACTGTCTCGCCTGTTTACTCGGTACGTGTGATCAAGGCATAAGGAGAGGCCTATGCCCAGCAGTGGACAGCTCTCAGTTGAAATAATGATGATGGTGATGGTTAGAGAGTTTTATTAATAAGATGCGTCTATAATTTTCTATACGCCTATGTCTGGGCTTGTCATCTTTACCGTCCGATTTTCAGCCCTTTTTGCCAAAATTGGATTTTTCCGTTTCTATGATTTAAATAGCAATTTATCTTCGAACTAAGTAATAGAGAGGTAAAGTTTGTTTGTTTTGTTTTTTTATTTTTATTTTATAAGACGTAATCTCTGAAAGTACACAGGACATAAAGCTGTTTTTGTTCCTAAGTGACATAAGCTATATTTTATGCACTATGAGAAAAGCTAGTATGAGGTAAAAAGGATATTAAAAAAATTGTATTAATTAACGCATATTCACAAAAAACTAAGTAACTGCAAGTCGAACTCGCGCACTGAGGGTTTCCAAACTTACGTAAGTAAATAGTTCGATTCCCGAATAGAGCTTCAAAGATTCTTCGGGATCGCTAAAAAAGTTTTCTTTTTATAACGAAATACATTAAAAAAAAAAGTACTGAACACTCCCATGGGAATCAAAATTTAAAGGGTACTTCCCGTTGACCTTGAATCTTCAAATTTAGTTTATCGCAAGGTCTTTTAACAGAATGTAAAATTTTCGTAACTCAATTCGGAAATTTAACTGTTTTCATAATTATGTAACTTTGTACAGAACCCTTAGTGGGCGAATCCAATTCTGCACTTGCCTGGCTTTTTCCTTTTAAGATTTGGAACCCTAAAAATTCTTAAATTAAAACTTTAAAGAACTAACTAAAAGTAATCACGTATGGCGTCGAAAAACTTCTTCACATAGCTGTAAAATGTATGTACCCAAAAGACTAGCGGTATTGCCACGCAAGAAAATATTATTTTAACTTGATGACTCACAAATTATTGAATAGAATACCTTCCTCATCATCGTCATTTCAGCCCAAAAGATGTACACAAGTAGACATACGCTTCGCCAGGTGTCGTCACATCGACTGGTCTTATGCGTCACGTCTAGCAAGAAAATATCTTGATTAGAAGTAAAGGGATTTATTTATAAACATCACACAAAGCCAAATTATTCTGAAAAAAAAAATAAAAAAAAACATTACATTAAATCAATAGGGGTCATCATTCAAATTACCACATAAAAAGAGGCTGAAAGATGAAAGCACTGAAAAAAAAAAAATTACCACTTTTAGGTGGCTATTCCTCAATAAGTGATTCGGTGCTAGGTGGAACAAGAGGTCTAAAACCTATCTGTGTTCCTTTAAATTCCTGTCGGGTATCAGCCACGATGACTCTTTCTATCCATCATGACTTGATTTAAGCAATACAAAAATAATGAGAAATCGTGGTAAAAGGATATGGATCCAAAACCTGGTCGCTCACAATTGGCCGCATCAGAAGGCTTAAAGTCACCCAAAGAGCGATGGAAAGGGCTATGCTCGGAGTTTCCTTGCGTGATCGAGTCAGAAATGAAGATATCCGCAGGAGAATCAAGGTTGCTGACATAGCATGAAGAATAGCCAAACTTAAGTGGCAATGGACAGGGCACATTGCTCGCAGAACAGATGGCCGTTGGGGCCGAAAGGTACTGGAGTAGCGACGGGGAACCGGAAAACGCAGCGTTGAAAGGCCACCTACAAGGTGGACCGATGCCTTTGTGAAGATTGCGGGTTCCGATGGATGCATTGTGGATGCAGGATGCTTTGTGGCGACACTTGGTTCCCCCACTTATGTCCAACTGTGGACGTCCATCAGCTGTAATGATGATGATGTGGTAAAAGAATTACCCCTCCTTTCTGAGAGTTAAACGAGGCCAGCAACAGAGTTCTGTCGTATTTTCTACATATTGCTCAGACAAATAAGTCAAATCGATACGAAAAAAGAAAAACAAATTAGCAATAAAACCCTTAGGACAATGGCATTATCAGCCTTTTAATGTTCCCACTAGTGAGACTAAAGTCTTCTCTTTAGAAGAGGGAATAGTTTGTAATCCACCACGCAGGTCCAGTGCAGATTAATGGATGTCATATGTCTTAGAATTTTCAGCTGTAAGACATGTCGGTTTCCTCCCGATGTTTTCATGTTTTCCTTCGCCGTTTTTAGAGCGGTTGGTGATAACATAAATTACACAAAGTAATGCGCGTGGTTGGATTTGGACCTAAACTACTACTAATAATAAAACCATTACTACGTACAATTCAGTACTTAAAAAAAAAAAAACATTAATATCATCATCATTTCAGCCGATAAACGTCAACAGTTGGACATAGCCCTCCCCCAATTGTCGCCATAATGAACGATCCTGTGCGTCTCGCATCCATCTGTTTCCCGCAAGATAAACGAATCATTTTACCAAAATTGCAGCACCCAACTCGCCATGGACAGAAAACACGCCACACCAAGACTTAGCCGTTCCACCAAAAAGTTTTATAATAACATTATTAACCACACAATAAATGGGGGGAGAAGGGGGAAGTAAATAAGCTTCAAGGGGATGAATACATAATGAAATTTCGCCCCTAGCGTCCGTTAATCAAAAACTGGTGCAGAGACGGCGAAATACGTAAGAAAATGGAAATTTTCCAACCCTCCTTTTTCCTGTTAGACTCTACCCCCTAAGTAGGGGGAGGTTGGACAATCTCCCCCTGGGTGGTCGCGAGAGGAGAGATGGCTTCTTGGGTTTAATGGCTTTTTATTTTATTTTTTAAGTGGTAAGCAGATTAACTGGTATATGTGGCGAAAGATTGGAGTTTCTTGGTGTTTTAAGTTATGAAAGATTATAGGAACTGTGAGTGCCCAGATGACAAAGATATGGAGGAGTATCTTAATCCCGTGTCATTGTAGAAAAGTATCCTAAAGGAAGATATTCCATACGAGTCTATCAAATTTATTCGAAACCCATTTGTTACTTCATAGACAAACTTTCAGTTTTATAATATTAGTGTGATATGTGAATAAATATGTACCATCAAAGACACTTCCACCTGACCACCGTTAAGTTCATTTTTGCTTGCATTCGAAACGAAAACTTTAAAGGGTTTGGGTTGGCGCCACGCCGCAGGATTCAAGCGAAATTTTTTATAAGTGATCAGGCAGAAATGACCGCAAGGGTACATTAGGTTATAAATACTCACAGTCAGTTAATTTTTAAGTCATGAGTGAGTGTGTGTAATGTGTGAGTATGATATTATAATTTTTTAAAATAAAATAAAAATTGTACCAAAGTGAATGCTTAAGTGTTCACAATGTTCACGATTTCTCTTTAATTTTGGCGGCAGACCACGAAGGAGATGGAGGGACGACCTAGATGGCTTCCTTTAGAATTATATAATATAATATTCCACATAATATAATTTTGGTGGATTTGCCAAACCATGAATCTGCTCCTTCTATAAAGAGTATGTAATGTATATTTTAAAATCTGAACATCAAACAATCTACATATTAATATTTGTATTTTTTTGAATGCCTAACCAATCAGGGCAAATTTTATAAACGTATTTATGATGCATTATTCGTTAAGAAAAAAAATAAATATAAATATATCTAGTAACAGAACTGTTACAACCAATATTTTATATTTGCTATACATACCAGTCCGATACAGAAAACTGATTTGTACAGAAAACATAATTTTAGTTACAGGTTTAAGGCGTATAGTTCCTTGAACCATCTGGCCGAACTTATGTGAACGCAACTCTCGCACTCGCCTAGGCGGCAGTACGCAAATCTGTGCATTTATTTGCGGCCAGCAGCGCCCGGAAAGCGCTTTAAACCCATTATCTCCGCGAGATATTAATTGATTTACACATGCAATGTTCACTTTGAAGAATATTTAACCACCAATTTTTATGTGTAAAAATGTTTCTAAAGGTCCAAGCCGTTTCGAAGGAGTAGGGAAAAGTTGCGAAAAGTTGCGAAAAGTTGCGAAAAGTGGCGAAATTGCTAAATATTTTTTTTTGACAAAAGTATTAATTGCACGAAAAAATCAAATGTTGATATTATTGTTCATGAATCTATATTAAACATATATTTTTTTCAAACCAATTGACCAAGTCGTTACGGAGGAGTAGGCCTCAGAAAATCACTGTTTTATGGCACTTTTCGGGCGCTTGGCCCTTAAGATAGGTAATTCACGAAAAAAACTACTTCGTCAACAACACAACACCAGACCTAAACAAAATTCGTATTAAATAAATTCAACGTGAACGTTCTAAATATTACTAAGTCTATGTGAAGCAAACGATAGTACAATAGTGGAGACCAGCGTGGATCGGCCGCTAAGGGTGCTTGATGCGCTTACGTCGTGTCATACAGACGTAGGTAGGTACATATAACAAAATACAGTTAGATAGAACAACGAAATATTGAAGGTTTGTTTTTGGTAAATCAATTACGTTTTGTAAAAATTCATAGAACAAAAGTAGTTGTTTATGATATTTGTTAGTTTGCTGAAAAGTGGTTAGTGTTTTACAAATAACCCTATATCTATACATCTATACATATTAATAAAAAAGGAGCGTCTGTTTGTAATATTGAATAACTTTTTACTACATGCATAAGAATAATATACGGTACATACACCAAAATAACATTTTTACAATTTTGTCTGTCTGTCTGTTTGTCCGGGCTAATCTCTGAAATGGCTGAACTGATTTTGACGGGACTTTTTTTGGCAGATAGCTGATGTAATAAGGAGTAACATAGACTACTTTTATTTTAGAAAAAATAAATTCAAAATTCTGTAGTCCACGCAAACGAAGTCGCGGGCACAGGCGTATCGCTCCTTTACATACTTCAATCGATGGGCTGTGCGAAAGTGTACCCCGGGGCACTAGAACGAAGGCAAAGAAGTAACATGAGTAGCTTTTAATCAGTAAAAGACTGACATGCCTTTCCGCTTCACCCAAGAGCGAAAAAAGTAGTCATTGGATGATTTCCCGCCTAAAAACAAAACATACTTCACTTCACGTATCTATTAATTTTTCCACTAACCCATTTTTGACAGGAGCCGTCTCCATGCAACACAGCCTCCCTGCATCACCCGCCAGCCGAATGCAAATTTTATAACACAGCGCCCGTTTTCTTATAGGCATTGTCGTAAACTCGTTCTCCGTACTCACTTAGCTGGGGTCATTTGTTCAGATTGCTGAATATTTATGGTACTGTAGCTAATTAGGAATAGTCAGTAACATACGAGGTAATGTTTTGATGAGAAAAAGAAAGTAATTAACGATAATTATAAAGAAAAATAAATTCGTAAGATGTATTTTAGTGTTAGAGAAAAAATATTAATAAAAAAGTATATAAGTGTCTGTTACGTTTTATATGACAAAAATATCTTGGCGAAAGTTCTCATACGAATAGATTATAACCTGATCTTATTTATCTTTTTCTTTATTGAACATCATGATTGCAATTAATAAAAAAGAAACTATATGGCCAAAAAAAATACATACAATTAGCGGACTTACCGCGCTTGTCGATTTCTTCTAGGCAACCTGAAAAGAACTGATGGATGCGAGACGCGCAGGAACGTTCGTTGTGGAGACACTTGGGGAAGACCTATGTCCAACAGTGGACGTATATCGGCTGAAATGATGATGATAATGAACCTGGAATGGATACAATATGGGTACTTCCCAGTAGTTTCTTTCCATGGGATAATAAAACGCATAATTATAGTGCGGGCGGTTAATATACGACATGGTATATAGTGTAAAAAAAAACTCAATTTTTGTGAGAGAACATTAAAAAATCGGTAAGATTTAAATTCCAATAAGAAATCTAGAACTGACTTTATTTTCAAAATTACCGTAAATGTCAAATAGAATATAATTCAAATTTTTAAACTAAGTTCATGTATTTTGCTCATAACGAAGTCAGAATACGAAATTTAAATTTCAAAATTGCGGATCGAAGTTTAAATTTGACATTATCCCTAATGGAAATGTAGATCAGTTACATCAGTAGTAAAGTAAAAAAAAAATATGATTATCAACATTATTCAATGGAAAAAGAAAGACTTGTATGCGAAATGAGAGGGCAGCTTATTAGCCTAGAAAGTGAGCAAATTTTAGGTATATAAGTAGTAAATTTTACTCAATACTTAATAAAATTTAAATAAATTCGTAGTAGAATTTGCCTAATAAAATGGCCGCCAGAAAACTGATGACGTAAGCCAATTATTAGTACTACCAGGCTTAAAAATTACACGGACTAGTTTTCAAATTAGTTTAAATTACAAAGCCAAAACTCATAGGCATAAGGATCATAATATTTCATTCATCTCAATCGCTATTATAATGAAAAAAACCCTTCAATAGCAGTTAAGGTTTTTTTTTATCTATACATATTGATGCTGCTTTTAAAAAAATCGATGGAATTTTGAATGTAGAATAATTTTATTTTCTATTGGCGTATAATTTTGGTCCTTCAAATTGCCTAATAAAAAGGGGCTGCCAGTATTTTACTGATAACGTAACACCAAATTTCTATCTAGCCAGTCTCACCATCATCATTTTACCTGAAAAACATCCACTCCTGGAATTATGCCTTCCCGTAAGCGTCTCCATACCGTCTTGTGCATCTCAGTTCAAATTTCAGTGACCCTAACCCGGTCATCGGTCTACCTTGTTAGAGACTTCCAACTCTGCGTATTAAGGTCTCTACCCCAGAACCTTGCTTCCACATTCAACATCTGTTCTGCGAGCAATGTGTTCACTACCATTTAAATTTGGTGATTCTTTCTTCTATCTGCATCTGGTTAAGTCTGGTCTTTAAACTCACACACACTTCAAACTTGTCGATATCAGTAAGCTGAATCTAAAGAAAACTTCAAGTGTAAAGATATGCGATTTCTGTAAGTCTATTTTTGCGTACGATAGTACCTGCCTCTCGCTTGCAAGATAAGTGTAATAAAAGTTCAGCTAATGTGAAAACTTGGTAATGTTATCGGTATACGTGATCTCACTGGCTTTTCGGGTTGGCTCGGTCGTTTTCGGGAACGTTCGGCAACTAACGTTTTTCGAATTTGAATTTGAATTTGGAATCTGACGACAAAAACTGTAATTGGCTGCAGATTGTTCTAGATAGTGAGTTGCTACTATTGAATTGCGAATTTGAAATGGCAATCGATTTTAAAATTTATTGAACTTTGATTTGATGGCTTGGAGTGATTTTGAAATTACTATTTCAGAAATTATAGATAGATAAATGAAAAATTTGATGACGGTCACACACACAGATGATAATAATTTTCAAATTGTAATTTATCTGTACAGGCACAAATTATTTTAAAGAATATAGATACTTCTTAAAATATTCAGTTCTAACAGACAACGCCAGCCTGAATTGAAATTGGCAATTTTAAAACGGAAATTATATTTTCTTGGAAGTTCTTATTCTTTTTTGTCCTTGTCAATCATACATTTTATTTTTAATGAATGAATTTATGATTAAAGTTGTATAATTTCGTAAACATTATTTTCAATAAAACAAAAAAGAAACGATTTAAACGTGAAAAGAAAGTGAGTTTACAAATTGTCGTCTAAATGCTACCTATATTTTCGATATCGAAATTTAAAATATAATTTTATAAAGTAAAAAAAAACTTGTATCTATAATTGACAACATTTATTCTAATCTCCAAAATTTCAAATCATTCTCAACTCGTTCATTTTTATCTGTTTTTGAAGTTTATATTACTTATTTTAACGTGATAATTTACACACCAAAGGTGTCACACCAAAAAAACCTTTTTTGTCTCTATCGATGTAACATTACAAGTTTTACGATCGAGTTCTCATAGTACAGCCGTGGTTAAAACAACCGCAGTGGATTCTTTCAGCCATTATTCCGCGGAGTTATAATCGACTTTCAGGATATTTTCCACCTTTCTATATTCCGTACGTTTCCAAGTAATCCCATATGCTACGGTTTTTATCGTGTGGTGTAGAGAAAAGTTATTCTTGAAACGTTTGATGTGTGTTTTTGATAATATTTTGTGTTTTGACTGTATGCTGTGAATTATGTTTGTATTGTGTGGATTATCTAGATATATACACTAATATTATAAAGAGGTAAAGTTTTTTTTTTTCTTGTTTCGAGGAGGTAATCTGTAATCTCTGAAAGTACTGGTCCGGTTGCTAAATTTTTTTCACCAATAGAAAACCATTTTATTTCTGACTAACATAGGCTATTTTATGTTCGTAGGCGAAGCTGCGTGGATAAGCTAGTATTTATTATTCTCGTCAAAATTGTTTTGTTTATATTTTTTTAGAGTTTTGAAAATTTTAATAAAGTAAAGTAGGTAGCTTGTCTGTTGGTTTATTGTGTCAAATGTAAAACTCGATATATCGTTTGTTTATGCTTGAGTGATTAACATTTAATCTACTATGATGACTAGAAACTAAGCAACAAAGTTGTATAATCATTAAAATTTAGTTTTAAAAGATGGTCAAAACACAAAAAAAATATATTGTGAAAAAAAAAATCTTTTTTTTGTCAATGGTAGTAAGTACAGGTCGCAGATTTTTTTTTTTTCACTTTTTTGGTAACGGTTTTGTAACAGAGATTTAATAAATTTATTGCCAGACCCAATGAAACCTTATAAACCAACAGTATTAAACGTCAAAACAATAGGCAATTCTTCTCCTCCCATCTTGGGCACAGTATTTTCATTAAGTTTTCGCCGCGATTTGATACCTTCACATCGGCAAAGCTCATAGATTAAGCCCCGAACGAAAGCTTGAATTTGCATAGAAATTAAAATTTACCTGGACCGTCCCACGTTAGTGGACGAAAGTGGAATTCCTTTGCCCAACTATGGCGTCGAATTTCAAAGCGCGTCGAATTCGAATTTGGAATTCGCTAGTATAAAATGGCGGCAATTAACGATTTTTCTCTCTTGTTTTTACTTAGATTTAGTTTAGGGTTTTTAAATTGATGGTTTGATTTACAATTTTCTTGGTATTTGGGATCATTTCATTCTACCGCTATTAATTCAATATTTTATTGTTATTTTATAAGTAGATAGTATTATGAGACCTAAAAAAGAGCCAGTTTGAATAGAATTTGATAACTTTCCCGAATACAAGAATAATAATTGCTAAATTAATTTAAGATAAGAAAATATATTATGTATATTTAATGATATATAAAATGTAATTTTCAACTGCACTGAATTCAAATTTGGAACTCCTAATGGAATATAAAATGGCAGCAATTAATAGTTTTTATGCTGTGAATTTCCTCTCTTGTTTTTGCTTGAATTTAGATGAGATAGGTGGCGAGGTTTTTTTTAATTTTAAATAAGTAAGTAAATAAGTTTTTAAATTTATATTTTAATGTAAATTTAATGTTTAAGTTATTTTATATAAAACAATCGATTTATCTAGCACGGTAATTTAAAAATCATCAAGTCCCACTTCTCTGGTTTTGTTTATGAACTAGATTGATTGATTGAACCAAAGTAAGGATGCAATAGTTTCAAATACAAATAGCTACAAAGCTTACAAACCATAAGAACTTACAAATAAACTTTACTAAATATTACCGAAAATCTAATTACTTTCCCACCTATTATTAAAAGAAGTTTCACTCGAACGAAAATTCTCAAGGCGTTTACACCTAAAACGTATAAATATTACCCAAAGAAAATTATATCAGAAGTTGTACCAGTGAGGTATTCACGAAAAGATATTTGGTAGAATTAAAACAACACTTTGCCGAGAAAAGTGGTTCTCCCTGTTCGCCCGCCCCAACCCCCGGGGAGGGTGTACCCCTACCCAATCCCAAGATGGCTTCTTTTAAATGGGGTGGACGGTCGGCCCCTTCAAGAATAAAAGTATGCCATACCTTTCATAGATAGATTCAAGGTGGGGGAATAAGATCCAGCGGCGCCGAGCGGCGTTCGATTACATTTTAAATTGCTTTTTGAAATTCGAGCATTGTTTGTGTCTCTGTTCTTAGTTTTTTTTTAGCAGTTTGAGACTTTGGCTTTTGAGTGAACTGTCAGTGTTTTGTTACAGCCTCACTTAATTTCAATTCATGAAAACTTTTTTTTTAGATAATAATCTAGTTTTATATGTAAATGTAATAAAAACAAATTAAAGTTAAAACATTTCGTTCATTAGTTTTAAATGAACGCCATACGAAAGTTTCCTTAAACTTTGAAATAATCAAAACTTTAATTGATACGTGAATAGTACTGAAGCTCACATGTGATTTTGGGGCGTTGTAAATTGAGTTTTGTTCTTAAAGTTTTAAGGGTGGTTTTTGATTGAGGGTTGGGTGAAAGGTCTTTGACCTTTACATACGTTACTGGGTCAATGTGTGACGAGTATGTTTTGATTTTAAAGGCCTCTTCGAATTTAGGTCAGAATGCCGGTACAAACATTCCTGAAGAGTAATTTTTAGTATAAGACTACGCATTTCGTCTACATTTTAGTGTCTTCTCTTTGTCTTTTAGAACAATTGCGTAGATTTTAATTAGCTGTTGGCTCTAATTGAGTATTTTGAAGAAGATTTCGTATCGTTTGTGATACTTATTATAAAAATATTGTCGCTTCGAAAGACACTGCTCGATTTTCTAGCAATCTAAGTAAAGTGTTAGATTGAAATTTGTTTTAATTAATAAGCCATAAGAAATGTGTTCACAAGCCTAGTATCTATATCTATAAAAAGGATAAACTGACTGATATTTATCAACATATAGCCAAAATTACTAGGACTAGGAGCGTTAAATTTTGCAAAATGTTTTCTTTTATAACTTAGTCAAGCTAGAAATGTTTTTTCGAGAAACCTGCTTTCACGTAGGCGCTGAAAGCTAACCTTTATATATTCACTGAATTGATCTATCCGAATATAAGAACTTTATTTATATTGAAACTTAATGTAGCAAAAACTCATGCAGAAAGGTTTTCTAAACAATTTGTCTATTCGTTAAAATATTGCCAAGTAATTATTTGTCAGTTCTCAAAATTATTTCTGTTACAATATAACATCACATCATATATTTTATTTGAAATAAGCAGTACCTTTGTACTCTTTTATCTGAATTTGGCCATTTCATTTTTAAGTGTTTGTGTGTACATAAATGAATAAATAAATAAATCACACAACATAACATTTGTTTTTTTTTGTGCTTTTTGTTTTTTTCCTATGACTCGTCCACACGGTATCTAAAAATTATTGATACCGTTTCCGACCGTTTTCCAACTCGCTTTTCGCAGGTATGTGGAAAGAGATTTCTGTAGGAATACACATCACCATTATAGTCTGTCTAAAAAGTCAAACGACTTGGGAATTTTGTATAAAATTTAATCGTTTATAAAATACTTATATTTGATACTTTTTATAAGGTATTTCTTTTAGTAAACAATGATCAAGATCTCTTAATGAACCTTGATTATTGAACCAGTGTTGACTATATCTGATTTTATATAGAGTAATGTAATATAATTATTAGATTACATACAGATTATAGAATCACCGAAGTCGTTTTACTATTTATATACAGACTATAGTACCTAATTTTCAATTTCCTTCTTCTTATTATGTTTTATTAGATATGTACATAAATTGTTAAACAAATAAATAAATCATCGCCTGCGTCTCATATTCATAATTTCGTAACCCTTATTCACAATAGTTATCTCTATATTTTAAATAATTTCATAATCTATAGGAGATATTTTAAAATAGAATTCAGCATCACTTATTTCTTTTATATGAGACATAAATTATTTTATTGCTACTTTCACAGCGATAGAATTTGGTATTTTAAAGTGGAGTTGAATAAAAAACAATTTTCTTTTTTATGCTGTAACTTTTTAATTTTAAAATTTTGAATAATTAACATCATTTAATAAACATTCATCGTTATAAAAATAAAAGCCAAAATAACAATTGTAAGGTCAGAATATATATTACATTTTCTATTCTATTCTAAAAATGAAATCGAAAAACAAAAAAGCCATTTAAAATAAATTAAAAATATTTGAACAAAACGTCACTAGCACCCGTCTGTTTGGAACCACCATTTTTTTTTCTCAAACAATAATTTCGAAAGGATAATTAATCGCACGGGCGACGCCAGCCTTAATTGAATCTCTAACACCCCCCGAAGTCCCCCAGGAAAAACAGCCCTTTCTTATTTTTCAACTCTTTCCCCCTTGGAAGACGATAAATCCTTGAGAGAGACAGTAGGGAGATAACTTGCTGACAATAAAATACCCACCAAAAACTCACGTTTTATCAAACCTCGCCTTTAAAACTGGGACTATAAGGACTATTTTATTTTTACTGAAGTGGCAAATGAAACTGGCAGTTTGCAGCAAGAAAAAGCCTCTGCGATTCGTCATTGGAATTCCGCGGGCGAGTTTGCGCTTCCATTTTCAAAGTCTGCGTTTTGGATTTAGAATCGATATCTATGGTTGTGTGATTTATGTTATTTTTTAATTTGGAAGGCGTGTTGAAAATTATATTAAGGAGTTTAAACCATCATTTTGAGGCGCTTAATATTATCGTATTTAAAACAAATCAGGACTAAATCTGTTTTCTCGATTTAACCAAAGAAACTATAATATACTAACATAATTTAAAATTGATTCGATTATACAGAAAAACGAATACAAAAATCTTCAACGCGGTCTCTTCATAATTTTCCAATCACGAATAGTCACAAACATTTTTATCATCAATGATGATTTTAACGAAGAAGGCAGATTTATGATTGCATTTTAAGATTGGCCTCGAGGTTATAATTCTTTAGCCTCTATGTCACTGAAAATTATTATAAAAAGACTTTATTTTAGAATTTTGAAAAAAATTATGCATTCTTTGCAAATAAAATCAAAGTTTTATAAACAGTTGTTAATTTGTTTTACAATTTTAAAAATTCGGTGCTAATAATAAATAACATAAGTTTTAAATTTTAAAAGATTAGTTAGCAAAATGTTAATTAGATTATCATCAAGCCAAATGCATTATTTAGCCAAATACAATTTTTTATACAGTTTTCTTTTATATTTTGCCATCAAATTAACATTACTAAAAAGAAAACAATTTAGAGTAAACGGGAGCTGTACTTTTAACAATATAAAAAGCTGTAATTTATACAATTTATTCGATTTAGATAAAAACAACAATGAATTCAATGGAATAGTATTTTTTCATATGTTTTGAAAAATCATACACATGAGGTTGTTAAAGCTTAGTCTTCCCAATCAATTTTTAACTAATCATTCAGGATTGTAAAAACGACCAAAACATACAAAAAATTTAACATAGAATTTATGACTCACGAATGTTCTAAAATACATTTAAACTTAAAATTATTTTCAGTAAAACATAAATGTCACTTTCATAAAAACAAATGTGATAAGACAGGTTTCAGACATAATTTCCACAAAAACCTTTAATTCCAAAATATAAGCCCATCTAAAATAATTTACAAAACTTAGTAGGTAGAAAAGTAATAATAAAACAATTTTCCGTCATTCAACCCCTCGAAATAAAAAGGGTAAGTATATTTTTAGGGAACTCTAACGCTAGGGTCCGAGGCCAGTCAAGAAAGAACTCTGGAAACTGGAACATTTTCCGCAACTGTGGTTGAAATTGAAAGCACCGAAAGGGGTGAAGGAGTCCAAGGTAAATTGGCCGTAAGTAAGGGTGTTCTACGGGGTGGTTACGGCAAAAGAAGAAGGAATAAATGAGAACAACCCCTGTTTTAAATTGCTAAGATGCGAGGGCGACTCCCTGTCTGTTTTTCTTTCATTTTGTTTTTAGAATTTTAAAGTATTACTTTGATGTATATTTCATTCATTTATTAAGGGAAAAAAATATATATACCAAATTATTACAGGCAAATAATTTTCTGGTTTTATTGATTTGGGGTAAAAACAATTTGAGTGATTTTTTTTTTCAAATAAAAATTAAACCGGTGAATTTATGATCATTTTTGAGTGACTGTTTGCGTATAAGAAATCATTGAATAAATTGATGTTTTCATTTCATACATTTAAATTTTAAAAGGCACCAATGCGATACTTAATACAATAAATTACCCTGTTCTTGTGGCCTGCAGCTGGGGCCTGGTGTGATTTTGATTTCAATGACAATAAATTATGACGAAATAAAATCTATACATGATAATGTTAAGGAATAACCATATCAGTCGACTCTTTTTTTATTATTTATTCGGCTCGCGTTTGACTACAATCTCACCTGATGGTAAGTGATGATGTGGCCGACGATGGAGCACGCTAGCCTAGAAGTAACCTATTCACTCTTAACTTAAAGACTTCTATAATAGCTTATTAAAACTTTTTAGGTTTCTTACTAACATAAAACATGGTTAGATATTTTTAAATCAAGCACAGCTGGGCTGAATTCGATACTTGACTTATTTCTTTCCAGCTGTAGGCTTCCGAAAGATAATTCTCTTTCAACGCTGGGGAAGCCGTAAGTATAAGTTAGTATTTAATAATATGAGTAGTACAGTATTTTGTGGATTGGTCCATTAGTTAACAAACTATTTTTACGTTATAAGTTCACTAATACAGCAAATATGTACGTTTTTTCTTGTTACCCGCATGATTTTGAAAGCGAATTTTTGTGGATAATACTTACTAGTATATTTGATTACCTACATTTCTCATGTTAACGTATTTAGTAACTTTAGTAATTTAGTAACTTGTATTTCTCATATTAAGTGAATTGTATTCTTTTTGAGAAATAAATGTCTTAAACCGTATTTTTACCGGGTGCTACTTGGCATCCCACGTTTTCTACTAGAAACCTCAACTACAAAAATCAATAAAAATTACTAATACCCATCCCCTAAAAATACCCTTTTCTTCGACCCCTCAGTACACAGCGTTATGTACAAAGGGGGGTGTAAAAATGCACTCAGACATTACATTAAAAGATATAATTAAGGGGGTGGGGAAGCACCCTTGGGGAAATTCGTTCCTTCTTTTGACATTTTAAAGACCCCTTTTCTTAAACCCCTGCAAACGTAGATATAAAATCGCTGGATATAATAAAAAGAATAAACTTACAGACTATAAATTTTCCGTAAAAATTTTTTTTACTGAGGAACAGTTTTAAATAAAATAAGTAACATTATTTTTGAATTTTTAAAGGTAGGTACAGTACTACTTTTTTTTAATAATTGATAGGTCTACGCTTGACCACTGTCTGACATAATGCAACGATAACAACGATAAAACACGCTGTCCAAGAAGTAATTTTCACTTTGCGTCACGAAAAGTACAGTTAAACCAAATAGCACTCAAAACACGTAAACGCTCCTAACTATGAAGTCAAGTTAATTTTGTCCCTTCTATTATATTTTTATATCTACGTTATTCTACCCTAAGAATGTTTAAAACGAATAACCCTTATAATTACTACTTTGAAGAAGTTTTATTGCAATTTAAAAGTTAATAACCTTATAGTAATGATGTATGTAGCTCCTTATGTACGCAGAATACATAACAATAAAAAAATCGCAACTCGTCTATAGATTTTTTATCGAAATAAGATTATTGAGAAAGAATAAAAGGAAATCATAACAATAATACGATGTACAACTGTAATTTTAATATCCAATATGGCAACGGTTAAAGTATATCAGCGATGTCTTAATTAGATAAATAAAGACATCGCTAATATAAAACTTTCTTTTTTTTTGCACAAAACTTTCAGAAAAGTAGTAACTAATATCATCAGGGGCGTCTTAATAACATAGCCTTTTAAATACAAACGTCATTCTTAATTTAAAAATTAATATTCAATTTTCCTTTAACTAATGAACGCAGCAAAACAGAAAAAAAAAGATAAACGAAAACCGTTTGTCTTTTAAAATTGGCTAAATTTCCCGCGTCACCGCGAGAAGGGACGTGTCACAAAAAAACGCTCAAAAGGCGTAAAAATAAGGAGAAAAAGCGAAGAGAACCGGGTATTATCCTTGTTAATTCCGGGCTAATTTAATTCACGCCTAATTCTATTTGCCGAGTAAAACGGGGGGCGATAATTGTGGGACTTTTTCATGATGGAGGAAAAACCCCGTTTTTTGTTCGCCAAACGACGTTTTTAACCTTTTAAGGCGTGGGAAAAGTGTATTTTGCACGTGTTGGACAAGCTTATTTAAAAATAATGAAGCTTTTATTTGTTTCTGGGGAATAAGAGGCATATACATACAAATGTCAGTTGTTACTTTCCTTACTTTACCCGTTTATTTTTTAGCTTATCTTTATTCGAAGTTTTTCTTTGGCTAGATAATCTTCATGACCAAGTCTTCAGATTCTTTGCAAAATGTCTTTCTTATTAATTTCACTATACAAGTAGTTAGGTAAAATTTCGGGATTTTTATGAAAATTTTCTAATCTTTAAAGTAACATAGCGACAACCTTAATTTTTATCGTTTTTTTTTTATATTCTAAAGAAGAAAAATCGTATTTTTGCGTATTTCTCACATTATAACTAACTGGCCAATACCACAGAATTTACTAAAACCAAAAGATCACGATCACTTTTCAACCGACTCACATAATTTAGACTTTCACTGAAACTTTCGACAAGGTACTATAGCCTAACCATCACTCTTCGACACCAAAACTAAACTGACCATCCACTAACTGGACATTCATAAAGTTAATAATAACACTATGAAAAATAACCCTTAACTTACCTAACCGGTTTTTGAATAAAATGCAAAACTGACCGGTGTCCCCCAAGGGTCAATTCTAGGACCCATTGTCTATTTTTGTAAAGGTAAAAATCTGGTTTGGCTGACCCTTCCTTAAAGTTTTTAGTTTCAAAAGTGTTGGGCAGCTGCTACTATACCGGTTTTAGTGACAAAAGTATTGTATTTGCATATTCGAGAATTCATGTTTAGGAATTTCGGAAGTCATAATTTTTATTATTTATTTGTTACAGCGGAATTTAGAATTAATGATGTAGTGATGCAATTTGTCTTGAATTTTTACCAAAGAATACATTTCTGTTACAAAGATATTGGAATATCATTAATAAAATCATTGATCACTAATAAAGATATTGGTCGAAGCGTTAAACGCAAAATAGTTTAGCATTTCGTTACTATTGATAACAAACTTATCTTTTCTAATATTCCTAGTGGTGTATGTACAGGAAGACCTATCAGTGTTGCAAGATCTTCATGAACAACTTTTCCTCACAGAAGTGGGAGTTTTCTTTTTGAATAGTAGTGAGAGTTGATACATAAATATGCCTGTATAC
Organism: Mythimna albipuncta; assembly: GCA_929112965.1. Lineage (NCBI taxonomy): Eukaryota > Metazoa > Arthropoda > Insecta > Lepidoptera > Noctuidae > Mythimna > Mythimna albipuncta. Next base: position 11,385,711 of record OV815983.1, on the reverse strand, counting down.
CGCGAGAGACTTATTATATTAATAAATCCTTATTTGGCTTATCTGTTTTTTGAAATGGAAAATTGCAACCAAGGAACTCATATTTTTTTTTTGTCATAGCCGCAGGATTGGTTCTGGAACGCAAAAGGCAACAACTGAAGGTACACAAGTGGGCTTTAGTAAATAGAGTAAGAGTAGTAATTCGGTGATTTCCGATCCAAAAAAACAAGAAGATATACTTAGCAGTAGTGTTACAAAATTCAAATGAGGCAAACTTTTACCGTCTGATATAATTTATAACAATTATAGTTTATTGCATAATCAAGACACATCACGAAAACGATAGCGGGACAAACTAGACAGATTTCTCCAGAAGTGGAAGTAAGAATCACGGAAGCAAGAAAGATGTAACTAGTTCAAGGATGCTTTTTACAAGACATATACTTTTCAATACAAGACATATTGATAGACACTATAGACAGAATACTGTCATAATATTGTGAACTGAAGCTTCTTTGTATTGATAAAAGTAAATTGTTTACATGCGAGAATAAAAAGAAAAGGCCTAACTCACAGACTGGTCAACGCCTAGCCTAAACCCTTGGACTTAAAAAGCTGGTTTCATAGATTCTAGATTCATTTATTAATTGAAAATCATAAGTACAATACAAGTTCTTCTTAATACATCACGGGCGCTATGTTTTGCCTCTAGAGCGTACAAAGTATTAATACATTTAATTGATGCAATACAATTAAAACAAGTGATTAATATAGATTTATGAACCACAAATAAAAAAATAAATAAATTAGATAATTTTATCGCTTTAAGGATTTGTAATCACACTGAACACTGTCAATAAGATATGAGTAATATAATTAGATAAATTATAATATGTAGTAAGAGGTATTGTTGTTAAGACGTAGATGAGGAGCAAGAACGATTTTTTTAAATGTAACCCTAAATGTAGTAAACCTAAATGTAGTAAGTATTTTTGAAGAAAAGTAGACCTTGTTATCCCAAGCGTAACGCAAGTGAAGCCACGGGCAAAAGCTAGTCTATTTATAAAAATGGCTCGTACCGTCGGAACTGCGCAGTTGTGCCTACCAACAGTCATTATTGGCGTGCATTATAAACAATTTATATGAAACGCTCTACATCGGCGTAACTTATGCCCTTGCGTATTTTCAAACGGGAGCAGAGACGGATTTGTAAAGCGGCTCAATAGTGTCTATAGTTGTAGCAGTGATGACCTTTTTGCGGATTGTCATTTTCATGATTTCATTACATTTTTAAACTGGAAATGTTACGCTTTTGTATGTTGTAAGTTTTATAAAAAAGTTACTTTTAAAAAAATTTAAATGTTACCTCGTAATGTCTAGATGGTAAATCTTTATCGTTTTCATCATCATCATCTGCTATTGTTGTACTCTCTTTTTAATGTTATGCTATTTTATAAAAATAGGCAACGCAGCAGCCAATTGGTCAACCTTTGTACGCAACATTATACTCTAGACTGTATTCTTCATTTTTATTGTACAACAAAAAAAAATCGTACTCCTCCGAAATAGCTCAACGAATTTTAATGTTTTTTTTTTTATTATTATTATTTCACGGATAGGTCGTAAAATATCTTTCACGCCCAATTTTTTAACCGTGATTTTAGTGCATTTTTTTTCTGCAACTTACGTATACGTTCGATTTTTTTTAAATTTAGCACAAAAACAAATTGTCGTGTCAGCTAGTATTATTATATTTAACTGTGATAAAAAAGTTCATGCAAAAAATCGAAAGTTTAAGGTTTAGAAAAAAAAGAAGAATATGCGTCACAAGAAAATAATAGGTATTTATTATCTTTCGACCCATATTCTTCAATCCGTCCCTGCGCCTTTGCTACACGCTAAAGCGGCCATCACGCGAATGCTCGATAAAATTTCAATCAACCGAAAGATGGCGGTTTTTCATCGATTGTCCCGTTAGATAGCAATTTTATTTACCGGTACGATACTGAAGTTTGTTCTTTATTTTTAGAACGAACTTTATTGGTTAAGGGAATGGAAACTATGCTACACGATATTGTAGGCGAGAGTTGGGTAAAGTTAAAAGAAGTGAAATGGGTAAGATAGGTAGTTTTTAATTTATAAAATTATACGAGATCGTAAATGTGTCTACATTTTTCTGAAGCGTGGTGGAGTGACAAGGCGTATAAGATTTTACTGACTAAAACTAATCTGTGTTCCTTCATTAACCCTTAGAGTTTTATAGCCATAGAAGGTAATTTTTTAAATAGCTATGGAACTCATCGGGTAAATTGTGCTTCTAGTCAGCACCATGAATTGACCTAAATTTTGCAGGACTTATGTTATGTTTAGATAAGTGTCCGTAAGAATCGGACATTGTGAAATAGGACTCAGTCATAATGGAACGGATGGCGAGCTACATAATGCTTGCTGTCCGCAAGCCCACGCCTTCGGTGGTCGGAAATCGGGATCGCGATCTCGGCGGCTGGGGCGTGAGAGCCACTCTCTCGCGTGTGCACGTGCGGCCTCTTCCTTTGCTTGTATTAAACATTGTGACCTAGAACTTCATTCGGAGGGTTATATTATTATTGAATTACTTATTTAATGTCCTATGACTCCTCAATGGTGCAGAAGGCGTCCATGGGGAACGGTCTTGAGGTACTATCTTCACCTGGCTCCACGTCTTTCCGTTGCTTGTTGCTTCTGCCAACACGATGCGACGCCAGGTTTGAAGGGTACGGCCACGCTTTCTTTTCCCTGGAAGGTTCCAGTCCAATGCTTGCTTATGCATATGGTCGGAATCCCTTCGGAGCATTTGGCCAGTTAATTTCCTCTTGCGACGCTATATCTAGCGGTTGATCAGGCTCTCGTGGCATTTTTCCAACTCTACGTTAGATATTGTCTTGGTAGGTTACTAAGACTGAGACAGTGGTCGATGAAGATTTGGATTCGCCGTGAGATGTTCCTTGTAACCTTCCATGTTATTGGTTTACTGTACAAATATTTATCAGTGGTGGCCTAACGGCCCCAAATTACGAGTTGCAGGTCAAACTCAGCCAGGCACATTACTATGTGTAATGTCATCCACCACTGCTCTCAAATCGGCAAAGGAAAACATCGTGAGGAAACCGACATGTAATAAACACAAAAAATCGAAGTAATAAAAAATAAAATCGTACTAAGCCCGCGTGGTGGACCCCTTCCTTCTCCTAGGAAGGAGACTTGAGCCTCAGCAGTGGAAACACTGAAAGGCTGATAATGCTTATGCTTCAAATATGTCTCAGATACTTTAAGGCACGTCTTCCTACATTAAAGTACCCAATACAGCTGTTGTCGTATCGTACTCGTGTCGTCTAATATAAATTCGCCAGAACCAGCCTGGTACGATATAATTTACATGACGCGGACCAATGTCGCGTTCATTTTATGCCGCCATTTTATTTAAATCTTCAACTCAATGTTACGAGGTTGCAAAGTTTTTATACTGATGTAGCTGAAAGATTATGAAAACAAAGAAGATTTTTAAGGTGGGAAATCATGTAATGACTAAATCCGATCCAGGGTCGAGCGAGAGAGCGTGTTACTGTTACTGACTAAAACCACACCTATTTAAAAGTATCTTTTCTATACTTTTCCCTATGGCCTTAGCAGACATCGGCCCTTCTGGGTCCCTACAGTTTGCTGACATCTCTTTGAGGCGCGCATAGAACACTGCGCGCCGTTGACGACTCGGATTCATAAAGGACAAACGGACTTATTGCTCATCGTCTGCATGCTCGCCCATACAGTGGCCAGAGAACGCTCTGCGATTCCCGATGCCTAGGACGTCTTCTACCACGAAACTGAAGAAACCACAGGAAGAAGATACTGTATAAAAAAAATATATAGACATATTTATTTTTTCGATATTAATTTAGTCAGCTAGACTCTGTGTCATAGAATGAAAATCACACGTATGTTTTTCAGTTGTCCTTGCATTGTAGGAACTCTATTTTGTTTTTTCAGAAATTCCTCATGATCATAGCGGTCATCAGCCATGCTGCTTACGGTTTTGCTAAAATTTCTTCGAGACGCACTTGGAACATTATGCACAGTCAACGATCGGTGGCCGGGGATTGCCCTACGATTCCCAATGCCCGGAGTGTCCTTTCGTGGCAATTGGGGCCCGACGATGCCCGTCATCTCACACATGCGACCGATTCCTTCTTTCATTAAACTCCAAGCAAATGCCTGTGTTCGCGCTGTCATTGTCTTTCTATTGTGTCTCTAATTGACACGATTGAAAAGTTAATAATTTAATTGTGCAATTACGTAATATCTGTTATTTCTTGTTCATTGCATCAAAGAAATATTTTCTATCTAGTTGTTCATCAACGTCACCAACTTCCAAAAAACCCAATTACATTATTTGCTCGAACTCAGAATCTTTCGTTCAACAGTCGCGCTTACAAATACGAGGCCTACAAGTATACTCATAATGCGTTTAACTATATCTACAAGTAACCTTAACCTACAAAAAATTCGAAACCACAACCGATTAACAAATTGCTACCTGATTAAACAATCAGGTAGCAATTTCACTTAACCATCCGCTGCTAGTACAAACGGCCACTTAACAATTTTTTATCCCAATAAACTTAACCCTCCAATAACAAATCAATAGATAAGGCGTGACTAAAGATGTTTTTTTTAACCCTTCCGCCGCATATGGTCATTCCTGTCTGTTTATTTTGGTACGTGTCGGACAAAAAACCGTATTGTCTTTTCTTTCGACCGTTGTCCATATGTCCGTGTTTTTGTTGTAAACTTTTTGTATTTTATTGTTGATAATCAATAGTTTCTATTTAATACAGGCTGGACAGTTGGGCAGGGTTGCCAGAGGGAAGAGAAAGTTGAACGGTGTCGAATTTGATGTCTCTGAGTGATAAGTTTTTGAATTTTGTGTGAAAATAATATTAATTAATATGATTAATTATAAAGTGGTATGTTGTTTTTTATGTTTTTTTTTTTTTGTTTTTAGGAGGTAATCTCAGAAAGTACTGGCCCGATTGCTTTAATTTTTTCATTGATAGAAAGCTGCTTTATTCCTGACATAGGCTATATTTTATGAACGCAGACGAAGCCGCAGGACAAAGCTAGTTTTAAATAATATGTGATGACATGTGGGATGTTGACTTGGCAATCATTGTACCAATAGTCGTGTCAGGTAATGGCTTGATGGCCAAGACTATCCTACCTACTGCTGAGCTAGCGAAGGAGGAGGACGTACGCGTGAGGGAACGAAGGTCTTGATTGCCCAGCCACCGAGATTCTGACCCCGACTACCAGCCACGGTAGACGTGGGCTTGCGGATGTCGAGCAATGGGTAGCTCACCGTCTGGCTCTCCGGTAACTAACAGGAAAGAGTCCAGTCGTCAACATCACGTAGTGATTCACGCGTTCCTCAAAGAGATGTCAGCAAACCGAAGGAGGCCGCTTGCTAGGACCGCGAGTCATTAGATGATTTCCACCCTTAAGAAGAAATAACCTGCTGCTGAGCAAAGGTCTGTTCTTTTCACTGTTCCTGGTTCCAAACCCTTGCCAATTTCTATAAAAAAAGAAAAAACAAATTACAACAATTTAGATTCACTCATTTAGATGCACACATTCAAACAAACAAATCACGCATACACCATACTGTCCCGGAATGTCCCCTAACAATATGACACCACCGTGGGCAGTTAGAACCGGTTTAAAGCGGAACCCACCGCTCGGATCCGGTTTTGACCAACGAGTGACCCCTTCTTGAGCATCTATTGTCCCTTGAGGTGAAAGGTCGAACAGACTGACAGATGTTTCGTACTTGCATATTGTCCGGTCACGTATGTTAAAATAGTAAAAGATAGAATAATATTTTTTTACAAATTCATTATATCTGATTGTGCATAGTTGCTTTTTAGCATGATATTTAAAGGGCTGCGGGAATATTCTAAAGACTAATCGTGAGCAGCACAAGGGTTTTTGTTAATAAAAGTCTGGCATGAACTGAAAAAACATAAACCTCTATTTGGCGCTGTCGGTTAAAAATAATAATACACATTATTTCAATGACCAGTCTAGTCGTTAATACAAATGGTTGCTTATTTTTATTAGCAACTATTTTGATTAGCCGTGGGTCACTGGTTTTGGTCATCACAGTGACCCTTTTCCGCGGAAGGATTAGGACAATACAATCTTTTAATATAAAACACATCAGCAGATGTTCCTTAACGGCCCTTTCCACGTCAAAAATGTCACTCCAAATCTTATACTTTTGGAAATGTGTAGGTATGCATTTTTTCATATTTTTTTAAGAATTGTAAGTAACTAACTCTGATGTTTAATAATTATAGAAAAAAAAAAAACTAGTTTTAACTGCAGTCGTTACAAAACAACTAACTAATATCTTGCTAGAATATATTTATTTAAGTTATTGAGAAACAAAAACAGAAATAATAAAAAATCAACTCTATTATTGAATCACGACAATCTGTATAACTATTGCACATTTTTGCACTACCGTTTTCGAGGGGTCAATTCCGGTTCTGACCAACACTGACCCTTTCTTACGGATCTATTGTCCGTTGAAGGGTTAAAGGTCAGGCAGATGTTTTAACTTACCTGCTTCCATATTGTCTAGTGTCGGTCTATAAAACATTGAGAGCAAAAGGCATTCAGGTAGCCAAATGCGAAATCAATCATTAGAAAAAATAATATATATTTTTACTGTCTAGCCTGTAGCTATCTGCCCGTAGAAAGTAATATGGAGACTCGAAATCAAAGAAAACAGAAGCACATTCTCACATGCTTATTTATAATTTTCAAACCAAAACTACAAACCAAAATCACACAGGTCATTTTCTTAGAAAAATCACAAATGGCGTTTCGTAGCTTTAATTGCCTATATTATAAGGTTCCGTGTGTTTAATAATTAAAAATATTAATATTAAAAGTTCTATTTCTTACTGTAAAAAACAAAATTTCTTTCTTTCTGTAATTAAATTGTGTTGATTTTTACAACCCGTATAACTATTGCAGATTTCACCACTATCGCTTCCGAGGGGTCAATTCCGGTTCTGACCAATACTGACCCGTTCTTACAGACCTATAGTCCGTTGAAGGGTTAAAGGTCAGGCAGATGTATCGTAGTTGCATATTGTTCATCACGTACGGACACAGAGTAAAGGATTTGGGACTGTACTTGCTAAATGTGCATCGTTGAACAGTCATGAATAGCGTTTTTTTTTTTGTTGTAGTAGACTAGTGTTGCATAGATCAGTAATGTAATTTTTAATAAAATAACACTTACTTACACTGCAGTTTAGTGCAAAAAAAATCAGTTAAACACTTGTTTTAAAGTATCTATTCTTAATCTAATAAAACCGAAAAACAAAGACAGTTATTTTTCATTCTCTCAGTCTTTAAAATTTGTTGGTTTTATTCAGATTCATTTATTTTTGGTCACAGGTGGAAGTTTAGCTATTAAAATTATTGTTGTAACTATTATATCATTGTGACATTATGTACCCATGGGGTGCTCAATCTTTAAATTTACACGTACACGCCAAATATGAAAGAAAACTTTCATGGTACACAAAATAACTAAGGCAACTTAATATTAATAACCACTACAAAAAATTAATAAATTATTATACATATCAATTGGCATTTGTCATAACTATGAATTTATTTTTTTCTCTTCAATGATGACAGTCTGTATAACTATTGCAGATTTCACCGCTACCGTTTCCGTGGAGTCAATTCCGGTTCTGACCAACACTGAACCATTCTTACGGACCCATTGTCCGTTGAAGGGTTAAAGGTCAGGCAGATGTATCGTAGTTTAATATTGTTCATCACGGACGGTCGCATACTAAAGGATTTGGGACCGGACTTACTAAAATCGCTATTCATGGCTGCCCAAAAATGCATTTTTGGGCAGCCATGAATAGCGATTTATTTTTTTCTTAATCTGTTTGACCTGATACTTTGTTTTGTTTTTGCTATTGACTATAGATCAGTTCCTTAAAAAGTGACAAAATATTGCTTCAAATAAAATAAAGCTTAGACTGCAGTTTACTGCGATGAAGATTAATTAAAATTTATCTTACAGAATCTGTTCTTATTTTAATAAAACCAAAGAAATAAAGACAGTTATTTTGCTTTCTCTCGTTCATTTTTTGTGGGTTTTATTAATTGTTTTTTTTTATTAACAACGTCAGTTTGTAGAACTATTGCAGATTTCAATACTATCATTTTCGAGGGGTCAATTCCGGTTCTGACCGACACTGACCCATTCTTACTGACCTATTGTCTGTTGAAGGGTCAGGCAGATGTGTCGTAGTTGCATATTGTTCATCACGTACAGTCACAGTAAAGGATTTGGGACTGGACTTGCTAAACGTGCATCGCTGAATAGCGATTATTCTTTTTTATAGTTTTTTTATTTGTTGGTATAGACCAGTATCTTTTTGTAAATGAGTGTCTGGTGGTTTTATTTCCTTGAGAATATCTATCGTCAGCATTGATGATGTCCGGTTTTCAGTGTTAATGTTTTGACGATTCTTTTTTGTCAACCAGTTTGGTGCAGTTATTTTTTTTTTTTTGCTCTGGATCTCTTTGTAGAAGAGTTTTGGTCTGGTGGTCTGGAAATTATTCCCTTGAGAATTTCGTTAGTCGTCGGAATTCATTGCTGTTACTAGGTTTCAAGGTAAACTGCAAGGTAAATGAAAAGGGTCTCATACCGTAAGGCACTATTTTTGGTTGGATATCGGGTTCTATATTATTATTATGTACATCGTACTAAGTACACAGTACGATAAAAATACGCGCTTATCATGTATTTTTTTTGAGGTGGATATCATTCTATTTTTTTTTTGGTCAGTAAAAATCATTCAAATGGTATCCCTCGCCCTCGGACTGAGCAGGAGATAGCATCAGACTCTTACTGACTAAAAAGCCCACGCCGTTCCTTCTTGCCTTTCGTACCGGGGCCGAGCTTCCCTTTCGGATAACCCTGGCCCCAGTAGGCTTCGACTTGACTGGACCCCTGCTGCTGCTGACAACTCTCGTCCGCGAGCCCGCGGTGGCCAGAAATTAGGATCGGAATCCCGGCGGCAGCCCGGGCGTGAACGCCGCTGCCTCACGCGTGCGGCCTCCTCCTTTGCTAGCATTACTGCTTCGTAGAAGGAGACGACCGATAATCATCCAATGACTTCTCTCACTTTAGGGTGGAGCGAGAAGGCGTGTTAGACTATTACTGACTAAAACCACACTCATGTTGTCAGTTTGCGTTCTAGGACCACGGGCTTCAAATTTAGAAATTCGTCGCGGCTCTAGAGATGCATCCCTATGAGAAATCATCAAGTAAGTCCTCCTGCTCTAGATGGAGCGTGAAGAAGTATCAGACTTTTACCGACTACGATCCATCCTTGTTCCTTCAGTTCCCTTTGTTTTCCTGGGCACCTCATCCCTAACAATACAAGACCCTTCACACCGCCAGAGACAGGAATAAATGGAGAAACACCATAAAAATTAAAGTGATGAAGCAGGGAGGTCACGACCCTCAGCATTGAGGAATACGACGCAAGGAGGAGGACATCCCTAACTTTAATAGTTAGAATAGTCACAATAGTTTCTAGTACCAAAAAGCATTCACCCAAATATCTCGAACAGTTACATAGTAAAAGCAAAGAACTAACACAATCAGATAAGCCGTAGTGGTAGATAAACATACCGGTATGTAGCGGTATACGTACCGGTAGGTATGTACCGGAAGCAAGTGGTATACCGGCGCGGTAAGAATTCGCGAAAACACTTCGCGAATTATTGTCGCCTTCCGTTCGCGTGTTGTACACCTGCAGACAGTTGTGGAATTTATTTTTAGGTAATATTTTTAAGAAATTGACTGCAAGTAAACTTTTTTTCTTGAATGTAGAAAGTCTGACCATCAGTCTAGCTATTTGGGACAATGGGTAGTCCAAAAAGGAACCCTGGACCCCTGGAACTTAACACGAAGGGGGAACATAGGGGTGGTTTTAGTCAGTGAAAAAGTAAAAGGTTGTTGGGAAAAAGATCTCTTGTTTTGAAGTTAACCCCAGAAGGACCAAGTTTATAACACGAAAAATGGCCAAACTGAAATCAGTGATCCAAAAAATTCATCCAAAAAAGTCAGTGGGCAAGCATTACTCGTAGAACAGATGGTCGATTGGGTTGAAAGTTTCTGGAGTGGTGACCATGTATCTGAAGATATAGTGCTGAAATACCTTTGGTGGTTACACAGAGCTACTACTCATAACCCACAACCCATTAATTGAGTAAAAACGATTCCTTTTAACAAGACTGGTGAAGTGGTGATAGATTTCCTGGTTTTTAACTACCCGTAATGATTGGCTATGCTTATAAGATGTGTAATTAATTAAGTTATGGTTTGTACTCTTTACTACTTGTTTGTCAACTCTTGTTATTTGCATATTATTTTTCTTAACACCTAGCAGACGCCTCAGATCTATACGGCTATTAGTATTCTAGCCACGAGTTCAAGAAAAACAACACTATCAACAGAAATTAAAGACAAGACTTCTTAAAACCCATGACAAAAGTTAGAAACTTAACGAGGGCTTACGAACTTTGTTTTCAGCTTACAAAAACTTAACACAGCTACAATAAGTTGTCGACTAAATACGATATCTTGAGCTCTAAGATCATTTAAGTTAAAAGTAAGGTGATATTACTTTAATCTTAACACGACTTGCTGAACTTTTGATCGTGGTGGCTGATTTTTCTCTAAGATATTGACAGAGATTTTAACACAATAAATGATATTTATTTTGGAAAAATTAGAAAGCGACTTTACTGATTTTCATCATTAGCGCCATTATTTTAATAAATAAATAATAAATAAAATCTACATTTGTATATTCATAAATATTTTAGTTATATGCTCTTTTTCCTTCTTTTCACATGATCCCACCAAGTTCCCTTATCTACGATCTCCTAAGCACCCATACACGTACCTTTAAGTTTAAACAATACTGCACTTTGGTAGGTGTGCACAAAAAATGAAAAAAAAAACAGACGATAATCTACACTAATATTATAAAGAGGTAAAATTTGATTTTTTGGTAGTAGGAGGTAATCTCTGAAAGTACTGGCCCGATTTCTAAAATGTTTTCACCAATGGAAAGCTGCTTTATTTTCGAGTGACATAGGCCATGTACGCAGTGCATTTTATGTACGCAGGCGAAGCCGCAGGCAAAATCTAGGTTACTAGCTTTTGATTCAAGCTTTTACAGCATCATTAGCATTAATAGTATGTAATTACATACATGTGCATATGTGTATGTTTACGTGAGTCGTATAACTGCATGTACTTTTTTTTTTATCTGTGATAAACTAAAACCAACCCACCCATCTGATCCCATCTGATGGTAAGCAGTGATGCAATCGTTGATGGTGAGCAGAGAGAGAAAAAATAAAAGGTGCCACTTTAATAAAAACTTAATGTCACTCATACTAAGCCACTAACCCTAAAAGCCATCACGAATCTAAAGTCCACAGCTGCCTGCGCCTGTACCGTCTAATGTAAGATTTACACCGGTTATCCGGCTCGAGAGAATAGTTAGCTTCGCGACGGATTTCCGAGCGTCACTAAAAATTTGCCTCACAAATACCCGGGTAGTGGGTAGTTGGGTACTACCCGGTATGTGGGGTGGAACCGAGCGGGTGGGAATGTATGTGGAAATTAGATATTTTGTTGTTGGTTTGTTTCATTGTTTTGAATAAAGATTAGTCTTTTTATAGACTAAAAGTATATGAAATAAAAACAATTAGGTATCATTGCTGTTTTCAAATTTTTTTCCTATTTCTGTGTTATAAGACCTTGCTTTGTGTCAAATTTCAGGATTCTGGGTCAATGGTAAGTACCCTTTGAATTTGGATCTTTGAGAGTATCGAAATATAGGTTTTTTTGCGACATAAAAAGCCGTATCTTTTTTATTCGTTAACTTAAAAGTTTGATTTTTTCACAGCTTAATTGAATACCAGTCTTTATTTACGACATACATTTTTAATTTATTTTAAAGTAAGTAAAGTTAAACAACCTTAAAATGAAAATGATTTTTTCATAGCAAGCTTTTATAGCTCGGTATACCTATATAATTAATACTCGTCAAGACGCAATATACGAGCCCAAACTCTTTATTATTCTTTATTGTACACAAAAAAAAAATACAAACAAAAAAAAACAGGACATTAGATGTGAGTACATAGGCGAGCTTAACCGACAACTGGGTCAACTCGATAGGGTTGTGTCGTTTAACTACCAAGTACCTATAGCCACCTTCCAGTTCTATCATCAGATCAGCTCCTTGTCATAATCATCTGATTTACACATGCATGCAAAATTTCAACTCTATCGGTAACCGGGAAGTGGGTCAAATTTAATTTACAAGATTTGATTACAGACAAACATCGGGGCAGGAGAAACTAAATAAAAACTTGTCAAAGACAACACTGTGGTAGGACAGTGTTGTCTTTTTAAACCAAAGGTTGACTGTTCCACGGGTAGTGTGAAATGAAGACCCAGGGCCCTGGGACGAACGCAAAGAAAGACCAGGAGTGGGTTTAGTCAGTAAAAGTCTGATACGCCCTCGCGCTCCGCCCAAGAGCGGGGGATGACATTTAATGATTTTCCCACCAAACAAAAAGGCTGTGGGTAGAGAATGCCATGTTGCATGTACCACTATTGTAAATACAGTGTTCCTTATTATACACCCCTACTTTTTAATCAGTACACAAAAAAATGGGGCTCTATCTGTACCCGTTACTGATCATATTTTTGTAGTCAAAAGTAGAAAAAACCGAAATCCTAAAATTGACCACGAAAAAGGAAATTCATCATAGAATCAATCATACATAATAATTGCTAGTAGAAAATACTGCAGGCAGTGTTTTTCCTTAATAATTGTCATTTATTTATTCATTAATCAATAGCCTGCACAATATGTCCATAAATTGAGTGACATTTCGGGACAAAACGAACGCTAATAACTTTGCTTTTTATGAAAATTATTTGTTGAGATTTTACTTAAAAAATAACAAGGGCTTTTCTAATAAGCCCTTTAAGTATTTGTTATAATTAAACATTTTTGGTGTATGTTCTAGGGTCCACACAAAACGCACTCTCGTCGAACACATTTGTTGGCCGTAACACCCCAGAACACCCTTTCACCATATCATCGAATAAACCTATCAAAACAACTTCGAAACCAATAAAGTTTACAAAAACATAGTGTAAACGTTTACAACATCACGACAGCCAACAACAGGTGGCGGACAGTTGTCGAGGCAGCGCGATGACACGACATGTGTCGCTGGACAAGCAGTGACGTTGTGGGACAAAGATTTGGAACAGAGGGGTTTTGTGGAGTATTCTGCCTACGTACCGTACTAGTGCGTTTCACCATCAACGATTGCATCATTGCTTACCATCATGTGGGATCGCAGTCAAGCACTAGTTTATATCAATGAAAATAGAAGGTATTATTTACAATTACCAGCACGGATCTTGAGCGCTGGCTTTAAGTTGCGCAGAAGTCAAATATTTGGTCTCTTTAGTGGTGCGAAATGAGACGCGGTAGCGGGAAGTGTCAGTGATTGGGTGGCCACGCCATTATGTCATAGACATCACTAATAATTCGTTGCTGCATGTATCTAACAACGAAGACGATTGGCTCGCCAATGTGTGGAATGCGCAAAGCGATCCCCACTCTGACGCCGAACGCTCAAGATCCGTTTCGGCAATTGTACCTTCTATTTTGATGGAGATGAAGAATAAAAATACTTGGCAAGTACTCCACCCTACAGCGGGAGAAGTAATTGAATAATTTTCAAACTTAAACAAAAAAGTCTCTCTGAAATCTTTAATATTTCTAGTCTATGCCCAAACTTAACAAGGTGTCGATAGTTTATTTATCGAAAGCGAAGTTATTGAATTTTAAAATGGCTACTTCCGTCTCCGATCCTACAACAAAATTAACTTACTGAAACACAATGTTAAACCTATTCAATTCTGTACCTTATCACGTAGACATAAGAGTCATAGGTAATTCGATTGACAGCATTCCAATTTCAAAGGATCAATAATTTGAAAATGTAGATCAAGCATTCGAAATTAGCAACAGATAACTTTCAATCTTATTACATTATAATAAGAGCTATTATGACTTTATGGATTAGCAATGTGAATAAAAATTGAACGTAATTCTAGCAAACCAAATTCTTCACTTTTTAAATGAAAAATTTATTCGATTTCAAACCGTATCCCCAACAAATAGGGATCATAAGCAATTTTATTGGCAGTTTATTTTATGTTTGTAAAATTAGGGTGACGACACATGTCAAGTTACAGAAAACGAAAGTTAAGGGTAGTAACACACATGGCCGTAACAAAATCTTTATTGATTGTCCAAAAAGACCTTAACAGGTGTTTAGTGAAAGTATTTAGAAGTTTTTTGTTCGAATGCATTTTGATTTTTAGTTTTTTTTTTTTTTTGGAGTATTGTATAGGGTGCAATAAAGTTGTCGAAAGGAGTTCTGACAAGATTAAAAATAAAGAATATGGTAGCTGCTGAGTAGATTTACTTACAATCTTGCTATGATATAAAAATGGGGATATTTATATGAGTATAAAAGGAGAACCTGATAGGATATTGGTTATCCGAAAGGGAACTCGAGCCCCGGTATGAAGGCTAGAAGGAACTGCTTTTAGTCAGTAAGAGTCTGACACTATCTCCCGCTCCGCCCAAAAGCAAGGGGTTGTCATTGGATGATTTTTCCCACCATAAAAAAGCACTACGAAGGGATTTTAGGAAATTCAACATATTAGGGGTTGAAAAGGGGGAATTTTGTATAAAACTTAATACGAACAGTAAACCCAACTAAATAAAAATGTCATTATTTATTTTTTCAAAACTATCCCCATAAAATAATTTAAAGATGTTATCACTGATATAGAAACAAAAAAATGAATAAAAGATGGGTCTTATAAAAACTACCTTCAAAAGACGGCATGAAAAAACTACTAGTACCTAATATCATGTTTCCATTCAGTTATATTATTGATAGTCCAATTATAAGGCGGTTTCGAACCCAGCCAAGCGCATTACTTTGTGTAATTAATTTCATCACCACTGCTCTCAAAATGGTGAAGGAAAACATCGTGAGGAAACCGGCATGTCCTAGAACCAAAAATTCGAAGACATGTGACATTCACCAACACGCACTGGGCCCACGTGGTGCATTCCCTTTCCTAGAGAGGAGGCTTGAGTCCCAACTGCGGGAACACTTAAAAAAAGGCTAGTAATGAATAATAAGGAATAATGATATGATCATATAAAATATTTATGAGTATACATGTGGATGGATACAGAGGGAGAAGGAGGCTAAGTTATGATGGATGAATTGTGTGAAGAGTGATATGAAAGAAAATGGAGTTAGTGATAGCATGACGGGTGATAGGATAGAATGCAAGAAGTAAATGCTTTACACCCTCACTGAGTAATTATGAGTCCTATAAAAAACTAATTTTATAATAATCTAATTTTCCAATTTTTTTTTTGAATATTTATTTGGTAACAAATTATTAATTACTAGCTTTTGCCCGCGGCTTCGCCTGCGTGGCATTAGGTACTTAAGGAATCGGGATAAAAGGTAGCTTATGGTCTTTTCCATGTCAAAGGCTATATGCATCCAAAATTTCATACAAATCCGTTCAGCCGTTTTTGCGTGATTAAGTAACAAACATCCACACTTTCACATTTATAATATTAATTAGGATTACTCTCAAAACGGTGAAGAAAAACATCGTGAGGAAACAGGCTTGTCCTAGAACCAAAAATTCGAAGACATGTGACATTCACCAACCCGCACTGGGCCCGCGTGGTTGATTACGGTCCATTCCCTCTCCTAGCGAGGAGGCCTGAGTCCCAACAGTGGGAACATTATAAGGCAGACTATGTTATGCTATGCTAACAAATTATAATAAATATAACTACATAAATGCAACAGCTAGAGAGCAGCGGTGGTCGAGTGGTAATCGCTCCGACTTACGAGTTGTAGGTCGCAGATTCAAACCCTGTCAGGCGCATTACTTTTTGTAATTTATTTCATTACCACTGCTCTCAAAAGAGAGAGGAGGCCTGAGTCCCAGCAGTGGAAACAACAAGGCTGATGATGATGAACAGCTACATGACACATTTATAACTAGGTTTTTTTTTTAATTTCCTTTATAATTTCAAGTGAAGCATTCGTATCACCTTCCATGAGAACTGATAGGGTCATCATCATCATCATCATTTCAGCAGAAGGACATCCACTGTTGGACATAGGCCTCCCTCTTGTGTTTCCACAACGAATGGTCCTGAGCGTCTCGCATCCACCGCATTTCCGCGACTCACTGATATTAGATTAATGTTGATAGGTTCGCGCTTGACCGCTATCTCACCTAATGGAAAGCGACAATGCGGTCAACGATGGGACGCGCTTACCTAGAAGAAACCTATTCACTTTCGACTTAAAGATTCATTTTAACTTCAATTTAAATAAAGACATAACAAAACTATAATATTTGAGAGTACAAAGAAAAAGCAGCAGCGTTTATATACGTTTATTCAAAAGGTGACAGATGACACATAAGTCAATCAGACTATAGATAAAATACTATTAACCAAGGAGGTACTACACTACATTCCTCCCCACTTAAATGACAATAGTATGAGCGTTAAACTAATAAACCTTATTCTTTATAATTTACAGTCTTATTGACACGACACTTCCGCATAGGCCTCGACTGGTACGATACAGGGGTCGTTGGTGGCGTAGAAAAGTTTTCAGATGCCTCCTGAACTACGTCAGTCGTTATAAGTTGACGTCGTTGACCGTCCGCGCTTCCCGACTCCTCGGACCGTTCGGGCTGAACCACAGCAGGCTCGGATGGTACACAGCTAGGTGGATCCAACTGAGATAGTTCGGTATTTGTTGGGATTACAAGCGAACTCCTAGACCTACGCTTAAGTTGATCGATGTGTCTATGGATCACGTTACCCTTGCTATCCAGAATTTGAAAATCATGAGCTCCCGAAGATCCCGCCACGGATCCTGGTTGCCAATTTTCTGTTTTCAAATACTGGCGATACCAAACATCCTCCCCAATTCCTACTTCCCTATCTACTCCACCTTTAGTCCTAACTTGCCTTTGCTGAGCTTCCCGAACTCTTGCTTCCCTATCCGGTTTCAAAATATCCAACTTAGTTCTAAGATATCTACCCATTAACAACATAGAAGGGCTCTCACCAGTCGAACAATGCTCCGTGTTACGATAATGTAATAAGAAATTATTTAAAGTTGTTTCAATATTTTTATTTTCCGCTAACGCCTTTTTAACAACTTTTTTCAGAGTTTTTACTGCATTTTCAGCCGCCCCATTAGAAGCGGGATGATACGGTGCAGTAAAAATGTGCTCAATACCATCGCTACTTAAGAAACTTGCGAATTCGCTACTCGTAAACGGTGGTCCGTTATCTGTTACAACTTGTTTTGGAATTCCAAATCTACTCCATAACTGCCCTAGTCTAGAAATAGTGCTATGCGCTGCCGTGCTTGGTACCTGAAAAATCTCCAGCCATTTCGACATGGCATCTATAATGACCAAAAATATTTTGCCATCTATCGGTCCCATATAATCCAGGTGTAGTCTGGTCCATGGCCTGAGGGGCCAGGGCCAGGGACGTGGAGGAGCACGCGGCGGAGCATCGGCGAGCTTGGCGCAGGTAACACACGCCTTGCACTCGCGTTCGATCGCCTCGTCGATGCCGGCCCACCACACGTAACTACGAGCGATAGCTTTAGATTTTACTATTCCCATATGTGGCTCATGTATAAGTTTCAAAACTTTCTCTCGGCAACATTCTGGGATCACCACCCTGTGACCCCACATCAAACACCCCAATTCCTCATATAACTCAGATTTCCTATTGAAATATGGCTGCATACCTGCTATGACGCATTTCTCCGGCCAACCGTCCCGTACATAAGTTAATACCTTACTTAATATAGGATCTTTTAATGTTTGTTTTCTGATTTGTCTATGATCTAACAATAAGGCATCCTGAGCAAAATGTAAATAAGTTTGTTCCGGAATTAAGTCCTTCGTCTGTTCGTAATCACAACTCGGTAACCGAGATAGGCCATCCGCACAGTTTTCATTAGTTTTTATATATTCTAAATCATAATCGTAAGCAGATAAAATCACTGCCCACCGCTGCATCCTACTAGCCGTCATAGTTGGTATACCCGCGTGAGGGCCTAATATAGACACCAATGGCTTATGATCAGTACGCAGTATAAACCTACGCCCATACAAGTATTGGTGAAATTTTTTAACGCAGAATATTATTGCTAAAGCTTCGCGGTGTATTTGTGAATAATTTTTCTCCGCGGCTGTCAGAGTACGCGACACGTACGCCACCGGGCGCTCGCCCTGATGCGTCCCCGGCTGAGCCAGCACCCCGCCGACACCGCGGCCGCTAGCATCACACGTTACAATTATGGGTTTCTTGGGGTCGTAGTGAGCCAAAACTTTGCTACTGACCAACGCTTGTTTAACCGTTTCAAAGGAACGTTTACATTCACTGTCCCATTGCCAGGGAACTCCTTTACATAATAACTTATGCAAGGGAACTAACAAAAAACTAAGATTCCTAACAAATTTCGCAAAGAAATTAACCATTCCCAGAAAAGATCGCAATTCGGAGACGTTTTCAGGGGGTTTCATTTTTAAAATGGCGTCAATTTTCGTTTTATCCGCTTTAATCCCTTCCTTAGAAACAACATACCCCAAATACTTAACATTATCTACAAGAAAAACACATTTACTCTTTTTAAGCTTTAACCCGTAATCAGCTACCCGTTGTAAAACAGCCTTCAGTGCTTCTAAATGTTCCGATCGTGTCTTACCACCAATAATAATGTCATCCAAAAATCCCTGTACATTTGGAATGCCTTGCAGTAATTTCGTTATGATTCGTTGAAATATACCTACGCTTGATGATAATCCATAAACTAATCTATTATAACGAAACAATCCTCGATGCGTGTTAATCACAGTGAACTTTTTGGAGTCATCCAGTTCTATCTGGTTATAAGCATTAGATAAGTCTATCTTGCTTAAGAACTGAGCCCCATTGAGACCTACCAACACGTCATCAATTTTAGGAAGTGGGTAACGATCAACTAGTAAAACGGGGTTAAGTGTCGACTTGTAATCCGCACAAATCCGTAGCGTACCGTCCGCCTTATTTACAGGCACCAATGGTGAAGCCCAGTCCGAGCAGTCCACTGGCTCAATGATGCCAGCGCGCAGCATCCCGTCGAGTTCGGCGTCGATGCGCTCCCGCAGTGCGTATGGCAGCGGGCGCGCACGGTGGAAAACGGGCGCCGCGCCCTCTCGGACGCGCAGCGTCGCCTTGCCACCCGTGTACCGTCCCAGCCTGCCGTCGAACACTTCTTTATACCTGTCGAGCAGTTTACATATTTCGGTATCCAAGTGAACTATGTCCTGTTTTATAAGATTGCAATGGAATTTGGGTATTTCTATCTGTAATTCAGCTAGCCACTGCCGACCAATTAACGATGTAGTGCCTTTCTCTATAACAAATAACTCTAATTGTTTTTCTATTTTATTATAACCGACTACAGGCTTAATTATACCTAACGGCTTAATTTTTGAACCATCATAAAATTTCAAAATTGTGTTGTTACTTTCTATAGGTATGTGGTCAAAATTTAAATCGTAAACCGTTTTACTTATACAAGAAATTGCGGTACCTGTATCTAATTCCATGTCTATCACAATATTATCCACCAAAATAGGTAAGCTTACCGCCTTATAACTGTTTAACGACAAAAGGTTCATATCCTCGATGTCGTCATCCTCATCAGTACTACCGTACCGGAGATCACCGAAATGGAATTCACGCCTTGCCGTTCGATTCCGGTCATTCTTTTCCTGTGGCCTCTGCCCCTTACGCTCCGGGCACATTCGCCGCAGATGACCTACTCGCTGACATTTACTGCATACGAAGTTCCGATAACGGCAATTAGCGTACTGGTGGTTCGTAGCTCCGCATGCCGCACACGCACTCACACCTTCCGCCGCCCCGGCTCGCGTCGATGTCTCCGCGCCGGCAGACCACGCGCGGCCTGCAGTTGCCGCCACCGCAGGTCCCGCTTCACCACCGCCAACTCGCCACCCGCGTCCGCGCCCAGTGCGGCCCGTACCCGACGTTAGTGCGTGTACTGGGCAGGCACTTCTTGCTTCCGCTGCGGTTGTCGATCCCTCAACCACTGCTGCATCCCTCTCCGCCGCCTCCAGAGAACAAGCCAATTTGACAGCTTCCGCAAAAGTAATTGCATCGTTCTCTGCGAACAAACGTTGCCGAATCACGTCGCTTCGTAGACCGCACACAAACTGATCGCGCAAGTTTTCATTCAAGTTTGCGTTAAATTTGCAATTGCGTGACAATTTTTTTAGTTCCGCAACGTAAGCCGCGACATCCTCCGTAGTACTCTGTCGCTTTTGCCTAAAACGGTATCTTTCTGCTAACAAAGATGGCGCCGGTTGTAAATGTAGGCTCAATAGTTCGCAGGCTTCTTTAAATGACAGTTCCATCGGCTTCTTGGGACTGGCGAGATTGACGAGCAATTCATAAGCTTCGTCCCCCATGCTCGCAATTAGAGTTGGTAACCGTAAATCATCCTGCACTTTATTCACTAAAAAGTACATGTCGAGTCTGTCCACATACGACGACCACAATCCCGACCGCACTTGAAATTCTTTGATCTGACCCACCGACATTGTTTGTTTGTATTTTTTTTTTTTTTTTTTGGAGTTTTCGTTTATCATGCACACAAGAATACGTTTACCACGTCCAGTTTTACTCGTCGCCAATATAATATTTGAGAGTACAAAGAAAAAGCAGCAGCGTTTATATACGTTTATTCAAAAGGTGACAGATGACACATAAGTCAATCAGACTATAGATAAAATACTATTAACCAAGGAGGTACTACACTACAAAAACCAATGATAAAACAAACTTACACATTTTCCCCTATACATACAATTTTCCGCAAGAATTCATAAAACACACCCACTATAAGCTATTAAGGTATCCACACACCGTATCGTAACATTCTCAAGCAATGATTGGGTGTCCTAACAAATATTCGCTTATCAAACAAGTGCTGTTACGGTCTGTTGGGTACAAATCGCGATAATAATATTATGGAATTATTTAAATTTTACAGTGTTTGGAAATAAAGAGTTTTAAGCCACGCCTCGCATAATGTTTGCTTTTTTGCACTTTGACGGCTTTTTTGTACTAAGAAACGTTGTGTTCTTGGTAAGTACCGGTTGTATTTTGGAGAATATGCGCAGGAATAATTGCATGACTTGATTCCGCCATCTCATTTCTACCATCCGACAACTCGACGTACGGCGAGTATCCACCCTTACGTTGCTGAAACCTCTACGGTCCGGACTAAGCGTTTTGCCTCGTCGTTTATACCGCGTACATCGAAGGACTGGAACAATTTCCCTGCTGCAGTCTTACCGTCCGATTATAATTCGAATATCTTTAAGGGTTGCTTACCATCAGGTGGGATCGCAGTCAAGCACTAGTTTATAACAGATAAAAAAATAAATTTAAAAAATATGAATAGACAAAAGTACAAGGCAATGTTCTTTCTTTGTTCAGGCTATTTCTCCGTAGAATGCGCTCCCTCAAGAGGACAGGATGATTACCATAGATATATATAGAATAGGTAGGGCTGTTTGATGTGCTTGCCATAGATTAGAATAATATGGATATTCCCCGAGTCCTGGGATTTGGTTTTCTTCTTCTTCCTACCCTTGTCCCATCTTATTTGGTGTCGGCGCAATACGTTTTTTTCTTCCATTCTACCCTGTCACTCGTCATGCTATCACTAACTTCCTTTTCTTTCATATCATTCTTCTTGCCTTCGGGACTAATGAAAGATTAGCCGAGCGCTGAAGATCCGTGCCGGTATCTATCCGCGTCTCAACAAAGCGGCAACGTCGCGTGCTTGACAAAAACTTTTATAGCGTGCTGTTGACGTAAAAACAACGTCGCATAATATCATGCGCTTATTGGCTTACATATATATTTTTTTAATACATATTGACAAAAAGAATGAAATTCAATTAAATTCCGTAGTATCAGCCGGAATCCCATAGAATATAAAAGTCAATGAACCTAAATAGCCCTACCCATTCCGATCACTGATGATTACAAACCAAATAAAATTCAAGATTGGGGTTCGCTAGCATATTCGCAAGAAGTTATCAACACAACGCTAATGTTTCTTTCTCCGTTTGTCGATTAGACTAATTTTTGTAGTAATTAATACCTACACGAGGGTATTGTACTTAATGTATTCTTGTTTGTTTATTGAAAAATCTAGTTATATATTATTAGTATAGATCTGGTATATACCTACTAGCTTCCACCAGTTTTTTCCATAACATGGTCTACTCATTTCATCATCATCAGTTGGACATAGGCCTCCCCCAAGTGTCGCCAAAATGCACGATCCTGTGCGTCTCGCATCCATCGGATTCCCGCAATCTTCACCAGGTCATCGGTCCACCTTGTAGGAGTCCTACCAACGCTGCGCTTTCCGGTACGCGGTCGCCACTCCAGAACATTTCGGCCCCAATGGCCATCTGTTCTACGAGCAATGTGCTCTGCCCATTGCCACTTAAGTTTGGCAATTCTGCGTGCTATGCCGGCAACCTTGGATCTCCTACGGATATCTTCATTTCTGACTCGATCACGCAAGGAAACTCCGATCATAGCCCTTTCCATCGCTCTTCGGGTGACTATAGGCCTTCTGATGAGGCCCATTGTGAGCGACCACGTTTCGGATCCATCTACTCATTTACCAAAATTCAAATAAATTCAGCCGTTTCAGCATAAAGGACTAACAAACATACAGAACAGACACGCGTACAAACTTTTGCCTTTGTAATCGTACCACATTTCTAAGAACACCAAACGTGTATTTTCAATATAGTTAAGTAAAGACGATTAGCAATATTAAGACACGGATGAGAACCGGCTTCCTAACTTATTCGCACTTGAATGAAAAACGTAATCGATCGAAAACCAACTATAAAACAATCTATATACAGCGTGCTCCACCCGTCGTTATACAGGACGCTACAAAACAGGGCAACTCGCCGCTTAGCTATGTAAGTGCAATTTAAAATGTAAATTAACACAGCAAAGAAGTGGGGGGAAGCGCACCAACACTTGGGGAATTTCCACCAACACTGTCTTGGCCACCCTGTATAATCACCCGAATGAAAAAGTTAAGCCGACAATCGTAGCACGCAAATTCGAACTTTACTCCCTTGCTACAAAGTTGACTTTCAATTGCATTTATTTAGAGTTACAACATTTTACGTGGAGTGATAAAAGTGATGTAAAAACTGTTCTATACAAGGTGATTTAAATCCTATTTTTATCGCAATATGGTGGTTTTTTGAATGGGTTTTTCAGGTTGCTTATAGGCTTTTCTTGGTATAATTTTTATATTTTCTTCCCGACAGAGGAGATTTGTTACGTGTAACTTGTAGCGGACTCTCAGTCCTCCAGCGCGGAGGAATAAATTATAGCGAGAACCCTGATTGCTTTTTAATTTTATTTTTGTTGGAGGAAAATTGTAGTTCGTTTTGATAATGATGATCATGAATGAAAAAATGAGAATAAGGATACATCTGTGTTTTATTGGTATATGATTTTTTTATTTTTTTTTTCACACTTTATTTTTTTCTGGTTTAATGAGTACCTAAGTTAGGATTTCGCGATTTAAAAAAAAAAAGAAAACACGTCTGTTTTTTTTTTTGTGAAGTGTAAGTACTTACAGCTGACAAAAGATTGTTACTGGGAATGAAGATAAATACATAATTTTTGTATCCTAGAATTATTAAGAATTACTTTATCAATTTTGATAAATTCTCTAGAAGTATTGATTGCGTGACTAGAGTGCTTCTGTGTCTGTGCATAGATACCAATACCGATTAATTATCAATATAGAGCGTCGATGTCCATATTATATTTGCCTATAATTAGAGTAATTAGTGTCTCAAGTCCTGAGTTTGTTTCGGTGTTTCTTCTCAGGGTAGTCAGATAGGAAACACTGGCCTCATCTAGCATAAACTGACGAAAAAAAAATTTACGTGTAAAAGTGTTTTTTAAACCTATTTACAAAATAAATATCATATAACAAAAAACACTACCCAAGTGAATTGCCGTGAATATGATTGTAGCTCAATTTTCTAATTAATAATGTAACGAAACAAATTACACAAAGTAATGCGCCTGTCAGGGTTTGAACCCGTGACCTACAACTCGTAAGTCGAAGCCATTACCACTCGGCCACCACTGCTCTCATTATATTTCATTGTAATAGTTGAAGTTTTCAGATCTTTTAATCGTAGTGTAAATTCTAAAATTCAACTAAGAATATCTTTGAAAATATCTTAATAATACTGATTGAACTTAATAATAAGTTACTCCAAGTACAACCTCCAAGACAAAAATAATTTGGCCCCATGGATTGAAAATAATTACTGTTTTTAGTGTCGTGGAGGTCAGACTTCTGTCTCCAATCGGGACTAGAAAACTTGCTTCGTTACCATTATTTTGTCTACTCGCTTAAAATAATTATATATTTTTTTAATTGAGATAAACTAGTGCTTGACTGCGATCCCACCTGATGGTAAGTAGCGATGCAATCTTTGATGATGAGGCGCACTAGTTTATTAAGAGCCTATTCACTCTAGCCTTGAAGACACCCAAATTATAATCGGACGCGAAGACCGCAGCAGGCAGACTGTTCCAGTCCTTCGACGTACACGGTATAAACGACGAGGCGAAACGCTTAGTCTGGACCGTAGAGGTTTCAACAACATAAGGGTGAATATTCGCCGTACGTCGGGTTGTCCGATGATAGAATCGCGATGGCGGAATCAAGTCATGCAATTCCTGCGCACACTCCAAAATGCATCCTGTAAAACACCGGAAAGCTGGCTACCCTACGCCTGTGCTCAAGGCTTTGAAGGTTGGACTTAACCAAATCTAGATCACCAATTACCCTCTTCGCACGCCTATATTGATCATCATATACATTATGTCTTCAAAATAACATTAGACATATTATGAAAAATTTTATAACTGTCCGTTCAACCGATTGTAACTTTTATTAAGTTTGTGGCATGGTGGCTGCAGTAACTAGTTGGTACTGTAACAACTTTTTTGCTTTTAATGGCTTTTAACACCTTTTTTCCTTATGCCTACGAATGTTTTGAACAGATAGTGACGAGTGACAGGACAGAATGGAAGAAAAAACGTGTTGCGCCGACCCCAAATAAAATAATAATAATAATGTTTTTTTTTAATATAATTTTTTGAAAAAATACTTAAAAATATGATAAATATGTATATTATAATAAATTAATGGAATAATAATAATAACTTTTCACGACTATCACACAGCGCTGTCTAGTCCCAAGCTAAGCAAAGCTTGTGTTGTGGGTAGGTACCTACTAGACAACTGATAAACATACTTATATATTTCTAAATACATACATTTTATAGATAAATTACACCCAGACACAGAACAAATGATCGTGCTCATCACATCAACATTTGTCCTGGATGGGAATTGAACCCACGACCTCCGGCATAGCAGTCAGGGTCACTAACCACTAGACCAACAGGCCTGTCGTCGGGAAATGGAAAATGGGACAAGGGCAGGAAGAAGAAGAAAGAAGACAGTAAAAACGGTTTCTATAAATGTCTAATCTTAACGCGAATAGGGTATAGTCTCTTCTTAGTTGTGCACTCTTGCCTGAGTAGTCGTGGTCATGTCTCGGTCGAGTCCTGCACCACCGCCTCTCTCGCGATACGACGCTATGCAGCTCTGTGTGCAGGCGGCGCGGGAGTTGTCATTAGTACTGCAGTGTGACACAGACTTGATGAGGTCTATCCACTGTGTTGAAGAGCGTCCACGTACGGTTGCTATTTCTGTTATTTCTGTGCGTCTCGCATCTATCGGTTTCCCACAACCTTCACCAGCTCATCGATTCACCTTGTAGGAGGCTTTCTAACGTTGCGTCTCCCGGTACTCAGGCGTCACTCCAAAAATCATCATCATTCATTATAATACCTGAACTCAATATACCGTTTCGCCCCTCTCATAAAAAATTACCCCTAAAATACAATCCATTAAAAAAACACGCAAAAAGCATCTCAAGGCGTTGCCGTCGCGAGGCAACAGAGAGGCCACTTCTTTTTTCATCCCCCATCCCCCAGCAGAGGAGTGAAGCGGGTGGGAGGGTCGCCGAGAAATGGAAAACTCGGGAAAATTGTAGCATTCTTGAGGCAACGCTCTGCTCACACCTTCTTGCGGGTGGGGTTGACAACATTTTGGCGTGAAAAGGATTTATAGGTTTTCCGTTTTAAGATTTTGGTATATTATGGTAAATATAGTTATTTATATTTTCTATAAAGTCGATATTATGTGGTTAAGTTTTAATTATCTCCATTCAACAGAGTAGTGCATATTAAGTTATTAATGTAAGTACTAGTATTAAAATTTAGGACAAATAAAGAAGACCAGCCTCTAACATTGTATATGTTATGTATGTAATTTGGATTAGCTAAAAAAAAAAACTACTACCTAAAAAATACTACCTACCTACTACCTTCGTTCCACTTTACCACGCTTATCTCTAACATTGTATATGTTATGTATGTAATTTGTATTAGCTACAAAAATAAAACTACTACTTAAAAAATACTACCTACCTACTACCTTCGTTCCACTTTACCACGCTTATCTACACTAATATTATAAAGAGGTGCAGTATTTTTTTTTGTTTTTATGTTTTTTTTGTTATCTCAAATGTTTTCACCGATAGAAAGCTGCTTTATTCCTGAGTGACATAGGCTATATTTTATGTACACTGGCGAAGCTGCGGGTAAAAGCTAATAAAATATTATAAAGTAATTTTAATACAAATGAAAGTTACAGTAACTCAATAAACGATTTTACTAATTATTTTATCATCACAATGTTTCATTTAACTCTTTTTTCTTGTTTCAGATCAATTATTATATACAAGCCTAACCAAAATTAATAATAAATAATAATATTCCACAACTATCACATACCTAACGCCTCTAGTCTCTAGCTAAGGAGAGCTTGTGTTCAACTAATTTTAATGAAAAAAAAATTGTTTTAAAAAATTCGATGCAAGTACAAAACAATGAACGCAAGCTTCCAAGAAAATGTTTTCAACCAATGCAGCGGCGCGCAACGTAAAAAGGAGCGCTGTGTCGGACGCCTCCTGCCCCCTTCCCCGCGCGCCGGCGCCCCCTCGGCCACGGACAGCGTCTCGGGTAGCGGACTTGGGGTGTTCGATTTTTTACGTGTCTTTTATGTAACAGGGTTTTATTTTTATTTTTGCTTAGATGAAAAATACTAATTATTTATGTTTTACTTAACTATCTTCGGGGATTGATAGATGATACAGTGTTTGGTTTGGTTTTATCTATGTGAAAATATTATATATAGAGTAAAAAGTATAAACGTATTGAAAGTTGTACAATTGAAGTTTTTGTATAAGCTGTGTTACTTTTTGGTGTACAATAAAGTCTATTCTATTCTATTCTATTCTATTCTATTCTACAATTACAAACCGCTGGTCGCAAAGAGAATACTCATTCATGCGAGTACAAACAGATATCAGACAGCAGCACCCCACATTGCTAATTTTACAAACTAAGATATTGTGTAAAACCTAGAATAAGTTTATCATTGTGAGGAGAAATAAAGTATTTTATTATAATTTTTAAATATATTTTTGGCTTTATTTAAAGTACATCAATCATGTTTTATTTTAATTTAAGCCCTTTCTCAAAGAAATAATAAACAAATTAAACAATAACTTAAATAATTAAAAATAATATATGCACTAAATGCTAAATATGACGTCATAATTAGCTAGGCATTTAGTATTTAAAGTTAGGTGAAGGTTAATTTTTTTTTGGTAGTCGGAACCCATGGCGAGTCAAATCATTCATCTCTTCATCTTTTTTATTTATCTACATTAATATCATAAAGGTACTTAAACTTTATTTTTTTGTTTGTAGGAGGTAATCTCTGAAAGTACTGGTCCGATTGCTAATTTTTTTTCCACCGATAGAAAGCTGCTTTATTCCTGAATAGTATAAGCTATATTTTATGTACGCGGGCGAAGCCGCTGCTAAAGCTAGTAAATTATAAAGGCGAAAGTTTGTATGTGTGCTCAAATGGCTGAATGTATTTGGATTTTGACAAATGAGTAAACTATGTTTTGGAAGAAACTTTTATGCACGCGGGCAAAGCTGCGGGCAAAAGCTAGTTTCAATATAAAATAATACTAGATGAAGTAGCAACGACCTGCAGTCACCAATTTCTCGCCCCTTTCCCAAGTCCGTCCCTGGCCGCCGTCGCCGCGGGTTCCGTACCGGCGTTTTACATATTTCTTCAGTTCGCCCCCATTGTGAGCGGGCCGCGTATTGAATCAACTGTATGTATTGTATACTTAGGTATACCGTATACTTAGATATACACCTTCTTTGTTTCCGCCTTGCCAAGAGATAATGCTGGAAATTATTGCCGGACTAAAAAGTGGATTAAAAACTGAAAGTAAATTTTTCTTCAAGAGTAAAATTCGGAACTACTACTTGAAATCCTTTCAACTTTAGTTTGGTATTCATCATAATTGTTGTATTATTAGTTCTCTTAATCTACTACACTAATATGGAGGTAAAGTTTTTTTTTGTTTGTAGGAGATAATCTCTGAAAGTACTGGTCCGATTTCTAAAATTTTTTCACCAGTAGAAAGCTTTTTTATTCTTGAGTGACGCCGCTGGCAAAAGCTAGTAAATTATAATGACTAAATATTTATCATAGTATTTTTAAATATTATTCATTTTGCGTACAGCTAAAGAGTGGAATTCCTTGATAAAGTCTTTGTTTCCTGATAGGGAATATTGTAATACGGTGACCTAGGGGTCTTTAAGTCAAGAGTGAATAGGTTGCTTCTAGTTAAGGGTGTTCCTTCGTCGGCCACATCATGACTGACTATCAAGTGAGATAGTGGTCAGACGCGAGCCTATACATAATAATTTAAAAAAAAAATTATTAGTTTGTAATTTTTATTATTAGGTACAAGCCACGTAATTTAATGATACTCCATTCTACTTGTAATAATATGTATTATTTTTTTATTGTGCATACCTAACACAGTGTTTTCTCTTTTTACCCAAAAGTTAACTGGTAGAGAATGCCTTGTTGTATTAAGTAACACACTGTACATGAAGTTTAAATAAATAATATTAAATTAATTGAAGGTTTTGGTATTTTTCTAGTAAGACTCCTCATAGTATAACGCTTTTTATATCTTAATTTAACTTAGTGTTATTTGATTCTAACCACGTTTCTGTAATAGACATGTGACTTAAAAACTAAGTCGTCTTAATAATTGATCAAATAAGACAATCACTAAGAACAAAATATTTAGCCATTTGGTAGAGGTCTACACAACAGCAAGCTGCAATGTATTTATCCATAGCTTTTGATAGATTGACTCACAGACATTTACGCCTTTTTTTATAAATTGTACCTTACTGGGTTGTTTTTACCCTTGACTAAAGTACATAAATTAAAGTCATGCAATGTCATTGCTATTTTTTTTATTGATATACTCGACTGCGATCCCGCCATATGGTAAACAGTGATGTAATTGTTGATGATGGAGTGCACCAGTTTATAAAGAGCCTAATATTCACTCTAGCCTTGAAGACACCTAAATTATAATCGGACGGAAAAGACCTTACTTTAAAGTATTGTAGGTAGGTAAGCATTATTTTCTTTACTTGAATCAAATTCATAACTGGACTTGGTTATCCTCAGATCGATGAAGAATTCCCATCGAAATACTCTGAAAAACAAACCCATTAACAATATACTCAACAACAATTATTTTTACAGGTCTAAGATAAAAGGGGGTGAAACTTCACCCCGTGATGACGTCACGATCCGACAGTGTGTCAGCAAATATCCGACCAGATTAACTAGACCCTCTCAATCCGTGCTTTTGAAAAATTCCAGTGTATTTAAGGATAAAGTTAAAGAGCTGAGAGTTCAGGTTAATTTTGGAATTCGGGAGGCAAATGTTTTGTTTGGCTCGGCGTAAATGATGCAAAAAGCTTCAAGAAAATTATAACGGTGGATGTTATAAAGGATGAGTAGTATATTCCAAGATAGATGGTGAGGAATACCTTTTATTTATCGTTGTTATATTTAAAGGGGGAATTTAAAGAAAAGGGGTGGGTAGATCAAAATATTAGTTAAGAACAAGACCATGGTTGTGAATCTGTTTTAATAATAATATGTAATAATAATCATTTTATAACAGTACGAATATCACAAACTAGTTTATGTACGCGGCTTTTCCCGCGTACATAAAATATGGCCTATGTCACTCAGGAACTTTCTATCGACCACTATTTTCAGAGATTACCTACTTCTTACAGACCATAAAACCAACTTTACCTCTTTATTATATTAATACTATACCTAGTGTAGAGGTAAATAGATAGATACCTTATAGATTAACATAGGTACGTAATTATATTAAATTACTATTTATTTGTTAGTGTCTAACTAAAATTATATTAATACTATTTCAATCCATTATGATTAAGTTTAGTGTTACATAACCAATGCTGCTTTTACTTTTTGTTAAAAGCGGTTTTTTTAATTCCGCATTTGGTATTTTTATACTAAAATCTAAACTTAACATCTACTTACGAAAAACTGTTACATTTTCCCTAAAAATTACTATATTATTTTTGTTACATTTATACTAAAAAATATAATACCTAAGTGAGATTTTTTAATTCTACATTGTGTTTTATACTAAACTTAATGTCTTCTCCTTTGTTAATGTTCTCTTTAAAAATATAGAAGAAGAAACTTAAAAACTGCATTAAAATATCATTCAACCCCTCGCTCGCTGGGGTAGTTAAGACCGGCGACGTTGCCAGCCTGATATGTTGCCAAATTTATGTTTTTTGCCAACTACTGGCATTATCTCGTTTTAATGTTAGACTCTTGGTTATTTTCTCCTTTTATTGTCTGTTTGGCATCATATTGTAGTCGCATTTTGAGATAAGGCCATTTTTAGTTTTTTTTTTTTTAGTTTTTCCCAACTACGGAGGGTTATGAATTTGTAAGTTACTGTATAACGAGCCTTTCTAAGAAGAAAATGTTAAGCGATTATTTGTGTTTTTTGCAGAAAGTGTTTTTTTTTTCCTAATTAAAAATTACCTACACTAATATTATACAGAGGTAAATTTTGTTTTTTTGTTTGTAGGAGGTAATAAATTGCTGAAAGTACTGTCTCGATTGCTAACATTTTTTCACCGATAGAAAGCTGCTTTATTTCTGAGTGACATATGGCTATATTTTATGTGCGAGGGCGAAGCCGCGAGCAAAAGCCAGAATATATCTCAGTCTCAATAATCTCTTTCTACAATTTTACAGTCAGGCAGGTCTCCAGATGGACTCACAGACAACATACGATTTGGCATCTAAGGGCCTCATCAGGCCAGCTGATAACAAACTGCCAGTTATCTATGGCATAAAATGCGTCTATTTTAATCCTCCTAACTTTACGTTAGATAAGTATTGACTATGTAAATAGAAAACTAGGACTGCTTAATGAGTGTTTAAAAACATACAATTTTGTCTTAACAAACTTGCTACTATAACATCAATTAAATAAATCTATAAATCATCATCATTATTTAATCTGAAAGATTCACAGTGACTGATCCTGTGCTTCTTGCATCCATCGAATTCCCGCGACAGTCACCAGGTCATCAGTCCATCTTCATGCCGTGTCTTCCGGTACGTGATCGCCACTCCTGAACCTTTTGGCCCCATTGACCATTTGTTCTGCGACACGTGCCCTTAAGAAGAGTCGATATTTTTTGTAATTATTGGCAAATATTAAAAACGGTATTTTTTTTATTATCATTTTTTAGTTTGTGGGTTAAGTCCATGTTGTCATCAGGACAAATTAATTATTTTATTAACTTTGAAAGGCTATCAAATCTTTTTTTAGTTCTGTGTGCCAATACTAATGCATCTTGGGGTAAGTACATGTTTGTTTTTACACACAAATGGATTTTATAATTCCTTTTAATTTTCCTTTAAGGACATAACAGGGTCTTACTTAACCTATCTTTACTATTATTGTCACATTTTATAAAGGGTCTACCTTTTTTAACATCTTAAGAACGCTTGATGAAAATATTGATATACGAGTATGTATAAAAGGTAAACAAACTCAAACGCCTAAAGAACATTCAACCCTCAAATCACTAACGTAACACAAAAATCCCTTTAACAATCCAGAGAACAATCATAAAAAATCTCCTTGCGGTCGCACACAATCACAAAAAACTCACACAAACAAAAATATAAAAGAGTGTACGAACGCTGCGAATGCATCTGTGTGCGTACTAGCCGCTGCTTCCATTGGGCACAGAGCTATTTCTTTATTGATCCATATTTCTTCTTCTTTAGACTGGCCTCCAAGGGGGAATCACCCCTCAGGGGGACACCGCCCAGACCCCCCGGAGGTGTTTTTCTACAGTTTTAATGAACGAAGGACTCGAAAATGGCGCGCAAGGAGTTTTGGGGGGTTAAAAGGGGGAGTAAGGTTATTAATGCTTTTTAAGCTGAGTAATTTTCACCCTTAACGTTTTTAGGCTTGAGTGTGCTTAGTTTTTGTTTTTAAGGCTATTCTGTTGTTTGTGGTGGGTTTTTATGTGTTTACTTAATTACTAATTAAGTGTGTTTATAAAAGTTGGACGGTGGGATAAAGTGGAGGTACTTTGTGTGAATGGGCACATTTGTAGGACATGAATTCCTTGGGGATAAATAATTTATAATGAGACCTGTTTGCTGAGGCAGTGGTTAGGCGGTAATATGTAAAAAAAGAACGATTATTCGCTAAACAAATCCATCACTCGGCTTTCATACTCCCAATAACACTATTAAAATACTTAACCATGTCTTAAACAATAAGCCATCTGTCATTCTGTAAAGTATTGACGTGGGACCATATCTATTCTGAGGATATACGCATAAATACACATACATTAAGCGTGCAGCAGTGGGATTCCCTGCCGCAGTCTGTGTTTCCTGATAACTACAACCTGAGGTTCTTTAAGTCAATAGTGAATAGGTTACTTCTAGGCAAGCGTGCTCCATCGTCGACCACATTGTCGCTTTTCATCATGTGAAATAATAATATTATAATATAATATTCCACAACTATCACACAACGCAGTCTCGTCCCAAGCTAAGCAGAGCTTGTGTTATGGGTACTAGACAACTGATAAACAAACTTTTCTAAATTCATACATAATATAGATAAATTACACCCAGACACAGAACAAATGATTATGCTCATCACACAAAAATTTGTCCTGGGTGGGAATCGAACCCACGACCTCCGGCATAGCAGTCAGGGTCACTAACCACGAGACCAACAGGCCAGTCAGTAGTGTGAAATAGTGGTCAAGAGTGAGCCTATTAATAATAATCAAAAACCATGACCTTGAAAAGTTAAGTCTATGATAACGTGTGTTACAAATCAAAGTCAAAACAATAATCAAAAGTAGATACACAACATAACACGTGTAAACAGTAACAAAAGCAACCAAAAAATGGAAGCAAAAAAATATAATTCTCTGCCAATGAAACTCAACACTTTATCTCGTTCGAACACTCACAAAAAAAAAACCACTGCGCCTAACAAATTTGAAAAAACATACCTTATAATTTGGCTCATTACCAAAACGTAGGAAAAACATATTCGTTCCCTTACACTCCCCCATAAATAAGGACGATGGGTTCGAAAAGGGAAAAATTTTATTATCCAACCACCCCTTTCCACCCCTAAGGAGAAATATGAAATAAAATGAAAATGTAATGGGGAAAAAATACGGAGCGCGCGGCAAGACAAAGGGATGGGATGGGGTAGGCTAGTATGGAGAGGATTTCGCTGGGAAAAGGCGGATAAAAATTATGATATAATACATAAATATATGTCGGCTCTGGATACCGATTCGCATCAGAGTGGAAATCTCTTTCAGAATTACTATTAGGTTATGGATGGGTGAAGAGTGGGTTACAAACAATAAAAAAACAATATTCCAAACGTAACTGATTTAGGAGGAGTGGCAGGCGGCCGCCTCCTTCTGCGAAGCAGTAATGCTAGAAAAGGAGGCGGCAGCACGCGCGAAGCAATGGCCTTCGCGCCCCAGCCGCCGGGGTTGTAATCCTGATTTCCAGCCACTGTAAGCGTAGGCTTGCGGACAGTGAGCAATAGGTAGCTCGCTGTCCGACCGTCGGCAACTGTCCGGACTGAGTCCAAGTCGTCGACGGCGCGTAGTGTTCCACGCGCGCGCGGAATTGTTAGCAACCGCAGGGGCCCAGCAGGGTCGAAGCCTACTGGGGCCATGGGTGATCAGAAAATGTTCCCCGGGGCCCTGGAACAATGGCAAAGAAGGAACCACCTTGGAGGCCTTCCAACGCTGCGTCTTCCGGTACTAAAAATCTGAAAATAAAATATGTTTATTGCAAGCTTCTGTACAACATTATCAACATATTATTTTTTCGTATGACCAATAATTTTGCAAAAAAAAAATTGTCGACGACGACATGTTATTTTTTCAATAGTTTACCCTGCTCCTTACGTTTGAAAGGTTTTGATCTTTAGAAATATAATTTATGATAACAGAAAAAAAATGCTGGTTAAGTGTTCTTCAGCAAACATAGCTTAATTAAATCAATCAATATTTCGCAAAGAAAATGGATTCAAAGGTCAGCAATATTCTATCCGGGCACAGCTGACCAGATGTTCAAGAGACTATAAGTCTTAACTAACTATAACTTATTTACATAGAATAAACTAGAAAAATAAATATAAACATGCATGCTGTATGAATCTAAACGGTTTTATTTTATTTTGAGACATTGCTTTCCATGTCTCAAAATAAATAATAATAAAATGATAAATGTTGTTTATACTAAACTAAACTAACTAGGCTCAAAAAATGTTAGTAACAGAATTTTTAATATCTATGTAAGTAAATAAAACATAAGAAACAGCGAGAAATAAATACATTAGGGTAATTTGACCAGTTCCATAAAAAAACCGATTTTGTCAGTAAGACGTTAATTTAGGATCTTATCTTATTATTAAGTATCGAAAAGAGAAATTCCAACAAAGTCCGTCTCCACACTATCACTCACGCAGGGCGGGGGTAGACGCCGCAAGCCCGCGGCAATGAAGACTCGTTCCTATAAATCTGCCTTATCATAAAAATATACGCGCGTATCTGCCTACGGCTTTACGATTGTGGCTTATGTACGCACTTTTATTCTTATGTAAGGTGAGTTACTTTTGAAGTGAGTAGATTAAGGGATTTTTTATAGATAGGCTATGAAAATGGGGGTGAAAAGAGGTGAAAGGGTAATGTAATCATCGATAGTTGGCCTTGTGGCAACGGTCCGACTTTCGAGTTGTGGCTCGCGAGTTCAAACCCAACCAGGCGTTATTACTTTGTATAATTTATTTCTTCACCTTATAGTCATTTAAAGGGCAATGGAAAGGGCTACGTTCGGAGTTTCCTTGAGTGATCGCATAACCAAACCCATCCAGGCGCATTACTTTGTGTAATTTATTTCATATCCACTGCTCTCAAAACGGTGAAGGAAAACATCGTGAGGAAACCGATATGTCCAAGAACCAAAAATTCGAAGACATGTGACATCCACCTACCCGCACTGGGCCCGCGTGGTGGATTACGGCCCATTCCGTCTCCTAGAGATGAGGCCTGAGTCCCAGCAGTGGGAACATTAAAAAGGCTGATGATGATGATGATCAAGAATAAAGATATCCACAGGATAACCAAGGTCACCGACATAGCTCGAAGAATCGCCAGACTTAAGTGAAAGCGGACAGGTCACTTTGTTCGTAAAACGGGTGGTTGATGGAGCTGAAAGATTCTAGGGAGAACGCAGTGTTGGAAGACCACGCTCAAGGTAGACCGATGACATGGTGAGAGTCACGGGAATGCGGTCGATGCGAGACGCACAGGGTCGTTGTGGCGACGCTTGGGGGAGGCCTATGTCCAACAGTGGACGTGTTGTACTCATCGTGTGTGAGTACTTAACGATTGTTTTCAACACGCTTTTATTAGCTTCACCTGTATTTAATCAACGCCTTTGAGCGCTCGATTTTGCCCAACTTCGGGCGATCAGATTTTTTTTGCACACCCATCAAAGACCTATGACAATGCAATAATCTGATGTTTTTTTTTTGTGGGCAATCATCCAAATGGCATGACCTCACTTGAGTGGAGCGGGAGGTAGTGACGTCAGTCGGACTCTTCCTGGCTAAAAGACCCACCCCGTTCCTTCTTGCCTTTCATACCGGGGCCGAGCTTCCCTTTTGAAATCATTGAATAACTTCTCCTGCTATGGGGTGAAACGAGATGGCATGTCAGATTTTTACGTACTAAAAATGAAACCTGTTCAGCAATTCTACAAATTACATTTTGTGTTCTAGGAACACGGGATCCTTTTGAAATTCCCGGTAAGCATACTTTACACTTCTCTAATGAAGTATGAAAGAAAATGTTGTGGGAAAAGGTAAACAAAAAGGTAAGCAAGTATTTGGTAATGCTTGTTTTCTAAATAAACTGGAACCATTATAGGATCACTTTTATGTCCGTCTGTCTGTTCTTCTTTATCTCGAGAACGCGTGAAGGTATCCAGTAAACGGCTATTTAAGTCGCAAAGAAACGTAAGTATACTTTGACACTCTTTTTTTTGACATGTTCGCGCTTGACCGCTATCTCACCTGATGGAAAGCGACGATGCGGTCGACGATGGAACATGCTTACCTAGAAGAAACCTATTCACTCTCGACTTAAAGATTCCCGGGTTGTAGCTATCAGGAAACACAGACTCCGGCAAGGAATTCCAATCCCTAGCCGCACGCACACTCTAGAGAATCTAAAATACTACTTCCCGTTGACTAAGAATCCTGAAATTTGGCATGAAACAAGGTCTCATAAGCTTATAGGAAAAAACCTGAAAACTGTTTTGTATTAACATAACAAAAAAAAAAAAATTGCGATTCGGAAAAATCTCCGTAACTCAATTCGGGAATTGAACTGTTTTCATAGGTTAGTTTGTACGGCACCCATACGGCGCCAGTCCGACTCGCACTTGCTCAGTTTTTTTTTTTATGCACCTGCCATATTCTCTAAACTACCCTAGCTTGACTGGTATAGAATGCCTTACACAATACCTTTTGTTGAATGAAGATTAAATAAATCAATAAAAACTCATCATGCACTTTTGTCAGCTGCTGAAATATATATATATATATATTTTTTTAAACAACTATCACACAACGCCGTCTAACCCCAAGCTAAGCAGAGCTTGTGTTATGAGTACTAGACAACTGATAAACATACTTATATATTTCTAAATACATACATATATAGATAAATTACACCTAGACACAGAACAAATGATCATGCTCATCACACAAAATTTGTCCTGAGTGGGAATCGAACCCACGACCACGGGCATAGCAGTCAGGGTCACTAACCACTAGACCAACAGGCCACTCAAATTCTGGTATGCCGTGTGACGGTCCAAACTGGTGAGTCGATACACGGAAATTATTGGCGGAGTCGGCGGAACATTGTCTTACCTAAAACGAATATAGAATCTATCTACACTTCCACACTAATTTAATAAAAAGGAACATTTTGTTTTTTTTTTTTGTTTGTAGGAGGTAATGTCTGAAAGTGCTGGACTGACCAGTAGAAATCTACTTTATTCCTGAGTGACATAGACTATTTTTTATGTACACGGGCAAAGCCGCTGGCAAAAGCTAGTTAATTTATAAAAGACAAGCTTCTGCCTACATTTTTAGACCCCCATTTTCTCCCCTTTATATTCGAGGGTAAAAGAATTAAGCTGCTTTCTATTGGTGAAATAGCAATCAGACCGGAATTTTAGGAGTTAGCTCCACCACCACTACTTTAAGGGACACCAGTACTTTTTTTTTTCACCGATAGAAAGCTGCTTTATTCCTGAGTGACATAGGCTTATTCCTGAGTGATATATCTTATGAACGCGGGCGAAGCCGCTGGCAAAAGCTAGTATTATATAATTTGTATTGAAGAAAACCTAATAAATAAAGTTGTAATGTTGTTGTCCCTTATAAAGAAATCAATAAAACCTTTTTTGATATTTTAAACCATTCAAGTGAAAAATCCTTTTCGACATAATCTTCAAAAGAACCCTTTATTTTGCAGGTAAAAGAAAATCGGAGCCCTTGCAAAAATTAGCCCCCCAGAAGGGGCGGACGGGGGTGAAACGGGGGGGTTTTAAGAGCATTTTTCTCCATACGGGGAGTTTCATTGTTACGACTTTTTGTAAGTGAATTTCGGTGATAGACCGTTTTTAAAAGGCTCGAGAGTTTTGCGTGGCTGGTTTTTGATGATATACTTACTTTTGTATCTTGCGTGTTTTATGTGTATGACGTCATGAACCTGCTTAGTTAATTAAAAGCGATAGTAATAGAAAAAATAGTAGTAGGTAGAAACGATTAATTATTTTGAGATTCTTTTAGAATGGTTCCTTTTTTTTTAATTAATGACAGTTATGCCTAAAGGGAGTTAGTGATAGCGTGACTAGTGACAGGACAGAATGGAAGAAAAAAAACATGTTGCGCCGACCCCAAATAAAACGGGACAAGGGCAGGAAGAAGAAGAATGCCAGTTATACCTAAAACCAATTACAGTAGCTAAGTAAAATAAAAATTATAAACAACATGTATTACATCAATTTCTTTCACAGTACTTCTGACATGCCAATAAAATCATATTCCATTCTTCCCCAAACAGATCGTTTGTGGATAAGAACCCAAGAGATCATTTAGTGCAGCCAAAGTGGAGTCGAGGTATTGGAGACTGAGCATGGGCACGATTTTTATTATGTGCTATCTTTGTTCTACCATATAACTTATGAAAGAAATTCATATTTATGTTAAAACTAGTATTGAATTTCTTGACACCATATTTTTAATAAGAATTATTGTGTATTTTATAGTTATAGTTAAGTAAAGTGTTTTTATTTTTCATGTTCTATAAATTTTATTCTTCATAATACTGAAAAAAAAAAACTACAATCTAATTAATTATTATATTTTATAATTTTTTTCCCGTACTAGTATTTACTCCTGTAGTTGCGTTCATAATCATGTAAACTCACAAATATAAACACCCAGACCTATAATGACTGTGTGTAGACGATGAATATATGTTCCGTACGAGAATCGAACCTGTGACACGTATTACACAAGACCAGACGGAAACATCGTACATAATTATACCTACTTAGACTACAACAGTACTCCATACGAGATCAAATCTAGACCTAGATCTTTATCAAGCTCAAGGTTTGAACCAATAACAATATAGTCTTACCTTAGAGCTATGATCTCCAATTTTTAGCAGCCAATTGACCTTTTGCCTTTACGTGTGAGTCAAAACTGAGAGTACACATTCTTTGTGCATACAGGTAAGGAATTTTCTGTCAGAGTCGGTACTTCCTGATAGTTACAACCTAAGGGTAATTTTTAAGTCAAGAGTGAATAGATTAATTCTAGGTAAGCGTAATCTATCGTCGACCACATCGTTGCTTTCTTTCAGGTGAGAGGCAGTGGTCAAGCGCAAGCCGATCAACAGGAAAAAAACATGACAACGGTAACCTAAGAATCTCAAGATGTTCGAATATCGGTGGTTTACACCTTGGTCAAAGCTGAAAGGTTTCTCACAAGGTAGACCGATGACCTGGTGAGCGTTCCGGGAAGCCGATGTATGCGAGACGCAGGGGACCTGTCCTTATACCGACACTTGGGGGAGGCCTATGACCAACAGTGGACGTCTTTCGGTTAAAATAATGAAATATTGATGACGTCACCTCAGGAAGATGGAGCCGGGTGGAATTGGCTCCGTTTAGCGGAAAAAAGACAGAATTGGGCACAAGTATCGTCACAATGGACAGTCCTGTGCGTCTCGCTTCCATCAGAATCCCGCAACTCGGGTCATCAGCCCGCCTTCAAACACTGCGTCTTCCGGTACGCCGTTTCATATTAGTGTGATTCTATTCACATTCTTCCTTAACCTTTTGAATGTCTTATGTTACACAGTTCGACATAAGCAATTGTCTTTCTATTGTGTCTCTAATTACGGCATTCAAAGAGTTAAACAAAGAAGAATATTGACGACATTCCAGTCTAATAAGACAACAGCTCAAAATCCTAGTTCAAATCAGAACCACACCTATCTCTTTAAAAACATCATCCCATCTTTAAAAAAAGTCCTTTAATTTTTTTCCGTGAAACCCCGCCTTACCGTTCACTGGCCGAGGACCGAGGGTCGGGGTACTGAGGAGATCCCTCCCAGCTTATAATTGGGAGAGGATCCAAAGTTACACCCTCAGATTAAAATATTTATTTTTGCGTTAGAAAGAAAAAGTACGTTTAGGTACAGTCGGGAGCAAAAAGTTCAATGCCTTTTGAGATAGGATTTTTGTTAACAAAATTCTGTTGGGGTTTTGGTTTTGACAGTTCAAATGATTTTAAACATAGTCATAATTACAGACGAAAGTCGTCCACTTTGGACATAGTCCTCCCCCAAGTATCGCAATAATGACTAGCCCTGTATATCTCGGATCTGGATTCCTGCGACCCTCCCCAGGTCATCGGTCTACCTTGCGGAATGCTGCGTCTTCCAGTAAGCAGATACTGGGTAGGTGCTAATAGTATTTTACACTAATATATTTTATTTAATAATAAAAAAAATACTTTTTACCATGGCCGGATGATAAGCATTGCCATATAGCGTGGCAATACCGTCAGTCTTTAGCCATATTGCCAGTCAACAGCGAAGTCAAAGGATGTCTTCGGTGCCATATTTTAGATTTTTACAGTGTATTTACATAGTTTTAATTAGTTTACGGTTTTTAAATATGGAAAAATCGTTCTGATGTTTACATAAATCATAATTGTTAACAGTGCTTCATTAATTAAAATTGATATTTTTCTTTCAAACTTTTTTATTAGCCCTCATCTCATGAGGCACATACGTAGAAATTTTTACTTTCACAACGTCAATTTGATGTTTCCTTAGATAGTCAATAACGTGGCTCTGCGGCTAGTCTTTTGAACACCCTTCCGGTCGACAATGAACTAATATTTTAAGATATTTGACTAGGACTTTTTGTTTGAAGTATTTAGCTAGCTAGTGTTTTAATAAAACACCCGAAATTGACAACGACTGCTGAGGAAAATTCAAACCTATTTTTGAGTTAATATAGTGCCTTCTATTTACTCATTAATTTTAAAATGAAAATAAAACAATAAGATCACTCAGACAGATATAAACGGCGCGGACTGTACGCGACGATACGCGCCCGTCCTTAAAAGGGTTTGTACCAAAATATAATTTCGGAGTTGACTGTACTTCATTTTTACACAAAAAACTATAGAGACGTGTTTCTAACATTTTTTTTTGTGAAAAGTTTTTCTTATTGGAATTATGTAAGATGGATTTACGGTTTATATTTTAAAATATTCAGTAAATAAAACATACATGAAAAATGGGGTACCTAGGCACTGGTCTATTGGATATGTCGTAACCAGATCTTAAAATTGGTCATTTATTTTTTTAACTATTTATGTACACACATGGAAATACAAGAAAAGAGGAAGGAAACAGAAAAATAGTATAAAGGGGATGGTGGTGGTGGTGAGGACGGGTGGTGAGGGTGGGTGGTGGTTCATGATATGACCAAGTAAAACTGGCCAGATCATTTCAAATGTTTGATGATATTTCAATCCTCTTTTGGCCTTCTTTTTTAAGACCTTTAATTCATAGAAATCCTACATCAATGATATGGCCAAATGAGGATTGATAAATCATCAAATGTTTACTTTTAAATGATCTGGCTAGTTTTAGTTGGGCGCTTTGCTAGCTATTTTGCAGAAGAAGGCGACCGCCTGCCATTCCTCCTCGCTACTAAAGTCCGATGCGAGATATCGTAGCCACTGATCGGCCCCGCGAGGACACGGCGGTGCTCTGCCCAAGCGGGGAATACCTCAACCGTGTCCTTCGGGCGTTTCACTAAGCGGCGACACCCGGGCCTCACTTCTGCACGAATCCAATGCAGTTATCTCCCGAACTGACTATATCCGGTGAGGATCTGCGTCATGCGGAAGGTGAGGAGGCCGCCATGCCTCAAAGAGGGAACTTACCGCCATAATTATAGTGTGCGCAGCCAATTTTAAGATCTGGCTACGATAGATACATACTTTTCCTAGGAATAGGTACTTTGGTTAAGTATTATGTTCATGTTTTGTTCTAAGCTTGAAGGCTCCCAGAGACAGCTGCTACATGAAAATCGCAGAAACGATGCGACTTAGCTTTTCTTTAACTGTAAAACAATTACTATTCTAATATCTTACTACTAAAAAGCATCGCATTATTGCGATTCGTTTAACTGTGGCCATGACTCGGTCAATAGCACTTTTGGCGCAGTAGTGAAATGTTTACCTCTTTGCTATGTATCGAAGATTCATACCGATAAAAAAATGACTGAATAACCATAGTGATGTTGTACCAGGTCCTTAATTTGATGCATTTAAGTTAAAAAAAAATACACATTTCAAGTGCTTCACTGCGATCCCACCTGATGGCAAGCAGTAATGCAATCGTTGATGGTGAAGCATAATAGGTTTTTAAGAGCCTATTTACCTCGAAAACATTTAAATTATAATTGGACGGGAATATCGCAGCAGACAAATTTTTACGCGGCGTTAATATTTGTATTAATGTTAATCTATATTAATATTACAAAGAGGCAAAGTTTTTTTGTTTTTTTTTTTTTTTGTAGTACTTCAGTAACTGAAGTACTGGTCCGATTGCTATTTTTTTAACCGATAGAAAGTTACTTTATTTCTAAGTGACATAGGCTATATATTTTATAAATACCTACGGCCGAAACTGCGGAAAAAAGCTAGTCTACGTAAAAAAAAAAAACAATATATCTAGTAACCAACTCTCGTCAGAAATGAGAAAGTTAGATTAGTTAGTTATTTCCCAGGAAAAATAACAACAACACACTTTTAGCTACTCCACTCCACTCCCTATTCCTGAGAACCTTTCTAATGGAAAAAAGGATAAAATTTTAGGGTTACCTTTTAATATTTTTTTCATTAAAGTTTTTAATATTAATACGAATGTATTGGAGTTACGTCCACCGGTAATTATTTTCCCGACTTTACGTTTTCCGTGCGGATCGGCGCAACTGAACGAGTGAGGGAACTAAATGAGCGATTATGTGAATGAATTGGATGAGGTGAGTGAAGGATTTGATGTGTCAAATTATTACGATGTTTTCAGGTTTGGGAGTTAAGTATGGTGTTGGAGGGTTAATTATTGGAAATGTATGATTTTTTTTATTAAAGCTATATAGAAAATAAATGTCTGGCACGTATTAGTGAATGATTAAAAACAAGATAATGGTTTTTGAGTTTTATCTTTATATATCCATAATTCTTGTGTGTTTGTTATCTAATTCCTTCTAAACGGCTTGATAGATTTCGATAAAACTTTGTGTTTATATTTGATCAGGTCCGTGGATAGTTTGAAAATATCCATATATATTTATTATCTCACTTCTATCAAAACTGATTTATAAGGTACTCAAAGGTTCAGTTGAAAACCAGGGTCAGGCAACTACTTGTCTGTCATTATGCAGTACTGGTTCATAAATAATAATTTAATAATATTCCGCAACTATCACACAACGCCGTCTAGTCTCAAGCTAAGCAGAGCTTGTGTTATGGGTACTAGACAACTGATAAACATACTTATATATTTCTAAATACATACATATTATAGATAAATTACACCTAAACACAGAACAAATGCTTATGCTCATCACACAAACAC
Organism: Mythimna albipuncta; assembly: GCA_929112965.1. NCBI lineage: Eukaryota > Metazoa > Arthropoda > Insecta > Lepidoptera > Noctuidae > Mythimna > Mythimna albipuncta. Next base: position 11,341,378 of record OV815983.1, on the reverse strand, counting down.
TTGTCCTGGGTGGGAATCGAACCCACAACCTCCGGCATAGCAGTCAGGGCTACTAACCACTAGACCAACAGGCCAGTCAAATGTTTAGATAGTAAATTGTAAATCCTTAATTGGCTGTAACATTAGTTTATCTTTAAGTACTATTTTTGTAAAAGAGCTGTGGATTTTGTGAATAAATAAATAATTACATATACACTTCAGAACCCAAGGAATCCTTCATGAAATGGTCAGTAACACCAAGGCGCTGCTGGCCTTCCTTGAGGAGCTGGAGTGGATTGAATGACATTCGTCCCACCCGTACGCAAAATACACGCATCAGTCGTAGAGTTGCGGACACCAGCCTGAAATACAAATACAATACATACTTGTTTCTTGATTGCGTGCGTCTATGAGCTAAAGATACAATGTTTTCTTTTTCATAATTTATTTAGGAAAGCTGTTGTTATTTTCGTTAGAACCTACACTAAAATATAGTCTGTCAAATAAGTCAACCGACTTGGGAATTTTGTATAATATTTAATCATTTAAAAAATACAAATATTCGGTACTTTTTATAAGGTTCTTTTGTTAGTAAACAATGATCTCTATCTCTTAGTCAACCTTGATTATAGAACCCGTGTTGACTACATCAGATTTAATTAAATCCTAATAATTAGTCAAGTCGTTTAACTTATTAGACAGACTATCCGATTTAGTGGCATACAACTATTTTGTACAATCAATTAATTCGTCATTTTTAAGGTTCCTCAAAAGGAAAAAACGAAACCTTTATAGAATCACTTTGTCCGTCGACAGACAGACGTCTGTCAAGAACCTATATCTCAAGAACGCGTGGAGGTATCGAGTTGAAATTAAAACTATATACTCAAGTCTGCGGTCCTTTGAAGCTGTGAAAAAGGTACGAACATTTATGTCGCAAAAAAAAAAAAATTCGACACATTCAAGGGAATCAACATTTATAGGGTACATCTTGTTAACCTAGAAGCCTGAAAGGCATGAAGCAAGGTCTCCTAGCACAAGTATAGGAATAAATCTGGAAATTCAGTGCGTATTATTGGTTCTAAGACATGTTGGTTTCCTCACGAAGTTTTTCTCCACCGTTATGAGAGCAGTGGTGATGAAGTAAATTATACAACGTAGTGTGCTTCATTGGGTTTAAACCTTTGACGTCCTACTACTCGTAAATTGGAACCGCTGCGACCACGTCTTTTTTTTTCTTTCTTCCCTTACCTATCCCATTTTTTTCTTCCATTCTGTCCTGTCACCCGTCAGACAATAGCTACCTAACTCCCTGTTCTTTCATATCACTCCTCACACAATCCATCCATTTCTTCTTTGGCCTTCCCTCTCCCTCTCAATCCATCTACATATATACTCAGAACTGGTTTACATGCGCTTTAACTCTCCTTTGCACATGACCATACAAAGACAAACGGTTTTCTTTCAACTGATAAGTCACTGGCGTCATTTTCAAACTTCCTCTAATTATATTCATTTCTCACTTTGTCCAATCTCGTCACACCACACATCCATCTCAATATTGACCATCTCAACGTTGCTACCACTACTCGCGTTAAAAATACTTCGCTACAAACTTCGTCCCATCTCCCGCCAGTTTCAGAGCCAAATTCTTTTTGTATATAAAAACGTGCAGGTGTATCAAAATTAATTTGTTTCTCACAACTGTCTGGTGTTCGGTGCGAGTTAATTCCGTCTCACTGATTTTCCGCCATTTTCCGCAGCCGACTCGCGCTTTTAGATAATATTTTTGAATTATTTTTAAAGTGAATGCTTTTTAAATTAACTGGTTTCGTTGTTTTTATGGACGGTTCTGTTTTGTTCTGCCAAAAGGATTTGTGAGAGAATAATTACGCTCGGGATATAAAATACTGGAAAACTTAAATTTGTGTAACTTATTGTAATATGTATGTATATATGTATTTATAATTGAGTACTGTGTTTTAATAGTTAGTAGTACACCACAGACTACCCCGTGTATTATTTTAAGCTCTTATCCATCCTAAGGTTGTCTGGAAGATATCGCTTTCAGCGATAAGACCGCCATAATTGTGTCCACAAATTGAAGTTTTTTGTATAAGCTGTATTACTTTTGGTGTACAATAAAGTCTATTCTATTCTCTGACTAACTGTGATCTGTGATTGATCCACCTAAATTCTTTGGGTGATTTTAAAAGCCTCATCACAAGGCCAAAGGTTAATGGATAAGGCTATGTTTGGAGTTTCCTTACGTGAGCGCATTAGGAATGAAGATATAAGATATGGTAGTTCGATGAATCGCCAAAATTAAATGGCAGGCACATTGCTCGCAGAACAGATGGCCGTTGGGGCCGAAAGGTTCTAGAGTGGCGACCGCGTACCGGAAAACGAATCATTAGAAGGCCTCATACAAGATGGACCGATGACCTGGTGAAGGTTGTGGGAATCCGATGGATGCGGGATGCACAGGACACTTCAGGAAGGCGTATGTCCAACAGTGGACGTCTATCAGCTGAAATGATGATGATGATTGTGAGTTGTGTATGTCTAAGGTAGGTGCCAAATAAGTGTGGAATAACGCATCACGCAGTCATTGTCCCTCGAACATTTATTGACATTCTTAATATTAAAAATGGAATCAAAGCAATTAAGTGTGGAATAACGCATCACGCAGTCAATGTCCCATGAACATTTATTGACATTCTTAATTTTAAAAATGGAACCAAACCAATTAAGTGTGGAATAACGCATCACGCAGTCATTGTCACTGCAACATTTATTGATATTCGTAATTTTAAAACCGGTCAAGTGCGAGTCGGACTCGCCCATGAAGGGTTCCGTAGCAGCAAGTAACATAATATAAAAGTTCTTGTTATGTGTTGTAACTTTGATCGATGTTTTAATAACAGTGTATTTTTTTCGATTTATGACGCATTAAAAAAAAACTACTTACTAGATTTCGTTCAAACCAATTTTCGTTGGTAGTTTTTATAGTAATGTACATCATATATTTTTTTTAGTTTTATCATTCTCTTAACTTAGAAGTTAGAGGGGGGGGGGGACACATTTTACCACTTTGGAAATGTCTCTCGCGCAAACTATTCAGTTTAGAAAAAAATGACATTAGAAACCTCAGTATCATTTTTGAAGACCTATTCATAGATACCCCACACGCATGGGTTTGATGAAAAAAAAATTTTAAGTTTCAGTTCTATGTATGGGGACCCCCAAAATTTATTGCTCTTTTTCTATTTTTGTGTGAAAATCTTAATGCGGTTCACAGAATACATCTACTTACAAAGTTTCAACAGTATAGCTCTTATAGTTTCGGAAAAAAGTGGCTGTGACATACGGACGGACAGACAGACAGACAGACAGACAGACAGACAGACAGACAGACAGACAGACAGACAGACATGACGAATCTATAAGGGTTCCGTTTTTTGCCATTTGGCTACGGAACCCTAAAAACGGAATCAAAGACAAAAAGCTGTCTTGAATCGACATCTATCGTGATCTTTTACGATTTCTGAAAAACAGTTCTTTGATAGTTTTTCGGGTACCTTCGATATATTGCAGTTAAAAAAAGGTCAGTGTACTTTTTTTTTGTGGATAAAAATCATCCAAATGACATCCCGCGCCCTTGGGTGGAGCGGGAGATAGTGATGACACTATCGTCCGCTCCACTCCGGCTCGTGGTGGGTTTTTTAGTCAGTAAGAGTACAGACTCACCCCGTTCCTTCTTGCCTTTCGTACCGGGGCCGAGCTTTTCTTTCGGATAACCCTGACCTCAGTAGGCTTCGACCCGGCTGGGCCCCTGCTGTTGCTGACAACTCCTTGAGGAGCGTGGGAATAGTGCGCGCCGTCGACGACTTGGGCTTGATCCGGACAGTTACGGTGACCGGAAATCGGCAATCACGAGAGCCCAGCGATGCTCTGCCCAAGCGGGGCACACCTCTACTGTGTGCTCCACGGTGTCCTTTGGGCGTTTCGCACAGTGGTGACACCCGGGAAAGGGGCGCCTTGTATAACTTGTTTCTAAGGAGTGGAATTCCCTGCCGGAGTCTGTGTTTCCTGATAGCTGTATCCAAAGAGTCTTTAAGTCAAAAGCAAATAGGTTGCTTAAAGGAAAACGTGCTCCGAAGTCGGCCACATCGTCACTTCCCATCAGGTGAGATAGTGATCAAACGCGAGCCTATCCATTAAAATCTGTGATAATTTTTTTTTTACTTATTACGCTCACAGACATATAAAGTAACATACTCAAGATAATCAAACCCCGATCACCCAGCCGCAGACAATGCAAAGACTTGTTTCAAGCAGGAATAGAACGCACGACACGCAGCGCCGCAGTCAATCTCTTGACCACTGCGCCAACTGTACCAAAGTGTCTGCCAATGGTGATGTTTCTATAATAATCATAATAAAATTGTGATTAAGATATAACTACTTTTAGATTAACTACTTAATTTTAAGGTCGCGCAATCGCATTAGGTAATTCCATAACTATCACATAACGCCATCTAGTCTCAAGTTAAGCAGAGCTTGTGTTATGAGTACTAGACAGCTGATAAACATACTTATATATTCCTAAATACATACATATTATAGATAAATTACACACAGACACAGAACAAATGATCCTACTCATCACACAAACATTTGTCCTGGGTGGGAATCGAACCCACGACCTCCGGCATAGCAGTCAGGGCCACTAACCACTAGACCAACAGGCCAGTCTAATGGATCTGCAGTAATAGTGGTAAAGGAGACAATAAATAAATAAAACAAATAAATTACGATTAGTCTGTAACGTTAGGTACTGCTTGATTACAGGTAACCCCAATATAAGGTAATATGCCGCAGTCCACCACGCGGGCCCAGTGCGGGTTGATATATGGCACACTATCTTCGAATTCTTATGGTTACACAAAAAATCGTGACGTAACTTAACTAGTAGGTAAGTCCTGTACCAGTTACCAAGCACGCCCCAACCGTACCCGGGTGTCGGGAAATGTAGGGCAATTTCCGATTACTATTCATTTTTACTTAACCCATGACCTCAGTAGGAAGATTGCTAAGGCTGCGAAAACGTTTAAAAGAGTGATCGTGGCTCTAGATTGCAAAGGGCAACTGAAGGAAACGGGTGGGTGTTAGTCAGTAAAAGTCTAACACGCCCTTTCTTTCCAGTTAAGAGCGGGAGAAGTCATTTGATGATTGGGAACCTCAAAAAATAACAATTACCAAATATATTTTACATATGATCAGATAATCTTTGAAAATTTGGTTCAGTTTGTACCGAATTATCATTATACCATTCATAAATACCATTATCAGTAATGACAAATTACGGGTGGTGCACATTTCTTAAGACCATTATTCAAATCAGGCTTCAAACTGTGGCGCCCTCTAGCATTCACTGACACAAATAATATGTTTCTAAGAAATTATGTTTGAAAAATAATATAATTGTTTGTTGTAGCCAGACATGACAGGCCGATTTTGTAACAAACAAAGACGGAATAATCGTTTCATTTTAAGTTAGTGCCAGATATCTGATGCGCTTCTCCATCAACGATTGCATCACTTGTCATCATGTGTGGTATCGAAGTCAAGGACATAGTTTGTCATTAAAAAATAAAAACTACCAAGCAATTCCAACAATCCAAAATAATTTTGAAACCTATGAAATAACCACTTAGTTCGTTTTACACTACACAAACAACATGCATAAATCCGTAAAACTATTTGAACTCGAACAAGTTGTTTTAGTAGGATACTAGCGCCATCTTTTATCGAGTAGCTGAAGTTCTAAATTCCAATTGGAATAGAAATTTTATTATAAGATTTTTTCAGTAGTTTTTATCTTTAAGTTAATTAACCATATTTTGAAATATTTACTATTTTTATGACAGTTCTTCTTTTAATGTAAAATATTTACATCATTATTATTTGTAGCCATCTAGTGATGAGTAGTGACAAACAACAAAAACTATCTGTTCTAAATGATACTTATTAGAAACAAAGTTTAGGTTGATTTTTATTAGGAAGTGAAGGAACATAGGTGGGTTTTAGTCAGTAAAAGTCTGAAGGGCTCTCTCACTCAAGAGTGGTAAAAGTTAGTTAATGATTTTGCACTTCAAAAAAAAAATCGTGGCTGTGTTTAAAAATATTTATATAAAACTCACACCTACACAGAACAACCTATTTTTTTTTTTTGCAATTGCCTACCTATTATTTTAATATAACTTGACGTATAAGTTGGTACCTAACTTATACGTCACGTTCATTTACGTGAATTTGGGATATTTGATAAAATTTTATGATTATAAAAATACTTCATGTAGTAAAAATGAAGATTAGATCAGGCAGTCTTTGCGTAACTGTAGATACAAGACTAATGTTTTCCCCCCCTCCAAGATACAGGTGCCGCCTAATTTGGGGACCACTACAAGACTAAGTGAATAATTCTAATAGTTACAGGCCCACCGTAAGCTAAAGTAATGTAATCCTTATCCTTACTAATATTATAAAAGCGAAAGTGAGTTTGTTTGTTTATTTGTTTGTAATGTCTTCACGCCTAAATGGTAAAACCGATTTTGATGAATTTGGGTACAGAAATAGTTGGGGCCCTGGAGACGGACATAGGCTATTATGTATATATATATATATATATATATATATATTTACAAAATAAAAGTGAGTAAAGGGGGAGAAAAAGGGAAGGTATTTTATGTACGCGGGCAAAAGCTAGTTTTAGATACATAAGCATTTTATTATTATTTACAACCCATCTCCAACACTATCCCACTAAAATGCCACCCACCAGAACTCAAAACAACACAATATTATATCTTTTATTGACACTCAACACACTCGATATCTACAAAAAACAACGCTTGTCGGGTGGAGTGGGCCTGAATGGAATCTAATCCTCAATCATGTGACAGGCGAGCCGACGATTTACATGCTACACATATGAATTGAATACCATTTCATTTCCCCACTCCACTCTACGGACGGTTTTTTTTAACGGATAGAGTTCCGTAAGAGTGATAGGAAATTAAGGGTCCCTTTGTGGAAATGGTTCTTAACCAAATCTGGTTGTCATTGATTGCTTAAGTAATGAGAATGTTGAATGCTTTTTTCGTTATTTTATTAATGTTTCTCATAAAATAAACAAATTAAAATTTAACTGAAATTAGTAAAACCTTTGTTAATGAAACTTGAACCATGATTCATTCAAAAATTGAAACATTCAACATTATGCCGCAGTATAATTCTTTTACTAAAATTTCCCTACTGTCAGTTATGTTATGAGACTTAATTCTAGGAAAAACTTAAATAAAACAACAAAAGAAAAAAAGGACTCCACTCACACATTACTTAAGCAATCAATTACAAACACATTAGGCACGAAATTAATTACGCTTGTGATAAACACCAAAAATACTACAGAACCCTTTTCTTCATAGGCGCAAACAAGCGGTATTTTTTCCCGACCTTTTGCAATTACGACGCGCACGACTGAGCGTCAGCGAGAGTGACGGTTTTTTTTACTCTTTTTCCTTTTTTCCAATTTATCTTTTTTTCCACAGAAGGGTGGATTTTTCGCTTATTTACCCGCTTCATTGGCTTGTAAGTGAGCTGGGGATCGGTTTTTTGCATTCTTTTGTATTTTTTTCAAACGAGGCCTTTTGACAGGGCTTATTGGATTTGGGTCAAAGAGTTTTTATGTTGGGGTACATTCTTATTGGATTCTTTTGTTGACCTAGCGCGCACTCTGGCGGAATTAATTTGAACTATGAACTTTGATGGCGACATCTGTTGTCGAATAGTGGAAGTTATGTCTTTATTATTTTTTTGTGTTTTCTTTCTTATAAAAGAGTATTAAATTGTGCAGTTGTTTTTGATAGTTTTATCTGTCTATAAAACCAATTATTCATAGTAAAATGATATGAATACTCAGCACAAAATAATTCATTTTAACTACTGCACTAGCGTCCTCTTGTGTGTAATAGTTTTTAATTTAGGGTTAGACGTGACTCAGGAAATAAATGCCGTGTGTTTCCTATTAGAATGTTGGTTCTTTTTCTCACAAAAAATATACCTACTTCTCTTTTTTTTCAATAAGTATTTCTAAAAGACCGTGGTAGTTTTCCTAAATGGATATTTAAAAAAAAGTAATAAAAATATAAAATTAAAATCTTGTGAGGCAAAGAGGATAAAAAAACAAAAAAAAACAAAGCATATGTGACATTCACCAACCCGCACTGGGCCCACGTGGTGGATTACAGCCCATTCCCTCTCCTAGAGAGGAGGCCTAAGTCCTAGCAGTGGGAACATTTAAAATAAGGCTGATGATGGTGAGGCAAAAAAGTGCCTAATACAGTATAAGCTGCGAAGAAATCAATAATTCGTTATTGTTTTTATCTATCTTCAATTACCTTTGAATACTGAAGTTAATATGTACCTACTTAAAATAATCTTATCTTTCTTTTTCCAGAATGTTTTTTTTATTTTATTAATGATAGGCTTACGTTTGACCACTATCTCACCTGATGGTAAGCGATGATGTGGTCGACGATGAAGCACGCTTGCCTAGAAGAAACCTATTCACTTTCGACTTAAAGACTCCTAATTTGTAGCTATCAGGAAACACAGATTCCGGCAGGGAATTGATATATAGGGCGTAAACCCTGGCTACTGTGCTGATGATAATCATCAGGTTGGTTTTAACGATGTAACAAATTTATACCTATTGGACTTAATAAGTCCCAATAAATCTCCATGGGATTTTGAAGAAAAAAAAAATCATCATCATCATCATCATTTCAGCCGAAAGACGTCCACTGTTGGACATAGGCCTCCCCCAAGTGTCGCCATTGTGACCAGTTCGACATCTCTCATCCATCGGATTCTTCACCAGGTCATCGGTCCACATTATGGCAGGCCTTCCAACGCTGCGTCTTCCGGTACGATAATGCCACTCTAGAACTTTTCGTTCCTATCTACTGGCCACAACCACATAAGTTTGCTACTTATGTTTTTCATTTAAAACAAAATTATATCAAACAAGTTAAATTATATCACAAAAAATAAATTAAATAACATATTTATAATTGCAAAACATGTCATTGGCAAAACTTATTAAATTCCATGCCTAGCCCAGTATTCGGCCCCAGCAATTAAAATGACAGTACTCGTATTATAATTAAATTGTAATAAAACTAAGTACCTAAGTACTTGTAGTATAAGTAAGTCAATGGGTATTAAAATAAAAACCAATTAAATTACATCATGAAAATAAAATGATCACAAACTTTTATACTATAAATTATTCCCACAAAACTGACTTCCAACCAAGTAAATCCATCTGAAACCCCTAAGAACCATAGATTATCCTGAAAAAACACCCCCTGAACGAGAATTAAGTCCCAATTACAGGTATCATGTAAAAAATATTCCCTAACCTGTGGTTATTTGACTGCTGGGCTAAAAGGGGTGAGGATGAGTGGCTAAATGGATTTTTAAGTGGCGCCACTGTACGCCAGTGATTTATTGTAAGAACAACGACTTTGTGCTGTGTTAGGGTGGAAAGAGATTTTGTTTTTTGAATAATATCTCATTTTGTAACCTATTTGTATATTTTTGTGAAACTGAACTTTTTTAAGGTAGGAAATTATTGAGAGACGCACAGGATCGGTCGTTGTGGCGACGCTTGGGGGAGAAATATGTCTAGTAGTCTTTCAGCTAAAATAATGATGATTATGATGAGAAAATCATTCAATGACATCTTCTGTCTAGGGCGCAGTAAGAGGGCATTTGTTTTGTAGGTAGGAAATCATCCAATGATTTTTTTTGCTCTAAGACGGAAAAACCGTTTTAAACCTATGTTTTTTTTTTTGCCTTTGCGTTCTTGGACCCGAGTTAAGTTTGTAAGCTGGAACCTGAGTAGGCTTTGGCCCTGCCGGGCCCCTACGGTTTTGCTGATATGTCTATGAGGCGTGCGTCGAACACTGCGCGCCGTGAACAAACCGAGCTTGTCCCGGATGGTTACCGGACAGCTGGACGGTGAGCTACCCATTATTCGTCGTCTGCAAGCCCACAGGGAATGTGGGTTGCATTTCAATTTTGATCACTCAACAAAGTATAACAATATCACTCTTAAAAAATCTAGTCTTAAAATTAAAATCTATTGTCCTTATTGAAGGTGTAACCACCAGTTAGAATTTGATATATGAGAAAGGTAAAGTTAGTCTTATTGGAACAAAAAAAGGCGGAGTATTCCAATTCAACTTTTATACCATTTGTCATAATTTCAGCCGAAAGACGTCCACTGTTGGACGTAGCCCTCCCTCAAGCGTCGCCACAATGACCGGTTCTGTGCGTCTCGTATCCACTGCGTTCGCGCGACGCTCACCAGGTCCACCTTGTGGGAGGCCTTCCAATGCTGTGTTTTCCAGTGCGCAGTCGCTACTCTAGAACCTTTCGGCAACATCGATCATTCGTTCTATTATAATGTGTCCGCGCACTTTAGTTTAGCGATTCTTCGGTGCTATATCGGCGATCTTGGACCTTTTATATCATTGCGTCGCATGAAAATTTAATAAAGAAATAAAAAAAAATAACAATGAAGCTAGCATTCTCATCGGAACAAAAAAAAAAAAAATACCAAATCCCTTTCCATACAACACAGCCAGTTCATCGCTTTTTTTCACCCGGACATACGCTGGAGGCTCGATTACTGCCGCCCCACAAATCTGTTAATCGCTTACAGCGCTTTTTTACCGCTGCAAGTTAATTTAACGCTTGTTTGTGCGGTTTGCCACACGAGGGCGCTTGTGTCGTTCGTTTTGTTTTTTTCTGTGGGTGAAGAGGAAAAATTGAAATGTGAAAAGGTTGTTTTTCATGACGGTAAAATGCATTTTCGTAATGTTTGCTGAACTCTGTGTAGGTTCGGGGAAAAAGAAGAAATGTACGAGTAATAAGGCAAGAACCTTATTTGATATTTCGTTTATCCTAACTAATTTTATAAATGTGAAAGTGTGGATGTTTGGATGTTTGTTACTTAATCACGCAAAAACGGCTGAACGGATTTGGATGTTTGGCATGCATATAGCCTTTGACATGGAGAAGAACATAGGCTACTAGGTAGGTACTTACCTAATGCTACGCGGACGAAGCCGCGGGCAAAAGCTAGTTAAGAAATAAACTAGTGCAATAAGTCGGAGCTAGTGCACCTAACCATTAGGTGGGATTGCAGTCAAGCACTAGTTTACTTTGTAGGTATGCTGAAAAAGATTTCATTAGAAATAAGCATCACTTTTGCACTATTTTTCTGTTTCCTTCCTCTTTTCTTTTATTTTCATGTATAGATAGTTAAATAAATATAAAATATCAGTGTGTTCACGAGTTATTTTCTCATCACACTTTGACAGTGTGCATAGTGGTACAAAAGAGTTTCAACGGAGGGCAAAGAGCAGTTAAAAGAACACAGAGGGTTTTTTGAATTTAATTATACGAGTAGGTTTACTTTTTGTAGATTTTTTTTTTATTCATATTTTTATGATTCTACATCACCAGTAAAATTGAGGAGCGCAATGTTCCCGCGCGCCTCAAGGAGTTGTCAGCAACAGCAGGGACCCAGCCGGGTCGAAGCCTACTGGGGCCAGTGTTATCCGAAAGGGAGCTCGAGCCCCGGTATGAAGGCTAGAAGGAACGGGGTGGGTCTTTTATCAGTAAGAGTCTGACACTATCTCCCGCTCCGCCCAAGAACGTCATTGGATGATTTTTTCCCACCATAAAAAGGGGTATTTTAGTGGCGTAAAGCGGAGTAATTAATTTAACCCCGTAACTTTCTTTTTACTTGATATTAACTAGTGCTTGATTGCGATCCCACCTGATGGTAAGTAGTGATGCACTGTTCCCGCTTGCCTCAAGGAGTTGTCAGCAACAGCAGGGGCCCAGCTGGGTCGATGTTTACTGGGACCAAGGTCTAGTTCCGAAAGGGAGGCTCGGCCTCAAGGCAAGTAGGAACGGGGTGGGTTTTTTAGTCACCTAAGGGTCTGACACTATCTTCCGCTCTGCCCAAGGGCGGGGGATGTTATTTGAATGATTTTACCACTAAAAATAAAACACAAAAACAAAATAGTACACCAGTTCTCGTCTGACGTCGTCAGAGCGGTCCGGAGTGAGAGGGAAAATGGCTTCAAATCTACTGCGAAGTAGTAATGTTAGCGAAGTTGACTGTCACACGCGCGGTGGAACTGACATCCTGACGACCCAGCCGCCGAGACCTCGACCCCAACAGTGCGTAGTGTCCACGTGGTCCTCAAAGGGATGCCAGCAAACCGGAACCTAGCAGGACCGATGTCCGCTTGGACCACAGCGATTTTCTGTAAAGGACATTCGTGGTCCTAGAAATCAAAGGGCAACTATGGATACAAGTGTGGTTTTAGTCAGTAAAAATCTGACACGCCCTCACGCTCCACGCTAGAGCGTGAAAAAAACATTAGTTGATTTCCTGTCAAAAAAAGGCGAGACATGCGATTGCAGCAATTCAAAGGTTAACTACCATACAAGGTGCAGTTTTAAAACTGCACAATATTTTAGGAGGTTGTAATAAAACTCATAAATAATCATGTGAAAAAACGATACCTAGTCAATAATCAGTAATACTTGTTATTTTATTTTTTAATTATACTAAACTAATTCGATTGATCGATGGCAGCGGGGGCGTGGCTAGGGTGTGGCGTGCGGGATGATGATTGGATGATACATTATTTATGAAACTATCGTTGCGAGTTAGTGTGTGTGAAAACGCCCTTCATTTTTACGTGTTTTTGTGTGTAAGTAAGCGCGGTTATAAGGCAGGTGTCAGGCTGGCTGCTTTTTAAGAAACGTAGTTCACACATACCGATTTTCATAAATAAGAAAAAAAAAAAATTACCTAATCATTTTATTATTGATTCGGGTCGAGAATCAGTAACATAATTACCTCCTGAAATATTTTGCAGCTTCAAAACAACACCTTGTATAATTTGAGAACTCTTCATCATTGTATGTCTCCGAAGTTCTTCAGATCATTCCCTTTAATTAACCAAAAAAGAAAGAATCATTAAAATTGGTTCACATTTGGCAAAGATATTGTTGCACAAATTACCAAATAAAACAAGTTGTAAAAAAATCAGACGTCATTTTTTTCGACAATTTAAACTATTATAATAAACTATTATTATATTTTTTAATGTATTTAGATGAAACCGATGTTTCCTATCTGACTACCCTGAGAAGAAACACCGAAACAAATTCAGAATTCAAAGCCTCTTTAAAGTCCAAATAGCAAACATTTACACCGTTAAATTTTAATCGTTTTAATCCCGTGGAGGGTCGATTCGTTACATTAAACACTATCGATTTGTAAAGATAAAATTAAAAAATAAATACCTTTTTTCAAAACTCGTATTAATTTACGCATGCACGAAATTAATTTCTTTAAGAAAACGTCAGCTGAGCGAGTTCAATGACCTGTAAGTGCTTAGTAAGCTAATTCCTCACGACATTTTTTTTCACCGTTTTGAGAGCAGTGGTGATGAAATAAATTACACAGAGTAACGCGCCTGGCTGGATTTGAATCTACAACCTACAACTCGAAAGTCGGGGCCGCTCTCAGTTTGACAGACAGACGCACACTTACAAAGTGATTTTATGAGGGTTCCGATTTTTTTTTGAGGTACAGAGTTCAAAAAATGTCTATATTATGGATATCGAAAGTACGAAAAGCTGTTAGAAACTACCATAATCTTCATTCAGCGAGCGTACGTACGTCAGCCTACCTAAACATATTAGGTCTGAAGGTAACTAAGTTGCTAGCTCGTCGCTTAACCGCCGCCATAACCTAGCCCATTTCGCCTGCCTAGTTTTGTACCTAGGCAGACTGTAATCTTTGCGAAAATGCCTCATCCTATTAGGTGTTGTGTTAAGACGGTTGGATGAAAATGACTGAAGTATCTGATCGTGAAAAATTATTGTGTATACGTGTTTATGTGTTTATTTATTTCTTCTTTTTTGACTGGCCTGTTGGTCTAGTGGTTAGTGACCCTGACTGCTATGCTGGAGGTCGTGGGTTCGATTCTCAGCCAGGACAAATGTTTGTGTGATGAGCATACTCATTTGTTCTGTGTCTGGGTGTAATTTATCTATAATATGTATGTATTTAGAAATGTATAAGTATGTTTATCAGTTGTCTAGTACCCATAATACAAGTTCTGCTTAGCTTGGGACTAGATGGCGTTGTGTGATAATTTGTGGAATATTATTATTATTACTTTAATGTTGACTGTATAAGTCGTGTATTGCCTTTATCTGAGAGATTTTTCAAACTCAAAATTATTTATTTCACATAAACCTACATGGGCACTTATAATACGTCAGAAGTGACAATCTCATGTATGTACTTCACTTTTTATACCTACGCTCGGTGGTTGCACACTAATGAGCGTTTGAGCAGGAACTGTTCGACGAGTGGTCCGATACGCTCCGAGATGTCGTGTCCGTGAGCACAGCAGTGTCTATGTTGCGGACGGCGAGCAAAGGGTAGCTTGCTGTCTGACCGCAAGTCGTCGACGGCGCGCACTGTTCCCGCGCGCCTCAAAGAGCTGTCAGCAACAGCAGGTCCCTAGTTGGGTCGAAGCCTACTGGGGCCAGGGTTATCCGAAAGGGAAGCTCAGTCCCGGTACGAAAGGCACGGAGGAACGGGGTGGGCTTTTAGTCAGTAAGAGTTTGACACTATCTCCCGCTCCGCCCAAGAGCGGGGGTTGTCATTGGATGATTTTTACCAGTATAAAAAAAACTGTGTCTATATGTGTGTTATCGAACGCGCTTTGTATGTAGATTGATTTCTGTACCTATATATTGTGTGCTGACATTAAGGTGACTTTGATTTAATTAATATAAATATCATTGCAAAACTTGTAGCATAGTAGCATATACACTTCGCATATACACTTCCTAAAACTATCTTATATAATTAAACGGCTCCAGGAATGACTCCTGTATCGTGGGTAAGCACAAACCTATAAACTGACAAACAAAAAAAAAGTTTTAGCGATTAATTGTATTTGGGGACCACAGAAAAAAAAAGACTTAAAAGTACACTATTACCAATAAAGCTGTATTTATTTTAATTTTGGTCCCAAAATACTACTAAAAAAATGAATACTTCTAGAGATGGAAGTTGGGACCACGGTCTCGGTCCAAAGTGCCCCACGATCCAAAACTATAAGCATGCCAGTCAAATATTTGTTCCGTGTGCGAATCGAACTCACGACACACGACGCAACAGCCAATCGCCAGTTAAAAAATTGTTGGATATTTTTTTTTTATGATTATGTTTTTACACCATGTTATATATAGTCTAATTTAGTAAGATATTAGCTCAAAACATTTTTTAAGTTGTCGTAGAAACATAACATGAGATTTTGGAAGATCCAGCATATTTCGGAATCTATGGGATGCTATATTCGAAATAGTTACAGCGGCAATGATATGCAAACGCAACTGTGAGATACGGTTTGGTTTTAGTCTGTAAAAGTCTGACAATTCCACTCACTCTCTAGAACAGAAGAAATTATTTGTTAATTTCACCAAGAGCGGGGGTTGTCATAAAATGATTTTTCCCATCGAAAGAAAAAATAAGCATCATTTTTAAGTGTTTGTGTGTACATAAATGAATAAATAAATAAATATAAAAAAAAACCCTAAAAAAATATTTCGAAATATCCACATTGAATATTAAAACAACTGAAAAACTTATTGATAGATTCGTCTTAATTGGAGAGATAGGTTGGTGAAGGTCACGAGAAACCAATGGATGCTTTGCACAGGACTAGTCGTGGTGACACTTGGGGGAGGCCTATGTCCAACAATGGACGTTTTTCGGCAAAAATAATTATAGTAAAGTTGCCGACATTTTAAATATATTTTTATAAAACAAATGTTTAGATCAATGCTGTCTGTAAAAGCGTTTAGAAGTGAAAAAAAAACGGGCAAATGCGAGTTGGACTCACGCACTAAGGGTTCCGTACAAACTTATCTATAAAAACAAGTCAATTTCAAGTCAAGTCAAGTTTTTTTTGTTTTCAGATTTTTGCCTATACTTATACTATGAGACCTTGCTCCATGCCAAATTTCAGGACAGGAGGACAAGTTTGATGTTTATACAGCTTCAAAGTACTGCAGACCTGAATGGATAGTTTTAATATCAACTCGATACCTCCACGTGTTTTCGAGATAAAGGACCTTGATAGAGGGATACCGATCCTGATTTCCAGCCACCGTAGGCGCGGGCTTGCGGACAGTGAGCAATGGGTAGCTCGCTGTCCGGCCGTCCGGTAACTGTCCGGACCTAGCCCAAGTCGTCGACGGCGCTCGCTGTTCCCGCGCGCCTCAAAGAGTTGTCAGCAACAGCAGGGGCCCAGCCGGGTCGAATCCTACTGGGGCCAGGGTTATCTGAAAGGGCGCTCGAGCCCCGGTATGAAGGCTTGAAGGAACGGGTTGGGTTTTTTAGTCAGTAAGAGTCTGACACCATCTCCCGCTCCGCCCAAGAGCGGGGGTTGTCATTGGATGATTTTCACATCGAAAAAAAAAGACAGACAAAAAGACGGATAATAATGTGATCCGATAATGGATCCGTTTTTTCCTCTTGAGGTACGGAACTCTAAAAAAGACTAAGACCAAATAATTTTTAAAAGATTACCGAGTCTACCAATTTATTAGGTAAGTATCTCTTTAAAATCCACACCAAACTTCAACCTCCATACAAGAAGACATCAGTACATCGGATATTTAAATAATATGTTAATACTATGTTTGTGTTGCCCCCAAAAACTTTGCCGCCCCCGGGCGATATTTCTTCATTCTACCCCCACCGCAGGGGTTGGGGTGGGGTACACCCCCCACATTTTAATTAAATCTCTCAGCCAAACATGGGTAAGTAGAAGACGTTTTGGTATTTTCTTTGTGGAACAGGTGAAAGTCGGAATGCCGTCCCCTCTCATATACCTATTGTATTTACTTGAGTCGCGCTGGGTTTTCGCGAGATATTAAATTTTGGGTTGCTTTATTTATGAATTCACTAGCTTGTGATAGCGGCTTCACTCGCACGATAGCAGAAAATTTTCTATTTATAATTGAATTAGAAATGTATTTATAATTGATATTTTTAAGTTGGCGCAGTGGTTGAGCGATTGGCTGCAGTAGCGCTGCGCGTTGTAGGTTCGACTCCTCCACGAAACAAATATTGCTGTTTTTTGTTTGTATGATCTAATAGATAGATTGTTCCGGGTCTGGCTGTTATATGTATGTGAGATCACATGTTTGTGAAAGCTCACACTATCATTGTCATCATTATTTCAGCTGAAGGACGTCCAATGTTGGACATAGGCCTCCCCCAAGTGTTGCCACAACGGACGGTCAGGTGCGTCTTGCATCCACCGCATTTTTCGCGACCCTTATCAGGTCATCGGTCCACCCTGTAGGAGGCCTTCCAACGACTTAAATTAGAAAATAAATACTTGGGTTCACCTTTTGCTACTTATGCGGGGGAAAAGAGGAAAAATCAAGGTCAAGACCATTTAATTATTTTAATCCAATTTATTTCTGTGTTTAGTTTTAATATTAATCATAGTCGAAAATCCCGCCTATCATATGTATGAAATACTGAAAGGAAAAAAGACATTCACAGCTTTTTTTTTTCGATGGGAAAAATCATCTTATGACCACCCCCGCTCTTGGGCGGAGCGGGAGATAGTGTCAGACTCTTACTGACTAAAAGACCCACCCCGTTCCTTCTTGCCTTCACATCGGGGCTCGAGCGCCCTTTCGGATAACCCTGGCCCCAGTAGGCTTCGACCCGGCTGGGCCCCTGCTGAAGACTTTCACAACTTCGCGATTCCTTACCAAATCACTGCTTACACTGTAGCATCAGTGACAACTCCTAAGCCGCCAAACACAGAGCTGCATGGCGTCGCATCGCGAGAGAGGCGCTGGTGCAGGACTCGACCGAGACATGACCACGATCACTCTGTCAAGAAGCGGGATGTAGCTAAACAAATATAGTTTCCGAATACAAAATTAGTTTTAGAATATACGAATCTCGAAACACGTGTCTAGTATTTTATGTAAAGAAACTATTTACAAAATTTCATAGCTGTATCATGAAAAATCACAAAGTTATAAGCTTGTTATGTCAGCAAAAAAACCTCACTGGGCCAACCCAGCACCCCGCTGTTTGTTGGCTCCTAATACCCGCTATGACCTGCCATGATCTGTGTTGTACTTAGTGTCGATGGTATCCAAGTTGTGACCTTTTTAAATATTTTGTTGGAAAAAAATATAACATGGTGTAAAAATTATTGAATCCAATCATATACTGATTCTAAACAAACTGTATTCAGGTTTTGCATCAGTTCGTTGAAGCGACGCTTTGGGGAGGCCTATGTCCAACAGTGGACGTCTTTCGACTGATATGATGATGATGATAAACTAAAAATAATGTGTTTTTTTTTATGGTGGGAAAAAATCATGCAATGACATCCCCCACTCTTGGGCGGAGCGGGAGATATTGTGAGACTCTTACTGACTAAAAGACCCACCCCCTTTCTTATAGCCTTCATATCGAGCGCCCTTTCGGATAACCCTGGCCCCAGTAGGCTTCGACCCAACTGGGGACCTGCTGTTGCTGACAGCTCCTTGAGGCGCGTGAGAACAATGCGCGCAGTCGACGACTTCCGGTCGGACAGCAAGCTACCCATTGCTCGCCGTCCGCAACATAGACACTGCTCACGGACACGATGTCTCAGAGCGCCTCGGACCACTCGTCGAACAGTTCCTGCTCAAACGCTCATTAGCGTGCAACCACCGAGCGTAGGTACAAAAAGTGAAGTACATACATGAGAATGACACTTCTGACGTTTAATAAGTGCCCATGTAGGTTTATGTGAAATAAATAATTTTGAGTTTGAAAAATCTCTCAGATAAAAGCAATACACGACTTATACAGTCAACATTGAAGTAATAATAATAATATTCCACAACTATCACACAACGCCGCCTGGTCCCAAGCTAAGCAGAACTTGTATTATGGGTACTAGACAACTGATAAACATACATATATATTTCTAAATACATAAATATTATAGATAAATTACACCCAGACACAGAACAAATGATTATGCTCATCACACAAACATTTGTCCTGGGTGAGAATCGAACCCATGACCTCCAGCATAGCAGTCAGGGTCACTAACCACAAGACCAACAGGCCAGTCAAAAAAGAAGAAGTAAATAAACACATAAACTCGTATACACAATAATTTTTTTATGGTGGGAAAAAATCATGCAATGAAATCCCCCACTCTTGGGCGGAGCGGGAGATATTGTGAGACTCTTACTGACTAAAAGACCCACCCCCTTTCTTATAGCCTTCATATCGAGCGCCCTTTCGGATAACCCTGGCCCCAGTAGGCTTCGACCCGGCTGAATCCCTGCTGTTGCTGACAACTCCTTGAGGCGCGCGGGAACAGTGCGCGCCGTCGACGACTTGGGCTCGGTCCGGACAGTTACCAAACGGCCGGTCAGCGAGCTACCCATTCCTCACTGTCCGCAAGCCCGCGCTTACGGTGGCATACTAAGTCATTAATGAAGAGGAAAAAAGTAACCTGAGAGATACATAAGAGTGGAAAATTTTAAACAATTTAAGTACTTAGTAAATTTAACCTGAACAGTTGAGCGTTCCATTGGGGATAAACACAATCTCCCTGTTAAGATAATGCTAACACAATAAATATTATACCGTTATGTAATTAGAGAGGAGAATATTGCCGTGTAGTTTGAGAAGTGATGCAAAATTAAGATACTGTGTAATTCTCTTAATATATTTTGTAAGGGACAGCTGTCCGCAAACTTTAAGACAATTATCACACTGCGAAGCTTTTTTTGGGTGATACTACCCCAGAGATAGTGTCAGACTCTTACTGACTAAAAGCCCACCCCGTTCTTTCTAGCCTTCATACCGGGGTACGGGTACCCTTTCCCGCCCAAGGGCGGGGGATGTCACTGCATGATTTTTCCCACCATAAAAAAGGTACCTCTCTTTGAACTCATAATTATAACGCACTAGTGGATCGACAGACGTTATCCTGTTTTTTTAGCTATGAACTGTCTGTGCCTCTTTTATCGTTTTCTGTTATTATGTGTTTGCATTGATAATAAAATAAATTAATAATTATATAATCAATTAAATTAAAAATATTTGTATGTAACTTTGAGTCAGTAGTTGCTAGCACAAGATTGCATAAATCAATTAACACCATCGACCAAAACAACCCACATCCCTGCTTACCATCCTACGCGAAACCTTAATTAACTTCCACAAGTACCAACATGTCTATTTCTCTATAATTAAATCTCTCAACATGTAGACTTTAATAAATTTATAAATTTTGCCTCGGAGAGTGGTTTCTTACAAAGAGGGAGTAATTTGGAACGCACACAGGCACGTGTCTGAGTACACTGAACGCACATAGACACATGCTATGTGTACGAACACTCACATAAGCACGTGTGCAATTTAAGATGAATAATTATGTGGCAGTACCGCCTTGCTACGTTGAGGAAACGTGGGTAGAGAAAAGGGGATAAGACGTGGAATATTTCTGTAATACATACTCTAGCAATTAAAGCATTATATGTAGGTAAGCACTAGAAGGTATTTGACTACATTTAGTTATGTCCCAGTTGTTACAAAGTGTCATACGAGTGTAGAAAGATAAATCTACACTAATATAATATAAAAAAGTAAAGTTTGTGTTTTTGTTTTTTTTTTTTTGTTTGTAGTAAGTAATCTCTGGAAGTACTGGTCCAAATGCAAAAATTTTTTCACCGATAGAAAGCTGCTTTATTCTTGAGTGATATCTTATGTATGCGGGCGAAGCCGCTGGCAAAAGCTAGTGTAATATACAGTAAGCTTATATCATCTGATGGCAAGCAACGATATGGTTGAGGATGGAGCATGTTTGCCGGTGGCAGGTATGTGTCGCCCAAGCAAAGTTATTTAACAGACAAAAAAATAAACTGAATACATTGTAACACAAAATTCGTATCTCATAATATTTACAGTTCGTTGTGTAATTGGTCCCTATGAATTTGCCGTTTTTTAAAACGGGATACTATCGATTTAGAATTATTATAAGTTAAATAAAATTTACACTAAAGTTACGTTATTCTGATTTGGCAAACGTTGCTCTACCATATAAATTATTTATCAAAGAGAAATGGGGGATAGGGGTAAGATAACCATCGATCAACCCACATCATCACCATCATCAGCCTTTTTAATGTTCCCACTGCTGGGACTCAGGCCTCCTCTCTAGGAGAGGGAACAACCCTCAGATCTACTAAATATACATAAAATCGGTCGAGCCGTTTCGGAGGAATTCGATAGTAAAGATAGTGACACGTGATTTTTATTAGACTAGCTTTCGATATTGGCTTCGCCCAAGTACCAATTTTTATTCAGTTTTGGAGTAAAATAAAAATTCCATCGAAGAAAGAATTTTAAAATTCATCCGGAATGTTTTGACCTTATTCATTACAAACAAAAATATAAATCTTACCTTTCTAAAATAATAGTACAAATTGGTCATCATCAGCATTTCAGATGAAAAACATCCGCTGTTGGACATAGACCTCCTCAAACGTTGCCACAACGATCGATCCTGTTCATCTCGCGTCCATCGGATTCCCGTAACCCTTACTAAGTCATCGGCCCACGGTGATGGCCTCTCGCAAGTTGGACCGATGACTTAGTAAGGGTAGTAAGGATTTTAGAATTTCTTACTTGCTTAATCTATACCTTTGACGAAAGAAAGAAAGAAAATAAAGAAAGAAAAATATTTTATTTGCCGGAAAAGACACAATCTTACAACTAACTTACTGGTTCAAAATATTTTCTATGAAAAATATGCGCTACGTCCGCGCAAAACTGCTGAATGCTTAGAATAACGTGACCAAAAGCAAAATGCGACGAGTTCACAACGCTGGTTTTTAACATGGCCTACGTTGAAAACCAGCGTTGTGAACTCGTGGCTCGTGGGTGACGGTGTCAACTAACAGACATCGATTTCTTTTTACACAAAGTAAATAAAACCAACAGAAATAAAGTCACATCCACTCTACTCCCCTCACTTCCTCAAGCCGTACCCTAAGAAAACACATACTACACTTATTTATCCACGGCCCCCACTCTTTATGAAAGGAATGATTAATGTCTGCCGGCATTAGGGGTCTAACGAACCCCCCTTTCCCCCCACTTCTAATTATTATTCGCACTTATAAGAGTTTGAAGATAACCCCCCGAGATAATGGCGTCTTTGTTGTTTCCATAATTTTATTTGAGAATCTCGAGATGGTTGAGTTTTATGGCGATGGGAGGTTCATGTTTTATAGGTACGTATTTCGTTGATGACATTGGATGTAATAAAATTTTGAGGTAACTTATTTATTAATTTATTTATTAGGGAAAACAAATAATAACACATAGGGAATTACATAAAAAAGGCTTAGATATAGTTTTACATAATGTGATATTAACAACGTTCTCCACATATAAAAACCACACGGCGGCTTAATTATATATAATTTATCTTATATTTAAAGGCACTAATTGGCATTTTTTTTCTTTCTTTCTTTTTTTAAGTATAAAGGTGGTATCTAAACATCGTTTCTTTGACTTTTTCATAAGATGAAATACACACAAGAACACTAAAATTTGATTTAATAAATTGGTAGAAAACGTAACCAATTCATTATGGAAAGTCATACGAGTATATAGTAAGTGTGAAATGATGATGGAATAAGTCGTATTGTTTTTTTTTACTACTATATTACTCATTTAACGATGCGTGACGCACAGGACCGGTCGTTGTGGCGACGCTTGGGGGAGGCCTATGTCCAAAAGTGGACGTCTTTCGGCTGCTATGATGATGATGATGATTGACGATACACGATGATGTGGTCGACAATGGAGCACACTAGAAGTAAACTATATAGTGTGTAAACTGTATAATGGTAAATCATCTAATGACTTCTTGCACTCTAAGGCAGAGCGAGAGGTGAGAGAGATATCAGACATTGACTGACTAAATACCTAATCATCATCATCATACCAGCCGATATACGTCCACTGTTGGACATAGGACTCCCCAAGCATCTTGCCACAACAAACGTTCCTGTGCGTCTCGCATCCATCGGTTTCCCGCAACTTTCACCAGGTCATCGGTCCACCTTGTAGGAGGTCTTCCAACGCTGCGTCTCCCGGTACGCGGTCGCCCCTCCAGAGCCTTTCGGCCCCAACAGTTATTCATAATGATGTTTCACACCTATGTTTCTTCTTTGCCTTGCTTTCCAGAAACTCCAGTTTCTCTTTCGGAAGTAAAAAAGATCCTAATGTGACTATCTCACTGTTCACACACTCGGCGATCAATAATTAATAATATTAATTATTAAAATAATTTTGACCAAAATATTCTTTTCCATATTTGCAACTCTAGGACTTTTTTCAAAACGTTGCCAATCTCAGAGTCGGTATTCTTATAAGGCTGGTATTTCACTGACGCTTATTCATTGAAAACCGGAACAGAGCAATTACCGTTTCTCTCTTCGAATGTAGGTATGGTGATAGCAGTTCTCCGGACGAGACACGCCTTTGTCATAAAGAGATATTCTACTTACATATTTACGGATGTAAAGTAAAGAAAACTTACTAAATGACACTGCATGTAATTGTTTTTGTTACGGTTTGTATTTTGCTGTGATATTATTTTATTGATTGTTTTGAAATTTTAAATGGAAATCGCAATGGCTGAATTCTTACCTGAATTGAAATGAGTATCATTATTCGCCACAACATGACACTTCTTCTGTGCCTTGTTAAAAAAGTAAAAAAATTGTATCATCTTCTTCAAGAAAAAATCTAGATAATATAGAAAAAAAAATACATTTTTTTTTGTTAGCTTTCTAAATAGTAATGACGTTTTGAGTGAATTACTGCAATTATTTTAACAGAAAATCACAAAGCTGCAAAAAAAATTTTTTTTTACTTTGCTCTTGTCGATATTCAACACTATCTTTTATCCTTTTTGACTTTTGAGTCTTATACAATTCCGTATCTTCGCTTAGTATTTTCTTGGTAAAATTAGCCTACGGTACTCAGCGGTAGAGTATCTTTTAATTAGTGAAAGCTTTCCCGCCAGTATACAAATCAATATTCACAGCGATATATCATAAAACTACTTCTATATAACAAAAGAACGGAAATATGAAACAAAAAAATAACATCCACTCCCAAGATCATATACACTAACGTACACCAAAAATCGGTACAAACTATACCCTTTTCAGCACACATCTATACCCATATAAGACGGACCTCACGATGACGTGCCAAAATCCATTTAGTTCGACATTTTCCTTTCTTAATCCAACCTTTGTATCACAATGGATGTGTGCGTGGCGTAGACGTGGCGTGGAGCACGTAGAAAACGTTTTTTGCTAGTGAAAAGGCCTCCTTCGTCGTTAATTACATGTCGGAGGAAATTGCGTACAGGGTGTTTGGTAAATGGGGATGTTTTGAAGTGTATTGATGTGAGGTTTTGTGTCGTATGGGTTAAAGTTATACCTGTGGTGATGCTGTATCGATAATCCTTACAACTTTCTTTACGTATACACCCTTAAATTTTGATCGTTTTAATCCCGTGGAGGGTCGATCCGGTGCATGAAACACTATCTATTTGTAAAGATAAAATTAAAAAATAAAGTATCTTTTTAGTTCAATGACTTGTAGGTAGTACTTGGCATTGCGTACAAACTCCCTAAAGGTCATTGGAATCGCTCAGCTGACGTTTTCTAAAAGAATTAATTTTGTGCATGCGTAAATTAATACGTGTTTTGAAAAAAAGGTACTTTATTTTTTAGGTTTATCTTTTGTATATCAATGGTTTATCTTTACAAATCGACAGTATTTTATGTACCGGATCGACCCTCCACGGGATTAAAACGATCAAAATTTAACGGTGTATAATTTTTCTGTACGTGTGATAAAAACTCTTTCTAAACGTCTTGATTGATTCGGATGAAATTTTTTGTATATTTGATTGACTACCTAGGTGGTCTGAAAATTTAATTAGATGCGGTAGGTGGCGCTGCAATCGGGTTCTCAAATATCCAGAAAACGTTTGCTGGGACCGCTAGTCTGTTAATAAATAAAAATCTTTTGTCTTGTGTGATTTTTAAAATTTGTGTGAACCAAAATGCGTCCTAGTACTGGGGACGAAGGTCGATTATGTTGTGATATATTTAGCCTTCTGATAGGGCGGGCTCATTGCCCAACAAATCTTTTTTTTTTTCTTCTTAAAAACACACACTACCTTTACAGGTTGGACCCAATACAAAAGTGGTTTTAACAATAGGAATAAATCAATTATCTTATGACTAACACTTACCTTAAATCAACTATAATACAACTATAAAGATACAAAAAAATATAATAATAATAATATAAACTTAACCTAGTAAATAAAATCAGACTTAATACCTAACATTTATTTTTTACCTAATATTAAAATTTTATAAATAAACCTCTTGCTAATTCCGTCACATGGCTTGTGAATAGGTCAATTCTTTCATGCACTTCATTTAGCGCGCGTATTGTGCGGGTAAGGGGTGCTTTCGACAGCAGGTTGGTTCTGGCAGCAGGCACGGCTAACAATGGCGGTCGCCGCCGCCTCCACACGTACCGGTCTGGCACGCACAGCTTCAGGTGCCGCAGCACGCCCGGGTTGCGCTACTCCACGCAGGAGCTTAACTGCATACGCCGCGAGTGCAAACTCACGGTGCACTCTGAGCTCGTTGTACCCCATCATACCCAGTACAAACAGTGTGGGATACATCAGTGAGTAAGGTGCGTAAACCCCTTAAATGCACCAAAAATTTTCATCTATAGCTTTTTAATTCCATTCTCTTTTCACTAATGTTATCCTGACATGATATTCCGAGTTTAAAATAAGAGTAAAAAATGTTCAAATTAGTTACCGAGCGAATAGCTTCAAGGGAAGTTAGTTAAAAACTATGTTTAATATACGCTGTTACATTTTTTAATTAACCATGTCCAGTTTGTAGGAATAAAGTTGGACTTTTTAGAGTAGAGGTAGCTGTAGAATTACATAGGTATATGATTCCAACTTATAGTAGATATTCATACATGTATATTTACATTACATATATATATATATAACGTATATATTTTGCCCAGTATGGAGTGCAGCAAATTATTCTATTCTGTTTGTTTTTTTGCACCTAGAATGCTGCGCTCTATAGCTCTCTGGCAATCCTTAAAGTGGAAGTGACGCCCGGGTGTCGCCATTGTGCAGAATGCCCGGAGGACACGGTGGAGCACACAGTCGAGGTGTGCCCTGCTTAGGTGGAGCATCACCGTGGAGACCTCTCACGCCGGGCCTTGGTTGAGGCCGTGGTCCGGAGCGAGGAGGAGTGGCAGGCGGTCGCAGACTTCTGTGAAGCAGTAATGCTCGCAAGGAAAGAGGCCGACTGCATCAGGCAAAGGCGCTCTCGCCAACACTGCCGGGATCCCGATTTCCAGCCACCGTAGGCGCGGACTTGCGGACAGTGAACAATGCCGTCACGTATCTGTGCGGACCAAGCCTAAGTCGTCGACAGCGCGTACTGTTCCCGCGCGTCTCAAGGAGTTGTCAGCAACAGCAGGGGCCCAGCAGAGTCGAAGCCCAATGGGGCCAGGGTTATCCGAAAGGGAACTCGAGCCCCCGTATGAAGGCTAGATGGAACAGGGTGGGCTTTATGTCAGTAAGAGTCTGACACTATCTCCCGCTGCGCTTAAGAGCGTGGGTTGTCATTGGGTGATTTTTCCCACCATAAAAAAAAGCTCTCTGGCAAATCCTAAAGCGATACTTTTGTAGTTCCGTGTGGGACCAACACCGTAGGATAAACATGTCGATGATTTTATACTTCTGTTTTATAGGCAGATCACCCTTCATTAGAATGGATTTATAAAATTATTTTAAGTTTCAGAATTCTACCATCAGACAACCTGACAAACGCGAATATTCACCCTTATGTTATTGTCAACGGTGCGCACTGAACCCGCGCGCTTCAAGGAGCTGTAAGCAACAGCAGAGGCCCAGCCGGGTCGAAGCCTACTGGGGTCAGGGTTAATTCGAAAGATGGCTCAAGCCCCGGTACGAAAGGCAACGAAGGAAAAGTCTGACATTATCCCCCACTCTACCCAAGAGCGGGGGATGTCATTAGATGATTTTCCCACCGCTAAAAAAAACCCTTACGTTATTGAAACCTCTATGATCCGGACCAAGCGTTTCGCTTTAATGTTTATACCGCGTACATTGAGGGACTGGAACATTTTGCCTGCTGCGGTCTTCCCGTCCAATAATAATTTAGGTGTCTTTAACACTAGAGTGAATTGGCTCTTAATGAACTAGTGCGCCTCACCATCAACGATTGCATCACTACTTACCATCAGGTGGGATCGTTATCAAGCACTACTTATATAAATTAAAAAAGAAAGTTACGGGATAAAATAAACTACCCCGCTTTACCCCACCAAAATACCCCTTAAAACCATCTCTCTAAAACAGAGCACGCTGTAGCTCCCCACAAAATTCGTCTAAGAAAACGTAGGCCGGGTTCTGCAGCAATTTATCACGAGTCAAGTTATATTAATGTGGATAAATGGGGCGTTCGCGGGGCTATGGGGCGAGAGGGGGCGGAGGGGTGGAGCGCGGGGTGGCGTGGACTGGGGAACGTCTTGGCGATTAGTTTTTTGTTTAGGTATTTACTTGTTTTCAGGATGTTTTTTGGTAAAGTAGGTAACATCATCGATTGCGTCACTGCTTACCATCAGATGGGACACAATCAAGCACTAAATTATATCCGACTAGCTTTTGCCCGCAGCTTCGGCCGCATACATAAAATATAGCCTACTAGCTTTTGCCCGCGACTTCGTTCGCGTGGAATAGTGACTTCCGGCAGATAGTACTAAATTGATGCCGACTCTTGACCAATAGAAGGCGCTGTATGTCCGGAATACATTTTATTTTTTATTTTATTGTTTGTAATAAAAACTATCCTATGTCCTTTCTCAAGTTCCAAACTATGTCTGTACCAAATTTCACACAAATCGGTCCAGTAGTTTAGGCGTGAAGCAAAGACAGACAGACAGACAGACAGAGTTACTTTCGCATTTATAATTTTATTTATTTATTTATATTTTAGTTTGGAAGTTTGGATGTCACTCAGGAATAAAGCAGCTTTCTATCGGTGAAAAAATTATCGCAATCGGACCAGTACTTCCAGAGATTACCTCCTACAAAAAAAAAAAAAAAACATAAAACAAACTTTACCTCTTTATTATATTATATTAGAATATTCAATAAAAATGAAAAAAACTGTTAAGTGTTCGTCAGAGAGTTGCACAAACGACGTCAAAATTAATCAGATAAGTATTCATTTTTTTTTTTTTACAGTCGGGTACATAAAAACAGAATTAGTATTGCCATTTAACGTGGGAATGCTGCCAGTCATGACACATTTCCAGATGCCAGAAATGTGAAAGATTATTTATTTATTGTTATACACCAAGATAATAAATATTAGATACAATTTGAGCCTTAAACTAAAAAAAAAAAGCTATTATGATTA
Organism: Mythimna albipuncta; assembly: GCA_929112965.1. Lineage (NCBI taxonomy): Eukaryota > Metazoa > Arthropoda > Insecta > Lepidoptera > Noctuidae > Mythimna > Mythimna albipuncta. Next base: position 11,312,575 of record OV815983.1, on the reverse strand, counting down.
GAGTATGTGTTTTGGTCTGTTTTACTTCTTGGCATTCAAACGGTTTTAATATATCAGTTTTTATTTAATCCCAAAATATAATAAGTACAGGCACAAAATAAATAGGTACAGAAGTCAATCTACATACAAAGCGCGTTCGAGCAACGCACACATAGACACCGCTCACGAACACGATATTTCGGAGCGCCTCGGCCCGCTCGTCGAACAGTTCCAGCTCAAATGCTCATTAGTGTGCGTCCACCGAACGTAGGCATAAAAAATGAAGTACATACATGAGATGGTCTTCTGTACCTATCTATTTTGTGGTATAGGTGTGTAGGTGTAGGTAGGGTGTTTTGTATAATATGTACTAGGTTAGATACTTAGTTTAGATAATATTTAAGTTTCTTATATATCAGTGATTTTATTAAAAAATATTAATTGAAATAAAGTACCTACAGACAACTATAGTCTGTCTAAAAAGTCAAACAACTTGGGAATTTTGTATAATATTCAATCATTTAAAAAATACTTATATTTGATACTTTTTTTATGGTTCTTCTATTAGCAAACAATGATCAAGATATCTTAATCAACCTTGATTATTGAACCAGTGTTGACTACATCAGATTTAATTTTGCCCTAATAAATTCCCAAGTCGTTTTACTTTTTAGACAGACTAACACAATTTCTCAATGGGCAAATTGGATTTCACTGAAGATCCATTTTTGTAACCATTGTCGTAAAAGGGTTGAATCGAACATTAATTGTCAACCCCTGACCTATTTACGTATTGAAGCTTTGGTGACCCATAACGTCAGTCACGTTTATGATTTGTAAACTAGTTGCTGCTAACGGCTTCACACGCGTTATAGTAGTACATTGTCCCAAGGAAACATACTCCCGCAATAAACAGATATGGTCTACCCGTGTTTCAAATTTTATCGCAATCGGTTCAGCCGTTTGAGCGTGAAAAACTAATATGCAAACACACAAACTTTCAGTTTTAAATGGTGTTATTTAAAAACTTATTCGCTATTATAAAGTTTAACTAGTCACACTACTTAATTCTATCAAGAAATATATTTTTTCTGCACATCAGATCTTTACATACCTTTTCCTATACAAAGGTAACTTAAAATTTCATACTTTTGGTATAAAAAAGCTAATATTTTAATACAAGATTAAAGGAATTTTTTTAGGAAGTCTTTTATCCATTGTAGTCCAATTTTAAATGTAACAATCGATGGAGCGTCAAAAACAACTTTCTATCGGAGAAAAATGTTTTTGCAATTAGACCACAAACAAAAAAACCAAAACTTTACATCTTTATTATATTGGTGTAACATAAACTAATTTATTTAATTGTTACTAATGTTGTTTTATTGTTTATGTTGTTGTTGTTGCAATTGTTATTGTACAATAAAGTTTATTCTATTCTATACACTAATATAATAATGAGGTAAAGTTTGTAGTATATGTAAATTAATTTAACGAGATCTGTTGAAGTTCAAATATTTCTCATTACAACCTAATCATGTGAAGACAATTTAGTCCAGTTTTAGCCATTTTCTTTGAAGATAAAACATTTAATTCTTGTTAGTGGAACAGAAACCGGGCGAGAAGTTTCTACTGAGGAATTAGGGTGTGTAATTGGGCTTGAAGGCGATGACCTAGCAATACTTATTGAGGGTATATTGTATACCTATATATGCTGGCATGCTTATATGTTTATGTGCTGAGGAGTTTGTCTGAGCGATGACTAGGTTAGGAGAATTTGGGTTAGATAAGTAGGGCTGTAAGATTTTACAAAAAAAGGGCCGCATGCTGACAACGCTGCCGCCGTACTGTTTTGTTATTTCATATAATTAAAAGAGTCACCAACATCAGTTCAACAACATAGTCATGCTCGAACCTACCACTTTGCGGCTAATTTGAAGGCGCCCTAAGAGAGGATAGATCATTAAAATCGGTTCATTCTTTTTTGAGTAAATGGTGTTACTAAACGACTTCGTTTTACGTATAAGATTTGATACGAAATTAATAAGTAACTTATAATTTTATGTAACAAAACCTTCCTAATGAACCTATTACATTGTTGATATAAGTTATACTAGTATATCCTTGATAACAATAGCGTCATAAATATTAAGGCTGTCAATACGCGTATATAGAGGGAACTTATCTGCTAGATATTATATAAACGCCTCAGGGTGGCGAGGCGAGGAATTTTGAAGGGAGTGTAGACTGGGTTTGTGATGGCGTTGCGTATTTTTGAGAGGAAAACGCTGCGTTTTTAGTCGTGGATAGCGATGGTCTGGTTCTAAAGATTACCGTTATTTTTATTTATGGATGAGATACTTATCTAATACTAGCTGAACCGACTTTTGTTCTGTCATTATAAGTTATCAAGTAAAAAAATGGGTGGTGGAATTATTTGGGTAAAAAAGAGCCTATGTTCAGAAAAACAAGGTTACTTTATGAAAAAACTGTAGTGCTCAAAGCTTAGATTCGGATTGACTGTGTGTTTTAACTAAAAAAAACAACCATTCTTCCTTTCATATACAGTCCGTACTTCTGTGGAATGCGCTTCCTCTCGACATCAGGATTTCCACCAGTCAGTATGCATTTAAGCGAAAGTTGCGGCATTACTTTCAGAACAAATAGCGGAGTCGTTTCAAAACCCCCCTTCTGCTACTTTATATAAATATATATGTGGGTATATATTATATTAAATATATATGTATGTCTATTTTAGTTATAGATATACATTTGCACCCTTATTTTTCTTAATAATCCATTTTTTTGTTGTTTTTTTTTTTGTGCACCTGCCATGTTTTTCTCTTCACCACCCTAGGTTGACTGGTAGAGAATGCCTAAGGCATTAAGTCCGCCTTTGTACCTGTGCGTTGCATAAAGATCTAATAAAATAAATCGTCTCGCCATTGGTTTATCACAATGGCACGACATGCGATAGGTTTGAAAGTATACAAATAAAAATAGGCGTTAAAACTATCACTTTATTTATTTATTTATGTATCCTTTATTGTACACCAAGATAATAAATTACACATTTGGACTTATATTTTGAATATACAATTGGCGGCCTTATTGCATTCCGCGATCTCTTCCAGGCAATTTGGCGTAGAAAGAGAGTGACCGGACATAAAATGGGGTTGCACATGGTGCATTACAAAACAATTACTGGTGAAGAAAAGAAAAAAAAACAATGTACTATACTTAACACTAAAATACATACATACTAAATAATAATTATATAGGCAAGAAAACAAGTGACGACTACAATTTATACAGCTAAAAACGAAACAAGATTACAAGGACAAGTAATATTCCTTCACAAGTGTTGTGTTGTGAATTTATGTAGTGACTGCGCACTTTAAGTGCGATTAACGCACTTAGAAACGAAATTTTTATGTAGGTATTCGTATTAGATCTCGTGTCACGGTGTTTGTGGTCGCACTCCTCCAAAACAGTTCGATAGTTTTGTCCGTGCGTTCGTTCGTTAGTTAATCGTGATTTTTAACCGACTTCTAAAAAAGGAGGAGGTTCTCAATTCGGATGTCTGTATTTTTTTTTTTTTTTTTTAGAATTTTTGTTTGGATTTATTTACGTTCTATTTTTTTATGAATTTATTTGCCAAAACAACGTTTGTTGCGTCAACTAGTAACTTATAAAAAATACAGTACAAAAATATTACAGAATTTTATTATAACATAACAAGTTATCAAAACAATTTAAATCTATTTATCATCGTTCATTATTTCAGCCGAAAGACGTTCATTGTTGGATATAGGCCTCCTCCACGTGTCTTTATAACGCCAGGGCCCCAAGTCTGCTATTTTTATAATTATCGATCATTGATCGGTCAATGGTATCGTAACAGAGTTGTGGTAGAATGATAATATCGAGCATATTAAAACCAATAACTGCACAATAACGTACTAATGGTAGAACACTGATCAAATAAACTGTCAATGTTTTAGCAGATTACCGCATACGTCAAATATTCATTTGTCAATATGTACGAGATTACTATTCTATGCCACTTCTTTCAATGGAGTGTCAGTGGTGACCATTGGAAAGTCATAATGACGCCATTGTATTAGTAGATAACCAAACTTGTCAAAATCGACAATTATGACATCAATGATAGACCATTCTGACACTATTGTAATAACAGAATTGAGGTCCTGGTCCTGTGCGTCCTGCATCCATCGGATTCCTGCGACTCTCACCATGTCAACGTTCCACCTTATGCACCATCATAACCCCGTGATCACAGTTATCTGGAAAGAGCAAATAATATTCTATTATTTGAAATGCGATATAATAAAGGCATGGCAAAAACAAGAAAGAAAGAGAAAAAAATAAAAAATAAATAAAAAAGGGAAAGAAAAAAAGAAGGAAGGAAGGGAGGAGGAATAAAGGTAAGGCATTAAGTCCGCCTTTGTACTCTTTTGTGCTAGAAGTATAAAATAAATAAATAATATAAAGGGTATTTATAACAGCATGCCTCATAGGAACTAAACGATAAAATCCTATATCGCAATTTCAGTTTTCCGTGCAATTAGAATGTTATATTAATATATATACAACAGTCTAAAATCAACTATTGTGCAGTTGCGAAGCAGTAATTCACAGACAGACTAACAGACAGACATGAAACATTTATGTTAGTATACGCGTGCGCACATAAGAAAGTCGAGACTTCGAAAGTGGAATCGTAGTAGATAATGACGTGACGGCAAACGGCATGACGCTCTCATTTTGTTTAACGTCACGTCACTCTACTCAGTTTTACTGCTGGCGAACCAATAGATTTATCATATAAAAAGACACAACTCTAGTTTCTTCACCGTTCAAAATACATAGGCATACAATTCGAGTTTCTTGACAGTTTCTCACCATTCAAAATCGCAGCTTCTCAAACACAAGTGTACAACCCTCTTAGAGTTCGCCGTAATGAGCCCTGGCACAACTTTCTGCAGAGCCGCGAAAGTAGCACGGAAAACTTTAACAGCGTCTTCGTTAGATACAGCGCTGGTACAGTCTTGATACTTTAGTCTTATTTATAGTAATTAGGTAACAGAAGATAAAGGGGAGAAGAGGTGCTATGGTACCAGGTAATGAAGATGGGGGTAGAGAGGGAGGCCAAAGAAAAAAATGGATAGATTGTGTGAAGAGTGATATGAAAGAAAAGGGACAGAATGAAAAAAAAAACATGTTGCCTCGACCCCAAATAACGCGGTACAAGGACAAGATGATGATCATGATGAAAGGAAGAAATAAGTGTCACTAAGAGCACTAGATTGGTATCAAGAAAATCTGAGGCCTTACAACGACGTGTTGTAGCGTGAGCGAGAAAGAGAGACGAAGTTATACACACTAAATATAACAATATCCCTTTAACAGTTCAGTTTAAGTCGTAAAGTGGATCGTGTTAGGAGCCCATAGTAGGGCCTTTGGTGTTTTTTGAATGGTCAATCAGTACAGTAAGTACTTTAGATTCGTGTAAATAGAATAAAGAATAATCAGATATATTGAAAAAGGAAGTGGCACCGGTGACTCGATCAAGGGTTGTGGAACGAAGGCAAAAAAGGAACTGTAGTGAGTTTTAGTCAGTAAAAGTCTGACATACCCTCTTGCTCCCCCGAGAGCGGGAGATGTCATTGGATAATTTCTCAAAAACCGATGACAATCTGGTGGATATCGGTCATGGTGTGTAAATGAGACATGAAGAAATGGGGAGCATGTCGTTAAGAAACTCGATACCTTGGGCTGATAACGATGTGGCATAATCAGCCATATAATATTCTCTAGGAGAGGAAATAGGCCGTAATCCACCACGCGGGTCCAAACAAGATTGGTGGTTGTCAAATATTTTCAAATTTTTGGTTTTAAGACATACCGGTTTTGCCTCATTCACCGTTTTGAGAGCTGTGGTGATGATATAAGTTTCACAAAGTAATGCAACTAGCTGGATTTGAATCCGCAAGCTACACCTCGTAAGTGGGGCATTTATTAATAAGTCACAACTGCTCAACTACAACAATAATTTAAAATAATAATGAAAATAATCGTCTTCAAGGAATGCTTGCTTTTTTTTTTTGAAAATGAACAACTTTGAATTGATTTTTTTTTTGTTGAATTGTACAATTTTTACATATAAACTGTATAACTATTTGGATATCGATATTTGGTTTTATTCGCCTATACTTTCCCACTGCTGGGCAAAAGCCTCCCCATCTTCTTCCAGGTATCCTTTTCTTGAGCCAACTATATTAAATAAAATAAAAATTAAGTACCTAAAGTAAATTATTAATTTCATTTTTTACATTTAAAAACATTTATTTCGCTACATACTATTATCTTTATAAAAAACATTTTCCCACCCTCTACTATAATAAAATCTCAAATTCACAAGTACTGACCAAAACCGGATTTGACCTTAACACAATAATCTTACAAAATTAGCACACTGGACTACCCCAACCCTTTAAGACTAACCCTTTCCCACGCGATGACCACTGTCCGGTAACGTCTTGGGGTCAAAACGACCCTTGTATTGTCATGATAAAAACCTGTTCGGTACAAGAAAATAACTGATATTTCTAGTAAAACTTGTTTTAGTTCCCACACTGGACTCATGGTTTGTCTTTTATGACAATTCGAGTTGTTATTGAAAGTATTTGAAGGGTTGTACTGACCAGGAGGCTAAAACTTGTTATCATTGAATATCTGTAACAAGTCTGCTTATTGTTATTTTAATACTTTTGGAAGGTACATTTAGTAATAAATCTATGGATGTCACTTACTAGGTATAATATTTTTTTCTTGGGTTATAGAAATTGATCAAGTTTTGCACCGGAAAGCGCAGTGTTGGAAGGTTTTTCATAACGTGGACCGATGATCTGATGAGGGCCGCGAGAATCTGATGGATGAGATATTTTAGAATATCTTTTTTTGCATTTATTTTTATCAAAAAATTGTTTCTTTAAAAAAATTTTTGTTTTTTTTTTTAATTTTTTAATTTTGGTGGATGAGATAATATTTTAATTTTTTTGCATTTTTTTTTTAATAATAAGATCACTTATTTGCTATAGTTTAATTTTTGCATTAGTAATTCATGTAGAGTCTGTCTAATAAGTTAAACGACTTGGGTAATTATTAGTTTTTAATTAAATCTGATGTAGTCAACACGGGTTCAATAATCAAGGTTGATTAAGAGATAGAGATCACTGTTTACTAACAGAAGAACCTTATGAAAAATATCGAAAATAAGTATTTTTTAAATGATTAAATATTATACAAAATTCCCAAGTCGGTTGACTTATTAGACAGACTATATCGTGGATGAGTGCACAGATATGTTAACTTACAAATACATACACACACAAGACACATAGTCTCGGAACACCTATTTGTAGGTTATACAAATATTTTAAGTTTGATGTCATCCAATTTTAACATATTTTTTCTGTTAGCATTTTCTATCCTAATCCAAAAGCCAAAGCTCTTCTCCACTCCTTCCATCTTTCACGAGCCTGCGCTTTCTCTTAACAGATCTAGCAAAATCTGTCGGTCTTCTTCGTGGTCTGCCACGACACAATGTTTCAGGGCACCAACTTTGTATTATTTTGACCCACAGTTGGTCGAGCACTCGACAAACATGTCTTGCTCAGCCCCTTTTCAGTTGGGCAGCCTTTTGAGCCACATCAACTGTTTTGGTTTAGGACTGCAAAAAAAAAAAAAACATAACTTAAAACCATCTATTACGTAACAGCAAGTATCAAAGCCATTCTATCCGCGTACTACGCGCCTGAGATAAATTTTGGAGCGTCAGTGAAATTTTAATAACTAATTTTCTTGTAGGACTTGCTCGCGATCCCGATCCCGCCTTGCAACCGAAAATATACGTAGAATAACATAGGTTGGTATGTATTGTATAGGCACATGAATTTATTCGAAATTGAACATTATTTTGATGTAGTAAAGAGTTAAAATTAGTCGAAATTTTCATTGTATTTTTGGTTTTCTTGATACGTTGGTGTTTTTTTAAGAGTTAGTTTCATTGTATTTTTTAGACAGTCCACAAGGTTTTGTACGGTTTCGGTCATAGAAACAAGAAAAATAGCATTGTGCTATTTTCATCAGCCTTATAATGTTCCCACTGCTGGGATTCAAGCAAGCCGTGCTATTTTCTAGAAGAGGAAATGGGCCGTAATTTACTACGCGGGCCCAGTGCGGGTTGGTGAATGTCACGTGTCATCGAATTTTGATTCTAGGACATGCTGGTTTCCTCACGATATCTTCCTTCACCTTATTGAAAGCAGTGGTGACGGAAAAAATAACACTAAGTAATATGCTTGGCTGGTTTTGAACTCACGGCAAGAGAAAAATAATACAGAGTAATACTTCTTTAAAGATTATAGGATATCAAAGGTCGTTTATAACTATATATTACTATAAACTATATATATTTGTATCTATTGTGTTTTTTTAGAAAATAATAGCAGAATAGATACACAGCACAGAAGCGCACAACGCACAAGTACTTAGTATGAATTATATCTAGTCTGTACTGTTTGACTGTCCCACTGCTCGGAAAAATCCTCCATTCTTTCCTTCCTTTGTTCCCGGCGCTGGGTTACTTTTTACCTGTTCCTAAAGAAAATATCTAAGGTCTCACGCCACCCAATCTCGCAATTTCAAGCATCAATTTTGTGTTTTAACAGCCTACCGCTCGATCGGCAATTCGGCATACAGCAGACATTCTTTTGAAGCCAGTAGGTCACTATCTCACTCCACCGGTCATCAACGCGTATTTGCCATATGTCCTGCCCAATTCCCAATAACATTTCCTGTTTTCTTGGTGTGTTTTGCCTGTTTTTTTTTTTTTTGTTTGTTTTTTTTTGTGTACAATAAAGAATAAAGAACTTTTCGGCATCGAAGATTTTTATAGGTCTTTAGGTTTCGAGCATCTTTCAGTTGCCTTTTGCGTTCTAAAGTCATGGCCTCTCAAATGAGGTCACGGTGGTGCTCTGCCCAAGCAGAAAAAATTTCCACAGTATGCTCCACTGTGTCCTCCGGGTGATCATCGAAATGGTTAAGGCCTTACATGGCTACGTCATTCACATAGTCTAGTCTAGTCACCAGATCGGCAGGTGTTAGTTGAAGTCATTGCTTATCTTTAGTTTTAATACATTATGGCAGTTTTGAGTACCTTTTGTGGCCTATCCAAATGTGACGATTGGTACTCTGTCTAATACCTTTAAGACAAGAATATAACGCTATAATATGCCTTTTCTGTATACAGAGTTGATTGAGGATGAGTCACAATTCAGCCTCTATGTCATTACTAGAGGCATAAAGCTCCTATAAAATAAACTTTTTAGCTTTCCAATTTATTTATGAAAAGCAATAATTCTGTACCTACGTAAGAAACTTAAATATTAATACACAATTTTATTTTACATACATTTTTTATTTATTACAGATAGTCTCGCGTTTTACCAATAAGTATCTCCCCTAATAGAAAGCGATGAGGTTGATAATGGAGCACGCTTGCCTAAAAGTAACCTATTCGCTCTGGATTTAAAAATAGCTATAACTTAGTGGGGTTACAGTTGTAGTTATCAGGAAAAACAGGCTTTGGCTAAGAATTACACTCCTTATTTTATAATTACACTACGTATATTTTCATACACATAAAAAAGTACTCTTACACATCGCAGTAATTTGGAAATGTGCCCATAAAACTTGCAGCATTGCCACGTGGCATGGCAATACCAATTCTTTGGGCAGCCAGCAATAATTACAGAAACACAAGGAAGCGAAATAATCAACTATAATTAATTATAAATCAATTAAAAACTTACACTTGTGTGAATACGAATTTAAGGCTGCTAAACATAGAAATACCAGTATAACGTGGTCCTTCGTTGGATTTAAAATGTGTAGAAAATTGGTCCTTTTATGTTTGGGTTCGTCTGAAGACTTGGAGTGTAGTGGGTGTTTCGCAAATTGCCTTAGGGGTGGGAAAAGGGGGTTTAAGGGTGGAAAAGCGTGAAAATTACACAAGAAAATTTCACCATTCAGCATCTTTGTGTTTTCCTTCAAGATGGCGAATGGCGCGGGTTGGCTCGTGTAGTAGAGAGGTGTAAGCGTGTTTGTAAACGAATTTGCTTTGAATTTTAAGTAAGTATTTTGCTGACAGCATTTTGTTGGTCTCTCTCTATGTGGTCAAGAAAAGTATTTGTTTCTACTGTATTTCTTTGGTTGTGTTTTATGGTGCCATTGTTTAATACAATTTTATAAAATTCAACATTACTTTTTTATGGAAAAGACCATATTATTTCAATGCGTAAGTAAATAATGGCCATTTTATATGAGAGCCAAGAGAGATGACTAGCAAAAGAATATTCATTTTTGGTTGGAAGAAGTATTGTTTAACTTTTTGTTTTTTGATTAAATAAAACGAAGCACGTGATTTTTTTAACCAAATAACATCTGTTTTGAAACGGGCAATAGTGGTAGCGAGCTTAACCAAAAGCAAAAAATAAATAAAATTATAAAAAGATACATGAAAAATATTGTTTTAGAGCGTGTTTTATTTTTACTTGTAATATAGACAGTTGAAAAATTTTCTCATTATAAAAATCTTGCTCTTGTCACAATGTTTCGTATCAAACTCCTCCGAAACGGCTTGACCGATTTTATAAAATAAAGTAAGTAAAGGTCATAAAGTATTTATCATCTTACATTTTTTAAACACGATATCTCTTTGATTTTGATAAATCATATGTCAGCACAACATTTGCCAGGTCAGCTAGTTATACATTGAAAATGGAAAACTGTCTAAAAAGTTCAGTATCGCCTCTCTGCCCAGCGCTCGCGACAGGAAGTCGGCACAATGGAAGTCTCGGCTTCTTTGATCATCGCGTTAATTAATGTTTCTTGTGTATTATATTATGTACTCGTAGGTACCTTCAGGGAACAATTGTTTTATCATTATTGTGGCCTGTTTGTTCTTGTTTATTCAGTAATGTTTATGCAGAAGCCGAAATAAAATATTATTTTCAATACACTTACTCGACAACCCGCTCTTATGTTTACCGCATTTAGGCACGTAATCTACATTTTTTCGCACTAGTGCTGAAAAATTGCGTGAGCCATCCCCATTACAATTTATTGTATTTATCGTACTCCCACTAATCGGACATCAACCTCCATGTAATTTATCTTCGTAAGTGTACTAAATTTTTTACTGAAAAATATCGTTTGATACACGCGCTTTCTTAGTAGGTACACCAAGATACATAAGTACTTAACAGAAAACTTTGAAAGAAATATATTAAGTATAGGTACAATGAACGGGTATTTTCTTTTGAACACGATATAAATGGTTTATAAGAAAAAAAAACTTGAATAATACATCAATTAGAACACGTGTCAAAAACACAAAAAAAAAAAACAAATCCAAACAGTAACAAAATAACAAGAAAATCAAGTTTACCATTTAAAAATCGAATTCCAAAACGAACATTTGAAAAAAGAACCAGTTCCTTTTCAAAATTACGTCGATTTATCGGCGCGAACCAGTTAACCCTACATTTTGATGACCAAAACATCGAACTAGTAACTCGGCCATTTGGTCAACTAGACCCGTACCAAACATAACTAGTTTTAAGTGCTTTCAAAAGAACCGGTTTCAGTATCACTAGGTATTATTGGTTTTTAGTTTATGTTTGGGCCAGGTGTCTTTTGAATAAAAAATATGTTTTACTAGTTCATTATTTGTGTGTGAGTACCAACTAAGAATTACAACTTGACTGACGCCATAAATCAAATGCCGTGGACATTTCCAACGCTTGTATGGCTATTTCGGCAAAATGTCAAGGAGCTTTTTCATAAGAAGTTGATTGTAGTATCATCATAGTGCTAATGTGTCTAAATTGCCTATTTATACTGATTTTTAGAGTACCTACTTTCGTATACGTATTTAGTATGTTCATTTGAATATTTTTATATTTACTTCAAGCGTGTTCTATCATAGAACACATCATCGCTTACCATCAGGTGAGATGGTGGTCAAACGCAAGCCTATCAATAATAAAAAAGACCATATCACCGCTTATCATCAGGTGAGATAGTGGTCAAATGCAAGCCTACAAATAAAAAAAAAAGCAAACAGATAGACCCGGCAATCTTTGTTCAGTAAGTCGAATGAAAATACTAGGTTAAATCGCGCTTAATTCATTAAACCCCAAGCGAACGCCGGCCTTCGCGCACCTATTGTCTTTCTATTGTGTCTGGAATTTCCACGATTGAAAGTATAAAAATACTAAAAAAAATGGGGAGTAGAGGTAAAAAATGAAAGAAGATATGTTAATAGAAACCTTGTACGTTTAACAGAGATTCTGAAGGACTACAATTTTTTAAGGTTTAAAATAAACGCATGTTGGTAAAAAAGTTATGAGTTTATATGTTGGAGGGGAAGAGGAAGGCCAAAGAAAAGATGGATGGATTGTGTGAGAAGCGATATGAAAGAAAAGGGAGTTAGTGAGTGACGAGTGACAGGACAGAATGGAAGAAAAAAACATGTTGCGCCGACCCCAAATAAAATGGGACTAGGGCAGGAAGATGATGATGAAAATAAAGACATACTTCCTGGAACAAGTTTTGTGATACATTCGAGTGAGCGTCATAATTACCGAATGCCAACAGAGCGTTCAGGCGTCATTTCTCTTCTTTCGCGTTGTCTTTGTTTCAAACATTGCGTTAGATGATACAAGAAGCTCTTAAACCAATTTCAAGTTGACGAAAGACGAATCACTAAAGGCTCTCTTTACACAAAAGCAACAAAGAAACAAAAGCCAATCTCAACCTATTCAACCCTAAAAAACTATCTGACATACACTATCGAACCGCTATCATTCCGAACAAAATCAGCGATACAAAAGCCCGGGGTGGTAAGTTACCCTACAAAGGCTGGGCAAATAAGCCATTAAAAGCGTTGCGACGGTACTCGGCTATAAAATCTCTGCTTCTTGCCCCCTTCCGCACCCTACGGGGGTGGGAGTGCCCCCACCCCCTTTTCGCGATAAACTGCTTTTATGCCGTTCCGTACTATAATTAAAATGGTATGACATTTTCTGGAGTTAGATAAAATATCTAAGAAGCAGTGGCAGGGTTGGTTCGAAGTCGTTTGTTATTTTGTTTGTGTGGGGGTAGCGTAATGATAATGTATGAGTGTTATGTATGTATGAGTGTATTCAGACTTACTATGTTGAAGGAGTGAACAGTAATCTTGTTTAGATACAAGTATTTTAGTACTGAGTAATCTTGAGTTAAAAGATACTGACAAATTGACATTTTAATTAGTGACTAGCTATTTTCAAGATATGGAATTGACTACGTGATATTACAGTAGCATAATTATGTTAATTGTGCGCAGAACAGTTTGCTGTTGGGGCCGAAAGGTTCTGCGGTGACAACCGCGTACCGGAAGACGCACCGTTGGAATGACTCCTACAAGGTAGACCCATGACTGAAAAAGGTTGCGGGAATCCGATAGATGTGAGACGGACAGAATCGTTTCTTGTGGCGACACTGGGGGGAGGCCTATGTCCAACAGTGGGCGTCTATCGGCTGGAATGATGATGATGTAAAATATTTTGGATTCTCCTACATTATGATTGATGTAAGGGTATTTTACGCAAAACGTAATAATGTCCATTAACTTCATCCAGAATCGGTTGTGCAGCTTAAAACAAGATATTATTTTGTTTGTGATCAATAAATTACACAGGTAAAATAATAAGACTGGTAATCATCCTATTTGCCAAGGAAGACGATTTTTTTTTTTTTTAATATTTTACAACTATCACACAACGCCATCTAGTCGTTCAATAGTAAACGATTAGGGTCTGAAGCTATAATTACATATGTTCTGAATATTATGCTACATTCGCTTAGGGGATGAGTCGAGATGAAATAGTTCATGACAGATTTGGCCACAGGTTCACCCATGAGAAGTGAAAATGATGGAATATGATTTCAGCAATAAGAGGGTAAATGATGTCATAATAGGAATAAATTAAATTTCTATACAAAATTTGTTTTAGTAAATGCGAAACCTAAATAAATTTTGTTCAGAATCAATAAATGAATGAATCCCAATAGTTTTTACACCATACTATTTTTTTTTCACAATCATCATTGTCATCATCATTTCAGCCGACAGACGTCCACTGCTGGACTTAGGCTTCCCCCAAGCGTCGCCACAACGAACGATCATGTGCGTCCCGCATCCATCGGATTCCCACTACCTTCACCAGGTCGTCAGTCCACCTTGTAGGAGGCCTTCCAACGCTGCGTCTTCTGGTAGGTACGCGGTCGCCACTCCAGAATCTATAAATATAACCTATATATATTTTTTCACAATATTTATTTTAAAAGATCACCAGTTGGAATGGGCCGTAATCTATCACACGGGCCCAGTGCGGGTTAGTAGTGATGTCACATGTCTTCAAATTTTTTACTCTAGGACACGCGGGTTTCCTCACAATGTTTTCCTTCACCATTTCGAGATTAGTGGTGATGAAATAAATTACATAAAGTAATGCACCTGGCTTGGGTATGAACTCACAACCTTCTTAAGTCGGGGCTGTCACAACTAGACCATTACTGCTTCTAAGTTAGCGATTAAATTGATCTTAATATATCTGCTGCTGCGTTGCGCGTTGCGGATTTGATTCCCTTATGGTACAAATGTTTATATGGTTTTCGTGTAGGTGTTCCAAGTCTGGATGTCTTGTTTGTGTACCATGTTTGGAGACGCTTACACTATACGTGCAAGTGTCTGGTAACTTTGTAGGGGCCCAGCAGGGTCGAGGCCCCTACTGGGGCCAAGGGTCTATTTCTGTAAGGAAGGCTCGGCCCCGATATGAAAGATAAAGAAGGAACGGGGTGGGTTTTTTAGTCAGTAAAAGTCTGACACTATCTCCCGCTGTCATATGGATGTACCTATTTTACACACTGAAAAAAAGTGTTCGGTAACTATTTTTTTTTTTTTTAACAAAGAACATTGTGATTCATTTGCAAATAAAAAAAACTGCAAATTTAACCTTTTGTTCTATCCAGTCATTCACTTGTATTGTTGTCATCACATTGTAATAATTAAATTTAGGTTTGAAAATATGTCATGAAGCCTTCAGGATTTCATCCTCCTTTTTGTTTTGGTTTTCCATCTTGATATCTCCATCGCGATCTGTAATAGAATTGTTTAAATAAATTTACAGAACTATTTATGAGTAACCTAATTTAATTTTAAATTATTGTAATTGTTAAATTTGGGTTTAATTTTTTAACTAAACCCAAAACTATAAACCATGTGGCAGTAATTTAACTGGCCGTTTGGTCTAGTGGTTAGTGGCCCTGCTATACCGGAGGTCGTGGGTTGGATTCCCACCCATGACAAAAGTATGAAGAGTGCAATCATTTGTTCTGTCTGTAATGCGCTTAACCATCACTGATCGCATTACTGCTTATCATCAGGTGGGATCGCTGTCAAGAACTAGTTAATAAAAAAAAAATGCTATTGCCTGCCAAAATAAAAGTGTTATTTTTCTGAAAATATGAAAATAATTTGAATTTAAAATTGTATTTTTTTCCTTTTTACGGTTAAGTCCGCAAACCTATTCTCATATAACAATGTCAGTACATTCGATAGTCTGACTACTCGACCATTATTTTGAATTCGGAATTCAAATTGCATTTTGTACAAAAGAGGTAATGTCATGTGTAAAGTGTTTACTGGTATTTCGTGTTTATTTTTAACGTTTATTTTGTAAATGTAAATAATAATTTGTTTGTATTTTATGTTTTTTTGGTAATTTTGTACATTTACTGTACTATTTTTATACATGTAAGAAAGAAAAATAAATAAAATGTTTTAATAATACGTTTTCTTCCAGATATCTATTAAAGTTAAAAAAGAATCAAAATTTTTAAAGTAGCACAAATATGTTTTAATAAAAATATCTATACCTTTTACCACTGCTATCACTCGCTCACTCAAATATTCACTTTTTGTCTCCGTTTATTTTCCCAACAAACTATTTAAGTAGAGAACTTTTTGCGACTAAAAAAAATCATCTTACAAACCGCACTCCCTCTTCAAAGATCGCCATAAGTAGTAACTCAATAATCTTCAAACATTAAAACGTTATAGAACGACCACAAAATATAAAGACCCACAATAGACGCGACTAATCTCCTAAAATCAATACCTTTTTACCTCTAACCCCCGAAAATTTTCCAAACTACCCCCCTCTCCCCCTTTTCAATTTAAACGACAAAGTATTATTTAATTTTCACCGTCTTTTCACCATTGTAAGGCACTGAGTGAGAGGGAAGGAGAAGCTCCCGTTCTTTACTAAGACATTGTCTATCTCTGTCTCGCTTTCGTTTTTGTCTGAGTGTGAGCGAGACGGGTATACGCAAGACGATCGCGCTCCGTTTTCTTAATGACGTCATATAGATTTATAGATGTGTTTGGGGGGTGTTTCTCCGCCCAGTGGGGTGCAAAGTTTTTACGGCCGGGCTTTATAGTGGGGTTTTTCTATCATGTTTTATTGCAGTTGTTTTGGTTTTTTTTCTCTGATGAATATTTTATGAAAGTTATCTTTTTCTTAGAACAGATAAGCTTGTTTTTTTTTTTAATAAAAAATTGTACGAGTTGGTTTGAGCTTGTTAATTTTTTTTAAATCTAATAAAAGTTGATACTTAGTTCAATGTGAAATTTATGTTGTAGTTTTTAAATGTCTGAAAAATGAGGCACTTTATAGCTATTAAGTTTTATGTTGTTTTTTAAATGAACAAGCTTCATTTAATGTTATTAAATTTTTATAAAAATTTAAATTACTTTCACGGGTTGTCTCTTTTCAAATAGATTGTGTTAGGAGTGATATGAAAGAAAATGGAGTTAGTGATAGCGCGACGACTTTTGGAATGGAAGAAAAAAACATGTTGCGCTTATCTTAAGTAAAATGAGATAAGGGCAGGAAGATGATGATTGCTGTGTATCAAATTATAGTCCGTCTAAAAAGTCAAACAACTTGGGAATTTTGTTTAATATTTAATCATTTAAAAAATACTTATACCTGATACTTTTTAATATAAGGTTCTTCTATTCGTTAACAATGATCAAGATCTCTTAATCAACCTTGATTATTGAACCAGTGTTGACTACATCAGATTTCATTTTGCCCTAATAAATTACCCAAGTCGTTTGACTTTTTAGACAGAGTCTAGCAACACGTAGAAAACCAGGAAGTATTGGAACACTAATATTATAATCAATTTTTATTTTATTTGTGTTTCAAAAATAATTTGAATATCAGTATGTAAAACATGTAGACATAATACCTAATTACGCACCTTAAAGTCAACCCTAAAAAACCTAATTCCATCGCCAACCTCTAATTAAAAAGAAATCGCCACGTTCCAAATTTAAATTACGAACGACATTACATTTATATTCAAGGCAAAGGCATGAAACGATTCAGCTAGCACCGTGCGTTCGAAATACGAAAAAGCCGATGTAAATCGCCTAATCTTGAGACCGTGCTCATGACGTATGTACGGCACGTCGCGTCGAATCGAAGTTCAAATTAGGAACACGCGCCATCTTGGACATGTCACAGAGTAACAAAATCGTGTATAAAGTCTTTTAAAATGGAACAGAGTAGTGAAAACTCAGAGGGTATGTTTTTAGACTGTGTGTTCGGAAGGTATGGTAGTTTGTACAGGAATTGTGAGGCAAATAGAGGAATCTTGGGCGCTTTAATCCAGCAATTACGCATTTTAATGGCTTTCGTTGGTGCCTCTGGTTTTAATATTCCGTTCCTTGTTTTACTGCTCAGCTTAGCTGCTTAGGCCGTACGGTATTAATGTATTTAGTTATTTTAATTGTAATCTCGGTAAGGTTTTGATATCGCGAAGATGATTACTGAAAGGTTTGGTTTATTGAGGATTGTAAAAGAGGATTTTGGGTATTATTGCAATAGAATTGTGAAGCAATGGTTTATTAGTGTTTATCTATTTATCTGGGAATATTTGAAAACGGTTTTTCTATTCTAGGTATGTTCTTTTTTGATACCAGTAAGTACCAGTATACTATTAGGTGTTTTTCATGAAGATATGTAAATTACCTAATGACGCAGTATTTATCCCAAATAGGTAACATAAAGAAAGCCTTGATTTTGAAACAGCTGTGTGCTTCGCTTTTAACTCATGCTACAAGAAAATAAGTCCCTTTAAAAGAACATCAACAGTTTCAATAACAGTTATTTAAATATTATTTCCATAACATAAAAACCACTCATTAATTCATCATCATTATTTCAGCCAAAAGACGTCTTTGGCCTCTCACAAACGTTTCAACGCTGCGTCATCCGGTCCCCATCGACCATTTGTTCTGCGAGCAATATCCATAATATATACCCACTGCCACTTTAAGTTTGCCGGATAATTCATTATTCATATTAAAAAAATAATAAAAACATAACATAACATCCCAACCCACTAAAAACCGAAACGCCAACACAAAAACAAAAAACTACCCACATTTAAATTTTTACACGACAGTAACAAAAAACTAATTTGAACACAATAAAACTTCGCGTCTCCTGTGTGGCATTAAAAGCGAAATTCGCATTCGAAACGCAAAGGTTGCTGGCAGAGCATAAAATTCTGAACGCGAAAGACGACCGGCGCTTATTAAAACGCCAGCTTTGCAAAGTTAAAATTAAACATGAAAAACGGCGCCCCCCCTAACTCCCCGACTACCTGGGGGGCGGACGAACAACTATGCTCTAGTCTTAGGGGTGGCAGGAATTCGAAATAAATTTTAATAACAATTTTTTTTAAATATAATTGTAAGTAATAGGAAAATGTGACAAAAAAACGTACGCTGTGCTAACCTCAGACGAAATGGGAAATAATGATAATAGTATTAAGCAGCAGTTTTATTGGGTAAGTTTGTCTTTGATATTTTACAAAAGTGTAAGTACATCTTATCTTTAAGAATGGGCAATAATTTTGCCACTCAAGCTTAAAGCGAATTAATAGTAGTGTCGCACGTCTTAAAATGTTTGGTTATTGCTAGTTCCCTCGCGTTTCCTTCTCTGCTTTAAGAGTAGCGGTGATGAAATAAATTACACAAAGTAACCTGGCTAGATTTAAACCGCGTTCTACTCGTAAGTGAAATCACTGGGCCATCAGTGCTCCAGACGACATAATTTAAGGAGCACTGCAAATTGATAAAAATAATTGATATTTTTCATTAATCTTTACGTCAAGTTTGTAAGTGTTCATTTTTTTAACACTTTTGAATGAGTCAATATACATATGAGTACAGTTTCTATAAATAATCATAACGATCTAGCGCCTAAAGGACTTATGAAATGAACGAACCATAAGTATTGGGCATATTTTTCTTTTTCTTTTCAGTAATTTTCATCAGGTAGTCTGTGTGGTACATACAGTGGTAATGGTATCATAAAGACTATGTTTATCAATTTACACAATATTCCACAAAACTTTCTCACAAATATTTACAATTTCTCCAGCGCGCCAGCCCTATAAAATTTTATTTTGCCGCGAAATTTGTAAATTTATGTAAATATTCCGCGTCTTGGGGCAGGAGAGGGGAGAGGGGGAATAAGGCGAACCTAGAGTTACAAGTGCGAGCGGTGCCGCGGTACTAAACGAGTTCATGCTACTTGCTTTTATGTTATGTGTGTTATTTGTTTTTTGGGAATTTATGTGGTTATTTTAACGGGAATACATTGAAATAGTTTTTTGCAAAATCCTTATAATTTGACAGGCTTCTTGGTCTAGTGGTTAGTGGCCCTGACTGATATGCCGGAGATCGTGGGTTCAGTTCTCACCCAATACGAATATTTGTATCATGAACACAATCATGTATTCTATGTCCGAATGTAATTTATCTATAAGCACTGCTTATTTTGCGACTCGACTTTGTACTGGCTTTTTGAAATATTATACAAGCTATAAAGGACAAGTCTCCGGGCACAAAGTTTAAGGACTTGCTCCATAGACGTTTTATTTTTTCCAGTAAAGAAAAATAAAAATCTTGTGGATTGGAATTTGGAATAAAAAAAAAATCTTCCAAACAAAATTATGAACTAGATCGGACAGCTTGTATGGAGAGGCTGATTTTTTTGATGTTGTATATTTATTAAACTTAGTTTGACACCTATACTGATATTATGAAGAGGTATAGTTTGTTTTTTTTTGTTCGTAGGAGGTAATCTCTGAAAGGAGTGGTCCGATTGCACGGATAGAAAGCTGCGTTATTCCTGAGTGACATAGGCTATATTTTATGTAGGTACCTACGCGGGTGAAGCTGCGGGAAAGAGCTAGTTGTGTTATATTAAAAAATCTTAATAACAACGTCTACAAGTTGTAAATGAAATGTAATGTAGATATGTAATTTACATTTAAAAAATACTTAGCTAACTTAGGCACTTTACCAGTCGACGACGATGTGGATGAATTTTTTGACGCCATATTTTAGTTTGATTTTAGTTGTAATTAGCGTAAGGTTATTTTAATTTTACTGTAGATAATTTAATTTTATTTAATTATGGATATTCCGAACCTGAAATCAATGAATTTATTTATTAAAAAAAGGAACTACGTTTTTAATCACTCAATTTTTCTCTCAACCGCCTCTGAATGAGACATCTCTTTAAAAACTCTAAACAAATTTACGGTACTTATTACCAAATCATATTCTCTTCAAGGAAACGAAATCTATCTACACAGATACTGGGTACATGTCAAAGTTCAATGGGGCTTGAACCCACGACCTTTCGGCCGCTGTAACACCTTGCCCGCTCTAAAATTCTTGCTTCTACATAATCGATGAACTCAATTTTAAACTTGATTAAAATTGTAAAATAATTATGCCTAAAGTAAACCCCAGATAACCGTGGAATAACGGTCACTGACCCTGCCACATTTGTTGACATTCTTAATTTAAAAAATGGAAATAAAGACATAAAGTTGTCTTGCATCGACATGTATCATGATCCTTTACATGATCTAGTGATGAAACGCAGTTCATTGTTTGTTTTTTGGGTACCTACGCAGATATATTAGGAAAAGGTCAATGTACTTTATTCCACTGTTATCTGGTACCACCTATAGATACATGAATATACTCGTAGCTAATTGCTCAGCCATATAATCACTTATCATCAGGTGAGATTGTTTTTGAACCTACCAATAATAATCTATACATATTAAACACAAACATCACTATTTTTTTTATTAGTACAACTATAGTCTGTCTATTAAGTCAACCGACTTGGGAATTTTGTATAATAATTAATTATTTAATTCATTAAACCCCAAGCGAACGCGAACGCGGCGTTCGCGCACGTATTGTCTTTCAATTGTGTCTGCAATTATCACAATTGAAAGGTTAAAAAATCCTTATATTCGGTACTTTTTATAAGGTTCTTCTGTTAGTAAACAATGATCTCTATTTCTTAATCAACCTTGATTATTGAAACCGTGTTGACTACATTAAATTTAATTTAATCCTAATAATTACCCAAGTCGTTTAACTTACTAGACAGACTCTACTTCGTAAGATCTTTATTTTTAAACCAAAATCTCAATAAATAATACTCATAAACAACAAAGTTATGTGTGGCGCCAGTGACTGACAAGCTGAAGGGGAATTGTTTATCACGGTATGGTCACGTAAAGAGGGGAGATGAAATGCATGTTGCTAAAAGAGTTAAGAGTATACATGTGGATGGGTGGAGAGGGAGAGGGAGGCCAAAGAAAAGATGGATGGATTGTGTGAAGTGTAAAATGAAAGAAAATATGGAAGTTAATGTTAAAAACGTGTTGCGCCGGCCCTAAATAAGATGGGAGAAGGACAGGAATAAGAAGAAAAAGAAGAAGGAGAATGCATCTGGCTGGGTTTGAACCCGAATCTTAGAACTCGTAAGTCTTACTATAGCTAATCTATTTTCTCCCGTTCAGTTCATCATAAGGTTATCTGTAAGAGATGGCCCTATGCGATAAGACCGCCCATTTGTATACTTAGTTTTAGTAAATGTTTATCTACACTTAATATAATACTCGTCTATTAAAGAGGTACAGTTGCCATCACGGATCTTGAGCGCTCGGCGTCAGAGTGGGATCGATTTGCGGATTCCACACATTGGCGAGCCAATCGTCTTCGTTGTTAGATACATGCAGCAACGCAGTGAACGAATTGGGAGTGACGTCTATGACGCGATTGCGCGGCCAGCCAATCACTGACACTCCCCGCCCCCGCGTCGCACTTCACACCACTAAAGAGACCGAATATTTGACTTCTGCGCAAGTGTTCAACATCCGTGATGGCAACTGTAAAATTTGTTTTTTTGTTTGTAAGAGGTAATCTCTGAAAGCACTGACCTGATTGCTAAATTTTTTTCACCAATAGAAAACTATTCCAGAGTGACATAAGCTATATTTTATGTACGCGGGAGAAGCTGCTGGCAAAAGCTAGTGGAGTATTCAGAAGTTTTTAGTTGTGCGCGCATCACGTAAAATTCACGAAATAAATGTAGATAACTTTTATACATTAAAATTAAGTGTAAATTGATATATTACTTAGGCTTAGTCTCATCGCAATCGATTCACTATATCGAAAGATATATTATACCTACTACATTCATTGACTGTTAAGCGGTACGAAGTTCAGCGGGTCAGCTAGCAAATAATTAAAGCTTTATCTAGCTGTAAATAAAACCTAATTTACTTTAAAACAACACACCGTAAACAAGAATTTTCATTTACTTATTTACATCTTAAAACTTAAGCGAAACTCTCCAAGTTATACGTATTTACTTAAAGAAAACTCGTTAAAACTTGGAATTGGTACATAAAGACGAATTGCGAAAGTCGAAGTTGTTTGAAGTTTGCGAAAATTCAATTAAGGGTTTTTAATTTGTATTCTGAAATCGATTTTCGGGGACAAGTTTTGCTGTCGAGTAGGTTACAGATAAATTCTGGAGGTAATGACAAACGTGTTGTTTTATAATAATAATATTAATAAAAAAGAGATAAAGTTGTTTTTTTTTTATTTCTATGATGTAAATCTCTGGAAGTACTGGTCCGATTGCTAATTTCTTTTTAAATCTATTGGTACTTATTACTTACGTAGATATTTTTTCTAATTGTTTTGACAGTGTTATTTTATTAGTTTTGTCAGGTGAATAGTATTATATATAGTATTGTTTTGATCTATCCAACACTGTAGCGCTTTCTATAATTTTAAGATATAATGAAATAAATATTAACAGTTGTACGCCTAATGGCAAAGCATAGAGGATCAATAAAAATGTAATATCTCACACTCATGTGTACCTGTAATCTATTATTAAGTATATAATAAATAACAAATAAATTATCTGAATCTGAATCAAATCAATTACCTAATGCTAAAAAGTGGTGACCGAGTGGTATCGGTCTCGACTTGCGAATTGCAGGTCTCGGGTTTGAACCCAGCGAAGCGCTTACTTTGTGTAAATTTATTTCATCACCACTGCTTTCAAAACGGTGATGAAAAACATCATGAGGAAACCGGAATGTCCTAGAACCAAAAATTCGAATGCATGTGAAATTCACCAACACGCAATGGGCCTGTCTGGTGGATTACGACACATTCTCTCTCCTAAAGAAGAGGCCTGAGTCCCAGCAGTGGGAATATTGAAAAGGCTGATGATGATAATGATAATGACCGAAAGACGCAGCGTCGGAAGGCCTCCAAGGTGGACCGATGACCTGGTCAGGGTAGCAGTAATCCGATGGAAGCGAGACGTACAGGACCGATCCTTGTATTTTTTCAAGTAACGTCTAATTGACCTAAAAGTCTAGGATAATAAATGGATCCTAGACTTTCAAGGTTGAATCCTAACAAAGATGAGCCTTTTGTTGTTGAGTATTCAAACGGCTTTCTTTGAATAAATAGAAAACGTATAAGTACTAGAACTTTATAGACGAATATTGTGACTCAAGATAACTTTGTATAATGTTTTGTTAATCGCGTACTATGAGATACGTTTGTATATATTTGTCTCTCTGTCAAGACATTTTATTTCAGAAACGAAAATAAAATCGTTTACCCAGGTCTATGGTCCCCTGAAGCTGTGAAAATATCAAACTTATAAGTTAAGGCGTATAGTCCCTTGAACCATCTGACCAAAATTATGTGAACGCACCTCTCGCACTTGGGCCTTAACGAATAGAAGAGATATTATGTAGCAAAAAACGTAAATTTCGATACTCTCAAAGGAATCAAAATTCATTGGGTACTTCCTGTTGATCCAGAATCTTGTAATTTGGCACAAAGCAAGGAATTATAAACAGTAAATTTATTGTTACCAAAGTCACAAAAAAAACTTTTTTGCAATTCGGAAAAATCTTCCAGACTCCATTCGGGAATTGTAGTTTATGGAACCCTCAGTTCGCAAGACCGACTCCATCTTGCCCAGTTTTTATTAAAAGGTAGGTTTCTGGTCTTAGTATTAGCCATATTTACTTTAGTAATTTGTATTCTGCGTAATAAACTATTTTTTTTCTTTGAAATCATCGACCAACCTCGCCACTGTCCCTATGTCCCAGTTTTTTTTTTTATCTTTCAAAATCTTCGCACACTCACACAAAGCCTCAAGCACATACAAAAACATAGTGATTGCCTTTGACAGTACGCCCGCGACTGCCAAGTTTAATTCTAATTTTCTTGTTCTATCTATCTTTTGTAATTTGTATTTTGCGTAATAAGCAGTTTTTTTCTTTGAAATCCTCAACTAACCCCGCCCCTCTCATTGTTACCCTGTGCCTCATATTTTGTTTTTGTTACTTAAATCTTTGCACACACACACAAAGCTGAACTCACGGAACTAATAAGTCATGTCCGTCTATCTACTTGAACCTTAATTAATTTTTTTTTCTTTGAAATCATCGGCCAACCTCGCCACTCTCACTGTTACCTATCTCCCAATTTTGTTTTTTTTGTTTCGAAATCTTTGCACACACACACAAAGCCGCACCACACACAACAAGAGCTTTATTGTATACATAAAACATTGTGATTGCCTTTGACAGTACGCCCCGCGACTGCCAAGTTTTAATAGAAATTTAAATTAGCTGTACCTCGTTTGAAACGCCTGTATTGCGAGCACAGACGTATTAATATTATGTATATTTATTATTGTATACAGATCATTTGTATTGTGTTTTAAAGATATTGAAGTTCGATAATTAATTTATGATTTGGTCGCCTAGAAGCGTCTGTTACGTATAGAGGTAGATGCAATAAAAAAAATACGTAAGTTTTTTTTTGTTTTCATTTTGTATAATGGAGAACCCATTTATGTTCTAAAATTACAAGCGCCACCACAGACGTTGTCTTATGGACGACGAGCAAGAGCTCGCCTTCTTATCGTCCGGTAAGAACCAAAGCTGTCATCGACGGCGTGTGGTGTTTCACACGTGCCTCAAAGAGATGTTAGCAAAACCATAAAGGCCCAGTAGGACCAATGCGCACTAGGGCCGCGGGAATTTTTGGAATAGGGTATTTTCCAGGGTCAAAATAATTACATTTCATTTAGTCCATAATTTAGATTATAAAAACATATTAGACAGGTATTTTTCTTTTTTCGATTAAACAAAAAATACACCATGTGACGTCACCTCGTGCGAAAAAATGCAGCACGGCGTGACTTTACACGTTACTTTAATGGGCTTTATCTTGGGACTGTTCATCGAGAGGATATTCATTTATTTACTTTTCCCCAACCTTAACCTACAGGACATTTAGCGGACAGGAACTTTCATCTTAGACACTTTCGCTGACAGGTTTTTTCAGCCACCGAATGTTTGACCGACACGACGATAACCCTAAAACTCTTTTAACTACAGACCTTATCATATACGCTAATTCGTCGTCAATCTAGCAATACTACAAAAAAAAAAATAGAATAGAATAAACTGTATATTAAAACAGTAAGAACACTTTTAAAATAACTTACTAAATATCTAGGTATAGGTACAATGGCGGTCTTATCACTCATAACATACTATTTTGGTCCACAATAAAGTGTATTCTATTCTATTCTCTAAAAGAAATACACATTTCTACAGATTACTAATGTCTTCTAACATAATAAGTGTTTTATTTTTAAGGTTTAATCATCTAACGGCAGAAATACAAGATTTTCAAGAGAGTAACAATAAATCAGACAATTCTTCACATACCAAATGATCTCTCAAAGAGGTGTTAAATCGCTCGAAGGAATCACATAGTTCGTATTATTACATACTGTCAAACATAGAAGAAAATTAAATACTTTTAGCACTTAAGATCTTCCGAATTTAGCTAGAATTTCCAATAATGGACCGCCATAAACCCGGGTGGCAGGCGGAGGTCACCTCGTTCTGCGAAGCAGTAATGCTACCTAATGGGGAGACCGCGCGCGCGAAGGAGCGGCCCTCTCGCCACCGTAGACGCGGGTTTGCGGACAGCGAGCAATGGGTAGTTCGCCGTCCGACCGTTCGGACTAAGCCCAAGTCGTCTTGTAACACGCGCGCCTGAAGAAAATGTAAGCAAACCGTAGAGGCCCAGCAGGGTCGAAGCCTACTGGGGCAAGGCTTTGTTTCTGAAAGGAAAACTCAGCCCTGTTATAAAAGGCAACGGAGGAACAGGAGCGGATTTTCTAGTCAGTAAAAGTCTAGCACACCCTCTCACTCCGCCCAAAAGCGGGTGCGAAAAAAAAAGCCATAAATCCGTGTACATGCAATGAAAGAATATTATTGTACGTACAGCTGGAGCTGGAGTGCCTCAACTGTACGCGCAATATATTATATTAGGTTATGCCCGTGACTTCGCCTGCATTAGGGTAGTTTCCAGGGTCAAAATAATTACCCTAATTACATTTTATTTAGTCCGTATTTTAGATTATAAAAAAAATATTGGACCCGTATTTTTTCTTTTTTCGATTAAACAAAAAATAACAAAGACATAGCCCATTAAAGCTACGTTTGACGTCGCTCCGTGTGAAAAAATGCAGCACGGCCGTCCGGTAACTGTCCGGACCAAGCCCAAGTCGTCCACGGTGCGCACTGTTCCCGCGCGCTTCAAGAAGTTGTCAGCAAAAGCAGGGACCCAACTGGGTCGACGCCTACTGGGGCCAGCGTTAGTTTCAAAAGACAGCTCGAGCCCCGGTATGAAGGCTAGAAGGAACAGGGTGGGTCTTTTTGTCAGTAAGAGTCTAACACTATCTCTCGTTCCGCCCAAGAGCGGGGGTTGTCTTTGGATGATTTTTTTCCACCATTAAAAAATGGGAATATTTCTTACTTACTCTGTTTTCGTTCTTTCATCGACGATTTTGTAGCTTTCCCATGGTGATAAATCAAAGAACAGACCCCACCTGCTGTTCTTCAGCCACACATGTTCCAGTCAAAGGCGCTGATCTACCTTTTCCTCACCTTCTATTTAATTTTCAATTTAAACCTATTATTAATCAGTCTAATGAACGCTCAAAGTGGAAGTCGGAATAAGACGTTGGCGAAATAATGGCGACGTCAACTTTTGATTGTCAAACACGTCGCAAGACGGAACTTAACTTTGGGCCGTTTCGTTCATACAGAGAATAGTGATGTGCTATTTCAGAATCGTGACGATATTATTTTTGTATTTTATCTATGGGCCTTAGTTGCCAGAAAATACAGAATTATTATTATTACTATTATCTTCATAGGGGGGTTTGTCCAACAAGGTGTACCGATGACGTGGTCAGGGTCGCGGGAATCCGATGGATGCGTGACGCACAGGACCGGTCATTGTGGCGACGCTTGAGGGAGGCCCATGTCCAATAGTGGACGTCTTTCGGCTGATATGATGATGATGATTACGGAATCGTGTCGTGTGTATTATAGAC
The DNA here is from genome assembly GCA_929112965.1 of Mythimna albipuncta. Taxonomy (NCBI): domain Eukaryota; kingdom Metazoa; phylum Arthropoda; class Insecta; order Lepidoptera; family Noctuidae; genus Mythimna; species Mythimna albipuncta. The sequence goes on along the minus strand of OV815983.1, from coordinate 11,284,538 downwards.
TAAAAATTAGTTTTTTTTTGCATTACCAGCGTAATTTGATGGTATCGCGATCGGCTCCTGTAGTAAGTTGCGGGTCCGATTCCCGCACGAAATAATGGCGACGTCAACTTTTGATTGACAAACACGTCGCAAGACGGAACTTAACTTTGGGCCGTTTCGTTCATACAGAAAATAGTGATGTGATGTTACAAAATCGTGACGCTACCTATTATAAGTTTTATACTAGTTTTTTTTTTGATTACCAGTGCCACCGGCTGGCCTGTTGGTCTAGTGGTCAGTAGCCTTGATTGCTATGCGTCGTGGTTACGATTCCCACCCAGGGCAAATGTGTGTGTGATGAGCATGATCATTTGTTCTGTGTCTGGGTGTAATTTATCTATAATATATATGTAATTAGAAACATATAAGTATGTTTATCAATCGTATAATACTCATAACACAAGCCCTGCTTAGCTTGGGACTAGATGGCGTTTAGTGATCGTTGTGGAATATTATCATTATTATTTCATTTATTTATATTTATATATATATTTCTAAATTTCTAAATATTTTTAAATATTTCTTATAAAACGGATATTAAAAAAAAACATTTAAAAATACAAAAAATAGTAGCCCACCGGCATCGGGAACAGGGTCATTATTATTATTCTTTTTACGGCATGTCGATTGGTTGCTGCAGTGTGTGTTACGGGTGTGATTGTGTGATTTTTGATTTAACTACCACCAGGTTACTGCTATCAGGAAACACACACTTCGGAAGGGATTAAAATTTTTTTTCATTATAAGTTACTTAATTTTTCTGAACATATTTTACATAAGATGTTTGGCTTGATGTACGTTTATTGCAGATTTTTCCTTTTTCTAGTACCTTCGTGAACTGCGCATTTTTCAATTCATAGATATAAGTATCGACGTGAAATTAAGTTTTAAAAAAATAGAGCTATCCGGTAATAAATACTTCGGTTTTTGTATCCTCAGGTGAAAGGAAAATTTAGTTTTACTCACGTGTGTTTTATCGTCGACCACATCATCGATTACCATCAGATGATACAATCGAGAAATACAAGCCTATCAAAAAAAACAAAAAAAAAAACTACAAAAAGCTGCATTTAAATTCGATATAACTTTCCCATCCCTGCTGCAGTACCTCACTAGCTCTCCGACTAGCATCGTTGGCTTCGTTCGTGGCAAGTTTTGATAGAATTTTCAATTACCTTCCTTTGTTTCGAGAGTTTCCTGAGCGCCTCTCCACTCGCTACTTCTAAACTTGCTGTTTGTCTTTGTACTTGACTCAAGACGAACTTGCAGGTGGAAGAAAATTGATGTTTTATCGTCTTATGCTCTAGAACATTATTTTTAGTTTCTGTGAAACCTGAATAGAGTTTGTTCAGAATCAGTAGCTGAATGGATACCAATAGTTTTTACACCGTGTTATATTTTTTCCCAAAATTTAAAAAGGTCATAAGTTGGACACCACCGACACTAAGTACAACACAGGTCAGGTGAGGCAAACAGCTGAGTGCAAGTGCTAAAAAACCCCTCTGTCACCTGGCTAGCCCGGTGACTATGTATTTTTCTGACATACCAAGCTGAAATTTTGTACAAAGATTCTTTACATAAATATATTAGATATATGTTTCGGGTTTTGAATATACTTAAATTGATGTTATATACAACATCAATTTAAGTATATTTTTATTCGTTCAACGTGGTAAGTCCACGGGCAAAGAGTTGATGTAATGAGAGTATACTTTATACCTATAGTATGGATATGGTATGGATGGAGCACGCTTACCAAGAAGCAATCTATTCACTCTTGACTTAAAGACCCCCAGTTTGTATTGTCATCATCAACATCATCATTTCAGCCGAAAGACGTCCACTGTTGGACATAGGCCTCGCCCAAGTGTCGCCATAACGACCAGTCCTATGCGTCTTGCATTCATCGGACTCCCGGGACCCTCACCACATCACCGGTCCATAGTAGAAGGTTGTATTGTAGCTTTAAACAAACATAGATTTCTTCACAATTCCATCTCAAAAACAAATCAGTTGTTTCAAACTGTCACAAATTCAATTAAGCCACATTGATACAGTGTGATCTGACGCCATCTTGCTTCACCGAATTCTAATGAAGCCTGTCGTCTGCATAATATTGTCATAACTAGAGCCTTAAGGTTATACGATGTTTGACATGACGATACTAACTTTGAATTGTAATAAAAGTAAAGGAAATTGATTTAAAAGTTTTAGTTTTAAAATTGCAATGAAACTCATTTTTTCTTAGCAAGCTTTTATAGCGCAGTTTATACCTTCATTATTAATACTTTTCAAGACCATTACAAAAACCTCAAACACGGTAGAGTTCTCTGAGTTCTTATGGCCACCTTCCGGTTCCATCATCAGATGTGCTTCATGTCATAATAATTTTGCATTGTCACCTGATTTACACATGCATGCAAAATTTCAGCTCAATCGGTAACCGGAAAGTGGATCAAATTTAATTTGCAAGATTTGATTACAAACATCGGGACGGGTGAAACTCAATAAGAACTTGTAATAATAATTAATTTTATATTATTTAAGAATCGCCAAGGCACATTGCTCGTATTTGTAGAACAAATGGTCGATAGGGACGAAAGGTTTTGAAGTGGCGACAGACGCAGCGTTGGACGACCTCCCACAAGTTAGACCGGTGACCTGGTGGGGGTCGCGGGAATCCGAAGGATGCGAGCCGCACAAGACCTTGTGGCGTCGCTTGACGGAGGCCTATGTCCAGTAGTGGACGTCTTTCAGCAAAATGCAATGGATGAGCTAACAGCATAGTGGAAAACTAGCGGCAATGTCTACTGCTCAGTGTGAGGGTAGATTTCTGAATTGAAAAAGTATTTTAAAAAAGTAACAAACATACATACGCCTGCACACATACTCTAAAAAACAAACTTCATAGTTTTTTTTTTTTATAGCATTAGGTATCACATTCATCATCTTCCTGCATTTACTTGGGGTCTCATGTTACTTGGGGTCGGCGCAACACGTTTTTTGGCTTTTAGACACTCTATGGGCTTGTTCAATAGACTAAACTAAACAACCTTCCACCAAATTTTTTTTTCAAGAAACTGAAAAAAAATCTCGGCCTCTCTATACAAACTGTCCAATAAAGTTAATAATTTTGTATGGAGAGGCCGATTTTTTTTTTTTCGTTTTCTGAAAAAAAAACTTGTGGAAGGTTATTCAGTTTCGTCTACTGAGCAAGTCCTTAAAGTTTGTGGAAACTTGTCCCTTACACCCTGTATAATATTAACATGTGGTGCTTCTAACAATATACGTATACTTTTGCCGGCGGCTTCGCCCGCATACATAAAATATAGCCTATGTCACTCAGGAATAAAGCAGCTTTCTATCGGAGAAAAAATTTTCGCACTCGGACCACCAGTACCAGAGATTACCTCCTACAAACAAAAAAACAAACTTTACCTCTTTATAATATTATAGTGTTATTTATTTATTATTATGAGGAACACCAACGTCATATTAACAAGTTCCTACACAAGTAAAATTTGTGTAAATATGTATTCTGTGTAGATAATACAGAGCATAAAAATGTCATGTTATTACATATGATTACACATAATTATCTAACTCAATATGAATTCCAACCCCCCTCACTATACAAAACGAACTACCTAACACGACAAAATTCCATAAATGCGAACAGCAAAAGAGAAAGAAACCCAACAATTCTCTAAATTTAAACTTCCCCGATCCGTCTTCATGCCGGTGGTTCATTTTTGGCCCCCCGTCCGCCCCCCTCGCGAAACTTTGACGGTTCCGTGGAGGTAGTGTTCGTCCCCCTCACTAGCTCGGTGCGGTTAAAGGGGCTTTAATCAATTTTTCAACTTCATTTCGTGGCTTGGTTAATTAATTTCGGTTCTAATCTTAGTTTTTAGTTGAGAAATTGTAATAAAATAGTTTTGGGTTGTTGAGGGGTTGAAAAATATAAGTAAAATTAAAAAAAGGGTTTTATTGTTGGATAAGAATACCTATTTATATATACATAAGAAACTTATAAAAGGTGTAAGGGACAGCCCTCCACAAACTTTAAGGGCTTGCTCAGTAGACGAAACTGAACCACCTTCCACAAAATTTACGAAGAAACGAATAAAAAAATCAGCCTCACCATACAAAATGATAAACTTGATTGGACAATTTGCGAGGCCGATTCTTTTTTCGGTTCCCGAAAAAAATTTTTGTGGAATGTTGTTCAGTTTCGTCTACTGAGCAAGCCCTTAAAATTTGTGGAGGGCTGTCTCTTACGCCTTGTATATTAACAAATTATTACTTTTTGTTGAAAGATTAAAAAAAAAAATCAAAATCGTAAAGTACTAAGACTCTCTTAAGACATTTTATACAGTATAGATTACATTTTATGATAAAAACTACAAAAGCCTCTAGTGACTATATCACACCAGCTTTTGCTTCGCCCAGGTACGTAAAATATAGCTTAAGTCACTCTGGAACAACGCAGCTTTCTATCGGTGAAGAAATTCTCGCAATCAGACCAGTACTTTGCTGAAATTAAAGTTTGTTTTTTGTCTTTTTACATGTAGAACATGTAAAAAAACGTAAAAAGAAACTTTACCTCTTTATAATATGTGTTGATTATAAGTTCAAACTTTTTTTTATTATTGATAGGCTTGCGTTTGACCTCTATCTCACCTGATGGTAAGCGAAAATGTGGTCGACGATGGAGCACGCTTGCTTAGAAGTAATCTATTCACTCTTCACTTAAAGACCCCTAAGTTGTAGCTATCAGGAAACACAGACTAAGGCAGGGAATTTCACTCCTTGGTCGATGATGGAGCACGCTTGCCTAGAAGTAACCTAATCACTTTTGACATAAAGACCTCTAAGTCGTAGCTATCAGGAAACACAGACTCCTTGGCTGTACGCATAATAAATGTGTTCCTAAAACGCTTTGTGCGTATGGGTGGGATGTCTACCATGTACCGGTGGCGAAACGCTATACGTCGTGTGGTCCGATGATGGAACGGACTTGGCGGAATTAGATTGTACAATTCCAGTGCATAACAACAACCAACAACCAACAACCAACCAACCACCAACCAACCAGTTCCTGCAGTTCGAACTAAAATACATAGAATAAATAGTAAGTAAATTCGTAAGTTTTTGTTTTAATCCGATGGATGCGAGACGCACAGGGCCGGTCGTTAAAGCGACACTCGGGGAAGGCCTATATACAACAGTGGACGTCTTTCGGCTGAAATGATGATAATAATGACATTTTAAGACAATGCAAACAGTATTTTGTAATACTTCAAACAGTTTAATAATATAGAATTTCATAACAAACCTGCAAAATAATTTTACAATAATGCAACGGAAAGATAATTCGGGGAATTATTGTTAGTTATATCATCCCTTTTACCATAACCATAATAAAAAATAATCACATCTAATTCCTGACTAAAAACCTACAGACAAAAACAAACTCTAAACATAACACAACAAATACCAAAACCCGTTAACACCTTCACCAAATTATGCACAACACCCCCAGAATATCACAATAACCCAGAATCCTCAAAACTAATAAAGGATCGAAAAACACTACCCTTTTACTAAAAACTTTTCGAAACGTAATTCTCAAAATTTTACAACGTCCGAAACTAAAACTATCTGGGGGCCAGAAAGGCTAAAAAAGGTCGGCCTAACCAAACAACCCTTATAAAACACCCCCCGAGCGACTACTATGAGAACGCGAATTTTCCGGGTTTATTTTCGAGTCCATTGCTGGTTGGAAAGTCGACGAAATTTTTTACCCGCACTTAAGAATAAAGCTTTCTTACGCAATCAGACCAATATATATTAGTGTAGATGTCAAATTTTTGTTTCTGAGCAATCTGCGTGTTTTGTCTATCATTATATTTTTTATATCATATTATTTTCTGTGCTTGTCCATAGTTCCTGATCAAATGGAAAAAAACTGATCAAATTTATTCAGTATCCCACTTTATGAATATGCCTTTTAAGTGACAAACTAGTTAAAATTCACCAATATAAGTCTTTTTGAAACTACTAAAAGTACACGCACACACTGCATCAACCTTTAATTTATCACCCAACGGAACTGCAAGCCCATAAATATAAAATGTGAAACGTAAATAAAATATTAATCTACAAAGTGATCGTCTGGATTTTCGATCAGCATCGGGTTTTCCATGAAACGAAAATATGCGTACTCTTTTTCGACGTAGCACTATGCAATCGTTCTATAATACCATTTAATTGAGGTGAAATGTTTTTAGACGCGCTGAGCGTTGTTTTCTGTGGGTATTAAATTAGTTTTGTCCGAAGAATCGCCAAACTTAAATGGCAGTAGGCAGAAAACATTACTCACAGAAAAGATAGAATGATGAATTTTGATTTAAAGTCTTGATATGGTCGTGATTAACTACTATCTACACTACTATTGTAAAGTAAAGTTTGTTTGTAGGAGCTAATCACTGAAAGTACTGGTCCGATTGCTGAAATAATTTCACCGATAAAAAATTGCTTTATTCCTGAGTAACATAGGTTATATTTTATGTACGCGTGTGAAGCTGTGAGCAAAAGCTAGTCTCGAAAGCGATGATGTGGTCGACGATAGAGCACGCTTGTGTCAACTTAACTTAAAGATCTCCAAGATGTAGCTATTAGGAAACACAGACTTTTTTTAAAGTCTGATAATTTTATATTTTAATGTTCTTTTAAGCAAAGTGGACGAAAAATGCTAAGATGAAGAAGGTAATAACCAAAAATAAATATTCTACTATTCTTTGAAATGATAATCCTGATTAAATATACAAAAAAGACTGCAATATCATGTCTCGGATTTAATTTCCGCATGGAATATATTTTTACACAAGTGCAGAAAATTTGTCATTGCGACTGATGCGGAATTTGTACGAGCCGTAGGTGAGCGTTATAGAGCCGAGTGCTGCAGTGACAAAGCACGTCTTTATCTAGGTTTTTCAATGAAGAAAACTTATTTTCTTCTATGATTTAAGGGTTTTTTTTATGTCTTCATCTTCATCCCAGCGTTTTCTTAATATTATTCTGCAGTCCACTTAGCTTAAAAAAAAGATCTGATCAATAATACGTGAAAGATACTATTAGTAGGTAAACTTTTTTAAAAAGGCTTGCTCTATAATTTAAGACTAAAGTCTATGACCGGTACATGTTGCCAGTGATAACCTATGAATCTGAAACATATTTGCTCACAATGAGCCTCATCAGAAGGCTTAAAATCACCCAAAAGGCAGTGGAAAAGGGCTATTCTTTGAGTTTTCTTGCGCGATTGAATCAGGAACGAATGTAATATTTGAAATAAATTATTATAAGAAGTAGCTGGCGGGTTGTTTTTCATATGCCGCACAAACAGCCTATAGTAATCGTCCAATATAATTTAAAAAGTGTGATGAGGACTGACCGCCATACGTTTCAGCACAAGTGTAAAACACAGTACCTACGTAGCAATGTTAAAAGCGGTAAAGTGTGTGTAGAAAAATAATAATTTAAATAATTGCTAGAACAAGCAATGTACTACAAAGTGAGTTTTCAAAGCTCATCGTATTTTCATAGTAACGCCAGAGGTCCAAAAACCATCCAGAACGGCTGTAAAACTAAAGGAATTAGGGGCGAATGCGAACTACTTTTCAAAACACTTTTGTGCTCCTAAAATATATGAAGGCCAATTTATATTTTGCGGACTGCGCCGTATTTGTTTTAGTATTGATTTTAGTGTGAGTTTTGTGTTGTAGTTTTCTTTTTCAGGAAGATTTGTGACAGAAGTGTTAAGGTTTGAGGCTGTTAGAAGTTTTTTTTTATGGTTAGTGCTGTTAGTTTATGTGTTGGCAACTATGCTTCGTATGGTGGGTTCGATTCCCGCACGTAACAAATATTTGTATTTACTTATATATTATGTTACGAAATTCCAACAAAATGTTCGAAGAAACATTTACAGAAAATTATTAATATTCAATTATCACAGTAAATTCTTCAGGTGTGCGGTACCTTATTATTATTATATTTTCAATTAATTGTTCAGCATTATAGACACATACAATAAATAATAATAAGGTATAAATAAGAAAAAAGCAATATAATACACAATAAGAGTTAGTAGTAATGAATTGTTGAAAAAAATTAATTGTTTTATTTATTTTATTTTTCGATTCCATCGAAAAAACATGCACCTACAATACAGGAGAGTATTTCCTAGTGTGAGACAATATTTAAAAGAAATCGATTTGATAATTAAACTCTATGATGAATAAAAATATATTAATGGCATACAAGAAAACAAAAAGGTTTATTTTTGGATCCAACAAAAAAAACAGGTATTTTTTTTTGTTGTTCAATAAATCTAGGACGTCAACATCATCGATTGCATCGCTACTTACCATCAGGTGGGAGAGAGACACACACAGAGACCACTGAGGCTAGTTTATGTCATAAAAAAATATCTTTTACTATCATCTAATTTTATTTGACACTATCAATTGAAACAATTGTTATCATTGTTACATTACGAATGGGATAGTAATGTGGAAGGTTATGCAATAACAACTACCATGATTGAAATTATTTAGGCTTCATGTCAATGTGGGGCGGTGATTGCGAGACTGGTAGGTAAGTGTTAAAATGTTTACGCAATATGGATGGTGCGGGGATACTGCACGGTCTCCCGCGAAGCGGCGAGCCTTCTGGCTGGCCTACCACCGTGGGATCTGGAGGCAACAGTCCTTGCACACATGCACGATATGCGCGTGGAGATGCAACGCCGGGGTGAAAGTCCGCTGCCGCGACAGGTCACGGCATGGCGGACAGAGCTCCGGCGGGATCTCATGGTGAAATGGCGTCAACGACTATCGCAACCCAGTGCTGGGCACGCCACAATCATGGCGGTAAGTCCCCTCTTTGAGGCGTGGCTGGAAAGGCCTCACGGCGTCCTTACCTTCCGCATGACGCAGGTCCTCACCGGACATGGTTCGTTCGGGAGTTTCCTGCACCGGATTCATGCGGAAGTGACGCCCGGGTGTCGCCATTGTGCGGAACGCCCGGAGGACACGGTGGAGCACACAGTCGAGGTGTGCCCTGCTTGGGCGGAGCATCGCCGTGCCCTCGTGGGGGCGATCGGCGGCGGAGACCTCTCGCGCCGGGCCTTGGTTGAGGCCATGGTCCGGAGCGAGGAGGAGTGGCAGGCGGTCGCCGACTTCTGCGAAGCAGTAATGCTTGCAAAGGAGGAGGCCGAACGCATCAGGCAACGGCGTTATCGCCGCCGCCGCCGTCGCCGGGATTCTGATCCCGATTTCCGGCCAACGTAGACGCGGGCTTGCGGACAGTGAGCAATGGGTAGCTCGCTGTCCGGCCGTCCGGTAACTGTCCGGACCAAGCCCAAGTCGTCGACGGCGCGCACTGTTCCCGCGCGCCTCAAGGAGTTGTCAGCAACAGCAGGGACCCAGCCGGGTCGAAGCCTACTGGGGCCAGGGTTATCCGAAAGGGCGCTCGAGCCCCGGTATGAAGGCTAGAAGGAACGGGGTGGGTCTTTTAGTCAGTAAGAGTCTGACACTATCTCCCGCTCCGCCCAAGGGCGGGGGATGTCAATGCATGATTTTTCCCACCATAAAAAAAAAAAAAAAAAAAAAAAATAAGATGGGACAAGAGCAGAAAAATGATGATCATGATGGGATGAAGAATAAGTTCTTTTTTTGTCGATGTGTGACAGGGAAATCCCAGACGACGAGCAATGGGTAGTTTGACATCCATTTGTCTTGTATATGTATGAAAGCTGAGTGGGGCTGGTACATCGTAAACGGGCGCCGTCAGTTGAGACTGGTCATCTCTTAGCTGCCAGTGACTTAATTCAATTTCTATTTGGTATTGTTATTTTTTTATCTTTTTTTTACTTATCTTCATTGTGCTCACATAATAGAAGCAACAAGAAATATGTAATGAAGATTATGTAACTCAATATGATTTAAAAGAGTGTCCATGGAGTTTCTTGCACGTTCTTCTCTATAGAGATCTACGCTTTGGAACGTGCAATTTAGCTTCACTTTTCTTGGACTGACCGACATTTGACTATTCAAAAGTGCCTGTAATTGGTCTATTAGAATTAAACGTTTCTAATTTCTGTATCTATTTTAAAATTAACAACCTTTTATATTTGCACCAAGTGCAAACTCATTTTGTGTCCAGGCAATTGCTTAGAAAAAATCGCCGAATGAGATAAAGTCGTATGCTTGTAAGTTTTTTTTTTTATTATTAAAAGGTTTTCTTTCATAAATTGTGATCTTGGTGTACAATAAAGTCATCATTGGACAAGGCATATTGCTCGCAGAACAGATTGCCGTTAGGTTCTGGAGTGTCGACCGCGTACCGGAAGTTCATTGTGGCGACAATTCGGGGAAGCTTATGTCCAACAATGGACGCCTATCGGCTGAATGACAATAAAGTACCTACCTATATAAAAATAAATAAATCCACTAGCAAAACTTGTCTTCTTCTTTCGGTCGATGACCTCTAATGAAATTTTGTCTCACCAAAAGTTAGCAAATTGTACTAGGTACTATAATTTGCTAAATTTTGGTGAGACATCTCCATCAATCATCATTTGATTTAATTTTTTTTCGCTTGATTTTTTTTTAAGGCCGCATCGCTTCTAAATCGTGTCCACGGCAGTAGCAACAGCATTTTTAGAGGTGTGGCTGATCGATTAGACAGCATTGTATACAGATGTATGTCAAGAAATAAACGTGCGTAGTTAATTTTAGCTTACTAACATATATTTATTTAAATATCCACTAACAAAAATATGGATCTGTTGTATCTGAGAGAAATAAATTATAATAATAATAATAATTTATTTTTCTCTATATCTCTTCTTCCCCCAAGTAATGGTATAGTCGAAAGCTATCACAGTTTCTATGCCAATTAACAAAATAGGACAAAACAATGCTTCAGTAAATAGAAAATTCAAAGGAGGCGCAATTACGGAGGTATATACACACCTAGATATCGAGCAAATTTATGACCCTCTCCCCAGAATCTCTTATCGTTATATGAAGGAAACTATAGAATTCTATATGAAGGGAAGTATAAAATTACGCGCCTTGGAAATAGGCCGTAATTTCATGTTTACCGACTATTATATTGAATTTAATTTTCATTGAGAATGTGGGAGATGGTTATGGGAAAATATGTGGAGGGGGAGTGTAAGAAAATATTAATGAGGGAGTAAAAATGTAATGATGATGGTTATTTTGATCTTAAATCTTAAATTTTATGATAATGTCGCAGCGTCGGAAGGCCACTCACAAGGTGGACCGATAATCTGGTGACCGTCGCAGGAATCCAATGGATTGGTTGATTGAACGCACAGGACCGGTCGTTGTGGCGAGACTAGGGGAGGCATATGCACGATAACGGCCATCTTTGATGGCTGAAATGATAATGATGATGGTTCTTCTTAAATCTAGCTAGAACCACTTTAGTGTTCTTTAGTTTTAAATCGGTAACACTTTTTTATACTTTTTTTATAATAAAGACTAGTGCTTGACTGCGATACCACCTGTGTGATGGTAAGCAGTGATACAATCGTTGATATGAGGTGCACTAGTTTATTAAGATTTATTCAGTCTAGCCTTGAAGACATCTAAATTATAATCTGGAAGGGACGGGAAGACCGCAGCAAGCAAATTGTTCTAAAAACCCTATTCCTTTATAAAGAAATTCAATTAAAGTATTATTATATCAATGAAAATCACTCCTTAACTCCTGGGACCTTTCATATCAACAGTTAACTTTATTGTACTATGTTACAGCTCTTTGATTCCTTTTGGGATTATAAATGAGAGAATTATATTACATATAGTTTCTTAGATTCAGGAATGATCAACAGATCAATGAAAACTAATTTTATTTATTGCGCTGTGCAATAGCTTCTGACGTTCTATAAGTGCATAAATAAACCTTTGTATTAGTATTTGCAGTATTTTTTAATTCACCTTTTTTAAATTTATTATTATTTAAATTTATTATATTTTTTAAATTTATTATAAAGAATAGTAAAGTTTTTTTTCTGTAATCTCTGAAATGATACGATTGCGAAAATTTTTTCACCAGTGACATAAGCTATATTTTATGTAAGTGAGCGAAGCCGCGGGCAAACGCTAGTTATTGAATACTTTAGTTTATTTTTTGTAACGTACCTATCTATTATTTATTTATCTTCAGTCTGTATTCCGTGACTGTGTTTGTGGTATAACCAGTCCCTTTATAAGACCAGTACAGCGTTATTTTTTTTTTTAATATCACTGCGTATGCTGAGACAGGATTTGTTATTGTTGTACTTTTATTTTAAGTTAATCGACGAAGAATATTTAGCAGTTTTTATTTATTTATTTAAACTTCATGTACAATAGTGGTACATAGGCGGACTTAATGCCACAAGGCATTCTCTACCAGTCAACCTTTGGTTTAAAAAAGACAACACTGTGGTAGGTTTGCACAATAAACAAATACATAATAACAAATAGTTCAAATGGAAAAATATAAAATAAGTTATTTATAATAATAAAATACATATATATATGCTAAAATAATAAACTAATAAATACTATGAAAAATATGAAATCACTATGAGAACTTAATAACAATACTGAACGAAGACCGAACTAAGGTTGAGAGGACTTCAAGTAGTAGTAGTTTATTATATTGTTTGTTTTGTGCGAATCTAAAATAAAGGTTTTCCTTTATGATATTTTGAATTAAATAAAATGTATTTTACTTCTGTTTTCAGTTCTTTGATTTTATTTTTCATAATTAGATCAACAGACGACAATAAATATTGTAATGTCCAAAAATTTACACTAGATTTGAAAAAATATAATCAATTTATTATTTAGTAGTTTTTGAATAGTATAGTCAGTTAAGTTTTTGATAATGTTTAGTAGTTTATGCCTTAGCGTATTTTTTTTTGGAAATTAAATTTTAAAATATATTTTTTTTAATGTGTCACTTTTTTTATTCAAATAAATTAATTGAATATTAAAATGAAAATGGCGCAGGCACCGAGTAACGAAATAAAACAGTTACATTCAAATCACGATCACCTGACAAAAGTACTGCATTCGAGTCCCGACCGAGCGCCTCGGAACAAATTCAATAAAGTTCAGCCCAACTACGCTAAGGGGAATACATAATTTCTTAGTGTCTCTTTGTATGGGGGCTAGGGATGGGAAAGGGTGTCTGTTATCGATAGATATGATTTTCACAAACTTATTCAATATTTACAAGACGTACAAACTTTCTTTCAGTTTGGAAGTTATTATTAAGTTGTTTATTTTATTGTAAGTATAGTATTTAATAACATTTGTAAGTATGTAAATAATTTTAGCAAATAAACTTTATATATGTTTTAGAATATTTAAAAAAATAATTTTATCAAATTATAAAACTCAGGCTGCAATTGCAATTTCTTAGTTGAAATTTCTGCAATTTTTTTTTTAATTTCTGTATGTTCGGCCTGTTATCCGCTACTCTATTTAAGCGCCTATTTTTGAGAATATTTGATGACTTTCCTCAAATTTTACTGGATAAAAATGATAGTTCCAAAAATTAGTTTATGCATAATTTAAATTTAAATGCATTCATTTGCCTAAATACCACATTTTTACTATCAACTATTTCATTTCTATTTTTAAAGCATGGCCTGCATTGTGAATGCTGCTGATCAGTTACAAATAAGCCCAGTAGCAAAAGCAAACTATATTCTTTACTTTTAAATCCACATAGTTCCCAACCCGCACGCAAAAAATGGAACAATAGTTTCACTCCCCAAAATATCGATAAGTAATTCTCCCGCCCCATCCCTACAACGCCAGTAGCGTTACTATTTAAATCTAGTTACAAGTTCAGAATGTATTTTGTTAATTACAACCAAGTTTGTACATGAAAATTTCGAAACAGGTGTGCCCCCATCGTTCTTAGCGCCCCCGTCGTTCTTAAGAATTAAGGTAACTTTTATAGCGTAGTACGCAATGAAGGAGTTCAATGCGTTCCTCAAAATTACTGTGCGTACGTATATTGAATTAAGTGTTCCTTAGTGTTTTGTTTATGGTAGATTTTGTTGATGTTTATGGTAGAAATTTTGAGATTAGAAGAGATGTGAGGCTGCGTAGTTGAAGATAGTGTTGTAGAAATTTTAATAGAAAAAAGATTTTATGAAAATTGTGATGAGAGTTTCTTGGAGATATCTTTTATTTGAAAGGTTCAGTTAAATAACAACAAAACCTTTTTTAGAAAGCAATATTTTTTTTTGTAACAGCGACTTGTTTTGTGAAAAACTATGTGTGCTGTGCTATGTATATTTCATATTTTCTATCATGCAAAATCATAAAGTTATAAGCTTGTTATGCCAGCAAAAACACATACTCACCGGACCATCTAGGCGACTGAGGGGTTGTTTGGCACTTACACCCAGTTGTTTGCTGGCACCTATGACCTGCCGTGACGTGTTTTGTACTTAATGGCGGTGTTGGTGGTGTCCAACATGTAGGGTTTTTAAATTTTTTTGGTTTAAAAAAAATCCCAAAAAAACCTACGACATGATGTAAACTATTGTAATCCGTTCAGTTACTGATTGTGAAATAACTATATTCAGGTTTCGCATAAACTAAAAATAATGTTGTTTAACACAAGCAGTAATCAAAAAGGTGAAACCGCAGAGAACAACTAGTATTATTAGAAGTTGCATTCAGTTAATCATACCTAATAATTTTGAAAGTAAACCTATCACGTCGTATGTCAGTTAAGTGCAAACGTTTTCAAAAACAAAAGCGACTTAATTTATAATGATTTATAGTAAGTAAATCCAGTTTAAAACTGAATAATTCATATTCACCAACAGTCTTGCATAATTTTTCGCCATCAAACTCGACAAACTCCGCCATATTGTGTTTAATTCCCGCCAAGTCGCTTTAATTTTCAAATTTGGAAACTTGGAACGCGTCGTTCCACGTTTAAATTCAAGTTTGAATTGAGCGCGTTCCGTATTCGAGGCACGAGTTTTCATATCACGCCCCCCCTCTCCCCACCACTCCCCCTTGCTTGTGATCGCTAGTGAACGTTAAATTGACTTGTGTGCGTAGTTTTGAAAAAAAATATGGCCGTTTTTATGGCGTTGTCTTCGAAAAGTACCAAACACGGAGTGAATTAATGAAAATTAATGAGGTCTAGCATTTTTACCACACGAGGAAATTTTTGAATCTATCTATTATTTATACATTATTATTGTTTTTTTATTTATTTATTTATTTAGTACAGTAAAATATCCATTAACACTAAAATACCTTAATCCTTTCACTCGATCTTCTCAAAGGTAGGCCCACATTTTTTTTTTAAATTAATACTCTTATTGTTTTCACCTATAATCGCGTAAAGAATCATTTTACAAATTAAACCTAAACATACTTAGATAATTTTAAAACATCTAGGTCATATGCATATATGCATTTCTACTTTTAATTCGAATAGAAACACAAAATGTAAACTATTTATTATTCTCATTTTATTAAATCAAACTAATCCGCTAATAGGTAGGGTATAGGTACCTAGACCTACATGATTATGATATCAAAACTAAAACGTTAATGCCAAAATAATCATTTTACCACAATAAGTTGTATTACTCATCCCATTTCCATTTTTCATTTAAAAAAGGAATCAATCATCGAAACACAAAGAGCCAATCACAGAGCATCAATCGAAAAATTCAAAATAAAAACAAGAACAGAAAGCCAATAGCGATCCAATTTCGAACGCAGACGTTTCCCGGAACAGTACGTCAGTTCCTTCCTAAGAGAGAGAAGTAAACAAAATTCCTGCAAGGATATGAGGGCAAAGGGGGACGAAAGAGGGGGAAGCGAGAGGGAGGGAGGGGGAACTCGACTAGTTAAGGTTTTTTGTCTGTGTACGTAACTAGCACATTTTTCCACGTATGTGTGCGATTTTTCAAACATGTGTGCAACGTTTTTCGGATAAGCTTTTTAGTGAGAAAAGGGGTGAAATTTAATAGTCGGTTTTAGTAAAAACCCGTTATAATGTTGGAAGTTGAAAAACTGTTGTCGGAAATTTCGCTAGTTTTATATACGGTTGATAACTTGAGCGAGGATTTGAATGCGTTATAACTTTTTCTCGGGGCTTGTGGGTTGTAAATTTTGTGTTTTTGTGCGAGAGTGGAACTTGCAAATTGGGATAATTTTATTTTGTAGTCATATTTTAGATCGTTAGTGAGTTTTAATGAGTGATTTTTGTAACAATTTTGGATAGATTGAAGAAAACTGCTGTGACACCTGTTTAATTAAGATACTGGGTATAAAATTAGTATTAAAAATATATATGTTGTAAGATACTACGTCTTACGTCTTAACCTCTGAGTCCCCTAGCATTTAAATAGGTTTATTACGGATAAATTGAAAAGGTTGCTTATTTTCTAAATTTACAGACTACTTTATGAAGAATTTCTGATTTACATTCTTAGATACATAAACAATAAATAAACCCTCAAAATTTTAATAATCTACGTGGACTTTTAATAATATTAGTGTTCAACTAAATGACGCGCGAACGCCGCGTTCGCGCGAACGCCGGCGTTCGCTTGGGGTTGAGAGTGGGCAAATTCCTTTCTATGGCAAAGTTTTAGATAGCACCTACACAACAAAACCTACCTGTGTACCTACTATCTAGAAGTAGGGTCTTTTTTAGATGGGCAATCATCCAATGACTTCTCTTGCTCCGGGGTGGAGTGAGTCAGACTTTTACTGACTAAAACTTACTCCAATGTTCCTTCTTTGATTTACGTCTCACCACACTGAGGTTCGCTTTCGGACGACCCATGAAGGTGATGGGCAATGAGTAAAATGTTAAATAAGAAATCAATAGTGTCGTATAACTTGAAATGAATCCCTTTATTATTATAAAGACGAAAATTTTAATGTTTGAATGTAGGTATGTTGGTTACTTAGTCACATTTAAACGGATTGGAATGACACTTTATAGTACTACTAACTTTTGTCCGCGGCCGCGCCCGCGTGGCACTAGGTACTTAAGAAATCGGGATAAAAGGTAGCCTATGTGCTTTTCCATGTCAATGTCTTTCCAATAGATGACAGTTAATATAATTATATTATTTTTTTTATTATTACATTAAAATCCAGAGAAATACGTATAAGATTTTCACAAAGATATCCAAAGCTCCAACTACTAAGTAACAATAAGTTCCACAGCCTTTCGTCTGCTTAACTGTAAACCCTTTGTTCGTCACCGAATCGTAATGCCAATTAATATTCATATAAATTATTTTTATATTATCACTCTATTGTGATGGATAATGAGTTTTATGCCAGACCAGCGAACTTCGTACCGCCCAATAACCAATCAATGATAAATCTTTCGAAACACAACATTAGTTTTAGTATATATGAAACCCGTTTTATGTAAAGAATCTATGTACAAAATTTCATAACTGTATCATGAAAAATCACAAAGTTAAAGCTTATTATGTTAGCAAATATATAGTCATCATAAATACATAGTCACCGGGCCATCCAGGCCACTGAGGGGTTGTGTCATTCATTTGCACCCAGATGTTTGCTAGCCCCTAATGCCTGCTATGAACTGATGTGACCTGTGTTGTACGCAGTGTCGGTGGTATCCAACATGTAACCTTTTTAAATATTTGTGGGAAAAAAAATACTATAGGAATCCTTTCAGTTACTGATTCTGAACAAACTATTCAGGTTTCGCAAAAACTAAAAATAATTGTGTACATTATCATTCGTTAGTCTGTTCCAAGAATGATATGATGGATAATGAGTACAATTATAGACTAGCTGAACGCGAACTTCGTACCGCCCAACAGTCAATGAATGTAGTATATCTTTCGACATATTCAACCGATTGCGATGAAATAAATAATAATATTCCACAACTATCACACAGCGCCGTCTAGTCCCAAGCTAAGCAGAGCTTGTGTTATGGGTACTAGACAACTGATAAACATACATAGATATTTCTAAATACATACATATTATAGATAAATTACACCCAGACACAGAACAAATGATCGCGCTCATCACACGAACATTTGTCCTGGGTGGGAATCGAACCCACGACCTCCGGCATAGCAGTCAGAGTCACTAACCACTAGACCAACAGGACTGTCAATTTTGCAAAACTAAGACATAGCGCGCACTGGTGACTTTTGTCACGGTGACAATAATTTTTCTACCCATTTTTTGTAACTGTCACGTTTTCAAGTGCGCGCACTACATGTTGGGTTCATAAGCAATTAAGCACGGTGACTTTTTTGACAAAAGTCACGGTGACAAAGTCACCAGTGCGCGCTATGGCTTAGTTCATTGTGGCAACGCTTTCTATGTCCAACAGGGAACGTCTTTCGGCCGAAATGATTATGATGATAAAAAACCCTATTATTACAGTGATAAGCAAATGTTTTTTTTTTATTGTTAGATAGGTTCGCGCTTGGCCGCTATCTCGCCTGGTGGAAAGCGACGATGCGGTCGACGATGGAACGCGCTTACTTAGAAGAAACCTATTCACTCTCGACTTAAAGATTCCTGGGTTGTAGCTATCAGGAAACACAGACTCCGGCAAGGAATTCCACTCCCCAGCCGCACGCACAATGAATGTGTTCCCAAAACGTTTTGTACGTATAGGTGGGATATCCACCATGTACCGGTGGCGCATAGCCGTACGTCAGGTAGTCCGATGATGGAACGGGTTAGGCGGAATAAGGTTATGCAATTCCGACGCACACTCCCCGAAATGCAACCGGGGAGATTTATAGAGGTATATAATATATACTGTTATGTATGTTTGTTACTTCTTCACGTTCAAAAACCAGAATGGATTTAGATAAAAGTCACACAGTTTTTATTAATTTCAAACATTTTAAGTCGCTGTTTTTAATAAGACGAGAAAGGAGTAGCTGATGAAATGATGACTGAGAATTTTGAAGAAGACATGTGACACGGACTTCAAATAGAGTGCCACAAGGGCTTTTTCCTACTGTAAGTAGTACATAAAGTAGGTATTTTTTATGTGTAAAAAATAACTAAAGAAAAATAATAAGCAAGAATCCTTACTAATATTATAAAAGCGAAAGTGAGTTTGTTTGTTTGTTACGTCTTCACGCCTAAATGGCAAAACCGATTTTGATAAATTTTGAGACAGAGATAGTTGGGACCCTGGATACGGACATAGACTTTTTTTTATAAAAAAAAGTGAGAAAAGGGGGAGAAAGAGGGAAGGTCTTTTATGTACGCGGGTGAAGCCGCGGGCAAAAGCTAGTCAGAAATAAAAAAACTACTTACCATAAAACTAAAACTCAAAGCTCACTTCGCTAACGACATAAAATTTCAATTAGAGATAGAAATCGTATGTAGTTAAATTAATTTAAAACCATCCTCGCCTTTGTACGTAAACTGTCCGTGTTTCCATATGTCAGTTATGTCCTTGTGTACAATAGAGAATTAAAGAAAGAAAAATAACAGTCAATCAAAAAAACAAAAAAAATAAACTACATACCATAAACTACAACTCAAAGCTCGATCTCTTTTTCAAACTTAGAACGCTAACGATATAAAATTCCAATTTCTAAATAATAGCCATGCGCGTTCCAAATTCAAACTAGAAGCGTTCAGAAACCGGCAACAAAAATCAATCCCCCTGCATAGTTGGTTGCTAAGTATCCTCCCCTTTTTTAACCCAAGAATTGGTTAAGGCGGGCTGTAGGGTGGGGAAGGGGTACTTTTTTCACCCTTTGAAGAATTGCCCCAAGGCGCGGGGTGGTTTTTGCGCGAGCGGGGCGGGCTCAGCGCGAATGTGTGGGTAGCAAGTATTATTAACGAATTTAGAAAGGGACATAGTTTTTGAACGTAGCGGTCGATACGCGCGGTTGTTTGGATTTCAAACTATGTATGTTCTTTTTTTGTAGTTTTGTTTTTTTTATTCGTTTTTTTTTCTTTTAGGAGGTTTTGACTTGTTGGATTGGTCTTTATGGTAGTTTTTAGATAGTTCATCATCATCATCATTACTTCAGCCGAAAGACGTCCACTGTTGGACATAGGCCTTCCCCCAAGTGTCGCCACATTGAACGGTCCTGTGCGTCTCGCATCCATCGGGTTCCCGCAACTCTTACCAGGTCATCGGTCCACGTTGTAGGAGACCTTCCAACGCTGCGTCTTCCGGTACGTGGTCGCCATTCCAGAACCTTTCGGCCCCAATGACCATCTAGTCTGAGAGCCATGTGCCCTGCCCATTGCCACTTAAGTTTGGCGATAGATTTTTAGATAGTTACTCAAGTCTTTTACTGTCTACATTTTTTTTGTAAGTAGGTATATATTCTCCTAAAGATGAAGAAATTAAATTTGTAGTCAACTATTTGTTGTTTAGCTAAATAGATGCATAGATCATCTGCAGGTATATAATATTAGCATCATAATAGCAGAACATTTTGATACACCTACTATGATTATGAAGGCAAGGTTGTAATATTTAATGTTAATAGTAAATTGTAACAATAAAAGCTTACAAAATAATTCATTGTTTGCGTGAAACTACTTACTTTTTGTTTAATTTAGTGTGATTTTTCAACTTTACTGTTTTATTTCATTATGCCAATGGAAACCGAAATAAATTGATTATAACTAACCTGAATATTATTAAAGCCACAAGCGTTTGGCCTTCAAATGAGTATGTAGGACTTGATAATTGTATGTCAACGAATCTGAAAGTTTCAAATATATCTAATAAAGGTATAATCATCATCATCATATCAGCCGAAAGACGTCAAGTGTTGGAAATAGGCCTCCCCCAAGCGTCGCCAACGACAGGTCCGATTTCCACGACTCTGACCAGTACCCCTAGCCAAGTTGCAAGGCGGCAAGGTCAACTCGAAGCGTTCGGCGCAAGCGAAAAAGTTGTAACTTGGCTACGGGGGCAGGTCATCGGTCCACCTTGTTGGAGGCTTTCTAACGCTACGTATTCTGGTACTAGTATAATAATGGTATAAGTACCATAACGTATATTCTGTCTAAATGCTAGTTGCATAAGTGTATAATATAGTATCTACTGTGGTCATCATAATGGTGACATTTGAAATAATATACCATAGCATAATCAGCCTCTTAATGTTCCCACTGCTGGGACTCAGACCTCCTCTCTAGGAGAGGGAATGGGCCGTAATCCACCATGCGGGCCCAGTGTGGATTAGTGGATGTCACATGTCTTCGAATTTTTGGTTCTAGGACAAGCCGGTTTCCTCGCGATATTTTCCTTCGCCGTTTTGAGAGCAGTGGTGATGAAGTAAATAAGACAAAGTAATGCGCCTGGTTGGGTTTGAACCTGCGGCACACAATTCGTAAGTCGGGGCCGTTACCACTGGGCCACCACTGCTTAACTCTAACTACATACGAGTATATCTATTTCATATGTCACTACTCAGTGACTTATATAATACCTACTGCATACTCATGATTTAAAAAATAATACAAGTTGTAAGGGACAGCCCTCCACAAACTTTAAAGGTTTGCTCAGTATACGAAACTGAACAACCTTCCTCAAACATTTTTTTCAGGAAACGAAAAAAAAATCGACCTCTTCATACAAACTGTCCAATCAAGTTTATAATTTTCTATGGTGAGGCGGATTTTTTTTTTTTCGTTTCCTGAAAAAAAATTTTGTAGAAGGTTGCTCAGTTTCGTATACTGAGCAAACCTTTAAAGTTTGTGGAGGGATGTCCCTTACACCTTGTATATGTAAGTATTTTTTTAAACGCCTGAATCACAGACTAATTTTTGCTAATTATTTTGATACCAATATCTCAACCAAATCAGACGCCAATGTCAAGCTGATTTTATAATCAAATATCATATACATAAATCAGTTAAAATTCACGATTCATTCTTCAGGCAAGTCCCCTTTTCGTGAACGATCACTTACAACATTCATACCTATATACAATTCAAACAGGGAACCTGAAGAACTCAACCCTCGAATGCTAAATAATGCATTATAAAAGTGTAGGGGGGCCTTCGACCCCGGAGCTGTGGAGTTAACCCGCGCCAGCCGGCGTCTCAAAGAGAGGAAAGATAAGTAAACGAGTTGCGTTGTACACGAATTTTGTATACAGGATGTGAATTTGGGGGTTGAAAAAACATCTACTATTTTTTTTTTTTTTGAGAAATAATTCACACTTTGTAATTTTTATTATTATTTATTTGACACTTCATGCTTAAAAAGGTACACAGGTGGACTTAAAGCCACGTGATTACAGATCATTCCCTCTCCTAGAGAGGAGGCTTGAGTCCCAGCTGTGGGAACAAAAGGGGGTAATCCCCCTTAACATAATTGCTATGCTATTATCGATAGGCTCGCGCTTCACCATATTATTTCTCCTGTTGGTAAGCGATGATGTCGAGGTTGGCGTTCGCTAGCCTAGAAGCAACTTATTCACTCTTGACTTAAAGACCCCTAGGTTGTAGCTATCAGGAAACAGGTTTGTTTCCGCAAGTAATGGATGTCAATCGAAGACGTTTGACCCCTTTTGTGCCAAGATAAATAGAAGGAAAAATATATATTGAACCAACCAACCAAAAAACTTTTCTAAGTCAAGATCACTGTTACTTCGGTTTCAATTTATAAAATTTTTGTAAAACATTTTTTTAGTTGAGCAATAATCTAATTACTTTTCCTGTGGAGCGTGAATGCGTGTCAGACTTTTACTGACTAAACCTACACACGTGCCTTTTAGTAAGAATACGTAGAAAAATATTGACTATTAGCTCTTCCCCGCGGCTTCGCTCGCGTACCTACATAAGATGTAGTCTTTGTCACTCAGGAAAAAAACAAACAAACAAACAAAAACACAAACTTTACCTCTTTATTATATTAGTGTAGCTGATACTTCCTTAGGAATATATGGTTTACCTGCTTGTACATTGGACGATGAGACATTGAAAAGTTTAAAGAGTACATTGGACGTCAAAATTTCATACAGTTAAGACCTAGAAGAAAACAAGAAACCCCGCGAATTTTTCAACCTCAAGCCAGTCAACGCCTTAACTAACATAAATTCGCACCCTATATAAACATTTGCACCCCAGTGAAAATCTTCGCGACTCATTACTCGCGAGGGGGTCTAAGGGGGTGAACACGGGAGGGGGTGGAACGGGGTGTAGGGAATCTTCGTTCAAATCTCTGACGTTTTATCTAAATGGGCCTCGGAATGGGTGTCGTTTCTGCTAATGACCCCCAAGAAATAGTAAGACGTTGCTGCGTGACAGTGAGTTAGTGGGTGCCTGCCTTAACGTTCAGTGTTTATGTAAATGTTGGAAATTTAAGTGTTGGAAAGTGATGGGAGGTTACGTCATATTGGACTGGTTTTATATCCGTCTTTGTGGGCCCTACAATCTCAGTTTGGGTCAAAACAATTGTATTTCTAACTGGCTACACAAATATTTGACTGTTTAAATTAAACTTTTTTTTTAATTTATATAAACTAGTGCTTGACTGCGATCTCAACTGTTTAAATAAAACTATTACACATCCAAATTTTAAGCTGAGAGAAGAGGAGAGGCGGATAATTTAATAAAATTATATTCTACCTCGGACCTCGATAGCTAACAATATACAGGGTGTAAAGAACAAGTGTCCACAAATTTTAAAGGCTTGCTCAGTAGACGAAACTGAACGAGGTAATGTTCCGCAAATTTTATTTCCGGAAATGAAAAAAAAAATACTGTCGCCATACAAACAGTGCAATCAAGTTTATAATTTTGTATAAAGAGACCGATTAATTAAATTTTAAAATATAAACGTTCTTCAGTTTCGTCTACTGAGCAAGCCCTTAAAATTTGTAGAGACCTGATCCTTACACCCTGTATTGCAATGCGGCCTAAGATTTGCTGCAGGCTTGAAAAATGATCTACCCAATAATTGAATATCTTTAAATGGCCACACAATCCATACTTCACTCATTTCCCTATATCTATCACTCGCCCAAAATCAGTTTAACTGTAGACCTACATTTAAGAGATATAGGATTGCGAGTACCTAAAAACACCCAGAAAAAAAATGCAAAATCACTTGGTAGAAATTATTTTTAGGTCCCTTTTTTTTTAAGAGATTTTTCTTCCGAACCGCATTAACCCGTTGTAGCGAACGCAGATCTACGCGAGACACAATGGCTTTTTATTTGTGTCTCTAATTAATACGAGAGGTTAAACTAGTATTTTTATCTTAGTAATGATATTAATATACCAAATAATTGCATATCTCACGTGGCAGAATGTAAAAAGGTCATTTTAACTCATCGAATGCCATAATTAGAGACACATTAGAAAGACAATTGCTTATGTCGAACTGTGTAACTTTTAAGACATTCAAAAGGTTAATTTAATTTCTTCTTCTTCTTCTTCTTCTTCTTCTTCTTAGTCGTAGACTCTAGCCAGAGTAGTCGTGGTCATGTCTCGGTCGAGTCCCGCACCACCGCCTCTCTCGCGACACGACGCCATGCAGCTCCGCGTTTTAATTTAGGACCACAATAATGTACTCATTATCATCTTTATTTCAGTTGATAGACGTCCACTGTTGGACATATGCCCAAGTATCACTACAACTACCGGTTCTTTGGGCCTCGTCTCCTTCAGATTCCCACGACCCTCACCAGTTCAATGGTCCACCTTAGGACGCTACGGCATATCTTCCAGTACGCAAACGCTACTTCAAAACCTTTCAGCCTCACCGACCATCTCTTCTTTAAGTAATGTCCCCTGAACACCAATCTATACTTAATATCCTTTTCTATTTTTTATTAACTGCAAATAGAGCCAATGTCGACTATTCTGCCAATGTCAAAAGTAAATTGGATTGGCAAGAGTGTTTAATAATAACACAGGGAACCAGAAAGTTATAAAACAGTAGTAACTGTATTTATGTATAAAAATCTTCGATTGATAGAGTTGGACTTATTAGGTTAGAATCTACACTTAATATTATAAAGAGAAATTTGTTTTTATGTTTTTTTGGTTTGTAGAAGCTAATCTCTGGGGGTACCGTCCGTACCCCTAGCTAAGTTGTTAATCTGCAATCGTTAACACTAGTAGAAAGCTTGAAATGGACGGGAATGACGTCATCTCAACGCTCAGTCACGTGGTCAGAACAAAAGAATTGGGGGCGTTGACAACTCGCAGCGTTCGACGCAAGAATAACGGTTGTAACTTGGCTAGGGTTAGTCTGATTGCTAAAATGTTTTTACTGATAAAAAGCTGCTTTATTCCTGAGTGACATAGGCTATTTATATAGGCTGCATATTTTATGTACGCGGACGAAGCTGAAGACAAAAGCTGGTATACTATATTTTTACTAATAAATGAATTTGAATTTGAGCGTAATTAATATCAAAGAGAATATATAATAGGTACATAGGAAAACAAATAAAACCAGTTACCTACAATAACACTACAGTCTACAATGTACGAAGCGGATATTTTGCCGGCAATGTCGCGGTGGAGCGGCAATTTGCTCTTAAGTGAGTCATCTGGAAGGTGTCTTCGTGAAGCCAGATGATTCGTAATTTGTTTTCTGTTGCTCTTGGCTTATTTTGCTGTTGGCGAGGAAGACGGTAAGTGTACTTTTTGATAAATGATATTTATTTTGCAAATAGGTTTTTTAAAAACACTTTTATACGTAAATTTGTTCGTCAATTTAGAATGGATGTGGTCGGTATTTCCTAGCTGACAATCCTGAGAAGAAACAAACCCAGGGGTCAAAGTCAAGTCATGTGAGGACCATACAGATTGAAGTGTGTAATGGTCTTCTATAGAAAAAAAAAGATACAGTTCTAAGTGGACCTGTCCAGTCAGTGCAAGCATTTGTCAGTATGCGTGTAGCTCTACTCAGGACTACTAAGGAGCTTATCGACATGACGAACAATACCAAAGAATGATACGGAAAATGTTGAATCTATTCACGATGGCACGGTTGGAGCAGTGGTTGAGCGATTGGTAGCTACGCTGCGTTTCGTGGGTTCGGTTCCCGCACGTAGCAAACTTTTGTATAGACTATAGTAGGTGTTCCAGGGCTAAGTGTCTTGTGTATGAAAATTTACATGTTAATGATGGAACCCAACGTACGAGACAACTTTTATTTGGTTTGACAACTTTTATTATTTGACATAGTTTAATATTGTAACTTATTTGTTATAATTTGTTGATAATGTAATATCCTGTAAATGTTTTGTAAGAATCCCTTACGAATAAACTAATATGACTATGACTTCTAATTCCTAGTGTGGGGTAACTTTGTCTGTCTATCTGTCACCTTTTCTTGTCGTAACAACTGAATAGATTTTGAATGAATTTTGGAATGGGTAGGCCTAAACAATGTTTTTTTTATTATGTTTGCTTGTTATTTTCAGGCGAAGCAGATAGATGATGCTAGTGAAGAAATAAAACCTTTTGAAATGTCGTACTCAAATGTAGTACGTTTTCAATAGGGATGTCCTATACAATGTTTTTTAATGTTATTTCCAACATTTACGCGGGCAAACCAGCTAACAGAAACGAGTGAAGAAAGAAAGCCTTTTGGAAGGACATCCCCAAAGACAAAGACGTAGAAAAAGATAAACTTTGTACTTAATGAGTTCATGACATTTTTATTTTCAATAAGTTTTCCACATTCAAAAAATCATAGTTCCACTTTGTAGCACCCGTTTCTTCAAAACACCACCTCTGATTCTCCAATTTACCTTTAACCTGACCTGATTAAACCATCCAAGCTTAGCATTTACCGCCGTATACAAGTCAGGCGAGCTGACTGATGCCACCAGGAGCGGAGAAAACGCGCGGCATTTCATTACGTTTTGCCGAGAACGCCTGGATTTATGTCCCTACCTGAGTTGCTGGCAAAAGCTATATAAAGCCGCGGAAAAGTTACGTAATTTTGGAAGATAATGAGGAATTAGAAAGAAAACCGAGCGAGCTTAATGCAGTTGTGGGTTAAGCTTGCCTATGTAGGTACATCAACTGCACTTTTTAAATGTTTTCGTTTTTTTATTGATATAAACTATAGTGTTTGACTGCGATCCACCTGATGGTAAGCAGTAATGCAATCTCGGGTGGTAAGGCGCACTAGTTTATTAAGAGCCTATTCGCTCTAGCCTTGAAGACACCCAAATTACAACCGGACGGGAAGACCGCAGCAGGCGAATTGTTCCAGTCCTTCGATGTACGCGGTATAAACATGGTCGTTTGAAACGCTTAGTCCGGACCGTAGAGGTTTCAACAACGCATAGATGGATACTCATCGTACGTCGGGTTGTCCGATGGTAGAATTGAGAATTGAATTGAATTGTATGTTTAAATTGTGTGTATAATAAAGAATAGAGAGAAGAAAAACATTGACTAATTTTTTAAACATTCGAAGGACTGGGACTATTACTTCTAGGTGCCGCTCCATCGGCGACCGTATCGTCGCTTTTCATCAGGTGAGATAGCGGTCAAGCGCAAACCTATCAACCAGAAAAAGAAAACTGCTGCGGTCTTTCCGTAAGATTATAATCTACATAGGTGTCTTCAAGGCTAGAGTGAATAAACAGGCTCTTAATAAACTAGTGCGCCTCACCATCAACGATTGCATCACTGCTTACCATCAAGAGGGATCGCAGTCAAGCACTAGTCTTTAATTCTTTATTGTATACAAGGACATAACATGACATATTATTATGGAGATACAGACAGTTCACGTACAAAGTTCTGAATAAACATATTATTATTCCTTTATTATCTATTTTAGCATATTAATATTATTATTATTATTATTATTATATAAAGGCGAGCTTAACTCAGAATTGAGTTTTCTCCCTTTGAGTTACAGAAAAAGAACTAGAAAGAAAAATTACTAGTTTATGTCAAATAAAAAAAAACACACACTTTATGAGTGTGTGTTTTTATCTTTGTTACTTTTTCAAACAGTTGAATGGATTTTAATTAAATTTGGTACCAAATTTGCTTATATTCTGAATTAACACATAAATTATCTACGTCAATTTTGGTTTTATGTTTTTTATTTGTAGGAAGTAATCTCTGAAAGTACTGGTTCATTGCGAAAGTTGCTTTATTCCTGAGTGACATAATATATGAAGCCACGTGCGATAGCTAGTATTATATACCTAACCTAGCTAGAAGAGGAAGATTATCGTTTACTGGTTATAATTATCTGCTATTTTGCACATACGTAAAATGAAAAGTTGGTACGGTTTTGTCACGTAAAATTGTATGACAAAGTAGCATTTTGTATCGTTGTATTTTGACTTGGTGGGTCGTACCTACCACGTCAAAATACCAAGTACCAAATGTCAGTACATTTATTTATGTATATTATAACTTGTGGATACAGTCGTTTACAGTCCAAGCTGCTGTTTGTGGAATGCGTTACCTATTGAAGTGAGACGTTTTCAAACGCTACCAACGTTTAAAAAAATGGTGAAGGAGCATTACCTTTCACTTTGATTTTGTCTTCTCCTGGCTTGATTACATATTTAATATTTATTAGTATATTTTTTGTAATGTGTGTATGTATTTGTGTTGTTATTTCATATTAGTATTATTTCTGATACCTATACACTGACAGCCCTATATCTTTCTCCTTTCTTTCAGTCCATCCAAAGGTTGTCTGTAAGAGATCGCCCTGTGCGATAAGGCCGCCCATTGTACACTTATTTTGAATAATGTTTGTCCTGTATCTTTTTTTTTCATGCGGTGTACAATAAAGAATATAATAAATAAATAATAGGTAATACCCAATGTTCGCTACTACGCCAATTTTTTTTTTTATATTTGATAGGCTGGCACTTGACCACTATCTCACCATCTCACCTGATGGAAAGCGACTATGTGATCGATGATGGAGCACGCTTGCCTAGAAGTAAATCTATTCACTCTTGACATATTTTGTATATTTTAGAAAAATAAAAAATAAATTTTCATTGTTTTTTAAACCATTGTTTGAATAGTCTAAAACTATCTACGCATTATTACATCGGTGAAACAGTTTCAAAGTCTAGAACAGAAATATATAATTAGATGTCTAGATTTTTTTGTGTCTTATATTAATCTAGAGATTTTACATTTAATAATAGGTAATATATTTTTATTATACTTAGCTTAAAGGTTGAAGTTTGTATGTTGGAGTCATGAATTCTGAGAAATTCACTACACTGTAGCGCTGTTTCAAAATATTGAAATAATTGATGATCGACTGATAACATTTTTAAACACTGGATTGAGTAAAACACCAAACTACACTTACTAACACTTCAAACAGAAAAACTTAAAAAAAAAAATCCTAAACCACATTTGAACTGAGAACACTACATCACTCAACTTTTTACATCATGTACCAAAATCTAAAACTCAACTAAGACCTATCTTCACTCAACCCTTCGAATGCTAAGACTAAAGTGAAGACGTTGACCCACGATGTCCAAAACTGTCCACTATGGGTACTAAAACCGGTTTTGGAAAAAGTCTTAAGAAACGGGTTGCGTCATTAAAGGGTTGAAATGACCGGCCGGACAGCGGTCAGTGTGGGAAACAGGGGACGATTTGAGGGTTAACGGGTGTCGAAATGATGGGCTTTTGTTGATCAATTGTAATTATTTGTAAAGTATTTTTTTTTTATAAAAAAAGGATTTAGAAATAAAGTTGCCGTGTACTTATTTTGGCTCCACGAAGAATTGATTGACAGTAATTGAAATAACCGAACCGGAAGGCCCAGCGTTGAAGGCTTGACAAGGTGGACTGACGACCTGGTGAAGGTAGCGGGAATCCGATGGATGCGGGACACACAGGATCGTTCGCTGTGGCGACGCTTGGCCTATGTTCAACAGTGAACGTCTATCGGCTGAAATGATGATGATGAATTGAAATAATAAATTTCAACAAATGAAAAAAAGATGTGTTATTAAGCTATTGCATAGCTTCTATCGCGGGCCTTGAGCGTGGAGACCGAATCCAGAAATTCCGTAACGAAAATAACCTAACACCCCCCACTTATTTGTTTTTTGAGCGTGGTGACCGATAAGAAAACAAATGAGTGAACAATAAATCAAAATTCAATTCAATGTGTGAAAGTGTAACTTCAATTAATATCAAAGAAAAAAAAATACTGCATAAATAAAATAAATACCTAAATAATTATAATTACATAAGTTGATAAAAATGCTATGCAACAGCTTTACCGCGGCTGTCCCCGAGTGCAACACGTCTTTTTTTTTATCTCCCACAAAAAGCACTTTCATATCCATTTTCTTTATTAATTACTAGCTTTTGCCCGCCGCTTCGCCCGCCTACATAAAATATAGCCTATGTTACTCAAGAATAAAGCAGCTTTCTATCGGTGAAAAAATCGGACCGGTACTCCCAGAGATTACCTCCTACAAACAAAAAAAAAACTTTACCTCTTTATTATATTACTGTAGATTCATCTCTGCTTCCTTTAAGGCGACCTCAGATACATCATAAGCTTTAAAAATGAACCCCTCCGCGAATCTGTTTGAAATAATTTCTGCGGCAAAGGAACACAGGTGGGTTTTACCCATATAATGCAGTAAAAGTCTAATACACCTTCTCTCTCCTCCTCTAGTTTTGAACCCGCAAACTCTTACATGAGAATCGGGTACCTTAACCACTGAGCCATTACAACACTTCTATAGACTCCAAATCCGAAAAGATTCAGTTTCTTATCTTTTGTAATTTACAACAAATAAAAATCTTGTATCATTATCCGTTACCTGACCACTAAAAAGATTCAAAATTCATGAGAACGAAAACCTGTTTTCTAGAAAATTTAACTCAATTCTTATGGTAAGAACATTGTTATTATCATTTAAATATCGCGAGGGGTCATTTCGACCCAAGACTGACAGGACACAATGAAATGGACAGAGGTCATCTTTGGTAGGGTTAGTTTGTTTCAAAACCTGTTTCGTAGTTGAATTTCTTGTTAATATATTTTCTCAAGGAAATATGACTACCTACTGATATAAAAAATAATAATAATAATAATAATACCAGCTTTTTTTTAAATTATTTTTTTAAGAAATATTTAAAAATGTAAAATTATATGATAGAATGGAAAATAAAGGAGATAATAATTAACATATTTTTTTAAATTTAGGTGGTAAATCTGATAAGGTAATTCCAGGATAGCTGTGGGATTCTCAAGAGAGTTACCGCTGCCCTAGAGCGCCAAGGGTATATAAAAGGAAAGGTGTGGATTTTAGTCAATTAAAGTCACATACTCCTTCTCACTTCACCCAAAGCGGGAGAAGTCATATGATGTTTACCTTACAAAAAAAAGGTACAGGTAACGGTCGAGAAGATTTTCTTTTCAGAGCAGAATAAAACAAAATGTAGGTATGTATATGGCTTGCTGCGAAAACGATTAAAAAAGTTACTGTGGCTCTAGTACACGAAAGCCTTCTGAAGGACACTTGTGAGTTTTAGTCTGTCAAGTCTGACACACCTTCTCACTTCACTTGCATTTTTGTAATTTTAGTTCTAGATGGTAGGTAATAAATCTCATGATTCCACTCAAACACCATCACACACTCCACATACTATAATTTTTGTTTCTACCCATAAGAATATGTCATTTAAAATAAATAAGATAAAAAGACGTGTGGCACTCGGGGACTGCCGCGGTAAAGCTATTGCATAGCATTTTTATCAACTTATGCAATTATAATTATTTATTTATTTTGTTTATGCAGTATTTTTTTCCTTTGTTTTTTTTTTCTTTGATATTAATTGAAGTTACACTTTCACACATAGAATTGAATTTTGATTGATTGTTCATTCATTTGTTTTCATATCGGTCACCACGCTCAAAAAACAAATGAGTCCCGGTGTTAGGTTATTTTCGTTACGGAATTTCTGGATTCGGTCTCCACCTACAAGGCCCGCGATAGAAGCTATGCAATAGCTTAATAAAGAAAATAATAAGTTAGTAAAATAAAGAAAGAGAATTTTTGGATGTTATGATTTTTTATCATATTATGATTTTTTACAATTTCGTAAGTTCAAAAACATTTATTTCAAAAAGCTTCTGATAGTTTTTTACTAATAACTACTAATAACTTAATTTTGTCATTGTAAATGAAGATTGTAAGAAAAATTTACATGAGAAGGTAAACCGGTTTTCATCTAATTCTAACTTACTTCAGAACTTTGCTATTATCATTTAAATATCACCAGGGTTCAATTTGACCCAAGACGGACACAACATAAAAATGGACAAAGGTCATCTTAGTAGGGTTGGATTGTGAGAACAACTTGTTTGGGATGTGAATGAATTATTTTTTAAAGTTATTATTTAGAACATTTTGTCAAGGAATTACTACTATTGATATTAAATGGAAGATAATCCTTCGATACTGATAACAGCTGATTTGTTTTTTTTTAAACCGATTTCGAAAAGGAGGAGGTTTTATATATGTTTGGCTGAATATATTTTTTTTTTATAATTTTCATCAATATCTCGGTCAATTGTGGGCCGATTTGGATTTTTTTTAAATTAAAGGTCATGCTTCTAAGTTAGTCCCATAGAAATATTGTTATGATCTGATTATGAAAATCTTGAGAACTCCTCATAGGATCACAGCAGAACTATCGTAACAAGTAAAAATGAAGCTGGAAGGAAAATTAATGTAATCTAACTATGTTTGGGATTATTAGAATCGTTATGAGATGCACTCTGGCTATAAAGTATTTAAATATGGCTGAGGGGTACCTACTGTTTTAGTGGTACTACCATAACTAAAAAGTGTAAAATAAAAAACTTTTTACAAAAAAAAATACAACCGACTTCAATGTAGTACCTAATGTAGTTCTATTATAGTTTTGCCTCTTCGTTATTTAACACCGACTTCCGAAATTAAATTTATTTTTTACATCTCAGTGTTTTTTTTTTCAGAGCAAGATCCAGCCGAAGAATGTTTGCAAGACAAGGCAGCCGTTGATAGGTTGGATGTGATTTATTTATAAGATTTCTTGGTACACCAAAAACTGTTGAGAATAACTTATGTGTGCCTATTTGTAAGTTTTTGTGGGATTATTGGAAAGGTGGGCGACATAATGATATAGCAAAATATAGGAAGAGAATAATATTTGACATCAAATATTTGAAACGTCTAAAACCTTTCGATGATAAACATATTGCAAAGTGTCACTTTGACCCAAGATGGAGACTACATAATGTAATGTTCTAGGTCATCTTAGGTAGGGTTAGATTGTTAGAAAAACTAATAAGGGGTTGTGTTTTTTTTTAAAACATTGTTCTTTTAAATATTTTCTCAAAGACTTATGACATTACCAGGGCGCGGGACCCTAGTTCAGGCTAAGACACGGAGCGAGAAGGCATGACAGGCAGTAGCCTCCATCTGTATCATCATTCTAGCGAATTAGGAGGCCACACTCGTGAGGAAACGAACGTCCTCACGCCCCAGCCTCTGAGACCTCCTTTCCGAGTACCAGCCACGGTAGACGCGGGCTTGTGGTCGATGTTTAATGGATAAGTACAGTACCTAGCAACTAATCAATTAACTGAAAACAAAAATCGTCATGTATCTAATGTTCTAGACCTGTTTAATTCATTAAACCCCAAGCGAACGCCGGCGTTCGCGCACCTATTGTCTTTCAATTGTGTCTGTAATTATCACAATTGAAAGGTTAATTAAGGATTTATATCCAGCTTTAAAACAATAGTTTTTTTTTGCGGGTCCTCGCTTCCTTCTTCCAGTTCTGGTAAAATCGGTCGACTTCGTCCCTTTATTTTTAATAACCTATTCAAATTGCTATTTAACCTTTCAATCGTGGAAATTACAGACACAATAGAAAGACAATAGGTGCGCGAACGCCGGCGCGTTCGCTTGGGGCTTAATGAATTAAAAAGTCTTGCATTAAGCTAAATAAATCAATGGACGACAATATAACTGTTCGTTATTCTAATAGGCTCCCAATTATAGAAATCCAATAAGTTAATATCAATACCAACAACTACTTACAAAATCTAGTTGGAAAATTCACATGTATGTGCTGTCATCTACATGTGAGTAGAGTAAGTAGTGCACAACGTTACCGTTTAGAAAACGATGCTACCGCCATCTCTTATCGAATAGCATCATCCGCTAATATTTTTTAAACTTTATAACTTGTTTACATCAAATTAATGTTTGGGAAAATATTCTAAATTGATTTGACCATGTAAACAGATTTTTTATTGGACAAAATTGATTAACATCTTGTTTTTTAGCAGGACGCGATTTTAACCCCATCTTTTGGCGAGTAAAACAATGATAATGAAAAACCGGAAAAACTAACATGGCAAGCAATAAAAATTCTTATCTCTTTGTCTACATCTGGATAAATGAGGACAAGAAATGAAAATCAGTGAACATTCGTCTTTATTTTTGAGAATGTGATTTTTTTAATGTAAATTAATAGAAAAAAACACCTTCGTAATCACCACTTTAAAAAAAATAAATAAAAATAATTTGTGAAATCAGACAGTGATTTTTATAAATATTTATAAACCCAATAAGAATAATTTATCTGATAAAGTTTGTTTCGATAAAATACTTAACTTAAATCTTTAAATTCGTAAATAAAAATTTTCGGTTTACCTACAAAGGATTTGACTATTGCCTTTTGAGTTATTATTGCCGAGGAGATACTAGGTACCTACTAAGTTAGTTTTTAAAGACTTTTAATTAATCTTTTGAATACAGTATTCAGAGACACAATTGAAATACAATGAGAGAGCGAACGCTGGCATTATGAATTTATTTTATTTTATTTGGTGTATGTAAAGCACTTATTTATTGTAAGTGTTTTTTTTATATGTAAACATTGCTAAGCTATCAGCTTAAAAATAAATGAGTTTGGTACCGGTAACATCTTTGACATTGATTTCAAATCGTGTAAAATAACTAACTTCCCCCTTCTAATTAGACCAGTTAGAAACTTACTACCCACCCATAAAACTGGTAATGAAACTGGTTTTTCAACCGAAAATGGAACCGAATTTCGGCAACAGTCTCAGTTTCGGCCGAATCCGAAACCGAAACCGACTCTTTCATACAAGGATCATGTTTTGAAGGAAAAATAAAGAAAACGTTATTAAAATCAGTCAGTCTTTATTTTTTTTTTTAACGCAATTTTTATTTAGATATTTATATTCGTTGACTATCATAAATTTTACTGCACTGAATTTTAGTTTGGGAGTAGGTAAAACAAACTGCAAACACAAGCCAGTCACGACATGATTAGGCACGTGGACATGGCAAATTTTTTTCGCTCTTACTCGCTTGGAAGGAATTTAAAGGATCTAATACACTACGCGTTATTCAGACTCGTTTTTTTTTTTGTTTTTTTTTTTTTGTTGTTTTGTGTTTTGTTGTCTATGGTTCGACGTATCTAGTCTATGGTTCGACATATCGTGCAGTGTAATTGGGATTAGACGTCACTGTTTTTCTATGAATGAAAAATAGTACGAGTCGGTATATCGCAAGCGATATTCAGCGCAGTGTAATAGGTCCTTAACGCGCTAAATATGGCAGCGCGATAACTCCCAAGTGAAAGAAAGAAAGAAAAAACTTTTATTCGTACCTCATACATACAGTAGAATTCGATAATAAAAATAAAAATAAACACTTTAAAATCTGTGCAAGGCCAAAAGGGCGCCTAACTCAGCATATGCTGCGATATTTAAAAAGATAAATAACGCAGCGCTGGTATTCGGAGTGCAATTTCGGTTTCGGTCATACTTTCTGCAATTTTATCACTTAAGCCGAAACCAGTTTTTTTTGCCGAAACCGAACATTTGGTCGGACACTAATTTAATTAGTAAAACAATTAGAACAATATTCATAGTTCAAAATCTAGTAAATTGTAGGTGCCCTAAATAGGATAGCTGTAAGATATTCCAGCAATGTCTTTAGCTCTAAGATTTCAGCTTCCCAAAATTAATTTCTTGGGCTTGCCAAGAAATATTTCAGTTATGAGATTTGGCTTTCTGTTAGGAATTACCTATTCAGAAGTCCGGAGGTAAAGTATTGAAGTTTCTCGTCAATGTTTGTACCTCTTATTGTCTTTTTTAACCCTCAGAAGGAGGGTAGGTGAGATTTTATATATTATACTAGCTTTTGCCTGCAGCTTAGTTCGCATGCATAAAATATAGCCTATGTCACTCAGGAATAAAACAGCTTTTTTTAAATTTTATTAATAATTTTAATTTTATTAACCTCTGAGTCCCCTAGCATTTAAATAGGTTTATTACGGATAAATTGAAAAGGTTGCTTATTTTCTAAATTTACAGACTACTTTATGAAGAATTTCTTATTTACATTCTTAGATACATAAACAATATATAATAAATAAAAACAAACTTTACCTCTTTAAAATAGACAAACTTGTACTAGCGGCTTCCCCCAATTGAAGATAGTAAAATATGCTAAAAGAGCATTTTTACGGGAGGCAAAGTATAATACATACGCTTTTTTACGGTGAGAAATCATCTAGTGACTTCTCCCGCTCTAGAGCAGAGCAGGGTGTGACAGACTTTTACTGACTGAAACCTCACCTATGTTCTTTATTTGCCCCTTTGAGGACTACAGGTTTCCCTAGGGTTTTGCTTATGCACCATCGACGGCTCGGGCTCGGTCTTGACGGTTACCGAACGGCCGGACGGCAAGCTACCCATTGTTCGTCGTCCCACGCTTACAGTGAAGTATGATGTGTTTTATTCCAAGATATGGTCTACCCGTGTGCCGAATTTCATACAAAGCCGTTCAGCCGTTTGAGCGTGAAGGAGTAACAAACGTACCTACACAAATTTTAGTTTTTATAATATTAGTGGGTGATCGAATAAAAACTGAAAATAGCCGCAGGTGTACTAAGGTTGCCGACATAGCACAAAGAATTGCCAATGGGCAGGGCACATTGCTCGCAGAACAGATGGCCGTTAGGGCCGAAAGGTTCTGGTTGATGATTGTAACTTATTTTATTTCATTTTTGGGAATTCTTTTTAAAATAAGTTTTCCTTTTTCATAATCGCACACTCATCATCATCATTTCAGCCATAGACATAGGCCTCCCCCAAGCGTCGCCACAACGAACGTTCCTGTGCATCTCGCATCCATCGGTTTCCCGCAACCGTAACCAGGTTATCGGTCTACCTTGTAGGAGGCCTTCCAACGCTGCGTCTTGCGGTATGCCACTTTTAAGTTTGGCGATTCTCCGAGGTATGTCGGTAACTTAGTTCTCCTGCAGAGATCACCTAGTAATACAAACCAATTTAACTAATATTAGTTAGTTATGAAAGTGCTCTATAATTAAAATACTTATAAGATCATA
Source organism: Mythimna albipuncta (assembly GCA_929112965.1). Classification (NCBI taxonomy): domain Eukaryota; kingdom Metazoa; phylum Arthropoda; class Insecta; order Lepidoptera; family Noctuidae; genus Mythimna; species Mythimna albipuncta. The sequence continues at coordinate 11,246,976 of OV815983.1, read as the reverse complement.
TAAGTATTTTCGCGCGTTCCATCGTCGACCGCATCGTCGCTTTCCATCAGGTGAGATGGCGGTCAAGCGCGAACCTATCAACAATAAAAAAATATATATAGAACACTTCTCTTAATGTTCTCATAAGTACATATTTTAGATAGTTCGTATTTAAAACGTCTAAAGCTAATACACGATTACAATCGGTCGTTTCCTATGAAGAAGAAACGACTAGAAAGTTTACGGTTTTTTTTTTTAATAAATTTACATTATCAAACTTTTTACATTATGTTTATATAATAAATTAACAATTTCTTCTGTAGGTATTTATTCATCACCTAACTCCTCCTAATAGCTATTACGGACCAAATAGGATCCGGTATGTGACGTTGCGAATTGGGTTCTCAATCAGCCAGCGTAACATCTGTCGGGACCGTCAATTTTTTAATAGTTTTTTTTTCCACTACTATCACACAACGCCGTCTAGTCCCAAGCTAAGCAGAGCTTGTGTTATGGGTACTTGACAACTGATAAACATACTTATATATTTCTAAATACATACATATTATAGATAAATTACACCCAGACACAGAACAAATGATCATGCTCATCACATAAACATTTGTTCTGGGTGGGGATCGAACCCACGACCTCCGGCATAGCAGTCAGGGCCACTAACCACTAGATCAACAGGCCGGTCTAATTGCTGACATTATCACCGGTTAAAAAAGAGTACTAAGTTTGATGACCCCTACTTCTCTGTATCCCTTATCTTTCAGGAAATCTAAATGCTCATTATTTATGCAGTTCATTGGTCAAGAGCGAGCCTATCGAAAAAAATATCATAAAATCTTTTAGAACGAACGTCACATATTTTCACCGGAATGCTCCGCACTGCGCCGTCGATAGGTGACAAGTCACAACTGAGTGACCGGGCGATGACCTCGGCTAAACGTGGCGTGGAGACGTCTTACCAGTAATTTTTTTTATTGTTATTTCTTATTAGAAGAAAGTCTATCAAATCATATCGGAAAGTCTTTAACAAGAATTTTACGCTAAGGTCTACATGTATCAAAATTAAAAAAAAATACGTTTAAAATAATTTTAATAAAACAAATCTTCGTTTCAAAAGTTCTAGAAATTAGATAGTGTTCCAGTTGGATTTTCTCTCACCACTAATAAGATTAGTCTGTAGTGTAGACATCTAAGCAAAATGCTAGACTGTATGACTTTCAAAGTTTTCGTTATATAACAGCTTTTTAAATGAAAAATTAAACTAATGAGATGAAACTATTTTTAAACTTAACTTCCCATTTATTTTTTTTTTGAGGTGGAAATTCTTCAAATCGACATTATACGTTAACTACATTCTACACCACACTGAGCTCTGTACGGTCAAGATGGGTTAAACGTAATTTTACACTTGTTTTGTCACGATATAAAATTAATACCCCTGTGTGTGCAAGATTAGAAGCTTGTCCCTAATTACAAAATTATCTAGTTAATTTTAGACAGTATTTATCAATATTTTTTAAATAGATTTCAGGTGAGAAAGAGGACAATCTCTACATGATGGTAAAGTGAAGTGAATACTGAAAGAAAACCTAAAAATATTGGAACTACAGAGTAAAATACTATAATTAAGTACATCAGTGGATACAGACGGGTATAGTCATTAACGCAGCTCTATATTGGTTAAAGTTGCCAATTAAGGCCCAAGCGCTAGAAAAGTGCCATAAAACAGTGACTTTCTTAAGCCTACTCCTCAGTAACTGCCAAGTTAATAGGTTTGAAAAAAATATATGTTTATTATAGATTCATGAACAATATTATCAAAATTTGATTTTTTCGTGCGATTAATACTTTTGTCTAAAAAAAAATATTTAGTAATTTCGCAACTTTTCCCTACTCTTTCGAAATGGCTTGTTCTGGATCTTTAGACACATTTTTACATTTAAAAATTGGTGGTTAGATATTCTTCAAAGTGAACATAGCATATGTATATCAATCAATATTTCGCAAAGAAAATGGATTTAAAGGTCAGCCGCGCACTATCCGGGTAGCTAGCCGCAATTAAATGCACAGATACGCGCGTACTGCCGCCTGGGCGGGTACGACAGTAATTGTGTCCATTTAATTTCGGCCAGATGGTTCAAGGGACTATAAGCCTTAATTTACAAAGTCTTTTCCTTGTAGGATTCATAGGAGTGATGAGTAGGTAGTTATGCGTATCTATATTATAATTTATATCTGATGTCACTACTCGCTAATCGATGAGAAAATCACATTTTGTTTTATTTCTTTCCACGGTTTTCATTTCAAATAATTATTAATTAAACAAGTAACAACTTTTTATACAAACGATGCCCACTCCACGGCTGTCCTTGTGCGGTGGACGCGGTCTGACCGTAATGTCACACGTGTTGATATGTTGTGTCGCATCGTTCTAGACTGTCCACATTGTTGACCGTCTGCTTTGGAAGTGAAAATAAAAACCTGAACAAGGAAGGAAAGGTTGAAAAGTGAGAAAAATATACGGAAAGACTGATCTTACAATTAAAGTAGGCTTTATTTATCTTCTTTTATATTATTACTAGTCTTTGCCCGCAACTTCACCCGCGTACATAATATATAGCCTACTAGCTGTGCCCGCGACTTCGTTCGCGTGGACTACAGGATTTTTAATTTATTTTTTCTAAAATAAAAGTAGTCTATGTTACTCCCTATTACATCAGCTACCTGATTATTACTATTTTGGTGTACAATAAAGTTTATTCTACCTGCCAAAAAAGTCCCGTCAAAATCGGTCCAGCCATTTCAGAGATTAGCCCGGACAAACAGACAGACAGACACACAGACAAAGATTAAAAAAAAAATATTTTGGTGTATGTACCGTATATATATTCATATGCATGTAGTAAAAAGCAGTTGTTTCAATATTACAAACGGACACGCCAATTTTATTTATGTATAGATGTATAGACAGACTACTTTTTTTTTCTAAAATAAAAGTAGCCTATGTTACTCCTTATTACATCAGCTACCTGCCGATAAAAGTCCCGTTAAAATCGGTCCAGCTATTTCAGAGATTAGCCCGAACAAACAGCCAGACAGACAGAAATTTAAAAAAAAGTTACTTTGGTGTATGTACCGTATATTCATATGCATGTAGTAAAAAGCGGTTATTTCAATATTACTAACAGACACTCCAATTTTATTTATATGTGTATATAAATAAAATTCATTGCATGCATTCAGGAATAAAGCAGCTTTCTATCGGTGAAAAATTTTCAGTAATTGGACCAGCACTTCCAGAGATTACCTCAAAAAAAAAAAAAAAAAACATAAAAACAAACTTTGCCTGTTTTATAATATATAGTAGTTATATATTATATAGTGATGTCACTGGTTAAAGCTAGTATTAGCATAAAACATTATTTTTATAATACGTGAAACCTGAAAACTGATTATCGATTCCAATAAGTTTTACACAATGTTATATTTTTTTCCAAAAAAATATTTTTTTAAAGTCACAAATGGATCACCACCGTTCGTACGTAAGTACAAAATTCATGGCAGGTCATAGCGTGCTTTAGGCGCCAGAGCACAGCTGGGTGCAGAAGCAAAACAACCCCTCAGTCAACCGGATGGCCAACCAGATACTATAACTGGCTTATAACTTTGTAATTTTTCATAATACAGTTTTGAAATTCTTTATATGGATTCTTTACATAAAAAAAAAAACACTGAAAAGTACAAAATAACTTTAATTTCGGAAGTCGGTGTTTCTATAATAGTTTTGTCTCTTCGTTATTTAACACCGACTTCCGAAACTTTTCAGTGAGTTTTTAACATTGAAGTCGGTTGTATTTTTTTTTTTTTTTGTAAAGCAGTTTTTTATTTTACACTTTTTAGTTATGGTACTACCACTAAAAAGTACCTCTCGTCCAAACTTAAATACCTTGTAGCCAGAGAGCATCTCATAACGATTCTAATAATCCCAAACACGGTTAGATTACATTCATTTACCTTCTGGCTTCATCATCAGATCAGTCCGATACATCTCCACATTCTCCACCCCCTTTTTCTTCAGGCAGTCATCGACTACACGTATAAACAAAGCAATTTTACTTGTTACGACAGTTCTGCTGCGATCCTATGAGGAGTTCTGTGCCATATCTTCGAAGCTCATGATCAGATCATAATATAATAATATTTCAATGTGATCAATTTCGAAGCATAACCTTTCAACCAAAAAAAGAATTTTCAAAATCGGTCCACAATTGACCGAGTTATTGGTGAACATACATAAAATAAAAACAAAAACATACATTCAGCCGAAAATAGAACCTCCTCCTTTTTGAAGTCGGTTAAAAATACTGGACAGGTGTACCAGATTTCGTGTATACTAAAAATAAGGTTGTAAACAAACAAAGGTTTCTATTGAACATAAATAAGTAGGTAGACCAGGTCATCGGTCCACCTTGTAGGAGGCCGTCCAACGCTGCGTCTTCCGGTACGTGGTCGCCACTCCAGAACATTTCGTCCCCATCGACCATCCGTTCTGCGTGCAATGTGTCCTGCCCATTGCCAGTTAAGTTTGGCGATTCTTCGAGCTACGTCGGTTACCTTGGTTCTCCTGCGGATATCTTCATTTCTGATGTGATCACGCAAGGAAACTCCAAGCATAGCCCTTTCCATCGCCCTTTGGGTGACTTTGAGTCTTCTTATGAGGCCCATTGTAAGTGACCACGTTTCGGAGCCATAAGTCATAAGTCAGGGTCGCGGGAACCCGATGGATGCGTGACGCACAGGACCGGTCGTTGTGGCGACGCTTGGGGGAGGCCTATGTCCAGCAGTGGACGTCTTTCGGCTGATATGATGATGATGATGATGAAGTAGGTAGAAACAACAATATATGTGTGTATTTTTTCTTGATACATATGTATTCTATGTAACATAACTACAGTATTCTGAGGAAGCGTAGGCTTCTACTCCTTTGCTCAAACTTAAATTATATGTATTTGCGGCAAAATGTGGGTGTATGTACAAATATGTACTAAGTTCTGATAACAGCTTCGTCTGTAGTAAATTGTTTTTTTTTTAATTTGTTCTTTTTTCGGCTGAAATCTGGCCCACGGGATGAAAATCCGTACAGTATAAGTTTTGAGTTTGTCTTGTTCATAGACACAGACGCAATATGGTTTTTAAGTACTAAAATAAAAGGATAAACTGACTGGCATTTCAACGTACAGCCAGAACTGTTGGGTCACAAAATAGATAGGTACAGAAGTAAACCTACATAAAAAGCGCACTCAAGCAACGCACACATAGACATCGCTCACGGACACGATATCTCGGAGCGTCTCCGCCCGCTCGTCGAACAGTTCCGGCTCAAGCGCTCATTAGTGTGCGTCCACCGAGCGTAGGTATAAAAAGTGAAGTGCATCTATATAAGATTGTCTTCTGTACCTATCTATTTTGTGGTTGGATTTAGGAACGTGAAACTTTGCATTAGTTTACCTTTTATGATACATAGACGAGCATAGAGAAAGGTTTTTGAAAAAAACAACTTTTAAGGGGGTGAAAAGGCGAAATTTTATTTGTATGCAGATTCCTTGGATCAATATACTTGTACCCAAATAATTAAATACCATATTCATTCATTATCCAGTTAAAAAAAAAAACTACAAAATGATTTAGGAGGCGTTAAAGGTTGTATGGGAAAATCTTTTTCCTTGGATGAATAAATTTGAAACTTAGCACGAATTCTAATCAAAATATAACAGACTGTCATTATACATATTGGCAAATATTTTTCTTATTAGTTTTTCAAAATTACCCTCAAAATGCTGTTTTATACAGCTGTTTTAGCAGCAGGGTGTTAAAGTTATAATAAAAACGTTTTCGCAAACGAAGCCGGTGACAAAATGCTAGTATCATAAAATTTAATAGAATATCATAAAATGATGAATAAGAATATACGTTGCTCTTGCTAAAGACCACTTCCCAAGCAAACCACCTACTTAGTTAATTTGTTTCGATTTCTAAGAAGAACCGTCTCTTAACCGTAAGATCCAAGCAGTTTAATAGAACTTACTTCTTGGAAATTCTAATAAGTAATATTGTTACTTTATCAATAGCTCTTGTTAGTACAGACACAAAATAGAAAGGTACAGAAGTCAATCTACATGCAAAGCGTGCTCGAGCAACGCACACATAGACACCGCTCACGGACACGTTATTTCGGTTCAATCGCCCGGTAATACTCGTACAGTTAGGCGCAACGCGCTGACCCTAGCGCGATCGCCGAGCGTAGGTATAAAAAATGAAGTACATACATTAGATTGACTTCTGTACCTTTTTATTTTGTGGACTTATCTTAACTCTTTGAATGTCGTAATTAGAGACACAATAGAAAGACAATTACCTTATGTCGGACAGTGTAACTTAAGACATTTGAAAGGTTTATAGTAATATTATATTACGACTGAGTCATTATCAGCGGTCGGAATTAGGTATAGTTAACTATGTACTTACACCGATTTCATACCGTGAAAGAATAAAATGGATATGCCTCAAATCCCGAGATTAATTTATTTACTTGCTTTTGCCCGCAGCTTCGTCCGCGTACATAAAATATAGCTTATGTCAGTCAGAAATAAAGTAGCTTTCTATCGGTGAAAAAAATTTAGCAATTGGACCAGCCCCCCTAGCCAAGTTACAACCGTATCGTGTCGAATTCCGTTCTCCAATCGGTAATGCTTCTATGTCAGCAATTGTAGAAAATGATAAGTGGGTAACCATGTTGACGCACCTGCGTCGGCCACTCGTTCTACAACGATGAACGTCTAAATTTTGAACGATGTGAACTTGGCTACAAATTTTCTATTCGTTTGTTCCGACCACGCGACTCTACGTTGAGATGACGTGATTCCCATACGTTTCATCATTTTTCGACACGTTAACGATTGCAGAATAACAACTTGGCTAAGCGTGCAGTACTTCCAGAGATTATTATTCCTACAAACAAAAAAACAAACTTTACCTTTTTATTATATTAGTTTAGATTAAAGCTTTACGCACATATCAATGTACAAAGGCAAACTTAATGCCATAGGTATTATCTATCAGTCGACTTTAGGGTGGTGTAGAAACATAACATGGCAGGAGCAACTTAATAAATAGACAAACCGAAGTGAGACAAAAATACAATTAGTAAATAGACACTTAAATACACACATACAAATAAATTCTTGTGAATTTTAAAGAACAATTTTTTTTTATGATTTTTTTATTGTTGATAGGTTCGTGCTTGGCCGCTATCTCACCTGATGAAAAGCGACGATACGATCGAAAATGGAACGCGCTTACTTAGAAAAAACCTATTCATTCTAGACTTAAAGATTCCCGGGTTGTAGCTATCAGTACCCCTGGCCAAGTTGCTAATCTGCAATAGTTAACGCTTGTAGAAAGCTTCAAAATTCTTCAGGCTTCAAAGGCTTCAAATGTACAGGAATGACGTCGTCTTAACGCTCAGTCACGTGGTCAGAACAAAAGAACTGGCGGCAAGGTTAACTCGAAGCGTTTGGCGCAAGCGAAACGGTTGTAACTTGGCTAGGGAGACAGGAAACACAGACTTCGGCAAGGAATACCACTCCCTAGCTGCACGCACAATGAATGTGTTCCCAAAACGTTTTGTGCGTGTAGGTGGGATGTCCACCATGTACCGATGGCGCATCGACGTACTATCAGAAATATTTAAGAAAAAATTCTTCCTGCATTAGGAGGAGGAAGTGTAATTTGTTAACCTTACCTAAGTTGACGTAGAGAGGTGTTTTTCAATGAAAAATACTAATAAAAATTGTATGTTAATTATCTCTGTTTTATTTGTCTTATCTATCTTTGAGATTTTTATTATTTATTTATTTGTAAAATTGATGCTTAAACGGGATTTTTCACTAGAAATTCCGGGAAGATCCATATTAATATCAACATTTCGATGCAAGTACATAAAATTACTAACTTAAAAAAGTAGAAAGTACTAGTTTAAACTAGTAGTGTTTAGTTGTAAATAACTTAATTTATATTTTTCCATTTGAAGTATATGCTATTTTTTTATTGTGCAAACGTACCACAGTGTTGTCGAGAGGCTGTGTCAGACTTTTACTGGCTTAAAACCCTCTCCCCTCTCTTTCGCATCACCCATGGACACAGTAGGCTTCGACCCTGCTGGGCTCCTACGGTTGCTGACAACTCAATGAGGCGCGGGAGTAGTACGCGCCGTCAACGACTTGGGCTCGGTCCGGACAGTTACCGGATGGTCGGACGGCGGTGCCGTTTTGCACCAATTTTATCTAGTAAGCTTTGAGGTGAAAATTATCATAAAATTAATTCTTCTTTGCGGTCGACGAGCAATAGGTAGCTCACCATCCGGTAAGGAACGAGCGTGACTTTCTTGAAAGAGTTACCGCGGTCCTTGAATTTAAGGGGAAAAAGAATGAAAACAGGTATATTTTAGTCTGTATATATCTGACATTCCCTCTCACTCCATTACTGGTGAACATGAGTAAGTGCGGATAAAGATACCTCGGTCTGCAGTTGATCTGAAAGACAAGCTATAGCTGATCAAGAAATAAAGTAGTAGTAAGTATAAATCGAATCAAAAATACTAAAATCGTTTAAAAAATGGGGGTTGGGATAAAAGGGTGTAAAATACTTAAATACTTACCAAATATAAAAAAAAAAAACATCAAAATCGGAACCATATGAAAGATAAATATTATCAATTATAATGATAATAATATCACCTGATTGTGCTATTATTATTGCAACTGCTGCAGCAGTGTCTGTATGGTTCAGTGAAGTACAGGAGTAGTGAAGGGAACTGGTTCTTCATTTTGTCGAGCCGTTCCGGAGGAGTGCAACCACAAACAGCGTGACACGAGACATTTGTATGTTAAGTATTTTGTAATCTCTGATTCAGAAATTTAATTAGGTGTACATACCAACTTACTCAAACTTTGACTTATTAGAAAATATTACTTTCTTCAAAATTGATATTGCAATTAGAACTTCCATGAACTCGCGTAAAATGGCTCAGAGTTCTAAAACTCTAGATTCCTATTCATAAAATAGTTTTACGTCATCTAAAAATATGGCGCTGACTGTTTTAAATTTCAATGAGCGCCATTGATATTCAAATGCTCTGCGAACCATTACCGTACTACAGTAAAATCCAATAAAATCTACCAAAAGCTACCCTCTTCCGAACTTCTTCCAAACTTCCACTATCCTAACTATTTCGCCACGCCCCTTAAATCGCAACTACTTACTATACATTTGTCCCTTTCTATCGCATTCAGATTTAATCGCGTGGAACGAGACGGCTGCTAGTTTGACCGCGTGCATTGTTATTATAGTTTTATGATGACGTTACATAATGACGTAAGTTCAATGGTAATGCATCTAGATTTCAACTCTAAAGTTGAAAGGTAAGGTTGATTTTAGGATGTAATTTAAAAAAGTTATGACATTGGAAAATAAGGCAAGACGCGGGATGTAGGGCCATTTTTCCGCGAGCGATTTACCAACGTAAGGTGTCGTCATAAGAGCTATAGTGGCGTAAAAATGTCTAACTTAAGACGTTTCGCTGAAAAAAGTACGTATAGTTATTCTATACCAGCGTCTTGCGCAAGATGGCGGTGCTAGGCGTTCGTTATTTGAATTTCTCTGAGGAATAGGTGGGGTGCGTTGTACGAAACAGCTGCTGTAGCGCTTCAGGCAATTTTGTATGGCGGTTTGGGGTAGGGCGTCTAGCAGGATTTCGCTGAATTGTAGAAATTGGGTTAGGGTGAAATTGTAAGGAGGTTTTATGTCTCGCCTGTTATGAATGTAATGTTTTTATGTACTGGGTTTAAGATGTTTTTGGACTTATTATGGGCTCGTTTTGTTTAATTAAAAGGTAGCTAGGTATGTTATTTATTACGTTGTAACTTTGTAAAAGTAGATGGTTTTGATGATGTTATTTAGAATTTAAGTGGGTAGATGTTTTTGAGATGGTAGCAAATAATATGAAAATTAGGTCGAGAACCAATTTGTTTGTTATGATTACAATAGTGTAATAAAAAAATGATTACCTATATATAAAAATAAAGTTATTATTATTACCTTTACGAGGTTTTTTTTAATATCGCAAATCTACCTAACTTTTTCCGCTCTAGATGGAGAGAGAGACTGTCAGACTTTTATTAACTAAAATCCACCAGTTTTCTTTCAATTTCCTTTTGCGCCAGGGCTACGGTAGTTCTTTCAAATAATCCCGTTCTCAACCATCACTAGATACCTTTGAAGCCATTACACACAAATTCTAAATAAAAAAATACTATAAAAAAACTTTTATTGGCAACTTGGAAGTTATGTAGACACTTTAAAATCATGATTCTCACAATAACCAGAATTTCAAGAAACCGTTCAAGAACTCTCGCGTAGTCTACATAAGACATAGGACACCATAGCCCCTACATTCCCATGACATCTTAACCTCTAACACAATCGCAATTCCCGTAATCGTACAAATCAAAACCGGTGAAAACCAGTTCTATCCTATTCGAAGCAGTTTGAGCCAGATTGAAGCAGTTCATTCCAGTTCTATGTGAGAATTCCAAATAAAATAGAACAAACAGGTTACATGAGATACGAATTGAAATTCAAAATTGGAACAGGTTACTTTTTGAAAGAAAGTTGACAGGTTCTTGATTTGGTGTCTGTTAAGGGTGGCCCCTACATTTCTTTGTGGATTGTAAAAGATTCGAAAAGAAAGGGAGTCCATTTATATGAGAAAATTTTAAAGTCTTGATACTAAAGAGGTTGGAAAAGAATATATAAAGTAGTCGATTTAGCAAACATTCTTCTGGAACATAAAATCAGGAAAAAATTGAGGGTGGGGAAGTAGGAGGGTAAAAAATAGCCTACGACATATTTTGAGAACTACCGGTCAAGTGGAGGAGTTCTATCATAAACACTGTGACAAACAAAAAACAAACTTACCTCTTTATTATATTAGTGTAGAAAAATATATCACCACTATGTATGATAGAGAATTATTTGAGAACCGCTTGATAAAATTAGCAACTTTTCTTGACGAATAAAAATTGAGTTTTTATAGCTTTTGGAAAGCAAACTTCTAAGTTTGTATTATCAAATAAAAATTATACGAAAATATTATAAAATTAGCCTTATCGATTATTTTATAAGAACACTGTAGATCAACAATAAAATTTTATGACGGTGAAGTGTAGTTTTTGTCATTATTTAAACTCGTTAAAAAAAGGCCGGTTTCGACATTGACGATTATATTCGGTACACTGGTAGACCACATCCTGGCACTTTTTTTTTTTATCTCGGGAATAACCGTCCCTTTTTTTTCGGTGAGAAAATCATCTAATGACATCCCCAGTTCTTGGGCGGAGTGGGAGATAGTGCCAGACTTTTACGGACTAAAAACCAACTCCAGTTCCTTCGTTGACAACTCCTTGAGACGCGCGGGAACAGTGCGCGCCGACGAAATTGGAATAGTTTTTTTTTTAACCGACTTCCAAAAAAAGGAGGAGGTTCTCAATGCGTTTTTTTTTTGTTGATTGTTGTTTTTTCACGTCATTGAAAACGCAACAATTGCGCTTATTTTTTGTAAACCCATAAAACCTGTTTATTTTAATTGTAAGAAGGGGCACCTACAATACAATAAACCCAAGTGTGTATAAAAAGATAAGAATTAAAGAACCTGTTGCAAAGAAACAGGTATCTTATTGTGACTAAGGGTTGTAGAAGGTACGGGGTGAATCTACGTGGGGTTGTTAGTTTATTCTTTTATTTTGACGTAGAAAGTGGAAGTGAAGTGTAGACTGTTAGTGATATTTTCTGGAAAAGTGAACTAGTGAACTGTGGTGCTAATTTAAAACCTATTAAAGAAATTTTACGACGTAAAAGTGTGTCGTTTTGAACAAAATGTAATTAGGTTTTTTTATTACTAATAGGCTTACGCTTCACCACTGTCTTAAGTGATGATGTGGTCGACGGTATAGAACACTTGCTTAAAAGTAACCTATTCACTTTTGACATAAAGACCCCTCAGTTGTAGCTTAGGATACACAGACTCCGGCAGAGAATTCCTCTCTTTAATTCTCGTACGCACAATTAATGTTTCCAAAGTGTTTATAAAACACATTTATGAGTGTGTATGGGTAATGGCCGTCATGTACCGGTGTTACACCCTACGTCTAGTATTCCGTTGATTGACGGAATTAACAAGCTATTAATTAGCTGAAGTTGCGGAATCATTTTCTACACCAATAGCTATATGTATACTTTTTACTCTTGTTTTAATACCAAAGTTTTCTTTTTGTGCACCTACCATATTGTCTCTTCACCACCCTAGGTTGACTGGTAGAGAATGCCTAAGGCATTAAGTCGGCCTATGTACTTTGTGTTGCATGAAGATTAAATAAATAAATAAATTATATTGTGGATTTAGCGGAATAAAAATTGTGATAGAAAACCGACAAGCGCCTACTCAGCGACGATGCTCAAGACGAAGAAGGTATGGTACGTCCTATTAACACACTCTTCAGACATTTTTCTTTGGGTGGGAAGCCATCGGCGAGGGCCCATTCACCCAAAGGGGCCTTGAACAAGCGAGAATTCTTTAAGAACGAGGTCTTTTTTATAATTAAAAGAATAGAATAGAATGCATTCATTTGTCAAAATATTGTACAAAGTTGTTGGTAGATAAGAATTTCAAATCATTAACCAGTCGCAACATAGTCAAAAGTTCGAAAGCCTCTGTCAGCATTGTAAATAGTAGCTATCCATTTCGCGAGTTAGTAATTAAATATTCTGCCGTTTCCGGCGTACAAATATGGTTGAGTACATTATTTATCATTAAAAGTTACTAATAATTGAAATTAATTGAGCAATGGTTATTACAATTATTTATTATAAGACGTATTAATTATATAAGTCAAAATTTAATAATAATGTCAAGGAAATAAAAATATGAAATAAAATTCATAGGTAATGTCAAATATTTAGGTAATTTTTTCAGTCATACAATTTTCAGTCGAGTAATAATAACATTTGCTTAAAAGAAAGTTAAATAACTTATTTTTTAATTTTTGAGTTCGATTGTTTTGAATCTATCAGGTAATTTGTTATATATAATAATAGACACACAGTATACATTATTATTAGAAAACAATTAAAAAGCTCGAGTTTGCCAACTATTTCACCTAATGGTAAGTGAAAATGTGACCAAGTACTGGGTTGCAACATTCTCTGTCTGATTCTCATTTGTTTTTAAGAAAAAAGGTCTCGTTGATATGCTATCGCCCACGTCCAAATCAGTCCACACTAAGCCTCTGTATCCTACAATGAATTAAATTTGAAGTGTCTGTTTGTAATATTGAAATAACCGCTTTTTACTACATGCATATGAATTTAAATATATATACGATACATACACCAAAATAACATTTTTTACAATCTTTGTCTGTCTGTCTGTCTGTTCCGGCTAATCTCTGAAATGGCTGGACCGATTCTGACAGGACTTTTTTTGGCAGGTAGCTGGTGAAATAAGGAGTAACTAAGGCTACTTTTATTTTAGAAAAAATAAATTCAAAATCCTTTAGTCGAACGAAGTCGCAGGCACAGTTAGTTACATATAAATGAAGATAACTAAGAAACTATCTGGCCCTGACACAAATACTAACCATCCGTGACGAACCGTTGCTGGTAATGTTATTGTTCTAACCAATAGATACCTAATGACCATTCAGGTAGGTGTAGCGAGTAAATTGGTAGAGCAATTTTTTGTCTAGCGATTTTTGTATGTGACAAGGACTGTCAGACTTAATTACTAACTAATACACACCTTTTTAGGGTTCCGTAGGTACCTCAAAAGGAAAAAACGGATCCCTTATAGGATCACTTTATTGTCCGTCCGTCTGTTTACCTTTCTGTCTGTCAAGACCCTTTATCTCGAGAACACGTGGAGGTATTGAATTGAAATTATACTTAAGTCTGCGGTCCCTTTAAGGGCCAAGCGCCCGAAAAGTGCCATAAAACAGTGATTTTCTGAGGCCTACTCGTCCGTAACGGCTAGGTCAATTGGTTTGAAAAAATATATGTTTATTATAGATTCATGAACAATAATTCAACATTTGATTTTTTCGTGCAATTAATACTTTTGTCCAAAAAATAATTTAGTAATTTCGCAACTTTTCCCTACTCCTTCGAAACGGCTTGGACCTTTAGAAACATTTTTACACATAAAAATTGTTGGTTAAATATTCTTCAAAGTGTAAATTGCATATGTAAATCAATCAATATCTCGCAGAGAAAATGGATTTAAAGCGCTTTCCGGGCGCTGCTGGCCGCAAATAAATGCACAGATTTGCGTACTGCCGCCTAGGCGAGTGCGAGAGTTGCGTTCACATAATTTCGGCCAGATGGTTCAAGGAACTATATGCCTTAAGCTGTGAAAAAATCAAACTCCTAAGTTAACGAGTAAAAACGATACGGCCGTTTATGTCGCAAAAAAACGTATATTTTGATAGTCTCAAAGATCGAAATTGATAAGATACTTCCTGTTGACCCAGAATCCAAATTTGGCACAAAGCAAGCTCTTATAGCACAGGTATAGCGAAAAATCTGAAAATAGTAAATTTATTGTTACAATGGCCACAAAAAAAAATTGCAATTCGGAAAAAGTCTTCGAGACTCCATTCACACGTCATGCTCGTGAACGGGTGCCGTCAGATGATACTGGTCAATTTGGTCATCTTTTAGCTGCCAGTGGCTTAGTTAAGTTTCTATATTTTAATTAGTTTACATTTTTATTTTATTACCTACATTGTGCTCACATACAAGTGACTGTTAGAGAAGCAACAAGTAATATGAAACCAAGCATTATATGTAACACACAATATGATTTAAAAGAGTGTCCATGGAGTTTCTTGCACGTTCTTCTCAATAGAGATCTACGCTTTGGAACGTGCAATTTAGCTTCACTTTTCTTGGACTGACCGACATTTGACTGTTCAAAAGTGGTCAAATGGTCTATTTGAAATAAATGCTTTGACTTTAACGATTGGCGAGTGGAAAAGCAAAAATTGCGTTCCATTTGCGACGGCCCAGTATTTCGTAATAAGTTTTCGATGTACAAACCTACTCAGTACTTGTAACTGTATATTGAGCTTGTAACTTTAAACCTTACATCACACTTGTATACTGTTACATCCTCAACCTTCCGTCCTGTAGGTCCGGGACCGATGTTAGGTCAGGGTCATTGACCGGACAATTGACCACGTCTAAAGTTTGTTGTTGATTACTATTAGTTGTGCAAGCGTTGCATTGTTGAAGGTTACGGATTGATATCAATGATATTACATTATGTTTTTAAATATCAAACATTTATTTATTATGCACATCTACCACAGTGTTGTCTTTTTTAACCCACCTGTAAAAGAAAGAAAAAGAAAAACATTTTATTTGCTGAAAAAGGGACAAAACTTAAAACTAACTTAAGTAGATACTCGTATTAAATCTAGACATTTTTTTTTTATATTTTATTAGTAGTTGTTGTAGTTTGTGGTTTTTTTTTAACTTCAAGCAACACTGTGTCACTGTTTTGTACTTTTACAAAGGCAGACTTAATGCCTTAGGCATTCTTTACCAGTCAATCAAAGGTGGTGGAGAAACAAAATTGCAGGTGCATAAAATAGAAAACATTTGTGTAAATTATTTGAATATTTCAAGCAGAAATGCATGCCAAAAACCTTTTTTTCTCATAACGTTCAAGGCACACAAATTCTTGAAAAATAGCACCATTTTGGTAATTTTACAATTTTTTTTTTTGTTTTTTTTTTTTGCACGCAGCTTCATTTATTGAAAAGTGGAGAATCTTTGCAATGTCGGGTATCAAAACCTTAGGAATAAACAAATACAGAGCGATTTATGCAAAAATATTTCTTAATGAGCAAAACATTACATCTAATTTTAATTGGACAGTTTTGACCACTAACTAGGTTATTTGCTTATTTAGCTTCTGAAAATTAATTGTATCTAATAATATTATTTGATCTTGTGATTACATACCAACGAATTTTTTGTTGATTTTAAGCTATTGCATAGCTTCTATCGCGGGCCTTGAGCGTGGAGACCGAATCCAGAAATTCCGTAACGAAAATAACCTAACACCCCCCACTCATTTGATTTGAGCGTGGTGACCGATAAGAAAACAAATAAGTGATGCTATGCAATAGCTTTACCGTGGCAGTCCCCGAGTGCCACACGTCTTTTTTTTTATTTTAATTTATTAAACCCCAAGCGAGCCGGCGTTCGCGCACCTATTGTCTTTCTATTGTGTCTGTCATTTCCACGATTGAAAGGTTAAGCCACAAAAAGTCCTTATTAATTTTTCGTATTGTGATCCACATTAAACTGCCAATTTCAAATAGCCGAATATAGTGAACCAATCTGAAATTCTTACCACCTGTATTCTGGCAAATAAATTATTTACATCTGCACTAATATTATGAAGAGGTAAAGTTTTTTTTTTTTGTTTGTAGGAGGTAATCTCTGGAAGTACTGGTCCGATTGCTAAAATTCTTTCACCGTTAGAAAGCTGCTTTATTCCTGAGTGAGATAGACTATATTTTATGTACGCGGGCGAAGCTGCGGGCAAAAGCTAGTTCATTCATAAGTTTGCAGTTGCAAGCAATTCACAATGTTTACCCATCAGCAGGACAGGCCAGGGCGCCTCACTAAGTTCACGGACACCGTTCGACTGGACACAGGACTATTTACGTCACTTATGTACTATTACGGGTAACTGCGACATTTGTGCTACATTTAGTAGTATAGACAGGATTAGTGGTGATGTTGGTATAATGTTATAAATCAAAGATAATTATAATTTTATAGTAGACTAGGTATCTTTTGCCAGCGACTTCACCCGCGTCCATAAAATGTCACTTTAGAATAAAACAGCTTTCTATCGGTGAAATAATTTCAGCAATCGACCGACAGTAATTTCAGAGATTACTTCCTACAAATGAAAAAAAACATAAAAACAAACTTACCTCCTTTTTTAATATTAGTGTAGAAGTCATAAAAAAAATCTGGATGTTTTTATTTCATATAGCCTACACGGGCGCTTATAAAACGTCAGACGCTTATGCTCGGTTCTAATTTATTGTTTTCCATGGAGAAAAATTTAACGAGAAACAACATGGTAACATTAAAAAAAAATTGTATTGATTTTAAAATTTTAATCTATAAACTGGTAGATATTATAGGCTATAAATTCAAAAGTATCTTACATGGCAAATTGAAAACGTTACACGTTTATTGATATATTCAATTTCCATTTTATAATTATTTATTTTATTATTTATTTACATTATGCTAGATGCATGCATAATAAAACCAGGAGTTAAAAAAAAAGTATAAAGTGTCCTTTGAATTCTTGCAGGTTCTTCTCCTTAGAGACCTACGCTGTGTAATATGCAATTAGTTTAATTTTTTTAAATGACTGATTTTTTGAAAATTTAAAAGTGTCTGTTTAATAATACCTATTAGAAAACGAGAAGACTTGTATTTTTGGATTAATGTTTGTAATTAAACTACTGGACCGATTTTAAAACTTTCTTTCACGCTGGCTTTCATTGAGATTGACATAGGCTATTTATTTATTTCTTATTTATACGCGGGCAAAGCCGCTGGCAAAAGCTAGTTTGAAATAAATTATTTGATATCGTAAAAATGTAATTCCTATTTAATCACTGGGTTAGCAGATATTACGCTTAGTTACCGATGGAACTCCGCTGCTGCCGACGGCAGAGTGCGCCTCTTTTGTTCAAAATATTAATAAATACATAAATAATACTAATATCAACAAAGCGACAGTTTGTAATTATGTGTGTGTGTATGTTTATTACTTTTCCACGCTCAAACGGCTGAAAGGATTTGTATGAAATTTCGCACACAAACAAACCATGAATACATCAAAAAATACCTACTCTCATCCTTGGGATATGTTCCCTTGAGATAATTATCTACATTTACGATCAGAAAACCTGCAATTCTGATAATTAAATAGCAAATGATAGAAAAAAAAAAGTTTAATTCTAGCTCACATCGGGATAATCTTCTTCTCTAAACGGAATATTATTGAAATAAAAAAAAAATAACATTACAGTGCCCCGTACAGGATGATAATAAAATAAAGTAAATAATTCATAATATAAAAAAAAAAACACAAGACCTAGGAACAAAATAGATAGGTAACCTAGGTGATAGCAAAAAGGTTCCTATTTAGCATGTGTTGCGAAATTTAAAAAAAAAGCGCTACTATTCTGGTAGGAACAACCTTCAAAGCCTTGAGCATAGGCGTAGGGTAGCCAGCCTTTCGGTGTTTTACAGGATGCATTTTGGAGAGTGTGCGCAGGAATTGCATGACTTGATTCCGCCATCGCAATTCTACCATCGGACAACCCGACGTACGGCGAATATTCACCCTTACGTTGTTGAAACCTCTACGGTCCGGACTAAGCGTTTCGCCTCGTCGTTTATACCGCGTACGTCGAAGGACTGGAACAGTCTGCCTTCTGCGGTCTTCCCGTCCGATTATAATTTGGGTGTCTTCAAGGCTAGAGTGAATAGGCTCTTAATAAACTAGTGCGCCTCACCATCAAAGATTGCATCGCTACTTACCATCAGGTGGGATCGCAGTCAAGCACTAGTTTATCTCAATTAAAAAAAAAAAAAAGGAACACAGACAGAAAAAAAGTATAATAAATAAAATATCAGTGTCTTTAGTCTTTAATATACTTATGTATATATACATACATACATATACAAACTGTATTTAGGTTTACACCCAAATACAGTTTGTTCAGAATCAGTAATAAAAAAATATTGGAATCTATTCAATTCCAATATTTTTTAAACCATGTTATATTTTTTCTTTTTAAAATATTTAAAAAATGTCACAAGTTGGACACTACCGACACTAAGTACATTAGGCGCCAAAAAATAGCTGGGTGCAAGTGCAAAACAACCCCTCAGTCGTCGCCTCAGACTATGTATTCTTGCTGATGCGGTCACACAAGTAACAGAATAAGCTTATAACTTTGTGATTTTTCATGATAGATTTCTAATATTTTGTATTTTTTATATAAAAATACTTGACATATGTTCTGTGTTTCGCATATACACCACTATTTTTAATTAGTACACACACTTAAAGGGCTTATTAGAAAAACCCTTGTTATTTTATAAGTCAAATCTTAATAAAATATTCATAAACAGCAAAGTTATTAGCGTTGGTTTATGTCCCAAAATGTCATTCAATTTATGGAAATATTGTGCAGGCTAGTGATTAATGAATGAATAACTGACAATTATTAAGGAAAAACACTGCCCGCAGTATTATCTACTAGCAATTGTTATGTTTGATTGATTCTATGATGAATTTACCTTTTCGTGGTCAATTTTAGGATTTCGGTTTTTTCTACTTTTGACTACAAAAATATGATCAGTGACGGGTATAGATAGAGCCTCATTTTTTTGTGTACTATCTAAAAAGCAGCGGTGTATATTAAAACTAATATTGTATGTATTTAAACAACTTAACATGTAGGAAACACCGGTCTCATCTAGCATAAACTGACGAAAAAAAATTGACGTGTAAAAGTGTTTTTTAAACTTATTTACAAAATAAATATCATTTATCATAACTAGTTATACGTCACAGTTGACTTGTAATAGTCATTACCCGCTACTGAACCCGCTCAGTTTACTCATATGTCCGCAGCCTTAGGACATAAGGAGTTAATTGTCAAGGGTCAAAGTCCCACTGGACTTGTGTTACTGACCGCTCAGCCTCTGATAATTCATTGATGACTTACAAGCACAGTGTTAACTCTGTAAGGCATGGTCCTATTTTAAATTCTAGTTTGGACAATATAAATGATTGCATTACTTGTATGGTAATGCGTGGCATATCAGCAACTCGAACATCGAAGGAGATTAATATAAATGATAAATGGTATTTATTTTGCAAATAAGTTTAAAAATAAAAAACACATTTACATTTAGAATTTTTTTTTCGTCAGTTTAAACTAGATGAGGCCGGTGTTTCCTATCTGACTACCCTGAGAAGAAACACCGAAACAAACTCAGGAGTCTTTCACGGTCAATGTATGAAAAATAGATTTTATTAAGGGTGAGTTGCACCATTTAACTATAACGATAACAAAGCCGTTAACAGTTGTCAAATCGTCGAATTGACCGATAGGTCGAAGGAACCGTTTCACGGCTGGTTATGGTTTGGTTATTGTTATAGTTAAATAGTGCAACTCACCTTAAGATACGTGTTGGCTAGGATTATTCAAATTTAGAATAGGTTTTGAATTTCAAAAAAAAAAAAATATTTATAGGTCAAATGCAATTATTTTATTTTCAATATTTTTTCAATGAAGATACGGAAACAACTAAATTAATTGAAGCTGTTTAGTACAGTCAGATAAAAAAACAAAATGTAAAAGAAACTTATTACTGGAATAAATCTATCCTACAATATTCTTGGTAACGGTTTTTTCTCCCATATATTATAATATTAGCTTTTGCCCGCAGCTTGGGCTCTAATGCATTAATTATAACCATTATTAACACTCAAGAATATAGCAGTTTTCTATTGGTGAAAAAATTTTAGCAATCGGACCAGTACATCCAGAGATTACCTCCTACAAACAAAAAAATAAAAAAACTTTACCTCTATAAAATATATTAGTATAGATTTAAAACTTTTTATCTAACTATAAACTAAATAATATGTGTCCGAATAGTCAATGAAAAAAATATTAAAACAAAAATGTGCCAATTTCAAATGATATTGTGTCCGAATAGGCTCGATATAACACTAACTATTAACATCAAATTAACAATTAGATACTAGGCGGGCAGATAATACAGTAGGTATGTATGTCAAGTCGGACACTCCGTAGGTAGGTACAGAGGTCTATCCCGAGGTCAAGGTCCCAGCCGGACGTCTATTATTACACGAGGGTACTTGTGAATAGTAAACAATTGTTGCGTGGATGGTTACGCTTGCTAGACGTAGGGGATGAGCAGTGTAAGTGCTAGTCTGTCTAAAAAGTCAAACGATTTGGGATTTTTTGGAGGAAATAAAAAATCTGTTGACAGCATCACGAATTTTGGTTATCATTCATTTGTTTCTTGAGATGATGATATTACTAGAACAGATGTTGATCGTAATATGGCTAGTGATGATGAATCCATAGGCGGAGTAGAATATTTAGAATCAGATTTCTCTTAGTTCATGATAGTTCTACAACAAATCGAGCCTTTTTAGGAACAACGTCGTAAGCGTCAGTGCGGGTTTTTACAGTACTAGATTTTCTCTTCCATAATTAAAAAGTATTCATGATAACTATACTTTATAAAAAAATATTTCTTCATATAAATACCGATCTAATAGAATTGTTGCTAGTAACATAGGTATTTTCGTAAATACTTTTTAATTATGGAAGTAGAGAAAACTTATTCCCGAAAAAAATGCAAATTGTCGCTAACAATGTTTTTCCTGAAAAGACTCGAAATGTTGATCGTTATAATATTATGCTTAGTAATAATAAATCAATAAGCGGAGTAGAATATTTAGAATCAGATTTATTTTATTAGTTTATACTTACTGGCACTATAAATTATATCTTTGCAAATGTATCCTACTTTTGTATTAAGAGTATCATTAAATAGACTGAAATTGGTATATTCTAAGCGAAAATCTGTTAATTTTTTTATTGTTTAAAGTCCCCTGATATTAATAAAGCGTCAAACCTAATCAAATTAAATTTGTTTCCTAATATTTTTATACCATCGTAATATAATGCAATAACTTTCCAAATTCACTTTATTCCAATATTTTTACTAAGTTATAAGTTAGAAGAGTTTATGTGAATCATCTTGATATTTTTTTTATGCGTAAAAGGGTCAGCTTGCTCTATTGTTCTAAAATTCGAAACAAACAGAGTCGATTTCATTCCTGCAACAAGCTTCAATACCTTATCAAACCATATCCTCTCTATAGACAGCCTAATAAATATTCTATCTATAACTAACTACCTAAAATCAATCTCCAATTAGTACACGGATAAGGAGCACTCGGTCACTAAGTTCAATTACCGAGCAAACCGGTCATACAATCGATGCATGGCCGGATCGATGCCCGGATGTGTCAAGGTCAGTTGGTGGCCATTGAGATAATAATATTGGCGGTATTAACAGGTAGAGTCTGTAGGTCAGATCAATTCGGATTAGATAGGTAGGTGCATAAGCTGTTTGTGGCTGAAATGTGGGCTAGACTTAGTAATTGAACATCTGTACTAGTATTTCAGCTTACAGATTGATTTGACGGCGCGTTGTGCTCTATGCGAGCCTCAAAAAGATAATAATAATAATAAAATATTATTATAATAGCCGATGTCACCATCCCACATGACAGGAATCTTGTGAAAGCTGAGAAAGAGAATCATAACAAATATGTGGACTTAGCACGCGAGGTTATCGACATGTGGAATGTGGATTCGCCATCAGGCCATTGTCGTTCCCACCAACGGCCTGATGGACAAAAGTCTAGACGACCATCTGTTGAAGCTGTCGTTATACGGTAGGATCCTGAGGATATGGAGGCCTATTATAGAAGGCTCGCATTGTGAGGAGGATCCTGGCTTTAAAGCTCTACCCACCGTTAGCTTGGACCCTGCTCCTGACATCGGCGGGTTACTATTTTTTATATTTTTATTTTTTTTACATGAGAAAATAATATTATATTTATTGAACAAAATGTAAACAATCTTTAGACGATTGCTTATAAGCTACTTATAAGTTACTAGCGTTCACCCACATATGTACATAAAATAACATATAGCTTAAGTGACTCAGGAATGAAGTAGCTTTCTATTGGTATTTCTATTTTATAGCAATCGGACCAGTACTTTCAGAGATTACCTGCTACAACAAACAAAAAAACCGGGCAATTTCGAGTCCGAATCGCGCACTGAAGGTTTCGTACAAACTTACCTATGAAAAAACAGTTCAGTTTCCAAATTGAGTTACAAAGATTTTTCCTAATCGCAAAAATGATTTTTTTATGACGTTACAGTTTTCAGTTTTTACTTGTGCTATAAGACCTTGTTTCATTCTAAATTTCAGGATTAGGTCAACGGAAAATACGCAATAAAGTTTGATTCCCTTGAGAGTGTCAAAATACACGTCTTTTGTGACATGAACGGCCGTATCTTTTTTGTTCGTTAGCTCAGAAGTTTGATTTTTTCACAGCTTCAAGAAACCGCAGATGATTGAGTATACGATTTTAATTTCAACTCGATATCTCCACGTATTATTGAGATAAGGGTTTTGGCTGACAGAAGGACAAGAAAGTATATAATATAATAACATAATAATAATATTCCACAACTACCACACAACGCCGTCTAGTCCGAAGCTAAGCAGAGCTTGTGTTATGGATACTAGATAACTGATAAACGTACTTATATATTTCTAAATACATACATATTTAAGATAAATTAAACCCAGACACAGAACAAATGATCGTGCTCATCACACAAACATTTGTCATCGTTGGGAATCGAACCCACGACCTCCGTGAAATGATCTTATTTCCTTTTTAGTGTTTTGTACCTTAAAAGGACAAACACGGTAAGGGTCCCGTGTTTTTCCTTTTAACCTTTTGATTGTCTTATGTTACACAGTTCGACATAAGCAATTGTCTTTCTATTGTGTCTCTAATTACGGCATTCAAAGAGTTAAGGTAAAAATGTTAAAAAAAAAACTCAAAAAAGATACAAACAACCGAACCACATGTTTACAACCCAAATACATGTACAAGTTGATGTTGTAGAAGTAATGGCGAGCACGTCAATCAAACCTCGGCAACGAACAGAAATAGCCGCGGTCAGTGAGGCCGTTACCCCTACTAGCTTGCTGGCACGAATGTTTTGGAAATATTGTAGAATAGGTCAAGGTTTACAATTGGGAGTGTAAACTTAGATCTGGTTTTTTCCTTATCTTATTTTGTTACCAGAAAATTGCATACCGTATGATAATAAATATCTATTGTATTACTAGCTTTTGCCAGCGGCTTCACCCGCGTATATAAAATATAGCCTATGTCACTCAGGAATAAAGCAGCTTTCTAACGGTGCAAAATTTTTAGCAATCGAACCAGTACTTCCAGAGATTACGTCCTACAAACAAAAAAACAAATTTTACCTCTTTAATATATTAGTGTACTTAGATTATTTCTCTAAATGAATCTCTATTTTATGAGCTTTTATTTAATGTCACCTGTCCCGATGTTTGTCTGTAATCAAATCTTGCAAATTAAATTTGACCCACTAGGTTACCGTTTGAGTTGAAATATTGCATAGTTTTATTAGAGTTTGGGTCTTGACAAGTATTAATTATATAAGTATTATACCGTGCTTTAACGGCTTGCTATGAAAAAAATATTTTCATTAAAGACTGTTTCTTGTTCATGCGTGAACAGTTCAAATTCGCTAAATATTTTTTTGTTGTGCTTGTTACTGTCAGGAGAAGGTTCTTACGCGCATTTGACAGTTTTCATAACTAATACAGGACAAAGTCTGCCAGGTCAGCTAGTTGTAAATATAATATTAATTTACTAATCATCACGCTTCATACCAAAATACGAAGATGCCTCATAAAATTAATTTATCGATTAAAAACCGGATTAAAAACATGCAATCATTTTAATTTTTAGTCAGTTTATTCCACAAGTAACATTAAATTTCGATTATTCTCAAGGAAATGACCAATTGGAATCGAGCCCTAGCTTCTGACATTTTATAAGTGCCCATGTAGGCCTATCTTCACTAATACCATAAAGACGAAAAGTTTTTTTTTTGTAGTATGTAATCTCTGGATGTACCGGTCCGATTGCTAAATTTTTTTCACCGATAGAAAGCTACTTTATTTCTGAGTAACATAAGCTATATTTTATGTACGCAGGCGAAACCGCTGGCAAAGCTAGTGTGAAATAAAAATATATACATATTTTTTGTTTCTGTTTTTGTGGACAAGTCTATTTCTCGAACTCATCTGTCCCTATTCGCTGTCTCGTAGTAGCGCCATGCGTATCGCGAGGGCCATTTAATTGCAGTGAGCAAGGACCAACGTGTTTATTTGCGGGTTGCCCAGCAATGGGACTTTGGCCTTGACACTACTTCTCAACTGCTTGTTATATGTGAGTTGGTATGTGGGCTTCGAAAGATCGGCATTTGATAATGATATTACTTATGCATTCCCTCTCTCTGAGAGGAGGTCTGTGTCCCAGCAGTGGGAACATTAAAAAGCTTTATGCTTATGATATTGGTAAATATACGAGTATATTGATCGTTTCTAATACATTAACCAATGTGGAATTAGGTACAATTAATT
Organism: Mythimna albipuncta; assembly: GCA_929112965.1. Lineage (NCBI taxonomy): Eukaryota > Metazoa > Arthropoda > Insecta > Lepidoptera > Noctuidae > Mythimna > Mythimna albipuncta. The sequence goes on along the minus strand of OV815983.1, from coordinate 11,221,437 downwards.
TGACTTTTTTGACAATATTTCAGTATGATCTGCTAGTGTTTAAGGTTAATAATAATTAGTTTTTTTTTTTATATATATAATGAGCAAGATTAATAGAAAAGAAGAATACTCTAAAATTATAAATTTTCACGGCATAAAAACATTAAAACAGTGACATGCTGTATACTTATACTACACTTTTATATATACTATACTTTATACTAATATTTATAATACTTTATATGTATACTATACTTTTAAGTGTTTTAAAGCAATGCGTTTTTTATTATTACATTAATTAAATTTTACTACTAAGTTAATTACTAGGTATAATATAAACTTAAAATAATAATTTGTAGAATCTTTACACAATATTTGTATTTTTGTAAATAATTTTAAAACCGGAATAAAATATTTGTAGAAACGTGTAAATTCATCAAAAAATTCGTCCACATCATCTTCATCACATGTTTTTATCGTAAGATATTGGGTATCGACAACTACTAGATAAATGATTTACATAATTTGAATTATTTAATGAAACCATCGATAGTTAGAAGCAATTCAAATAATCTATGTCGAAAATAACAACAAATCCATACAAAAGGAAAAAGTACATCAATTTTGTTCCTAAATAAAATACTTGTTATATCGGATCAACTAAGATGAGATTTAAAAATATCTTTATGACCGACGAAGTTCTAAAGCTCCAAATCTGATAAAATGAGAAGTCCACAAGACTGACATCGAAAACAACGGTTTCATGAAAAAGGCAGACATATTTTTTGTATTTCTTTTGCTTTTTGATCAATTTTGTTTTTATGTTCATAATATTTTATTTTTGTATGTTTATTGAGATGTACTGATTAGGAAACAAATAGTTTTTTTTATTTATATTCCCTCCTCTTGCTAAACTAATCAACATAACGTTATTATAATGCGAAACATACTATCCCCCCACATAAACCACAATTCCCCCCTCATTTTTCAACAGCCAACGTGCGCTACCTGTAAAACCTGTAAAGTGCATTCCTGAAAGGCTGTGTTACGTACAGAGGAGGTAGTAGCACGTGCCGACGGCGGGCGGGCGTCGGGCGGCTTGGGCGGAATAACGTGATAGACGAAATATATTGTAGAAACTACGTGTTTATGAGAAGGATATTATATTTCGTGTGTATGTTTGTAATGAATAAATTCAAAAACTACTGCGCCGATTTCAAAAATTCTTTCACCATTGGAAAGCTACATTCACCCTAAGTAACATAGAATATATTTATTATCTACCTGTGCGAAGCCGGGAATGGCAGCTAGTATTAAATATGTTGAAGAAAGATGTAATAACCTTTCCTAACTAAATTTGATTTTCAAATTTATTTTTATGTTTGACAACGATAATATTTTTAATTTTATTTGACGACTTTAAATAAAAATCTACATAATGATTATATTTTATAAGAAGTCAATTTTATTTTTATCACTATTTTATTTTAAAAGGCTTTTGTTTTTATTCCACTTATTTGATGCGACCTCAAATATGTTGAATAAAAATAAAACGAATCGTAACAAACGTATTTTCTTATTCCATATTTTTTATTAGAATTATTTACTTTTAGTATAGAATAGAATAAACTTTATTGTACACCAAAATAGTAACAATTTCACAGAAACGCTACGCTACGCTTTACGCTTTTGCTTGTTTTTAACACTCTTATTAGCTTCACCTGTATGTTTGTAACCAACGCCTTTGGGCTCGATTTTGACCTATTTTGGGCGATCAGATTTTCTTCAAACTTTGCACACCCATCAAAGACCGATGACAATAAAATAATCCGATTTTTTTTTAGTGAAAAATAAGAATATAGTTTAAAAAAACTAAAAAAAACATGCTTTCATAGCATATAAACTAAAAAGTGTAAAATAATTTTCAATATAGGTAGAAAATAATAATAATGAACGAAAAATATTAATATCATTGTGAAAAAAGCGTGGGGTGCTCGATTTACGAAAAATATGGCACAAAGCGCCCCACGCTTTTTTCACAATAATATTAATATTTATCGTTCATTATTATTCTTTTCTACCTATATTTAAAATTATTTTACACTTTTTAGTTTGATATGCTATGAAAGCGTCTTGTTTTAGTTTTTTTAAACTATATTTTTATTCTTAACTATATTTTTTCTATAGAAAGATACAACTAGCGACTGAAAATTACATTTTCACAAGTGCTTTGCCAGATGCAGAAACTGAAGGTATTGATCATGTTAATTTGATAATTACATTTGGAACTAGAGAAGGAATATGATGATCACATAAAGTTATAGTTGTGTTTCATTTATTCTAAAAATCATTCAACGTGCCAATGCTGCCAGTCTTCTGGGCACATTTCCATTTCCAGATGACAGCGATGTCGTGTACTTCGACGCCTGAGTGTATGTTACTACCTTGTCAAAAAAGAAACCTATTTTATCCAATGCACCCACACATTAGAACCTACCCTTAGCTATTCACACACGTAATTCAAATCTGTCACCGTACTAATAAATTGAAGTAATTTTTATTTATTACTAGCTTTTGCCCGCGGCTTCGCCCGCGTTGTATTAGGTAATTAAGGAATCAGGATAAAAGGCAGCCCATGTTCTTTTCCGTGTCAAAGGTCAAGGGCATATAAATGCCAAATTTCAGCCAAATCCATTCAGCCGTTTTTGCGTGATTAAGTAACAAACAACCAAACATCCACACTTTCACATTTTTAATATTATTAGTTAGGATTTATTTATTTTAATTACAACCAATTACAGTAACTAAACAAAAATGTAAAGTTAAAAACAACAACTTTCACAGTACTTCTGGCAAGGCAATAAATTCATCCAAGAGATCATTTAGTCCAGCCAAAGAGGTATTGGAGACTGAGCACGGGCAACAGTGCGACACTGAGGCACAGTAAACATTCTGTGCTTCTTGCCGCGGGAGTAATTGGTTCAGCAGGGCCGAAGCCTTACTGGAGTCATGAGTTTACTCCGAAAAGGGAAACCCGTGGTCTTAAAATGCATAGGGCATAGGATGAATAAGATGTGGTTATTGTCCATAAAAGACGCCTTGCAACTCCGGCCCTAAAGCGAATGTCTACTCATTCCATAATTTACCGCCATAAAAAAACGATGGTTACAATTATTCAATGAATTAATCACAATCGAATTTTTCTGTACCCATTTGGGTACTGCAAAACCTGCTACCTATCTAATTACCCTATAATAACAGTAAATTAAAATAATAATAATAACAATAAAACCCTACGCTAATTACAACTAACTAAAATATGGCGTCAAATAACTCTTCCACATTGAGCAATGGGTAGCTCGCCGTCCGACCGTGGAATTTGTCATCAAACTTCTTATTCGTAATTCATAAAAAAACAAATTAAAAAAATTACCCTATTAAAATGATTACCTTCACGTCAACTCATTACTTTCAGTCACCTGCGTAATAAATGCATTTAGAACGAAAAATAACGTTATTTCCAATTATTCAGTGTACTTTACACGTACACGTCTTCAAATCGCGACTTTTCGTTTTTTCTCGCTGAAAAAAAACAAAGACTTCAACTTGAGATTCTAAAAATCTCGCCGTTTTACCTTATCACCATTGAAAGCTGTGCCCAAATGGGTACAACAAAACTTGCCAGCTAATTACGCTAATCAATACGTTCTCTACAGTTACCTGCGTAATGAATTAATTACAAGACAACAATAAAACGTTACTTACAAATTATTATTCAGTGACATACACACACATCTCACCTATAACCCACCTGCTTTATCCCTCGCGATTTATCATACATTCTCGCGAAAAAACCAGAGGGATACACTTGCGTTTTTGAAAATATCGTATTTTTTCCTTATCACGATTGAAAGCCGGAATGTTCAGTACCGATTTGGGTACCTACTGCAAAAACTGCTAGCTAATAAATGTTACTTAAAATAATAAACGTTACTAATATTCCGTGACATACTTACACATACTCTATAACCCACATGCTCTATCCCTCGCGAATTTTCTTACATTACCGCGAAAAAAACAAAAGGCTAAACTTGGGTTTTTAAAAATCCAGACTTATCAGAATCAAAAGCTGTGCCCATTTGAGTACAGCAAAACCTACTAGCTAATTACGCTATTAAAATCAATACGTTCTCTACAGTCACCTGCGTAATGAATTCATTTTAAGACGACGGCGGCGGTGCCGCTTCCCCTTAGCAGCTACATTTGCATATTACAAAGTATGGAAGTTCACTAACGAAGTACGCGGGTGGAAACGGGATGAAAGTGGGTGGGAGGGGGCGTCTAAGGTAGCTGGTGTAAGACGGGGAATTGGGTGCAGGGATGGATTTGGGGATACGTTTTTGGGTCGCTTTTATCATTCAGTAGTTGCCAGCAACTAAGAATAAGAAAAGATGGATGGATTACGTGAAGAACGATATGAAAAAAAAGGAAGTTAGTGATAGCATGACGAGTGACAGGGTAGAATGACCCTAAATAAGATGGGATAAGGTCAGGAAGAAGAAAAAGAAGAAGAAGTTTCTGCCAGCAATAGGGTAGTTTCCAATGTCAAAATAATTACATTTTATTTAGTCCGTATTTTAGATTATAAAAAAATGTTGGACACGTAATTTTTCTTTTTTCGATTATACAAAAAATAACAAAGATATAGCCCATTAAAGTTACGTCTGACGTCACCCCGAGCGAAAAAATGCAGGACGGCGACGTGACTTTACACGTGACTTTAATGGGCTATATTTGTCATTTTTGGTTTAATTTACAAATAAAAAAATACGTGTTCCTTATTTTTTAATATTTACGGCAACTAGCCTATTACTGAATTATAAAAGCAACCCAAAAAAAACGAAAGAAGAAACTTTTGCCTGCTTGGTAACTCTCCAGGCGCACTCATTCAATTGCCTCCTTAAAAAAAGAACCAATCACAATTTAATAATCATTATATAATAATTTTCATAACTTTTATGAAATCAAAAACAAAACCTTCCCGTTTTATAAAACCACAGAATACAAAATAGTTTGTGAAACCCGCAGCCTGCATAATAAAAACAGTAGTTTGCATAATTTTATACCAACACGCTTTGAAAGTATTTTAAATGGGCGTAGCTAGCATTTTCTGAATAATTTTAACTACTGAAATACGGCGACGTGATGTTATTTTTTAAAATTGTAAAAAATAATGCAAATAAGAAAAAGAGAATGAATAAGTATTTTGTCAAATCAAGGAAAATTAAACACAATCAGTTATGTGATTTTAAGTACAATGCGTTCCAAATGAGAATAGGATCGCCCGCCATGTTGTGACGTCACGATTAACAGTCAAATCGAAAAAAAAAAATTTAAACATTAATTCACGAACAATTTTGGTTTATTTATGAACTGTGAACGAAAAAAGTTTAATCAGAATCCAGTTCTTCAATTTTACTCATCTCTAAGTTCTTCAATTTTGCCAAAATTTCTTCGATTTGACAGTACGACGAGACGTCAAAACATAGAAATCGGTTCTATTCTCATTTGGAACGCGTAGTATATCTAAGCATAAGCATAGTCGGCCTTGTAATGTTCCCACTGCTGAGACTCAAGTATCCTCTCTATGAGAGAGAATGGGCCGTAATCCACCACACGGGCACATAATAGAGATGCATTATACCCTATTCGCGTTAAGATTAGACATTTAAAAAATCCTTTTTTACTGTCTGTTCAACCAATTTTAACTTCTATTTCGTAGGCATAAGGATGACATCAAAAGCAAGAAAGTGGTTACAATATCAACTACTTACTGCAGCCGTCATTTGTCATGCCACCAACGTAATAAAAGTCAAAATCGGTTGAACGGACAGTTATAAAAGGTTTTCATAATAGACTGGCCTGTTCGTCTAGTGGTTAATGATCCTGACTGCTACGCCGGAGGTCGTGGGTTCGAATCTCACTTAGGACAAATGTGATGAGCATGATTATTTGTTCTGTTTCAGACTTGGTGTAATTTATCTATAGTAAGTATGTATTTAGAAATATATAAGTTTGTTTATAATTTGTCTAGTACTCATAACACAAGCTCTGCTTAGCTTGAGATTAGATGGCGCTGTGTGATAGTTGTAGAATCTAATATATAAAAATCAATGCCACTTTTCGTTGTAATTTTATAACTTAAGAACGGACTCACCTATCCAAACCAAATGTTTAGGCTTTGTTCGGACTATTTAGTAGATAGTTTATGTGAGGTTTGGTAGGGTAGAGTAGGGTATATAGTAGGGTAGAGTAGAGTAGAGTAGTGTAGAGTAGTGTAGAGTAGTATAGAGTAGTGTAGAGTAGTGTAGAGTAGTGTAGAGTAGTGTAGAGTAGTGTAGAGTAGTGTAGAGTAGTGTAGAGTAGTGTAGAGTAGTGTAGAGTAGTGTAGAGTAGGTTAGAGTAGGTTAGAGTAGGATAGAGTAGAGCAGAGTAGGGTGGAGTAAGAAAGAGCGGGAGCGAAGCCGCGCGGACAAAAGCTAGTATTATTATAATTATTATTTAATTTTTTAACAGAGTATAAGCTTAGAAAAAAAAAGACCATCTCGAGTCCATCCCTGCCCACCTCGAAAGCGGAGAAAGATGAAGGAAATGAAAATGTACGTCGCAAAATGGGGGAAACTCCCCCAACACCCCGCAGAAGTGGAAAGCCCGAAAATTCTATAAAGAGGGGAGTTGGGACTCGATACCTTTTGTACGATAAGCCCTTTCTCCCCTCGTCCTAAGGAAGAGGTGGGGCGGGAAAAGCGGAAACATTACTCTAACTGACGTCTCCGCACTTCTTATCAGTCTTGAATAATTTCCTTCGTTCTGAAGGCGTGATGCGGGCCGTTTTGTTCGGAGGGTAGTTTGGTAAATAATTTTCGAAGGTATGGGTATTGTGAAGTTTAAGGGATACGGGGGTGGGTTTCCTTAGTTGCGTGGTGCTGTTTTAAAGGGTGAATTATGTTCAGGTAGCTATTTTAAGATGCGGGCTTGTTAATGAAATGAATAACCATATGTCAATTTCTATACCTACTCAGGTATCAAAAGTAACTTATACCACTGATTTTGTAGTTAACTAATTGGACAACAAAATAAACATAAATAATTAAAAATAATATATACTCTAAATGCTTAGCTAAATATGACGTCATAAAACTCCTCCGCATCGCTGTCGACTGGAAGTGTGCCCAAAAGGCTAGCGGCATTGCCACGTTGTATGGAAATGCTTATTCTCTGACCGAGGTAGAAGCCAGCCCTTGGGTCACGCGAAGAGTCAACTGATAATTCTTTAAAAAGGATATACCTACTTGTTTAGTGCAGTCTATGCCCTTTTTCTGTTACTTTGTGTGAAGCGGAATGGAATGTCAGTTTTTTTACTAAAGTCTTAAACCAAACTATGATCCTTCCGCAGCCCTTTGCGTTCCAGGACTGCCATGATATAGGTATACTTCTTGTCTCAAAATCGTTCCCATATCTTGATCATCAACACACAACATTTCAACACAATAGGGTAGTTTCCAGGGTCAAAATAATTACATTTTATTTAGTCCGTATTTTCGAGTGTAAAAAAATATTGGACACGTATTTCTATTAAACAAAAAATAACAAAGATATAGCCCATTAAAATTACGTGTGACGTCATCCCGTGCGAAAAAAGTAGCACGGTCTCACGTAACTTTAATGGGCTATATCTTTGTCATTTTTTTATTTAACCTTTTGAATGTCTTAAGTTACACAGTTCGACATAAGCAATTGTCTTTCTATTGTGTCTCTAATTACGGCATTCGATGAGTTAATTTACAAATAAAAAAACGTGTCTCTTATTTTTTAATTATCTAAAAGACGGACTAATTTCATTTTTTACGGCAACTAGCCTATTTAATCATCGTGATACAAGTGTGTTGAAAAATTAAGTTCACAGTTTAAACCTTCAAGTGTATAATATAGCATATTATAGTAGAGAAAAGATTTCTAACACTCATACGAAGCAGGGGCATGCCACTAGTTAAAAAACAAAAATTCAATATTCTCACGTACAATTTTGAAAAAAGTAGGTAGGTACATATTTACGTAATGTTTCAATCCCACACAATTTCAATACAATTAGCTTGCTATACGATAGCTGATCACTCCTTTCATCAGCCAAGCACCGTACCCACGACCTGTCGGTCAAACAACTTGTACAAAACTAGTTGAACCACTCCACTAAAATACTTTTATATCTTTTCAAAGGGTTCTGAATTCCCATTCCTTGAAAACGAGACTTCTTTTACGAAAGATAAGACTTGTTGTAATTGTAAGAGAAAGTAAAAAGAAACCGGTTTTAGACTTATCTTTCTTTTGGATTTGATATAAAATTGTTTATTGTTGTTTTATTTGGAAAAAGAATTCTTTCCCATGAGGTTTCTTGATTGTGTTAAGTATAATGTATCTTTTATCGAGTTATATCTAAAAATACTTACCAAGACTAACAAATACTGTAAAATAACTCAATAATAAGAATTCGTTAAAGTTGTATACTTTTTGTGTTGTCAGAAATAATTAAAATTCTCATCATCATTTCAGCCTATATATGTACGTCCACTGTTGGACATAGGCCTCCCCCAAGAGTCGCCACAACGAACGTTCCTGTGCGTCTTGCATCCATCGGTTTTCCGCAACCTTTATCAGGTCATCGGTCCACCTTGTAGGATCTAACGCTGCGTCTTCCGGTACGCGTGGTTAAAATTATCTAACAATAAAGAATTAATTAGATGAAATAATTGTAAAATATAGATTGCCTTATTGTATTGTTTTATTATTTGAATTAGGTACGAGTATATTGATTAATTTATTGTTTTGTATTGTAGGTAAAATGGTTCGTAATAATAATGGTTACAATTTAATGGTATACTGTTTGATTGTAATTTATATTTTTTTGCATTCGATTTTTGTAATGGTAACTGTATGTATGTGTATAGTAAATAAAAACAGAACTAATGATACTTGAAATACTATTTATACTAGTAACAAAAATAATCTATCTTAAACTAAATTTACAAAAAATACACCACCAAATTCGAATCAATTTTTCCCTGCCTTTCCAATTTATCATAAGAATTAGTTGTGCAAACTATTGGGCATTCGTAATTAATGGCCAGTTGGGGCCGCCAAATGAAAAGGGTGGTCGTCTGGTCTGCGAAAATACTGTTATTTTGTTTCGATTTTGACGGTAGCGGGAGATTTTTCGACCGTACTATATATGTATACATCAAAATTCATGTTGTCTCTCTACCTATAGTAAAGAGACAACATGAATTTTGATGTGGGTAGCGAGAATACTGTTCGTAATTTAAATGTAGTTTTTGGCATCAATATTTTTTTTAATGATTTTGTATGATTTTTAATGCCTCTCAGATTATACTGAATTGTAGCTTTTATCCGCTTACGTCGGATATATCCGACGGTCGCATATCCACGACCAAATACTCCATCTCGTTAGTTCTTCTGTCAACAATGGAGATTAAAGAGCTAAACGAGATGGTGTATCCAGTCGCAAAAACACGACCCTGGCGACTAGGACAGAAAACATTCGTCGGATCAATCCAACGCAAGCGGTTAAAGGGTTAAACATCACACTAATATTATAAAAGTGAAAGATTGTGTTAATTTTTCAAACTCAAATAACTCAACGAATTTTGATGAAATTTGGCACAAGTATAGACTATGTCCTGGAATAGTTCTTAGGATACTTTATATCCTGGGAATTGAAAGGAAAATATTAGACGAGATATTGACGACATTCCTAGTCAAGTTCTGCGTCTTCCCGAAAGATAGAGATCACTACAGTACCCCTAGCCAAATGTTTGTTGCTAATCTGCAATCGTTAACGCTAGCAAAAAGCATCAAAACTTTATACAGGTTCCGCATAAAAAAAAATTAAAAAAAAAAAATCTTTAATTCGGATTAGTGACATCCACATGGGTTAGTAAACAATTGAAGAGAAAACTTATAACCTATGTTAGTAAACATAATGATTTATTATTTTAAAACAAGGTGGTTGTTCCTAAAGCAACGGTGAACAACATCACCTAACAAAGGATAATCGTATCTATCCGCTATGGTCTTCAGGATGGATGGAGATGGATTATGTTATGTACTTTTTTTGAGGGTGGAAAAAAACCTTTCCCACTCTTACTTTCAAATATCAGATTTTTACTGACTGAAACCCACCTGTGTTCAGTCTGTTACCCTTTGCGTTCAAAGGCCACAGTAACTCTTTCGACCCATCGCGCAATACACGCACACCTACTTTATATGCATATAAATGAAGCAAAATGAGTAACTATGAAAGGATTATAGCTCATAGCCTTCTGTTATTTCTGCCAACCCCCTTGGGAGAAAGGCACGAGGTTGGATATATTTGTTAGCAGTGGAAATTATGGAGCAAGAAAATAATATATGTCGGTTTTAATACTTCTACCAATAACGTAAAGCGTTTTACTCTGATCTCTGAATTGGTTTTAGTGTTCCTTCTCAGGGTAGTCAGAAGAAAAAAAATAATTAACACGCTTATTAGCTTCATCTGTATGTTTGTAACCAACGCCTTTGAGCTCGATTTTGACCAACTTTGGGCGATCAGATTTTCTTAAAACTTTGCACACCCATCAAAGACCCATCAATAAACGAAAAATATTAATATCATTGTGAAAAAAGCGTGGGGTGCTCGATTTACGAAAAATAAGGCACAAAGCGCCCCACGCTTTTTTCACAATTATATTAATATTTTTCGTTTATTATTATTATTTTCTACCTATATTAAAAATTGTTTTAAACTTTTTAGTTTGATATGCTATGAAAGCGTGTTTTTTTAGTTTTTTTTTTTAACTATTTTTTTTATTGTTTATAGGCTCATTTTTGACCACTATCTCACCTGCAGCACATCATGTGGCTGGCGATGGAGCATGCTCGCTTAAAAGCAACCCTTCACTCTTGACTTATAGACCCCTATACTCCATCTGTTCAGGTAGTTAACTAAGTCTTAACATGTGTTTTATCAAAAAAAATGTCTTATAAATAAATGATACATGGAAATGAAGATATCCGCAGGAGGTTGCCGATATAGCACGAAGAATTGCTAAACTTAAGTGGCAATGGGCAGGGCACATTGCTCGTAAAACAGATGGCCATTGGGGCCGAAAGATTCTGGAGTGGCGACGCGTACCGGAAGACACAGCGTTGGCAGACCTCTTACAAGGTGAACCGATGAACTGGTGAAGGTTGCGGGAATCCGATGGATGTGGGACGCGCAGGATCGTTCATTGTGGCGACACTTGAGGGAGGCCTATGTCCAACAGTAGACGTCTATTGGCTGAAATGATGATATACTAAAAATTACGTTGTATAAAGTATGAGTGTGCCCTAAATATTTTTATTAGCATTAAATTATCGTCTTGAACCATTTATCTATTCTGTATCCTCAGTTATTCCTCCATCAACGTCTTATAAATATTGAAGAGGTCTAACAAAACAACTGATGTGTACTTACGTAGGAGGTAATTAAGAACGGAGGGACGTTCCCTCGCGAATGCCGCCTCATCTTTCCACTTACGCTGAGGTTCTCAAACTTGGTGGATTATTCAATAATTTAGCTTGTATTCTGTTACGTAGATATAATACAGTAAACATAAATAGCAAAGCGTTTTTATTATTGATAGGTTCGCACTTGACTATATTATTTCTGAATAGGTATGAATAAGTGTAGCGTCAACGTTGGGTGACGCGATATAAAAGTTTCCAAAAAAACAGGCTAAAAGGATGGTACAAAATTGGAAGTCAGGTACTCACTGGGTGCTGGGATCCAGGATCATCTTGGACGCACTTTCAGACGATATTTCACGGTATTTTCAGAGGTTGTTAATCGCGCGCGCGTAAGATATGTTAGCCGGCCGGCTCGTTGGATTCGAAACGTAGTTTTTTTTCTTACACCGTCAGAGGCGGTGCTGTGCGGTATGGATATGAGGTTTTTGGGACGGAATGGGATAAGGGAATTCATCCTAAAGCCTGTTAAATTTCAATACTATAGGTAGTTTGGGAATACATTCATTGTGCGTGCACTCGTACATGTACTATGCATCGGAGACATGGACTCTTCGTAATTCCGAGAAGAAGAAAGTTGACACGTTGGAGATGTGGTGCTGGAGACGGATGCTAGGAGTATCGTAGACAGAGTTTCGTAAGAATGATTCCATATTAAAAGAACTCGGCGTCAGACAGCGCTTATCATCCGCAGTGCTGTCGCGCATTTTGACCTTCTTCGGCCATTTGTCTTTTATTTTACAAATTGACGTGTATACATTTTAAGTAGTTAAAGTATTTTTTTTTCCTTTGACATAAATATTTACTTTGCTAAATATTTTGTAAACTATTAATTTCCTTAGATTATTGTAAATGTGAGGACTATGTTGATTGCTTTTTCTTTTCTATTCAGTAATTTTAACGTATGTCTGGCAATTTGAGTATTTTCGGCGGCCTACCCAAATGTCCTTTCTTTGGTATTGTTCGTCAAGTCGTGGAGTCCTAAGTTGAGCTTTTCGAATACTGACAAATACTTACACTGATTGGACAGGTCCACTCAAATCTGTATGGTGCTTTCTTCAAAAGACCATCTCAGACAAATCTGCATGGTTCTCATGTAATTTGACCATTACATATTTACTGTATGGACTTTAAAAGAGACTTTGACCCCGCTTGAAGGAACAGGATGGGTTTTTTAGTCAGTAAGAGTCTGACACTATCTCCCGCTCCGCCCAAGAGCGGGGGTTGTCATAAGATGATTTTTCCCATCGAAAAAAAAAAAAACCCCTGAGTTTGTTTCGGTGTTTCTTCTCAGGGTAGTCAGATAGGAAACACCGGCCTCATCTAGCATAAACTGACGAAAAAAAATGGACGTGTAAAAGTGTTTTTTAAAACTAGTTACAAAATTAATATCATTTATCATTTATCATGTATCGCGTCGTAGTAATGACTCCTTAGAGCCTCTCGTAGTGCAGGGCAAAGTTAAGGGCACAAGGCCACGTGGTAGATCACCAATGAGATGGACAGACCAGATCAAGGCCGCAACTAAGTGCTCGGTTTATCATTGTACCCAGAAAGCTGCAGTCCGCGATGAATTGCGCCGGAGTCTGTGCTTAGGTATAACCTAGGGGTCTTCAAGTCAGAATGAATAGGTTACTTTTAGGTAAGCGTATTCCATCATCGCTTACCATCAGGTGAGACAGAGGTCAAACGCGAGTCTATCCATAACAAACCAAAATCACTTCACTTGGACTACCAAGTGGTGGTAAGCGATGGTGTGGTCGAAGATGCAGCACACTTGCCTAAAAACCATATAGTATTCACTCTTGACCTAAAGACCCCAAGGTACGAGAAGTAATCAAGAAATAAGACTCTGGCTGGCATTAAACTGCTTTAAATTAATGTTTCTGAGAATAACCTGTTATTCAGAATGTGTAATTAATATAATGCAATATAAGGTAGACTTGTTCTTGAACAGTTTTAACGAATTTAGAAATTGTTTGTATAAATTGTAATTATATTAGTTTCATTTATTAACTTCTCCATAATAGCTCACCTTTCTGTCACTAATAAAGTATATTAAGCATTGAATGCTATGTACAGTGATAATTGGATTTCAGATTTACCTATGTACTATATTTTTTATTAACTGTCTAAATGTCCTAGTCTGTAGTCTGTCACTGTACTTATTAAAATAAAATAAAATACATAAAGAATACCTTAAAATCCTAAAACCCTTCGAGCCGGATATTGAAAGAAACACTACATGACCAAAAATGTGACCACCAATAAGTACAGATCAGTTTTTTTTTTTTGACCCTCAAATAACTTCTCATGCTCCGAGTAAAATGAGACAAATTGTCATAATTTTACTGAGTAAATTCACCCCTTCAGACACAGCGTTCGAAGGCCTCTCACACGGTATACCGATGAATTGGTGATGGTTATACAAATTCGATGGATGCGAAACGCACCGGACTGGTAATTATGGTGACACTTGGCAGAAACCTATGTCCGATAAAGGACATCTTTTAGTTGAAATGATGATAATGATGCTGTTCTTTCAGTCTGTTGTCCTTTCAGCACCAGCAAACCGCTGCGGTGGCGAGCGTTAAAACCATCTGCAACGATAAGCTCGCGTAGGGCCGCCCAAACCCCGCAGCGCCGAAACCTTGACAGAAACAATAATAATAATAATAATCCTTTATTATAAGGCATCTAAGGCCAATAGATAAAATACAAAAATAATCTTACAAAATAATAAACTAATACATAAAAAGATACTATAACTAATCATTATTAAACTATAAACTATTGTACACGAAGTGACGGCGTCGCGTTCCGCTGCGAGGTCGGTATCCTTCCACGAAATCGTCGATACACGACACCCTTCGGCCAAAACTCTCCTTTGAGGAAGGTGTCCACATGATGAGTCGGCACCCGCATCACAAACGACTTGAAATTAGTGTTATGGTGCGGTTCCAGCTGCTCAACTCTCAAAGTCCAGTTCGTCTTGACTCGAACATACTCCACGATCTCCTCAACCTTCGTGGACAATGCTTGCTGCATGTTGCATGCCTGCTACTTTGCTGCTTGCCTGCTTGCATGCTGCATGCCTGCATTGCAGGACCACGAGGTCTCTTTCGATGACTCCCGTAATGATATATCTTTTTTTTTTATGGTGGGAAAAATCATGCATTGACATTCCCCGGCCTTGGGCTGAGCGGAAGATAGTGTCAGACTCTTACTGACTAAAAGACCCACCCCGTTCCTTCTAGCCTTCATACCGTGGCTCGAGCGCCCTTTCGGATAACCCTGGGCCCAGTAGGCTTCGACCCGGCTGGGTCCCTGCTGTTGCTAACAACTCCTTCAGGCGCGCGGAAACAGTACGCGCCGTCGACGACTTGGGCTTGGTCCGGACAGTTACCGGACGGCCGGACAGTGCCACCCATTGCTCACTGTCCGCAAGCCCGCGCCTACGTTGGCCGGAAATCGGGATCAGAATCCCGGCGGCGGAAATGAAATATCTGATCAACAAGATATATTACAACAATTACAGAATCTCAGTCAAAACCAACTTACATAACGTCGAAAACTTTGACAACCACATTCCCACTAGCATTGTCTTCCGGTACTGAGTGGCTTTATGAAATTCCTACCACGCACAACGCACATATATATATGCCGTAACAGCGGTCCTTATTAGCCGTCTATAAGTTCGAGTCTGGCGCTTTTATGGGTAATAAGGACCTAGTTGATTGTGTAACCGTTATTTCTGGTTTGATTGAGCGAAGTTTTATTGGGTTTTGGTCGTGTTTGAGATTTAGAATTATTGGTAAAGTAATTGAACAAATATATGAAATCTTGTCGTTTATTTATGAATGGGTTTAGAATAGAATAGAATATTCTTTATTGTACACCAAAAAGTAATACAAAAACTTAAATTTGATGGTACAATTATGGCGGTCTTATCGCTGAAAGCGATATCTTCCAGACAACCTTAGGGTTTGTTGTTTATTATCAATTTTTTTTTAATTTATACATTGATATTACGGTGTACATGATCTTTCCAATTTTAAACTGGAATATTTTTAATTCTAGACTTCCTTCAAAAGTAATGTCTAAGACAAAACTGTTCAGGAATTTAATCTGTACACTTAGTATTTTTAATTTTTCGATGGATGTGAGACGCACAGGACCGTTCATTGTGGCGACACTTGGGGGAGGCTTATGCCCAACATTGGACGTCTTTCAGCTGAAATGATGAATGATGATGATGACTTAGTTTATTTTTCATCACTAGAGGCCGAAATAATATGCCACCAAGTTTCTTAGAGATGATGTAGTTGCTAAAATGTATAAAAATTTTGCGTAAAAATCAAGAAACTTTAACGATTTCAGTGGTTTTTTTTCTTCAGTTATTACGCAGTGCAAATGTAACATATATAGAGCATATTAACATCTGTCATTCTCAACGTGAAATACACGTGAATGAATTGAGAGGGAGAGCCAAAGAAAAATTGCTAAGATTAAGGAGTGATCTAAAGCAAAAGGACGGAACGTCAGAAATAGTGTGACGATTGACAGCATAGAATACAGAAAAAAAATTGTGTTTCTCTGACCGAAAGAAAACTTTTTTTTTCCAAGTTACATCAAATAACTTACTCCTGTTTTCGTTGTACTGGGAGAGGGTGTCAGATTTTTACTGACTAAAACCACTCCTGTTTCTTCAGCTCTTTTTATTGTGAGGGTGCAGTAAATCCTTCGAGCAATACGCAGGTACCAAATAACAAAGGATAAGGGCAGAAATATGATAATAATGCCGTTATTCCCAAACTCTTTTTTAGGTAAGCTACAGAAAACCCAAAAAACTAACCTTTAAGTCTTCCGAAAAACCTAAAGTATTTAAAGTGTTTCATTTTGCACTTAAAAACAAATAATTATACTAATTTAACTAACGTGAAAGTTGGTATATATAAATGTATGGAAGTTTGCTTATACTCTTTCACACAAGAACTACAAAATTGATTTCGATGAAACTCGGTACACGGGAGTACCTGCCTTGGAATAGCACATGAGATACTTATTATCCTGGTAATATGCTCCCCTTTTTTAGTTAAGTTCTTATATTCCCTACCAAGGCTGTCTGGAAGACATCGCTTTCAGCGATAAGACTGCCACTGTGCACATAGGTTTAAGTTTCTGAGAAATTGTTACTATTTTGGTGTACAATAAAGTTTATTCTATTTTATTATATTCTATTCTATTCTGTTCTGTTCTATTCTGTTCTGTTCTGTTCTATTCTAATATATTATGTTATATTCTATTCTATTCTATTCTATTTCATTCCATTCTATTCTATGTTACCTTAGGATAGAAGTAGCACTACACTGCGCACACGTGTGATCAAGGCGCATCGGTCTCGTTACATTTTATATGGAAACTAGACTTGTAGAGCTACACTTGATCCACGCCACGCGACGTCGTTCTACGTATAACAAATCAGGCGTCGTACACGTGTGCGCTGGTCTAATGAAGTTCTAGTTTTATTTTCTACTATCACACGTAGAGATGTGCCGTTGGTGGCAATATTGACCGAAGTGGGAATTTTGCTGGCAATATTGCCTTCAATATTCATACTTCGTACAATATTGACACTACTATCCCCACTTCACGGTAATTTTAATTTTGAATCACGCGGGCAAAGCCGCTGGCAGTAAATAGTATGATTTTCAAAACCTTTTAAAACTACAACACTCTAATAAATCATTAAGCAACTAAAACACGAGGCCAAAATAAACCCCAAATTAATTGAACTCCTCTAAGACGCGAAGACTAATTTAATTAAAATTTCAATTAAATTGAAACGTCTTAGATATAATGTTATAGTTTCTGCTCTGTTTATGTAATTTTATACGCACGGTATGGGGTGGGAGGCCGGGGTACCGCGGCACCCCACCCACCCCGTGGTGGGATTAACAAGATTCCATTAAAATTATTATAATGTTCTCTGTATTATGGGTAAGTAAAGCTTCTTCGGTGTTTGTCTATGTGTGTGTCTTATGTACTGGGTAAAGACGTTTTGGAATATGTTATTGGCGTGTTCTTCTTATATAATGAATACTTTCAAAGAGAATTTTGATAAAAAGAGTCCATATCCCACTCACACGAACAAAACGTTTGGGGATTACATTAATTGTGCGCACAGCTAGGAAGTGGAACTCCTTTCTATTTCCTGGAGGTTCTTAAGTCAAGCGTGAATAGGTCACTTCTAGGCAAGCGTAGGTACTCCATCGTCGACCACATCATCGCTTACCATCTGGTAGACTGGCTGGTCAGGTGCAAACCTAATCTATAATAAGATAAAATAGAAAAATAACACATAAAAGTTAGAGTATCGATTACAGTTTTATTTTGCCAAAATGTTTTTGCGTAAATCAAAAAGTAATTGGATCGTATTGTAATAGTTTAAGATGATTACGGTTTACAACAGCGTGCCTACTTTTACAGAACTTTTTAAAGATTTTTAAAACATCTGTAGTTATCAAGATAAACCTAAGAAAAAAACTACCATCACAGTCAATTTATATATTCACATCAGTCAACCCATGACCTAGTATAGTAAACCGCAGGGGCCCAGCAGGGTCGAAGCCTACTGGGGCCAAAGGTTTGCTTCTGAAAGGAAGGCTCGGCCCCGGTATGAAAGGCTACGAAGGGACGGGGTGGGTTTTTTAGTCAGTTAAATTCTGACACTATCTCTCGCTCCGCCTCTGGGCGAGGATGTCATTTCGATGATTTTCACCCATCGAAAACAAAAAAAAACCTAGAATAGTAACAAAATCATTGCTAGTTTTTAATTTAAAATAGGTTCCATATTTTATGTACCTAATATAAATAATGAACAAAACTACTAAAATTTAAATTTCAGCCATTATTAAATCATGTTCTTTTCGCCCAACAGCGGCAGCAACTCCCGAGTTCCTAGAACTTATTACAAAGCCTTATTCCAACAATAAAAACACGCTAAAACAACCCCAACTAATATCAAACAGACCTGTCACTACCCCCCCTTAACCCCCCACTACACACAGTACGCCAACGCCTTAAAAGCCACTAAGAAAATCGATAGCGATGTAACATAACGCCACAGTTACTTATTCCCCGCGAAAATAGACGCTTCGCGGGGTGGGCTGGCACCCCAGAGAGGTGGGGGAAGCGGGGCCCGCCACCTGAGACACTGCGAAGACGAAGCACTCAAAATTTCGCTTATATAACATGGATATACAGTGTGGAATTAATTAGTTTTACGGCGCAAAGTTTTACATAGGGACCGTGTGATATTTGCATAAGATTCGAGAGGTGCGCGCTAGTTGTTTCTTGGGGTGGGTAGAACTTCTGAGGTGCTGACTTTGTATATGTTGGGGTTACAAATAAGACGCTCCATTTTTTTTCTTTCGGAAAATAAAAAAAGCTTCGATTTTAGAAAGGCTTTATCTGTAAACACGTACATATTAAAAAAAAAATAGTTTCCTTTAGGAGCAATAAGTGGAAATTGTAACAATAATTACATACATATCACTATCATCATCATTTCAGCTGAAAGACGTCCACTGTTGGACATAAGCCTCCCCCAAGTGTCGCCATAACGACCAGTCCTGTGCGTCTCGCCTCCATCGGACTACCGCGACCTTCACTAGGTCATACATCACAGTCAGTCTAGATCATCGTAACAATGCATGAAGCTTTTTTGTGTAACATTCCAAACCACACTCAAATATTTTTTGTATTTAAAACTCATAATAATTTCAAACCATTACATACACCACTAACCTCTTATCAAAATCAAAACATCTTAACCGACCAGTAACATCAATAAATTACCCTGAACACTAAGAGTTGCAAGCCTCACCCCACAACAAGGGAAATATATTTCGAATTACTGGCAACACAAATAAATCAGGCACTCGCCAACCGACAATATAATCGGGAACTTAGAAACACGTACTTACTTATGAAACCCCACCACCCCGCGTTCCGTTTTGAATTTCGAATAGGTAGGGTTGCTAGACTGGAAGAAATGAAATAACAATAATGTTTATTTATTTTATTAACACATGCAATAATGTTTTCGAACAATAGCTGTCGCAAAAAAACCGAACTTAGAGACGCCACACACAAACTGATCACATACCTATCAGTGCAGACACGCCTCAAGGGTTTGTCAGTAAACCGTAGAGGCCCAGCAGGATCGAAGCCTACTGGGGCTAAGGAGCTGCTTCTGACAGAAATATTCGGCCTGAAAGGCAACTAAGGAACAGTAGTGGGTTTTTAGTCAGTAAAAATCTAACATTATCTGCCGCTCCGCCCAAGGGTGCAGAGATATCATTAGATAATTTTCCTACCTACAAAAAAAAATCAGTGCAGGCAACATACGTCATAACTGTCATCATCATTTCAGCCGAAATACGTCCACTGCTGGACGTCGCTGAACGGATTATCGATGAGGACAAAAGGTTCGTTACTGGCAACCACGTACCGGAAGATGCAGTATTGGTTGACCCCCCACAAGGCGGACTAATGACCTGGTGGGGATCACGGGAATCCGATGGATGCGAGACTCACAGGACCGGTCGTTATGGCGACATTTGGGAGAGGCTTATGTCCAACATACCTATCATCATCATCATCATTTCAGCCATACACGTCCACTATTGGACATAGGCCTCCTCCATCGCCACATCGAACGGTCCTGTGCGTCCCGCATCTATCGGTTTCCTTCTACCTTCACCAGGTCATCGGTCCACCTTGTAGGAGGCCTTCCACACTGCGTCTTCCGGTACGCAGTCGCCACTTCGAAACCTTTGGGCCCCACGGCCATCCGTTCTGCAAGCAATGTGCCATGCCCATTGCCACTTAAGTTTGGCAATTCTTTGTGCTATATCGGCAAACTTAGCTTTCCTGCGGATATCTTCATTTTTTATTCGATCACGTAAGGAAACCCCGAGCATAGCCCTTTCCATTGCTCTTTGGGTGACTTTAAGCCTTCTGATGAGGCCCATTGTGAGCGACCACGTTTCGGAGCCATATGTCATCACTGGCAACACGCACTGGTAACGTAAAGACTTTCGTCTTGAGACACTGTGGAACATACCAATAATCGATAATAATAAAATAATGAAAAGGTTTGTCGGCCAATGCCATTCTAAACAGTCTATCCAACATGAGTTGGATAGACTGTTTAGAATGGCAGTGGCCAGTGGCGACGCGATGTGGCAAGGCTGGTATGCAGAGCTGACCAAGGCACACTCACGTCGATGCCTACAGCCGCTGCTGCTGGTGGCCGCTGGTAGCAGTGGTGGCAAATGTGTAAGTACAATACGTTCCAAATGACAATAGAAAAACTTATAGACCTCGATCTGCCAAATTTTGAGTAAAAAGTACGGTCTGGGTTTTTTTTGCTTTGTATTACTAAATCTTAGGTAAATCTAAGTGAAGTAAAAACGTTAATATAAATCAGCTAAATATATTGTTTTAATTAGTTAAAAAAAAAACATTTTCTTTCTTATTTTCATTGTTAGAAATAATTCGCCTTCTTTTTCCATTTGACACTACTCAGACACTTGTCACAGTGATTAACAAAATTGAAGACCTGGATTCTGATTAAACTTTTTTCATATATGATTCGTAAATATTTTTTTTATTTCTTTTTTGGTTCACCCTTCCCAATTTCTTCGATTTGACAGTATGACGTGACGTCACAACATGGCTATCGATCCTAGATGGGATGGGATAGGTGACAAAACGCACGTGGTCGTACGACCTCTCGCGGAGCCCCAGGTAGTCGCGCGATTATTTTAGCCATTTCAAGCTTTACTGGTCATAGTATACTCCATTCCAAATAAGAATAGACAAAAAAAAACCTTTTTACCTTGGACCAAGGTCACATATTCCAGCTGTGTAGCCTCAGGGAATATTTCCTGAAAACTGAACCGGGATGCGGGACGCACATGATCGTTCGTTGTGGCGACGCTTGGGGGAGGCCTATGTCCAGCAGTGGACGTCTGTCGGCTAAAATGATGATGATGATGAACCGGATATGTATAAAGTTGTGAACATAGTGCAGTCTCTGTTGTTTGTAGCTAAAGAAAACAGCCCCCCTAGTCAAGTTACAACCGTTTCTTTTGCGTCGAACGCCTCGAGTTGGCCACGCCCCTAATTCTTTTGTTCTGACCACGTGACTAAGCATCTCAACAGATGACATCATTCACGTACCTACATTTGAAATTTTCTACTAGCGTTAACGATTGCAGATATATATCAACTTGGCTAGGAGTACTGGCGCTTATTCAAAACGCATGATAAATAAACAGCTCTCTTCAGTCATCCTCGAAAGCGAAATAAGTAAAAAACAAACAAAAAATCAAGTTCATGCATAATTTTGACCTATCTAAGACATAACTGAAATGGACAGGAAAATATTTGTCTGATTAAGCCGAGATTGTTAGTAATATTTTCCATTGTTCCCAGTTTTGGGAACAAAGGAAAATATTACTAAGCGCATTCAAAATTCTCATTACTGCCAGCCCTAGCCAAGAAGCGAGAACCAGAACAAAGTTAGATTGAGAACGAACGAACCGACGACGTTCGGTTCTTAAGACTCGCTGCTGATGCCGCGCTAGAATTGCAAGAGCTTTGGTGCAAGAAATTTCTTGCATTAAAGTTCTTGCATCTGGAATATAGTAGATGAAAGTTAGTGCAGGTATAGAGGTAAAATTTTTCTTAATTTAAATGATAAAGACTTGGTTTGTTAATTAGCTGCTTTTTTCGGAAAGAATATATAATATAATATTCCACCACAACTATCACACAACGCCGTCTAATCCCAAGCAGAGCTTATGTTATGGGTACTAGACAACTGATAAACATACTTATATATTTCTAAATACATACATATTATGCATAAATTACACCCAGACACAGAACAAATGATCGTGCTCATCACACAAACATTTGTCCTGGGTGGGAATCGAACCCACGACCTCCGGCATAGCAGTCAGGGTCACTAACCACTAGACCAACATGCCTGTCTGCCTGTAAGAATATCTATTCTATAATGTTCTCACTGCTTGGACGCGGATGTCACATTATGTCTTCGAATTTTTGGTTCTAGGACACGAATGTGTTTTCTCACGATGTATCCCTTAACTGTTTTAAAACTTATACTAAGTAAACAATTCATGGTGTCTACTAAAAAAACACGAAGCAACGAAAAAACTAGTCAGTTATTTTATTGTTGACTAGCTGACCCAGCAAACTTTGTACCGCGTAGCAGTCAATGAATGTAGTTTATCTTTCGATATAGTCAACAGGCAGTTGCAGTATTATTGTATAAATCAAGTTACATACATACAATTTTAATGTATAAAAGTTATCTATATCGATTTCGTACATTTAACCTGATGCGCGTACAATTAAAAACTTCAAAAGATTTATTATATGTATAGATGTTTAATTCATATCTCTTGGATAAACTAATATATTTGACATAATTATGTAGGATATTAATGAATAAATAATAGGCTAGTGGCCGTAAAAAAATTTAATTAGTCCGTCTTTTAGATTATTCAAAAATAAGGGACAAGTATTTTTTTATTTGTAAATTAAACCAAAAATTACAAATATATAGCCCATTAAAGTTACGTGTAACGTCACTCTGTGCTACATTTTTCCGCACGGGGTGACGTCACCAGTAATTTTAATGGGCTGTATCTTTGTTATTTTTTTGGTTATTCAAAAAAAAAAAATATGTGTGCAATATTTTTTTATAATTTAAAATACGGACTAAATAAAATGTAATTATTTTGACCCTGGACAGTGCCCTATTGTATCTGTACTTTTTTCCTTACCCTAAATTACAATATTTTGTTTAAAGTTCCTCGTATTTGTGTTTTTTTTAATGACCCACTTTTAACCACTACCATAATAGTTGTATGCTTTTTAAGATAGCTGGAGAACAATGTAAGCATATTGAGCTTAAAAAATCACCCTACAAAATAATACAAAGTTTCAAACAGCAATAATACTGCCAATAAAACCACAAACATACATAATATAATATACACATGAATAAAGTATGTATCAAGTGTCACGTTTCTACACACCATACATAGTTACATATTCGCTCACAAGCCGCACGTATACACAGCTATACATGCACAGTATGTACATATTTTAATACATTATCTCGCGTAAGGAGATGAGTTCCAAGATGGCTGCCTTTGAAACACTTCTTAGAGCTCGCGCAGCGTCGGCGGGTTAGTGTGGAAGAGGCTCGCGTTTTATTATTAAAACAGCACCCCTAGCCAAGTTACAACCGTTTCGTATCGAACTCCGTTCTCCAATTGGTAACGCTTCAGTGTCAGCAATTGTAGAAAACGATAACTTGGTAGCCATGTTCCGTGTCCGCTCGTTCGTTTGTATAAAATGTATAAAAAAATGTAGCGTTGAACATTGTAGAAACGATAATGATTCATTCTATCATTTTGTGAACGATGTGAACTTGGCTACGAATTTTCTATTCGTAAACGTGTCCTAAACATCATTCTCATACATTTGATTAGTTTTCGACTAGCGTTAACGATTGCAGATTATCAACTTGGCTAGGGGTGCGGGTATTGGAACTATAGGTACAATACAAAAGATAACTTCAACTTCTTTCACTCTGCTTTCAAGAACGAGCTTATGTATGTATATATAGCTATTCTAAATATCATCTATTTTTTTTTTTTTAATTCCACTACTATCTCACAATGCGGTCAAGTCCCAAGCTAACCAGAGCTTGTGTTATGGGTACTAGACAACTGTTAAACATACTTATATATTTCTAAATACATACATTATATTATTGATAAATTACACCCAGACACTGAACAAATGATTATGCTCATCACACAAGTATTTGTCCTGGGTGGAAATCGAACCCACGACCTCCGACATAGCATTCAGGGTCACTAACCACTAGACCAACCGGCCAGTCAGTGCTGATGGTAGAAAATAATCAATACATTGCGTTAAAGATTGCAGATTATCAACTTGGCTAGGGGTGCAGGTATTGGAACTACAGGTACAATACAAAGGATAAATTCAACTTCTTTCACTCTGCCTTTAAGAGCGAGCTTATGTATAGCTATTTTAATTATCAACTATTCTTGTCATGTTATTATGACGTGAGACGTCTTGTGTTAGGAAATTAGGAGTTGCAGATGCATTTTTAAGGCATTTGTAGCCCCAAGTCAAATGTTGCTACATTTATTTATTTACAACTAGCTTTTGCCCGCGTGGCTTCACGACTATACCCTACCCTACCCTAATCTACTCTACTCTACCCTACTCTACCCTACTCTACCCTACTCTACCCTACTCCATCCTACTCTACCCTACTCTACCCTACTCTACCCTACTCTACCCTACAAAAAAAGTGATAAATGAAGAACCGCTCGACCGATTTTGTACAAACTTCACATAACCCATCTACTAAATAGTCCACGGATATTTATGAAATACTCCAAACAAAGCCGAAAAATTTGGTTTGGATAAGTGAGCCCGTTCTTGAGTTATAAAATTACTAAAAAGGCATTGATTTTTATATATATAGATTCACTTGTACAACATGACAGTCTAAACGAATAAGTTGTACAGAAAAAAGAAATAAAAGAAGAAAGTAAAAAAAAAATAAGAAAACATATACAATACCACTAATATAAAATAAAATATCCCACAAAACCAAATAAGACAACGTCTACATGTTTTTATTTTTAGGCTATGTACATAGGTGTGAATAATTTAAAAAAATCATCTCTATTTAAAAGCAAATTTGTAAATACAACAATGCTTTGCTTACTATAATTACTTAAATCCAATACCATTTATACCAAGAACAGCATAGGTAAAGCTTTTGAATACATAAACCATGATTTTCTGTTGGATAAATACATAGCCATGAAATCCTATTCTTAACTTTATAACAAACAGTAACGTCATTTCAAGAATAAATGGAAAAAATGCCTCAATTAAATTTTCTCTGTCATTCAGGATACATTTAAATCAGGTGTCCCACTGGGTAGCGTTCTTACACCATCTCTGTTGCCTGGTGACTCAACACAAAATTATAAATATAGGCATAAGAGATAAATGCTTTATTATGAGAAAAATATAATAATGTAATCAACAGAAGAAAGATTTATTTTTGCCTTTTTGAAGCAACATCCATGAAAAGATTAGTATTACACTTAGAAAGAAAAGAAGAAGGAAAGAAAAAGAAAGAAAACTATTTTATTTGGCATACACGCTCGTAGATACACACAATGTAGTAACAACATGTAGACACTAATAAATCATTACTTCTTCTTACCTTATAATTTATTAAGGCAGAGCTCTGTCAAATAGCGAATTTACACAAAAAAAGTACCATGATGATCTTAGACTTTTTGCAGCTAAACACATGTTACATTTCCCATTCTTGGCAAATAAGATAGCAGTTTCTGGGATGTACCATGCTATGGATCTTTGTCGAAAACCTTTTTTAATGAAAAGGGTCGATCTCCACACTATAAGCCAGCCACACGAAGTTATTATATCGCTGCTAGTTTTCGCGGGGGGTGGCACGAGATGGGGGCGGGGTGGCGCGCTCCGTGATAACTCGCTACTTCGCCGTTTACTTATTTACATAATTACATATAATTTCCAACTGTGTGAGCGAAAATACCTTATTGGAGCGTTTGAAGATATGTTGAAGGTTTTCAGGCCAGTTTAGGTACCTACACATAGATTAGGTAGCGGTGACTAAGTATCCAATAATAGTCTCAAGGCTATTCAAGGTTAAAAAAATCTTTTGGAGGACGGAAATAACGCCGATAGCGAACCCACCTTATGCCCTAGAAAACACGTTATTTTGTGGGTGTGTTATAGTATTTACAGGTAGTTAGAAGACAGAGTATTTGAAACCAGTCTTAATAAAAGAACCATAACCGGACTGCCATATTCGTTCAGTAACTAAAGACTGGATGAAACCGCGGGGGACGACTAGTCCTTAAATTAACGTAAAAACACTGTGAAAATGCTATTTTGCAATGCTCTATTTCTCAATGGTCGTCAGAACTTCAAATATACGAAAGAAAGTAATATTGAATAAAAACCAATAATATCGAGCTTTACGACACCACACACCGCACGACATCTCTCCGCGTTTCCACTCTCCCTGGTGACGGGGGTAGACTATGTACCTCTCCGACAGGCAGGCCTCGACTACTCGACAGAGATATTCGAGCACCCGGTGGTACCGGAGTGCTCTCCGGATCGTACTTCAGGGCAGGGAATTCAATGCGTTGGCAATGTCCAAGGACACTGCCACAACACACCTGCCCTGGGACACCGCATCCCCCGTCGTGAGGGCTCGCAAGCGCATGATGGCGTCCACCATGGAGCGAATCCTGCGAAAGCCGAACTGGCCGTCCGAAAGCTCCGGCCCCACCCGTGCAAGACGCGCGGCGAGGCGGATAGCAATTACTCTTTCAAAGAGCTAGCCCACCACGTCGAGCAACACAAAGGGCCGGTACGCAGACGGAGAGTCCGCAGGGCACCCCGACTTCGCAATGAGGACCAGTTTCCTCGTCTTCCAGCGAAGTGGAAACTGGCCTCTCCCCAAGCATACGCTAATTAGCCCTCTTAATCGAGGCTCGAGAGCCTCCATGGCCAGGACCCAGGCTTTCCCCGGCAAGAAATCGGGTCCTATTTTTGCGGCGGTATTTTTGGCACTCAGCCTTCGTACCGCCACTCTCATCTCTACCACGGTCACTTCTGGAGCATTGTCGTCGTCGGTGTTGTGGTCCGCGTCAGACACCGCTGGTAGAGCCATGGGAGAGTGATCCCCTCGTGCAGGGAACAGAGTGCTCACCACACCCTCCACAAGCTGGGGCCGAAAACTCTGAATCAGCGGAGCCCAGGGGCGTATTTTTCTCGTACCATCTTGTACGGGCGCCCCCACGGGTCTGCGTTACGGGGGTCTAAGGTTTGTATGGAGAAACCAAATTTCACGCAGGTGAAGCCGGTGGCAGAAGCGAAGCTAATTCTTTATATTGTTATGATTTATAGAAAACTTGGCAATTGTCTCAGTGTAAACAAAGCTTTTGCTAGAAAAAGCAACTTACGTACTTAAACCTTTTTAAAACATGTCCACTTTTTTCTAAAACCATAAGATTTTCTTTAAATTCTTTTTTATGACTTTGTTCTGTCTTTTCTATTTTAGCATCATTACTTTGGTTAATTTGAGTTGTATTTTTCGACAGATATTTTTAATTTAAAACAACACTAAATAGGCGATAATATGGACCCTCATATAATTGATTATCTGGACCCTCAAGAAAACGATGATGTTTATGATGAAACTCTCCCAGCTAACTGTCCAAAGCCGACTAATTTTGAAAACTTTCTATATTTTGCTAGCCAACAATATTGCATTGATTATGATGTTATAATTACCAAAACTGTTCAGGGTAAGTAATTTTTCCAAGTGTATTTGGACGTCTGATCCCTAGTGCGATGCCGTTGTTTAAACCATAAACAACATACTGTTTCGAACTGCACATATTACCACAGAATGCCGCAAGTTTCTATACTTACTCCTCAATTTTAGAAGAACTAATGAAGGAAGAATTCTGTATTTAATTTATTTTTTTATTTATGGTTTTACTTTAACAAAAACGGCTATTCGCTAATTACATTAGTTTAAGACGTAGCCATATCATCCATTCTTGACACCTTCAAAGGATGGGGTAGCCGACGAAAGCCGACGAAATTAGTGTCTCCAAGCTATTCAGGACCTGTACCCTGCCGCACTTGGACGAGACATGATAAGAAGACCATAGCGATGTTGATCGAGCACTATACCATTCCCTACAGAAACTTAACTAGCGCAAAGGCGTAGTGGCTGATATTCGCCTGGTGGTGATTTAATAGAGCCGTTACTGATAGTCCATTACAGTCACTTTCCCGAGCCCCCCATTAAGGCCCTGCTGCTGTATTTACGATATATACAAATAAGACACACAGACACTCGGCGATTGTAATTTGTGTTTTTTAGAAGTGTATCCATTACTTCATTCAGATAAAGGTCAACATTGCATTTGCATGATATGTGCATTTTTTTTTAATTTGCTTCAGCTTTTCACAATGTGCTTAGCTTTAAGTTGGTTTATTTCCTAGGAAAACAGCTCCGACGTGAAACCAACCTTAGATGCATCTGCAGTCTGCACTCACCCTGTACCCTTTCCTTATTCTGTGACCTAAAAACTTCATTTAGAAAAAATAGGTCTGGTTTGCACAATGTCCTCTGGAAAAAAAAAACGGATGATATTTAACATTTTTATTATTAACATCTACAGAATACTACGTTGCTGCTTCACAGCGTACTCCAATTAAAAAAGAAAAACGTGTGAAATCGAAATCGACAAAAGCACCGTCCACCATACCAACAAATGCTGATTCAAATGATGATAATAAAAGTTCGATTTCCTTCAAAACAGATTTGCACGTCTCTGAAAATAATGTCCATATAGAAACAGTTTATGACAGCCACGAAAACTTAGTCAAACTGAATTTGGTCAATAACAAGATTATACCAAGAGTCATCATGAAAATAATTGCACTCGCGGTTCCATACCAAAAATATTTGACTTCCATAACTATCAACAGCGGTTTACGCATGGACTCTTTATATGAAATTTCCAAATCATTACCCAATTCTTGTATAACTGAAATATGTCTTGATGGTGCGTTTTTCAGCAAAGCTAACTATCACATATTATTAATGCACGATAAGTTGAAACATCTCTCTTTGGCGAAATGTATGATTAATGATGACGTCGTAAAAAAGATTGCAGATCAATTAATAGATCCAAGTCCTGCTGCGAAAGTATTGTCTGCTTTGAATTTATCAACTAACAAAATCACAGATGTTGGCGCAAAGTATTTGGCAGATATGTTACGAACAAATAGACAACTCAGTTACTTGAACTTAACGGGTAATATGATTACAGACGAAGGTGGTGTTTGCATTCTTGAGGTTTTGAAAAAATTTCCAGTGCAATCTCAAGAATTATTAGAAAATAGACATAAATATGTATCTTATTTAAAAGAAAAAAGAACTTTAATTGATAACTTTATTAAAGAGCTACAAAACGCTGAATCTGACAAAAATGCAACAAAGAAAAAGGTGACAAAGAAGTGCAAACTGGTGGCTAGTCCGTCTATATATAATAGTGATTTCGGTTTTTCACCAGAACTGTTAGAAGACAAAGCTGAATCAATGGCCATTAAGAAATTAGGATTGTTTAATGAGCCTTTCTCTCCAGACAACACAGAACAACACGATGGTATTGTGTATTGTTTGGGCAATAATACCTTATGCTATTTAAATTTAGCTTACAACAATCTCAGCTATGTAAGTCTCAAAAAATTGCTTGAAGTTTTAAAGATGCAAAAGAATCTTAAAAGAATTCCTAGAGGTTTGATGAAAGTCATAATAGAAGGTAACTTAATGCCTATAGCTTGTGAAGAATTTGAACAGATTAATTATTTACTCCATAGTTACATCAGCCAATCAATTGCAAGTCATAAATCTGGAAGTGTACTAAAAAATAAGCATTTTCCTGTAAAACACAGAGATAGCAAATAAAACAGAAAAATGAGTATTATTTTTTTTGTAAAAAACCTGTAATTACAGTTTTGTAGCCTATTAAGTAATAGTTTTTTTAAAGCTATTAGCTTATTAATAGAGGTTTTTTACAAATTAAATAGTTCAATTACCTCATTATCAAATGTCTCATTTGGAAATCGGTTATGCAACTTTGTTGTTAATACTTTTAATTTTTTTAAAGCTTTGACACGTATTTTTAGACTACGGCATTTATTTTATAGGTTTCATTAGTTTTAGATACTATTGTAGTAACTTAGCTTTAAATAAAAAAAATAAAATAACTTTTGCTTTTTTTTTTCATCATTATTTCAGCAAAAAGACATCGCACTGCTGGACATGAGCGTCCCCCAAGTGTCGCCTCAACGAACAGTCCTGTACATCTCTCAACCATCTGATTCGCACGATCCTCACCAGATCTTTGGTCCACTTTGTTACGTTAAGGCTTTTACACTCGCACTTCAAAACCTTTCTGTCCTATCGACCATCTGTTCTGCGATCAATCGGCCCTGCCCACTGCCGCTTTTGGCGATTTTTTGGTTTGCATATTCATCACTCTGCCCAATTTGAAATAACGAGCGCCAAGTTGCAGCAATAAAGTATTAGAAACCGGTCAAATTGATTCCGATAGTCAGCTTCCAATCAAACCGCATGCAGCAAAATATAGTTATCGACACGGATCTTGAGTGTTGGCTTCAAGTTGCGCAGAAGTCAAATATTCGGTCTCTTTAGTGGTGCGACGTGAGACGCGGGGGCGGGGAATGTCAGTGATTGGTTCGCCGCGCCATCGTGTCATAAACGTCACTCGTGATTCGTTTCTCTTGCTGCATGTATCTAACAACAATGACGATTGGCTCGCCAATGTATGGAATGGTCAAAGCGATCCCCACTCTGACGCCGAGCGCTCAAGATCAGTGCTGATAACTATACCAGTATTTTATACGCAACTGTGTACCTTTCTGACCATCAGAACCAAATATTTGGGAAACATGGTAGCCCTTGCTTATACTCAGTGTTGCCAGATTGCCTCTTCAGCTGGGATTTCAAATTACAGCTGAGACCAACGACTACATTATTTATTTATTATATACTTTAATGCTTTCTTCTTATGCTTAATGTGCTTACTGAGACCCTGACGAGTCTATCATCTGGTCCCGACAAGCGCGATCATTCCATGATGCTGCTTTTAGGATAATCAGCCCTTTTTTTCAATGTTCCCACTGCTTGGACTCAGGCCTCTTTTCTACGAGAGAGAATGGGTTGTAATCCACCACGCAGCCATGCAATACGGGTTGGTGAATGTCAAATGTCTTCGAATTTTTGGTTCTAGGACATGCCGGTGTCTTCACGATGTTTTCCTTTATCGTTTTGAGAGCAGCGGTGATGAAATAAATTACCGTAAGTAATGCGGCTGGTTGAGTTTGTGTACCCGTGATTAACGACTCGTAAGTCAGTTCCGTTACCACTCGGTTATCACTGCTGCTAGAGTGCGTCTACTGAAAGCGTAACCTGGAGTTTTTTTTTAAATTAAATTGGCAACATTGTTTTGCCAAAAAAAATCACGTCCAAGTCTATGGTTGCAATTGTCAGTTTTTGGAAACTGATATTTATTTTTCAAGAATAATTGCGTAATTATGGGAACAATAATAAATAGTAACTTGCAAAAACTGCTACCCACTATGGTTAATAAGTTCAAACAAAAACAAGAAGAGAAAGAAAGTGTTTTCAATGAAAACCAACATTGTTTACATACGATTTTTGATTTTTAAGTTAGTATGACGTTATAATCTTGATCCTTATCGACTAATATTATTAGATAGTTATATTAGGGATGTAATGATAATTTTCTTTCTTATATTTTTAGATAATCTGACATATTGCGAATTTCATAACGGACAAAAACATCGAACAACGAAGGCTTTTGGTAAATCGACTTAATCAAAACACATGCTAGTGAGTGGTAGAATGCGTTCAAAAGCAGTTGAGATGTAATGAAAGATTTGCCTCAATCAACTCTGTCTGGTAGTGCATGAAAGTCTGCAACTGAAGTTAAAATCGCGAAAATCCTAGTTCAAGTTTGAGAGATGCTGTTGCAGCTGAACTTTTTGTGTTTCACGAGTCGATCCGTATCATTTCAAACAATCACTGGAGTATAAAACATGTTCCCACTTGACTAATCCCAAAAGATCTTTGCTAAAACGAATTTTCTCTATGCTAAAACGAATCGATTCCAACAATCTTGAAACACATTAATAGTGTTGGCGAGACGTGATGAAGTTGAAATCATGTTGACTATTTTATTTGACTATCACGGTGTTGTGCAATTGGTATTCTTGCCAGAACGCCAAATGGAAAATAAAGAATATTATTTAAATATTATATAGCGACTTTTGAGAGATCAGATAAAATAAAATAATTTGGAATACTATCTAACATTTTGTGTTATTGACATTTACTATACACCCACCAAATAATTAAGTCTACACACATGTTTTTGACTAGGATTTAAGTTCTTGTACAACTATTCTAAAATTGTCTTAAATATAAAAAATACTCTAGTATCAAAACTTTTTTCTCCTACTGTTTCAATAATACCACATTCAAAATTTTTGGTTGTAACCTCCTTTCCTCAGGTCACGCTTTCATTAGACGGACTCTATTATCAATATTTAACTACGAGCTCCTCCAAAAATAACGACCTGCAGGTCCAAAATAAGTCCACAGCAGCTGTTAAATTGGTATAAAATGGGAGCGAAAGGGAACGGAAAACTTTTATTATTTCTTATTGATAAACTTGACCACCATCTCACCTGATAGTAAGCGGTGATGTGGTCGGTGATGGAGCACGATTCTTTATTATCATCATCATCATTTCAGCCGAAAGATGCCCATTGTTGGACATAGGCCTCCCCTAAGCGAACACGCGTGCCTAGCAGTAACCTATTCAGCCTTGCCTTAATGACACGCATGCTCCCCAGCAACCCCATCACCTATTTTGCTTTTTTCTAAATTTATATAACAACTAGCTTTTGCCCGCGCAGCTTAGCTCCCGCTCTTCCCTACTCCACCTTACTATACCCTACTCTACCCTACTCTACCGTACTGTACCCTACTCTACCCTACTTTACCCTACTCTACCCTACTCTACCCTACCCTATCCTACTCCACCTTACTATACCCTACTCTACCCTACTCTACCGTACTGTACCCTACTCTACCCTACTTTACCCTACTCTACCCTAGGTACCTAACTTCACATAAACCAAACAAATAGTCCGAACAAAGCCTAAACATTTGGTTTTGGATAGGTGAGCCCGTTCTTGAGTAATAAAATAACTACGAAAAGTGGAACCTATCAACAATATTATATAAATATAGATTTACGTAATCTATATTCATATAGTAGTACTTAAAAAAAAAATACGTTAACAGGTTACCAAGTACAGGCAACTGAAATTAGGGTTGCTGTAGAGTGTCTCCCCCGTAGCAACCCCAAATAAAATTCGAATTAATTTTACCTTATTAGGTTGATAAATATTACTCCTAGGCGTAGTAATCAGAAAATACAGACTCGGGCAAGGAATTCTACTCTTTAGTTGTACTGCCCCTCTATCATCGTTTTCGCTTTGAATCAATATAATGTGGCAGTTTAAAAGTTTGCAGCAGCAAAACTTTCCAGGTCTAAATCCAGCTAGCTTTAGACACAAAATAGATAGGTACACAAGTCAATCTACTTACAAAGCGCGCTCGAGCAACGCACACATAGACACCGCTCACGGACATGATATCTCGGTCGCGTCTTGGCTCTCTCGTCGAACAGTTCCGGCTCAAACGCTCATTAGTGTGCGTCCACCGAGCGTAGGCGTAGGTGTAAAAAGTGAAGTACATACATGTGCTGTGGAATAAGTTTTGGGTCGACAATGTTTGTATATCCATCAGTAGTCATTCCAACAGTTCAAAAGTGGGACGTAACCAAGATATGCGGCGGTAGTTTTCTGGGTCATTTCTTTTTTTATATAATCTAGTGCTTTGATTCCGACTCCACCTGATGGTACCTAAGCAATAACGCAAATGAAGACTGAAGGAAGATCGCGGCAGGTAAATATTTTTGCAATGCTTCGATGTACCTACTGTACTGTTGCGTTTCGCTTCGTCGTTCATACCGCGTAGGTAGCTACGCAATATAAACGACGAAGCAAAATGCTTAGTCCTGACCGTAGAAGTTTCAACAGCGTACAATTGCCGGCACGGATTTTGAGCTCTGGCTTCAAGTTGCGCAGAAGTCGAATATTCGGTCTCTTTAGTGGTGCGAAGTGAGACGCAGGGGCGGGGAGTGTCAGTGATTGGCTCGCCGCGCCATCGCGTCATACACATCACTCATGATTCGTTTCTTCTTGCTGCATGTATCTAACAACGACGACGATTGGCTCGCCAATGTATGGAATGCGCAAAGCGATCCCCTCTCTGACGCCGAACGCTCAAGATCCGCGCCGATAACTATACCAGTTGTTTCAGAGAGTTATTTAGGTATTTGGTTGTATGTTGATGGTTCTTTTTAAAATAATACAGAACAGTTTGGTAGAGCCGGCCACCGCTGGGCACCGCCGCACTCGGACGCGCGCATCTCACGACAGGACGGCAACGTTAGCGCGACCGTTGAGCGCACGGATACCATGGTTGAGCGTAAGTGTTAGACGCGGGTTTGCGGACAGTGAGCAATGGGTAGCTCGCTGTCCGGCCGTCCGGTAACTGTCCGGACCAAGCCCAAGTCGTCGACGGCGCGCACTGTTCCCGCGCGCCTCAAGGAGTTGTCAGCAACAGCAGGGACCCAGCCGGGTCGAAGCCTACTGGGGCCAGGGTTATCCGAAAGGGCGCTCGAGCCCCAGTATGAAGGCTAGAAGGAATGGGGTGGGTCTTTTAGTCAGTAAGAGTCTGACACTATCTCCCGCTCCGCCCAAGGGCGGGGGATGTCAATGCATGATTTTTCCCACCATAAAAAAAAAAGCGTAAGTGTGAAAACTGTGAAAAGTGAAGTACCTACCCTATCTATTTTGTGCCAAGAAGATGTATTCGGTTTATATTAACCATCATTATGAAATGATTAACTAATCAGGGTTTTATGGTGGGAAAATCATCTAATGACAACCTTTGCTCTTGGGCGGAGCGGGAGATAATGACAGACTCTTACTGACTACTAAAAACACCCCATTCTTTTAAGCCTTTATACCGGAGCTCGAGCTATCTTTCTAACCCTGGCCCCGATTTGACTTCGTCCTCTCTAGGGCGGCTGACTTCTTTTTGAGATTTGCGTGGAATACTACGCGCCGTCGACGTTGACTCAGGCTCAGTCCAAACCGGACAGCCGGACGGTGAGCTACACATTGATCGTCGTCCGCAAGCCTACGGTGGCTAGATTTATTGCTTCGAGGCCCGGCGATTGCATTGTTACGGCTGTAAAGTTTGGATGGTAGCTACCCGGGAAAGCTCTTTCTATGCACCTCCTGAGAGCAGTGGTAGCTGAGTGGTGATGGCCCCGACTTACGAGTTGTAGGTTGCGGGTTCGACAGCCAGGTGCATTACTTTGTGTAATTTATTTCATCACCACTGCTCTCTAAACGGTGAAGGAAAACATCGTGAGGAAACCGGCATGTCCTGAAACCAAAAATTCCAAGACATGTTACATTCATCAACCCGCACTGGGCCCGCGTGGTGGATTATAGCCCATTCCCTCTCCTAGAGAGGAGGTCTGAGTCCCAGCAGTGGGAACATTAAAAAGGCTGATGATGATGATGCACCTCAATGCTGACAACAAACCTACTTGCTAACTTCTTCTATGTATCAAACATTAGAAAAAGTCTTTTTTCTTTTTGACATAATATGTCGGATATAATTCGACATTTAGAAGTTTATAGATGTAACTTATCATATTTTATTTGTTATTTTTATCTTCGTTTATTTTATTGGTGATTATAAAGTATTCCTTCTGTTATTTTAAAATGAGCGATCCCATCATGGAACGGCCAAAACCAACTAACTTTGATAATTTTTTACCATGGGTTTGCTCAGAATACAACATTGATGCTGATATCATCATTAATAGTGTCTTTCAGAGTAAGTTGACGATCTTCTATATACATCCATATATATAAAATTGGAGTATCTGTTTGGCATATTGAAATAACCGCTTTTTACTACACGCATATAAATATATTTATATGCGGTACATAAACCAAAATTTTTGTCTGTCTCTTAGATCCGGCTAATCTCTAAAATGGCTGGACTGATTTTGACGGGACTTTTTTGGCAGGTAGCTGATGTAACAAAGAGTAACTTAGGCTAATTTTAATTTAGAAAAAATTAATTCAAAATCCTGTAGTGCACGTGAACAAAGTCGCGGGCACAGGTTAGTCTCAATAAATCGTATAATTTATATACACCGTTAAATTTTAATCGTTTTAATCCCGTGGGGGGTCGATCCGGTACATGAAACACTATCGATTTGTAAAGATAAAATTAAAAAATAAAGTACCTTTATTTTTCAAAACTCGGATTAATTTACACATGTACGAAATTAATTTCTCAAACGAAAACGTCAGCTGAGCGAGTTCAATGACCTGTAGGTAACAGTCGACGTTGCATACAAACTACCTAAGTGTTTGTGTGTACATAAATGAATAAATAAAATACCTACAGGTCGACTCTCCACGGGATTAAAACGATTAAAATTTAGCGGTGTATACAAATACGTCCGTCTCACTTTAATTTGGTGCAATCATCAATATCTATATGAATATATAAAAGCGAAATACCACTCACTAATTAAATAAGAAATCTCGGAAATTATCATACCTAGGTACATACTTTTTTTTTTAAAACGACTTAAAGAACTGATTTTACGTAACTCCACCCCTAAGGGGGTAAAACGAGGGTCCAAAGTTTGTATGGAGATACTGATTTTCATGCGGGCAAAGACACTGGCTGAAGCTAGAGTTAGATACAGGTATCGGAATGAATATTGAGCGCTCGGCGTCAGAGTGGGGATCGCTTTGCGCATTCTATACATTGGCGAGCTAATCGTCGTCGTTGTTAGATACATGCAGCAAGCGCAGGGAACTTATCAAGAGTGACGTCTATGAAGCGATGGCGCGGCGAGCCAGTCACTGACACTCCCCGCCCCCGCGTCTCACTTGGTACCACTAAAGAGACCGAATATTTGACTTCTGCGCAACTTGAAGCCAGCGTTCAAGATCCATGCCGATATCTATAAACACGTTGTTCTCACGTGTCACAATCTTCAGTGTAACCTATAAGCGTATTATCATCTTCCTAACCTTGGCCCAACTAAAGACATAGCTTGGGGTCGGCTTCCGGTCTAACCAGATACGGCTGAATACCTATATTTTATACAAAGCGACTGCCCATCAAAATTCCACAATCCAGTTACTGCAGAACACGATACTCCTTTGACGGTCAGACTATCTGGCGTCTGGGCATTCAAACGCCAGAAGATCTATGAATAGCAACTGGGACAAAACTGGAAAGTAGGTACGTAAAGCTGTTGGTCCCAGTTGTCATTCGTATATAGATCTTCTGGCGTTTGAATGTCTTGAAAACTTGTCCGATTTTGAATCCACAACCTCATGTATCAGAGGCGGTTGCCATATCCACTAGGCCTTTAGGACACTTAACCTGTACCAAATTCCAAGCAACTGCAGAATAAGTCTAAATTTAAAAATCCAACAACAATTCTTACCCGATCTGGATAAAACCCAGAACCCCAGGCACAGCAATCGAGCTTGAAACAACGACATTCTGGCAGTTAGAACCCGTAAGAAATCAATCAGTCTGTTACTTAGTATTTAATTTTACAGAACCGTACGTGAATGTTGCTGCTAGTGCCCGTAAGAAATCAAGCAAAAAATTGATCCCAATATCAAAACCATACCTAATGCCATCATTTTCTAGGTCTGATACGGTGGATACTCCATCACTCAAAAAATCTGACATCAGAAACAAAACTAAAGTCATAATAGAAACAATTTACAATAATGATCATGATTTAGTCGCACTGAAATTTCTCAAAAACAAAACTATACCAAGAAAGATCATGCAAGTAATCGCACTCACATTTCCGTACCATAAACACTTGACATCAATAACTATCAATAAAGGTTTGCAAATGGATATTTTATATGAGATATCCAAATTTTTACCGAATTCTCATATAACTGAAATATGTCTTGACGGTACATGTCTCGAAAAAGCAAACTATCACATACTGTTATCACAAAATAGCAAGTTGAAACATCTCTCTTTGGCCAGATGTACGATTAATGATGTCGTCGTTAAAATGATCACAGATCAATTGAAAGAACCATGTCCTGGTGCAAAAGTATTATCTGCTTTGAACTTATCAAACAATAAAATCACAGATACTGGTGCAAAGTATATAGCAGATATGTTGCGATCTAACAGACAACTCTGTTACCTGAACTTAGCGGGTAATATGATTACAGACGAAGGTGGTGTTAGCATTTTTGAGACATTGCAAAAGTTTCCTGTGCAATCTCAAGAATTATTAGAAAGTAGAGTCAGATATGTAGCTCACTTAAAAGAGAAAAATGCTTTAATTGAAGAGTTTGTTAAAGAGCTACAAACTGTTGCGCTGGATAAAAATACAACCGAGAAGAAATTAATAAGAAAGAGTAAACTCGTGTCTAGTCAACTTGACTACAGTGTCTACAGTGATACAGGTTTTGAAGCCCAAATTATACAAGGTAAAGCTGAATTTATGGCTAATAAGAAATTAGGATTGTATAACGAGTCTTTCTCTCCAGATAACACAGAAGTAAGAGAAGGTGTTGTGTATTGTTTGGGCAATAATACCTTGTGCTGTTTGAATTTAGCTTACAACAATCTTAGCTATGTTAGTCTCAAAAAATTGCTTGAAGTTTTAAAGATGCAAAAGTGTCTTAACAGAATTCCTAGAGGTTTGATAAAAGTCGTGATTGAAGGTAATTTAATGCCTATAGCTTGTGAAGAATTAGACCAGATTAATCATTTAGTCATTACAAGCAGCGCAAGAAATAAATCTGAAAGTCCAATAAAGAAGAAGCATTTGCCTGCAAAACAAAATACTCCAGCAAAATAGTTTTTTAGCCTGTAATTACAGCTATCTTAGCACTAGGTAATAGCTTTTTCTCATAATATGTTTTAAGTTTTAGTGTTTTTTTTTACAAATTAAATAATTCGTATATCTCAGTACCAACTGTATCACTTGGAAATTTTTTAGTTTTTTTTTTAGTGTTGATAGATTCGCGCGTGACCGCTATCTCACCTGATGGAAAACAACGATGCGGTCGACGATGGAACGCGCTTACCTCGAAACCTATTCACTCTCGACTTATAGATTCCCCCGGGTTGTAGCTATCAGGAAACACAGACTCCGGCAAGGAATTCCACTCCCTAGCTGCACGCGCAATGAATGTGTTCCCAAAACGTTTTGTGCGTGATATATGTTTACGCAATTTTATTGTTAGCACCTACTTCTAATTTTTTTAAGGCTTGACATGTATTTTTAGACAAGACATTTGTTTTTTTTTGTTTTGGATTTATTTTAAAGTGGTCATTAATTTTAGATTAGCTTTATATTAATTTGATATCTCAAGTATCCTATTGCGGTAATTTAGCTTTAAATAAAAAAAATACAATTACATTTGTTTTAATTTTTTCATCATTATGATCATCACTATCATTATCATTGCAGAAAAAACGCCCACTACTGGACATAAGCCTCCCCCAAGTCTCACCACAACAAACAGCGGTCATGTGCGTCTGGCATTCATCTGATTACCGCGACCCTCACCAGGTCTTCGGTACATCTTGAGGGAAGCCTTCCAACACTACGTTTTTTGCGTGGTCACCACTCGAGAACCTTCCAGCCATATTTGTTTTACGTGTAATGTGCCCTACCTACTACTACTTAAGTTTGGCGATTCTTTGAGCTATCTGGTAGGTATATTTTTAAGCGATAATAATGTCTAGTTGTTCATCTTTCTGTGCAATGAGGCTTTTCTGAAATTACTTCCACCAGGTTGCAGCAATGAAGTCTCAGGTGCTTGTCAAAACGATTCCGACTCACTGTTTCGTCGTTTTGTATTTTAGAAATCAACAGTACTTTTGCGACAAAACGATCCGGGACAAACAATAATTAATTTAAGATATTTGAGAGGTGTGGTCTGTCGCAGCGGCGTGTCCGTGATAGCGAGTGTCCGCGGTGCCACGGTGCGCCGGACAGCTGGTGTCACCACCCACTTCTCCGCGCTCCGCTGCCGATTACGTAGATCATGCACGTCGCTTGCGCGTGCAGACCGCGTCATTGATCGTAGTCATGCTGGTGGTCAGGAAATAAATTCATTTTGAATAATTCTGATTTAAACAAACTTTTCCAGAAGAATTCCGGAATTATTTAGAATTTTTCAGAAGTTTTGCAACTATAATCCTGACGACCTGGTCATACCTGGACATCCCCCTCAGCCTCATCAGCGACCTTGGCACACCGCACCTTCGGCCAGTCACATGAAAAGCTATGAAGAACCACTTCTGGTTGACTCCAGCAGTCAAGCCCTACGTCGCACAGTATCGCTCCGACTCACTGGAGCCAACAGCAGCACTTCGACTTACTGGAGCTTGCAGCAGCATCCCTACTTACTGGGAAATCATCACCTTTTTTTTTTGGTGGGAAATCATCACCTAGACTCACTGGGGCATCATCCCGACTCACTGGGACAGCACCACCCCGACGCAATAGGGCATCGTCCCGACTCACTGAGATAGTAACACCCCATCTCACTGGGGCATCACCGCAGACATTTCCGGCTCACCGATAATTATGCGGCATCGAAACCAACCTACGCTAGCCTGGCACGCATCAAGAACCATCGATCTCTGATCTCCGGAGGGGAGTGATGTAACGACATCTATGGCGCCACATAAGAACTACGAAGAAAGTACGAAATCCTGCATCGCGCAATCAAGGTTCTCCGCGAGATTCGAACATATACGACAGCCCGAAATCATCCATCGGGCAGTTGCCCACCAGAATATAAATGCGGAGACCTCTCGCGCCGGGCCTTACTTGAGGCCATGGTCCGGAGCGAGGAGTGGCAGGCGGTCGCTGACTTCTGCGAAGCAGTAATGCTCGCAAAGGAGGAGGCCGATCGCATCAAGCAACGGCGCTCTCGCCGCCGCCGCCGAGATTCCGATCCCGATTTCCGGCCACCATAGGCGCGGGCTTACGGATAGTAAGCAATGGGTAGCTAGCTGTCCGGGCTTGCGGTAACTGTCCGGACCAAGCCTAAGACGTCGGCGGCGCGCACTGTTCCCGCGCGCCTCAAGGAGTTGTCAGCAACAGTAGAAGCCCAGCAGGGTCGAAGCCTACTGGGGCCAGGGTTATCCGAAAGGGCGCTCGAGCCCCGGTATGAAGGCTAGAAGGAACGGAGTGGGTCTTTTAGTCAGTAAGAGTCTGACACTATCTCCCGCTCCGCTCAAGGGCGGGGGATGTCAATGCATGATTCTTCCCACCATAAAAAAAAGCAGTCGAGCTAGATAAAATGACACCATTCTGGCAGTTAGGCTATAATATGTATACATTAGCCATTAGCTATCGAAATTGAAACAATATAATTACACATACATATTTAAAAAATATAGATCTATGTTTAACAATACATTGGTTAATTTCTGCTTATTTTTAAATTTTACAGAACCGTACCTGAATATTGATGCTA
The DNA here is from genome assembly GCA_929112965.1 of Mythimna albipuncta. Classification (NCBI taxonomy): domain Eukaryota; kingdom Metazoa; phylum Arthropoda; class Insecta; order Lepidoptera; family Noctuidae; genus Mythimna; species Mythimna albipuncta. The sequence continues at coordinate 11,179,320 of OV815983.1, read as the reverse complement.
ATATGCCGCATAAGTTAATGAGCAAAAAATTAAGCCTAATAACAAAACCATACTTAGTGCCATCGTTTTCTAAGTCAGATACGGTGGATACTCTATTTAAAAAATCTGTGATCAGCAACAACAATAAAATCGTGATAGAAACAATTTACAATAGCGATGATGATATGGTCGCACTGAAATTTCTCAAAAACAAAACTATACCAAAAAAAGTCATGGAAGTAATTGCACTCACATTTCCGTACAAAAAACATTTTGATTTCAATTACTATCAACAGCGGCTTAAACATTACTACTTTATATGAAATTTCCAAATTGTTAACCAATTCTCAAATAACTGAATTATGTCTTGACGGTACATTTCTCGAAAAAGCTAACTATCACATACTGTTATCACAAAGTAGTAAGTTGAAACATCTCTCTTTGGTCAGATGTACGATTAATGATGTCGTCGTAAAAATGATCACAGATCAATTGAAAGAACCATGTCCTGCTGCGAAAATATTGTCTGCTTTGAACTTATCAAACAACAAAATCACAGATACTGGTGCAAAGTATATAGCAGATATGTTGCGATCAAACAGACAACTCTGTTACCTGAACTTAGCGGGTAATATGATACAGATGAAGGCAGTGTAAGTATTCTCGACATGCTACAGAAATTTCCTATACAGGCCTCAGAAGTAATGGAAGGTAGATCTAGATATGTAACTCACTTAAGAAAGAGAATGAATTTGATTCAAACATTGATTACAGAGCTAGAAGATACTGCCTACAACAGCTCAAAGAAAAAAAAATCGATTAAGAGGGGGAAACGTGAAAGTCAATCAATGCAAAATATACGCTTGAAGAAAAGGTTACAGGAAAGTGTAACAAAACTCAAAGCTGCAATGAAAAAGACGTTTATATATGTTTTATTTTATGTTTTCTAACGTACACGACACGTGCTTTTATTTTAAATTGTTTACACTTCATCATTGAATTGTAATGTGATTTTGAAATTTGTTATCAATTTTTTTTATGAATTATATTGTAACGTATTTAATTGTTTTATTTTACTTCAGCTTAAATTTACATCTTTCATTCTCCACACAGTCGTGTTATCACACTTGATTATGATCTAAGATCCGATTGAAGAAATCTCTTCTCTCATCTGTTATTTTATTATGATAAATATTATATGCTAGATGTGTTATAATATTATATGCTAGGTGTGTAATAGGCATTGGCGTCAGATTTTGCGAGGCAACCTATTCAGAATGTCTTAATAAATGCATTATCTAGCACATAATAGATTTATCATAATCGAATAACAGAAGAACGAACAGAATTTTTCTACGGATCTAAATACTATTAGGAGCATTCGTCGACATTCCAGCTTTGAAGATCAGCGGTACCTGTCGTGTGTGAGTCCAGCCTTACCATAGATGGCTGTCGCCAACATGTCGACGACTAATATCTCAGCCGTTGAAAACATGCCGCTCATATGTATGAGCCTATGATCTGTTAGTAAACCTTAAGGAACTGATAAACTTGAGCATTCAGTTGTAATGAGTATTCTCGCGAACGTTGCATTACAGAAAAATAAAGAGGGTTTAGCGAGCATTCTATCAAGCGTTCTGGCGAGCATTCTAGCGAAGGACAATAAAGCTTCGAATTTTAGCGTTTGATATCCCGCGTTCATTTCCAGCGTTTCCATTTTTTAGATTGGATTAATCACTTTATAAGCCCCAGCTGCAATCTGCATGTCTCACCTTGTCGGAGCCATTTTTCTACTGACGAACACCATGCGTAGTTGTTTGCGTGCTCAGCAAGAGCAAGTGTCGTTCGGGACGCATGCAAATGTACCGTCGGATGCCTCAGGTTGAGGCATGCGTGACGAACCAATCGTGGCTACGCGGCTCTAGAGAAATCATGAAAATGTTCGTAGCAATGTTGACTCTATGTTTGGCTCGGCTCGTTGTTCAGTTCGACAAATTTAAAAACGGCGAATGCGTAATGTTCTGTTATAAGTGAATGCACTGTCAGCACCTTCAAATTTCACATTGAAAGATGGTGACATGAGGTATGGTCTGATTGTGGTTGAATCACAATTTTTGCAACGACACAGTTGCTCTGTATGGCGTTTCGAAGATGATCAAGTACAGTCTCATCTAATTAATGATAATAACGATAATATCTAATGAATGATAACGTCGGATAAGTCACAGTCGTTGGCATCTGCCTCAAGAATTTGAACGCAAAGAATATTCTAAGAACAATGGTTGTATCCTCCTCATTGTGTGGTAAACCTAATGTTCTTCCAATTTGGGAATTAATCCAGGTTAGTTTTTCATACTGATTCGTCATCAGACCACCAGGCGTACTCCATTGGTGTCACGGGGCAGGTGTATCGTGGCAGTGTCCTTGGACATTGCCAACGCGTTCAATTCCCTGCCCTGGAGTACGATCCGGAGGGCACTCCGGTACCACCGGATGCCCGAATACCTCTGTCGAGTGGTCGAGGCCTATTTGTCGGAGAGATTTATAGTCTACCCCGGTCACCAGGGAGACTGAAAACGTCGAGAGATGTCGTGCGGTGTTCCGCAGGGGTCGGTACTAGGGCCACCTTTGTGGAACATCGGGTACGACTACGTGCTGCGCGGCGACTTCCCTGACGGGGTCAGCGTGGTTTGCTACGCAGACGACACGCTGGTTCTAGCGCAGGGAGAGTCGTACCGGTCGCTCTAGCGACACACGGGATTGCGATGGTCGTTGATAGGATCCAGGAGTTGGGACTCGAGGTGGCGCTTCACAAATCCGAGGCTATTTGTTTTCACGGTCGCCGCCCTCGGAACGCGCCGCCATTGAGTTCCCAACTAACGGTAGGAGGAGTTCACATCGGTGTCGGGACAGCCGGTGGAATTTCGTGGAGCATTTCCGACGTCTGGCTCCCAAACTCAACCGGGCTGGGGTTGCGCTCAAGCGGCTCCTGCCCAACCTTGGGGGTCCAGATGCCTCCTGCCGGAGGCTCTACGCGGGGATCGTTCGGTCCATGGCCCTCTACGGGCGCCGGTGTGGGCGCTGTCGCTGAAAAAGCAACCGGCGGCCATACTGAACGCCTGCCAGAGGGTCATGGCGATAAGGATGGTGCGGGGATACTGCACGGTCTCCCGCGAAGCGGCGAGCCTTTTGGCTGGCCTACCACCGTGGGATCTGGAGGCAACAGTCCTTGCACACATGCACGATATGCGCGTGGAGATGCAACGCCGGGGTGAAAGTCCGCTGCCGCGACAGGTCGCGGCATGGCGGACAGAGCTCCGGCGGGATCTCATGGTGAAATGGCGACAACGACTATCGCAACCCAGTGCTGGGCACGCCACAATCATGGTGGTAAGTCCCCTCTTTGAGGCGTGGCTGGAAGGACCTCACGGCGTCCTTACCTTCCGCATCCTTACCATCCGGCGTCCTTACCGGACATGGTTCGTTCGGGAGTTTCCTGCACCAGATTCGTGTGGAAGTGACGCCCGGGTGTCACCACTGTGCGGAATGCCCGGAGGACACGGTGGAGCACACAGTCGAGGTGTGCCCTGCTTGGGCGGAGCATCGCCGGACCCTCGTGGGGGCGATCGGCGGCGGACACCTCTCGCGCCGGGCCTTGGTTGAGGCCATGGTCCGGAGCGAAGAGGAGTGGCAGGCAGTCGCCGACTTCTGCGAAGCAGTAATGCTCGCAAAGGAGGAGGCCGAACGCATCAGGAAACGGCGTTATCGCTGCCGCCGCCGCCGCCGGGATTCTGATCCCGATTTCCGGCCACCGTAGGCGCGGGCTTGCGGATAGTGAGCAATGGGTAGCACGCTGTCCGGCCATCCGGTAACTGTCCGGACCAAGCCCAAGTCGTCGACGGCGCGCACTGTTCCCGCGCGCCTCAAGGAGTTGTCAGCAACAGCATTGACCCAGCCGGGTCAAAGCCTACTGGGGCCAGGGTTATCCGAAAGGGCGCTCGAGCCCCGGTATGAAGGCGAGAAGGAACGGGGTGGGTCTTTTAGTCAGTAAGAGTCTGACACTATCTCCCGCTCCGCCCAAGAGCGGGGGATGTCAATGCATGATTTTTTCCCACCATAAAAAAAGGCGTACTCCATTGGCAATGTACCACCGATACATGGTTGACAACCCACTTACCAACCCAAACATATAAAAGGTTTTGAGTACATTTGGATAGTTTGGTTTGAACTACATCCATTGTGTGTACAGCTAAGGAGCAATTTCCATTTCCAACCGAAGTGTGGTAGTTACAACCTGGATGTCTTTATGCCAAGAGTAAATATGTTGCTTCTAGGCGAGCATGCTCTTTCATCGAACACACCATCACTTAGCATCAAGTGAGTTAGTGGTCAAGCGCGAGCCTATCAATAAAAACAATAAGCAGTAGTTGCAACGATACAACCCTAATCAATTTAAAATAAAACGTTTTCGTAATTTTAGCTGTCTCGAGTCCCGGGACTTTTGTGTCGAGACTCGAGACGAGACAAGATTATCTAAATTTCAAATCAGAAGATGCCTCGCGCCATTTAATTATGAAACAAATCTGTAATTATCAGAATTAACAATGTTGTTATTATGACCAATGATTAGATACTAGTCGAATTACCAATAACAGCAAGAAATTATCTCAATTAATATTCTTCAAAAAGTCCTAAGTACTAGTCTCATAAAAAAAGAATACAAACACACAACCTCAAAAGTCTCGAAGTCCCGGGAATTCCCAGGAATTTGAATGTAGGCTGTCTCGTGTCCTGGGACTTTGAAATTGTCGGGAATTCCCAAATCCTAGTATTGATATTGCATCTAGAATAACATTCACTCTAACAGGTCAATAGACAGTTTCCACAGTGCATGACTGTACCGACGCAGTATCGTGTCTTTATCTGAGTCAGTAGGACGAAGATTTTAAGATTTGCGTCACTGCTAATACTGTTTCGTATATAAATAGCATGCAACAAGTGGTCGCGGGTGACCTTCCTTAAGGCCTGTGTGAGCTGTAGCTAAGCGCGGGCCGGCGAGCGGTAAAAACGCACGCACGCCGCGAGACGCCGCTCATAGCGCCGCGTGCCCGCTTTCCGATGCCGCCCAGCACGCCGCACCGCTCGTCACTAAAGACCGTTGCCGTTAAGGTGCGTTTTCAATGAGCTAGAGCCGGGAGGCGAGCTGAGAAGAGCAGTGGAAGTATTTCCAACGAAGCAAAGTGGGTCGAACTGGAATTGAGCCTCCGTTTTGTGCTTTCCGCTCGTTACCCTACTCCGTTCTGTCCGACTCAAGGTCGCGTGTTCATTTGTTTTCTTTGAAAGGCTACTCAGCTCCACTCTGCTCCATTTACAATGTCTCCACTGAAGGTGGAGGTTTTGAGCACTGTAATTGGCCAATTCACGCTCTGCTCCTCTCCACACCACCCAGTTCTACGTCAGTCTAAACACACCCTTTTGTATGCCATAAGCGAAAACGCTGACATAAGACTATTTTGCTCAGTGACCTCTATAATATGTATTGATAAATAGTAAGAGGTCAGTAATTTTGCTCGAAAACTCTTTAGAAGAGTAATTATTACTCTCCTCCATACTTTTTCTTAAAAAAACATATGATTTTCCAAAAAAAACCATTAATCTTGTTTTTGACATACACTATTAATTCACATTATTTTCAATCTCTTCGTTAATTTCAATCGTATTTTTGAAAAGGTATATTTCTAATCACAAAATGGATAATAAAACGATCAGTTACAAGACTATTCCCCAAGAGAAATCCGAAAATACGGACGACGTTGATCGTCCAAAGCCAAGCGACTTTGACGCATTTGTACCATGGGCTTGCAAACAATTCCATGTTGATGCTAATGTTGTTGTCACTAGTGCCGTTCAGGGTAAGTTACCAATGAACTAGCTCTTCAATAAATCTATATAAAAGAAGAATCTGACTGACATAATATGATCTAAGTGTCCCCGCACACAGGCCACAAAAAAAAGCCGCTCCAAGCTTCTTTTTGTGGCGGCCGGCCTTTTTTCAAGGCCCGTGTGCGGCGGTGCCGTCACAAATGAAGCTAGAAGCTGCTTCAAGCTTCTCTGGCCACAAACTGTCGCGCGCTTCAGGATTTTTTTGTGGCTACTTCAAGCTTTTTTTGTGGCGGCTTTTTTTTGTGGCCAGTGTGCTGGCACACTTATTACTGAATCTAGGTACGTGAAAATTTGCACTTGGCTTCCTTTTATCATTTGACCGAGCACTAAGAGAGATACTTGCTTCTAAGCAAGCGTGCTCCATTGTCGGCCACATCATCGCTTTCCATCAGGTGAGATAACCCCTACCTCATACGCAAACCTATCCAAAAATCATAAAAAATAAAAATAAACTTAAATAGGTGGTTGGAGAGAAGGCATGACCCATGCACTAAAGTCCACTAAGGACTAAGTGCGGAAACCATACCAGACCACAGAAAAGAAGGGGCGTAAATAGGGAAATTCGACTGTATGCAAAATAGAGTCAGTGATAGTGTGACGGGTTGAAGGAGTTGTCAGCAACAGCAGGGGCTCAGCTGGGTCGAAGCCTACTGGGGCCGGGGTCTAGTTTCGGGGGATGTCATTTGGATGATTTTTGCCCATCAAAAAAAAAGCCCCCCACCCTTGAGCGGAGCGGAATGCGGAATAGCGGATGCTCTGCCCAAGTGGGGCACACCTCCACCGTATGCTCCCACATGTCCTTCGGGCATTCCGCACAGTAGCGACACCCAGGCGTCACTTCCGGACGAATCCGGTACAGGCACCTCCCGAACTTACCATGTCCGGTGAGTACCTGCGTCATGCGGAAGGTGAGGACGCCGTGAGATCTTTCCAGTCACGCCTCAAAGAGGGGACTTACCGCCATAATTGTGGCGTGCGTTTCCCGTACCGTTAATTTTTTCTGTCACGGTGGGATGTCATTTGCGCATCTTTTTTTTTTTTGCACTTGACCGCTATCTCACCTGATGGAAAGCGACGATGCGGTCGACGATGGAACGCGCTTACCTAAAAGAAACCTATTCACTCTCGACTTAAAGATTCCCGGGTTGTAGCTATCAGGAAACACAGACTCCGGCAAGGAATTCCACTCCCTAGCCGCACGCACAATGAATGTGTTCCCAAAACGTTTTGTGCGTGTTGGTGGGATATCCACCATATACCGGTGGCGCATAGCCGTACGTCTGGTAGTCCGATGATGAAACGGGCTAGGCGGAATTAGGTTATGCAATTCCGACGCACACTCCCCGAAATGCAACCGGTAGAAAACCGACAGGCTAGCAACTCTGCGTCGATGCTCAAGACTTTGAAGCCTCGACTCGACGAGTGTATCATCGCCAATTATCCTTCTGCATCTAAACTGCGTTAATGTGCAGATGGCCCTTGTGTGTTAATATGTTTCTATCGCCAGTTTTGTTGTGTCATGATTAATACGAAGCAATCCATAGTATCAATTCGTAACAATGGTAAATGCATCGAGTGTGTAAAAAATCTGCATTGAGGAATATATATTTTGTTATAGATTTCGAAAAGCTTTGAGTGGTTTTATCGCCAAGAATCAGCCAATGTTATCCTGAATTAAAATCACCAGAGATTATATTATAAAATAATAATATATATTTTTTTTAATTTACAGCGGTTTACGTCAGTGCAGCTACTACCACTAAGAAATATCCTAAACGAAAAGTGTTAAAGACATCTTTAACTACACAAGAACCCGCTTCGGATACAGAATATTACAGTTTAGAAATCTTCGAATCAACTCCGACAGTCACCGAAAAAATAGTCCAGATAGAAACAGTTTACGACAGTTCCGAAAACTTAGTCCAACTGAAGTTACTAAAAAACAAGTTTATACCAAGAAACGTCATGCAAGTAATCGCGCTTACTATACCATATCAAAAACACCTATCTTCAATAACAATTAACAGAGGTTTCCACATGAATGCTTTATATGAAATGTCAAAATTTTTACCCAAATCTCAAATAACTGAAGTATGTCTTGATGGTACATTTCTTAGAGAAGCTAACTATCACATATTGTTAGTAAACAGTAAGTTAAAACATCTCTCTTTGGCAAGATGTATGATAAATGATGGCGTCGTAAAATCGATCGCAGAACAATTAAAAGAACCATGTACGTCTGCGAAAATATTATCTGCTTTAAACTTATCTACTAACAGAATCACAGATATTGGCGCTAAGTATTTAGCTGATGTCTTGCGAACAAATAGACAACTTTGTTACCTAAACTTAGCCGGGAATATGATTACAGACGAAGGTGGTGTAAGCATTCTTAATACACTGCAATGGTTCCCTTTAGAAGTTAAAGAATTTTTTGAAAGTAGAGCCAGATACGTCGAGTACTTAAAAAAGAAACAAGAAATAGTAAACATGTTGGTTATCGAGCTTCAAACTGGAAATCATAATAAAAAGAAGACTTTGAAGAAAGCGAATAAAGTGGAAAGTCAGTGTTGGCAGCAACATTATGAAATAGTTGAAGCTCAGATTATACAAGAAAAAGCTGAATGTTTGGCTGTAAGTAGATTAGGATCGTTTAATGATTCTTTTTCTCCGAACAACACTGAAACAAGAGATGGCTTAGTGCATTGTTCGGGCAATAATATATTGGGCTATTTAAATTTAGCTTACAACAACCTCACGTATATCAGTGTCAAGAAATTACTTGATGTTTTAAAGACACAGAAGGCCCTTAACAGATCTCCTAGAGGTTTGATAAAAGTTCTGATTGAAGGTAACTTAGTACCTGTAGCATGTGAGGAATATGAAGAGATTAGAGCACTGCTTGCATCTGGTATAACATATGGTACAAGCCGTAGTAAGCAATCAGAATCTGTTTTAAAAAAGAGCAGTGAGAAAAAATCTGTGAGTGCAAGATCTACCATCAGACAATGAAATGATTCATTCACCTTTTAATTTTAACAACTTATAAAGTTTATTAATTCGAATGTTTTTTATACATTAGATTGTTCGTTTTCATTGCCAAATTTCTCATTTGGAAATAGTTTATTCTCGTAATAATTACCTACTACTTTCTAAAGTTTGACATGATTTTTTATACTAAGCAATTTTAATAATTTTAGATTACTATACTTATAAGTTTTGGGATTTAGGTCGAAGATACAATGGTGATTTTTTTAAGACCAAAAGTTCTTTTTAGACTTAGTGGTATATTATATAGACTGGTAATTTGATTGTTGTAATTTTTAATGTTTAATTTTAAATTACCTTGATTATTATTTTAGTTTTTAGATAGGAGCTATTGTGTGTCTCTTTTAGGTTTCCATTTAAAAACTTATACTGACTTATTAATTTTACTGTTGTATTTAAATTTAGATTACCATACTTGTTATTTAGATAGGAGTTATTAAGGTTTAAATAAATAAACACACAAATTAAATTTTGTTTAAATGAAAAATTAATTACAGGTTGCTGGATGTCACACATCCACCAACGCGTACTAGGCCCTCTAAGCCTAGGGGCACACGATGCATTGAGACGGCGGTGCGGCGTCGGAGCAGTGTCGCTGCTTTGTCTTGCATCCAAACTAATATTATAAATGCGAAAGTAACTCTGTCTGTCTGTCTTTGCTTCACGCCTAAACTACTGAACCGATTTGTGTGAAATTTGGTACAGACATAGTTTGGAACTTGAGAAAGGACATAGGATAGTTTTTATTGCATAAAACAAAATAAAAAATAAAATAAAAATAAAAATTTATTCCGGACATACAGCGCCATCTATTGGTCAAGAGTCGGCATCAATTCAGTACTGAAATTTCCGGAAGTCACTATTCCATGCGAACGAAGTCGCGGGCAAAAGCTAGTAGAGAAATATCTGTAACGCATCGTGTGACCCCGCTCTAAATCATTCTTAAGACAATATGTCTGCCTTCTTAGGCTGCTCGCCCACTTCAGACTTTTTGTACGACAGATAATCGGGCCGATTTAGTATATTTGTAACGTTCTGTATTTTTGTGTGCGTTGCACTATTACTATCAATGTGTTCTATTTTTCTCCTACAAAAAATCAGTCACAGACTATCGGACGTGGGCGGGCCCAGCCTTAGCTGCCATGTCCTGCTGCGAGAAAATATTATCTGCTTTGAACTTATCAAACAACAAAATCACAGATACTGGTGCAAAGTATATAGCAGATATGTTGCGATCAAACAGATAACTCTGTTACCTGAACTTAGCGGGTAATATGATAACAGATGAAGGCAGTGTTAGTATTCTCGACATGCTACAAAAATTTCCTATACAGGCCTCGGTAGTAATGGAAGGTAGATCAGGATATGTAACTTACTTAAAAAAGAGAATGAATTTATTTCAAACATTGATTAAATTGCTAGAAGCTACTGACTACATTAGCTCAAAGAAAAAAAAAAACGATAGCAAAATATACGTATGTAGAAAATGCTTACAAAAATACGAATTGAATCCCAAATTATAAATGAAAAAGCTGAAGTTTTGGCTGACAATAAATTGGGTTTGTATAATGAACCTTTTTCTCTAAACAATACCAAAACACAAGATGGTGTTGTGTATTGTTTGGGTAATAATGCCATATGCTGTCTTAATTTCGCTTACAACCTCACATATATACTAGTCAGGTTTAATCAGGATCATAGTTGAGGGTAACTCAATGCCTGCAGCTTGTAAAGAATATGAAGAAATCGATCGTTTACAGAAAGTGTAACAAAACTCGAAGCTGCAATGAAAAATACCTTTATTTATGTTTTCTAACTTACACGATACGTGCTTTTATTTTATATTGTTTACACATCATTGAATTGTAATGTGATTTTGAAATTTGTTATCATTTTTTTTTATTAATTACATTGTAACGTATTTACTTGTTTTATTTTACTTCAGCTTAAATTTACTTCTTTCATTCTCCACACAGTCGTGTTATCACACTTGATTATGATCTAAGATGCGATTGAAGAAATCTCTTCTCTCATCTGTTATTTTATTATGATAAATATTATATGCTAGATGTGTTCATTAAGACATTGCGAATAGGTATTGGCATCAGATTTTGCAAGGCAACCTATTCAGAATGTCTTAATAAATGCATTATCTAGCACATATTATATTTATCATAATAGAATAACAGAAGAGCGAACAGAATTTTTCTACGCATCTAATACTATTAGGAGCATTCGTCGACATTCCAGCTTTGAAGATCAGCGGTACCTGTCGTGTGTGAGTCCAGCCTTACCATAGATGGCTGTCGCCAACATGTCGACGACTAATATCTCAGTCGTTGACAACATGCCGCTCATATGTATGAACCTATGATCTGTTAGTAAACCATAAGGAACTGATAAACTTGAGCATTCACTTGTAATGAGTATTCTCGCGAACGTTGCATTACAGAAAAATAAAGAGGGTTTAGCGAGCATTCTATTAAGCGTTCTGGCGAGCATTCTAGCGAAGGACAATAAAGCTTCGAATTTTAGCATTTGATACGCCGCGTTTTTTTTTTTTTTTTTTTTTCTTATGACAACCCCCGCTCTTGGGCGGAGCGGGAGATAGTGTCAGACTCTTACTGACTAAATAACCCATCCCGTACCTTCAAGCCTTCATACCGGGGCTCGAGCGCCCTTTCGGATAACCCCCAGTAGGCTTCGACCCGGCTGGGTCCCTGCTGTTGCTGACAACTCCTTGAGGCGCGCGGGAACATTGCGCGCCGTCAACGACTTGGGCTTGGTCCGGACAGTTACCGGACAGCGGGCCGGGACGAGCGAGCTACCCATTGCTCACTGTCCGCAAGCCCGCGCCTACGGTGGCTGGAAATCGGGATCGGAATCCCGGCGGCGGCGAGAGCGCCGTTGCCTGATGCGGTCGGCCTCCTCCTTAGCGAGCATTACTGCTTCGCAGAAGTCGACGATTGCCTGCCACTCCTCCTCGCTCCGGACCATGGCCTCGACCAAGGCCCGGCGCGAGAGGTCTCCGCCGCCGATCACCCCCACGAGGGCACGGCGATGCTCCACCCAAGCAGGGCACACCGCAATTGTGTGCTCCACCGTGTCCTCCGGGTGTTCCGCACAGTGGCGACACCCGGGTGTCACTTCCGCTTTAATTCGGAACAGGAACCTCCCGAACTTGCCATTTCCGGTGAGGACCTGTGTCATGCGGAAGGTAAGGACGCCGTGAGGTCTTTCCAGCCACGCCTCAAAGAGGGGACTTATCGCATTAATTGTGGCGTGCCCAGCACTGGGTTGCGATAGTCGCTGACGCCATTCCACCATGAGATCCCGCCGGAGCTCTGTCCGCCATGCCGCGACCTGTCGCGGCAGAGGACTTTCACCCCGGCGTTGCATCTCCACGCGCATGTCGTGCATGTGTGCAAGGACTGTTGCCTCCAGATCCCACGGTGGTAGGCCAGCCAGAAGGCTCGCCGCTTCGCGGGAAATCGTGCGGTATCCCCGCACCATCCGAATTGCCATGACCCTCTGGCAGGCGTTTAGTATGGCCGCCGGTTGCTTTTTCAGCAACGGCGCCCACACCGGCGCCCCGTAGAGGGCCATGGACCGAACGATCCCCGCGTAGAGCCTCCGGCAGGAGGCATCTGGACCCCCAAGGTTGGGCAGGAGCCGCTTGAGCGCAGCCCCAGTCCGGTTCAGTTTGGGAGCCAGACGTCGGAAATGCTCCACGAAATTCCACCGGCTGTCGAGGACGAGTCCCAGGTACTTCATCGTCGACCCGACACCGATGTGAACTCCTCCTACCGTTAGTTGGGAACTCATTGGCGGCGCGTTCCGAGAGCGGCGACCGTGAAAGCACATCGCCTCGGACTTGTACAGCGCCACCTCGAGTCCCAACTCCTGGATCCTATCAACGACTATCGCAACCCCGCGTGTCGCTAGAGCGACCGCCGCCTGGTACGACTCTCCCTGCGCTAGAACCAGCGTGTCGTCTGCGTAGCAAACCACGCTGACCCCGTCAGGGAGGTCGCCCCGCAGCGTAATCGTACCCGATGTTCCACAAGGGTGGCCCTAATACCGACCGCTGCGGAACACCGCACGACATCTCCCGACGTTTCCAGTCTCCCTGGTGACCGGGGTAGACAATGTACCTGTCCGACAGGTAGGCCTCGACTACTCGACAGAGGTATTCGGGCACCCGGTGGTACCGGAGTGCCCTCCGGATCGTACTCCAGGGCAGGGAATTGAAAGCGTTGGCAATGTCCAAAGACACTGCCACGACACACCTACCCTGGGACACCGCATCCCCCGTCGTGAGGGCTCGCACGCGCATGATGGCGTCCACCGTCGAGCGCATCCTGCGAAAGCCGAACTGTCCGTCCGAAAGGTCCGGCCCCACCCGTGAAAGGCGCGTGACGAGGCGGCTCGCAATCACTCTTTCAAAGAGCTTGCCCACCTCGTCGAGCAGCACAATGGGCCGGTACGCGGACGGAGAGTCCACAGGGCGCCCTGGCTTCGCGATGAGGACCAGTTTCCCCGTCTTCCAGCGAAGTGGGAACTGGCCCCTCTCCAAGCATGCGCTGAAGAGCCCTCTCAGTCGAGGCCCGAGAGCCTCCATGGCCAGGACCCAGGCTTTCTCAGGCAAGCCATCGGGTCCTGGGGCGGCGTTCTTGGCACTTAGCCTTTGCACCGCCACTCTCATCTCTACCTCGGTCACCTCTGGACCATTATCGTCGTCGTCGCTATTGCGGTCCGCGTCAGACACCGCTGGCGGAGGCGGATCCATGAGCGGGGGGGAGTTTTCCCCTCGCGCAGGGAACAGAGCGCTTACCACACCCTCCACGAGTTGGGGCCGGAGACTCTGAGTCAGCGGGGGAGCCCAGGGGCGCAGTTTCTCCCGTACCAATTTGTACGGGCGCCCCCACGGGTCCGCGTTCAGAGACCCCAGCCACACGTCGCGGGCTTCGAGTTTTGCCCGCTTAATCTCCGCTCGGAGGGTGTGTTTTGCCTCTCTGTAATCTTCGTACAGCTCCACCTCTCTGGCCTCCGCATCCGTTGGGCGGATGCGGCGCCTGCAGTATCTGGCGTACCGGCGTAGCTGAGAAGGGCAGTGGAAGTATTTCCAACGAAGCAAAGTGTGGCGAACTGGAATTGAGCCTCCGTTTTGTGCTTTCCGCTCGTTACCCTACTCCGTTCTGTCCGACTCAAGGTCGCGTGTTCATTTGTTTTCTTTGAAAGGCTACTCAGCTCCACTCTGCTCCATTTACACTGTCTCCACTGAAGGTGGAGGTTTTGAGCACTGTTATTGGCTAATTCACGCTCTGCTCTTCTGCACACCACCCAGTTCTACGTCAGTCTAAACACACCCTTTTGTATGCCATAAGCGAAAACGCTGACATAAGACTATTTTGCTCAGTGACCTCTTATTGATAAATAGTAAGAGGTCAGTAATTTTGCTCGAAAACTCTTTAGAAGAGTAATTATTACTCTCCTCCATACATTTTCTTAAAAAAACATGATTTTCCAAAAAAAAACCATTAATCTTGTTTTTGACATACACTATTATTTCACATTATTTTCAATCTCTTCGTTAATTTCAATCGTATTTTTCAAAAGGTATATTTCTAATCACAAAATGGATAATAAAACGATCAGTTACAAGACTATTCCCCAAGAGAAATCCGAAAATACGGACGACGTTGATCGTCCAAAGCCAAGCGACTTTGACGCATTTGTACCATGGGCTTGCAAACAATTCCATGTTGATGCTACTGTTGTTGTCACTAGTGCCGTTCAGGGTAAGTTACCAATGAACTAGCCCTTCAATAAATCTGTATAAAAGAAGAATCTGACTAACATATATTATGATCTAAGTGTCCCCGCACACGGGCCTTAAAAAAATAGCCGCTTAAAGCTTTTTTCTGTAGCGGCCTTTTTTTTATGGCTCGTGTGCGGCAGTACCGTCACAAAAAAAGCTAAAAGCCGCTTTAAGCTTTTCCGGCCACAAGCTGTCGTGCGCTTCAGGATTTTTTTGTGGCTGCTTCAAACTTTTTTTTGTGGCCACTTCTAGCTTTTTTTGTGGCGGCTTTTTTTTGTGGCCCGTGTGCTGGCACACTTATTACTGAATCTAGGTACGTGAAAATTTGCACTAGACTTCCTTTTATCATTTAACCGAGCACTAAGAGAGATACTTGCTTCTAAGCAAGTAGACAGACAGCGAGCTATCCATTGCTCGCCATCCGGAAACCCGCGCCTACGGTGGCCGGAAATCAAGACCGGAATCCCGACGGTGACTCGAGCGCTGCGAGCACCGTTACCTGATGCGATCGGCCTTCTTTGCTAGCATTACTGCTTTGCAGAAGGAAGCGACTGCTTGCCACTCCTCCTCGCTCCGGAAAATGACCTGTACCAAGACCCGGCGCGAGAAACTGCCAGCACAGATCGCCCCACAAGGATACGGTGATGCTCTGCCCAAGCGGGACACATCTCCACCGTATGCTCCAACGTGTCCTTCGGGCGTTCCGCACAGTGGCGATACCCAGGTGTCACTTCCAGACGAATCCGGTGCAGGTACCTCCCGAACTTACTATGTCCGGTGAGAACCTGTGTCATGCGGAAGGAGAGGACACCGTGAGGTCTTTCCAGCCACGCCTCAAAGAGAACTTATCGCCATAATTGTGTCGTGCCCTTCCCGTACCGTTCATTTTTTCTGTCACTGTGGGATGTCATTTGCTGGAGCTAGTAGTGTTACGCTTCCAATTCGCATTAAAACTGCGTTAACGTGCAGATGGCCCTTGTGTGTTAATATGGTTCTTTCCCCAGTTTTGTTGTCATGATTAATACGAAGCAATCCATAATACCAATTCGTAATAATGGTAAATACATCGAGTGTAGAAAAAATCTACAATGAGGAATATATATTTTGTTATAAGAATCAGCCAATGTTATCCTGAATTAAAATCACCAGAGATTATATTATAAAATATTTTTTATTTTTTTTTTATTTCCAGCGGTTTACGTCAGTGCAGCTACTACCACTAAGAAAAATCCTAAACGGAAAGTGACAAAGACATCTTTAACTACAGAAGAACTCGCTTCGGATACAGAATATTACAGTTCAGATATCGTCCAATCAACTACAATAGTCACTGAAAAAATAGTCCAGATAGAAACAGTTTACGACAGTTCCGAAAACTTAGTCCAACTGAAGTTACTAAAAAACAAGTTTATACCAAGAAACGTCATGCAAGTAATCGCGCTTACTATACCATATCAAAAATACCTATCTTCAATAACAATTAACAGAGGTTTCCACATGAATGCTTTATATGAAATGTCAAAATTTTTACCCAAATCTCAAATAACTGAAGTATGTCTTGATGGTACATTTCTTAGAGAAGCTAACTATCACATATTGTTAATAAACAGTAAGTTAAAACATCTCTCTTTAGCAAGATGTATGATAAATGATAGCGTCGTAAAATCGATCGCAGAACAATTAAAAGAACCATGTAAGTCTGCGAAAATATTATCTGCTTTAAACTTATCTACTAACAGAATCACAGATATTGGCGCTAAGTATTTGGCCGATGTCTTGCGAACAAACAGACAACTTTGTTACCTAAACTTAGCCGGGAATATGATAACAGACAAAGGTGGTGTAAGCATTCTTAATACACTGCAATGGTTCCCTTTAGAACTTAAAGAATTTTTTGAAAGTAGAGCCAGATACGTCGAGTACTTAAAAAGGAAACAAGAAATAGTAAACATGTTAGTTATCGAGCTTCAAACTGGAAATCATAATAAAAAGAAGACGTTGAAGAAAGCGAATAAAGTGGAAAGTCAGTGTTGGCAGCAACGTTATGAAATAATTGAAGCTCAGATTATACAAGAAAAAGCTGAATGTTTGGCTGTAAGTAGATTAGGATCGTTTAATGATTCTTTTTCTCCGAACAACACTGAAACTAGAAATGGCTTAGTGCATTGTTCAGGCAATAATATATTGGGCTATTTAAATTTAGCTTACAACAACCTCACGTATATCAGTGTCAAGAAATTGCTTGATGTTTTAAAGACACAGAAGGCCCTTAACAGATCTCCTAGAGGTTTGATAAAAGTTCTGATTGAAGGTAACTTAGTACCTGTAGCATGTGAGGAATATGAAGAGATTAGAGCACTGCTTGCATCTGGTATAATATATGGTACAAGCTGTAGTAAGCAATCAGAATCTGTTTTAAAAAAGAGCAGTGAGAAAAAGTCTGTGAGTGCAAGATCTACCATCAAATGAAAGAATTCATTCACCTTTTAATTTTAACAACTTATAAAGTTTATTAATTCTAATGTTTTTTATACATTAGATTGTTCGTTTTCATTGCCAAATTTCTCATTTGGAAATAGTTTATTCTCGTAATAATTACCTCCTACTTTCTAAAGTTTGACATGATTTTTAGACTAAGCAATTTTAATAGTTTTAGATTATTATACTTATAAGTTTTAGGATTTAGGTCAAAGATACAATGGTGATTTTTTTAAGACCAAAAGTTCTTTTTAGACTTAGCTGGTAATTTGATTGTTGTAATTTTTAATGTTCAATTTTAAATTACCTTGATTATTATTTTAGTTTTTAGATAGGAGCTATTGTGTGTCTCTTCTAGGTTTCCATTTTAAAACTTACACCAACTTATTTATTTTACTGTTGTATTTAAATTTAGAGATTACCATACTTGTTATTTAGATAGGAGTTATTTAGGTTTAAATAAATAAACACACAAAATAAAATTTTGTTTAATTGAAAAATTAATTACAGGTTGCTGGATGTCACACATCCACCAACGCGCACTAGGCCCTCTAACCCTAGGGACACACGATGCATTGAGACGGCGGCAGAAATATCTGTGGCGTGTCACACGATGGGCTGCGGTGTCGCATCGGATTTGCAACGACCAAGACAAGGAGAAAATGCGTTGCGACGTCGCCTCGGTATTGCTCAGTGTTTACACGTGGCAAGAAAGGGAACACTATTAACAGACTGTTCAATGGTGCAGTGACATAACGTTGCGGCGCCGCAACGCATCGTGTGACCCCGCTCTAAATCATTCTTAAGACAATATGTTGGCATTCTTAGGCTGCCCGCCCACTTCAGACTTTTTGTACGACAGATAATCGGGCCGATTTAGTAACGTTTTGTATTTCTGACCAACTTTTTGTAGGATATGTGCGTTGCTTTTCGAAATAACAAATGAGGGGTAATTGATGACAAAAAAAAACAACAAATTTTATTGTTTATCATCATTGGCACCTAGATTTAGCTAAGCAACCTATGTGCAATGTTTTAATGAACGCATTATCTAGCATATAATATTTATCATAATCAAATAACAGACGAGGGAAGAGATTTATTCTATCGGATCTTTGAACACTACCTTTCTCCTCCTTGGGTCATATTCCTCAATGCTGAGAGTCGTGACCTCCCTACTTCATCACTTTAACCTTCATGATATTCCTCCATCTGTTTCTGTCTCTAGCGGTGTGAAGGGCATTATACATCGTGGTGTCAAGAGCGGTGCGGATCTGGTCAGACCAACGTATTGGGCTGCGTCTGCGAGGCCTTTTCCCATCCACTTTACCAGTCACAATGAGCCTTTCGGGGTTGCCACCGTCTTTTCTTGCAGTGTGAACGAAGTATTGCAGAACCTCACGAAGACACTCGAATGACAGCCACTACCATTAGATCACTACCACTTGGGAAGTTTTTAGGTCGAATTTGACCACAGTTTTCTCATTAGCAGCAAATGTTACAGACTTGATATTACAGAAACAATTACTAGAGGACATAATCCAACTAAACTTAAACCATAAAAGATGACTGCTGAACTTTTCTTCATAGAGTTATTTTTCAAAATTAGATCTAGTAATCTAAGTAATAAAGCTTTATTTTTGATTCTTAATATCAAGAGGAGTAAGACCAAAACTAGCTTCTGTCAACGGTAAAATAACAATACTCGTCAAAACGGTGAAGGAAAACATCGTGAGGGAACCTGTCCTAGAACCAAAAATTTGTAGACATTTACCAACCCCCACTGGGCTCGCGTGGTAGATAACGGCCCATTCCCTTTCCTAGGGAGAAGGCCTGAGTCCCAGCAGTGGGAACATTAAAAGGCTGACTATGCTCGATGCATTGAAAGATGCGTTTATTCAATCGTTCAGATGCCTGTATATCGTTCAGGCTCGAGGAGGAGTGGCAGGCGGTCGCCGTCTTCTGCGAAGCAGTAATGCTCGCAAAGGAGGAGGCCGAACGCATCAGGCAACGGCGTTATTGCCGCCGCCGCCGCCGCCGCGATTCTGATCCCGATTTCCGGCCACCGTAGGCGCGGGCTTGCGGACAGTGAGCAATGGGTAGCTCGCTGTTCGGCCGTCCGGTAACTGTCCGGACCAAGCCCAAGTCGTCGACGGCGCGCACTGTTCCCGCGCGCCTCAAGGAGTTGTCAGCAACAGCAGGGACCCAGCCGGGTCAAAGCCTACTGGGGCCAGGGTTATCCGAAAGGGCGCTCGAGCCCCGGTATGAAGGCTAGAAGGAACGGGGTGGGTCTTTTAGTCAGTAAGAGTCTGACACTATCTTCCGCTCCGCCCAAGAGCGGGGGATGTCAATGCATGATTTTTGCCCACCATAAAAAAAAAAAAAATATCGTTCAGGCTGAACCAACGTCTATTTTAACGACTTCAAAAAAAAAGAGAAAGTTCTCCATTGAGTTGTAGATGTTTTTTTTTTTTTGTGTTTGTTACGATGAATTTAAATGATGAAGCTTTTAGAAATCTGCGCTCAGAATCGATTTGGAAATATTATTTTTTTGCAGATTCTAGCTATCAAATGCAATGCAAAAGAACTTTTAAACTTTACCTTTACAGCTATATTTCACCGAAACACCATAGCGGCGCAAAAGGTCGCGTGTCCAAAATAGACTTAAGCTACCATAGACACTATATAGACACCAGAGTCGTCACACGTCCGAGCTGGTCGCGCCACCAAATTGGTTGCGCAAGCAAACGGACACCAGGTGAGTAACTCTCCATATAGCTGTATACATTTTGTTGGTAGTGGCGACTGGTCGCGCCGCCATAGAGTCTCGATGAAATGTAGCCCAACTCAAGTCAACATCCTCCCAAATTCCATACAGATGAGTGCCCTATTAAAAAATGTAACACAATATAAGGCAACGTGCACACTATACCGCAAATCAGAGTGCTAGCGAAATAGCGCGGCGTAAGTGCGAGGAGGGTTGCGCGGGTGGAGGGGACGCGCGTCGATATTCGAGCTCGCTCGGAAGCCATCTTAAAATATAAGTGCCCCCCCCGCAACCCTCGCCTCCTTAGACGCTCGCTTTTTCAAACTCCGCCGGTGTGCGGTGAGAGATCGTCAACATTTTGTCGAGTTTATTTCGCTGCGACTTGTAGGAAATATTGTGTTACTAAATGTTAAAACGAATTGTAGACGTCTCTGGCTGTTTTGGTAACGGATTTGATTGCTTGTGGTAATTATATTTTCAGTTTTGGGAATCATTCTTTTGAAGTATATCTGGCCTGTTGGTCTAGTGATTAGTGACCCTGACTGCTATGCCGGAGGTCGTGGGTTCGATTCCCACCCAGGACAAATGTTTGTGTGATGAGCATAATCATTTGTTCTGTGTCTAAGTGTAATTTATTTATAATATGTATGTATTTAGTCAAAGTCAAAGTCAAAAGTTTTTTATTTCACATAGGCCTACATGCGCACTCGAAATATATAAGAATATTTTTCAGTTGTCTAGTACCCATAACACAAGCTGCTTAGCTTGGGACTAGACGATGTTGTGTCATAGTTTGTGGAATATGATTATTATTATTATCTACAACTTTCAATAACACTGTATTTTTTTAAATCATAATAAGTCAAACTCATGTATATATCTATCAAACTTATATTATCTTTAACCTTTTGAATGTCTTATGTTACACATTTCGACATAAGCAATTGTCTTTCTATTGTGTCTCTAAATACGGCAGTCAAAGAGTTAAAGGAAACATAATGCGACAACACAGTCATTAGAACTATATATAAACAATTCATTACTAAACCTTCTTAATTTAAAAACAATAGCTTAACCGCAAGTGCTACTATATTAAATTCACTCCAAATACAAATTAATAGGTCCTACTTGTCGTGTATGAGATTTATTATGAAATTTGTTTAAATATACTTTACAGCAATAACCATTATTTTTTTCATCTAAAAGTATCGGATACTCCTTTTATACAGAGAGCACTTGTCTGAGCTATATCAGCCCTCAGACTGATCGGTTGTGATAGCCTTTTCAGAAGATTTAAAGCTTTTAAGTCTGACACCTGTCTTTTGATATATAAGTTGAATACCAATCTGCACCCAAACAATTGCGGTTACCGGTCACTTCCGTCCGGTGTTGGATTTTAAAAACTAAAAAGATGGATTGTTGTTTCTGTGTTTACTAAGATACAGTTTATATATATATATATATATATATATTATATTTCATTATATTCTCAATAATATTAATAAATATATAATCACTTGATCATATTAACTAATGATAGCAATAGTTACTCGATAGATTACCTTTTAAATCTTCAATCTTTTCATGTAAATAAAATATTGAAGTGTAAGTTTGTAATATCAAATTAATAATTTTTACTAACTACATATGAAATTACATTCGATGCCTTTAACAAAAATGAACTAACTTACTACTAACTTTAATATTTCGTCCGACATTTTGTTTGTTCCAACCAATCTCCAACTCGAAATGGCTGGACCAATTTTGATGAATTTTTCACTGGTAGATTATTAGCTATGTAGCTAATATGATAAAAGTAGATTAGGCTACTTTGAATTTAGCTCAAAACTCAATAAGGGTTAAAAAACTTACAAATAGCATTGTGCTGTTAACGAGTCTGACGCAAACAAAATTGCGAGCACGAAATAGTACACCTAGTAAAAACTATATTTTTGAAACACTCATAATAATGTAAAGATACCACTAAACATAAAAAATATGGGTCGTATATTCTATACATCTATACATATAAATAAAATTGGAGTGCCTGTTTGTAATATTGAAATAACTGCTTTTCTACATTAGTAGTATTATGTAGTAATAATAGTAGTATTAGTACCTACACCAAAACTACAATTTTTGTCTGTCCGTCTGTTTGTCAGGCCTATTCTCTGAAATGGCTGGACCGATTTTGACGGGACTTTTTTGACTGGTAGTTGATGTTACAAGGAGTAACATACGCTACTTTTATTTTAGAAAACATAAGTCCACGAGAACGAAGTCGCGGGCACAGCTAAAAAATAAAAATTAAAAAAAAAAATTAAGCATAGAAGCATTTCCTTTTGTATATTTTCAGTGGGTTGTTAGATGGTTGTTACTGCATTGTAACGTAGTATTAGTGTTCTATTAATATCTTACCGCAACTGTCGGTAGTGTAGACTGTACTGTATTGGTTATTTTTAGCTAACTCTGCCTATACGCGTAGATAATTCATAAAAAAAAAATAGTCGTTTCATTTCACTTGCATCAAAACTAATATTTTATTAGATCAAACTAATATTTTATTATTTTTGAGATTATTTCTATAATATAATCTCTGAAAGTACCAACTACTAAGAAACTTGTTTTATTGATAGAAACCCTTTGAGCTTTTAAGCTTTTGAGGTCTTTTTCTCATCTCTTTACTTAAAAAGATAAATCTATAAAATGCTCGTTTACTGAAAAAAGTTGACAATGTCAAAAAACCAAATCGCAAAAAAAACAACTAAAAAATGTACAGAACAAGTTACTTTAAACAGTCGGATTCAGAAGTGGAATTTAGTTTAGTTCAATCAAAGATATGACGCCAAATTTTACCTATACCAGTACACAGTCACCTTCATAACCGAGACAATTCTAGCACCACCTTAAAAGCTAAAATGATGATGAAATGCAAAAAACTTTTCAAGCTTTTTAGGAGTGTCAAAGAATTATACAAACATATACTCGAAAATCATCAAACTCCTTCTGGCGCAGTCGGATAAAAACCTCTTGAGGATTGAATAAAAAAATATATTAATTCTTATAATACTAACTGCCACTGTAAGAAGTAATTAAAAATAATATGTTCTTAACTATTTAAATTGAACAATCTTCCATAATCGCATAAAATAAAAAAGTTATATCAACAAAGAACTTGTGCATAATCCAATTTTAAACTAACGACCATTAATTCAAATAATGCCAGCAAAGTTGTAATCCCAGTTTTACATCGTCGAATCCATTCCTCCAATGTCAGAAACAGATTTCTATTCCCGTTAAACTCTAACCTGTAAATAAAACAGATGCTCGATACTAGAACGTAGTAGATAACCAATTAAATTACAACGAGTTTACGATAAATTCTCTAAATATTTCATCGCAGTCTAAAGTACAAAGTTAGACAACAGATATTTATACCCACTTAAACAAGGTTCTAGGAAAGGGTAGATTTATCCAGTGAGTTGGAAAGTTTTATATCTGAAATACGCATCTTAAAGATCGTAAACTTGCTAAGTCCGCCGTAGAGGCTGAATCAATACGGCATTAACGCACACACTTGCGACTTACACCCACCGAGGCGATGCAAAAACTATTGAAATGAAAATATAAGCTCACATTTACAGCGGGTGCACGCACACAGACGAAGCCGCAGGTGTGTACATGAGCCGCGGAGCTACCCCCCCTTACCCCCCACTCCTCGCCTTTCCGTGCGCCTTAGACGTTGGCTTTTTACATGAGTATAAGCAGCCGGGCAGGAGTTGAAAACGTTTGGTGGGGCGCATTTTCCTTGTAATTTTCGCGATTTTCTTTGTCTGTTTTTTTATTCAGTTAGAGAGTTAACTTAAATATACCTAATTGCTGTGTTATTATACACAATAGAGCTAGCCACTTACCCGGCCTCCAGTGAAATTCTCATAGACTACCATTACACTACTTTTTGACAACCAAATCAAGATTTCATACAAATCAAGATTGTATTTTTTAAATTGTGCATCTAACAAAAAATAACTTTTTATCAAGAAAAAAAAAACACAAAGAAACGTTCAAGACACTCCACCCTTTACCATAAACCAGTTTTTTTTTACAATCCGTATCTTAATTTTTATTTGTGTATCTGACCATCCCTTTATAGTCGAACAGGTTTTGAAAAAACTAGAGACTTGGGATAGCCCTGTGGGAATTTGAGTTCAAAAATTGTATCTTTTCAATATTTCTTGACCAACCTGTCTTGATTGTCAATCTAGTTTATTTTATACCAGTTTGATTCAATAGGGATTTTATTTTATCACGATGTGAGTTAAATTGTTATCAAGTTCTAGTTTATAAGGGTTTTAAGGTCATGAGAAATATGTAAGGTTATGAGAATAAAATTAGAGTTTGTGGATTTTCTTGTCTGGCTGCTTGTCATTTTTCCTTTTCCTTTCAATTCTTGTTGTTGTTCAATGGTATCTTTTTTTTTTATTTTTTTATTTGAATTGTAAAAGTGATGAGCCAAGTAGTAAGCAAAATATGTTCATTGTTTAGTTAAAATTACACAAAACAATTATCTGCTAACCGCCACTTGGCATGTAATTGTTTTTCTGACGTTTCAATTTTTAGGTTTTTATCAAATGTATCAAATAAACTTCCAACCTTCAAACAAAAAATGTATCAAATAAACTTCCAACCCGCACTGGGCCCGCGTGGTAGATTACGGCCCATTCCCTGTACTAGAGAGGAGACCTGAGTCCCAGCAGTGGGAATATTAAAGAGTCTGAGTATGCTATGCTTTATACTTCGTATGTCTGTGCTAGTCATAATCACAATAATTAGTAGTAGTTTTTTGTTTTATTTCTGTAAATAAAATCTACAAGAACTACGCATAAAAAAATATTTAACTGACATTTCTTTGACAAAAACTCCGAATTAAGTCAAAGTTTTAAAAAAAAAGAAGTTAAATCTTTTGATATCATACCCCTATAAATCCTACATTTAACTTTAAACAATTTTGCTTTTTACATACAAATTCCCACGAAATAGAACTTGAACCAGTTTCCATTCAATTGGTCATCTTTCGGACGCATCACATTGTATTCTTAAGAACCTGATGATATCAAGTTGTTGCAACCTGTTTCATGGGAAAAATGGGGTGACACAGGTGAATTTTGAGCATTTGAATAAAAAAAAAAGTTATGTCAATAAAAATTAGACGTCTTATTATTTTGTAGTTTGGGGAGTTTTAGGTGGTAGTGATACCCTGTCAGTAGTTATTTGATAGTTAGAAACGGTAGAGCTGTGGCTGAAGAATAATCGTGGTTTAACAATCTATTAACAGTTTTTGCCCACGAATGTCGGTTTTTACAGTAGTGGGTGGACAATAAGATAGTAGATAATTGATAGATGGTTTTTGTGATGTAGTTTATGTTTTGAATAATATGTGAAATAATGGTGCTTTTCTTTATCGGTAATGAGATAGTGAAAAGTGAAGACCAAGTGACCAGTATGGACTTTTGGAGACGATGCTGGCCTGAACCGGGCAACCTAATAAAATGAGGTAAATTTTGAAAAAAAAAAATTATTAGACGGACTTGAAATTATAAACGTAGGTAAAATTATTGGCATACATACTTAATGGATCAGTACGTAAGGAATAACTGTACACATAACATTGCACGGCTTGTATTACATTGTTCATACATTTTATATTGCAATTATTATCATTTACTTCTTGCTATCACACTAACTGCATACTTTTATAAATAATTTAACACAACCACCCACGCTATGGCATCCCATGAAAACAAAAACCCAGATTACCCGACAAGTTAAAATTCATACGCGTCTCATGTTATGAAAACAACGCAATACCCTAATTAGGCATTTAATTATAAATCCGCCATGAATTCTTAACCGACTAGACATATTAAAATTTCACTTCCCCATCCTAACTACGCCTATACCGTATCGCGGGGCCCCATCTCCGCTGTCTTTCTAAGGGGACCGCATAAAATAGTTATAGAGGGTAGGGGGAGCTACTTAACCGTTTTTAGGAGACACCCCGCCCGACGCAGAAACACCCCGCTACTTCAACCCCATTTCCTGCTCCCGCCCCCTCCTTCGAGCAAGGGGTTGGGACGTACTATAACTATCGCGTATATTTTTGCAAAATAGAATTCTTACTTTGGGTTGACGATACCTGCGCTTTTATAGTTGCGTTCCAAATTTGAATGCGCGCCGTTCATTGGTGTTTTTGTTTCTGTAGTTGTGTGGGGGGGTAGGGTGTTCGAAATTTGAATTCGGGTCGCGCGATTTAGTTTTAATTTGGCGGGATTTTGGGAGAAAAGGTCGGTTTTTGTTATTGCGTATGAGTTTCGCATGATAAGTCAGTCCCCACGGATGTGGCCGATTTTTGATTAATATTTAAGTTTGTATTTTTGTTATTCTAATTTTCTACACGTTTGGTATCATGTGACGTAATGCTCAAAATTTAGTTTTGTAACTTCTATTCTTGGAATAAATAGGTCTTCTATTAGTACACTTCAGAATAGTTTTAAGGCAAGTACTAGGTCCCATTCCCTTTCCTAGAGAGAAGGCCAGAGTCCCAGCAGTGGGAACATTATAAGGCCGACTATGCTATGCTAAATACTAGGTTCCGGTCAGTTCCATTCATTTCTAATATCAAACTTATGTCCTCACATAGTGATCCCAATTTTTAAGATCTTTTGAAAAAGTCACCGCGGCCCTAAGGAGGTTATCACACTGCCACGCACCCCGCAGCGTAATGCGTGAATGCGTGACTTAACGTTGCTTGTAAGTATCTTCGTTTGTATAGAAAACATGCACAGTCCAACACACTGAAATTGCATCCACGCGCGTTCATGCAGATCACGCACCTACAGGCGGAGAAACGCACTCACGTGCGTTGGTGCGGGGTGACACACAAGGTATGCCACACTGAGTCTCGTAGTACCGTGCGTGGTTTTGTATGAAATGAGTGCATGCTTGCGTGTACCTACAAGACGTACCTACGCGCGTGAGTGCGTAAAAAGCCCGCACGATGATGCGTAGGAGCGTTTTTACGCGCTACGCTGCGTGGTGCGTGGCGTTATGATAATCATCTAAATCTTCAAGAGGTACTGTAGTAACACGAGAAGGTCTTAGCCAGTAAAAGTCTGTCAATCCCTCTCGCTTCATCCAGAACGGAAAAAGTTATTATGATTTTCCATAAAAAGATACCACTGTCATCGATAAGACTGTCATTGTACTCATAGAATGAAGTTTTATAAAAGAGATAGGTAGGTACCTACTATTTTACATACCTATAATAAAGTATAGTCATTCTATCACTAGCTTCTACTACACAAGATAAACTTAAAATAAAGTACATTGACCTTTTCCTAATATCTCCAACGTCAATTTGAAACACAATAGTAAGACAATAGATGCGCGAACGCCGGCGTTCGCTTGGGGTTTAATGAATATATCGAAGGTACCTGAAAAATCACCAATGAACTGTTTTTCAGAAAAAGTAAAAGATGACGGTAGATGTCGATTCAAGACAGCTTTATGTCTTCAATTCCGTTTTTGAAATTAAGAATGTCAATTTTAGGAAGGTCAATGACCGTTAGTCCACGTTTATTTGACGCCTACCTTAGAGGTTTTGCCCGTGTAAATGTAGGTTTCTCCATTCTTCTTCTTCTTCTTTTCGTGTGGATGTACTAAATTTTTTTTTCTGACCAGTATTTGGCAACCTGTACAGCTCTGTTATTGGCCTGGTATAGATCCTGTGGGTGGTTATGCAGGATGGGCAGCACAGCAGGTCACGCATGTTCTATGCAGCGGCTCCACACTGGCACTGCGTTAGAGATGGGACATGGAAGCTTTATATTTAGTTTACTTCGTATGATTTTTATTCTCTTATGACCAATTACAGTTCACTTAAAATAAGTCACAAATAGCTGATAAGTATTGTAATATTCGCATCTAGTACCTATGTTGGTGGCGTCATAGGATATATACATGTTATTTAAAAAAAAAAATATTTAAATATATTAATATTTTTAACACTTCTTTAATTGTTCAGTTAAATCATTAAACAGCCGTGTTCCTTCATACAGTATTGTTTTTTGTCGTAATTAGTTCGTGCTGTCCTTAGTTGAAACTTGTTTTATCCCTGCGTTTCTATTCGCCACGTTTGACTGTACTTATAATTCAATATTGTTACTCAACCTTACATTATCGCGCGGCTTCCAATATCGTTAATTAATTCCATATTGATGAAAGGAGCAAATTATAACATACTAGCTTGCTAACTGGTTATGTAAGATTCAAATTGTTGAAAAAAAATATGCCTTACTTCTCTTCTCCGTGAAGAAAAACGTGGTGAGGAAACTGGCATGTCCTAGAACCAAAAATTCGAAGACATGTGACATTCAGCAACCCGCACTGGGCCCGCATGGTGATTTTCATTTTTGGTAGGAAAATCATCCAATGACATCCCCCACTCTTGGGCGAAGCGGGAGATCTTGTCAGACTTTTACTGACTAAAAACCCACTCCTGTTCCTTCGTTACCATTCGTACCGGGCCGAGTCTTCCTTTCAGATTCAAATTTGGCCCCAATAGGCTATGACCCCGCTGGGCCCCTACGGTTTGCTGACAACTCCTTGAGGCACAATACGCGCCGTCGACGTCTTGGACTCGGTTCGGATGGTTACCGGACGGTTGGACGGTGAGCTACCCGTCTGCATGCTGCATTACTGCCCACTCCCTCTCCTAGAGAGGAGGCCTGAGTCCAAGTAGTGGGAACACCAAAAAAGGCTCATTATGCTATACTAATGCTACATTCTCCATACGGCTTCAACTGCATGAAAGCAGAAAATTGCACCAAAGGATCATACTCCCAAAAAGTATCTTATGTCCTATTACAAGTCATGGTCTACCTATGTGCGAAATTTCAACCAAATCCGTTCAGCCGTTTGAGAGAGAAAGTGTAGCAAATCGAGTTGAAATTAAAACCATATACTCAGGTTTACGGTCCCTTCAAGCTGTAAAAAATCGAACTTCTAAGCTAACGAATAAAAAACCGGCCAAGAGCGTTTCGGGCCACGCTCAGCGTAGGGTTCCGTAGTTTCCCGACCGTCACAATAAAGTGTACCCACTTATGAGTTTAAAAAAATGCTTGCTACGATTATACTACAAACTTAGTCCAGAAATTATTTTGTAGAACCCTTTTGTCTTTTTTGTACAAAAACTGTTCTTTCCATCAAGTTCAAAATAATTTTCCTAGAAAGTCCATAAAAAGTTCTACTTCTCAGATTTTTTTCATATTTTCTAAACTTATGGTTCAAAAGTTAGAGGGGGGGGACTCATTGTTTTTTACTTTTGGAGCGATTATTTCCGAAATTATTGACATTATCAAAAAATTATTTTAGTAAACCCCTATTCATTTTTAAATACCTATCCAACGATATATCACACGTTAGGGTTGAAATTAAAAAAAAAACACTTCCCACTTTACATATAGGGGGACTACCCTAATAAAACATTTTTTTCCAATTTTTATTTTACCCCTTTGTCGGCGTGATTGATATACATATTGGTAACAAATTTCAGCTTTCTAGTGCTAACGGTCACAGAGATTAAGCGAGGACGGACAGACAGACAGACAGACATGGCGAAAATATAAGGGTTCCTAGTTGACTACGGAACCCTAAAAAGATACGGCCGTTTATGTCGAAAAAAAAAAACCGACGCACGGCAAGTATCCACCCTTACGTTGTTGAAACCTGATCAATTTATACCTGTCCAATTACTATAATTAGCATTGGAATATGGAAAAAATAAATAAAAAAATAACATTTATATTGTCTCTTGCAAATACTAGGTAAACATTGTCATATACCTATAAAATTATAAATGGTGTATATTATAATTATAAATTCCACTTAGATTTCAGATTATTTATGTAAACAAAGAAATTCTAAAATAGAATAGCCAAAGTCGCTGAAGCGGCCAAGTGCGAGTAGGACTCGCCAATGAAGGGTTCTGTAGTAGCAAGTAACATAATTTAAAAGTTCTTGTAGTTCGTTGTAACTTTGATCGATATTTTAATAATAGTGTATTTTTTTATGTAGATTTAAGACGTATTAAAAAAATCTACTGATATTAGAATCTTCCATTTTGGAAGACCTATCCATAGATACCACATATTGATTTCAAGAAAAAAAAAATGAGTTTCGGTTCTAAGTATCCGCAAACTACTCGTAACCCGCAAAATTTATTGTTTTTTTTTTTTTTTGTATAAAAATCTTAATGCGGTTCACAGAATACACCTACTTACCAAGTTTCATCAGTATAGTTCTTATAGTTTCGGAAAAAAGTGGCTGTGACATACGAACTGATAGACATACAAACATGAAGAATCCTAAAAAAAGAACCCAAAAATGGAAGAGAATACAGAAAATAAAGTAAACTAGTAAATGTAAACTGTTGTAATATTATTCTATACCTCATAATAGCTGTATTTCCTACCCATCTCGGCAGAGGCCTCTTCCGGGTCCCATCCTACGAGAAACATATGTTTCGAATTTATTACCAGCTAGAAAGGTCCCTCCTTTTTTACCCCTTTTAGTTTTCTTTCTTTGTTTTAATATAAATATGTTTTTTTTTTTTATTTCAACAAAAAAATGTACGAAGTCGACGTAGATAATATGCTACACACCATTATCTATTCCTATACTAATCGAATTATGAAGTGTTGCATCGCTGCTTTCCATCAGGCGGGATCGCAGTCAAGCACTAGTTTATATCAATAGAAAAAAATATATATAAACGCGAAAGTTTGTATGTATTGATGGATGTGCGAATGTTTGTTACTCTTACACGCAAAAACTACTGAACGGATTTCGATGAAACTTGGTACACAGGTAGACCATGTGTGCTTTTGTAATGTAAGCGAGTAAAGAGAAGAGGCTCTTTTTCCACTCTCTTATGGTCAACATCGAGCATGGTTTAAAAGCTTGTTACTTCATCTAACGCAATCCAACGCGATGTTTGACGAAAATTCTCGCGGTCAAGCGCGAACCTATCAACGATAAAAAAATATCACAAAACTTGTTCCAGGACTTAAAATGTAACATAAATTATTAAGAGATTTTTTTTTGTTTAAAAAAATCGCTCAAAAGTTTTTGAAATAAATTGTCGTCATTTAGAATCTTGATTAAATTTGCAAGGCTTCTGTACTTAAGGCTTCAATACTTTCTATTTTTTAATTTTTTAAGTAAATTATGAAGTGTTAAAATTCATACAAAAGAAAACAGATTTTGAGTGGTCTTTACTGAATTAGTTTTACAGAAATTTATAAAATGATTTGAATAAAAGCCTAGATTTAGCCTAAATCCACAAAATACTGTTTTTCCAAAATATCTATTGAAAAATGTGTAATAACGTCATAATCGCGTAAGGTTGTATGAAAAACAGTGAAAATGTATGTCGAGTTGCATGCCCTTAAGAAGGGGTTTTTGAAAATTCAACTTTGGGCATGGTGAAAGTGGTGAAAAAGGCGGTTTTTATTTGTATGGAAAATGCTAAGTTTCAGGATATGTGGGCCCATCATATTCCTGAAACTTAGTATTATAACCTAATTCTCTGAACATCTGTTTTTTAAAACTATCTTTATAAAACAAGCCTAAGAGTGTTAACGATCTGTATCTGAAAGGATGGTCCGGCCCCGGTACGAAAAGCAACGAAGCAACAGAAGTCGGTTTTTAGTCAGTAAAAGTCTGACACTGTCTCCCAATCCGCCCGAGAGCGGGGGATGTCTTTGGATGATTTTCCAACAAAAAAAAACAGGTTATTATGCAAGAAAATTATTTATTCTTTGGGTTAAGAAACTAGAAACTTGGCAGACATTCTATTCAAAATGAATAACAAAGACTATTATTATCAGATTTCATAACTACCCTCAAATACAGTTTCAAGTTCGTTAAAGATTTTATAAAAACGAACGAATTCACTAGCATAGTGCTGGCTTCATATATTTCACACGTAACGTGAGAAGAATACCCATCTACCTGCCATTATCAATTTAAATGAATAATTCACAAGATAAGACAGTAATTCTGTCATGAATACCATATATCCACATACAGACACTAAACCTACATAATCTCTCACTATACAACATAAAACTTCATCATATGTGGAGTCTCCCAAGATGATATTAATATTAAGATGGTGGGGTGTATACTGGGGAAACTTAGCCTGGAAAATTCACAGGAAAACACCACCTATTTCTAAGAATGTAAGGGTGAAATTCACGTGGATATATGGGGTGGTATGAGGAGATTCGCGAGGGGGTGGGTACTCTTGTGGGGTTGAATGTAAAAACCACCCCGCGATCGACTTATATGCTGTACCAAGACGTGAGCGGTGTTGCTGTAATGTGGGGTAGATGAGAATTTTTGGATACGTTTTGGGTAGGTAGGTAAAGTAATTATCCTTCTTTGCTGTGCCCGACAGGGTCCATGATTGTTTCTCTTTGCTAATGTATACCACCTAAGCCTACATTGTGGATTGCAATAAAGAATTGAGTATTGAGTACTTAGGACTTTACACATGGCTGTCTATAGCGACTACTTAGTTACAAAGGCATTTGAACCATAACACAAATACAAAAAAAGTTTTCGTTACAATTTTAAAATGCATTTGTGTAGTTAAAGATTTTTATTTTTTATACAGTTACATTTACATGATAAATAAAATAGTAAGTCATTGCAATTATTATCTAAACAGAGAGTGTTTCGCCTTTTTGTACATTTTAATCATTCTTTGAATATTTATGTTATTATTTCTGAAACAAGCGCTTCATGAACAAAATTCATTTTGAGAAATATCATTTAATATTATTCTTAATAAACTCTTCTGCGAGTACTATTTTTTTTTTTTTTGCAACAATATTGCACGAGCTATACTTATGTAAATATGCTAATTAGATACTCACTTAATATTTCTACACCTGCAAAGATAGTAGATACATATACCTATGTGATTCTGTCTAATATTAATATCTTCATGTACCATATACTCAGGAATAAAAAAATCTATTCTTTTATTAATGGCAATTACTACTACGTGAACGACACATCTAGAAAAAAAAGACGTGTGGCACTCGGGGACTGCCGCGGTAAAGCTATTGCATAGCATTTTTATCAACTTATGCAATTAAAATTATTTATTTATTTTATTTATGCAGTATTTTTTTCCTTTGCTTTTTTTCTTTGATATTAATTGAAGTTACACTTTCACATTGAATTGAATTTTGATTGATTGTTCACTCATTTGTTTTCTTATCGATCACCAAGCTCAAAAAACAAATGAGTGGGGGGTGTTAGGTTATTTTCGTTACGGAATTTCTGGATTCAGTCTCCACGCTCAAGGCCCGCGATAGAATCTATGCAATAGCTTAAAAACTGAATAAAATAAAATCAAAAAGCTCACTTACAGCTCTCCCCACAGCGCTCGACGTAGCGCCCCCACAAATTTTACGTCGCCTCATGGCGTGCTCGCGTGTCTCTACACATTTATTATATACTCCATCGTCTTGTCTCTATGTGTTCCACAAACGACGGTAATTACGTATATTAGGTACTCTGCTTTGACGTATATTTATTAGGTGTAAAATTGTGGTTCAAATGTAGAGATGACTGAATTTCTTGAGATTATGTGAAGAATTTCTTCAATTTCGAACATCGAGAGCCAAACGCTAACTACAAATTTTACGTCAACAATTCAAACCCAGGCTTTATTTTGTGTATTTCATCACCACTGCTCTCGAAGCGGTGAAGGACACTGGGATGACGTGGTTGATTACGACCCGTTTCTTCTCGTAGAAAAAAATCAAATTTCAAATATTTTTATTTCACATAGGTCTACATGGACCATAAAACGTCAAAAGCTAGTGCACGGTTCCAAATTGGTCGTTTCCTATGAAGAAGAATCGCCAAGAAACTCCATGGTTACTCTTTTAATGAGAGAGAGAGAGAGGAAGCCTGAATTCTAGCTGTGTCAAATCCTTTCAGACGTTCTTCTATCGCGCCGTCACGAACTAGTCCTCGTGACACCTATCTAGATCCTTGACACCTCTTACTAGGTCGGCCTCGATGGCGCTTTCCCTTCACAGGAACCCACACCTTACAATCATTTTACCTAAATCTTATAAAAGGTGTAAGGGACAGCCCTCCACAAACTTTAAGGGCTTGCTCATTTTTTTTTCAGGAACCGAAAACAATCAACATGAAACAAAATGATAAACTTGATTGGACAATTTGTATGGCGAGGCCGATATTTTTTTTTCGTTTCCTGAAAAAAAAATCTTGTGGAAGGTTGTTCAGTTTCGTCTATTGAGCAAGCCCTTAAAGTTTTAGGAGGGCTGTCCCTCACACCTTGTATGTGAGATGGAATATAATAGAACAGAATAAACTTTAAGCTGTAAGTACATCGAAATAGTACCACAACTTTTACACAATCTTTGGGTAAAATGGCTGTGGACTGCGGAATGTCTTTAACACGTGCATAGGATCTCAGGTGAGTTTAGTCAGTAAAAGCCTGACACTCCCTCTTGCTTCACGCAGTAAGGGAGAAGTTACTAAACAGTTTTCCAACCTCAATATATGTTTTTTTCAAAGGCCTACATGGGCACTTATAAAACGTCAGAAGCTAGTGCACGGGTCCAATTGGTCGTTTTTTATGAAGAAGAACCGGCAAGAATCTCTAAGGTTACTATAAAAAAATAACTGATTTTACAATATTTCTATTTTGCATAAAAGAAAAAAAAAACGTGTAAGTACCTACCTAAGTTTTCTCAGGTCTATTCAATAATCTAATAAGAAAGTAAATCGATATATTTAATATTTTCCTATAGGAATTAATTTATTATGGCCTCGAATAGATTAAATAATTATAAATTATAAAAAAATTTTTTAGGAAACAGCCATGTTTTAGAACCAAAAAATCGAAGACATGTGACATCCACCAACCCACACTGGGCCCGCGTGGTGGATCCTCTCTTATAGAGGAGGCCTGAGTCTCAGCGGTGGGAACATTAAAAAGGCTGATGATAATATTTTAAAATGTTTCAGTTTAGTATTCAAGGCACTTACACTGACCAGAATTCTGATACCCTAATACTCCTAAACTCAATAATAAACTTAGCCGTTCTCATCAATATCCAAACTAACAAGAAACCAATACAACATTTTTAACATAACATAGTACCCAAGAATTCATTACAAGTTCAACAAAGCTCGGGTACGGTTCGCAAAGCAAGCAAGTTGCCCCGCGCGGGCGATACATAAATTTTATTGCCATAATCTTGGGCCGCCACAAGATTCACTGGGTGGAAATTTTAAGATATACGCATTTGGTAGCGTTAGCAAAATCATTTTGGGGGATAGTTTAGTTTGGGTGGTTTGATTTTTAGTAGTTTGCTGATTTGTTAAATATTGTCCTGTCATATAAATGTACATATTTTCAGACATACCAAAAAAAAAATCGATCAAGTCGGTTTGGGGTATTTTTAATATCGTGCTCATTTCATCACGCATGGGGATTGCTTCGCACGCGTAATCACCGCAAATATCTATTTTCACAATGCATACGTGGGACGCGTTTTTTTTTTGCTTTGTGAAATTTTCTGCTTGCGGAGCTAATCCGCATGCATGATGTAGGTAATCCGCAAAATTATAAAAATAGCCACAAAGTTCTATAACAAGTTCTGGTTATATCAATAAAAAAATGTGTTTCTGACCCAGTGGTAAGATCCTTATTTCTTGATCGTTAACACATCCTGATGACCTGCCCCCCTAGCCAAGTTACAACCGTGTCGCTTGCGTCGAACGCTTCGAGTTGACCTTGCCGCCAATTCTTTTGTTCTGGTCACATGACTGAGCGTTGAGACGACGTCATTTCAGTACATTTAAAGCTTTCTCCAAGCGTTGACTATTGCAGATTATAGACATGGCTAGGGGTACTGGTGAGACAACGAAAGCCGTTTTTTATAGGCTCACACTTGACACGAATTATTTCCCCTGATAAAAAGCAGCCATGCACTTGCCTCGAAGCAACCTGTTCATTCTTGACTTAAAAACCCCTAGATTATAGCTGACAAGAAACACAGACTCAGGCAGGGACTTCCACTCCTTAGCTATATGCACTATGAATCTGTTCCCAAAAGTGCTTCCATTTAGATGGAATAAAAATGTTTTCTTTCTTTGAAAACGTTTTGTGCGTATGGATGGGATGTCCATCACGTTCCAAAGATTTGTAATAGCTTTCTGAGTGTAAATGAGGCAAAGCAATTCAGCCTTATAATTTTTCCACTGCTGGGTCTCAGGCCAACTCTCTCGGAGCGGGAATAGGCCATAGTCCACCACGCGAGCACAGTGCACGTTGGTGGATGTCATGTCATTTTTTTTTTATTCCAGAATATGCCAGTTTCCTTCACCGATGTTTAAATATAAGAATCTAAATAAAAGAGCAGAGAGCAATAGTGGAGGCCGTTACCACTCGGTGTAACGGCCTCAACTTACGAGTTGTAGGTCAGGGGCCAAACCCAGCCAGGCGGATAACTTTGTGTAATTTATTTCATCACCACTGCTCTCAAAACGGTGAAGAAAAACATCGTGAGATAACCAAAAATCCGAAGACATGTGACATCCACCAACCCGCATTGGGCCCGCGTGGTGGATTACGGCCCATTCCCTCTCGTAGAGAGGAGGCCCGAGTCCCAGCAGTGGGAACATTATAAGGCCAATGCTATGCTAAATAAAATACCATTAAACAAACACATATCTGCTGACCATACCTGTTTTATTAGGTCAACTTCTAACAACGTCTTTGCGTTTAATCAAAGGAAATTTCCAATTAAATTGATTACGATCTCGGACGGCCCGCAGTTTCCCCGCAGCCGCCCCGCAATCGCCCCGCAAGCTCCGCTAAGATAGCTACTTACACTCGCGAGATATAATGTGAACTTTGCGTATATACCGAAAGTTGCCGTGTAAGATTTATTTGTAAGACTGTGTAAATAACAACTGTATAGACAACATAATTTTGAGTATATATGTGAAACATGAATATAGTTTGTTCAGAATCATAACTAAATGTATTCATAAATAACTGCTTTTTACTACATGCATATGAATATATATACGGTACATACACCAAAATAACATTTTTTACAATTTTTGTCTCTGTCTGTTTGTCCGGGTTAATCTCTGAAATGGCAGGACCGATTTTGACAGGACTTTTTTTGGCAGGTAGCTGATGTAATAAGGAGTAACATACTTTTATTTTAGAAAAAAATAAATACAAAATCCTGTAGTCTACGCAAACGTAGTCGCGGGCACAGCTAGTGTTTTTCAAAGGTAAAGTCCTGACTCAGTCATTTGCTCATTTACGCCTAACCCTGGGACCTTCTGGTTTAGATCGGAAATCATCCAATGACATCTCCCGCTCTTTGGCGGAGCGAGAAGGCGTGTCAGACTTTCACTGACTAAAACCCAATTCTAGTTTCTTCGTTGCCTTTCATTCCAGTCCCGGATTTTTTCTTCAGAAGCGAACGGCTCCAGTAGGCTTTGACCCTGCTGGGCCCCTGCTGTTGCTGACAACTCCTTGAGGCGCACATGGAACACTCCGCCCCGTCGAAGACTTGGGTTCGGTCTGGACGGTTAACGGATAAGCTACCCATAAGTTCGTTTCCTTATTTCTTCTCAGGGTAGTCAGCTAGGAAAAAACGGTCCTAACTAGTTTAAATTGACGAAAAAAAAATACGAGTTAGAAAGAAAAAGAAAAGTAATCATTTTTGTCATTAAACTATTTGGTATGATCGTCATCATCTTTCTGACCTTGTCCCGTGTTATTTGGGGTCGGTGCGACACGTGTTTCTTCCATTCTGTCCTGTCAGCCGTCACACTATCACTAACTCCCTTTTCTTTCATATAACTTCTCACACAATTTGACCCTGATAAAGTCCTTAAAATATCAATATTAAAAATCCATGGATAAAAAAAATGTGTTATTTTTTTACGCTAATAAATCTGAAAGTTAAATTTCTCGTATCCATAAAACATAACACCAAAAAAAAAAACAACCTGAAAACGACTCCATTACATTCATTTCAGAAATAAAAACCCTCCATTTTTATTTCAAAAAGTTTTTATTACCACCGCGGGACTACATTACCATAAACACGTATATTAATGGCAACATTGAATTATAAAAATCATCGGTGTCGTGTAAACCGTCCCTCGGAGCGTGTAAACGGGAAAAATAAAAAAAAAATATGCGGAAAAAAAGAAAAATAAACGCCTATGAATGTTAACGAGGACGGTAAGGATGGTGGCACAATTGGAGGGTTTATTTTTACTGTTTGATATTTTTTACGATGATAAAATGGCTAAACTTGTTAAAAAATAAAAGGTCGTTTTGACATATGAGAAAAACCATAGAATGTAACTTCGAACGAAACTGAAAGTAATAATAAAATAACGCTCTTACTCCCATTTTGTGCCGAAAAGCATTGACCTTCTGAAGCCTACTCCTCGGTAAAGGCTGGGTTAATTAATAGATTTGAAAATAACAATAATTATAACATTATCAATATTTTTTTTTCGTAGGACTAATAGGTATACTTTTGGCAAAAAAAAAAACTTTTTGACTCTTTTGTGGTTTTATTCAGTAAAAGTCTATCACGCTGTGGGCTGCTCGCGCTCCACCCAGAGCAGGATAAAACATTGGATGATTTCCAACTTAAGAAAAAAAGTAGTTTAATAAACCTCTTGCTGCGTCGGTAGCCGACGTTACGAATGCTGTACTTTACAAGGATTGTGTTGTTTATAATCTATTTACATAACTTTATTTAAATAAATAAATAGGTCTCATTTATGATTTAGTTTATTCTTTAGTCTAGAAACACAGTTTTCCTATTATATTTTCCTCTTAACTGAATCTTGTTTTGTTGAATTTTGGCTCCTTTAGTAGTTTATACGCATGCTAATTTAACTAATAAATAGATTTATCTTTATGATTAATATTATTAGGGTTAAATAATGTTTCAATAAAGTCGAATAGATTTCTATAAACGCAATTTTATTCTTGTTCACAAAGAAAAAATATTTTCATGACATGACGGTGACGGAAAAACAACGCCACTCGTGTTCGAAAAAGAAACATAAGAACAGGTTTACGAAGACACTCTTCCACAAAGGTGTTTACAAAGGCATCTATCTATCTTATGAGTTTATATTTACTCAGCAAATATTTTATGTTATTTTTATTTTTCATTTTAGGAAAGCTAATAATGCTAACATCAAAGAATGGTTTAAATCTTACCTCTCAAATCGCCAACAACTAGTAAAAGTAGGCAACAATTCAAGTTATTTACTGCCAATAAGCTTCGGAATCCCTCAAGGCAGCACACTTGGCCCAACTCTCTTTGCTTTTTACATGAACGATATACTTAATTCTTCAATAAGTAATGCTGAAATTATATCATACGCAGACGACACGGCAATTTTATTTCACGCCAAAACCTGGGACCAGGTATACCATCTTGCTGAAACCGGTTTGCTTAAGATTGCTAAAGTACTTGACAAAAACCTTCTTACCCTTAACATAAAAAAAACCAAGCTTATCACCTTTTACAAAACTAGTGCTTCCAGACCTCCACAACATCTGGCACTCAAGTTCCACACATGCTGTAGTAATCTTAATCCTCCATTAATAGACTGTTCCTGTATCTGTATAGATCGCAGCTCTTCTCATAGATACCTTGGAATCATATTAGACGAAAATATCTCTTTTAAACCACATATACACCAACTCTCGGCTCGTGTCAGGAAACTTATTTATATTATGAAAAAGTTACGTGACTGCACTCCTCCTAAAACTCTTCGTATGATTTATCTTGGGCTTTGCCAATCAGTGCTCCAGTACGGAATCTCCGTCTGGGGTAGTGCTGGTAAAACTACATTAATAGAAATAGAAAGGGCCCAAAAAGCTGTTATTAAAGTAATGCTAAAAAAGCCTTTCAGATTTCCAACCGACCTGCTTTATAATGTATTCCCTGTTCTCCAAGTGCGCCAATTATTCATCCTAAGTGCAACACTACGAACACACAAAGCTGTAAAAAATCGTCCTGATTATCAAAATCTTATATCAAAACGCGTTCTCTACGTTCCACTTCCAAACGCAAAAAGTCTTTTGGCTAGACGGTGTCCTTCTTACTCTCACACTCATGTCTATAACCAAATCATTAAATCCCATGACATCAAAGGTTTAAGCGACCGATTATGTAAGAAAATGTTGAAAAAAATGCTCGTCTCCCTCTCGTACGATGAAACTGAGGATATCATCAACTAATAACAAACATTTTGTGCTAAACAGTTACCAAAATCAATAATAATATGAGTATAACACGTGTAACGACCCACAAACATACACACACCTTCAACCGTACACCTCTAACACGCACACTCTTGTAATGATTATTTTGTAAATTATTTTGTCTCCTATTTTTTTTTTTTTTTCTTACTTTATTTTTAGATAGGTATTCCGAAAAGAAACCTGTATTTTAATTTAACGATAACGCAACTCCGGTCCCCAAGATACAGGCACCGCCTAGTTTGGGGGCCATTGTAATAATGTTTAAGGAAATACCTGTAGCAATGATTAAATAAAGTTATTATTATTAAAGTTATTATTATTATTATCATCATCATGACAAATTAACATTAATAAAAATAGAATTACTGCTTCCTGTATATTTACTGGGTACTTACTCAAAGTTGGTATAATACTGGAAAAAATTGCCTGATGCAGTCTTCTCGTTCGAACAAAATTTAGGCGTCTTCAAAGCTACAGTGAATAGGCTCTTAATAAACTAGTGCACCTCACCATCAACGATTGCATCACTGTTTACCATCAGGTGGGATTGCAGTCTGCAAGCAATAGTTTAAATCAATTAAAAAATATATTGTGTATTGTTATTCATCGGAAGACTTCGAGGACTGCCCATGTGTCGTATAATAATATGCCAGAAAAAAAGAATTAATTATATCTTTTGCGGACCTGAGCTTCCTCTTGCCAGTTCTGGTGAAATCTGTCTAGTTCGTTGCGCCATCTCCTTCGTGGTCCGCGATCCCGTCGAACTTACCATTTAATTTTACTTCTTTCCAGGCTGATTTTATCTTTTATTCAACTAAACTCAGACCACACAAAAAAAATATACCAAATAACTTTTCTCCCACACGCAAACACAAAAGTACCGAGTGTGTCCCTAACCTAACACACTCACGGGACAGTCCGGCTCGCCGGCCGCACGGACGCGGCTAAGTAACTTGTTGTCCGGACGCCGGACAACAGCGGGACCGGTGCCGGACGGGGACGGGTAGAACCGGGCTTTGGACTAGGGATTGGAATGTGAGATGTAGGAAGAGGTGAGAAACGAAACGCGGTTTTGAACTAGGATATTCTTGGTGACGATTGACTAGCATACTGCGGTTCGCCGACGTTAAATTTGATAGGCAATTAAGAAGTTTACCTTTTGAAGAGATATATGCCAGGGTACACCATGAAATAAATATAGTGAACATATTTAAGTACAATTCAACCGAATTTGTAACCTCCTTCTATTTAAAGCGAGTGAAAATCAATGAATGGTTAATTCTGAAAGCTTATTTTTAAGCTTCTTCTTGAAATAGTTTTTTGAAGAACCTATAGAATTAATTTTGAATATTAGAAATACACATTTAGATATTTCTAACTTTCTACATTAAATATATGTTATGGAAGTCATTTGTTTAGTTACTTAGATTTTACAGCCATCGTCATATAACTTCATTTATGTTTTCTTAAACATAACAAACTTTGTTTATTTTTTGATGCTCAGCTCATCATAATTACGTCACGCACTTGATGAAGCGACAGACTTTTACTGACTTAAACTTGGATATGGTCCATCAGTCGCCTTTTGCATTCCACGGCCGCTATATCTCTTTTGAACAATTCTCCAACCCGAGTTATTACTCTAATATCAATGTTTCTGTTAACTCTATAACTTGAAAAAAAAAAAGGGAAACCGTCACAACAACATAAGAATCATTAGCATTAATATTACACAATTTTCTAGCCATGCTTTTACATCTTCAATATTTTTTTTACTGCCAACAACTTATGTCTAAAACCCAAAACACTGATGCACCTAATTAAGCAGACACTCCACAAGAAAACCCCCTAACATACTGTACAACGGAAAAACCGAAATTAACCGGAAAATAACCATATCAGATTCTCCCCTTAACCCTTCTCTTCTGGGGCATATTTTAC
This sequence comes from Mythimna albipuncta, assembly GCA_929112965.1. Taxonomy (NCBI): domain Eukaryota; kingdom Metazoa; phylum Arthropoda; class Insecta; order Lepidoptera; family Noctuidae; genus Mythimna; species Mythimna albipuncta. The sequence goes on along the minus strand of OV815983.1, from coordinate 11,136,900 downwards.
GTCTTTTTTCCGTCATGAGACGGGAATATAAATGGCTTTTTAAGCGTTCGGGCATTTTTTCCCCGGGCAACTGTGGGCTGTTAACAGATTTTTTTCAGCACGGAAATCCTTTGGGTTACTGAGGTGATTAATTCAGTGTATAAACGGTGGCGTGTTGGCACTTTTTTAACGTAAAAAAGTGTAATTTGTCAAGCAATTTGTTGGTCAATTTGCAGCTTGACTTTATGAGGTGGAGTTTGTTGATTTTTTTTTGTTTCTTTGTTTTTTATCGTCACTTTTTTTGAGCGTGGGAAAATTTCAGCTCTTTTGGTTTATTCATGTTTGGCTTGCGGGGATATGAGTGATGGATATACGTTGGCTTTTATTTAATTATGATGTAGTTAAGGATGGCAATTCTTCCTATAAAAGATTGAATCGAAAAACCGAAATTGAGAGAGCATGACAAACTCTCAGCGGCATGCTTATTTACGAGTACGTCAAACAAGTTAAGTAATGACTTAAAAACATTAATTGCTCCATGGTACTCACAACAACAATTTAAAAAAAAAATAACTACTACATAAGCAGGATTGACTCCAAAAAGGTTCAAGACTCGAGAACATTTTACTAGCAGATCTAGAATGCTCGTCATATCTTCTAAGCTGATTTATGGCATACTCATGTTTCTGCAAAGCCATTCTTCATTCCTGCCTGAAGTTTCACTTTCATTTTGCGTAAACCTAACCTGAATGTGTTATTATATTGATTCACTATTTAGAGACTACATTTTCCTTGCCAAGGCAAGAGATTGTTTGAAATTCTGCGGTCCTGGAACACAAAGAAAAACTGAAGGAACACAGGTGAGTTTTGGTCACTGAAGATTTGACACTCTTGCTCGATTTCTTGTGTCTGTACTTGATTTCTCATCTTAAAAAGAAATCTGCCGAGGCTTTTCTCAAATCTTAAGGTGAGTTTCCAGTCTAACAGGTTGCAGTTAAATGCTGAAGGTTCAAACCTACATCTACACTAATATAATGAAGAGGTAAAGTTTGTTTTTATGTTTTCTTAAAAAATACTAGTCCGATTGCTAAAATGTTTTCACTGCTGGAAAGTTGCTTTAATCCTGAGTGACATAGGCTATATTTTATGTATGCAAGCGAAGCCGTAGGCAAAAGCTAGTAAAGTATATCACCAATTCAAATATTTTTTTATACATATTTTTAGCTACTCATATCATATTTTTATTTTAAATATCATCTACAGCAAAAAAGCCCCAGGCACTGGACTATACCATTGTTTTTGGGTACCGCTTGGCCCCCACACGTTAAATATAGCCTACGTTACTCAGGAATAAAGCAGCTTTCTATCGGTAAATTTCGCAACCAGACCCTGTACTTACAGACTTAATGTCTGTGAGTACAAACAAAAAAACAAACTTTACCCCTTTATTATATTAATGTAGATTTTTTTTTATTATTATTGATAGGCTCGCGTTTGACCACTATCTCACCTGATGGTAAATGATGATGTGGCCGACGATGGAGCACGCTTGCCTAGAAGTAACCTATTCACTCTTGCCTTAAAGACCCGGGAATTCCACTCCTTAGCTGTACGCATAATGAATGTGTTTCCAAAACGCTTTGTACGAACGGGTGGGATATCCACCATGTGCTGATGGCTCAACAAGAAAATTAAGATAATTTAATTTTCTTGGTGCGTCGAGTGCGGGGGAGCGCTAACAGCATGCTGGCCGTACTTGCGGAGAGGCTTGATTGTGGCATCATAGCGCACTGTTCTATGCGACATGTGACAGGCTTGCGATGTAATTGATATTATTTTAATTTACTTAATTCGATTTAATGTAATTTTAATTATTTATTCGTATGTTAATTTTAATTAAAATTATATTATTATTGTTATTAATTTCTTAATCTTTATTATTATTATTTATTTTTATCTTCATCAAAAGGGCGTCCTCTGCTGCATACAGGATTCCCTCAAGCGTCAATGTAACCACCGGTTCTGTACGTCTCTCATCCATCGGATTTCCGTGACCCTCATCAGTCATTGTCTTCGGTTCGCCATAAAGCTTTTTTCTTCTTTTTTTACTTTTTGGAAGGATCCAAGATAATGCAGTAGACTTAATCTACCACAATATTTTCAGGCTATTGTTGTATCGATGATTCACATCAATAACACTGATAGCACAAGGGTAAAGGTACGTCGTCGACGGCGCGCACTGTTCCCGCGCGCCTCGAGGAGTTGTCAGCAACAGCAGGGGCCCAGCAGGGTCGAAGCCTACTGGGGCCAGTGTTATCCGAAAGGAAGCTCAAGAACCGGTATGAAGGCTTGAAGGAACGGGGCGGGTTTTTTAGTCAATAAGAGTCTGACGCTATCTCCCGCTCGGCCCAAGAGCGGGGGTTGTCATAGGATGATTTTCCCCACCAAAAAAAAAGGGTAACGGTACGAAAAATGGTCAGGCTTTGTCAATTGTGGCTCCAAAGTCGCATAAAATGTCAGTTTTATAATGATCCAATAGCACTAACTCCAAAGACCTAAAATATCAATCTGGAAAAGAAATAAGAGACTTGATTCTTGAAAATTGTGCCGATAAATTCAATTGGAAAAAGCCTCGTGGATGTAGTCCAATATATTGGTCCAACCAAATCCGCACCGCTCTTGACTCTACGGCATACAATGCCCTTCACAACGCCAGAGACAGAAATAGATGTAGGAATATCGTACAAGAGAAAGTGATGAAGCAGAGGTCACGACACGATGAATGTTGAGAAATATGTCGCAAGGAGGAAGAAAATTCTTGATTCTAGACATGACCATCTTGGAGTGTTGACACCTCTACGGTCCGGACTAATCGTTTCACCTCGTCGTATATACCACGTTCATCGAAAGACTGGAACAATTTGCTAATGCAGATTCTTCCCATCCGATTATTATGTTTAAGGTGTCTTCAAGGCCAGAGTGATTAGGCTCTTAGTAAACTAGTGCGCCTCACCAACAACGATTGCATCATTACTTACCATTAGGTGGGATCGCAGTCAACTAAAAGTTATCATTGAAAAAAAAATTGTTTTTAATAGTCTGTGTTTGTTAAAAATCGGTTGCACCATATCTTTTGTTCTTGATATTTGAAAGTAGTGGTAAATAAGTGGTGATACCTAGGTACCCAATACCATACATAGGTAAATATATGTTCCTTAGCAATCATACAATTATATTTTATGGTGTTATCTTATTGTTATGTTTGTCTACTACTTTTACCATTTTTTATTTTACACATTATACCTACAAGAGAAAAAAATATTTTGTGCCTTCATTCCGAAGCTCTTGGCTTCATTCATTTCGTTTGGCAACAAAAGAAATGTTCTCGTCAAAATTCTGTTGAAGATGAACAATACTCACAAACGAATACTCCGAGTCACCCCTCAGTAAAACGAAGGGTGGCTTGCGAAATATGGGGTCTGAAGGACTGTTAGCGCCATCTAGTAGTGAGTAGCGAGTACTCTGTAAAACATTACTGTTTTAAAAAGATTTTCTCAGGCAAAATAAGCGCTCATCAATAACAAAACTTGTTTTTCCATACCTAAAATTATATTTGATAGTTATTTTTTCCTGTTTTTACCGTTTTAAGATAAAATAAAAAATAATTATTCTACTCGCCATCAGAGGGCATACATAAACTTTTTAGTTTCTCGATATTACAAAAGGGGGCGCTTTTTAGTGTGAACTACTAGTCAATAGATGGCGTAAAATATTGTTTCTATTCGACACTAGATGGTGTTGATTATTACGTCTATTCAACACTAGATATCGTATTGAATTTCTGTGATTTGGACATGAAATTAACTATCGCTTTTTTATTGTTTTTTTTTTCTATGATAGCTCATAACAAAAAAAACGTCGCAAAAAGTTATCTCAGAACCTACTGATACAAATAAAACAAAAAGTTTAAAGAAAGTAAAACATTTACCGTAGATAATAATTTTATGGAATGAATTTATATCTAATTCAAACAAATATTATAAATTAGGTAAATAATGTGAAAATACTGTCTCTTTGTTACGCCTTCATAAGCAAACTACTGAACCGATTTTGATGAAATTTGGCACGAATTAAGCTTGAACCTCAAGAAAAGATGGCCTACTTTTTTCTAGCATCAACTTCGACCGCGGGTCCGCGGGTCATTCGAGGTCGCCGGTAAAAATGAATATCTAATAAATTATATTTGTCTAGCAGCCAAACTCTTAACCATTTCTAACTTCCGCTAGTTTCGGTTATGGTTTTACGAATTTTTAAATTATAAATGTAAAATACAAATTGCAAGATTTGACTTTTATTTCGACTAAACTATTATTTGTTTGGCCAGACAACACAAATAAAATCCTGTCCTAACCTACCATTTAGACTCCGACCTATATCCGAAAGTTTTATATTGTTGTTTTATATACTGTTTGGATTATTTACTTCAGCTAGGTACGGAGTTTTTTTTTACTTCAGATACAATTTCCGAAACGGATCTTGCGCGCTAGTGTCAGAGTGGGGATCGCTTTGCGCATTCCATACATTGGCGAGGCAATCGTCTTCGTTGTTAGATACATGCAGCAACGCAGGGAACGAATCAGGAGTGACGTTTATGACACTCCCCGCCCCCGCGTCTCACTTCGCAACACTAAAGAGAACGAATATTTGACTTCTTGAACTTGAAACCAGCGCTCAAGATCCGTGACGGCAATTGTATCTGATGGATGCGAGACACACAGGACCGGTTATTCGGTCACTTGGGGGAAGCCTATGTGCAAGAGTTGGACCCGTTTCGACTGAAATGATGATGACGATGATCCAATAGGTGCATTTACGGTTACGGAGCTCCACAACACAGACATCTAGACACCCGTCATTCAGACTTTCACATCTCTACTAACATGTGATTCGCTAACTTCTCTTAAACTACGCATCGGATATTTATGCAATATTCACTAAAAGAAGGAAATAGTCAAAGAAAGTTTGTGTATGTGATCGAAACTTTGCAGTCTCCGTGTGATTGTAATAAAACAGTAATACATTATGATTTCTTGGTATATTTTGAAAAAATCGTTTTATGTAGGTATCACGGTAAAATTTATTAGATTGTTTCCGACATAACCGAGTCGTATTTAAGAAAAATACTCGTAGTTTACAATTTCTCGAGACATTTTACAATCTCACGGCATTCGCAATGTTTTGGTATATGACATTTATTTAACTAGCCTCTGGCAGCAGCTTCGCTCGCGTCAATATGAGTCTCCATACAAAATTTAGACCCCGTTTGGACTCCTTAGCGTGAATTTAGGAAAATCCTCTCTTAGTGCTCACCTACGTCATAAAAGAAAGCCATGAGCAAAATTCCATGTTGCTGTTCCCAGTAGTTTCCACTGTGTTGGCAACTCGGACAGTTTCTTTTTTTTTATAGTCTTCACTAATATAATAAAGAGGTAAAGTTCGTTTTTTTTTATTTGTAGGAGGTAATCTCTGGAAGTCCTGGTCCGATTGCTAAGATTCTTTCACCGATAGAAAGCTGGTTTATTCCTTAGTGACATAGGCTACCTATATTTTATGTCCGCGGGCCAAGCTGCGGGCAAAAGCTAGTATATTATATTATAACTAGAATAAATTCACATCAAAAACTAATACTTACCAACAGCAAATTACCACACCAAAAATAATAATCCCACACGGACACCAAAAACCGTTACCCTTTATCTTTCAAGATGTCCATATTGTCCCCTTCAAAGACAACCCTAAACTGCTCTCAAGAAAAAACAGCAGGTCAATCAGACCCCAAGGCATTATTATTCAAATTAATTGCGTATTATCACGCTATAACGAAGGGGGACTTGCAATAATGTTTGTCTTGTAAAAAGAAGGACAATGGACAAGATGATTGAAAAAACTGTTAATTTGGACCACTGGGTAGTTTTGTTCGTAAACCCATTCATCTGCTCTGCTCATCTGGCTTGTCTTCCGGAGTAACATGAGAAACTATTTTGGAACAATAGAAAAGATGTTGGAAGCTGTTATTAAGTAGCTAGTATTGTTTTGCTACTAGAATTTAACTTTTGGTGAATCATTAGTAAAGTGACGAGCAAAATTTTAATATAACTAATTTAATTTAATTATATTTTATTATGTTTTTTTTTTTCACAGCTTTAAGGGATCGCAGACGGGAGTATATAGTTTTTATTTCAATTCGATAGTTACCTCCATGCGTTCCCGAGATAAGGGGTCTTGACAGATAATAATAATAATATTCCACAACTATCACAACGCCGTCTAATCCCAAGCTAAGCAGAGCTTGTGTTATGGGTACTAGACAACTGATAAACACACTTATATATTTCTAAATACATACTTACAATAGATAAATTACACCCAGGCACAGAACAAATGATTATGCTCATCACACAAACATTTGTCCTGGATGGGAATCGGACCCACGACCTCCGGCATAGCAGTCAGGGTCACTAACTACTAGACCAACAGGCCTGTCCATATAGATAGTCTGCCAGACAGACCAACAGAGACAGACAGACATGTTTGACGTAAATAAACACTTTTTCTTTCTTTCTTTCTAGACAGACCAACGAACAACAAAGTCATCTTATAAGGGTTCCATTTTTTACTTTAGAGGTACCTACGAAGCCCTAAAAACGCGCAAAGTACACTACCTCAAAGGTGGCGTGAAATCGTGTGCATATTATGAAGATTACCTCTTTCAACTTTCTGAATCATTATATCTGAAAAACGGTGGCTCTTAGTAAAAAAAAGTTTTTATACTTTTTTATAGATTATTTGATCAATATTTTTTCTGAGCTAATTTTATGATAAAACTTATCGTTTTGCTGAAAATCGCGAATAACTTGTTCTTGTGACAATTGTCTCAGAATATTTTTTTCCCGCGTTGCGTACCGGAAAACGCAGCGTTGGAAGGCCTCCTACAAGGTGGACTGACGACCTGGTGAAGGTAAAGGGAATCCGATGGATGCAGGACGCACATGATCGTTCGTTGTGGCGACGCTTGGGGGAGGCCTATGTCCAACAGTGGACGTCTATTGGCTGAAATGATGATGATGATGATAAATTTTTTTCCAGGTGTCGGATAGATGAGGACTTTTTAAATTTCATTTATGATGGTGTTCTGAACAATCCTACCAATTTTCAGCTGTATGCGAATTATTTTAAACTTACCCTTACTTTTTTATCTAATTTGACTGGACAATAAGTTATTAGTTAGACATGGATACTATTTTGTATTTTATTATTACCCACCATCCCACACCTTCCCTTCTCACAATATCCCCCACGACTTGTAAACAACTTTATAATAAACAAACTGATCACTACATCCCATCTCTAGCATTGTATGTTAAGATTGACGTCTCTAAGACGCTGTGTGACGTCATCTTGACCATAGAGAGTAGAGGAACTGGGTCAAGATGTCCAGTCTATGGCGAGATAGGTATGATATAGGTAGTTGTAGTAAATGAAGGGAATATATTTCACATATATATACTTCTCTATTTTATGATAATGGAATAGGCTAGCGGCTGTAAAAAATGTAATTAGTCCGTCTTTTAGATTATTCAAAAATAAGGGACACGTATTTTTTTATTTGTAAATAAAACCAAAAATGACAAAGATATAGCCCATTAAAGTTACGTGTGACGTCAGGCCGTGCTGCATTTTTTCGCACGGGGTGACGTCACACGTAACTTTAATGGGCCATATCTTTGTTATTTTTTGTTTAATCGAAAAAAGAAAAAATACGTGTCCAATATTTTTTTATAATCTAAAATACGGACTAAATAAAATGTAATTATTTTGAACCTGGACACTACCCTATTAAAAGTCTGTCTAATAAGTCAACCAACTTGGGTAAATATTAAGGTAAAATGAAATCTGATGTAGTCAACGCTGGTTCAATAATCAAGGTTGATTAAGAGATCTTGATAATTGTTTACTACTAAAGAACCCTATAAAAAGTATCGAATATAAGTATTTTATAAATAATTAAATATTATACAAAATTCCCAAGTCGTTGGACTTTTTAGACAGACTATACTTAAGTATTTTTACACAAACTTTAGTTGTAGTATAACTATGCGAAACTCGAAACACGTATCTAGTATTTTAAGGAAATAATCTATGTACAAAACTTCATAACTGTACGGTGAAAAATCACGAAGTTATAAGCTCATTAAGTTACCTAGTTGGCCGCACAAATTCATGATCACCGGACCACCAGGGCGACTGAGGTTGTTTTATTCCCGCATCCAGCTGTGCGCTAGTGTCTAATGTCAGCTATAACACACCGTGACCTGTGTTGTACTTAGTGTCGGTGGTGTCCAACTAACGGAGGAACTTTTTAAAAGATTTTAGAAAAAAAAAATATAACATGGTGTAAAAAATATTGGAATCGATTCATTTACTGATTCAGAACAAACTATATTCAGGTTTCCCATATTTTAAAAAGTTAAATTTATTTATACAAATTATTTTCATACATAGTTTGGTTTTAGTGTAAATAGTTTATTTAGTATTTAAGTTTTTTATGTACGTATTATGTATTTTTAAAAATAATGTTGTATATTCTCATTGTACATAGTCAGAATTGACACGTGAGTTATTGTCTTTACTGTAAAACCGGGTAAAATGGGGTAAATAGAGACTTAGGGGTCAATAGAGACAAAACTTTGCTTTGGTTTTTCACTTTGATACCATAATATCGGCCTCTAACAAAGCATCGATTTTTTAGAATAACAATTCATTAATAAATTGATATAGTTAAATACTGAAAAAAAATATTCAAATATCTAAAAAAACCCTTTAAAGTTTTGTCTCTATTTACCCCTAAGTCTCTATTACCCCATTTTACGGTATATAGTTTTAATTAGTTAAGTATTCCTATTTTTCTTGTACTGTTTTTGTTTGGTTGTTATAGTAATACCTTGGTCCTACCAGATCCGCATCGCTCTTGACACTACGCTATACAATATCCTTCACACCGCCACAGACAGAAACAGACGGAGGAATATGGTACAAATGAAGGGAGGTCACGACCCTCAGCATTGAGGAGTGCGACGCAAAGAGGAGGATTTATTTGGCCTCAAACCTAAAAAAGTGTTTTAGTGTGTTTATATGAGGCCAGCACTAGCTTCTACCACTGGGTTCACCCGCGTGATAGTGAACAAAATGATACCTACTAGCTGACTTGGCAAACGTCGTTCTGTTATCTACATTAAAATGGTGGGTGGGAGTAGGAGGGTAAAAAAATTAAATGATCAGAAAGTGGAAAATTGGCCCAAAAGAACATAAACATACTCCCGGAATAAAAAGAATTTTATGTGCCATTCTAAAACTTTGTCTACTCATGTGCCAGAATTTCACAAAAATTCGTTAAGCTTTTCGAGACTGGAGAAGTAACAAACAATCACGAACTTTTTTTGCGATCCCACCTGATGGTAAGCAGTAATGCAATCATTTATGGTGAGGTGCACTAGTTCATTAAGAGCCACTCTAGCCTTGAAGACATCTAAATTATAATCGGACTTTATACTTTCTACAAACTTCATAAATAATATTAACGTTAATAATTGCATTGTATGTTATGGTAAAATAGCAATAAAAGTTTTTTTTTTATTATTATTAGATATATATTGAAGAAAAATTATAATCATTGTTGTCTGAAAGTAGAATTCTTTATAAGTTCGTAGCAAGCAGTTACGTTGCTCGTAGCCACCGTAGCGCTACGGCCGCGTAGCAATTAACTAATCGCTTACAACGTAACGATGTAATTATTTCTAATTAATAGTTTTCTTTTGTAGTTTTTTTTTTAAGTAAATACTGTATTTACTTAGAGTTAAACAAAACTGACATAATAGATGTATGTTAAAGTAAAGTTTTTACCTATTAACCTTTCAATCGTGAAAATCACAGACACAATAGAAAGACAATAACAAATTTAATGAATTAAATTATCTTTTCATGAAACTGCATACTTTAAACTGTGATTCCTTATCTATAGATTTATTCGGTATTATAAAAAATGAACTCTGTTGTTGTGTTGTTGTTAAAATAATTATTTTTATTCATAAATTTATTTCAAATTCAACACAAATTGGCTAAAGCTTGAGGTGTGACCTAAAAAACTTATTACAAAAAAACATACGACTTCAATGTACAAAACAAACACAAAAAAGTGCAAAATAACTTTAAGTTTGGAAGTTGGTGTTTCTGTTATATTATTAGTTTACACTCTTCGTTATTTAACACCTTCGAAATTAAATTTATGTATTTTTCACTTTTTAGTGTGTTTTTTACATTGAAGTCGGTTATATTTTTTTATTTTACACTTTTTAGCTGTGGCTGAGGGTTACTCAGCCTTACTTAAAAACCTTCCACCTTTCGGCTCCATCATTAGATCAATCCTTCCCCATTCACTTTCAGTCAGTCATCGACTACACGTATCATCATCATTTCAGCCGATACACGTCCACTGTTGGAGATAGGCCTCCCCCAAGCGTCGCCACATCGAACGTTCCTGTGCGTCCCGCATCCATCGGTTTCTCGCTACCTTCACCAGGTCATCGGTCCACCTTGTAGGAGGCTTTCCAAGGCTGCGTCTTCCGGTACGCGGTCGACTACACGTATAAACAAACTAATTTTACTTGTTACAACAGTTCTGCTATGATCCTATAAGAAGTTCCGTTCAAGACCTTCAAAGTTCATCATCAAATCATAACAATATTTCTATGGGACCTACTTTGGAGTACAATTTTTCAATAAAAAAAAATTCAATATCGGTAACCACAATTGACCGAAAAATCAGAGAACATGCAGACGAACATATCTCCTCTTTTTGAAGTCGGTTAAAAACATGCTGACTGTAAAAATGCGCAAAAGGAATGCAGTAATCATCTGCAGTAAACCAGAAAAATCAAAAAAATTATGTTATTAATCAGAAAAAAAAAAACAGAAAAATATATTTAAACAGTGGCATACCTAAATGCTAGATAGATAGTGTGTTCAAAACATTATACAGCTAATTTAATATAATAGAAAAATAATATGAAGCTGCCTCTAGAAATTACTTTTGTCGATCAAAAAACGGGGCTAATATATAATTCTGATTGTTTATCACATTATTCTACAATAAATATTTTACCGTAACAAGTAGATTACGGTTAGTTAGTTTGTTTTTTTTTATAGGAGGTAATCTCTGAAAGTACTGGTACGATTGCGAAAAAATCTTCACTGATAGAAAGCTGCTTTATTTCTGAGTGACATAGGCTGTATTTTATATACGCGGACGAAACTGCGGGCAAAAGCTAGTAATGTTATAATTTTATAATCAAATCTGTAGATTTTTAGTAAGCTACTAAAATGCTTCATATATGTGTCTTTGCGTATCTCTATCTTCTTTTCCCAGTCGTCTAACCATTTTAAATATAAAATTAAACCAAAAGATAAAAATAAAAAACCAAACGCTTTTTAAATTGGCCAAACCATGAGGTGTAAAATGAAGACATACGCGGTGGCCGGCTGCAACCCTTCCGCTGCTCGTGAGAACCGGTCCGGTGAGAATGCAAATCAGGCATATTGTACCCCTGGACAATTCTTCGCTTTTTAATTGTTGATTTTTTATGTGTGGACCGTTGGACATGTTGTCTTTAGTGTCTGGTCTATCGATATGTTTGTGTCGATATTTTTTGGGAGTTAGGATGTTATAGGAAGTAGGATAATTGGTGTTGTAGTTCTAAATATTGCAAATACAGGGTAGAACTAGAATTACTCGTGAAATAAAATAGTTATACTTGTAAAATACTTATGTCACTTATAAATTAACTGCCAAAATTGCATTTATTTATTTTTATATTTTACATTAACCGTGTAATTTGAGTAATCAAGTATATTATGTAAGTAAGCCAAGCTAATTAATTCGATTTTTTTTTCTTGTGTTGAAAATAACATTTATTTTTCTTTTAATCAATAAAATTATATGCATTAAAAATATTAAAACGATACTTTCACTACATCGATATCTAAAAACTATCGACAAAACTTCCAAACTCATCAGCTCTCCCCATCACTACCCAAAACCGGTCAGGTCAGTTCCGCAAAAATCACAATAGCGACCCATTGGATACTTAAATAGGTCCAAATATTATAATGGGTACATTCCGCTATTATTAGTACATCGTCCGTTCCCTTTTTTAGCGGAAGGTGAGTCTTTTATGTCCAGTTGGCACCCTTTCTGTCCTTTGTCCTGCTCCCTGCGGCAAGATAACCGGTAAGACAACTTTTTTGACCCCATCGCATTTGCAGGGTTAACTTCAGTTGTATTTTGACCATGTTCGTGATGTGTAGTTTTAAAAAATATTTGTTATAAAATAAATATGTTTATAGTAAAGGTGATTTTGACCCCACGTTCGCGTTTTGGGGTTAAAAGTTGGTTTTGGTAAATTCAGTGTCGGATGAGAAAATGTCGGTCTTGCTTTTTCTAAGTCACAGTCGATCTTGCGTCCAACGCTTAGAAAAGAATGCGAGATGAAAATTCGAATATAAGTCGACCAAAATAGTAATGGTACCTTCTACAGTCGTTTCGAAGCCTGAAAATATTCTCAATGGTGAGTTCAATTTTTTATTTCGAATCCAATTAAGTAGCTAACTTGTTACAGGAAATCTTCAGGGAAGAAACTTAATGCTTAAAGCCGATGTTTCCTTTAATTAATTGACTATAGGTCGAAAAGTTAATTTAGGGAAATAAAATTAGTTCTGTTCTTTTTTTGGTGAACGTTACATGTCTTAGAATTTTTGGTTATAGGATATGCCGGTTTCTTCACAATTACCGCACTGGGCCCGCGATGGATTACTGTCCATTCCCTCTTCTAAGGAGGAGGCCTGAGTCCCAGCCGTAGGAACATTATAAGGGCAATTAAGCCGTTTTTTTTTGTTAGCCTCTTCTGTCCTACTTCTGGCCAAAGGCCTCCACTCCTTCCATCATTCGCAGGCCCTCGCTTCCTCTTGCCAGTTCTGGCAGAATCCGTCTAGTTCGTCACATCATCTCCTTCGTGGTCTGCCGCGACGCCGTCGCTCTGTTTCATGGCATCAACTTTGTGCTCCTTTTCAAACAAGAATAACAAAAGCAAACACAACCAATTTAAAAATAGAACAGTATTGTAACGTTTTTTTTTTTCAATTTCCCGCGTCATAATAAGATCTTCCATCACAAAACCCTCTTCTAAAACTAAATCTTTTCACAGTTTTTTTTATCAACCTTCCCCCGCATTCGCTATTGATTATATTTTTAAAAGCTACCCCTCATTGGCGCGGACATTTTTGTTCAATTCTAAAGGTTTTTCTGTCGTGGGCGTCTTTCGTGGAATGGGGAGGGGTTCAATATGGCCGATGCTACTTAAAAAATGGATTTGAAAAGCGTTCTCTTTTTAAATATTTTGTTCGTTTTTTAAGTTTTGTTTTTTCTTTATAAATATTTTTTATTTTTATTTTATTAATGATTGTGTATTGGAAATTGAGATTTATGAGTAAGATGAAGTTGTTTTTTAATTTAGTTTATGATATAGGCGTTAATTTAGTTTTTTAACCATATCCTGTCTTAAAATTTTGTTCTGTCTTAAATTTTTAGTTCATATAGCTTCGTAGATTTAACAATAAAAATATTATTTCTTTAAAAACTTTTAAGGTATTTTTGATAAATCTTGTATGATATCTACACACAACTTTAATAATTTTAAAGCTGTGAGAGAAAACCGTGTCGCTTGATAAGTATCTTATTTATTTTTTGAGCAAAACTGGACTAATACCATTCCACGTATCGGTGTTGCCAGTACTGATATGGCTCCGAAACGTCGTCGCATACAACGAGCCTCATCAGAAAACCTAAAGTCAACTAAGACAATGGCAAGGGTGGAGTTGCTCGCAGTTTCCTAGCGTGATCACATCAGAAATGAAGATATCCGCAGGAGAACCAAGGTTACCGACATACCTCGAAGAATCATTCACTTTTTTTTTATTATTTAATCTAGTGCCTGGCTGCGATCCCACTGGATGGTAACCAGTGATGTAATCGAACTCCACTGAATCAGAATTGATATAACAACAATTCAAGCTAAGTTTTCTAAATCTTATTTCTTATAAACGACTCAAATAAAAACAAAAGTAATTCATTGGTGCTTAAAATACCCAATTTCAAAGAAATCCTTTTATATTAATTTTCGTAACTCAAAGACGGCAGCCATCATTAAAATTTTCTCTAAAACTTCGTCCCCTAATTAAAAAATCGTGTCGAAGGGCAAATAAAATCAATTCCGCCCCGCTTTCGCCCCGTTCGCCCTGCGAAGAGTTCCATCGAGTTTTTCTTACCCCCTTTCCCGTTTTATGTCGTAATTATATTTATATAATGAGTAAAGAGTTTTGATGGACTTATCCCGAAGCATTATTGAGAAAGTTTTTGGAAAATTCTCGCTTATTTTGTTAGATTTTTGGAAGATTTGGACGTCGATTTTATTGAAAGTTTAAGGCTTGATTTTTCAATAGTCAGAAAATTGATTTGTAAGAAATAAATATAGCGATTTAGCATATTTTCTTTACAAAAGTAGCAAAACTGTCCATAAAAAATACCTATGTATAATAATGGGTATTAGAAAATCAGACCTAAGTTGAAAAAACAATGAAGGTGGAAGCTAGTTTTAAGATGCTTATCCAAATTTGCGTACCGGAACACGCAATGTTGAAAGGCCTCCTACAATGTGGAACGATGACCTGGTGACAGTCGTGGCCTGTGCCTCTCGCATCCATGATTCCCACGACTGCCCAGCCGTTGTGGCGAGGCCTATGTCCAACAGTGGACGTCCTTTCCTTAGGCTGAAATGATGATGATCAAAAGTTAACATCCATCCACCATGTAAGAAAGAAAGAAAACTATTTTATTTGGCATACACACTCGTAGACACACAATGTAGTAACAACATGTAACTAATAAATTATTATAATTGAAAAAAAAAAGACAACTAGCAATGTGTGTCTCACGGCGGCGCCAAATAGGTCCAGTTCAGTAATAATGCCAGACAACTAATGGTAGTTGCCTGACGCTGGTTTTCTATTTACGTATCCATCACCCATATTTGCAAACCAATAAATGATTTATGAAACAAATTATGAACTTATTAGAATTTTTTAACAATAAATTAAGCATTACACTTGAAATCAACAAATAAAAAAATCTAATTCAAAGCCCAAAATCAAACAAACCACTCGATATCGCAGATCTAACATTAAGGATCCTCAAACCAACTCCAAAAACCCTCAAAACATTTATTTTTACCCGCAAAACAACAGCAGAAGTGGCTCAACTCTCAGGGCGTCAGAGAGATATCTCCAGAATGTTTTTAACAAACAAATGGGACCCATTAAAGAGAAAATTGGCTTTGAAAGTTTTGCTCCGGGCGCTGAACGGCCTGACATCTTGAAAAATCTACGCAAAACTCCTCGACGTAAATTGTCATTGATAGTGTTTTGTTTGTGATAGTGACGACGGTCGTGATAGTAGCTATACGTTTAACATTTATGGCAGATATTTACAACTAACGAAAATTTTGATTTTTCATGTTCATAGATAGATAAATTCTTTATTGTACACCAAAAATTACATAAGAAACTCAAAATAAATAGGATGTCACAATAATATAATAATGATATTCCACAACTATCACACAACGCTGTCTAGTCCCATGGAGTTTCTTGCACGTTCTTCTCTATAGAGATCTACGCTTTGGAATGTGCAATTTAGCTTCACTTTTTTTTGGACTGACCGACATTTGACTATTCAAAAGTGCCTGCAAATGGTCTATATGGAAATGTAGCGACATCTATGGCGCCACATAAGAACTACGAAGAAAGTACGAAATCCTGCATCGCGCAATCAAAGTTCTTCGCGCGATTTGAACATATACGACAGTCCGAAATCATCTATCGGGCAGTCGCCCACCAGACTATAACACCTGTCTGGTCGGAGGATCCTCCCTTTTCAGCGGAGGTATGTGGGACTTTACTCTCTGTTCCGCCTACCCCCAAACTGGTGACCCTCGATAAAGAACGTCAGCGCAGCCTTCGTGCAGCTACTACTTCGTGACGTCATCATCACTTCTTCAAGCTTTCGAGCAGCGAGCCATACAGCCAGCACCCACGGCTATAGAGGGTATCCTGACCACCAGCATGCCTACCTGGTCATACCTGGTCATCACCTTCAGCCTCATCAGCGACCTTGGCTTGGCACACCACACCTTCGGCCAGTCACATGAAGAGCCATGAAGAACCTCTCCTGGTCGACGCCAACAGTCAAGCCCTACGTCGCACAAGCACCGCTCCGACTCACTGGAGCCAGCAGCACTGCTCCAACTCACTGGAGCCTGCAGCATCGTCCCGACTCACTGGGACAGCACCACCCCGACTCACTGGGGCATCATCCCGACTCACTGGGACATCATCACCCCGACTCACTGGGGCATCATCCCGACTCACTGGGATACCAACACCCCGACTTACTGGGGCATCACCGCAGACAGTTCCGACTCACCGAGAACTATGCGGCATCGGTTCCGACCCACTGGAACCAACCTACGCTGGCCTGGCACGCATCAAGAACTATCGATCTCCGATCTCCGGAGGGGAGTGATGTAGCGACATCTATGGCGCCACATAAGAACTACGAAGAAAGTACGAAATCCTGCATCGCGCAATCAAAGTTCTTCGCGCGATTTGAACATATACGACAGTCCGAAATCATCTATCGGGCAGTAGCCCACCAGACCATAACACCTGTCTGGTCGGAGGATCCTCCCTTTCCAACGGAGGTATGTGGGACTTTACTCTCTGTTCCGCATACCTCCAAAGAAATAAATGATTTGATTTGATTTGATTTGAGCTACTCCATAATGATATTTATATCATGTAGGT
The DNA here is from genome assembly GCA_929112965.1 of Mythimna albipuncta. Lineage (NCBI taxonomy): Eukaryota > Metazoa > Arthropoda > Insecta > Lepidoptera > Noctuidae > Mythimna > Mythimna albipuncta. Next base: position 11,119,893 of record OV815983.1, on the reverse strand, counting down.
TTCTATGTTTTACGCTTGGTTTTTTTATTTTCCAATTTATAGTTTTTTTTCCAGTGCATTCTTTGCGTTCCAAAGCTTTTTTTTTCGATGGGAAAAATCATCTTATGACAACCCCCGCTCTTGGGCGGAGCGAAAGATAGTGTCAGACGCTGCGTTCCAGGGCCCGTTGTGGTAACTTTTTCGAACAATCCCTGATTGTCACTTGTTGTAAAGCTCACCTGATGTAAATCGACGATGGAACTCGTTCACCTAGAAGAAACCTATGTAAAAATAATATTAGTATATTTATAATACCTATACTGACAGAAACGATTTTGAGTTCGACCGTGGACTTGTCATGGGTCTAGAAAAGTCCAATGACGATAATAATAATTATTATTTTATTAACTGCTTCCAGCGTCTTCGCCTGCGTGAAAATAAAAAAAATGTCTCAAAGGAAGATATTGATAAAAAGTTTGTGCTATTCCAAGAAATAGTCAACCCATGTGCCAAAATTCATTCAAATCCGATTAACTGTTCGAACATGAAGAAGTAACAAACATGTTTAAGTTTGAAAGTATGTGTGTACTTAATTATGTAGTTACAAACTTCGGCCTTTATACTTAATATTATCTGTGATTTAGGTCCTTTCACAAATTCTAAACAGATTGGCTTTATCTACACTAATATTATAAAGAGATAATGTTTGTTTTTTGTTTGTAGGAGGTAATGTCCGAAAGTCCGATTGTAAAAATTTTCTCTCACCGTTAGAAAGCTGCTTTATTTCTGAGTGACATAAAATATAGCCTATTTTATGTATGCGGGTGAGACCGCGGATAAAAGCTAAACATGTTTATAAATTACCGTATAAATGGTAATTTGGTTCTGACGTAATAACATATGGTACTCAGAAAGGTCGTCTGAGCTAAATTAATAAAAACCGACCCAATGAACAACCAATGCTACCATCTAACCCCACATAACCCTACAATCTTCATCCACATCTCAAAAACGTCAAACAGAAGAAAATCGCGCCGCTACTCAACCCGTTCAAACATTAATAAATCTAAAATCTTCGATAACAAGAACTTGGATGGCGAAAAATATTAATTTCAAGAGAGGGGTGGACTCACCCTCCCCCTCGTACCTACTTTGGTACTTTTTTGACACCCACTATCCCTTTTTTCTAAAGGGGGTGAGTTTTGCAATTTAAATTTTATCTCCGCGTAATGAGTGAAATGGAAATAAGAGGAGATCTAGAAACAAATGCTTGGATGAGATTTTGTCCGTACCTTTTTCGTTTAGAAGGGGAATTTTTAGAATCGGTTGAATCGATCGATAATACCATTTAGTTTGGGGTGTTATGTTACTTGTACATTAAATAGGTATCTTTTTATTGTATTAAATGCTGGACTGGTCCGAGATCGATTATTTGGCTAGTAAATACACAAATTTGGTGTCCTGAACCCGCACGACAGGGCAAGAAATGACCTAGAGATGGAAAAAAATGGAAGTAATGCAGGGAGGGCTTTGTCCGGCATTAAGCAAAGCCCTTTTCATAGTATTTACATTCTTCTCATTTTAAATATTTTTTATTATACCGAGTAAGCATGATCCATACTAGATAAGTAGATATAATAAAAATAAGATACGCGTATATGTAATATGTGCCGATTTCTTATTAGGCAAATAAATTTATATTAATTAAGAATAATAAAATATTTTTTTAACAGTATATAAATATGTATACTAACAAGTATTCTTATCTTCGAATATTCTTTACAATTAGATAAAAATGTATTTTTTTTCTTTTTTAACCATCAAACTTTAATCTATGATTGAATCAAGATTTTAATGGTATGTTTCTGTTGTTTTTTCAAGATATTAATTACTACCATAAGAAATACTTAACTGTATAATTTAATTATCAATAGAATAAATCAAAAACTTGAGCGTAAAGTAAACAATGTCTGAAACTCCTTTCAAATGAAAAATAAAAGCGAGAAAGTAAAAGGTTTCTTTATAATAGGGTAGTTTCCAGGGTCAAAATAATTACGTTTTATTTAGTTCGTATTTTAGATTATAAAAAAATATTGGACACGTATTTTTTCTTTTTTATTCATATATCCATTACAGTTACGTGTGACGTCACCCGTGCGAAAAAATGCAGTACGGCGTGACGTTACACGTAATTTTAATGGGCTATATCTTTGTCATTTTTTGTTTAATTTACAAATAAAAAAATACGTGTCCCTTATTTTTGAATAACCTAAAAGGTGAATTAATTATTTTTTTCTGGCAACTAGAAACATTTTTAAATATTTTTTAATTAATTCATAATGTAAGCAAAAGAACCTTGGAAGGTTATATTTTTAACGTTTACTGAATTGTTTTGAGTAAAAAGCATTTGAGCATAAGTTAAAAATCATTTTATCAATCATCAACACCATTCAGCGTCAGCCAAAAGACGTCCACTATTGGACATAGGTCTACCCCAAGCGTCCCACAGCGACCGATTCTGTGCGTCTCAGAACCACTGCATTCCCACGACACTCACCAGAACGACGGTCCATCTTGTAGGAGACCTTCCAACGCTGCATTTTCCGATGTGCGGTCGTCCCTCTAGAACCTTTCGGACACCCGCTATGGTCACGGGGTATTTCTGAACCCTGTGTTCTCACCTTCTTCAGTTTCACAGATTTCCTGTGTAGGTTAGTTCTCAATTTACCTACTACAATTACGAAATATTTCGCTTACCAAGAAATATCAAACATGTTTATTTTTCGTCATAATAAAATACTCAATCAAAATATAATTTGATTCGAAAAGGGTAAAGACAGATTCATTTGAACTCATTCAAAATATTGGGGGCAACTCAAATGAAGATAATTTTCTTATGCCTACCTCCTTTTCTGAGAAATGATTTTATTTAAATAGATAATTTTATTGATGGTATATATTATTTCGTATTCATGTCTTTATCAAAACTAAACAAGAATAATAATAACATATAAATATCTATAATATTAAAGTATTTAGGAAATTGTAACTGAATCGATCTTGTTAACAGTAGCCTGATTCACGTAAAATCAAACAAGCCAAATATCGTTGAAGTTTTATAGTCGTTCGATCGAAGTCCTATCCAAAAGCGGTTTTCACGATCTATCGACTTATTTCCAGTTACATGAATAAGTATTCTACCAGGATAATGTAATACAGATGTTTTTTTTTAAATCAACGAATTTCAAATGACTATAAAATCGGTGTCGTTCAAACTCGATTGATGGATGTAAATACGGAAATGGTCTAAACGACTAAATCGCTACGGTATCGTTACGGTTTTCATTACATGTATCAGACTACAGTTACCAGCAATGCTCTAAGATTTCCTGCCTCAAAAAATATTTTTTTGCGGCAGGAAATCTTCGAATAACTTCTCCCGCTCTGGGTAGAGCGTGGGCGTGTTACACTTTTACCGACTAATACCCACCTGTATTCCTTCGGTTGCCACAGTAGTCGGCACTAATGGACCCCTTCAGTTTTGCTGACATCTCTTTGAGGCGCGCCTGGAATATTAGGCACCGTCGACCTTACTGGTCGGTCGAACGGCAAGCTACCCATTGCTCGTCGTCCGCACGCCTACGTTGGGCAAGGATCTCTTTGCGAATCTCGAGACGCGTGCTAAAAATAAATAAACCCTTAAATCACTTAAAAAAAAAACAGACGAATGAAAACCAAATCCTAGCGTAAAAGAGTGAAAAATTAAAAAGTTAAACGTTTAAAACCAAAATGGCGGATGGAATAGTTGAAAGTTGGCGAGCGAAAGTGTTCGGAAACTTTTTAATTTGCGAACGAGCCACGAGTCTGGGCCCCACTTAAAGCAAAAAGTGATTTCAAAGCGGAAAGCGATTTGAAAGCGGAGAGCCATTTGAAAGCGAAAAGCGAGTTGAGACTGGAAAGCGTTTTTAAAGCGGAAAGCGATTTGAAAGCGGAAAGCTATTTGAAAGCGGAAAGCTATTTGAAAGCGAAAAGCGACTTAAAAGCGGAAAAAATATTATTTCAGATCGTTTAAGTTAGAATAAGCTATTGAAGCTATCCGTAATGACAGTTGTAGAATTCCCTGCCGGAGTCTGTACTTTCTAATAGCTACAGCCTAGGGGTCTTTAAGTCCAGAGAGAATAGATTACTCCTACTAGTACTACCCCACCAGGTGAGATAACCTAACCTAACCTAACCTAACACAAGTCTAGAAATAATAATAAAAAATGCCTAATAAATATTTAGTGTAGAAGGAATTGAAATCGAGTGACTGATACAATTCGATTGCTTCAATTTTGTTACTGCCAAAAGTGATTTACTTGCATAATGTTAGAACTTCATTGTGAATATATGATACATGTATATGTCACCGTAAAATTGTTAATACTGTTAAATTATAATCTATATCACGAGATTGTAAACTATCGAAAGATTGTAAACCGTAACATACTGCTTAAAATTTAACGCATCCTTTTTCGATAGATTATAATCTATCGAAGTGTACCTGTAAAACCACAACCTGTAACTCGTTAAATGGTCAACTGTCCGAAGGTTTTCCCTGATTGGTCGGTCTTACAGTAGGCCGTTCTGTGTTCATAGAGTTAGGAATGAAACAACAAGAATTCGGACATCGTGTTTATTTTTAGTAGGTAATCAATAATTCTGACATCTTATCAATAGCTGCCACAACTACCATTCCTGTGCATCCATTGGATTCCAGAGACCCTAACTAAGTCGTCAGTTTACTTTGTGAAAGATTTTTTTTTAATTAGTTGTTCCTGACCCTATTGACCATCTATTCTACAAGCAATGAATAATATATGTCCAATATTCATCATCATCCTCATTTTAGCCGCAAAATGTCCACTGTTGGACATAGGCCTCTCCCAGGTGTCGCCTTAATGACCGGTCCTGTTCGTCTCGCATCCATCAGATTCGGGCGACCCTCACCAGGTCATCGATTCATAATCCAAAGTAAGGTTAGACTAAAGAATCGATGTTTGAGCGCATCCCTAATGCCGTCGGGCATGAGCGTCCCCGTACTAGCATGTTTGACATTTGATCAGAGAATTGCGCGCCCTTTCGCGGTGTTATACTTTTTTTAATAGTTTGGAAGTGTAATTAAATGTATTATGTGTTAAAATTACCTTTACTTTTAATAATAATAAACAAGTTTTAATATCCGCTCACAGTGGCACCCCACCTTTTCCATCGAATTTTTCATCGTCGCGAAGTTAGTGACTAGTTGGAGGTGCGAATATTAACAGTCCAAGTTCAACTCGACCGGGATGCTGCAGAAGCTGGAGAAAAACCACCTTTCAATAGCTAATGGATGAACCAGGAACTTGGAGTTTATATTTAAACTTTGCTTTAAAGTTCTCTGTGTGAATTTTTAAAGTTTTTGAAGAAAATTTTGTTTTCTTATGTAGTTCGACAGATACCTTAAGCTTGCATTTGACTTTTATGTCACCTTTTTTGGTGACAAAGATAAAAGATAGATCATCCAAAGATATCCCCCGCTCTTGGGTTGAGCGTGAGATAGTGTCAAATAATAAAGATATTTATTTTGCAAATAGGTTTTAAAAAACACTTTTACACAGTTTAAACTAGATGAAGCCGTGTTCAGACTTTTACTGACTAAAAATCCACTTCTGTTCCTTCCTTACCTTCGTCCCAGAGCTCTGGGGATCTCTTTGATCATGGCCCTAGTAGGCTTCGACCCTGCTGGGCCCCTACAGTTGCCGACAACTCCTTGAGGTGCGCGGGAAACAATACTCGCCGTCGACGTCTTGGGCTTGGTCCGGATGGTTACCGGATGGCCAAACGGCGAGCTGACTTCTATGTCACCTGATGGTAAGCGATGATGTGGTCAGCGTTGCAGCAAGAAGTATCCTAATGAAATGAAATGAAATGAAATGAAATGAAATGAAATGATGATTTATTTGCAAGAATGCAGGTACAAAAATATGGTGTCAAGTAAAAGAAAGATCCAGTACATTCTACCGTCAGGCATGCAAAAATAGATTTTTTTTTTTCCCTCGCAGAATAATTATCATGATACAGTATTGAACCAACCTATCACTCTCGATATAAAGAACCCTAGTTTGTAGTTATCAGGAAAAAAATCGGCAAGGAAATCTACTCTTTAGCTGTACGCACCGTGGTACGCACGATGAATGTAAAAAAAATATATGAAAACAAAAAAAAACTGAATGAAATAAATAGGGTGTGATAAATGAATAGGGGTTAACAGAACATACAAAAACATTTAATGTACAATATTTAGTTTGGTTTACTTTTGACAAGATTTTTTTTTTAATTTGCTATTAGTAACATCTACATATGTACATAAAAAAATATTAACTAAACTATTTATACTAAAACCTAACTATGTACATAAATATATACGTAAAACAAAAACACAAAGTACATTCAGGCGTCGAAGTATTCTTCCACATCGCTGTCATACAGAAAGATATTTTTTTTTGTATATATATGTTTGATAGTTCTGTGAATATGCCATAGGCTATTTTTACCCTCCTAACCTAACCCCCATTTTTTTTATTAAATATAAACATACCAATAGATCTATCAATAACGGTCATCACGTAAACAATACTATTATGACTTTAACTGTCTATATGAGCCACTTCCGGAGTTACGTCCTGTGGCACCGGAAGCCGCCTGTTACGTCACTTCCGTTCTCCCGAGCGCCTGAAACTTTGCAATTGGAGCAATTTTTCACGTTCACCTACCCTCCAACGGGTAAATTTAAAACAAAGTTTTAAGTATAATTTGGTTAAATCGTTAAAGAGTTATTATTTAAAGCTATAGAGTTGTATTTTATCTATTAGAAAATCGATAGGTAATTGAAATTAAAAGGCAACATTATCCAAACTATCCATATGATATAAGTAATGTTATAAATGAAGGAGTTCTTTCTTTTTCCATTTCTTTCATCATTTTCATTTATTTCTTTCATTCTTCTCTACGCTTTGGAAACGTGCAATTTAGCTTCACTTGTTTGACTGACCGATATTTTGACAATTCAAAAGTGCCTGTTATTGGTCTATTTGAAATAAACTTTTCTAATTTGAGTAATTCTGTCTGTCACGCTTTCACAGTTAAACTACTAAACTGATTTTGATGAAATTTGGTACAGAGAAAGCTAGGCTTCAAAGGATAGACATGGGCTACTTTTAATTATTTTTGACTTCGTATGTGCGTAAAAATAACATTCGAACAACGAAGACTCTGGCAAAGGCTAATTCATATTATTAATATATCGATTGATAGAAAATGCCTAAATCATAAAGTTTACATTTGTACTAGTGCGTAAAGTTTTATAAAAAATAAATATATTAAAGCCTAGCTTTTACTCGCAGCTTCGCCCGCGCAAATAAATGCATTGTGTAATCTAAAATAATCAATTCAAGATCATAGTACCAGATGATGGATATAATAGAAAATAATAATATCAATTTTTTTTTACTAGCTTTTACCCGCAGCTTCGCCCGCATACATTAAATATAGCCTGTGACACTTAGAAATAAAGCAGTTTCCATCAGTGAAAAAATTTTAGCAATCGGACCAGCATTTCCAAAAAATATAAAACAACAAACTTTATTCTTTATTATATTAGTTTAAAAGAAGCAATTGAATGACTCACATATCAACGCACATATCTACAAACATCCCACAATATTAAGTATCATCATCATTATCATTCATCATTTCAGCCGATAGACGTCCACTGTTTGACATAGGCCTCCACCAAGCGTCGCCACAACGAACGATCGTGTGCACCCCGCATCCATCGGATTCCCGCTACCTTCACCAGGTCGTCAGTCCACCTTGTAGGAGGGCTTGCAACGCTGCGTTTTCCGGTACGCGGTCGCCACTCCAGAACCTTTCGGCTCCAATGGCCATCTGTTCTGCGAGCAATGTGCAATATTAAGTATAGAAGAAGAAATTGAATGACTGACATATCAACGTACATATCTACAAACATCCCACAAGGTGGACCGATGACCTAGTGGAGGGTTCCGGGAGTCTGTTGGATGCTGGAAGCACAGGACCGTTTGTGGCGACAGTTTTCAGCCGAAATGGGGATGATAATGAATCCAAATAAATCTTTCCATTTTTAAGATATATAGGGTGACTGGCAATTAGTGTACGATACTTAAACACGTGATTGTGCTCATGATAATAAACAATTTTTATTATAGGAGCAAAGCCGAAATCGCGAAAAAAATATCAGCTGTTCAGTAGGTACATTAGGCAAACATAAATGTATTGAACAGCTGATTTTTTTTCGCGATTTCAGGTTTGTTCCCATAGTAAAAGTTGTTGGTTATCATGAGCACAATCATGTGTTTCAGTATCGTACACTAATTGCCAGTTACCCTATATAAATATCTTTCCCTAGACAGGTTATAAATCAAGATTTAAGTCAAACAAAATATAATTTTAGACACTAAAAACGAAAACGATGCCTATGAAAAGAAACAAAACAACATAAATAACTCCAAACTAACTTAAAATATAGACATAATTCCATTTTTATACCCTCTCCCTCTGCTCATGCCAAACCGAACCTAATAATTTACAGACTAAAGTCTAAAATCGTGTTACAAAAAGAAACTTTCTCAAGTTACTTCGCGACAATTATTCTTGGTAACGGTAAAGTAGAAAAAGTGGGGGATTTCAAAGGATTGGACCAATTTAGATTTATTTTTCTCCCCGTTTGGGGGTCCGAGGAATAAGTTTTGTTGCCACCTAGCCGGGGAGGCTGGATAAGGTATGGGTGGAAGAAAGTGTCGCAATCCATTATTTTCTGTTGCATTTTTTCTTTAATGAATTTTTGAACCGTTTATTTGCTAGAAAATTGTAGTGGTGATTTATTTTAATATGAGGTGATATTTTAATTTATCTACACTAATATAATAAAGAGGTAGAGTTCTTTTTTTTTGTTGGTAATGGATCGGTTTTCACCGATAGAAAGCTGCTTTAGACCTGAATTACAAGGGCTATATTTTATGTACTTGGGCGGAGCCGCAGGCAAAAGCTGTTATAATATAAAAAGGAACATTATGTAGGTATCTGTAATGAATAAACTCAAATACACATAGACCGATTTTAAAAAAAACCTTTCGTGAGGAAAACTGTGTCACTGACTGACATAGTATGTCTACATTTTCTACTTTCACGCGTGTGAAGCCGTAGCAAAAACCAAGTGTCATAATCAAACCCTGTTTTGGGTAGGTAAATAAGATTCTTGTTTAATTTTTTCTAATAAGAAAACAACGTGTGCAGTGACATCGAAAACTACCCATTAAAGAACAGGTGGTAATCACACTATATCATTATTTAATATTGTAAAGCCGAAAACTTGTGAGTCTATGTTTGTTACTTCTTATCGCTCGAACGGCTGAACAGATTTCGATAAAATTTGGCACACGGGTAGACCATATCCTGAATAGGCACATATAATTTTTCTCGGTAGTATGTGTCTTTAGGATAATTTTTGTAGGCGAAGCCGCTGGCTGTTGCTAGTTAGCAATAAACAACAACAACAGAGCACTAAGATAGGAAATATTATATATTGTAGAAAACAAATAAATAATTAAGTATTGATTAAAATACAAGTAAACCTTTCCACCAAACCATTACCAGATGTCTTAAAAATATACAACCGTAGTACTTTCTCAGAGCCATGCAAGTAATGATTCGGGCAACGATAAAAAATAAAATGGGGTGCCTACCCCTTGTAAAAAGTCGTCTCCTTAACTTTGCAATAGCCACCCTTAGGTAACTGACGAACAGCCCCACAACGTTTATGTAGATAATTATATAAAAATGTCCTACAAAAAGGGTTGAATTTTCGTGTTTTTGTGACGCTTTATAGATCGCTTGATTCTTTCATCTTTTTTTTAAGTTTTGATGGCGAATGCTTTTTTTTTGTATTTAGTCTTAACTAAATTTTGTTAACGGAATTATAAATTACTAGCTACTGACAGTGGCTTTGTCTGTGCGGAATTAGAAATGTTTCAGGACATTGTTTACCCATGTATCAAATTTCATCCGATTCCGTTCAGCCGTTTAAGCGTCAATACTCAAAGTGACGCCCGGGTGTCACCACTGTGCGGAATGCCTGGAGGACACGGTGAAGCACACAGTCGAGGTGTGCCCTGCTTGAGCGGAGCATCGCCGTGCCCTCGTGGGGGCGATCGGCGGCGGAGACCTCTCGCGCCGGGCCTTAGTTCAGGTCATGGTTCGGAGTAAGGAGGAGTGGCAGGCGGCCGCCGACTTCTGCGAAGCATTAATGCTCGCAAAGGAAGAGGCCGACTGCATCAGGCAACAGCGCTCTCGCCGCCGCCGCCAGGATTCCGATCCTGATTTCCGGCCATCGTAGGCGCGGTCTTGCGGACAGTAAGCAATGAGTAGATCGCTGTCTAACCTTCCGGTAATTGTCCGGACCGAGCCCAAGTCGTCGACGGCGCGCACTGTTCCCGCGCGCCTCAAGGAGTTGTCAGCAATAGCAGGGGCCCAGCCGGGTCGAAGCCTACCAGGCCAGGGCCAGGGTTATCCGAAAGAGAACTCGAGCCCCGGTATGAAGGCTAGAAGGAACGGGGTGGGCTTCTAGTCTGTAAGAGTCTGACACTATCTCCCGCTCCGCCCAAGAGCGAAGATTGTCATTGGATGATTTTATTTTTCCCACCATAAAAAAAGCGTCAATACTCAAAACTCAAAATATTTATTTCAAATAAACATACCATAATAAATAAGGTCGATAACGGCAAAAAGTTCAAGTTATTTGCTTGTAAACGTACATTTGTATAATACACCATCACACAAACGATTCATCGTTTTTTAGTTGTTTAGATACTTAGGATACCAAACTACACCAATTTATATCACTATATTCCCTAGGAATAAATTTTCGAATAAGCCGCTGAACTTCATTCGAAAAAATGTTGACATAAACTTAAGTTAGTATAGATAAATATTTACTTAACCCATAAATTCATTCAGACTTTCTTTCTTAAGTAATATAAAGTTTCTCATTCATGAGAAGAAAAATAGTTTAAGATACTATATTATAGTATTATCATTGGCAACCACGACCAATATATTAAATCTATACCATAAACAATAAACAAAATGCACGTAGAAAGTCAAAGACCGCATTAATAACATGGCATGGCAACATATTTTCTGGGGTTACTTCGGAAACGGATGGAGACAGCAATAGTCTTCTGGAATCACGCCAGGGGGCGCAGACGGTGACGGGATCTTTTATTTGTATGTATTTTTATAGTAAGAAACTGTCTAAGGTTTTTATATCTTTTTAGAACAAAAAATTAGAGGGTAGTTTGATTTTTTAAGTATTGGCGCCCAGTTGGGACTAATTTAGTATTGGCGCCCAGTTGGGACTAATTTAGTTTTGGCTGCCCAATATTATAAAATATCGACTATATTGCCCTACAAACTCACATTAACAATATGTCTCCCCACTGTATGGGATTGGAGCCTCCTCTCCAGGGGAGGGAATACTAAAAAATACTAAAAACAAATGTTCATTGATGCCTTTGTGATGGTGCACATTATCATGAAGACAAACCAATTTCTTCTTTTTTGGTCTAGTGGCCTATTTTTAATTGATAATGGCAGTACAGAACACCATCTACAAATGATGAACTATAATGTTTATCTCTGTTATTATATTGTTCTCACTTGTCACTGCATCACCCAAAGTTTAACTTTAACTTAAGTCAGTACAATATCTTATCCTTTCGTACTACTCTATTACTTTTCATCTCAGTCTATCACCAAAAATTTCCAACTCTACACAACCTAACACTCAAAAAACAACCCAAAAATAACTCCTGTCCGAAATTCTCGACCTACCCTCACTTACACCGTTAATTCTAAACATCGTACCTGTCAAAATGGACATTATTTTTCTCGTACTAACAAGTCTTGTAGCGTTTCTCATTCCGGGCTTAAATTAAAAACAATTATGTAGGGGGGTGCGACGACCGGCCCCGGGCGAAGCGAGATGAAAAATTAAGACAATTTAAACATAGCTCGGCTATACTTTTATAAGGCTGGACCGTGAGAGGGTAGGTAGAGAAGGAGGTAAGGTTTAATGGTAGGTAAGGTAAGGCAATGTCGTGAGATAAAAAGTGCGATTTTCGAAGAGAGCTGTTTTTATAATTGTTAATGACATATATTAAAGGCTTCTTCACACGTAACACAACCACACTACGTGGTCGGGCGTATATTTCGTATTGAAAAATAATTAGGACTATTCACACGTACCACATTTTGTAGTTGTTATCGACCGTGTGTGTGATACCGACCACATCGCAACCACAACGCAACCCACAGTGACACTGCGAACTAGTGGCCGACCACAACGCAACCACAACTACATTTTGTCGGTACCACAACGCAACTACAAAAAGCTGCAGCGACACTATTCACACGTAACCACTGCTCGTCAGCATTTTGTCGTTGCGACGTGGTGTGGTTGTGGTACGTGTGAAGAAGCCCTTAGATAGCACCTGGCTCAAAAACAATTACCACGTCACGTTTAAAGCAATGTAAAGTCATAAAGTAAGTAGTATGTCCTATGAGAAACTACTCAGTGCACAATAAATGTTGATATTCAAAAAAACTAAAATGAAATTCAATGCACTCAGTCCTTAAAACGTCATTCATCAGGTGCCATGTTAATGCGCACGGATTATAGAATTAATTTTTATGTCACATAGCCTTGAGGGTGAAGAAGCCCTTACGGATAGGCTCGTGTTTGACCACTATCTCACCTGATGGAAAGCGGTGATGTGGCTGACAATGAAGCACGCTTGTCTAGAAGCTACCTATTCACTCTTGACGTAATTACCCTTAGAATAGAATAAACTTTATTGTACACCAAAATAGTAACAATTTCACAGAAACTTAACTTCCCTTAGGTTATAGTTATCACGATATAACATAATTATTATATGTGTTAGTCTATTACAGTAAAATCAAAAGGTAGTCGTCATAAAGCCTTTTACTATGCATGTCTGTCTATGTCCTCAAAGTAATTACCTGGGCATTACCAGTCCAGTCAAGTCAAGCGATGTGTTGGTTGTAATTAGTTGAGGGTTATTTTTTTTTTAAGCTATTGCATAGCTTCTATCGCGGGCCTTGAGCGTGGAGACCGAATCCAGAAATTCCGTAACGAAAATAACCTAACACCCCCCACTCATTTGTTTTTTGAGCGTGGTGACCGATAAGAAAACAAATGAGTGAACAATCAATCAAAATTCAATTCAATGTGTGAAAGTGTAACTGTAACTGTGTAAGGGCCGGTGTAACTGTCAATTAATATCAAAGAAAAAAGAACAAATGAAAAAAATTTCTGCATAAATAATATAAATAAATAATTATAATTGCATAAGTTGATAAAAATGCTATGCAAAAGCTTTACCGCTGCAGTCCCCGAGTGCCACAGGTCTTTTTTTTATTTAAGTATGCTTAACCTAACTATACACACTAAAGGCTACTTCCCTACTAAAATATGGCGTCATAAAACTCCTCCGCATCGCTGTCGACTGGAATTGTGCCTGGCGAGAGGCTGGTGGCATTGCCACGTTAAATGGCAATGCTTAATCTCTGACCGAGGTAAAAACCAGCCCTTAGGTCACGCGAAGTGTCAACTAAGCGTATTGACCGTGCTTTAAAAAGTGTATGAGCACTCGGACCCCACGGCTCAAGAGTTTCAACCCCAAACGGAATAAAAATATAACTGCCGACAAGAAGAAAATATAGTTAGGTTAAGCATACTTAAATAGGTATGTATATATATACAAGTATTAAAGTTTATTATGTAAATATTTTGTTGCTTTAAGTTGTAAATAAAAACCTTTTTGAGTAGAAGGCATCAAGATTTGTCCCAAACTATACGGAAAAGGAAAATCGGTCAAGGGCTGAAGTTCGATAACAAACAATGTAAACATGAGATTTTATTGAGAGAGCTGATTTTTCAGTCGTCAGATAAAGTTTTTGAGGAATAAAAAAGGCTGTATGACACATTCAGTATAAGAAATTATTATCATACTGAGATATTCTGCTACAACATAAGGAAAAAAAACATATATTGTCTTACATTTTATTCATAGTGTGGTATATCAATTTTTAATAATAACGCAGAACTACAGAATACTTTATCACTTAGAAACCGTAACTATTCTTCAGATAAAATTTATCAGACTAAAAACCTCAATCCTTATTTCATCTTAAATAAAAACTCGTTATTAAAAAAAAACAAAGCTACATTCCTTTCATTACTCAAGAAATAAACAAGCCTCGTTTTCACAACTCAAAACAAATCTTCGTTACCAAGAAAAGTAATAAAAAACAGACCGATTACCTCAAGTCAAAGAAACAAATTAACATAACCACCTACAATAAGATAAGACGCCCCCCTTCCCCCCTAAGACAACAAAAAAAAACCAGAAAATGACGGAAATATCACCCCTTTAAAGAAAGACAGAGAGAGAAAATCGCCCCGCGAAAAATTAAGATTCAAATAGTAAGAAAATTAAAATTCGCGGAGCGGTCAGCTTTGCATCTCGTTTCTTCTTTTGACTTTCATATATACCCATCTCTTTTCCTCAAAAAAAGATGGGGTTGATCTGACTTCCATCAAGCAGGGATGAAATGGCCTTATTGGAATGGTAATGACAGTATTTTGTAGACTCCCTGGTGTTGAATAATTAAAACTGAGAACTATAAGACGTTTTATATTTACGTCAGCCCTTGTATTTTTAGAAGTTTGTTTAAGTAATAGGTTGGTAATTACTTTGAGGATATAGAGTTGCATAGTAAAAGTCTTTGTCTGTCTAGCTTATGTCAGCGGAAAGTAAAAATATTTCTCAAGTTATTAAAAAAAATTAAGTACTCCTGAGATATAGGCTAGTTGCCGTAAAAAATGTAATTAGTCCGTCTTTTAGATTAATCAAAAATAAGAGACCCGAATTTTTTATTTATTAATAAAACCAAAGATAAGAAAGATATAGCCCATTAAAGTTACTTGTAACGTCACGCCGCCGTGCTGCATTTTTTGCACGGGGTGACGTCACACGTAACTTTAATAGGCTACTTATATCTTTGTTATTTTTTGTTTAATCGAAAAAAAGAAAAAATACGTGGCCAATATTTTTTTTTTATAATCTAAAATACGGACTAAATAAAATGTAATTATTTTGACCCTGGACACTACCCTATTATAATAAATACTTATTTTCGTAACAAAAAAGTAAACAATTTTGATGAATGTGATGGGCACGGGATAGAGGAACAAGGCTTCATTGAAATTGATTAAAAACTACTTTTTGCCCGCGGCTTCCCCAACGTACATAAAATATAGCCTATGTCACTCAGGAATAAAGCAGCTTACTAACGGTGAAATAAAATTAGGCGATCGGACAAGTACTTTTAGAGATTTCCTACTGCAAACAAAAAAACAAAATTTACCTATTTATTATATTAGTATAGAAGTTTAGATGTAGATCCAGAGCTTCTGTGATCTCTGTAAACTTAGAGTTAGAATGTTTTAATTTTTTTTTTTTTCCTCTGGAAAAATCATCCAATGACAACCCCCGCTCTTTGGCGGAGTGGGAGATAGTGTCAGACTCTTACTGACTAAAAAACCCATCCCGTTCCTTCAAGCCTTCATACCGGGGCTCGAGCGCACTTTCGGATAACCCTGGCTCCAGTAGACTTCGACCCGGCTGGGCCCCTGCTGTTGCTGACAACTCCTTGAGACGCGCGGGAACAGTGAGCGCCGTCGACGACTTGGGCTTGGTCCGGACAGTTACTGGACGGCCGGACAGCGAGGTGTTAGAATGTTTGTGGTCATATAATTCTTTTAAAAACAATGAAAAATTGTCATGTGCTGCAAAAAGTACCAAAAAATACCATTTTAATTATTTTTATTGAAATTATTCTCTTTTTTAAGAGTTCGTATTCTTTATTTACCACCTTTGAAATGAGATATACGTATGGAGCTACATAGTACATATACCATAACGATGATAATATAGGTCCAGAATTGATGGAGCAGCTAATACGAGTATAATGAAAGTCTAAAAAAAAAGATAAGATTCGATTCACACTCGTTCTACTTTAGTAAAGTTAGACATTATTATTATATTCCTTATTGTATGTGGTGACATAAACAAAATACAGAACAAACATTATTAAAAAAAAACATACATTCAGCCGAACATAGCACCTCCTCCTTTTCGAAGTCGGTTAAAAATAAGTTTACAATGGGCGGTCTTATCGCACAGCGCAATTTCTTACAGACAGCCTTTAGACATTAATTAATTGATAATTCGATCATGTATGTCACTTTGCACTAACAATTACATAACTTGCCTTTTTCGGTTTTGAATTAAAAAAAAAAATTGTCAAAGAAGTATCAAATTAACAAATATTTTCAGATAAGCTCTTCTGACCACGATGCGGCGACGCTATCAAACAATTTTTAAAATTGCAAGTTGACCGCCAGAACCAACCTCTGCATACATATACAGCGCAGCATGTCCATCATCATCATCATCAGCCTATTTAATGTTCCCACTGCTGGGACGTAGGCCACCTCTCTAGGAGAGGGAATGGGCCAATGGACCGTAATCCACCACGCGCGCCTAATGCGGGTTGGTGAATATCACATGTCTTCGAATTTTTAGGTCTAGGACATGCCGGTTTCCTCGCGATGTTTTCCTTCACCGTTTTAAGAGCAGTGGCAGCATGTCCAACATACTTATATATATACAGCAGCATAAATCCACTTGACGTGACTTTTACCAACTAAAACAGCAAAATGCAAAGTTACAGAATCAAACTCTGTAGAATCTACTACTCTTCCCCGCGAACTTTACTACAAACACGGTCAAGGCCGAATTCATTCATAATACCACATCCTATACGTACATATACCTACCTACTTACTGTAACACGTAATTTTCAGCTGGTAACAAAGAAAAACCGAACAATTGTCTTGCCACACCAAATTCGACTTTAAACTAAACAAAACCCATTTTATATTAAGCTCAATTTTTCTCAAAATAATTAAAACAACGCTTCGTCAAAATGTTACTTGATCAAAGGGGGTACACAGTAAAAATGTCCCCCCATTCTACCCCCAAGGGGTGAGGGTGAATGGGGGCGTTCGTTTCTTTGTCCCGCGTTATCTATACAATTATTTGAAGAAAGTAAAGTCTCACAAAAAGATAGGAAGGCTGGACGTTCGCTGGGTAGCGACCGTCGCTGCTTTTTAGAATGTCGTTTTTATTTTTGCGATTTTTGAACGACTTTTTTTCCAATGCCATTACGTTAAGCTTTTTATAAATCTGAGACTAATTAATATTATTGTGTAAACAACTATCTTTAGTTGTAAGTTTACCATTAAAAACTTTAAATGAGTTTTTTTGAATATATATTTGTGAAAGAAAATCCTATCGATTCTACTTTAAAAAATATATTTCTTAACATCATCCTTTTATTTTGACTATATTATTGTTTACACTCTACTTAACCCAACTTCTTTGTACCCTTCCATCATTAAAAAAAACCTAACAAAATAATATTTTATATTCCAGGGCCACTAAAGAGCACCAACGCCTTCGCCGGACGCCCTACAAAAACGATGCTCTAAAGGGGAGTCGTGGCAAAAATGACGCTCCGGAATAAAATAAATACTCCACCATCATAACCAGAGCTGCCTCCCCCTCCTTTACTAAAGAAACCAGCTAATAGGGGGGAATCTTAAGGCTTTGGTAGAGGTCTTGAAAACTGGACGAGATAGAAGCGAAGAATCTATTGTATATAGGTAGGTGGCGTGGAGAGGTAAAAATTTATTGGTTGATATTTTTTTTAATAGAAGGTTTTTAGTATACAAGGGTATTAGGTAAATGTTTCCTTATTTTCTTGTGACATCAGCATCTATTGTCAGTTTTGTTTTAATTTGTAAAAATATTGGAATTTATACTACTGCATGTGCTACGAATAGTCAGAAAGATTTCCCCGGGCGTTTTTTTTTTATGGTGGGTATAAATCATCCTATGACAACCCCCGCCCTTGTGCGGAGCGGGAGATAGTGTCAGACTCTTACTGACTAAAAGACCCACCCCGTTCCTTCTAGCCTTCATACCGGGGTTCGAGCTCCCTTTCGGTTAATCCTGGCCCCAGTAGGCTTCCCCGGGCATATGCAAAGGTCATTTAACACAAATAGGTCGTTCAGGAATATTAAAGATCTTTGCCAATTAAACACAATATCATCTTTTATCCTCTAGGCGCGATTCTTCATCGTCGAAATCACCATCATTTCAGCCGAAATACAATATCCTTTGTTGGACTTAGGTCTCCCCCAAGTGTCGCCACAATGAACGGTCCTGTGCGTCTCACATCCATCGAACTCCCGCAACCCTTACCATCAGGCTTATTCTTGAGTTCAATTCCGATC
This sequence comes from Mythimna albipuncta, assembly GCA_929112965.1. Lineage (NCBI taxonomy): Eukaryota > Metazoa > Arthropoda > Insecta > Lepidoptera > Noctuidae > Mythimna > Mythimna albipuncta. The sequence continues at coordinate 11,101,349 of OV815983.1, read as the reverse complement.
GGTCGACATTGAAATTGTGACGTTTCGTACCCTTGAATTCAATGCTAGCGCCAAATTAGTTTAAAATTGCGTGACCATTTTGAGAACTAATTGAAATCGTATATGTTGACAATATTGTTTTCAAGAGTACCAAATCACGTAACGTCAAAATTGACATTGCAATCGGATTGACTTTAGATTGAAATTGGAATTAATTTGGAGAGTAAGCCTGCTGGTCATTCTTAAGTAGCCTTTTTTTTTATGGTGGGAAAAATCATGCATTGACATCCCCCGCCCTTGGGCGGAGCGGGAGATAGTGTCAGACTCTTACTGACTAAAAGACCCACTCCGTTCCTTCTAGCCTTCATACCGGGGCTCGAGCGCCCTTTCGGATAACCCTGGCCCCAGTAGGCTTCGACCCGGCTGGGTCCCTGCTGTTGCTGACAACTCCTTGAGGCGCGCGGGAACAGTGCGCGCCGTCGACGACTTGGGCTTGGTCCGGACAGTTACCGGACGGCCGGACAGCGATCTACCCATTGCTCACTTTCCGCAAGCCCGATTCTTAAGTAGCCTTATTATAAGCAAGGTTCTACTTATAATGATAATCAGATAACCGATAATGTTAAAGTAACAACGAAAACATTTGAAATATTGTCTAATAGATCATTATCTTTTTTTCGGCAAACTGCAGCACAGTTTGTCTACAGGTCAGCAGTGATCTTCATGGATAGTCTTTTAGAGTAGATTAGTTTTATGTAAAAATATCGTCGCGGGGACAACCAGGTACATTTATATTATAACTAAACCTACGTATAGGCAACAATAACCCCTAGTGACGTTTAGATGTGTGACCATTTGACGTTTTTACTTGAAATTAATTTTGTTAAAAAGTTTTGCAGCTTGTTGGAACAATAAATGTCAGTGTGCTTAATGAATCAAGTTGAATATCTAACCAGAAATGTAATAGATATTAGATACGTCATGGGCAAATTGAAGACTCCGTATGATTACAATTTGTTGATAAATTACGTAAAAATTTCTCGATATTTTACAATCAAACGTTTTTTTGCAATATTCCTAAATATATTGATATAATTTACTGCTCTACTGCTCCACTTTTATATAAAGTCTGTTTATTTTAAACATTTTTCAGTTGATTTTTTCTCATCTTTTATTTAATTTAGAGAACTTATTAAATTAAACCCCAAGCAAACGCCGGCGTTCGCGCACCTATTGTCTTTCTATTGTGTCTGTAATTTCCACGATTGAAAGGTTAAACAAACTAAGAAACTCCAACAAGATAAGTAAAAAATCTAAGTAGTAAAAACTAGGACTGTTAAGCTCATACTTAAAAAAGCTCTAATACTTAAATTTGCATTCAAATCAAACTAAAATTTTATTTCCTTAATAAATACAACACTCATTACTATCAGTAATGCTTCAGTCAATAGTTATAAGGCGTCCGGTCACAACTCGCAAACGACTAGGACACGATTCGAAGGGGATCGCATTTTACTCACAATAAACACCTCATTAGGTACTAGACTAGGTTTCAAAAACATGTCATCATCACCATCATCTTATATACATATAATTAGCCTTTTAATGTTCCCACTGCTGGGACTCAAGTCTCCTCCCTAAAAGAGGAAATAGGCCGTAATCCACCACGTGGGCCCAGTGTGGGTTGGTGAATGTCACATGACTTCGAATTTTTGGTTCTAGGACATGCATTTCCTCACGATGTTTTGCTTCAACGTTTTGGGAGCAGTGGTGATGAAATAAATTACACAAAGTAATGCGCCTGGCTGGACCGATGACCTGGTGAGGGTTGCGTGAATCCGATGGTTTTTTTTTAGATTGAAAAATCATACAAAGACATACCCTGCTCTTGGGCGGAGCGGGAGACAGTGTCAGACTTTTACTGACTAAAAACCCAACCCTGTTTCTTCGTTGCCTTTCGTACCGGGGCCGAATCTTCCTTTCAGAAACAGATCCTTGGCCCCAGTGGGCTTCGACCCTGCTGGGCCCCTACGGTTTGCTGACAACTCCTTGAGTCATTGGACATAGGGGAGGCCTATCAACAACAGTGGGCATCTTTCGGCTGAAATGATGATGTACCCATACTTGAAATTTTCTTTCATAACAAAGTAAAATTTAACTCTACCAATAAATAGAATACTCATTACAATCAGTAGGTATTAAGGCGTCCGGTCACGACTCGGAGACGACTCGGGCACGACTCGAAGGGACTCGCAATTTCCTATCTGACTGACAATTTCCTTGGCTCCCGATTTTAATATAAAACGAGTGAAAAAACATCGCATCGCCCCCGACTTCTGTAGACGGTGGTAGGATAGCGTGGATAAGACCTCTTTTTTTAGGTTTTTATTTGCTTCAGAATCATAAAAGCCTACATTTGGCTCATTTATGTAGCTGTAAACTGTCCACTCAGAAAGCAAAATATTATTTTCATTCTCACCTCAACTTTCGATCGAATTTTTGTTCCGCATTCATGTTGAGATTTTTGGTCTGTCTAATAAGTTAAACGACTTGACTAATTATTAGGATTTAATAAAATCTGATGTAGTCAACACGAGTTCAATAATCAAGGTTGATTAAGAGATAGAGATCATTGTTAACTAACAGAAGAACCTTAAATAAGTATGGCATAGAAATATTTTTTAAATGATTAAATATTATACAAAATTCCCAAGTCAGTTGACTTATTAGACAGACTATACCAATAGGTACGTAAAATGAGAACTGACTGACTGACAGATCAATACACAGCCGAAACTATTGGAACTAGAAGCGTGAAATTTTGCACAACGTTTCCATTATGACATGGGCGAGCACTAAGGATTTCTCAAAATTCTCCCTTAAGGGGATGAAACAGGGTTCACAGTTACTATGGAAAAAGTTACGTTCATGCTGGTGAAGCTGCTGGCAGCTAACAAATTATAGAAGAAAAAAAAATTTTTTTCAAACAACTTCTTATCCACACTATTCCTACGCTCCTTTCAAAATGGCTTTGGCGAGAGAAAGAAAAGTGGTTCGCGATGGCCGCTCTCCCCCGCCGCTCCGCGCGCCACCCCGCTCCCCGCTACACCCCCGGGCCGCCGTGTTATTTTACAAAAGATGCTGTTTTATTCAAGTCGCCATTGTATTTTTGTATAAAATATCGTTGCCTTTAATTTAAAAATGTCTGTTGGAGAAAATAGAGAAATACTTCTTGAATTTTTTTCTTTTTAATGTGAGACGGTTCCGTATGGAATCATGTATGTCGTCTTGCACTAACTGATCTACTACACTAATATCTTAAAGAAGTAAAGTTTGTTTGTATGTTTATAGGAGGTAATCTCTGGAAGTACTGGTCTGATTGCTAAAATTCTTTCACCGATGAAAAGCTGCTTTATTCCTGAGCAAAAGGGCAAAACCTAGTACTTAATCATTTAGATAACATTTCCATCTGAGAAGTAATTTTTCCATAAATTAAAAAAGTTTATCATAAATAGATCGGTCAGACAAAAAAAAAGTGAAGCTAAATTGAACGTTCCGAAGCGTAGATCTTTATGGAGAAGATAGATAGATTGATTCTTTATTGTACATCAAAAATAAAAATTACATGAGAAACATTAAATTAATATGGTGTCACAATGGGCGGTCTTCTCGCTAGAAAGGATTTTTTTTTTAGAAGATCGTTCAAGAATCTTCATGGCCACTCTTTTTAAATCATGTTATGAATTACATAATCTTGGTTACATATTTCCTGTCGCCTTTATTATGTGAGCACAATGTAGAAATATAAATAATGAAAAAAAAAAGTACTTAGATAAAGAATAGATAATAATTTAAATAAGCCACTGGTAGCTATGAGATGTCATCAATATCATGAGAACATCATTCTCCGTCTAAGGACGACTATTGTGGTACTTACGACAGTTTTTTTCAGGTGGTAAATCATCCAATGACATCCTCTGCTCTTGGGCGGAGCGGAAGATAGTGTCAGACTTTTACTGACTAAGAACCCACTCCTGTTCCTTCGTTGCCTTCATAAAAGAACGTTAATTAAAAGCTAGTAAATTTAAAAAACACTTCCAAGTGATAACTTAGCGTAGCTCGCAAAATACTTAATTTAATCAACAAAGGCTGAAAAAAAGGGTTTTTTTTATCTTCTAGTCCTATATGTACTGAATATAAGTTGTGTGTTAATAATTAAAAATAACTTTATTATGTGTTACACTGTAAAGGCCCATACTTATAGTATACTATAAGTATGGGCCAAGGTCCTGGTCAAGATGTCTGATAATAGCAAAGCATTTATCAATCTTATAATGTTCCCACTGCTGGGACTTAGGCCTCCTTTCTAGGAGAGATCGGGACACCACGTTTTTTTTTTTTATAATGGATAGGCTCGCGTTTGACCACTATCTCACCTGATGGTAAGCGATGATGTGGCCGACGATGGAACACGCTTGCCTAGAAGCAATCTATTCACTCTTGACTTAAAGAACCCTAGGTTATAGTTACGTGGACCCAGTGCGGGTTGGTGGATGTCACATGTCTTCAAATTAGTTTTAGGACTTACTAGTTTCCTCACGATGTTTTCTTACACCGTTTTGAGAGCAGTCTGATAATAAACGATTTAATTAGTATTACGAACGAACAACCCTATAATATAATTAATGTAGGTATTTACTTCAATTCATGTATGTTTTTTACGTTTTTTATATTTTCTTTCCACTGTATTTTTTTTTAATTCGTCGTATTTGGAAACTCACTTGTGTCATGTATATACCTATTTAGGCTTGTACTTATTGTAATTAATTGTTGAGTATTTTTTTTCAGTACTTTTTACAGTACCTTTGTAAGTGATTTGTCACTATGCCTAAAACTTTTTGTGTCATCTGTTAGTGTATGTCTAAGTCGTTGAGGTGCCTACTTAATAAATAAATAAATTATTATAAACAGCTTACTAATTTATACCTTTTGGCTTTTTCAGGTACTACAAAGAAGCCGTCAGAATGCGTCGAAAGCTGAGGATCGACTGTGAATAAAGTTATGATGAAGAAGAGCTGAAGTGAAGCTGTTACTATGTATACCTACTACGCGCAATACTCACATATGTTGACCGCGTCTCGTGCCTATAAGTAGACCAAGGTTTATAATTTATGCAGATATGTAAATTAATTGTAATCTTATTAATAGGTTTTGTAACATAAAATGGGATCTAAGAATCTTTTTCGTCTATTTTCGGTAAGTAAACAAAATAAAAACCTATAAAACAACAAGCCACTAGGTTTTTATTTTGTTTACCGCAGGTATACCTTATCATCATCGAAATTTCAGCTGAAAGACGTCCACTACTGGACATGGGCTTCTCCCAAATGCCACCACAACGACCGGTCCTGTTGGACACACATCCATCGGATTCTAGCGACCTTTACCGGTGTTAAGTTTGTATAGCATCAGTGAAAATACTTCTTATAGGGGTTGCTATGCTACCAAGTATAGTTCGCAAGTTCGATCGTGTATGGAGTACTGCTCTCGTCTTTGGGATGGGTCAGAAAAACAGATTTTTACTGCCACAAAGTTTACTAGTTTTACAGTTATTTTCTTCACAAGTGTATTAAAAAACGTCGTATGATACACGCGAGTAATTAATGATTACTGTTCTCTATACCGCCTCGACGGTAATCACTAACATTACACACTTTTATCATAATGTACTATTTATCGATTAAAACCGGAATAATATAATGCATCATTTTGTTTGTTTATCAAACAACGTTTTACCGTTACAGTATTTTAATTTTATTAGCAAATCTGTGGACTTTTAAATCGCTAAAATGAATTCATACTTATAAGCATTATGTTTTTGAGAATATCTTGGTTTTGTATGCAGTCCGAGAGCGAGCGACCGCGCTTTAAGGTCCTGTAAGCGTATAAAACCTCGAACATTTGGCTGGAATTAAATGCACACATACTCGTACTGCCGGCAGAACCAGTATCGGTTGATTGGCTTGTTGGTCTCGTGGTTAGTGGCCCTGACTGGTATGCCGGAAGTCGTTGTTACGATTCTCACACAAGACAAATATTTGTATGATGAGTATGATCATTTGTTCTGTGACTGGGTGTTATTTTTCTAAAATATGTATATACTAGCGGTCTATAAGTATGTTTATCAGTTGTCTAGTACTCATAGCACAAACTCTGCTCAGTTTGGGACTACTTAGATGACGTTATGAGACAGTGGTATTATAGTGCGTTTAACTCCGGCCAGTTGCGCCCAGATAGAGCCCCGCTGTCATTTGAATCTATTTTTTTTTGCAAAATATTGATTGATTTAATTATGCTATGTACATTCAGCATTTTTTGATGTAAACGTATTTTTTTTAAAGTAGGGAAAACAAGCGAAAAAATACCAAGTTGTTAATTTTTTTTGGCAAAAGTATAGTTCACTTGTCAGGCCAACATCCACACTGTCAACCTGTGCAGTCATTATTAGCAAGGGAGATCAGCCGAGATGGCGCGCCACAGCAATTGTCGAATTTGTTATTCCAAAGTGGGTTAGATATGCTTTTAACTCTTTGAATGTCGTAATTAGAAACACAATAGAAAGACAATTACCTTATGTCGGACAGTGTAACTTAAGACATTCGAAAGGTTAATGTTGATAAATTATATCTTACAAAAAAATCATAATTATGTTGATAATGTTCTACAAGTACCTACAAGAATTTATAATAAACATATATTTTTTTCAAACCTATTGACCTAGCCGTTACTGAGGAGTAGTCTTCAGAAAGTCACTGTTTTACAGCACTGCTCGGGTGCTAAGGTTGTCGTCATATGCAAAATTTATACCTATTTGCTGAAAGAAAACCGTTGTGAGTTAAGCACACCTATTTACATCAGCTGCTCTGAATAAAATTGATTTTAAAATAAAATAATAAATTTGCTTTGATTACTTTTATTGATTTACTTCAGACAGAACAGTCTATCAAAAACAAGGTTTAAAGGTTTTTTGTACAACAAAATACAAATAGCTACCTAGAAATAATTATTATCAGCCAGCTATAAACTTAATTATAGCAATTACCCTGGTCACCGTTCAATGGCTGTTATAGTCTGTTTAATAATTCACTTGGGAATTTTGTAAAATATTTTATCATTTAAAAATGCATATATTCGATACTTTTCATAAGGTTCTTCTTTTAGTAAACAATGATCTCTATATCTTAGTTAACCTTGATTATTGAACCCGTGTTGACTACATCAGATTTCATGAAATCCTAATAATTACCCAAGTCGTTTAACTTATTACACAGACTCTAGAAGAATAAAATAACGTTTACTGTACTTTAGCAGATTTATGCGTAGGCCCTTCGAAATGCACCTATGTACCCAATCACCTTGCCACAGGAAATCAGACTGTCAAAATCATCTACGGGTTTGTCACATGTCTTCGAATTTTTGGTTCTAGGACAAAGTTTCCTCACGACGTGCCTGTTTATAGGTTTTAACTTACGATGTATCTTACAAGTTTACAAATCTCTTAAGTCGGGTTTATTAGCACTGGACCACCAACAACTAACACTTGATTAATAAATTTTATGATAGATAATAATTACATTTTGATGAACGAGGATTTTTCCCGTTATTATTTTTTTTTGGTGGGAATGTCATCAATGACAACCCCCGCTCTTGGACAGAGCGGAAGATAGTGTCTGACTCTTACAGACTAAAAACCCACCCCGTTTCTGCAAGCCTTCATACTGGGGCTAAATCTGTCTTTCAAAACTAACCCTTAGCCCCGGTAGGCTTCGACCTTCCCGTTAACATGGCAACTGAGAAAAGTGGAGATCACTTAAAAATTATATTTACCTTAGTTACTGGTAAATGAACCTTTTTTTTGAACAAGGAAATCATCAAATAACGCCCCCCGCTCTGGGTGGATGGAGAGGAAGTGTCAGACTTTTACTGACTAAAACTTACATGTGTTCCTTGTAGTCCAATAGTAGATGGGTCTGTCATCATGATCATTTCAACCAAAACACGTGCACAACTGAACACAGGCAAGCGTGCTCCATCGTCGACCACATCATCGCTTACCATCAGGTGAGATGGTGGTCAAACGCAAGCCTATCAATAATGATAAAAAAACCGGCCTTTCCCAAGTGTCACCATAACTTCCAGTTCTGTGCTTCTCGATTAAATGGGACTATTTTAAAAATACACTAACAATAATGTGCCCAAACATTTAAAAAACCGGCCAAGTGCGAGTCGGACTCGCCCATGAAGGGTTCCGTAGCAGCAAGTAACATAATATAAAAGTTCTTGTAATGTGTTGTAACTTTGATCGATTTTTAGGGTTCCGTAGCCAAATGGCAAAAAACGGAACCCTTATAGATTCGTCATGTCTGTCTGTCTGTCTGTCTGTCTGTCTGTCCGTCCGTATGTCACAGCCACTTTTTTCCGAAACTATAAAAGCTATACTGTTGAAACTTTGTAAGTAGATGTATTCTGTGAACCGCATTAAGATTTTCACACAAAAATAGAAAAAAAGCAATAAATTTTGGGGGTCCCCATACATAGAACTGAAACTCAAAAATTTTTTTTTCAACAAACCCTTGCGTGTGGGGTATCTATGGATAGGTCTTCAAAAATGATACTGAGGTTTCTAATATAATTTTTTTCTTAACTGAATAGTTTGCGCGAGAGACACTTCCAAAGTGGTAAAATGTGTGTCCCCCCCCTCTAACTTCTAAGATAAGAGAATGATAAAACTAAAAAAAATATATGATGTACATTACTATAAAAACTACCAACGAAAATTGGTTTGAACGAAATCTAGTAAGTAGTTTTTTTTAATGCGTCATAAATCGAAAAAAATACACTATTATTAAAACATCGATCAAAGTTACAACACATTACAAGAACTTTTATATCATGTTACTTGCTGCTACGGAACCCTTCATGGGCGAGTCCGACTCGCACTGGGCCGGTTTTTTTATTTAATATTATTAAAATTGTATTTTTTTTCGATTTATGATGCATTAAAAAAAAACTACTTACTAGATTTCATTCAAACCAATTTTCGTTGGTAGTTTTAATAGTAATGTACATCATATATTTTTTTTAGTTTTATTATTCTCTTATTTTAGAAGTTAGAGGGGGGGGGACACACATTTTACCACTATGGAAGTGTCTCTCGCGCAAACTATTCAGTTTAGAAAAAAATGATATTAGAAACCTCAGTGTGATTTTTGAAGACCTATCCATAGATACCCCACACGTATGGGTTTGATGAAAAAAAAAATTTTGAGATTCAGTTCTATGTATGGAGACCCCCAAAATTTATTGCTTTTTTTCTATTTTTGTGTGAAAATCTTAATGCGGTTCACAGAATACATCTACTTACAAAGTTTCAACAGTATAGCTCTTATAGTTTCGGAAAAAAGTGGCTGTGACATACGGACGGACAGACAGACAGACAGACAGACAGACAGACAGACATGACGAATCTATAAGGGTTCCGTTTTTTGCCATTTGGCTACGGAACCCTAAAAATGCCCTTTGAAACTGAAAATAAAATTACGATCCAAAACTTTAACATGCTCAATTCTTTGTTTTGTTAAATGATAAAAAGCTAATGCTTGACTGCGATCATAGTAAGCAGTGACGCAATTGTTAGTGGGTCGTTCTTTTTTTCTACCGACAATCGTTTGCCCCTTGTAAAATAAGTTAGATATCGTATGTATGATTAATATCTTCAAGTTTCTCAATTATCTTTTATTTTAAGTTTATTAGCAAGGGCTTTCAATTGGTTATTGCATATTTTCCTTTTTTTTTTAATTTGTGTAACAGAGTGGACGATATTCACCTCCATCACACATTTTAGAACGTCCCTAACGATGAATCGCACTATAAAAAAGCCTGTTCAGACCTAGTCTTGAAGACACCTAAATTATAATCGGACGGGACAACCGCAGCAGGCAAATTCTTCAAGCAAACTTAACGCATCGGTTAACCTAACCACTTTATGGTTTAACTTAACAAATCGTTAATCCCGTCTCAACAGCAAGGATAACATAGCAACCTCAAGTTATTCCTAAGTATTATTTAAGTGCTACAATTTAGAAGATCCATTGCAAAAAGCCTTTTCCTCTACGATTGATTTGTATTTCAAAGATAAGTAATTAGGGGCCCACTCCGGGCCAGATCCATAAATCCAAGAGGTGGGGCGGGTCCTCCCTTGAAAAAAGGGGGTGTTCTTCTTATATTTAAATATCGAACCCCTTCCGGGTAGGTGCCACGGTTTTTCCAGTAAAAGGGGTAAGTGACAGAAGCAGGGAATTTGAGTGCAGTGGAGTAGTTTGTGAGTTTTTTTTTTTTATTATGTTTTTTTTTTATTGTTTTTTCCTAATATTTGTTTCTGTAACTTGAATTCTTGCAATCTTAAAATCACTCGGTATATAGGTGAAACTTGCATGAAAATCTGTTCCGTAGTTTTCGAGTTTATCGCATGCATACAAACAGATGAATGTGGTGGAAAAGTTTGTTTTTGTAAGAATTAAAAAAAATAGCGAGTTTTTTAAAAAAAACTGTAAATATATGCTATCTTGGTTTCAGTAAATATTTTTTTTATTATTATTATAAAAATTTATTAGGAATGCAAAGTCACTATTGTGATAATTGTTTTTTTAATTTTTTAATAATGAAAATACTTTTAGATGATTTACTGCGTAGTTTTTTACTATTGGAAGTACAATTATTTGTATTAATTATTACAAATAAAGCTATAGTCTGTCTAGAAAGTCAAACGACTTGGGAATTTTGTATAATATTTAATTATTTAAAAATACTTATATTCACTACTTTTTATGTGGTTCTTCTATTAGTAAACAATGATAAAGATCAACTTTAATTATTGAACCAGTGTTGACTACATCACATTTAATTTTACTTTAATAATTACCCAAGTCATTTGACTTATTAGATAGACTCGACACTACTACTTACAGCGTACACATTAAATAAGACTTTTTCATTATTGACTAATAACTCAATAATGAAAGTCTTAATAATGTAAAAAATCAACTCGTCTCACATTTTAATTAAAAGACAAAACAAAAACAACCTAACACGACTCCACAGTTTTCCCTGCCCCGTCTCAAGATGGACTTAAGAAGCAAAAAGGAAAGAGTCTAAGGGGTGGCCCCCGCCCGCCGAGCCCATTGGAATACAGAATAATAATCGCCGAAAGAAACGGGGTGGAGGAAAAATATAAGTACAGTCCTAGCCGTATCTTCTTCAGATATTAAAATTTGTTCAAGAAAACGGCCGAGCCAGTTTCAATTTTGCTAAAATAAAATTATTTTGAACCGACAAATGTCGGACCTCTCCATTGTTCTTTGAGATGTTTGTGCGTACACAGATCTTTTATGTTGTAGCCTAGACGGTTGGGTTTGTTTTCTTTGTTTATTGTAAATGTTTTCCTTGAAGTGAAAGGAAAATTCCGCTTTTTTGGACGATGAAATGGAAATGGGGGCTTTATTTTGTTAAATGGAACGTGTTTTAGAAAGGACGGCGTAAGGAGTGGGTACTTACTGAGTTATTTTCGTAAAAGATAGAGGATTAGTGTTAGAATTTTTGCGATGATTAAATTGGTTAATTCGCGTCATCTAATTTTATCATTATCATCATTTCAGCCGAAAGACGTCCACTGTTGGACACAGTCCTATCCTAAGTTCTAACATAACGAACGATCGTGTGCGTTTTCGGTTGGAAGCAGGGACTTAAAAACACCTTCATAAAGGTTACAGAATAATAAGTTTTACATGTTGAATGTGTAACAGAATCAAAAATGTAACACTTATGTATATATGTGTTTTCAATGTGTTAACCCAAAACACTTAAAAAAGTGGACCGACGACCTGGTGAGTGTTGCGGAAATGCAATAGTTGCGTGACGCACGGAACCGTTGGTTGTGGCGACACTTGGAGGAGGTTTATGTCCAATAGTGGCCGTCTTTCGGCTGAAATGATGATGACATGAAGCGACTGCCTATCAGACCTCCACAAACCTGTAACTGGCTACACGATACTCCTTGGATAGACTGAATTAACTAATTTTATGTGTTTTAAAATCAAATGTTTTGTGTTTATATTATGATTGTCTCTTAGTGTTGCAGCACTTGAAAAGTGTTATAAAATGAACCTATAATTTCCCAGTGCATATAATGTTGGCGATCGTAATAATAAATAAATAAATAGTCAGACTATCTGGTGTCTGATTGCCGGTAACGTTGATTTGACAAATACGAAACTTCTGAAACTTTCCTAAAACCATATTTTGAAACCTCTGAGGCTTATGAATTCTGCTCCAGGCGAACACAACCAAAACCTCCGATAAAAGCAAAAACTGTCAAAAAACCCATTTTTTTTTCACTTTATCCAAAACTTTTAAGTCTTCAAGATCGCTAAAAGTCCTAAAAGTGTTAAGATATAAGGAGATTGCACGCAAGAATGGCGAAAGTGAGGTAAAAGTGTTGCGTCGGAGCGCTGAGTTCCCACTTCTGAACAACTTAAATCGTGTTCAACTTTAGTTTTGGTACCGGAGAGACAGCAAAAAAGGATGTGTGATTCTTCAAATTATTTTTTGAGAGATTTCGAATCTATATTTTCAAATTGTTTTCATTTATTTACAACTTAAAGCAACAAGTTTTATGACGCCATATTTTAGTAGGAAGTAGCCCTTAGTGTGTATAGTTAGGTTAAGCATACTTAAATATTTTAATTTTAGTTTATTATGTATATATTTCGAATTAAGTAAATTATATATAAGATACCTATTAGAGTTTTTTTTTATGAATCAGTTAGAACCAATACCTGCTAGGGCTGTTTTTCTGAGGTGTGAAATCGTCTAATGATTTCGGAGGTCGTGTTCGACCATTACTGACTAAAACGTAGATAACGTTCCTTCAGTCGCTTTTTGCATTTTAGGACCACAAGTATACCTATATTTCAGACTTTTCCACACTTTTTACTGGGTTACATGACACTCATAACAATACTGGTTCTGGAATACTATTCTTTTATAAAAAAAAAACACTGCTGTGTGTCCTGACCGCGATACTACAATCATGATAGTAAGCAATGATGTAATCGTTAATGGTGAGGCACACTAGTTTAAAAAGTGCCTATTTACTCTACCCTTGAAGACATAAATTACTATAATTCATTCATTTAGCATAACACAGCTTAATTAGCCTTTTAATGTTCCCACTTCTGGGACTCAGGCCTCCTCTCTAGTAGAGGGAATGGCCGTAATCCACCACGCGGGCCCAGTGCGGGTTGGTAAATGTCACATGTCTTCGAATTTTTGGTTCTAGGACATGTCGGTTTCTTCACGATGTTTTCCTTCACCATTTTGGGAGCAGTGGTGAAGAAATAAATTATACCAAGTAATGCGCCTGGCTGGGTTTGAACCCGCGACTTACAACTCGCAAGTTGGGACTGTTATCACTCGGCGCAGTGTTGTTCTAAATGGTTGATATATCTTAGATATATCAAAAAACCTTTAGACTCAAAACATAATCATTTTAATTATCTATGATAAGTAACGAAGCACCTATTAGCGGCATTTTTCCTCAAACTGCTCCGTAATAACATCTTTCAGATAAACTCAGTGAAAGATTTCTTTAATTAAAGCGCTCTGTAACTCAATCGCTGACTCGTTTAAAAGAAAACGGTAATGAAAGGGTAAAACCATCTTCTTAGATTCTATATTAATTTAGCGATTTCTTACTAAAAGTCTTATTATATAAAATTATTTTTGAAACTGCCTAAGTAAGTTCTTTTTTTGAGCCAAATGATATACAAAAGATTATTCCTCTCCTTCTTGAGTCTTATTCCTTATTACTGAGGGTCGTGAAGTTCCCGCTGGATTAGTTTCTTATTGGTGGTATATCGCCATCTGTGACGGTTCTTAGCGTCATGAAGTGTGCAATTGGGTGTCCAGTGTGGAGCGGACAGAATTCTTTTTGGGCAGCGGCCATCAATATCAACCACGCCAGTTACGATGGGCTTCAAGGTGGTGGCCATTTTTTTGGAAATGTGGCCAAAGAACTGCAGTACTCTGCGCATGCAGGTAGCCGACCGTCTGATCTTGATGTTTAGTAAAGTACACGTAAGATAGAGCGGTTTGGACGGAAAGCAGTCAAGGGAATTCGAAGTTATGAAGCGCGTGTCTGATTGACGACTCGAGCTTGGTATTTACCGGACGGCCGGACGGTGAGTTACCCATTACTCGACATCCGTAAACCCGAACTAAAATTACCACCTCGAAATTATTTCAAAGTAAATTCTTACGCCTAAAAAAATAAAAATCGTAAAAAATAAGTCTTAGAGACTTATTAATAAGTCTTAGACTCTTATTTTGCTGTCCCTACAAAAATTCATAAGTTAGCCACCTGTTGACGCGTGTTTACAATAACATATTAAAATTTATAATTAGGGTTAAAGTGTTGAACAGATTGTCAATCTTTACACGATTAGATTGTAGAGAAGGGTTAAATGGAAGAGACGTGAAAAGGCTCAATGGGAAGCTACAAAGGGCTTGGGGTCTTTAAGTAAATAGTGATAATAGGTTACTTCTGTTTGCCTAGAAGTGCTCCTTCTTCTACCAAATCATTGCTTACCATGGTGAGATACTTGTCCAACAGGAGTAAGTAGGAATATCAATAATAATCAGAGGTCGGAATTGGGTAGTTATTTAAGTACTTATACTGTAACCTATCATCGTTCTATCTTACGAGAACTGAACATCACCTGAATGAGCAGAGTACTGGAGTATGTTGGCCACATTGCCAGGGAAAATGGCCACAAACCTGAACAGCTCGTCGTAACTGGCATGGTTGATGGCAAACGACCAAGAGGCCGCAGCCCAATAAGATGGGCAGATCAGGTCCGCTCCACACTGGACACCCAATTGCGCGTCGCACTTCATGTCGGTAAGAACCGTCACAGATGGCGAGATTACATCAATAAGTAGCTAATTTGACTGGCCTCTTGGTCTAGTGGTTAGTGACCCTGACTGCTATGCCGGAGGTCGTGGGTTCGATTCCCACCCAGGACAAATGTTTGTGTGATGAGCATAATCATTTGTTCTGTGTCTGGGTGTAATTTATCTATAATATGTATGTTTTTAGAAATATATAAGTATGTTTATCAGTTGTCTAGTACCCATAACACAAGCTCTGCTTAGCATGGGACTAGACGACGCTGTGTGATTGTTGCGGAATATTATTATTATTTATTATTATTATTAATCCAGCGGGAACTTAACAACCCTTAGTAATGAGGACTGTAACTTATCTAAGGTACTTATTATTATTTTTGAAGAGGGGCTATGCATATCCCGTAGTGTAGATGTAGTAGTGGGAAGATTATAAGGCCGACTATGCTATGTTATGGGTATCCAAATAGGTGCCTGCATTGTCCGTACATCCCGAAGCTCTTAACAAAAAAAGGCTACCTATAACCTACAAGCAATTTTCATCTTTACAAAAACGTCTAAAAACAAGTAATCATCCTAAATGGCTACCCTTAAAAAATGAACCAATGACACGGCCGTTGAGAGAAAGGGACAGAAACAAGGGGGGTAATTTTTGCCAATACTTAAACGAAGATAGATAGACAACACCCCAACAGGGGGTGTTTTAAGAAAATTTTAACTTTTCTTTATTCAAAGTAATACCTCCTTGGTAGGAGGAGGCGAGGGTAGCGCCCATTTTTCTTCTAGTATTCTCTTTGGCCAGTCTTAAAGAGAAATAACAGTGCTCTCCCACTTAAGCATTTATTAAATCCGCTATTCAAAATGAATTTTGTGAAGTGTTTTTGTTTTATTTTAGGTACGCTTCTGTTTTTGCTTTTTTAATTAAAATTTAAATGTTTCATGGAGTTTTGTGAAGGTTTGGGTAGGTAACGGGTACTTACTTAATTTTTTTGTTTGTTGTCTAAGCAATGATTTAAATTATTGTGAGTAGGCAGGCAGAAGTAGAAGACTAAGCTAAAAACGATTATAATTTGGGTGTCTTCAAAGCCAGAGTGAGGAAGCTCTTAATAAACTAGTGCGCCTCACCATCAACGATAGTATCACTGCTTACCATCAGGTGGGATTGCAGTCAAGCACTAAAAGAACAAATATCATAATTTCAGCCGAAATATGTCCAATGCTGGACATAAGCTTCCCTAAGTGTCGCCACAACGACCGGTCCCATCTCGAATCTATCGAATTTCTGCGACCAGGTCATCGGTCCTTGTGGGAAGCCTTCCAGAAAACTGGTTAAAAGTTCACATTTTGATGACATAATTATCAATCCTTGTTTGGCCATATTATAATTGATGTAGGATTTCTATTTTTATTACCATAGTCTAAAGGTCAAACGAGGATTAATATATCATCGAACTTTAACGTTAAAAACGTACTGCGCAGTTTTTTTTTTTTAGAAATCGATAATTTCATGATATGGCCAAGTATATGAAGTCAGAAGCCATATCATGAAGTATTAAATTTCTAAAATCTGCGATTTGGCTGCTGCACTGCGAGTCGTGGGTTCGATCCCCTCTCGGAACAATTAATATTAGGTACTCGTAAATGCCTACAGATCTATAGGTGTTCCGGGTCTTATGTATGTGAGTTAACATGTCTGTGAACGCACCCACGATACAGCAATTATTCCTAGTGTGAGATAAAGTTTCAAAAAGTAAAAAAAAAACTTTTCAGACTTTGTTTCCTACTCCAGCAGATATCACAATGAAGTACACTCTCGTTATGAATTACAGATTGATATGGGGATGGGGCGCTACTTTTCCGGAATGGCTTTTGGATAAACAAGACAATAATATCCTACAATCATAGGTATCTACTGACCACGTAGGTACTAACAGATTACCAATAAGTAATAATTATAAAACCTAATGTATTAACAAAAGTGTACTGCGCGTTCCAAATGAGAATAGGACCGATTCCTATATTCCCTGTTTTGACGTATCGTCGTACTGTCAAATCGAAGAAATTTTGGTAAAATTGAAGAACTTAGAGATGAGTAAAATTGAAGAACTGGATTCTGATTTTTCGTTCACAGTTCATAAATTAAATTAAATTTTTCGTAAATTAATTAATGTTTAAAAATTTCTTTCCTCGATTTGACAGTAAATCGTGACGTCACATGGCGGGCGATTCTATTCTCATTTGGAACGCATTATATAGACTTTAGAGCGAGAAGGCATATCAGACTTACTGAATACATCCCAATGAATGAAGGATACTTCATTCGTCCTTTACAATTCTGTACCTCAGAGGTAAACAACAGTAAGTGCCAAAAAGTAAATTTTACAGGAGAGGCAAAAACGCGCGGATAGAAACTTTAAATGTATTTTGACATAGTTGCTTTAAAGATATTGAAACAAACTCAATTATAGGTATTTTTTATAATTATTAGATAGAATTATTATGTATTACACATAATTACAATAAAGTTTAGAACAACATTAAGTGCGCGTAAAGCTGACGAGTAAAAAATTTTATCATCATTTTAAGTCCCATACTCGATATGTTTTTGTCTTAAACGATTGGATATTTCTCTTCCTAGATGTCGTAGGACTTGATGCCCAATACCGTTACGTAGAACTGGTTCTTACGATTTTAACAGTGCAAAAAAACATATTTTCAAAAAAGTGGAGTTACTATTGTTTATCTCTGAGGTACAGAATTTAGGGCTACGGTTAAACGTGAACTAAGCTTGTACGTTAGACTGACGCACACGTGGGCCACACGTGCCTGAGTTCTACGTACATAGTCGTGTGGCGTGGACCTAAAGTATTGATCTATTAAGTAGGTACAAGTCTAGTTGCCATATAAAATCTATGGATGCGGGATTATTAGAAACAGTTACATACCTCGGAACGTAAAGGGCAACAGAACGAACACAGGTGGGTTTTATTTAAATCAGTAGATACCTAAGTCTGACACTCTCTCTCGCCCTTCCTAAAGCGGGAAGAGTTATTTGAAGATTACTCAGCTGAAAAGGTAGACTACGGTTTGAACATGCTTTTATTTTTTATAGGTCAGAAATCAACTATTAACAAATTATTAATTTGCTGCAAGACGTGCTGATTAAAAAAATATTCCATTGTTTCCGGTAAGGCACTAGTTAATATTACCCTACACTAGCTTTTGCCCACGGTTTCGCTCCCGCTCTACCCTATCAAACATTACTGTACAGAGAGATTACCTACCTCCCTATATAATATATTAGGTACATTACAAAAAATATTTTTCTTCTATACCCGCTCAGAATAAAAATAATAATCCATATTGTCTTCTCTTTTTTTAAAAAAAAAGAACGCTCAATAAAAATTGTATGGACTAAAGACACTTGTCACATAAATTAACAAAAAAAAAAAATTTTATATCTGCCACCTAGGGGTGACAACACAAATTAATTGGTGAAAATGGGGATTAGCCGGAGCCTTGTCAAAGAGCAGGGTTCACTGCCCAAACTAAAGAGACGAGAGAATCCTTAGTTGTCGGTTAACAAAAATAGAGGGCGTTATTCAAATATATAGCTTACTATCACGATAGCGATCTAGAAGAAAGTTGACGCGTTGGAGATGTGGTGCTGGAGACGGATGCTAGGAGTATCATGGACAGAGTTTCGTAAAAATGATTCCATATTAAAAGAACTCGGCGTCAGACAGCGCTTATCATCCGCAGTGCAGTCGCGCATTCTGACTTTCTTCGGCCATGTATCACGTCGTAGTAATGACTCCTTAGAGCGTCTTGTAGTGCAGGGCAAAGTTGAGGGCACCAGGCCACTTGGTAGATCACCAATGAGATGGACAGACCAGATCAAGGCCGCAACTAAGTGCTCGGTTTATGAATGTACCTACCCAGAAAGCTGCAGTCCGCGATGAATGGCGCCGCATTACAAGGATGATCACTTATCATGATTCACAGTGATGATCAAGACCACTCTGTCAAGAGTGTACCGACTCAGAAGAAGATCACAAACTCATCAGTACTTGTTCTTTTCGAGTGTTTGTGTGTAGGTACCATCGCTGTCATTTCTGCTTCTTCACTTAAAAAAATTTTTGCTTAAATCCTGTAGCGCGGCGCCAAATCAAATCTTTTGAAATTTTCGCTTGGGGGACGCCTATGTCCAACGGAGTGAACGGCTTTCGGCTTATATGATGATGATAATGATTTTGGTAAGACTAAGAAAAAAAAAAGTTTTACAAACAAATAAAACGCACCAACCATTCGTATGTATTTTTTATTGAAATCCGATTTATATTACATTTTTCACTTTTAAAATTACAGTTAATTCAGACCGCGTAATAACTAGAACTCAGGTATTCATTTAACAGTTTATTATAATACATTAGTTTATATTAGTTTACAGTCAACCGCACTAGAAACATATCCGAGGGTATTACAAATATTTGGCAACCATACTTTCACGAAGACACTGTGTCAGTTCATGCTTAATTTTTAGACTAATTTCGTAAAAAACAATACTTGCCGAATGCATAACCTCTTCGTTTTGAAGTCGGTTAAATAACTTGATCGCTCTTAACTTGTCTGTAAGGTTTATTTTCACATTCACACTTCATGCATTGCATTGCATTACAGGGGCTTTGGCAGTTGAAAGGCCAGATGGTTAGGTTACAAAATATTACTTGGATGAGACCCGCACATACCAGGGAAGCATAGCGCCACTGTGAGCGGCAGCTAAGTGCAGTGCGGCAAGAACAAAACTTTGAAAAGGTTTGAAGTACGCCACGAGATGCCGCTCATAGTGAAAACGCGCGCGCTTATCGATGCCGCACCGCTCGCCGCGCCGCAAAGACCGAAATCGTGACCAGGCCGTAAGGGAGGAAGCCTTTACACAGCAGTGGGTTGAACAAAGATTGCAATGACAATGACATTCGGTAGTTTTTAAATGAAGGGTTGGTAAGGTTGATTTTCACCTTCATCATGCATTTACAGGGGGTTTTGGCAGTTAAAAAGCCATGATAATAAGGCTACAAAAAATAATGGGAAAGACCTAGATGAGATTCGCACATAGGTACCAGGTAAGCATGGCGCAAAAGGGTGGCCTTTATTGAGCAGTGGGCTGAACAAAAATGGTCACGATGATGACAGTAGCTATTTTATAAATGGCCACTTCATTTCCAGTGGGTGAAAGGCCAGATGGTTAGGCTACAAAATATTACGGGAAAGACCTGTATGAGACCGGCACATACCAGGAAAGCATGAAGCATAAGGCAGGAGCTCTTTTAACAGCAGTGGGTGGAACAAAGATGACTATGATGATATTAGATAGTTTATAAAGGATAGGGCTGCTAAGATTGTGTTTCACATTTATGCTTCATGCGTTTACAGGGGTGTGGGCAGTTGAAAGGCCAGGCTAATAAAGCTAAAAAAGGTGGGCTTTTCTCAGCAATGGGTGGAATAAAGATGGCAATGATAATAATCATATTAGCATGTTTTATGAAGGGGCTGCTGATGATTTCATATTTTAGCGCCCCCTGAAAACTTTAATGAAATATTGTTTTAAAGCTGCTAAGGCTGCAAAATTGTTTGAGTCACTGCAGCCCTAGAATGCAGGGCAACTGGAGTAACACTTGAAGGAAATCTCGCTCCACCCAGAAAGGAAGAAGTTATTTGACGATTTCCCATCGCCCCAAAAATAATGGACTCAAATGAAAATGAATCTCATCTTACTAAAGCAGGTTTTTTCATAGTTTAACAAAAGAATATAAAGCGACATAGAGCTGTAATTTAATTGCCCTTGTAGGGTTTAAACAAGAATACTAAATTGAATCAGTCGTGGTACGAGTACAAAGGTTAGTAAATGCCAAATAAAAACCAAAACACGGAACCCAAAAGCCTAACGTAAAACCACATTTTTTTTAAACTATAAAATCGTCACAAAAATTTTAACTATGGGCGAGTTTCTGAATTAGTAGTTTGAGTTACGCACTAAGCACGTCTCAAACTCTACTGTGATATAGTTGCATGGATCTTAAGCGCTGGCTTCAAGTTGCGCAGAAGTCAAATATTAGGTCTCTTTAGTGGTGCGACGAGAGACGCGGGGGCGGGGAATGTCAGTGATTGAGGAACCTAGATAAATATTGTCTATAACCAAATATCATCATAATATGTTAGAAATATGCTCCAACTGCAAATAAGCGTGGTATTACGTTTGTATTGAAATTCATCCGTCGCCGGCCCCTTAAGAAAGTGGTATAACTTATAAAAAATCAAATTGTTTTGTTTCAAGTACGTTTGGCATAAAATTTAGTACAGTCGTGTTTAGTTCATAGTTCATTTTTACTTAACATCTAAAATAAGTCGACGTAATTATTTACTATATACATATTCAGCGTTTTTTACTGTTTATTTATTCGTCATAAATGTTTAGACATAAAATTGGAAATGAGATCAACATTTTTGTCAACGATTTTTTTTTAATACATATTTTTTAAATAATACTGTTTGATCTTTTAAAGACATAATACAAATCTTTGACTTTTGGAGAGGTTAATAAACCTAATAAATAATTTAATTATAATAATACTAGAGGTAAAATTATCACAGCAAATAAAATACTGATGTTTGCTTAAACTATTTTTAAAAGTATAAAGGTATATAACAAAAAAGGTTTTTGGCAGTTTGATTAGTAAATCTAGAAACAACATAGACAAATAATCAGTCAAGAAAAAGAGTAAAGGTAAGAACTACATTGGACCAACGTGGTCATTACGCCGCCGCCGATATGGGCATGTCGGTCACCATAAATATTGTACAGCAACTAAACTGGCTGAGCTACATTAAACCCACGCCACGCAAGGTGGTTCTACGAACAACTTAAGCTAGAAGTACACAGCGCACACGTGTGCCACACACGCCGATCTAAGCGCGCCAGTTTACATGGAAACTAGACTTGTAAAGCTACACTTGGTCCACGCCACACGTCGTCTTTCTAAGTACAAATCAGGCGTGGTATACAGAACAGGGTGTAACGTTCCTTAAGCTAAAACTGCACACACGTATGCCACACACGCCGATCTAGGCGCGCCAGTTTCCATACATTTTACATGGAAACTAGACTTGTAGAGCTACACTTGATCCACGCCACACGTCGTCTTTCTAAGTACAAATCAGGCGTGGTATACAGAACAGGATGTAACGTTCCTTAAGCTAAAACTGCACACACGTGTGCCACACACGCCGATCTGGGCGCGTCGGTCTCCATACATTTTATATGGAAACTAGACTTGTAGAGCTACACTTGATCCACGCCACACGTCGTCTTTCTAAGTACAAATCAGGCGTGGTATACAGAACAGTGTGTAACGTTCCTTAAGCTAAAACTGCACACACGTGTGCCACACACGGCGATCTGGGCGCGTCGGTCTCCATACATTTTATATGGAAACTAGACTTGTAAAGCTACACTTGATCCACGCCACGCGACGTCGTTCTACTTACAAATCAGGCGTGGTCCACGTGTGCTTCGGTCTAATGTAGTTCTCACTTTATTCTCTAATAAAAACTTAAAAGGCTGAAAACACCTTTTTACATTAAATTATAAAATAAATAAAAAATATTTTGACTAGACAGACACTCATTATACATTACTTCTCACATTTTCGACTAGATATTTTACAATTTTATTAACTCATTTCATAATTTATTCAGTACGATATCATTAATTTATAAGTTTTAAAAGGGCGGCCTTTTGCCGTGTGCATGATCTGTTAAATTAAAAATAAACTATGGATACATAGTTCTACACTTTTAAGCCAAAAAGCGGTATCACAATTTTTATATACCTATATTTTTTTTTTACATCGAAATGACTAAACGCTATTGAAAAAATGGAATATTAAAAAAAAAACTGTGCTGACTTTGTAATAATGGAAATGTGAAAGTAACTCTGTTACACCATATAGACCGATCTTAATGGAATTTAACTTGGGACAAAGTCTAGCTAGTACTCGAAATTTACTTTCATTGCATTACCGCTTTTTGGATTATAAGGGCAGCGTAATCAAAAAAATAATTACAGTATCTCCAAAATCACACTGGAAGACAGTTTTAAAGAAATATGTACAGTAAAATGAGGTATATTTTTTGATAATGATAATTACATTAAGTTACCAACATTGGTAATTAAAAAAAAAATAGGATATTCATGGTAAACATCAACATACTTTTCTGCACGCAATACTGAGTATTTTTATCGTTATTTGTTTTATAATATTCCTGATATCATTATTATATTATCTTCTTCCCATACTAACTCAACAATTTTATACACATTTATGTGGCTTTTTCGCATTTTTGATTATTATGAAATCATAACAATATTTTTTGAGAGTAAAACTCCATATCAATTCAGATTTCCACTTAGTGATAAATTCAATATTTTCTGCACAAACTTTTAGCATGTTAAAACCGATTTCTTAAATCATAAATACTATTTATAACAAACCTTCATAATAGGAAATCTTTGAGATTGGTAAAACAATAAATTTAATACATTTTTTTTCTTAAAATTAATAAAATACAGAGTATTAATTTTTGGCATTTTGGATCAGTTTCACTGTAAAATTTTGCCTTTAAGAGAGTTTAATTAATATCAGATTTTTTAACAAAATCATATTTCTTGGCTCATAGCGACAATACATAGTAATTTCTTGGAATATAGGTAGGTACATATAATATTATTAATTTGGAATTCAGAATTTCACCATAATAATACATACAATAAAGAAATGACTTAAAAATCGTCATGGAAAAATTCATTTAAATAAACAATTTGACTAGCACATATTTTAAAAATTGTTGCGATTCTCTAATATATAATTAATCGCGGTTTTGGGACCATTGTCATAGGTTGTGGTCATTGTCATGATGAGACATAAATAGCATTAATGCAAAACATATCTGCTAATATAATAACAATGCCTGAATTCAGTATCTATCTTAATCAAAAGATTAATTAAGTTTCAAGTTAGTGTTTTATTTTTTGAGTCAAAACTAGGTACACTTGCCATCACGGATCTTGAACACTTGTGCAGAGGTAAAATATTCGGTTTCTTTAGTGGTGCGAAATGCGACGCGGGGGCGGGGTGTGTCAGTAATTGGCTCGCCGCGCCATCGCGTCATAGACGTTACTCCTCATTCGTTCACTGCGTTGCTGCATGTATCTAACAACGAAGACGATTGGATCGCCAATGTATGGAATGCGCAAAGCGATCCCCACTCTGACGCCGAGCGTTCAACATCCGTGATAGCAACTGTACTTAATAACTGCTGTTTACATTATTGTTGTTTATTTATTTTTTTTGCTGTTGGTTTGGTGAGTTTTTAACTGTTAGAACAAATAACGTTTTTTATAACAGAAAAATAAAATGCCCCATGTGAAGCCAGGGCGAGCAGCTAGTAGAAAAACTAAAGCCTGGTTTCAGCAACATTTAGGGAGTCAGAGTGTTGCGAAATGAATGTGAATTATTTTAAACTTTTGTTTAATTAATATGTTGTGTTCAGAATTTTGTAACTAAAGCCCTATGGTGAAATAAGTGACAATAATATTATGTAACCATGGAGTTTATTGCATAGAGATATATGCTTTGGAACATGCAATTTAGCTTCACTTTTCTTGGACTGTCCGACATTTGACTATTAAAAAGTGCCAGCAAATGGTCTATTTGAAATAAATGTTATTATTATTATTTTCTTTTTCAGAAATCCTTCATTTACATTGTTTTTCTGACTAATTTCAAGGTTTTCCGTTCAGAAGATAGAACACTAAGTCCAGGCAAAGTTTGTACACACATTGTGCAATTATCATCTGTTTTAGCCAGTTTTGTATCAATAAGCTCGATAATTTTCATTGTATTGTGTCTCGCATATGTGTCTACTTCTAAATCACTCCGAAATGGAAAACAAATTAATTTTTGCTTGCACTACGTCGGTCTTGTAACTCGGTATCTTACATATTTATGCGAACTTAGCGCGCGAATGGAACAAACAATATTGACACGAGTACTAAGCCTTTCAAATAAGATTAAGAACATCAATGACCTCTATCTGTCAAATGTCGATTGAAAAGTACGGTTTGCAAAGAAAACTGATTTGCAGTTCAATAATGTATTTTTGAGGTTAAACGAAACTTAGTTAAATCAATAAAAGTGGTGAAATAAATATTTTTGTTTGTCTGTTTTATTCAGCAGTGATGCAGACATGAACGGAATTAAATAAATAAATAATTCTTATTAAAAAAATCTTCCTTCAAGATTCGTAAATAAATGCCATATAAAAAAATTGTTTTTTTGCTCACTCTACCCAATTTATTCGATTTGACAGTTATGACGTCACGGAGGTAAGTCGATCCTCTTCATATTTGAAATGCACTGTACTCTATTGCGGTAGTCTACGTGATCAAACGCACGTGGGTGTGGTACGGTGACCAGCGAAGCGAAGTGGACGTGAACTGTGCGATGCGGTTGCAGCGGCGATTTCGCACGCACGGATACGGTTACGGTTACAGCGGTGAATACGCTCGAACCACATCAGATCGCTTCGCAATCACATTCGCGTTGAAATGTACATATTGACCAAGTGAAAGCTTCTTATATCCTTCTTATATTTATTTTATGGGTTTCGTAACATGGAATTCTATGCATGGATTTTCTGCATTAACCTAATGAAATATGTATTTCTACGGCTTTGTTAAAAAAATCTCAGTAACTGTGATCAATTGAGCCTAAATCACGAATATCTAACAATACTGATTAATTATCACTTACACAATTACCAAAGTTACTTGATTGGTCAGATATTACAACATTCATCTCTATTGCAGTCTTGTTTTATTTACCTGACAAGGGAATGTGACTTTAGAGACTATTTTCTAGTACTTATGATATAGAGAAAATCTACGGTTATCAAAAAAAAATGTACTATCCCTATTCTGGGCTTGGAATTTTCTACACTTGGTTTTATTACTAAAAACCCATACAGGGTCTTCTGTTATGAACTCATCTCGCAGAGTAGAGACCTATGTCCCAGCAGTGGGTAACCTAATATATAAATCGTTAATATTTGTTATTAAATCCCTCCAAAACGGCTTGACTATTATGTTTTTTTTGTTGTGTACCTATATTGGGTAGGTCTGATCATAGGCTATTTTTTATCATCCTACCCTCAACCCAAATTTTTTCTCTGATTATTTATATGGCAGAACATTTGCCGGGTCTGCAAGTTTATCTACAATCGTTTTTTCGTAATAATTTCTCCGACGTAGTGCACAATAAAACGCACAAGCGCTCACCGCACGACAAGCCTTAAAAACACTATATTACAATATCTACAAAGAAGCCAAGCTCATATCATAGAATTATAATAAAAAGTCGCCACAACTATAAACTATGTGTAAAAGCTAAAACTTTCAAACTCGGATGCTACCGCGAAAATTGTAAAATTACTATTATTTTAATGTTTATTTACTTAATTGGCCCATTTATTTAGTAGACTAACACTAACCTACCTTGGCACAAGTCTTGTTGGCACTTCACTTCACTATAAGCTGGCCCTTCACTTCACTATATGCTGGCCCGGTGCGGTGGCAGTTGAAACGTTAGGGTATCATTCACGAAGTACTGGTCTTGCTCTTCATCATCAGGGAGATAGTAGCCGTAGCTACCATCGTTCGACACTTGGTCAGGTCCGTGGGTTCGAGGCATCTCACAAGTATAATCTTCCCAATTTCTTTCAATAGATTTTCTTCGTTTAGCAAAGAGTATTGAGCCATCGAAAGCGTACTCATCATCAAAGTGTAACACGGCATCGTCATAAAAGTAGTTTTCCACTCTTTTGTTGCTTGTATTTCTGGCTATGTTCTTCATTAGCTTCTTTCTCGCATAGCTTGACTTTTCTGAATCATAATCGTCGACTAGCGGGTCGTTGCTTCGATTTTCTGATCTCATATTCATTGAGTAAAGCGAGGAACTATGAGGGCTTGTCTCTAACCTAGTACTCAGGCTGTGTCTATATGGATGTAAGTACTGTTCGTTATTATTACATCTCATGTCGTACATCATCATACCTCTCCGGAGCTGTTCGCGTCGTTTCGTGACCATCTCTCGGAAGTCTTCGGGCTCTAGTTGGAAGTCGTTCGTTTTTGCGTTCATGTAGAGATATCCTGAAGCGGAGTTGAGTCGTAAAGACTGTGACCGGTTCTTGGAGGATGATTTTTCTATGTAGCGAGGTATGCTGCCTAACTCTCGGTAGTTTTTAGACTTTATTTGTCTGATGTTGGTCGGTGGTACCGGTGAGAGTGGGTCGCGGTATGGTATTGATCTGAAATTTTATAGAAATAATAAGTTCGTAAACCTCGTAGCTCGTAGATCAAAAGGAACACTAGGTAATGTGGACGCTCCAGAGTAGAGGTTAGTATAATGCGTTCCAAATGAGAAAAGGATCGCCCGCCATGTTGTGACGTCACGATTTACTGTTAATTCGAGAAGAAAGAGAAGAATTTTTTTAATATTAATTAATTTACGAAAAATTTCATTTATTTATGAACTGTGAACGAAAAAAGTTTATTCAGAATGCAGTTTTTCAATTTTACTCATCTCTGAGTTCTTCAATTTTGCCAAAATTTCTACGATTTGACAGTACGACGAGACGTCAAAACATAGGAATCGGTCCTATTCTCATTTGGAACGCATAGTATTAAGTTATATGTTAATTAAAATGTGTATTTATTTGCGGAATTATAATGATTTAAGTCGTTAATACAACCTTTTCAGTCAAATTAATTTATTGAATGACTTTGTCATGTCTTTGGCCGTTCAATACGATACGGTTGGCGTTGTGGTTGAAAGACTAGCGGCTGCGGGTCGCAGGTTCGATCCTGCATTGAACTAATATTTGTATAGCCTGCAGACAAGTGTTCCGGATCTGAGTGTCTTTGTATGCGATGAACATGTTTGTGGGTGCACCGTTTTATTTAAAAAATCGCGCACGGCGACGGACGATTGTCTACTGCACGCACACTTACAATACAGAAGTTATTCAGTGAGATAAACTGTTTACAACATAGACTGAGAGGTCTCTACAGGTCGCGCGGTGAATCAAGATCGCTCGGTGAAAGTAGTGGGGGCAATCGGCGCATGTGTACAATTGCGCACAGAAATTCTTAGTATGTTAGGATTTTATTTTTAATTTCGTATGTTTGAACCTTAGTAACATAACTTATAATAACACTAGTTTTTGATTGTAATTTATCTTGTAAGTAGGTAAATTCAATTTTTTTTTTTAAATAAAACATAAAATTAAAAAAATAATAATTTCGTTAGTTTATTTCTTTAACGTAATAATTCACATCGTATACCATTTTTTTTGGCTAGCCGTTTTAAAACTTTATTTTTACCAATTTTTTTTTACGACTACGTATTACTATTACGATAACACAAGCTGTACGCAACAGTACCCAAGTACAACAGTATCCAATGAGAGGCGAGAACGCAACACGGGAATTGAAGAGCGACTCTATCTACCAATGACGTGTCGCCGACGACGCACACCCACCCGTACGTCGCCAAATAGACCGTAGAATTGAATACGGCGCATGCCCCTTCCACTTTTGCCGAGCGATCTTGATTCATCGCGCGACCTGTACATACTTGGCGGGTATAAGTCGCCAACACAAGATTAAAAAGTAAAATATTTAACTTACTTGTTTGGTCCGAAGCAGTTACAGGAACAGCTGCACACGCTGGGCGCGTATTCTTCATCTATGTACAGCGGCACTAGCGACGTGTCTCCTGAAATAGCACAATGCGCTTTTGATATAAATACTTCAGTGAAACCAACTCAACGAATCTTCATCATCATTTCAGCTGAAAGACGTCCACTATACATAGGCTACCCCCAAGTGTCAACATAATGACCGATCGTATGTACAGCTGCCACTACGGATATTGAATGCTCGGCGTCAGAGTGGGGATCGCTTTGCCCATTCCATACATTGGCGAGCCAATCGTCGTCGTTGTTAGATACATACTGCAAGCGCAATGAACGAATCACGAGTGTCGTCTATGACGCGATGCGCAGCGAGCCAATCACTGACGCACCCCGCCCCCGCGTCTCACGTCGCACCACCTAAAGAGACCCGATTTTTGACTTCTGCGCAACTTGAAGCCAGCGCTCAAGATCCGTGCTGGTAATTGTTTGTCACCTCCTCTCCTTACTTGACCCTCCTGTGAAGGGGCTCCACACTGGCACTGTGTTTGCAATTTCTCTAAACCGACGACCTACTGGCAACCGTGAATATGCGAGAAAAATAAATAAGATATTAGACATACCAGCAGTGATCTGCCTGGGGTCAGCAGGGAGGCGAGTCCCTCGTGACACGCCTCGTAATACTGCGCCGTCTGCCGTGATCACGTCGCCTTCAAGACGAACGGCCACTTGCTGTGCCTGGAAATGGAGACAAAAAAATATATGAAAGAATAAAAAGTACAATAAAATGTTCTTTATTCTCTTTTTTTAATAAATAGACATTTCAAAATCTTTGACGGTGGCACGGCAGCTAAAAGATTGACTGCTGTGGTACGTGCCGCGGATTCGATTCTCGCACGGAACAAATATTTGTATGGCCTACAAAAACTGACACACACAAGACATCCGAATCCGGAACATCTATCCAGATTTGGGTGTCTTGTATATAATAATATAATAATAATAATAATATTCCACAACTGCCACTCAACGCCGTCTAGTCCCAAGCTAAGCAGAGCTTGTGTTATGGGTACTAGACAGCTGATAAACATACTTATATATTTCTAAATACATACATATAATAGATAAATTACACCCAGACACAGAACAAATGATTGTGCTCATCACACAAACATTTGTCCTGGGTGGGAATCGAACCCACGACCTCCGGCATAGCAGTCTGGGTCACTAACCACAAGACCAACAGGCCAGTCAAGTTGTCTTGTATATGTGAGTTTATATGTTTACAAACGCACCGTAATCTTCTTCACCATTCACGTATAGTATAGTATATTATAATTAGCCTTGTTAATGTTCCCACTGCTGGAACTAAGGCCTCCTCTCTAGGAGAGGGAATGGGCCTCAATCCACCACGCGGGCACAGTGCGGGTTGGTAAGCATCACATGTCTTCGAATTTTGGTTCTAGGACACGCCGGTTTCCTCACGATGTGTTCTTTCACCGTTTTGAGAGCAGTGGTGATGAAATAAATTACACAAAGTAATGCGTATGTTCAATTTAGAACCGTACACTAGCTTTTGACGTTTTATAAGTGCCCATGTAGGCCTATGTGAAATAAAAATATTTGAATTTTAAATTTTGAATTCGTAAGTCGGGGTCGTTACCACACGTCCACTACTGCTCCTACTACTGCCACCATACACTTATTCATTTAAAACGGATCAATCAAATGGATCGCGTTAATAGCTCGTGGTACGGTCTCTGGTCGCGTTTCGTTAAAAGCAAATTGATCCCAGTCCTCTCAGTCCTTACTATTGCAAAAGGAAACCTATTTCCACATTTATTTAACTCAACTGTATTTTTAGTTCCTGTTTCCATTCATATCTTTCAAATCACTGCACCGTTCTATCGACACAGCGGCCGGCTCACGCTGAAAACCAGCGCTGTGAGCTGATCGCGTTATGCGTGAGGCCGCAGCTTTATGCTGAGCGTTCAGCCGTTTTGCGCGGATGTGACACATATCTTCCCCATCGATTGATGTTATGTATTTTAGCCAGTTTTAAGATTGCGTCTTTTTTCGCGTAAATAAACAATTTTTCTTTCTTTCATCAGTAAGTACCTGTTCAGCCTGCGCCTGGTCCCTCTTCTCGTCCTCCGTGTTCATGGTGACGAACCTCAGCACCAGCAGGTTGAGGCACGCCGCCACGATGGCCAGCCCGAACAGGATGAAGATCAGTGCGAACATCACGTATGACGGCTTGCGGTTGAGGGCGTTGTCTTTTTGTAAGGCTACCATGTCGCCAAAACCTGAGGACAAGGCAGTGAAGAATTAGTTTGAGAGGTAACAACATAGTGGCGGACTGGTAACCCTGTGTTGGTCGCGGGTATTTGATAGATGTGAGATGCATAGGACCGATGTGACGACACTTGGGGGAGGCTTAGTAAGTACGTCTTTCGGCTGAAATTTTGATGATGATGATAATGATGATGGGTTTGACCTTTACCGACACTAGAAGAATCTTTTTTCATTACAGAAAAACAGTACATACTAGACCACCCGAAGTGATTATAGTGACAGACAACAGAGCTCCACCAGCGATGGTCAGCGACGACAGGGTAGTCACCACGCATATGAGGTCCACTTCTCTCTACCTCGCCATCCATCCATATGGATGGAGGAAACCAAAGAAAACGATAGATGGATTGTGTGAGCAGTGAAATGGCAGAAATGGTAATTGTTGATGGCACAATGGGACTGGACACAATGAAAGAAAGAAATCATGTTGCACCGACCCTAAATAACACAGACATGACAAGGGCAGGTAGAAGATGATGATTTAACCTATTTCTAAATTCCTTTGTAATTTGTAGTACCAGGACTCACCTATAGTAGTCAGCGTGATAAAACAATAATATACACTGTCGAAGTAGCTCCAACCCTCGAACTTGGAGAAAGCCGCAGCTCCACCAGCGATGGTCAGGGATGACAGCGTAGTCACCACGCATATGAGGTCCACTTCCGACGCGCTGGTCTGCTTGCAATTCATCGCGCGCTTTATTGACTTTATTATTACGCTGGAACAAATCAAAAGTGGTATACAGTAATGATAATAACATATGATAATATTTCACAACTATCACACAATGCCGTCTAGTCCCAAGCTAAGCTATTGTGTTATGAGTACTAGACAACTGATAAACATACTGATATATTTCTAAATACATACATATTATAGATAAATATACACCCAGACATAAAACAAATAATCATGCTCATCACACAAACATATTTTGTCCTGGGTGGGAATCGAACCCACAACAGGCATAGCAGTCAGGGTCACTAACCACTAGACCAACAGGCCAGTCATACACTACAAGCAATGGTAGATACAATAGGGTAGTGTCCAGGGTCAAAATAATAACATTTTATTTAGTTCGTATTTTAGATTATAAAAAACATTGGACACGTATTTTTACTTTTTTCGATTAAACAAAAAATGACAATATACAGCCAATTAAAGTTACGTGTGGCGTCACCCCGTGCGAAAAAATGCAGCACGGCGTGACATCACACGTAAATTTAATGGGCTATATCTTTGTCATTTTTGGTTTAATATACAAATAAAAAAATACGTGTCCCTTATTTTTGAATAATTTAAAAGACGGACTAATTACATTTTTTACTGCAACTAGTCTATTGTCAAGAAAAGAATAATTTAAACTCAAAATTATCCTAGCTATAATTCAGCAACTATTTACAAAGTGATATCTATAGTTTCTTTGTTTTTGTTGATAGGCTCGCGTTCCACCACTATCTCATTTGATGGAAAACGACGTTGTGGTCGACGATGAAGAATAGAATAGAATAGAATAGAATAAACTTTATTGTACACCAAAATAGTAACAAAAAAAAAAAAACTAAAAAATGAAGCTTGCTTGCCTAGAAGTAACCGGACTAAGATTCGGAATTTGGTGCCATAGTAACTTCTAGTCAGCTCAAAATTAAATTTACAACCACACATTATTCACACACACGATACAGCGGATTGGCATCCGTAAGCAGTGGTCAGAAAGCCGTTCGCTAGTAGCCCTAGCATTCACTCATGCCTCGCAGATCCTACCATTCCCTCATTCAAAGACTCTGTGGAAGCAATCAACGAACCGATCCATATGACAATGCTCGAAGCTTCCTATCTAGCAGCTGAATGATGATAAATTGATGATTCTCACACACAAACTCGCACTGCTCCTACATGGTGTAGGTATAACAGGTCTCACAGAGAGGAAATCAGTGATGCTACTCACCTACTAAGCCTGTTGACCCTTTCACCGATGCTCTGGAACATGATGAGGCCCAGTGGAATGCCAACTATCGCGTAGAACATCGTGAACAGCTTTCCGCCGATCGTCGACGGCGTTGAGTGTCCGTAACCTGCGTTAGGAAGTACACATTGTAATTAACTATTTTTATAACGTTCAGCTGTTGCACTTGCGATCACGAGACCATTAAAAGCCTTAGCCTAGTTGATAATCTTTAATCGTCAACGCTAGTAGAAAACTTCTTTAACCTTTCAATCGTGGAAATCACAGACACAATAGAAAGAAACTAGGTGCGCGAACGCCGGCGTTCCCAAAATGACATCCCCCGGCCCTTGGGCGGAGCGGGAGATAGTGTCAGACTCTTACTGCCTAAAAAATCTACCCCGTTCCATCAAGCTTTCATACCGGGGCTGAGCTACCTTTCGAAACTAACCCTGGCCCCAGTAGGCTTCGACGTGTTAGGCAAATACGCGGTTTATGGATGACCATTTAAGAATAAAAAGTTTAAGATTAGACCTTTTAAATCTTTTATTAGATAAAAATCAGTCAGTGAGGAATCTTACAGAGTATAATAATTAGCATAATCAGCCTTATAACGTTCCTCCTGCTGGGCCTCAGATCGCTTCTGGCCCTTATCTAGATAGATAGATAAATAAAAAAAATATTTGTTACAACACAAAATGCACATAAAAGCACAACTAAATTATAAATAAAAAAAATAAAACAAAATACACCTACACCGATACAAACAACAAAAATAAAAACAAATAACACACAAAAATAAAACAATGATAACATTAAAAACAAAAAAATAAGATAGCGACACTTATGGGGTGGGTACTTGAAATAAGATCGCAGATAAAACACATAGTGTGGTGTGCATCTCAATGTTGCACCAAATAGGAGCCCAGCACAGCGTGTGTCAGGCAAAATACCTGACGCTGATGCTGCTGGATCCCTGCGGTGACAAACGGACGCTCAGTTGTATTTGTGAAAGAAATTATATGTCAGGATAACATTTTGTAAGTAGTTGGTAGGTATTGGATTTTGAAGGAAGCAAGGACGTGAGAGTTAGGCCCGTATTAATAAACGTCACTCAAAACTCAATGCGTTACTTAAAACTAGTTTCAACCAATCAAATGGCTTGAATCTAGTTTTAAGTATGTAATGTTTGAGTACTGAGTGACGTTTATTATACGGGCCTTAAACACTGAAGTTCTCACGTAGTATTTTGCATTTAATGACTATCTGTGTAGTTTTTTCCCCAAAGTACCATAACTTAAACACTAATCTACATGGTTCTTATATGATTTGACCATTACATGTTTTCTGTATGGACTTTAAAAGTAACTTTGACCCCTGAGTTTATTTTCAGTCTCTCTTCAGAGTAGTCAGCTGAGAAACACCAACCTTATTTAGTTTAAATTGTCAAGTAAGTGTTTTTTTAAAACCTATAATAGATATTATTTAAGTATCTTTTCTGGGAGAGGAAATAGGCCGTAATTAGCGGGCCCGATACGGGTTGGTAGATGTCACATTTCTTCGAACTTTTTGTTTCTAGGACATGTCGGTTTCCTTACGATGTTTCCCTTCATAGTTTTGAGAGCAGTGGTGATGACATAAATTACACTGAAGAAGGCGTCTGTCAGGGTTTGAACCTACGATGTACAGCTCTTAAGTCGGAGCCGTCACCACTGGGCCGCCACTGCTCTAGGAATATGTAGTCTAGTAACATTTTATTTCAGAAGTGACCTACTCTAATTTCGCACAGCTGCATCTCTTACATCAAAAATGAATGCAATAAATGTAGTAGTATACACTCAAACATTCCTCAAGAAATCCTCTGAATAATCAAAACCCATCAAGTACTTAGGTCAGTACAGGTAGTAAAAGATGACTGGTTATTTCTGAATTTTGATTCAGTTTTAAAAATATACCTAACTTTTTAATGTTGGTTAAAATAAGATAATAATAATAGCATAGTGTTTTATTTGTTTATAATTGCATTTCATTTTAAAATATATAGTTTCTATTTATTGTGCACACTTACTACAGAGCAGTCCCTTTTTAGCCAAAAGTTCGACTGGTAGAGAATGTTATGTTGCATTAAGACCGCCTATGTACTACTAATTACTGTACATGAAGTTTATATTATAAATAAATAATTATTGAAAGCTTTTTCCCACAGTTTGGTCTCTGACCCACCCACCAAACCAGATTTTTTTTTAACCAACTTCTAAAAAAGGTGGAGTTTCTCAAGTCGGTGTTAAATAAATAAAGAAATGAAAACATCAACTTCTGAAAAAAGTGACTTTATTATGTGAAAAACTTTTTCATTTTCAACTTTTTGTTTTTTTTTTTTATTGATTTTTTTGTGTTATGTTTCTTATATAGGATAGGATTTAACTTATATCGTGGTAATTAGAGACCAAATAGAAAGACAATAGGTACGCGAACACCAGTATTCACTTGGGGTTTAATGAATTAAAAGAAGTTAGCCTCCACCAAAAAGTTTTACCTCTTTTTAATATTAAATTAGAAGCTAAGTAAGACTTACCAATAGTTGTAAGCACAGTGGTAGCATAGTAGAAAGCTCCGGTGAACTTCCACTGCTGACCAGCCTTATGGGGCTCCGACTTCAGCACTACTGTCTCCATAACACGGAAGTCCTCCTCGGTTATGTTGTACTTCCTTATTATCATACCCTCGATAGCTGTGGAGGAAGACTAGAGTTTTAAACAGATCATTTTTAGAGATCTTAATCTCAAATTAAGATTATTATTTAGAATGATTTATAAAAAGAAAAAACTGAAAAAAAGTTGTGAAAAAGCAGAAGGCCTTAGCTGCAGTTACGATTTGTTGCAAATAAAAATAGCTATGTCAGTGACCTCTATCTGTCAATTGTTTATGGTTTGTATAGAAAAGTTATTTGTGTATCAATAGCTTCCTTTTTCACTTTGTTCAATCAAATCTTTGTTAAATCGAAGTGTAATAAAAACATTATTGTTTAATCTGCTTAGTGTTATGTCACAATTAGTTAAAATAAAAACTATTTTCATTCATGATTTGTAAATTTTAATTAAAAAATATCCTGTTTTGCTCACTCTACCTTACTAATTAGATTTTTTGGCTTTATGGTACAATATAGCGCTGGATCGATTCTATTCTTATTTGAAAAGCATAGTACAGAATGGACTATCTCAAAAGTTAAGAAAAAAAATTCAGCTTAGTAAGAAAAGAAGGCACCATGATTCCTGAAAGCCTAATAAAATCTATAGTTACTTAAGTAGCAGTAAATACCTCTTGTTAATATTACTAAAAGATTAATGATTAATGCTATTTAAAAAAGATTTTTTTTTAAAACAAGATTTACCACTTTTTATAGTAACAATTAAAATGCTCTGTTGACAACATTTGCTATTTAATTTAGACTCGTAAGAACACTAATAA
Source organism: Mythimna albipuncta (assembly GCA_929112965.1). Classification (NCBI taxonomy): domain Eukaryota; kingdom Metazoa; phylum Arthropoda; class Insecta; order Lepidoptera; family Noctuidae; genus Mythimna; species Mythimna albipuncta. The sequence continues at coordinate 11,064,771 of OV815983.1, read as the reverse complement.
CCTTGGTTGCCTTGGCAACCATAGGCCAAACTTTGACAAAACCTATGATTGATATACTTGGACAACACAAAGAGGGAAAATCACAAAAGTTGAAGAGCTTGTACAGGAAAAAGATAAGCATTGATAATAACAAAATGTTGACAAGAAAACTATCTGGACAAAGGATTTCTGAAGATAATTGTGTGTGATTTTCAGTTGTTTCAGTAGTGGATATGTAGGTATGTATGTCGTAGAAGAAATGTGATTGGCAGTTTTTTTTTTTTTATTAAAAATAGAAATTTATTAAAAATTATTTAAGACTTGTAGATGACAGTAAATAAGGTACAATTGCACAGTTAAACTTGCTTTAGAAAACAATAGAAATCATATATTTGCCAATAATAAAGGTATCAGATATAGTGCTAACGTAGGAATCCTGAGACAATTTGCCCCATGGCATGCAAAAGAAAGAATAATAAATGTCACCAACCTTGTAAAACTTCAAATCTGTTCCTCTCAGTTGTTGACTCTAATGCGTCAAACACAGCGGCACCAACCAGTAAATACGTAAATGTGCACACAATCAATGATAGAGTGCGAACATTTTGCTTCTTCATCACTGCCGAGTGTCACCACGGCCTTAGGGCTTTCACCCAATCCCACCCTTATTGCGATTCAGTCAAATAAACACCATATTGTCTTTTTTATTATTAATTTAACATTAAGTAACCATTGTAGGTTGTAATAGGAAAATCTACTGACATTTGAATTTGGAATCCATTTTTGGCGGTAATTTTTGACAACAGTTAAACAACATACAGGCTGTCAATTTAGCTACAAAGATGATATGCTTGCTAATATTTTTTATTGTTACAATTTCCCTTATTAGCATCAGTTGTGTATTATATAATGAAATCACAACCTGAATTGTCTTCTGAATATAATAATTTATTCAATCAAAGAGGAATTGGAATATGTTTATAAATAAAAATTCTATGATTAAATTGATCCCTTCAAAGGAAGTTGTATCTAAATAGTGTTTTCGTTATCTGTATTTCTTCTGTACTATGTTTTGTTTTCTCAGGAGTCATAACACCTCCATCCATAGTGTTTATTTGAACAACTGTTGGACCTGAAAAGGATTCAGGTTAATTGTAGTCTATTGATTGTTATGTATAATAAAAAAATATTGTATTTTTCTTTTGAAAGGCTTCACACACATAATTATTGTGTCTGTAAATTAGATGTCAATACAACATCATTAGCACATGTGTGTAAATAAAGTTACATAAAATCAATAGATTTTGTATGTTACTGACATGAAAACAAATCCAGTTACTTATTATTTTAATAACAGCTGTTAACACAATGACACATTATATAATTCATTTGAAATAACATTCCATTTAGACACGGTGTAATAATTTAAAAAATCAGAACATCAAGATTCGAATTTAAAAAATTAGGTAAAACAAAGAAAACTCACCAGTATTCAAAGTGTAAAAGGTCACAGGTATTTTCGTCTGTAATGTATCACACAATTGGATATCACCAACGGCATCTATAAATATTTAATTATCTGCAAAGCTGTATCCTAAAAATAACATCGTGCTTTAGTCCGCATTCACTTCCATAGGTCAACGCACACGGCACTGTAACTGGGTCAAATGTTATGACGATTATTTCCAACTTGAATCGCAAAGGTATCCCACAAAAACGCCACCCCTAAGCGATTAATTGTCATACTGTGTAATTAAATGACCGAATTTAAGCAAAATTAACCATTTTTGAGCTAAAATCTTCTATGCGGTATTCTTTAGCTGTCACACCACCTAGTTTTCTTCTGTCCTGTAATAACCACTCGCACTACCTCCAATCATTACGATGTCAGCGCTACATTATCTCACTCTTATTTCAACTAAATAGTAAAGAAACAATACACATAAATAGCATTTCATAAAAAATAACAAAAAAATTGGCGAATAGTTTTTCTGCTGCACTTCCTTGACCTGGTTTGTGTGGCCAGACTAAAAAATTGGGCTGCTGCATTTTGCCATTGCCAAAAGAATATCTTGGTATTATCTTAAAAAAAAAATAGATATTTTGAACAACGAATTTTTATTATTAATCATTATTATGGTTTTTCTTTTTCATCTAAATATGCAATAAATGTATAAAATTAATCTTTGGCAAATATTTAAAAAAATAAGAATTAGCAACATTGCAAATAGTTCTGATGTTCATCCATAGATGGCAAACTTTGCCAACCCAAGTTTACAACATTTCGTCTATTTGCTTCTAATTCTCAATTTATCTTACAGATGGCATTGTTTTAAACATTGAAAAACTCAAACTGATTTTGGTATTTGTGATAATTTCATTTGATCTAAAATAATTTTACATAAATAATAGTTATTATAAACGTATGAAGTTGTCATGGTAATAGTAAGTATGACTAATATCCTCAAAACAGACTTATTATTTTTGTGGCCATCCATGAAACGTGGACAAGAGAGGACTTCAATTTGTAAATGGAGTATTGGGCAGTACCTGCTAGGTACCTTCCTCATCATTACTTTTCAACAACATCAACCTATTAATTTTCTAACCACTCAGTTCAAACCGTTCGCTGACAGCAGAATACCCGCCATCTAATTGCAGTTGGGCCAACAATCCAATATGGCCGCTGTAGTGCACGCGGCTGGCGCGTGCAGGGCTACCGGCCCATGAAGCGAAAGCTGGCCCTAGTTTAGCTTTCACATGCTGTGTGAGTTGAACGACTGTGACTGATATCGTTTTGGTATGTTCTGCTAGTTTATATGTAGAACTAAATTGGGCACACACGGGCCACGTAGGTACGCCAATCTGGGCACGTCGGTCTCCATACATTTTATATGGGAACAAGAGTTGTAGAGCTACACGCGACACCACGTCACACGACGTCTTCTTCTATATATCTTCGTGGTCTGGTTTCCGCACTTAGTCCATATCGGACCATTGTGCGTGAGCCATAGCGGCCTTTACTCCAACCAGCCCACCTCATTCCAGAAACAGATGAGTCTCTTTGGTTTGCTCAGAGCGTCCATCAGCGAATTCGGTGTTCCCAAGGTTCGTGTTCTTATCTCGCTGACGGCTGTGCACTCGAGGAGCACATGCGCGACAGTTTCTTCTGATTCCATGCATCCTCTGCACAGAGGGCTATCTGTGATATTTATTGTGAAAAAGTGTTTATTCAGGGAGCAATGTCCGGTGATGGTCCCTGCCACCAGACGCAGGCTGCCTCTATCTAGTCGTAGAAGGTTGCTGGTTAGGTTTTTATTTAAAAACGGCATTGCTTCTTTAGCCTGCCTGCAGCCTGGTGCCAGGGACCACCACCTTCCCGCTTGTGCATCTGTGTGCTCACGTAGCCAACCACGCAGCTGACTAAAGGGTATCGGCACGATAGGTTCAGGTCCGAAGACCACCGTGCCAGAACCCCGCCTTGCCAGCTCGTCAGCTGCGTCATTGCCCAGCGAGCCGCTATGTCCCTTTATCCACTGTAAAGTCACAGTGTTATTATTTAACACTGTGATGCGTTCTAAAGCAGAGTGTCACACGACGTCTTTCTATGTACAAATCAATACGTTGCCCTCGTGTGTGTCAATTTAATGTAGTTCCTGTTTAAATCATGCTAGTACTTAGCAAGGGCTATTATATGTTACCGACTAGGTCGTGGATGAATGGCAGTCATCGTCATCAACATTATCATTTCAGCGGAACGACTTCCACTGCTGCACTGTATAGACTTTTTTTTAATCTGTTATAAACTAGTACTTGACTGCGATCCCGCCTGATGGTAAGTAGCGTATCCTGCAGCACCAGTCAGTAGTAGATTATAATCTAAACTCGTATGCTTCGATCCTGCTAGACCCAGCAGGGTCGAAGCCTATTGAGCCATGGGTTGTACGAAAGAGAACCGTTAAAAAGTTAAAGAAAGAATTTAAGAGTGGGTTTTAGTCAGTATAAGAGGACACTCCTCGCGCTGCGCCCTAGAGTGGGAGATGTCTCAATAACATCCCACCTAGAAAACATTTATCCTAACTATCACAGCTTAACAGTCAAACAACTCTCTATTCATCCTAGATCTCAGTTGCGCAGTGTCATAAAATTTAGATGCAAAATGCTCTGTAGTTGCACTCCAAAGGAGGGGCGAGGAGAGTGGGAGGCAGGGAGGGAGTGTACTAGACCTTTCTCCCAAGTTCTGGGTCACGTCTTTATGTAAGAATTGTTTACTTGTGCAATGTAGCTGTGAATGGGCGCTGGTTCGAGTCCGGTTTGCGGTAATTGTTTGTTGAAGTGTTTTGTTTTAGAGATTTGTCTTGTAAGTTTGTAAAGCTATTAGGTTGGGTTGGTCGTCAGTTAGGTTCTTTGATCTTTAGAAAGGCTTAGTCTAAGTCATAGAGACAGGGCCCGTTAAGAGCGGCAAAATTGACTTAGGTATTCCTATCTTTTTTTTATTATTGATAGGCTCGCGTTTGACCACTATATCACCTGATGGTAAGTGATGATTTGGCCGACGATGGAGCACGCTTGCCTAGAAGTAATCTATTCACTCTTGACTTAAAGACTCCTAGGTTGTAGCTATCTTCCAACCTAGCCATCCACACCCAAGTTGACAGATTGAGAATTTTATGTGCTACCTTCCAACCTACTTCAGGTTAGATAGTAGAAATATTTAAGTCTCTGGTTTTGTCTATGTAAAGGGCGACGAAAATTATCTTTGCCCGGAGCGATTAAATAGCTAGATCGGACTCTGCATAGAGAATTGTGGACTCAGCAGTGTATAGATTTTCAGCATTGATCAGTTGTTTTCAGTATGGCCTACGAGACATTTTTTAACCCCCGACGAAAAAGAGGGGTGTTATAAGTTTGAGGTGTCTGTGTCGGTCTGTGGCATTGTAGCGCCTCAGCGAATGGACCGATTTTGATGCAGATTTTTAATTGAAAGCTGATGTTATCGAGATGGTTCTTAAATACAATTTATGAAACTGGGAAGTGGCTGATGGTACCCGGGAACGCCTTTTAGTAAATATATATCGAGTTTGGGCTCATTAAAGTCGTCCTAACCAGCTGTTTTACTTTTTATAAATTTTATGCGTCGGGGGATTTAAAAAAAAATAATTTTGTTATTACTCTGGATATTATGTTTCCTTGGGACCGTTTTCCAGTTTTACGGTGGCGAAGCCACTATCGAAACTATCTAATGTTGACATAAATATCTGAGCAAATGGAAAAGAGGGAGGCTTTTGCCTGGCAAAGGTATGGATAATCTCTCGAAGTAGGTACCGTTATAACTGTTTAACTTTCGTGGGGGATTCAAAACATGGGTGGAAAGAAAATACGTTTACCTGTAGAAATATAAGTATTTAATTAATTCCCACCTCAAAAAATAGTTATGCATCTATTTTTTTAAGGTGGGAATTTATCATATTACTTCTACCGCTCTAGAGTGGAGCGAAAGGGGGAGTCAGATTTTTACTGACTAAAACCCATCTATGGTTTTAGTCAGTAAAAATCGTTTCCTTCATTTGCTTACATTCTAGAAGCTGCGGTAACTCTTTCAAACGTTCCCACAGCCCTATCTATCTGCCTATTTCAACAGTATAGATATAATAGTTGAACTATAAATTAGTACTCGTATGTACAATATCCACAACATGTAATCTCTGGTCAACATTTTACATAACAGGCTCCTCAATAACGCCAACTCACACTGACACCGACCTCCATATGCTCTTACGCAAAACAAAAAAAAAACGCAAAACTTTTCTTCTGACCTCAAATTCACTCGTCGAAAACTCCAGACCCTTTCACTGAGCTAGAAATACATGAAGAGTTGCCGTTATATCCAATCTGTCTAATTTATATTTTTTATCCTGAAACTATGTTTTCTTGGGATGAAATCCCTATACCTACCTATCTACACTTTATTTTTTGAGGTGGGATGTCATCAGTGATCAAGCTAGGACTCCTTCCTCTCTAGAGTTGAGCGAGAGGCTCTGTGGTGGGCGGTAGACTTTAGCTGACTAAGAGCCGGCTATGTTCCGTTATTTGACTTTTGCATTTTAGGGTTATGGAACAAGTGCTACGGTAACTCTTAATTTTTTCAAACATTTCCACAGCCCTAGTGTACCTACAGATTTTATAGTTTTTATTTTAATATGTTAAAGCGCATAATCTTATGCTTATTCTTATCTCTAATCCACATTTTACATAACACTCATAACAGCCTCCCAAAAACGCCAACTCACACCGACACCAAATAAATGCTCTTGCGATTAAAAAAATATTTAAAAAAAACTAAACTTTTTTTCTCTCCATCGATAACTCTAGACTAAGCCCTTTCACTGACCTACAAAAGCGTGAAAAGGTGCCCTTAAATCTGACGTAAGCCGGTGTCGAATTGCATTAGTCTAATTTATATTTTTTATCCTGGAAGTAAGTATGTTTGCTTGGGACACTTTTCTATGTGAAGGAAATCCCTATACACATTTATTTACATTTTTTTTTAGGTGGGTGGTAGACTTTTACTGAATACCTATAAAACCCACTTTGTATTCCTTTGTTTAACCTTTGGGTTTAAGGACTATGCTAATTTCATTATTAAAGAATTAAAGGTACATAATAGCACCATTTCCACAGCGCGTAAGTTACATAACACTTATAACAGTCTCTCTAAAAACACCGACACTGCGGCGACCTCGAAATGCTCTTGCACTTAAAATCTAAAAAACGAAACTTTTCTTGTCAACCTCAATTCTCTACATCGAAGACTCCAGACAAAGCCCTTTCACTGAGCTAGAAAAGCGTGAAGAAATGCCCTTTAGTCTGACGCAAGCCCGTGTCAAATTGCGTTGGTCTAATTGCTTGATAATTACGCCATTTTAATTGCTAATGAGAAAGATTCAGTGTCAACTTATTGTGGCGCTATTAGCTGTGATCTGGTTCATGTCTGATTGTTTCAGCCTTGTTTGTTGCTAGGCTGGGGATTGTTCTCATGACTGATCGTGGCTATGTGGCCCCCTTTTAAATTGCCTACAATACCTACTACAGAGTTAAAAGGAATGGAGCGTTATGATTTTCGCAGTCCACCTAAATGAATATACCTACCTATAGAATTGAATAAACTTTATTGTATTACCTACACCAAAACAGTAACAAAACTTTTGAAATAACTTACATCTATGGGTTAAATGGCGGTTTACCTATATATTTTATATGTATAGCCGAAGCATAATTTTATTAGTCTCGTAATAATTTCATTTCTTTTTATAAATCCTTAAAAAAAAAATTACGTCCCCTAAAGGGCCTATTACACTACGCGTTATTCAGCACACGATATTCAGACATATCTTAGTTTTTCTTTCCGAGTAAGACAGTCTGAACCTTATTACACTAGGTACGCGATACGTCGAACTAAAAAAACTGTCTGAATAACGCGTAATGGTTGCAGGTGACTGCAATCATGCGCATCATATTATGACAAAAGGGCGAGGCGTCAAAAACACGAACGTGTCCGACAAAGTGACCCGCATGGGACCAAGTACTGAAATAAGTTTCGGTCAATGAGACCATCTGGTCAAAGCCTAGTAAGTTGCCGTCCGGTAACAGTCCGGACCAAGCCCAAGTTGCCGATGGCGCGCACTGTTCCCGCGCGCCTCAAGGAGTTGTCAGCAACAGCAGGGACCCAGCCGGGTCGAAGCCTACTGGGGCCAGGGATATCCGAAAGGGCGCTCGAGCCCCGGTATGAAGGCTAGAAGGAACGGGGTGGGTCTTTTAGTCAGTACGAGTCTGACACTATCCCCTGCTCCACCCAAGAGCGGGGATGTCGTTGCATGATTTTTCCCACCATAAAAAAAACCTTAGTAAGTTCACTTAGTTACTAAGCTGATGGTCACATGAGTTTTGGCAACTAACTTGTTAAAAATGACTTTCTGATTCTGATAAAACATTCCATTTTAAAAAGCCAATATGTACAGGAACAAACTACAGGCTCATTTTACACTAACACGTTTTTTTCCAAACCACCGCAATATTGATTCTTGCCCATCATCACGGATAAAATATACGTCATTATCATTATCATCATCATCTTCCTGCCCTTATCCCATTTTATTAGGGGTCGGCACGACACGTTTTTTCTTCCATTCTGTCCTATCACCTGACACGCTATCATTAACTCCTTTTTCTTTCATATCACTTCTCATATTCCATCCATCTTTTCTGCGGCTTCCCTCTCATCTACACTTCTACACTGATTTAATAAAAGCGGTATTTGTTTTTATGTTTTTTTTGTTTGCAGGAGGTAATCTCTGGAATTACTGGTCCGATTGCTAAAATTTTTACATCGATAGAAAGCCGCTTTATTCCTGAATGACAAACGAGGGCTGCTTGAAAAAAAAAATTAAGAGGATAACATATAATATACAAGAGTACCTAATACCAATATTCCTGTCATCACAATAAGGTTACGATCCAACAAATTACCTTGCTTTCGAAAACAAGCACTCTACTACTAAGTCTGGAAACTCAGTTGCATAACGTAGAGATAACAAACTCTGGTCACTGTCAATAATACATACACTATACACCCACTTTAGAACGTTGACCTCTTTCAACAACAAAATAGATAGCTATTCTTGTTACTACAGGTCGCGCGGTGAATCAAGATCGCTCGGTGAAAGTAGTGGGGGCAATCGGCGCATGTGTACAATTGCGCACAGAAATTCTTAGTATGTTACGATTTTATTTTTAATTTCGTATGTTTGAACCTTATTAACATAACTTATAATAACACTAGTTTTTGCTTGTTATTTATCTTGTAAGTAGGTAAATTCAAAACATTAAAATTTTTAAAATAAAACATAAAATTTAAAAAAAATAATATCGTTAGTTTCTATCTTTAACTTAAAAATTCACGTCGTAAACCATTTTTCTGGCTAGCCGTTTTAATACTTTATTTTTAACCATTTTTTTTTAGGACTACGTATTACTATTACGATAACACAAGCTGTACGCAACAGTACTCAAGTACAACAGTATCCAATGAGAGGCGAGAACTCAACGCGGGTATTGAAGAGCGACTCTATCTACCAATGACGTGTCGCCGACGGCGCACACCCGCCCGTACGTCGCCAAATAGACCGTAGAATTGAATACTGCGCATGCCCCTTCCATTTTTGCCGAGCGATCTTGATTCATCGCGCGACCTGTACTTTATGATAATAGTAGTAAGTACTAGCAGTGGCGTAGCTAGTCGTAATGGGGCCCCATGTCAAATATATGTGTTGTTTGTTTTTTTTTTTTTCAAAACACCTTCTACTAGCATAAAAATAGAGTAGAATAGAATAGAAATACTTTTGTTCGGTACAGACACAGCACAACAGTTATAAACAAAAAATAAACATTAATAAAAGTACAAAGTACGCCGAGCGTGCCCGCACCGAAAGGGTGGCAACCTCAGCATTTGCTGGACTTTAGACAGATAATACGATAAAACTATAAAACAACTTAGTATAATAGTGCCTTTAGAGGCCTCGAAATTAGAAATTAGCTCATTTAATGGATTAGTGATGATACCTACTAAAATAGTTTGAATTTTTGTATGATAAAAAATGCTAAAGCGTGCTAAAAACTATTTACAGAGTATCTTAAACATAAGTAATTATTCACTCCTGACTTTTTATTAAAATGACAAATTAAGATTGTGGATAATATGTTACGAATTTAGGCATATCCTTATTTTTAGGCATATATTAGGAATTTAGGCTCCTGTAGCTTCAGGGCCCCGTATCATTGATACGGCTGATATGGCGGTAGCTACGCCTTTGAGTACTAGTCTAACTTCTGGTACTTAGTGGTTTCGAAAGTTGAAAATTATTATAAAGGTATGTCTGCCACATAGGAACTAAAATTCAAAATAATAATATATAATAATAAATAATATATACAGGTGTTATTCCAAAACAAATATTTAATAGTTTCAATGTTCTCAACCTATCAAAATACACATATCTAACACTACAAAAAGCGGCTATTTTGAATACTTGTCGTATAGTTAGAAAATTTTTACAACTGGACTTAGATAATAATATAAATCCAGTACAAAGTCTTTTACCATCTTAAATTCAATTATTAGGATCTCACCTTGGTTCACACCCGTGAGGTTCCGATAGAACACCAGGTATTAGCCTGAGAAAAATTGCCCAAAAAACCATAATAATATAATAATATTCTACAACTATCACACAACGTCGTCTAGTCCCAAGCTAAGCAGATCTTGTGTTATGGGTACTAGACAACTGATAAACTTATATATTTCTAAATACATACATATTATAGATAAATTACACCCAGACACAGAACAAATGATTATGCTCATCACACAAACATTTGTCCTGGGTGGGAATCGAACCTACGACCTCCGGCATAGCAGTCAGGGTCACTAACCACTAGACCAACAGGCCAAAAATCCTAAAAAACAAAAAATCTATTTCAATTGCTGTTGCTGACAACTCCTTGAGGCGCGCGGGAACAATGCGCGCCGTCGACGTCTTGGGCTTTGTCCGGACAGTTACCGGATGGCCAGACAGCGAGCTACCCATTGCTCACTGCCCGCAAGCCCGCATTATTCTGGTGTGCTGGTCCAAGAGTAAAAGAAAAACACATAAAAACTCTTCTTCCTTTATTCTTTATTCTATACTGTACACAAACAATTTTTTACAAACAACAAAACAGGACATTTTTTATACTTACACAGGCGAGCTTAACCCACAACTGGGTTTTCTTACAGCAAACCATGTGAATCTTCCTGTCTTTAACCCATATTACTTGGGGTCAGAGCAACACGTCTTTTTCTTCCATTCTGTCCTGTAACCCGTCACACTATCACTATTTCCCTTCTCTCTCTCACACAATCTTTCCATCTTTTCTTTGGCCTCTCTGTCTCTCTCCATCCATCTACATGTATACTCAGAACTCTTTTAGTAATAAGCGCTTCATTCCTCCTCTTCACATGATCATACCAAAACAACAAACAAAAGATAAATAAAACTTAAAAAGAAGTGCTTATTTTGCAAAACGGTTCATTAATGACGGAATTCTGAGGTAACAGACATAAAATAAAAGTATACAACCGATTTGAGCACCTCCTTTTTTTTCTAAAGTAAGTTAAGAAGTGGCACACTCACTCAAATGTCTGAACACCGTTAAATACGGTAACATTGAGTAACAGCATATGAATTAACATTTTATATCATTATATGACTTGTTTAGTGCGCAGGAGTGTTGGAGAAAATTAATATTGCTGATTTCATTATTGGTAAAGTTATTAATTTATCAGGGGCGCCGACTCCGTGGGTGCTCGGAGGCTCGAGCACCCATGAAAAATAAACAGTTAGTGCCGGGCACCCCTGTGAATAGACATCAAGGAACAGATTAGTAATCGGGGTTAATTTTTATAAACGACAACCCGTTTACCGCAGTGGTTCAGGATTGAGACGCAAGGGTCAGGTTCGATTCCCGCACCAACATAAATGATTGTTGAAGAAAGAGATATTTGTGTTGGGTTTAGGTTTTTGTGGTAACTTCGTTGTTCCTGGTTTCCATAGTACAAGGAAAAACCTTAGTTTGGGACGCAGCATGTAAGTAGGACATTTATTTATTTATCGGTCGATCAGTGTCAAGTTCAAATTGGCCAATTTTTCGAGTCATCAAATGAGCATGAGCACCCATGAGGTTTTTTAAAACCCGGCGCCCCTGTAATTTATAAATTAAGTCTAAAGGTCCTCGTTAGCTAGGTGTTAGAAATATAATAGGCTGTATTTATTGCTGATTTAAGTACCTACCATCAAACGGAGTGAATAGAAACACAAGGGTGAATATAAACAAAACTTTAATTAGAATTTTCACTTTGTTTTTTTTTTTTCTATACTTGTTTTCTATCAAAGCATCGACTTTTGTTATATTTTATGTAAAAATTGGAGTAGGTACTTAAATGGCAAAATTGTTTTTTTTCAAGTTGCATTTGTTTATTTTTTACTTTTCTTTTATTTTTGTTTACTATTATTTTGTTGTCTCTGTCGATCTCGAGTCGGCCGGTGTCGCACAGATTATATTATTATGCTTGTTTTAATAGATAACCTATACAACCAAGTTGTCTATGGTTCAAGTCAGTTAGGCCTTGTCCACACTTGACGATAAGGCATCTAATATAAATAATAATTTTGTTTTGTTTTTCTTTTTTGTAATTATTTGTGTGACTATACGGGCAGAATAAACATATTTTGTTTCTTTCTTTAAAGGACGCAAAAATCCTCTTGAAATTTTTGTCTCTATTCACCCCTTTTGACTGTATTCAGAATATGTTATTTACGGCTCTCTTTTTTTGGGTGGGAAAAGATTTCTCCCATTTTAGGTAGATCTGGGAGTGTCAGACTTTTCTGTATACTTCTCACCAAAGTCTGCCTAAACCCTTGGACCTAGAAGGTTTAAATGCTCAGAGGTTGCTTTTATGAGGTCTTCTTCTTCTTCCTTTGCTTATCCCTTAATTTGGGGTCGGCTCTCCTCGTCTTTTGCCAGGATAGTCTCCTGGGTTGTCTGTGCGTCCAGCTGAGCCCGTTCCAGATCTTTGGACACGGTTGTCCACCACGTAGCTAGAGGGCGCCCTCTTCCTTTTTTCTTTTCTGGGATCGCTAAAGCCTTCTTTACGAGGTACTCTTCGCTTCTTTTTACTTTTATGAGGTATACAACCTTATTTTACATGTATATGCGTTACCTGAAACACCTTACTAGTATTTAGAATAGAAAGAATAGAATAGAATAACATTTATTCGGCGCAAGTAATACAATATACCACAACATAAAATAATAATATTTAAAAATGGTACAGATATACAATACAGTTGCAGTGACTGTGCCTGAACCGAAAGGGTCACCAACTCAGCAATTGCTGGGCGTCAAACACCCAACGCTGGTTTTCAGCTGGCACCCCGCAATGACGCACGGATGATGGTAAATAAAACATACTTAAAGAAATAAATATAACCTATATAAATGTAACCCATACTTTGGTACATAAATATTGATACTGGTGTATTTGGCGTTGGAAGGCCTCCTTAAAGTGGACTGATGTACTGGTAAAGGTTGCGGGAATCTGATGGATGCGAGACGTACAGGACCGTTCATTGTGGCGACACTTGGGGGAGGCCTATGTCCAACAGTGCCTACCCGAGTATCTTCCGACTAAAGGGCTAACATTACATTCATCGGAAATTCGGAACAGCCCCTGATTTTGTTTTTGAAAATAAAGCGATGCTATTTTTACCGTATAACTTAGCGGATAATAATAAAAATTACTCGTTAGTAAGCAGGATATGCTTAACACTAAAAACAATATCGATAAAAAAAATTACACAAAATGGTGTGGTTAATCGCTATATTTAATTGCTTGTTCCGTTTTAACTGAGCCGTCAAACATTAAGATGTCTGTGCCCATTTCACCTAGCAATACACCTTTCTTTACCTACACATACAAAGACACACACACAGAGATACACTGTGTCTCTGTGTCTCGTATTCTATAGAGGATAAATGTCGGTGTGTGTATCTGAACGCGATGCAATTCTTTCGTACGCAATTTCGCAATGGTGTGCGTGAGAGTAGCGACAGGACAATATACATCGGATTCTCCGTTTGTATGTGTGAGTGTGTGTGGATTACCGTTGTGTTATACTTGCGTCTACGCACGCAATGCCAATGCCAGTTACGCGTACGGAAAGTTGCTTTAAAACCAATACGGTAATATTACATGGGCGGAAAAATTCTTTTATAAAATGAAGGAAATTAGTCTTTTTTTAGATTTTTTCACGGCCGTAATGCTAGGAAACTATTACGGAACTAATGTGTAGGTTATATTGTAATTATCTGGAAGTTAATATAATCTAATCATCTTAATTGGATAGCGATGCGGTCGGATCATTTGGCTGTTGCTAATTGGGTGCTGCATGTTTATTGGGCTAACATTTTGGAACAGTTATTATGACTATATTTTAAGATGATGTTATTACTTAATTCCATGCTTCAGATTTGAGCTGAAGAACCGGATTTTTTTAAAACCTTTCGTTTTTTTTTTTTATATAACTAATATAATAAAGAGGTAAAGTTTGTTTTTTTTTTGTTTGTAGGAGGAAATCTCTGGAAGTCCGATTGCTAAAACTTTTTCAGCGATAGAAAGCTGCTTTATTCCTGAATGACATAGGCTATTTTTTATTTACGCGGGCGGAGCTGCGGGCAAAAGCTAGTAAGTATATAATACTAGCTTTAGCCAGCGGTTTCGCCCACGTGGAAGTAGGTTACTCCACATAAACTTAGGACCCCCATTTTACCCTCTTAAAGGTTGAGTTTCACAAAATCTGTTCTTGAACTGTTTGCAAACGACGAGAAATGGGTAGCTCGCTGTCCGACCGTCCGGTAACTGTTCGGACCGAGCCCAAGTCGTAAACGGCGCACACTGTTCCCGCGCGCCTCAAGGAGCTGTCAGCAACAGTAGGGGCCCAGCTGGGTCGAAGCCTACTGGGGCCAGGGTGTAGTTCCGAAAGGGAGGCTCGGCCCCGGTATGAAGGGCAAGATGGAACGGGGTGGGTTTTTTGGTCAGTAAGAGTCTGACACTATCTTCCGCTCCGCCTAAGAGCGTGGGATGTCATTTGGATGTTTTTTACCCATCGAAAAATAAGATAGAGCTATATAGTGTGTATAGCGCCGTCCCTCTTTCTCATTCGCACGACTTACATTTTACCACGTCGTCATGGTAAGGCCCGTGTTCATAATTTACGGGTTTTAGTTTCTTTGTAGAACACATTCATTATGCGTGCGGCTAGGGAGTGGAATTCCTTGCCGGAGTCTGTGTTTCCTGATAGCTACCCGGGAATCTTTAAGTCGAGAGTGAATAGGTTTCTTTTAGGTAAGCGCGTTCCATCGTCGACCGTATCGTCGCTTCCCTTCAGGTGAGATAGCGGTCAAGCGCGAACCCATCAACAATAAAAAAAAAATTGTTCTACCATCATTTACCAGCAACAACCGATAGACGGCGCTGCTTGTTTCGTTAACATTGAACTTGCTTATATTGCCATCACGGTAGCCTTTACATGAAATATAATCGGAAAACGTGCGTATAAAATAAGTACTTGGGCATCAAAAAAATCATCCTCGTCGCAATCAATTGGAGTATGGGAGATGGGAATGATTTTTTTTATGTAGAAAAGTCATCCAAAGACAGCCCCCACTCCTGGAGCGGGAGATAGTGTCAGACTTTTACTGACTTAAAACCTACTCCTGTTCCTTTGTAGCTTTTCTACCGGGGTCGAATCTTCCTTTAAGGAACAAAATCTTGGCCCCAGTAGGCTTCGACCCTACTGGGCTCCCACGGTTTGCTGACAACTCCTTGAGACAAGCATGGACCACGCCATCCGCAAGCCTGCGCTTACGGTGGCCCAGAAATCGGGATCAGGATCCTGGCGGCGCGGTGGCTGTTTTCATTGGGATGATTGGGATTTGAATTAGATTTTTTTTTAAGCATGAGAAGTGGCTTCAGAAAGGAAGCTGCTCCACATAAAATACTGGTATTCAATAGTATCCGGTTACCCATGAATCAGACCCCAACATAGTCAAAAATTACAAGAAATTTTTGAAAGGTACAGCGTGGTCCTAGAACGTAAAGGGCAATTGAAAGACAGTTTGACACGCCCTCTCGCTCCGCCTTAGAGCCAGATAAGTCATAGGAAGATTTCTTAGCCTCTGATAAACACTCGCGTACATTCTGCCAGCGTCACATGCAGTGTTGCCAGGTGTCCCGATTGGGCGGGATGTCCCGATTTTTACGGGTCCGGGGACGGACGGGGGCTAAATTTAATGTTCCGATAAATCAAAAACCCTGAAACTCAAAGGGCGACTGAAGAAGTCTGGATTTTACTCAACACTCAGTGAAAGTTTGACACGCCCTCTAGTACCACCCAGAGCGGAAGAAGTCGTTGGATAATTTCCCTACTTAAAAACCTACTTAAAAAAAATCTTTATTAAAAAAGAATAAACCAAACGGACCTGTACCCCTAGCCAAGTTGATAATCTGCAATCGTTAACGCTATTAGAAAACTTCAAATGTACGGGAATGACGTCATCTCAACGTTCAGTCACGTGGTCAGAACAAATGATCCGGGAGCGTGGCCAACTCGACGTGTTCGGCTCAAGAGAATCTAAACGAAATGGTTGTAACTTGGCTAGGGGGGCTGGTAACAATAGTAGGGTTCATGACCAAATACTCCATCTCGTCTCTCTTCTGTCACCTATGGGTATTGAAGAGCTAAACGAGCTGGAGTACATAGTCGCAAACACACAACCCTGGCGAATAGGTTTTTTTTTTATTTTTTTTTATTATTTTTTTTATTTTTTTTCGATCGGAAAAATCATTTTATAACAACCCCCGCTCTTGGGCGGAGCGGGAGATAGTGTCAGACTGCATACCGGAATGGCGAATAGGTCACGTCAAACATTCGTCAGCCTAATTCGACGCAAGCGGTCAAAGGCTTACAAAAAGCACGGTTGGAAAAGGTTAGGAAAACTGAAGCTTGATTGAATGAAAAATATCTCTCAGATTGAAGGCGAGATAAAGACAGCCACTTCATTCTGAACTTTTCAAATCACTTGAATGATAAAGATGAATGGCAGCGGCCTGCGCAGACGCAGTAGGTTGCCGGCTGCAGCCAGTGAAAGCTGCGTCGACCTAGCGCTCGATGCACTTGGTGTACGGGGATGGCATGCACTTGATACTTTTCAGTTGAATCCATACTAATATCTATTGCTGGCTTTGGCTCGCGGCTTTGCCCGCGTAGGTACATAAAATATAGCCTATGTTACTCAGGAATAACGCAACTTTGTATCCGTAAAAAAATTGTAGCAAACAGAGATAACCTCCTAGAAACCAAAACAAAAACTTTACCTCTATAAAATATTAGTGTAGAGAAAGCTGATTATGATTTAGGTGTCTTCAAGGCTAGAGTGAATAGGCTCATAAACTAAGGCGATTCACCATCAACGATTGCATCACTGCTTACCATCAGGTGGGATTGCAGTCAAGCACTAGTTTAAATCAATAAACAAAAACTGTAAATGACAATTGGGTCCAACGGCTTTGCTTTGCGTTTCATAATACAAGTCAAGCACTGGTTCATCATATTATATCATTATAGGAAAAAGTTTTTTTTTCATTTGTATGAAGGTTCTAATCTTAGGAACTTCTGGATTGAATTTAAAAAATATTGTCGTGTAGGATAGACCTTTTATCGAGGAATATTATAGGTTATGTAACATCACGCTACGACCCATAAGAGCAGAATAGTAACCTAAGTTGCAGGTGAAACCGCGTTGAACAATAGATAGAGTTAATGAATCGTCAAGTGTAACAGCTGGAATCTCCCAATTATGATAATAATATGAATAATGATGAATTACGACAGTGATGAGAACTTTCTATGTCAATAATATAAGATTGATTAATTTTTATCTAACTAATAATATACAAACAAGAATCATAATCGTTTGTTTGAGCAAAGAAAGATGTTGATTTAAAACCGGTTTAACCAATTCTATAAGAGTTTTGTTGGCTTTTTGGAAAGTAGGTAATTTTAATAGATAACCATTAGTGCTGTAACAACAAAGTTAATAAAAACTAAGTAATTAATATTATCATTGATGAACAGTAGGGTTCATAGCTTAGAATCAAAATAATAAATGAACTCAGAATAATGTCGTAAATTATATTAAAACTTTAACTAAATAAAAACAAACAAAAAGTAGTCTCTTCATTCCAAAAATTGAAATTGAATTAGAAAATTGTATAGAATAATTTATAATCTTTATTTTTCAAAGTTGATAGTTTTCTTTTCCTACTCTATCTTATAATTTTTTTTTATAGGTTGTTGTAAAAAAATACTGTATGTTCTGTATAAGTAGGTCTTTATGTTAAAATATTAGGGTTTCTGCTCTTTATTAACGTTTATACCGATTAGGCCACGAATCCAAAGTGTTTTATAAGTTACATACAAAGTTTCTTGTTTTGCTAATTGATCTTGTTTTATTAAGTACCATAAAGCAAAATTCGTATCAGCAGTATTGTAAACTGGGCTACAATCAAGTTTGCTTAAACCATATTCGAGTTTGTTTGTGTTTAATTACGTTTTGGTCGAGGTTTGATTTGATTTAAGAAGCCTTCTCTTGTTTAGGAAGATTGTGATCGTCAGTAACAAGCATAAAATAGTATAGCCTTGATTTAATCATCATATAAAATACAAATACAATACAAAATGTTTTATTTCTAAAACAGGTAGTTTAGATTAGTCCATGTGTGGAGCCCTCTTTTAAGCATCATGCTTATGTGCATGATGCCTGAGGAGACTCCATATGATAGCTATTTTAATTATAATTACCTATAATTGATATAGGATTGGTCGTTGTGGTGACGCTTGAGGGAGGCCTATGTCCAGCAGTAGACTTCTTTCGGCTGAAATGATGATGATTGATATAGGAACATCCTCTGATGAGTAGCCAGTGTGTGCGGGAAGAAAACTAGGAATGTGAGCAGATATCAAAATAATCCTCCTTGCATCTCAGTTTTTTTATTTAAACTTTATAATTATCTAACACCTGTTAGTATGACATTTTACTAGATAAGATAATAATGCTCAGTACTTAGATTATTGCTGTGGTTGTAACCCTTTTGATGATCAAACAAACTGTCAAGTATCAAAACATTACCGTCGCGCTAACATTAAGCATAGCCATGGTCTGAAACCAGGGAAAGTTAGCACAAACTTAGTGGGTGCTTATTGATAGAATACCGTTAAGCCGACGAAACGAGTAATAGTGTTGTTGAGTAAATAGATACAGAAGAGCTACTTTGTTTTATGCGTGTATATTAGTTGGTTGCAGTAGTCTGTAGTAGTTTGCAGGCGTAATAGTTGGGCAAAGTTTTTCCTTAAAGATGATCAAGGCGTTTAGTTTTCGAAAGCCAGAGATTTGACACGTTTAGCTAAGAGCGAAGAAAATGTCTTTCTTCTTCTCGAATCGATGGTTCTCTTGTCCCTCAAAGTTTTTGGGCCCAGTAGATTGCTACATTCATAGCGGTGTCAGTGGTGACTTTAGGTCCTGTACAGTGCAGGTGTAGGGAAATAAGTGAGCCATCGTCTGGTTTTTTTTTGGTGGGGAAAATCATCCAATGACATCTCCCGCTCTTGGGCGGAGCGGGAGATAGTGTCAGTCTCTTACTTTCTAAAAAACCCACCCCGTTCCTTCTAGCCTTCATACAGGGGCTCGAGGTCCCTTTTGGATAACCCTGACCCCAGTATAGGCTTTGACCCGACTGGGCCCCTGCTGTTGCTGACAACTCCTTGAGGCGCGCGGGAACAGTGCGCGCCGTTGACGACTTGGGCTTGGTCTGAACAGTTACCGGACGGTCGGAGAGCGAGCTACCCATTGCTTACTGTCCGTAAGCCCGCGCCTATGGTGGCTGGTAATCGGGATCGGAATTCCGGCGACGCGGCGGCGGCGGCGAGAGCGCCGTTGCCTGATGCAGTCGGCCTACTCCTTTTTGAGCATTACTGCTTCGCAGAAGTCGGCGACCGCCTGCCACTCCTCCTCGCGTCGGCTTCGTCTAGTCATTGAGCTTCTCGAATGTTGTCCGACATGGAGTACTTGAAAATATAGCGTAGCCAATACTCATATTATATGGATTCTTTTGTTGATTTTTGATAAACGATGTGCAGATGCTGTTAGTAAGTATATCAGCACACAAACACGTTGCATTGCATTGGATAGACATAGCATCCAGAAGCATCTCCCTAACCGTTTCCGTACTTAGGATGCAAACATAAAGAAACAGGTAACCGGTGCAGGCAAGTCCGTACGAATCGGTAATGATCGGTGCAGTGCAGGTATATTTCTTCTGTATTTTCTTATGCGCTCATTAATAAAGAAACAGGTTCATACTGGACGGTACCGTTTGCCTGGCCCGAATCATACGTGTTTAAGCATTGGCCAGTGTAGTGTTACTCAAACAGATTTACCTGTTTCTAAAGGTGGTTTTATCGGTACCTATCTGTAAGGACCCGTACCGACTTATCGGGACCGAAAAACCTGTGGTCTTTGTTTGCACCCTTACTTACTAGTTTGAGGTCAGTTTCCAGTCTAATTGGATGCTGCTTTGGAGCAACTGTCAATCAGACCTCTACAACCCAGTTATAGTTGCCACAAAGAATCTTGAGCGCTCGGCGTCTGAGTGGGGATCGCTTTGCGCATTCCATACATTGGCGAGCCAATCGTCGTCGTCGGGAGGTACGTGCTGCAAGCCAAATGAACGAATCACGAGCGGCGTCTATGACGCGATGCGTGACGAGCCAATCACTGACGCTCCCCGCCCCCGCGTCTCACGTTACACCACCTAAAGAGACCCGATTTTTGACTTCTGCGCAACTTGAAGCTAGCGCTCAAGACCATTTGTGGCAACTGTACTAGGCAACATGATACTCCTTGAATTGACTGATGGTCAGACTTTCAGGGAGTCTGACTACCAGTAACGACTGTCACAGATCTAAAAATGACAACCGAGACCAATGACAAGGCAAGGGGTCTCAGTAATATTTACACTAATATAATAAAGAGGTAAAGTTTGTTTTTTTGTTTGTAGGAGGTAATCTCTGGAAGTACTGGTCCGATCACTAAAATTTTTTCACCGAAGAAAGCTGCTTTATTCCTGAGTGATATAGGCTATATTTTATATACGCAGGCTAACGTGCGGGCAAAAGCTAGTCTTAGATAAATTTAGATACAGATGCTTTAGTAGTGTTAGACTAAAAAGTCGATGATTATGCGCATCCCTAATGGCGTCGCGCATGATCGTCCCCGCACTAGCATCTTGGACATTCGAATATGGAATTGCGCGCCCTTTGCACGTTGTTATACTTTTTGAATAGTTTGAAGTTGTAATTAAATGTATTTCATGTTAAAATAACGTTTATCTCTATTAGATTTCAGAAGTGGTATGTTTCTCACGTGCGTAAATAGTGTTTGTGAAGTTCGATCGTAAAAGTATCTACAAAAGTGAATACTTCGGTGAATTGATTTCAATTGTTGAAAAGTCATTGGATGCATTATATGTGCTTAAAACTGGCTTTTGAGTTCATTGAAGTGGTGTGTTTATATTGTTTAAAGTTCCAAATGCGTTTTTTTTTTTAAATCAAATGTAAACAAAGTGGACAATCTGACAAGTTTCGACGTGTTTGGTTTTGCTGGCGAACGTTTACTTGTTCGAGTTACTTGCTTGCTAATGCTCACTGGAAAGTGGTGTTGCTGGAATCTTGAGTGGCTTACAGAACAGCTAATTTTTTACATACCTAGATTGGTTTGCATGAAGATCTGGGTAAGATCAGACCATTTAATACTAAGTACCTATTGACTTTTGACTGCAAATTAATGAAGGTGGTGTGTTGTGGTTTATATGGGACACTAATATTGTTGCAATTACACTTGCATGGCAAAACATCCATAGTGAAGCTTATAATTGCCCTGGTTGAGGTGTGAAATTTGTTTATGAAAGTGAAAATAAGTTTTGAATTAACTATTGGTGCAGTGGTAGTGGTACTAATTAAGTAAACATACTTTAAATTTACATTTATTAACATGGGCTGTCACAAGAAGTCAAGAAGTACCTACCTAATAACCACATTGGAAAGTTTAGTCCGGGAGCTGCCGAAGAAAAATAGTTCACACCGGGATAGCTCATTAGAAGTTGTAGGGCATTCTACACTGACTTCATTATATGGGTTGAAATGATTTTATCCCAAAGTTTAAACATCAAACATCTTTAGTTTCAATAGAACATTGGACGGTAATTTGGAAAGTATTTCAAAGATGATTGGGATGAACACACCTTGATTTGTATTTGCATATTAAACCTTTGTGGTTATGCCAACGGTTGGCATGAGCAACAATCAGTATATGAGATGAGCTGAAGCAATTGGGAAGGCAAACTTATTAAAGCTTTTCCATTATTTACAAATAATAAGTTGGCTCAAATAAGAGAACTTGTAAATAAGACAAGGTTTCTTACTGGAAACTTATTGAGTTTTATTACAGTAAGCTTGGTATTGGTATTTTATGTCAGCTCAGTGATGATCTAATTACTCAGGCTATTAAAGGTATACACTTGGTGATAAACTTCGAGAAGTTGGAGGTTTGTCAGCTTGTTGTCAAGATACCAAATCATTACTAAAATAGTTTTGCTAGTTGTATGTATTCAGACAATTGGTATGAATAACATACAAGTAAGGCTAGTACAAATAGAGTTGTCAATTGTTTTACATGTGATATAGGATCTTTTTTTGCCACCGCTCAAAGAAAGATATATTAAGTGACTAGCTGGGATATGTTGCGGCAACCTGTTAAAGGAAGAAAATTTAGAGAGATTTTATTCTTTTTGCAAAATTAAGGTACAAATTGTAGAAGAGTGTGGGAAATGTTCTAGAGCAGGGTTACCAGATAGAACTGGTGGAAAGATTCAAACACTTAACTAGCTCTAACTAATCAGATTGGAAGTATTTTAAGACCATGTTTATTAACGAGACTCCTACAAGTGCTTTTATTGATTTTGGTTTATCGTCATACAATCGTCTGAAAAAAAAATTCTGTGTGATTAGTTGAGTTAATCTGGTAATCAAAGCTTATGATGATATTCTAACTGTGTCACAAGTTACCGCTGCAACATTTTGATTATGGATGACATCCAGAAAGAGAGAAATTTTACTTTGCAATGTAAAATTATGATTAGTTGTAAAATTTTGATATTTTATTAAGGAAGAACCTTATATTATTGTGGTTAAGACTTCTACACATTCTAAAAAGATAAAATAAGTTGTGAGAATAACATTTTAGGTGAAAAACTGAAAGTGAAGAAGGCATGGCAAATATAAAACATGAAATATTACCAAAGCCTGTGAAAAAAAAAAGTAGTGTTTTGACTGCGTGGAACATTGTAAAATTGATAAAGTTGTAAATTATAAACTGTACAGGATATTGTTTCACAAGACAGAGATTGTCTACCAAGTTGCTACTGGGGTTCTGGACCTCACAAAGAAAAAAAAAATTGAAACCTTACAGGATCACTTTGTTGTTTGTCTGTTTGTTAATAATTAAAACTGTTGAGTATCCTGATAATATGACAACTGGGTGTGGGGAAGTCTTCAACACCACATAAATCAACTGCTATAGCAGAGCTCCACAGAAAATTCAAGAATTTCAGTCATTCTTGGGTTTGGCAAGTTATTTTTGCGAAGTTTTAAACAATTAAAGATGAACCATTAACTTTGTTGGCAAAAAAAGGGTAGTAGTGCCTTAAATTGGGTAACAGACCAATGAGATGTTTTGACAGAATTAAAGATTTGTTATGTTAACCTTTAATCCTATTCACAAGTTACAGCCTGAAATGTGAAACCCAAATTCACAGTGACTGCCAGGTCTCAGTGGTGTATTTTTCCAACATCAAGATGGTGGCGGATGGAAAGTATGCAATTAGGCTATGTATCACAGTTTCGAAGCTGAAGCGCTGGCTGTTGTTTTTAATTATCCAAAAGTTTAAAGTTATGTTTATGTTTATAGTTCGCTGGTGACTTGACCTCCAGGAGTTTGACTTTGATGTTAAGCATAGGCCAGGGAAGGCAATAACGTATGTTGACGCGGTAAGCCGGAGTCCGGTATTTGCAAAGTCACATTAAAAAGAAAGGTTTTATAAATTGTTTTCAAAATGGTGATGAAGAGATACTCGAGTAAGAGATTAAAGCAATTAAAATAAGGCAGATGGTCGGCAAAGAGGTTTAAAATGGTAAGAACTGCTTTGTCGAATTATTGAAAGAAACAAGCTTAGTGTTGTTAGCCGCGAAGCGGTTTTGATAATAATGGTATTTTGGAGTTTGTAATGTGTTGCTAAATAAGCTATATTAATTTCAAAGGTTGGTAAAAAGCGTTGGCAAGTATGTGGTCCAATCAATGTATTGGGTGCTAGTTTACTAAAAGCCTACTGGGAAGTAACCAGGAATAAAACATCCTATACTTTACCCAGGGTGTCGGTTCTATTTGATGTACTATACGCGAACCATTGTGGTTCGTTTTGTATAAGTAATGGTAAGACTTACGTTTTCACAATTATTGATGGTTTTACGAAATTTGTGTGGCTTGAGGTTGTGGCAGGCATGAGTGCCAAAGGTTTTATTGCTGCTCTTAATAAATTAAGCCAAGTGTGGTTTTCCGATGTGAATGGCGAGTGATAGACGCACTTCTTTTATTTGAAAAGAATTCAAAAAGTAATGTGATAAACAGCGCACAAAGCATGTGTTAAATGCGATGAGGACGAATGGGCAAGTTGAGCACCATTTTAAGTTGTCTGACCGCTTACATGAGCGAAGGTCAGAAAAGTTGAGCTGGTTATCTTCCCAAGGTAAGATGACCATTAGCCAAGGTACTGGGAAACCTCCATTAAAATTTTGAATGAATATTGACTTTCTGTTGAATTTCAGAGTTCATGTGACTTGGTGTTGAGGGCAGAGGCAACAACGAAAGTTTATGAAGGGTCAATATGATAAAGGTCGATGTGTAACTAAACCGTTTGCTCTTGGTACTGGTTATGGAGAAGTAAAAGATTTTATGACGTGGTTGAACCAGTGGTGAATTGGTGCCTCGAATTGCAGGGCCTTACAAAGTTAAAGCTGTGTTGCCTAGTGACCATTATGAAGTCACATAGGCCGACAGGGGTAAGAGGGCATTAAAGGTATTGTGGCCCATGACAAGTTGAAACTGTGGCATGCAAGATGTGAGACTACCTACATCCTATAAGGATATTCAATGATTCCTGTGTTCTGTGAGTATATGAATATTATGACTGAACCTTCGAAAATTAAGAAGAAATTTAAAATTTGTAATGATTACCTACTGTCAATATTCGCTTGCCGTCAGGAACTCCTGGTTGTATTTGCCTTGAGGGGCTGCTGATAGTAATAATTGCCGTCTGGGGCTTAAGAATTTATCTGCCTACAGGGGCAAAATGTTGTGACCGCCGTTAGGGGCTGATGGTTACAACAGCTGTAACCGCCGGAAGGGGCTGATGGTTACAAGAGCTGTAACCGCCGTCAGGGGCTGATGGTTACAAGAGCTGTAACCGCCGTCAGGGGCTGATGGTTACAAGAGCTGTAACCGCCGTCAGGGGCTGATGGTTACAAGAGCTGTAACCGCCGTTAGGGGCTGATGGTTACAAGAGCTGTAACCGCCGTCAGGGGCTGATGGTTACAAGAGCTGTAACCGCCGTCAGGGGCTGAGGGTTACAAGAGCTGTAACCGCCGTCAGGGGCTGAGGGTTACAAGAGCTGTAACCGCCGTCAGGGGCTGATGGTTACAAGAGCTGTAACCGCCGTCAGGGGCTGATGGTTACAAGAGCTGTAACCGCCGTCAGGGGCTGATGGTTACAAGAGCTGTAACCGCCGTCAGGGGCTGATGGTTACAAGAGCTGTAACCGCCGTCAGGGGCTGATGGTTACAAGAGCTGTAACCGCCGTCAGGGGCTGATGGTTACAAGAGCTGTAACCGCCGTCAGGGGCTGATGGTTACAAGAGCTGTAACCGCCGTCAGGGGCTGAGGGTTACAAGAGCTGTAACCGCCGTCAGGGGCAGAGGGTTACAAGAGCTGTAACCGCCGTCAGGGGCTGAGGGTTACAACAACTGTAACTGCTGAAGGTTGTAAAACGTTGTAACTGCCGGGTGGGGCTGCGGGTTACAAAAGTACTAATTGCCGTTAATGGTTTATGCACTTGACTGCTTTCAGGTACCTGCCGTTGTGGGCCAAAGGTTCTAACTGCCGAGTGGGGCATGGTATTAAGCTGGTGATTTATTTTGGAAGTAATTGCGTTGAGGAGCTCACCAAAACTGCCGTTACGGGCTGATGATACTAATTGCCGTTAAAGGCTGACGAAATTAATTGCTGCTAGGGGCTTACGCACCTTATTGCCATCAGAACTTATAAGTGTTCATGCCGTAGGGGGCCAGATGTACCGATTGCCGGAGCAGAGTAATGAACACTGCTGTAATGAGAACGTGGTTTTGTTTTGGGAGCAATTGACTTGAAGGGATTAACAAAATTGCCGTCAGGGCCTGTCATGTAATTACCGTATGGATTCATGAATGCCTTGCGCCTTGCGGGGCCTTTGTTTGCTTTTCAGGGCTCTACCACCTCAACTCTGCCGCAAGGGATCGCTGTGCGAAGATTACAACCGCTGCTTGGGAACGTGTCGCAGGTTGCAGAGAACATTGAAGAATCACAGAATGGATGAGCTGTCGAGAATCCTTCGAGGACGAAGGATGGCAGGACGGCCGAACTGTTAGACTAAAAAGTCGATGATTATGCGCATCCCTAATGGCGTCGCGCATGATCGTCCCCGCACTAGCATCTTGGACATTCGAATATGGAATTGCGCGCCCTTTGCACGTTGTTATACTTTTTGAATAGTTTGAAGTTGTAATTAAATGTATTTCATGTTAAAATAACGTTTATCTCTATTAGTAGATAGGTATTGTAGAAACGATCTGCTAAGAGGATCATGAAGGCTAGCAGAAAAATGGTTCTGGCTGGATTTGAACTTATTAGAATTTAGTTCCTGTTTTTGTCGGGACCGTCTTTTTTTTCTGGCCAGACGAAACTACTTCTTCTGAACGAACTGTTATAAACGGACTTTGTAACGCATCAAATGCTGACTATGTTAAAAACCCCGCCGCTTCCATATTGTTACCAATATTATAAAAAGGCATTTCCATGTGTTCAGACAGACAGTCATAGCCATTTTTGCAATACATATTGTACATTCCGTGTCGAGAGTTCAGTTGTGTAACCAGTGTGTCCTAGTGTGTAACCTTTGTTAATTAAATATTCTTTTAGCAGCAATAAGTGTTTTTTTAAAGGACCCACGGATCGCCATCCTAACTGAACGTAGTAGAAAAAAAAAATGCTAAAAAAGTTTGTAAGCTTTACTTTCATGTTTAGCACCAAATTGTGTTGCACCAATGTAAGGCTTCTGTGTTAACGTTTTACAATGTACTATGTTTGAACTATTTGTGTTATGACTAATGTTTCAAGCGTTCGTCTGAATGTGAGTGCTTTTTCATGGAAGGAAAGTATTACATGGTATTGGGCGTTGAAAGGAATTTTCTCGGAATATGATATTACAATTGGTTAAGTAAACAATTGTAAGGATAGTACTTAAACTAAACTCATCATCATTTCAGCCGAAACACGTCCACTGTTGGACTTCGACTTCTAAGTTTCACCACTATGAATCATCCATCGGATTTCTGCGTCCCTCACCAGATTTTCGTTCCAAGTTGTGGGCAGCCATCTAATGCTGCGTCCTCCGGTATGCGGTCACCACTAAAACCTTTCAGTCCGATCGACCATCCTTTCTGCGGGCATACTCTGCCCACTGCAACTTAAGTTTGGTGATTCTTCGAGCTCACATAATGATACTATGGAAAACTCATAGTACTGTTAATTTGCTTGATATGTAATGGTCCTAAGAGCTTATTTCGATTTCTTTTTTCGTTACTTATCTACATTATGCTCACATAAAAAAGTAGTAAGAAATATGTAACCAAGAATAAATGTAACTCATATTATGATTTAAGAGAGTGTCCACTGTCCACGGAGTTTCTTACACGGTCTTCTCCATAGAGATCTACGCTTTGGAACGTGCAATTAAGCTTCCCTTTTTTTTGGACTGACTGACATTTTGACTATTCAAATGTCAAGTAAATGGTCTATTTGAAATAAATGATTTGAAATAGATATATAAAGAGGGGGGAGGGGGGGGCGAATGGGGCCAGCCCAATATTGATAACTTATTACACAAATATAAGACAAGTCCAGGCCTCTTACCATAAAAAAAAACTCTGAATGTAGTGTACAAAATTTTAGGAATGTTCTAATATTGTCTTTCAAAATAATACACCGTTAAACACTATCGATTCGTAAAGATAAAATTAAAAAATACAGTACTTTTTTTTCAAAACTCGTATTAATTTACGCATGTACGAAATTAATTTCTTTAAGAAAAATTCAGCTGAGCGAGCTCAATAACTTGCAGTTACCGGATCGACCCTCCACGGGATTAAAACGATTAAAATTTAGCGGTGTATATTATATGGACATAGGCCTCTCCCTTGACACTTGTGTGGTTACGTCACCTTGTTTTGTACATCTCGCATCCAGCGGATACCCATTATAGCTGACATCATTTTTAGATCATTTCTCTGTATAGATAAGGTAACTCATTATGTATAGAAAAAAATCAACAAAGCAAAAACTGTCACTATAATGGCTGATCGCAAAAAATTCTACAATACCATAACACCCAGTTAAATCACCCAACAACAATACATAACAATACTTTCTACAATGCAAATAGACTCGTATCCAAACTACCTAATTAACCCCACGACCTAACGGTAACCATTCAATGGCCACAACTAGACCAGTAAAAAAAAAACATAAAAGAACAATGGCAACACTGCAGCCTGATAAAAGCAGAAAAAAAACCGCTCTGTTCCAAATTCAAATAATTTCCCACACGTAACGTTACGCGGGCGGGCATTGAGCGCAGGCCGTTATATCTGCGGCAGTGACCCACTTTGGAACGTATCGCCAGTACTGTCGCGACTGTCTTCGTAACCTTATTGGTAGTTACGACTTTTTAGATATCCATAGCGCGTTTTGTTCTAACTTTCTCTTTGTTACATTGCTGTTTAGCAGCAATGTATGCTGCAGGAAGAAATGTATGGTTAGTAGTAATGTGGATTTGGAGTGTGATGGTAAAAGTTTGCAGCCGGTGTAAGTTGTGCGCTTTCTGATTTTGAGACGATCTCGGAGCGGTTTCAAAGTCACGTACCTACTTATCTGTTACGTACTATGTGGCAATTTATTTATTATGTCTTTTTATTGGTATTTATTGTCTTTATTTGCTGTTGTTTTACTGATTTAGTGGTACACTCACTTACAAAAGTCGATAGGAATTCTTAAAACGTATTCGTTTGACGTTTAGTTTGACTTACGACCTTTTATTTTCAAGTTTCGCCAACAAATGATTCAAATTCACAATTTCATCAACTTAGCATAAGTCAAGATGGCCCAGTGGTATAGGCACACAGATTGAAGCGCAAATCAGTGTGCCGCAAGTTCAAATCCCACGCAATTATTGACTTTTTGTAAGTTCTTAGTTCTCCGATTGGAAGTTATGTATTTGCATTACATATATTAAATTATTCTTTAACTTGTTCACACATTTCTTAGAGTTAGAAAGGTAGATCACAAAAAAACTAAATAAAGAATTAGATTTCTGCGAGGTAGACATGAGTTTTAACTTGACCGAAATGAACTATCGTTTGGTTGTAGTTGTTGGTTAGTGACGTGTGGTTGACAGTATTGTAATATTCGCAAAATGCAGGCTAATATTAGTATTGAAGTGAGGGCGACTATCATTGGGCTGCATAAAAGTGGTTTTAATAAAACACAAATATCTGAAGAAACCGGACTGAATGTGAGTATAATAGCTATTAATGAATTGTAACTTTATTACAAATTAATCTTCTAATTAAAACGTATGCCATTTATGAATCCATTCATCGTATCTATAAGAGGTTTAGAAGAGAAATACGTAAATCGTTGGGTTTATTGGATTGGTTATTGGATTAATAAATGCAGTTTTATTTTAAAATTATATTCAATAATTATGATTATTAACATTTTATATAATGAAAATGAAGTGAAGTAGGTATAGCTGCCTAATATATATTTTTTTTTTTATTTTAGAAAAATACTGTAAATCTTTGGCTAAAAAGATATGAGGAAGAAGGTAGCCTTGCTAGTCGAAAGAGAAGTGGGAGACCGAAGCTTATTAGCGAGGCGCAGCGACGACATATGGTGGACGTATACGAAACGAATGGTTTCGCACCAACGAGACATTTTGCGGAATTATATGACACCTCGATGGATACTGTTCGCCGTGCACTTCACGCTGAAGGCGTGCATCACAGAAAACCTGCTAAAAAGCCGTACTTGACAGAGAGGCACAAACAAGAACGATTACGTTTCGCACTAAATGTTTAATGTTAACTAAACTAAAGGGCCTACCATTTTATTTTAACATATCTGTGATTATTCGTTAACAAACACTGTATTATATTGTGTTTACTTTCGTTTAAAACAGCTATATCTTTTAATTTGTGCCATCGCCTCATCTTAAGAATGCAGTGAACTCGCTATCAATTTTGTTGACAATAATCATGAGTCTATTTTGTTTTTTATTCTTCTACCCGCACTGTTATAACATAATATTATAGTTCATTTTATTTTGCTCATCTAATTGACGATTATCTTGTGAGAACTAAAGTTCTTTTAACAGAAATTGAGGTTTAGTTTCAATCTTCTTTTCGTCAAGAAAATGAACAATTAAGCTATGACCTCAATACATTAATTGTGACGTTACACAAAAATAAAATGTTTACAAAGTCTAAATCATAAATCACTTTTCAATAAATAACTGGATATAAACAATTACCTATATTTTATTTTATTAAAATTTGAATATCCGTTCATTGTTACGTTATTCATAATATGAATGGTCTAAGTGGGTATACTTCCAACAAACAATCTTACGCGTAACATAGATAACGGTTACAAGATAACTTTTTGCTATTCGACGTCACAATTCTCATAAATGTTTAATTTGTAAATATAAAGCATAAACATTTTTATTAAACACGTCTTTTTATTTCCACCTTACAACATCGAAAAGATGTAACAACTAAATAATTGCAAATTACGAATGTGATTCTTCTTGTGGTTAATAGATCACATTCGTAATTTGCAACTATTTAGTGCAAAAAATGCAATAGTATTTTTCATAGAAATTTTAAAAAATGACTATATCAATATAGATTGGAAATTTTCAAAGTAAGAAATAACTGCAACGGACTGACCATGATTTGAACTCGGGTTACGTGATTTGCGAATCCAACACTTAGTTCACACGGCTACCAGCACATGACGTATTTGCGCGAATTTTATCAATGCTATGGTAAGAACAGAAAAATAATAATGTTTTGCTCAGTGCGATGACAGTTCCTTAGTGTGTGTTATCTGTGGAATGTGGATACTCATACATACGCACACATACGCATCGCGCTCGCTCGGTTCATAGCAATGTAATCTTTAACGTTCCTATGGACTTTTGTCTTCTTACTGTACATTGACCTGTATAGGATTTTTTGTTTCTGCGATTGTCGATTCTTTAGTGTAAGTTTCAGATGTCTGTTTCTTTTTATTTAACAGAACGA
This sequence comes from Mythimna albipuncta, assembly GCA_929112965.1. Lineage (NCBI taxonomy): Eukaryota > Metazoa > Arthropoda > Insecta > Lepidoptera > Noctuidae > Mythimna > Mythimna albipuncta. The sequence continues at coordinate 11,033,292 of OV815983.1, read as the reverse complement.
TTACGTAGTAAAAACGACTGAAAAAAATATGAGGAATCAAACCAGTACCTAAACGTCATAAGGAAAAATATAATGACGTCATCACTGGCTCTAAATTTCCCTATTACTTCTTGTTTTTGAAAGTTAAAAATAATTGTGACGTCAAAATATAGCTCAGCGGACGCAAAACTATGACGTTGGGTTTAAATGTCAAATAATAATGTTATCAAAATACTTTGAATTCATTTATATTTAGTTGTTTTTTATCAACTCAGTATTATGTTACTTGTGAAATACTTAAATTTGTATAAGTATATAGAAGGCACTGACTCTAAACGAAGGCCCACTTCAAACCCTTGGACCTAGAACACTGAATTATTATTATTAGATAATAAAAGCCTAGGTGGCCTAGCTCATCGTGCTGTGCTGGTGCTGCCGCGACGGCTGCAGAGAACCTCAAGCGGCGGAAATATAACAGCCTCGTCGGCAGTTATATTTTTGAGCCGTTTGGGGTTGAAACTCTCGGGACGTGGGGTCCGAGTGCTCATATGCTTTTAAAGAATTGGCAGCACGCTTAATTGACGCTTCGCGTGATCCTAGTGCTGGCTTCTACCTCGGTCAGAGAATAAGCATTGCCATACAACGTGGCAATGCCGCCAGCCTTTTGGGCACACTTCCAATCGACAGCGATGCGGAGGAGTTTTATGACGTCATATTTAGCTAGGCATTTAGTGTATATATTATTTTTAATTATATAAGTTGTTGTTTAATTTGTTTATTATTTCCTAGCAATTAATTTTAATAAATTCCGGTATAAAAGTAAGAAAATAACTTCCAAAATTCACCTCCAAAGGGGATGAAACGAGGATCTAAAGTTTGTATGGAGAAATGTACTTTAACGCGAGCGAAGCCAGCCGCCTACACAAACTAGTAATTACATAATTATAATTATTCGTCTGGGTCGAGGGATGTGGGTATCTCGTAGGTGTGCGTCTACCTACCTCACGACACAATCGGCGCGTTCTGTTTCAAGAGCACCTCAAAGAGATGTCAACAAAACCGTAGGGTCCCAGCAGGGCCGAAATCTAAGGCTGTCTGTCCACAGGAGCAGAGCGAGGCTACGGAGCGTAGAAACGGAGAAATATTAACCAATAAGGTGCACACAATCTCCGCTCCTCTGATTTTCTGGAATCCTATTGGTAAATATTTCTTAGTTTCTCCGCTCCGCAGCCTCGCTCCGCTCCTGTGGACAGGCAGCCTTTTATGGCCTTTTTTTTGCTGGGTAAAAATCCTCAAAATGACATCCCCCGCCCTTGGGTGGAGAGGGAGATAGTGTCAGACTCTTACTGACTAAAAATCCTTGTTCCTTCTTGTTCCTCGTTCCTTTTTGCCTTTCATACCGGGGCTGAGCTACCTTTCGGAGCTAACCCTGGCTCCAGTCGGCTTCGACCCAGCTGGGCCCCTGCTGTTGCTGACAACTCCTTAGACTTTGGGTTTACTTTCGAAAGGGAAACCCGGGGTTCTGGAATGCAACCTAGTAATATGTTTAGAAGACTGTCAGCATTGCCACGCTGTATGCCAGCAATCCAGTAATATCCCGGATTACGATACAGGAAAAAGTTAACAAGGAAATTAAACAAAAGTCATATAATGCGATCTTTTATTCCATATCGTCATAATGCTACATAATGCCAGGAAAATTATATTCAAGTCAATAACAGTTTTGAGGGCAGAAAATGGTTTGACGTAGGTAATGAGTGAATAACAATTAGGTATCAAAATTCCCCATTTCCTTTGTAACGTGTTTGCAATTTATTGCACTCATCATGTTTCCCATCGTCTTTTTTAGCGATCAGGAAAATAATAATACATAAAATAACATACTCATTTACTTTCTCCAATTCGTCACTGATCTTTTGAAAATATGGAATGAAATGGGAAGGAAAACGAAGGAGAAGAGAGGATGAAGAGCGACAAGGCGTTCCTCTGGGAACAAGATACTTAAAGCGTTCCTAAAGATACACAGGGGTGTTGGGATTAAGAAGAACAGAGACAAGAAAAGAAAGAGTTTGGCAATCTTAGCGCTGCCGAATAGGTAACTACTTTAAATGCCTACAAAATTCCGGCACATGATCGTACTATCGAAGGCCAAAAATTGAAAAGGACACACGAATTCTGCAGACGCTTGCATGACCGTGTCATGTTAGCCTATGGCACAGGTGCACGACACTTGCAGTCAGTCCGGACCTTAAATGTATTTTATTATCTTTCCTCTAAATTTTAAATCTCCTTTCCACCATTTCCTTTAAAAGTGTGACCAATCCAAGCAGCTTCCAAAAAAGTGAAACCTCATTTCGCCAAAAACAACTGTATTTTATAACCAGTGTTGCTGGGAATATAACAAAGAGATACACATAACAGCAGCAGATACGCGTCAATACATGCAATACAGTTATACATAATGTGAGTGAATCAACATGCTAAAATACTGGTACAGATACAGATACATTATGTGGTAAAGTTGCAGAAGTTGCATTGACCAACCTCCCTCCTTGCGTCGTATTTATTATTATTATTGATAGGCTCGTGTTTAACCACCATCTCACTTGATGGTAAGCGATGATGTGGTCGAAAAAGGAGCACGCTTACCTGTAAGTAACCTATTAACTCTTGACTTACCCCTAAATTGTAGCTATCAGGAAACATTGACTCCGGCAGCGAATTCCACTCCTTGGCCGTATTCACAATAAATGTGTTCCCAAAACGTTTTTTGCGTATGGTTGGGATGTTTACCATGTACCAGTGGCTCAACGCCGTACGTCTTGTAGTCCGATGATGGAACGGACTTGGTGGGATTAGATTGTGCAAATCCAGTGCACACTCCCCGAAATGTAAATAATAGAAAACCGACAGGCTAGCAACTCGGGGGCGATGCTCAAGGCTTTGGAGCTTCGATTCTACAAATGCATCATTGCCGATGATTCTCTTGGTTTGCCTCTTAATCGTCGCTAACGTCGTATTTATTAATGCTGAAGTTTCGTCCTGCTTCACTACTTTCAGTTGTACGATATTCTTCCATCTGTTTCTGTCTCTAGCGGTGTGAAGGGCATTGTATACCGTAGAGTCAAGATCGGTGCGGATCTGGTCAGACCAACGTATTACGCCATGAGGCTTCTTCCTATCTACTTTACCGGTCACGATTAACCTTTCTAGGTTGCCACCGTCTATTCTTGTAATGTAACCGAAGTAATATAGAATCTTCTCAGAGAACTTTGACACAAGTGCATCATTGATACAAGTGCACACTCTATTCCTTTACTCTAATAGTCCGGTGGGACAGTAAAATAAGATTGTGGCGGGGAGAGCACGCGCACTTTTCTGCACTAGCGTGGAAAACAATCTGCCTAAAAGCGGTGGGATAAAAGAGGGTTTTCGAATAGGTAAGTGTATTGAAAAATAATAATTAATCAAATTTTTTTCGAGAATTGACTCCATTTTGTTTTTATACCTTTGTTACTGACTTGGTACAGGTAGGTAGGTACTAAACTACACCGCTGGTAACATTTAGATACATTTCTTCAAGTGTACCTTCTGCATCCATGGCTTTATAACCGCGCAGTAAATATTGGGCACATTGTGTTGCGCCTACGCAACTTAAGATACCTATCGAGATTAGTACTAATGAGGCTCTGTTAGCAATCCTACGCGTCATGTAAGCGTCATTATGTTGAAGTTTAACATTTATTATGTTAATTTTTTTTTGTGGAGTCTTTTCTTTGAATCGTGTTTTTGGATTACAGTAAATTGTGACTCTGAGATCAATGTTTTTTTTTTGTAGGTAGAAAATCATCCAATGACTTCTAGGGCAGATTTTTACAGACTAACCCCCACTCCTATGTCCACGGGATTCTCTTTCGCACAACCCATGGCCCCAGAAGGCTTCGACTCTGCTGCAAACCCCCTACCACAAAATAGATAGGTATAGAAGTCATTCTAAATACGAAGTGCGCTCGAGCAACGCACACATAGACACTGCTCACGGACACGATGTCTCGGTCACGTCTCGGATCACTCGTCAAACAGTTCCGGCCCAAACGCTCATTAGTGTGCGTCCACCGAGCGTAGGTATAAAAAGTGAAGTACATACATGAGATTGTCTTCTGTACCTATCTATTTTGTGCCCCGGTGTGACGATCAATTTGAACGCAATATGTTTTTGGATCAGTCCGTGTAAATCAATCATACAGCTAACTAGGCTTTTTCTGTTTTTTTTTTTGCTTATTAATGCTAAAATAGAATTATTAGAGGTATGCAGAACAAGAAAAAGAAGTATCCACTGACCAGACGGTTACTTTGTATGGTTAAGGCAACTTTTTTTTTTTTTTATTGTCGATAGGTTCGCACTTGACCGCTATCTCACCTGATGAAAAGCGACGATGCGGTCGACGATGGAACAATTGGGCGGAAAACGCGATGTAGGATTTTGGAATTTTAGTTTTTATGGAGCAATATACACCGAAAATTTTAGTCGTTTTAATCCCGTGGATGGTCGATCCGGTACATGAAACACTATCTACCCTCCAGGGTGGATCGACCCTCCACGGATTAAAATGAATAAAATTTAACGGTGTATAGAACTCGCTAGATTTATATTTTTCTAAAATTTTTCGTGGTTCGACAAAAATAATAAAAAACATAACTAAAAAGAAAACCAACTTATATTACCACACTATCCAAAAAACCGTAACAGTTGAGTAACTATATCTAACCATAATAATTATTATGTCAAAGCGTCACCACGGTAACCAGTAACCGCTTGTAATGTAGGTACACAAATCATGCGTAAAGAAAACTTTCTTGTACTGCGCGCGCGCCTGTTAAGGCGAATACTCGTACAACGGAATAGGCTTGTTTAAAATTGTTCTTTAGGGCTGGCTTTTAGCTCGGTAAAAAATTAATTATTGCCATACAACGTGGCAATGCCGACAGTCCTTTAGGCGCATTACCCGAAAGGGAGCTCGAGCCCCGGTATGCAGGAAAGGAACGGGGTGGGGGTTTTAGTCAGTAAGAGTCTGACTTTATCTCCCGCTCCGCCCAAGAGCGGGGGTTGTCATTGGATGATTTTTTCCCACCATAAAAAAAGTCCTTTAGGCGTATTTCCAGTCGACAGCGATACGGAGGATTTATTTGACGTCAGATTTTAACTCACATCAGTCGCATGCACTCTGACCATGGGCCAAGAGTCTCTACAAAGTTGGTACCTGAAGATGGACGACGCCGCCGGGGTCGACCTGGGAAGAGGTGGCGAGACGACCTGGATGCCTACAGCGGGGACTGGTTTGAGGTGGCTCAAGATAAGAATACCTGGAAGAAGTTGGGGGAGGCCTTTGCCCAGCCGTGGGACGGTATAGGCTATTAAAAAAAATAACTAGGGGTCTTTAGTCACAAAATAGATAGGTACAGAAGACAATCTCATGTATGTACTCCTACTTCACTTTTTATACCTACGCTCGATGGACACACACTAATGAGTGTTTGAGCCGGAACTGTACCTCTACCATGAGTTTTAAGCAATAGTATTTGTCGACACTCGATACCAACTACGTAAATAATTTGTATGGCAAATTTTGGTTCCGTAAGTGACCGCTAGAGGCGCTGTAAAATTTGCCATACAAAATATTTTCGTAGTCGGTATCGAGTGTCGACAAATACTATTGCTTTAAACTTATGGTAGAGGTACTGTACGATGAGTGAGCCGAGACGCGACTGAGATTTCGTGTCCGTGAGCGGTGTCTATGGGTGCGTTGCTCGAGCGCGCTTTATATGTATATTGACTTCTGTACCTACCTATTTTGTGCTTTAGTGTAGGTATACTTTTAATTAGTTAAATGTTTTTATTTTTCGTACGGTATTTAATTAGTTATCGTAGTTGGCGATCATGAAGAATATTCAAGATAAGTTTACCCAGCAGTGTGATAAATAAAAAACTTTGAAAATGTTTCAGAGAACTCCTTTCCAAAAATTGTTTTATAGGCCGTAGGCAGTAGCTCCATGTAAAATACCGGTTTTCAGCTGCATCCAGGTAGACTGAAAGCCAAACCCAAGACCCCATAGTTGGGAAAGGGGTGGGCAAATGATTTGAACAGCACTTTTTATCTAGTCTGCCCCTTAACAGCTCGAAACTTGAAAGTTCATTACAGTGTGCTATGATTAAAGTTATTGGTTATAAAATACTTGTAGAATTATTGTTATAATTAAAACTACATAACTAAGAAAGCGTGAAAGCAGATCTTGTGGTAGAAAATCTGTTAAATGTGGATGCTTCGTTTATATTTTATTAGATATTGGTGGTTAGTAGTATGGAAGTTATAATAATTTACTGTAATTCTGAAAATAAACTGTACAATACGGCCAAAATTTCTAGACTAGACCTTTTTCTTGTTCTGTTCAGGCTTTTATGCTTGTAACGATTTTCATCCACGAAATACCAAATTTTCTCGTCTTCTTTTGTTTTTTACTATATTTCTCAGAAAACAAGTCTTTTTACAATGGTTAATCTTCTTACTATTAAAAAGTTTGTCGTAATGTTTTTCTAGAAAGATCATCTCTCGATTTTACATCAACGTATTTCATGTTGAGATATAGTTATATATTTTTTTCAAATTGTCATAGATTTGAGTAGTTCCATTTTCTTCAAATCTATCGTCAATTGTTGAGCCCCAGTCGGTCATTCTTGCAATTAATCAATAATTTTATTTTCATGTATTTTTAGTTGTAGTAGTGATTTTTGTTTTGTTATAATGAAATAACATTTATTATGGTTATTTATTATATAAATAGTTTAAAAATGTTTTAGGGCGTTCTTCTTTTCAACCAAAAATTGCTACGAAAAATTATGCAATTAGGTATGGTGTTTACGTTTGATTATAATATAAAGTTTCTCAATTTTCTTTAACTATTTTAATTTAATTTCAATAATTAAAATAGTATTGGTGTAATTTATCTATAATAGGTATGTATTTAGAAATATAAAAGTAAGTTTATCAGTTGTCTAGTACTCATAACACAAGCTGTGCTTAGCTTGAGACTAGACGGCGTTGTGTGTTAGTTGTGAAGAAAATATCTAAAATTATTTAAATAATAATAATTTTTACTTAATGCCTACTTTTATTTTTTAATTTACGTGGCAGGGTGGTCGAAATACGACGTCTCTTTTAACCGATCAAAATAATATCCATGGAAAACAAGAATTCCCCTTTTAAAAATATTTGTATAGAAGCATTTGAATTTAGAATGTCTTTATCAAGTGTGTTTGTCAAGAAAATCGAATCATGGGCTGAATAAACATTACCATGTTGATTTAACCCATGGCATACCCGGCGTCATCATCGTTACCTCCTATAAAATAATTGCTTGTCAATTCACAAGCACAGTCGCCATCTTGTTCGTATCTAGAGCGAGTTTCGGGGCCGTGTCACACTTACGTAAAGAAAGTCCGTGTTTTGAAGCCGTGGCGGTGATAGGGTTGTGCGTCAGCGGTCAAGTTCAAGTTACGGTTTTTTGTTTCTTTTTTTTTATTGATGCTTTGCGTGCTGTATGGGTCAGTGGTTTCGGAGGAGATATGAGGAAAATTATGCTGTTTTTTTTCGGAAGTGGTAATGCATGACCATGCACCACAAATTGTGACTGTATAGTAGATACCTACGCTACCAACTTCTATGTATAATATTCTGCAATTTTATTAGGTTTTATATAGAAAAAAAATATACTAAGCCGACCTACCACGACCTTACCCATTTCAAAATGATGAATTTAAAAATCTGCCCAAAAAATAATTTCTAGCGAGCTTTCACCATAGTAATCTTAGAGAGGCTTTTATCTGTTTACCTTAAACGTTTACGTTTTAATTATACTTACAAGTTTTTCTAAGTTCTTAGTAAGGAGAAAATCTTTTAGAAAGTTACCTAATTAAAGATCAAAATGTTTTTCTTTCTTTCTTTCTTTCAAAATCTTTATGTCAAATCTTCCAAAATCAGAAATTATTTCTGTAAATATTAACATTATTTTCTGATTGCCTTCATCAAATCTGTACTCTTTACTTACTTATAAGGAAAATTGCAAATCAATATCGTCGCAGATCGGATAACCGTCACTCTGCTTTCAATAGACGATTAATTAACAATTAATCAAGGGAGAAAACTATCGACATGACGTCGAACGAACGCAGGGGAAATGCAATTTTCTTATGCAACCAGCTCTAATGCGATGCAACCGAGGTATAAAACCAACGTTTCTAATATTACACACATGCATTTTAGCTTGCTTTCTTCGGCATACTCTCAAGTAAAATGGTGGCCGGCAAAAAATCTAGTGCTTTCTTTTTCAATGTCGAGTAACAAGCGAGATAGACATATGATTTCTGAAGGTTTGAGCAGGATAGTTATACAGTATGTATTGCGCGTAAATGACACGATTGACGTTTGAATTTCGAACCGCACCAAACGTCAAACTTCCCGCCAGATGATAGTGATGTTTGCTACTTTGAAATAAGGTTGGGTTTTGTTTCGGTTCTTTTGCTCTTAGTGATGTGACTTTTCGGTGTCGCGCCGACGATTCGCGTGCGCTGATATGTGGGACAATCGAAAGCCTTTCTCCACTCGGCTGTTAGGTATTTTATTCCGTTAGTTTTTTTGTGGCCGCCATTACACCAATATGGCGGGTGGCATCATTTTTTCGCTTTGTCACGTTAGATCATTCTTGTTAGACGTTCGAAAGCTGTGCTCTGGTTCTTGGAATCAGAGTCGCATAACTGTATACCGCGCTGAGAAATGATGTAATTTTTACAAGTGATGTTTTCTGTAAATTTCCATTTAGGTACTTACTTGTTTTTATTTAATTAATTTGTAACCGAAATGCATTTTAATTAGTTATTGAAAAAAATAAGGAAATTGCATGTTATTTGCTTGAAGTTGTTAAAAGCAAATTATGATAATTGTTTGAGTTAAAATATTGCGTGACGCTTGCGCAGAAATACATTCGCATGTTATGTAGGTAACGGTTAAATGTAATAGTTACCTACTAAATAAAAATAACTGTAAATTCATTTTGTCGACAACACGATAATTATTTCAACTCGTTGAATTTAGGCTTTTATAATCTGTGATATAATAATCACTCGTTGTTTATCTTAGTAATGGTTGATAAGTAAGTAACCTATGGATGTGTGGACAGTGTAAACAACTGTATATTAATAAAATTATCCAATGAAACTTTCTTCTTTCGATAAACACTTCGACGAAAAGCCACATAACTAAAAAACCCCAACCACGCAAAGGACATTCACCCATACAGCCTCACCTGTCACTGTCAAAAAATCTATGTCACTAATATCACGAGTTTTTAATCTGCGCATCCGTCGCACAGTCAATGCGTTTACAGGCCCCGTGTAATTGCATAATTTGCATAGGCGATGCATCGCGACCGCCACTTTCTCCCGCTAACGGGACTTGGAACTGGGACATCCGTTCATTTGTTCCCACATCAGGTCTTCAAATGTTTTTTTTTCGTGTTTGTTCGCTATTTGAAATTTTGAGTGCAGTTTTTTTACAGTCAGCCAGTGTTTGAAAAAGATTTTGATAGACTGATGGATGATATTCTAGCTCTTTTAACAAAATCGTTATTGTAAGCTTCTCATTAATCAAAATTAATATTATTTGTTGTTTTTTGTTCAGTACTCATTACCGACAATAGTTTCTTGCAACACGATGATAAGCTTTGTTTACGCTTTTGACCTGCTTAGAGTTTTCCAGAAATGCATTTGAACTTTCTATGGAGAAAGTTTTAGCTATTTCTGAATGAAAGGCAATTGTTTCTTATCAAACTTATGAATATAAGTTATGAATATGAGTTATGATTGCTTACTTTTTATCACAAATTCATGATTATATACTTTTAGAAGTCGCTAATTAATCTGGACAAATATAAATAAAAAATGTTACAATTAAGAGATTTTAGAAGCGAAACAAAGTTAAAGTTTTAATTCACAAAAAAGTACCACTTAATATAAATGAAATTTTATTTTCAGACCATTTTGCTTTTGTAATTTAATTAACCTTTCAATTGTGATAATTGCAGACACAATTGAAAGACAATAGGTGCGCGAACGCCGGCGTTCGCTTGGGGTTTAATGAATTAAATATATCTTTCCCTTAGGTACACTATATGTGTCATAACCAATCATCACCTTAAAAACATTCCTTCAGAATAAAAATAATATCATAATGGTTCAAATTAGCGATGGACAGTTCATTACCAGAAGCCGATTACAATTCAGTTGTCTTATAGGCTAGAGTGAATAAACTCTTAATAAATTAGTGCGCTTTAGGTACCATCCACGGTTGCATCACTGCTTACCATCAGGTGGGATCTTAATCAAGCATTAAGTTTATATCATTTAAAAAAAATATGAAGTTTTATTATATTATGAAGGCTTTACATCTTATTTCCTTTGCCCATCAAAATCATAACACAAAACTCTCTAATAACATTCCAAATTCAAAATCAAATCCCGCTTCATTAATCAGAACACAATCTAATCGACCAATCACAGCCGTCCAATCGTTATCAGTTCATGGTCAAAATATGCACAACAACAAAGAGTTTGTGTGTATGTATGTCAGACAGCCGGTGAAAGTACGGCGCGAAAGGTGACCGCAACCAGGTCAGTTACTAGCATTACGTGTGCTCACTGTGACACTTTCTTTGACGCCATCTTGTATTTTTTGAAACTTTTTTTTTAGAACGATTCTTGATTAATTACAGTTGTTATGGTGGTAGTGTTGTTCCTGTGAGTAAAACCTCGTCACAAGAACAACATTATTTGTTAATTTATCCCTTTTTGTTCATTTATTTAAAGCCAAGTAGAAGAAAAGCAGTACGACGATAATGCTGGTCATCTTTAACATCATTTGATCTACCTACCACTAGGATTCCATTTTATAAAAGTATATACTTATTTTAGGAATTTTCTAGTCCAAGCTCAATGCTTTGTATCCTATCTATTACATAGCATAGATTTATAAACTTTTTTTTTATAGAAATTAAAAAACTGCTCAAATAACGAAATAGACTTTTTGAATGTTGAGTAACATTATGGTCTGGGCCTGAAAAAAAAAGATCAACGTATCGATGGCAATACAATATTGCTAAAACAGAAGAAACTAAATAATTGTATGAAGCCAAGGGTTTGAGGTTGGATAAATATGAAGGAGAAATATTAAACAAAATAAACACACAAAGAAAATAAACAGTTTACATATTAGAATCTGAATATTAATATCTAGCTATAAAAATAATATTATAAACTCGTTTCACATATAAAACATTGCTTTTGTATTCCATTTCAAATAAGATATATCTTATTTTGTTTCTGACTTGGATATTAAGTCCTATAAGTCATGTCTTGGTATAAGTAGTTCGTTTACCGTTAGAATATGGTACACATTTTAACATTTTTGTAGTATACAAGTATATTTGGCAGCAAATGTATCAAGTCTCAAAGCCTTCTCGGCAAACTTCGCTGATGTAATCAATACTACAATGAAATTCTCAGCTCAATTTTACCAAGAACACGCTTGTTTCAATGATTCCTAATATTGCCCAGTTACGCAGACTCATGATATACAAAACTACACCGATTTTACATTATGATATCCGTCAGCATCATCATCATCAGCCTTTTTAATGTTCCCACCGCTGGGACTCAGGTCTCCTCTATAAGTGAGGAAATGGGCCGTAATCCACCACGCGAGCCCACTGCGGGTTGGTGAATTTAATGTCTTCGAATTTTTGGTTCTAGGACATGCTGGTTTCCTCACGTTGTTTTCTTTCACCGTTTTGAGAGCAGTGGTAGTGAAATAAATTACACAAAGTAATGGGCCTGGCAGGGTTTGAGCCCGCGACCCACAATTCGTGTAATAACCAATAGGATTCAATTTTCGAATAATTAAAACAGCTACTGAACTTTACTAGAAGAGTTCCCGCCAAAAACCTAAACAAATGTTACACTTTTTATAGGAAACAGGTAAAATAACTTCCAGTTTACAAAATCTTTCTTGTTCTACTCACCCTGTCTAATAAAAACGTGACAACACATACATGATTCAATTTATTACTATTACGTGTCACGATGTGTAACTATGAATGCTTTCTTTGACCTATTGCCGCGAAATGACTGGCCGCCATATTTGTTGGCGCCATATTAAAACAGAGGGTATGACTGCAATAGACAAGGTTAAGGACATTACCTATTATATTTTTTTTTTCACTTATGATTACTGGCTGAACAAAATTTCTTCTTCAGCCTAAAAATCTATCTGAAATTGATATTATGGTTTGAGAGGATCTTCTCAATTCAAAAACTTGCTTTTTTTTTAAATTTGCTTCGCAAACCTTTAGTGATAAGTGACGGAGCAAACGGTTTCAAACATTAGGTACCTACTAGGTTTTCTTAGACGCAACAATCAAAGATCAAAGTTTGCTGACTCAATGTAAATTTAAAACTAGACACATAAAAACTAATGTTACAATTTCCTTCTTAATTTGATTTTTGGTACATTCCCAAACATGACACGTGTAGACTTGTGGTTTTCCTCTATCTAAAATATAACCATATTGTCTGAGAAATTTCAAGTTCCTATTATAGGTATCCTTCAATTGACGTCTTTTAAGATCTCGTAAGGAAAGAACACATAAGTATTAACCATGTTTTGGGAGTAGTTAGTGGCCCTGACTGCTATGCCGGAGGTCATGGGTTTGATTCCCACCCAGGACAAATGTTTGTGTGAGCATGATCATTTTGTTTGTTCTGTGTCTGGGTGTAATTTATCTATATATGTATTTAGAAATATATAAGTATGTTTATCAGTTGTCTAGTACCTACTCATAACACAAGCTCTGCTTAGCTTGGGACTAGACGGCGTTTTGAGTTGTGGAATCTTATTATTATTATTTATTTATTTAAACTTAGTAGTGGTACATAGACCTTACTGCAACAAGGCATTCTCTCCCAGTCAACCTTTGGGTTAAAAAGACAACACTGCGGTAGGATTGCACAATTAACAAATAATAGTTACTCCAAATTACATATGGTATGCTAAAATAACAACTAATTAACACTACATATGAAAAATATCAAATCATTAAGAGAACTTTATAACAATTCTGATAAAGACTAATGTTGAGAGGACTTCAAGTAGTAGTTCCGAATTTAATCTTTGAAGGATAATTTACTTTCAGCTTTTTTGATATCAAGGGGAAGCACATTCCAGAGTTTTATTTTAGAAACAGCGTAAAAATTGGACATAAAGCCAGTACGGTGAGAAGGAATATGAAGAAGCATGTTTTTGGATCTACGAAGGTTAAGATTAAGAACTGCCCAACACTTTAAAGTTTTTAAGTTTTTGTGTCTGATTTCTTTTTATTCTGGGTTTATACAATCCACTGGTCCATATAGGTTACTAAGTAACCTACCTACTTAATTTATTCTTACTGAAGTATTAATATTGTATTTTCTCAGTAAGTGATTTGTAAATCTTTCGAGAACAATAAATAAAGGAGGATTAAGGTCGACTGGCAGATAATGCAAAGTCCGCCTTTGTACAGTTTTTTTTGTGCATAAAGCTTTAAATAAATAAATAAATATCTAAAATCATAAAAACCATAGATAAGATGCTAGTTGCGATATATTTGAGCTTAGTATCCAACCAAGTAAAAAAATAAATGACAACTATTATCTGTTTTCTTTTTCAGTGCGTATAAATCATCCAGACGACATCCCCCACTCTTGGGCGGAGCGGGAGATAGTGTTAGATTCTTACTGATTAAAAAATCACACCGTTCCATTGTTGCCTTTCAAACCGGGGCTGAGCCTCCCTTTTAGAAACCGACCCTTAGCCCAAGTAGGCTTCGACCCTGCTGGGCCCCTACGGTTGCTGACAACTTCTTAAGGCACGCGGGAACAGTACGCGCCGTCGACGACTTGGGCTCCGTCCGGACCGTTACCAGATGGTCGGACAACGAGCTACCCACCACCCATTGCTCGCTGTCCGCACGCCCGCGCCTACGGTGGCCTGAAATCGAGATCGGAATCCCGGCGGCGGCTGGACGCGTGAACGCAGTTGACTGATGCAGTCGGCCCTCCTTTGCTAGCGTTACTGCTTCGCAGAAGGAGGCGACCGCCTGCTACTCCTCCTCGCTTCGGACCATAGCCTGTACCAAGGCACGGCGCGAGAAATTGCCGCCGCCGATCGCCCCAACAAGAACATGGTGATGCACAACTATTATGTTGGTACTACACTGTTGGCCAAAATAACGGACACACCAACGACTATTATCAACAATGTAGTCATCATTTGCCAACATGAAAATGTCACAAATGCCCAGTCAACCGTCAACCGATTACAGAAATTAACTAAACTATTCATTTAACCGTTAAATAAACTATAAACCCATATAAAATCGGAACAGTAAGTCACGTCATTCTAGCGTGATAACTGATCATCATTCAAAGTAGTACCGTTATTTTAAAGCATGCGAATTTGAGCTTTAAGTCAAGGGAATAAGGTTGTGAGAATAGTGTGGAATTATTAAAGATTTACTGATGTTAATATGGGTGGGCTTGTGTTGTAGTGTTAGCGAGCGATAGTGATGCTAGCTTTATGTAATTTGTGGATTTGTTCAAAACGTCACCTGGGTACGCAAACGCAAAGAGCTTCTGAAAGAACATGGGTGGGTTTGAGTCCATTCAAAGTGGGGAGAGTTAAGTGGTGATTTCCCACGTCAAAAAAGTATTCAGATATTAAGGTGTTGCTGCAGGGTAGATTCTTTTCCACGTTCAATATAAATAAAAAAAAAATAACAAATTAGAAAAACAAAACTAGCTTAAGGACCCAAAGTACCTCCAGGCTCGATTGCGGCGATAAGTCTCCTTTGAGGAGTGGCTGGAGAGGCATCACGGGTCCTCATCTTCCACATGATGCAGAATCTTACCGGATAAAAATATAATAAACTAAGTTCGGAAGGTTTTTGACCCTGATTCAAACGGAAGAAATGCCTAGGTGTCATCATTGTGCAGACTGCCCTGAAAACACGGTAGAGCATGTTTACTCCACCGTGTCTTCAGCCCTCGGCGGCGGTGACCTCTCGCACTGAGCCTTGTTCAGGTCATGGTCTGGAGCGAAGGAGAATGGGCGGTCGTCGCCTCCATCTACGGAGCAATGATGATAGCGAAGAAGACATTCGCACGCGTAAGGGAACGGATGCTCTCACAGCCCAGTTGCACCGAGATCCCGACCCCGAGCAGGGCCGAAGCCTACTAGGGCCATGTGTTGACTTTAGAAAAGTTGACTCATGGTCCTAGAAAGCAAAAATTAAAAAAGAATGTCACCTCAGAGATAAAGTAGAAACTAACTAAGTTTGCCTCTTTTTGATAGAAAAGTATAAAATGTAAAAAATTACAACATTAATTTTAGTATATTATATGCGAATAGTATTTATATGTAAAGAATCTATATACAAAGTTTCATAACTGTATCATAAAAAATCTCAAAGACAAGCTTGTTATGGTACTTGGTTGTCCGCACAAATACCTGGTCACCGGGCCATTCGGGCTACTGAGGGGTGGTTTTGCTCACGGTCCCAACAGTGCGCTAACTCCTAATGCCCGCTATGATCTGTTATGCTTAGTATGGGTAGTGTCCAACTTGTGACGTTCTTTAAATATTTTTGGGAAAAAATATAACATGGTGTAAAAAATTATTGCAACAAACTATATTCCGTACCTCCGCAAACCTCCGTTGAAAAGGGAGGATCCTCCGACTAGACAGGTGTTCGGTTCGGTCTGATGGGCGACTGCCCGATAGATGATTTCGGGCTGTCGTATATGTTTAAATCGCGCGAAGAACTTTGATTGCGCGATGCAGAATTTCGTACTTTCTTCGTAGTTCTTATGTAGCGCCATAGATGTCGCTACACAGGTTTCGTTTAAACTAAAAATAATGTTGTATAATGTGTTGTAAAATTGATGCTATTTCTGCATATAGCTATTCATAGCATAGCGTCCGACTGTCCCGCATCTTTGTGTGTAAACACGCTTACTCGTGAGAATGCTAGCGCGGGAAGTATTCAAACTTTTCACAACTTTTCCTCAGCCCCACACTTTCCTCGCCACGGCCCAATGCCATCGCATTACGACAGACATTTTCATTAACTGTCATTTGTCATTAGATAGTATTACAATAATCATTGGATTATTGTAATGCAAGTGATTTATTCGGCCATTTGTTCTGTTCAACTGATTATTGAATATTTAGTTTTCTAGTTAACGTCGGTTAAAGTAAACAAGGATTAGTATGAATGGTGTAGAATTTATCCGTTTTTGTTTTTCGTAATATCACGATTATTGGTTCCGAAAGGTTAATTAGAGTCTGTTTTGCTTTTCACAATCTCAGGTCACAAAAAATGCTTGGAAATTTTTTATTCCTTGTTCCATTATTTAATAGAATAGAATAGAATAGAAATATAGGTACTTCATTGTTTTTTTTATTATTTATAAATTTTATATAAAATTACGCCCAAACCCTAATCGCTGTCAAACACAACTAGTGTTTGTATTTATAAATGTTTTTATGTAATTAGGAAAAGAAAATGATATAGTTATAAAATTTTATACAAAGATTCGGGATTAAATATAATGACCACCATAGAACGCTTTGGTACCCTTAGTTCTTTTGTCAAAAATATATTACTTGACACCAAAAAAATGAAATCCTAAAGTTACAATAGTATTTTAGTTACGACTGTACTTTAAATTGTATTCGAACACCAAAAAAAAGTAAATGATAACCAAATCTTAGCGAGCAAATTAATGCGCTCTTTTTAGCCCCGTAGAGCAAGATGATACTTTGTCTAATCAACAATCTATCTTAGTGGAATTTTAGGGCACCCCGGGTCGGATAGATTTAGGTTAGAAGAAGGTGGCGGGGTCGTAGTGAGCGATCGAAGCGAGCGAACACAGACCCCGTCACCTTCTTCGAGGTTATTTTTTTTTAAACCACCCAGAAGTAGGAGCCCCGCGTAGCGGGGCTCCGTCGAGCTGCTGCTTGGCAGGTAGTTAACCTAACCTCAAAATTTTAACTACTGATATCTCCGTAACCATGGGGTTCTGCCGATGCTTTATTTGGATTAATTTTGCTTAAATAGGATAGCGAGATGTTAAAACTGGTTATAATTTTACATTAAAATGTAGGTTTAATTTTGGTGATCATTTACTATTTTTGTCTTTTATATGTTACTATATCTGGTGGTAAGTTAAACATAAGCCCATAGATTCTTCAGAAAGGTGTCAAATTCGTTACAAATTAGCTCCAGCAGGTACAACTAGTTTCAGGAACGCTAAAATTTAAATCTGCCGGAGTCTGTGTTTCCTGATATCTATAACCTAGGGGTTTTAAGTCAAGAGTGAATAGATTGCTTCTAGGCAAGCGTTCTCCATCGTCGGACACATCATCGCTTACTATCAGGTGAGATAGTGGTCAAACGCAAGCCCATCCCATCCATAATAAAAAAAAAAACATTTTTTTTTTGTATTGTATAAATAGTGGTAAACTCTGAGCCCAAGTTTAACTGGACACCATTATATTGAATCATTCAAGTCTATAGACAATGAATCTTAGTTGCTCAGATACGAGAGATACACTGGTTTTTAGCGTGTCGGTAAACAATAAATTCAGTCAATAAATGAAAATTTAAATTTAAATTTAATGTAATTCCTTCTAATATTTTATGCAATTTCTTTTTGATGTCTGACTGGCTAATGTTTAAAACATTAGCCAGTCAGACAAATGCAATTTAATTTAATTATAAAATATTTTTTGTGTAATTTAATTTATTTTGTGATGTAATTAAACTTGTTTGTATGTCTATGATGCGAGTACCTAAAAAGATGTTTTCGTTTCTTGAAATAAATTAATAATATTAATTTAACTGAGTTTTCAGATCCTCAAAAATACATCGTCTTCTTAGCTACAACTAGTTAAATTTCATACCTAGCCCAGTATTTGGCATATGGCAATGCTGTCATTAGATCCTCACGTGAACAAGCAACAGGGCACGTAATGCAAGATGGACATGGTCTGCGGAGAGACACCGCACAAATACTGAAGGTCTTGCTTCCTTATGCGAATCAGTAATGCTAGAAAAGGAGGCGGTAGCACGCGCGAGGCAATGGCCCTCGCGCCGCAGCCGCCGGTATTCCGATCTTCATTTCCAGCCACCGTAGGCGCGAGCTTGCGGACGGTGAGCAATGGGTAGCTCGCCGTTCGACCGTCCGGTAACCGTCCTGACTGAGCCCAAGCCGTCGACCGACGGCGTTTAGTGTTCCACGCGCGCCTCAAGGAGTTGTCAGCAACCGCAGGGGCCCAGCAGCGTCGAAGCCTACTGGGGCCATGGGTGAGGCGAAAGAGATCCCCGGGGCCCTGGAACAATGGCAAAGAAGGAATAGGAGTGGGTTTTTAGTCAGTAAAAGTCTGATACGCCATGACAAGGGCGGGAGATGTAATTAGATGACTTTCCCACCTAAAAAAAAAATACTGAAGGTCGGAACCGTCCAAGAACCTCCATATGTGGAGATTGTCTTTGCTGCGCCCAATCTGGGTGCGGAGTCTGTTAAGAGTTATCCAGAAATACATATGACAGAAAAACAGATCAGCACTAGGTGAAAGGCAGTGCATGCGCTTGAAGAAAGGTGAGGATGTTATGCACAGTATTGGTACAGATAGGGGTTCCTGGTAAATACATAAAACTGTGCCCGATCAGTGACAGCTCCGGGGACTAATAACTGATGACCTCGCGAGGAGAAATGCGCCTGCAGTCTAACTACATACGTATCTACCTACATAATATCATACAACACAATCTTAGGGTTGTCACTGCTGAGTGTAACCGGATTTGATATATATATATTTTTTTATATCACAAATTAGAGTAGTGGTAGCCCCGACAGGTCATGAGTTTCAACCTACCCAGGCGCATTACTTTGTATAATTTATTTCACCACCACTGTGGTTAAAACGGTGAAAAAGAACATCGTGAGGAAACCGACAAGTCAATTTTTTTAACAATATTCGATGACATGTCACATCCTCCAATTTGTACTAGACCCTTGTGGTGGATTATGGCCCATTCTCTCTCTTAGACAGAAGGCCTGAGTCCCAGCAGTGGAAACATTATAAGGCTGATTATGCTATATCACATAGCTGGCTGAACCGAAGGTACGCTGAAACAAAAAAAAAAAGCTGCATTAAGAAAAGTTTTATTGGTTAAAGACAATTTAATAGCTTAGAATATAATTAACTAGCTTTTGCCGGCGACTTCGTCCGCGAACATAAAATATAGCCTATGTCACTCAAGAACAAACCAGCTTTCTATCGGTGAAAAAAATTTAGCAATCGAATCAGTACTTCCAGAGATTACCTCCTAAGAAAAGTTTACCTCTTTATTATATTAGTGTAGAAGTGTAGATTACTTATTTGACATTCAAGGCTAGATCACCATTATCATTTCAGCCGAAAGACGTCCACTGCTGGATATAGACCTCCTCCAAGTGTCGCTACATCGGCCAGTTCTGTATTTTTTGCATCTGTCGGATTCCTATAACCTTTACTAGTTCATTGGTCCACTTTGGGGAGGTCTTTCAACACTGCGTCTTCAGATGGTAGCCGCTCCAGAACCTTCCCCTAGAATCCTTTATTTGTACGTCAGAAAGATATGCACTATGACCAGAACTGCCCTGATTGCACCCAGTGTTTCCGATCCACCTTCCGATATAGAAATACCTACCTATATTGTTTAAGTATTATACAGTTGAAACTCTAAAATTATGACATTTTGGCAGAAAGATCAACTCCTTTGTTTCTAGCATTTGGAAAATTTGTCGACTTGACTGTTCCTGATGTACACAACATCACAGAGTCCTGAAGTGAGCCTATGGCTATGCATAGCAAACAAGGAAGATCTGGCGAATACGATGATCAGCTACAATGTGTGGTGTAATTAATATGATAGTTTGATCCAAATACTCGTAGATAGACTGTTTCTGCAGCTTCCAGATCGGATGATTGACATTTTTCTACTATTTCTAATTTCTTTTGAGTTTGAGCCACTTCAAAAAGAATCTGGTCAAATTAGGCTTCCTCAATCCCTCTCTAACAACATTTTGTTAGAGAGGGATTGAGGAAGCCTAATTTGTCCAGATTAGTCCTGTGAAAGAGCTGCTGTACAGGACATGCGTCATCTGCTGTGCTGTCCATCATGCACAACCTGCACTTTTCAGGATCTATACGAGGCCAATGATAGCCTGTACAGCTAGGTTGCCAAATATTGGTAAGAAAAAAAAAATACTTCATCGACACGAAAAAATTAAGAAGGTTTATTTTGACCCATAATTTAGCATGACATAATTCCTTCTCCATCTTAAAGGACTAGAAAACACAGGTGAAGGCAAAATGTGAAGTGCCCCGTTTTCAACCATAATAGTCCTTGCATCCTGATCTCCACAAGAACCCACAGGCTCAGTAACTCCTGACATATTTCTCTTCTCCCACTCCCGGATCAGAAGCTAAGTGTTGAAGCAGCCCTGGCCACACCAGAGTGTACCGTTATGCAGCTAGCAACATAGACATGCATTTGAGGTCGCTTTCTCATTTTGCCGGCTTCAAATTGCGGTCACCTCGTTTAGAAATGTTTAGCTGGCAGTTATAACTACCGGAGACAGATGGTTTAGTTTCAATGTCAGGTTCGGACGAAAATGTTTCGATTCTGTACCGAATTGGTTACCGAAACACGAACTGTCGTAACGCCTCCCACATTGTGGATTGATGAGCTGGTGAGGGTGGCGGAAATCCAATGGATGCGAGACGCACTGGACCGGTCATTATGGCGATACTTGGGGGAGGCCTGTGTTCAACAAAGGACGACTGTCGGCTGAAATGATGATGATGATTTTCTAGATTAAGTATTGCATCCAGTTAAGTCTTGGGGCTCCAATCAGGTCATCGGTTTATCTTGCGCGTGAGGCTTCGAGATTATTCGAAACTGTCACAAAGGATTTAGAACGCTAAAAGCAATTGCAAAAACACAGGTGGATTTTAGTCCGCAACTGAAGTCTGATAGTTCTTCTCGCTCTTTACAGAGCAAAAGAAGTTACCTGGTGATCATCAAACTGGAGGAAGTATAGTATATACCTATGTATCCAATTGCGAGGATATTTATAATAAGCAGAGGACGTCATTGATACGAGTGATGATTGGCGATGTTTCTTTGGGAGGATGGACACAGGATGTGATTCGATGAAGGGATAAACTATTTGATAATAAAAGTAATTATTTATTTGTAAACAAGTCTCACGGTGACTCTGCACCCTTCCTAAATTATCACAATTTATTTACATTGGTACAGTGCAAATTAAACATTAAAAATAAAAAATAAATATGGAACGTAAAAAAAAAATTAAATTAGTACATATTATCGATGATATAAATGAGAAAAAAAAATGAGTATTGTGATACTGTATAATGCAAAGTGAAATGCGTTATTGTGCATTGGTATAATAGTGTTTTAATTTAATACCGTAATAATCTATCTGTCTTATAAACTATCTACTCTGTTACATTATTTAAAAACCTTATGGCAGAAAGGAACACGATAATCTGGAAAACATATTTGGAAAAGAATTAAAAGTTTTAGAGTGGCGACTGCAAACCTAAAGACGAAACGTTGGAAGGCCTATCATCATAAGGTGGCCCGATGACCCGGTGATGGTCGCGAGGATCCGGTGAATGTGAAACGCTCAGGGCCCGTCGTTGCAGCGATGCTGAAGGTGAACTATGTAGGTTTAAAGAATCTTTATTTCTCATATGAACATATTACATCGTTCACTTACATGAGATTTAAAATTTATAGTTTAACTGTGGTCGTCTAATGACGAAGCATGCAATACTACCTATAGTACAGTTACAATAATATACACAATGGGCTTACAACATTACGCAATATTACTATGATAGAGTATAACAGGGCACGACAAAATCATTTAAAACAAGCAAGTAGGTACAAGCAACACAATATGGCACAGCTGACTGACTTACTCTAGACGTCACCCAGATACCCTCTAAATTTGTATTTTTTATGTCAATAGTAAACGTCTTTAAAGGGTTCCGTACCCAAAGGATAAAACGGGGTCTTATTGCTGAGACTCTACTGTTTGCTTATCAGTTAGTTTAATTAGTAATTAGGTATTAGAATGTGTTTACTTACTGAAAATTGTTTAGTAATCTAAGTATATTATTAATCTATTTCTAACTTCTTCTTCTCTTCTTCTATTTTATTAATATTTGTATGCCACTTGTTGTGGCATAGCAGAGATACCCATATAAATATTTTTTCTATGTATATATATAGGTATCTATCCCACATTACTTGGAGCCGATGCAACATGTTTTTTCTTAAATTCTATCCTTGTAACCTTCATATCACTTCTTTTATAAACTCACACAATCCATTCTGTATTTATTTTTATTTACATATATGTTATAAGTTTAAGTATACAAATTATTTTAATTCATGTGTACATAAAAACTTAAATACTAAATAAACTATTTATATTAAAACCTAACTATGTAAGTACATAAATATAATACAAAATGTCAAAGTACGCTCAGCATTGCCACGTTGAATGGCAATGCTAATTCTTTGGGCGAAGAACGAGCCAGCCCTCTGGTCACGTAAAGTGTCGATTAGTCCCCATAAACCAAGCGTTTCGACCCAACGGCTCAAAACTGTTATTACCAATTTCATATAAACTATTTTTTAAATATTTCAAATTTCAAATATTTGAAAATAATCAAAAACGTTAAAAAAAGAAAAATTTGTAAAGAAGTATACATTTAACTAGCGACCCACCCCTGCTCCATTCAGGTACCTCAATCTTTGAAATTCTCGGCTTTTCTATATTATAATATGCATGTATCATTCACAAAAAATAGCTAGAAACGGCCGTAAAAAAACAGCTGGAGCGCCCGACACCTTGTGTCCGGAGAAGCTTGAAGCCGCTTCAAGGGTTTTTTGTGCCACAAAAAAAGGCCGCCTCAAAAAGAAGCATGAAGCGGCGTGTTTTTGTGGCCCGTGTATGGACAATAAAGGACCTATTACACTACGCGTTATTCAGCACACGACATTCAGACTCGTCTTATTGTTAAGTCATAGTAAGGCAATCTGACCCCTACTACACGACGCGACATCTATTAAGACTGTCTGAATATCGAGTGGTGTAGTAGGCCCTTTACTTTTACTCGTTTAATTATGTAAGGTTATGTTCTTGCTTTTACCTAAATCTTATCATAAAAAAATGTCTTAACACTGACTTTTACCAATACCTACCCCACAAAAATAATAAACTTCAGAAATTCCTAATCAAACACACTCCTAACGCTACCATCAATGAACGGAAAATTAGAAACTCGTAACGTAACCTAATTCCCCCCCTCTGCCCTCCAACTTCGCATTGACATTCGGTGCAGGCGGGTCAACGAACCCGCTTTCACTTTCCGGTCACACCCCCCCGCTTTCCTGTTGCGTAACATCTGGAAGTGAATTGACGTGCGCGCGCGCATATGTGCGCTTGCGCAGCGCGCGTGAAAATGATTGTTTTGTTTGTAGTTGTTATGTTATGATTGATTTTGTATGGTTGTAGTTTGTTGTTTTAATTAATGGGCTACTGATTTGTACATTATTTTGGAAAATAAAATTGACTTTTTTTTGGTATTGTAAAGATTTTATCTTCATTAATTCACTTATCGAAAACAGACAGCATGAACCATGGTCTGGAAAAATAAAGATTCTCCTGTAAGGAATTCAAAGTTCAATTATCGCAATTCTTTCCTTCAAGGAACAAAATTTTCAAAATTAAACTCCTAAAGGGCTCTGATGGGGATTTTTTTTTTGGAGGGTAAAAATCATCCCTTAAGCGGAGCGGGTGATAATGTTAGACTCTCACTGACTAAAAAACCCACCCGTTCCTTCTTGCCTTCAATACCGGAGCTGCCTTTCGGAACTAAACCCTGGTCCCAGTAGGCTTCGACCCAGTTGGGCCCTTGCTCGCTCTGATAGGGATCAAAGTTCTTTGTTTTTGCCACCAAGTAACCATTTTGCTTCATCAGATACCTAACATTTCCCACTCTAGGTTTCAGCGAGAGGTCAGACTTTTACTGCCTATAACGTTGTCCTCCAGTTGTCTTTTACAACTTTGAACTGTTATAAGCTGGAAAAAAAGTGGCAATGGATCTCAAATTGGCCAAGACATAACAAATAGTGCATACTGACAAATGCTTGAACTGACTGGACGCGCGTTTGACCACCATCTCATCTGATGGTATGTGGTAGACGATAGAGCACACTTTCCTAGAAGTAACCTATTCACTCTTGACTTAAAGACCCCTAAGTTGTAGCTATCACGAAACACAGACTCCGGCAGGGAATTCCACCCCTTTGGTACGCGCAATAAATGTGAACATTATTTTTCAAAAATGACTCGCCACAATATTTTCCAATGACGTCAAAACCAATGCCCTCATGATATTCTTTCTAGTATCCTGTAAGAATACAATAGTCAGGATAAATGTTATCATGTAGTATATTGAATAATATCGTGTGGTATAATACTTACCGCCTATTGTTAACTTGTTACGTGTTAGATAGAGGCTTGGCACAATAAACCACACTTTGACTATAATACGTATTTACCTCAAGAGCCATTAGAGGAATATAGTTTTTACCTTAACGTGAATGTTACCTATTTTAACACGCTTATATTAGCTTCACGCGTTAGCTCGATTTTGACCTACTTTGGTATCAGATTTTCTTCAAACTTTGCACACCCATCAAAGACTGATGACAATACAATAACATGTTTTTTTTAGTGCAAAATAAAAAAATAGTTTAAAAAAAACTAAAAAAAAAACACGCTTTCATAGCATATCAAACTAAAAAGTGTTAAATAATTTTCAATATAGGTAGAAAATAATAATAATGAACGAAAAATATTAATATCATTGTGAAAAAAGCGTGGGGTGCTCGATTTACGAAAAGTATGGCACAAAGCAATCCACGCTTTGAAAGCGTGTTTTTTTTAGTTTTTATAAACTATATTTTTATTTATATTATACTTTGTCGTAAGGTGTACGACAAAGTATAATATAAATAAAAATATAGTTTATAATACTTTGTCGTACACCTTACAATAAGTAGGAGACAAACATTTACAAAAAGTGTCTTTTGCGGAATAGGGTAGTGTCTAGGGTCAAAATAATTACATTTTGTTTTATATATATTTTAGATTATAAAATAATATTGGATACGTGTTTTTTCTTTTTTCGAATAAACAAAAAATAACAAAAATATAGACGTCACCCCGTACGAAAAAATGTAGCACGGCGTGACGTTACACGTAACTTTAATGGGCTATATCTTTGTCATTTTTGGTTTAATATACAAATAAAAAAATACGTGTCACTTATTTTTGAATAATCTAAAAATGGACTAATTATTTTTTTTTACGGCAACTAGCCTATTGTTCGAAAGAGAGAACCACGGTATCTCTTTCGGACAATCTCGTAACCCACAAGCAACCTCTGCAGCATTATCATTATCAGCCTTTTTAATGTTTCCACTGCTGAAACTCAGGCCTCTTCTCTAGGAGAAGGTACAACCTTTGCATAACTTTCAACAAAAATGTATGATGAATGATATTTATTTTGCAAATAGGTCTTAAAAAAAACACTGTTGCACTTCAATTTTTTCGTCAATAGAATAGAATAGAATAAACTTTATTGTACGCCAAAATAGTAACAATTTCAATTTTTTTTTTCAATTTAAACTACATTTATTATATGAGTCCAGTGTTTCCTACCTACAAAGAAAAAATATCTAAACAATCTTAGAGGTCTGTCTCTTTTAATTGTTATACAGTAAACATGTGATGGTTCAAGCACATAAAAAAACCATAAAAAAAAACATTTTATTACATATTATGTGTAACGCAAAAAAAATAACGTCGTTTTTTTTTTGGTGAGATATCAGTCAATTACTTCTACCGCTCTTGGAAGGAGCGCGAGGGCGTATTAGACTTTTACTGACCAAAACCCACTCTTATTCCTTCATTGCCTTCGGTCCAGAGCCCCGGGGATATCTATCGCACACCCGTTTCGCAACCCATGGCCTCAGTAGGCTTTGACCCTGCTGGGCCCCTACAGTTTGCTGACATCTTGAGACACACGTGACACGCTACGCGCCGTCCACGACTCGATCTCGGTCTGGACGGTTACCGGACTGCCGAATGACGTGACCTACTGCTCGCCGTTCGCAAGCTCGCGCCTATGGTAGTTGAAAATCGGGCTCGGAATCACAGTGGCTGGGGCGTGCGGCCGCCTCCTTCGCTAGAATTAAGGCGACGGACTACCACTCTTCCTAGTTCCAAACCAAGGCCTGTACCAAGGCCCGGTGCGAAAGATAGCTGCTGTCGAGCGCCCCCACGAAGACATGGTGGTGCTCTGCTCGGGCGGGGCACACCTCCACCATGTGCTCCACAGTGTCCTCCAGGCGGTCCACACAATGCTGTCACTCGGGCGTTTCTTCCACACTAATCCGGTGCAGGAATCTCCCGAACTGAACATGTCCGATGAGGACTTGCGTCATGCGGAAGGTGAGGACGCCGTGTTGTCTTTCCAGCCGCTTCTCAAAGAGGGGACTTTACAGCCATAATTGTGGCGCGCCCAGTGGCTGACAGTGGTTCTACCTACAACTTTTATGCCGTATTAACTATTGCTCCAAATGGTTAGTTTTAACCATACGTTAAATTTTTTCGTTGGCTGACTTTCAATAAACACTCAAAAAATATAATATCTTTCAGTTCAATTGGGTTCAAAAATAATTTGCAATATTTTCCCTAAACAAAAAAACATTGAAAGTTAAATAAAACCTTGTAATATTACTCCAAAGTTTACCATTTAACTCATAACAGTAGAAAATTCTTAAAAAAAGGGCTCGAACGTAAAATATGCAAATTCATGCTAAAATTACGTCACTCGGCTGACCATGACGCAATAGTCACCCTAACTGGCGTCAGAGGGAGCCATAAAAGTCAGACAGAGTTTTGAAATGCTCGTGATTCCCTAAAACAATTAAAAAAAAATGGTTGCCTGTAAAGTCGGTTTTACGGGCGAAGATTTTACGTGACAAGCATGCGCCGATTCAATGCGCCTAATTCTCTAGTGCTGCGCGCGCGGCAGACCGATCATAGTTGAGTGGGAGAGAGACGCAAGGCATTCGGCGGGCCTCTCTCTCGTTCGGTGACTCATCGTAACGTTACCGAGCGTTACACTTTTTCATAAGTGACTCCCAGCCGCAACCTAATTTAAGACGTTGTCACGTCAAAACGTGTCAAAATTATGGCATAGAACTCTGTTACGTATGAGATTTGTAATAAGGAAGATATTTGATGTGTTTTTTTTGTGTGGAAAATCCTTGAATAATTTTTCTTTTTAAGGTGTGTCAGCCTTGTACAGATTAAAACCTCTTTTTCGCCGGCAGTTATATTTTTGAGTCATTTGGTGTTTTTTTTTTGCTGGTGCGTAAAATTCATCAAGATGATATCCTCCGCCCTTGAGCGGAGTGGGAGATAGTGGGCCTTTATGGTGGCTGACAACTCCTTGAGAGCCATTTGGGGTTGTTACTTTGGGGCCCTAGGGTCCGAGTGCTAATACGCTCTTTAAAAAAATCGAAACGCTTAGTTGACACTTTGCGTGACCCAATAGTTGACTTTTACCTCTGACGGATAAGCATGCCATACAAAGTGGCAATGCTGCCAGTCTTTTAGACACACATCCAGTTGACAGCGATGCGGAGGATGATGCCATATTCAACTAGGAGTGTTATAATCATTGAGTTTGTGTTTCCAGATAGCTACAACCTGGGGGTTTTTAAGTCAAGGCTTCTAGGCAACCGTGCTCCATCGTCGACCTCACCTCACAAAAGGTGCGGTAGCGGTCAAGCGCGAGCCCATCAATAAAAAAACTAAAACTAATTAACCCAAATACCTAAGCACAGTCCCTTCCTACTAGTTCAAACGATACAAAAACCAGTCAATTCCTGTCCAATTATATCATAACGTAGGAAACGAAGAAAGCGCAGTCATTATACATACATATATAAATTGTTGCAATTACTATTACTCGCGTGATGTAAGGTGAAATGCGCGGGCGCAGTCGTCAGGAAGCTTGCGTAACACGGGCCTTGAACCTGCGCGGAACTGCGCAAACTGCGCGGCACTGCGCGAGCAGGAAGTGGAAGTGGTGAGTTTTTGCGCGGGGAAGTGGCTTTTGGGATTTTGGTGTAAAAATCCTGTGTCAATATTTTTTTTTAATATTTTGCAAAACATGATCACATTACTAACATAAAGCTACACTAATATAATAAAGAGGTAAAGGTTTTTTTTTGTTTGTAGGAGGTAATATCTAAAAGTACTGGTCCGATTGCTAAAATTTTTTCACCAATAGAAAAGTGCTTTATTCCTGAGTGACTCACTATGTTTTATGTAAGCGGACAAAGTCGTGGGCAAAAGCCAGTATCAAATAAACAAACCTAAACGTTAACAAATTCAGAGGACACCTTTCCTATTACCTACTGGTTCTAAGTTAGGTAATTAAATATTTCTAATTAAAAACAATTAACTAAACTAATTGATAAAAGTAGGTAGGTAATTCCATTGATATCAGAGTTACCTACACGTAGTATGTACGTCATTATTAATCGTACGATATTACATAGGTAATTATAATGAATAATTTTTTATGATTTGGAATAACCAAATTTCAATTTCCTTGAAACTTAGGTTAGAGGTCCACAGGGAAGATTTTTACCAAGTGACTGTCGATTAACACACTGTCGGTTGGTATACAGCTGGTCTTTGGGGAAGCCAGCCTTCAATATATTTCTACTGTGGTCTTTTTTCGCCATATCGGTTTAAAACGTAACAAATAAGAGGAAGAGAGAAAGGAGGAGGAGGTTTGCTGTAAGAAAACCCAATTTTGGGATATATTATATACCTATATCGACTTTCTTACTATGTATAATCTGTAAAGTTATGTACAATAAAGAATATATAAGAATATGGAACATGGACGTACAGTGAAGGTAGAACTACATTGCGTACACGGCGTCATACGGCGTGTGTGGCACACGTGTGCGGACGCACACATCGGGACGCGTCGGTTTCCACTCCATACATTTTATATAGAAACTAGACTTGTAGAGCTACACTTGATCCACGCCTCGCAACGTCGTTCTACCGACCTGCACCGAGCAAGCGAGTCTGTGCAGGTCGGTACCGATCGGTGCAGGTATAATTTTTCCCATGTGTTCTTATGCGAGAAACAGTACCCCTAGCAAAATTGATAATCTGCAATCTGTAACGCTAGTAGAAAACTTCAAATGGTTGGGGGGGGCACATTTATAATTGCCGGTACCGACAACCTGGACTGAGTAATATGGGTTTAAGCATTGGCCAGTGTAGTGTTTTATACACACAGATTTACCTGTTACTAAATGTGGTTTGACCAGTACCTATATGTACCAACCCGTACCGACATATCGAGACTGAAAAACCTGTAATCTTTATGTTTGCACCCTATGAATTGTTACTGGATCCATCCTTTACATTTTCTGTCTGGAGACTACATTCTTCTTCTTCTTCCTGCCCTTATCCCATATTACTTGGGGTCGGTGCAACACGTTTTCTTCTTCCAGTCTGGAGACTACATGATGGATGGTAAAACTACACTTTTGTCCAAGACAGTTCAGATTTAGAAGTTCAAAGCGGCTTCAAGTTAATGACCACATATTCATGTCATTTATCTGTAAAAAATTGATTTTAGCGATAAGATTGATGAAGACACCATTGCTACAAACTAATAATTTTAAGCTCCTACAGATATAGATCCATCATCATAATACTTTTAGCCAAAAAACGACCACTGTTGGACATAGACCTCCCCGAGTGTCGCTATAATGACCAGTCTTAATGTGCGTCTCGCATACATCGGATTACTGCAACTCTAGGATCCTACAAGGAGCTCTTCCTGTGCTTGTGATGGTTCAAAAGAGTTACCGTAACCTTGGAACGTGAAGATTAACTGAAGAAACACTGACGGATTTTAGTCAGCAAAAGCCTAACTCTCCCATCGCCCTCTATTATTTAGCTGCGTGATGGTTCAAAAGAGTTACCGTGGCCTTAAAACATAAAGATCAACTAAAGAAACACAGTGAGTTTTCAAGTCAATAAAAGTCTAACTCTCCCTCTCGCTCCATCAGTATGAGATAGTGGTCAAACGCGAGCCTATCAATAATTAAAAAAAAATATAGAACGGGAGAAGATTTTTTGTTTGAGATTGAATAAATGATAAATGATCTTTATTTTGAAAGCAGGCTTCATAAAAACACTTTTACACGTCAATATTTTTTTTAGGCAATTAAAGCTAGATGAGGCCGGTGTTTCCTAGCTGACTACCATGAGAAGAAACACCGAAACAAACTCAGGGGCCAAAGTCAAAGAATGTCATGAAATATCATGACATTCCACCTCAAACAAAAAATAAAATTCTAATCTTAATAGCAAAACACAGCAGTACCGTTGCAAATAATCTGAGTTCAAGGCCCGAGCGGCGTTACGTAAAGAATATTATTATTAGACGCACGTAATAGTGGAGAAATGCTGTTACGACTTAGAATATTGTGATATCCGAGTGTTTGTCTTTCTTTTTGTGTTAGCTAGAGGATGGGCTTAGGGCCTGGTGAAAGTTCTTGAGGTTCACAGCATCGTTTGCAAACTTAACAGGTATAATAGAATTCGTTGGGTCTAAAAAAAGAAAATTGCTCATCGTTGCCAATGTGAAAACTAACTCTGAATCGTTTACATTTCGGGGAATCGAAATTGCAATTGATTCCGTCCAGTTCGTTCCATCATCGGACCACCAGACGCATGGCGGTACACCACCGATATATGGTGGATATCCCACCCATACGCAAAAAACTGTTTTGGGAAGACAATGCTAAGGAGTGAAATTCCCTGTCGGATTCTGTTTCCTAGTAACAAACTAGGGGTCTTTAAGTCGAGAGTGAATAGGTTACTACTAGGTAAGTGAGCTCCAACGTCGACCACATCATAACTTACCATCTGGTGAGTTAGTGAGCCTATTAATAAAAAAAACTACCTGGCAGCTTTGCCATTGTCATTTGCTAATAAATGACATGAATGGCTAGAAGAGCAGGAAGAAGAAGCGAGAAGACCAAAAAGACGATAGTGGTGATCTATAAAACTAAAAAAGATTTACTGTGGCTGAGGTTACGACTCTTATAGAACTATTGAGAAAGGAAGCATGAAATAAATCTCCCTAGCGTTTTCTTAACTAGGTTGGGGTTAGTAAAATCAGATGAGTTGCATCTTGTTTGACTGGTCGTAGGGAAACACTGCAGTTAAACGCTTTTACAGAGAGCAAAAGACTGTTTTTTTTTTTTGACAAAAAATCAGCATTGCCATTCAGCGTGGCCAGCAACAACGTGGCGTAGTGTAGCGAGAGCAGGAGAAGTCATTGGATGATTTCCTACCTCAAAAAAATCAATCATAAATCAATCCTCAACTTTCTTGTACAATATATTCGCCATGTTGTCCTAACTTCGGCGATGTGGATGACGTCGCAGACGGTGATCTCCAGTGTAGCACAGATTTGATCTGACCAACGTATTGGATTCCTACCTCTTCACAATACACATAAATCTTCCTTTACTGAGTCATCGAATTAATAACTCCACTTTCCATCTACCACTTCGTGCTTACCCTTGTATCTCCGGCTACACGTAAAGCCGGTAGTTCAAGGCTTGTTGCGCAAACTTTACGTCATCGGGTCGACGTCCGCTCAGCTCGCGATGTTTTCAATGCATATTTTTATCATATTGTTCGTTGCTGTTTTAATTTTATCTACCGATCTTTGTTTAGGTAATTTTAATTGGGGAGTTTGTTTTGTGTTTTGCTACGTAATTTTTTGGCAGTGTCTGAGTTTTTCACGTTGACATAAAAACTAAGATGAAGCGATAAAGCACACTCAAAATATACTTTAAAACATAAACTTTGAACGTTAATGACACACAGTCATAGATGACGAAATACGTCACCCCATATTCATGAATCATATCAAAAAACGCCCTTATTGACTCAGGGGTGTTAAAAAACTACCATAAAGATGACTCACATACAAATCAGAACGGTAATCTGTTCAGTATGACGTAGTGACTTACCGTTTTCGTAGAAAGTGTGAAAGCATTACAGAATACGACGGAACGTGCGTCCTTACGTCATCCGGCCATTAACCCCGGCGGCCATGATACCCTGGTGTCTATGGGTATGCTAATGTCGGACAATGAATTTATTTTCATGTTGTTTTTCTTTTGTAATTTTGAAGTGATGTAATTCATGATAAATTGAATTTCTTTTTGCGGGGTGTGACTTGATTTGTAATGTGTAAGACAGGTTATATTTATGTAATCATCAGTCGTTTATTGTCTCATAAAAATGTTTTGTATATCAAAAGAATTTGTTATCTACTGAAAGCTTTATTTGTGGCAAAAATTTACTGTTCAACAACAGGGAAATATCTCTATTTTTTTTATTATTGATAGGCTCGCGTTTGACCACTATCTCACCTGACGGTTAGTGATGATGTGGTAGATGTGATAATAATATCTCTATTTTTTTTACAATTTCTTTTCTACAAGGTTTGTTTCACACAAAAAATTAAAGAGGTTAGAAAAGAAATACTTACCGATTTGTACTACGACGAGTGTCGCCGCTTGTCTCACACCCTTAAACTCCAATAAAAGCAATAAACCAATACGAACGTGCATTACGCAACTAATAGACAACGCATACTTAAATGGCAAGTTTGCTATTGGTAGTTGAACTGTGAGCATTGCCCTAATTTGTGGCACGCCTGCTCCCTCCGCCCACAAGGCCACTCTTACCTCTTTCATCGGTTCTGTGAGTACCATCAAGGTGTGAACTTGGTACGCCACGATCCAGCTTAATATTTTTTTATTTAATCGATATAAACTAGTGCTTGACTGCGATCCCACCTGATGGTAAGCAGTGATGCAAGCTCTGATGGTGAGGCGCACTAGTTTGTTAAGAGCCTATTCACTCTAGCCTTGAAGACACCCAAACCAATATGGTATGGTATTATAGCCTACAATAAAATTATAATTATTATTTTAAAGAATTACATTGTATAGTAGCACTGTCCATGCAAGTGTATTTTGTTCTCAGTCAATTCCTTTTCATCTTGCGAGGATGCATCATCATCATTCAGCCGAAAGACGTCCACTGCTGGGCGTAGGTCTTCCCCAAGTGTAGCCACAACTACTAGTCCATTGCATCTCGCAACCATCGGAGTACTGCGACCCTCACCAGGCTATCAGTCTAGGTCTAGCTCAAGGATGCGTAGCGGAATCTGTTCAGTTAAAGGCTTACACATTTCTCGCTTGCGGCCCTCTCATACATTACTTTTCTTTTTGTGGTTAATCATGTATATGATAAATGGTATATTTGAAATAAATGCTTTTTTGATTTTCCTTGCACACATCTGTAGGTCCTGCATGATGCAATAAATTAACCTGTTTTATAACCAAGATGATGATGTAAGTACGAGTAAAACATGCACATGCATTTTAACACTTTACCTGTTTAGAACTCAGACCTGTGTCTTCCTTTCCTTACCTTCAATTTGAATCACGGAAATCCCCACTCTACCTAAAATATATCATTACTTTTGTGATAGGAAAAGTTATTACAAAATTAACAACTATAGTCTGTCTAAAAAGACAAACCAGTTGGGTAATTATTAGGGTAAAAAGAAATCAGATGTTGTCAACACTGGTTCAATAATCAAGGTTGATTAAGAGATCTTGATCATTGTTTACTAACAGAAGTTCAAACCTTACCTATTATTTAAATTATATAATATTTATTATTAGAAGTATTTTCGTTTAGATTATACCTGTTTCAGTCTCTTTAACCTTTCAATCGTGATAATTAGAGACACAATAGTAAGACAAAGGGTGTGCGAACGCGGTTCGCTTGTCTTTTTATGAATTAATGATATTCTTATTACAAAAGTAGGATACATTTGCAAAGATAAATTAGACATATAAAAAAAGAACGAGATAATTAAGTTACCTTTTTATTTTATTTTAATTGTATTATTTTTTTAAATCTTGAATGTTGCATTTCAATTGCATAGAAATGACAAGTAGAAGAGCGGAGTCATCTAATACAAGCATTTCCTTACTTAAAAGGTGATCTCCAATAATATGTATCAAAATGCCTATTGTAATTGAAATAAACGTTTTTATTTTTATTTTTTTATTTATCTATCAGTGTCATAAGTAAGTTTAAAATAGTAACATAAATCTGGAATCGTAGGAGCAATCTGATTCTAAATATTCTACTCCGCTTTTTATTCATCATCACTATAATACGATTAACATCTGTTGTGTTGCGAACTATAATCATCTCAATAAACAAGTGAATGACTACTAAAATTCACGTTGCCAACAACAGATTCTTTAATTTCTTAAAAAAAATCCCAAGTCGTTTTACTTTTTGGACAGACTATACAAGGAAATCTTTTAAGTAGGTGAGGATGCATGAAGATTTTATTTTACTACACCGATTGACGTCAATAATTATAATATGGCGCCTACTTCTTTTTCTTCTGTTGGTTATGTGATAAACGAGTTTTTTTTTTTTTAAATAATATAAGCTAGTACTTGACTACGATCCGATCTGATGGTAAACAGTACTGCAATCGTTGATGGTGAGGCACACCAGTTTATTAGGAGCCTATCCAGCCTTGATAACACCTAAATTATAATCGGACGGGAAGACCACAGCAGGTAAATTGGTCCAGTCCTTCGATGTATGCGGTATAAACGCTTCGAAACGCTTAGAACGTAGAGGTTTCAACAACGCAAGGGTAGATGTACTCGCTGTACGTCGGGTTGTCCAATGATAGAAATGTGATGGCGGTATCAAGTTATGCAATTCCCAAACACATTCTCCAAAATGGATCCTGTGAAAGATGTCTTAAATAACATTAAAAAAAAAATTAAAATAAATTGGGTGATGATGAAATCTGAAATCGGGGTAAATCGATTTCAGATTTCATCATCATCTTCTTGTCCTTGTCCCGTTTTGTTTGTGGTCGGTACAACACATTTTTTTTTCATTCTGTCCTGTCACCCGTCACGCTATCACTCCCTTTTCTTTCTCACTTCTCACACAATCCATCCATTTTTGGCTTCTCATTCTGTCTCTATCTATCCACTGGTATACTCATAATTATTCCAGTTGAGTATTTCACAAACAGTATTTTAACCTGTCAAAGACAATTCAATTACGATATGAGACGTACTGAACACAAAATTGAGCATTTTGTGTTTCAGAAAACCACCCTTGGTCACAAAGCAAGTGTAGCTTGACCTAACCGATCGATGAAACCACGAGTTCCGTAGCCATGAGCTCCTCAAGTCGCTGAACCCAGCCGAGATCTAAAACTTTTCCAGCCAGATCAATGTTATGTAAACCTAAGGTCAGGATCGAACGTCGACCCGGCCACTAACGGCCAATCACCTGTACATAATGACGCATTAGTGATTATGCTCTGTCATTGCACCACTTTTCCTGCTGGTATGGTGACGAACAGGAAGAGTCGCTTCTTCCTGGGGTTTCCTGAAGGTTACTATTGACGTTTTAGTGAAAGGAATAAAATTGTAATAAGGAGAATAAATGCGTTATCCTCTTTCCTTTTATTTGTTTACCAAATATTCTTCGGTGGGGAAAAAGTTTTGCATTAATTTCTTGCTTTTTTTACTGTCTATAAGCTCGCGTTTGACCACCATCTCACCTGTCGAAGCGATGATGCGGTCGACGATGGAGCACGCTTGCCTAGACCTATTCATTTCTGACGTTAAATCTCCAGGTTGTAGTCCGATATCCCTGCTAAAGAGACTGTCAGTTTTTTATTTAGATTCTTCGAAATCAATTCGATTTCTTTCTTTAACAGGTCACCAACTAGATGCAATAGTTTTGGGAAGAGCAAGTAACTCAATCATTTTATTTTCTTATATAACTTTGAAGGTACGCGGGAAGGTACGCGGAATAGCGTGTAAAGCAGCACATACCTCCGTTGAAAAGGGAGGATCCTCCACCCAGACGGGTGTAGTATCTTGTCTCTCTCTGGTGTCTGAAAACTTTAATACCGCGATGCAGGATTTTATTTTTTTATTGTAGTTCCTAATTGGTGTCATAGATGGCGCTACATAACGATACAAAGGTATAATTAATTCTATTGGCTATCTTTAGTAGGGATTCATCTCATCCTCCGCTTGGACGTAAATTGCAGTGGTTTATATGGAAAGCACGACGTTGGGGATGAAAGGTTCACAAACTGGACCGATGACCCGGTGAGGGTCGCGGGAATCCGACGGATGCGAGACGCACAGGACCGGTCGTCGCAGCCACACTTGGAGGACATATAAGTCCAACAGTGGACATCTTTCGGCTGAAATGATGATGACAATAAGGAAAGCAATAAATCGGTTGAGCACAAGTGTCGCCACAACGGACGGTCCTGTGCTTCTCTCATCCATCGGAATTATTTATGTCATTCGGCTCTGTCTTATTATAAACTAGCTTTTGCCCGCGGCGTCTCCTGTCACTCAGAAATAAAGCAGCTTTCAATCGGTGAAAAAATTTTAGCACGCGGACCAGTACTTTCAGAGCAGCGTTCTTAGTGATATTTGCAGAGTGTAGGTTTACACTAATTGGTAATAATAATCATGAGAAAATATCACAATGCTTTTAGTTAAAAGCTATTTAATCGCTTCTTTTAAAAAATAACGAACGATTTAATACAACATTCCTGTAGGCAAGCGATATATGTGCCAAAAAAAATCAAAACAAACAATCTCAAAGGCCAATAACCCCAAGCCCAACGAATCTTCTAAATAGTTCAAAAACAGAATTCCATTCATTCCTACTTCCGCGCGCTTACGATGCCAAGCGCGTGTCACTTTCGCGCCAATCGCTTGCGCATGCGCAACGCGCACCCCTGTTTGGTGAAACCGCGCTATTTGCGCACTTTCTGAGTATCCGGATACGGACGTCAACTAAAATTATTTAACCACTAGTTAGATAATGAACTTGTGAAAATCGGGTCTTTGAACTTTGGTTGAACTTGATTTTTTGATTGCTTCGTCATTAGAAAATTAGAATTTTGGTTTTTTATGTAATATTGTAATGTGTCATCGGTGTGGATTTTTGAATGACGATGAATGAGCTGAGTTTTGCATAATTTTGTCAGTCTCAAAAAATGACTAAACAGGAAATCGCATAATCAAAATGTTTTATCCAGCCGCCGTTAGAAAGGTGGTCTTTCCTACTCATTTGTATTTTTTTGTTATTATTCATGGACTTTTTTATGGAGGAAAAATCATCTAATGACCACCCCCTCTCTTGGGCGGAGCTGGTGATAGTGTCAGACTTTTACTAATTGAAAACATACCCCGTTTCTTCGAGCCTTTATACCGGGGCTGAGTTACTCTTTCGAAACTAACCCTGGCTCCAATAGGGTTCGACCCAGCTGGGCCCTTGCTATTGCTGACAACTCCTTGAGGGGCGTGGAAACAGTACGCGCCGTCGACAATTTGGCTCGTGTTTTATCACTATTTCACCTGATGGTAAGCGATGATGTGGCTGATGATGGAGCACGCTTGCGTAGAAGTAAGCTATTCACTCTTGACTGAATTACTCTTAGGTTATAGCTATCAGTCCTAAGTTGAGCTACACGAATACTGACAAATGCTTGCACTGACTGGACAGGTCCACTCAAATCTGTGTGGTGCTTTCCTCAAAATACTACTAAGACACTAATCTGCATGGTTCTCATCTGATTTGACCATTACATGTTTACTGTATGGACTTTAAAACAGACTTTGTCCTGAGTTTATTTCGGTGTTGCTTCTCAGGGTAGTTAGCTAGGAAACACAGGCCTCGTCTAGTTTAAACTGACGAAAAAAATTGACGTGTAAAAGTGTTTTTAAAAACTAACATGCATTCGGCATTCACACTCATTCGATACTGCTGTTTTGGGCCTAAATTTACGTATAGCCTTCGCGCTTCCCATCTTTGGAAGCACCCACAACTTTTAGAAAAAGTCGATCAAATTATTAGGAACACATTATCTTCAATTCTAAATGTGGCCTTGGACGACCGAGCATGGCAGCAAGCCACGCTTCCCATCCGGCTAGGTGGCCTCGGCGTCCGCAAAATTTCTAGTATAAGTTTACCAGCTTTCCTCTCCTCGGTGCACAGTACTGAAACATTAACCAGGAATATTTTATCTTCCTCACTGGTTGATGTTGAGGTACCGTGCTTGTCCGATGCGTTGAACGCTTGGAAAATGGTTTGTCCCAACACGGATTTGCCCGACAACCAGTCCTCACAGAGACGGTGGGATGTGCCGCTCTGCAGTATTGTACGGAATAACCTATTAAATACGTCGTCAAGTACTGCTGAGCGGGCGCGTCTGCTGGCTGTGGGGGAATGGGAGTCGGGTTAATGGCTTCAGGCACTCCCGTCATCCACCATAGGCACTATGATGGATGACGCCTCGTTTCGGCTAGCTACCTGTCTACGCTTAGGCGCACCTTGTGTTGCTCCACATCGGTGCCACTGTGGTGAAGGTGTCGACAGCCTCGGACACCATGGCTTGTCCTGTTGCAGGAGCGCAGGCCGCATACCACGACACGCTAGCATCAACGACATTATTCGTCGAGCTCTTGTCACCGCCGGGGTACCTGCCGTATTAGAACCAAATGGTTTGGTACGTGACGATGGGAAGAGACCAGATGGTATGACGTTGGTACCGTGGAAGGTGGGTAGGCCTCTGGTGTTGGACGCAACCTGTGTCGACACCCTTGCGCCATCCCATATTCCAAGTACAGCAGGCTGTGCTGGCGCTGCCGCTGCTGCTGCTGAGACCCTTAAACGGCGCAAGTACTGTAACCTTATTGGTAATTACAGTTTTGAGCCGTTTGGGGTCGAAACACTTGGTTCGTGGGGTCCGAGTGCGCGTCTCCTTTTCAAGGAAATTTCACGCCGACTGATCGACACTTCACGTGACCAGAGGGCTGGCTCGTTCTTCGCCCAAAGAATTAGCATTGCCATTCAACGTGGCAATGCTGCCTGTCTTCTGGGCACATTTCCGGATGACAGCGATGTGGAGGAGTACTTTGACGCCTGAGCGTACTTTGTCATTTTGTATTATATTTATGTACATAGTTAGGTTTTAGTATAAATAGTTTATTTAGTATTTAAGTTTTTTATGTACATATGTATATTATAATAAATACTTCATTTAAAAACTTATTTGCATAATAATATCATTTTCAGGATTGATTGATTCTTGTGCTTCAAATCACGGCAATGATTCTCCAAGTTAATGTGTCTGTCAACGTAATAATTTATCTGTATCATAGTCTTATGTCATATGAATTCTGACGCCCCTTAGATATAATTTATTACATATTCACCTTAGGAGGTAAGAACTATAAGAAGCTCTCATCACCATCATTACAGTCGAAATACGTCCAAAGCTAGGCATAGGCCTTCTACAAAAGTGGCCACATCCACCAGTCTTCATGAGACTTCACCAGGTCATCGATGGGAGGCCTACAAACGCTTCACCTTCCTATAATATGTGGTCACCAAGTCAGAACCTTTCAGCCCCATCTAATATCGTCTTACGTATCTTTAATAGCCCTTTTAAGGAATCATCAAATAGCTCCTTTAGCTCTGGGAGTAGCGAGGGAGTGTCGGACTATTACAGACTAAAATCCACCCGTGTTTTTTTAGTAAGTCTGCATAGAGTAACTTCCAGGGCCGTAATGAGAAGCTGTCGACTCGGACTTGACTTTTCTATCAATCCCCCAGCCCTAGCAGGTGTCGACCCCTTCACTCAAAGGGGCCTCATCACCGAACCGGGCCCTTCACTTGGTGGGGCCTCATCACGAAAGTGGGCCCCATGACCCAAGTTCACTAATAACAGATCTAACGAAGGTTACACACCTTAGTTTACTAGACACTCGTCCACATTCACCCCCACACCTGTACCCATTTCGCTGCTACGCCCCGTACAAATCATAACATAACTGTCACTCAATTATCTACTTGTCAAACTCGGAACTACATACAAGGAAGAGAGTTTACGTAAGAGTTATTACAGAGCCTTGAACCTCGGAACTGAGGTAAATATAGACCACGGAATTGCATAGAGAAATTAACACAAATCCATATTAATATTATAAATTTGAAAAGTTAGTTTGTTTGAACGTGTTAATAACAGATACTAATGTTTAGAACTGAAAAACAGTTTTGAATGTATATTTTTTTTTTCAATTCGAACCATTATTAGCGCTTTAAAACAAACAAACTACCTATTTAGATTTATAATATTAAAAACTAGCTTTTGCACGCAGCTTCGCTCGCGTACGTAAAGAGAAGCAGCACACTCTGAAGCAGCTTTCTATCAATGACAAAATTTTATCAATTGGACCAGTACTTCCAGAGATAACCGCCGACAAAAAAAACATAAAAACGAAAAATAAACTTTACCTCTTCATTAAATTAGTGTAGATAGTTTTGGTGTTGACGGTATAATAAAAGTTAACAGTTATATGAAAAATTTGGTGTTAAATCGTTTTATGGAATGAGTATAGTTTTTCAGTCTCACGAAGGCCGTGTAGTCTTAGTTGTGTGTAGGCTCATTTACAGTTACAGATTTTTTTTGTGTGTATGCGTGTGTGTGAGTAAACTCAAGGTACTCGATATCAAAGAAAATGGTTATTTGTGTAGTATTGAATGATTGAATCAAGCATACTCTCAGTAAAATAGAGCTCAGATTTTATTTTAATGACTAAATCAGAGAAGCTTGCCAAGAAGATTAATTTGATACTTTTGCTCCGAAATACAACACAAAAATTAGAATGAGTTACATCCGTATTGCTATGGAAAACAAAATGACTGTATCATGTATAAAAAAACGAAATACTTTCTAAACACTGGCTGAATCTTTATGGAGCTAAAAGAAAAATAAAACTATTATGTACTTTGTCTGTACTCCAATAATATAATGAATACCACCTCTAGCAGAGGCGTCTAGGCGTGTTTATACTCTATGAAGGGAAGCAAGCGGCGTCCGCGCACGTCAACAACTAATTGATCATGTTAGGAAGTGGATCGGAGGCGGGAGGGTACAGTTTAGCGTGGCATTGGATAATAGCTTAGATTGACGTGTTAACTGAAAACAAGATACTACATAATTATAACGAAACTGTTTTTTCAGTGACTGAGTAAATAATGTTATAATAATTCATCAGAAGACTTAGGGTCACTCAAAGGGCAATGAAAAGGATATATCCGGAGTTTCCTTGTGTGATGGAATCCGAAATGAAGATATCCGCACTGCCCCTGATAGTTAAAAAGACGTATCTAACAAAAAGTAAAAACAGATAAAAAAGTGTTCTAATGAATGAAACGGAAAATCGTTTGCTGTCTTTGAGTATTTACATATTAAAAGTTGAAAATAAAGCCGAATATAACGAGCTTTAATTTTATTTTATTTTATTTTGGGGGCAGCGCAGGAGAACCAAAGTTGCCGACATAGTACGTAGAATCGCCAAATTTAAGTGGCAATGGGCAGGGCACATTGATCGCAGAACAGATGGCTGTTGGGGCTAAAAGGTTCTGGAGTGGCGATTGGGTGAAGAGGAGGCCAATGTTGGCGATCATTAGGTAAGAACTAAAGGCCTTTTGTTGAACAACGTTTGGCGGGACCAAAAGAAGTTATTAGGCTACCTATCTAATATAATAAAGAGGTAAAGTTTGTTTTTTGTTTGTAGGAGGTAATCTCTGGAAGTATTAGTCCGATTGCTAAAATTCTTTCACCGATAGAAAGCTGCTGAATTTCTGAGTGACATAGGCTATATTTTACGACGAAGCTGCGGGCAATAGCTAGTTTATAATACAATAACACCGAAGATTTTTTTTTTGTTTATTATGCGAAGGAGATGGCGGGACGACCTGGATGGCTTCCTTAAGAACTGGAATGAGAAAGCGAGGAACCGTTATCGTTGGAAGGAGTGGAGGGAGGCCTTTGCCCAGCAGTGGGACAGTGTGGGCTAAATAAAAAAAAAATATACGCAATATTCTCTGAAACTACAAGTCTGATCGGCAGAAAAATTTTATATGCGGGATAGCCAGATTCATGAAGAATAGTAAAGGCTACGTAATATCACGCCACGGTCCACGGAAGCGGAGCAGAGCACCCAAAGAGCAAGTGAAACCGCGGGAGACAGCTATAGTATCAGTATATTAAGGGTGAGTTGTGTTGAGTCATGGAGGGCGAGAACCCCTGGCAGTAGGGAAACACGGTGACGTCATGTCTGACGTCACACTCGAGGATGAGACATGGTGAAACAATCGATTTGCGTGTGTCATTTGTTTAAAAGTAATCGGGACAGCTTCTTATGTTATACTTGTGTAGAGTACAGCAGCCACATATGAGCTGGTGCTGTATAATGCCACCAGGCATCTTTGGTCTAAGTGGATAGGCGTGCGAAGATTTAATTGGAAACAAAATAGCATTTTATAATGTAGAACCACTTTTTTTTTCAAGTTTTAAGAATGTGTAGCACCATGGAGCATCTTTAGTAGGTTACAACTTGTTTGACATTACGAGCATGGCAGTTGAGAGTTTGTCATGCTCACCCAAATGTTTTACTGAGGGTGGCACGTGTTATTGGGTTATTCGGTTCCCTTCAAAATGGTTGAGCTGAGTGGGGCTCGTGAACGGATGCCGTCAGATGAGACTGGTCATCTCTTAGATGCCAGTGGCTTAATTCAGTTTCTATCTTTTAATTATTTTATATTTTTATTTTATTATCTACATTGTGCTCACATAATAGACGCAACAAACAAGTACTTAATAATATGTAACCAAGCATTTTAAGTAATAGCATAATATGATTTAAAAGAGTGTCCATGGAGTTTCTAGCACGTTCTTCTCCAAAGAGGTCTACGCTTTCGAACGTGCAATTTAGCATCACTTTTCTTGGACTGACCGACATTAGACTATTCAAAAGTGCCTGCAAAGGGTCTATTTGAAATAAATGTTTTTGACTTTTCAAGAGGCTAATTGGTATTCCAAATTTTGTTTACACCTATCTAGAAAGCCTGGAGCACAGGCGTAGGGTAGTCAGCCTTTCGGTATTTTACAAGAAGCATTTTGGAGAGGAATTACACGACTGACATGACCTTCACCATTCTACCATTGGAAAACCCGACGTACAGCGAGTGTCCGCCCTTACGTGGTTGACATCTCTACGGCCCGGACTAAGCTTTTCGCCTCGTTGTTAATACCGTGTATATCGAAGGATTGGTAGGAAAAATGTGCCTGCTGCGCTGTTCCCGTCCGATTATAATTTAGGTGTCTTCAAGGCTAGAATAAATAAGCTCTTAATAAACTAGTGCGCTTCACCATCATTGATTGCATCATTTGTATTCATCATTAAAAAAAATTGGGTGCTTGAACTAAGTACCTATGTAATGATGATAATAATCTACACTATATTATAAAGTGGTTAAGTTTTTTTTTTGTAGGAGGTAATCTCTGAAAGTACTGTACCCTTAGCCAAGTTGCTAATCTGCAATAGTTAACGCTTGTAGAAAGCTTCAAATGTACAGGAATGACGTCGTCTTAACGCTCAGTCACGTGGTCAGAACAAATGAATTGGCGGCAAGGTCAACTCGAAGCGTTCGACGCAAGCGAAAAGGTTGTAACTTGGCTAGAGGGACTGGTCCGATTGCTAAAATTTTTTCACCGATAGAAAGCTGCTTTGTTCCTGAGTGACATAGGCTATTTTTTGTATAAGCGGGCGAAGCCGCAGACACAAGTTAGTTATGGCTATAAGCAAAGCAAAGCAACATTTTTTTTTTAAATTTCGATGGGATAGTAAATTAATTAATTTGAGAATAAATAGTAGTTAAAAAAACCGGTGAGTTTTGTCTAGGACATATTTATTATATTTGTATTTAAACAAAACGTTTCCTTAATGACTAACACAATATTATGTTCAATATCAGTAGCACGGTGACTCACATCTAATATATATGTCGCAGGTTTTTCATAAAATTAGATAGATTGATCAAAAGTCAAGGTTTGTGATGAAATCCGAAAGATGACACATTTTTATATTTCATTTATTTCATTTAAATTGCTTTAATTGTCATAAAACTAAGCAAACCCTTGATTTTGACAAGAACTTCATCATAAACCCAAACTAGTTAGGGTTTTTGATAAAAAATCTGGATTGTTACAGGTTTATGATGAAATTGAGTTTAAAATGTGTCATCTTCCGGTTTTTCATCGAAAACCTAGGTTTTTGATGAAAACCCGGAAGATGACATATACACATATATTTTATTATTGATAGGGTCGC
The DNA here is from genome assembly GCA_929112965.1 of Mythimna albipuncta. Lineage (NCBI taxonomy): Eukaryota > Metazoa > Arthropoda > Insecta > Lepidoptera > Noctuidae > Mythimna > Mythimna albipuncta. The sequence goes on along the minus strand of OV815983.1, from coordinate 10,988,541 downwards.
TTTTGTGTAATATCTCGTCTAATGGTTAAGCGATGATGTGGGCGACAATTGAGCACGCTTACTTAAAAGTAGCCTATATACTCTTGACTAAAAGATCCTTAAGTTACAGCTATCAGCAGGTCTAGCCGTGTTACGACCGTTTCGTTTCAATTCTCTTTCGTCGTTCGCCCACACGCCGGCCACGCCTCCGATTCCTTTGTTCTGACCACGTTGAGAGTTCGTAGTGTCCATTTGATTTCCAGCCACTGTAGGCGTAGGCTTGCGGACGATGAGCAATGCTCAAAGGTAGGGGACCTTCGGATAACCGTTCGGGCTGAATCCGAGTCGTCGACGACATGTAGTGTTCCACACGTACCCGCTGTTGCTGTGACCCAACAGGGCCCAAGCTAACTGGGGCCAGGAGTTGACTTCTGAAAAGGAAACCTGTGGTCGTAGGACGCAAAGGGCAACTGAAGGAACATAGATTATGTGTGGTTTTAGACAGCAAATGTCTGACACACCCTCTCATCCCACCTTAGAGCGGAAGAAGTCATTTGATGAATTCCCATCTCAAAAAATAACCGTATTCTATAATCTATATACATTAAAAGCAACGCCACTTTTCGTTGTAATTTTATAACAAGAACGGTGTCACCTATCCAAACCAAATGTTCAGGCTTTGTTCGGACTATTTAGTAGATGGTTTATGTGAAGTTTGGCAGGGTAGAGTAGGGTAGAGTAGTGTAGAGTAGTGTAGATTAGGATAAGGTAGGGTAGAGTAGGGTAGAGTGGGGTATAGTAGGGTAGAGTAGGGTAGAGTAGGGTAGAGTGGGGTATAGTAGGGTAGGATAGAGTAGGGTAGAGAAGGGTATAGTAGGGTGGAGTAGAGTATAGTAGGGTGGAGTAGGGTATAGTAGGGTAGGGTAGGATAGAGAAGGGTACAGTAGGGTGGAGTAGGGAAGAGCGGGAGCGAAGCCGTGCGGGCAAAAGCTAGTTAATTATAAACCTCAATATTGCTGAGTCTTCATAGGTAATTTAAATTTTAATTAGAACTAAATTCCAATCCACTTAATTAATTGTATCCTCATTCGTCTAATTAAACTGATAGACACAGTTTCAGCGAATTGTTTACAACATTAATGCTATTATCTCCATTGAATATTATCGAATTCCATGAAAATTCATGCTGCATAGCAAAATAATTAATTAATTTAATTGAATGTCGTAATAATTCTAAAATAATTGGTTGTTATATAACAATGTAGTGTATGACATAATTGAATCATGGTATGTTACGTAATGCTATTAATATAGTTATATAATAATATAATATGGAGCCTATGTTTCCTCCTTGGTCTGTGCTTTGGTTTTATATTTTCTGGAGTAATATGGGTGTGTGAAACCAAGCCTCCAAACCTTAGTGGCGTGAGGCAATGGCCCTTGCGCCCCAGCCGCTCCTGATTTCCAGCCGTACACCGTAGGCACGGGCTTGCGGACAGTGAGCAATGGGTGGCTCGCCGTCTGACCGTCCGGTAACCGTCCGGTCTGAGCCCAAGTTGTCGACAGCGCGTAGTGTTCGTTCACCCGCGTCTCAAGGAGTTGTCAGCAACTGCAGGGTCGAAGCCTACTGGGGCTTTTTTTTAAGGTGGGGAAAATCAGCCAATGATAACCCCCGCTCTTGAAGCCTACTAGGGCCATAGGTGATGCGAAAGAGACCCCCGGGGCTTGGAACGATGGCAGAGAAGGAAAAGACACGCCACGAAAAAAAAAACCTTACTGGTTAGGTATGATTATCAGGGTGTTTTTAATATCATGTGGTTTTGATTACGCATGCAGGATTGCTTCGCACGCGTAACCTCCTCAAATGTCCATTTACCGATACCGATACCATAGCCGATACACGTCCACTGTTGGACATAGGCCTCCCCCAAGCGTCGTCCATTTCATACAACGTATTTATTGTAATGCGTTAAATACGCACGCAGGACGCATTTTTTCCGCCGTAATGAAATCCGTATGATTTTAAAAACACCCTTGAATAGGCTGTGAAATTGCCACGTTGAAAATCACACAGGGCACACCTCGGCTGTGTGCTCCACCGTGTCCTCCGGTAGCGGTTGACTTGGCACACTCAATAAATGGGCTGCTGAAAACGGTCTTTAGCATGAAGAAGGGAGTAACATATCCTGAGGTACTTAAGGTTGGAGAGGTATATCACGGGTATCAGGATAATTCTGGAAGATCTCTAACCAAAACCTTAATGGATTATACATCCTTCTGAGCACGTAATGTTCTTGCGAAACTCCACTCAAGCCAGCCAATAAACATAAAAGACGCTAAGGTAGGTGAAATTTAAACGTGAAATAACGGTCATTGACCCCCCTACATTTTTCCACCTATATTTATTGACATTCTTATTTTCAAAAACGGAAATTAGGACATAAAGCTGTCTTGAATCGATATGTATCGTGAACCTTTACATGATCTAGTGAAAAGCAATTCATTATTTGTTTTTTGGGTAGCTACGCAGAGATATTAGGAAAAGGTTAATGTACTCTATTCCACGTTTATCTGGCACCTACTATAGTGAAGTTATCATCGTTATCTGATGATAATAATAACTTAACTAACCTCTCTTCTTATGATGATTAATTTCAACCGAAAGACGTCCACTGTTGGACTTAGACCTTCCCAACTGTCATCACAATGTGCTTCTGTGCAACTCGCATCCATCGGATTCCCGCAAACCCCGTGAAATATTATTAACATTACATTTTTGACGTCACGGCAGAATACTATATTACACATATAAACGTATAATATTGCCAGTATGGTCTTCAACCTGGTCAAAATTGGCACGTCATGCCTTGTCATACTGCCAATGACCGCGTCATGACCAGTCTGATCGACCTTGGCAGCTCTAGGTCTTTCCTGTATGGTAAATGTCGAGTCAAAAGTGTAAATGTGTGTATCGGTATAGGGAAGGATAATGTATATGAAGTGTGTGTATATAAGGGTGTGGTAGTGTGAGTGTGCGAAAGAGATAGACTGCATGCGTCCTGCGTTTCTTTATTTACTTACAATTTGTGGGAAAAACAATGGGTGGAATTATTGCGTATGGAATAATTCTCGTTTAATACGTTGTGGACTTTGGATGGAAAAATTTGAGTTGAGTAAAGAATATTCCGCGCAATATTTTTCCTAGAATATTTTTTGCTAACGGTGGAAATATTATAAATCCAAAACCTGGAGATATTTTTTGTTTTTTTTAAAGAAATTTTGCATTCGTATCTTTTTGCAATGTATCAAAAAAAAATTTACCTTTTGAAATTGACTGTCGCTGGGGTTTTTTTCTAGTCCTTACTGTCCCACTACTGGGCAAAGGCCTCAGTCCTCCAAATCCTTCCATATATTCTTATTTATTTATTTATTTTATAATTTATGTACACACAGTAAAAGAAGAAGATACAACATTATTATAAATTATGTACAAATGTACTGCTTATTTCATGAAGAAATTTCTTCCAGCAGACCTGCGAAAGGAAAGATCAGAAGAGATGTAGACAATAATAAGCTAAATGGCATGACCTATGATGAAATTTTGCAAAGCAGTTCCTTTTATAACTTTATTAAGAAGAAAGAATTTTCCAAAATTCACCCCCTAAAAGGGGCCTCAAAGGGGTCGAGCAGGGGTCGAAGCCTACTGGGGCCAAAGATCTATTTCTGAAAGGAAGGCTCGGCCCCGGTATGAAAGGCAACGAAGAAACGGGGTGGTTTTTTTACTCAGTAAAAGATGACACTATCTTGCGCTCCGCCCAAGGATGGGGGATGTCATTTAGATGAGTTTTACACATTGAAAAAAAAACCCCTTTCAAAGTTTGTATGGAGAAGCCTAGTTCATACGAGTGAAACCGTCGGCACAAGCTAGCTATACAAATTAACTTGGTAATTTTATCTCAAAAAATCACTTACAGGTATGCAAACTCAAAGTAGGACTAATTTATTAAATAGATTCTAAAACCGATTAACCGAAACATTAATATTTACGAATTGAGTTCCTAAACTTTTTTTTTTTTTCAAAAAAACTATGAAATAAACTTATGAAATTAATTTGCAAACTCATAAGCATGGTTTAACATAATACTGTAGGTAATTGAACTAACAGGTGGAAGATGATAAAACAAGGAAAATATAAAACATACTCGTATATAATTAGTCTATTTATAAATAAAATAAACCAATTTTTAATTATCAAAACACAATAGACGGACATCAAGAGGATAAATTTAATGAAAAAAAAAAAAAATTAAAACTGTTTACTTGAAAAAAAAATTGAAATAATTAATCACGGACGATTTTGACACCATCAACGTAGTCAGACAAAAAATAAATATAAAGATGTGTCGATTCGGACAGTAGTATCCAAATGTAGTGTGTCCAAATCGTCAGTATGTAAACAAAACAAAAGGAGTAGGTACCTATGTCAAGATCGTTGCAGATGGCGTTCAGTATTTTCTGCCTACCCCCTTGGAATAAAGCCGTGAGTTTATGTTCGAGTAATCATCAATAAGCTTAAGTATCCACCTGCGAGTTAATATCATAGCACGGTTAACAATTCCATGGCCAGGTGTGATCATTATGTCTTTAAGTAGCTATGATTGTACAGCGGATGGTCTATTACTACGTTTATACTGTATAGTTACGGTCCTTTAAGTTAATTTTTACGGTAAAGTTAAATAGGTAGGAATAATGGTATTATTGGAAATAACTCAGTTTGGATTCAGGTTTTCAGAAGCATGCATCTTAATTGTTGTGTATGAAAATGTACCACGAAAAGAACGCTCTTAAGATTAGAACGCCCTAAAACTATGCTGGCATTCGGTAATTCCGTTGTTTACTCGAATATTTCTCAACACTTCATCCAAGAAATACGTTATTTTTTTTTTTTTCAAAGTTTAAATTTTTTATTAAATATATTCGTCATTCGGAATCTCGATTAAATGTGTGGTTAGTCATTTTTTTTTTAACTTTTTTATGAGTTCCCGCATTATAAAGAGCATAAGAGTTTTTACAGAATTAATATCATACAATGATTTGATTGTTCTAGAAACACAGATAATGTTCACAAAATATCTGTGTGTTCAAAATATCTCGAGAAATATATTAAGTAATAAGTATAACATCACAATCACGTAAGAGCGGTTGTACGAAAAATTATGAAAATGTAAGAACGTTTGAAAATGTAAGTTTGTTTTCTTTCAGTAAGAAATGTTTTAATAATTAAAAACGAATAATTTACATTTGAAAAATAATTAACTAACTATAATTACAGTTAAAAAAAAACCTACGCTAATTAGAACTAACTAAAATCAAACTAAAATATGGCGTCAAAAAACTTTTCCACATCGCTGTCGAATGTGCCCAAAAGATCGAATCATCGGTTAGACGGTCTTAAGCTTAGTTCATCATCATCATCATTTCAGCCGATATACCTCCACTGTTAGACGTCGGCCTCCCCCAAGTGTCATCACAATGAACGATCCCTTTTATACCGGAAATAAAGACACAACAGAAAGACAATGAGAGAGCGAATCCGGCGTTCACTTGGGGTTTCATGAATTAATCTCGCATTCATCGGATTCCCCAACCTTCACCTGGTCATCGGTTGATGGGCTTGCAGACAGTAAGCAATGGGTAGCTCCCTGTCCGGCCGTCCGGTACCAAGCCCAAGTCGCAGACGGCGCGCACTGTTCCCGTGCGCCTCAAGGAGTTGTCAGCAACAGCAGGGGCCCAGCCGGGTTATCAGAAAGGGAGCTTGAGCCTCAGTATGAAGGCTAGAAGGAACGGGGTGGGTCTTTTAGTCAGTAAGAGTCAGAGTTGTCATTGGATGATTTTTTCCCACCATAAAAAAAGGTCATCGGTTGATTAAACAAAGAAATTAAACAATTCATTACAAAACAAAGGGTACTAAATTACAAAACTGCAGTTCAGAAGTCTGCACGTAAACTCTAGAATCAATAGGTGTTAAAATTCGTCTAGACTGTAGGTAGGTCTGTCTAGTCTTGGTCTAGACGCTTTTCTAGCATCTAGCTAGGTACACAGTTTTGTATAAAGTGTATTAGAACGCAGACATTGGTGTTTAGGGATTCGTACCCAAAGAAAGGAAGGAAGAAAAGATGTTTATTTGGCACAAAATGAATAAACCAGTATTGAAAACTTAAATTAAAAGGGTAAAATCTACACTAATATATAATAAAGAGGTAAATCTTGTAAAAATACAAGTTTGTGAACAAAACTTTGTAAGAGGTAATCTCTGGAAGTACTGGTCCGATTACTAAAATTTTTTCACTGGTACAAAGCTGCTTTATTCCTGAGTGACATAGGCTATATTTTATGTACGTGGACGAAGTCGCGGGCAAAAGCTAGTAATACAATAAAAACAACGACTAGCTGCACCAAATAGGTAAAATGCGACCCCATTACTAAGACTCCGCTGCCTATTCGTCTGTCCGTTTGTTCGTTGTATCTCACGAACCGTAATAGTAAGATGAAAATTTTACCGATGATGTATTTTTGTTCCTGCTATAACATGAATACTAAAACGAAAGAAAATAATTATTTAACGTGGCTCCCGTACATCGGACATAATTTTTCACCGTTTTTAGAGATAACTGGCTTTTGCCCGCGGTTTAGCCCGCATACATTTTTTCGCAATCAGACCAGTAGGTATTTTCAAAGACTCTTCTCTCTTCTCTTATCTTCTAGGTATTAAGTGTAGATGGTACAAAACCCTACGTGCGCGCGTCTGACTCGCACTTGGCCGGATTTTTAGTATATTGAGCTTGAAAATTTTAAGAAGTTGGAGTGGTTTGGTTTCATTTGATTTTCTGTTCTTGGTGGAGGAAACCTTGTAAAATTATGGTCTGAATGATGAGCAACACTTGTTTCTCTGTATATCAGCAAACCGTATGAGCTCAGCAGGGTCAAAGGCTACTGGGGCCATGGGTTCACTCACTTCTGAAAGGAAAACCTGGGGTCCTGAACCGTAAGGCAAAGAAGGTAGCTATCAAGAAAGACAGACTCCAACGGGGACTTCCACTCCTTAATTGCACAATGGCACACCTGAGACTCTGACAACGTCAACGAACGTGCAATTTAGCTTCACTTTTCTTGGACTGACGGACAATTGACTATTCAAAAGTGCCTGCAAATGGTCTATTTGACATAAATGCTTTGACTTTGACTTTGACATAAGCTTAAACCCAAGAAATTACGCATAAGGATAGAACTTCCATTACTACTAGGCAGACTCTATAGCTGCCTATATCTTCCGGGAAAAAAGCATGAATGTATGACCTTTTTACGAGTAAAACCGGATGAATAAACGTAACCACAAAACATACTACAACTCACGGTCCACCAAAAACTTCCGAACGGAATTTTATAGCGGCCAAAAGGAAAATAATGCGTTTATTTACTTTTCTAGTAAATTAACTCATATTTACAGGACAATTTGTAAATAAACAAATTAATGTTACATCTATGTAGTAACATGACTACCTAAATATGGTTTAATGGAAAAGTATTTGTCATTATAATACACTAGCTTCTGCCCGCAACTTGACCCGCGTATATAAAATATAGCCTATGTCACTCAGGAATAAAGCAGCTTTCTATCAGTGAAATAATTTTAGCAATCGGACCAGTACTTCCAGAGATTACCTCCTACAAAAAAAAAAATCAACCTTTACCTCTTTATTATAATAGTGTAGATAAGTTTGTCGAGCAGTGGTGGTCGAGTGGTAACTTACGAAGTTACGATTTACGAGTCGTCAGTTGCGGGTTCAAACCCAGCCAGGCGCATTGCTTTGTGAATTTTATTTCATCACATGAAAAATCTTGGACGGAGCATCGCCTGTTCTGCTGTTCTGCTGTTCCCGCGCGCCTCAAGGAGTTGTCAGTAACAGCAGGGGCCCAGCCGGGTCGAAGCCTACTGGAGCCAGGGTTATCTGAAAGGGCGCTCGAGCCCCGGTATGAAGGCTTGAAGGAACGGGATGGGTTTTTTAGTCAGTAAGAGTCTGACACTATCTCCCGCTCCGCCCAAGAGCGGGGGTTGTCATAAGATGATTTTTCCCATCGAAAAAAAAAAAGGTGACATGTGACATCCACTAATACGCGCTGGGTCCACGTGGTGGATCACCGCCCATTCCCTCTCTTGGAAAGGAGGCCTAAGTCCCAACGGTGGAAACATTACATTGCTGATTATGCTTATTATGAAGTGGTAATAGTTGTATCAGATCATCTTACGCTAAATATGAATGACTGCGTTGTCGATTTGAAATTAATGTCCAAAAACGACGGAACAGTAAAAACAAAAACCATGATTGTCAATAACTTAAAAATATTTAAACTAGTTTTACTACTATTGATAATAGCTTTTTTTTACATTAATTGTTTTTTTCTGAGGAGTCTTCATAATGTTCTAATCACGTTAAAACTGATACCGAACTGTAGCATTTTATCCTTTAGTTCCCCTGTCGCCGCATAGATGGCGCTACTAACACTGATTTTAGACTATTCCGTTCCCAATAAAGAACTTAAAGTCCTGTCATTTGTAAATCTTTGACAGTCGTTACAAATAGTCAGAAGACAGAAAATCTGACACCAGTCTGGCCACCAAACCTACAGTGTTCCTTCATTTGCCCATTATTTCAAGAGATGCGCTAACTCCACGGACACTGGTAGTCATCGGTCTACCTGGGCCAGCTACAGTAGTAGTACAGCTGCCACCATGGATCTTGAGCGCTCGGCGTCAGAGTGGGGATCGCTTTGCGCATTCCATACATTGGCGAGCCAATCGTCTTCGTTGTTAGAAACATGCTGCAAGCGCAATGAACGAATCACGATTGTCGTCTATGACGCGATGCGCAGCGAGCCAATCACTGACGCTCCCTGCCCCCGCGTCTCACGTCGCACCACATTTTTTTATGGTGGGATATAATCATGCATTGACATTCCCCGTTCTTGGGCGGAGCGGGAGATAGTGTCAGACTCTTACTGACTAAAAGACTCACCCCGTTTCTTCTAGCCTTCATACCGGGGCTTGAACGCCCTTTCGGATAACCCTGGCCCCAGTAGGCTTCGACCCGGCTGGGTCCCTGCTATTGTTGACAACTCCTTGAGGCGCGCGGGAACAGTGCGCGCCGTCGAAGACTTGGGCTTGGTCCGGACAGCTACCGGACGGCCGGACAGTGAGCTACGTTGCACCACCTAAAGAGACCTGATTTTTTACTTCTGCGCAATTTGAAGCCAGCGTTCAATATCCGTGGTGGCAGCTGTACATAGGTGGACTTAATGCAACAGGGCATTCAGGCAGGTTAATAAAAACCGGCCAAGTGCGAGTCGGACTCGCGCACGAAGGATTCCGTACAGTCCGTAGCAAAACAGGGAACAGGAATACATAATAATACAACAAAGCAGCGAGGCGCTAGCCACGTGTGGCTAATTTGAAGGCGCTCAAAACGGCAAAAAAAGTCACGTTTGTTACATGGGGAGTCCCTTAAATATTTATATTATTCTATTTTTTGGTATTTGTTGTTTCAGCGGCCAGAGAAATACATTCTCTGTGAAAATTTCAACTGTCTAAGTATCACAGTTCATGAGATACAGCCTGGTGACAGACGGACAGACAACACTGCTGGGCAAAGGCCTCCCTCCATGCTTTGCAATCATACGGTTCCTTACTTTAAAAAATATCTAAATAGGTATGCTAAAACAATAAACTAATAAATATGATGATACAAGTACATTACAAATATCAAATCATCACAATTAAGAGAACTGAATATATAATAAATATTTATTATTTTAATTTATAATTACTGGACTTTGAGGTTTTCCTTCTTCACTACATGCTGATTACTTAGAAAATACTATTATTTTCTCAATAAAATAAATAATTATGTGGTGGAACAAAGGGGACACCGGAATCCAACTACAATATAGAGATATGGAGTTTCTTGCCGGTTCTTCTCCATAGGAAATGAACAATTTCCCCTTGCCTTCCCCTGGCCCATGTAGGCCTATGTGAAATAAAAAACTTTTGACTTTTGACTTGACTTGATATGCAATTTAATTTTTAGTATGGGAAACCTGAATATAGTTTGTTCAGAATCAATATCTGACTGGATTCCAATAGTTTTTACATCATGTTTTATTTTTTCTCAAAAATATTTTAAAAAGTTACATGTTGGACACCACCGACATTAAGTATAGCACAGATCACGGCAGGTCTAGAATCTAGCAAACAGCCGGATGCAAGTGCAAAACAACCCCTCAGTCGCCTGGATGGCCGGGTGACTATGTATTTTTGCTGACTTAACAAGTTTATAACATTGCGATTGTTCATGACACAGTTATTTATTTATTTATTTATTGGCCTATCTACAATTGTTACACATTGCATTCAGTATTTACTTGCCCTTATACAAACCAAGTGTACAATATATAACGATAAACACAGCATGCAGAAAACAATAATAATAAAAAGATTTTACAAATTAAAATGCAGATACAACACTTTGAGTTACCTTATTACAAAGATAGGTTAGTGGTTAATCATTTTAGGTGGACTTGGCGCTTGAATTTCTGGATAGATGAGCAAAAAATATCCAAACTTAAGTCGCAGTTATTAAGAAGCTTACAAAGTCTTGGGATTGGGGAGTTAGACCCTGAAATAGTATATATATGAAATATATATATAACAGTTATAAAAATTGTACATAGATACTTTTCATAAAAATACTAGACACGTCTTTCAGGTTTCGCATATACTATTTACGCAAATACTAATGCTGTATAGGGTGTCTGGTAGATATGATTATCGCTTTTTTTTTCATATCACTCTTCACACAACCATCTCTTCTTTGGATTACTTCTCCCTCACCATCACATCATCCACATGTATACAAAGTGTAACGGACAGCCCTCCACAAACTTTAAGGGCTTGCTCAGTAGACGAAACTGAACAACCTGCCACTTGGCCTATCTATACAAACTGTCCAATCAAGTTTATCATTTTTGTATGTTGAGGCGAATTTTTTTTATCGTTTCCTGAAAAGGAAGGAAAGTTTCCTGGAAGGTTGCTCAGTTTCGTCTACTGAGCAAGCCCTTAAAGGGTGTCTGTCCCTTACACCTTGTATACTCTAACTCTTTTAGTAGATTACATGTGTTTCATCCCTCCTCTTCACATGACCATATCAAAACAAACAATTACCCTTCAACTTTACAGTCACTGGCGCCAGTTTCAAACTTCCTCTAATATACTCATTTCTCGCTTTATACAACGTTAAATTTTGATCGTTTTAATCCCGTGGAGGGTCGATCCGGTACATGAAACTCTATCGATTTGTACCGACTACTACCTACAGGTCATCGGACTTGCTCAGCTGACATTTTCATAGAGAAATTAATTTCGTACATGCAGTTTTAAAAAAAGGTACTTTATTTTCTAATTTTATCTTAACAAATGATGATGTTAGACATTACGTCCACTGTTGGACATAGGCCACCCACAAGCGTCGCCACAACGATCGATCCTGTGCGTCTCGCATCCATCGGATCCCCTCGATAGGCCTTCCCCAAGCGTCGCCACAACGATCGATCCTGTGCGTGCATCCATTGGATCCCTGCGACCCTCACCAGGTCATTGATCCACTTTGTGGGAGGCCTTCCAACGCTGTTTTCCGGTACCTTGTCACCACTCCAGAACCTTTCGTCCCCATCGACCATCTGTTCTGCGAGCAATGTGTCCTGCTCACTGTGATTCTTCTGAAGGAAAATATGGGTATAAAATACATCCCTGCCTACTCTATCACATATAATAATATAATAGTCGTGATGTTTGCAAGTTAGATCAGCAATTCCTGGAACACGAGATGTGTTCATACATTTCTTTTCTAGGTAAATCGATGTATGTTTTAAATTCAAATCTTACTTTCATTTTTTCGACGAAACCTTTCTTTTTTGGCTAAGTGTTATTTAAAGGTCATACACCTTAGGACTTATTTGTTTTGACTTGTCACTTTTGTTTTAACTATTATTATTTTTTATAGATTATTTTAGACCAGTGCTTGACTGCGATCCCACCTGATCGTAAGCAGTGATGCAATTGTTGATGGTCACAAAATAGATAGGTACAGAAGACAATCTCATGTATGTACTTCACTTTTTATACCTACGTTCGGTGGACGCACACTAATGAGCGTTTGAGCCGGAACTGTTCGACGAGTGATCCGAGACGCGACCGAGACATCGTGTCCGTGAGCGGTGTCTTTGTGTGCGTTGCTCGAGCGCGCTTTGTATGTAGATTGACTTCTGTACCTATATATTTTGTGGTAAGTTGTACTAGTTTACACTTTAGCATTGAAGACACCTAAATTATATTCAGATGGGAAGATAATAGCAGGCAAATTGTTCCAGTCCTCCGATGTACGCGGTATAAAGGACGAGTTACTTCTCCTGCTCTGGGTGGAGCTAGAGTGGGAGGATGTCAAGCTGATACTGCTTAAATATTTATATCAAAATATACTTCTTCCTATTTCATACTTCATTTGTCCCCTAAAAAAAATAAAACACTCTAAAAATACTTTATTAACACTTACAATCAAACAGAACCAATGACGTCACTCCCTAATAGAAAATTGCAATGAATTCGAGCATTAACCCGTTGCATGCTCACTGGCTGACTCACGATTGTATTACGCAACAAGTCAAAGGCCTGACGACCTTCGAACGAACTCGCGATTCGGAGCTATGACGTAGCGATAATAGACGTTTGTCTAGAGGAATGACACTTGGTTTTTGGGTGTGTTGAACTGTTGTTGGCGTTTTTGGTAGCTTAATTGCGTAATAACTGCAAATAACGATGATTTTACAGTGGATTTATTGTTTTGGAGTTGTTATTTTGATTGAAAAGAATGTTTAGGTTTGTTTTGTGAGAAAAAAGTTTGGTTATAAAAAAAAAAAAAAACTAACGCAAGGACTTATATGATTTGGCTGAGGGATTGCTCGAAAGAATCGACACGGCGCAAGTGGCAATTGACGGAGTACGTGTGGGGTTTTTTCACCCTAAAATAACTGAAGAATTACCTTAATTCAAGAGATTATAACGTATTACGCTATTACTAAGAGTGCAGGACGGATATTGAAAACTTAAAAAAAGGATCTCTATACGATGCTAAGTATGGAAATATGATTTAAAACAGAGGATTTTTGTTTGAAAGAAATAAAAACATTTTATTTAAACTTAAGGCTAACATATTGGAAGGTATACATATTTATATTTATTATTTTATACAGATTTCATGACAAAATAACGATAGAATATTTCGTAAATTTGTAAAAGTAAAAAGAAATCAATTTTAAAAAAAGTATAATAAATAATTAAAAAAGGAAAATAATGTTTAAAAAAAAAAAAAACAAAATACAAATTATTCAATCTAACTTATCAATCTACTTCAAATTAGACATGCATACGTTTTAAATGTACATAAAGATGGCGTTAATAGCCGACAAGGCGTGTGTCTAGTCAATGACATCGGCTGTTTAGGGTTAAGGTACTTGTTATGTTATGAATTTCGAGTTTATTGAACTATTGCGGAAGAAGGGTTCGGTGCTACGTTAACACCCTTTAATCTAAAGTAATTTACGACGAGGTAAATTAATTGCAAGAGTTCATCACAGGAGGTACTGAACTGGTTTAAGTTTTTTTACAGATAGAAAACTGCTCAATTTTATCCAGGAATAAAAAACACATGAGATCGAAGTTGCGGGACAAAAACTAATTTAAAGTATTAATAAATTCGATACCAAGTCGAATTTATTAATATTTTATTTTATATATATAATTAGTATAATGTTGTGGTAATTCGGTCAAGATGGCCTAGTAAAAGTAAATAAATCCAATCAACAGAATTTTTTTTTCAATACACTTATTTGAAACCTTAAGGAAGGCAGTGGTGGCCGAGTGGTAACGACCCCGACTTACGAGTTCTCGGTAGCGTGTTCAAACCCAGCCAGGCGCATTAGTTTGTGTAATTTATTTCAACACCACTGCTCTCAAAACGGTGAAGGAAAACATCTTGAGGAAACCGGCATGTCCTAGAACCAAAAATTCGAAGACATGTGACATCGACCAACCGGCACTGGGTCCACGTGGTGGATTATGGACTATTCCCTCTCCTTGAGAGCAGGCCTGAGTCCCAACAGTAGGAATATTACAAGGCCAACTATGCTACTATGCTATGGTCGACGAGCATTCATCAGTACTAGTTCTTGACTATGATCCCACCTGATGGTAAGCAGCGATGCAATCTTTGATGGTGAGGCGCACTAGTTTATTCTTGAAGACATCCAAATTATAATCGGATGGGAAGACCGCAGCAAGCAAGCTGTTCCAGTCCTTCGACGTACGCGGTGGGGTGTTTATAGTGTACATAATATCTATTAATAATTTTATTAACAGTTTAAGAATTTTATTTATTTTTGATCCTTCGATTCGGGTTCTTCCTCTGCTGCAATGTCAAAATTTGAAAATATACTATTTCATGATCAATATTCGTTCTAACTACTAACAACAATTATTACTATCTCGAATACAATATCTTATTCTAATGTAGATACAGTTACACAAGATCCCAAGAGATTTTCTACGAGAATAGTAACAGTTATTACGTACCAAATAACGATGGATGGCAAAAAACATAAGGTGCTCGACCTTCGGAGTCAAAGCCCTCTAATATACGCACCTACTTAAGTATATTAACTCTATTTACTAATATTATGTACTTAGGTAATAGCTAAAATTTTTGAACACATAGCTAGAAACAAAAATATCAGGTCCGGTCCTAAGTGGCAGTGTGGTTTGTTGGCAGTTTGCGGGCAGTGTGTAGCGGTGTAGCGGCTTCATGTGCAGCTAAGGAGTGGAATTCCTTGCCGGAGTCTGTTTCCTGATAGCTACAACCCGGGAATCTTTAAGTCGAAAGTGAATAGGTTTCTTCTTGGTAAAGGCGTTCCATCGTCGACCGCATCGTCGCTTTCCATCAGGTGAGATGGCGGGAAAAAAAATGACGCCAAGTGTGGTCAAACCATCACAGATGGCGAGACACCATCAGTAAGAAGCTAATCCAGCGGGAACTTCTCGAGTAATCAGGAATACGACTCGAGGAGGAGGTGGTGATAAGTATTCTGCACGTCTAAACATTTATGGTAGAATTACATTGCGCACACGTTTTCCACACACGTCGATCTGGACGCTTCGGTCTCCATACACTTTACTAGATTTGTAGAGCTACACTTGATCCACGCCACGCGACGTCATTTTACGTGCAAATCAAGTGTGTTACACTTGTACGTCGGTCTAATGTAGTTCTAGCTATAGTGCTCAGAAGAGATCGCTCAAACAGTCGCAAAAATTTCACCTTGGGTTTTGCCAAAGAGCAATGTAACAAAAGATCCATCAGAATGAAGAACACCACGTAGAGCTTAAAGACAGGGATCATAAGACGTTGGAAACAAGGCTATTAGGTTAAAATGTGATTGGGCGTGTCTCGTCAGCTGCATACACAACGAGCGCTGGGCTGGAGTCTCCACAAATTGGATGCCTGAGGATAGACAACGCTGCAGAAGCCGGCCTGAAAAGAGATGGTGAGTCCAGGTCCTCTAAATGCCTACCGCAATGGCTAGTCAGACTTTTACGGCGGTTTAGATTTTTAGCGGGAGTACGTGTTAGATTTTTACTAACTAAAAACACGCCTATGTGTATGTGTCTTTCCAGGACCACGGGTTCAGTCCCAGTAGGCTTCGAACTGAGCCCCTACGGTTTTGCTGACATCTCTTTGAGGCGCGTGTTGAACACTACGTGCCATCGAAGACTTGGGCTCGGTCCGAATGGTTAGCGGAAGGCCTTATGGCGGACTACCCATTGCTCATCGTCCGCTAGGCCTCGCCTACAGTGGCTGGAAATCATTTAAAGAGACCTAAGCTAAATCTACTGTAACTTGGTTTTGCTATAAGTAGACCTGAAAAACCTAGTCTTAGTTAGCGGAAGGCCTTATGGCGGGCTACCCAATACTTTTCATCGTTCGTGTTGGTAAAGTTGGTATTTAGTGTATATCAAAACTATTCCCGGCACGTAAATCGAAACACGAGAATTGTACAAAAAATGTTACAATTCTATTGACATTTAAAATTGTTTTTTAGGTGCCATTACTGCAGCTAGGTTACACAAAGTTTTTTACGTTAGCAGACAGCGACTCAATTTACTACAGTTTTTTCCTCAAAACTATAAAGGTGTTAGTACAACACTGAAATCATTTTTAATTAAAAGTCTGTGGTTAACCATTATTTTATTTTGTAATAAAGTAACAATTACCTGAATTTGTTAATGCAGAAATATAAGGAAATAACAATGTTTTATGCCTAAGGAGCAGGCCTACTTTTGAAAAAACCTAGTTAAGTTTTAGTTTGGCAGGATATAATAATTCATCATCATCATCATTCCTGCCGATAGACGTCCACTGTTGGACATAGGCCTCCCCCAAGTGTCACCACAATGATCGATATAATAATTATTTTATTATTATTATTAATAGGATCACGTTTGACTACTGCCTTTCTTGATAAGTGATGGGCGATGGAGCACGTAACACTGTAAATAATTTATTTTAACTTGACTTAAGACCTTAGGTTGTAGCTAATAGGAAACAGATTCCGGCAGGGCATTTCACCCTTTAGGTACACACAACGTGACACACAATTAACGTATCCTCAGAACTTTTGTATGCGTATGGGTGGGAAATGTAGGTACCATATACTGGTGGCACAAAGCCGCATGTCTGCTGCACATCCTAAATAAACGGTTTTGAAGTAAAGTTTTGTATAGGTATTAATATTATTACGCAATTAACTGCAGGCGACTCAAGTATCTTGGACGACGACCCCAACAAACATGGGCACAGTTAAAAAATGATAGATAAGAATCTAATATTGTACCTTCAAATAGTTTAGTTTCCCTTCCGGCCACAATATGGATGGGTGACCAAAATCAAGGAAGGCACCTGTTGAGTGAAAGTGGTCTATTTCCGTTTGTTGCCAAATCTAAAATAGATGTTTGACGTCACAAAGATATTGTCTTGCAAACCTTTTTTTTTACCATCGGACTACCCGACGTACCGCGAACCATACCTCTACGGTCCGGACCAAGCGTTTTGCCTCGTCGTTTATAACGCGTACGTCGAAAGACTGGAACAATTTGCCTGGTGCGGTCTTCCCGTCCGATTATCTGTTATAAACTAGTGCTTAACTGCAATCCCGGCTGAGGCTAAGCAGTGATGCAATCGTGGAATGCCTTCCAACGCGCCTTTTGGCTATCCAATCCATTTTGACTAAGCCAATTCAAGCCAGCCAAGACCGATAACCTGGCTAAAATAAATTTTATTTGTCTGTTTACTCTATACCATTAAGAAGCCCATATTTAGCACCAAGCGTTTACTGACACCAATTTATATCTAATTGACATTGGCATGACAAACGTGACCAGTAATTGTCTGATGTCATGTAACCATTGACTTTGACATGGTCAGACGTCAGTGATGAACGTATGTACATCCGTACATATGTATATTTTGGGGGTGACTGGCCTATCGTCCGCTGTGGTTATATTTAGGATGTTATCTAATTCGTGTGGGTGTTAAGAGAGGCGATGAAGGGTTTCAGCTCACGTAGTGAAACATGTGTGATTAGCTTGGGTCATGGTGAAGAGTTGTGATGGGACGAGGTCCACCGATAGGCCAGTTCTATTCTGGGGCAGTAGAAGTTACACCCACAGCTCACGACGCAAGTATGGCGACCTTGGGGTGGCTTTTGTTAGTATGTGTCTGATAGACCGCCGCCATTTTCTAGCCGAGGGTGGTCGAGGTGGATCGAGTTGCAAGTCCTCTAAATGCCCTCCGCATTCAGAGGACTTGCACCTCAAAAAAACAATTGGTGTGTAAAGAGTATAGGTTACTTTTAGACAAGCGTGTTCCATCATCGCTTACCATCAGGTGAAATAGTGGTCAAAAGCGTGCCTATTCAGAATGAAAAAAATAATGTCTCTTTGATACTATAGATAGCGGGCAATTAGATTAACTCGCCTCCTGCTTCCCTCAATTGTCGGCACAATAACCAGTCCTTTGCGGCTCATACTCATTGGATTCCCGTAATTATCATCAGGTAATCGGTTCAGCTTGTGAGAACCTTCCATCGCTATGTTCTCCATTAGTTCTGCGAGCAACGTGCCCTGCCCATGTAAGTTTGGCCATTCTTTGGGCTAGGTCGATAACCTTGGTTCTCCTGCAGATATCTTCGTACAAAAATAAGTGGTGGTAGAGGTATACACCGTCCCATTTTCGGAAGACATAGCGTTGGACGGCCTCCCCGATAAGGTGGATCGATGACCTGGTAAGAACTGCGGGTATCTGATGGATGCGAAACGCACCACACCGTTAATTGTGGCGACACCAAGAGTGGACGTCTTTCGGCTGAAATGATAATGATGGTGATGAATGTTCAAACTAAAAACTAATTAAGTACGCTTATATCATAATGGCTGAAAAACCCGTAATCTCTGACCCTCTTGACTAAAGAAGACAGGCAGTACCCGGAAAAAAAGTCCAATCAATAGAAATATAATTGAAATATAATAAAGCTCAATACATACAATGGTTCGTCAGTTATAGATGAAAACAGTTCTGCTGAGTTCATCGGCAGGAGATGAGTTGGGTAGAGGTCGATGACCATATGACACATATACTATGTTACTCGTCCGGTGTCCTCGTGACTTGATGTGACGTAATTTGGTTCGTTTGGTAATATTAGACTGCGAATCTTTCACGAATTTTTGTTTATCTCTCTCTCTGGACTTCTTTATTTTTTTTTATTCATCATTATCATCATCAGCTTTTTTAATGCTCCCACTGCTGGGACTCAGGTCTCCACTCTAGGAGAGGAAATGGGCTGTAATCTACCACACAGGCCCAGTGCGGGATGGTGAAGTCACATGTTTTCGAATTTTTTGGTTCTAGGACATGTCGGTTTCCTCACGATGTTATCCTTCACCGTTTTGAGAGCAGTGTTTGCAGTGGTTTTTTATCTAAGTCTTTATATATTTTAGGATCTTAGTATCCTGGACCTTTGGAAAGCTGGAGACAACTTGTAGAGGCTTCTTAGATACTTTTCATTGGATGTGGTACCAAGGGATGATTATATTATCCTTGTTCTTGTGCTCTATACAAGTGCACCCAGGGACAACCTACGGTTGGTGGAGGTGGTTAAAATAATGATACAGAGCCTATGGTTCTAAGAGGTTTAAGTGACTGGTGACCAAGACCAACTATGCAAAGACTATCCAGGCAGCAGTCTGTCTGGAGCAATTTTAAAGGTGTGTTTGTGGAATAGGATGTCGGTCTCGCAAAGACTTGTTGAAAAGGGAGGATCCTTCGACCAAACTGGTTTTGTGTCTGTAGCCTGATAATAATTGAATGTAGGAATTTGTATATGTTCTAATCGGGCGGAGAACTCTGAAACCGTGATGCAGGATTTTTTATTTTAGTTCCTAAGTGACAATACAGATGTCGCTACACGTTTGTAGAGGACTCTCTGTCCAAATTTCTAAAAGAACTTCGAACCACACGATCAGCAGTTATGGTTATGACGAACAGCTGATAATAGAAATTACACGATTACCTAATTTGAAACAGTGAACTATTACACGACTCGATCACTTTTTAGACTTATGTAAAAGTTGATATCGTATTTAAGACGATTTTTTTTTTATCGATAATCACCTGTCCCCCAAAAAATTATGTAAATATTGTATTTATGCTTGAAATATTTCTCAATTTCCTTTTATTTTATGTTTTTTACTTACTAAATAATATTTAATGCACTGAAACGTGGGCGCTTACAATGGCATTCATGAGAAGGCTTGAACTCACCCAAAGGACAATGAAAAGAGCTATGCTCGAAGTTTTCTTACATGATCGCATCAGGAATGAAAGTATCCGCAGGTTCTCTAAGGCTACCGCCATAGCTCAAAAAATCGGCAAACTCAATTGGCACATTGCTTGTAGAACAGCTGGTCGATGGGGCTGAAAGGTTCCGGAGTCTGAAGGCGTTTGAAGGCGTCCCACAAGGTGGACCGATGATCTAGTGAGATGAATGCGAGACGCACAGGACCATTCGCTCTGGCGACACTTGGGAGAGGTTTTTGTCCAACTATGGACGTCTTTTGACTGAAATTATGACTAATTCAACATTTATTCTATTTATGTTATCTGGTCTATTAAAGTGGACAGGAAAAGGCCTCGCGGGCGCAGTCCAATATGTTGGTCCAACCAGATCAGCACAGCTCTTGACTCTGCGGGATACAATGTCCTTCACACCGCCAGAGACAAAAACAGATGGAGAAATATCATAAAAGTCAAAGTTATGAAGCAGGGAGGTCACACCCTCAGCATTGAGGAATACGACGCAAGTAGGTTATGTAAATTTATTGATTTTGACTTTAACTAATATAATAAAGAGAGTGAGAGACAGTTTGTTTTTTGTTTGTTTTTGTTTGTAGAAGGTTCTCAAGAAGTTCTGGTCCGATTGCTAAAATTTTTCACCAATGGAAAGCTACTTTACTCCTGAGTGACATAGGCGGCTATGCTGCGGCTATATTTTATGTACGCAGGCAAAGCTGCGGGCAAAGGTTAGTTTATTGATAAATTGATTCGTCAATTTTAGTTGTCTCGCATCTTCTATATTATCGAGAGAAATAAAAACGTCTCAGTTAGCAACCTGGGTTACTGGCTTTATTTATGTAGGTATATCAACGTTTTTCTGACGTAAGTATGTATCTCTTACGTAGCGACAAGGTAGCGATTAGGGTGTTAATATTTATTTTAAGTGTAAGATAACATAATGACAAAACGAATGATAAAGTTATGCACAAAAGTGGGGCTTTTGCAGATTTTTAAGGAAAATGTGATATATATAATCAGGTGATTATTTTATCAGGTAGAAAATAATGTTATGTAAGGTTAGGTTAGAAATATGGTAGAAAAAGAATATTTATATAATATGATTTAAAAGATTTTAATGCAGTTTATACTTTGGTATGGTTTTTTTTTTTTCGATGGGAAAAATCATCTTATGATAACCCACGCTCTTGGGTGGAGCGGGAGATAGTGTCAGACTCTTACTGACTAAAAAACCCATCCCGTTCTTTCAAGCCTTCATACCGGGGCTCGAGCGCCCTTTCGGATAACCCTGGCCCCAGTAGGCTTCGACCCGGCTGGGCCCCTGCTGTTGCTGACAACTCCTTGAGGCGCGCGGGAACAGCGCGCGCCGTCGATGACTTGGGCTTGGTCCGGACTGTTACCGGACGGCCGGACAGCGAGCTACCCATTGCTCACTGTCCGCAAGCCCTACTTTGGTATGGTCATGTCAAGAGGAGGGATGAAACGCTTGTTACGGTGTTGCTTCGATTGTGCGGATTTCATCACGCATGCGGAATTCCGCATGCGGGGCTGTTACCTTTTATCACGCCCCGAGATGCGGGGCGTAATATCAAGTAGCAGCCCGTAAGTATTCCACGCATTACAATAAATACCTATATGAAATGGACAGATGATGAATGGATAGAGACGGATGAATAGATGGCCGTTGGGGCCGAAAGGTTTTGGATTGGCGACCGAGTACCGGAAGACGCAGTGTTGGAAGGCCTCCTACAAGGTGGACCGACGACCTGGTGAAGGTAGCGGGAAACCGATGGATGCAGGACACAGGAACGTTCGATGTGGCGACGCTTAGGGGAGGCCTATGTCCAACAGTGGACGTGTATCGGCTGAAATGATGATGATGAAATGGACATTTGCAGGAGTAACGTTTGCGGCATCCCAATGCGTGATCAAAACCGCATGATATAGAAAACACCCTTACTAAAAGAGTCATGAATATACATGTGGATGGATGGTGTGAAGAGGGATATAAAAGAAAATGGAGTCAGTGATAACGTGACAGTTGACAGGTCTGAATGGAAGAAAAAAACGTGTTGTGCCGACTCCAAGTAACAAGGGACAAGGGCAGGAAGATGATGTTGATGATGGTCCAACAAAATTTCAGATTAACACTGTTCAATGCGAGGTCTATTAGACCTCGTTTCGCCAACCCGTGCGTGTCTTCTTCTTCTTATTAGTATGAGTATAACCTTGCAGCAACAAGCTGGAACCAGATCTAGTTACACAGACTATTGAGTACCAAACCAATGATGCAAGTAGGTATGTCTGTGACGCATGATTAACGTCAGCACCAAAGAATTTATATTTGTTTCACGCTCTCTGATAACAGTATGACTTAATGATATTATTTTCGGTTACGGATATTCTTTATCTTGGTCTTATCTTCTTGCCTACGAGGTAAACGGATCAAAATAAGTATTATGAAATACGTTCTGTTTTTATTTGTATGTGTGAGTTAACATGTTGACAGCAGAACTTATTTTTGTATTGTACGGGGCGTTTAAGACCCCGCAAGGGGTGCATTAGACCCCGTGACGTTTAAAAAACAATTTTTTTTGTTAAGTCAGTACTAGGTCAAAGTGACCTCATATTAATGTAGATACATCATAAAATTCTTTTTAATAGGGCCTCTTATGTATATGTATATATATCTCTTTTTTAAACTAAACCAACTGTTGTTATGGCCTCTACTCGGCAGAAAAGAAATACAGCAGAAAAAAAATGGCGATGAAAGCACGTGAGTAAAAAATAGCCAAAGATCTATTCTCAGACCTACCAGATTTCCACAAAAAAAAAATCGACCAAGTCGTTACAGAGGAATTCTATAAACAACATTATGACACGAGATATGTATTTAAATATTGGATTTATGTACGAAATATTATCGATCTGCTAAATAAGGTATGACGGTATTTGGGAGGCCTTCAACCATTGTATAGAACCAAGATTTATCTCATTAGATAACTCTAAGAAACGGTACAAACTCTCAGTGCCGTAACTATAGGGCGGTGCCAGAGGTGTCCAGGCACAAACCACGAAGGGGCGCTGAAATTTATCAAACCAGGACCAAGTTTTGCTTCATGCTTGGTAGTTAGTAGCTTGCTTACAATATTATCAATTATGTATTTGATGTGTACATAACACGGTAGTAGACGCGCCATACCAGGATTGCCGATTCTGTAGTTGTTCAGGACTCTAGCACTGACAAGAGGTAAATAGTGGGTGGCTGTGGTGGTTGGTACGTTTAAAGCATCAAGTCACTCATAGATAGATAGTTAGTGTAACGCAGCTCAGCTCGTCGGTAGGCTCATATAGGGATTCTTCTATGAAATCAAACACTTCAGGCGGCGCACTCTTATATTTTTTACTTATTTAAACGTATCTTTCACTTGAACACTGAAAAACAACACACATTCTTTTTTTCTACCAACTTTCCAACCTATTCTAGAACAACATAATCGTTCGAATTATATTTTACAAGCCAGTTCGTTGGTAACATAAAAAAAGCAACTCATGCGATCTCCTTTCGATATCACAATAGATAGACTATTATTTATTGTTTTCAAAAAATAAAAATACAATAGGGAAACGCGTATTTATTTATACCTAGTAAGAATAAGCATAATCCGCCTTTTTAATGTTCCCACTGCTGGGACCCAGACCTCCTCTATATGAGAGGTAATTAATACCAAGTAATTTTTTTTTTATTGTTCGAGCTGGTTACGATGAAAACATTTTTAAGGGGGGCGTTAAAGAAGCTCGCACCGGGCGTTTAAAAGGCTATTTACGGCACTGCAATCTCTTATGAGTAAGCATAAGAGTTAGTACCGTTTTGACCCTCAATGAAAACTTGTGTAGTATATAACATATGTAATAAAAAAGTATGAATGAACTCTATTCTTGTCACAGATAGTATCTGTATCCGGTTCAAACGGTTTAGTTAGGTTGAACAAACATTTGACGTTACTGGGGTCTTACTGGGAGATACATTTCAACGATTTTTGCTGGTTTTTTTTTATTATTGATGTGTTTCATGCTTGACCGCTATCTCATCTGATGAAAAATGACGATGCGGTCGACGATGAAACGCTTTCCTAGAAGAAATCTACTCAGTCTTGACTTAAAGAAAAAGTGAATTTAATAGTTTTAAAATGGGTTGTCATTATACGTATTTGTCTCATCTAAAAATGCCATTGAGGACCGAAGGATGAGGTGAATTTATTTGTTTGTATTTCGTACTTTAGACCAAATATTGTAATAACTTAAAAAAAATACTTCTTTGCTTAATTTGATGATAATAAAATCATTGTATTAGTTTAAAAAAAAATAGTTATCATACTTTAAGCTCAGACAGTGACCTGTAAATATAGTTCAATTGTTTACCTAAATGGCCTCTATTTATTTAATTATATGTTATGTCACATCCTGAAAAAATACATTTTAAATTCTTTTTTCCCGATACTTTGATTTTCTTTTGGATTTATAATATTATTTGAGTAGAGGGTCAAAATGTAATTCTAAAGCATTTTCTATCTGTTAACCTTTGGGTAAATAGAACTGTGTTTACTTATGTTATGTTATGTTAGATACAAGTACATATATTTATAAATAGTAATCTTAGAAATTTATAGACCGATGTCAATTCTGGCAATGTCCTAATTTGTACGTAATTTCCAATTGATATTCGTTAAGTCGTGAGGCAATTGAGTACGCTACAAATTCCATGATACTGACAGCATCCCACGCACTAGATGAAAGAATTTTCCATCGGAAAAACCCAGTTCACTACTATTGATTAATTCGATTTGGCATCAGCGTCTCCTTACCACGTTGCGCTCTCGTGATGGATTTCAGCCCATTCTCTCTTCCACAGAGAAGACCTAAATCTCAGCTGTGGGAACATAATGCTGATTATGCTTGCTTAAGAGCAATAGTGGTCCCAGTAGTAAACGTCCCGACTTACGAGTTGTAGGTCTCGTGTTCAAACCCAGTCAGGCGCATTACTTTATGCAATTATTTCATTACCACTGCTCTCAAAATGGTGAAGGAAAACATCGTGTGTAAACGAACGAAAAATGTTCTAGAACAAAAAATTCGAAGACATAATGTGACATCCACCAACCCGTACTGGGCTCACATGACGAGTTAGGGCCATTACCTATTCTAGAGAAAAGATCTTCGTCCCAGCAATGGGAACAATAAGGCTGATTAAGCTAGAACTACATTAGACCAACGCACACACACGTTTCTGGGCGCGTCGGTCTCTATACATTTTACCTGGAAACTAGATTTGTAGAGCTACACTTGATCCACGCCACGCGACGTCGTTCTACGTACAAATCAGGCGTGTGACACGTCGGTCTAATATAGTTCTAGTATTATGTTTGCGTATGCCTATCTCTTTGAAATATACATCCATTCTTCACTTCTAACCAAAATAAACGACCCTGACCCCAGCTTATGTGCCAACCAATTGACACTTACAAATGTATTTCGAAAATGAAATCTTCTCATTATATTACAGCAAACAATATGCATGTTTTCATGTAATTTTTATGACACAATATTGTCCTTGAAGCTCTTGCATTGTAGTCTCATTTGTGAACTTTGTGAGTTCATGGCATCTTTTTTTTATGTTACTTCACACTAGAATTTACTCTTGTATCGTGGGTGCATTTATCATCATCATCATTTTTTTTTTCGATGGGAAAATCATCTTATGACAACCCCCGCTCTTGGGCGGAGCGGGAGATAGCCTTCATACCGGGGCTCGAGCGCCCTTTCGGGTAACCCTGGCCCCAGTAGGCTTCGACCCGGCTGGGCTCCTTGAGATGCGCGGGAACAGCGCGCGCCGTCGACAATCTGGGCTTGGTCCGGACAGTTACCGGACGGCCGGACAGCGAGCTACCCATTGCTCGATGTCCGCAAACCCATCATCATCATCATCATCATTTCAGTCGAAAGACGTCCACTGTTAGACAGGCCCCCCAAGTGTCACCACAATGACCGATCCTGTGCGTCTCGCAACCATCGGATCCCCGCGACCTTCACCAGGTCATTGGTCCACCTTGCGGGAGGCCTTTCAACGCTGCGCCGTCCGGTACGTAGTCGCCATTCCAGAATGTTTTCCTAACCTATTTAGGATTGGAAAGGGCTTTGTCCAACAGTAGACTGCTGCAAGTTTAAAACAAATCAAAAACATTCTGAGAACATAATAGCAAAGCGCAAATTGTCCATCATGTGACTTGTGGGGTAAAATGACACTTCTTCGGAAGAAAACTAAATAAAATGTTATGTCATTAATTTTCAACAAAGATGATGTAACTGAAAAATAAATGTTTTGTGTTTGAGTTCTATCAACTTCATCATGATCAGACATGATTTTCAGCAAATCTTATCAGCTAAAACGTGACTGATAAAACACAGATTACAGTCAGAGAGGTGACATAATGTGTTTGAATAAACTATCAGATCGGTAATAAAAGGACTTTGCCCCCGAAAAAGGGATCAATTGGTTAGGCTTTCCAAGGGCTCACAAAGAAAAAACTTAGCTTTCTTAATAAATTCCAAAATAAATGTCATGTTGTCAACCTTTAAACGTTTATCTTACCATTAGGCCTTATAGGAACAGCTCTATAGAAAAATAGAAAGAATCTTGGACTGTGGACTCCTTCGCTTCTTATTGGTAATCGTAGAAGAGATAAAAAATAAATATCCTCGAAAACTGAAAAGATATAAGGGAAGCCTATACCTGCTGTGGGAGAGTACACGTCCATAATTACCCCACTATGGAACATTGCAGGCTCATATTGCCCCACTTAGGAATAATACACACTCATATTACCCCGCAATGGGGCAATACACGCTTAAAATTACTCTGGTAGGTAGCTCAATACACACTCATATTGATATGTCAATATACAAACACAATTACAATTATAATATATACTATGATTTGTATTGTAGGATAATTAAAAATATAACATTTTTTTTTTTTTTTTTTTTAATTCAGATAAACTAGTGCTTGACTGCGATCCCACCTGATGGTAAGTAGCGATGCAACCTTGGATGGTGAGGCGCACTAGTTTAAGAAAAAAGTATTCCTACAATCATTTAACTAAACCTTTCTTAAAATCCCATTAAAACATTATCTTATATCACTCTAGTGTGTAACAGAAGGGCCGACTTCTACTATTAAAACCCACCTGCTGTGTCCTTCAGTTGCCTCCGAGATGGTTGAGGCTGGTGAATTGTTGATGTCGGGTTTTAATTTACTTATGTGAGTATCCACCCTTACGTTGTTGAAACTTCTACGGTCCGGACTAAGCGTTTCGCCTCGTCATTTTTACCTTGTACATCAAAGGACTGGAACAATTTGCCTGCTGCGGTTTCCCAGTCCGATTATAATTTAGGTGTCTTCAAGGCTAGAGTAAATAGTCTCTTAATAAACTAGTGCGCCTCACCTTCAACGATTGCATCACTGCTTACCATCAGGTGGGATCGCAGTCAAGCACTAGTTTATATAAGATAAAAAAATATCATACCTGTGTCCTTCAGTTGCCCTGCGTTCTAGGGTTACAGTTACTCTTTCAGACGTTCCTAGCTCTAGAGCATCGGCCTTATTGAGCCCCGTCACGTGGTACCTAGATAACATTAAGATTATAATTTTCTACATATTCTCAGGTCAAAAAAACCCACCCAAACATTCCGACATTGAAAACTGACATTATCAGTAAATTAAAAAGATTCAGCTATCCTATTTGTCCTCATTAGAACCCTCACACAATGACAGTTATTTTCAGCCTATAGCGACACGCCTTTCGCTGTGTGCGTGCATATACGTATAGAGAATAGACGTGTACTAACGTCGAGACGCCTGTGTATGTGTGCGTGAGTACTTGAGGTCGACGAACTGCGAATTTTCGGCGGTACATCAAATTGCACAATTGTACGCGCTTTGAGGAAAATACCACAGTGATAGGACCTTTGACTTTGAAGTTTTTTTAAGTGATGAGAGATCTAATAAATGTGGTTTATATATTTGTATATGAATGTTAAATATTTTTCGTTGGTATGTAAGATTTTCCTAATTTTTCGTTAGATGGCGTTTTTTGTAGATATTGTCTAGTGTAATGAACTCGAAATATTTTCTTAATTTTCTTTTATTTTTCAAGTATTTTCATTTCATAGTCTCAATTTCTATTTTGTGTAGATTAGAATTCGTCATAAATATTACATAAATTACCTACGCAGTGACTTAGATACTAAAGATGATAAAAGAACAAAGAGAATTTCTTTTTTCACAAAAAAATTATCTTTAATGAAAAGGTCATTGACACTTTTGGCACCAAAACACTTTCTTTTTGGTTATAAAAGATAGGAATCTCTGAAACTGTCTGTACCTTTTTCATATTTTATCGCCTTATTGGAATTCCATTGCTTTATTTATTATAAAACAAGTCAAAAGGAGGGCTAAACTAGTTTTTCCCGCGTCTTCGCTCACTATCACAGAAACTATGCATATTTTATTATAAGTGACAAAACAATCGTTATTTTTTACAATTATCTCACAACGCCATCCTGTCCCAAACTCTTCTTCTTCCTGCCCTTGTCCCCTTTTATTTGGGGTTGGCGCAACACGTTTGTTTCTTCCATTTTGTCCTGTCACTCGTCACGCTATCACTAACTCCCTTTTCTTTTATATCACTTCTCACACAGTCCATCCATCTTTTCTTTAGCCTCCCTCTCCCTCTCCATCCATCCACATGTAAATTCATAACTCCTGTCCCAAACAAAGCGTACTAAATAACTGATAAATATAGGTACTTGTATATTTCTAGATATATAAATATACTTATCATAGATAAATTACACCTAGACACAGAACACAGGATCGTGCTAATCACATATGTAGGTATTTGTCTTTGGTGGGAACCGAATCCTCAACCTCCGGCGTAATAGCAAATCAATGTTTTACATGTAAATTTCGACTTCTACAAACGTATTTAAAAGTTATTACTTTTCCATTTATGACATTAATTTAATAGAATGCTTTGCCGATTCTATTCCATAGGAAACGACCACTTGGAAACATGAACTATCTTCTAACGTTTTATAAGTGCCCATGTAGGCCTATGTGAAATAAAAATTTTAAATAAGAATTTGTCTGCAACAGAAAATTAAGGCCCCAAATAAATAAAACAACGTCGACAAAGAGACTATAAAATCGTAATATTTCATAATCTTGTGTCATTACACAAAAAAGTTGATATAATCTCGCACCGAAGTTCAATAACATCTGCTTTAGCAACAAGTGTTATAAAACAATTTGTTACATGCCAAGTCTTATCACTTTCACATGATAAGGTACCAGACATTTAGGTGCTTGTAATCATTTCATGTGCCAGATGATAAAATACTTAAAGAATATTAGGGTATTAAATAATAAATAAAAATAGGCTGCCTGGTTCTCTTTGTATGTGTTAAATAAACAAAGAACTGTGTACGTAAAAGTCACTCAAAAGGCAATGGAAAGGGTTGTGCTAAAGTGTGGTCTATCAGGTAAGCTTGTGTGGTAACCTGCACAGTTGAACAACATACATTCTCCGGTATACCTGTATAACTTAACTGTACAGGCACCTATCAGGTACTCTAGTGTGTATGGCCTTCTACTACCTTCCCTAACTTCTAACCTTTAGTTTTCATATGAGATCGAATCAAAAATGAAGATATCCGCTAGAGAACTAAGATTATCGAAATAGCCCGAAGACGCCCTTCTTCGGGTTATGCCTGTCCAGGGATAGGCATTGCTCACAGAACTGTTAGTCGATTAGGGTTATCCGAAAGGGCGCTCGAGCCCCGGTATGAAGGCTAGAAAGAACGGGATGGGTCTTTTAGTCAGTAAGAGTCTGACACTATCTCCCGCTCCGCCCAAGGGCTGTCAAGATGTCAATGCATGATTTTTTCCCACAATAAAAAAAAGGCCTAAAGGTTCTGGAGTGACGACCAGATACAGTAAGAGGCCGAAACGTTCTGGAGTGAGGCATGGTCTTCATAGGAAGACACAGCGTTGTTGCGCATCATGATGGGCGCGGAAAGGCAAAGGATTGCGTAAAGTTGTGTAGAGAGAGAGGGAGAGATTTGTTTTATTTTTATTTTTTTGTTATTATTGGAAGCCTTTGAAATTTGCTCAGACTTTAAGGAAAAGCCTAGGAAAGGGACCTCATTCCCTCATGAAAGGTTACTCCAGTATTCCTTATTTGGGCCCATCCCTGAGGAGATTGTAGAGGCTTGTATCCTGAGCCTTGCAGTACACGGTAGTAGATGCTTATGAAAAGACCAAAATTCAGTATTACATGCTCACTGCTTTAAACACATCATCATCATCATTCCAGCCGAAAGACATCCACTGTTTGACGTAGGCCTTGCCTAAGTGTTGCCACAGCGATCGGTTCTGTGCGTCTCAGATCCACCAAATTTCCACACCCTTCACGAAACTACCCAACGCTGCATCTTCCAGTACACCATCGCCACTCTAGAATCCTTCAGCTCCATCAACCGTCTGTTCTGCTAGTTATGTGCACTACCGATTGCCACTTATTTTGGCGATTCTTAGCTGAAAAAGAAAAAAAATACTGTGCCTAAATCTGTGCCTAATAGGCCGTAACAAAGCGTTAAGTTCTGTATTTTCTGGTTACTTCATCATCAGGTTTGTTTTAGGTGGGAAATCGTTAAATATGATACTATGGAATATCCTTGAAAAGGAAACACTCACACACCTTAATTTATTAAATTTATTGACGACGAGGGGTGGGTAACTCACCGTCTGGCCATCCGGTAAGGACCGAGGACAAGACGTCGGTGCGTAGCGTTTCACGCGATCTTCAAAGAGATATCAGCAAAACTGTAGGGGCCCAGCAGGGCCGATGCCCACTAGGGCCTCAGGAATATTTGAAAGAGTTACAGCAACCTTGAAACGCAAAGTGCAACTGAAGGACACAGGTGGAAATAGAAAAAATCTTCATCTTTTTAGCAAAAGAGGCGATAGACATAATTATGTTACAAGAAATAGGGATCAATTAGTTCAACCAGGTTTCAGACTGGCTAAAGTGGCCTCTTCTTTCATGGGGTACTGTTTGAAATGTTATAATAAAATACCTCCCCAAATATTAGAACTCAATGAAACGAAATTTAAATCTTGTATTAAACGCACACTATGCAGGCAAGCATATTATAAGTTGGAGGATTATATTCAAGATAAAAATGCTTGGCTCAATGCTGGTCCAGCTCCACTACTACTAGGGCGTACTAATTAGTTCATTAGTTGGAAACTAATATTATTATTTTTTAATTTGAAAGACACAATTGCATTGTATAATGTAGAAGCACTTTTTCCAAGTTTGTGAATGTGAAGCACCATGGAGCATTTTTATTAGGTTACAACTTTTTATTTTTTTATTTTTGACATTACGAGCATGGCAGTTGAGAGTTTGTCATGCTCACTCAAATGTCTCGCTGTTGGTGGCACGTGTTATTGGGTCGTTCAGTTCCCTTCAAAATGGTTGAGCTGAGTGGGGCTGATGCACGCGTCATGCTCGTGAACGGGTGCCGTCAGATGGGACTGGTCATCTCTTAGCTGCCAGTGGCTTAATTCAGTTTCTATCTTTTAATTATTTTACATTTTTATTTCTCTATCGACATTGTGCTCACATGATAGAAGCAACAAGTAATATGTAACCAAGCATTATATGTAACACATATATGATTTAAAAGAGTGTCCATGGAGTTTCTTGCACGTTCTTCTCCATAGAGACCTACTCTTTGGAACGTGCAATTTAGCTTCACTTTTCTTGGACTGACCGACATTTGACTATTCAAAAGTGCCTGTAAATGGTCTATTTGAAATAAATGCTTTGATTTGATTGATTTGATTTGGAAAGTTTAATATACCCTTCTCTCGCTCTACCCTAGAGCGAAAGACGTCTCATGGTGACTCCAACACCTCAAAAAAAAAAAAATCCCAAGTATTTATTTACATTTTGTCACAAAAAAAATTCTTACAAAACTTTCAATACTACACACAAGTTCTCTTACAAATACAACACAATAACTATTAAAGCAATTTCATAACGTTTGTCAAACATTAACTGTCAGTTGCCTAAGCTAAAATCAAGGCTTTATGTAGCAACTGCGACTGTTTCGCAAAGACTGCAACTGGTTTCACGCTATAAGTTACAAGACAGATGTAGCTATGATGAAAACAATTAAAAAAATAACTGTAGTTAAGTAAAATTATGTAGTAATTCCCATCAGTGTTGACAAAAAAGCTGTAATCTTCGTTCGAAGTAACCATCTCGATTTGACGCCAGATTTTGGATGAGAAATCTGATTACATGCAAATTGTTGCAGATTTAAGATGTGTAGTAATGGTTTCAATTTTGAAATGGTTACTGTTTCGGGTCGTTTGGAGTTTATTAACAAATGAAGCGTTGCAAAATTATAGAGACATCGATCGGAATGATGAACTTTGGGTAGAACGCCCTCCAGGGTCGTCGACAGTGCGTAGTGTACCACGCGCGCCTCATTACAGGGTGCCTCTGACATCGACGCACAAACGAATACCATGGATCCAGTATAATATGATTCTGGAACCCCCGGTGGTGGAATTTTGCGTCGGTTAATTTTTTTAATTTTTACATTTCTTAATTTAAACTGTATAAAAACGTTATTTTAACATTTTTAGTAAAAAAAAATTAATGAATTACCTTTGAAATTAAAAATGTCATCAGGATTGATTTGAATAACGATTTTTTTTACTCCGATGACTCTTTAATTAATTAATTTTTAAATCAAGTTTTTGTTTTGTTTTTATTATTGAAAATATGTATGTATTAAGTATATGTATTTAATATATAAGTATGTTTATCAGTTGTCTAGTACCCATAACACAAGCTCTGCTTAGCTTGGGACTAGATGGCGTTGTGTGATAGTTGTGGAATATTATATTACTAGCATGCCAAATTTTATCCAAATCCGTTTAGCCGTTTTTTCGTGATTAAGTAACAAACATCTAAACATCCATACTTTCATATTTATAATAATAATTAGGATTATTATTATATTATATTAAAATAATGACCTAATTCGTTCAATAAAAACAAAATTTAAGATTTTATGTTTCTACTAACATAAAACATAAATTCGAAATGATATAATGTTTTAAAATATGTATAAAGCTATTGTTAAGTCAGTAAATAAACAGTTTTCATTTTCAGTATAACATAAATTAATTTCCATAATTGAATTTAAATGGAGGTGTGTTGCATAATTTATTGAGTTCATTTGTTTCTTGACAAATAACATGGCTGTGCACTTTGAAGATTAGTGATAAATGATATTTATTTTGTAAATAGATTTTTATAAACACTTTTACACGTATATAAATAAAATACAAAAACACAAAGTGTACTCAGGCGTCGAAGTACTTCTCCACATCGCTGTCATCCGGGAATGTGCCCAGAAGACTGTTACGTTAGGTATTTATTTAGGTTTTAGTATAAATAGTTTAAGTTTGTTTGTTTATGTAGAGTAACGAATTTTTTTTTGTAATAATAAAAAAGCTTTTACACATCAATTTAAACTAGATGAGGCCGGTGTTTCTTAGCTGACAACCCTGAGAAGAAACACCGAAAAACTCAGGGGTCAAAGTCTCTTTTAAAGTCCACACAGCAAAGATGTAATGGTCAAATCATAATATGAGAATCATGCAGATAAGTGTCTGAGTTGTAGTCGCGATTCTCAGAGCGATAAAAAATAATATTGATTTATGTATTCAGCTATCTGTGACCCAAAACAATATCTCAACAACCATCAAATTCGATAACCATATTTAATGAAAATGAAAACGCATCAACAATATTTTCCAGAATTTTCTACGCATACATACAAATTCTATTCCAGTAAAAGTGGGCGTTGTACCGCGCAAAAATTCATTGCCCCCAAACTGACCAGACACATTGACCGCTCGCTTTCATCTCCCCCCTCTATTTTGTTCATGAATGTAGGGTGTACGAGAGGGGTGGAAGGTCTTTCTAGCTAGCTGATCGATTTTCCTTTAAAAAAAAGCCCGAAAATATACGTACATTTCGTTGAACTATCGTGAAGGTCGTGTAGCAAGGTCAGTGGCCGCTGCGGTCGATGAACGCTCGGCCAAAACATTAGGCGATCGAAAAAAATATGGCCGAATTGTACTAACGCTTTCGTCATTGATATTTATATTATCGCTAACTGTTTTTATGTCATTTGATGTTATTAATTTATGTTGAACGCTTAAATTGGGTGTGATTAAAATTGATGTTAGTTTACCTAATAAGACATTGAATTTTTAAGCTAAATATTTGCGAATGTGTTTGCATTATTAGACAAATATTTTGACCCTTGAAGAGAAGTCGTTAACCTACCATATCATTGCAGACAATCCATAATAAGCGCTAAGCAATTCAAGGTCGAAACTGCACAAAAATATCGCGAAAGCAAAAAGGTCGTATCTGGAAAAATCGATATCACTGTGACACAGGCCGTCTCGTGATCACTTACGACTTTTTTCTCCGAAGACATGGCTATGACCTGATGAGGAGACGGTTGGTGAACTAACACAGGGGCCGGTGACCGATGGATGGGTGACGTCATCATATTGTTCTGTGTTGTTTTTGTTGGCTTATGTGGTGGCAGATTTGTAGACATAAGATCGTCTACTGCGTACTTTGGACAATATGATTGACTTTGGGAAATGTCTTCACGTAGACTTGTGATGTCATTGTCTTTGTTTGTTTTGGGCGACTCTTGTGGGATGTTTCTGACTTGAAAGAAGAAAGACTAAAGACTCTAGTTCTCTTTAGGTTGAATAGAAAATATTTAT
Source organism: Mythimna albipuncta (assembly GCA_929112965.1). Taxonomy (NCBI): domain Eukaryota; kingdom Metazoa; phylum Arthropoda; class Insecta; order Lepidoptera; family Noctuidae; genus Mythimna; species Mythimna albipuncta. Next base: position 10,953,540 of record OV815983.1, on the reverse strand, counting down.
TCGACATAGACACAGCAAAATGGTAACAAACACAAAGTACAAGGAAAAAAAGTACAGAATTTCTATATCTAATACTTATATAAAAGTCTCAAGTCACAGTTTTTGTTATCGTATTCCCTCCCAAACGACATCAGCTATTTTACAAGCTTTTATTTAGTTTCACCTGTCCCTTTGTTTGTCTGTCATCAAATCTTGCAAATTAAATTTGATCCACTTTCCGGTTACCGATTGTGCTGAAATTTTGCATGCAAGTGTAAATCAGATGACAATACAAAATTATTATGACATGGAGCTGATCTGATGATGGAACCGGTAGGTGGCCGTAGGAACTCAGTAGTTAAACGACACAACCCCATCTAGTTGGGGTTGTATGATTCGTCTTGACGAGTATTATTATACAGGTATACTGCGCTATAAAAGCTTGCTATGAAAATTTCGGTTTGGATCTATTTTAAATAATTTTAAGACAAATTTGTTCTCCCTCTGTACTGTTTTGCACACCATACTTAACCGTCAATCGGTCCAGTTGTCTGTCAATACTTAATCTATTTCTCCATCAACGACTTCGCTGAATTGAGGCTAATAATAATCTTGTTTGATTACTCTTTTATGATTAGCTGTAATAAAAAAAGAAAGATGGCGTCTTATTTTGATTACATTTACAATATAATATTATAAAGAGGTAAAGTTTGTTTTTTTTTTGTTTGTAGGAGATAATCTCTGAAAGTACTGGTCTGATTGTGAAAATTTTTTCACCGATAGAAAGCTGCTTTATTTTTGAGTGGCATAGTAGTAGCTACGCGGGTATTCCTAAGTGACATAATGCTATCTTTTATGTGCGCGGATGAAGCCGCCGGCAAAAGCTAGTTTTGAAATTATGACGATTACATACAAAAAAAAAAACAAATTATTTAAAGTAAAAGTATAAATAAACCACAAAGTGCTAACACCACCCCACACTTGTTTCTTTCAGTTGCTCTTTCCGTTCTAGGACGGGATTCCTTTTCAGAAATTCCTCGTAGCCCTAGCAGGCATCAGCCCTGCTGAGCCCTATGGCTTTGCTTACATCTTTTTGAGGCGCGCGTGGAACACTACTCGTCTCGGGTTCGATCTGAATGGCTACTGGACGACCGGACGGCGAGCTACTTATTGCTCGCCATTCGCAAACCGCAAGCACCCCTATATCCCATTCTCTCTCGCTCCGGATCATAATAAGGGCCAGACTCACGAGGTCGTCGCCGCCGATCACCTTCACGAGGACAAAGCGGTGCTCCGCCCAAGCGGGGTATCTCCACTGTATCCTCTGGGCGGTCCGCACAATGATGACCAAAAAATTAAGGGTATGTACTTTTCCTTCTTCTCAGTCGGTATCACTCTTGATAGAGCGGTCGTGGTCATCACTTCAGGTATTGGTGGCAAACTTCACAACACGCCGCCACTTCTCTATAATGGCCACCTTCCTCGTGCATTCGTGTAGTGATGATGAACTACTTTTCCTTATCGACCATCTAATCAATATTTTTACCCAACATCACCTTTCATCATCAGCCATGTTCCCACTGCTGGGACTCAGGCCTCCTCTCTAGGAGAGAGAATGGGCCGTAATCCACCACGCGGGCCCAGTGCGAGTTGGTGAATGTCACATGTCTTCGAATTTTTAGTTCTAGGACATGTCGACATTACTCACGATGTTTTCCTTCACCGTTTAGAGAGCAGTGGTGATGAAATAAATTACACACGGTAATGCGCCTGGATACAACTCGTAAGTCGGGGCCATTACCACTCAGCCACCATTTTTTTTTCAATAACATCACGTTTATCATCACGAAAAACATTCGTTCCCTGAAACGCCTAACACTTTTCTTCCGTTTTCCTATTAAAGGTCAATGACTCTAGAAAATTGGGGTCTTTCAACGTTTCTGTACATAAACCGTAGGGTGAATGACCCGGTAAGGGTGTGTTGAGTTTTCCGTTATTAGTTAGGGCATGAAATGGTAAAAGGTAGATATTTAATTATTACTTAATTATGTTAGAGCTCGTAATTGGTAGGTTCGGTTAATTTACATGAATAAAATCGTGAATTATAATTAAACTTTAACTATTTCTAATTAACATGAGCTGATATCTACTGAAATTACTGAAATTCTCAGTCAAAATGATAATTTAAAATCTATACTAATACTAGCCAGTGGCTTCGCCTGCTTGATAGTAGACTTGTCTGGGGTATAAAAAAATAGACTATTTACCTATTTTCAGATCTATCAAATATTTCTGCGAAGCAGTAATGCTAGCGAAGGAGGCGGCCGCCAGCGAAAGGGAACGGACTTTCTCACGCCCCAGCCACAGATTCCGATTTCCAGCCACCGTAGGCGTGGGCTTGCGGACGGTGAGCTATGAGTAGCTTGCCGTCCTGTCCGAGGCATCGACCACTTGATGGCGCTTACTTTTCCACGCGCGCCTCAAGGAGATGTCAACAAATCCATAATAAAGTCACTCTGGCGGCAGAGATTCATATTTACATTTTTTTTTTTTTTTATAAACAATTTAAATGGAAAAAATCACATTGTCAACTAGTATTAGAGTTGGAGGCTAAAAAATAGCCAACCACCTATTCTCAGACATACCAATTACAAACTTTTTTGTGTGAAGTTCGATAACAAACACTGTGACACGAGATTTTATATATATTAGACTAGCTTTTGCCTGCAGCTTCGCCCACGCATAAAATATAGCCAATGTCATTCAGAAATAAAGCAGTTTTCTATCGATGAAAAAATTTTTACAATCAGACTAGTACTTTCAGAGATTACCTCCGACAAACAAAAAAAAACGTAAAAATAAAAATTTTACCTATTTATAATATTAGTGTAGATGTTCTAACAGAACGTGTATAAAATATATCGATTAAAAATAATATAAAAAAGCTAGAAAGTATTAAAAACTCCTTTTCTTCAAATATAATAAAATTGATTGTTGCATTTTGTTAACACAGTATCTAAAAACTAAAAATGGAGAATAGATTCACAGTTACACCAGGACAGAGTAAATAAAAAATACAATAATCTACTACTGAATGAAAACCACAAAATATAATCAAAAGAACCGACCTACTTACTACAGAATCAAATAACAAATCGCAAATACTAACACGTAATTTTTTCTAAGAATATCCACATTTTGTATAAACAGAATTCCTACAGTTACTACTTAAAAGACTAAAACTAAAATACACGTTCCAAATCGAATCCTATCATTCAATAAATCGGTTGAAGATCGTCATGTCTAAATCAGGAATCGATCGGGCAACGATCGCACGAAATACTCACTGTGTAGTTATAACCTATAAGCGAAGTAATGGAGAATAAAAATCTTGGAATGGATTACTTTTGGAAACTATTCTTGGGCGAAAATAAACTGAAATTAACCAATTATCATCATTTCGGCCGAAAGACGTCCACTGTTGGACATAGGCGTCCCCCAAGTGTCGCCTTAACAACAGGAGCCCAAGTCTGCTATTTATAAATTCGTCATTCCAACACGATCCCATTGTCATTTTGCTAAAAGTTCGTAATCTGCTAATTCATAATGATCGATCATTGATCGGTCAATGGTCTCGTAATAGAGTAGTGGTAAAATGAAAATATCGAGCTTATTAAAAGCAATGGCTGCACAATGACGTTCCCGGTCACTGATCAAAGGAACTGTCAAAATTTTTGCAGATTGCCGCATACGTAAGACATTACTTTGTAAATAATTATGTACGAGATTACCATTCTATCCCACTTCTTTCAATGGCGTGTCAGTGGTTGACCACTGGAAAGTCATAGTGATGCCATTATATTAGTAGATTACCAAACTTACTCAAAATCAACAATTATGAAATCAATGATAGTCCATTCTGACACTATTGTAATAGTCGACTTGGGGCCCTGGTCTTGAGCGTCTTGCAATCAACGGATTCCCGAGGCTTTGACCGGTATCCGTAGCCAAGTTGCTAATCTGCAATAGTTAACGCTTGTAGAAAGCTTCAAATGTACGGGAATGACGTCGTCTTAACGCTCAGTCACGTGGTCCTAACAAAAGTATTAGCGGCAAGGTCAACTCGAAGCGTTCTGCGCAAGCGAAACGGTTGTAACTTGGCTAGGGGGCTGGTTCACCTGCAAGATTTAAATTAAACATAAAGCTATGGTGCAGAGGACGAGATACTCGCGCTATTGAAGCTGAAACACCCAACTCTTCCATACAACATTACCCCATCAGAACATCTCCCCTCTGGACTCAAACTGCAGTGGCTAATCTGGACAAACAAACAAAAAACTCTTGGGCAAGCATTCTTGTCATTCCAACTTCGAACTATTTCAAACACAGTGCTAGAGTCGAGCCGCCTCACAGGACATGCATCACCTGCCATGTTGCCCGTCCTGCAAAATTTTGTACGTTTTAGGATTTATGCGAGTCCAACAACAACCTAGGCGTGATGCACAGGACCGGTCGTTATTGCGAATCTTGGGGCCTACGTCCAACAGAGGACGTCTTTCGTCTGATATGATGATGATGATGAATAATGACGTAGGGGTCTTTAAGTCAAGGGTGAATGGATTACTTCTAGGTAAAAAAAATAATTACAAAGCCCTGTACGGGCTTTTATACGAAGGCAGTAGTCCAGTAAGACCACGGTTTCTTTTCAGGAATTAAGAAAGGGTCTTTGCCTGATCCGGGTATAAAACTTTAAGTCCAAAATTCGTGCTGACGACCATACTAAGCCGTCAATTTAAAAATCTATGCCAAACAATATAACAGTGATTCATTAGGGGCCTATATTAGCAATTATAATTATAACCTCAGGTCATTCGCCCCAAATTTTGTAATAAACCGAAACGTGTGGCTTACGCGATTTTCAGGCGAACATTGACCTCCAAAAATATGTGTTACGAGCGGGAATTGAACCCGGAACGGTGTCGGTAACTAGACCTGTTAACACTATAATAAGTCTATGTTTACACTAGTGCAGGAATGTAGATCTGTATGTTTAATGAAACTGGTTGAGATTGAATAAATAACGAACGTCTTTTGTCTTATACACAAACGATAAAATTAGAAGTATGAATAGAGAGTACAGTTGTGTGTTTGTTTGTCATGTCAAATAAATGTGTGTTTCCATGACGTGCCGCATTTGTTTTTCATAGGTTTGAATTGTTTGCGGGATTGTTTCAAAGAACTAGTGTTGTTTCAAAGAACTAAAGGGCAATTTAGGGATCATGGGTGATGTGTTTTAGTCAGTAAATGACACTCTCAGAAGTTATTTGGTGACTTCTGCCCCCCTAGCCAAGTTACAACCGTTTCTCTTGTGTTGAACGCCTCGAGTTGGCCGCGTCGCCGAATCTTTTGTTCTGACCACGTGACTGAGCGTTGAAATGACGTCATTTGCGTACATTTGAAGCTTTTTACTAGCGTTAACTATTGCAGATTAGCAACTTGACTAGAGGTACTGATCTCTAAAAGAATATAATTTAAAGTGTAGAGAGGAGGTCTGAGTCCCAGCTGTGGGAACATTAAAAAAGGCTGAATACTATGTTTTATGCTATGTATAATTTTTTGAATGTTATAAACTAGTGCTTGTCTTCGAACCCACGTGATGGTAAGCAGTGATGATGTTGATGTAAGGTGCACTAGTTTTTTTTTAAAAGGGCTTATTTACTCTAGACTTGACGACACCTAAATTATAATCGGACGGGAAGACTGCAGCAAGAAAATTGTTCTAATCCTTCAATGTACGCAGTATATACGACAGCAAAACAATTATGTATATTTATATTTGAGAATATAAAGCTACCTGTACTAAGCCTTACATAGTTCTTTAATTTTACTGTAACAGTTTTATTGGACTTTATAATATTTCAAAAATTTTGCCATATCAAAATACGGGCATAGTCACGAGAAATACTACTTTTTCACGGCAGTTAAGATAACACATGACGACAGAGGTTAAATGCCTAATTTGGATCGCGTGCGGCAACAATACAGACCCACTTTGCGCTGTGACACAGAAGAGGTAGAAAATGGAGACTCAACAAATAAATCTAATATTGTCCCAGATAAACTATAAAACGACAAGATACGTCCTCATCAACATCAACGTGCTGTTCTATGGCAGCATCTGTGCAGTTTGAAGAATTATTTATTTATTTTTTATTTATTTGAAAAAGTTACCACGGAGGTTATAAGAGCTCTAGTATCATTTTCAGGGTGGTTTTGATCGGAGTATCACGTGACTGTATTGAAGTTGTCTTGGAACGCAGAAAGAAAGTGAAGTAACAGGTAGGTTTTGGTCAGTAAAAGTCTGATACTCGGCGCCTCGCTCCACCCAGAGTAGGAGGCGTTATTTGATGATTTCCAACGTAAAAAAACTTTTGTGTAGTCTACCTACTTTATTTTTCAACCTTCATAGAGAGTCATCTGTTATTTTGATGCTCATTTTGTCATAAATCTTATGTGTTCCCTAGCACCTAAACCCATCACCCTAGGCCGGACCAGTGCGGTACCTTATATAATCTACTTATGCTCTTGTTGTGAGAGGCCGTCCGTTCTACGATGATAAATGACGCCAATGAATTTTAAAAGTGACACCAATCTGAGAGTAGGTACAATTCATAGGAAAATCACCGAACAATGACACTCCATGCGCTCAATACTCCGTGTTCTAGATATTACATGTTGTTTGTACATACAGTTATATCTATTGTAATGTGCTAACTGTCCGCTTATGTGGTTTGTTGTACCTAATAGTGACGGAAGCGAAAATATAGGGTGTCTTGTTATCTTTGTATAATATTAATGTTTTAATCATTAAAATGTAATCTAATAAATAAAAATATTATGTCACAGTCTTTGTTATTACATTCCTCGGAAACTGCTTGACCGTTTTTTATGAAATTTTTTATGTAGGTAGGTCTGAGAATAGGTTGTAGGTTTATTTTACCCTCCTACCCTTCAAATTTTGTTTTGTTAATTTATATGGCTGAACAACGTAGACCGTGTCAGCTATATATATAGCGTTTTTATCTACACTAATAGGTATAATAAATAGGTAAAGTTTGTTTTTTTGTTTGTAGGAGGTAATTTCTGAAAGTACTGGTCCAATTGCTAAAATTTTTTCACCGATTGAAAGCGGCTTTATTCCTGAGTGACATAGGCTATATTTTATCTACGCTGACAAAGTCGTTTTGCTAGTATAATATATGAAATAATAATAATAATAATGATGAATGATGTTTGGTGAATAAAGTGAAAAAATCTATTATTAAGAAAAAACTGAAGTCGATTTAGTAACCGATTCAGTAAGCGTTCATTATAATACATATTATATATTCTGCCATGCAAGTTCAGATCAGTTATTTCTTCTTTTCCACACACGTGCAGATCGAATGACGTCATCATAAAGATTTCAGTGAAAAAACAACCACTGCTGGAGATAGGCCTCCCCCGAAGTTCCTGCTTTACCCGCATCCAACGCTCACGACCTCCAGGGTCGTCAGATCACCTAGTGGGGGTCCACCCACGCTTAGCTTGTACACGGTTGCCATTGGGGGTATTTTTGACCGATTTCTGAAGTTATCAATATAATTTTATGATTCGATGAAATGGAAACAAGTCGTAGCAGAAGGCGTTCTTTTTCTGTCTACCCCCTTGGGAAAAATACTTTATTTTTATGAGAAATCATAAAAATCACTCCAGGCGGCTCTAGAGGTTCAGGAGGACTCTAGGTGGAGTAAGAGGTAGTGGCAGACTATTCTGCCAACTAGAATCCATCCGTGATTATACAGTTTATGTTGCCTATAGTTATAACAACTAATTTCTTCACTCTTCATATGTGCATTTCAGTGCTTGAATTATGATTATGAGGTATTGTTACTTCGTAATTTTTCAAATATAGTATATCTTTAACTAATGTAATTGGCCTTTGGCCGTGTTATGTAAATAAATAAATCTCTTTGAGGCGTGCGTGGAACTCTACATACCGTCGACGACCAGGGCTCGGTCTGGACGGAAGGATGGCGAACTACCCATTGCTCGCCATCCGCAAGCCCACACCTATAGTGACGCCCTACTAGTAATATAAATGATTGGACAACTCTAACAGCCAAATGAAAAACAAGTATGTATGGATTCTGTCGACAATACTTAATTAATGTTAATGATTGTAACTTGATTTTCTAATTAGAGTGTATAAGGACTATATTTCACCGAGACACCATGGCGGCGCGACCAGTTACCGCTACCAACAAAATGTATACAGCTCTATAGAGAGTTACTCACCTGGTGTCCGTTTGCTTGCGCAACCAATTTGGTGGCGCGACCAGCTCGGACGTGTGACGAGTTTGGTGTATAGTTTGGTAGCTCAGGAGTATATTAGTTACATGTAGTATAAAAAGATGTAAGCACAAGGTTCACTTGCTAATAAAAGATATTGTTTGAGTAAGAAATTATTCAAATATCAGCCATGACCGACATTACTTTTAAGTGTGCTAAAGATAAAGAAATTCTAAACGTAATAACTTATTGTGCGCATAAGTCGTAAGACTATTAGATTAGGAAAATGTAACCTTCGTCGTCATCATTTTGACCGAAAGACATTTACTCACTCACTCATTCACACAAACAAAAGTCTTTTGCGTCTCGCATTCATCGGAATTCGATTCTTTTTAGGTCATCGGTCCACCTTCAGGCTTTCCAACGTCTTTTGGCCCCATCGAGCATCTGTTCTGCGAGCAATGTGCCCTGCCCACTGCCACTTAACTCTGGTGATTCTTCGGGCTACGTCGGCAACCTCTTGCAGATATCTTCATGCCTGATGTGCTGTGCCAAGAGCAGTGGTGGCCAAGTAGTAACGGCCCCGACTTACGAGTTGTAGGTCTCGGGTTCAAACCCATCGAGGCGCATTACGTTGTGTAATTTATTTCATCACGACTGCTCCCAATACGGTGAAGGAAAATATCGTGAGGAAACCGACATGTCTTAGAACCAAACAATCGAGCACATTTGTGACATTCATCAACCCGCACTGGGTCTGAGACGTGGATAATGACCCTTATAGAAGAGGCCTGAGTCCCAGCAGAGGGAACATTAAAAGGCTGATTACGCTATATATGCTTAAGTGAATCATCAAGCAATCAATCAAACAAGGAAACTCAGAGCTTAATCCGTTGGGCGACTTTAAGCCTTCTGGTGAGGCCCATTTGTGTGTGAATGTAACCTTAAGTTTATGTGAATTCCGCAGCAGGCATGAATCATAATTTAACCTTAGTTTCTTGTGCTAGATTTTTGGATAAATGATAAACAAAGAGTGCTGTTGCTTGGCAAAAAAATAGGGCAATTCTTCAAAGAGCTTTACACTCAAATTATTTTAAGAATTCTGACTTCAATGCGAGCAATCCTAACATGGCAGTTGGTATCACTGTTTGGAAGAGACTGTTAAAAATAATATTGTTATTTTTTTTAACATTCTCTTCCTACACTGGGTCGCACTGGGATTACTTTGTATCATGAGAGCATTGTAAACTTTTTTTTCAGCACCTACTTTAACGTCATTGAACGCATGACTATGATAGAAAGAAAAAGATATTTTTTTTTTTTATTTATATACTTTGTTTTTTTGTACACCAATATCATAATGTAAAAAAAGAAAAGAAGTGAGCAAATAAGTAAGCACAACATAAGATGCACAAACACAACTTCATATAGGTAAAAACAAAAAAAAAATAGTTTAAAAAAAATTAAAAAAACACGCTTTCATAGCATATCAAACTAAAAAGTTTTTTAAACTATATTTTTATTTTTTACTAAAAAAAAAACGGATTATTGTATTTAATTGTCATCAGTCTTTGATGGGTGTGCAAAGTTTGAAGAATATCTGATCGCCCAAAGTTGGTCAAAATCGAGCTCAAAGGCGTTGGTTACAAACATACAGGTGGAGCTAATATAAGCGTGTTAATAACAATAGTGTGCCCAGTTCAGCATTTACGCAGGCGGCTAGTGCCTGACGCTAGTTTACAACTGAACCTGAGGGCAATCGCTCAGCCAATATGCCAACATAGTACAGTCTATTATGACAATGTTATCGTCCCTAAAATATCGACATCTAAAAGAAAGAAAGAAAGAAGGAAAGAAAAATATTTTATTTGGCATACACACTCGTATTACACACAATGTAGTAACAACATGTAGACACTAATAAATTGTTATAATATAAAACAAGAGACAACTAACAATGTGTGTCTCACGGCGGCGCCAAATAGGTCCAGTTCAGCAATAATGCCAGACAACTACTTACATGGTATTTGCCAGACGCTGGTTTTCAACTGAACCTTATTTCGAGTGTACGGTTAAAAATCATCTTATGATATATTATTATAGATCAGAGATTACTATCATACAAAATAGAAAAAAACTCACCATGTTTGCCAAAATTTACCAACATATTGCCAATGTATCTGACAATGGCAATAACCTATAAAATTCTCATAGCGAGATCAGACTACATAACTGAAAAATCATACCTTCATTTTGTCCCAAAAATAACCAGAAACGACTGACGTACTTTACTTATGTCATCAGATTATAAGGTAGCTAACCTGCCTACTATAGTTACAATGACCTGTGCCTAATTTAGACCAGGGCTGTCAGTAACTGACGGAAACACAATTTGAAGCCGAATGTTTGACAACTCTTTACATTTCAGCCGTAACTAAAGCCGAAAACGATGTGGCAAAAAAGAGTAGAGGCTTGTGAAGGACGAGCAATGGATAGCTCACCCTCAGGCCGTCTGGTAACCATCCGAACGCGTGACTCATCGATGGCCTGTAGTATTCCAGTCCCAACATTCACCAATAAAAATAATATGTTTTTCTAGTAGTATTTAGGGACCACAAATGAAATAAATACTGTTTTTTGGTAACTGTTCCTCAATAAGTTCTTCCTTATGGTCTCAAAATATTACCAACAAGTCCGTTCCATCATCGGACCACAAGACGTACGGCGTTGCGCCATCGGTACATGGTGGACATCCCACCCATACGTACAAAGCGTTTTGGAAATACATTCATTATGCGCACAGCTAAGGAGCGGAATTCCCTGCTGTCTATGTTTCCTGATATCTATAACCTAAGGATTTTTTAATTAAAGAGTGAATAGATTGCTTCTAGGTAAACGTTCTCCATCGTCGGCCACATAATCGCTTACCATCAGATGAGATTGTGATCAAACGTGCCTATCCTTAGTTAAGTGTGATAGATGTGGAAAAAAAATTATAGGTGGAAATTGGGACCGCGGTCCCGGTCCAAAAAACCCCACAACTGCACATGATAATTTCTCAGAACCAACTAAAGTAACCACCTTTCAAATTATGTTTTTTATATGAATTCGACGTAGTGCACTCTGCCGTCTTTCTAAGTAAATATGACATACGAAAAATTAATGTATAAACTTGCGGTTAATCCTAGCTGTTTTTGTCAAGCCAATTAGTCATTCATTTCGAACACTATATCAATGCATTTTTTCTTCATAAGACTAGACCCGGGTAGTTGACCCAAAGCTGTGGCTGTTTTTTTTTATCTTATATAAACTATTGCAATATATTTTCTAAACAGTTACCGAATGCGATTGCAAAACCGTAGGAGCTATCAGTGATTTCAGATGGCTCCTGGACAGCGAGTCACCCACTGCTCGTCGTCCGTAAGCCTGCGCCAACGCTCTGGCCGGAGATAGCCTAGTGACTCCTGACGCCTAGGGCGTCTCCTGTGGTTGTAACTGGGGCGTGAGGACGTCTGTTCCCTCACGGTTGCAGTCATCCACTTCCCATTCCTTCTAATGTATATAAAGTTTAAGTAAATAAATAAACAAATAATTTTGCGGTTCGTCGTTCGCTGTTTTTGTCAAAGCAATTAATCATTAGATTCCGAACATTATTTCAATGTTTTTCTAAGTCTAATGATGTACACTATGACATCACAGCAAGGGTGGATAACCTAGCCAGTACAGATCCAATGACCGCACTAACCAATTTAGATCGCCACTCATTTACTCATCAATCCAAATGTCGAAACACGATGATTATAGTCATTATGTGTAGTCGTCGGGATGTTTGAGTAAATGATTTAGTGTTGACAAGAATGACGGTTGACCGTTAAGTAAGTATGGATGTCGATAGCAATTCAAAATCTCATAAAAAACCTTACAGTATAGTCGACCACACGTCTGTGATCTATCGGAAGATATGGTGGAGCAAACGGTAGAGGTACGCCCCGCTTGGGCGGATCACCGCTGTGTTTTCGTGGGGGCGATCGGCAGTAATGCCCTCTCGCGCCTGGCCGTGGTACAGGCAATGGCCCGGAGCAAACAGGGATGGCAAAGGTCACCTTCTTGTGCGAAGCAGTAATGCTGGCGAATGAGGCGTCCTCACGCACGAAGGAACGGTCCTTACGCCCCAGCATCCGGGATCCCGACCCCAATTTCTAGCCACCGTACGGGCAATGGGTAGCTCACCGTCCGGCCGTCATCGGCACGTAATGTTCCATGCACGCCTTAAAGAGATGTCAGCAAAACCGTAGGGGCCCAGCAAGACCGAAGCCTACTGGGACCATAGATTGGCTTCCAAAAGGGAAACCCAGGGTCCTGGAACTCAACGCTAGAAAGAAACATAGGTGAGGGTTTTAATCAGTTAAAGATTGAAACGTCCTCCCACCCCGTCTTAAGGCGAGAGATGTCATTGGATAATTTACAACCTAAAATGGCCACTTGTTTTACTGTTTTTAAGATCTTATTTAGGTAATACATGTCTTATAGCAATAAGGAATTAAATTGAACTGAATTTTCGTCTTTGTAATATTAGTGTAATAATATTTATTTATTTATTATAATAAGCACATACAATTGTTTTAACAGGTATACCTACCCAAGGTAACAAAAGTAGTCGCAAAATAGCCTAGCAATCAAAGATACCACCCACAAACTGATCAGATATCCATTAGTGTATGCTACATACATACATAATGAACAATCGATGTTCAGTCTCAAGCAGTACGCTAGAGAATCGGCACAAGTTACATAGAGGACAACACACTTAGTGTCACCCTCTGGAATTCCGCCACTGTGCAAGAAAAAATGTCTACCCGTAATGAGACACTATTGAGTGTTTCTATCGCCCGAATCACGGGTTCGAACTTTAACAAATTTGTGCGGGCTACTGGGACTTTAAACATTCTTTCCCTCGGTCCTGAGCGTAGCCTACTGTTTGGAACGAGCAATCTCAAGGATATGGATGGAGACCAGGAATTAAAAAGAAAATATTAGGTAGTAGGAAGCTAAGTAATTCTCATTCACCTGTCGCACTCTCGCTCATTACTACAAGTGATGTACCATCACTATGACATCATCAGGGTGGATAACCCACCCAGAAAAGTTCCAATGACCTCTACTAAATATACAACGTTCACATGTAACTAAAAAATCTATGTAATCTATGAGACAAAACGATTTTCTGCAATACAAGTAACTATGTTTGATTTTTTGTAATAATAATAATTTTATTCATAATTGTTATTAATTTGATGTAATTTTATGATCCAATGTTGATTAAAATAAATAAATAATACTTAATAAAAACCGCTGCTAAATCATTTTTTTTTAATTGTAAGAACTAGTGCTACTGTAATCCCACCTGATGGTAAGCAGTGATGCAATCGTTGATGGTGAAGCGCACTAGTTCATTAAGGCTGTTTATAATATTATGCGATTTTGATCACGCATTCAGGATTGCTCCACACGCGCAAATGTCCATTTCACACAAGTATTTATAGTAATGCGTGGAATACGCAAGACCGACGCATCTTTTTTGCTTTTTAAAATTTTCTGCATGCGAAGCAAACCCGCATGCGTGATGACATCCGCACGATATTAAAAACACTTTTATAGATTACTTTTTATTTCGACATTTTTTTTTAATGTGTTTTTCGGTACGATATTGATAGGTCTACACTGTCCTTACATATCTATTAATATTATAAAATTAATCATTTTTTTAAAAGAGTAATCATGCAGATTTTTACCGGTTTTTCTCCAAAAGAAACGACCAACTAGAACCATGCACTAGCTTCTGACGTTTTATAAGTGCCCATGTATACCTAAATGAAATAAAACCACTTTTAATTTTGATTTGAATTACAGTGAGTCTGTTGGTGTGTATAGTATATTTTTAATTTTTCAATTTATTTGTATACACTGTGTCTACATTTCTCATTCAACTCTATCTGTTTTTGTTCTTTTCATTTTTAAGAGTTTGTGTGTATATAAATAAATAAATAATAATAAATAAATACCGTGGCCTACACTCCAACCCACCCCTTCAATTAAAAATAACAATAATTTTATCCGTCGTTCACTTCTTTGACGTCAGTAGGGTGGCCAACCTACCTACAAAAGTTCCAATGACCTCTACCCAATTTAGTTCACAGTGAAACTATTCGTATTTCCAGCACAATCCTACTAATTGATCCTCATTTGTTTCTGTTTGGATGAGTTCAAAATAGATTTGTTGCGAGCTATTTTGACAAGGGATTTTCAATATCAATTGGATACTAGTTTAATTTTAAAATGGGTTTGTGTCTAAAAAAGTATGATAGGTATGGTATTATTGTGAGAAAGAGTTTTGTTTTACTATTTTTTTTTTTTTGAGATGGTTAATCATCTCATGTCTTCTCCTGCTCTAGGGCAGAGCCAAAAAGGCGTCTCAGACTTTTAGTGACTACCCCATAAGACCAGGTTATCGCTCCACGTTGTGGGAAGCCTTCCAATGCTGCTTTTCCGGTATCATCATCATGATCATTTCAGCCTATAGGCGTCCAATGTTGCACATAGGCCTCCCCCAAGTGTCGCCACAATGCACGATCCTGTGCGTCCCGCATGCATCGGATTCCCGTATGTGAATGTTTCCGGTACGTGATTAAATAGTTACTTAAAAATAAAAAAAACGTAGGCTTTGATTCATCCGTTACTTTAAAAATTCAATTCAGAAACTGAATCTTCGACCCTCATATAGCATAACTCGCCTTTGCCAGTGGCTTCGCCTGCGTGTTAATTGGTTTCTAGACAAACATTAGACCCCCCTTCATCTTCCTAGGGAGTGAATTTTGGAAAACCCTCTCTTAGTGCTCGTCTATGTCATAAAAGAAAATTTTGTGTAAAATTTCACGCTCTTAGTTTTAGTTTCGACTGTGCATTGATATGTTAGTTAGTCAGTTTTTTCTTTTGTATATATAGATGGCTAGCTGACGCCTACGACTTCGTCCACATTAGACTTGTAAAACAGCACTATGATTTCAAGTCTCTTACTTCAAAAACATAGGACTTTCATACAAACTTCCAAAACCGTTTTACACCCTTAGGGGAGGAGTTTAGTGAAATCCGTTCTTAACGGTTGTTTACACCCTATAAGGAACCTATCTGCTAAATTTTAAGTTTATAAGTGTTATAGTTTCTGAGATTTCGTGATTAATCAGTAAATGATAAATGATATATAATTTGCAAATAGGTTTAAAAACACTATTACACGTCAAGTTTTATTTTAGTTAGTTTTAACTAGAAAAGGCCGGTGTTTCCTAGCTGACTACCCTAAGAAAAGAAACCGAAACAAACTCAGGAGTCAAAATCTCTTTTAAAGTTCATACAGTAAATGAGTGCTCGCTTTTATATATATATAGATTTTTCATTGATCCTATCGCAACTGTAATACCTAATATTCGAATACTCAATATCCTCAGCAAGCCACATCAGCGTTATTCAAACACACACACACACATACGCGAGCGGTCAGCGCCCCCGGGAAAGCGGCCGGAAGAAGTGGAAAGCGCGGAACTATGACGTCATACTTAGATAACTCCCGACTGGAAAGCTAATTATTTTGTTAATATTATCGTTGCTAGGTAGCGGTATTTTGTTTTGCTGTCAGACTAAAAAATAATATATTTGTTGTCGCTTTGCTATTGTGAAAATATTACGAACAGGAAAGAAAATAAGAAACTGTTGTATGTAGGTTAACAAGTAAATATTATCAACATCGACGCTCAGTTACTAGCCTGTCAGTTTTCTATCGTTTACATTTCGGGAATTTACATATTATGTCATTTTGTAATTTATTCACTTAAATCGTGAGGAAACCGGCATGTCCTAGAACCAAAAATTCGAAGACGTGTGATATTCACCATCCCGCACTGGGCCCGCGTGGTGGATTACTGCCCATTCCCTCTACTAGAGAGGAGACCTGAATCCCAGCTGTGGGACCATGAAAAAGGCTGCTTATGCTAGGCTTATGCTACTTTTCGGGGAGTATTCTTTAAAAAATGCACAATTTCATTCCGCCGAGCCCGTTCCATCATCGCAACACTAGACGTACGGCGTTGCGCTATCGGTACATAATGGACATCCCACCCACACACACAAAGCATTTTGGGAGTACATTCATTATGCGTATAGATAAGGAGTAGAATTCCCTGCCGGAGTCTGTGTTTCCTGATAGCTGCAACTAAAGGGTCTTTAAGTCAAGAGTGAATAGGTTACTTCCAGGCAAGCGTGCTTCATCGTCGGCCACATCATCGCTTGCCAAGTGAAACAGTGGTCAAAAGCGAGCCTATACATAATTAAAAAACATTACAAACTCTATAATCTATTTCAACAATGCTGAAATACGAATAAGAATGTAGCTAATTATTTTCATAAATCCGTACATAACAGTTTACTGTAAATCCCCAAGCCAAATGTATAGGAAATAATTTGTTACCATCACATACGACTATGTGGGTCGACCGGCCAATGACACCTAATACGCGAACATTAAATATAGATCTTACTAACTAATTAGCAAAAATAAGTCTTTAGTAAGAAATGTACAGGTATTTATTTGTACGAAAATGTTTAGAGCTGTTTTGTGGCCATTTTATTTAGATCGGCAAAACGATTATGTATTTGTAATCAATATGAACAGACATACTTAATTTATTATTTATTTTGAATTAATATAAGAACATTATGCATTTTAAACGACTTTGTAATCTTCCCACTATTGGGACTCAGGCCTTCTCTCTAGGAGAGGGAATGGGCACCACGCATGTCCATTGCAGATTGGTTAATGTCACATGCCATCGAATTTTTGGTTCTAGCACATGCCGGTTTCCTCACGATGTTTTCCTTCACCATTTTGAGAGCAGTGATGATGAAATAAATTACACAGAGTAATGCACTTGTCTGGGTTTGACCTACAGCCACCACTGCTCTCATTAGGCATTACCATTATTTTATTAGTTTTTGTTCCCGTGGCATTAAGGCGTATAGTTCCATGAACCATCTGGCCGAAGTTATGTGAACGTAACTCTCGCACTCGCCTAAACGGCAGTACGCTAATCTGTGCATTTATTTGCGGCCAGCAGCGCCCGGAAAACGCTTTAAGTCCATTTTCTCTGCGAGATATTGATTGATTTACATATGCAATGTTCACTTTTGAAGAATATTTAACTACCAATTTTTATGTGTAAAAATGTTTCTAAAGGTCCAAGCCGTTTCGAAGGAGTAGGGAAAAGTTGCGAAAAGTTGCGAAATTGCTAAATATTTTTTTTTTGACAAAAGTATTGATTGCACGAAAAAATCAAATGTTGATATTATTGTTCATGAATCTATAATAAACATATATTTTTTTCAAATCAATTGACCAAGCCGTTACGGAGGAGTAGGCCTCAGAAAATCACTTTTTTATGGCACTTTTCGGGCGCTTGGCCCTTAAGGGAGGATTTAATGTCTAGATATTAAGGAGGCCTTTAAACGTTACGAAGTCATTAATTAATAGTAAAATAATAAATAAATAAATTATTTTTTATTGAATGACTTATTAATTACATTATAAGTGTGAATAAATTGATGCATGACTCATTGCAAATGTTTGAAATTCTAATGATTTATTTGTATAAATTCTGACGACATCAGTTTTAAATAAATTCTAGTGTGAATCTAAGCGATAATAATAATGAATATTGTATGTATATGTTTAAGTATTATTGAAATTGTAAATAACTTAATTAATCATGATTATTGATAGAAGTGAGGCGAGCCCAAACGCTACCAACGTTCAAAAAAATGGTGAAGGAGCATTATCTATCCCTTTAGTTTTTCTTCTCCTCTAAAATTGTTATTATACTTTATATTTATTATTTGGTTTTTTTATTATTGTATTTTTTATTTTATTTTTACATTGTTCTTTAAGTTGTTGTGCACTGTCAGCCCGAAATCTTTTCCTTTCGTTTAAGTCCATCTAAAGGTTGTCTGGTAGAAATTGCCCTGTGCAATAAGACCGCCTATTGTACACTTATATTTGTAAATGTTTGTCCTCTATTAAGTTAAGGTGTGCTATAAAGTTATATAATAATTCCACCTAATTTAAGTTGCCCTCTTGTTGTTACGTCACTTCGTGCTAGCGACCGTTTTGGGGGCCCATTTGTTGAGTGTGCAAGTCACCCCCTGCCTTTTTATCGATGGTAATAATTAAAAACATTGTTCCGACAGGGTACATAGTCTTAAATTAGTTCCTGGTACTGGACTTAAGACCCCAAAAACCATTATCCTTATATTAGTTTTCAACATGTCGCAATAGTTTCACTTCAACCGGGAGTTGTCCTTGGATTCACTAGCGTAACACATACATGGATAATCACTGGTTGATACCGCGTTCCATTAAAAGCTTTGCGAGTTGGTTTCGGCTCCTCGGATGCCTTCCAAAGGTCCAGGACCATGAGGGTAATGAGATAAATAAATATATTAATAATAATAATAATTGAAATTTAAAAAAAAAAATCCATGCAATTTTTTTTCGTCCATCTTTTTCATGGTCAGATATAATTCTGACCCATATTTACAGTATGACAGGTCTTATCACGGACTTGTAGATTTCAACCTTGTTTACTACATTCTATATTTATTAAATGAGGAATTTACAGGCTATTGTCTGTTTGTTACCATCCAGGCTAATACTCCATAAATAAAAACATTTAACCACACCTAATTATGGCATATTTTTATTATAAGTTTCTTTCCTTGTAAATCGTTTCTTGGATATCCCATTTCAGTTATTTTTGGTTTTTCATACGTCACTATTAGTGTATTACGTAGGTACAAACAAAAATGCTATACAGGATTTAATTAACATGAAAATAGTACTTGAGGTACAATTTTATAATAAGCCATTGTCTGATAAGTTATAATGTCAATATTGTGGAATCAAAGTAGCAATGTTACCTCCAGGAAAATTTTGACAAAATAGCAATGATTTAATAGTACATTATGATATAAGTGTGTAATGTTAGTGATTACCGACGAGGCAGTATTTAGACCCGAGACGTGGCGAGGGTCTTAAGAGAGCCGAGAACGGTAATTATTAATTACTTACGTGTATCATACGACGTTTTTCAATACACTTGTGAAGATAATAACTATAAAACTAGTAATCTTTTGTGGCGTAAAAATCTGTTCACATATGCGCGCCCATTTTTTTTTTACCTATCAATACACTTACTGAAATGAATAAACGGGGGTTGACCGGCGACTCGTGGGGGACGACCTGCGCCCATCCTAATACGGTTATGTATTAAAATTATGGCGGGGGAGAGGTTGAACAATAAGGTTTTAACTATATTATAGCACTAGTGCGTAATGGTAATCAAAATGTCACAGTTTGGTAACAAGGGCCATTATGTACCTAAGTGCAGTGCAATAAGGGTCACTTTCTGAGCAAGTGTATTGACAGTAAAATTATTCTGTGGTTATATTTGGCCATGTAGATAGTGCTTGTTCATCATTGCTTTACAGGGTCAAATGTTGCTGATTTATATAACGAGCTGGTTGCACCTTCCCGTTATATATATAAATCAGAATCAGAACGAATACAATTGCCGAAACGGATCTTGAGCGCTCGGCGGTCAGAGTGGGGATCGCTTTGCGCATTCCATACATTGGCGAGCAAATCGTCTTCGTTGTTAGATACATGCAGCACCGGAGGGAACGAATCTTGAGTGACGTCTATGACTCGAGGGCGCGGCGAGCCAATCACTGACACTTCCCGCCCCCGCGTCTCAGTTCGCACCACTAAAGAGACCGAATATTTGACTTCTGCGCAACTTGAAGCCAGCGCTCAAGATCCGTGCCGGTATTTTTACCCGTGTTTTATATAGAGCGACTGCCTATCAGACCTCCACAACCCAGTTACTGTGCAACACGATACGCCTGATGGTCGGCCTTTCTGCCTCTCTGAGTCAGCTAAATACTGCAAAATAAAAAAGAGAAGTATAGTAGTAGTATAAACACAACATAAAATGCCATCTGAAAATACCGTAAACAACTTAATGATAGCAAACATAAACTAAACCGCCCCATATACATAGTCTAAAAACGAATTTTATTACATTATACACGATTTATGCGAAACTTTTAATATGAAAGGTGAATACACTAGAGCTGAAATGCTACAAATCTGTGTTAAATCCGGTTGTTGAACCCATTGCGTATAACCGGAGCGTTAGGTCAAAAACCGGGCGTTATCACTACTGGTTGCCATGACAACCGTGTAGCTAAGTGACCCCGCGCACGGGCCACAAAAAAGCCACTTCTAGCTTATTTGTCGACCTTTTTTGTGGTCCGTGTGCGGTGGTGCCGCCACAAAAAAAGCTAGAAGCCGCTTCTAGCTTCTCCGGCCACAAGCTGCCGCACGCTTCAGCTTATTTTTTGAGGCCCCTTTTAGCTTTTTTTTGTGGCCGTTTCTAGCTTTTTTTTTTGCGGCTTTTTTTTTGTGGCCCGTGTGCGGGGACACTTAGGGTTGACTCTAATTTTGTTTATCTGTACAGAAAGTTGAATGAATTGGATGTAATTGGGAAAACTCGAAATCTGCCTCGTGGAAATCATAAATAGGACAGATCTATT
Organism: Mythimna albipuncta; assembly: GCA_929112965.1. Lineage (NCBI taxonomy): Eukaryota > Metazoa > Arthropoda > Insecta > Lepidoptera > Noctuidae > Mythimna > Mythimna albipuncta. Next base: position 10,932,534 of record OV815983.1, on the reverse strand, counting down.
TATTTGAATGGTTAGTAATTATGTGGTCTGAATTAATTAGGGTACACGTGCTTATAAATATGTAACTTAACCTCGTTAGACCCTACGACCTAATTTAATGACAAAAATATTTAGATATTCCGGCCCGAGATACTTTTTAAAACGATAATGAATCTTTAAGTCAAGAGTGAAAAGGTTTCTTCTAGGTAAACGCGTTCCATCGACGACCGCATCGTCGCTTTCCATCAGATGAGATAACGGTCAAGCGTGATCCTATCAACAATAAAAAAAATACATCCAAGCGACCTAAAATTAGGATTATTTAAACTCAATTTTTGGTTTAATTTAAACAATCTAAAAAAAAATTTTTACGATTTCATTATGTCAATATTTTTTTTACATTTAATAGTTAGGTAACTTTAGATATATTCCTATATCTACATCTTAAAAGAATTTATCCAAAAGTATTAAAAAAGAAAGAAAAAAGAAAATTTAGGTTTAGCCTTACGAGGATAATAAATCATGCCTACATTACCTGACGGTTTAGGCAGAAATGTATTAACACATAAAATGCAATTGCGTCTGGAATTTCTCCGTATCAGCCTGTAAGTTCAATTTTGGGCACACCATCACTATGGCGGTAAGTTCCCTCCTTGAGGAGTGGCTGGAAAGACCTCACGGCTTTTTACCTTCCGCATGACGCAGGTTCTCATCGAATATGGTTAGGGAATTTCTTGCTCCGGATTCGTGCGGAAGTAACGCCCGGATATCACCACTGTCATGTGTGGACCGCCTCAAAGAGATGTCAGCAAGCCATAGGAACCAAACAAAGGTACAGGAGTGGGTTTTTAGTCAGTAAAAGTCTGACACACCCTCTTGCGCCGCCCAAGAGCGGGAGATATCATTAGATGATTTTCCCACCTACAAAAAAGAAGTCTGTAAGTTAGAATTGTTCTTTTTTATAAATAAGTAAATATACTAGTTAATTTAAGCGCTTTAATTAGTCATTTATTTTGAAAAAATGCAACCGGCTCAAAATTTGAAGCTTTGAACCAACGAGTGCATTAGAAATCAGTACCTAATCAGAAACATAGGATAGTTTCAAGGGTCAAAATAATTACATTTTATTTAGTCCGTATTTTAGATTTTAAAAAAATATTGGACACGTATTTTTTCTTGTTTTGATTAAACAAATAATAACAAAGAGCATCAAATGCGAAAAAATGCAGCACGGCGTGTCGTTACACGTAACTTTAATAGGCTCTATGTTTGTCATTTTTGGTTTAATTTACAAATAAAAAAATACGTGTCCCTTATTTTTGAATAATCTAAAAGACGGACTAAAGTACATTTTTTACGGCAACTAGCCTATAACAGGCACTTTTGAATTGTCAAAATGTCGGTTAGTCAAACAAGTGAAGTTAAATTGCATTACCAATGATCCTCTTGCCTCTTCTCTAAATTGACTGTAGGGCATCAAGTTGGCAAATTATTAAATAAAAATAAATAATAATAGAGTTTACCATAGTGGCAAATTAATAACAGCTTTTAGAGTTTACCATAGAACGGGCATAAACAGCAATGGCAGTGGACATGTTGCTCCTAGAAAAGATGGTCGATAAGGCCTAAAGGTTCTGGAATGGCAAACACGTAGTCTAGAAAACGCAGCGTTGGAAGGCCTTCCACAAGATGAACTTGGTTAGGGTCGCGGGAATCCGATAAATGATAATGATAAATGATATTTATTTTGTAAATAGGTTTAAAAAACACTTTTACACGTCAATTTTTTTCGTCAGTTTATACTAGATGAGGCCAGTGTTTCCTATCTGACTACCCTGAAAAGAAACACCAAAACAAACTCAGGGGTCAAAGTCTCTTTTAAAGTCCATACAGTAAATATGTAATGGTCAAATCACATGAGAACCATGCAGATTTATCTGAGATGGTCTTTTGAAGAAAGAACCATACAGATTAGAGTGGACCTGTCCAATCAGTGTAAGCATTTGTCAGTATTCGAAAAGCTCAACTTAGGACTACTAAGGAGCTCTACGACTTGACGAACAATACCAAAGAAAGGACATTTGGGTATGCCGCAGAAAACACTGAAATTGCCAGACATACGTTAAAATTACTGAAAAGAAAAGAAAAAGCAATCAACATAGTCCACACATTTACAATAATATAAGCAAATTGATAGTTTACAAAATATTTAGCAAAGTAAATATTATGTCAAAGAAAAATAAAATACTTTCAGTACTTAAAATGTATACACGTCAATTTGTATGGATGATGACGATGGATGTGAGACGCACAGGACCCGTCATTGTGCATACACATGCACAATGACGGGTCCTGTGACTAACATATATATAGAGTAAATGCATGCGTGTGCATGCATTTACTCTATATATATATGTTAGTCTGTAAGGTATATATCTATGGGCCAAGATGCCTGATAATAAATGATTTATTATTATTTCATTTATTTATATTTTATTAAATATTAATTATATTTTTAAATATTTCTTATAAAACGGATATTAAAAAAAAACATTTAAAAATACAAAAAATAGTAGCCCACCGGCTCGCGTATTGTCCGGAGAGAGGAACCTCCGGACAATACGCGCCGTGTCAAGGAGTACTGCCTTCTGGATCAAGCCCTTGATCCAACTGCCTAACGAGAGCCTCCGCAGATGTTGATCGAAGCTCTTGGCTATTAAGCCATTGGCCGTATTATTATTATTATTGTGGTGGCACATTTGCCAGCAGTGCATGTCGTTCTGCTAAAAATATGATGATGATGTCGATAGACACTTTTTTGTTGAGATGAGAAACCATCTAAAAGCTTCTCCCACTTTAAAATGGAGGGTGAGTCAAATTTACTGATTAAAACCCTTTGCGTTCTAGAACAACGGGTGACTTTCAGAAGCTAACCTATAACGTTTCTGTCCTAAAAATAAAACGTTCTTTATGCCATTACTCAAAGGAAAAATATAACGTTCTTTATGCCATTACTCAAAGGAAAACTTATATCAAGGATAACTTTATTAAAACCCTACGTAGTTTGCGCTAAACAATACCTTACAAAGCTTTTCAATTCTATTGCAACATTGAATATGACCGCACATTTATTTTTCCAATGACGCACGCACAGCATAAATTTCACAACATTTTCTTATACAACCCTTCCTTCGTAACAATTCTGTAAACTCTAAGACGTCATAAAACTCACGTGAAAAGAAAAACTGGTACAAATAAGTGTTGAAAAAGAAATCCTGTAAAACTTTCTCTGAACAACTCTTTTGACAAATCAGAACCACGTAAGAATAGACGTTGACGTTGTATAATTATTTCAAGTGGGGTAACTTGACGGTCCTGTAAGAAAAGTTGTGAAATCTCGTTTTGTGTTATAACTTTTTGTCACGGCTTCAGTATTTATACATAATAAGGGGTGTGCGGTTATGACAGGCCTGTTAGTCTAGTGGTTAGTGATCCTGACTGCTATGCCGGAGGTCGTGGGTTCGATTCCCACCCAGGACAAATGTTTGTATGATGAGCACGATCATTTGTTCTCAGTCTGGGTGTAATTTATCTATAATATGTATGTACCTATTTAGAAATATATAAGTGTGTTTATCAGTTGTCTAGTACCCATAACACAAGCTCTGCTTAGCTTGGGACTAGACAGAGTTGTGTGATAGTTGTGGAATATTATTTTCTTGATATTAATTATTCAAGGAAGGAAGGTTGCAGACATAGCCCGAAGGTGGTAGGCAGGGCACATTGCTCGTAGACCGGATGGTTGATGAGACCCTAAAGTGGCGACCTCGTACCGGAAAACGCAGCGTTGGAAGGCCTCCCACAAGGTGGATCGACGACCTAGTGAAAGTCGCTGGAATGTGGTGGATGCGAGCCGCACAGGAGCGGTCGTTGTGGCGACGCTTGGAGGAGGCGGAAATGATGATGATGATGATGATGATAAATTAGTGCTTGACTGCGATCGCACCTGATGGTAAGTAGTGATGTAGTCGTAGATTTTGAGGTGCACTAGTTTATTAAGAGCCTATTCACTCTAGGCTTGAAGAGACCTAAATTATAATTGAACTGGAAGACTGCAGCAAGCAAATTGTTCCAGTCGTTGAACGCGGTATGATCGATGAGGCGGACGCTTAGTCCGGACCGTAGAGGTTTCAACAACGTCAGGGTGGACACTCTCCGTATATATTAGGTTGTCGATTCGGGCACAATATATTCGAACAATGTGTCCGAATTTTTGTGGTCAGTAACTCGAATGAAATACAAAAAATCACATTAAAATTAAATAATAATGAAAATCTATTTTGTTTTTTATTGTGCCTTCTGAAAAGTTACGTATTTCAGAGTTACGAGGAGACTTGGGCCCCAGGTCGCGCCACTATGGCGTCCCAGTGAAATATACGTTTAGCCCTAATACTTGGAAATGGGCACTTCAGATTAAAAGAATCTTACAGGACCAGTGTTATCATATATTTACTCATTTTCATAATAAACCTGTCTGCACCATGTTTGATAAGGGCTTTCTCCTTATCGCTAGACTGTATTTTAACTTAATATAATAAACCTTTTGTTTAGTTTTCATAATTACGTTGACTTTCCTGTGATGTTTGTTTCTTTGCTAAGGTAAATGCTTGGAGTAACTTAAAGTACGTCTACGATAATATTCGTAGTACCTAGTCGCTTTATTCTCTTTATGCTTTCCTTTTTTTGAGGTGGTACATCGTTCAATGACTTCTATCTGAGCAGGAAGCGAATCAAGCGCGATCACTTAAAATAATGTCTTTCCTAAAATTGGTACCGCTTGTCTCCCTAGATGGCGTTGGGATCGAGTTAGATCTTACTATGGTTTCGTTACGGCTGTTTAGGCGTTAAGAGGCTGCTTTTCCACTCGCTTATCGTCAATATCGAGTGCGGTCTAAAAGCTTATTACTTGATCTAACGCAATTCAACGCGATGTTTGACGAAAAGGTAACGCGAAAAAAGAGAAATAACGCCTTAAAACTCTGCTAGCATTTGGTAATTCCATAATTTACTAGAATATTTTACAAAACTTGTCCCAGAAAAAACGTAGGTATACCTAATTTTTTTAACACTTAAAATATTTAGAAAAAAAAAAAATGTCACCATTTAGAATCTTAACAAAATTTGCAAGGCCACTGCACACTTGCTGGGCACTGTTATACTTTTTTAATTTTTGAGTAAATTATGAAGTGTAACATTTCATGCAAAATAGCAGATTTTCAGAGGTCTTTACTGGATTAGTTTTGCACAAATTTATAAATTCATTTCAATAGAAGCCTAGATATTATTCACAAAGATACTGTGTTTCCAAATTATCTAATGAAAAATGTGTAACGTCATAATCGCGTAAGAGCGTATGAAAAACAGTGGAAATGTAGGTATCGAGTTACAACCCCTTTAACACACTGCCACGCAACACGCTGCATGTTGCGTGTCAACAACTCGCGTACTTGCTGGAGTGCAGATCTACATCATCGTGTAGGTTTTTACACACTCACGCGCGTAGGTGCGTTTTGCAGAAGAGTAGTAGTACGACCAAGAGTTTTTTTTCGTTGGGAAATCATCCAGTGACAACCCCTGCTCTTGGGTGGAGCGGGAGATAGTGTCAGACTCTTACTGACTAAAAAACCCATCCCGTTCCTTCAAGCCATCCTTCATACCGGGGCTCGAGCGCCCTTTCGGATAACCCTGGCCCCAGTAGGCTTCGACTCGGCTGGGCCCCTGCTGTTGCTGACAATTCCTTGAGGCGCGCGGGAACAGCGCGCGCCGTCGGCGACTTAAGCTTGGTCCGGACAGTTACCGGACGGCCGGACAGTGAGCTACCTATTGCTCACTGTACGCAAGCCCGTTAACCTACCTGGTTAACGGAAACACCAGGTCAGCTTTATTTATTCCGGTCTATTTATAATTTTCAAGTTTACAATTAAATTTCTTACGATACCAAATCTTGAAAGTTTCCATTTAATCGAAATGATAGAAGGAATTGACAATATGTTTTATTACTAAGGTTTAACAAATAACACAATTCCCCCAAGTGACCATATTAAATAATTATGATTTACATAATGATTGCACAGATGTGAAGCCATATTACAACTAAAATTATTAACTCTTTGTAGGTAATGTTTGGAATATGACGCCTGCCTGTATTTATAAATGCTTTAGTTTATAACAATAACTAAATAAAAATATTTAATTTAACATCTAATTAAGTAACTACATAACGTTTTTAGAACATTCATTGTATAATAATAATAATAATATTCCACAACTATCACACAACACCGTCTAGTCCCAAGCTAAGCAGAGCTTGTGTTATGGGTACTAGACAACTGATAAACATACTTATATATTTTTAAATACATACATATTATAGATAAATTACACCCAGACACAAAACAAATGATTATGCTCATCACACAAACATTTGTCCTGGGTGGGAATCGAACCCACGACCTCCAGCATAGCAGTCAGTATGTTCAGCTAAGGAGTGGAATTCCCCGCCGCCGTAACCTTTGTGTCTTGATTGTCACAATGTAGGGGAATGCCACTCTTAACTTAAATATAAGTCAAGAGTGAATAGGTTACTTCTAAGCAAGAGTGCTTGATCGTCGACCATCATCATTTCAATTCATCCATCAGGTGAGGTAATGGTCAAACCCGAACCTATCAATAGTAATAAAAAAATGATAACAACTTCGTTGGTAATTAACTTTTCGTGCTGTTTGGACTGAAACTTTTGAGCCGTGGGATCTGAGTGTTCATTTACTACTTAAAGATTTTTTGACGCTGTACTTATTTTAAAATATTATTAAGAAGTATTTTGTTTAACATTTATATACGTCGCCATCGTAGTAAGTAATGGTTAATTGTATGATACGGCTATAAATGTGTATTGTCATTTCAGGATATAGTTGACCACCTTATCAAATGGCCACCTGAAAACTTAACTAACCTTGGCCATATCATAAAATGGCCAATTCTACGATCTGGCTACGACATAGTTGATTACATCAAAGAGTATCTTCATAGGACGCTTTCAGCAAACGTTATTTATGAACTCAATGTTCAATATCATGATCTTTTGAAATACTGACTAACAAAAGCAGCCACAAACGTATTTACACAAACTTTTATGAGCCACAGTTCAGGGAACAGGCAAGTGCGACACGGGCCATGTTGGTGCATGTCGGCGCAGGCGCAGACGGACAACGACGTCCGGCCTTGACGTCCGAATCGTGAGTTGAGTCGCCGATTGCTATTCACTTCTCGTTACCGGATAGAGAGAGGGGTGGAGTAGGCGATTTTTGACAGAACTATTTTTTTTTATTGTTTGTTTTTGCTTTTTAATAATTTTGGTTTGGTGATGTAACCTCAATTATAACATGATTATTATTTAAGACGAGCTACTATCAGTGGCTTCGCCCGGGTGATGGTATAAATTAATCCTAATGAATTCCGGGATAAAAAGTTTCAAAGTGTGAAATTACAGGACACAATCTAAACTTTTGTGTAATTTTAATAAAAACCGTTCAGTAATGTTTGTTTGAGAGTATGTGTGTAAAAATTTAAATACATACACAATATACACATGATATTAGTGTGACTTGAAGTAAAATATTACAACTTTTAGTAGTTTATGTCTACGTATCTACCCTTTCTCTTTCTACTCAACATATTTGCTCTAACCAAAACAAATAGGATTATTTTTTATCCTTGTGTGATGGTTCTGTTACGCATCACTCGAGGATGAAAATAATCTTAATAAGTTTTTAATATTTTTTCTGTGGCTTTCATAATAAGTACTTCAACAACAAAACATTACTAAAATTTGACATCCCTGAGAAAAACTCAGCAAATTCTATAATTTTTACAAAGAAACTGAGAACAAAGCACATTCCACAACCAAAAATATCTCCAGTCCACACACGACTCTACCCCACTTCTGTGCGTGCCCTTGAGCGCGGGCGCATTGCGGCAGGTCGTGTCTGCGCTGTACAGTTATAGACAATCTTGTGCGCGCGCGCATCTTGAACATTTGAACATGGAACGAACGTGCCGAATTTAAAATTTTGACAGTTGGTTATGGGTACTGTCGAAACGGTATTTGGAGTATTTTTGGTACGAATTTGTTAGGACTTCAAGAGAATTCAAAGTTGTTGAATTTTGTTTCAGCTATAATATGTTTTGTGAGCAGTGGTGGCCGGATAGTAACGGCCGCGTCTTACGAGTAGAAGGTTGAGGGTTCAGACCCAGCCAGGCGTATTACTTTGTGTAATTTATTTCATCACCACTGCTCTCATAACGGTGAAGGAAAACTCTACCAACCCGCACTCGACTCGTGTGGTGGAATACGTCCACTTTCCTTTCTCAGAGAGGAGGCCTGAACCCTTTTTTTTATTAGCCTATACTTTTCCACTTCTGGGCAAAGGCCTCCCCCAGCTACTTTCATGTATTCTCTTGAGCCACCTCGAACTAGCTTTTGCGATAGGTTTCTAGGTTGTCCCGTAAACTCCACAGAACATTCTCCTCACAATAAAGAACACAACAAAAAAAGAATTAGCGAAATCGGTCCACCCGTCACGCGTGATGGCGTGACCAAGGAAAATAGGGATTAATTTTTATGCATATAGATATACGCACAGTTTTAGTTACATCATTGGCACCAGATTTAGCTAGGCAACCTATTCGGAATGTATAGTCTAACCCATAATATTTATCATAATCGAATAACAGATGAGAATAGAGATTTCCTCTATGGATCTCGTACTTCATTGACTGTTAGGCGGTATGAAGTTTGCCGAGTCGGCTAGTAAAAAATATAAATAACAAGCTTTTAATGAAAATCATTTTTTCATAATAAGCTTTTATACCTAGATAATTAATACTCGTCAAGACGTATCATATGAGCCCAAACTCGATGGGGTTGTGACAATTAACTACGAAGTTCCTACGGCCACCTTCCTGTTCCATCATCAGATCAGCTACATTTCATAATAATTTTGCATTGTCATCTGATTTACACATGCATGCAAAATATCAGATCATTTGGTAACCGGGAAGTGGGTCAAAATTAACTTGCAAGATTTGATGACAGACAAACATCGGGACAGGTGAAACTAAATAATTTTCAATATAGGTCGATTTCATGGCATTTCATACCAGGTTAATATCATTGTGAAAAAATCGTGAGGCGCTTTGTGCCATATTTTTCGTAAATCGAGCACCCCACGCTTTTTTCACAATGATATTTTTCGTTCATCATTATTATTTTCTACCTATATTGAAAATTATTTTTTACACCATCTGCTCGATAATGTCGTTTTATACGTCATACAAACCTCACTTAAAGCATGTCATTATATACCTAGGGAGATAATGTAGTATGGCCGATCCCTAGGGAATAATGAGATTTGAATTTGGAGCATCAAGAATCGTCAACATTGTGAATTAAAATACAGGCGCATCGAACAAGTTGACTCGAAATTCAAACCAAAGAGTACCTATGTAATCACTATGATTTAAACTGGCCACTAACAAAAAAAAGAAAATAGATAGTCTGTATAATAAGTCAACCGACTTGAGAATTTTGTATAATATTTAATCAAATATTCGGTAATTTTTATAAGTTTCTTCTGTTAGTAAACAATGATCTCTATCTCTTAATCAACCTTGATTATTGATTTCGTGTTGACTACATCAGATTTCATTAAATCCTAATAATTACCCAAGTCGTTTAACTTATTAGACAGACTCTACTGACGACACGGGAGCATTATAGAAAATTGAAACTATAGAATCTTGGAGGAGTAAATTTTGTTTGTTTGATGAACTTGTAAATATAATACATAAATTTCTCTAATTTATGATTTGGTCGACCAAATTGTCTTTTAATTATCTCACAGATGGTGTAAAAAGTAGAGTATGCAACACGGGGATAAAGCTGTCTTTGTCTTGGGCGGCTTAAATTCCTCACTTCACTCAGGTTTCTTTATTAACTCCCTCGCAATGCTCGGGAGTTAATTTTATAAATCCCTCACTATCGTTCGGGATTAAATCAGCAACCTTCGTTTCGTTCGGAATTCAACATGCCGCCCGCGACTTAAAGACACTGCTTTATCCCCTAGTCACATAAACTACTATTTTACACCACCTGCTCGATAATATCGTTTTACACGTCATACAAACCTCACTTAATGCAAGTCATTATATGCCTAGGGAGATAATGTAGTATGGCCGATCCCTAGGGAATAATGAGATTTGAATTTGGAGCATCAAGAATCTTCAACATTGTGAATTAAAATGTAGGCGCATCGAACAAGTTGACTCGAAATTCAAACCAAAGAGTATGTAATCACTATGATTCAAACTGGCCACTAACAAAAAAAAAATAGAATAAAACATGCGTACTGACGACACGGGAGCATTACAGAAAATTGAAACTATAGAATCTTGGAGTAGTGAATTTTGTTTGTTTGATGAACTTGTAAATATAATATCTACTTATATTTCTCAAATATATGTTTTGGTCGACCAAATTTTCTTTTAATTATCTCACAGATGGTGTAAAAAATAGATTATGCAACACGGGGATAAAGCTGTCTTTGTCTTGGGCGGCTTAAATTCCTCACTTAACTCAGGTTTCTTTATTAACTCCCTCGCAATGCTCGGTAGTTAATTTTATAAATCCCTCACTGTCGTTCGGGATTAAAATCAGCAACCTTCGTTTCGTTCGGAATTCAACATGCCGCCCGCGACTTAAAGACACTGCTTTATCCCCTAGTCACATAAACTACTATTACACTTTTTAGTTTGATATGCTATGAAAGCGTGTTTTTTTAAACTATATTTTTATTTTCCACGAAAAATAAAACGGATTATTGTATTGTCATCAGTCTTTGGTGGGTGTGCAAAGTTTGAATAAAATCTGATCGCACAAAGTAGGTCAAAATCGAGCTCAAAGGCATTGGTTACAAACATACAGGTGAAGCTAATTTAAGCGTGTTAAAAGCTTGTAAAAAGGATATTTTTTACTTATGAATATGACGTATAGTTGGAACTCGGAACACAAAACCTTAAGGTTCGTAGGTTACTAGCAGTAGGTTACTAACTCACCACAAAGATGAGTAAAGTTATGATTTCACATTAGTCATATTAAAAACTGTAGTAACTAATTATGCAACTTTATTACATTGTTTTGTATGAATATAATAATAACTAGTGCAACATGCGCACGCAATGCGTAATAATAATTATCCTTGAATATAATCGGACAAAGAAGTAACGGTAATGTAATAGAATTAATAATAATCGGTAACTAAGCGGTAACTAGGTGTTATTTTTGTTAGTCATGTTTTTTATACATTTTATTTTACACTAGACTGATGATTTACTTTGGTAAACGAGAGGATCCTCTGACCAGACGGGCGTTGTCCAACTACCGGCACGAATATTGAGCGCTCGGCGTCAGAATGGGGATCGCTTTGCGTATTCCATACATTGGCGAGCCAATCGTCATCGTTGTTAGATACATGCAGCAAGCGCAGATAACGAATCACGAGTGACATCTATAACACGATAGCGCGGCGAGCCAATCACTGACACTCCCCGCCCCGCGTCTCACTTCGCACCACTAAAGAGACCGAATATTTGACTTCTGCGCAACTTGAAGCCAGCGCTCAAGATCCGTTCCGGTAATTGTATCTGATCGGGATAGCTGCCCGATGAAATAACGTAATTAAAATATTTAAGATATTTTCTCAAAATTAGGAAGAAGTTAGAAGGAAGTTAATTCAGGAAAATTCGCCTAATATTTCTTAACTAAATTCCAACTCTGACTATAGTGCATGTTCCAAGTACCTACTCGTACGTCCAGTGCCGCTACCGCTGCTGTTACTGAGACCCTTAAATGGCGCAAATATTGTAACATTATTGGTAATTACAGTTTTGAGCGGCAGATAATGTCAGGTATTTACTGACTAAAAAATCCACCCCGTTCCTTCGTTGCCTTTCATACCAGGGCTGAGTCTTCCTTTTAGAAGACAGGCTCTTGGCCCCAGTAGACTTCGAGCCTGCTGGGCCTAGGGGCCCAGCAGGCTCGAAGTCTACTGGGGCGGTTGCTAAAAAACTCCTTGAGGCGCGCGGGAACAGTACGCGCTGTCGACGACTTAGGCTCGGTCTGGTCAGTTACCAGACAGTCGGACAGCGAGCTACCCATTGCTCGCCGTCCGCAAGCCAGCGCCTACGTCCCACACCAGATAAAGCACCGATATACTACATTTATAAAAGAGACTACAATTTGGAAAATATACGTAAATTCAAAGAATGCTTACAAAATCTTTCTTGGTCTAACATCTATAAAAACAATGATGCCAATTCCGCATTCAATGATTTTCATGAATTATTGTGCATGTTTTATAATCTATGCTTTCCCAAAATAAGAGTCAAAGTAAACGCAAATAATAAGAACGCACAAAAATGGATAAGCAAAGGATTGAGAAACAGTTGCAAGACAAAACGGAAACTGCGTTTTCAATACTACAAGAACAAAAGTTCCTATAATAAAATTAAATATCAAAATTACTCAAACCTGCTAAAAAAATGTATTTATGGATCAAAAAAAAACGCAAACATAAACTATATTAAGACACATCATAACAAATGCAAAGCTACTTGGACTGTCATTAAAAATGAAATAAATAATATGACCCCCAAAAATAACATAGAAACCATAAAGATAAACGATACAGTAATTACTGACCCTGCGGAAATGGCTTCAGTGTTTAACAATCATTATATTAATTTAACGCATCCACCTACGCAAACAAGCGTTGGACAAAGCTTTTTAAAAAATAAGTGTGTTAACTCGATGTTCCTTGAACCGATGTTAGAAAGCGAGCTGCGACAAGAAATAATGTCCTTATCCAACACCAAATCTGAGGGCTATGATGAAATTAATACTAAAATCTTAAAAGCCAGTTGTCTTGAACTAACTGGTATATTGACTCATCTGATAAATACTTCTTTTTCAGCGGGAGTCTTTCCTGATAAACTAAAGCTAGCTATAATAAAGCCGATATTCAAAAAGGGAGACAAAGCTGACATTAATAACTATCGTCCTATAACATTAATACCTATCTTATCAAAAATTTATGAAAAGTGCATGTATAAAAGGCTAAATGATTTCTGCACAAAATTCGAAATAATAAGTAAAGAACAGTTTGGATTCCAAAAAAACAAGTCTACGTCGTTAGCTATTTTTTCTCTTATAAAATCAATACTTTCAAACGTCAACAATAATTATTTAACTACAGGTCTTTTTTTTGATTTATCGAGAGCATTTGATCTGGTGTCACATGAAATACTGATAGATAAATTAGAGTCTGTTGGGATTAGGGGACCTGCACTTCGCTGGATATCGTCCTACTTATGTAATAGGCAACAATGTGTCATAATAAGTAAAATAAACAAAAATAAAGAAATGACACAATATTCATCAGAATATAATCACAATAAATACGGTGTACCCCAGGGAAGCGTTTTAGGACCAATATTATTTCTGATATACATAAATGACATAATACATATAACAAAGCATAAATGCATCTTATTTGCTGACGATATATCAATTATAGTGACATCCGATAGAAAGCAGAATACCATCGCAGATCACGAATTTGACATTAATAATACAATAGATACATTACTGCATTGGCTTGACATAAACCGTTTAAAAATTAATTTAGATAAATCCGCATTTATTCAATTTAATCAATCAAATAATTATAAAAATAATATCAAACTAAATATAAATAAAATTAAGGAGGTCACGCATACCAGATTTTTAGGCTTAATAATAGATAAGGATATAAACTGGAAAGAACACGTAGACAGTGTTAGCACTAGAATTAATAGGTTCGTTTACGCATTGAAACAGGTTAAAAATGTAACCAATATAAAAACTGCCATTATTTCATACCATGCGTATGTAGAGTCATTACTACGTTATGGTCTTGTTATGTGGGGTAATAGTGTGGATCTAAACAGAGCATTTGTCGCTCAAAAAAAGTGCATAAGAGCTATGTATGGACTTAAACCTGATGATACATGTCGACCAGTATTTAAAAAACTTGGTTTGCTGCCGCTACCATCTCTTTACATTTATGAAACTTGTGTGTTCGTAGTTAAAAATAGAGAACTGTTTAAGACAGCAAACGAAATTTGCTCTAGGCACAGAAGAGATCCCTATAAACTGGTTTTAAATGATGTCCCAAGACTTACCAAATACAACAAAAACTGCCTAGCAATGTGTGTACGTATTTATAACCATATTCCAAGCCACTTCAAAACATTGAGTACAAGATCTTTGAAAATTAAATTGCATAAGTGGTTAAATGAATGTAGTTTTTACAATTTAAAAGAATTTATGGATAAAAAATGTTGATTCAATTTATTATATTATATGCAATATTTTGCTTCTAGCTATAATCTTCATAAAACTTTCAAATTTCAATTTTTGCATGCTATATCATAAAATAGCTAAACATGTTTGTACCATTGCAATTCTATGTAACACCATTTTATACCATGTTTTTGCGCAAATAAAGAATTATTATTATTATTATTATTATTATTACGGTGATCGGAAATTGGGATCGGAATCCTAGCGGCGGCTGAGACGGACGTGAGCGCCGTTGCCTGATACGATCGACCTTCTCCTTTGCTTTGGGTCATGAGGTCCCAGTGGGCGTCTCCTTTTCAAAGAAATTTCACGCCGACTGATCGATACTTTGCGTAACCAGAGGACTGGCTCGTTCTTCGCTTAAAGAATTAGCATTGCTATTCAACGTGGCAATGCTGCCAGTCTTTTGGGCACATTTCCGGATAACAGCGATGTAGAGGAGTACTTCGATGCGTGAGTGTACTATGTGTTTTTGTACTTATTATATTTGTATTATGTACATATTTAGGTTGAAGTATAAATATAGTTTAGTTAATATTTAAGTTTATTATGTACATATGTAGATTATTTGCGACTATAGTGATTCAGTACAGTTTGATGTTAGTGTAGCATACCATAGTCGGCCTTATAATGTTCCCACTGTTGGGACTCAGGCCTCCTCGCTAGGAGAGGGAATAGGCCGTACCGTAATCCACCACGCGGGCCCAGTGCGGGTTGGTAAATGTCACATGTCTTCGAATTTTTGGTTCTAGGACATACTGTACGGTTTCCTCACGATGTTTTCCTTCACCGTTTTGAGAACAGTGGTGATGAAATAAATTACACAAAGTAATGCACCTGGTTGGGTTTAAACCCAACTCGTAAGTCGGGGTTATTACCACTCGGCCAAGGAGTTTGATGTTAATTAATTAAAAATAGGAAATAATATATTATTTCAGTAAATAAGTTTAAATATAAGTTATTGGGTTTCCTGTAACACACACTAGAATTCCCTGTGACGATTTGGTTCAGCCTCCATTGTTATGACTGGCCCGTTGGTCTAGTGGTTAGTGACCCTGACTGCTATGCCGGAGGTCGTGAGTTCGATTCCCACCCAGGACGTTTGTGTGATGAGCATAATCATTTGCTCTGTATCTGGGTGTTATTTATCTATAATGTTTATGTATTTAGAAATATATGTATGTTTATCAGTTGTCTAGTACCCATAACACAAGCTCTGCTTAGCTTGGGACTAGACGGCGTTGTGTGATAGTTGTGGAATATTATTATTAATAAATCATGTTCCTCAACGTTTTGATTACCGTAATTAGAGACATCATAGAAAGACAATGAGAGAGCGAACGCGCGTTTGCTTGGGGTTTCATGAATTAAAGTACAGTTGCCATCACGGATCTTGAGCGCTCGGCGTCAGAGTAGGGATCCATACATTGGCGAGCCAATCGTCTTATTTATTTATTATAATCTTTATTGTACACAAAAAAAAAAATACAGGACAAACATTTAAAAGAATAAGTACACAATGGGCGGTCTTATCGCACAATGTCGTCTTCGTTGTTCGATACATGCAGTAACGCAGTGAACGAATGAGAAGTGAGCCAATCACGTAAAGAAAGCGTGCCTGCATGTTATCGTTTCATTATCTTTCGATTCTAACAGTAGCGTATTTTCCTCAAGTTTCCAGCCTCGCCAGATGCCGTATATACTACAAAACAATATCATGTACAATGCTCCAGATTCTTTACAAACAAACAATTTTATCCGTCTAAAGACCCCGAACATGCGAAGTTTATTTTAGGGCCGATTTATTGTATCATAAAGAACAGGAATAGACTGTAAACCTAGATCGAGAACTTTACATGAATGATACATTAAATATGGAAGTTTGAATGTTCGGTTTTAAGTAGATTAATGAGTTTTTTGTTTTAGATTTGAATTAGAAGAATTAGATTTAAGAAGAAATCATCATTATCAGTATTTTTCAATGTTCCCACTCCTGGGACTAAGGCCTCTGCGTGAGGAGAAAGAATGGGCCGTAAACCACCACGCGGGCCCAGTGCAGGTTGGTGAATGTCACATGTCTTCGAATTTTTGGCTCTAGGACATGCCGGTTTCCTCACGATGTTATCCTTAACCGTTTTGAGAGCAGTGGTAATGAAATAAATTACACAAAGCAATGCGCCTGGCTGGGTTTGAACCCGCGACCTACAACTCCTAAGTCGAAGCCTAGGCTCCTCCACTCGGCCACCATTGCTCTCAAAGAAGAGATCGATTATTCTTTTTTCTTCCTCTCCCTTTGAATATCACTACATACCTATATACATAACATACATACACAAACAACCTTATAATATAATAATAATATTCCCACTTGTAGGACTCGGGTCTCCTTTCTAGGAGAGGGAATGCACCCAGGTTGGTGGATGTCACATGTCTTCGAATGTATTGAGAACGGTGCTGATGAAATTAACTATTCAAAGTAAAGCGCCTGCCTGGGTTTGAACCCATAACGTTGCCATAACGGATCTTGAGCGTTTGCGCAGAAGTCAAATATTCGCTCTCTTTAGTGGTGCGAAGTGAGACGCGGGGGCAGGGAGTGCCAGTGATTGACTTGCCGCGCCATCGCGTCATAATTTTCATTTCACTCATTCACTCCTCATTCGTTCCCTGCGTTGCTGCATGTATCTAACAACGAAGACGATTGGCTCGCCAATGTATGGAATGCGCAAAGCGGTCCCCACTCTGACGTCGAGCGCTCAAGATCCGTTGTGCCTACTGTACATGTAACTCATAAGTAAAAATCGGAATTAGGTAGAGTTATTTGTATTTATACTGATTCCATTGAAACCGCTAGCGTGATAAAGCCCTAAGGTTCTCAGTATGCTTAGTCCTACCAGGACAAAGATATTCAGTACAATATGCAGATACTCATAGACTTCAACAGTTTCATAAATCGCTATCAAACATGTCAAGAATACAATGCCCTGAATTTTCCTTTGTTGCTAATTATAATACGTAATATATAAGTACGACTCGACAAGGTAATATTTCAGAGGACATTACAACATGATGTAACAAAAAAACCGACCAAGTGCGAATAAAACTCGCGCACATAGGGTTCCGTACCGTTAGCAACACAAAAACGGCACAAAAATCACGTTTCTATGGGAGTCCCACTTATATGTTTATTTTATTCGGTTTTTAGGGTTCCGTAGCCAATTAGTTAAAAACGGAACTCTCATAAATTAAAAAAAACACTATTATTAAAATATCGATCAAAGTTACAACGAACTACAATAACTTTTGAACCCTTCATGGGCGAGTCCGACTCGCACTTGGCCGCTTTTTTAATATTTTTACCAGAAATACAGGCACTGTGAATATTTCAATGGTCTAACTATCACGGTTCATAAGATACAGCCTGGTGATAGACAGACAGACAGGTGGATGGACAGCGGATTCTTAATAATAGGGTCCCATTTTACCCTTTGGACGGAACTCTAAAAACCAGACCCCCAACGAAATTAAATAAGTCTTCAATTCCAAAAAGCAATAAACAATCTTTTCTGACATTAAATATGTCCTTACCATTTCTGGACGCCACAATAGCCCGCCAAAAATAAACGTCAAAAAATTCAAGATGGCTGCCGCAACATGGCCTCGGTCAATCAGGAAGTGCATGTAATACCAACGAACTCTTCAATGTTACCCAGTTTACTGCAGTGGATCCTGGTTGTAAAAATATTCTCGTTTTATTGTGCACATATGCGTAATTGTTGGCCTTTTAAAGCGAGATCTTCGTTAACAGAGAGTGTAGTGACTCCAATTTGCAGGCAGCCATTTTGAATGTCGCCCCGTTCAACCTTGGTCTTGGAATATTAATAAAGTTATGTGTGCATGAATTGTTAGCGCATGTGTGTAATTTTTTAAGGAAAACATTGTCATTTTGTCATTGTTTTGTAAATAAAGCACTGAACATTTGGTACTTACTGATATTATTGTTTTGTTTGAGTAAAAATATAGAGTAAAAGTTTGGTCTTAAAAAAATTGTTCTTATCAATACTTCTTTATTCCATCATACTCACTAACAGTTTTCTCCTCACGTTCTGGGTAGAGTGAAAAGGAGTGTCAGACTTTAACTGACTGTAACCCAACCGCTGTTCCCTTCGTTGCCTTTTGCCAGGGCCGCAGCAACAGTTTTGAAGTTTGTGCAGCAATTTCTTCCATATAGCTCTCTTTCCTGGCTGCTGTTAAAATTAATAGTAAAATCAAGCAAAAAAAAAAATAGGAAATTGAATCCACTGTTCACTTTTCAAAACAAGCAATAATAGGATGAAATGGATTAAATACAGCACGGGAAAATTACTCAAAATGCAGTAAGATAGATACATAGATAGATTTGTACTTTTTCTTTGTACCAATAATAAAATTATAAAAGAAACTTAAAATTAATAGTGTCACAATGGGTGGTCCTATCGCTAAAAGCCATTTTTTACAGACATCCTGGATTTTTCAGAGAAGGAGAAAAAGATACACAGTTTCGTGGTGTATTATTTATATAAATTATACAAGCTTACTTCTGAAACACACAAACAAAATTTTCATTCAAAATCTAGTCTAACAAAATGACTAGGTCAGAATAAGATTTGAAGATGCCCGTCACGACCTTTCCTTAAACTTCCGCGTAAAGTCCAAGATCATCCAAAATGCATAATATCTCTGGTTTATAATAGACAAGATAAACAAAACAGTGTACACGTCAGTTCCGGTCATGGCGACCTTCTCTTTGCTCGCTTCCTTTTGAGTAATAGGATGACATGCAAATGTTATGCTGGATGTTAACGAATTCTTATAAAGGATGTGTGTTATATATCGCTAAATTTTGATCGTTTTAATCCCTTGGAGGGTCCGGATCCGGTACATGAAACATTATCGATTTGTAAAGATAAAATTTTAAAAAAAGTACCTTTTTTTAAACTCGTAATAATTTACGCATGTACGAAATTAATTTCTTTAAGAAAACGTCAGCTGAACGAGTCCAATAACCTTTAGGTAGTTTGTACGCAACGCCGACTGCTATCTACAGGTCATTGGACTCGCTCAGCTGACGTTGTTTTACAAACAAAGAAAAATAATAAAAAACAAAGAAAAAAAACTTTGCCTGTTTATTATATTATTACCTCTTTATTATATTATTATAGTGTAGATTTGTAAAAAGAGAGAAAGACAGTTTATACACGCGAAACGGACGCAATCTTAACACCAGAACTAAATAACTAACTAACTAATTAACTTCTGTTATTCATTTCAGCCGAAAGACGCCCACTGTTGGACATACACAGTACACACCTCCCAAGTGTCGTCACAACGAACGGTCCTGTGCATCTTGTATCCATCATAATCCCGCGACGTCAATCTTGTAGGAGGCCTTCCAACGCTGCGTTTTCTGGTGCGCGGTCGTCATTCTAGAACCTTTCGGCCATCCGTTCAACGAGCAATTTGCCTTGCCCACTACCATATAAAGGCAGTTCTTCGGTCTATGTCGGCGACCTTGGTTCTCCTGCGGATATCTTCATTCCTGATGCGATCACGCAAGGAAACTCCAAACATAGCCCTTTCCATTGCCCTTTGGGTGACTTTAAGCCTTATCCTAAGCATGTTTTAAGCCATTTACATCTGTAGATAAAATGCTATAACATAATTTTATGAATATTTTAATCAATCTAATCAGAACTGACCTAGCATATAATATAATATATGTTAAAGTAAGGCCATACGCATATTATATAATACATGTAAATATCAGAATATCTCAAAACAGGTTCAAAAGGCTATTTGTTATTTTAAGTATTTTGTTTTTCTTCACTTATTTTCCTTATGTTCTCAGAATTTTATCTGTCTTCGCAAATAGGTTCTTGTATTCTGTTTATTTTTGACGGGATCTGAACATTTGCAGTCCCAAGGAGTATATGGACGAGCCGTTTTTTAAATGTAGTGGATATTGACTCCACGTCCATGACTGGAGAAGATTACTTCTAGGAAGTGTGTACCATCGTCGACCACATTGTCGCTTTCCATCAGGTGAAAAATGCTGCTAAAGCTTCCGCTAAATGAAGAAAGATAACATAACCTTTTCTCACAAGAATTATGACAAATGACTTTAAGGCATCATGGTAAAACAGCAGAACCCAATTTTCCAGGTAAAAGTCGTTATACAAGTAATTCAAGAATGAATCAGAACTCACATTAACAACAAAACCATATTCAATGAACCAATCAACATTTAAAATGGAAAAACGACCCAAAATTACAAGTTTAACAGTCATTAACAAAACTCCTTTTAACGTAAATCTGACTGCAGTACTGGAGACCTACGATCAAGACAAGTGACATTTAGTGATGGCGCATCGAATCTGCTGCAACAAAACCAAGATGGCGCGGGTCTGCGCCGGCGCACGCCCGTGAACTTGCGTTCGGCGCTAAATTTACACGCGACGCGTCATCCGGTGCGACAGAGATTATGCATGTTCAGATAGGGCAGGGACATTCTTCGGAGCTTTTGTCGGTGGCAGTCGTTTGTGGAGATCCGGAGATAAAGTGTATGCTGTATGGTAATGAGGTGTGAGAGTCCGGTAGCTAGAAAGATGGATATATTAACTCATGTCTATTTCCCATAGAGGTTTTTTTGAGGTGGGAATTTATGTTTGACGTCGCCCACTCTAGGGCGGAGCGGGAGGGCGTGTAAGTCTAACACACCCTTACTGTCTAAATCCACACAAACGCTCTTTTGGAAGTCAACCTCAGAAGGCTTCGGCCCTGCTGGACCCTTCCAATTTGCTGACATATCTTTGAGGTACGCTTGGAACACTACGCGCCGTTAAGGCTTATAGCCCCTAGAACCATCTGGCTTGTTTGGAAATTATGTGGACGCACCTCTCGCACCCGCCTAGGCGAGCAAGCTACCGCTAAAGAGGTAAAGTTTTTATTTTGTTTGTAGTAGTAGTCTCTGAAAGTACTGGACCGATTGCTAATTTTTTCTCACCGATAGAAAGCTGCTGTATTCCTCAGTGACATAGGCTATATTTTATGTACGCGGGCGAAGCTGCGGGAAAAGCTTGTTTCCCATAAAGGAAAACAGAAAGTTTAGAACGCACGCGCCAATTGCTGTTATCCTTATAGAATGTGTAAATGCAATAATGCATAATTACTCTAATTTTCCCTAATTATAATAATTAAGTACCTACCTAACAATCATACTTTATGCATTGATAAAGTGGATGGCACAGAACATCAAAGTTCTTTTTTTTAAGTACAGGAACAATAAAGTTCTGAAGGGTCCCTGAACAGAATACACAAACAGACAACACAACAACACACAACACAACACAACAACAACACAACATCGTACAGATTTTGTACGATGGAGAAGGTATATGGAGAAGATTTAATGCAGGTGGAGGTTTGAACCTTATGGCTTACAATTGACAAGCAAATCGTAATTGTCTTAAAGATTTTATGCCACCGATGGTAGAGGCAAAATCAAAAATTTTTTTTTAAAGACTTTGCCTTACTCTAGGAATAACTCCGGCATTGTGTTTATGATTCACAAACAGTTAACACGCCCAGACCCGGAACACCTATCTAGATCATACAAATATTTGTTCCGAGCGGGAATCAAATTCACGACACTCAACACAGCAGCCAATCGCTCAACTACTGCACTTACCGTGTCATCCATTGATCCTACACTAATTTTTTTAGTACTTGACTGCGATCCCACCTGAAGGTTAGCAAGTCTTCGACGGCGAGTACTGTTCCCGCGCGCCTCATGGCTTTGTCAGCAACCGTAGGGGCCCAGCAGGGTTGAAGACTACTGGGGCCAAGGGTCTGCTTCTGAAAGGAAGGCTCGGCCCCGGTATGAAAGGCAGTAAAGAAATGGGGTGCATTTTTTAGTCAGTAAAAGTCTGACGCTATCTTCCTCCGCAAGGGCGGGGGATGTCATCTAATTGATTTTAAAAAAATCTGATGGTAAGCAGTGATGCAGTTTACCTATACAAAATCGTTTTCAACTTACTGCAGGAGTAAAATTGATTGAATAAACTGTCGTATCTGCAAATACATGCGGAGAGATGTACCGAGCGAAGGTCATGGGGTTATGTATTTGCATAAACATCGTTATTGTACATGTGTTATATACATTTGTTACAGGGAAGGAACATGTTATTGTGTTGTGTTGTTTCAAGGTCTGGTTCTAAAGCATCCGGTATTAGTACTTGCATCCTGAGTTCAGCAAATCACACTGCATCCTGGTCTACTACTTCATGCATCGCCGTGTCCTTGTAGGGGCGATCAGCGGTGGCGTTCTCTCACGCCGGGTCTTGGTACAGGCCATGATCTGGAGCGAGGAGGAGTGGCAGGCGATCGCCTCCTTCTGCGAAGCAGTAATGCTAACAAAGGATGAGGCCGACCGCATGAAGCAACAGCACTCACGCCCCAGCCGCTGCCGGGATTCCGATCCCGATTTCTGGCTACCGTATGCGCGAGCAATGGATAGCTCGCTGTCCGACCGTCCGGTAACCGTCCAGATCTGAGTAATGCTTCTGAAAGGAAGTTAGTGGGGCCCCGGAGATCTCTTTCGCATTACCCATGGCCCCAGTAGGCTTCGATCCTACTGGGCCCCTATGGTTGCTGACAACTATTTTAGGCACGCGTGGAACACTTCACGCAGTCGACGACTTGAGCTCGATCCGGACGGTTACCGGACGGACTGACGGTGAGCAATGGGTAGCTTGCCCGTGGCTACGGCTCCCATTGCTAGCATTATACCAATGGCATAACACAAGACCGCAGAGAGATTGCGTAATAGATTTCGCCGAGGCTAGAAAGTGAAGTGCACTGTCATTGAACTTGCTATAATTTATACATTATATAAAATGGTAGCAAGCACTTCAGCAAGTAGTCATTATAGACTGAGTATTTATAAACTAGCTCTTGTAAGCGGCTTTGTCCGCGTATATAAAATATAGTCTATCTATGTCACTTAGAAATTTTGGCAATCGGACCAGTACTTTCAGAGATTACCTCCTACAAACAAGAAAACAAGCTTTACCACATCAGCCTAATGACGTCGACTGTTGGACATAGGCCTCCCCGAAGCGTCGCCACAACGACCGGTCCTGTGCGTCTCGCATCCATCGGATTCCCGTGGCCCTGATCAGGTCATCGGTCCACCTACCAGTCCAACCCCAATGATATTATAAGTTAAAAAAAAAAAGTCATCAGGGTAAATAATTTTATTTACACATTATTCTAATCAAAGCCGATGACTTTTTTAATTTTAAAAGTTATTCATTCATTTATTATGTACAGTTAAAAAAAACATACAAATTAAAAAAAAAGGAAAAAAATCGACGAAAAATTCCACCACTGGGGGTCCACAACCATGCCGCTGACTTGAACTTGAAAACGCGCAGACTTGAAAAAGAAGTTAAACATTGAGTCTCTTTAGTGGTAAGAAGTGAGACGCGGGAGCTGGTAGTACATCTTTGTAGTTAAAGTGATTGGCTCGACGATGTGTACGATGCGCAAATTGATTCTCATTCTTTCGACGAGCGCTCAAGATTCGTGCCGGTATCTATACCTTAATTTTATGTTATATTTAAATTTTTCAGACAAAACACGATTTCGGGTGCCAAAGAGAATCGATTTACAAAATTATTCAAATCGTTTCGTGAGAACTACATAATATTTTTGAATATATTTTCCATATATTTAGGTATGCACGCGATTTTTAATGATAATCGGATATGCCTCTGTATATCCGGTCATGGACTATGGATTTTTACATAATTTGTGTGTAAAGTAAAGGATATACATACATCGTTGACATAGCTCGAAGAATCGCTAAACTAAAGTGGCAGTGGGCAGGGCACAGTACTCGCAGAACTGATGGTCGAAAGGGACGAAGGGTTCGGGTCGGAACGCAGTCGCCACGACTGCGTTCCGGAAGATGAGCAGAAGCAGTGTTGGACAGCCTCTCACAAGTTGGACCGACGATCTGATGAATCCGATGGATGGGAGACGCACGGGATCGGGCGTTATGGCGACATTTGAGGGGCGGGGAGGTTTTTTTTAAACTACTTTTTTTACTAGTGCTTGACTGCGATTCCACCTGACGGTAACCAGTTATGCAATAGATGATGATGATTAATGAAGAGGAGGTTATTCGTTTGCTACCTAATAATTAGTAAAGCCCCTGATTATCGTTTACCTTGAGGTGAGATAATGGTCAACCGCAAGCCTATCCTTACTAATATTATAAAAGCGAAAGTGAGTTTGTTTGTAACGTCTTCACGCCTAAATGGCAAACCCGATTTTGATGAATTTTGGTACAGAGATAGTTGGGACCCTGGAGACGGACATATGCTATTTTTTTCACGCAGGCGAAGCCGCGAGTAAAAGCTAGTCAGTAAAAGTAAAAAAAGATAACTTAAGTTAATCATTCTTGTAATCGGATAAAAAACGACAAATAGAATAGAATAGAATAGACTTTATTGTACACCAAATAGCAACAAAAAAAGACAACTGTCGTCTATTTCTGAAATTGAAATATTAAATTAATAAAAGCACTTTCTAAACTATTTAATGCAAATTCGTACGATGACCTTACACCCCGCAATGCATACCAAGTATCTAACTAGATTATTATCTACGCTTGTTGCCAAAACATTATTCATATTTCATATTATTGCATTAAAATAGTTTTATAATCCAATTTACATAACATTTCAACTATGTTTAAGTTTTATTTATTGACTTTTGTGTAATTTGTATTTTATGAAATGGTAATTTATGTGTTAGATATTTGTTTCGTTTTACAAAATTATTATTAAGTTTTTTAATATTATAAAGGCGAAAGTTTGCATGTATGTGCGTATGTATGTTAGTCCTTCACGCTAAAACGGCTGAACAAATTTGGATGAAATTAGGTTCTCGGGTAGTCCATATCTTGTCATAACACAAATATACATTATTTTTATCTTGGATTTCTAAGTCACCTCTTGGAGAGTCACCAGGAGATTAATAGTAAATTCCATTATTTTTTTATTCTGAAATAAAATGTTTTTTAGAATAAACTTTGGACTATAAATATCTGTTTTATACGTCTAAAATTGCGTTATTAAAGCAGCCAATTTCCTGCCAGAATTTGTGTTTCCTGATAGACACAACCTAGGGGTTTTTAAGCCAAGAGTGACTAGTGATTACTTCTAGTCAAGCTTACTCTATCGTCGATGCTAGTATCTAATAAAAAACAAAAACTCCGTTCTATACTGTAGATGTAAACATAAACATGTGCACGACTTTTCTATTACAAGTATAGGTACTAATATATTATTTAACTTTTACTTTTACCCTTAAAGCAAACCAACTATCTGAATTTTACCCAAATTAAGTTAATTATAGCTATCGATTTGTCTCATCAAGAGGAATCTGTAAGTAAAACTGGTTATTAAGGCTTATGACACCTTATTACCAAGATGGCTTCGGCGAAAGGTGAATAATCTAAAGATTTGATCTTATAATAATATAACATAAAAATAAAAAAAATGCAGACAGTTGGTCTTCGCAATAAGGTAATAATATGAAAGAAAAACTCTCGTATAAAAAAAAAAACAAACGCTCTAAGAATATCTTTACAATTAGATAACTGCTCCTTCCGTCCTCCTTCCTTCCTCTCCAAAACTCTTCAAGCCGACAATTTGAGACAATATCAATCTTCAACCCAGTCGGATGTCCTAAAATAATAAAAGGATGCGACGGAGCGGCGCGTGCGCCGACGAATTTTATTCCATTTTCGAAAAGGGGGTTCGTATTTAAAATTAGAACGAGTCGGCAACGGAAATCGTTTGAGAATGAATCATGCGCTTCTCAACTGCGTGCCACAGATTATAAATAATTATATTCGATTTTTGAACAATATTCTCGTATTGTTTAAATGGGTATTTTCTATAAGCTCTTGGGTATTGGGGTTTTTGGATCTATTTCCGTCGTGTTAATTCCCGTATGGGGAATAATTTTGATTACCGTGTTTATTTAAGGCACATACTTTATTTATATTATTGCGACATTTAACCTTTTATGTTCAATATTAATTTATTTATTCCAAGCAATTTTATTGATGGTCATTTCACCATACTTTGAATATAAACCAAACAGTCAAAAGAGAGGTAAATGACTTTGTATACTGTAATCATAATAATAACACACTTTTCACTATTACCAACAATACCTACAATATTTATTTATTGTAATAACACATACAATTGTTTTAACAGGTAAAGACCTTAAGGCTAAGGCACAAAATAGATAGGTACAGAAGTCAATCTCCATACAAAGCGTGCTCGAGCAACACACACATAGACACCGCTCACAGACACGATGTCTCGGTCGCGTCTCAGATCACTCATCGAACAGTTCCGGCTCAAACGCTCATTAGTGTGCGTCCACCGAGCGTAGGTATAAAAAGTGAAGTATATACATGAGATTGTCTTCTGTACCTATCTATTTTGTGGCTTAGGTGAAAGTTTGTATTCAGGGAGTAAGGGTATCAAGTTGAAATCCACAAACTTTTTTTAACAAGTTTTTTTTCAGGGTACGAAAAAAAATATCAGCCACACCATACAAAATTAAAAACTTGATTGAACAGTTTATATGAAGAGGAAGTTATTTTTTCGTTTACTGAAAAAAATCTTGTGGAAGGATGTTCAGTTTTGTCTACTGAGCAAGCCCTTAAAGTTTATGGAGGGCTGTTCCTTACGCCTGTACATGTGTGTGTTTGTTACTCCTCCACAAACAGTCACTAGTACACTAAATGTAATCAATCTTGACATGTCTTTTATTTAAAAGTTCTCTAAAAATTTTTAACCTAAAATTGTTTACAATTGGTTATTTACCTAAACCGATGTTAGGTAATTAGCTTAATTTAAATAATCTTTGCATGTCTTTTAAGCGACTTTTTTAAATAAAAAGACATTAATGTTGTTTACATTTAGTTAAGTACCTATCTACCTACAGTTGTCTTTATATGTATAAAGTGTCTATTAATAAATGTTGGTTTTTCATTATTATTTACATTACTAATATTTTGAAAGAGGAAAGATTTATATATTGTTGCATACTTTTATTTTTATTTATTTTTGTTTGTAATGAGTCACACAAAAACTACAGATTTTCAACTTACAGGTTTTTTTTTGGTGGGAAAAAATCTTCCAATGACAACCCCCGCTCTTGGGCGGAGCGGGAGATACTGTTAGACTCTTACTGACTAAAAGACCCACCACGTTCCTTCTAGCCTTCATACTGGGGCTCCAGCTCCCTTTCGGATAACCCTGCCCCCAGTAGGCTTCAACCCTGCTGGGTCCCTGGTGTTGCTGACAACTCTTTAAGGCGCGCGGGAGCAGTGCGCACCGTCGATGACTTGGGCTTGGTCTGGACAGTTACCGGACGGCTGGACAGCGAGCTAGCCATTGCAGGTTGCTACTTAATCAGTGTATGGCATTATAGACTGTTCCGAATAGAAACTTTTTTATTAAACCTTTTTTGATTTGATAAATATTTTTAAAATAAAAAGAAGTTTTAAAACAATAAAATGGAATAGACTAGAGTTTGGGCTAGACTAGACTAGAGTTTGGCCCAGAATTTGGCCACGGCAGTGCCGTCCGCTGATCTGTCATTACAGTTGCCATCACGAATCTTGAGCGGTTGCGCAGAAGTCAAATATTCGGTCTTTTTAGTGGTGCGAAGTGAGACGTGTGATTGTGTCGCCGCGCCATCGCGTCATAGACGTCACTCCTAATTCGTTCCCTGCGTTGCTGCATGTAAGTATCTAACAATGAACAAGATTGGCTCGCCAATGTATAGAACGCGTAAAGCGATCCCCACTCTGACGTCGAGCGCTCAAGATCCGTGATGGCAACTGTAAGTCCCTATGTGAACAGGTAACAGGGCACGTGATGCAGAAAGGAAGGTGGGATATGGTCTGCGAAGAGACGCACAAACACTGAAGATCGGAACCGTTTGAGAACCCCTACCTGTGAAGATTGTCTTTGTTGCGCCCAACTTGGAGTAGTTATACATATTTTGTCTTTGTAAGAATCAAAATGACTTTGCACATTACTTTGTGTAATTTATTTCATCATTACTACTCACAAAACGGTGAAGGAAACTGGCATGTTCTAGAACCAAAATTTCCAAGACATTTGTGACATCCACCAACCCGCACTGGGCCCACGTGGTGGATTACGGCCCATTCCTTCTCCTAGAGAGGAGGCCCGAGTCCCAACAGTGGGAACATGATAAAGCCGACTATGCTATACTAAGAATCAAAATTAAAATTTCTAAATTCATTTTCTTTGCTTGCAATCTTCATAGTGTGCAAACAGATCACTTGTTGCATATACAGTAAATATATCTGTGTCTGGGTTCGTCCGTAGATTTGAATCGGATAAGGTTCATTGCTCGGAGGTGCTTGACATTAACGATTTGTTTGGACTTCGTTGTGGCGCAGATTTCATGGCTAAATAATGTACTACTGTTCCGATGGATCATAAATAAGCCAAGTATTTAATAAAAAGATACTTAACTAAATTTACAGTAAAATAAAAATAATAACTATGCATTATTATATTTATCCGATCACATGAGGCAGGGGCACCGAGATTGCGATCCCGATTTCCGGCCACCATAGGCGTGGTCTTGCGGACGGCGAGCAATGGGTAGCTCGCCGTCCGACCGTCCGGTAACCGTCCGAACCGAGCCCAAGTCGTCGACGGCGCGTACTGTTCTACACGCGCCTTAAGGAGATGTCAACAGCCGTAAGAACTCAGCAGGGTCGAAGCTTACTGGGACCATGGGTTTGGAAAAGAGCACTTCAGAGCCCTGAAACGAAGGCAAAGAAGGAATATAAATGAGCTTTAGTCAATAAAAGTCTGAGACGCCCTCCCGCCCTTCCCAAGAGCGGGAAATATCATTAGATGAGATAATAATGAGGTGATGTTTTTAATGTAGTCACCCTTTCGGTGCGGGCACGCTCGGCGCACTTTGTACTTTTGTACTTTTATACTTTGTGTATAAAATCGTGGTACAGTGTCTGTTGCGAATAAAAGTATTTCTATTCTAGGTATTCCCTTATATGATTTTCCACTTAAAAGAAAAATATTAACAGTGATGCCCGAGCAATGGTGGCCGAGTGGTAACGGCCCCGACTTACGAATTGTAGGTCGCGGGTTCCAACCCAGCCAGGAGCATTACTTTCTGTAATTTATTTTCATCACCACTGCTTTCAAAACGGTGAAGGAGAACATCGTGGGGAAACCGGCATGCCCAAGAACTAAAAAATTGAAGACGTGACATTCACCAACCCGCACTGGCTCCACGTGGTGGATTACGGCCGATTCCCTATCCTAGAGAGGAGTCCTAACAGTGGGAACATTATAAGGTAGAGGAGGCCTGAGTCCCAGCAGTGGGAACATTATAAGGTCGATTATGCTATGCTATGTGAAGATTCTTTGTTCTGCTCGTATATATATAAATAATTATAGTATGTTTACGTCTGTCCCTAGTTTTGGATCGAATCGGGGTCAGCGTTCGCTGGTCCTTGAAGCTGATCGGTTAGGCGGGCCGCGTATTGCATATTTTTTGCTGCATGTTTGTTATTTTTGGGTGGGTAAAATGGAAAAGCGAATAAATAAGTTACTTTTAAAGTTCAAGTAACGCTGAAAAACGAAAATATAATTGAATTGTCTTCAAGGCTAGACTGAATAGGTTACTTCTACGTAAGCGTGCTCCATCGTCGGCCACATCATCGCTTACCAACAAGTAAGATAGTCTCTCTTATAAACTAGTGCGCTTCACCATCAACGATTGCATCACTACTTACCATCAGGCGGAATCGCAGTCATGCACTAGTTTGCTGCACTAGTGCTGGTTTGCCCTGGGCTTCAGGAGTCGCATGGTGATCCCCGGCCATCGTATTAACGATCGGGGCCTCAGGACCTCTGGGGTGATCGGGGGGAGGGTCGATCGGTCGGCGTACGAGGAGCAATGAGTAGCTCGCCATCTGGCCGTCTGGTAATGACTGAGCCCGAGTTATCGAAGCCTACTGAGGCCAGGGTTATCCGAAAGGGCGCTCGAGCCCCGGTATGAAGGCTTGAAGGAACGGGATGGGTTTTTTAGTCAGTAAGAGTCTGACACTATCTCCCGCTCCGCCCAAGAGCGGGGGTTGTCATAAGATGATTTTTCCCATAGAAAAAAAAAAGCCCGAGTTATCTACGGTCTTCCACTTGTACCTCAAAGAGATGTCAACCAAACAGAAGGGGCCAAGCAGGGCTGATGCCCGTTAGGACCTTGGGGAATTTCTGGCAAGGAAACCAGTGGTTCTTCAAAGCAAAAAGCAACTGAGCAAAAAGAAATCTTTAAGTCAAGAGTGAATAGGTTACTTCTAGGTAAGCGCGCTCAATCGTCGATCGCATCGTCGCTATCCATCAGGTGAGATAGCGGTCAAGCGCAAACCTAACAAAACCAAAAAAAGGGATTTTCTGGCAAGGAATCCTATGGTTCTTCAAAGCAAAAAGCTACTGAGAAAAAAGAAATCTTTATGTCAAGAGTGAATAGGTTACTTCTAGGTAAGCGCGCTCAATCGTCGACCGCATCGTCGCTTTCCATCAGGTGAGATAGCGGTCAAGCGCAAACCTAACAAAAAAAAACGAAAAAAGATTTTATTCAGTAAAAGTCTGACACTTCACACTCCCTCTGTCTCCACTCTAGAGCCAGAGAAGGATGATCGCCCACCTCAAAAAAAAAAACCCTTACACACCAACGCCCATAATATTATTAGTATAATATCTGTTGCAAAATATTAAATATTTTCCTTACGATGCGGTTTAGTATTTACCTACCTATTATGAGGAAAACCAGTAACTAAAGTGTGTAGACCCTTTGGTCATCTGATCTGATTTCAGGTTTATAAGTATGAAGCTGTGTCCGGAAATTCCACGCGAGCCACTTAAAGTCTGGCCAGAGTTTTGTTTTAGACTGGAGTTGAAAGCAAGAAGCTTCGGTTTCTTGTGAACTTCCAAACGTAAACAAAAAACGATATCAGTTGAAATCTATCGATATTCAATGTTCTTTTTTTTATAAAATATTTTGTTCAACTCTAAGTTGAGCTAGTGTGTCAGACTTTTACTAAAACATATTTTCCTTCAGGTACCATAAAGTCTAGTTACTTTGGTGATCCTGAAATATAACTTTGGCTCAGACTTGTTTACCAATAGAAGCACTGTCCCGGTAAGACTTGGGTCAAAGTCTTATAAATATGAATTGTTTACTTTTTTTTTATTGTGTACACCGTTAAATTTTGATCGTTTTAATCCCGTGGAGGGTCGATCCGGTACATGAAACACAATCGATTTGTAAAGATATAATTAAAAAATAAAGTACCTTTTTTTAAAACTCGTATTCATTTACGCATGTACGAAACTAGATTCTTTAAGAAAACGTCAGCTGATCGTAGCTGACGTTTTCTTAAAGAAATTACACACGTAACTTTAATGGGCTATATCTTTGTTACTTTTTGTTTAATCGAAAAAAGAAAAAATACGTGTCCAATATTTTTTTATAATCTAAAATACGGACTAAATAAACTGTAATTATTTTAATCCTGGAAACTACCCTATTGTGGGTTAAGCTTACCTGTGTAGGTACACCAGCTGTCTAATTTTCATTGATTTTAATGTTTCGTACTTCTGTGGGCAAAAATTTAACCCTTGATCACTTTGTTGTCCATATGACCTTTTGCGTTCCAGAGCCGCATGACTTTTTCGAATAATTTCCCAACCGGGTCACTGCCCTTTAACAAGTAGATATACTAACACAAAATACCAAACATATCTACTTAACAGTCAATTCCAATCGCGATTACAAATCCCATAAGACACCTATTAGGTACACAATCACACACACACAGGCCC
Organism: Mythimna albipuncta; assembly: GCA_929112965.1. NCBI lineage: Eukaryota > Metazoa > Arthropoda > Insecta > Lepidoptera > Noctuidae > Mythimna > Mythimna albipuncta. The sequence goes on along the minus strand of OV815983.1, from coordinate 10,900,014 downwards.
TATGTGTGAGCCCTGCAGTAACCTTGAGAGTGACACTGTTCAATAACCTCTCATATTGCGTCTGTAATAGGATCCTTGCACTCATAAATTTTATCTTCAAATAATAAGACGGGTTTATTGCCATCTTCAAATGAGTTCGTGATTATGAAATTCTGGAAATTTTTCAATTCGAATTTGTTTTTTTCGAAAAGAATTTTAATTTTGAATTATTGTGGTGATGAATAAATTTTGAAATGTGTGTCGTTATTTTACTTTGGTGGTTTAAAAAACAGGACAGTTGCTTTTTGCCAAAATGGTAAAAATTATGCCATATAAAAAAATGTAATAAAAAATTAAAACCAAAAGATGGAACTGCATCGATGACTGAATGCGATGCACAGATCAAAGAGTATTGCCCGAATTACGAACTGAAAAAAATCGATTTTTTTTTTAGGTAAGAAAATCATCCAATTACATCCCCCGCTCTTGGGCGGAGCGGGAGATAGTTTCAGACTTTTACTAACTAAAAATCCACTCCTGTTCCTTCGTTGCCTTTCGTAATGCCCCAGTAGGCTTCGACCCTGCGGGGCACTTACGGTTGCTGACAACTAGGGCTTTCAAATACCGGATTTTTTCAATACCGGTATCAATACCGGTATTAGAATATTCAATACCGTGATCACGTGATCACGGTATTGAACTCAAGTTTTTATTTTTATTTTAGTGCTTGACTGTAATACCTTCTCATAAGAACTGTAATTAGGACATTAATAAAACCATTTATATACGTATATTTGTTTTTGAATCAGTCTTTATTCTCTCTTAACCGTTCTAATAAGGTTCTAGTAAGCATGGCGCTGCCGTACCTATTGTTTACCGGCGATTAGCAAATAAGGTAGGTTAAAACCAAAGATCGGCCTAAGGTTTAGGCTAACTTGACGCTTTAGTGCATACGTTCGATACGTATCGAACGTATGCACTGCCATCGGAAGCTAGCGATTAGAAAATATAGCAGCTTAAAACCATCAAGCTGCGTAAGGTTTAGGCTTATTTGACGCTGTAACTTGTTTACGACAATTCTAATAAGGTTAAAACGCAGTTTTAATAAGGTTCAAGTAAGCATAGCGCTGCCGTACCCATTGTTTACTGACTGATACATTTGATACGTGCCTATACTGACCTTAAAAGTCAGCAAGCGTCCCGACTCGTGTCTTTCTTATTAATATTAGAATATTTCATATGTATTTATTGTACCAAACTACCAATTAAATGTATAATTTTGAATTGTTACTTTGTACATGAAAGTAGTAACAAGTCCTAATTAGGCAAAATTAATAATAATTGAAGTTAGAAAACAAAGCCACATTCAAACCGCTGAAATATTAAATTTTTACTATTTAATTGTAGATCTAAAGGATAACGTGATTCGTTAAAATAAAAAAGACACAAAGTGGAAAATGACACAAAATTAGATGCTTCTATCTGTTGTGAATTTATGACTCGTCAACGGTTTTTACAAAAAAAAAATACGATTGCAAGATCCTTTGAGAATTGAGACAAACTATAGGTGTACCATGTTTGCTCGTCAAGATCACAAACTTATCAAAAATACACAATGACCAAGTTCACATGCACATGTTACTCGGGTGCTTTTGCAATACTGACTAACAAAACAATAACGTCGTAAAGAGCCTATTACACTACGCGTTATTCAGACCGTTTTAGTCTATGGTTCTGATAAATGATCTTTATTTTGCAAGTAGGTTTTACAAAAACACCTTTACACGTCTCTACTCTTTCTCTCTATTTTACTTTTACTCTCTCTGTCTATTTTTTTTTCTCGATAATTAAAACTTGATGATGCTGGTGTTTCCTAGCTGACTACCCTGAGAAGAAATACCGAAACAAACTCAGGGGTCAAAGTCTCCCTTCTGTGTGGACTTTAACAGCAAAACATGTAGTGGTCAAATCATATTATTATGAGAACCATGCAGATTGAGCCTGAGATGGTCTTTTGTAGAAAGAGCCACACAGTTCTAAGTAGACCTGTCCAGTCATTTATCAGTATGCGAGTAGCTCAACTCAGGACTACTAAGGAGCTCAACGACTTGACGAACAATGCCAAAGAAAGTGAAAACATTTGGGTAGACTGCATCAAATACTCAAAACTACCAGACATCATGTGAAAATAAAAGAAAACAATACAATACATTCACAATAATATTTACAATTTACAAAAGTGTAAATACTGCGAATTGTAAGAAAAAAGTATCGCATAGTGTAACAGGGGTCAGACTGTCGTGTGATACGCCCTTTAGGGTCGCTCGACTCAGAAACAGGTCTAGGCGAGGTGCGGGCGGGAGAGCTGGAGATGAGAGTTGGCGCTTAATACAAGTGTCAGAATAATATTACATTGTAATTTAGATTAATAATACAACTTCTTGCTATTTATTACAACAAAACGCAATAATTTATATTAAAGATTGCAATACCGTAATCACGGTATTGAAGAGTCAATACCGTGATTGAAAAAATACCAAAATATATCCGTGATCACGGTATTACGGGATCCCGTATTGAAAGCCCTACTGACAACTGCTTGAGGCGCTCGTGGAACAATACGCGCCGTCGACGTCTTACTCTCAAAATGAATATGTTTCCAAAACTTATTATGTATAAACATAAATAGATCAATTATAAACTACGGCATGCAAATAACAACAAACTTAATTAGTAACATTAAAAATTATTAACTAGAATTACAAATCTATATACCTACTGAAAACATAATAAATAATAATAAAATAATAATAGATAATAATATTCCACAACTATCACACAACGCCATCTTGTCTCAAGCAAAGCAGAGCTTGTGTTATGAGTACTAGACAACTGATAAACATACTTATATATTTCTAAAACACATACATACTATAGATAAATTTCACCCAGACATAGAACAAATGATCATGCTCATCACACAAAGATTTGTCCTTGGTGGGAATCGAAACCGCGACCTCCGGCATAGCAGTCAGGGTCACTAATCACTAGACAGCACTAGACAACAGCGGCCGTATTATGACATCTTAAAACCATCATATTTTCTGTGTGAGAAAAGCATAGTGCTATTCGTCCTGTATAGCTCCGTCTCTTTTTCACACCGAAAACATGATGGTTTAAAGAGGTCACAATACGGCCCCAGGCCTGTAATATTTATGAGTTGTAAATATTTTATAAAAATATATTTTTGTTTTTCGCCCAGTAAATTACCAATAAATATTATCAAATAGAAGCTAATAAAATATGATTTATTACAAAAACAATGAGACCATTCTGTATCTTGTTGTAACAATATAAATATTGTTAGGTATTCTATAGTCTATTGTGGCAATTAATGTTTTTATTGCAGTCAAGCCCTTGGGGTCGTCCCTTTGATCTCCACGTATTGACTGTATGAATTTAAAAATTTTTATTTACTAGGTTTTGCTCGCAGATTTAAAATAAGAATAATTTGTATTGTTCATTGTTACAATATAAGAAGACTACCTTAAAACTATTACATAATCATTAATATTGTCTGTAACTAATTAGGGATTTTACATATACAAGGTGTTAGGGACAGCCCTCCACAAACTATAAGGGCTTGCTCAGTAGACGAAACTGAACAACCCACCATAATTTTTTTTTTCAGGAAACGAAAAAAAATTCAGCCTCTCCATACAAACTGTACAATCAAGTTAATAATTTTGTATAGTGAGGCGGATGTTTTTTTTCGTTTCCTGAAAAAAATTTTTACTGAGCAAGCCCTTAAGTTTGTGGAGGGCTTTCCCTTACACCATTTAGATGGTGGTCCCCAAACTATGTCTTGGAACCTGTATCTTTACCTGCGCACATAAAATACTTATAGCTTGTATCAAACGGAATAAAGCAGCTTTTTATTGATGAAAAAAATTTAACAATCAATCCAGTACTCTTAGAAATTACCACCTACAAACAAAAAAACAAACTATACCTCTTTATAAAAAAAATTGTGTAGATATACCTATTAAAATTTCATGTACAGTAATAGTACATAAGCGGACTTAATGCAACAAGGCATTCTCTACCAGTCAACCTTTAGGTTAAAAAAAATACTATGGTTGGTGTATTAAATTTATACATATTTTATTTATTGTCACTAAAAAAATTGTTTCTGTTAATCGTATGGCAAGTAAAAAGTAAATAATAAACTTGAAGCGCGCGGGAACAGTGCGCGCCGTCGACGACTTGGGCTTGGTCCGGACAGTTACCGGACGGCCGGACAGAAATACTTATAGCCTGTGTCACTCGGAATAAAGCAGCTTTTTATTGATGAAAAAAAATTTAACAATCAAACCAGTGCTCTCAGAGATTACCTCCTAAAAACAATAAAAGAAACTTAACCTCTTTATAAAAAAATAGTGTAGATATACCTATTAAAATTTCATGTACAGTAATAAGTACATAAGCGGACTTAATGCAACAAGGCATTCTCTACCAGTCAACCTTTAGGTTAAAAAAAAAATACTATGCTTGGTGTATTATACATATTTCATTTATTGTGACTAAAAAAAATTGTTTCTGTTAATCGTATGGCAAGTAATCGTTACTCTATTAAAATCTTTTAAACATTATTCTTCTGTAAGTGTGTGTGCCACCTGAAACCTCCAAAACGGCTTAATCGATTGTAATGAAACTTTGTGTTTACATTTGAGAGGGTTCTTGGATGGTTTACAAATACAATTGAATCCGGTAGATGGCGCTACAGTCTCTTTCTGTTTGTGTTGTCAAGACCGCTAGTTTATATTATAATATCCAGCGTAATAACATATACCTACATAATTTATTAATAAAACTGTAGTCAGAGAGACAGCTAGACAATTTTATTAACCTGTCTAGACTAAAGTTGTCGCACCAAAGGGGCACAGCACTGATATAGTTTGAAGGGCGACTCTAACAATAACAATAACAAATAGTTTTAAGGAAGTATTTTGCAATAACAAACGTGTTTGTTAAAAGGGGTTTTTTACAATGTTTTTGTCCTCATATCAATTAGGTAGGCGGTACACGTGATGGTAGTTATTTACTGTCTGGCGATGATAAAGGATGCCTACTACTGTTGATGTGTTATCAAATGTGGTGACATCACGACTGTGTTAATATTTAAGGCCCAAGCGCCCGAAAAGTGCCATAAAACAGTGACTTTCTGAAGCCTACTCCTCGGTAAAATGGCCAGGTTAATACGTTAGAAAAAAATATTTGTTTATTATAGATTCATGATTAACATTATCAACATGTGATTTTTTCGTGCTATTAAAATATTGCCAAAAAAAAAAAAAAATTTAGCAATTTCGCAACTTTCCGCAACTTTTCCCTCCTTCGAAACGGCTTGGATCTTTAGAAACATTTTTACCCATAAATATGGGTGATTAAATATTCTTCAAAGTGAACATTGCATATGTAAATCAATCAATATTTCGCAAAGGAAATGGATTTAAAAATCAGTGGCGCGCTTTCCGGGCGCTGTTAGCCGCAAATAAATGCACAGATTTGCGTACCTTGCCTAGGCGGGTGCGAGAGGTGCGTCCACATAATTTTGGTCAGATGGTTCAAGGGACTATAAGCCTTAAGTAGGTATGTAAGTTATAGATCTGTATAAAAGGCAACGAAGGAACAGGAGTGGGTTTTGAGTCAGTAAAAGTCTGACAGTATCTCCCGCTCCGGATAATAATGTAGATAATATTGACTGACCGACTTGATGACTGGTCTGTTGGTCTAGCGGTTAGTGATCCTTACTGCTATGCCGGAGGTCGTGGGTTCGATTCCTACCCAAGACAAATGTTGATGTGATGAGCATAATCATTTGTTCTGTGGCTGGGTTTAATTTAACTATAATATGTATGTATTTAGAAATATATAAGTATGTTTATCAGTTGTCCAGTACCCATAACACAAGCTCTGCTTAGCTTGGGACTAGATGGCGTTGTGTGACAGTTGTAAAAAAAATAAAAAATAAATGTAAAATAGGTACTTATATCCAACTGCGTCAGATTAGATTGGAAGCCGACATCCACACAGTTTGTAAAAGTCTGGGCGGATTGATTGATCGATGAGACGGTTTCAAAACTTATCACCTTACAAACATAAAAACAAAGTGAGAACTCGTTTAGACAATATTTGCTGTATTTTGGCGCATCCTTAACACAGTAACGCACATTACAGATAAGGTGGTGAGGGCGTTTGATAACTCTACATGAAACCTTGAGAATGACACAACAGTATGGGTTTTTCTTCGAATTTCAGTCTTCCATTTTTGTGGGCAGATCAGTGGTGGCCGAGTGGTTGGCGACCCCGACTTACTAGTAATAAGTCGCAGGTTCAAACCCAGCCAGGCGCATTAGGTACTTTGTGTGATTTATTTCATCACCACTGCTCTCAAAACGGTGAAGTAAAACATCGTGAGGAAATCACCAACCCGCATTGGGCCCGCGTGGTGGATTCGGTCCATTCACTCTCCTAAAGAGGAGGTCTGAGTCCCTACAGTGGGAACATTAAAAAAGGCTGGTGATGATGATGAAGAGAAGGTAATTTTTCGTGCCTGCTCTACGATTTATCCTATTGATCAACAGGATAAACCCTAATGTTCCCACTAGAACATTTAAAAGACTGATGGATTGATGGATGAATTTCTGTGGGTAATTATTACGACCTGTGCAACCTTCCTCCTACATAGAAGCAAAGGCTCAGCTGGCTGCCAAAAAGCTGGGGATCTTAGCAATGATGAAATGTATTTCACGCCGGAACAGCTGCTCACATCTATCAAGCGTAGGTTCGATCGTGTACGGAGAACTGGTCTTATCTTTGGGATGGGTCTGCCAAATACCAGCTTGATGCACAAGAGTCCAGTGAGAAGCGAACCAAGATCATTGGCAACGAAGGACTTGTCAAGTCAAAACTCCAAAGCCTTATCGACGCCGAGTTACTAGCCGGTCGGTTTTCTATCGTTTATATTTCTGGGAGTGTGCACTGGAGTTGCAGATTTTAATTCCTTCATTGAACTACAAGACGTACGGTGTTGCGTCACCGGTACATGGTGGACATCCCACCCATACGTACAAAGTGTTTTGGGAACACATCCATTATGCGTATAGCTAAGGAGTGGAATTCCCTGCCGGAGTGATTCATGATAGCTATAACCTAGGGGTATTTAAGTAAAGAGTGAATGGGTTGCTTATAGACAAGCGCGCTCCATCGTTGGCCATATCATGGCTTACCATCAGGTATATTGGTCAGACGTGAGCCTATACCAATAGCGCGGGCTTGCGAACAGTGAGCAATGGGTAGCTCACTGTCCGGCCGTCCGGTAACTGTCCGGACCAAGCCCAAGTCATCAACGGCGCGCACTGTTCCCGCGCACCTCAAGGAGTTATCAGCAACAGCAGGGACCCAGCCGGGTCGAAGCCTACTGGGGCCAGGGTTATCCGAAAGGGCGCTCGAGCCCCGGTACGAAGGCTAGAAGGAACGGGGTGGGTCTTTTTTTTTTAATTGAGTTAAACTAGTGCTTGACTGCGATCCCACCTGATGGTAAGTAGCGATGCAACCTTTGATGGTGAGGCGCACTAGTTTATTAAGAGCCTATTCACTCTAGTCTTGAAGACACTTTTAGTCAGTAAGAGTCTGACACTATCTCCCGCTCCGCCCAAGAGCGGGGGTTGTCATTGGATGATTTTTTCCCACCATAAAAAAAGCCTATACCAATAAAAAAAGTAAAGTGTAGATAGATGAGAGAAATCAGTATTGACTGCATGGTCTGCAACTATTTTCTTTCTCTTGTTTTTTTATTAAAACAAGCGATGACGCCATTCAAGACCAACGAACATTGTCAACGTCTGCCCTTACATACATGCATGAACTACAAAGTATAGAGTTGCTAGACACAATCATAAACAAGTACTTATTTTTCTTTTCCACTGCACGATTACCGGTAAACAGTCTACATTATACATAGATATTATGTCAAACACCCCTTATTTTGCATAAAAATCCTTTGTCTGTATATAATCTTATAAAAACACAGTCTTAGGTCAGTTATTTACCTGCGACAAACATCATAATTATCACTGTGAAAAAAATACCTGGTTTTTTATTTTTTTTGCTTAGGTCTAATGTGTCATGTGATAAAACTCAAGGTATTTACTTGGAAATAAGTAATCTTTATATAAAGGGTATAAACAACCTTCTAGGACTGAATTACGATCGTCATAAACAACAACTTTTGTTCTATCTTTTTACAAAAGATTTAAACAAACCTTTAAGATTTTGTTGTTCCATCTAACACATTTTAACTCTGTACTTTGCTATACCTACCTATGTCTTTATGATGTGACCCAAGCGCATCAAGCACCCCCGCCGCCCGATCCCCGCTCCCTTCCGCTACGGTACTATCGCTTGCTTTGCATAGACTTCGTATTATTCAATTTAAATTATTTTATTTTAGTATGAAAATCTAACGAACTACAATATGATAAATATTTAAAAGTCATAGTAGTCATAACGAACAAAAGTTGTGGTGTATGATGTTAATAATATTATCTCTGTAGTTGCAATAGGCACTGAGCTACAGGGGGGTCAAAAGTGGGTCGAAACGGTTCTTATAAATAGTGCGCGGCATGCGCGCGGCATGTTGCTGGAACTTGGCCTGCGCACTACCATGCGCTTAGATAGTCCCAAGTGGTTGTCAGTGTTTTAAAAATAACCCTGTGTAAAAGTGAAACTCACTGATTAAACACAAATTCTCAGAAACTAGAGTGAATAGGCTCTTAATAAACTAGTGCGCCTCACCATCAACGATTGCATCACTGCTTACCATCAGGCGGGATCGCAGTCAAGTACTAGTTTATAACAGATAAAAAAAAACTATACAAACTTAAAATTTGGCAGGTAGGCTCCATAAAACCCTATAAACATCTACTAAGAACGGATTTTTACGAAACTCTACCCCTGAAGGGGAAAAACGGGGGTCCAAATTTTGTACGGCGAAACCAAATTTCATGCGGGTGAAGCCGCTGGCACAAGCTAGTAACCTTATAACAAGTTTTTAATGAAAATATTTTTTTCATGGCAAGCTTTTATAGCACGATTAATACCTATATAATTAATACTCGTCAAGATAAATCATACGAGCCCGAACTCGATGGGGTTGTGTCGTTTAACTACCAACCTTCCAGTTTTATCATCAGATCAGCTCCATGTCATAATAATTTTGCATTGTCATATGATTTATACATGCATGCAAAATTTCAGCTCAATCGGTAGCCGGGAACTGGATCAAATTTAATTTGCAAGATTTAATTACAGACAAATATCGGGACAAGTGAAACTAAATAAAAGCTTGTAAAAACATAGCCTTAGGTCAGTTATTTACCTGCGACAAATACTTATCATAATCATCTTTGTAACTTTGAAAAAAAAAATACCTGCCTTTTTATTTTTTTTGCTTAGGAATAATGTGTCATGTGATAAAACTCAAGGTATTTACTTGGAAATAAGTAATTATATTATACAAGGACAGTGTTGAAACTGTGTTATATATAGAAGTCTGTGTGTCATATGTTTTTTTTAATCCTGATGTTGCTGAATATATGAAAATTGGTGTAAAATAGAACTGCCCTGAAAAATATACTTATGAGGTAGTGGCGTTATTTTAGAAGGATGTTGGTATTTTTTTGGTTTCAGGCTCTTCCTGACTAAAACCCATTCATGTTCCTCCTTTGTCTTTCATGCCATGGCCAAGAGCGTGAGATGTCATTGGATGATTCACATCTAAAAAAAAAAACTGGGCAAGTGCGAGTCGGACTCGCGCACTGAGGGTTCCGTGCAAACTACAATTCCCGAATGGAGTCTCGATGATTTTTCCGAATTGATTTTTTTTTTGTGATGTAGTTGACGACAAATTTACTGTTTTTAGATTTATTTCTATATCTGTGCTATATGACCTTGCTTTGTGCTAAATTTCAGGATTCTGGGTCAACGGGAAGTACCCTATGAATTTCAATCTTTAAGAGTATCGGCCGTACCTTTTTTATTTGTTAACTTAGAAGTTTGATTTTTTCACAGCCGGATCGTAGAATTGAGTATATGGTTTTAATTTCAACTCGATACCTCCACGCGTTCTCGAGATAAAGAGTCTTGACAGACAAACAGACGGACGGACAAAAAAGTGATCCCATAAGGGTTCCGTTTTTTTTTTCCTTTTGAAGTAGGGAACCCTAAAAAAACACCAATTCTTAACATGATCCATTTGACAGCCTAAACTGAACTGTAAAGGGATGGAGCTTTATAGGGTGTCAGCTTCATCCCTCTTTCTCTTTCTCACTCCTAAAATTTTAACAAGTCATGGTACGCCCCCTTTTTAACTTTCAAATAAGGAGTCAAACATTAAAACAAAAGGACATAGACTATCTACTTTTTACGTGCTCAAAAAACACGTGTCGATAAGCAAGCGAACACGTGCTTTTCTATATCAGGTAAAGAGTTAAAGACCTACATATTTATTTGCGTATTCCTTCGGTCCTTCCACCTCATTTCATATCAGATATGTTGAACAATAACCTAATACGTTGGTCAAAGCCTTTTGTGTTTTTATTTTTATCACCTTTATTAGGTGTTCAAAGATAAAGTTATTAGGTCAAATACTTTGAAGTGTAGTGAGTTGTGACGTATTGTCTGGAGTTTTTAACAAACGACTGTAAATAAAAAGAAAGAAAGCGTAAAAAATGATTATTGTTATTAAAGAAAGAAAGAAATAAATAATAAAAGAAAGAAAGAAAAATAAATAAAATATTGACATCTCCTATTCTTGTCCCGATAGTGGTCATAGCTTTTAAAAATCTACACTAATATAATAAAGAGGTAAAGTTTTTTTTTTCTTTGTAGGAGGTAATCTCTGGAAATACAAGTCCGATCGCTACAATTTTTTCACCGGTAGAAAGCTGCTTTATTCCTGAGTGACATAGATATTTTATGTACTTACGCGGGCGAAGTCGCGGGCAAAAGCTAGTTATTAAATAAAATACAAAATCCATATCCATTTTTAACAATGTTAATATGGAATAACACACAAAACTGCCATAGATAGTTCAGAAACTTGTGATAAACTTCATTTTTTATAACTAAATTTCGATTTCAAAACCTACCTTTGGTATTAGACCTAGTAAAAATCCAGGAACTACACGACATTTAGACCGCGTTTTGGAATAACGCAGTTTTAATTTAGTGAATTTTTAGTGTATGGTAGCATTATTAAGTCAAGGGCGTTGTCTAAAATAATGAACGTTTCCGTTATTGAATTTAGGCAAAATTTTTCCTTCGAATTTACCTAGTTCTGACTATTCATGACTTTAACTCTAGTCAAATGTAAAATCAATTACTTTTTTCAGAAGAGTAACTGTGGAGTTCTTGCTAATTCATCTCTTTAGGAAATGACCAGTTGGATTGAGCTTGTGACGGTATATCTCTAATAATAATAAAATTTAATACAAAAGTACATCTATGTATTATTATTCCATGTGCCCAGTTATTTTTATTGTAAATAGGTCTACTATTTACAATAACATAGGTACCTAATTATAAATAGGTAAAGTTTGTTCTTTTGTTTGAAGGACGTAAACTCTGAAAGTACTGCTCCGATTGCTAATTTTTTTGCATCGACAGAAAGCTGCTTTAGTCCTGAGCGACATAGTCAATAATTTATGTACGTGGGTGAAGCTGCAGGCAAAAGCTAGTACAATATTATAAAGAGATAAAATTGGTTCTTTTGTTTGTAGGAAATAAATACTGAAAGTACTGACCTGATAGCTAAAATTTTTTTACCGACAGAAAGTTGCTGTATTCCTGAGTGACATTTTAGTTTATGTACGCGGGCAAAGCCGCGAAGCAAAAGCTAGCGTGTCATGAAGTAATTTTTTCTTTAATAGATATAAACTAGTGCTTGACTGCGATCCCATCTGATGGTAAGTAGCGATGCAATCTATGATGGTGAGGCGCACTAGTTTATTAAGAGCCTATTACTATACTCTAGCCTTGAAGACACCCAAATTATAATCGGACGGGAAGACTGCAGCAGGCAAACTGTTCCAGTCCTTCGACGTACGCGGTATAAACGAAGAGATATATATAAATAATGACAGCAATATGTTGTATTCACCCTTCTATTTCTTATAATCGCTATAAGACATCTCGAGTAGAAATGGAGAAGTCTGGTGGGTATTCAAGGAAATACTACCAATATTTTTCTAGTAACTATCCTACACATTTCAGTAGCAACCCGAGCATTACCATAAAATTTTTGTAATATAGCATATACTATACATTCATAGGAAAGGACAGTCAAGACAAATGAGAAATTTTGCCAAGAATTTTAGGACATTCACTCCCTCAAAACGCAAATCTGTTTACTAGACAAGGTGATAAAAGATATGTCTTCTTGAGGTTTTTGACGAAAGATATTTGGTGACATGACGAAATGCATAGGATTGACCGAGTGACATTTAGGTCGAGCACAACGAGGAGAAACAAAGTTACCGACTTTGGTTCGAAGAATCACCGAACATAATTGGCAGTGAGTAGGGGTATTGGTAGTGGACATATTGCTCACAGAACAGGCCGATGGGAACAAATGGTTTGGTAGAGCATGTCAATCGCAGCGTTGGACGGCCTCCTACAATGTGTACCGATGACCTAGTAAGAGTTGCGAGAATCCAATAGTTGCGAGGCGCACTGGACTGTTCATTGTGGCGACACTTGGGGAGGCTTGTGTCCAGCAGTGGACGTCTTTCGGCTGAAATGATAATTAAAAGCGTATGTATTTGGGAGTCTGACAATATAATTATTTCGTGGCACTTGCGAAGCAATCCAATGCCGTACACGCGAATGCAATGCAATGCTGTGGTACTGTGCTATATGTACGCAAAGTGCGAGTTGGTGGATGAGATTGGGACCCACCTCAATCTACAACTCGTTAGTCGGAGCCATTACCACTGCTCAGAATCAGTAGCTAAATTAACTTTTAATATTGAATAGTACCGACCCCTAGCATTTCTATATCATAATGACGATGACAAATCAAAAACTCCAGACAAAGATAAAACGAACCATATCAAACGAAATGTGCAACACCCTTTTATCGAAACGGAAATTACAGAAAAAAACAACGTCTCATGTTTCAATAATATAAATAAAACTATAACAATAAATAATAGCGTTATCTTTGCGACTGGTTGCATCATTGTTGATAATATTATTATTGGAAGTGTATTAGGTAGCTGCAGGGTTTTGTGAGCAAGGTCAGTGAGTAGTACGCCTTATATCGATGCGTCGTTAATCATTCTTTATAGTACGTTCACTGGCATATCTTTGTTGAGTGTGGTCGCCTCGTATAGTCAGCTCAATAGAGTTTGTGTTGCGATTGTAGTACACAATTACCGAAACGGATCTTGAACGCTTGGCGTCAGAGTGGAGATCGCTTTGCGCATTCCATACGGCGAGCCAATCGTCTTCGTTATTAGATACATTCAGCAAGCGCAGGGAACGAATCAGAGCCTGAACGAATGACAGCACTGACACTCCCCGCCCCCGCGTTTCACTTCGCACCACTAAAGAGACCTAATATTTGACTTCTGCGCAACTTGAGATCCGTGCTGGTAATTGTAATACTCTTCTTGCTTGATATAAGAGCTACTTAAATCTACAACTTTATTTTTAGTTTAAGCGGTACCTGAATATAAGTTGCTCAGAATCAGCAACTAATCGATACCAATCATTTTACACTATGTTATATTTTTTCGGTCACAAGGTGGACACCTCCTTCTAAGAACTAGGGCCGTTCCATCTAGCTATTTAGCTGCTCCGGGCAAAGAAAACTTTCGCCACCCTTTACATACACAAAACCCTATAAGTCATGAGTCTTAAATATTGCCACTATCCAACCTGAAGTAGGTTGGAAGGTGGCACATAAAATTCTTAACCTGCCAACTTGGGTGTAAATGGCTAGGTTGAAATATAGGAATAAGTCAATTTTTCCTCCCCTCATTGTTCGCTGCTCTCGGCAAATGCCTGGCTTGCCCCCCCCCTCCTTAGATCTAACCCTGCTAAGTACAACACAGGTCATGAGGTGCTGCACAGTCTCAGGTCTCATCAGGTCTGCACAGCTGCGTGCGGGAGCAAAACAACCACTTTTTTTTTTCGATGGGAAAAGTCATTCATTGACAACCCCCGCTCTTGGGTGGAGCGGGAGATAGTGACTCTTCCTGACTAAAAAACCGGGGCTCGAGCGCCCTTTCGACCCGGCTGGGCCCCTGCTATTGCTGACAACTCCTTGAGGCGCGCGGGAGTGCGCGCCGTCGACGACTTGGTATTGGTCCGGACAGTTACCGGACGGCCGGACAGCGAGCTACCCATTGCTCACTGTCCGCAAGCCTGCGCCTACGGTGGCTGGAAATCGGGATCGCAATCCCGGCGGCGGCAAGAGCGCCGTTGCCTGGTCCGGTCGGCCTCAGCAAAACAACCCCTCAGTCGCCTGGATATCCCAGGTACCGGCGAAAATTGTAATGATAACTGGTTGGCCTGTGTAATAACACATAATATAAATATCTTATTGCATCAATTACGGAGTCCTCCAATTATGTTAATGTCCAGCATAAATAAAATGTGGAAATATATCAGTTTCTACATTGTAGCAAATGTAATTATTCCTTTCATTAATTACTATTATTATCAGTATGTTCTGCACGGTTGTCAGTCAATGCAGGTCAAAGTAAGGTTCATTACTTGTGCAATTTTATCTACATATACCGCAGACTCGCTGGATGGTGAGATCGTCATCATCGTTCCAGCCTTTCACCAACTGCCTAGGGGCCGAGTTCCAGTCTCGCCGAATGCGCCTGAATACCAGTGTTTTACTGACTGCATATTTAATATGCAGTCAGTCTCCTCCACAATCCAGTAAATGGGCAACATAAGACTCCTTGAATAGAATGATGGTCAAACTTCCTGGCGCCTGACTACTTGTAACCACTGTCATCTACGAATGAGAACCGGGAACAACGGCCTCACGTCAATTACAGAAGTCAATCTACATACAAAGCGCGCTCGAGCAACGCACACATAGACACCGCTCACGGACACAATGTCTCGGTCATGTCTCGGATCACTCGTCGAACAGTTCCGGCTCAAACGGTCATTAGTGTGCGTCCACCGAGCGTAGGTATAAAAAGTGAAGTACATACATAAGATTATCTTTTGTACCTATCTATTTTGTGCTTACGTGGTCTCTGAGGCACGAGGTTTTAGTATTGTCTTAAATAAACTAAAGATGCCCGACGGTGTCAAACTCGCAACCTCATGTATGAGAGGCCTTATGAGGGTCCTTTTCGACCAGCCTATAGTCAACATCGAGCATGGTTTAAAAGCTTTTTGCTTCATCTAACGCATTCCAATGCGATGTTTCATGAAGAGGCCATGCAAAATAAGAAATATAATATAACGCCTGGAAACTCTGTTGGCATTCGGTAATTCCGTGATTTACTCGACTATTTCACAAAATTTGTTCCAGGAAATACGTTATTTTTAAACCCTAAAAATTTTTCAGAAAAATTGTCGTCACTGAATCTCGATTAAGTGTGCAAGACTTCAATTGGTGTACTGTTTTATATTTTTAATATTGAGTAGATTATAAAGAGCCAACGTTCACGTAAAATAGCAGATTTTCAGAGGTCTTTACTAGATTAGTTTTACACAAAATTATGTTTTGATTTCTATAGAAGCCTAGATAATATCCACAAGATAGCTATTTATCCAAAATGTCTAGAGAACGATGTGTAATAACATCAAAATCACGTAAGATCGGTTTCATGAAAATGTACATTGAAAAGGACGCTCTTAACCACTGGGTCATCACAACTATTTAATCTAAAGATGAATACAGCAAAAAAAGAACTATCCCAGACATTTTCCCATATGTCCACAATGACAGTGTTTCAGCAACACTTTGTCTCCTTGCTCCACTTTTTCTGTCGTAATAAAAGATTACAAGGATTGCGGGCAGATGGGCTTGCAAACATAATATTATCTTTGTTTGTTTCTCTACACAAACACACATACGTAAGTAGACACTTAAAAGAATACCTACTTTTTTTCAAGGTGGAAAATCATTCAATAGCATCTCCCGCCCTTCTGTGTCAGTTTTTTACTGACTAAAACCCCCTCCTGTTCCTTCTTTGTCTTCGTTCCAGGGCTCCGGGGTTCTCCTTCGCGTCACCATGGCCCTAGTCGGCTTCGACCTTGCTAGGTCCTTACGGTTGCTGACATCTTAAGGCGCGCGTGAAACACTACACGTTCGTCGTCGACTTGGGCTCGGTCCGAACGGTGAGCTCGCTGTCCGCAAGCCCACGCCTACGGAGGAAAAGAATACCTACTTAAGTTTCTTAATAACGAAGGCTTGTGGACGACGAGCTGTAGGTAGCTCGGCGTTCATCCGTCCTGTATGTACTAAGCCCGAGTACCTGAAACCTGTGGTTTTAGAACGCAAAAGACAAAAGGGAGTATCCAGGTTTGATTTTAGACAGTAAAAGTCTGACACACACGTCTTCCTGTTTTACCCTACACTGCCGAATTCCGGCAACCGTAGATGCAGGCTTGTGGACTCGCCGTCCGACCGTCCAGTAATTATCCGGACCGAGCCCAGAAATATACAAGGTGTAAGGGACAGCCCACCACAAACTTTAAGAGCTTGCTCGGTAGACGAAACTGAATAACCTTCCACAAGATTTTTTTTCAGGAAACGAAAAAAAAAAAATCATTGATTGGACAATTTGTATGGCGAGGCCGATTTTTTTTTTCGTATAACGTGGTGTAATCATTTTTGGAATCGATTCAGTTACTGATTCTGAATAAACTATATTCAGGTTTCGCATATATACTAAAAATGATGTTGTAGGTATATGAAACTTACAGCTACCACCACGGATATTGAACGCTGGCTTCAAGTTGTGCAGAAGTTAAAAATCGGGTCTCTTTTGTGGTACGAAGTGAGACGCGGGGGCGGGGAGCGTCAGTGATTGGTTCGCTGCAACGTCACTCGTGATTCGTTTATTGCGTTTGCAGCATGTATCTAACAATGACGATGATTGACTAGCCAGTGTATAGAATGCGCAAAGCGATCCCCACTCTGACGCCGAGCGTTCAATATCCGTGTTGGCAGCGGTACCTACCTAAATAAAAACTTAAAATTAATGTTTTCCTATTACTCACAAGATTTTATTTTCTTTTTTATCAGCCTGTTCTGTCCCACTCCTGGGCAAAGGCATCTCTCCACTCCTTCCATCTTTCGCACGCCCGGGCTTATTCTTGTCAGTTCTGGTGGAATCTATTTACTTCGTTGCGCCATCTCCTTCGTGATCTACCGCGTACTCATAAGTATAACACAGCATTTGTTCTGTGTCTGGGTGTAATTATCTATAATATATATGTAATTAGAAATATATAAGTGTGTTTATCAGTTGTCTAGTACCCATAACACAAGCTCTGCTTACCTTTTTTTTATGGTGGGAAAAATCATGCATTGACATCCCCCGCTCTTGGGCGGAGCGGGAGATAGTGTCAGACTCTTACTGACTAAAAGACCCACCCCGTTCCTTCTAGCCTTTATACCGGGGCTCGAGCGCCCTTTCGGATAACCCTGGCCCCAGTAGGCTTCGACCCGGCTGGGTCCCTGCTGTTGCTGACAACTCCTTGAGGCGCGCGGGTACGTACGCGCCGTCTACGACTTGGGCTAGGTCCGGACAAGCTCTGCTTAGCTTGGGACCAGACGGCGTTGTGTGATAGTTGTGGAATATTATTATTATTATTTATTTCCGTACATTTCATTTATGTTAGCTTACAGCTGAAGTGCGAAGTACCTTCGAGATAATGAACACAAATATTTAATGTAATGTCCTGAAAAATATTTGCATAATTTGTTGTAGATTTAGTTTAGTAGGTAAATCTTTGGGTTTTGTTATGATGTCTAGAGCGTTCACTCTTCTTTCTTTATTTAATGTGATCTACCTCACTTTTTCCTGATTATGTTAGGTTCAACTAGTAGGCGGCTTTTGTTTGTAGGTAACATCAAAGACACTTCGGCCTGACCACCGCTAAGTTCATTTTTGCTTGCATTTGAAACGAAAAATTCAACGGGTATGTTCGTCGCGCCGGCGCCGCAGGATTCTAGATATACTTCATAGGAAAATCAAGGTTACCGACATAGCTCGAAAACGAGTGGCGACCACGTATTGGAAGATGCACCGTTGAAAGGCCTCCTGTTGGACCAAAGACCTGGTGAGGAATAGTCAATGAGGCTGAAAGGTTCTGGAGTTGCGACCACGAACCAGAACACCCAGCGTTGGAAGGCTACCACATGGTGTACAAATAACCTTAAATAACGTTTTTGCAGCTGGATTAATTACGTTACACAGAGAAACATCGGTATAAGTAACCACAACTCCAGATTACCGAAATCTCTAAAAATATTACAGTGCACGCCCTTGCAAGGTCGTCGGTATACACTAAAACACTGTTTAATTGGCACATGTCATATTTTTACAGTAATACATGCGCAAGAGCAGCTATTAACAGGACCGTGAACTTTTATTTTGGTCAATCAAAGCACGTTTCCGACATTCGGAGAAATTGCGCATTTATTTTGCACTGAAATGTGAGTAACTTATATATTTTGTAGAAAAATACATTTAATTTTGCGCGCTTTTTTTGTATTTGAAGATGGTTCGATAATTAGGTGATGAGAAGAAAATATTGCTTTTGACAGAAAATTAAATGGCTACTGTCTTTATTACCCACCCAGGACAAATGTTTATGTGATGAGCATGATCATTTGTTCTGTGTCTGGGTGTAATTTATCTTTAATATGTATGCATTTAGAAATATATAAGTATGTTTATCAGTTGTCTAGTACCCATAACACAAGCTCTGCTTAGCTTGGGACTAGACCGCGTAGTGTGATAATTGTGGAATAAAAAAAATGTAAATGTAAATAAGATCTGCAGTTTTTTTTAAATCGTTCACTCACACTAAGAATAACTCCTGCATTGTGGGTACGTTCACAAACATGTAAATTCACTCACACTCAGACCCGGAACACCTATTTGCAGGCCATACAAATATTTATTTCGTGCGGGAATCAAAACTGAGACACGCAACGAGTGGCCAATCGCTCAACCATTGCGCCAACCGTACCGTCAAATTGTTCTAAAGAGTCATCAAGACCTATTTTATTTTCAGTAGGATATCATCAATGATTCCCCCTCCATATAAGTGGAGCGCAAGGAAGTGTCTGACTTTTACTGACTAAAGTCCACCTGTGCTGCTCCTTCAGAAGCCCTTTGATAATTAACTTATGGGAACACAAGGATGTATTATAGGTGTAAATATATAGATATCAATTTTAATTTAAGTGTCTTCAAGGCTAAAGTGAATAAGCTCTTAATAAACTAGTGCGCCTTGCCATCAACGATTGCATCACTGCTTACCATCAGGTGGGATCGCAGTCAAGCACTAGTTATTATATAACAGATTAAAAAAAAATGTGAGCAGTGGTGGCCGAGTGGCAATGGCCCCGACTTATGAGTTTTAGGTCGCGGGTCCAAACCCAGCCAGGCGCATTACTTTGTGTACACAAAGTAATCTCTCAAAACGGTGAAGGAAAACATCGTGAGGAAACCGGCATGTCCTAGAACCAAAAATTCAAAGACATGTGACATTCACCAACCCGCACCGTGATCGCGTGGTGGATTACGGCCCATTCCCTCTCCTAGAGAGGAGGCTTGAAGAGAAGGTAATTTTTCGTGCCTGCTCTACGATTTATCCTATTGATCAACAGGATAAACCATACAGTATTAGTGCGAATACAATTCATTAACCTCATATTACACACTGACCCCGGACAAAGATGATCACTCAACCATGTAATATCGAGTTTTCCTCATTATTGTTAGAGAAATGAAATAAAAATAATTCATCATTAGCTTTTGCCCGCGGCCTCGCCCGCGTGTTAAGATATAACCTATGTCACTGGGGAATAAAGCAGCTTTATATCGCTGAAAAATTTTTTGCAATCGGACCAGAATTTTCGGAGATTTCCTCCTAAAAATCTATACATCTACGAGTATACATCTATACATGTAAATAAAATGGGAGTGTCTGTTTGTAATATTGAAATAACTGCTTTTTACTACATGCATATGAATATATATACATACATACAAAAAACACCAAATTTTTTTTTTTACAATTTTTGCCTGTCTGTTTGTCCAGGCTAATGTCTGAAATGGCTAGACCGATTTTGACGGGACTTTTTTTGGCAGGTAGCTGATGTAATAAGGAGTAACACAGGCTACTTTTGTTTTAGAAAAAATAAATTTAAAATCCTGTAGCCCACGCAAACAAAGTCGCAGGCACAGCTATTAAAAATAAAAAATAAACTTTACCTCTTTATAATATAAGTGCAGATTTATCATCATCACTTGATGTCCATTGTCAGACTTAGGCCTCTCCAAGTATCGTCACAACGACTGGTCCTGAATATCTTGCATCCATCAGATTCCCGCGGCCCTCATCATTGGGTGGCCTCCCAACGTTGGGTGATCCGGTACACGGTCGCAACTCCAGTCGTGCTATTCTCTAAGAAAACTGCCTTGAGCGCAGCTCTGGCCGCAGCGACGAAATTCACATAGGTACTCGTACATTGGATTAACAGTCCAATGGACCTTACTATTGAATTGGTAATTCAATGTACTGCGCTCTCGACTCGTCGCTACGACCAGCGCTGCGCTCAAAGCTGTTTTCTCAGAGAATAGCACCCCAGGACCTTTTGGCCCCAGCGACCATCTGTTCTGCGAGCAGTGTGCCCTGACAACTGCTACTGCTTAAAAAAATATTATGTTTGTTGGAGGTAAACTTTGGATCAGTACCTCCAAAGTTTTAAAAAGGAATTCCCTGTTGGAATCTGAGTATCCTGACAGCTACAACCTAGGAACTTTAAGTCAAGGGTATTACCTATTACTGGCAAAGCATGTTCCATAATCGACTACATCGTCGCTTTCAGATGAGATACTGTCCAAGCGCCAGCCTAGAGGCTGTCTAATAAGTCAACCGACTTGTGGAATTATTAGGTTAAAATGAAATCTGATGTAGGCAACGCTGGTTCAATAATCAAGGTTGATTAAGAGATAATTGATCATTGTTTACTACTAGAAGAACCTTATAAAAAGTATCGAATATAAGTATTTTTTTAATAATTAAATATTATAAAAAAATCCCAAGTCGGTTGACTTTCTACACAGACTATATCTACGCTTAATATTATTAAGAGATAAAATTGTAATTTTGTTTGTAGAAGGTATCTCTGAAATTATGTACTGATCCAATTGCTATTTTTTTTCACTGACAGAAAGCTGCTTTATTCTAGAGTGACATAGACTACTTTTATCTTATGTATGCGGGCGAAGCCGAGGGAAAAAGCTAGTCTATAATATGTATGTATTTAGAAATTTATAAACATATGTTTATCAGTTGTCTAGTAATCATAACACAAGCTCCACTTAGGTTAGGACTAGACGGCGTTGTGTGATAGTTATTATTATATTAACAAAATTCTTGCCTCATCCAATCCTTAAGAAACAAGCTTAACATCCATTTTATATAACCAAAAATATCCTTACCGCCCATACTTAACCCTGGCGCGTTATATTAACACCTTATCCGCTGTTACAAGCCGGCGATGTGGTCCTACCTCAACATGCGCGTACGCAGACGCGCCAGTGTGCGCCCGCCCGGTATTTTGAGACTAGGGTAGTGGTAGCATAGAAATGTTGCTGCAATTTTGTTTTTTTTTTTGTGTATGTATTTTTTTTTTCATAAATTAGAAACGTTTATTTCAAGTAGACCAATTACAGGCAGTTTTGAATTATATAAATATCGGTCAGTAAAAAAAAAAATATTAAAACTAAATTGTACGTTCCAAAGCGTAGAATATCTCTATGGAGAAGAATGTGCAAGAATAGCCTCCCTCAAGTATTGCCATAACGACCGGTCTTGTGTCGTCTCGCATCCATCGGATTTCCGAGACTCTCACGAGATCATTGGTCCACCATGAGGGAGGCCTTTCAACGCCGTCATTCGGTAGGTGTTCGCCACTATAGGGCAATACAGATGTCACTACCCTATACTACACTATACATACAGACATAGCTTGAAGAATTGCGCACAGTGATCGTTTATGACGACATTTGGGGGAGGCATGTGTAAGAGCAGTGGTGGCCGAGTTGTAGGTCGCGGGTTCAAACCCAGCCAGGCACATTACTTTTTGTTATTTATTTCATCAATACTGCTCTCAAAGTGGGGAAACCGGCATGTCCTAGAACCAAAAATTCGAAGACATGTGACATTCACCAACCCGCACTGAGCCTGCGTGATGGATTACGGCTTATTCCGTTTCCCAGAGAGCAGGCATGAGTTCTAGCAGTGGGAACATTAAAAGGCTGATTATGCTAAGCTCTGCTGTGTCCAACAGCGAACGTCTTTCGGCTGAAATAATGATGATGAATGATAAATCATCAGTCCGTCAAAATCTAGGTAAGCCAGGTAGTTATGACAGATTTCCTTGACTCGTATTTGCGTATTCAACAGTTACAAGTTCGGTAAAATAGACCACATCCGTTAGTTTTTCCCTAAACCAGCAGAAAACTGGGCTCGGGTTTTACCAATATTCATAAGTCCAAAGGTTACGCTTGCCCAACACCGCTGCTTACAATTTGTTATTTAATAAATATAATATTTTTTGCGGTTTTCATTGTTTTAAAAGTTGAGTAATAATATGGAAACCACAAAATATTACTAAACTTGTACTGTAACACGTGAGAGGTATTCCCAAATACAAGGTTTTCGATAACATACAGCGTAATCAACCTTTTAGCAGGCTTCTCAGGCTTCAACCCTGCTGGGTTACTACGGTTTGCTGACAACTGGGGACTTACAGGGGACTTATAGAGGGGTCGCGACAGTCTCTGTCACCATTTCACCATAAGATCTCACTGGAACTCTGTCTGCCATGCCGTGACTGGTCGCAGCAGCGGAGTTGCATCTCCATGCGTAGACCGTGCATGAGTGCAAGGACTGTTTCCTCCAGATCCCATGGTGGCAGGTCAACAAGGAGGCTCGCCTCTTCGCAGGAAACCGTGCGGTATTCCCACACCATCCATATGGCCATGACTCTTTGGAGATGGCGGGGTCTGTGCTCGCAGGGGGCATCAAAAAACTCTCGCGCATCGCTGTTGACAGGTAATGTTCCAAAAAAATTGTCGGCGTTGCCACATCATCATCATCATCATCATCATCAGCCTTTTTTAATGTTCCCACTGCAGGGACTCAGCCCTCCTCTCTAGGAAAGGGAATGGGCCGTTACACACCACGCGGGCTCAGTGCGAGTTGGTGAATGTCACATGTCTTCGAATTTTTGTTTCTAGGACAAGCCGGTTTCATCCCGATGTTTTCCTTCGCCGTTTTGAGAGCAGTGGTGATGAAATAAATGACACAAAGAAACGCACCTGGCTGGATTTGAACCTGCGACCTACAACTCGTAAGTGGGGCCGTTACCACTCGGCTACCACTGCTCAGATAGCAGCAGACGGTGAGGAAGAAAGATAATTATTTTTTGGTCGAAAAACTTTATTTGACAAATAAGGTCCTATGTGGTTGCGGCAGCGGTAATTTATTTGTTTATTTATTTAATGTAATATGGTTATATATGAACTTGGGCCTCAAGTCTGTTTTTACAATAGTGTCAGAAAGTTTTATCATTGATTTAATAATTGTTGATTTAGACAAGTTTAGGTGATCTACTAATATAATGGCATCATTATGACTTTCCAATGGTTAACCCACTGACACTTCATTGAAAGAAATGGCATAGAATGGTAATCTTGTACACAATGATGTCTGACGTATGCGGTAGTCTGCTAAAATTTTGACAGTTCCTTTGATCAGTGTCCTACTATTAGAACGTCATTGCAGTCAGTGCTTTTAATGAGCTCGATATTGTCATTTTACCACAATTCTATTGCGAGACCATTGACTGATCAATGATCGATCATTATGAATTAGCAGATTACGAACTTTTAGCAAAATGACAATGGGATTGTGTTGGAATGACGAATTTATAAAAATAGCAGACTTAGGTCCCAGGAATCGGGCCAAAACAATGTGGTTTTGGATGATTGGATGTTTATTTGGCTTTTAACAGTCAATAAATATAGTATAATTTTCGATATAGTCAACCGATTGCAACGAAACAAAGCTTAAGTAATATATCAAGTTGCGCGCAGTTTTAGGCCATAAGAGTTCTAAAATCACTGTGGGATTGTTGCAAGAAGTCACCGTTCCTCTAGAACGTAAAGAGCAACTGAATGACCATAGGTGAGTTTTGATCAGAAATAGTCTGGAATTCCTTCTCACTCCAACCAGTTCGGAAAAAGATATTGAAGTTACGATCCCACCTGATGGTAATATGAACTACTACTACTAGTTTATTTCTTATTCACTCTAGTCTTATAACTATTAATAACACAAACTATCATAATAAAAACAAAAACAATTATGTCTATACTGTCGTCCACGTATCTGCTGACGGTACAAACAAGGCATCCGCGCCATTGACTTGCCTGGTGCCATTAACCGAATAACCCATTGCACAAAGAACTGGCGCTTTTCAAGGTGAACACACACATCGACAAACCCTACATGCATACACTGCATAACCACTATGTGATTCAAAATAAATTCACCAAAATAAATTTACACTTCCAAAAATAAAACACACTGGATTTTGAGTCTTATAACCCAAAAGCTAAGATAGATGTGATAGTGTAAGAACCGCAAATGTAAAAATGTCGAGACAAGAAGGGTGCACTCACACACACATATAAAGACGCCCAGTCCGTTCAACTGCAGTCGAGACACACACTGACATATCTTTGTATAGATTCTTACTTTCATTACAGTATTAAAAGCTTTTAAAATTGTTGGCATATTTCTATCTATACTTCAATCTTATAAACAAACTTTACACAGTTACACGTTAAACGTTTACAGTGCACACACACACACATGTATAGATTTCAGGGAAATATGTACAGTGATCTATGTTAATCATGACACATACATTCACACTAAATATCCTGTGCCCTGTTGAGTGGGGTGTGTGTGAACATACCGATGTGTGTGTTCAAGAAGTACGTTTTGTAACTGTGGATTGCCGCATATATTAATAAATACTTTGTATAAAAATACACAACGAACAATAATGTAATTTTATTTATCTTTAATATTATGGCGTCTTTTATATTGATGTAAATTAATTTTGCGTGTAGATTGATTTTGTAAATATGGTGTATGTTTTTGTAAACAAATATCAGAATTCATAAAATAATTATGAAAGGCCTGTTTTGTCATTTGAGAAAGACCATAAAATGTAACTTGTAACGAAACTGAAAAAAAAAACAATAAAATAATAATTAGAAGTCCGGTGCACACACACATAGTAGCTAATTTAATAGTAGCTACAGTACACCGGAGAAGCCGCTAGGTAATCAAAATACAAATGTTAAAATG
The DNA here is from genome assembly GCA_929112965.1 of Mythimna albipuncta. Classification (NCBI taxonomy): domain Eukaryota; kingdom Metazoa; phylum Arthropoda; class Insecta; order Lepidoptera; family Noctuidae; genus Mythimna; species Mythimna albipuncta. The sequence continues at coordinate 10,874,301 of OV815983.1, read as the reverse complement.
GGACTTTTATTTTTTTGTCAATTTTAGCTTTATTAAATACCTATTCTTTAAATGTGTGATCATCCGGTGGCGACCGCTGGGGATCAGGAATAAACGCGTAATTATCAATTCCACGTCTTTGATTGATTTTGTAAATATGGTATGTTTTCGTAAACAAATATCAAAAGTCATATTAAAGTCGTTAAAAATTATAAGGCTCGTTTTGACATTTATTTATTTATAATTAATTAAAACAGTACATGCCCATTTACATTAATTAACATAGAATTGTGATATCGTAAATAATAAAATTGACAATTATATGAAATTTTAGAATAGAAATTGATTTTGACAGTAGTTTCGAAACTGAAAGAAACAATAAAATGATAATTAGTAGTCCGGTGTAGCTATTTTAGTAGTAGCTACACACAACAACACAACACAACAACAACACAACACAACAAGCCAACAACAAACGCCAACAAGCCACTAGGTTAGCCGCTAGGTAGTCAAAATACAAATGTTAAAACGGGACTTTTATTTTTTTATAACTTTACATAAATTCTCAGTAATATTACTAATTATTTAAATATTTTGGCGATTTCATATCCTTTAAACGTATAATCATCCGGTGGGAATCAGGAATAAACCCCGTTATTATCAATTCCACTGAATTTCGTTTAAAAAGGAAACATTTGTAGCAAACAATGATAATAAGAGGAAGAGTGACGTTCAATTCAAAATGGTCCAGTTAATTACCGTCTCCTTCATTAATATTGCTCAATTCCATTAAGCTTATTGATGTGAGGTATTAATTAACTAATTACTGTCTGTTACAATTGACATCAATGGCCATACGTCTTTGTAATGCGGAAAATTGCTCAGTAAACACCGTGTTGATGATTTAAAACTAAAAATAATCCATGGCGACGTTGAAGTCCCGCAAAATTTTTATCGTATTAAAATTACCTTATATTGTTGCTATTTCTGCCGCTTGCTGAAGGAGTGGTGGGCCGGTAAAACAAAAAGTTGGTGCCTTAGACTTGCACTACGGGGTCGCGGCAGATCAAGGAGAAGATGGCGAGATGACTTAGATGGCAGTCTTCCTTAGGAATTGGCAAGAAGTAGCTGAGAGCAGGGATCTTATAAAAGGAATAGAGGGCGGCCTTTGCCTAACAGTGGGACAGTATAGGCTAGATAAAATAATATTAATAATGAAATGTTCCCACAGCTAGGCTCAAGCCACAAACTGAATTTGAGGCTTATTTGTAAAAATGAGCGGTATTTTCTAAGGTAAGAAAGCGCTTCACCATCAAGGATTGCATCACTGCTTACCATCAGGTGGGGTATAGACAAGCACTTATAAAATTTTACAAACAATTATCTAACCTCTAGTTTCTTTTTATTTTATTGCAAAAGACAACATTGAAAGTCACAAACATTTTTTTCTTTTTTAATTTCTTAAATATGGACAATATTCAATCATCAATTTTTTAAATAAATGTACACTAATCTACACTATCTACACGAATATTATAAAGAGGTAAAGTTTGTATTTTTGTTTGTAGGAGGTAATCTCTGAAAGTACTGGTCCGATTGCAAACATTTTTTTACCGATAGAAAGCTGCTTTATTCCTGAGTGACATAGGCTATATTTTATGTACGCTGGCAAAACAACGGGCAAAAGCTAGTTATTTAATAAAAACGTGATTTATATTATTGTGTTCCAAGGTTAATGTACAAATAAGTTCGATGACTCTATTTCCTGTCTCGTAAAGTTTTATTTTGATCGTAATAAGTGATTCTTTATTTTTTTGTTTTCTCACAAAATGGCTGCCTAGGGTATTGACTGGTTAAGGTCGGCAGTTCAAATTCTTTTGTATTAAATGAACTCACTCGTAACACGAATATATTTAGATTGAAGAGAAGGTATTGACACATACATTGTATAAGAATAAATATGTAATAATACTGGATTTTTTTAACGATTTTGTAATTACAATTTACTAATCCATACAAACTGTCTTTCAAGTTTATAATTTTGTATGGTGATGCCGTTATTTTTTTTCTTTCTCTGAAAAAAAATCTTGTGGAAGGTAGTTCACTTTCGTCTATTTGAGCAAGCCCTTAAAGTTTACGGAGATCTGTCCCTTACATCCTGTATATCTCATCAGTTCTGATATATTTTTGAGTCAAACTGATGAAGTTCTAACTCTAAAATATGACCATAATTTATAAGAAAAAAAAAAGATTTCCTTCATAAACAGTCGAAAAAAATACTATTTCCAAATTATTCGCGTGAAAAGCGACGCCTCGTAACTTCACAGGGCTTTACCCTGAGGTCAATAAACTTAACCCAAGCTCCTAAGTACCCATAAGTCAGTGGCTGCTCGCGAAAATAGAGAAAAATGGATGACGCCCACCAATATGTTTTTTATAAGGATAACTTATTGAGAGTATTTTTCTTAGATTTTTATTGGAATTATTGATGAGCATGTTTATTTTGATAAATGCTTTGTGGACAGGTCGCCATTTTTATTTCGTGACGTCATAGTTTATTTGTTTTAGCGCTCTTTAGATACATTCATAAACTATGGTACGTAGTTATGGGATGTTTTAGAGCTCATAGTGATTGCGAAAAAAAAAACTTTCTGTACAAACTGATATTAGGTTTTTTTTATAAAAGTTTAACAAAACAAGTCTAGTTAAGTTTAGTTTTTTTTTGGACTTTTTTATGACCAGACGTGACTTTTTGTGGTAATCTTGCTAATTCACTTATTATAGTCATTATCAAAGAAAGGTACAGATTTTAGGACTGTGAAATATATAATTATACGACAATAATATTTAGTATATGCAAAACTTAAATATAGTTTGTTCAGAATCAGTAACTGAATGGATGCCAATAGTGTTTCATCATCATCATCTTCCTCCCCTAGTCCCGTTTTATTTGGGGTCGGCGCAATACGTTTTTTTCTTCCATTCTGTCCTGTCACTCGTCACGCTATCACTAACTCCCTTTTCTTTTATATCGCTTCTCACACAATCCATCCATCTTTTTTTTGGCCTCCCTCTTCCCCTCCATCCATCCACATATAAACTCATAACTTAGTGTTTATACCATGTTATATTTTCCTCAAAAGCGTCTATTTAAAAAGGTCACAAGTTGGACACCACTGACACTAAACACAACACAGGTCGTAGCGGGCTCTAGTCGCCAGTAAACAACTGAATGCAAGTGCAAAACAACCCCTCAGTCGCCTGGATGGCCCGGTGACTATGTATTTTTGCTGACATAAAAAGCTTATAACCATTCATGATAGACTTATGAAATATACATATAGATTCTTTACATAAAAATACTAGACGTGTTTCGGGTTTCATATAATTATAATAAAAGTATAGTTGTTTAAAAAAAAAAAACAAATGAAATCAGTGCCTAAAGAATGCAGTTGTAAAAGTATTTTATACTTTTTGTAGGTACCTTATTCTTGAACGTACTGCGTTACGTGTAGGTACTGCGCAAAATGTATAATACTTAAAAGAATTACGCATTATTCGCTTGCATCAGTAATGAGATAAAATCAATGTTCTGACAAATGCAGATAAAGGAAAATTAGCGGGTTTCCATTGTGGTACGACAGGAATGTATAGCATTTATTATCAGACACAGAATTATCTCAGGAATCTAAGCTGAAATCGATTCTTATCGATAATATGTTTCTGCACCACCCTAAGGTCAACTGGTAGAAACTGCCTAAGGCATTAATTCCGTCTTTGTACAGTGTTATATGCATAAAGTTTTAATAAACAAAATAAAGGTTGCGGGAATCCGATGGATGCGGCATGCGTGGAATCGTTCATTGTGGCGACACTTAGGGAGAGGCCTATGTCCAACAGTGGACGTCTATTGGTTGAAATGATGAAATAAATAAAGGGGTAACCTACGTCAGTAATGCTAACAAAGGAAGCAAGAGTGAGGGAACGTACCTACATACTCACGTCCCAGCCAACGCGATAGAATATGCCCCGGGCGTCGAAATTGTAGAACGATCTCCAGCCACCGCACGCGCGGGCTTGCGGACAACTAGCTTGGTAGGTAGCTTGCCATCCTATAAAAACCTGCACCGCAGTTTCAGAGTAATCCGAGCAATTATTACATATACAACCGCCCATAATCAACTATCGGGCAATTTCCCGGACCAGACATAACATCCGTCTGCTCGGAGGATCCTTGTCAACTAAAGTATGCGGGATTTTACACTCTATTTCTTATAGCTCTAAATAGTTCGTCGTTTCGACACTTTGTAGAATGCCTATGTCAAGCTGTGGACGTCTTTCGGTTGAAATGATGATGATGAAAGTGACAATTTTGACGATAAAAGTGACAGTTTCGACACTTTATAGAATGCCTATGTCCAGCTGTGGACGTCTTTCGGTTGAAATGATGATGATGAAAGTGACAATTTTGACGATAAAAGTGACAGTTTCGACCCTTTGTAGAATGCCTATGTCAAGCTGTACACGTCTTGCGGTTGAAATGATGATGATGAAAGTGACAATTTTGAGGATAAAAGTGACAGTTTCGAAACTTTGTAGAATGCCTATGTCCAGATGTGGACGTCTTTTGGCTGAAATGATGATGATGAAAGTGACAATTTTGACGCATATTTTTGCAGTTGAACTCACGCCACACGTCACGGCTCGCGTGATGCGTGTAATGTGCACGAACCCTGTGCATTGGCTTTGCATAAGAGACGGCGGGAGCAAGGGCGCACGGCCGTTGATCTAACTGCTGAAGACTTATGGCTGTACAGATATGGCAGGCGGCCGTCTGACGTGTATTGTTTGGAAGATCGCAATATTTACGTGCAAGAATATGTACATTAAAGAAATATCATTTATTTATTTCGCCAAAGTTGTGGTACAATGATTGTTAAAAAAAAGTAGTACTTTACACATCTCACGTAGGGTAAAACAGGTACGCGTACTTTTTCTTTTATGGTGGGAAAATTATCAATGACAACAGAGTTTGACACTATCTCCCGCTCCGCCCAAGAGTTCTCTTACTCTTACAGATAAAAAACCCACCCCGTTTCTTCAAGCCATTATACCGGAGCTCGAGCTATCTTTCGAAACTCACCCTGGCCCCGGTAGCCCAGCTGGGAATCTGCTGTTGCTGTCAAATCCTTGAGGCGCGCGGGAACTGTGCGCGCCGGCGACGACTTAGGCGTTACCTGACGGTCGGACAGCGAGCTACCCATACCTCGCCTTCCGCAAGCCCAGATACACGTACTTCAATCGATAACATGCCCCACTTGCAAACATAAGATACGCACTTATTACTGAAACTTTATAAAGCAAGTTAAACTTGTATTGTAAACTTTGCATCGAATCGCCGTCATTCCTCTAAACTAACCAGTACCCCTTAGCCAAGTTACTAATCTGCAATAGTTAATGCTAGTAGAAAGCTTCAAATCCGATCTGATCGGCTCAAATAAGCACTTTAGTTTCGCCAGTGGGACTTGTTACCGACTAGGGCATATATGCCTGGTGTACTATATAGGAAGCATACGAAAATTAACGGTTAGGTACAAATACAATGGAATGAGTTCATTAACACAATAAAATAACTTCACATCACAACCCGCACTGGCCCCGCGTGGTGGAATACGGCGCAATCCCTCTCTTAGAGAGGAGGCCTAAGTCCCAGCAGTGGGAACATTAAGAAGCTGATTATAGTTTTGTTATGGTTAACTTCACATCACAATTATATAGAGAACTTTTAAAGCCAATGAGAGAACTATTCATTTTGGCCAGTACGCAGTCCCTGCCCATTTGTTTATTCGTCCCACTCACATACATTTTGCTTACTATGTACACTACCATACGTACTTATATGTGTCCCGTCATTTCCGACTGGCCTGTTGGTCTAGTGGTTAGTGGCCCTGACTGCTATACCGGAGGTTCTGGGTTCAATCCCCACCCAGGACAAATGTTTATGTGATGAGCATGATCATTTGTTCTGTGTCTGGGTGTAATTAATCTATAATATACATGTATTTATATATATAAGTGTGTTTATCAGTCTCTGCTTAGCTTGGGACTAGACGGCGTTGTGTGATAGTTGTGGAATTTTATATTATATTATTTAGAATGTGAAAACTGTATTTACTCGTTAAAGACACAGTCTTTTACCAAATCTAACACCAACCCGTGAAAAATAAGTGCCGAGTCTAATCTCTTCATAAGTCTAAGCACGCGTTATATTTGCGTCAGCTATAAAAACAAAATGATTTGGTTTCATGCGACCGGGAGGCGACAATCAAGGATTATTCTTTGTGTGGAGTGATATCATATGTGTTATACTTGTAAAGCTGTTTTATAACATAATTATATGTACAAACACAAAATTAAAAAAAAAACTGTTTATTTTAAACTTATTTTACCAGCGTCAGGCAACTACCACGTTGTTGTCTGGAATTTTTGCTGAACTGGGCCTATTTGGCGTCGCCGTGAGACACACATTGTCAGTTGTCTCTTTTTTTATATTATCATTAGTGTTTACATGTTGTTACTACATTGTGTGTATCTACGAGTGTGTAAGCCAAGTAAAATAGTTTTCTTTCTTCTTTCTTCTTTCTTTTTCTCTCTTCTTTATTTCTTCTTTCTTTTTTCTTTCTTTCTTTCTTCTTTCTTTCTTTCTTTTCAAAGTGATCATCACCGTAAGCGTTAGGCTTGTGGACGGTGACGATGGCTAGAACGCTCGCCGTCCGGTCGTCCGGTAATCGTCCAGACCGAGCCCAAGTCGTCGTCGGCGCGTAGAGCTCCACACACGCTTCAAGGAGTTGTCAGCAACCGCAGGGACCCAGCAGGGTCGAAGCCTACTGAGTGCATAGATTAAATGAAAATGAACCCGGGGCCCTGGAACTTAGACAAAAAAGGAACAGGAGTGGGTTAGTTAGTAAAAGTCTGACACGCTCTCTCGCCCTGCCCAAGAGCGGGAGAAGTAATTGGATAAATTCCCACCATCAAAACCATAAGGATCATGGGTGGACTAAACGCCAAAAATGCATGTTCTACACAAATGAATTCTTGCAGTCTTCCAGTCCGATTATAATTTATGTGTCTTCAAGGCTAGTGGCGAGTGAATAGGCTCTTAAAACTAATGCGATGCACCATCAATGATTGCAATACTGCTTACCATCAGGTGTGATTGCAGTCAAGCACTAGCGTATTTTTTATTGGCCTATACCGGAAGACGCAGCGTTGGAAGTAGTTGCAAGGTGGGCCGATGACCCGATCAGGGTCGCAGGAATCCGATGGATGCGCGACACACACACACACACACATATTTTTTTATGAGTACAACGGAGCTGAATTCCCTGCCGGAGTCTGTGTTTCCTTATAGCTATAACTTAGAGGTATTAAGTCAAGAGTGAATAGGTTACTTTTAGGCAAGCGTGCTCTATCATCTGCTATATCATAGCTTATCATTGGGTGAGATAGTGGTCAAACGCGAGCCTTTCCAATATAAAAAGAAGAAGATCAGTATGTCCATAAACTGAGTGACTTTAAGGTGGTGACAAATGTCTTAGAAAAGTATTGTTATTGGGTTTTTCCATTAAGAATGATTCTGTAGCAACAAGAAGATTAAAAGCTCCTGCTTCTTGTTGTTGTTCTTCAAAATTCAAAAAATTCAAAATTCAAAAAATTCAAAATTCAAAATTATTTATTTCAAATAGACCATTTGCAGGCACTTTTGAATAGTGAAATGTCGGTCAGTCCAAGAAAAGTGAAGCTAAATTGCACGTTCCAAAACGTAGGTCTCTATGGAGAAGAACGTGCAAGAAACTCCATGGACACTCTTTTAAAATATATTGAGTTACATAGATCTTGGTTACATATTTCTTGTCGCTTTTAATATGTGAGCACAATGTTGGTAGATACGTAATAATAATAGTTTATTATTCTTTTTATTAAATAAAAATCTTGTTCTTGTTTTAATCTTTTTGGTTTGTTGTGACCCACCGTGGTGGTGAAGCCATTGTTTCTGCACCTGTACCCCTAGCCAAGTTGCTAATCTGCAATAGTTAACGCTTGTAGAACGCTTCAAATGTACGCGAATTATGTCGTCTTAACGCTTAGTCACGTAGTCAGAACAAAAGAATTGGCGGCAAGGTCAACTCGAAGCGTTCGTCGCAAGCGAAACAGTTGTTACTTGGCTAGGGGGGCTGATCTCTCTCCGTTCGTTTCCGGACGAATACGCAAATGCCAAAGGTAACTGAAAGGTCGCCATCCGACCGTCCAGTAACCGAACCGAGCCTAAGTCGTCGATAGCACGTGTTGTTCCCGCGCGCCTTAAGGAGATGTCAGCAAACCGTAGGGGTCCAGCAGGGTCGAAACCTACTGGGGCCACGGGCGGTGTGAAAACGAAACCCAGCGCCCTGGAACGAAGGCAAAGGAACAGGGGGGGGGCTAACTGAAGAAACACCAGTGGATACAAATGGGCAAAAGTCTGACCATATCTTTCGCTTGAAAGGAAGGCTCGCCCCGGTATGAAAGGTAAGGAAGGGGTGGGTTTTTTTGTTAGTAAAAGTCACTATCTCCCGCTCCACCCAAAGGCGGAAAATATCATCTGGATGATTTTAACCCGCCGAAAAATAAAAAATAAAAACCATCTCTCTCGTTCAACTTGGAAAAGAAGCAATTTTTTATTGATTTCTTATCTTAAAAAAATGAAACAAAAACACCTCAAAACATTTGCTTTTTAGCTATTTTCAAAACCTGATAAAAAAATAAAAACATAAGGATGGGTTTGATATCCTTTTGACTTTTCAAAAGGATATCAAACCCATCCTTGTGCAAAACACCCAGTCAAACTAGTTGCTCTTATCATTGAATCTTTCACATTAAAACAGTTTTATCACATTTTGATCTGATAATACTGTTTTGATATTTATCTTAAGACTTATTTGTTCATTATTTTTAGCAATTTATGTTTTTTTTTTAATATAAACTATTATCGTGCTGGGTTACGATCCCACCTGATGGTAAGTAGTAATGCAGTCGTTGATGGTGAATCGCATTTATTGAAAAATTATTGCCTTGAGTAAACCTAAATTATAATCGGACAGGAAGACCGCAGCAGGCAGACTGTTCCAGTCCTTCGACGTACGCGGTATAAACGACGAGGCGAAACGCTTAGTCCGGACCGTAGAGGTTTCAACAACGTAAGGGGGAATATTCGCCGTACTTCGGGTTGTCCGATGGTAGAATTGTGATGGCGGAATCAAGTCATGCAATTCCTGCGCACACTCTCCAAAATCCATCCTGTAAAACACCGTTGATAGTGAATCGCATTTTTTAAGAGATTATTGACTCTAGTCTTGAGTAAACCTAAATCATAATCGGACGGAAATACAGATGAGGGAAAATTGTTTCAGTCTCACTATCCATTCCCGTCACAACACACATCCATCTCAAAATTCTCATCTCCACTACATGCAGTCTTTTTTCATCCTTCTTGAACTGATCAATTCTAAGATCTGGCCACGCCATAGATAAATATATTTCAAAATTTTCCATAATTGACAACAATATTTCTTTGTAATGTTAATCGTTCGAGCCTCAACATTTTGTTAAATTACATCTATACGCGATAATGTGCAGCATATGGAATTATTCATTAAACCCCAAGTGAACGCCGGCGTTCGCGCACCTATTGTCTTTCTATTGTGTCTGTAAATTCCACGATTGAAAGGTTAAAAGAGCGCTGTCCTGATGCTGCGTAAGCGAGCGTACGTGACTTTTGACGACTACTACTCCACGTAGCAGAATCTGAACTAATTTATGCCCCATTGGTGTAATTGTTGCAAGGCGTTTCAATGTGAGAATACACGAATAATCTTTTCACAGCCCAACATTCTGATTCATACAATATGACAGGTCGAAAGGCTGGTTGCTCTACTCCTGAATAAATAAAATAATTAAAGTTAACTACAAATACAGTATCTATTTAAATTCTTAACCCACGACTATTGACTTGTTTCACGGTCAAAACAATAAAGTGCAACTAATGCCCAAGTTCAGGGACCTTTATATAAACATACTATGTTATATATATTATTACTTAGGACAGACAGCTGAGGTCAATGAACGATCGATTAGGATGCTGTATGGGCCCTGAGTGGGGACTGGATTTGGGAGGCTGGACGGTTTTATATATTTTTTTTGGTTTTTGGTATGGTTTTATTTATATGTTTAGCATTAGCATAATAAGCCGCGTGTTTTCCGACTGTTGGATCTTAAGCCGCTTATTTAGACTGGCCTGTTGATCTAGTGGTTAGTGACCCTGACTGCTATGCCGGAGGTCGTGGGTTCGATTCCCACCCAGGACAAATGTTTGTGTGATGAGCATAATCATTTGTTCTGTGTCTGGGTGTAATTTATCTAAAATATGTATGTATTTAGAAATATATAAGTATGTTTATCACTTGTCTAGTACCCATAACACAAGCTCTGCTTAGCTTCGGACTAGACGACATTGTGTGATAGTTGTGGAATATTATTATTATTATTTAGGAGAGGGAATAGGCCGTAATCTACCACGGGAGTCTTTGTTTTAGGTGGTAAATTAAAAACTTGATTGGACAGTTTGTATGGAGAGGCCAATTTTTTTTTCCTTAAAAAAATTTCTTGTCGAAGGTTGTTCAGTTTACTGAGCAAGCCCTTGAAGTTTGAGGAGGGTGGTCCCTTACACCCTGTATTACAGTTAAATACACCCAGACACAGAACAAACTATCGTGCTCATTACACAAACATTGGCCATGGGTGGGAATCCAACCCAAAGCATTCAGGGCCACTAACCACTAGACCAACAGGCCAGTCAATTATTAGTTTCGATGAAATCATTTTGTTCTGTGTAATGTTTTGTTGGTTAATTAAAAAAATCAATACCTATGTTCATATTTACTTGTATATTTTTTTTCCATTTCCACGAACCCAATATTATTGTGACATAAAGTTAATTATTTGTGGTCGCGAGGTCATCTCATTGACGTAAGTAAATATTTAGTCACCTTTAGAGACCCACTTTAGGGATCTGTTGACTTCACTTGACTAACTTGGCCTAATTAAATGAAAAGCGAGTAAGAAACAAGTCAAATATACCTATTCAGAAAACGTTTTGGGAACACATTTATTGTGCGTGCTATGCGCTGTAAATGGGAATAGAATCGATTACCGATTACATGTTGTGACGTTAGTTCGTACTGTCAAATCGAAGAAATTTTGGCAAAATTGAAAAACTCAGAGATGAGTAAAATTTAAGAACTGGATTCTGAATAAACTTTTTTCGTTCACAGTTCGTAAATAAATTAAAATTATCATGAATAAATTTTAATTTTTTAAATTTCTTTCCTCGTTTTACAGTAAATCGTGACGTCACAACATGGCAATCGATCCTATTCTCAATTGGAACGCATTGTACAGTTAAGGAGTGGATTTTCTTGACGGAGTTTATATTTCCTGACATCTACAAGTTACAACGTCGTCTTTTAGGGGTGCGCTTGCAGACGAGGAACAATTGTTAGAACGCCGACCAGCTGTCCTCGCCCGGACTGAACCCAAGTCATCGAAGGGGCGTAGCGGGCGTTGGTGTACCACACGCGTCTCAAAGAGATGTCAGCAAAACCGTAGTGGCCCAGCAGGGCCGAAGCCTACTGGGGCCATGGGGTGTCCAAAAGCGAACCCCGGGGTCTTGGGCCAAAAAGCAAATGATAAATGATCTTTATTTTGCAAGTAGGTTTTATAAAAACACTATTACACGTCAATTTTTTTTTTCTTCAAAGAAGGAACATATAGGAGTGTAATTTACTCAGTAAAAGTCTGACACACTCTTCTGCTCTACACTAGAGCGGGAGAAGTCAATGGATTATTTCCCACCTAGAAAAGGGGTTCTTTAAGTCAAGATGAATATGTTATTTCCAGGTAAACGAGCTCTATCGTCGACTACATCATCGCATACCATAAGGTTTTTTTTTTTGGTGGGTGGGAAAATCATTAATGACATCTCCCGCTCTTGAGCAGAGCGGGAGATAGTGTCAGACTTTTACTAACATAAACCTTACCATCAAGTAAGATAGTAGTTACACGTGAGCCTATAAACAGCTAACTAGCTAAGGAGCTTGTACCTACCTACGCACAATGACTATGTTCCAAAAAAAAACATTGTGATATATCCATTATTTTACTGACTAAAACCCATCCATGGTCCTTCAGTTACCCATTTATTTATTTATATAACAATCTATATACCTACGCGTACACATATCATTATAATAGAAGACAAAAATTGATTTTTTAAAAGGTGATACTTATTTCTATAACAATATATTCCAGCTTCATTATATAACTTATTTGTATAGTATAATAACATAAATATATACAAAATTCAACCCTTATTTCCTCCCCAAATCCAACCCTGTGCTAGAAAGGGAAAGTTCGTTTACTTACACCAGCCTGTCTGAAATAAAATTCAGCTTTCAGAGGCAAGTCGTTGACCCCGGCGCGACGCAACCAAATAGGTTTCAATGCCCTTTGGCTGTGTGTACTTTTACTTGCCCGAAAGTATCCTAAAACTTTCATTAATTTCAATTATTTTGCTATTGTCTTGAGTACTTATCTAGTATATAGATGGAATAAAAAGATTTGTTTACTTTTTTTCTGACTAGTTAAAATAAGCAGTGGTGGCCGAGTGGTAATGGCCCCGACTTACGAGTCGCGGTCGTGGGTTCGAACCCAGCCAGGCTCATTACTTTGTGTAATTTATTTCATCACCACTGCTCTCAAAACGGTAAAGGAAAACATCGTGAGGAAACCGGCATGTCCTAGAACCAAAAATTCGAAGACATGTGACATTCACCAACCCGCACTGGGCCCGCCTGGTGGATTACGGCCCATTCCTTCTCCTAGGTAAAACGTCTGAGTCCCAGCAGTGGGAACATTAAAGGCTGGATGATTATGACTTTTTTTCTTAGGTTTGAAAATCATCAAATAAAATCTATTCTCCCTCTGAGTGAGGAGCGAGGAGTGTAAGACTTTTACTGACTAAAACCCACCAGTCACTCTCCGTTTTTTTCAGTTCACTTTCCCTTTGCCACGGCCACGGTAACTCTTTCGAATGATCTTTAAGTAAGCCTAGCGTAACCCCAGGTTTGTTTACCTTACTTAGCACCAATCCACCCATTCCACGCCACTTTTCCTTTTTCGTCCAGGCGAAAACTCTTTGGAATGCGCTCCCTCTGAATATCAAGATGGCGATATGCCGATTTTCCTTTAAGGTGAAGGCACGTGAGCTTATTCGCAAGATGTTAGTTGAATCAACACCGCACTAATTGGTTGGATTTGTTTTTCACTACAGCATTGTTTATTTACATGTATGTATTTACTATTGTATTTGTCACTCTTCTGTTTGTCTATTTATTATGTTGCACCTACCATGTTTATTTCTGCATCGCCCTTAGGTCGACTGGCAGATAATGCCTAAGGCATTAAGTACGCCTTTGTACAGTTTTTTTTGTGCATAAAGCTTTAAATAAATAAATAAATAACACTCCGCACATTAAATATTATTAAGAATTTTACTGCTTCTGCCACCTGTAATTCAGGTTTACCAAATTGTTTATATAGAATTTTAATCCATACTAATATTGCAAAAATGAAGGCTTTGTTTCTTTGTTTATTTGAACGCGTTAATCTCAGGAACTGCTGGTACAAATTGAAAAAGTATTTTAGTGTTGGATAGCCCATTTATTGAGAAATGTGGACCCTTTCTTATTTAAGTGTATTTTTATTCAAACGGGGCAGAACAGAGAGTATAGTAACAAAAGACACGGACTACAATTAACAGCTAGATATGAACAAATATAATATTATAATTACTGAAGTAGTGAAGGCTGGCATCGTGGTATGCATACGATGCGTTAGGATGATTCCGCGCCATCGAGGTCAACCACAGTGGAGGTGATATACCAACGATCGGAACATTTTCACGGGGCAAACTTAGCCAGAGATTATCCAAAGGAGTTTTAGAAGCGTGATAGCGTGACGAGTGACAGGACACCGGATAAACAGGACATGTGCAGGAGTATAATGAGGGAGGTTTAGAAGAAGTAACCTTTGCCCCACAGTACAATGTTGGACAAAAAAAAATTACAATTAGAAAACTATATTGCTTCTAGGCAAGCGTGTTCCATCGTCGGCCACATCATCGCTTACCATCAGGTGAGATTGTGGTCAAACGCGAGCCTATTCATTATAAAAAAAACAATTACTGTCTAGAAAAATAATATAATTGTTTTCTGATTGTCATGATTTCTAATAGGTAATTACTGAATGTTAGGTTACAGTTACAAACTAGTTTGAATTTAATGTTAATGCCCTTATTTACGTAAACCTGAATTTAGGTAGAAAGTTGATTAGCTGCTATAAAAATATAATCATTACTAGCTCTCGCCTGCGGCTTCGACCACTTACATAGTATTTCTGAATGATAAAGAAATAAAGCAGCTTTCTATCGGTGAGAAATTTTACTAGTCGGATTACTTTCAGAGATTACCTCCTACAAACAAAAAAAAACTTTACCTCTTATCTCTCTTATCAGACTAGCTTTTTCCCGTGACTTCGTCTGCGTACATAAAATAAAATAAAATAAATATAGTCTATGTCACTCAGGAATAAAGCAGCTTTCTATTAGTGAATGAATATCAGCAATCGGACCAGTACTTTCAGAGATTATCTCCTTCAAACAAAAAAAACAAACTATCTCTTTACTATATTAGTGTAGATAATATTAGTAGTGTAGATTATATCGGACGTTTATATGTTTGTGACGTTTGGGGTTGAAACACTAGGGCCATGGGGCCTTTTTCGAGATATCTGCATACAGGTTTTCTTCAGTCAACAAGTCAGCAATTCTAACCAACGTGGTAATGCTGCCAGCTTTCTGGCCACTTTTCCTGTTAACATTTATGTAAGAGATTTTTTTATGCCCACTGATATGAAGTCCTTGAATGAATTTCCATTTAAAAAAAAAACATAACGTTATAATTTTCAAACTCTTAGGCTTCCTCGCGATGTTTTACTTCACCATGAATGAATCTCACAAAGTAAAGTTAGCCTGGGTTTTGATTCCGTGAATTATGATTCGTAAGTCGGGGTCATTACTTTATATTGACTGGCCGGTTGATCTAGTGGTTAGTGGCCCTGACTGCTATGCTGGAGGTAGTGAATTCAATTCCCACCCAGGACAAATGTTTGCATCATGAGCAAAATCATTTGTTCTGTGTCTGGGTGTAATTTATTTATAATAATTATGTATGTATTTAGAAATATATAATAATTTGAATATATCATAATATTCGAAGACAGGCATGCTACATTTACCAACCCGCTTTGGGTCGGCGGGGTGGATTATGGCCCATTCCCTCTCCTAGAGAGGAGACCTGAGTCCCAGCAGTGGGAACAATAAAAAAGCTGATGGATGGATAGATCGATAAAAATATATAAGTATGTTTATCAGTAGTCTAGTACTCATAACACAAGCTCAACTTAGCTTGGGACTAGATGACGTTGTGTGATGGTTGTGGAATATTATTATTATCATATTATTATTATTTTCTACTGGGCCACAGATGCTCTAAATAAGACACTTAAGACAAAAGTTTTGTTATTATCCATTCCCATACTGAATAAACCTAACATTAAAACCAATATACCCCAACAATGTTACAATTCTACGAGTTACGTAAAACACATTCGTAGCACGCCTACGCGTCCATTGACCCCCGAATTCGTAGCTGCGTAGCGTGATAACAGTCCCTGGGCGATAAGGGTCGTTGAACTCACGTAATTTTTCCTTTTGTACTGAATTGTCTTCCTATTGTGGTTTTTGTCTTTGTTATTTTTTTTTTGACGTGACAACGTCTTAAATTAGGTTGCGGCTGGGAGTCACTTATGAAAAAGTGTAACGCTCGGTAACGTTACGATGAGTCACCGAACGAGAGAGAGGCCCGCCGAATGCCTTGCGTCTCTCTCCCACTCAACTATTTTCATTCAATTCCTTGTTCCTATTGTGCAATTTAATTATATTCATATCAATAAATATTCTACCGAGAAAAAGACGTTGTCACGTAAAATCTTCGCCCGTAAAACCGACTTTACAGGCAACCATTTTTTTTGTTGGTATTTGAATTTTTACTAGTGAGTTGTAGAAATATATTTTTTTTTGGATTTAGTTAAAAGGAGGAAGGAAGTATAACAATTTTCAGATGCGATTGGGAATCATTATGTCGGATCAGCGCAACACGTCAATTCTTCTCTTGTATCCTGTCACTCGCTTAAGTCATCATCATCATTTCAGCCAAACCAAGCCAAGAAAAGATGGATGGATTGTGTGAGAAGTGATATGAAAGAAAAGGGTGTAAGTGATAGCGTGACGAGTGACAGGCAGAATGGAAGAAAAAAACGTGTTGCGCCGACCCCAAATAAAACGGGACAAGGACAGGAAGAAGAGATCATTTTAGCCAAACGAGCTGCACCGTTGGACATAGGTCCTGTGCATCTCGCATTCTCGCATCCATCGGATTACTTAGATAACAAATAATGTCCCAAAACCAAAAAAAATAAACTATGTGACATTCACCAAGCCGCATTAGGCCCGCATGGTGGATTACCATTCAGAGCCGGACCACACGAAGCGGTGCAATGCCGCACCGCAAATATCGAAATATTTGCAAATCAGCGTGTGCCCGCTGATTTGCAAATATTTCGAGTGTCGTTTTGGTGAGTGACGCCACCCCGCTTATACGGCCCGCCGGCCCTTACTCTCTCAGAAAAGAGTCCTGAATCCTAGCAGTGGGAACATTATAAGGCTAATTATATTGTTATGTTATTTTGAATAAATATATAGGTACTTGAAAATAGGAGGAGGTTCTATGTTCGACAGTCGGAGTATGTCTTTTGTTACTTAAATTTTTCTGTCATCTTTTGTTACCCATATTTGCAAAATTAAATTATCTTTATCTTTCACAATGGGTACATCCTATTACGCATAACTCCCATAAACATTATACAATGTATATAATATCTATATAATAATGTAGTTAAAATTCGGTGATAACCGAGTGTCTGGCGAGTGATTTAAAGTTCTTTGTTGTCTGGTCCAAACAACCAATTATTATTACCACCACGCGTTTTCAGCAAACTGTTACACTTGTAAATGCCTTTTGATATTATTTGTTTTCGTACATCACTTGTTTTGTAAACGACGACGTAGGGTTATGGAAAGTTATTAGTTTTATTGCCATGTACTTACACATTATTGTAACTGAAAATATGGAAAAGGTAAAAAAAGCAAAGGAAAACTGTGGGTTTTAGTTAATATAATAGGCTAGTTGCCGTAAGAAAAAAATATTAGTCCGTCTTTTAGATTATCCAAAAATAAGGGACACGTATTTTTTATTTGTAAATTAAACCAAAAATGACAAAGTACGTCACGCCCGCCGTGCTGCCTTTTTTCGACCGGGGTGACGTCACACGTAACTAT
The DNA here is from genome assembly GCA_929112965.1 of Mythimna albipuncta. Classification (NCBI taxonomy): domain Eukaryota; kingdom Metazoa; phylum Arthropoda; class Insecta; order Lepidoptera; family Noctuidae; genus Mythimna; species Mythimna albipuncta. The sequence goes on along the minus strand of OV815983.1, from coordinate 10,856,714 downwards.
AATGGGCTATATGTTTGTTATTTTTTGTTTAATCGAAAAAAGAAAAAAATACGTGTCCAATATTTTTTATAGTCTAAAATACAGACAAAATAAAATGTAATTATTTTGACCCTGGACACTACCCTATTATGGCTGTAAGTCCAGAGGGATCTTACTTGAGGCGTGGCTGGAAAGACCTCACGGCGTCCTAACCTTCTGCATGGCGCAGGTTCTTACCGGACATGGTTCGTTCGGGAGGTTCCTGCATCGGATTCGTGTGGAAGAGACGCCCGGGTGTCGCCATTGTGCGGAACGCCAGGAGAAAAAGGTGGAGCACACAGTGGAGGTAAATGAAAAGGTAACTTCTAGGCTAGCGATGCGATAGAGAATATCGTAGACGATATCATCGTAAAATAATGGTCAAACGCGAGCCTACAACTCCTTAGAAGGACTTATGATAAATCATTCTGGCTTTTGACTCATCATTTCAGCCGAAAGACGTCCACTTTTGGACATAGGCCTCCCCCAAGTGTCGCCCCAAGTGTCACCACAATAAGCGATCCTGTGCGTCTCGCATCCATTGGATTCCCACAACCCTTACCAGGTCATCAGTCCACCTTGTAGGAAGCCTTCCAACGCTACGTCTTCCGGTACTTTTACCGGTACGACTTCTGACTACCTGTAATGAATTTCAAAGATCTACGAGTGACATATGAGACCAACGGTGACACTCACACACTCAATCAATAAATTCATTCATTCCCTCATTATACACTCAATTACTCAACAAAAAAAATAAGGTCAGTTTTATTACGCAAACGTACCCGTAACTAGGCTATCGACGGGTCAACGACCGATAACAAGGATTCAATTTACACAATTTTTTATAGCATTATATGTGTGGTGATAACATTCGCGTATGATGTCATTCTGTATCGTATTGGGTTGAGAGAAATGAATGTGGCGGAGAAATATTACACAATATGCAACTGGAATAATGTATAACCTTATATACCCAGTCAAAACCATATCTAGGAACAGCTCATAGATTTTTTTATCCCCATAAGTAGTTGTATGTACTCTTGTGATATTTATTTTACTATATGTACCTATGTATACACCGCTAAATTTTAATCGTTTTAATCCCGTAGAGGGTCGATTCGATACATGAAACACTATCGATTTGTAAAGATAAAATTAAAAAATAAAGTACTTTTAAGTCTTTAAAGTAATTTACGCATGTACGAAATTAATTTCTTTAAGAAAACGTTAGCTAAGCGAGTCCAATGACCTGTAGGTAGTAGTCGGCGTTGCGTACAAACTACCAAAACAACAATAAATAAAACTACCGGATCGACCCTCAACGGGATTAAAACGATTAAAATTTAACGGTGTATCTTTTTCCAAAATTTTTTCATTGCTATATATTCTGTGTGGATAAATTTTCCTTTTACTTTTACACACAGCGTCTAAATCTCTATTTTCTCCTACTCTCTTTTCTCAGGTATGCTGGAAGAGATTTATTTAGAAATAAACATCACCTTTGTACTATTCTCCTGTTTTCTTCTTCTTTTCTTATTGTGTGTACATAAATTGTTAAACAAATAAATAAATATAATGTTCCTTTAAGATGATTTCGCTACTATCATGCGAGCAAAGCCACTTGCTGTAGCTAGTGTTAAATAATACAAATCTCTGTAAATAGTATTAGAGAGTAATTATGCAAAGGTACACAATAATGTGTAGTAAAGTGTGCCTACTTATCATAAGCTGTTCATTGCGATAGATAACACACCGTAACTAAAACCGTTATGTGATTATGCTCCCAATACACGGTACATTTACATTCCTAATTACATACACAACACAAACAAACACACACAAAAACACGTACATGAAAAAGTGAAGAAAGTTTGTCTTTGTGACTGAGGCGGAATTCGCCCGAGCCGCAGGTGAGGTTACTGAAAATACTCCTGTAATTAAAAAATTAATCCAGTATTCATACATAATATTTGAACCATCTTTTTGTAAGGTAACTAATAGTGAGTCTTTATTTTTGTACTATTTTTATTTGTTATTTTTTTTTTATTTTTACGTTAGTTTGAAGCACGAATAAACACTTTTCCTTTCTTTTTAAAGGTTCCATGCCCAAAAGGTAAAACGGGATCTTATTACTAAGACTACTGTCAGTCCGTCTGTTGACTTGTCCGTCTGTCACCAGGCTGTATCTCATGAACCGAGATAGTTGGATAGTTAAAATTTTCACAGATGATGTATTTTTGCCGCTATACAAAGAAATACTAAAAATAAAATAAAAAAAATATGGGAGCTCTTACACAACAAACGTGATTTTTGCTCGGTTTTTTCTAAGATCAGTACGGAACCATGCGTGCGCGAGTTCTACTCGCACTTGGTCGATTTATTATAATAAAATTAGCCAATATTCATAACTTACCAAATACATTTGAACCCCTGAGACCCCAAGCATTTAAATAGGTATAAATACGGGAAAAATGGAAAGGTTGCTTATTTTAGAAATTTACAGACTACTTTATGAAGAATTTCTTATTTACATTCTTAGATAAATAACCAAAAAATAAAACGCTCAAAATTTTAATAATCTACGCGGACTTTTTTTTTTTATCTGCTATAAACTAGTACTTGACTGCGATCCCGCCTGATAGTAAGCAGTGATGCAATCGTTGATGGTGAGGCGCACTAGTTTATTAAGAGCCTATTCACTCTAGCCTTGAAGAACCCAAATTATAATCGGACGAGAAGACCGCAGCAGGCAGACCGTTCCAGTCCTTCGAAGTACGCGGTATAAATGACGAGGCGAAACGCTTAGTCCGGACCGTAAATGTTTCAACAACGTAAGGGTGGATACTCGCCGTCCGTCGGTTAAAAATATTAGTGTTTAACCGAATGGCGCGAAATGACGCGAACGCCGGCGTTCGCTTGTGGTTAGAGCGGTATGTTTAATTCTCCAAATAACGACACACCTAGTCCTCTAATCTATAGTCAGCTAAGGAGTGGAATTCCCTGCTGGAGTCTGTGTTTCCTGATAGCTACAAACTAAGGGTCTTTAAGTCACGAGTGAATAGGTTACTTCTAGGCAAGCGTGCTCCATCTTTGGCCATATCACCGCTTACCATCAGGTGAGATAGTGGTCAAACGCGAGACTATCCATAATAATAATAAAGAAACATACTAAAACCACGGCGATGTTGGTTCATGAGCGCACACACTAACACCGCCTATGAGCAATATCTTGCCTAGCCTTTTAACACGTGCAGTCCACCCACGCCAGAATAATCAGTCCAGATTTGATCTGTTGGTAAGAACTGCTGCAAAACCGTCAACGTGTCCACTTTTGTTGAATGAAAGGCTTGGTGACTTTGAAATGCAAGTCATCATCATCGTCAACTGCTGGGACTCAGGCCTCCTCTTTAGGACAGGGATTGGGCCGTAATCCACCACGCAGGCCTAGTGTGGGTGGCCGTCCGGTCACTGACAAGACCAAGCCCAAGTCGTCGTCGGCGTGCACTGTTCCCGCGTGCCTCAAGGAGTTGTAAGCAACAGCAGGGACCCAGCCGGGTCGAAGCCTACGGGGGCAGAGTTATCCGAAAGGGTGCTCGAGCCCCGGTATGAAGGCTAGAAGGAACGGGGTGGGTCTTTTAGTCAGTAAGAGTCTGACACTATCTCCCGCTCGCCCAAGAGCGGGGGTTGTCATTGGATGATTTTTTACCACCATAAAAAAACGCCTAGTGTGGGTGCGGGGAAATACAAGTCCTTACGTTCAATTAAACTAAAAATACCACCGATCGCTACTATACTAGCTGCGCCATTTTCCGATGGAGTTAGAATACTGAACCAGTAGCTATGTTGAGGTTAGTGGGAATCTGTTGAGCTAACCAGGGCAGCAGAATAGTAAGTGCAACAAAGCCCTTCTACTCTGTATTAAAGGACCCCGGAACGATCAATTGCCGCCATGTTCAAACCAATTGAATGTGAGTGATGAATGAAAAATGCTTAATTTTCGTGTTTTCCCCAAGTTTGTACGAAACTTATTTGCTCGAAAATGTTGCTTTCTTTACATATTCTTCTATGTATATTATACTATTTGTTTTTCCTAGAAAAATCCGAAATTTTTTTTTTTTTTTTTTTTTTTGGTGATTTACGTAAACAGTGTAATTTTCCGGGTCAATGAACCCCTGGTGCTAGAGGGTTTTTTTTATGTTAAGATTACACCGCAGACATGGTGGTCCGCGCTTTTGTTTGAAATGTTTAATTATTTGTTAATAAAAATATTTTTCGGTGGTGCTAGAGGGTTAGGAATGTTTACATTAATAACGCCATTGCTGTAAAAATTGAACGTCAACTTAAATCGAATGAAGCCATTATCAATACTACTATGGCAATGACAGCAAATGATGACATAAGATGAGATTCGCACAGTGTATTTAAATGCCAAGTTTTTTTTTTTTGTTCTTAATAAATTATAAATATTCATGGGTGAATCAATATCTCAGTTTGTACCATTGCTTGGACCAATATCTGTTTTTTTTTTTAATGAATCTACAATTAATGTGATTAATTAAAACGTGCGTGAAATATTTACGTCTCTTTAATCAAAGCTTCATTTCATTCGCCCGTCATTTGAATTATCATTCCCGTGCCTACTTAAATGTTTTCAATCAAAATTTATCGTTTTGGGGACCCTTAAAAAATCACTCAATAGTCAAACTAGCAACTACGAGTACTAATAAGGTTATAAGCTAACAGGGTTTCTAGAGTCTGTCTAATAAGTTAAACGACTTGGTTAATTATTAGGATTTAATGAAATCTGATGTAGTCAACACGGGTTCAATGATCAAGGTTGATTAAAAGAGATAGAGTTCATTATTAACTAACAGAAGAATCTTATAAAAAGTACGGAATATAAGTATCTATTTTTTAAACGATTAAATATTATACAAAATTCCCAAGTCGGTTGACTTATTAGACAGACTCTAAGTTTCAACATTCACAAAAAATCATTGACACACCTCTTTCCAAATTGAAGCCCTCATAAGACGTGCCTACCAACTTTTCTACTAACAATTTCATAACGCAAAGTTACACCCTTGCAAAAAAATTGTAACAACGCCATTTAAACAAGTCCTAAAGAAAAAGAAAAATCACGTGCGTCATAAATATCGCACAATTCGTTCATTGACGTCAGAATGTACAAAAACTTTTGAAAATTATGTCAAAAACAAAAGACGTTTGTTGACGTCAGATAGAAAAATTTCGAAATAACCATTTGAATTTCGAACAGGTAATGTTGCTTGCGTAAGTAAAAGTTTCAGGAGTTTAAAACGTGATGGGTAAGCACGGGTCATGGTGTCTGTAGTGTGAATAGACACACTGATTCGACATTCGACAGCTTGGAAAATTCGAATTTCAAAAATTTTCTTTTTTTCAAATTAAAAAAATTTTGGAATTATTTTTAAATCTTTTATTAGACCAGTCACTTGGACCTTGGACTTGGAGTCAAGTATTTAAAAACAAAATGTTGCTAAAAAAGTAATGAGTTTACTTGTGGATGGATGGAGGGGAGAGGGAGGCCAAAGAAAAGATGGATGGATTGTGTGAGAAGCGATATGAAAGAAAAGGGAGTTAGTGATAGCGTGACGACTGACAGGACAGAATGGAAGAAAAAAACGTGTTGCGTGACTAGGGCAGGAATATGATGATGATTTTATAACAAAATACTTATATTTGTGAATGCACCCATGGCACAGAAGTAATTCCTAGTGAGGGGCAAATTTATTTTTAAAAAGTTTGCAGCAATTGTTAAATCAAATAAATATTTCACCCAGTTTTTATTTGAAGAAGAAGAATAGTTCTGGAAATGTTTGCCGGTAGATTTGATTGCCCTTAAACAAGGTGTAAGGGACAGCCCTCCACAAATTTTAAGGGCTTGCTCTTGGAAACGAAAAAAAAAGTCAGCGTCACCATACAAAATGATAAACATGATTGGATAATTTGTATGGCGAGGACGATTTTTTTTTTCGTTTACTGAAAAAACATTTGTGGTTGTTCAGTTTCGTCTACTGAGCAAGCCATTAAAGTTTGTGGAGGGCTGTCCCTTACACCTTTTATATAGGACATTGCAAAATGTATTTCCTTAAAATATGTGTGTTCTATTTTGTAATTGCTGTATGGGTGATATTAGTTGCTTGAAATAAATGTTGTGTTATTATTATTAGTAAATAAATAATATAGGTGCAATCTTTTTTAACAGTCGGTATTTAACTAATCTTTTTTAAACACCTACTTTACTTATGGGAATTGAAGATCGAAACGAGATAGATTACCCAGTGTTAATACCCCGGTGTGAAAGTGTTACCGTGGCCCCTGACTATAAAAGGCAACTGTAGGAATGCAGGTGGGTTTTAGTCAGTAAAAATCTGACTGTCCCTCTCGCTCCACTCACAGCGGGCTCTTTCATTTGACGAATTTCCGTGTAGAAACAAAAAAGGATTAGAGTTAGGTAGTTTTTTTTTCGGTGGTTAAAAATCATCTAGATGATATCTCCTGCCCTTGGCCGGAGAGGGAGACAGTGTCAGACTTTTACTAACTAAAAAACCTTCCCCGTTGCCTTTCATGCCGGGGCCAAGCCTTCCTTTCTGAAGTAGACCCCAGTAGACTTCGACCCAGCTGTGCCTCTACGGTTGCTGACAATCCTTGAGGCGTGCGGGAACAGTACCTACGCGTCGTCGACGACTTTGGCTCGGTCCAGACAGTTACCGGACGGTCGGACAGCTACCCATTGCTGGCCGTCCGCAAGCCTGCACCTACGATAGCAGAATTAGATAGGTTACTGTTAAAGTTTACTAACTGCGCCATTTTCCGATTTTTTTTTTATTAACGTAAGTTGGAAATCTGTTGAGCCAACCAGGGCAGCAGAATAGTAAGAGCTTTATAGTCCTTCTACTCTGTATTAAAGGACCCTGGAACGATCAATTGCTATTAAGAATGTTTACATGAATAACGCCATTGCTGCAAAAATTGATCGTGTACTTAAACCAAATGAAGCCATTATCAATATACTATGGTAATGACAGCAAATGATGACATTAAGATGAGATTCGCGCAGTGTATATAAATTCAAATTTTTTTTTTGTTCTTAATAAGTGTGTTATAAATGGGTGAATCAATATCTCACTTTGTACCATTCTTTGGACCAATATCTGTAGTATTTTTTTTTAAATAGAAACAGCAAATGTGATTAAGGGTATGCATCTCAAAATACATTTTTACTGTTTTTCATACAACCGGTCTTACGCGATTATGGCGTTAGAACACATTTTTCATTAGATATTTTGGAAATACAGTACCTTGTGGATGTTATCTAGGCTTCTATGGAAATCAATTTATAAAGTATAAAACTAATCCAGTTAAAACCTCTGAAAATCTGCTATTTAGCATGAACTTTGACACTTCATAATTTACTCAAAAATTGGAAAAGTCAAAAAAGTACAACCATACACGGATAGCAAATTTTATCGAGATTCTAAATAATGATAACGTTTTTCAAAAACTTTTAAGGGTTTAAAAAAACACGTATTTCCTGGAACAAGTTTCGTAAAATATTCATGTAAATAACGGAATTACCGAATGCTAACAGAGTTTTCAGGCGTTATCTCTCTTTTTTCGCGTTGCCTTTTCGTCAAACATCGCGTTGGATTGCGTTAGATGAAGTAACAAGCTTCTAAACCGTGCTCGATGTTGACGATAGGTGAGTGGAAAAGCTGCCCCTTAACTAAAGCGTGTGTGAAATATTTACGTCTCTTTAATCAAAGCTTCATTTCATTTCCGTCATTTTAAATTATCATTCTCGTGCTTATTTTAAATATTTTCAATCGCAATTGATCTTTTCGGGGACCCTTAAAAACAATTCGATAGTCAAACTTGCAACTACTCGTACTAACAAGGCTATACTCGTATATACTAAGGGGGTTTCTAAGTTTCAACATTCATAAATGTTGCTTTACTTGCGACTGTGTTCAGAAAAAAATATTGACACACCTCTTTCCTTTAAACTCTCGTAAGGCGTGCCTACCAACTTTTTCACTAACAATTTCATAACACAAAGCAATTGCAAAACTTGTTAGAAGGAAAATCACGTGCGTCATGAATTAACGCACACTTCGTTAAATGACGTCAGCACCTGCAAAAACTTTTGAAAATTATGTCAAAAACAAAAAACATTTGATCACGTCAGAAAGAAAAATTTCGAAATAACAATTTGAATTTCGAACAGGTATAGTCTGTCTAATAAGTTAAACGACTTGGGCGATTATTAGGAATTAATGAAATGTAATGTAGTCAACAAGGGTTCAATAATCAAAGGTGATTAAGAGATAGAGATCATTGTTTACTAACAGAATAACCTTATAAAAAGTACCGAATATAAGTATTTTTTTAATTATTAAATATTATACAAAATTCCCAAGTCGGTTGACTTATTAGACAGACTATAATGTACCTTGCGTAAGTAAAAGTTTCTGGAGTTTATATGACGCGTGTTTCAAAACGTGATGGGTAAGCACGGGTCAGATGGTGTCTGTAGTGTGAAAAGACACACTGATTCGTCGGATGGATAGCTTGAGAAATTCGAATTTTGAAAGGGTTCTTTTTTCAAATTTAAAATTTATTTGAAATTGGGCAGGACTTCTTGGAATATTTTTTATAAATAAAATAGATACCTATGTTTATGAACGCACCCACAATACAGGAGAAAAGCCAGATCTACATTAGACCGTGCACATGGACCACGCCTGGTTTGTATGGTGAACGACGTTGCGTGGCGTCGCGTAGCGTGGATCTAATGTAGCTCTAACTCTACAAGTCTTGTTTCTATTCAAGACTATTTGCCGCACTAGTGCCGCAATTTTATTACATTTATCTATCAGGCTGGGTGTGCGTCGACCCCCACGAGTCGCCAGTCAACCCCGTTTATTTCATTTCTTCGTATTAAGTAGTAGTAGTATTGAAAAAAGTCGTTTGATACACGTGCAAATTTGTCACTGCAGCCCTCGGCTCCACACAACACTCCCGCCTACGACTTGTGCGAATTCAATGACAAACTTTTTGCACTTGCATCAAAATACTTAATTTTGATGCAAGTGCACAGCAGCTTTCCACACTCTCAATCAGTGTGTCACATATTAATATCCTATTATAATCCTGTATTCATAGTCGGGGTAATTGTACGAAATGACCGGGCGGTGTGGAATTGTAAATGATATTCGACATGTCTTGTATCGCATAATGAGTTTATTTTGTCTATAGATCACGTGTCTATGCCCGTGTGTCATAGAGAAAGGAGGGTTTTGTTAAGTGCCTTATGTAAAAGTCAGTAATGATACTGAGGTTATGGGTAACTATAAGTTTTAGGATAAGACAATGGCCGGTTACGTTAAAGATCAATTTAATTGAAGATTTTGTAAGGTTTATTGGCTTTATGGTTCATTATCGTCAACTTCGCGACCTTGTCTCACGACACTTGTGGCTAACGCAACGCTGCGGAGTCGTTCAGATTAGTAGGTAGCTGAAAAAAAAAACGGGTAGTTTATAGAATAATTCTTATTCCATGACATTTATTTTAGTGACATTTTAATTTTTAGCATGACATTTTTAATTTTTAATCGTTGACATTTAATTTAGTAACAATTGTAAATTAATATAATAATAATATAATATTCCACAACTATCACGCAACGCCGTCTAGTCCCAAGCTAAGCAGAGCTTGTGTTATGGGTACTAGACAACTGATAAACATACTTATACATTTCTAAATACACACATATTATAGATAAATTACGCCCAGACACAGAACAAATGATTATGCTCATCACACAAATATTTGTCCTGGGTGGGAATCGAACCCACGACCTCCGGCATAGCAGTCAGGGTCACTAACCACTAGACCAACAGGCCAGTCTAAAATTAATATGTAGCATAGCATAATCAGCCTTTAAATGTTCCCACTGCTGGGACTCAGGCCCCCTCTTGAGGAGCGGAAATGGGTCGTTATCCACCACGCAGGCCCAGTGCGACTTGGTGAATGTCACATGTCTCGAATTTTTGGTTCTAGGACACCTCACGATGATTTCCATTTTACTTTGCGTAATTTATCGTGAGGAAGCAGCATGTCCTAGAACCGAAAATTCGAAGATATGTGACATTCACCAACCCACACTGAGCCCGCGAGGTGGATCATGGCCCATTCCCTCTCCTGGAGAGAAGGCCTGTATCCAAGCAGTGCGAACATTAAAATACTGATTATGCATAATATTATGTTTATGTAAATCAGTGTAATTGACATTTTTTCTTTCTGGTTAAATAAGTAAATAGCCAGAACACATTGCTCGCCGGGACTGAAAGGTTTCGGAGTGGCATCCTTTTTTTTTCTTTTTCGATGGGAAAAATCATCTTATGACAACCCCCGCTCTTGGGTGGAGCGGGAGATAGTGTCAGACTCTTACTGACTAAAAAACCCATCCCGTTCCTTCAAGCCTTCATACCGGGGCTCGAGCGCCCTTTCGGATAACCCTGGCCCCAATAGGCTTCGACCCGGCTGGGCCCCTTCTGTTGCTGACAACTCCTTGAGGCGCGCGGGAACAGCGCGCGCCGTCGACGACTTGGGCTTGGTCCGGACAGTTACCGGACGGCCGGACACCGAGCTACCCATTGCTCACTGTCCGCTAGCCCGCGCCTACGGTGGCTGGAAATCGGGATCGGAATCGCGGCGGCGGCGAGAGCGCCGTTGCCTCCTCCTTGGCGAGCATTGAGTGGCTACCTAGCACTGGAAGACGTAGCGTTGGTAGGCCTCCGACAAAGTGGACCGATGAATCGGTGAAAGTCACAGGAATCCGATGGATGCGAGGACCGTTCGTTGTGTCGACATTTGGGAGAGGCCTATGTCCCACAGTGGACATTTTTCTGGCTGAAATAGTAATGATGATGAAATAAATCGTATTTATTTAAATAATCGTAAAGAAAAACAGTCTAAAAAGAAATTCTATCGCCCCCACACAACACTTGACAATTTGATTCAAATAAAATGTAAAATGGATTCATAAAGGAATAAATGCATGGGGTAGAGCTGCCACGTGCCACGCTGTATGGCTTGGTATCCAATTATGGGTGAATGTGAGGCACTTCATACATATACATACATACATGTTTGAGTATTCTTATCATTTGAATTGAATTTACATCTATTTTATACTACGGCGGAAAATGTAAAGTGTTTGCGATCTCTAGCGTAGGAAATCTAGACAGATAGTTTTTTTTTTATATGGATGGGCTTTTTTTTTCGATGGGAAAAATCATCTTATGACAACCCCCGCTCTTGGGCGGAGCGGGAGATAGTGTCAGACTCTTACTGACTAAAAAACCCATCCCGTTCCTTCAAGCCTTCATACCGGGGCTCGAGCGCCCTTTCGGATAACCCTGGCCCCAGTAGGCTTCGACCCGGCTGTATAGATGGGCTCGCGTTTGACCTAGTGTCAAACGCGAGCCCATCCATAAAACTTAGTGCTCCTAGGGAAATAGTTTTCAACTGATGGAAAGCGATGATGTGGCTGACGATGGAGGACGCTTGCCTAGAAGCAACCTTTTTAATCTTGACAATCTTGTCTTTGACCTGCTTTCCATCAGGTGAGAGTGTTCAAGCGCAAACCTATCAGCAATAAAAAAAAACGCAAGGATACAGCACCCCTAGCCAAGTCAATAATCTGCAATCGTTAACGCTAGTCGAAAAGTAATCAAATGTATGGGAATGAAAAAAATCTCAACGTTAATTCACGTGGTCAGAACAAGCGAATAGAAAATTCTTAGCCAAGTTCACATCGTTCAAAATGATAGAATGAATTTCTACAACGGTTAATGCTACATCCTTTGATAAACAAACGCTACATTGTAGAACGAGCGGTCGACTCAGACGCGTCAACATGGCTACCCACTTATCGTTTTCTACAATTGCTGACACCGAAGCGTTACCGATTGGAGAACGGAATTCGACACGATACGGTTGTAACTTGGCTAGGGGGGCTGGTGTGTTAGGAAATCTAGAGTAGAAGAATTCAAGGGAAGATTAATCACCACAAAAAAAAATTCGAGAAGTCAAATATTTAACCACTAAGTTTTGCCTGCGTTTTCGCCCGCGTGCTTAAATTATAATCTATGTCACTCAGGAATAAAGCAGCTTTCTATCGATGAAAAAAATTTTTCAATTGGACCAGTACTTCCAGAGATACCTACTACAAACAAAAAAAGAAAACTCAACCTCTTTATAATATTAGTGTAGGTCTAATAACTATAAAACAATAACTATACAAGTCCTATTCCAACCTAACCACATTTCTTGCCGCTAAACTAGTTTAGATCCAGCTCACAAGATGCGCAGGATTCACTCTATTACCACCTGGACTATAACGGTTACCCTGTAATCCTAGTGACATAAAAATATTACCACCTGGCGATCCGTAATTGTTGGTAAGGACATAAAATAGATGGGTACAGAAGTCAAACTTTTGTATGTACATCACTTTTCATACCCACGCTCGGCGATCGCGCTAGGGATCGCTCTGATAAATGCCTACCTAATTTGATTACAAATTATATAATATTACTACTTATGAACAACTAAGTAACTATAATTACAGTAAAATAAAAAAACAAAAATCCCTACGGTAATTACAAACAAAATCAAACAAAAATATGGCGTCAAAAAACTCCTCCACATCGCTGTCGACTGGTAATGTGCCCAAAAGACTGGCAGCATATGACCAGTGCGTGTTGTTGCCAGTGATAAAATATGGCTCCGCAACGTGGTCGCTCACAATGAGCCTCATCAGAAAGCTTAAAGTCACCCAAAGGGCAATGGAAAGGGCTATGATCGGGGTTTCCTTGCGTGAATCAAAAATGAAGATATCCGCAGGAGAACTAAAATTGCCGACATTGCACGAAGATTTGCCAAACTTAAGTGGCAATGGGCAGGGCGCACTGATTCTGGAGTAGCGGCTACATACCGGAAGACGCAGTGTTGGAAGGCCTACTACAAGGTGGACCGATGACCTGGTGAAGGTTGCGGGAAACCGATGGATGCGAGACGCACAGGATCGTTCGTTGTGGCGACACTTGGGGGAGGCCTATGTCCAACAGTGGACGTATATCGGCTGAAATGATGATGATGATGATGAAAAAGGTATTCGTGTCTATGTGTACAGTCTATGTGTGCGTTGCTCGAGCAAGCCTTGTGTGTAGTTTGACTTCTGTACTTATCTATTTTGTGGTAAGCAGCTATGTTATAATGGGTTTGTTTTTTGTAGTATGTAATGTTTTATGCAAGTTACATGTTGTTTTAGTTAATCTCATAAAATTCTATGCTTTACTCATTCGGTTAACAGTAAGATCTAAAGACGTTCTATAATCTATAACTCTATGGGAAATAGTAGATTTTGATACAAGTGGAGAACATTTTTCCTTGCACCAAAATTAGAGTGCTGCAGTGACTTTCCACATGTATTAAACGACGTTTTTAATACACTTATGAAAATATTTTTAAGCGGGAGTTGACGGCTGGGTGTCGATTTTCCGCACTAGTGTAAAAAGCAATAAATTACGGGCCTAAAAGCGATAGAGATGAGACCGTGTCTTCAAGTAAGTACTTATATTGAAAAAGGTAATTATTTATATTTTTTAATTATTTATAAACTAGTATTGACAGTGATTACAACTGTGTATTTGTTGCAAATAATTATATTGTGGTATGTTTTGCTTATTAAATTGAATAAAAATTATATTTTATTTTTCTAAATGTCTCATGTTTTGTACTTTTAAAGCTTTTTTTTTCGAAGGGTAAAATCATCCTATGACAACCCCCGCTCTTGGGCCGAGCGGTAGATAGTGTCAGACTCTAACTGGCTCCAAAACTCATCCCGTTCCTTCAAGCCTTCATACCGGTGCTCGAGCGCCCTTTCGGATAACCCTGGCCCCAGTAGGCTTCGACCGCTGAGAAATTTGTTTGGTTGAGCGCAGTAATCAAAGAACCAGGTCTAAATGCTTCCAGATCGTCCCCCTTCCCCTTCAATCAAACAAAACTCAACACACTTGAAAATAACTCTACCACTAACATTCTACTACGAAAAAAAAACTCTCTCATCGATTCTAGGTCTCTAGGGTCTAAAGAACATAAGTACTAGCCTAGATAATTGAGGACTATTTAACAGGGGCACAAAAAGTGGTCTGTACTGCACAATACAGGGCAGGTGGGCGAGTAGCATAACAATCTGGAGGTCGTTTACAAGCGACGGGACGGGGACGATACGATGTTTAAAGACCTGCACTCCTAGCCAAGATGCTAATCTGCAATAGTTAACGCTTGTAGATAGCTTCAAATGTACGGAAATGACGTCATCTTAACGCTCAGTCACGTGGTCAGAACAAAAGAATTGGCGGCAAAGTCAACTCGAAGCGTTCGGCGCAAGCGAAACGGTTGTAACTTGGCTAGGGGGGCTGTACCTAAGTAAGTATTTAATCAGGAATTGGTATACCTGGAAACTCCCCCGCCGACTCGGGTTTGAACATTATCAGACGGCCGCACAGCCAGCTACCGATTGCTCGACGTCCTCAAGTCCGCCCCCGTCGATAATTTCGATGGTCGGGGTGTCCCATGCGGCGGCTGGTTCAGTCACTTCCTTTACTCGCATTATTTGATGAAGGAGGTCCCTGTTTCTCATTTCCTCTCGCCCTATAGGTACCATGTATATATGACTTGTATATTTTTTTTTCCCCTTAATTAATTTGTCCCTTGATTTATATTGCTTGAAGCACACCGCAGACTACTCCCTTATTTAGTTTAAGTTCTTATATTCCATCCCAAGGTTGTCTGGAAGACATCGCTTTCAGCGATAAGACCGCCGCTGTGCACATAGGTTTAAGTTTCTTTGAAAAACAAATAAATATGTTAATAAATAGGATTAAGTTTTTTTTTTTTTTTGTGCACCTGCCATGTTTTTCTCTTCACCACCCTAGGTTGACTGGTAGAGAATGCCTAAGGCATTAAGTCCGCCTTTGTACCTGTGCGTTGCATAAAGTTTTAATAAATAAATAAATAAAATGTTACTATTTTGGTGTACAATAAAGTTTATTCTATTCTATTCTATATTTATTTTGCAAATAGGTTTAAAAAACACTTTTACACGTCAAAAAAAGGTTTCTGCCATCGATTGCCTTCACGACGACATTACGGTACTCTGCCTAAACAGGCAGACTCCCTGATTCCTTTCTCCGGGTGATCCGCATAATGGTTTCGCTATACTAATCTACAATTTTTTTTCTATCGACATTAAAAAAAATCTTCTTTGTATAACATTTCTACACAAACAGCGCGTGATTGGCGTGTCAAATTCCTGATTGTCATGACACCGCTGACATCACACTGATTGATTGACAGCAGTCACTATCATACAACTTACTCCATCGTGATTGATGGCAAAATACAACCAAGGTTATGTTGCCAAAAGACGTTTATTGAATGATTTTGGCTAAACGGCTGTGATTTTTGTATCACACTATTATTAGATAGGCAAATGTTTGTAGAGTCTGTCTAATAAGTTAAACGATTTGGGTAATTATTAGGATTTAATGAAATCTGATGCAGTCAACACGGGTTCAATAATCAAGGTTGATTAAGAGATAGAGATCATTGTTTACTAACAGAAGAACCTTATAAAAAGTACCGAATATATGTATTTTTTTAATGATTAAATATTATACAAAATTCCCAAGTCGGTTGACTTATTAGACAGACTATGTGTAGGTTAAATGTATGTTTGTTACCTTCATGTTAAAACACCTGAAATATGTGCTTGCACACTTCGCACTTTTTTACACCACGTATATGATGTGTGATGGATAATCCCTTTAAATATGTCATACAACCTTCGATCTTCGATCGATTGTAGGCAATAATGAGATTTGAATTTGGAACGTTAAAACCTTTTATAAACGAGAGTGTCTATGCTTCAGCTATTGGGCCACTTTTAGATACGACTGGCAGCACCCCCACGGCTCCTGCTCTACCCTACTACAACCAGAGTAGGTTGTAGTAGGGTAGAGCTTAAAAATAAAACTGGCCACTAACGAAAAAAAAAGAATGAAATGTGGTTATTATTTTGTCTCTATAAAAGGAAATGAAAGAGCAGAGCATTTTAGAAAATTAAAACTGTAAGTAATTCCATTTAGTAGAGAATTTGGTTTGTTTCAAATCTCAAAATATGTCGAGTAACAGTTAACATTGTTTAATTTATAAATATCCGTATGTTTCTATAATATAATTTATTTCAGTCTCATAGGTGTAAAAGTAGAGTATCCAACACGAGCTATATTGCTCGTAACACCCTCGCAGTTCTCAGGAGTTAATTATCTAAATCCTCACTGCGTTCGGGATTAAAACTTAGCAACCTTCGTTTCATTTAAAATTAAACATGCCTCTGGAAACAGATTTTGTACGTATTGGTACCCACCCCAACCGGGTACCAATACGTACAAAACGTTTTGTCCACCAAGTACCAAGTACTTTTATGGTGTCAAGTAATCGTGCATTGTAAGGGGTAGTACCACAGATTATACGGTGTAACGGTACCCAGCCAGATGCCAGGTGCTAGCCGTAATTAAAAATAAAGAACAGAGCTCTATGCGCCTAGCGATGAGCTCTACGCGAACGATGTAATACTCCCTAACAACTGGTTTATAAGCATTTTTATTGATTTTATTACTTATATAGATGAGAGTTTTTATCGTGTACTGTACCTATTACTATGTATGTGTAATCAAATTCCAAAAAGATTATTTTTGAATGTAGAATAATTAGTGACTAGTCTGTCTATCTTACTTTTATTTAATGTAATTAATGAGGCAAAATCAAATCTGATGTAGTCAACACTGGTTGAATAATCTAGGTTGATTAAGAGATCTTGATCGTTGTTTACTACGAGTAAAGAACTTTATAAAATACTATCGAATGTATTTTTAAATGATTTAATAGTATTAGGGGAATTTTTAATAATAAAAAATTCAAAATATTTTCGTTTAGAATAAGTATATGTCTATTTCAATGTCTTTAATGATATTCATATTACAATAGTAAGATACATTTGCAAAGATGTTATATGTAAGTCCCTTTATAGTAATAATATAAATCTGGAATAGCCAACTTTTTAGATAGAGAGTATAAATATCTTTCATGATATTCATATAAAGATTCGGTTCCATTGATGCATTTTTTTTCTTTGAAGTGTGAGATCATCAAACGACTTCTTCCGCTTTAGGATTTATTTGTTTATTCATTTACTTACTTAATTATTTATTTATGGATCACCTACGAGTGTCACAAAATAAAAAAAAAAATGGCACACGTAACCTAATGCACATTCAATTATAGGCAACCACAGCTTACGCACAATGAGTGTATACATACCTAATATGTAATAATTAGGTATGTAAATATTAAACAAAATAAAAGTAATTGGCATATAGAAAAAAAAGAAAAGAATATTAAATGTTAAATAATAATAAAAGTAATGTCAAAATTAAACTTAATCAGAATTCGCATGTAAAATAAACTACAATAGAATTGAATTACAAATTAATTGGATAAAAATAAAATGCCCGCAATTAAATTACATTAAATAAATTAAAATTAAAATAGGATAGAATGAGAGAGCGTGTCAAACTTTTACTGACTTTTCCTTCCGTTGCCCTTTGTGATATATGGCTACGGTCACTCTGAACCGAACGCAGCAATTAATTAGCAGGCATCAGTTCCACTGGACTCTATCAGTTTTGCTGACATCTCTGTCAGTTTAGGTTCTTCCGGAACATTACGTGCCGCTAACTCTGGCTTCCGGCAGGCGAACTAAATCACGCTCGTCGTCCGCAAGTCCTCGTCAACAAATCACTTAGTGACTCCCAGCGGCAGGGTTATGGATGTCCGTTCCCACACGCTATTATTGTGGTAATCTCCTTCACTCGTATTAAGGCAGAACTACGCTGCTCACACATGTGCCACACGCGCCAACCTGGGCGCGTCGGTCTCCATTCATTTTATATGGAAACTAGACTTGTAGAGCTACACTAGATACACAGCACGTGACGCCACGCGATGTCTTTCTACGTACAAATCAGGCGTGTTCCTCGTGTGTGTCGGTTTTATGTAGTTCTAGCTTTACTGCTTCTTCAGAAGGAGGTGTCCGCTTCCCGTTCCTTCTCGCTCCTGATCATGGTCTGAACCAGGGCTTGGCACGAGAGGTCACCGCCGATTGTCTCCACGAGGATCCTCTTTGTGTCGTATTCCTCAATGCTGAGGGTCGTAACCACCCTGCTTCATCATTTTAGTTTTTATGATATTCGTCCATCGGTTTCTGTCTCTGGCGGTGTGAAGGGCATGGTATGTCGTAGAGTCAAGAGCGGTGGGGATCTGGTCGGACCAACGCATACCACTCCTTCACGAGGATTTGGTATTTAATTTTGCATTTTTATAAGTTTTATTCAAGTACCCCTTAACCTTTACCTTCTCATCTATCCAGAAATGTTTCGTTTTTTTTTATGACATTGCAAATGTCAAAACAGAAAGAACATATAGAGTGGAATTCCTTGCTAGAGTCTGTTTCCTGACAGCTACAACCTTGGAGTCTTTAAGTCAAGAGTGAATAGATTACTGGCAAAGCGTGTTCTATAATCGACCACATCGTCGCTTTCCATCAGGTGAGATAGTGTTCAAAGGCAAGCCTCATCACCATCATCATTTCAGCCGAAAGACGTCCACTGTTGGACATAGGCCTTCCCCAAGTGCTGCCATAATTAATGGTCCTGTGCGCCTCGCATCCATCGGATTCCCGCAACCCTTACCAAGTCATCGTTCCACCTTGTAGGATACCGGCCCCAACGGCTTTCTGTTCTGCGAGTAATGCGCCTTGCCCATTGCCACTTAAGTTTGGCGATTCTTTGTGCTATGTCGGCAACCTTGGTTCTCCTGCGGATGTCTTCATTTCTGATTCTGATTGAGCATAGTTCTTTTCATTGTCCTTTGGGTGACTTTAAGCCTTCTGATGAGGGGGACATTGTGAGCGACCACGTTTCGGAGCCATATATCATCCCTGGCTACACGCACTGGTCATAGATTTTCGTCTTGAGACACTGTGGTATGTTGGATGAGAAGATACCGCGTAGCTAATAACATTAATTTACAGTCGTCCGAAGAATTGACAATTATAGGCAAAATATTTAGTACATGGTTTCATAAGGAAATTGTCTAAATATAACTGCATTTAACAATGCAGTTTCATTTATTTAATTATTTAATACCTATATCCTTATAATGACATTTTAAGTCGCGTAAACATCTAAAAATAGTAACTATTCATAATAACTATTACTAATTAATACTCATAATTGTAAGCGTATTGATATAATTTAAAAGTCACATATCATAATCAGCCCTTTTAATTTTCCCACTGCTGGGACTTAGGCCTCTTCTTTGTGAGAGGGAATGGGCCGTTATCCACCACGCGGGTCCAATGCGGGTTGGTGAATATCACATGTCTTCGAATTTTTGGTTCTACGACATACCGAGTTCTTCAAAATGTTTTCCAATTTATAATTACACTAAGTAATGCGCCTGGCTTTGAACCAGTGTCTTACAACTTGTAAGTCGAGGCCGTTACTACTGGCCCACTACCGAACTCATTGAGAATTTGTAACTACGTAAATAAAAATAAATACAAATCGTACAAATCTGCATCAATTTTAGAGACACTTAAAAAAAGGAAAAAAATTAGATATGTGCTATGTAGACCATCACTTAACAAAAACCGTGATAAAGACGCAATTTCACTTACGCAGTTAAAAGCTAACAAACCAAACCAGCCTAACGGTGTAAGAATGGTGCGTTACATAAACAGCGCGCTGCATCGCCCTTGGCGGCTGGGCAGCGACCCCGCCGCCTCAAGGTCGAGCGCGCACACTCGTGCTTGCGCTCGTGTGCGAAACTTAGGGTTGCGATTCTTTTACGCGCCGTAAAAGTTGAATGCACTTTTTGTTTGGTTCGTGTGGAATATTTTTGTATTTTGTTATGTTTGAGTATTTCTGTTTTATTTTGAAATTATTGCTGCATTTATTAGAAAGTCAATACTAGTAATAAAAAAAACCTTAATATTCAAATTGCATAACATCACAGTGACAATTAATGTCAAAAACTTGTCAAAGTATTGGTTTTTACGTGTTTGTCAGATCGTAAACGCGATGTGGAAGTGAGAGTTTCTTGGGGTTTTTTAATATGGTACGGATTTAACCTCGCATGTGGGTTTGCTTCACATACAAAAATTTCAAAGTGCAAAAAACACGTCCCACGTGCGTATTACAATAAATAATTGTATGAAATGGCCATTAACGGGAGTAACGCGTGCGGAGCAATACCGCATGCGTGATCAAAACCGCACAATATTAAAAACATCCTTAAAATTACGGGAGTTCCCTTGTTTAATGTTATTATGATTTGGACCTAAGTACAGCAGTGGTTAAAATTAACAATGTATATACCTACGTATCTACATAGGGACAAGAGTATTTTGAATTCTGTAATATTGCTTTAGGGATAATTTTGATATAATAATACATTATGAAATGAAAATCACGATGAGATTTATGAATCTATATTGAGTAGGTAGGAAACGGTGTATTTTTAGTGATGATTTAAAAATATTATAATTCTGTTTCTACAAAAACATTATGAGTAACTAACAATTTTTCCACAACAATATTACATTACGCGTTATTGTGTTATAATACCTATTGTTCGAAATGTACTGTTCACGTAATAAAAATATTTATTTGTTAGCAAATTTGCACTAAATAAATGCAACGTTTGCATTTAGATATTATTTAAATCTCAACTTGAATAGAATTACTACATCATATTGAATTTTTTGTTCCAAAAAACAGAACCAAATTCGCAGACATCCAACCGCGTAAATCAAGCACACCCTTTACGCCCTACACATCAAATATTGCAACCTAAACTGTCCACCACTTTACAAAGACCTTTACATTTCCATTGAAATGTTTTCAACCCTTCAAATTTTCAAGACACTTGAGGGAGGGGGTCTCAAGTTAAAGTGGTCGACACACTCACACATTGAAAACGTGCATAAATAAAATGTCTGTTAATGTGTGTGTAAAGGAAAATCTTGAGACTATTTTTGTTATAAAGGGAGATGTTAATCATCAGACGTTTTAACAAAGGCGTGCTTACTTTGGAAATACTTGGTTTTGGATTTCAATTGGAGAAGTATATCTCATTGTAACAGCTCCGATTTGTGAATACCTAGATCGCAGGTTTAAACCCAGACAGGTGCTTTATTCAGTGTAATTTATTTCATCACCACTGCTCTCAAAACGGTGAAGGAAAATATCGTGAGGAAACCGGCATATCCTAGAACCAAAAATTCTAAACATATGACATCTACAAACCCGCACTGGGTCCGTGTGGATTACGGCCCATTCCCTCTCCTAGAGAAGAGGCCCAAGTCCCAGCAGCAGCAAATTTGTTTTACGAGTATACGGCTGATTATCACCTAAACTGTAAGAACGTATCCACTCCGTGTCCGTCGATGTCTGATTGTAGGAGAGGATCGTCTCTTTCTCTCTCTCTCTCTCTCTTATATTTTGATGTAAGACTCAGAGGACCGCAGTGGTCATCCCACAGATGACAAACCTTTTGACGGACCCGTAGCAGGTACACTCCACAGTTAGGTATTATACTTAATTTATGGATATCATTCAGTTTGTGGATGTATCTGCTTGCCAGAAACCACCAACAAAACCAAAAACCTGTATTTTTGAAGTCCAGGTATTGCAATTTGTGGAAGAGCTAAAAATTAATTGCAGTAAAGTCAAAGTTTTAGTCAGGAAAAGAAAATGACGTGTTTCATTCAGTCCTGGATCGCAAAGGGCAACTAAAGAAACACAGATGAGTTTTATTCCGTAGAAGTCTGACTCGCTCTTCCGCTACACCGAGAGTGAGAGAAGTTTTTTGATAATTTTACATCCAGAAAAAAATTACTAAAGTCTTAATTAACGTTTTTTGCTTGGCTACTTTTCACTTGTTATCAGGAAATAATTCAATAAAGAACCACTAGATAAAAAAATCTTATGTAAACAGCCACACAGGCGGTGGCAAAAATTAGGAAAAAGATAATCTCACTAATAATATACAGGCGAAAGTTTTTAAATTTCTGTATGTTTGTTACTTCTTCACGCTCGAACTGATTTTAATTAAGCTTGATATATGCGTAAGTAAACCATCTCCTGGAATTTCATATAAAATACTTTTTATACCAGTAGTATTATCCCTTAAAACAATCAGTCTCTGTTACTCTGCGGTAGCGTAGCATACTACATGTGAAACCATTTTTAAAATTAGTGTAGTTATTTTTGAATTTATTCATTCAATCATCATCATCATCAGCCTTTTTAATTTTCCCACTGCTGGGAACCAGGCCTACTCTCTAGTAGCGAGAATGGGCCGTAACACCACGCGGGCAGATCTTCGAATTTTTGGTTCTAGGGCATGGCGGTTTCCTCATGATGTTTTCCTTCACCGTTTTGAGAGCAGTGATGATGAAATGAATTACACAAAGAAATGCGCCTGGCAGGGTTTGAATTAGGAATGTAATAGTTGATAGTTTAAATTTATTAATTACATTAATATTATTATAGCTAGCCTATATTGTCCCAATGCTGGGCAAAGGCTTCCATTCTCTCCGACAGTCACGGTCTCTGACTTTCTCATTCCAATTCTTAAGGAAGCCATCCAGGTCATCCCGCCATCTCTGTCGCGGTCTACCAAGGCCCCGCGTCGCTGTGTTGAGCACCAATCCTGCGTTTTATGGGCCCACAACTTGTCAGTCATGCGGCAAACATGTCCTGCCCAGTCCTATTTAAGTTGGGCAGCCTTTTCAGCTATATCAATGATTTGCGTATTTGCGTATTTCATTACGTACGAAAGTATAAAAATACAAATTTAAAATTTCTTCTTCATAAATTAGTACTTACCTATAGTTATGGTAGGTATAGATTTTGCAATTCAACACACCGTGATCACTCATGTGCAAAAAAGCACATTGCCAGTCATGCGACTTATGTACTGAAACTGTTTTCCGTAAACATAATCACTAGTTCAACAATTCTAATCAACATTTTTACAAACGACCACTTCAAAATGGCCGCCGCGAAACGTCAAACGCATTTCAAATTTAGAACGTTAACTTTTTTTCACGGGGCTCGTTACTTTGGTTTTTCCGAAGTAAAAGGAATGTGAAAATGTCGGTCTAGATAAGAATTGAATAGCACGTTTTCAGTCGTGCGTTTTTCATGAAATTCGTGTTGTTGAAAAATGAAAGAATTTCAACGCAACAAAGGTTGCGATTGTAGTTTACGACATGACGTTTTATTCAACTTTTTCTTGATACTAAGCATAATATTGTCGAGGTAATACAAAACACGGATGTTTAGGCTTTTGTCGTCTTTGTACCTATTAGGCGTAGTTTTTCTATCGAGAAAGGAAAAATTTGTGAATGAATGATTGTTTGAATGGAAATTTTTGACGGATACGTTTTGGTTACAAATGTTTTTTTTTTATTTTTTAAACATAGGTGGTTTTAAATATAGGTGGTTTATGAAAGCTAATTATAACATATGGTTAGGGAGATAATTTATTATTTATTTATGTGGAAGAGTTTTTTGACGCCATATTATAGTTTGATTTTAGTTAGTTGTAATAAGCGTAGTTTTTTTTTTAATTTACTGTAATTATTGTTATTTAGTTGTAAATTAATGATTTATAGATAAGTAAATAAATACATACAATTGTTAGACATATAGTTACATTTAATGTTTTATTACCGTTAAATGCTGTGTATAGAGACTTAGACAAAACTTTAAAGGGTATTTTCTCGATTTTTGAATATTTTTTGCAGCATTTAACTTTATCAATTTCCTAACGAATTGTTGTTTTAAAAAATCGATGCTTTGTTAGAGACCGATATTATTGTATCAAAGTGAAAAATCAAACCAAAGTCTTGTCTCTATTCACCCCTAAGTCTCTAATCACCCCATTTTACCCGGTATTGGTTACGATTTTTTAGTTTGTTACGTTTTGGTTACATTATTTACATTTAATGTTTAATCATTGGTAAATATAAATAGGTATTTAATAAAATTATACTATTACCAAACTTATAGAAATACTAGCTTTTGCCAGCGGCTTCTTCCGCGTGGAAGCCGATTTCTTCATACAAACTTTTGACCCCTTTGCATAGTCTAATTAGGGGTTGAATTTCGCAAAATTAATTCTTATTCTTTGTATAATAATAATTATTTATTGACTTCAGATAATACAATCCAATTATTGTTAGTAAAGACAACTTATAAAATAAAATGAGACACACATTGCTGCTTACAAGCTAGATTATGTTCTGCAGATACAGCATGATTTTTTTTTTTTTCTATGGGAAAAATCATCTTATGACAACCCCCGCTCTTGGGCGGAGCGGGAGATAGTGTCAGACTCTTACTGACTAAAAAACCCATCCCGTTCCTTCAAGCCTTCATACCGGGGCTCGAGCGCCCTTTCGGATAACCCTGGCCCCAGTAGGCTTCGACCCGGCTGGGCCCCTGCTGTTGCTGACAACTCCTTGAGGCGCGCGGGAACAGCGCGCGCCGTCGACGACTTGGGCTTGGTCCGGACTGTTACCGGACTTCCGGACAGCGAGCTACCCATTGCTCACTGTCCGCAAGCCCAGATACAGCATGATCAGTCTTCACATAATACCATTTATTTAGCCGCCTACTAGTCCAGTACAGGGTAGACTGAATGTGTAGGAATATTTGCGTGGACTTCGTGTTTAACTTCGAGTTTATACGCAACGCCGACAACTACCTACGGGTCATTGGACTCGTTCAGCTGACGTTTTCTTAAAGAAATTAGTTTCGTACATGAGTAAATTAATACGAGTTTTGAAAAAAAATTACGTTATTTTTTAAATTTACCTTTACAAATCTATAAAGTGTTTCATGTACCGTATCGACCCTCTACAGGATTAAAACGATTAAAATTTAGCGGTGTATATGATAATAAGTATAACATAATCAGCCTTGCAATGTTCCCATTTCTGGGCCTCAGTTCTTTTGACTAGGAGAGAGAATGAGCCATAATCCATCAAGCCGGCCCAATGCGGATTGGTGGATGTCACATTTATTCTGTCTACGAATTTTTGGTTCTGAGATATTACCTACCAGTTTCCATACGATATTTGCCTTTGTTTTGAGAGCCGGGGCCTCCTGGGCCCTGAACTCCTGAACTGGCTGGGTACCTACAACTCGCAAGTCGGGGCCGTTACCACTTGCCAATTACTGCTTTTGGAAGGAACACAGGTGTTGTTTTAGTCAGCAGAGTCCCTCTCGCTCTACCTAACGAGGGAGATGCTTGGCTCACAAGAATGCAGGAATTAATACTTTTAATCCACAGAATCTACATGTACGCCATCTTGAACAGATAAACAATTCATGTTCTTCTGAGTAACAAGGAGCATTGAACAAGCAAGGTTGTCGGTTCGATTTCAGTTAGCGAATTTTGCTCGTCGCGTCATCCAATGTAAAATTAAATGTAATAAATATTGTACTCTGAGTAATGTATGTTAGTGACGTCACCTTTAACATTGAGAATGCTGAATGCATTGAGTTACCCGCAAATCTTGATACTATAGGTGGTGCTAAATAGACATGGAATAACGGTCATTGACCCCCCTACTATTATTATCATTTTTAATTTAAAAAATGGATTCAAAGTCATAAATCTGTCTTGATCGACATCAACCGTGATCTTTTACCTTTTCTGAAAAACAATTCATTGATGGTTTTTCGGGTACCTTCGATATATTGGAGATATTAGGAAAAGGTCAATGTACTTTATTTGAAGTTTATCTGACGCCTTTTAAAAGCGTTTTTCTTGAGATTCCCTGCCGAAGTCTGTGTTTTTCCTGATAGCTACAACTTTGGGGTCTTTAAGTCAAGATTGAATAGGTTACTTCTAGGCAAGCGTGCTCCATCGTCGACCATATCGTCGCTTACCATCAGGTGAGATGGTGGCCAAACGCCAGCCTATCAATAATAAAAAAAAGACTTATACCATCTCCAGATCAATAAGAACGAGGGCCTTGGTACTCTCAACACAAGTTTAATCTTAATTAGGGTACCAGAGTACAACAACATTTTGCACTTCAAATGTATAAAATTGTTTTCTTTCTGTGTATATGATGTGTGTATTATTTGCAATAAATTATTATTATTATTATTATTATCTCTCGCTCTGGTTCAGGTCATAGTCCGGAGCAAGGAGGAATGGCAGGCGGTCACCTCCTTTTGCGAAGCAGTAATGCTAGCGAAGATAGCGGTAGCACTTGTGAGGGAACGGACTTCCTTTACCCCACCCTGGAATGCAAGACAACGAAGGATCTGGGTCGTAGTCAGTAAAAATCTGACACATCCTCGCGCTCCGCCCACGGGCGGGAGATGTCATTGGATGATTTGTTACCTTAATAAATAAAAAAAATATATATGTATTTATTATTTTTTTACACGTATTCTAAAGTTTATAAATAACGTGATATGGATCGCAGCATACTATGTGATAGACTAACACGTCGCGTTCAAAACACTTACTACATTGCGCACCAATTTTTGGTCTGCAAAGTCATGTGTCGCATTTTTTTGGTGCTCCCGTGAGGCAATGTTTTTTTGTTTTTTTTTTCTTTCATATTTTATTCCAACAATGTGTTATGCATGTGTGCCAAATAAACGTGCCTTCTTTTCTTTTTCTTTTTTAGGGTTCCATACCTCAAAAGGAAAAAACGGAACCCTTATAGGATCATTTTGTCCGTTCGTCTGACTGTCTGTCTGTCATGCCCCTTTAACTCGAGAACGCGTGGAGGTATCGAGTTGAAAATAAAATCATATACCCAAGGCTGCAGTCCCTCCAAGCTGTGAAAAAATCAAACTTCTAAGTTAACGAATGCAAAAGATACGGACGTTTATATCATATATTTTGATACTCTCGAAGATCGAAATTCATAGGGTACTTTCCGTTGACCCAGAATCCTGAAATTTGGCACAAAGCAAGGTCTATAGCACAGGTATAGGAAACATAAAAACAGTAAATTTATTGTTACCTACGTCTAAAAAAAATTGCAATTCGAAAAAATCTTCGAGACTCCATTCGGCAATTATAGTTTGCACGGAACCCTCAGTGCGCGAATCCAACTCGCACTTGGCCAGTTTTTTTTATATATTTATGTCGTCTTCCAAAATCAGAGCACAGCAACGCTGCAAAATGACTGAAAATATTTGTTGAATCTTGCTGAAAATATTTGTCCTTTTTAGGCCAGGGAATGGGCTGTAGGTAATGGACCACGCGGGCCCAGTACAAGTTATGTTTTTTTTTTCTTCTATGTTATAACACCCGTAATATTAATTAATAGAATACTATTCTATTATATTTCCCTCAGTCCGTGAAGCAGAAGGTCCTTTGTCCATTAAACAATATTGTGCATTACTCAGACTTAAAATATTGTATCAGACATCAGACAAATAAAATCACATGCGTAATTTCGTGCTGAGCTGTGATTGGTCCACTTTTTATATCAGCGTTAGGGCTGTCACTACTACCGTCGATGTTGATGAATGTATGTTAATAGAATAAAACGTGCTTACTGCGCTGGAAGCATTATAGAAAATTTAAACTATAGAATCTTGGAGTAGTGAATTGTTTGTTTGATGAACTAGTAAATACTAATATTTCTCTAATAAATGATTTGGTCGACCAAATTGTCTCTTAATTATCTCACAGATGGTGTAAAAAGTAGAGTATGCAACACGGGGATAAAGCTGTTTTTGTCTTGGGCGGCTTGAATTCCTCACTTCACTCAGGTTTCTTTATTAACTCCCTCGCAATACCCCGAGCATTGCGAGTTAATTTTATAAATCCTTCACTATGTTCGGGATTAAAATCAACCTTTCGTTTCGTTCGGAATTTAACATGTCGCCCTCGACTTAAAGACACTGCTTTATCCCCTAGTCACATAAACTACTATTATTTTAAGATTACCGGGGGCAAGCAGAGCGATGAGGATGGCTTCAGTAAGATACTGAAAAAGAAGCCTATTTCCAAAATCAGTGCGGTATCGCGCTGGCAGGAATCAACATGCTGCTGCGTCAAGCAGTACCCATGACACAGCTGTACGTTTCAATGTTAGATCACACCACGAAGGTTGAGGAGATCATGGATTATGTATGTAGAAAGACAAACTGGACTAGCGAAATTACCTAAATAGTTTAGTAATTGTCATTGTTTCTTTTACATCGGAATTGAGTTATTACATTGCTAGTTCATTGGTATTGGTAAAAACAATAATGACGTAATCAAGATTTATCACGATTTTTTTAACCATTGATATAAAAAATACTATTTTAAAAATTGCATAAATCGATTTTCTGAACATACTAGTTTCGGAATGATTGTGTTGTGTTGTATGCGGTCTGTCTATAATGTTTTTTTTTTTTTATCTTATATAAACAAGTGCTTGACTGCGATCCCACCTGATGGTAAGCAGTGATGCAATCGTTGATGGTGAGGCGCACTAGTTTATTAAGAGCCTCTTCACTCTAGTCTTGAAGATACCCAAATTATTTTTATATTTTGATGTAATTTTAATATAAATTAAAGTTCGTCACAGCCCTAACCTTTGATTCACAGCATGCATTTCTGCTCAGTGATGCAACTGCTTACGTAAGCGGTCGTTCCCCCGAAGGTGACCCTGGCTGTCGCGAACCCTTCCAAGGTCATCGGATGGGCACCGGCAGGGTTAGTAGCATTTATGTTGAGATAGTTGATAATTCAGAGCAACAATTTTGTGTTTTTTTGCGAGAACAGACTATGGCTAATTTGTCACCACTGCTCCCAAAACGGTGAAGGAAAACATCGTGAGGAAACCGACAAGTCCTAGAACCAATAATTCGAAAACATGTGACATCTACTAACCCGCACGGGGCCCGCATGTTGGATTACAGCCCATTCTCTCTCATATAGAGGCCTGAGTAGCAATAGGAACATTTAAAGGTGAGTCAAATCAATTGTAATATTAATAATAATATAATAATAATAATAATAATTTTTTTTTTTTTAATTGTAATATTCATTGTTTTTTTTTAAAACATTTTTACAATTTTAATCGAATATGATACAGATTCTATGGAAATAGAGAGGGGGAAAAATGCAAAGATTATGTGAGAAAGAAAATGAGAAAAAGTTAGTGATAGAGTGACGGGTGACCGGACAGAAGAGAAGAAAAAAACGTGTTGCGCCAATCTTAAGTAGCATGGGACAAGAAAACAACAGAGAGATGATAATTATGATGCCAATCCTGTAATATGACTTGGTTAAGTACCATCAAAGACACTTCCGCCTGACCAACGCTTATTTCATTTTTGCTTGCACTCAAAACGAAAACTTCAAAGGTTTGGCGCCGTGCCGAACGATTCAAGCGAAATTTTTTTAAGAGATCCTGTAGAAATGCCCGCGATGGTACCTATTAACAAAATTCATATAAAAAATATATTTATACATTTTATATAACAAAAACTATATTTTGCGCATCCCTAAACACCAGCCATGTTTGTTTAAAAACTATAAATAGTTGTTTATTATCGCGTTATTATAATCGTTTTCTTTTCATATAAATGCATGTTTTATATTAGTACGATGACATTAAACTCAATGGCTTGTTATGTCAATGAAAACAAATGTATTGATTCATGTTAATTACCTAACACGTAGATTCTGAAATAATAAGCAATATAACGACCAAGGCCCCAAGTCTGCTATTTTTATAAATTCGTCATTCCAACACGATCCCATTGTCATTTTGCTGAAAGTTTGTAATCTGCTAATTCATAATGATCGATCATTGATCGGTCACTGGTCTTGTAATAGAATTGTGGTAGAATGATAATTTCGAGCATATTAAAACCAATAACTGCACAATAACGTTCTAATGGTAAAACACTGATCAAATAAACTGTCAAAGTTTTAGCAGATTACCGCAAACGTCAAATATTCATTTGTCAATATGTACGAGATTACCATTCTATGTCACTTTTTTCAATGGAGTGTCAGTGGTTGACCATTGGAAAGTCATAATGACGCCATTATATTAGTAGATTACCAAACTTGTTAAAATCGACAATTATGACATCAATGACAGACCATTCTGACACTATTGTAATAGCAGACTTGAGGTCCAGGTGGACCGATGACCTGGTAAGGGTTGCGGGAATCCGATGGATGCGAGACGTACAGGACCGTTCATTATGGCAACACTTGGGGGAGGACTATGTCCAACAGTGGACGTCTTTCGGCTGAAATGATGATGATGAAACAATCGCAAGTTGCGTCCCAGATCAGGCACTTTTCGTTTTACCATGGCACCAGAGTCAGACCAACCGGCCTCTTACCATCAGACCGGCTAAGACCTGGAGGCTCAAGCACGCAGGATACGTTTGCCGATATTAGGACTCTACGGACTATGTCATTCAGGGCATGATGACGAGGGAATCTCCTGACAATTTAGTGCATGATGGTTATCGGCCACCATAGAACCGTACCCAGGTGCATGTCATAAGTCATAAGTCATTTATTTCATAACAATGTAACATTGTGTTGAAAATAATAAAAAAATAAACAATTTCGCCAATAGTTTGAAGGGGAAAGAAGAAAAAAAAAGAAAAAAATAAAACATGCAACATACTACAAAATCCTAATAAAATAACAATATTGTCAATAATTATTATACATAAAACAAATAAATAGAATATTTAACTACTATAAAATTATTTAAAAAATTCCCAAAAATTAAAAATCTATTAAGTACTTATAAAAACATCAACAAAGTCACACAAAATAATGATACAAATTCCAAATTAAATCTAAAATATGATACAATCGATAAATTTAATGAAAACTCATATAAAATAATAATATAATAATTCAGTAGTAACTTATAACAGAATTTATAAATTCACATAATAACAAACGAATTAACAGAACAATATTCCAAATTCCATTATAAAATCTTTCCAGTCATAAAAAAAAAACTGTATGAGGTTCGCACACCTTACAGCCCAGGCGAAAAGCCACCGCCACACTTAAGTTGATTAAAACGTACAAAATAATGTTTTATTTTTGGAATCGCAAACGAGGATAACTTGGTCCATAAACTACAATAAATGCGTACATAGGAACTTACTCATTGTTACAAATAATATGTAGTAATGTAACATATTACCTAGGTAACAGAAGTGACGAATAAGAAGCAGAATATTATTACTTATATGGCAATTAATAACATTATTTGTAAAGTTAAGATCGCCCTTTACATGTTTACTCATTTTGCGGTTTTAACAGGAAGCCTCCATATTGTAAAGTTATTGACTCATTGGCGCCCCCATTCCTTATGTGGTCTGACTTAATAATTATATATTTGCAGATAGTTGTCGATTCTTGAACAAAATTTTTCAGGCATATTTTTTTAGCATATTATTTTATTTATTTATATTTTTTAAATTATGTTACTTACTTGACCAAAATTTATATTACCGGCAACATTAAGAGTTTAGTTTAGCCAAAAAACTATTATGTAAAAACAGCAAAAAAAAAAAAACTAGGCCATGATTACTTATTTTTCTAAAAAATCTAGTCAATTCAGTTTCGAATTTTGACGATATTTTTGGACGGCCTAAACTGGCTATTGGCATGATTTGATAATACTTAGTAAATTATCTCGCAACTATGTATAATGGTGATAGGTATATGTAGACAATTAATAATTACATCAATAGATTCCTCGCTGTTGTTCTTTAAAGAACTGCCGGAACTGATGTTTATACTAACTCTATTTTTTATTGTGTAACACACCGGATTTTTATCCCAGGAGTATTTTCCATTAGAGTTCAGCAGGGCCGAAGCCTACTGGGGCCATGGATTCGCTTTTAATAATAATAATAATAATAATAACTTTATTTCGGGTGGCATAGACCCATAGAAAACTTAACCTAATACATTTTTTTTTTTATTTGCCATGTTTGGCCACACCTATACACTCGGCCCTGGAATGAAAGGTAACGACGATGGAACTAGGAGTAGGTTGTAGTCAGTAAAAATCTGACACCACCGCCCGCCCCGTCCAAAGGTGGGAGAAGTCATTGGATGATTCTTATGGTAAAAAAAAAATACCGGGAGTTGCTCTTGAGATAATTTTTCTACTACCACGCAGACGGAACCGATGAAAGCAGCTACTAACTCAATAAATACGTTTTTAAAAGCCATTTAAGAACAAAAACATCCTTGAAGATTCAAGATGATTCAATAAAGCGGCGCAGTTCCTGAGATCGGGTCGAAACACGGACAAAAAAACATTATGCAATCGAGCAACGACTGGCAAGGTGACCCGCCATTGTCTGGCCCTTCATGCCAGCTACACGTGCGGTAGAAAACACAGAAGTACTAGTTCATTGTTTATTTTGTATATACAATAAATAATTGAATATATAAGATATAGTACATATATACATTGTTAAATTTTAATCATTTTAATTCCGTGGGGGTCGATCCGGTACATGAAACACTATCGATTTGTAAAGATAAAATTAAAAAACAAAGTACTTTTCAAAACTGGTATTAATTTACACATGTACGAAATAAAGAAGAACTTTTATTTATTTATTTTTTTTCTTTAAGAAAACATCAGCTGAGTCCAATGACCTGTAGGTACTAGTCGGCGTGACGTCTTAAATTGTTTTTTTTTTAATTTAGTGGTGTAAAATGCTTATAAACCTAGTTCTTAGTAGTCTAAGGACTAGGTTTATAAACATTTTACACCGCTACCACACACGGATCAAGCCTCCCGAGGCTCTGGAGCCTCTGGAGGCTTGATCCGTGTTATATGTAATGACAAATGTCATTGTGTATGGATACGGTAAAATTATGTATTCTAATATTTCAGGAATATTGTTTGTTGTATTATAAATACTGGTAACATTTATGAAATCAAATGCAAAAAGTAACTACCTACCAAGGCCAATTTTTGTATTTAAATATAAAAGTCGAAACTTATAAAAAGCTGTGTTGATGATAATCCTCTAAATTATTATATATGTTATTGTTAATGATCATTGAGATGTCTCTTGCAGTTTTTATTGCTACTATAATGAAATGTATTATTTTTTATTATTGTTTTTTCAATAAGTTGCAGTACTGTCAGTTAGTATTTACATTCTTTGAAATTGGAACTAAAAAATAGAAATGATTAGTTCTCCAAGACATAGGCCCCCAAGTGTCGCCACAAAGACCGGTCCTGTGCGTCTCGCATTCATCAGATTCCCACGACGCTCACCAGGACATCGGTCCACCTTGTAGGAGAGCTTCCAACACTGCGTCTTCCGATGCGCGGTCGCCACCTAATTATTAATGTCTAATTTATTACTAAATGTAATGGAGGAATATTAGTTCTATATTTAAACTATTTTTAATATTTATTTTTACACTGAATATATATTTTAAGGAAAAAGGATTTTTCCTTCTCCATATCCGGTTAAGATGTTACTTACCTAAAATATAAAATTAAACAGGAAAAAGATTAAAAATGCAAAATATCCTAAATTATGTGCTTTGGAAAAACCCAATTGCTAGGTGTTACAAAACCACAATGCAATCGGGGTAATCGCACTAGTCTTTTTTTTTCGTAGAAAAAAAAAACCTGTCAAGTGCGAGTCCGACTCGCGCACGCACCGTCCGTTGGCAAAAACGCCAAAAAAAATCACGTTTGTTGTATGCCCCTTAAATATTTATTTTATTCTGTTTTTTAGTATTTGTCGTTATAGCGGCAACAGAAAAACATAAATCTGTGAAAATTTCAACTGTTCACGGTTCGTGAGATACAGCCTGGTGACAGACGAACAGACAGACAAACAGACGCGAATAGCGAAGTCTTAGTAAGTTTTTTTCTTCCATTCAAACAAACCATCCCTAACTCTCTTTTCTTCCTTATCACTCCTCACACAATCTTTCCATTTTTTCTTCGGCCGTCCCCTCCATCTATCTACATGTATACTCAGAACTCTTTTAGTAATATGCGCTTCATCCCTCCTCTTCACATGACCATACCAAGACAACCGATTACCTTTCAACTTTTCAGTCACTGGCGCCACTTTCAAACTTCCTCTAATATACTCATTTCTCACTTTATCAATTTTCGTCACACCACACATCTATCTCAACATTCTCATCTCGGCTACATGCAATCTTTTTTCATCCTTCTTTTTCACAGCCCGACATTCTGATCTATACAGTATGACAGGTCCTATGACGGACTTATAAATTTCACCCTTCAACTTGAGTGGATCGCAAATTGTTTCCGTGACCTGTCGCCATTTCATCCATCCTGCGTTGATCCGATTTGCGTTGTCCGTTTTCTACCTACCTAAATAAACAAATTTTTAGGTAATACCATTGCTGAATGATAATAAAGGAAGGAGGAGTACTTTGACGCCTGAGCGTACTTTGTCATTTTGTATTATATTTATGTACATAGTTAGGTTTTAGTATAAACAGTTTATTTAGTATTTAAGTTTTTTATGTACATATGTATATTATAATAAATAAAGGAATATATTTGTTCTATATTTATTTCTAAACCACATATGCTGCGTTTTCCTTGTTCATTGATTAAGAGGTGAAATAAAATAAAAAAGCCTTTATTCTGCAAAGGTAATCTATATATTTACCCTACCTTACCTTACCCTACTCTACCCTACTCTATCTTACCCTGCCCTACTCTACCCTACCCTACTTTACCCTACTCTATCCTACCCTATCCTACTCTATCCTACTCTACCCTACCAAACTTCACATAAACCATCTACAAAATAGTCCGAACAAAGCCTAAACATTTGGTTTGGATAGGTGAGCCTGTTCTTGAGTTATAAAATTACAACAAATGAGGAGAAACTGACTGACTGACATATCAAAGCACAGTTGAAATTACTAGGACTTGGAGTGTGATATTTTTCACGAGGTTTCATTGTATGACGAAGACGAGCACTAAGAGAGGGTTTCCCAAAATTCACCCCCTCAAGGGATATTCCACCCAACTTATTCCACACAACTATCACACAACGCTGTCTAGTCCCAAGCTAAGCAGAGCTTGTGTTATGGGTACTAGACAACTGATAAACATACTCATATATGTCTAAATACATACATATTATAGATAAATTACACCCAGATACAGAACAAATGATTATGCTCATCACACAAACCTTTGTCCAGGGTGGGAATCGAACCCACGACCTCCGGCATAGCAGTCAGGGTCACTAACCACTAGACCAACAGGCCTGTCGAAAATGAATGGATGAAACGGGGATCCAAAGTTTGTATAGAAAAACCTGATTCACGCGGGCGAAGCCGCTGTCAGAAGCTAGTACATCATGTTATGCATTTTATAATATTAATTCACGAACTAAACCTTCTGAAACTCGTCTACACAACAGCACACGTCTGTCAGTTTGTCCTTGCCGACTATAAACGTAAACTATGCACCCTCAAATTAAAAGCTATGCCAAGCTAATTTTATGCTATAATTTATAGCTTATAAACTCGTTTGGCTCCACTTTATATAGCTATAAACTTCATTAGCAAACGGTATTGTACCTGCATTTACGATAAAAAGATGTGAAAAAATGTAAGGTTATAAATTCCGGATGGGTGATTTCCATTATGGAGAAATAGGGCTATTAAAGGTATAATTTTATTGGAAGAATAATTACATAATATAACAATAATATCGTTTATTATCTTCCACAAATAACAATATCAGTAACTAATACTTAAAATATCGATTTTATCTACACTAATATAATAAAGAGTTGTTTTTTTATTTATTTTTTTGTTATGATATGATATGAGAAAAATTTTTACCAATAGAAAGCTGCTTTATTGCTAATCTTTGGGTGGGTTTGACAGAGGAAAAAAACTACGCAGGTAAACTTATTAATAGGCCTATGTCCAACAGTGGACGTATATCGGCTGAAATGATGATAATGATGAGACTAATAAAATAGTTAGGTACATAATATAGGTAGAAAAAAAAGTCACTTTTTTTTTAAATTAGTTACTCTCAATTTACTTTTATACTTAGGTTTACTTTTAGTGTGATTGTTAAGGTTTAGTTCGTAAGTTGTTATTTCTGTATAAATGCCCTTATTCATTAGTCTTGATTAGTGATGACTTGAAACACAGGTTTTATAAACCAAGCTCGGGCAAGTCGCTACTTATATAGGGTGACTGGCAATTAGTGTACGATACTTAAAGACGTGATTGTGCTCATGATAACCAACAATTTTTATTATGGGAGCAAATCCGAAGTCGCGAAAAAAATATCAGCTGTTCTGTACATTTATATTTGCCTAACGTACTGAACAGCTGATATTTTTTAATAAATAATAATAATAATAAAATAATTTAATTACCAGTCACCCTATATAAATTTAGGTTTAAAGTTAATTTTCCACAAGTCCTTAAATATTTATAATTTAGCTATACTCATTTTATTCGTTAGGAATTAGCATAATTATCTTTTTTTTTAAGTTTTACTTGTGACTTGAAGCACTATTGGGTAAAAGATATTATCAATGATTACTTTAGTCTTGGGCATAAATGGGTTAAATAAAGATTATTATTAATAAACTTAATTATTATTGACGATTACGTTCACATATAAAAAAAAACTTTATTTTGTTTCGATATTGAGATAGACTGGATATTTATGAGATAGACTCATGATAGCACAAATTTAAACCTTAGTGGTTTTTAGTTCCTCTTTAAATTAGATAGTACTTTTGTAAAAATGATAAATAAATTTAAAAAAAAAAGTTCAAATTAACTCTATTTTAAATTTACGTTTTTTTTTTGTCAGTAAAAGTCTGATACATTTTCTCGCTCCACCCTAGATTGGGAGAAGTCATTAGATGACTTCCAACCTCAAAATAAATATAAAACACGTTCTAAAACCTACGTGACCGGTATCACAAGTCCACGCTTTCAATCTACGTCATTACAGTGTCAGCATTAAGACAGGGTTTACCCCACTGTTAGTAATAAAAAGAGGAAGAGTGATTCTGTAAATATTTTTAATTGTAGCTATTAAGGGCGTTTTCTGACTCGGCGTTTTGACTGCGGCTGTTTGCCAAAACAGCCCCATTTTGTGTCTATTCCAGGTTCTCTGGAAGAGATTACGGAGTGTGAAGGGCCTTACCATGACGTGTTAAAAAGTCCAGCGTGCGAGCGAGAAAGGGGGTGGGGATGTATTCCTTTAACACCCTCAGCTCATTAGCTCCATCCCTTTAACAATTCAGTTCAGGTCCACAAATAGATTGCGTTAAGAACCCGTAATAGGGTCTAAGACAGCGAATTGTACCGATATTTTTTTAAAGTTTAAATTCTTTAATCTATTATGTTGGTAGGGTAGAGTAGGGTATAGTAGGCTGAAGTAGGGAAGAGCGGGAGCGAAGCCGCGCGGGAAAAAGCTAATAAAGTATATAGATAGATATTCAATTATACTAGCGTTCCCGTCAGACGTTGTATTACCCGACTACTGTTTATTAAAAAAATAGCTATCCCAATCGCAGTGGCATCACCACCTACCGAGTTCCACTGTATTCTCAAATCATAGACCCATTAAAATATGTATACACACAAAATTGCATCCAAATCGGTTATGGCATTTAAAAAGCTGGTCACCTAACTCCTAAATAACGCGCGGCGTAACCGCAACACACATGCACAAGGATTAGACATATATAAAGATATATAATGTGAGTTGGTTGAAGATGGTGTTTATTTCTTTCTTTCTTTACTTTCATAAAAATAAATTGACTCGTCAGACTATTAAAACAAACCGCTATGCTAACTAAATCTAAAAGTTTAACAAAACAAGCGTCAAACACGCTCATCTGTGAACTGCCCTTAAAGGTCACCACACCAAAATAATTACTCACAGGCCTACCAATGGGTATTATGTACTACCTATTACAATTCACAGGGTAAGTCATCAACTATCAACAATACTATGATGTAATTCTTAATGCTATTGGATAAGCCATTTTTATTATGTACTAGTTACACAAAACTATAGGTTGAGTCATTTACTTTTATCATAATTGAAACTAGTCTATATTACACACCCTTATGCATAAATCTTTTTGGGATCAGATTCCTTGTACATACAGCTAATGAGTGGAGTTCTCTGCCCGTGTCTGTGTTTTACTACAACCTAGAGGTTTTTAATCCAAGAGTGAATAGGTTACTAAATCTAGGCAAGCCTTCTCCCACGGTGGAGAAGGCTTGCCTAGATTGTGTGTAGATGTGATTTAGTGGACAAGCGCAAGCCTATCAATACTTCAAAAAAATACCAATTGTATACTATTATAGAAGCAAGACAATGTAAAAAAAATATATTTAAAAACAAGCTTTTTAAAAAGGCTAATAAAATAATGGAGTTATTTTAATTTAGTTTGTTTTTATTTTACTGTTTTCAAAAAATCCTTTTTATAGATCTTGGGTGTATTTAAAACAAAGAACTAATTGTCCATCTTCAAAAGTCAACCATATTGGATTTTGAATTATGTTACTTAGCTAAGTATGCAGCGCCGTCTCAACTTCCACCAATACTTTTTTTTTGTAGTATTTTGAGACCACATATAAAATACAGTTTTTTCGGTAACTGTATTTTAATACCTTTTTCTATTTATGAAGTGTACTTTCAAAGAACCCCTATGTCCCATTATGCATTGTTACCCAAATTAAATACCTATGTCTGCAATATTTCAGCTCAATCTTTTAGGGGTAACTGTTTTAAAATTTATTCACAAGATTTGACCTCAGAAAACAAACATACAAACATTGCATGTTATTCAAAACCTCGCAAAAAAAAGCGTTAAGGTTGAATATTGGTTCCCATTACAAAACACGAAAAATACAAAAAAAAAACTTGCTTTATAAACGTCCTGCGTACCAATATGTCCGCAACCACCATACTTTCACACTTCACAAAGAAAAACAAAACCTGCCTCAACAAACAAAGAAAAACAAAACTCCTTCTAAAATCTAAAATCTAAACCCCTTTACCAAAAATCCAAAAAATAAACAAGACAAATTTTATTCCAGACAGAACCATACAAGCGAACAAAAAACCGCTCGAATTTCTTTCCTATTACGTCTACGGTCATTGAAGGTCCCCAGTTCAACGCCCCAAAGGTGACTTCAAAGTCCCCATGACCTACCCCAAAGTCTGGCCTGTTCCTAGAACCCATAATAGCCCGAATATCATCCGGTTTCTTTACAAAATCGTTCAAAAGGTAAGTTACGTAAGTTCGTTTTCTATAGTTTGTTATAACTGTCTGTCTGGGACGGGTCTTAGGGTTGCGCACGAGTTTGTAAGGGGACCGGTTTTGTGGGTTTTGATTTTGTACACCCCCTTGTGTTTTTTTTGGATACTAGCTTTTGTAAACTAAAAGCTTCTGAGAAAGTAAAAATTGTCTCAAGAAAAAAAGCACTTCAGAAAAAAAAAAATATCCTATGTGGCATTCCAGCTAATTAAACCAGATAAAAAAGTATCCTATGTGGATACATTTGACTGACTGCTATGCCGGAGGTCGTGTGTTCAATTTCCACCCAAAACACATGTTTGTGTGATGAGCATGATCATTTATTTATTTAACTATTTATGTACACACAAAAATAATAGAAAAAGATAATACATAAGAAACAAGTACAAAGGTACTGCTTATTTCCAAAGAAATTTCTTCCAGCCGACCTCCGAAAGGAGAAATCAAAAAGAAACGTAGACAATAGTGTGTAAGAAGCAAAAGAAGAATGTGTGAAGTCTTAATCCAAAGTATCCTATAATTAAAAATAAAGATAATATTTAACATCTACTATAAATATATATTAAATATATCATTATATTATTATATCATTTGTTCTGTGTCAGGACGTAATATTCCACAACTCTCACACAACGCCGTCTAGTCCCAAGCTAAGCAGAGCTTGTGTTATGGGTACTAGACAACTGTTATAACAAACTTATATTTCTAAATACATATATATTATAGATAAATTACACCATCATTACATTGGAAGATGCAATAAATAATTTGCGGGATAATTATTTACGTTTATAATATGTGGACGTGTTTCTTGGCACGTGTCATATGGGACGCATAATAATCATAACAATAGTCAGAATTCTTACTCGTCCTAGGGACATGTGTCATGTTGTTATTTAAAACTCATTATTGTTTGAAAGACTAATTTGTGAAACAGCTTTTTATCAGAAACTAGTAACACCATCTTGATTCATCCAGCTTCATCTGCAGCTGTAATATATTACTGATATTACGACATTGAAACATAGAAATTGCTACGCTGTATCTATGGTATTTAATAGAGATGCGCCGAATATTCGTTTTGCATTCGGTATTCGGCGTATTCGGCAGAATTTTAGGTATTCGTGTTCAGCCGAATCGTTCTGGTGAAATGCCGAAAGTATTCGGTTTAAAAATAAATCATCAGTCTTTAGGGCATAATTAATCAAAAGAAATTCCATATTCTTATATTGTCATAGAAAAAGTTTACTTATGAATACATAATGAATGAACTATGGAAAATATGTCTTTGGTGGCGTTTTGTGGTTGTAGCCGGTGATCCGTTTGCCCTTAAGCTCCAAGCCGTGGTTTTGCATTTCCACATTATATTTTTTTTTTTAATAAATAGGAAAATAAAAAAAAATATTTTGAGATGGAAAATGATCAAATAACTTTTTTGTGCACTTGCACATTTTAAGAATCACAAATGCTATAATAACTTTAAAAACAGAAACCAGTTTAAAAAAAGAATATTAACAGAAAAAGAAAACAGGATGACTGTTTAGCCAATAAGCGCGACTGACATTTTAAATTATTTTAAAGAAAATAAAAATAAAAATTATTGTTAAAGAATAATTTTAAAAAGTATACATGTGATAAAGACGCGCAGACCAAATGGATGGATTGAAATGTAAGAAAACAACATGTTGCACCGACCCCAAATAACACGAGACAAGGGCAGGAAGATGATTACGAAAATAATGAGAAAGAAACAAATCCTAGGAATAAATACAGCAAAGTATTTTTTTCGCCAATTTCTACAGTGCCAACGTCAAACAAATTGGCATTTAGACGTGAATTTCCATCCAAACGTCTTTTGTTTCAATCAAAACAACATACATAATATCTTCTTTATGTATATCATCTTCTTTATGAATCATGAAATCTTAGAAACTATAACCACAAAATAGATAGGTACAGAAGTCAATCTACGTACAAAGCGCGCTCGAGCAACGCACACATAGACACCGCTCACGGACACGATGTCTCGGTCGCGTCTCGGATCACTCGTCGAACAGTTCCGGCTCAAACGCTCATTAGTGTGCGTCCACCGAACGTAGGTATAAAAAGTGAAGTACATACATGAGATTGTCTTCTGTACCTATCTATTTTGTACAAACTTAAAATTTGGCAGGTAGGATCTTTCGAGGGTCTACAAATCTCTAAGGGGATGAATCGGCGGTTCAAAGTTTGTATGGACACTTACTTAAACATGGGCGACGCCGGTAACAAAAAGTTAATTATGTATATTAAAAAGACAATAAGAGAAAACATTTACCATCATCTGGCAACCAGCCATAACTAATGTGCAAACATTATGATATCAATTACAAACCCACATTTCTGCATGTCATTCTCTTTACTTATGCAATAATGAATACGCTTGCGAATATACTAATTAACCTTTTGAATGTCTTATGTTACACAGTTCGACATAAGCAATTGTCTTTCTATTGTGTCTCTAATTACGGCATTCAAAGAGTTAAGAACCGATTACATAGTCAGAATTATAATGTTCCCACTACTGAGACTCAGGCCTCCTCTCTAGAAGAGGGAATGGGCCATAATCCACCACGCGGGTCCAGTGCGGGTTGGTGAATGTCACATGTTTTCGAATTTTTTATTTTTTCAGTTTCCTTACGATGTTTTGCGTCACCGTTTTGAAAGTAGTGATGATAATGAATTATACAAAGTAAGGCGCCTGGTTAGATTTGAACCAGCGACCTACAACTCGTAAGACAGGGTCATTACCACTCGGTCACCACTACTCTCATTGGCCGAGAGTCAGAGCCGATAGCTGTCACAGAGTACTTTATTCTTACTCCCAGACACAAAAGAAATGATCGTGCTCCCAGGGAACAGAACCCACGACCTCCAGCATAACATTCAGACCCACTAACCACTAGACTAGCTGAAGCAGACCAGTCCAAACAGTTTTATCTTAACTTAGTACGAATAGAAATAAACACATGCAATTTAAAAAAGCCGAAAGTAAATTTTCCTTCAAACGTAAAGTTCGGAACTACTACTTGAAGTCCTCTCAACCTTAGTTTGTTCTTCGTCAGAATTGTTATTAAGTTCTCTTTATGATTTGATATTTTTTATAGTATTTATTAGTTTATTATTTTTGCATATTTATGTATTTTATTATATATTATATATAAATAACTTATTATTTTTTTTTTCCGTTTCATTATTCGTTATTTGTTTATTGTGCAAACCCTACCACAGTGATCTCTTTTTTAACCCAAAGGTTGACTGGTAGAGAATGCCTTGTTGCATTAAGTCCGCCTATGTACCACTACTGTACATGAAGTTTAAATAAATAAATAAATAAAGATATAGAACTAAAGCTATGGCCATAAAATTGCAATGGCATCTAGACCAGTTTTTGTGTTCGACAGAACCCCTTTATGATTCAAGGTCCGACTCAAATAAAAGCGACATGGGAACAGACCTCTTAGGTACGAATAAAAACAGACTATTATATTACTGTCTGAGATGTTTTGAGTGAAGTTTGGTGATGTATTTTTTATTATTATTGATAGGCTCCCATTTGAAAAGAAAAGAGAGAATAAAATAGAATAGAATAGAATAGGATAGAAAAACTTTATTGTACACCAAAAAGTAACATAGCTTGTAGATAAACTTAAATCTATGGGCACAATGGTGCTATTATCGCTAACAGCAATATCTACCAGACAACCTTAGGATGGAGTGAAACGACTAAATTTACTAGGAGTTAGTGATAGTATGACGGGTGGCAGGACAGAATGGAAGAAAAAAAACGTGTTGCGCCGACCTCAAGTAATATGGGATAAGAGCAGAGGAAGAAGAAGATTGATAGGCTCTTGACCAAAATCACACCTTTTTAAATGATATCTGATGCTTGACTGCGTTCCCACCTGATGGTAAGCAGTGATGCAATCGTTATTGGGGAAGCGCACTTGGTCTGGACTGTAGTGGTTTCAACGATGGATATTCGCCGTTCGTCGGGTTGTCCGATGGTAGAAATAAAATATTGGAATCAAGTCAATCCACAA
The DNA here is from genome assembly GCA_929112965.1 of Mythimna albipuncta. NCBI lineage: Eukaryota > Metazoa > Arthropoda > Insecta > Lepidoptera > Noctuidae > Mythimna > Mythimna albipuncta. The sequence goes on along the minus strand of OV815983.1, from coordinate 10,812,984 downwards.
AATATATCATGTAAAACACCGGTTTTAGAAAGACAAGAATTGCTTAATAAAGAATGAATAATGGAGCCTGGTCATGCTTCGATTTCCATCACGGTTTTCTCCCGTAAGCTTTAAGCATTTTACCTCTAATTAAACTTAGAAGTCATGATTCACTAAAATATTGAAAATACCCATATTTGAGCTTAAAAACAGGCCTTGCAGTGAGTGTGCATCTTTTATGGCTCTCCTATGACGTCCAAATAACCGCATCAGGTGTTATGATTGACAGGTCTACAATGACACTAGTCAGGGTTCCAGGAAAGTCACAACACTGGTTTAGATAAGCTTTGAAATTATTGTTGTTCATTGTTATTTGTGTGTCAAAGAGTGAATGAAGTCCTTGCCGGAGTTTGGATTTTCCTAACGCTAAATATGGAGTCTAAGGCTTGGACTTATGCGGTAGCTCCTTCAAAACACGCTGCCGATTTTAATGTGGTTTACCTTAAGGGGGAGACACCATGGCGGCGCGACTAGTCGCCACTACCAACAAAATATGGAGAGGCCGATTTCTTTTTCCGGAAAAATATCTTGTGGAAGGTTGTTCAGTTTCGTCTACTGAGCCCTCAAAGTTTGCAAAGACCACCTTTCAAAAAAACTTTTTACAAAAACCGATTTCAATATAAAAAAAAAACACTGAAAAAAAAAACGACGCTGAAAGAGAATGAAACAAGATTTTCAGGATGGTGAAATACAAGAACAGAGGGGGGGTGATGTATCGAACTGATCTGATGATGAAGCCAGAAGGTAAATTAATGTAATCAAACCGTGTTTGGTATTATTAGTATCGTTATAAGATGCACTGTGGCTATGAGTTATTTATGTTTGTCTGTGGGGTACTTTTTAATAGTGGGTACCATAACTAAAAAGTGTAAAATAAAAAACTTTTTACGAAAAAAATAAATAATAACCGTCTCCAATGTTAAAAAATACTGAAAAGTATAAAATAACTTTAATTTCGTAAGTCGGTGTTAAACAACGAAGAGACAAAACTATTATAGAAACACCGACTTTCGAAATTAAAGTTATTTTATACTTTTCACTGTTTTTTAACATTGAAGTCGTTTTTTTTTTGTAAAAAGTTTTTTTTTAGGCTATAGGTATAAACATTAAAGAACAATACACAGATCGACGCACTCGTGGACCACGTCTGATTCGTACATAGAACGACGTCGCGTGGCGTGTATCAAGTGTAGCTCCACAAGTCTAGTTTCCATATAAAATGTATTGAATCGACGCGCCCAGGTCGGCGTGCGCGCAATGTAGTTCTATAATGATGATGTTTTCAAATCCAAATTAAAAAGGCGATAATCATGATGACGCGTTCGGTAATCAATTCCAAAAAGTATACGACGCAGGTGATTATATTTATCTCCGTTATAGTAACAGGTAGGTACTTAATACGTATGCCTGAATAGGGATAATATTTTATTGGGACAATTATCGTTGTTATACATGGAAATGTTATTTAAATTAATCGGTGCATGTGGATATGTATGACGTATTATGTTTAGGTGTTATGGCGTTGTGTCCTGTTTTGATATATATATAAAGGTCAAGGTTCATTTATTGATAACAATAAATGGATTGTGTTACACAAAATGATAAAAAAAAATTGGAATACATTTTTTATTTCACAAAGGCCTTTTTTTTGTGGTGGGATAAAATCATCCAATGACAACCCCCGCTCTCGGGCGGAGCGGGATATAGTGTCAGACTCTTACTGACTAAAAGACCCACCCCGTTCCTTCTAGCCTTCATACCGGGGCTCGAGCGCCCTTTCGGATAAACCTGGCCCCAGTAGGCTTCGACCCGGCTGGGTCCCTGCTGTTGCTGACAACTCCATGAGGCGCGCGGGAACAGTTTGCGCCGTCGACAACTTGGGCTTGGTCCGGACAGTTACCGGACGGCCATTCCACAAAGGCCTACATGGGCACATATCGTCAGAAGCTAGTGCACGGTTCCAAATTAGAATTATATATTTACAATTGATATGTTGCTACTTTTGGTTGGCAGACGGTTGCCTCCGTTTGCGAAGCAGCAATGCTAGCGAAGGAGGCGGCCGCATGCGTGAGGGAACCTTACCTTGGGATTACCTTACATCCCAACCGCCGGGATCCCGATCCCGATCCCCAGCCACCATCAGCAGGGGGCCCAGCCGTGTCGAAGCCTACTGGGGCCAGGGTTATCCGAAAGGGAACTCGAGCCCCGGTATGAAGGCTTGAAGGAACGGGGTGGGTTTTTTAGTCAGTAAGAATCTGACACTATCTCCCACTCCGCCCAAGAGCGGGGGTTGTCATTGGATGATATTCCTCACCAAAAAAAAAAAATCCCCAGCCACCATAAGCGTGGGCTTCCGGATGGCGAGTAATGGAGCTGTAAACACCGCGGGCCTCAAGGATATGTCAGCAAAACGTAGGGATCCAGCTTACTGGGGAATGGGTTCACTTCTGAAAGGAAAACCTAGGGTTCTGGAAGGCAAACCAAAGAAGGAACATCGGAGTTGGTTTTAGTCAGTAAACTGACACGCCCGCCCACTTCGATCTAGAGCGGGAGACGTCATGATTTTTCATCTAAAAAAAATAATGTAATTAATATAATAATATAATATTCCATAACGAACTTTCCAAGCTAAGCAGAGCTTGTGTTATGGGTACTAGACAACTGATAAACATACTTATATATTTCTAAATAAATACATATTATAGATAAATTACACCCAGACACAGAACAAATGATTATGCTCATCTCGCAAACATTTCTTCTGGGTGGGAATCGAACCCACGACCTCCGGCATAGCAGTCAGGGTCACTAACCACTAGACCAACAGGCCAGTCAATTTTTTTTTTTAAATGACTTCGCCCGCGTAAATAAAATATAGCCTGTGTCACTTAGGAATAAAGCAGCTTTCTATCGGTGAAAAAAGTTTTAAAAATCGGACTACTACTAACAGTACTTCCAAAGGTTACCTCCTACAAACGAAAAAACAAACTTTACCTCTTTATTATATTAGTGTAGATATTTTTTTACCTGAATATCCGATATTGAACTGCTAATTGCAAAAATATATTTTAACGAACTACGCTAGAGTATTTACCTCAAACAATTTGTAACACACTACATGACGAGGCATATTATAAAAAACAAATCATAATATTTACTGGAATTACATAATAAGCTCCCAGAATTCAATAACACTCTGTATTAATTAAACTAACAATTAAGGATGTAATTTAAAAAAAAAATTATAATAATCCGTCTCTTTTGCCTCATAAAATCGGGATGTAGGGAAGAACCTTAAGTTTCGTGGTTGTCATTCTATGATCATTCGTCATACAGTTTCAGTCTACAGTAATTACACTAATTTATTTATGAAGTTTAACATGTACAGTAAATTTTATTAATTTCTCGCCACAACATTATAATATACAGAGTAATAAATATCAGATACATAGGTATACTTTTCATCATCATCATCATTTCAGCCGAAAGACGTTCACTGTTGGACATAGGCCTCCCCGAAGCGTCGCCACAACGACCGATCCTGTGCGTCTCGCATCCATCGGATTCCCGCGACTCTTACCAGGTCATCGATCCACCTTGTTGGAGGTACCCACGTACATACCTAATTTATTAAACGATCGTTAAAACAAATGAAATAATCTGACGCAATGGTCCGCATTTGTGAATCATTTCGACAGAGTTCGACTTTGCCGTACCCTTCCTGGAATTTGGTCTAGACTAGCACAAGCTTAGGACATAAAGAGAGCGGAGCGGAAGCCAGACTGGAAGAGCGGCTGCGGGGCGGACCCAGCGTGGCCATCTCAAACATAAGATCTTCATTTGGGTGTCCATACAGGGCACGCGGGCGTGAGAAGCGGCACGGCAACTCACGCCATAGCTCGTTCATATAAGTGGCCACAGTGAATGCGCGGGCGGCAGGTTAAAACCTTGTCCCTGAACCTGCTCCGCTCCCTGCATCGCGTTGCCAGTGTAGCCAAGCAAAACGTCGTTCTCCGCAGCGCGCTGCCAGTGTGACCAAGCAACACGTCGTTCCCCGCAGCGCGCTGCCAGTGTGGCCAAGCAACACGTCGTTCCTCGCAGCGCGCTGCCAGTGTGACCAAGCAACACGTCGTTCCCCGCAGCGCGCTGCCAGTGTGACCAAGCAACACGTCGTTCCCCGTAGCGCGCTGCCAGTGTGACCAAGCAACACGTCGTTCTCCACAGCGAGCTGCCAGTGTAGCCAAGCAACACGTCGTTCTCCGCAGCGCGCTGCCAGTGTGGCCAAGCAACACGTCGTTCCTCGCAGCGCGCTGCCAGTGTGACCAAGAAACACGCGCGCGTTGCCACACCCACGCCGTTCACCGTACCGCACTGCCAGTGAAACCGAGCACCGTCAGTCGCAATAAACCAGCTCTTGAGTCGAATTGGCCAGAGGAAAGTGATAGATGAGGTCTATGTTACAATGAGCATCTCCAGAAGAGGCCTTTTCGATCTTGTTTCGAAAACTGACAGATTATTAGTGGTATAGAACACAAATACAGGCTGAAACTTCCACACTTTTGCGGGTGTATTGAATATGGATGAGGCTCTCAACCACCCTGCGATGCCTTCCTATTCACGGTCTCCAAGGATTTATTGCTGAGAAGTATGTTGAGCTATTTCTTCCTAGCTCAAACGCATATAATAAGTATTATCAGCCTTATAATGACTCAGGCCTAATGGGCCCTTAACTACCACGCCTTGAAGATTTTTCCGATGGACCCACAAAGTAGATGACAGGATGACCTGGATAGCTTCCTTAAGGAAGGTTCTGTACTTTCTCATTCCAATTTGAACCGTGATCTTTGGAAAGAATAGAGGGAGGCTTTTGCCTAGCAGTGGCACAATTTAAGTTAGCTATAATAATAATAGGTCAAATATAAGTTGGAAGGTTTTGATTTACTTGTGACCGTCAAAATATGCACTATGCAAAGCTTGAACGACTCAATTTTTAGACTGCGTTGATGTACAAGTTTGATTTTTTCATTGCTCTTAGGGATAGCAGACTTGAGTATTCCTGCACCACTGCTCTTGGTGCCGAGAAGCGCGAGTGAGAGCAATCCCTCAAAAAGGCGCCACTGACGCGCTCACTTCACACTTTTAATCATGAGATTCACATTTGATTGTGTGTGATTTAAGTACAAAATTAAATGTATAGATCTAACTTGTCGTGTATTTTCTACTTTGAGTGGATTTGACAAAGTGGCACTAGCAGTTATGTTTTTGTAATTAACAAATGTAAAATTTTGTTAATATATATATATATATATATATATATTTGTTAATTGGCCTTATATAGTTATTTTGGCTGTACTGTCTTATTAGGTTTCCCTGTAGATATAGTACAAGTTTGAAAAATAAAAAATAACTAATAAAAAGTATTTGTATTAATTATAGCTTAATAACTCCACGCGTTCCTAAGGAAAACGGTCTTGACAGAAGGACAGACGGATAAAGCGTGATCCTATAAGAGTTCTGGTTTTTCCTCTTGAGTTAAGGAACCCTAAAAATAGATCAACACAACATTGACTCGACCTTTATTTGATATAGTTTGGTTTCTTTGTTTTGTGAACCCTTTCCTGGAATCAAGTCTAGACACAAATAAGCTTAGGACATGTTATGTGCTCAGCGGAAGATTAAAAGAACGGTTGTTTATTAGTACCTTTTTAGTGTTTTTTTTTTAATGATCCTTCTGTAAACAAGTACTGATTGCATAAAAGCAATATAACAATTACTAACTATCTAAATCGATTGCATCACTGCTTACCATCAGGTGGGATCGTAGTTAATTATATTAATAAAACAAATTCGATAGGCTAGTTGCTGTAAAAAAATGTAATTAGTCCATCCTTTAGATTATTCAAAAATAAAAAATACGTGTCCCACGTATTTTTTTGTTTGTAAATTAAACCAAAAACGACCATGATCGCGGTGCTACATTTTTTCGCACGGGGTGACGTCACACGTAACTTTAATAGGCTATATTATCTTTTTTATTTTTTGTTTAATCGAAAAAAGAAAAATACGCGCCCAATAGATATTATTTTTTCATAATCTAAAATACGGAATAAATAAAATGTAATTATTTTGACCCTGGAAACTACCCTATTCTCAAAATTCATTGTTGTCCAAAAAACAATATTAAAATAAAATAGTTTTAGTTTTTATTTTGAACGAGTTAGGTAAAATAACTGTCAAAATTATGGTCCAAAATAAGTATTAAAATAAATTACACTTCGTTCTTTTTTTGGATGGATAAAGTAAAATAACTGGATATTTGTTGTACAAAATAAATGAGACTGTTCATATTTTTAATGAGAAAATATAAAAAAAAAAACAAATAATTTTAGGTACCTATTTTATAATAATTTTCTAAAATCGTAGTTAAGATATTGGCATACATTATGACACAATTTATGATATAAAATCAACTTCTTCTTTCTGCCGTTATCCCATATTACTCGTGGTCGGCGCAACACATTTTTTTTCTTCCATTCTGTCCTGTCACCCGTCACACTATCACTAACTCCCTTTTCTTTCATATCACTCCTTTTTTTTTTTTTTTTTTTTTTTATGGTGGGAAAAATCATGCATTGACATCCCCCGCCCTTGGGCGGAGCGGGAGATAGTGTCAGACTCTTACTGACTAAAAGACCCACCCCGTTCCTTCTAGCCTTCATACCGGGGCTCGAGCGCCCTTTCGGATAACCCTGGCCCCAGTAGGCTTCGACCCGGCTGGGTCCCTGCTGTTGCTGACAACTCTTTGAGGCGCGCGGGAACAGTGCGCGCCGTCGACGACTTGGGCTTGGTCCGGACAGTTACCGGACGGCCGGACAGCGAGCTACCCATTGCTCACTGTCCGCAAGCCCACGTCTACGTTGGCCGGAAATCGGGATCAGAATCCCGGCGACGGCGGCGGCGATAACGCCGTTGCCTGATGCGTTCGGCCTCCTCCTTTGCGAGCATTACTGCTTCGCAGAAGTCGGCGACCGCCTGCCACTCCTCCTCGCTCCGGACCATGGCCTCAACCAAGGCCCGGCGCGAGAGGTCTCCGCCGCCGATCGCCCCCACGAGGGCACGGCGATGCTCCGCCCAAGCAGGGCACACCTCGACTGTGTGCTCCACCGTGTCCTCCGGGCGTTCCGCACAGTGGCGACACCCGGGCGTCACTTCCGCATGAATCCGGTGCAGGAATCTCCCGAACGAACCATGTCCGGTGAGTACCTGCGTCATGCGGAAGGTAAGGACGCCGTGAGGTCTTTCCAGCCACGCCTCAAAGAGGGGACTTACCGCCATGATTGTGGCGTGCCCACCGCTGGGTTGCGATAGTCGTTGACGCCATTTCACCATGAGATCCCGCCGGAGCTCTGTCCGCCATGCCGTGACCTGTCGCGGCAGCGGACTTTCACCCCGGCGTTGCATCTCCACGCGCATATCGTGCATGTGTGCAAGGACTGTTGCCTCCAGATCCCACGGTGGTAGGCCAGCCAGAAGGCTCGCCGCTTCGCGGGAGACCGTGCAGTATCCCCGCACCATCCTTATCGCCATGACCCTCTGGCAGGCGTTCAGTGTGGCCGCCGGTCGCTTTTTCAGCGACGGCGCCCACACCGGCGCCCCGTAGAGGGCCATGGACCGAACGATCCCCGCGTAGAGCCTCCGGCAGGAGGCGTCTGGACCCCCAAGGTTGGGCAGGAGCCGCTTGAGCGCAGCCCCAGCCCGGTTGAGTTTGGGAGCCAGACGTCGGAAATGCTCCACGAAATTCCACCGGCTGTCGAGGACGAGTCCCAGGTACTTCATCGTCGACCCGACACCGATGTGAACTCCTCCTACCGTTAGTTGAGAACTCAATGGCGGCGCGTTCCGAGACCGGCGACCGTGAAAACACATTGCCTCGGATTTGTGAAGCGCCACCTCGAGTCCCAACTCCTGGATCCGATCAACGACCATCGCAACCCCGCGTGTCGCTAGAGCGACCGCCGCCTGGTACGACTCTCCCCGCGCTAGGACCAGCGTGTCGTCTGCGTAGCAAACTACGCTGACCCCGTCAGGGAAGTCGCCGCGCAGCACGTAGTCGTACCCGATGTTCCACAAGGGTGGCCCTAGTACCGACCCCTGCGGAACACCGCACGACATCTCTCGACGTTTCCAGTCTCCCTGGTGACCGGGGTAGACTATAAGTCTCTCCGACAGATAGGCCTCGACCACTCGACAGAGGATATCACTCCTCACACAAGCCATCTTATTCGGCCTTCCTCTCCCTCTCCATCCATCTACATGTATACTCAGAACTCTTTTAGTAATATGCGCTTCATCCCTCCTCTTCACATAACCAACATGATGTTTAACATCTATGAGCTGTACTCACCTGACTTTTGAAACCACAAATCGCTATCAGAACAGCTACTCGACTCTATGCCCTCACCCTTGAATGCAGTCTAAGGTCAGCAGCAGCCGTGTCAGCCAATTATGCAACTTCCTTATTGTTTCATAAAGTAACAATACGTAATAATTAATTTTTAAAGTTGATATTGTCGTAGCAGTGATTTAATTTTTTTGCAGGTAAAAAAAGTTAAAGTTTTTTTTTTTTTATAATTGACATACACTAGTTTGACTGCGATCCCACCTGATGGTAAGCAGTGATGCAATCGTTGATGGTGAGGCGCACTAGTTTATTAAAAGCCTATTCAGTCTTGCCTTGAAGACACCTTAATTATAATAAAACGGGAAGACCGCTGCAGGCAAATTGTTCCAGTCTTATGATGTACACAGTATAAACAACGAGGCGAAACGCTTAGTCCAGACCGTAGTAGTTTCAACAACGTAAGGGATACCCACCGTAGGTAGGGTTGTCTGATGGTGGAAAACCTTTTTTACTGCCCCTTTTTATTTGATTTCTGAAATTCAATTTCTTTGCCCTGCGCACTGTAAGAATCTTCAATCCACAAATGCGATTATTTGATTTTTTTTTAATTAAAATATTGTTTTTTTTTTTATATCTATGACGTCCGACGGTGAAGAAAAACATCGTGAGGAAACCGGCATGTCCTAGAACCAAAAATTCGAAGACATGTGACATTCACCAACACGTACTGGGCCCGCGTGGTGGATTACGGCCCATTCCCTATCCTAGAGAGGAGGCTTGAGTCCCAACAGTGGGAACATTAAAAAGGCTGGTGATAACATGTGATGAACAAATAAACGAAATGCTTAATTCTACAAATACAATAAAGAGTTTTTTTTTTTCAATCTCAGAATATCTCTAGTTTCATCTGCGAAAACCAACATCCGACATTTTAACAGCCACCAAGTTCTTACACCAAATAACCATCATACACTTGACAAGTTTTCCCTGGAAGTGACGTGTTTACACAGAGGTGACTCATACACTTATACGAGGGTGATATTATGAAAATTAAGGATCTTATTATGAGTCACACTGCTTACGTTACTCACTACCCGCACGCACGTAAGTTCGCTTGGGATTTCCGTATTGTTTTCAAGCGACTTCAAAATAGAGGAGAATCTCAATTCTGAAGACGTCTACTGTTGGACTTAGGACGATACTATGATTCTCACCAGGTTTTTTTTTGGTAGGGAAAAGACACTTTTACTGACTAAAAAACCCACCCCGTTCCTTCAAGCCTTCATACACCTTGCCTTTATAGCTCGAGTTCCCTTTCGGATAACCCTGGCCCCAGTAAACTTTGACCCGGCTGGGCCACTGCTGCTGCTGACAACTCCTTGAGGCGCGCGGGAACAGTGCGTGTCGTTGGTGACTTGGGCTTGGGCCGGACAGTAACCGGACGGCCGGACAGAGAGCTACCCATTGCTTACTGTCCGCAAGCCCAACTCTCACCAGGTAGTCGGTAACAGTTCATTGCATTTCAATAGTCTCTATAATGCTATGACACGTCAAGCTGAAAATAGTAGGCTAAGGGTCGTAGGAGTCCGATAGATGCAAGCCGCATAGGACCGTTCGTTGTGGTGACACTTGGGGGAGGTCTATGACCAGCAGTGGATGTCTTTTGGCTGAAATGAGGATGATGATTATTATTATTCTCTGCGGAAAAGTGAAAAAAAAAAACTAAGCATTTTTCTGTCTTATTTTTGTTGTGCGTAGTGCACACTGTGCGGTATCTACAAGGTGTAAGCAAAAAAAGGTGACCATATTTTAGAAGGTAATTCTGTCCATGGAAGTGAAAAAGTTTCTTTAACTATCCCCGCACAGTCTTCAAAAAAAACGCCGCTTCAAGCTTCATTTTGAGGCGGCCTTTTTTTGTGGCTCGTGTGCGGCGGTGCCGCCATAAAAAAACGCTTGAAGCGGCTTCAAGTTTCACCGGACACAAGAGGTTCTGATTTCTGATTTCTGAGGTGAAGCGCGCTTTAGCTGTTTTTTACGGCCGCTTCTAGCTTTTTTTTGTGGTCGCTTTTAGCGTTTTTTTGAGGCCGTGTTCCTTTTTACTGACTGACTAATTTTGATTAGATGATTATCTCTAAACTAGCTTTTTTGAATAAAACTGGCCGAAACTCTGCGTTCGGTTCTGTTTGGCCGAAACCAAAAGTACACCTTTTTTTAAAAAACTGAACCTTCGGTAGATCTCTAGTGATAAATTTGTATAGAAAACTCCTTTTTTTTCTTATTAGGCACAAAAGAGCGAACAGCAAAAATTTTCGTGTAATATTTCGTATAAGCTTGCAAACTATTATTATTCGGAGATCTTTTGACGTCATTACTTTGCCTACCGATTAATAAGAAATTAAGACCGATCAAAGTTCAAAAAATACCCTGATCTATAAAACATTAGCACCAGGAAATTTTCTACTATATTTACGTAAAATTCCATAATTCTGACTTAATTAGCAAAAACCACATTAGTATGTTTCCATAATTTCAAACCAAATATTTCCCATGATTTACACTCCGTCATCGATGTCAAAATATTGATTGGTTGCTAGTAATTTTATTTATAAAAGGAAATAAACATGCATGGGGTTCATAATGAGTGTCAATAGAAACCAAGCCAACAGGTTAATCGTACCGTTATATCTAAACTTAATATCCAGCTCTGGTTGAGGCCATGTTTCATAGTGAGGGGGGAATGGGAAGAGGTTAATTTCTTCGTAAAAGACGGGAGGGACGCTTCAGATGTTAGGAGTCGCATGGTGGTACGCGGGTATGCAGACGATACGCAATGGGTATCTCGACATCCAGCTATATGGTATGGACTGAACCCGATACTGAGATGTAAGCAAAACCGTAGTCTTTGTAGCAAAAATTTTGAGTCAGGCCGCTAAGACAATATTTAAAAAAAAAACGGCATCTCTGGAACGCAACGGGTAAGTTAAGCATAAAGGTAAATTCAACACTCTCGCTTTACCCTAGAGCAGGAAAAGTCATTTTATGATTTCCCACTTCAAAACAAAAGGTATTATTTTAAAGTGGTAAAATTAATTACCTCTCCTAGAGAGGCCTGAGTCCCAACAGTGGGAAAATTAAAAGGCTTAATTATGCTATTATTATGGTAAAATTAATCATAAATGTTTTTTTTTATTTTTTGAGGATATTGTGACTGAATTAATAAAAACCAGATGGATCGAACTTCAAGGTTAAGCACTCCTTGTTACGGTCAGCTTGTGGATTGGTAACCTTAACGTACCGAGAATCCACCGTAGGTCGTAAAGCACGCTAAGCCCTTGGTCCCGGCTATCATGTGATATACCTTTGACATTATTTACGTCAGAAGACAAGATATTTGACGCAATTCTTGCTAGGGTTTCGTATTACCTAATTACTAGATTGTAGAGGTCAGTGGCTCCATGTAAAATCATCATCATCATTACACCCAAGAGACGTCCAATGTTGGACATAAACCTCTCCTAAGCTTCATCATAATGACACGTCCTGTACGTCTCACATCCATCGGATTCCCGCAACCCTCAACAGGCCATCGGTCCGCTTTGTGAGAGGCCTTCCAACGCTGCGTCACCTGGTAAGTGGTCACCACTCCAGAACTTTTCAGCCTCATCGACAATCTGTTCTGCGAGCAATGTGTCTTGCCCAATGCCACTTAAGTTTCGCGATTCTTCGGGTTGTGTCGGTAACCTTGACTCTCTTGTGGATATTTTTGCATTTCCACGTAAAATACTAGAAAGAAAGAAGAAAGAAAGAAAAAACGTTTATTCGTGCCTCACACAATCATATAAACTAAAAATACACAATAAAAAGAAAAAAAACTCAGCATATTTTTTTTTATTGTTGATAGGTTCGCGCTTGACCGCTATCTCACCTGATAGTAAGCGACGATGCGGTCGACGATGGAACGCGCTTACCTAAAAGAAACCTATTCACTCTCGATTTAATGATTCCCGGGTTGTAGCTATCAGGAAACACAGACTCCGGCAAGGAATTCCACTACTTAGCCGCATGCAGAATAAATGTGTATGCTACGTTATTTAAAACGATAACTATACGATACTAGTATGTATTAATATTTTCCAACCTAGAGATATTTTAGTCAAGAGCAAATAAGTTACTTTTAAGCAAGTGTGCTATCGTTGACCACATCGTCGCTTTTCATCAGGAGAGATAGCGGTCAAGCGCGGGAAAAAACCCCTTTAAAAAAGCTACTTTAATCCTAGAATAACGCATGGTTCCTAAAGTTCACACTGGTATACGTGATGACAAAAAAACAGTCATAATAATGTTAATTGACGCACGTGAGTTATCTTTGCACCCAACGAATTCATTGAAATCCTTAACACAATTATATTAAAACAATATATTTTCCTCCTGGACTAAAATACTGTGTTTGTTTTATTGAGAATGATGTAGTTAATTAGGGTTATTATTGCAAAATATGATTCATTAATTGCATGAGCACTCTTTCCATGTTAATTAAAACATGTAGTAATTCAACAATTCATGTATACCTATTAAAAATACAAGAGGAAGGAAACAGAAACATAGTTACGAACGTGATGCTTATTTCTTAAGAAGTTTTTTCTATCATAAATGCGAAGGGAGATTACAACGCATAACACAATACATACAAAATATATTTTCTTTTTAATTTGGGATTTTTTTTTAAGAATGGAAATCATCCAATGACTTCTCTTGCTGTCAGACTTTTACTGACTAAAACCACATCAGTGTCCTTCAGTTGCCCTTTGCGTTCTAGGACTACGGGTTTCCTTTCAGAAATCTTCCGTGGTCTTAGCAAGCGGTCATCGACTCTGCTGGGCATTACGGTTTGCTGACATCAGTTTGAGGAGCTGGATTGGACTGGGCTGGATTTAGGTGGGAAAATATCAAATAAATTCTCTTGATCTGGGTAGAGCACGTATAACATGCCACGAGACTAAAACCCACATGTGTTCCTTTAGTGTTGGCGTTTCAGGGTTACGCTAACTCCTTCAAACAATTCCACAGTCTAGCAATCCCCAAATTCTGATTATGTTTTATGTACATTTTAAATACCTAATAAAAATTTTCATTCGGTCAGCTGGTCAGCTTTAGCCACATAATATAATATAATTATTTTCCTAATTAGATACCGACCAAAGGTTCGGCTTTGGTTTGGGGCAAAAAAAAAACTGGTTTCAAGTGGAATTTCGGTTTCGGTCAAAGTAAGGCCGAATATTCGGCTCGACCAAAACTAGCATTCTTGAGCCAACAGTTGTGATAGATACCAAAAAACTGACTGACTTTTTCGTCCTATCTATACCTACGTTATATTTTTGTGTAGTCGTCGATTTATTCAACTATTTATTATTTTATAAGCAACTTTAACTTTTTTCTTTTCTTTTCTTTTTAACTAGGATCATAACTATCAAAATATAGTTAGAAAAAATGTAGGTATCGAAATAATATATACTTTTAATTTTTTGACAGTTTTTCTGTTATCACGTCAGTATCGGATTCGGGTAAGGCCGAAACTAGAATAAGAGGCCGAACATTCGACTACGGTTTCGGTTTAGGTTTTAGTCAATCACTAGTCCTAATAATCTCATCTAATGAGCCATGAAACACTCAAGACAATACTTCAGAAAGTGATTCAAATAATGACGCACAGTTTTCTTAATGCTTTGTTTGTTCGTCTGTCTGTCTGCAGCTCAGTAATGTGCTAAAAAGGTATCATTAAATATATTTGCAGAGCAGCTGGAAGAAGGGACATTTATTTATTTCTTTTGGAGTGTCACTGCGCATAATAATTTCTGGAATTAAGGAGAGACGTTAGGCCTGGAAACATTTGTTTGAAATGTACTTAGTATGGATGAATTACTATAAATGATTTTATTGTTTCGGAACTAAAAGAAGACTAGAGTGAATAGGCTCTTAATAAACTAGTGCGCCTCGCCATCAACGATTGCATCACTGCTTACCATCAGGTGGGATCGCAGTCAAGCACTAGTTTATATCAAGTAAAATAAAAGATAGGCACTAGAGAGCAGTGATGGCACAGTGGAAGCACAGTGGTTACACTGGTAACTGCCCCGACTTGTATGTCGTGGGTTTGAGTATACATGTAGATGGATGGAGAGGGAGAAAGACGCCAAAGAAAAGATGGATGGATTGTGTGAGGTGTGATATGAAAGAAAAGGATGTTAGTGATAGTGTGACGGGTGACAGGACAGGAGGACCCCAAGTAATATGGGATAAGTGCAGGAAGAAAAATAAGTATGTCGTAGCTTTCTGCCTGAGTTCAAGGTGCTTTACTTTGTGATGCTCATTTTATCACTTCTTTTTTAAAACGGTGAAAGAAGATATCGTGAGGAAAATTCCATGTTTTAGATCCAAAACTTCGAAGATAATGTGAATGTGACATCCTCGGACATTTTTTTAAAATTATTATTATGGATAGGCTCGCGTTTAACTTCTTTCTCATCTCATGGAGAGCAATGGAGTACGCTTGCCTAAAAGCAAACTATTCACTCTTTACTTAAATACCCCTAGGTTATAGCTATCAGAAAAAACAGACTACTGGTTTTCTTTTCAGAAATTCCCTGCCATCAGCCCTGGACCCATAAGGATTGCTGACATCTCTTTGAGGACCGCGTAGATTCCTACGCGATGTTGACTACTAGGCTCGGTCCGGTTAAAAACTGCGGGCTACCCTTTTTTTGACGTCTGCAAGCCCGCGTCTACCGTGGTCGGGGCCGGAATTTTGGTGGCTGGGGCGTGAGGACCTTCGTTCCCTCACTCTTCGCTCCGAGAGGCGGTTTGTATCTCAGCAGTGTATCCGTCAGCTTATAATTATGAGGACTGAACAGCTAGTTCATGTCAAACAAGTTTACAACATTTTATGCTATGTCTGGAAATACCTGGACGCGATTGACGCAGATCGGATATGAATGACGCGAGGGAATTCTATATCTTCTTCTCAAGGTGTCTTTAAGAGTTCGGTCACGTCCATTCGCATAATTTACAAGCTCCTTACCACGGTTTTACTCGCGTCTTAAGCAACTGCTCTGCTCCCGTGGTTTGTGGCGTGAGGTTTTCTAAAAGATTTTTTCAACAAATCAGTAGTTTCTGAGATTAAGGCGTATAGTCCCTTGAACCATCTGACCGAAATTATGTGAACGCAACTCTCGCACTCGCCTAGGCGGCAGTACGCAAATCTGTGCATTTATTTGCGGCCAGCAGCGCCCGGAAAGCGCTTTAAATCCATTTTCTCTGCGAGATATTGATTGATTTACATATGCAATGTTCACTTTGAAGGATATTTAACCACCAATTTTTATGTGTAAAAATGTTTCTGAAGGTCCAAGCCGTTTCGAAGGAGTAAGGAAAAGTTGCGAAAAGTTGCTAAATTGCTAAATATATTTTTTGACAAAGTATTAATTGCACGAAAAATCAAATATTGATATTATTGTTCGTGAATCTATAATACGCACCACGTAAAGGGCCATGGACCGCACGATCCCCGTCTAGAGCCTCTGACAGAAGGCGTCTAAACCCCCTGGGCTTTCCCGGGCAGGAGACACTAAACATATATTTTTTTAACCCAGCCGTTACGGAGGAGTAGGCCTCAGAAAATCACTGTTTTATGGCACTTTTCGGGCGCTTGGCCCTTAATGCATTGAATCAAAAAGCTCCTTAGTTTTATAGTATTATATGCTATTATTTTTACTAACGTGAAACCAGAATATAGTTCGTTTAGAATCAGTAACTGTATCGATTCTTATAATTTTTACACCAGTTATATTTTTTCCCAAATAAATTTAAAAAGATCACCAGTTGAAAACCACAGACACTAAGTACAGCACAGATCACGGCAGGTCATATCGAGCATTAAGTGCTGTCGCACAGCAAAGTGCGGAAGCAAAACCACCCTTCAGTCATCCGTATGGCCCTGTGACCATGTATTTGTATGGACAACAAGCTTATAATTTTGATTATTCATGATGTAGTTATGAAATTTTGAACATAGATTCTTTAAACCCGGTCTAAAAGCACCGATTAAAAACCTTTACAGACCAGACATTATTCAGACGCCATTACCAACATAACTGAATCCTTTATCAAAAACAAAACAAACTAATCAACAAAGCAGTCTCTCGCCCTACTACAGACTACAGATTAGCAAGTCAAACGCGCGTTACGTTCCTGGAACGCTGACTCACGCGTCGTCGGTTACCCCCCCTCCCCCTTCCCTCTCCCCCCTTCAGACGGCGTCGTCTGGCGACCCCCTTGACACTGACATTGTGAGTCAGCGCTTATGCAATGCATGTGCAGTGTATTGGGGTTTGAGTGTGTAGAAGAAATGGTTAAGATTTTAGTTTGAGTAAATGGTGAATGGGCCTCATCAGAGTGCTTCGGTGTTCCGATTGGTCCGTTCCAAGCTATTTACCAATCAGAGAGCCTATCGCGGCAAACGTTTCGATCACGTTAACGTAAAAACAACTCGCACTTAGCGCACAGAAGGCTTAAAGTCACCGAAAGGGCAATAGAAAGGGCTATGCTCGGAGTTTCCTTGCGTGATCGAATCAGGAATAAAGATATCCGCAAAAGAACCAAGGTTACCGACATAGCACGAAGAATCGTCAAACTGAAGTGGCAATGCTCGCAGAACAGATAGCCATTAGGGCCGAAAGGTTTTGGAATGGCCACCACGTACCGGAAGACTTAGCGTTGGAAGGCCTCCTACAAGGTGGACCGATGACCTGGTAAGGGTTGCGGGAATCCGATGAATGCGTGACGTACAGGAACGTTCATTGTGGTAACATTTGGGTAAGGCCTATGTCCAACAGTGGACGTCTTCCAGCTGAAATATAACTAGCAAAAATGCAACATACCTATTCAAGTTTTCGTTGACACTGACCGTGGCAGTGACCACGCTGAGTCATTCAACTTATACAATAATATGCATTAGTTGTTATGTCTGCATTACGATAGGTTTATATGACTGCATACAAAATGAATGCCTACAACGTCTAGACATTAAACTATAAACTGCACTCGATAAAAACTACAAACTAAGATTACGCGCGCTGGATATACCTGGAGTTATCTGCTCCACAGCTTAAAACGGTGAAGGAAACATCGTGAGGAAACCGGCATTTTTAAGCTATTGCATAGCTTCCATCGCGGGCCTTGAGCGTGGAGACCGTATCCAGAAATTCCGTAACGAAAATAACCTAACACCCCCCCACTTATTTGTTTTCTTATCGGTCACCACGCTCAAAAAGTGTAACTTCAATTAATATCAAAGAAAAAAAAAACAAAGGAAAAAAAAAATACTGCATAAATAATTATAATTGCATAAGTTGATAAAAAATGCTATGCAATAACTTTACCGCGGCAGTCCCCGAGTGCCACACGTCTTTTTTATTATTGATAGGCTCGCGTTTGACCACTATCTCACCTGATGGTATGCGATGATGTGGCCAACGATAAAGCACGCTTACCTATAGTAACCTATTCACTCTTGACTTAAATACCCCTAGGAAACACAGACTCTGGCAGGGAATTCCACTCCTTAGGTGTACGAATAATTAAAGTATGTCGGCATGTCCTAGAACCAAATATTCGAAGACATTTAATATCCACTAACCTTTTTTTTTATGGTGGAGAAAATCATGCATTGACATCCCCCGCCCTTGGGCGGAGCGGGAGATAGTGTCAGACTCTTACTGACTAAAAGACCCACCCCGTTCCTTCTAGCCTTCATACCGGGGCTCGAGCGCCCTTTCGGATAACCCTGGCCCCAGTAGGCTGTTGTGGATTACGGTCCGTTCCCTCTCCTAGACTCTCCCAGAGTCCCAGTCCCAGCAGTGGGAACATTATAAGGCCGATTATGCTATGCGGCTATTAGCTCCTAAAATTACTTTTCGAAAGTTTTTTGATATTTGTAACTCAATATCGGACATTATGATAACACAATAGTACATTTTGATAGAAGCGAGTGATCGGGAACTCGTCTGAGCCGCAGGAGAGGGCTATGGAGTTAAGCGCTGCAGTGACAAATTTTCACGTGTACCAAATGACGTTTTTCAATAAATAAACGAAGGTGAGCGCAAGCGGGCGTGCACTTTTCCGTGCTAGTGCAGAAAACACTAAATTGCGTGCCTGAAAGCGATAGGAACAGGGCCGGTTTTCGAGTAAGTAGAGTAAGTTTTAAATACTAGCTGTTGCCCGCGACTTCGTTCGCGTCAATATTAAATATATGCAATTACACAACCATAGTAACTCATTAAAACCACAATCATAACTCTCTAGCTTAGAACCAAGATCAAACGTCAAGGCCAGTTTTATTACATTGGCACATTTAAGCTCCTCTTCCCCAATTGTAGCCACAACGACCTATCCTGTGCATCTCGCATCCATTGGGTTCCTACATTCACTAGGTCAACAGTTAACTTTGTAAGAAACCTACCAATGATCAATTGAACCCCTTATACGATTAGGTTATTGCTTATAAATTATTTACAGACAGTCGCAAAAGTTAACAAAACAGGGCGAAGGTGAATTTGCATTTAAAGTTATTCCTAATTGTTGGAAAAATCCTACCTAAAAACCAGTATTTTACACTAAGAACTAAGATGCAAAGATACCCAGCAGGTATTGGTAAATAAACCGCATTTTTGCGGTATGTGTTATGTGTGAGACATACATATCACCTTCATTAATACAAGAAGTAAAGAAGAAACATATATATATATATACACCGCTAAATTTTAATCGTTTTAATCCCGTGGAGGGTCGATCCGGTAGATGAAACACAATCGATTTGTAAAGATAAAATTAAAAAATAAAGTACCATTTTTTTTTGTGCCCTGTTAATTTTCCCGCACTGTTCCCGCGCGCCTCAAGGAGTTGTCAGCAACCGCAGCGGCCCAACTGGGTCGAAACCTACTGTGGCCAGGGTTAGTTTCGAAAGATAGCTCAGCCCCGGAACGAAAGGCAACGAAGGAACAGGAGTGGGTTTTTAGTCAATAAAAGTCTGACAATATCTCCTGCTCCGCCCAAGAGCGGGAGATGTCATGAGATGATTTTCCCACCGAAAAAAAAATCCTATTAATTTTAAGTTCCTATTGTAGTTTCATTATCGGTGTACAATAAGAGTATATCTATCTATTTATCTCTTCACGACTTTATGGTAGTAAAAGTAACGCCATTACAAATCGTCCTAGAAGCTCCTTCCCCATTCTAGAAGGATTTTATTCATTGTTCAATGAACCAGTAAAACAAATAAGCACATTGCTTTTATTGCATCGCCGTTGAATGATCTCCAGCGGTTCTGATGTTCTCATATATTTTTAGAAATACCTACACCACTGCTCCAGCATGCAAGATTATACAGAAGTTATACTTGGAACACCATATTCTTCTTTCCTGAAACCTCAAAAGAATCTTGAAGTAGCTGGAATTGGTCTCTGGAGATACCTCTCTATACATACTACATGTTTCTTTGACTTCTCCCGTTCTAAAGTGGAGCGAGAGAATGTGTCAGACTTTTACTGACTAAAACCACACCTACTTTTCTTCTTTGCCTACCGTTTTAAGAACGCGGGTTTTTTTTTGGATGAAATGGATATAAACTAGTGCTTGATGGTAAGCAGTGATGCAATCGTTGATGCTGAGGCGCACTAGTTTATTAAGAGCCTATTCACTCTTGCCTTAAAGACACCTAAATTATAATCAAACGGGAAGACCGCAGCAGGAAAATCCATGCATGCATGCAGGTATATTCTTTCGGAAGTCAATCCATGGCCCAAGTAGGCACTGGCCCTGCTGAGCCCCTAAGATTTTGCTGATATATCTTTCAGGTACTCGTGGAATACTACACGCCGTCGACTGCTCGGGCTCGGACCTTACCGGACGGCCTGACAGCGAGCTACTCATTACTCGTCGTCCACAAACCCGCGCCTTGCGGCTACCGACGAGGTATCTCCTGTGGTGCTAACAGGGCCGTGAGGATTTCCGTTCTCTCACGGTTGCAACTATCTTCATCATGGGTAGCGGTCTACCCATTTCTTCTCGCTCCAGACCATACCTAACCCAGGACCGGGCCGAAAGGTGGCCCCCGCTGAGATTACCATGTCTGGAGATTAAATCAAGATCACGATCGTTATTGACAGACCCTTACTATTCAGTGGAAGTTCCTGGGGTACCTAGTTGATACATTAGATCTTCTAAAGAAAAGAAAGAAAGAAAACACATTTATTTAGCACACAGACACACACAATAAAAAAACAAGTACATAGAAACTTAAATAATAAAAAGAAAACATTGTGTGGCTCACGATAAAGCCAAATAGATCCAATATACCAGGCAACTACGTAGAAATTGCCTGACGCTGGTTTTCAACTGAACCTTACTTTGATTACACTTACGGATCTTCTGTCTTGCTTATGACTTGACTGAGCATTGAACCCACCGCCCTTGAGTCTCCCTTTACTTGGCGTTGCGCCGGCGCAGCTTTTTGCGACACGCCCACTTTTTGCTTTTTTCCCATTCGCACAGACAAATGAATTTTCGTGAGTGACAGCTGGACAGTTCTGGTTCGTCCAGAAATAATAAATAAGAGTAAAATGTTAATGCAGATATTATTAAATGCATTTATGAACGGCCCGTCATACAGATCATTGTATGATGGCATTCACACTGGAAATAGCCGCCTTCTTCAATTCTGTACGTTCTTTGTTCTCTTTTAGCCATCGTTTTCGGTACCCTCCTTGTGTCGTGCTCCTCAATGCTGAGGATCGTGAGAGATACCACAGGCGCAGGCTCGCGGACGGCGAGAAATGGGTAGCTCGCTATCCGACCAACTGATAACTGTCCGGACCGAGCACAAGTCGTCGATGGTGCGCAATATTCCTGCGCGCCTCAAGAGTTGTCAGCAACAGCAAGGGCCCAGCTGGGTTGAAGCCTACTGGAGCCAGGGTTAGCTCAGCCCTGGTATGAAGGCACGAAGGAAGAGGGTGGGTTTTTTAGTCAGTAAGAGTCTGACACTATCTCCCGCTCCGCCCAAGGGCGGGAGATGTCATTTGGATGATTTTTCCCACCGAAAAAAAATCACTACGCCTGCCTGGGTTTATTGGACCCACGACGTACATACACTACTCGTAATCACTGGACCACTAATGCACCTTTGTAAAAATACTTCTATGACTAAGAAATCATTTACCATAACATTCCATTTGACATAACATTGCTGACTAAACAATTGATTCACCATACGGCTGTCGAGATTTCGATTACGAGGTGTCTCCTTCATGATTCATACAGTGTTTAATAGGCCACGATATTACACTATGTGGTTTTTCATCTAACATACGTAAGTTTAAAGTGTACAAAACTAGGTTATCACCCGGTGTTCACTAGAAAAGTGATGGTTAATGTGTTATTTAATATTTTGTTTGGGGTCAATAACCAGGTCGGATGTCGATGACTACTAGTTAGTTAGAAGAGTCATCTCACGGCAGTTTCCTTATGCGTCAGTCTTGAAAAATAAGGTCATCTTCCTCATCATTTTATGCAGATTTGAATATTTGGAGGCTGATCAAAATTTTAAGAGTATTTTATGGTTAAATTATTCTTACTAGTAAACAACTTATTTTTTTGAGTTAGGTACTTATTATTATTCTCAACAATCAGCTCAGGTCTTGGGACACCCGACTTGGACAGATAAGGTTAGAAGGAGATGGCGGGGTCTAGTGAGCGAGCGAAGAAAGCGAACAAAAGCCCCCCATCTCCTTCGTGGTTAATTGGTTATATTTTATAAACGACGCAAAAGTAGGAGCCCTACCAAGCGGGGCTACGTCAACCGGTTCTTTGGCGACTAGAGCCATAGGAGAGGTGGGGAAGCTCCCTTCTACCTATAAATTAAGGGGTAATATTATTAAAAAATAAACGCAAATATAACCTTCATTTGAGATTTTTTTTAAAAACTAATAGCCAGTTTCTTCATCTAAAGTAACAGCCAAAGTAACGTCATAAAGTAAAAGTAACGGTCAAATTCGTTTCTTCACAATTTTAACTGTTGGTTTAACTGTTACTTTTGCCTTTAACTTTTACTAGTCATTAGGGGGCTGCTAAAGCTAAAGTCACTGTCATTTTGATAAAGTTGTAGATTATTTAGGTTTCACTAATATGTTATCACGAACTTCGTCCAGTTGGTTGAGGCCATGGTCCGGAGCGAGGAGGAGTGGCAGGCGGTCGCCGACTTCTGAGAAGCAGTAATGCTCGCAAAGGAGGAGGCCGAACGCATCAGGCAACGGCGTTATCGCCGCCGCCGTCGCGCGTCGCCGAGATTCTGATCCCGATTTCCGGCCAACGTAGACGCGGGCTTGCGGACAGTGAGCAATGGGTAGCTCGCTGTTCGGCCGTCCGGTAACTGTCCGGACCAAGCCCAAGTCGTCGACGGCGCGCACTGTTCCCGCGCGCCTCAAGGAGTTGTCAGCAACAGCAAGGACCCAGCCGGCCTGCTGTTGCCTAAGCCTACTAGGGCCAGGATTATCCGAAAGGGCGCTCGAGTCCCGGTATGAAGGCTAGAAGGAACGGGGTGGGTCTTTTAGTCAGTAAGAGTCTGACACTATCTCCCGCTCCGCCCAAGGGCGGGGGATGTCAATGCATGATTTATTAAAAAAAAAACTTCGTCCAGTGAAAGTTCAAGTTCATCAGACGATGAACTTATCGTTACCTAGTTATTTAACGCGTAGACGTAAAAAGTTTAATGCTCACAAAGATCATTTCGTATGGGACGACGCTGATTTTCTGTTCCGATACAGAATTTCAAAGGAAACAGCTTGACGCCAACCATAGAAAAGTAAGTTTATTTTCAGTTTGTATTTAATACGACTACGTTAAATTTAACTAATGTACAGTACGGCCGTTCTATCTTGGCGAGTGTGAAGTTAGGCTCTGCGACCTTTAGCGCTTGTGTACCTAAACGTATAAAAATAACGGTTAAAAAAAAAGCCAATAACAGTTGTTAATAGCAATAATAACAACAAATAGCATTTATTTTTTTAAATCATTTACTTATGTTATTATTTATCAATTCAATTCTAAAAACATTCGTTCATTGGCGTTCGTATCCTCCTCCTTGCGTCGTATTCGTCAATGCTGAGGGTCGTGACCTCCCTGCTTCATCACTTTAGCCTTTATGATGTTCTTCCATCTGTTTCTGTCTCTGGCGGTGTGAAGGGCATTGTACATCGTAGAGTCAAGAGCGGTGCGGATCTGGTCGGACCAACGTGCTGCGCCCGCGAGGCCTTTTCCCATCCACTTTACCGGTCACAATGAGCCTTTCGAGGTTGCCACCATCCTTTCTTGCAATGTGACCGAAGTATTGCAGAACCTTGCGAAGACACTTGGACGATAGCCGTGAGGCGATTTTAAGTTCTTGTAAAATGGATACGTTGGTCCGAAATGCTGTCCAAGGGACACGGAGCATCCTTCTCCAGCACCACATCTCAAAGGCGTCGATGCGTTTGCGGTCTGCAGCTTTTAGCGACCAAGTCTCAGCGCCATACGAGAAGATCGAGAAGACTAGTGTCCGTACCAGTTTGGTTTTGGTCTTTACGGAGATGTTGCGATCCCTCCAGATTTTACTAAGCTGAGACATAGCGCTCTTAGCCATGCCAATTCTCCTGCGAACTTCCCCCTCGCACGACCCATCGTTACTAATATTGGAGCCCAGGTAAATAAAGTGGCGTTCGTATAAACAGAATCCAATGACATTCGAGTTTTTGACACTACTTGACAGAAGATATTGTGATGTTGTCATGCGTAAAAAAAGCTCCCCACGTTTTTTTGGGGTAATTATGCCGTTTGTGTTATGGTAACTCTGTTGATTTTTAGTTTAGCTGTTACTTGGATGAAGAAACTCATTTGCTATAATATCAGTAATAGTCAAGTAAAAGTTAATACTTTTACTGATAGTTTTAGTTGTTGATGAAAAAACTGGCTGTTAGAATGTCATTCCTAAACTTCATTATGCTGGGCGGGTATCTAAAAAACAAAATTGAAATAAAAAATTAAAACACAAAATTAAAATAAAATAATTAGATTAGTAGAATAAGCGCGTTGTGACCAAATAGTAACTTATATTGTTTTACAAATCTGTCTTGGACAAAGACACGGGTACAAACCAGTTTGAAATCATAGACAGGCCTGTTGGTCTAGTGGTGAGTGGCCCTGACTGCTATGCCGCATGTCTTAGGTTCAATTCCCACCCAGGACAAATGTTTATGTGATGAGCATGATGTGTTGTTCTGTGTCTGGGTGTAACTTATCTATAATATGTATGTATTTAGAAATATATAAGTATGTTTATCAGTTGTCTAGTACTCATAACACAAGCTCTGCTTAGCTTGGGACTAGACGGTGTTGTGTGATAGTTGTGGAATATTATTGTTATTATAAAATACCTAAAACAATCATATCTTACGTATGACTGTACATACACATTATGTAAAACACTTCAATATGTGATTTAGTGGTATTTTACAAATTGTAAGTACCTATTGAGAATTAGTCATAATATATTTATTTATATATGAATATATTTATTCATTTTACCCATATTGATAATATCTGAGTCAGCAAAATGATTTTGTATTCATCAAAGTAATGATGCTGTAAGATGGTGTTGTTTTTTGGTGGAAAATCATCAAATTATCATCGCACTCCGGATGGAGTATTGTGTCAGATTTTTACTGCTGACTAAAACCCACCTGTGTTCCTTCAGTTACTCTTACGTTGCAGGACAGTAGTGACTCTTTTGAACAATCCGGAAGAAATGTGTTTCTTTTTTTGCAATGGGTAATAATCATCTTAGGCGGAGCGGGAGATAGAGTCAGACTTTTACTGACTAAAAAACCCACCCCGTTATTTCGTTGCCTTTCATACCAGGGCTGAGTTTTCCTTTCAGAAGCAGACCCTTGGCTCCAGTAGACTTCGACCCAGCTGGGCCCCTACGGTCGCTGACAACTCCTTGAGGCGCGCGGGAACAGTACGCGCCGTCGACGACTTGGACTCGGTGCGGACGCTTACCGGACGGTCGGACAGCGAGCTAACGCCCGGGTGTCACCATTATATGGACATAATTATGGGGGCATACGGTGAGGTGTGCCGTTTGGGCGAAGCACCATCGTGTTCTCGTGGGGGCGATCAGTGGTGGCCTTGGTTCAAGCCATGGCCCTGGGGAGCCAAGCCAAGTTTACTAAAGCCATATAGGTACTCGCGGTCTTAGAACGTTAAGGGAAACTGATAGATCATAGGTTTTTTTTAAGGGTGGGAAAATAATCTAATGACATTCCCCGCTCTAGGGTGGAGCGGGAGATAGTATCAGACTTTTACTGACTAAAAACCCACTCCTGTTCCTTCGTTGCCTTTCGTATCAGAGCTTGAGCTATCTTTCGAATTAACCCTGACCCCAATAGGCTTCGACCCAGCTGGAGCTGCTGTTGCTGACAGCTCCTTAAGGCGCGCGGGAACAGTGCGCGCCGTCGACGACTTGGGCTCGGTCCGGACAGTCGGACAGCGAGCTATCCATTGCTCGCCGTCCACAAGCCCGCGCCTACGATGGCCGGAAATCGGGAGATGGATCATAGGTGTGCTTTTAATCACTAAAAATAGGACACGCCCTCTCGCCCCGCCAAGGAGCCGGTGTTATTATAGTCTAAAAAATAAAATGACCTCCACAAAAATGACAAAACATTACAAAAAAAAAAAAAACAATCTCCACACATTGTGGTCACTATTCATCCACATAAAGGTTGCCCCACATCGCAGCGTAACACTTATGACATAATTGCACATAACGACACACTTACACTGAAGTGTAACACAAACTTTTTGCCAACACGTAACCTGTTGCTATGCCCATCTGTTTTGTAATTTACCGTAACAGCTGTTTGTGTTCGCTTTAGTTTTCTGAAGTACGAGTATTAAAATTTTTCATGGACTATTAAATGTGTTAAGGTAACTGGCGTAAATGTTTGTTGCGTATAAGTTTTTATTGACTTTGACTTTGTAAATATTTATTTATTTCTTCATCTTACATCTATCTTTACATGTTTTTTTTTTATCTCCAATGCGATAAATGCGCTTATCCTAACTTAACTCATTGAATGCCGTTATTAGAGGCACAATAGAAAGACAATTGCTTATGTCGAACTATGTAACTTAAGACATTCGAAAGGTTAATTATACTAACATCTATAGCTAATTATAAATAATGCATTCCTTGTGAATTCACCCAGAGTACAACAAAATAAGACCGTCTCATTAGCTATCAGGTTGGGCGCGTGAAGTGCGCGCGTTAGCGGCGCCTCCCTTAGAAGGTTGGTCCGGCCTCGCGGCTCCACCAGCAGCGCGGTCGCCGTCGTCACCCACCACACGTACCTGTCAGGAACACACAGGCTCAACTGTCCCAAAACAATTGGATTGTGCACCTTTCCTCTCAATATTTTAAATATATATGACTGCGATATTTTGAATATAGTTCATCGTCATTCACAACCTGATTTTGCTAACTGCTGGGCATAGGCCTCTCTTGTTGTGCCAACTCCCATGTCCCTATGCCACCCTCATCCAAATTCAACCCGCGATGGCTCCAATATCGTCAGCCCATTCCGTTGCCGGGCTACCAACATTTCTTCAACCAGTCCCTCCATCTTTAAAAATTTAGCTATTCATGAATCTACACATTATGATAAACTAGCTTCTACAGCGACTTTGCCTGCGTAAATGTGTTTTTCCATACAAACTTTGGATTCCCGTTTCATTCCTTTAAGGGGTACATTTTGGAAAATCTTCTCTTATTGCTCGCTTACGTCATGAAAGGAAACCTTGAGCATAATATCACACTCTTAGTCTGTAGTTTCGGCTGTGCGTTGAAATGTCAGTCAGTCAGTCAGTTTCTCCTTGTATTGACAAGAAGAAGGAAACAGAATAATTTTTAATATAGGTTTCTACCTATAATAATGAAAGAAAAATATTAATACCATTGTGAAAAAAGCGTGGGGCGCTATGTGCCGTATTTTTCGTAAATCGAGCACCCCACGCTTTTTAAACTACCTATATTTTTATTTTTCACAAAAAAAAAAACATGTTATTGTATTGTCATCAGTCTTTGATGAGTGTGCAAAGTTTGAAGAAAATCTGATCGCCCAAAGTAGGTCAAAATCGAGCTCAAAGGCGTTGGTTACAAACATACAGGTGAAGCTAATATAAGCGTGTTAAAAATAGGTACAAAGGTGATGCTTATTTCTACAGAAATTCCTTTCAGCAAATCTGTGAAGGGAAAATTGGAAAAAAAAGAGATATAAACACCGTGTGTAACAGTAATAGGAAAAAAATAAATAAAAACAAAGCTGTCAGTTCAGTATTATCAATCAATTGGTATAGCGAACTGGACTCATGGTTTACCAGAAAACGATTGCAAGTGTCTTTTGCGAAATATAAGTCTCTACTGGAGCCAGGGTTAGTTTCGAAAGGCTAGAAGGAACGGGGTGGGTCTTTTAGTCAGTAAGAGTCTGACACTATCTCCCGCTCCGCCCAAGAGCGGAGGTTGCCATAGGATGATTTTTCCCACCATAAAAAAAAATAAATAAAAAAAAGTGCCTTTTGCGAAGCATTAATGAGAGTGATGGAGATGACCCCAATCGTAAGAGAGGTTGCCCAGGGAGTCGGAAGTCGCAAGGGAATTTCCGGCTACCATAGGCTTGAGGATGACGAGCAACGGAAAGCTCATCCTCCGACCGCCCAGTAAGGATCAGGCCCGAGTTGAAGGTTTTGTCGGACGTTGTCAATTTTCTACATCAAAAAAGGTGTCCCGACGTTTGTGGAACAGCTGTACGACCTTTGCACTTGTGGCTAGACTCGTCTAAATTTCTACCTGAACGAGTCTTTCTTAGACAACACCTGTGTCCAGAAATCAAAATTTTATCTCATAAACTCATTAATTTAACACAAAACAACAAATAATCTCCCACATATCAAAGACTGTTTTTTGCATTCTTACTGCATTCTCAATTTGTAGAAAAACTAATTATTAATTTTAATTTTTGTCAAATTTATCGCTAAGATGAGATTCCAAGTTAAACGTAAAACATTTTTAATATCAAAATAACAAAATTCAGCATAAAATTTTAGTTAATTATAATTTCTAACTCTGAACAAAACGACACTAATTTACACAATAGGTAAGCCAACATTTCATGAACAATTATTTTCACAATCCTGCAATTACGAATAATAATTAGCGTCTCTTACAACAGACTTATAAAACAATAAAATGAAATAACGAAAAACTAAAGAAACAAATTCAATATAATGTGTTACTTTATACACCTAATTCTACAATTTCGTAATGTATTGTATGGCTTGTTAATGTACGACATTGTTTGACCTATTTCCATAAGATTATCAATTCGACGTAGGTGAGCCGTACTTTCAATTAGTCATAGATGTTGAGACATTATAGTAAGAAAGTGAGATTCGGCGTAGGTGGTCTTGATATAATTACTTATCAGATGCTTTCTTGTGCAACTGAATACATTTACTGTTCTTTTATCTTTTATTTATTAAAATTAATAAATCCATTGCATCATCCATTTGCAGACAATGCATCATTAAGTGGTGCATTGTCTCAGGAAGTCTTTTCTAGATCCAAAGACAGACCATTTGTGTGTCATTAGATCTAGAAGATTAGTCAGAAACTAGAGATTTTAACACAACGTTGAAGATGTTATGATTATTATAATAGAAATCACAAGTATTTTTTTGTTTGTAATAAATGAACTCAAAAACCGACGACCGATGCGCGATGTTAAAAATTTATTTAAATATTATAATGCTACTTTATCACTGTTTGTCATAGGGATAATTTTCTACTTTCAAGCGGGCTATACTACTAATAGCTAGTAACAAAATAGATACGTATATATTACCTACCTACGTAGACAGAGTACCTACTCGTACGTATATACAAAACATTGTTAGGTATAAAAATTTAAATCAAAGCTCAACATTTTTGATCACTGCTATACAGGACGCGAGAACTACACAACATATATATAGTAACACTACTTATTTAAAACTAAATAAGTATAATTTCAAGGCCATTCCACAAAAGAAAAACTGAAAACTTCCACAGATCCAAAAGGAAAAGATAATTATGATTAACATACATAGACTAATATTATAGCACGGTTGAACTATTCATAAATACATATATAAATATAATATATCTATATGTATTAAATATTGCATAATACATTACCGATATTTGCACACAATTACAAGCACCGTGACCCAGTTTGATAAAGAAATGTAAAATACATTATAATTCAATTATACTTATATAGGTTATCGAATTCGCGTAGATAGGTAAAAATAAATTGCGTTAAACTCTGATAGTGAACGTTCTTGAAATATTTCCGTATATGATTATGATAACCAACAATTTGTAAGAAAAATTACATGGTAATGGCATGATAAACTGCGACGGAAAAGCTGTTTTCTTAGGGTTCGTTACCCAATGGGTAAAACGAGACCCTATCACTAAGTCTGACTCTGCTGTCTGTCTGTCCGTCTGTCACCAGGCTGTATTTTATGAACCGCGATAGTAAGATAGTTGACATTTTTACAGGTAATGTATTTCTGTTACTGCTATAAAAACAAATACTTCAAAAACCGAATAAAATAAATATTTAAGGGCCGTTTGTCTCGGCTATCACTTATTACGAATCATACTCGTAGAATCTCAAAAGACTGTCAAAACGGATCTTATTATCCAGTAACTGGGTTGTGGACATCAGATTAGATACTGGTATTACCACCTGACCAGGTCATTGGTTCACCTTGTGAGATGCCTTCCAACGCTGTGCCTTGTGATACGCGGTCGCCTCTCTAGAACCTTTCGTCTCCATCGACCATCTGTTCTGCGTGCAATGTGCCCTGCCCATTGCCATTTAAGATTGGCGATTCTTCGAGCTATGTCGGTAATCTTATTCTCTTGCGGATATCTTCATTTCTGATGTAATCGCGGGATCCGATGGAAGTGAGATGCAGAGGACCGGGCATTGTAGCGACGCTTGGGGGAGGCCTATGTCTAATAGTAGATGTCTTTCCGCTTAAATGATGCTGATGATTACTACCTACCAAAGCCAAGGTAGACGATAAAGACTAGTAGCCTTTAGGAAACATCAAAATTCAATTTACGTAAATTATATTCATTTTCATATTAAATTCTGACACATTAATAACATTATTGATTGAAAGCTAGCTTTACCGACAGTGACAGTGATAAATTAAAACCAAATACAAAACGAGTACCTAGATAGGTCATTATTTTAATTAATCAAACGATGACATAATTTTGGTACCAGCCGTGCATATATTTAACAAAGTAACTTCCACATTTTGTTTTAAGTACCCTACTTATTTTTGCTATAAGAAATAGTAAACATTTTATAATTTAGACACTACATATTTTAAAATTAAGCGCTACGCTGTATGTCTGTGTGTCTGTCCGAGGCATCGTAGCTCCTAAGTGAAAGGAGTTGTCAGCAACAGCAGGGACCTAGCCGGGTCGAAACCTACTGGGGCCAGGGTTATCCGAAAGGGCGCTCGAGCCCCGGTATGATGGCTAGAAGGAACGGGGTGTGTCTTTTAGTCAGTAAGAGTCTGACACTATCTCCCGCTCTGCCCAAGGGCGGGGAATGTCAATGATCAACAACCATAAAAAAAGCTCCTAAGTGAACGGACCGATTTAAATGCGGTTTTTTTTTTGTTTTCATCCTTTTTCATCCTAAAATCTCCTCCTAAATTCTACTTCTTTCTGCATCTAAGCATGAAAGCTTGCCGTCTGTCACCTTTTTGTTTAGGTGGATAATCATCAAACAACATTTTTCGCTCTGGGTAGAGTAGAAAGGTGTGTGAGACATTTACTAACTAAAACTCACCGTATTCTTTCAGTAGTCTAAAAAAAAAGACCATTGAACACCTAATAATAAAACTTTTCATAAAATACCAGCATGAAAGAATAAATAAATTTATTCTCATAACAATATTACAGTATTTTATAAATAAATCGCAGCCAAATCATTTCATACACACTTATCAAACGCAGTTTTTATTACATCATAGTTTATAATATCAATAAAAACACTACAATCTCGTGTGACCGTGTTTTTACGAAATAATCGTAACATGTCCCAATTTCTATATCTGACAATCAATACTTTTATTATCTTGTGTTTATATTACTCCCGTATGCCAACATTATATTATTTTATTGTGTCATAATATAAATATCAATATTCAAATGAAAATAAACCTTACTTTTCTGTTTTTTTTTTTTTTAAGTTCGTCGTATGTAAGCGGCACGCACTAAGGTTTGTAAGGTTTTGTAAGCATACGTTTATATATTTTTTTAAATTACTTTTGTAACACACGTCAAGTTTATTTTTTTATAAATACTGCCTTTCTTCTGCACTGAAAAAAAAAGTAAAAGTAGCATATGTTATGGCACTCAGTAATATCAGTAGATCCTTATCAATAAGTAACACAGTTTACGAAATCATCTCTGTACTTCTTGACAGTACTTACTTTAGGTTAAGTTATTTCTGAATAATTTTAAATAATTGTGTACAAATTATCATAAGTAAATCACGTAATGTATTCATTGGACACAAAATCACTGCATAATATCTGATATTTCTTGTGAAATGCTGAAGCAATGCGGACACCTTGTAGAAATCTAGAATTTACAACATTCACTAACATTTACTAAACATTTCTTTAAATAACATGATCGCCAAAATATTCTGATTAAAACAAAGACACTAACATAATATATTTCGGTATCGACATAAATTATTCTCATATTGAATTAAATAACATGTTTTTCGCCAGTTTTAATTTTTAACATAATAAATATTTTTATAATAAGCCTGAAGTGCATAAAAAACCATAAATTTTTCTGGACATCATTTTGCAGTATTTATACCGTTTAATTAGAGACTGGCAAAGTCCTTCTTCTCTTAAAAAAATATCTCTATTAACTGACATCTTGACCTATGCCTTTCTTAGGTACTATAAAATATTTCACACCATTCATCCCTTACAACCATATAAATTCATACATTATATAAATATAGACGTAGATAAAAATGACAAACTTAAATATACTAATCAAAGACGTCCACTGCTGAACATAGACCTCCCCTATGCACTACTACAACGGCCGGTCTCATGCGTCTAGTATCCATCGGATTTCTACCACCCTCTCCAGGTCATGGGTCCACCTTATGGGCGGCCACCCAACATTATGTCTTCCGGTTTGCTATCGCCACTCCAGAACCTTTCGGTCCCAAAGACCATCTGTTCTGCAAGCAATGTGTCCTAGCCACTGCCAGTGCATACGTAAGATACGGTAGACCATAGATTGATTAAAATAACAGAAATAAATGTAAGAGAGATTTACTTTTAGCCGTGTCTTGACAGACTATTACTACTAGTAGCAACTAGAAAAATAATGCTCGTTAAACTACGTATTTTTTAAATAACTTTGATTGCCTAAAATAGTGCTAAGTTTACATCTGGAATTTTATTACGATCGCAAGCTGAATTTGCTAATTATATTTTTACCACAGCCATATCAAGCTTCCAGCTAAAAATTAATACAAACTAGCGGTTCAAGTTCTTGACTTTTTGAATAACCAAAAAAAAAAATACTATTTAATTATTTTTTTATTATTATATATATTTATTAATAATTGAATTTTATGTTAAGTATTGCTTTTTAATTTTTAATATTTGGTACATTTGCACCAAATATTAAAAATTATAAGCATACCGTATTCAACAACACATTCGTTCAAAACCGGACGAACATTCGCATTCATGTTTTTCAATTCGTCGTACACAGACCGCACTTGCCCCACTTCTAGATCTAAGCCGGCTTGCGCCACCGATACTCCCTTGCATAATATCGTGAACTATTTCGATAGACCATTGTCGACGTTTGGGCAATTGTGAACTATGTGCACCTCATTGTGGACTTGCGATTGACTTGTCGAACTGATGTGATTTGATTTACTACGTATGAAATATGGATGAGGCTAAATGTTGTGACGAATGGACTTTGGAGATGTAACAGTCGTGCACCATAGCATTGTTTATTTAGATGACATATTTTGCTTTTAAATGTAAACTAAGTAGTGCTTGACTACGATCCCATGTGATGATAATCATCATCATCAAAGGCTGATGACCAGCCTTTTTAATGATCCCACTGCTGGAACTCAGGCCTTCTTTCTAGGAGAGGGAATGGGCCATAATCCACAACGCGTATTGGTGGATGTCACGTCTTAGAATTTTTGGTTCTAGGACATGCCGGTTTCCTTATGATGTTTTCCTTCACCGTTTTGAGAGCAGTGGTGATGAAATAAATCTAAGTAATGCTGGCTGGGTTTGGACTTGTGACCTGCAACTCGTAGGTATGTTTGGGCCATTACCATTCGGCCACCCCAGCAGCTGATGGTAAGCAGTGATACAATTAATTATATTGAGGCACACCAGTTTATAGAGCCTATTCACTCTAGCCTTGAAGACATCTAAATTATAATCGAATGGAAAGATCGTAGCAGGTGAATTTATTCCTATTCTTCGGTATACGCTGTATAAACGACAAAGCGAAACGTTTGTAGAACGATTGCAGATTGCCATTTTAATTTAAAAAGAAACTCTTCTTCAGATAAAGATAGTTAACTCTTGTTTTGTATTCATTTTTGGAAACAAAAAAAAAATCTACATTTGTCAACTTAAAAAAACATACGACAAAACCTAATCAGAAAAACTTGAGAAGGTTACAGTACTTGGGGCACAGTCATCATCACCCCTGGCAAAGTTTTATTTGGGGCCACAGCATCATGTTTTTTTTTTTCATTCTGTACTGTCACTCTTCACACAATCACTAACTCCCTTATCTTTCATATCACTCCTCACATAATCCATCCTTCTTTGGCCTCTCTCTCCCTCTCCATCCATTCACATGTATACTCATAACTTTTTGAGTGACATGCATTTCATCCAATTTCAACCCTCCTTTTTACATGGCCGTACCAAGACCAATTCACTTTCAACGTATCGGTCACTGGCGCCAATTTCGAACTTCCTATAATATAGTATTAATTTCTCGCTTTATCCATTCTCTTCACACCACACATCTATCTCAATTTTCTCAGTACTAGTGTGACAGTATAGTATAGAAAAAAATATGCTTGAAAGCCGTTTCATCATGGAACTGTTTAAAAAAAGCCCTAGAATCACTATCAGCATTTTTTTAGTTATTGGACGGGAAAATCATCCAATGACAACCCCCGCTCTTGGGCGGAGCGGGAGATAGTGTCAGACACTTACTGACTAAAAAACCCACCCCGTTCCTTCAAGCCTTCATACCGGGGATCATGTTCCCTTTCGGTATGTTCCCACCGTGTTCCTCCGGGCGTTCCGCACAGTGGCGACACTCGGGCGTCACTTTCGCTTTAATCCGGAACATGAAACTCCCGAACTTGCGATGTCCAGTGAGGACCTGTGTCATGTGGAAGGCAAGGACGCCGTGAAGTCTTTCCAGCCACGCCTCAAAGAGGGGACTTACCGCCATAATTGTGGCGTGCCCAATCACTATCAGCATCAACTAACAGCCATTTCTGCTCACAAGTCACGAAAAACAGCCATACTATTTATATACCACGGCCACTGTAATCCTTCTTCCTTTTACATAACCTTCTCAAACACATGACTAACTCTATGCTTTGTTTACACTCAATTACATCACTAGCACGCAAGGGTACTTGCAACGTGCTCGTACTTCCGATTAGCTCACGGCATTTCCGGATGACCTTACTGCGGTCATGCGGCTGTGTGCTTAACTGTGCATTGGAATGTACAAGTGTTTGAGCTAGGAGAGTAGACAAGTGTAGTGTTTTGAAGGCTCCTTTTGGGTTTCGTGTTTGGTTTAATTGTAGCCGGTTTCACGGTGGTTCTAATGTGATCTATTCGGTTTACACTATACTATACTAGCGACCCGCCCCGGCTTCGCACGGGTGCAATGACAAAATCTATAACATCTTCAAAAATATTTTATTTTATTTACATCACATTAGAAGCCTCTCAAATTAAATATCTAAGCATACATAGGGACAGACACTACTACTTTTTTGTACTATGTAGTGATAATAAACAACACCTTTTACGCCATATCGAGTTTTGTGACACGCCACGTACCCTATGTTCAGCGGACGATTAAGACGGTTCTAACGATACCTCTTATGTCGAGTTCCGATAAGTAGATTAGGAGCTATGAGGGAAAATAATCTCTTCCAGCATACCTGCGAAAGAAGAGTTGGTAAAAATAAAGGTGTAGACACCGTAAGTAAGAGTAATAGGAAAAATAAGTACCCACACACAAAATGCATATCAATGAAATAACATAACATGCAATTAAAGATCATAAATTATAGACATACAGATAGCAAAATAAATAACAATAATAATTTGAATGCAGTATTAATGGCTCTAGGTATAATATAAGTGAGCAGTGGTGGGCGAGTGGTAGCGGCCCCGACTTACGAGTGCGGGTTCAAACCCAGCCAGGCGCATTACTTTGTGTAATTTATTTCATCATCACAGCTCTCAAAACAGTGAAAAAAAAAAAACACCGTGAGGAAACCGGCATATCCTAGGATCAAAAATTCGAATACGTGTGACATTCACCAACCTGCAGTGGACCCACGTGCTGGATTACGAACTTTTCCCTCTACTAGAGAGGAGGCCGGAGTCCCAGCCGTGGGAACATTAAAAGGCTGATTATGCTGTGCTAGTATTAGTGGATCCATGATAGATGCAGTGTTCAATGGTGTGTCAGGTGGTATTTTTAGCAAGAAACATTTAATAAATGCTATTCATAATAATTATGACTAAACATTGTTCAATTCTGATCATCTTCCGGCTGTTCAGTGATGAACAATCCTGAAATAATAACATGATCATTTTAAGTATGAAATAAATCCGTGTCTCACTTGGCACTACGCCTACTCGTTAAGGGAAAAAGCGTGACGATTCATATAAGGTATCTTGAGATTTATGAACATCTCCAAATATGTAGCATAGCATAATTGGCCTTATTATGGTCCCACTGCTGGGAACTCATGCCTCTTTAGAAATATATCTCCAAAAAAAAAAAACTGTTTACTATTTTATTGTTTATATGCTAGCTGCTAAAATAGTAAACAGATTTTTTTTGGAAACACTGAAAAACCATTTTTCCGGCCAGTCACAAAAAGCGGTAGACTTAGATATGAATAGAATTTTAGTGTTTTATTAATTGAAAAAAAAAAACTTTTTTTTTATTAATGATAGGCTTGCGTTTGACCACCATCTCACCTGATGGTAAGTAGACGATGAAGCACGCTACTACTACTTGTCCCGCACTAAGAATTACTCTTGTAGCTACATATGTCCAGTAGGTGCATTCACAATACACCTAGACCCAGGACAACTATCTGTAGGTCATACAAATAGTTTTTCCGAGCGGATTCGATCCCACGACACGACAGTGGCCAATCGCTCAACCACTGAACCAATCGTGTTATCATTGCAGTAACTTTTTTTTTTAAATTGATATAAACTAGTGCTTGACTGCGATCCCACCTGATGGTAAGTAGTGATGCAATCTCTGTAGTGAGGTGCCCTAGTTTATTAAGAGCCTATTCACTATAGCCTCGAAGACACCCAAATTATAAACGTTCATTATAAAGGGCCAAAGTTTACGCATAATAGCGGATTTTCAGAGGTTTTTCTGGATTAGTTTTACACAATTTTATATTTTGGTTTCAATAGAAACTTAGATAATATCAACAAGATATATTAATTTCCAAAATTTTGAAAAAAAATGAATAATAACGTCATAAACATATAACAGCGGTTGTATGGAAATGTATCGCGGGTTGGTCGCTCTTAACCGTATCTATATATAGGTACATCATTACACACTCATTTACTAATGAATCAACATGCAATCAGATAATTATATAAATAACATTTGCAGTATGAGGAAATTCCTAACAAGGCGTTATCAATGACACTATGAAGTATATAATACTACCGAGAAGTATTTTCATAGTAAATACTAATTAGTCAACAATAATGGAGTAATGAGGTGGATTATCTGAAATACTGGTAAACCATTATCTTGGTCTTTTTAGGGTTCCATACTTCAACAGGAAAAAACGAAACCAGTGAGCAATGGGTAACTCGCTGTCCGGCCGTCCGGTAACTGTCTGGACCGAACCCAAGTCGCCTACGGCGCGCACTGTTCCCACGCGCCTCAAGGAGTTGTCAGCAACAGCAGGGGCCCAGCCGGGTCGAAGCCTACTGGGGCCAGGAATTGGAACT
This sequence comes from Mythimna albipuncta, assembly GCA_929112965.1. Lineage (NCBI taxonomy): Eukaryota > Metazoa > Arthropoda > Insecta > Lepidoptera > Noctuidae > Mythimna > Mythimna albipuncta. The sequence continues at coordinate 10,774,991 of OV815983.1, read as the reverse complement.
CGAGCTTATCCGAAAGGGAACTCGAGCCCCGGTATGAAGGCTAAAAGGAACGGGGTGGGCTTTTAGTCAGTAAGAGTCTGACACTATCTCCCGCTCCTGCCAAGAGCGGGGGTTGTCATTGGATTTTTCACAACAAAAAAAAAACATCAAACATGATTTTTTTTTTCCGCTGCTATACATTAGGTATAAGTATATTAGCATGGAGTAAGTACTACCTATTCCGATTTCATTAAATACATTCTTTCCCACACAAACAATAACGTTAAAATTATCGGTTAAATTAGTATTAACTGCGTGCCCGCAAGTAACCTTGCTGTAAATAGCTCTATCGCCGTTACATCACATGTTACGCAATGTCACAATCAAAATCAATCTGCGTATGTGTGTGTGTGTGTATACGCACACATACGAAGCTTGCGCGTACGCATATTGTTCTATTTGTTTGAGGATTGAGGTCTGTTTACTGTATGTTTGGAGTTTGGGAAATGATAAATTGAATTAAGTGATTGTTGGATATGTTGGGTTTTGGAGTAAGATTGAAAATTAAAGACTAAAAAAGAAAATTTAATAGTTTTAATATATCGCCATAATGTGGCAGTAGGCAAGGCACAATGGTCGATAGAGCCAAAAGGTTCTGAAGTGGCGACTGCAAACTGGAAGACTCAGCGTTGGATGGTCCACCCTTGGAAGAAGTGGTTCTGGCTTCCTGAAGTCATACCGCAGGAGCTGGTTCGTGGTAGGTCAAGAAATGATTATATGGAAGGTATTGTAATTGATTGGTGGTTAGTGTAACACAGTTTATTGTTTTCTAGAGTTCCGTACTTGAGTGAGTAATTTATGATTACCGTTCTCGGCTCTTAAGACCCTCGCCAAGGTTCGGGTCTAAATACCGCGTCGACTGTAATCACTAACATTACACACTTACATCATATTGTACTATTCTTTCCATAGACTTAATCTGCTTGAAAGAAGAAAACTTTCCCTAGGTAATATACTCCTAAAATAAAAAGTATCACTATTCCAGGTTATGGCCTACTCGTGTGCCAAATTTCATGTAAATCCATTCAGCTGTTCCAGCATAAAAACAAACAAACTGGATTGACTTGTTGGTCTAGTGGTAAGTGGCCCAGACTGCTATACCGGAGATCGTGGGTTCGATTCACACCCAAAACAAATGTTTAAGTAATGAGAACGTTCTTGTTCAGTGTCAGGATGTAATTTTTTATCTTTAATTATGTATGTAGAGTCTGTCTAATAAGTTAAACGACTTGGGTAATTATTAGGATTTAATCTGATGTAGTGAACACGGGTTCAATGATCAAAGTTGATTAAGAGATAGAGGTCATTGTTTACTAACAGAAAAACCTTATAAAAAGTACCAAAAATTTTAAAAAGTGTTTTTTAATGATTAAATATTATACAAAATTCCCAAGTCGGTTGACTTATTAGACAGGCTATATTTAGAAATATTTAAGTAAGTTTATCAGTTATCTAGTACTCATAACACAAGCTTTGCTTAGCTTGGGACTATATGGCACTGCATGAAAGTCGTTAAAAAACAAACTTAGGCGTTTACCTATAACATTATTGTGATTAAGAATTCGAAGAGAGATAATCTATTTACAGAAGACTGGCTAAAGATAGATGTTTCATTTTAAATGGTGAGTCATTGCGTCACCTGATTGATAGCGACTTGCAACTAATTTGTGTATTTATGACAGTGTGAATCATTTGTTTAAGATTCTAATTAGTTTTATTATTGACTGTAGCAGTTTGGTGAACTTGTTAATAAAACTGTAATGGTTAATGTTTTGTTAAAGTTTTTTTTTTATTCCTAATTCAGTCTTCAAAGGGTGGTCGACACCATTGAGGTCGACCGCGGGAAAACTTGGTCACGGATCGCAAAAAAATATATCAACGGTCCGTACTAAGCGTTTCTTGCGTTATTCCCTTCCGATCATAATTTAAGGCTCTTAATAAACTAGTGCTCTTCACCATCAACGATTGCTTCACTGCATATCATCAGGTCAGGTCGCAGTCAAGAACTAATTTATACTATAGAAAAAAAAAATAGTGTAGGTAGGAGGTGGTGTGGGTAGGTGTTTTCACTTACTTAAAAACCCTCTCTTAGTCCACCCTTTTTAGGAACGCAATAGACTGTTTTCCACACGAGTGCAGAAAAGTGCGTATGCTCTTCCCCGACACATTATTGTAGCAGGCTGGGCGCGCGTTGACCCCCATGGGCGCCAATCAACCCTCGTTTATTAATTTCTCCGATGTGTTGAAAAAAGTAGTTTGATACAGTGCAAATTTGTCACAGCAGCTCTCGGTTCCATAACACACTAGCGTACAGCTGGTGCTAATTCCGCCTCGGTCGCAATGACAAACTTTCTGCACTAGTATCTAAATGAAAATTGAATATATACAATGTTTTTTTTTCCACAACTATCACACAACGCCGTCTAATCCCAAGCTAAGCAGAGCTTGTGTTATGGGTACTAGACAACTGACAAGCATACTTATATATTTCTAAATACATACATATTATAGATAAATTACTCCCAGACACAGAACAAATGATTATGCTCATCACACAAACAGTTGTCCTGGGTGGGAATCGAACCCACGACCTCCGGCATAGCAGTCAGGGTCACTAACCACTAGACCAACAGGCCAGTCAAGTCATTGTTTGAATGTATCTTGTGATTATTTTATTTCCTTTCTTGTTATGTAATATCACTCTAGTTCCTAGTTGTTCCCAACGTTCCCCTTTGTTACGCAACGGGTCGACATGTTGTGAAACATAGGATGTCCCGGTGATATGCCGAGGGACGATATGATGACGAGATTAGTTAATGGTTGCGTCATAATTGACGACGATTTGTTTGAAGTTTAATGGACAGAAATTGGATAGGAGAATTTGTTAGACGGAGTCATAGCGCTTTCTGTGCTTAATTCTCTTCTGACTCTAACACCGGTGTGACTTGTTTACTGGAAGATGGATAGATGTGTGTCGTGAATGTCTAAGGTTTTGTGAGAAGATAGATGAAAAATAAGTAAACATTGTTTTATTTGTTTTGTGGAATATACAAGGTGTAAGGGACAGCCCTCCACAAACTTTAAGGGCTTGCTCAGTAGACGAAACTGCCTTCCACAAAAAAAAAATCAGGAAACGAAAAAAAAATCGGCCTCTCCATACAAACTGTCCAATCAAGTTTATAATTTTCTATGGTGAGACGGATTTTTTTTTTCGTTTCTTTGAAACAATTTTTGTGGAAGGTAGTTCAGTTTCGTCTGCTGAGCAAGCCCTTATAGTTTGTGGAGGGCTGTCCTTTACACCTTGTATAATTTTACTGGTAATGTATATGCATTTTCTTATATTCTTTATTGTACATAAATTCATACACCATTCAAAGTAAGAAAGCCGATGTACACAGGCGAGCTTAACCCAAAATTGGGTTTTCTTACAGAAAACCTTAATTTTATAGACAGTATTTTATTTTATTTCTTAGTTTCTGTTGTACAACACAGCAGTAGTGACCTATTTATTTCATCACCACTGCTCTCAAAACGATGAAGGAAAACATGGTGAGGAAACCGGCACGCAGCATGTCCTAGAAACAAAAAAAACCCGCACTGGGCCCGCATTATGGATTACGGCCCAATTCAACTCCTAGAGAGGAGGCCTGAGTCCCAACAGTGGGAACATTATAAGGCCGACTACGATAACGCCTTAAACATGGTCTGTAATGTTGTACAAGTGCTTGTAAATAAAAAAAATATTATCGAAGATCTTTAGTAGTTAATAGAAAACTCCGAGCCGTTACCGAGTATTTTGTAATGTTAAAACTTTTTGCATGACCCACAAATCGGACCCCATGCTAAGCAGTCGCTCTTGTCACTTCACCACGAAGCCAACGAGCCCGTTAAAAAAAAAAACCAAGTATGATCCGTTCGGAGGAATTTTATTACAAATACACGAAATTTTCTTTTTTTTATTGGTAATAGGTTCACGCTTGACCGCTATCTCACCTAATGGGAAGCGACGATGCGGTTCACGATGGAGCCATTGTATCATTTATTACTTACAAAATCCAAAATTTACGCTGGCACTAGTGCAGAATATACTATTTTTGGCAGCCTTATTCGGCCAATAGGTATTTTTTGTTATCATCATCTAATTCTTATTCTAATCAATTGCCTTTTGATCATCATCATCATCATTTCAACCGATACACGTCCACTGTTGGACATAGGCCTCCCCCAAGCGTCGCCACATCGAACGTTCCTGTGCGTCCCGCATCCATCGTTTTCCCGCTACCTTCACCAGGTCATCGGTCCACCTTGTAGGAGGCCCTCCAACGCTGCGTCTTCCGGCACGCGGTCGCCACTTGATAATAACAAAAAATTAAACGTCTAAAAGGTGAAAAGTCACGTTTTTTTAATTTATTTTTTCGCTACAATATGTATATTAGATTATTGCATCTGGCAACATAATAACTACACAATAGTCTCATTTAATTCAACAATAACATACACTTATTTACCAATAGATTAATAAATTTCAAAGAAACAGCAACATCCTACTTCATCATCTCATCATTCCGTAACCGCCCTGCATCAATGGCACTGTAGAGCGCATGCACCGGTCTACCAACGATGATTTATTGGTCTCTGATCTTACACAACTCCTCGCTCAAGTGGGACTCATTCCACACAATACAATAATAATGTGGGATGTGTATGTCTAGTAAATCTATGTTGAATGGTGATTGTAGTAGTCTGTTAGACTGATCCTAGCTCAGTCGTTCACAAAGCAGTAAATATCTCTGAAGATATTTGGAACTGTTTGAGGAGCTTTCAACTAAACTGGGAACATTTTATTTGTTTATTAATTTTTCCCCGCGGTTTGACCCGCGTCTTTGGTTACTATTCTTCTACCGTAGGTCGTGGCGTAACGTTTTATTTATTCGAATGTGCTAATATCAGAAACCACCGATTAGAATTTTAAAAAAATATTTGAGTGTTGGATAGCTTATTTCTCGAGGAAGGCATAATAAGCTTAAGAAGCTACATAATATCCTAGTATTGAAAATACTACATTCATTGATTGTCGGTACTAAGTTCGCTGGGTCAACTAGTCTAATAAAATGCTACTAAATCTAGGTTTGTTTTGAAACTGAGTAGAATTACGAGTACGAGTAACGTATCGTATGGTAAAACTGACAAAATGCTAACCGAATGATCTCAAGGTGCTGACAGAAACGACTCGTTATCCTGTTGACATATTTTTTCATTAGTCTTGTTTCTTAGAACCATTATATGACGTGATAGCCGTCTAGACTCAGTGCGTTGAGTACGCCTTGAGCTGCCTTGAACGAGTTCAGAGTGCCTAGTGTGATTTTGTTTTACGTTAACGCGATCTAAACGTTTATAACGTTAGGCGTTCCAATTGGTCCACTGCAAGCTCTTAACCAGTCAGAGAGCCAATCGCTGTAAAATTTTTGATCGCGTTAACGTAAAAGCAACTCGCAGTCAACGCACGATCAACTCGCCAGCGTTTTTAGGCCAGCGTCTGTGCCATCGCCCTCTTTTAGGTACCTAGTAGGTATCCCATCTGCCCATCTTTGCCCATCTGTCATGGGGACAGATGGGCAACCTGAAAAGTTTTGTTACTGTTTTGGTGTACAATAAAGTTTTATTCTATTCTATAAAGTTTCTATACCTTTCTATTCATTTGTTCCCTTCCATCTTTTCTATTCTATTCTATTCTATTCTATTCATTTCGCATCCATTGGATTCCCGCGACTCTCACCTTTCGGCTCATTGACCATCTATTCTGCGAGCAATGTGCCCTGTCCACTGCTACTTAAGTTTGGTGATTCTTCAGATTATGTCCTTGGTTCTTGGTAAATTATTTTTTTTTACTGTGTATATGACTAAATGTTCTATCAATATAAATATTATATTAATTACTATTCCCCTAGCGTTGTTAACCTTCCTTAATTTTCTTGTTATATGCGCTCAAACGCACGTAGATATTTGGTGCTCTCAATTTTTAAAACATACTTTTCATTTATTACGAATCTCGGTACTTAAAATCTAGTCTATTAATACCCAAAGTTCAATATTATGATCAAATACAATATAGAAACATGCACTCGAACAGCAAACAGTACAATCTGAGCAAACAAAGACACTATTACGTAATATGAACCGCGATAAGGTATTCAATTTATCTATAAGGAAGTAACAAACGCCTTATTTAGACTGTTATGACACTGATTGTGTTATCCTGTGACTTTTATTGCCTTTGAAGTGTGAAGAAAAATGTTGGATAATTGAATATTATACCTAGAATTTAGTTGATATAGAAGAATATCTTTTTAGGGTTCCGTAGCCAAATGGCAAAAAACGGAATAATTATAGATTCGTCATGTCTGTCTGTCAGTCTGTCTGTCTGTCTATCTGTCCGTCCGTATGTCATAGCCACTTTTTTCTAAAACTATTAGAGCTATACTGTTGAAACTTGGTAAGTAGATGTATTCTGTGAACCGCATTAAGATATTCATAGAAAAATAGAAAAAAAAGCAATAAATTTTGGGGGTCGCCAGGCTTAGAACTGAAACTCAAAAATTTTTTTTTTTCATACCCATATTTGTGGAACCCTTCATGGGCGAGTCCGACTCGCACTTGGCCGGTTATTTTTTAAATGTTGAGAGGCTCGCGTTTGACTACCATCTCACCTGATGACGATGGAGCACGTTTGCCTAGAAGTAAACTATTCACTCTTGACTTAAATACCCCTGAGTGGTACCTATCAGGAAACATAGACTCCGGCAGGGAATTTCACTCTTTAGATGTACGCATAATGAATGTGTTTCCAAAACGCTTTGTACGTATGGGTGCGATGTCTACCATGTATCTGTGGTGCAACGCCGTACGTCTGGTCGTCCGATGATGGAACAGACTCGGCGGAATTATTTAGATTGTGCAATTCCAGAGTACCTATACTCTCCAAATGATAGAAAACCGACAGACTAGCGACTCGGCGTCTTCATCATTTCAGCCGAAGGACTTCCACTGTTCGACATAGGCCTCTCGCAAGGCCAAGACTTTAGAAATCAGGAACGTTCATTTCAAATGGACCATTTACAGGCAATTTTGAATTGTCAAACTGTCGATCAGTAAAAAATAGTGAAGCTAAATTGCACGTTCCAAAGCGTAGATCATTATGGAGAAGAACGTGTAAGAAACTCTATGGATACTCTTTAAAATCTTAGTCACATATTTCTTGTCGCTTCTAAATGTGAGTAACACCGGTCGCCACAATGACTGATCTGACATCCATCGGATACCGGCGGATATCCTCACCAGGGTTGTTGGTCTACTTTGTGCCACTCCAGAACCTTTCGGCCCCACCGACCATCCATTCTGCGAGCATGGTGCACTGTCCACTATCACTTAAGTTTGACTATTCTTCGGAATTCTAAGTCGTTCACAATGGTCCTCATCAGGACGCTTAAAGTCACCCAAAAAGCAATGGATGGGGCTGTGCTTTTCCTAAATAAAGTCCTTATTTGCATGATCGGATTATAAATGAAGATACCCGCACGAGAACCAAGGTTACAGACTCTTAGAAAGTTAGGAAAAAGTATTTCTATTTCAAATATTTACCTAAGACAATTAAGTCATGGTGGATCAAAGCATAAGTACAAAGCATTTTGGGAACACAATCATTATGCGTACATCTAAGAACTGGAATTCCTTACCAGAGTCTGTGATTTAAGACAAAAGTCAGAAGGCGTCAATGTCAGTAAAATTAGCACTTTTCGAAGATATCACGCTATCTCTAGAGACAGTGAATATGAATGAGTACGGGTCAAGGGTACGCAAAGTGAAGCGACATTGCTTTCAAAATGTAACACCTTAACAAACTTTCAACATAGTTAAGTATGTAGATATCATAAATATGTAATAACTTAATTCAAGCAAATATATAATAGCTATAATCTAGCGCTTTGTGAATAGGTTACTTATAAGCAAACGGCTCCATTATCGGTTACATCATCGCTTACCTTCGGATGAGATTGACCATTAGGTCAAACGGAAGCCTATCTATAATAATAAAAAAAAAAATTGTTTTTGATACTTCCCCTCAAAGAAAAAGAATCAGAAGATCATCGAAGATAAAGTGAGAGTATCAGATTTTTACTGATTAGAACCAACATTTCTTTTTTCTTTTTCAAGGGCGGAAATCATCCAGTGACTTCCCCTCTCTAAACAGAGCGGAAGGACGTAACAGACTTTTACTGACTAAAACTTACCCTGTGTAACTACTGGTTTCCTGTACAGAAATTCCCCGCAGTCCTAGCTATCGGATATCGCCCCTGCTGGGCTCCTACGGTTTGCTGACATTTCCTTGAGCCGCGCGTGGATCAATACACGATGTTGACGACTAGGCTGGGTTTGGTTAATTAACAGATGGTCGGACGGCTCGACATTCACAAGCCCGACTAGAACCAACCTGTGTTCTTTCAATTACCCTTTGCGTTTCAGGCGGCGCGCACTGTTCCCGCGAGCCTCAAGGACTTGTCAGCAACAGCAGGGACCCAGCCGGGTCGACGCCTACTGGGGCCAGGGTTATCCGAAAGGGCGCTCGAGCCCCGGTATGAAGGCTAGAAAGAACAGGGTGGGTCTTTTAGTCAGTAAGAGTCTGACACTATTCCCCGCTCCGCCCAAGAGCAGGGGTTGTCACTGGATGATTTTTTCCCACCTTATAAAAAAAGGTCGTGGTAACTTTTTCCATCAAACCCGTGGCCCTAGCCAACCTATTCTCTTTTTTCTTTTTACTCTACACATTTATATAAGGATAATCTCAGTATATAAATAGCCGTACGTCTGTTACACCGACAAAGGATGTAAGGACGGTCTCTCAAGGATACTTCCTGAAGTCGAGCTGTTGTGAGAATGTGCAGTATTTTTGTATCGTTACGTAAGCGCCTGTAGAACCGAGGTCGGTACTATTTCTAGTTGAGATAAACTGATTCTTGTCACTATATAAAAGTATGATACTTTTTACCCGACTATGTTGCCGATTTACCACCACTTTTTTATATACGCCTCCCCCAAGTGTCACCATAATTAACGATCCAGTGCGTTTCGCATCCATCGGTTTCCCGCAACCCTCACCAGGTCATCGATCCACCTTGTAGGATGCCAATGCTGCGTCTTCCGGTACGCAGTCGCCATTCCAGAATCTTTCGGCCCCAACGGCCATCTGTTCTGCGAGTGTGCCCTGCCCATTGCCACAAAGAAAGATAATTATGTTTTAATAATATTTTTTTTTATCAGGCAAATAAAGCCCATAGACAAAATATACAAATAATCATCATTATCATCATCATCTTTTTTAATGTTCCCACTGCTGAGACTCAGGCCTCCTCTCTAGGAGAGGGAATGGGCCGCAATCCACCACGAGGGCCCAGTGCGGGTTGGTGAATATCACATGTCTTCGAATTTTCGTTCTAAGATATGCCGGTTTCCTCACAATGTTTTCTTTCACCGTGAATAATATACTAATACATATTAAAAATACATAACAACTAATCTATGCACTATTCTATATTATCTACTATTGCACACGAAGTGACGGCAGCGTCGTCTTCCGCTGCGAGGTCGGTATCTTTCCAAATTGAAATCGTCGATACACGACACCCTTCTGCCAAAACTCTCCTGATTCAGATTCAGATTCAGATTTAGAGTAAAATATTTATGTAAGTAGTGTCGGTGTTAAATAACGAAGAGACAAAACTATTATAGAAACAAACCGACTTCCGAAATTAAAATTATTTTGCACTTTTTTGTGTTTTTTTTAGCGACTTCTATAGTCGGTTTTATATTTTTTGTAAAAAAATTACCACATTTACCTTCCCTCCCCATTTTTCTTTGACATATCTACACTAATATTATAAAGAGGTTAATTTTTTTTTGTGTTTTTGTTTGTAGGAGGTAATCTCTGAAAGTACTGGTCCGATTGCAAAAATTTTTTTACTGTGAGAAAGCTGTTTTATTCCCGAGTGTATTTTATGTACGCGGGTGAAGCTGTAGGCAAAAGCTAGTAATTTATATGGCCGAACAACGTCTGCCGGGTCAGCAAATAAAACATAACTTTATTGTAGCGCCCTACTCATCTTAAGATCAACCATACCTAGGACCGTAGGCGCGGGCTTGCGGACAGTGAGCAATGGGTAGCTCGCTGTCCGGCCGTCCGGTAACTGTCCGGACCAAGCCCAAGTCGTCGACGGCGCGCGCTGTTCCCGCGCGCCTCAAGGAGTTGTCAGCAACAGCAGGGACCCAGCCGGGTCGAAGCCTACTGGGGCCAGGGTTATCCGAAAGGGCGCTCGAGCCCCGGTATGAAGGCTTGAAGGAACGGGATGGGTTTTTTAGTCAGTAAGAGTCTGACACTATCTCCCGCTTCGCCCAAGAGCGGGGGTTGTCATAAGATGATTTTTACCATCGAAAAAAAAAAAAAAAAAACCATACCTAGGATGGGGCAACAATAAAAAAACCCTAATCTTTAATCTAACTTCAACATAAAACAAATCATGATATGATTCACTAGCTGTTGAGAGGAAATGAATATAGGAAAAACATTGAAAGAAACGAGAATTTACATTCTTATTTCCATTACAACATAATATTCAACGTTATTGACACTAACAAATCTATAAATAGATTGTATAAATGAATACATAATGAGCATGATGTAAAAATCATTCAATCGAGTGTTATTTCGGTGCGTGAAATTATGATGAAACGATACGATATGGTAGTAACAAATTATCTCAAGGAAAAATCATTATCATTTCACCCGAAAGAAGTCTATTATTGGACATAGGCCTCTCCCAAGTGTTGCCAAAACGAACGGTCCTGTGCACCTCTCATCCATCGGATTCTCGCGACTCTCCACGGCGGCATCTTCCAGTACAAGGGAACATACTTACTGAATAAAAAGTATCCAAGGTTAGTCTATCCGTGTACCAAATTTCATAGAAATCCGTTCAGCTGTTTGAGCGTGGTGAAGTAGTAAACATACACATACTCACATACTTTCGCCTATATAATATCAGTGTGAAGCTATGAGTAATTCACAATTGATATCTATTTAATCTCACTGGTTGAGCCATAAAAACTACCACTAAATAACTAGTTTCATTCTTTACAATAAGTTACTCTGCTTCTAATATTCAATAGTACTCCAGAATAAAGTTTGTGACCACTGTCAATATTTTAGACTTCCGGATTAAAACAACGATTCTCCAACGTTTTACAAAAAATCAGAACATGAGAATTTGAATGTCGAACGAACGAAAAAGAAAATGGTTGTTTTAAAAACGGCGGGACAATAATAAATAATGGTAGTTTTGAGCCAGTACTATGGTTTTTTTCTTTCGTTAGATTACCCCAAATGCATAGGTACACCTTCTTCAAATAGATGTCGGTGTTGGGCCGATGCCTGATATCTGATGCCAATGCCTGACTTTAGAACTGCAGGAACGTATGAAAGAGTAAAGGTCACCCGAGAACTCAAAGGGTAACTGAAAGACAAGTGCACTCTCGTTGCACTGCAGACCTGGAAGAAGCCATTTTTTCCATCACTTTGGAAGATGATGCTGCAACTATCATGGCCAACTGGGCTCAACCAATTCATTAGAGACACAATAAGGGAGCGAACGCCGGCGTTCGCTTGGGGTTTAATGAATTAAGAAGTTAAACATCTACTCGAAATGAACAAGATCATTCTCAATAGTCTTCAAGTCATTGTCTTACTCTTCCCAAATAACCAAATTTCTATCCCAGCCTGGCATTTGGGCCAGATCCCATTGGCCAACAAATGGAAAGGCGTTCTGTTTCCACTCCGAGACGCCTTGACACGGCTCCACTCCTTTCCTAACTCGACATTTGAGTTGCGCAATGAAACGCTACGCTTGCCTGCACTATCCTTGAATATCTTGCGTAAGCCTTACCTCATGCAGCTAGTGGATGTTGACACTAGTTTTGTTCTAGATGGCGTTGGTATCGGGGAGTGTGTATGGGAGAATTTGAATGTGGAATGCGCGAAAAACAAAATGGCTGTTTTAAAAATGGTACTTTTGTTGTTGTTTTTTTTAATGAATTTTAAAAAGTAGATAATATCTGAGAGTTTTTGAATTTGGAATAATTATAGAAACTCAAAATGGAGGTTCAAGAAATGACAGATTAACTTTTTAAAATAAGTTTGGAGTGTTGAACTTTTGTCTGATTGTTTTGTTTTTTATTTATTGTTTCTTACAAAAGGTGAATGACCTGAATGCCATATTAGAATTGTGTTCGTAATAGGAAAATTACTTAATTCATTATCCTGCGTATGATCAGTTCTTTGGTAGATAAAGTTGGTAAAAATAACAATGTTATTTTGTTGTAATTTTCCTTAGTTTTTGCAAGATAGCGGTTTTAATCTTTTGGCAATTTCCCCAGTGAGTGACACCTTTCCTAACCTACTTACATGTGTATCTTATACTCGTATATAAACCTACCTATATGTCCTTTTATCATTTAAAATCCTATTACATCATACTAATATTATAATTGTTAAAGTTTGTATGTAATAATCGAATATGTGTGTGTATATTTGTTACTCCTTAACACTCAAACGGCTGAATACATTTGGGTGAAATTTGTCACATGGGTCCAGACTATGTTTAGCATCTTAAAACACATAGAAGGACTTTTTACCCTGGGAGTATGTTACTTTGGGATAATTTTCTACTTTCACATAGCAGACGCGAGTGGACTCGTTGGCGATAGCTAGTCTACACTAATATTATAAAGAGGAAAAATATGTATTTTTGTGTGTATGTTTGTAATGCATAAACTCAAAAACCACGGGGTCGATTTCAAAAATTCTTTCACCATTGGAAAACTACATTCACCCCGAGTACTTAAAGGGCTTATTAGAAAAGCCCTTGTTATTATTTAAGTAAAGTCTCAATAAATAATATTCATAAATAGCAAAGTTATTAACGTTGGATTATGTCCCAAAATGTCACTCAATTTATGGAAATATTGTGCAGGCTATTGATTATGAATGAATAAATGACGATTAAAATGGAAAAACACTGCCCGCAGTATTTTTTACTAGCAATTGTTATGTATGTCAATTATGAGGTCAATTTTAGGATTTCGGTTTTTTCTACTTTTGAATACAGAAATATGATGAGTAACGGGTACAGATACAGCCCCATTTTTTTGTGCACTAATTAAAAAGTAGAGGTGTATCTATATATACCTACCTACTATATTTATTGCCCGAGCGAAGCCGGGACGGACCGCTAGTTTTCTAATAAAAATATGAACTAGTTATCCAGTCTCTCCTCACGCAGTTAACTTCGCTTCTAACTGTGTGTGCCAATAGTTCTATTATAGAAGATAACTCTGTCATTATCTGTGCTATCCTTGAACGCCTTGTGTAACAGTTACCTCATGTCGTTTACTGGCGAGTATCTGTAGATTGGACTATTCTAGGTGGAATGAATGGAAGAAGGCTTGAATAGTGAATGGGGTAAATTGAAGTGTAGTCGATGAAATAGTTCCTCCATTTATATTTTCTTATAAAATTTTCTTCACTATTTATTTATTTATTTATTATAATCTTTATTGTACACCAAATAAACAAAAATACAGGACAAACATTTAAAAGAATAAGTGCAAAATGGGCGGTCTTATCGCACAGGGCGATCTCTTACAGACAACATTTGGATGGACTGAGAGAAAGGAGATAGATTAAGGGTTGTCAGTGTACAAACATCAGATATAATACTAACAAGATACATTGACTGCGATCCCACCTGATGGTAAGTGATGCAATCGTTAATGGTGAGGCGCACTAGTTTATTAAGAGCACTAATTTAAACAAGAGTTAGCGAACTCTAAAGTATTCAACCGATTGTAATGTGGTTTATATTAGTAGAAAAATCGATAAATGAGTAAGATGTATATAGTTGACACCCGTGCAAAGTCGAGGCAGGTTACCTACTAGTGTTTAGAAATACATCCACACTTGTGTTCTTTCAGTTTCCCTTTGCGTTCTAGGATCATGGATTTCCCTTTTAAAAATCGAACCATAGCCCCATCAGGCTTTGGCCCTGCTGCCCCTACGATTTTACTGACACATTTTTGAGACCGATGCGGAACATTCAGCGCCGTCGACGATTCGGGCTCGGTACGAACGGTTACCGGACGGCCGGACGGAGAGCTACCTATTGCTCGTCGTCCGCAAACTCACGCCCACAGTGGCTGGTAGTCGGGGTCAGGGTCTCGGTTGCTGGAGCGTGAGGATGTCCATTCTCTCACACGTGACTTCGATGTGTCGTTCCAATGTTAGTGTCATAATTAATTTGTTGTCTTTTTTCTGTTAAAATTATCTTTACTTGTGTGATTATTATCTTAGATATTATTTACCTAGATAGATCTAATTGTAAACGTACCTAAGTGATGTTTTTAATTATTTATTGTCAGTTATTCTATGATAAGGTAATTTCCGCATTTACTTTTATCTTTATAAACATACGATATTCTTCGTATTAAAACAATATACTTATCTTGATAGAGTAGGTTGTACAATAAGGATAAATATTAAAATAATGATAATATCTACCTACCTACTTATAGTGAATTTGTGCTAAATGTTGTAATAGGTACATTGTAGATAATAATAATTATACATCGTGGTAGGTAAGTCCCCTCTTTGAGGAACGACTGGAGAGACGTCATGGCTTCCTCACCTTCCGTATGACGGGACATGGCAAGTTCGGGAGGTTTCTGCACTGGGTTCGAGTGGAAGAAAAGCCCGGAAGTCATCAATGTATTGACCGCCCGGAGGACACGGTCAAAAAATAGACACGGTGGAGTAAACGGCACAGGTGTGCTCTACTTTGGCGGAGCACCGCCGTGTCTTTGTGGAGATGATCAGTGAAGAATTTCAGATGAATATGGCATCAATATATTTAGTATAAGGCAGTGCACTTCTGGGCATGATCCTATCCAGTCGGAAAATCTAATCGGCTATGGTAATATCACTGTTTGATCTATAGTAGTGGATATTGAGGTTTCAAGGTGCTGAGGATGTTTGAAAGACTCACTGCAGCCCAAGAACGCACCAGGAGGAGCATACGGTAGAGGTGTGCTCCAGTTAGGCTAACACCACCCTATGTCCTCGTGGGGCGATCGGTAGCAACGATGTCTCGCGCCGGTCCTGGTACAGACCATAGTCCGGAGCCGGGAGGAAAGGCAGGTGGTCGATAACTTGTTCAAAGCAGTAATACTAGCGAAGGAGGCGGCCGCGCGCATGAGAAAACTGCCCTGACACCCCAGTCACCGGGATCACGATCCCGATTTCCAGCCACCGTAGGCGTAGGCTAGCAATGGGTAGCACGCCATCCGGTAACAGTCCAGACCAAGCCCAAGTCGTCGACGGCGCGTAGTGTTCCACGCGAGCCTCAAGGATATGTAGCAAATCTTAGGGGTCCAGCAGGGTCTAAGCCTAAGCTAATGGGGTGGGTGATGTGTAAGTGAACCCAGGAGCTTTGGAACAAAGGCAAAGAAGGAACAGGAGAGGGTTTAGGCAGTAAGAGTCTGACAAGCCCTCTGCTCTGTCCAAGAGCGGGGGAATTCATTAGGTGATTTCCCACCATAAAAAGCCCTAGAACGCAAAAGGCTACTAAAGGTACAGCTGCCACCACGGATATTACGAACGCTGGCTTCAAGTTGCGCAGAAGTCAAAACTCGGGTCTCTTTAGGTGGTGCAACGTGAGACGCGGGGGCGGAGAGCGTCAGTGATTGGCTCGCTGCACATCGCGTCATAGACGACACTCGTGATTCGTTCATTGCGCTTGCAGCATGTATCTAACAACGACGACGATTGGCTCGCCAATGTATGGACTGCGCAAAGCGATCCCCAGTCTGACGCCGAGCATTCAATATCAGTGGTGGCAGCTGTACTAGGGTAACCTCCTTTTCACTTTACCCAGAAGTTTTTTGATGATTTGCTAGCCTCAAGAAAAAAAAGAACCCTATAGTCAAACAATGAAAGTTAGCCAATCAAATCTAGTTTAAAAAGAAATTAGTCAACAACAAGAAATAGCGTGCCAGAAATAATTTAAAAAAATAAATTACAAAAGAAAACATTTGCAAAACCACTAACATTTTTACAAAATGTGAAATGTTTCAACAGAAAAATATTAGAAAAGTGACGTATTTTTTTAAAGTACTTATTAAACTGTAAATTGCATAATTACCAAAAACGCAGCCATGTTGATTTCAAGATGGAGTAATGTCACAGAGTATAAATGACAGAAGTGTCACTTGAAATACGCACGTGAAAACAGAGCTTAATGACTGGCGTTTAAAGACTGAAATTGCTTGAAACTTTTATTCCATCAAAATCGTTTAGTTTAAGTTCATAACACATGTTTTTGATAGTGAACATTCTGTATTTTCATTCTTAATGGTATCATGGCGCAAACAGTTAGGTCTTGCAAATGATTTCGCACAGACCGACTCAGGCGCAGCCATAGCAATTTATACGTGTTTCGAAATGTATGCATTTTGTATTGCACGATAATAAATTATTATCTATGAATATATATCAGTGTTGTGCTGGAGTGACGAAAATTGGGTGCATGGGTTCGAAATATTATGTTTCATAAATATTTATTAGTTGATATCACGATTTTAATTTCCTTGTCCATGTTAACGGTACTTATCGAAGTATATAACAGAAAGTATTTACTTGCACAGACATTGACAAATACTTGATCTTTGCTCCAATGTTCATATTCGACCATCAAATGAAAGATATCTACAGCTGGACATAGACCTCCCCCAAACGTCGCCACAACGACCGGTCCTGTGTATCTTGAATCTATTGGATTTCTGCCACCTTCACCAGGTCATCGGCCCACCTTGTGAGAGGCCTTCAAATACTGCGTCTCCCAGTACCTACGTAGTCTCTACTCCAAAACCTCTCGACTCCATCGACCATTTGTTCTGCGAGCAATGTGCCCTGCCCTTTGCCATTTAAGTTTGTCGATTTTTCGCACTATGACATTATTTCTAGTTCTTCAGCAGATATTTCACAAACCACAAAGAATATGTAAAATATTAGTGCTAAAGAAGAGGATACCTATATGTAATTTTGAAATAAAAAAAAAAACAACAATTACAATTATTTGAAAAGATTAAAAGTTTATTTATTGCAAAACAGGATTCCAAACATGAGGATGAATACAAAAGTTATCTAAAACGCAATTTACATTAGTATACAAAATAGTAATATTCTAGATAATTCGGAGAGAAAGAGTGAGTTGAGAGAGATTTTAGCAGAATGATTACAATTGTCACAAATGGATAATATACAACATGCAACTGGAATAATATACACCCTTATACACCCCTACTATAAAATTAAGTTACAAAATTCAAGCTATGTTTTGCTTAAATGTACTTGGGTTTAAGAAATTAGCTATCATAATTTTAAGCAAATAATACTGGAAAGGACGCATTACATAGCATTAAATTAAAATAATTGTAGTTACATTTCAGAATTCCAGTACAGGATTTCAACTTCATTTAATTTTACAAATTATGAATTTAAATGTGACTATTATGTTTTGATTATTATTTGTTCGATATAAAAGTATATGACGCTTAATATAAAATTATTATTATTAATGATTGTGCATAGTTATTGGTATCTACGCTTGCAAACGTGCTAGAGACGTAATGGATCCTTCTTTTAGATATTTTAAAATAATTCTAGTTATTTTAGTATAAAAAACGATGTTGTGCTCTCATGATAGAAGCGACAAGTAATATGTAACCAAGCATTATATGTAACACATAATAATATGATTTAAAAGAGTGTCCATGGAGTTTCTTGCACGTTCTTCTCCACAGAGACCTACGCTTTGGAACGTGCAATTTAGCTTCACTTTTTTGCTTGTTTGGAATTTTTTCTTGGACTGACAGACATTTGACTATTCAAAAGTGCCTGCAAATGGTCTATTTGAAATAAATGCTGTGATTTTGATTTGATTTTGTTAAAAATACTTGAAGTCGATTCAGTTTCCGATTCGGAACAAATTACTTTCAGGATGTGAGTTTATTATTACATGTTATAGAAAAAGTGCAATCATTTTAAGCATTTTAGCAACTAGAATACATACCCTGATAAGGATATGCTTGATAACCCTGACTTGCCCCATAATTAGTAGGATACCCATTGCTCCCATAACTGTTACAAACACAATAAACCATGGGCTTCGAATCAGCAATAGACCAGCAACTAGAACTTCCATACGTTGTTGAAGATCCACTATACACGGGTGCGTAATTGTGCTTGGAGACGCAAGTACACTCCGTTTCATAGCAACCATTTTGTTTGTATTTATGGTTACTACAAGTACCAAGACATTGGTTGCCGCAGTTGTCATGGTTACGAGGTTGCTGGTTATCGCAGTTACACGCAGCTTTATGCAAGATGATTGGTCCGTCGTAGTTTTGGATGTGAACGTTGATTGGTTCATGGCACGCTTGCAGAGATGCGACCTGAAAAAAATATGTTTTTTTAGCTATTGCATAGCTTCTATCGCGGGCCTTGAGCGTGGAGACCGAATCCAGAAATTCCGTAACGAAAATAACCTACCACCCCCCAATCATTTGTTTTCTTATCGGTCACTACGCTCAGAAAGTGTAACTTCAATTAATATAAAAAAAAAAAAACAAAAAAAATACTGCAAAAATAAAATAAATAAATAATTATAATTGCATAAGTTGATAAAAACGCTATGCAATAGCTTTACTGCGGCAGTCCCCGAGTGCCACACGTCTTTTTTTTTTCAACGGATATTTATCACCATGACTGTGTAAAAAAGGGATAAGATCCACTGATAATAAAATTACACAGAAATAAATAACTGTTAGTAAGATCTTAAAAAGAATTTAAACTAATATATCTATCTACAAATGCAAGTTACAACAAAATCTGATCCTTTCATGTAATAATTAAAATGAATTAAAGTTACTTACAAAAGCCAAGAAGAGAGTCAGAAAAAGGCACGCCATTTTGCTTAGCACAAAACAGAAAACGCCCAATACGAGAATGATTTTTCACAAGCCAAAATCAATATTTTATACCTAATAATAATCAATTTTGAGAAAATTACACACATGCTACCAAAAATTTTACAAATTTATTTAAACAAAATCACGTACAGAATTTTGTTAAACTTATTTTTGGAATTATTGCAGAATTATTGCTGCATATTTATTTAAACAACGATGATAACATAATTTATTATGAATTCGCTAATTATGTATTCTTTGTATAATGTTCTCATAACATCAACATAAGCTATTCATTATCTTGTTGCAAATTAATAAATTAAAACTTGCAGTTAATGTAGAAACGTGAATATTTCTGTTGTTCCCATTTCCTAGCACATTCATTCAAGATTATTGATATGGCTATATTTAAACTATGAGTTCGATAAAATTATATTTTTTTATCAATAGTAAAAATATAAACGGATAAAAAATTCAAATACATTACATACAGTCCAGTATTTCCATCCAAATACTGTTAAGGCCCCTTGAAAATCTGGCCGAAATTAAATAGACACAACACTCGTACTCGCCTAGGCGGCAGTAGAAATATATGTACATTTAATTGCGGCCAGCTGCGCCCGGTTAGGACCCCACTGACCTTTTAATCCATTTTCTTAACTAAATAACATTTTTTTACGTTTAGAAATGTTTCTAAAGATCGAAGCTGTTTCGAAGGAGTAGAGAAAAGTTGCGAAATTGCTAAATATTTTTTTAAGATAAAAGTATTAACTGCACGAAAAAATCAATAGTTGGTAATGATGTTCATGAACTTAAAACAAACATAATTTTTTTTCAAACCTGTTAACCTGGTCGTTACCGAGGAGTAGGCTTCAGAAAGTCACTGTTCTAAGGCACTTCTCGGGTGCTTGGGCCTTAATAATCTGCAGTCTCCAACAAAGTTGAGTAAAGACTACATATATTAATTAAACTATTTCACATAAGTGTTACGATAATCCAGATTCTTTCTTCAATGCCAAGCTCAAGATGACCCAATACATTACAAAGTAGCGTGTAAGTATCGTCAGCACAAAAAGACGTTATCTCCAGTTTATCAATGGCTGCATGTGGAGTAGTGGGCCAGCACGCGACACGGTATGTTCAGCCGTGTGTTGGATTAGTGTGGATACGACGCAAGATCACGCTATAACGTTCTTTATATTCTTTTTAATGATTGACTGACTGACATCAGAATTATAAATTCAATTTAATTGAATGATAATCCTATTCAATGATAATAATTACTTTTTTAAGGAATATTTAAAAATATAATATAATATGCATTAAAGTTAAATAAAGGAAATAATAATGATCCAATGCAATTTCAATTAATTTTACCTTTCAATCATGGAAATTGCAGACACAATAGAAAGATAATAGGTGCGCGAACGCCGGCGTTCGCTTGGGGTTTAATGAATTAATTTTAATTTTAACATTTAAATTTTATGTAATTTTATAATATACATATTATTATCGGTTTGCTAATGATAAGCACAAAATATATTGTCATAATTTACATTGGCATAACGAAATTCAACATAATAATCATTACGCATAATATTATTAGGCATAAATTTTTTGCCATAATGAATATGTGCCATAGAAAAAAAACCAGTAGCAGCAGTATTTATGGCAACAAATAAATACTGCTGCTACTGGTTTTTTTTTTATAATTTCATACACATAATGTTCTTTGGAATAAAACAACGGCTGAACAGCTTTGTATCAAATTTTTCACACGAGTAGCCACTATCCTGGAATAGCCCGAAAAACACTTTTTATCCCGGGGGTTTGTTCCCTTAAAATATTTTTTTTACTTTCCGTTGGGGTGGACCATACATGTCCAGTATCAGTATCAGTTAGTTCATTAAACCCCAAGCGAACGCCAACATTCGCTCTATCATTGCCTTTCTATTGTGTCTCTAATTATGGTATTTGTAAAAACTTGGTTCTAGTTTCAAAACTCAGAAGAGTGAGTAGGAAGGTAGAGTTTCACACCAATCTTACCAAAAGGTATCGTGTAACCCATTCATTGGTTTCTGGCTAGAGCCACCCGGTTAGACTGAAAGCCGAACCTCTTTTGACTTTTTCTACTCTAGTGTGAAGCCTGGATGAAAGCTGACCCTAATAATAAATCAATTTATTTTAGGCAACATTTATAGCTAGGCCACATGTATACAAGTCTTTTTAAATCAACCAATCAAATCGTTAAATTTCATCATCATCACCCTTATTAATGATCCCACTGCTGGGACTCAAGCCTCCTCTCTAGGCGAGGTAATGGGCCGTAATCCACCACGCGGGCCCAGTGCGGGTTGGTGGATGTCACATGTCTTCGAATTTTTGCTTCTAGAAAGTGTCAGTTTCCTCACGATGTTTTCCTTCTCCGTTTTGAGAGCAGTGCTCGGCCACCATTGCTCTCGTTAAATTTAATTTCCAAATAATACACAAAAAAGTATCAAAATTAGGCAGAGATGAGTCCATTAAACAACTTGAAACTTGATTACAAAATAAACTAAAACCATTTTTTTTTTGTTTTCATTAAAAAACATTATCTTTGCATCAGAGCTTACTTAGCTGCTTGCATGAGTAAACATGACTTCAAATGTTTTTGTTTCTCATTGCTTAAGATAAAACACCGGCCAAGTGCGAGTCGGATTCACGCACGAGCAATAAACGAGCAAAAACAGCACGTTAGATGTATGGGAGCTCCACTTTAATATTTATTTTATTCTGTTTTTTAATATTTTTCATTATAGCGGAAATAGCAATACGTTATCTGTGAAAATTTCAACCGCTTAGATATCATGGTTCATGTGTATCTCATGTGTATGCTTGGTGACAGACAGATGGTCGGAGAGCGGTGTCTTAGTATTAAAAACCCCCCAAAAGGGACCCCCGTTTTACTCTTTGCAGAACCCTAAAAGACTACGGCCAAAATAATCCAACTAGTAAAAAAAAAAATTAATTTCCTCAGCTTGTGACAAATTCCATCATACTAACTAACGCAATAATTGCCATCTTTCGTAAAATGATTTGCAAGTTCGTTTGCAGATGACAAATATCTTCAATGTCAGACATTTAGAAATGATTTTGATTCTCCTATAAACGCTTACTAATGCTGTTTGTAAGATTTTAGATTTACGGTTCGGACTAAGCGTTTCGCCTCGTCGTTTTTATACCGCGTACGTCGTAGGACTGGAACAATTAGCCCGCTATGGTCTTCCCGTCTAATTATAATGTAGGTGTCTTCAAGGCTAGAGTGAATAGGATCTTAACAAACTAGTGCGCCTCACCATCAACGATTGCATCACTGCCCACCATTCAGGTGGGATCGCAGACTAACACTAGTATATCAAACAAAAAACTGAAATGATGGTTTTTAGTAACATTTTCACTACAGGTGGAAAATCATCCAATGATCCTGCTCTTGGTGGAGTGAGAGGGAATATCAGACTTTTACTAACTAAAACACACTTCTATGTTCCTTCCTTTCTTCTTTGTCTTGCATTCCAGGTTCAAAGGTTTTCTTTCAGTCCTAGGCTGCAAAATTCCTCGAAAGAGTCACCGTAACCCTGGAACGCCGATGGCAACTCAATACACACGGGTGGGTGTTAGTCAGTAAAAGCCTGATACTCTCTCTCGCTCCACCTAGAGTGGGAAAAGTTACTTGATGGTTTTTTACCCAAAACCAGAAATGATTGATGATGTTTTCACTGAAATATAAGTCTACATATTTTAACGATTAAAAAATAAGTAAACAATTTGAATAATCAAACACAACTTTGATCTTCATCGTTGCTTATAATTTAGATCCTACGATTTTTTAAAATAAAATTACGTTATCAATTGTCTGAGCACAATGTCCTGAAAAATCTTTTAAAATTTTGTGAAATAAATTACTATTTTACGCTAACAACGATTTACTATTGTAACAAATAAATGTTTAAATATTGCATTTTTACCGAAACACAAATCTTTTGTATCAAAATACTCGTAAACTAATACTATTCATTTACACAATAAGATAGAAGATGAATCTAAGCAGTGACCACAAAGAATACTCCTAAAACTATTAACGTAACACAAAACGCTACGTTTTTATTTGCCAACCGTAACAAATACGGTTTTTTTAATGATAAAACTAATGCTTAACTGCGATCCCAACTGATGGTAAGCAGTGATGCAATCGTTGATGGTGAAGTGCACTAGTTTATTTAGGTTCGTTTTATACAGGAACTAGATAAATATAGCATATAGTCTGTCTAATAAGTCAACCGACTTAGGAATTTTGTATAATAATTAATCATTTAAAAGATACTTATATTCGATACTTTTTATAAGGTTCTTCTGTTAGTAAACAATGATTTCTATCTCTTTATCAACTTTGATTATTGAAACCGTGTTGTCTACATCAGATTTCATTAAATCCTAATAATTACCCAAGTCTTTTGACTTATTAAACAGACTCTAGCATAGTATAATCAGACATTTAATGTTCCCACTGCTGGAATGGGGACTCAGGCCTCTTCTCTAGGAGAGGGAATGGGCAGTAGTCCATCACGCGGGCCCATTGCGCGTTGGTGAATGTCACATGTCTTCGAAATATTGGTTCTAGGGCATGCGGTTACTTCACAATGTTTTCCTTACGTTTTGAGAGTATTGGCGATAAAATAAATTACACAAACTAATACACCTAGATGATTTGAACCAACCTACAACTCGTAAGTTGGGGTTATCATTAGGCCACAACAGCTCTGAGTAAACTTTACATGCACATAAAAAGTGTAAAGCGAATGGCGTAAATATCTGCGGCATGTCCACAGTAATCTCGCGTGGTTGTCCCGTTACGTTAGCAGTGTAGGTTAGCATCACCAGCACATCCCTGTGATGCTGCGTGCTAGGGCTGTGCCGTCAGGAAATATCGATTAATTAAGTTATTAGTGTATATTAATTATGAAGTGGTAAGTGGATGGGATAGTGATCAGATTGTAGATTGATTTGTAGGATGTAATAAGATGGAGTAATATCAATATTATCTAATATATATATATATTTTTTAAATAAAATATGAATATTTAATTTAATAAAAAAAAATTGTACAATAAACCAATTAAAATATAGTATTTTCATCTTTAAAAAAAATCATGCCTATCATTGATAATTTATAATAAATATATATCTGTTATTTACTGTTTAATAATATTATTATCACCTTTTAACTAGTTGTAATAATATAGACCAATATTATATCAGGATAAAATTTGTTAGTTTATATGAATGGCGTAATATCTAAAAGTACAGATCCGATTCTGAAAATGGTTTTACCACTTAAATTCTTATTCGTCACTGAGTAACACAGGTGGCGTTTTAGTCAGTAAAAGTCTGATCTCGCACTACCCATAGCGGAACAAACCTTATGATGATTCCTTACGTACAAAAAAAAATTGACAGACTGACAAAATTTTGTTAATTGATTTAACAGAACTTCTGAGTCAAAATAAAAAAAATGATCAAGCTATTTTGTAGGTCAAAAAACTAATAACGCGGAAGTCTATATTATCTAATTTTTTTTTGCAAACTGTTATTGCAATAACGATTGTAGTTTCAATCAATTTAGTATTTTAATTTCATGCACAAATTTATAGTTAGGTAATAAACAGTTAACAATTTCATCTCGTTTATGAGTTTATTATTTATTTTTCGTAAATTACAGTTTCAGCAAATAATTGATGTGGCTCAAAAGGCTGCCCAACTTAAATACAGTGATGCAAAGATTACATAGCTCTATCTGTTATTACAGTCCCATGTTCCTATTACAGCTCATCTTCACAACTGCTCTTTAAAATTACGAGGCGAGCTTTGAGTTCTTAAAATACAGGTATGGTGCCCTGACATATCAAAACAGGGTTACGGAAGACCAAGAAGGTTGATAACGAAAAGACCTGGAGGTGTTCCTTAAGAATCACAAAAAAGAGACGATAAGTCGTGATCGCAGCGTGGGGAGAGGCCGTTGCCCGTATGTGTAACAATCATCACCATCATCTTATCAGCCGACAGACGTCCACTGTTGGACATTTTTTTTTTTTTTCGATGGGAAAAATCATGCATTGACATCCCCCGCCGTTGGGCGGAGCGGGAGATAGTGTCAGACTCTTACTGACTAAAAAACCCATCCCGTTCCTTCTAGCCTTCGTACCGGGGCTCGAGCGCCCTTTCGGATAACCCTGGCCCCAGTAGGCTTCGACCCGGCTGGGCCCCTGCTGTTGGACATAGGTCTTCCTCAAGTATCGCCACAATGAACGATCCTGCGCGTCCCATATCTATAGGATTCCCGCAACCTTCACCAAGTCATCGGTCCTCCTTGTGACCGAGGCCTTCAAAAGCTGCGTCTTTCGGTACGCGGTCGCCTCACCAGAACCTTTCAGCCCCAACGGTCATCCGTTCTGTGAGCAATGTGCCCTGTCCATTGTCACTTAAGTTTGGCGATTCTTCGTGTAATGTCAGCAACCTTGGTTCTCCTGCGGATATCTTAATTTCTGATTCGATCACACAAAGAAACTCCGAGCATAGTCCTTTCCATTACTCTTTGGTTGACTTCTGATAAGGCCCATTGTGAGCGACCACGCTTCGGAACCATATGTCATGACTGGCAAGACGCACTGGTCGTAGACTTTCGACTTGAGATACTGTGGTATGTTGGATCAGAAGGTACCGCGTTAAGAGACAGCTTAAGAACTGAATGTTTCTGAATCGGAAAGAAGAAACGAAAAGTCCTGATTGTTGAAAAGAGTGAACGAAAGGTTCTGCACAGCTGTTGCTGCTGCTTGCAAGCTGCTGCAAGGCTCTATGTCTTTGTTTTGCTTTGATGCACTTGCATAGTACGTATAAGGATGATCGTCAGTTATAGATATCGTCCACCACGTTCCCTGAAAAGTATCTACATATGGGGCCTGGTGTTTTAAGATAAATTAATCTATACCCCTGTGCGAAAGCCAACGAAGGAACGGGAGTGGGTTTTTAGTCAATAAAAGTTTGACACTATCTCCCGCTCCGCCCAAGAGCAGGGGATGTCATCGGATGATTTTCCTAATCTCTAAAACTACTGAACCGATTCTGAATATTCTTTACTAACATATACATACATCTATGTGTTTGTACTATCTTTTTTTATATAATGGATTGGCTCGCGTTTGACCACTATCTCACCTGATGGTAAGCGCTGATGTGGCCGATCTACATACACTATCTCTGAGACTTATACAAATTTTCTACTTACAGTATATTATTAATTATACATATTTTTAATTATATTTTTAATTACCTACTGGTCGATTTGCAGATAATGCTTAATGGCAAAAATTCACATGTTATGAAGTCCATATACACACATAATTAAACATATTCAATAAACTTAATAAACGTTTCGATGGCAACCCTACCCTGTATCCGGCTCTTAGTGGGTAAGCAGATTATGTCACGGCACAAGTGCGGGTAACGCTCGTAACAGGCGACTAACTATGGGAACCGCGCGGGCGCACGCGTGCCTCAGTGTGCATGTGTGGCTAGGGTGGCCATAAGTTTGGGTAACGTGCAGTTTTCGGGAAAAAAGTGTCTTCAAGGCTAGAGTGAATAAGAGAGAAACTTGTACGCCTCACCATCAACGATTGCATCACTGCTTGCCATCAGGTGGGATCACAGCCACGCACTGGTTCATATCAATAAAAAAAATTGAGCTAGCGCGCTCTGGTGAGTTTTGAATATTTTTTTTTTTGTCTTTTTTACTCAACTGTCACATTTTCAAGTGCGTGCACCATATTTTGGGTTCAAAGTACGGTGACAGTAAACAAAAAGTCACGGTCATAAAAAGTCACCAGTGCACGCTAGCTCTTACATGAGAATGGACGGACGCTGTCTGTTGAGACTGACTGTTTTGACTGCCAGTAGCTCATTTTAATTTTAGGTTTCTTTATATTGTTACGTTTTACTCACGTAACGGAGGAGGTGAGAATTATTCAACTGTCTTAATTGTAATACATAACATGATTTAAATGAGTGTCCGTGAAGTTTCTTGGTAATTCTTTTCTATAGAGATTTACGCTTTGAAATGTGCAATTAGCATCAGTTTATTTGGAATAAATACTAGAATTATTTAAATTTTAATAAGTCCATTAAAATAATTTTGCGTTGTAAAATCAAATTACATACTTAAATATTAATTGATAGCAAATGTTGCTACACAATAATAAATCATAAAAATTTGAAATATTAATTTGTTATTTCAAACTAATTTTATGTCGAAAAAGTAATTAGTACTTTACGTAATATTTTATTACTACCAAAGGCTTACAAAACAAAATCTAGCAGATACTGTTTAGGTAACTCAAGGTCCATTATACTAGTAAAATCCGAATTGTCATTGCCGGAGTTTGGTTCAAATCGATCATTATCTGAAAAATAAGTATAGTTAAAAAACAAAACGTAATAGAATACAAATCAAAGTAAAAAACTGTTACTAAGGAAAGAAAGCACCACCAACACCTGTCAAAATAGCATTTGAAGTGACATTTAAGCCCACTCCATCATTTCTTTATTTTAATACTATTAGCCTTTCCCGGGCTTCGGGAGTCGCAGGGCAGTCTCCGGCCACCTTAGCGGACGACGAGCAACGGGTAGCTTACCGTCCACTCGTCCTATAAGAACCGAGCCGAACCCAGCTGATGTCTGCTAGGGTCATGAGAAAACTTCTCAAAAGGAAACATGGTTTTCGATCACAAAGTAAAACTAAAGGTCACATACACTAGAACAACATCTATGTTATAATGTTGTTTTAGGCACTAAATGTCTGATACCTCCTCTCGTCCCACCCTAGTGGGACTTCTCCTACTAAATTATTTGCCTCCTAAAAAAAGCCATAAAGATATTTCAATTTTTTGTTCTAAAAATAAAGTCCATAATTTCCACTTCATCATGGGCACCCGACAACGTGTGGCCTGCTACGACACGGATGGCACTGAGAATTGGTTTAGTAAAGTATGGCGCCGGATTGTGTGGATAACAGATCTACTGACTCACTCAGAAGATGGATAACCTGCTGATAAGATGTCATTAATATGAGAATGAGAACACATACCCAAGGAGGCCGCTGCAAATAAAATTTGGAGAAGAGGGCGCTACATCATCATCATCATCGCAGCCGAAAAACGTCTACTACTGGACATAGGCCTTCCCTAATTGTTGCCACAATGACCGGTCCTGTGCGTCTCGTATCCGTCGGATTCAGCAGGGGCCCAGCGGGGTCGAAGCCTACTGGGGCCAGGGTTATCCAAAAGGGAACTCGAGCCCCGGTATGAAGGCTTGAAGGAACGGGGTGGGTTTTTAGTATGTAAGAGTCTGACACTATCTCCCGCTCCGCCCAAGAGCGGGGGTTGTCATCGGATGATTTTCCCACCGTTTCTGCTTGATAATTTATCTCAATGATACCAAAGTATCAAGATTGGCAATGTTTTAACAAACCTCAGCAATTTCAACGGTAAACCCAAGATACCCTTCGAACCGGAACACATCAATAAGACTTCAGAAATAGGCGAAACTCCAAGAAAAGGTCAACGATCGATACATCAGCCGAACTCAAAAACACCTGTTGCAATAAATCCTTAAGAGGACTACAAACTATAGGACCTAATCGCGAGTTTTATAATGCTCTAGCTTTTGACCACGGCTTTGCTCGCGTGCATAAAATATAGCCTATATCACTCAGGAATAAAGCAGCTTTCTATCTGTGAAAAAATGTTTGCAATCGGACCAGTACGCTCAGAGAAAAATCAAACTTTACCTCATTATAATACTAGTGTCGATAAACTCCACTGCAGTAAAATGGATCAGAAAAAATATATGGTATTCTTCAGGATAAATGCTAGATAGACAATCTGTTCAAATCACATTACAGTTCATTTACAAAGATAGAAAAAAAAACACGAGGATGCCTCTAAAAATGACTTAACCGGACTAATATACATGCATTCTGATTTTTTGTCAGATTGTTCTACAAGCAAAGTTTTACCAGTAAAGGTTTTTGGACAAACTATTTATTTATTTATTTACAATTTACTTATGCAACATTACAGTCTAAACTAACGCGTTGTACAGAAACAAGAAAAAAAAAGAAAACATATACATTACTACTAATATAAAATGAAATATCCCACAAAACCTAATAAGACGACGTTTACTTATTTTTCATCCAATTATGTAGGTATTGACAAAAATATTATTTTATTTTTCTTTTCAATTTTATAATTAAAGCTATAGATTTCTTGTAGATCGTTAAAATGATATGGTAAATGGTATTTGCAAACATTGTATCTTCGCGGGTTTCTTTCTTTTTTATGCGGTCCGAGAGCGACCACGTTTTAGGTGTCATAGTCCTCTTAAGGTTAAACGTTCATATGCATAACTAGTAGTTAACGTTAACTTGTAAACATACTGGTAATAACAGATTACCCTCAATTGACTCTTAGGGCTTGCGCAGACGATCAATCAAAAACGCAACTGACATGTATTGGCAAAACAACGATGAAGCTGTTAGGTGGGAAATACTGCGGTTTACCTTTTATTTTGAGGTGAGAAATCATCCAATGACGTGTCCTGCTCTAAGATATGGTGGGAGGACTTTTCAGATTTTTACTGACTAAAACCATGACCTAGATTTTAGGACCACGGAGTTCCTGTTCTGAAATTTTCCGCAACCCTAGCGGATATCGGCCCTGATGAGCTCCTACGGTTTTTTGACATCTCTTTGAAGCACACGTGGTATACTTAACGTGACCATTTATTCTTTGACTCAAAACGGGACATTGGTTTATTTCGGTCAAATAAATAGGTAGTCAATAAAATAAAACTCTTTTAAAAATTTATTTATTCAGAAAAAGTTAGTTGGCTTAAAACTTACGAATCACAAAATATACTTACTCAAAATGTTTAGTTATATTTATCAGAAAAACAAATTTGTTTTAATATAGCTGGTGACGATTTCAAATAAGAATGAAACTCTTGGCCTTTTTTTTTATATTCCCCTTAACTCTTTGAATGCCGTAATTAGAGACACAATAGAAAGACAATTGCTTATGTCGAACTGTGTAACATAAGACATTCAAAAGGTTAATTATCAATATCGCCTTTAGAACTGAAAGTAGCTGGGTTTCTCAGATGTGCGGTGGCCGGCCATCTGCTACTCGAATTTTCTCACGGTTTCTGAAAACGGGACTATTTTACGTCCCACAGTTCATTTCGGGAGACCGGGACTCGTAATTGTAAAAAGGGACAGCCCTGTTCAAACGGGACGTCTGGTCATGTTAGGTATACTACGCGTCGTCGAAGACTCGTGATTGGTCCGAACCGTTACTAGACAGCCGGACGGCTAGCTATTGTGCGTTACCTAATGACTTGTTTCGGCATCTTTGATTTATTTATCAAGGA
Organism: Mythimna albipuncta; assembly: GCA_929112965.1. Classification (NCBI taxonomy): domain Eukaryota; kingdom Metazoa; phylum Arthropoda; class Insecta; order Lepidoptera; family Noctuidae; genus Mythimna; species Mythimna albipuncta. The sequence goes on along the minus strand of OV815983.1, from coordinate 10,744,310 downwards.
CAATAATTGCCTCAAAGAGATGTCGGCGGCCTTAGAACTGGAGAAGTAAACAGATGATTTTCCACCTCCAAAAAAAAGGGTCATCAGGATATATTCGAAATTTTCATGGAAACCGGTTTCAATCGATTTCTACAAAAACTCGAACTGTACCTACTTTTATTTATCTATTGTTAATTAGTCTTGCATATTTACATTGTCTACATTTCATTATTGTAAAAAAAATTACAAGTGGAAATGCGGACTCTCCTAGCATTAGCAATTCTTTGCTGTAAAGGTGATCTCCAATAACATATATCAAAATTCCTCTTGTAATTGAAATAAACACATTTATTTTTATTTTATCTTAACTTCTACAGTAACAAAATAAAGAGGTTAAGTTTGTTTTTATGTTTTTTGTTTGTAGGTGGTCTGATTGTACTGGTCCGATTGCGAAAATTTTTTCACCGATAGAAAGCTGCTTAATTACTGAGTGGCTTATGCTATACTTATAGTACGCGGGCGGAGCAGCGGGCAAAGCTTGTTTTTTATATTATATCTGACGATCCTGGTTACCTACTTATCTCCTTTGCTAACTGTACCTACATACTTCGCAGTAGAAGCACACTTTCCTTCAGGACCTACTAACTTAAATCAAATTCTTTCCCTAAAATTGTCTAACCAGCTTATTCTACAAAGTAACTACAACCGATTATCATGAGAACTAGACCCGATATCCTAACACCACCATTTCGAAACCAGCATTCTAAAATTAGCTAACACAAATCAAGTATCTATCCACATAACTTGGTCTACCACTCCCCTCTTGAACCATTGAAAGCTCGAACAAATTCTGGTCCTAGCCTATATTGCAAGAGGTCTTTACATTGGTTTAGCTCATTGAGGTGTTATGCAACCACTATGACCTTAAAATCTTACGTAACGCATAACCAAAACTTGGTTTATCTTCAGTTGAAATTCAACTGTACGATGTAAAATGTAAGGTTGTTTTTCAATTGATAATATTCTCAGTTATAGCGAATTGGGTTACTCAAATGTGCCATTTGCAACGCTAGTCTTACCGAGTTATGTATGTAGATTACAAATACATAGAAGGTATTACTTCATATATTTTTTGTACATAAAGACATTATGACGGCGTTTCCAAGGTTTTGTTTTGTTGGTTGAGAGAACGGGAAGTTTGGAGCGTGTAAACTGAGTAATTTGACGATAAATTGTCAACAGATCGTTTACATTTTACCATTTTTTTTTAACCGCAGAACTAAGTGCATGGTTTTAATTTCAACTCGATACCTCCACGCGTTTTTGAGATAAAGGGTCTTAACAGACAGACAGACAGACTGACAGACGGACGGACGGACAACAAAGTGATCCTGTAAGGGTTTCGTTTTTCGTTTTGCGGTACGGAACCCTAAAAATGACTATTATATATTACTCATTTTCTCACCACGTGTTGCTAACCTCAGTACAAAATCATTTTTTCTCCACATAATTCACCAATAATTACATACATACATTATTATTATGAATACTATAGCGAGACGTTACAATGCAACGGTCACCCATCATTTTCCAAACCTCACCAAGTGCTGCTTAACCTCAGTACAAAAACAAAATATTTTTTCCACATAATTCACCAATAATTACGTAGGTACATATATTATTATTATTATGAATATAGCTATATGGAAATGTGGGTCATTCTGTAGATCGATCCACGGAGTCGTGATGCAAACGGTTGCATCACAAATGGCCCAGTTTTTAATGCCCGAGACCAAGGTTTTGAGATTAGGTCATAACTAAATAATTACATGTACAGTAACTGATTTATGTGTTTGTACATATTGTACTGTGCGTTATGGTTCTGCATTACTTGTACATTTTTTATTAGAAAAACCGACCAAGTGCGAAATGGACTCGCGCTCGAAGGGTCCCGTACTGCAAATAGCAAAAAAAATCACGTTTATTGTATGCTCCCTGTATATTTTTATTTTATTCTGATTTATTGATCTTTGTAGTTATATCGGCAACAAAAATACATCATCTGTGTAAATTTCAACTGTCTAACTATCACGGTTTATGAGGTACAGTCTGGTGACAGACAAACGGACAGAGAATTCTTAGTAATAGAGTCCCATTTTACCCTTTGGAGGCTTCGCTGTGCCGAAGATGAATGTGCATACAGCTAAGTCGTGGAATTCCCTGCCGGAGTCTGTGCTTCCTAAATAGCCACAACCTAGGGGTCTTTAAGCCAATACCTAGTGAATAGGTTGCTTCTAAGCAAGCGTGCTCCATCGTCGGCTACATCATCGCTTTCCATCAGGTCAGATAGTGGGCAAACGCGAGCCTATCCATAATAAAAATAAAGAATTCAATATTTGTCACAAAAAATGCAATGAACTGCATTTTTGTGATGTTATTTGGATATGGTATATGATACCAATGGTGTCAAACTAAAATTCCAGCTTGAAAACACAAATGCTAACTGCGAGGACCTTTTTTAGGTGAGAAAATCATCCAATGACATCTCCTGCTCTTAGGTGGAGCGGGAGGTTGTGTCAGACTTTTACTAACTAAAAACACACTCCTAATCCTTCGTTGCCTTTTATACCAGAGCCGTGTTATTCTTTCAGAAACAAACCCTTGGCCCCAATAAACTGCGAGGACCTCGGAAAATCTCAAAATTAACGACAATTTTTCAAATATTTTGTGTTACAACTTCTAAATAATAAAATTGAAGGCCACGTATTGTTTGTTAACAAGAAATGAATTGAAAATTAAATATAGGTTCTTACACCTGTTCAAACAATAATTTTGTTTGTTTTATTATAATAAAACTCAAATTGTGTGCAAATTTTCAGAATGGCACTATAAGTTTTCATAATCTTTTATATTTTTTTAAACATATCTTCTTCTTTCTGCCCTTATCCCATATTACTTAGGGTCGGAATAATATGTTGACTGGCCTGTTGATCTAGTGGTTAATAGTCCTGACTGCTATGCTGGAGGTCTTGGGTTCGATTCCCACTCAGAATAACGTTTGTGTGATGAGCACGATCATTTGTTCTGTGTCTGGGTGTAATTTACCCATAATATGTATGTATTTAGAAATATATAAGTATGTTTATCAGTTGTCTAGTACTCATAACACAAGCTCTGCTTAGCTTGAGAGTAGACGGCATTGTGTGATAGTTGTGGAATATTATTATTATTATGTTTTTTCTTCCATTCTGTCCTATCACTCGTCACGATAGCACTAACTCCTTTTTCTTTTATATCACTCCTCACACAATCCATTCATCTTTTCTTTGGCCTCCCTCTCCCTCTCCATCCACATGTATACTCAGAACTATTTTAGTAACATGCTTTTCATCCGTCCTCTTCTTTTGATACATATCTATACATAGTATACATACATATAATAAATCTGATGAAGTTTTTAGTTGTGCTTGCATCACGTAAAATGTACGATATCAGTGTAGATAACTTTTAAACAACAAAATTATGTGTCACTTGATAAATTACTTAGGCTTTGTTTCATCGCAATCAGTTGAATATATCGTAAGATATACTACATTCATTGACTGAAAGGCGGTACGAAGTTCACCGGGTTAGCTAGCACTGTAATATTAATCCCTTAACTTGAGAAACTGGCCTGAGTTTACCTTTTTAATTTCAGCTCTTTTCTCACTGATTATTCGGTTTTCGGAAAGTGTGTCTTTAATAATAATTAAATAATCAATAATAATACTCATATCACAATTAATTTTTCAATAGACTTGCTCAGAAAGTGACTCATTGCACTGCACTTAGGTACATAATGGCTCTTGTTACCAAACTGTGACATTTTGATTACCATTACGCACACTAGTGCTATAATGTAGTTAAAACCTTATTGTTCAACCTCTCCCCCACCATAATTTTATTACATTTACCGTATCAGAATGGGCGTTGGTCATCCCCCACGAGTCGCCGGTCAACCCCGTTTAATCATTTCAGTGAGTGTATTGGAAAGTAAATTAAAAAAAAATATAGCGCGCATATGAGAACAATTTTTTTACCGCCACAAAAGATTACTAGTTTTATAGTTGTTTTCTTCACAAGTGTATTGAAATTCGTCGTATGATACACGTGAGTAATAAATGATTACCGTTCTCGCTCTTTTAAGACCCTCGCCACGGCTCGGGTCTAAATACCGCCTCGTCTGTAATCACTAACATTACACTTATATCATAATGTTCTATTAATACTTACTCTTCTTTTTTCTCTATTTTATGGCACCTACCACTATTTCTCTGTGCATCACCCGAAGGTTGACTGGTAGAAAATGCCTAAGGCACTAAGGCCGCCTCTGTACCTTTGCGTGCATAAAGTATCAAATAAATATTTAAATAAACACACATTTAGGTACTTGTATAAACGTTTTCATGGGTACTACCCATTCTTATATCCTTCTAACTTTCTTCTAGGGAGCTTAAGGTATAATTCTCTCGAGGTGAGAAGAAAAAATGACCAAATCATTAATATATATGTAAAATATTTCACGGGAAAATAGATGCTGCTAAACTGCACGACGAGCTTTGCAACTGTTTGCTCCACCGGCACCGACTGTTTGCTGTTTCTGGGAGTCGTACCTTCGTCTGAACTCAGTCTCCTATCCCTCATGCAATCTCCGCGCTCATCGCTCTCTTGGATGCCAAACCTGATTGTGACGTGTTCGTAAATGAATGGAAGAACATTTTGTCTGTCTTTTTGGAGTTTTGTGAGATGGGTGTGTGACTGTGGTGTAGTTATTATTTGGTATTGTTACTTCGTAAATTTTCAAAAATATACTGTCTTTAACTAATGTAATTGGCCTTTGGCCGTGTTATGTTAAAGTAAAATAAATAAATAACAGCTATTAAGTTAAAAAAGTTATTAGTTAGCATAAACGACGCAGCAAACCAACCTACCCTGGGGAACTTGAAGACTTGAGAGGGCTAACAGGTCCATTCTGGAAGTACGCAGTAACCAAAGACGTGAGTAAAACCGCGGGTGACAGTTAGTTTAACATAATTATGGTATCATATCTGTTCAAAAAAATGGGTCATCAGAAATCATTAAAGTAAGTGACACAAACATCATCTTATCTCAGTTTCCTAACGAAACCAAACAATGGAGGAACCTTGACACACAATTAACTGTTAGTAATACTATTACATCATGTAGTTACTATCTGACAGATAAAAGCAGCGATTACTGTGATGTAAGTTAGATGGTATTGTGACATGAATGGGACAAGAGTAGATAGTAAGTGGAGTGCTAGGTTTTCTACCTCATGTGAAGATAAAAGCGTCATTTCTCAGCAGCCTACAGCTTAATTACATGCCTTTACCTAAGTTTTTTTCAATTAGTGCAGGAAATCATTAAATAAATTCTCCTGCTTTGGCTCAAGTAAGAGAGAGTATCAGACTTTTGATGGCTAAAACTGTATTTTTAAGTTTTCCTTTGCGTTCCCAGTCCGTGGTGATGCTTTCGAACAATCCCGCAGGTGGGTCCTGTTGTGTGTAGATTAACTTAGGTTTGTTTTATTTATATGAAAGGGTTAACACGGCCACGCTACGTATGAATCTGGAAAACCAATGAGCCACATAAGTAGAGTGTTTCTCCGTGCATTTCCTACGTAGTTATGGATGATCGACTTGGGTGAATTAATGATAATGCCTGTCCCCAAGTCAAACACACGCAGATTCATTCATATTACAGTCGGTCACCATATTGCCATTCTTATCCTGTTATCGAGAATATCAGAAAAGCTCTATAATAATTTTCTTGAACCGGAAGTCGAAACTAAAACTCCAAGTTAAGCTGTCGTACTGATAATTACTAGAGCCAACCTAGACCAACAAACTTAATATTGTTATCTATCTACATCATAATATTTTGAATTGTGTTTTGAAAACATGTGAACTCAAAGTGAAAATTCCATGTACGAGTATTATAATATTGTGCATATCTCGGCCTCTGTTACATTATTTACTCTTTGTGACTACCAAACGGGGATCAAGTTCAAGAAAGTGGGGATAATTTGCAATATACTAGACATCACATTCGTATATAGTTACTACTTCTTTTACAACTATTATAATAATGTATATTTATTATTAATATGTCACTCTAATATAAAATGTATCTGACATTGAAAAAGGAAATCACTTTATTGCTTATTGATATATTTATACTTTATTTATTGTACATCTTAACATAAAACAAACGTTCATAAAAATAAGTATAGGCACAATGGGTGGTCTTATCGCATAGGGCAATTTCTTATAGACTTTAGGCAGGCATAACGAAAGAAAAAGATTCAAAATAGAATTCTGATTTTTTTTTTTAATTTTGATTATATATTCAATTAGAAATCATAACTATGTAACTACCTAGAAATTTTTGAACTAATAAATATTATAACTTAAAAGGTATATTATATAAAATAATAAACCTACCACACTGATGTCTTTTTTAACCCAAAGGTTGACTGGGAGAGAATGCCATGTTGTATTAAGTCCGCATTTGTACCACTACTGTACCTACATGAAATTAAAATGAATATTATTTACAAACGGGTAAAAAAGATCTTATTGGGCATGAAAAAATTCAACCACATCGATGTCAAAGTGAAAAATGCCCAGAACGCTGACAGTATTACCACGTTGGATAACAATGCTAATTCGTTGACCGAAAAAAAACCCAGCCTACTGGTCACGCGAAGAGTCGATTCAAAAATGATTTAAAATGCAACCAAGGGAGTTTTTTTGAGGTAGAAAATCATCGTATAACTTCTTCCGCTCTGGACGGAGCGAAAGGAAGTGTCAGACTTTTACAAACTAAAACTCACCTGTGTGTTTCAATTGCCCTTTGCATTCCAGGGCCACGGCACAAAATAGATAGGTACCGAAGACAATCTCATGTATGTACTTCACTTTTTATACCTACGCTCGGTGGACGCACACTAATGAGCGTTTGAGCCGGAACTGTCAGACGAGCGGGCCGAGGCGCTCCGAGATATCGTGTCCGTGAGCGGTGTCTATGTGTGGGTTGGTCGAGCACGTTTTGTATGTAGATTGACTTCTGTACGTATATATTTTGTGGTCACGGTAAATGTTTTTGGAAATTCTCTTACTTACTTAGAGACTTTGAACTTTTTTCGCGAGATAATTCGATCTCGCAGATCGATACAAGAGTGACTTTACAAATCCTTCTAACATAATTATACTTACAAAATATTTTCAAACCGTGCCTACATTAATTTAGTAAGACCTAAATGTCAATCAACCAATAACTTAAGTGGGCTGTCAGATTGCAGTTATTACGTAACTCCTAAGTAGGTCAAACGTCGGGAGATAAGGTGAATACGTATTTATTAAAAAGTTATCGTAATAAGTATTAATACATCTTTGTGTGAACGCCTATTGATGGACGTGAACTTTATTTATAGACTGGGTTATTGCATCTCTTGATATTGATCTTCATTACTATTCTTGAAGACTGATTAGGGGGATCGGTACGGCGCGCACTGTTCCCGTGCGCCTCAAGGAGTTGTCAGCAACAGCAAGGGCCCAGCTGGGTCGAAGCTTACTGGGGCCAGGGTTATCCGAAAGGGAACTCGAAACCCGGTATGAAAGCAAAAAGGAACGGGGCGGGATTTTAGTCAGTAAGAGTCAGACACTATCTCCCGCTCCACCCAAGAGCGGGGGTTTTCATTGGACGAGTTTTCCCACCATAAAAAAGGGGGATCGGTGCAGCACGCTCGGCCCATTCTGTATGTGTGTTGTTCTTTTTTACTTTGTGTTTGTGACGAATTATCGACAATCTTAAGTTGCAGTTGGCAGGGCACATTGCTCGTAGAACACATGGACGATGTGACCGGCCTTTTTTTGGTGGCTAAAAATCATCCAAATGACATCCCCCGCCCTTGGGCGGAGCGGGAGATAGTGTCAGACTCTTACTAAAAGCCCACACCTTTCCTTCTTGCCTTTAATACCGGGGCCGAGCCTCCCTTTCAGAAAGAGACCCTAGCCCCAGTAGGCTTAGGACCCAGCTGGGCCCCTATGGTTGCTGACAACTCCTTGAGGCACGCGGGAACAGTGCGCGTCATCAAATAATTGATAGACTTGCGTTTGACCACTATCTCACTAAGCAATTATGTGCTCGACGATGAAGCACACTTGTGTAGAAGTAATTTGGACAGTTTCAACAACCAACCCAAGGGAACCTAAGGTCTTTCCAAGGGTTAAGGTAAAATAAACCACTGGGGCCCTACAACGCAAAGCATAAATGGAACAAACGAGTGGGTTTTTGTCAGTAAAAGTCAGACACACCCTCCCGCTCCACCCAAGGGCAGGAGATGTCATTGGATTTACCACCTATAAAAAACATAGGTGTCTTTAAGTCTAAAGTGTTCACTCTTGACTTAAAACCAAATGCTATCAAGAAACCCAGGAATGCAATTCCACTCCTTAGCTGTACGCACAATAGAATAATAATTAAGACAACCAGCAGTAACATTCAGCGGTCAGCAAAAAAATCTTAGACCCATTCCCATAACCCTTTAAATATTCTACGCCACTTAAATCACCTGACAAGAGCCCACATTACCTACTTTCATACACACAATACCGTCTCAGTAACAAACAAAAAACCATTTCACCATTTGCATATCAACGCAAACGGGTTCCATATTACCACATCAGTTCTATACTGGCCAGACACCCTTCAAAATAGCTGACCTTGGTCCTCATTTGAGTCCGTTACATCAGCTGTTGAGCTGGTCTCGTTACCAGTTAGATAAGTCATGATGCAAAGATGTTGGATAATATTACTGTATCGTGGGTGAGTAATTTTAATAAATCGAAGATGATTAATACTTTTATGGTTTTACTCTTGCACAAAAGAAAGTTTATTTTTAAATAGTTTATTTGCATAAATATAATGCACAAACATAAATACCAACTTCAATAAATTTTCAACCCTAGTTTTCAATGTATCTACATATATTTATTTACCAGTTGTAGACACTGTAAACGAAACGTGGCAGCTCACAATGAGCCTCATCAGAAGGCTTAAAGTCACCCAAAGAGCAATGGAAAGGGCTATGCTCGGGGTTTCCTTGCGTGATCGAATAAAAAATGAAGATATCCGCAGGAAAACCAAGGTTGCCGACATAGCAGAAAGAATTGCTAAACATAAGTGGCAATGGGCAGGACACATTGCTCGCAGAACAGATACCCGTTGGGGCCGAAAGGTTCTGGAGTGGTGACCGCGTACCGGAAGATGCAGCGTTGGAAAGCGACCTACAAGGTGGACCGATGACCTGGAGAAGGTAGCGGGAAACCGATGGATGCGGGACGCACAGGAACGTTCGATGTGGCGACGCTTGGGGGAGGCCTATGTCCAACAGTGGACGTGTATCGGCTGAAATGATGATGATGATGAGACACTCTAAATTCAAAACTACTAATTTTTTCTCACAATATCTACAAGAAATCATTTTGTAGATAATTAAGACAGCTTTTTTGCCGCCTCTTTACGGGAGTCAAGTTGAGATGTGTCTTTTACTAACATTATTAAACTGTCAGCTTTTTACTGCAAAGAATTCTTCAGCAAATAATTTTCTAACAAAAGAAGATGTTTCGTTTCGGTTGTGTGCTCAAAAAATGTTGATAAAATAAATAAAACTTTAAAATAAATTCTATTTCTAAGCTATTTTCTAAATTCTATTTTTAAAACATTACAACCTTTATCTCAATAGTGTACGAAAAAAGACCATCTTTTGTATCAGAAACGCAAATGAAATGTTAAACAAAATAGAATAAAATGTTTTAAATCCTTTGCAATAAGAATCATTTTTTTTTATCTTTTTCAACATAGGTTTACAAAAAATAACCAAAAAAAAATGTTAAAAATAGTAGTTCACCGGTATTGGGATTGGGCGGAGCATCGCCGTGCCCTCGTGGGGGCGATCGGCGGCGGAGACCTCTCGCGCCGGGCTTTGGTTGAGGCCATAGTCCGGAGCGAGGAGGAGTGGCAGGGGGTCGCCAACTTCTGTGAAACAGTAATGCTCGCAAAGGAGGAGACCGACCGCATCAGGCAACGGCGCTCTCGCCACCGCCACCAGGACTCCGATCCCGATTTCCGGCCACCGTAGGCGCGGGCTTGCGAACAGTAAGCAATGGGTAGCTCGCTGTCCGGCCGTCTGGTAACTGTTATCCGGAAGACTAGAAGGAACAGTGTGGGCTTTTAGTCAATAAGAGTCTGACACTATCACTCGCTCCGCCCAAGAGCGGGGGATGTCATTGGCTGATTTTCCCACAATAAAAAAAAATCGGTATTGGGAGTAGGGTCTAAGCTAGCGTTGGTTAGGGCCTCAGAAAAACCTCACTATGGCTGTATCGAGGAATACTACCTTCTGTATCAGGCCCTTGAACCAACCGCGCAACGACAGCTTGTTATCATTTTCATTTTTTTCTAGTTCAACCCGCGTGAACTTCCTACCACCTAACAGACAACGGGTTTCGATAAAATAAATTCTAAGTTACACACAACTTTAATGTATAAAAGTTATCAACGTCGATTTCGTACATTATACGCGATGCGCGCACAACTAAGACTTTTCTACGGATTTATTATATGTATATATTATGTAGTTATGTACCCACAATATGCACCAAATATGTCCACACTCAACGCGATCTCACATCATTACAAAACGCAATCACACGCTGCAACCATTTCTTCACAACGTGTCTCACAGACCTTGACACATTACGTCACCAAGGTGAAGAGCGGTATCTGTAACGTTGTAACGTTATACAGTTATATCGTTACGTTATGTAACCGCTATTGAGTAACCGGTCTCTGATCGATAGTGTTGCGCAATGATGCAGTGGGAGGGTTATTTTTGAGTACTCATTGTTATTTTTTATTATTATATTCTATAGCTGCACTTCTATAGCTGGTAATGGTAACTGTTCGAAAAAGTCAATGTGGCCCTAGAATATAAAGCGCCGCTGAAGGAACACCGGCAGGTTATTGTCTGTAAAAGTCTGACACGCCTTCTTGCTCCATCCAGAGTGGGAAAGGAGTAATTTGAGGATTTCTCACCTAATAAAAAGGGACTAAGCTTTTTGTCACATCTCTTCTAATCATATCTTAGAAAAAAATCATTTTTTCACGACGACGAAAGCCACCGTGAGGAAATCTCAGACAGAACAGTCTAATAGATTTTTTTTGACACAGATAAACCCCCAAATACCCTAAGGTCACTGGTAGATAATGCCTATGGCATTAAGTCCGCCTTTATACAGTAATATGTGCATAAACTATGCTATGCTATATACATATGTGCGTATACTAGTTATTATCACACTTACACTTGCTTCCACTCTTACCCTTCTCACATGCACTCACACACCCACACCTACTTCACTTCACTCACTGTAGTACACCTACCGCACTACACTTCCTACACTACATTCACTATACTCTACCCAAACTTCTGTTTCTATGTATAGGTTAGTTACCTAAAACTATTATTGTACTGTACCTTCCTAATATGGATTGAGAGAGACTGGACTCCACAACACAGGGAATCCTAGTGTGGGGTTCAGGGCTTGATCTATGATTGTAATGTACCTAAATGAGACAATAAATATTTTTTATTTATTTATTTTATTATAAAGCTTTAGTAAATAAATAAATAAATACCACGCAACATCAACACAGAATAGACACAAGCACAGGACAGATAAATATATTTTTTTTATTTGTTATAAAGTAGCACTTGACTGCGATCCCGCCCGATGGTAAGCAGTGATGCAATCGTTGATGGTGAGGCGCACTAGTTTAGCCTATAGTAGAGCCTATTCTCTCTAGCCTTGAAGACACCCAAATTATAATCAGACGGGAAGACCGCAGCAGGCAAATTGTTCCAGTCCCTCGATGTACGCGGTATAAATGAAGAGGCGAAACGCTTAGTCTGGATCGTAGATGTTTCAACAACGTAAGGGTTGATACTCGCCGTACGTCGGTTTAATAATGAAAAGTAATATAATTCTCTAAGTACCTACCTATAGAATTATACGATACAATTGCGCTGAGCGTGCCTAAATTGGGGTTACTATATAATAAACATAATTTATATCTCTAAAATTTCCAACATTCATTACAAAAAAGGAATTTAATCTTTATGATTCTTTCTTTTGAGAAAAGATGGATGAAAAGTTATGAAAGAAAAGGGAGTTAACGATAGCGTGATGGGTGACAGGACAGTATAAAAGAAAAAAAAAACGTGTTGCGCCGATCATGAGTAATATGAATTAGAGGCAGGTAGATGATGATTAGTCCCTTGAAAAAAAAAAAAGAACTTGAAAAATATTAATTAACCTTATAATTCTGGTTTCTCAATAAAAATAAATGACCTCCCAATCTCTATAAGATCTTAATTAAGAACTTGCAAAATATATATTTAATAGCTTTTGTCTTGTGGCTTCCTTCGCGACAGTAAAATATAACCTATGTCACTCAAGAATAAAGCAGCTTTCTACCAGTGAAAAAAATTTCACAATCGGACCAGTACTCTCAGAGATTACCTCCTACAAACAAAAAAAAAAACAAACTTTACCTAAACTTTATAACAGTAGTGTAGAAGTCTAGATTACTTTTACAACCAAAAACTTCGTATAGTACTGCCATGAAATCATCTACAAAAACCCGCCATTCACCTAGGCTAGCATTACATTCAATAACATGCAAGAGTGTACATAAACTTCACATAAGTCGTACATAAGGTAATATGTGGTAACTTGTCACCCGGGAGAGTTTGCAACATCGGACATTAGGCCATGACCACACTAGCTGATCAAATACGACGGTTCTTTTTTTAAATAGGAGAATGTCAAAGTGTACGGAGTTGTTTTTAGGGTTCCGTGCCTAATGGAAAAAAACGGAACGCTTATTGTATCACTTTGTTGTCGGTATCTCTGTCAAGACCCTTTATCTCAGTAACACGGAGAGGCATCGAGTTGAAATTAGTACCATATACTCAAGTCTGCAGTCCCTTGAAACTGTAGAAAAATCAAACTTCTAAATTAAAGAATAAAAAAGATACGGCCATTTATGTCACAAAAAAAAAGAACGGATTAAAGGAATTAAAATTAATAGGGTACCTACTTCCCGTTGACCCAGAACCCTGAAATTGGCATAGAGCAAGGTTTATAGCACAGCTTAGGTATATAAATCTGAAAACAGTAAATTTGTGGTTACCAACGTCACAAAAAAACAAAACTTTTTTGCAATTAGGAAAAATCTTCGAGACTCCATTTGGCAATCGAACTATTTACGTGAGTTTGTACGGAACCCTTAGTACTTATACGAGTCCGACTCGCACTTGCCCAGTTTTTTTTTTATACATGATGAATAGAAATGCTGCATTTTTTTCGAAGATCGACTGACGTTATATTTTTTTTAAATAAAAAAGGTGTTGGATTGGTTAAATATTTGATTCCAAGAATCTTCGATTTTATTTTAGTTGTGTCGCAAGTATTTATTCCTATATTTGTGCTAAGATTTCAAGTCAACGGACAGTACCTTATAAGAAGTACCCTAAACGCCCGGTAACCGTTCGAACCGAGCCCAAGTCGTCGGCGGCGCATAGTGGTCCACGCATTCTTCAAAGAGATGTCAGCAAACCGTAGGGGCACCGCAGGGCCGATGCCCGCAAACCACAGAGATTTTCTGAAAAGGAAACTCGTGATTCTAGAAAGCAAAGGGCAACTGAAGGACATAGGTGTGGTTTTAGTCAGTCTGATATGTATGCTTTCACTCCTCTCGCTCCACCCTAGAGCAGAAGAGGTCTTTTGATGACTTTTCAATCGATATACGTCCACTTTTGGATATAGGCCTCCCCCTAGTGACTACACAATTACCAATCCTGTATGTCTCGCATCCATCGTATTTCCGCAACCTTCACCAGGTCATCGTTCCACGTTGTAGGAGGCCTTCCAACATTGTGTCTTTCGGTACGCGATCTCCACTCTAGAACCTTTCAGCCCCAACGACCAAATGTTCTGTGAGCAATGTGCCCTGCCCATTGGCACTTAACTTTGGCGTTTCTTCGTGCTATGTCGGCAACCTTGGTTCTCCTGCGGATAACTCCATTTTGTATTCGATCACGCAAGGAAACCCCGAGCATAGCTCTTTCCATTGCCCTTTGGGTGACTTTAAGCCTTCTGATGAGGCCCATTGTGAGCAACCACGATGACTGTCTACCTCAAAGAAAAAAAGACTTTTATCACCTTGACAGGCCTGTTGGTCTAGTGGTTAGTGACCCTGACTGCTATGCCGGAGGTCGTGGGTTCGATTCCCACCCAGGACAAATGTTTGTGTGATGAGCACGATCATTTGTTCTGTGTCTTGGTGTAATTTATCTATAATATGTATGTATTTAGAAATATATAAGTATGTTTATCAGTTGTCTAGTACCCATAACACAAGCTCTGCTTAGCTTGGGACTAGACGGCGTTGTGTGATAGTTGTGGAATATTATTATTATTATTATTTTTATACTTTTATTTATCTCAAGACCATGAGTTCCTGGACCTTTGGAAGGCATACGAGGAGCCGAAACCAACTCGCCGAGGCCTTTTTAGCTGCTTCTAATGGAACGTGGTACCAACCGGCGATTATCCCTGTATGCGCATGCTAGTGCATCCAAGGACAACCCCCGGTTGAAAGGAAACTATTGCAACATGTGAAAAACTAATATAAGGTTATGGTTTTTGGAGTCTTAAGTGGACTGGTTACCAGAAACTATGTTAAGACTATGGCCCCTGCATAAACAATGTTTTTAATTTCCATCGATAAAAAGGCAAGGGGTGACTTGCACACTCAACAAATGGGCCCCCAAAATGGTCGCTAGCACAAAGTGACGTAGCAACAAGAGGGCAACATATCCTAATGTGCTTGAGGAGTGGAGAGGTATACCACGGCTATCAGGACAATCCCGGAAGTACGGTCAAGATCCCTACCAGCACCTTACTGGATTATACATCCTTCTCCGGAGCGCATTTGCTCTTGCGAATCTCCACTCAAGCCAGCCAATAAAGGCAAGAGAGAGGTGGGAGCTCTGTTCCTCGTCAGTGTTCACTACGACCAGCCAATAAAGGCAAGCCGGAGATGAAGAACAAGAATTCTCCCGGGAGATCAGGTCCGTGGGATCGCTAATGCCCAACAGTTCGCCACAAAACTACCCTGCGGATTGTATCTCTTTTAGTCTGGCCCCTCACCCTAAGAATGTTACGGCTAAGCAAGCGCTACCGACACAGACTTAGGGTTCATTGGAGCGCGCAAGCCCCACCACGACGTCAACGTAGAGATACGGCGATGGGGTTATTATTATTATTATTATTCAGTCTTCTTTGAACCATCCTGTACACTTCAACCATTCCGCAACAACAATCTGTTGATTTAAGACAAAAGTCAGAAGCCGTCAATGTCAGTAAAGTTAGCACTTTCCGAAGATATCTCGCTATCTCTCGCGACAGTGAAAATGAGACGAGTGTGGGTCAAGGGTACGCAAAGTGAAGCGACATTGCTTTCAAAATATAACTAACACCTTACCGTACTTTCAACATAGTATCTACATAACATATGTAATAACTAAATGCAAGTAAAAATGTAATAGTATCCTAGCGGTCGTTAAGTCAAAAGTTAACAAGTTACTTCTAGGCAAGTGTCTCCGCCGTCGGCCACATCATCGTTTACCATTAGGTGAGATAGTGGTCAAACGCAAGCCAATACATGGCATAGTACAATAGTACATTGTTACACTAGGGGTGAAAGTAACTCATTTCGTCCCGAGAAGGAGTTGGCGGGCGAGCGAAGCGAGGTCGCTAATTCGAGGGGTTAAATGGGTTACTTTCACCCCGAGGTAAACACTGTGCTTTTCATTACGAATACGAGGAAACTAAAAATAAAATAAAAAGTTTGTAAAACCTGAGTCGTCGTACCTATGATTTTAGGTAGGTATCTTTCTTCTGATTTAGGCGGTAAAAGGTATTCCACTACTGCTTTAGCCTCTTCTCTTATGAAATTAAGCGTTAAATCACTATTTTAATCTGATAAACATTGTTCATGTTAATACAAATCTCTGTTGTACGGAAACGTAAACAAAACTCGAAAAAACCAAGGACTGATTGCCATTTTCCCGCCATTTTGTGCTTGTTTTTTTTTTCTGCGGCCGGCCAGCTATTCAGCTTCATTAGTTAAAATTTAGAAATTAATTGTAATCTTTTAAAAATAAAGTATTTTAAAGAAATAGTTGAACAAATAAATCACTTAAAATATAACATTGTTTAATTAATACTTGTCTTTAAATTATTTCAATTTATATCGCGCCGTGATTGACTGGCTGTATGGAAAATTGGAACATGGTTCAATAGAAATGTGAAGATAGAACTAGATTTTTTTTTAATAATTTGACAGCTGTCAGTTGTAAAGTTAAACTCCCTAGGGATGAAAAGTATCACTTTCAGCCCGCTCTTCTGGCAACTTCAGACCTACTTTCAGAGTATGAGTAATGAAAAAGTACTTAACTATTACCATTCATGGTTCTCATATGATTTGACCATTACATGTTTTGCTGTATGGACTTTAAAAGAGACTTTGACCCCTGAGTTTGTTTCGGTGTTTCTTCTCAGGTTAGTCAGCTAGGAAACACCGGCCTCATCTAGCATTAATAGAGAAAAAAAAATTGACGTGTAAAAGTGTTTTTATAAAACCTACTTGCAAAATAAAGATTATTTATCAAGGACATAAAACCGCGCACCGAAAGACACATAGTTGTAATCCCATATGATGGACCGATGATCTGACGAGAGGGGAGTGCGACGTATGCGACACGCAAAAGACCGTTCGTTAAGGCGACACTTGGGGGAAGAGTAGACGTCTTTCGGCTAAAATTATAAAGATGATGACATAAAACAGTAATGGAACGTAATCTGTATGAATTACTAGCTGACGCAACAAATGTATAATATTGCGATATAATTTATTGAAGATAAATGGGGGGTGGCGGTAAAAGAATAAATAAAACTCAAAAAAATTGTAACAATTGGTCAAGCCTGATTTTTATATAATATATTATTAGCTATTGTACGAACTCGCGTTTGACCACTATCTCACCTAATGGCAAGCGACAATGTGACCGACGCTGGAGTACGCTTGCTTATAATTAACTCCTGAGTTACAAACTTCATATGCTGAAGCTAGGCTCTATTTTCATCTATCAATTATAATATAAAAAAATTCTTAATAAAGCCTTAATAAATAAATAAAGTCTTAACACCCTCAGCGCCAGACCCTAAGACCAGACCATTTATATCTGAAAAATGCGACAAGCAAGGGCTTTAATTTTTGCGTAATAAATGTATAGAAAACGTGTTCCTAAAGGATACACAGTGCGTTTACTAAGTAGAAAGATGTGTATACTTTTGAATACACAGTATTCCAGACACTGTGTGACAAAAAAATACACATGGCACCTAGTGTGTTAATAAAGCCCTGTATGGCGGTTCTGTGAATGGGTTGATGGCTTGTTTAGTACCACACCCCCATTTTTTTCTTTGTTGAATAATTTATATATTAGAACAACGTTTGTTGAGTCCGTAAGTATTATTATAAACGTGAGAGACTGGTCAATTTTAAAAATAAATTTTCTAATCGAACAAACTTTCAAAATTACCCGACGATAATTTTCTAGTTCCCCGTGTGTCCTAGGGCTTACACTAATGCAATAAGATGCCATTGATTAAACGTAGTTCCTAGCATTTGGGCTGAGGTCAATAAGTTGTGTCCACATCAAGTAATGAGGATGCGTCTTAAGACATCGTGCTTATGCGTACTGTTTCGAATATATCGTCGTTTTAATGAGACGCGCCGAAATATCGCCAATAGTTCGCCAGTTGCCCACAAAGTAGTGACCGTGCGCGCTAGCGGGCGCCACATATGAGAGGATACTTGTGTGGACATTACTGACACCCCGTGCCTCGGAAAGCACTTAAAACCCGTAGGTCCAGATTGTCATTCATAGTCGCCCTTTAATGTTCCCACTGCTGGGACTCAGGCTTCCTCTCTAGGAGAGGGAATGGGCCGTAATCCACCACGCGGGCCCAGTGCGGGTTGGTGGATGTCACATGTCTTCGAATTTTTGGTTCTAGGACATGTCGATTTCCTCACAATGTTTTTTTCCTTCACCGTTTTTGAGAACAGAAGCCCTTACTTACCAAATTATTACAGGTAGCAAATTATGCTGATACTTGTGTTGACATTACTGATACTCCGTGTCTTGGAAAGTACGTAAAGCTTTGGTCCCGGTTATCATTCATAATCAGACACAAGAGAGTCTACTCATCAGATCAAATCCGTGTTAATTGCTTTTATGTGTAAAAGATGTGCATTCCTGGTACGCAGGGTTCGAGCCAGACCCACACGCATGGACAGGCTGGACTGCTGTATAGTGAATTTTTGCTGTAGTACCTCAGCTGAGATGCTGAAGCAATGATTTATTGTGTATGGTAATGTAATTTGTAGATATATTTGTGTCACTAACATAGTTTTTGTTTTATTGTTACTAACACTAAATGAGTTTCAATGTTACTCGAAATAAAGAATATTATTATTACATTTATTCATTATTAAAACATGTAATTTTCATTTTTATATATTTTTTTTACAATATGATAGAGAAAAAATATAAAAAATAGTAGCCCACCGGCATCAGGAACAGGGTTCAAGCTGCCGGTGGTCAAGGCTCCAGAGAAAGGAACCTAACAATAAAGCCGTGTCCAGAAGAACTGCTTTCTGAATCAAGCCCTTGATCTAGTCGCCTAACAAGAGCCTCCTAAGGTGTTGGTCGAGGCTCTTGGCTATTAAGCCATTATTATTATCAGTCTATTTAGGAAGTATCGTGTGGCTGTAGAGGTCTGATAGGCAGTCGCTCCATGACTGGAAGTCGACCCCAAGGTAATTGGGAAAATTCGAGGAAGATGATGTTGTACCTATTTGTAGTGTGCAGTTGACTTAGCACATTTCTTGCAGAACAGATGGTCGATAGGGGCCAGAGGTTCTGGAGTGGGGACCCCCTACCGAAAGATGCAGCATTAAAGCCCACGTTCAAGCTGAATCAATGATCTGGTGAGGATTTCATATAGCACAGGACCGATCGCCAAAGGTTAACCTTTCGAATGTCTTATGTTACACTGTCCGACATAAGGTAATTGCCTTTCTATTGTGTCTCTAATTACGACATTCAAAGAGTTGGAATGTTTTTAACCGTGCTTCCATAAAAATACTTAATTTGCACCAAATATGAATGGACTTTTTACAATTATTAAGGGAATTGGGGCACTCCGACTCGGACAGGTTAGATTAGAAGGGGGGACGAGGACAGAAAGCGAAACAGACCCCGCCATCCCCATAATTTTTTTGAAATGTCAGACAGTACTTCACGTCGGACAGCTGCTCAAACGTTATCAAGCTCAAGTTCGATCGTGAATGGAGTATTGGGACGGATCTGCCCGATACCAGCATGCACTTGAGGCAATTGAGAGGCGAGTTGAGGCTTCAAAGTGTTGAGCCACGACGCAGAGGCCTGTCGGTTTTCCACCGGTTGCATTTCGGGGAGTGTGCGTCGGAATTGCATAACCTAATCCCGCTTAGCCCGTTCCATCATCGGACTACCAGACGTACGTCTATGCGCCACCGGTACATGGTGGATATCCCACCTACACGCACAAAATGTTTTGTGAACACATTCATTGTGCGTGCAGCTAGGGAGTGGAATTCCTTACCGGAGTCTGTGTTCCCTGATAGCTACAACCTGGGAATCTTTAAGTCGAGAGTGAATAGGTTTCGTCTAGGTAAGCGCGTTCCATCGTCGACCGCATCGTCGCTTTCCATCGGATGAGATAGCGGTCAAGCGCGAACCTATCAACAATAAAAAAAAAAACATATTTTGTAACAGAAAACCGGAATGAATTGAGGAACATGTAAATACCTACTACCCAATAACAACAACCTATAAAATCTAACCTTTTATTGGTTGTCTGTAAAAATAAGACCTATTGTGTTTTAAGTTCCTACTGCAATTTTAATTTTGGTGTACAATAAAAAGTATATCGATCTATCTATTTATTTAAAAGTAAGTTTACGTCTAAAAACATGCAAAGCTAAATTACAAAACCCCATAACTATTCGCAATAAAACTAAACAAACCATAGTCCACGGCCACTAGCGCTTAGATTCAGATATTGCGCGAGCGCCGACTAGGAACAGGTTCCGTTGGCTCAGTAACCCATATTCACAGCCGGTTTCTAAGACTGGGTCGGGAATAGATACAGCGTTAGAGCCTTCATAACTTGTCGTTTGTAGGATAGGAAATATTGTATAGTATGCTACGGCTATAATAAAAAGGGACACATCCGACTAAAATTTGTCGTATGTAGGATTAAAGGAAATTTTGTTTAGTATACTACCGACATAAGATAAAGTGGCGAATCTGACTAAAACATAAATCCGAGAAAAAAGTTAATATGATCTAAAATGTTGAACATCTTTTATATAAAATTCTCGTGTCACAATGTTCGTTCCCGTACTCCTCTGAAACGGCTTGACCGATTCTCATGAAATTTTGTGAGCATATTGAGTAGGTCTGAGAATCAGCCAACATCTATTTTTCATACACCTTAGCGATAAAAAAAAAAAAAAAATTATATGGCAAAACAACGTTTGCCGGGTCAGCTAGTAAATAATGTATGTTCGACGTGATAGAGAAAGCACTTTTCAAAGCAGCAGTTTTTGTAATCCACCCTAAGGTTGTCTGGTAGATATCGCTGTTAGCGATAAGACCGCCTTGTACTCATAGATGTAAGTTATTTTAAAAGTGTTGTTACTGTTTTGGTGTACAGTAAAGTTTATTCTATTCTATTCTTTCTATCGGTAAAAAAATTGCTCCATCCCGGACCACGCACACTTATTCAGCTCTATTAGCGTTTCGCTTAACGATTTTGCTCACACTTATACAGTTCTACTTCTATCAGCCGTAATGCTTTAGATAATTATTACTATTAATAATATTATATTATTATTCTTTAATAATACCATAAATGCGGAAAGTTGAATGGATAGGACGATAAGTACGGGGCTCCGTACAAAATCTTTGTTTTCTATGGACATAAGCTGAATAGAGTTTATAAGTGTGAGTTGTCCCTTATATACTGATCTTAACAAACAAAAATAAAAATAAAATCTCTTATTAATATTATAACAAACTTCTATCTTTATAATGTTAGTTTAGATAGATAAAGCTTTCAAGGTTACTTTTAAACTAAATGTACAATATACAAGGTGTAAGGAACAGCCCTTCACAAACTTTAAGGGCTTGCTCAGTAGATGAAACTGAACAACCTTTTACAAATTTACAAGTTTTACAAGTTGGCTTCACCATACAAATTGTCCAATCAAGTTTATCATTTTGTATGGTGAGGCGGATTTTTTTTTTCGTTTCCTGAGATTTTTTTTTATGATAGGCTGTTCAGTTTCGTCCACTGAGCAAGCCCTTAAAGTTTGTGGAGGGCTGTCCCTTACACATTGTATAAACAATTGCATGTTATGTAAGCAAAAATACATAGTCACGCTGTCATCCAGGCGACTGACGAGTGGTTTTGCACTTGCATCCCGTTATACCCCTGGAAGATGGGAAAGCCTTCAGTATGGGACGGTACTTGTGTCGATACTCTTGCGTCTGCACATCTTCCTAGCTCGTCGCGTCGTGCTGGTGCTGCCGCTAACGCTGTAGAGAACCTCAAGCGGCGGAAATATAACAACCTTGTTGGAAGTTATATTTTCGGTTGAAACTCTCGGATCGTGGGGTCCGAGTGCTTACAAGCTGTTTAAAGATCTGTCGAAACGTCTAGTTGACACTTCGCGTGACCCAAGGGCTGGCTTTTACCTCGGACGGAGAATAAGAATTGCCATACAGCGTGGCAATGCCGCCAGCCTTTTGGGCACATTACCAGTTGACAGCGATGAGGAAGAGTTTTTTGACGCCATATTTTAGTTTGATTTTAGTTAGTTGTAATTAGCGTAGGATTTTTATTTTTTTTTATTTTAGTGTAATTATAGTTTTTAGATGTGTATGTAATAAGTTAAATTGATTTAAATTAAATATTACACTGGTAAGATAGATAGATTTTTGGGAAAAAGTATAACATGGTGTAAGCACTAGTGGAATCCATTCAGTTACTGATTCAGGTTTCGTATAAACTAAAAATTACGTTATATCAGAAAATTAAGATAGATAAAACTTGCAAGGTCACTCTTGAACTGTATCATATTTAATGTTTCGACAAAAATTAATCAAATCATCAAGTCCAAAACATCAAAGCCCAACCAAGGTAATTAACACGAAATATTTCACACAAAACATTATTAGATTATAGAACATGTCGAAACTGACTCCCGGCGTCGGCAGCCATTTCTTGCGCGCGGTGGAAATGCAACAGGTCAACTAACTTCGTGATGAAATAACTCCGGAAGGTCTCGAGCTCATTCGCTACAAGACGGTGCAAGTTTTGAATTTTAAATAGATTTTTTTTTATCTGATATATGGATAAAAAAAAAAATATCTGGATCCATCAATTAATATTGTAAAGTCGAAAGTTTTATTTATTAATTTATTAAACACTAGTTTTTGCCCACGCCTTTGCCTGCATAGTGCATACATAAAATCACTCAGGAATAAAGCAGCTTTTTATCGGTGAATAAATTTTAGCTGTCGGGCCATTACTTTCAGAGACTACCTCTTACAAACAAAAAACAAAGACAAAACCTCTTTATTATATTAGTGTAGATATAGATATCACAATAAATCTAAGCCAGGAAACTATGTCGCATAATAGCGGTCTCTCAGCAGTGATTCGTCATAATCAATACTTACGATGTATGTAAGTGTCTAAGTTAATACATATAGTATGTGAAGTAATTGTTATAAGGTACGATGGGGCTGACATATCCTTTTTGGACAAAAGGCCCTAAATAAAATATTGATTTAAAAAAAAAAACTAAGAAGTATGTTTTGACGTTTCACACTTTTCTATAAAAATATCTTTGTATAGGCGTAACTCATACTATTTCTAATATCTTTTCCGTAAAACCATTGAATTATGAAGCCATTTTTATTTTATTACAACATATACAATTTTTAATCAACATATTAAAATTAAAATATACTACGTGTAGAACTGTCAAACGGTACTTTTTAGATTTTAGAGAGTTTTTAATCTGTACTAATATTATAAAGAGGTAAAGTATATTTTTTGTTTGTAGGAGGTAATCTCTGAAAGTACTGGGCTGATTGCTAAAAATTTTTTACCGATATAAAGCTATTTTACTCCTGAGTGACATAGGCTATGTTTTATGTACACGCGTAAAGCCGGTGGTAGAAGCTAGTATATTGTAATATATGTAAAAAACAAATGACTGCGTAAGTCATGTAACCACGTTTTGCTATTGCGGCAATATGATGATGCATGTGGTTTCCATATATGGATATCAGAGGGTATTATATATAATATGAATGAGTGTGGAAACCTTCGTTGGAAATGAAGCGTGATTGGATTAACCCTTGGCCAAAACGGAAAATGTAGAAAAGGTAATAAAGAATATTACAAGTTTTAACAGGATATTTTATATACGTATACATCTTCCCACAATATACATGGACGTGTTTAAAATTAGTTTATTAGAAAAGAAATGTGATTTGGATCTCTCTGTTAATCTACACTAATATTATAAAGCCGTATTTTTTAACCGACTTCGAAAAGGAGGTGGTTCTATGTTCGTCTGAATGTATGTTTTTTTTTTATTTTGTTTGTTGGAGGTAATCTCTGAAACTGAATTTTTTTTCACTGATAGAAAGCTTTATTCTTGAGTACGCGGGCGAAGCCGCGGGCAAAAGTTAGTCTTTAATAAAATACCTGACCGAATAAAAACTTACCGTTTCAAAAATTTAAAAAACTCAATAACCTAACGCGCCTAGCTATCGACGATTGCGACACTTCTTACTACGAGTATAAAGTGGAATCGCAGTCAAGCGATAGTTTATATTATTATTGAAAATAACAAAATCACAGAATGACTGACTTATATAGTAAATGTGAATTTCTATGAAAGATTTCTTAAATAATAAATTTTTAATACTTTATAACTATTATGTTTGAATGCTATATTAAGGCAGAATATATCCTGTTATATCATTTAACAACTTAGTTTAACTACCCTATAGTTGATTTCGGACTGTTGATGTTCTAAACTCGCGGAGAACTGCGGTGCAGGATTTTTAATTTTTAGTCACTTTGTGGCGTTATAGATGTCGCTACGTTATTAATCTAGCTTTTATCGTCCCACTGCTAGGCCAAGACTTCCCTCTCGTGGCTCGGGACCACTTCTTACCAATTTATATCCGTATAAATAACGGAAAAATGGAATGGTTGCTTATTTTCGAAATTTACAAATTACTTTATAAAGATTTTATTATTTACATTCTTAGATACATAACCAATAAATAAAACGCACCAAATTTTAATAATCTACGCGGACTCTTAATAATCTTAGTGTTCAACCGAATGGCGAGAAATCACTTGGGGTTTGAGGGGGGAAGACATCTAAGTCGTCGCTGCTGATGACATTGTGCGATTATAGAGCATCAGTATTTAGTCTAGCCTAGTCCCACTTAATCTAGGATAATTAATTCAAATCTAAGTTAACAACTTACTATTGCAAAAAGTGTTTTCTATTGCATCAGCCATTATCAAATTAATTTAGAAAAAAACAGCATTACAATACATTACCTTATCAAACTTTGAACAATGACATTATAATCAAAATCTGCACTTTCATTCGCCGAACAAATCATACCACTTATATGTATATTTAGCTTGCATTAAGTAATAGTATATGTATGTATGTTTGTGTTGACATATCTACGGAACTATGGTTACGACAGTGTTGCTATTAGCGAAATATTTCGCTAATTTTACACTTGGCAATTACATCAAGTGTTGCAATGTGCAGCGGTATATTGTGTTCATTATGCTATATCAAAATGTTTTTGTAATTTGTAATGTAATTTGGTATTAGATAATTTGATGTTGATAATTATTTTGGATTAATGGTATTTAAAGGTTACAGTCTTTTTTAGTAGATAGTTATTTAGTTTTAGTAATTATTTGTTGACCTTGACTTAGTGCATGTCTTTTTATGTGTTTCCTAAGACCTAGGTGTTGAAAAAACGACTGTGAAAAAATGACGTTCAGAAGATTAGTCGTGTATGACCAGTTGACAGTGATGACATATGGCACTAAAACGTGGTTGCTAACAACGAGCCTTATCAGAAGGCTTACAGTCACCCAAAAGGCAATGGAAAGGGCTATGCTCGGAGTTTCCTTGCGTGATCGCATCAGGAATGAAGATATTTGCAGGAGAACCAAGGTCGCTGACATAGCCTGAAAAATCGCTAAACTCAAGTGGTAGTGGGCAGTGCACATTGCTTGCCTACTGGGGCCAGGGTTATCCGAAAGGGCGCTCGAGCCCCGGTATGAAGGCTAGAAGGAACGGGGTGGGTCTTTTAGTCAGTAAGAGTCTGACACTATCTCCCGCTCCGCCCAAGGGCGGGGGATGTCAATGCCTGATTTTTACCACCATAAAAAAAGGGCACATTACCCTTTGAACAGATGGCCGATGGGGCCGAAAGGTTCTGGAGTGGCGGTGATGATGATGAACGGTATTTTAAGGTAGGCTTTATTAGTAGATAGTTAATTAAGGTTTAATAATTTATTTGTTGACCTTGACTTGTGCAAGTCTTTGTATTAGTTTCTCGCCATCTAGGTGTTAAAAAGAAGACGGAGACTGACTGACTGACTGACCTAAAGGGTAGGTTTTAGTCATTAAAAGTCTGACACCACTTTTCGCTTCACTTCTGAGTAAGAGAGAAGAGAGTGCGGGAGAAGTTATTTTATGATTACCTAAACCAAAAAAAAAAGCAACGTTCGAGCTATGTCTGTAACCTTGGTTTTCCTGTGGATATCTTCATTTCTGATGCTAGAATATTATGATTGAAACTTAATAAGCATGTTTAAGGGTGGGCATTATTTATGTTGTACTAGCTTTTGCCCGCGAGGCTTCGCTCCCGCTCTTCCCTACTTCAGCTTACTATACCCTACTCTACCCTACTATACCCTACTCTACCCTACCCTACTCTACTCTACTCTACCCTACTCTACCCTACTCTACCCTACTCTACCCTACTCTACCCTACTCTACCCTACTCTACCCTACTCTACCCTACTCTACCCTACTCTACCCTACTCTACCCTACTCTACCCTACTCTACCCTACTCTACCCTACTCTACCCTACTCTACCCTACTCTACCCTACTCTACCCTACTCTACCCTACTCTACCCTACTCTACCCTACTCTACCCTACTCTACCCTACTCTACCCTACTCTACCCTACTCTACCCTACTCTACCCTACTCTACCCTACTCTACCCTACTCTACCCTACTCTACCCTACTCTACCCTACTCTACCCTGCTCTACCCTACTCTACCCTACCCTACTCTACTCTACCTTACTCTACCCTACTCTACCCTACACTATCCTAATTTTCATTTTTTTTTCCATAAGAACCTTCTCCTCATAATAACGAACACAACAAAATAAAAATTAGCATAATCGGTCCAGGCGTTGTTGAGTTATGCGCTTACCAACACATTTTGCGATTCATTTTTATATTATAGATATTGATAGGCTAGCGTTTGACCACTCTCTCACCTAATGATAAGCAATGATGCGGTTGCCGATAGAGCACACTTGCAGAAGTAACTTATTCACTGTTGATTTAAATACCCCAGGATGTACCCACATCCTAAAGGTATTTAAATCAAGGAGTATGTAATTTATTTCCTGATGGGTATCAGGAACAGAGAATTTCACTCCTTAACTCTACGCACAATGAATGAGTACCCAAAATATTTTGTGCATTTGGCGCAGCCATTTTGGAGATTAGTTGGAACAGACAGACAAAAAATTTAATATTTGCGGTTTTAGTTATAATTATCGAATATACTTTAATATGCATAGTAAAAAAAAATGCGTAGTGTTCCATGCTCGTCTAAAGTTGTCAGCAATCGTAGGGGCCCAGCAAAGTCGAAGCCTATTGGGGCCATGGGTGATACGATCCTCGGGGCCTTGGAACAATGGCCGCTCCATCCTTCAGCGGGAGATGTCATTAGATGGTATTCCAACCTAAACAAAAAAGTCATACCAGTAATCTCTAGGTGAATGCAATGAAAAGGCCATAAAAAGCTAGGATCTCTTCAGCAACTCTTCAAGTAACCTTGCAACTGTAATCTACCATTTGAGTAAACAATAGTTCAAATGACTCAATCCTTGCCAATCTCCCTAACTACCAAAGTATTACAAAATCGATTGTCAATTTTCGAGACGATCAATTCGATTTCGTATCGATTACGTTATCGATTTCGTTGTATCTACACCGGAAAGTGTATTCAAGGACAGATGTTGTTTTTTTTTATTGTATAGTTTGAATAAATTATTTGATTCTTAGTGCAATACTTGACGGTTGAGTGTTTTCCTACAAAAGGGCTGCTTTTGTAGGGAAACGCTATTTCTATTATTTGGATTTCTATTTTATGAATATTTGTGGTTTTTTTTTTCTAATTAATTAGGAAAGGAGAATTTTAGTCAAGCAGGCATGATAATGGGTCTATGACCTGGTGATGGTGAGAGTTGCGGGAATCCGATAGATGCGATATGCACATGACTACCGACATTTGGGGGAGGCCTATGTCCAACAGTGAACGTCTTTTGGCTGAAATGATGATGATGACATTATTGACAAATAATAGAATTGGCACAAAATACGTAACTAGGGATCGATTATAGTTGAAAAAAGCCTAAAAGCATGAGAAAGAATTACCTATGTATATTTTGGTTTGTACAGCAAGGAAAAGTATATGATATAGCTTACCAGATAATTTTACCGGGTGTCTTCTGTCTTCCTGCCCTTATCCCATATTACTTAGGGTCGGCGCAACAAGTTTTCTTCTTCCATTCTGTCCTGTCACCCGTCAAACTATCACTAACTCCCTTTTCTTTCATATAACTTCATACACAATCCATCCATCTTTTTTCGGCCTTCCTCTCCCTCTCCATCCATCTACATGTATACTCAGAACTCTTTTAGTAATATGCGCTTCATTCCTTCTCTTCATATGACCATACCAAGACAATCGATTACCTTTCAACTTTTCAGTCACTGGCGCCACTTTCAAACTTCCTCTAATATACTCATTTCTCACTTTATCCATTCTCGTCACACCACACATGCATCTCAACATTCTCATCTCCGCTACATGCAATCTTTTTTTTTTCACCCTTCTTTTTCACAGCGCAACGTTCTGATCCATACAGTATGACAGGTCTTATGACGGACTTGTTACCCTTCAACTTGAGGGGCATGCGTGGGCTATATTTGAGTTAATATATTTTTGATGTCACTATTCTCACTATAGAAATAATTCCTAGTATGTATGGGCTACGCTTTTTGTAAGAATGTGAAGAAAAATATTATTACTGTCCAGCTAGAACAGTATTTTATTTAGGGAAAAATATAAAAACTTATTATACTTTTATACTTTTTCTTGTTTTAGTATTTTATCACAAAAAAGTAGCTCATTATTCTTTCAATATAAAATACATATCCTGTTAGTAAAAAGTCGAGTCTAAGTAGGTAAAAATAAAACTGAGTCGCACCTTGCACACTGCCTCTGCCGCCGCTGAAGACGCCTGCTCTAAAAAAAGGCTGAAGTACGCTTCCTTGGATCAGCTTTACCATTTTGTGCCGGTTGCTGTGGAGACTTTGGGCAGTTGGAGTACTGAGACAAAGTGTTTTGAGAGAGATTTGGGCCATAGGCTCGGGAAGGCAACGGGTGACTCTCGGTCCGGGTCGTTCTTGATGCAAAGGATGGCTATCGCTATTCAGCGAGGCAATGCGGCGAGTGTCATGGGTACTTTTACACCCGGAACGATCAGGAGCGGGTTATTTAATGACGTTTGACATTTCGTTTGATTTTATAACGTTATTCTTTTGTAATTATGGTTTTTGACGTATTTAAAAATAAAATAAACCCTTCTGTTCTGAAGTGGAAGGGAGAGTCAGTCTTTTACTGACAGAAGCCAAACGGGTGGGTTTCAGTCTTTTACTGACTGAAGCCAAACGGGTGGGTTTCAGTCTCTTAATGACTGAAGCCAAACGGGTGGGTTTCAGTCTTTTACTGACTGAAGCCAAACGGGTGGGTTTCAGTCTTTTGCTGACTAAAGTCAAACGGGTGGGTTTCAGTATTTTACTGACTGAACCCAAACGGGTGGGTTTCAGTCTTTTACTGACAGAAGCCAAACGGGTGGGTTTCAGTCTTTTACTGACAGAAGCCAAACGGGTGGGTTTCAGTCTTTTACTGACAGAAGCCAAACGGGTGGGTTTCAGTCTTTTACTGACAGAAGCCAAACGGGTGGGTTTTAATCTTCCTTCAGTTACCCTTTGTGTTCTAGGCATAGATATCCGAGGTTCTAGGGCCACGATAACTTATTCAAACAGACCCCGGTAGCTATCGGGTCTAGTGGGTCTCATAATATCATATTTCCTCGTACAACTTTTCAAAGTACGAGTACTTCCATTCCGTAATACCTTAGCCTACACCTGTTCAAAACATTGAATCTAAATCTAGATTAAGAGCAAACTTTCGATATCGAACAAACAGGTTCAATTTTAGTAATACTAGATAGGTACTAACCGGTACCTGCGACTTTGTCTGCATCAGACTTGTAAAACATCACATTATTATTTGGTCACAATTTAAAACCTTTTTTCTGGCGTAACGTTAATTATATTCCAAAATAAAAATAGCCTTAGTTACTTAGAATAGAATAGATTAAAATAGCATTTATTCGGCGCAAGCAATACAATATACCACAACATAAAACAATAAATTAAAAAATGGTACAGATATACAATACTTACTTCTTATAACTTCCGCTGTCTACCAGTGAAAGTCCCATCAAAATTGGCGCAACCATTTTGGAGATTAGTTGGAACAGACAGACAGACAAAAATTTTAATATTTGCGGTTTTAGTTATAATTATCGAATATACTTAAAAAAAAAAATTTTTGATATTACACTATTTTTTTACAGATTTACTGTAAAAAAAATTGTTTTGATATTACAAACAGAAAGTTCAATTTTATGTACAGATATATAGACTGATACTGACAGATAACTATTAAATCAGACATAAATATATATTTTCTGTAATCTGTCTCTCTAATCAAACGGGCTAGTTATTAACATTGCTAACTAAAACTACACAAAACCTGTAACTACCTAACAAAACCTAAATTCAAACAATTTTGAACCTTATTTTTTGAGTACTATGGTCTGATGTAATGTTTTGGAACTACAAGCGAAACTTTGTTGTAACGTAAAGGAGCATACACACTGCGATACAGTTAGCTATGATGACTTAAAAAAAATTACACATGTAATTATCAGAATCTTATTCTCTGTACATAAGGCAACTGAAAAACACAGAATTGTTTTGGTCAGTAAAAGTCTGATACTGTCGCTTTACCCAGAGTGGGAGAAGTGATTTCTCAATTAAACAAAAGGAAAATTCAACGAAGCTTTAAAATTAATTAAAAACAAAAGTATACCTTAAGAAGAAAAACCTATACACCTATATCGAGAAAACGCTACAGTTATTGACCAATTCAACTTCGACAGCCTAAAATAAGTAATAATCTACCTGAATCGTCGATTCAAATAAAGTTAGATTTTCTTAGAATGTTATCGTCTTATGTATTTTTAATTATAGAAGAGACAATCCTGCAAAAAAAATTGAAAAAGTCGCTTTTATCTTTTCAAAAAAAAAAAAATTGTCCCTATTATAATAAATAAATTAAAAAACGCACTTAAAAACACACAGCTTGAAGCATTGGCGTAGTCAATCTTTCAGTATTTTACAGATGCATTTTGGATCACATGACTCGATTCCGCCATTACCTCTCTACCATCAGACAACCCGACGTACGGCGAGTCTCTACCCTTACATTGTTAATACCTCTACGGCCCTGACTTAACGTTTCGCCTCGTAATTTTTTTTACAATATCGAACGACTGAAACAATTTTTTTTAGGTGTCTCGGTTTTTAATAATCTAATACGACTCATCATCATCGATTGCGTTACTGCTCACTATCAGGCAATCGCAGTCAAGCATTAGTATATTTAAAAAAAAAAACTTCTTACAGAATTAATCGCAGCGACAAGCTAGCGCGTATGCAAGGTCCTTACGATGCATTCACGAGGGATGTCGCAAGTGGACAACCTTGCGTGGTTGCAACAGACGTTGCGTTGCCGCTGCGTTCATTACAGCTGGTACGTAGAGCTTACGTAGGTACTAGGTGGAAAAACTAAGTACTCTTATGTTGGTAGATAGCGGTTTTTCGAAGGGTTACTAAGGGGAATTGTTATAGGACCACCTTTGTTTTTTGAGTTATTTTTTGGATGAAGCGGGTGGGTTATATATATGTTCCTTCTTTGCCTTGCATTCCAGGGCCCTGGGTTTTCTTTTCAGAAGCGAATTAATGGCTCCAGTAAGCTTGACCCTGTTGGGCCCTTACGGTTTTGCTGACATCTCCTTAAGACGCGTAGGAAATTACGCGCCGTCGACGACTCGAGCTTGGTCCGGACGGTTACCGGACGGCCGGACGGTGAGCTATGTGTCTTTTGAGATGAGACCATCATCATTATTTCAGCTGAAAGATGTCCACTGATGCCGCGTCGCCGCAACGACCGATCTTGTGCGTCTCACATTGTTTGGACTCCTGCAACTTCCCTCATCAGGTTGTCTTCCGTTACGGGGTCGCCGAAGAAAATTTCAGTCCCATCAACCATCTGTTCTGCGAGCAATATGCCCACTGCAACTTATGTTTGGCGATTCTTCGGGCTATATCAGTCTTGGTTCTCAGGATATCTTCATTTCTGATTCACACGCGCAAAGAATCTCCGAGCATAGCGGGTGAGATATTGTGGAGAGGTATTCCTCGGAACAGTCACTGCGGCCCTGGAACGGTAAGGGCAACTGGAAGAACTTAGGTTGGATTTAGTCAGTAAAAGTCTGACACTTCTTGTGCTCTTCTCAGAGCGGGAAAAGTCATTTAATGACTTACCAGTAGAAAAAAATACTACGTAAGGCTGCTACGTTTTTCACTTATTAACAACTAGAATATGCCTATGTCACTCAAGAATAAAACAGCTTTCTATTGGTGAAAAAAATTTGGCAATCGGACCAATATTTCCAGAGATTACCACGTACAAAAAAAAAAACTTTACCTCTTTATTATATTAGTTTAGAAAACCGTTTACGTGATCTGTTACGCCAAACCAATGGAAAGAGAATAAAAGCAAGCAGACCTGCTGTCAACGTAACCCTTTTCAAATGGATTATAGAAGGTTTCAATAGGAACATGGGTACTTCTTAAACAAATAATCGCCTACCTTCACCCCTACTTACACAACAATTTTTTAACAGAAACGTTTTTCGCGAAGTTTAACCTTTCCATAAACCGCGTAACTTTCCACCAATTTGTCTATTGAAAACGAGTTCCTTTCAAATCGAGCGATCGGCAGAAACAATAAATAAATTAAACAAAAGTTTGGTTTATAAAAGAGAAACAAACAAAAGTTGTTCGGAAAAGTTATACGACAAATGCGCTTGGTTAAGGACATTTTTCCACCAAAGATGCTATGCTACGCTATATAGGTACGCTTTTAATAAATATACCAAATATTAAACAATAAAATAATCATTATTATAACCTATTTATCATCATCATTTCAACCGAAAAACGGCCTTCCCCAAATGCCGCCATAACGACCGGTCCTGTGCGTGTCGTAGTCAATTTATGTCAAAAAGATTAGAATTACCTAATGGTTAATTATTATATTGATTTTTTTATTGACATTTTATTAATAGTGTATATATAAAAAAATCGCAGCTCGAATTTTCCTCGTACGCTTACCTCGCAGCGGCGCATCTTACACTCCCCGCTACTAACATAGCTCAGTTCAGCATGAGTGGAAATGGTCACATAGTTTCACAGCTTAGCTTTCAAATTCTCGCAGCATAGCTTCATAGCACATCTTTGATGGACAAACGCCCTAACTGTCGACTTCCAATAAACTTTTACGTAAGCAAAGTTATATGATTTCTCGTTTGCGGCAGGTTTTTTTGTATCGGGCTGAAACCTCCTAAAGGCTTAAGTTTTTGAAGAAAGCACGTGGAAGCCTTATTTTTAAAAGACTAGCTTTTACCCGCAGCTTCGCCCGCGTACATAAAATATAGCCTATGTCACTAAGAAATAAAGCAGCTTTCTATTGGTGAAAAATTTTAGCAATCGGACCAGTGCTTTTAGAGATTACTTACCTCCTAAAAACAAAAAAAAAAACAACTTTTTACCCTACTACGGCAAAGCCAAAGGAGAATTATGATTTTGACAGGCTATGTATGTACATAAATGTATGTATGTGAGTATGTTCCCTCATAGCTCCTAATCTACTTGGAGCGAAGTGAGACGCGGGGGTGGGGAGTGTCAGTGATTGGCTCGCCGCACCATCGGGTCATAGACGTCACTCGTGATTAGCTCCCTGCGTTGCTACATGCACCTAACAACAACGACGATTGGCTCGCCAATGTATGGAATGCGCAAAGCGATCCCCAGTCTGACGCCGAGCGCTCAAGATCCGTGTCGGTAATTGTAACCGACCGGACCGAGCCCAAGTTGTTCCACGAGCGCAGCAAACCGTAGGGGCCCAGCAGGGTCAAAGCTTACATGGATTGTGAGAGAATGAACCCCGAAGCCCTGGAACGATGGCAAAAAAGGACACAGATGTGGTTTTAGAAAAGTCTGCCACGCCCTCTTGCTCCACCCAGAGCAGGAGAAGTCATTGGATTATTTCCCACCTTAAAAAAAAGGCAGGACTACGTGACTGTTTGGAGGACCGAGCAATTCTTACGAGCAAAAAAGTAACACTTTACAAAAAACAATTTTCAGCGGGACATTGGAAATTGAATTCTAAATAAATCTGTTTACAGTTCATAATCCTTTGTCTCCTCTAGTCTTCAACGTATTATCTCATAGTTAGTACAACATAATATAATTATTTTGTAATTTTAACACTTGAACACTTGCTTAAGCATTTTCACGTGTTTATTATTATTTAATTATACAAATGGCCACGTGCCGGGCATTTTAATTATCTTCTCTTGTTTCTTACAAGTTTTCAATGTTGATTTTGTACGCAAAAATTTATAAGTTTACATAGTTGGCGAAAATGGCAGACATTTTGAGTACAAAATTGTTGCTAAAAATCAATATAACAAAGATTCTTCGACGATTTTATAGATATGTAAATAAAATAAAGAGATTTTGATGAAAAATATTTTTTTATAGCAAGCTTTTATTCCTGTATAGTTTATACCCGTCAAGACAAATCACACGAGCCTAAACTCGATGGAGTTGTGTCGTTTATCTCCCGAGTTCCTACGGCCACCTTCCGGTTCCATCATCAGATCAGCTCCGTGTCATAATAATTTTGTATTGTCATCTGATTTACACATGCAAAATTTCAGCTCAATCGGTAACCCGGAAGTGGAATTTTGCAATATTTGATTACAGACATAATATTATTATTTTTTATACAAACATCGGGACAGGTTAAACTAAGTAAAAGCTTGTAACAAAGTTCATTTGAGACTTCCACAGGACAAACAATAAAATAAAAATACTAACTAAAACATAGACTAACAAAAGAAACAATAACAACATCAATTAAATGAACTCAAAACTAAACCTGTGCGAGGCTAAAAAGGCTCTATCTCAGCATGTACTGCGATATTTAAAAAAAATACGCAACGCTGATAATCTGACAGGGCCTGTGATGCGAAGGAAAAACTCACAGAACACAGACTAAAGATAAAATAGATTAAAAAAAAAATATATTAAATAGAATTTATTACAAACTTAAAAAAAAAAAACTCGTACAAAGAAAATTGTAGAAAAAATGTTTAAGCTTTTTCATGTTATAATCAGTCCTAGTTATCATATATCATATTCAGCCGAAAGATGTCCACTGTTAGACATAGGCCTCCCCCAAGTGTCACCACAACGAACAGTGTTGTGTGTGTGTGTAAACCAACAGTAAGTCCAATTCCATCGCAAAGAATTTCACTAACACGTTTAATCTAGTCTGGAAACGGTAGTTAGATGTTAAACCGTCAGCTGACCGGGTTACTAACTAACGATACTCCGGTTGTTTTAACCCCGATAGCAGTCAACTGCTAGTTAAAGGTTAAAGTAGTTACCTAGTCGATATTTCTTTTTCTTATCAGAGTCAATCACTCTAATATGTATTATAAAAATATATTTTGTTTAGATACTTTTGTGGACTTGTAAAAAAATCATTTTCGCAAAAATGTAGATGTCCGTTTCTACTTTGCTGCCATCTATTTACTAACCCAATAAAAAACATACATTCAGCCGAACATAGAACCTCCTCCATTTTGAAGTCGGTTAAAAAGAAACTCATCTTCATTCTTATTAAAAAAGTTTTCCAGGAAAATATCAATTCTGTCTAATCTGTATCTGTGTATTCTGATACAGTCGTCTTCCAAGAATTTCCTTAATGGCCAATCGATTCTACAAACATCAAAATTAATAGGTTTGTGGTCATTACCGTGACGTGTCTCAGATACTATCATTTTTATCACGAAACTAAAAACATAAGTGTGACGTAGGTGACAAAATTGACGTCAAGTGATCATTAGGCATCCGTTTCTTATAAACGAATTAATTCACTGTATATTAATATATGCAGTTACGTAAAATTAAAGGTAAAACTACACTGCGCACACATGTGCCACGTAGGTACGCCGATCTGGGCGCGTCGGTCTCCATACATTTTATATGGAAACTAGACTTGTAGAGCTACACTAGATCAACGCCACACGACGTCGTTCTATGTACAAATCAGGCGTGGTCCACGTGTGTTTTGATTTCAATGTCCTGTAGTTAATAGTCAACGTTGCGTAGAAAATACCTATAGGTCATTGTACTCACTCAGCTGACGTTTTCTTAAAGAAATTAATTTCGTACATGCATAAATTAATACAAGTTTTGAAAAAAAGGTACTTTATTTTTTAATTTTATCTTTACAAATTGATAGTGTTTCATGTACCGGATCGACCCTTCACGGGATTAAAACGATTAAAATTTAGCGGTGTGTAAGCGTGTTATGTTACCTGTTGTCCGCAAAAATACATGGTCACCGGGTAAATCGATTGAGTGGTTGTTTTGCTCCCGCATGCAGCTGTGCGCTGGGACCTAACGCCTGCTATGATGACCTGCCGTGCATGTACACACTTAGGTTTAGTTTAATAAATACTTAGTGTAGTTTTTTTTTTTAATTTCTTATATAATTGTATGAATTT
Organism: Mythimna albipuncta; assembly: GCA_929112965.1. NCBI lineage: Eukaryota > Metazoa > Arthropoda > Insecta > Lepidoptera > Noctuidae > Mythimna > Mythimna albipuncta. The sequence goes on along the minus strand of OV815983.1, from coordinate 10,707,589 downwards.
AATATAAAACAATTTAGTGAGGTTTTATACACCCCGTAAAAAAAGTAATAAGAAAAAATGGTTGCCTGTAAAGTCGGTTTTACGGGCGAAGATTTTACGTGACAACGTCTTTTTCTCGGTAGAATATTTATTGATATGAATATAATTAAATTGTACGTATTGGCGGCAGACCGATCATAGTTGAGTGGGAGAGAGACGCAAGGCATTCGGCGGGCCTCTCTCTCGTTCGGTGACTCATCGTAACGTTACCGAGCGTTACACTTTTTCATAAGTGACTCCCAGCCGCAACCTAATTTAAGACGTTGTCACGTCAAAAAAAAGCAGTGGCAAGAAGCAGAGGAAGAGGAGGAGGGGTGGAGGGGGATGGAGTTAAAGCAGGAGTAGTAGTGTTAGTGGGTAGTAATAGTTTTGAATTGGAGGATTCTTATATTTTAGCATAATATATTTGGCACAAATTTTAATCAAAATTAATAATAGGCTGTCATTATTAGTTTTACAAAACTACCCTCAGAATACGATTTCAAGTTTGTTAAAGTTTTTATGAAAAAAATCTCGCGAACAAAGTTACTGGAAAATGTTAGTAAGCTTAAACATGTCATGACTTGGAATTACTTACATATTATTACGTACGCATAAATGTAATAATGACTTGGAATTACTTGCTTGCATATTATTACGTAACCAACCTGTTTTAAATGTCAGAAGTCATAAGACGTCATATCTATGACATGGTCAGAATATGACCACATCACTATGAGTTCACTAAGTTCATGACATCATTATATGGTACGATTCTTATGGCGTCATATAGAACCATGGTGTGATGGTGAATATACATTCTTAGAAATGAAACAAAAATAAATATGACTTTGTTCAATTGTGAACATTATATTAATAATAATGTCTGAAATAATGAGGTCACCCTCAATTAGAGAATTAATTGAATTGTATCAAAGTATCCGAGAATAAATATACGAGGAAAATCGTTAAGGTTTGTAATAATATAAATTAGTGCTTGACTGCAATCCCACCTGATGGTAAGCAGTGACGCAATCAATGCAATCATCACAGCAGTTTTGAGTATTTGATGCGTCTACCCAAATGTCCTTTCTTTGGTATTGTTCGTCAAATCGTTGAGCTCCTTAGTAGTCCTGAGTTTGGGCTACACGAATACTGACAAATGCTTGCACTGACTGGACAGGTCCACTCAAATCTGTGTGGTTCTTTCTTTAAGACCATCTGAGACACTAATCTGCCTTTTGACCATAACATGTTTACTGTATGGACTTTGAAAGGGCTTGGACCCCTGAATTTGTTGCAGTGTTTCTTCTCAGGGTAGCTAGGAAATACCGGCTAATCTAGTTTAAACAGACTGAAAAAAAAAGATGTGTAAAAGTGTTTTTTCAAAATCTATTTGCAAATTTTCATTCATATCATTTATCATTGATGGTAAGGCGCACTAGTCGATCTGTTCGATCAAACATGCAGCTTCATACCGATTGGACGACAGGTTTGACCGTGTATGGCTCGAATTACAAAACAAAATAAAAATATTGATTATCCCGATGATAAATCTCCTCGACATATTTTTGATCGTTTGGTAAGCCCTGGTCTGCTAGGCTTGATAAAAAGTTTTAAAAAGTTAACACACCCCATTTTTTTTTGAGGTAAAAATCATCCAATAACTTCTCTCGCTCCAAGGGAAGCAGGAGGGTGAGAGGTCGGCCCTTGTAGGCCGAGAGGGAACCCACACAAAAGGCAACTGAAAGAACCCAGGTGCGTCTTAAAGCGGAAGAATTCATTAGGTGATTTCCCACCTTAACAAAAAACTTTAAGCAAATCAGAGCAAATCCCTTTCATTACCCTTTGGATCACTATAATTATAAAAGGAATATTATCGTTTAAACAGTCATTTCTATTTAACGCCTGAATGTACTAGTAAATTATATAACATTAAAAAAAAAAAGAAATACCGACTAACAGAAATCATAACGTCACGTCAATCATACGTCATAAGAAAACACACCCACCGTTAAAAGGCATGGAACAGAACTTACTCAACACGAGTTTAAAATTACATCATAATAATGTTATACGTTTATTTCGAAACAAGGTAAATCCCCTTTTTCTTTTGTGTCATTTCTGCAATTGCGTCGTCGTCGGTTCGTAGGATATTTATTACGTCTTTTTTTTCCTTCTAGTATTTTCTTGGCCTTGAAAAGATTGTTGATTGCGTATGAAAATGCGTTGTTATGATTCTAAAAAGATTTTAATCTTTTGTTTATCTTTTAAGAGGGGCCCCCTTAACAGTTACTAGATTCATCAACATCATCATTTCAGCCGATATACGTCTACGTATCTATTGGGCATAGGCCTCCCCCACGCGTCGCCACAGCGAACGTTCCTGTGCATCTCGCATCCATCGGTTTCCCGCAATCTCATCAGGTTATCGGTCCACCTTGTAGGAAGCCTTCCAACGCCGCGTCCATTTGTTCTGCGAGCAAGGTGCCCTGCCCATTGCCACTTAATTGCCACTCGGATCCGAGCGGTAGGCACTGAATGTGTTATCAATTTTCAAAGATTTACGAATGACAACCGGGATGTCAAATGGCTTTACGTGCTTCCAGGCATGGGATGTCAGTAATGTTCTAGATAAACTTAGAAAAGTTCATAATATGAATTGAATAATCCACAATAGTAATTACCCGGTTTCGAACCCGCAGCCTCATGCATGAGAGGTGTGTGCCTTAACCACTTGCCATCAGGACACTTAGTATACAGTGTACTAACTATTGCTAGCGGCTTCGCCCGCTTACATAAAATATAGCCTATGCCACTCAAGAATAAAGCAGCTTTCTATCGGTTAAAAAAATTTTAGCAATCGGACCAGTGCTTCCAAAGATTACCTCCTACAAACAAAAAAATAAACTTTAACTCTTTTATTATATTAGTTAGTGTAGATTTAGAATAATATCTGATTCTGTTCCAAATGATTTGGAATCGGTGTCATTTTTGCGGTCAGTTTCACGCAATGTCCTTTGTCAAATATTTTTGTAAAACCATAAAAGGCTGATGAACCGCGTTCAAAAATGTATCACAGTAGATACTATTTTGAGTATATTTAATCAATCAATCAATCTTTATTTGTGAATCTAGGTATTACAATAAAGGTCTAAAACACTTGGGTTAAGTTAAAATATAATGTTCTATAAAACCTAAACCTCATTATTTTGAGGTACGTAGCCATAATACTAGATACTTCAAATCAGTTGGTGGGTGGGGACATTTTTACGCAATGCCCTTTCATTCATAAAAACAATCAAATGAAGCCTATTGTAGAACAATAAAATATTGAGCAAGTGTGTTCTAATCTAATTGTTACAAATTACAAATTTAAGTTTACAAAGTTTACCTATAAGTTCATGAAGACAACTCCATTTAATTAAACACTAAATTACTACTAACACAAAACACAAAACATAAAATTGGAGTGTCTGTTTGTAATATTGAAATAATCGTTAACGGTACATACACCAAAATAACATTTTTTGTCTGTCTGTTTGTTCCGACTAATCTCTGATATGGCTGGACCGATTTTGACGTGACTTTTTTTGACAGGTAGCTGATGTAATAAGGAGTAACTTATTTTAGCAAAAATAAATTTGAAATCCTGTAATCCACGCGAACGAAGTCGCGGGCACAGCTAGTCTATTTATAATTTCAGTTACCGCAAGCCAATCAATTACTTACGTAAATCATTAATCTAAAGTTTGTGCCACGAGACCATTCCGTAATCATAAACCAATACATTGTTATCGGGAACAAAGATCGTTCATAATGTGTAGCCTTAGTCTAATTTTAAGGGTGCTTGTACATCCAAGATGTGCGTAGCTTGGCCGTAAGCGAGGAAAAAATCCGACAACGTCAAAGGATCATTTTCCTAGCTCATATTCACACAGCTTGGCTGATAAATCATTAATCGCTCGCAAACCTTGCTTTACGATTAATGATTTTTAAGGTTCTAGTGTGTCAAGCTTTTACTGCTTATAACCATCCAATCAATCGAATCAATACCCATCCTCGCTCAGCTATTTGTATGTTAATAACAATCACACATTTTCACAGCGTCCTTAAGCAACCTAACACAGCTTTAGTAAAAGCAACCACACTTTTTAACAGCCGCGCTAGTAAGTATAAACAATCATAAATTTTCACAACCTCTCCACTCATAGGAGATATGCATAATTTGTTAATGAAATGTGTTCAGGCCCAGCCGGGTCGAAGCCTACTGGGGCCAGGGTTATCCGAAAGGGCGCTCGAGCCCCGGTATGAAGGCTTGAAGGAACGGGATGGGTTTTAAAGTCAGTAAGAGTCTGACACTATCTCCCGCTCCGCCCAAGAGTGGGGGTTGTCATTGGATGATTTTTCCCATTGGAAAAAAAATGTGTTCAGTATGAGGCTGACAAGAGTAAGATGTTCAGAGCTTTGAAGCACAATAGGAAAAAAAAGAAAAGAAAGTCGACTTAATTTGTGATGGATTGTATCCACCAAATATTAAGTAAGCCGACTTTCGATGATGCGAGGAAATACTTCGACTTTATGACCCTGATCCATTGATCTCGTTAGTTATGTGATATTTGTCATAGGACTATACTTCACCAAGATACCAGACACCGCTACCAAGAAAACTTATACAATTCCATAGAGAGGTACTCATCTGGTGTTCGTTTGGTTGCGCAACCAGTTTGGCGGCGTGACTAGCTCGGACGTGTGGCGACTCTGGTGTCTGTATTGTGTCTAGTTCGGTAGATTAGGGCTATATTTAACCGGTACACCATGGTGGCGCAACTGGGCGCGACGCCATGATGTCCCAGTGAAATATAGTCCTTAGGATACGATGGAAATGGGACTGACATATGCTGTGCGTTACAAAAATCCCTAAATTTTACAGAAATAAAAAACCTCTACGCGTCCTGACGCAAACCTCTACGCATCCATCTGACTGGCCTGTTGGTCTAGTGGTTAGTGGCCCTGACTGCTATGCCAGAGGTCATGGGTTCAATTCCCACCCAGGACAAATGTTTGTCTGATGAGCACGATCATTTGTTCTGTGTCTGCGTGTAATTTATCTATAATATGTATGTATTTAGAAATATTTGTGTATCAGTTGTCTAGTACTCATAACACAAGCTCTGCTTAACTTGAGACTGGACGGCGTTGTGTGATAGTTGTGGAATATTATATTATATTATAATATATCCTCGCACCGCTTTGCAAATAACAATAACACATTTCCACAGCATCCTCTTACCGCTTAGCTTACCCCGCAAACTGTTAGAAAACCACCCTAACACTAAGGCAGGCTACACGTGATCAACTCACGTGTCCCCGTTATACAACGCGTTCTAAATATAGAAAGGTAAGTATAGTTAACTGTACGGTAACTTAATAACCGAAAATAACATTTTCCTCTAGTCTAAGTAAGTACAAATAAAAAGTTTGTTCGTATGAAAAAGTCTCGTCTTTCGCTTCATGCTATAATTAAAACGTTACGTTAACAGCAGGTAAAATTACTTTCAAGTACTTTGTAGTTTACAGTTAAATTTAGAGCACCCTATGGGTTTCGTAAAAGGAAACGCAAGTACATCAAATTTGCGCGGGCTCGCGAACTGTGAGCAATGGGTAGCTGGCTGTCCGGCCATTCGGTAACTGTCCGGACCAAGCCCAAGTCGTCGATGGCGCGCACTGTTCCCGCGCGCCTCAAGAAGTTGTCAGCAACAGCAAGGGCCCAGCCGGGTCGCCTACTGCCTAAGCCTAAGCCTACTGTGGCCAGGGTTATCCGAAAGGGCGGTCGAGCCCCAGTATGAAGGCTACAAGGAACGGGGTGACCAGCCTGCCAGGCCACTTCGTAGCAGTTGTCTGACGCTAGTTTAGGACGCAAAGGACGAGTGAAGGACGAAGATGGGTTTTAGTAAGTAAAAGTCTGACACTCCCTCTAACAGTGGGAGGAATTAGTTAATAATTTTATACCTCCAAAAAAAAAGGAATATGGAATTGATAACTCTTAGCTGTTGCGCTGCTCGCATAATGAAACTTGCAAATCGTATCTAAAGCGATTTGCCTATCGTGGGTTTAATTTCTTCCAGGAAAAGTTGGGAAAAAGTAACCAATAAAACTAACGTTATTTTGATGTACAACTATTTTTACAAATGAACTCAATTACCATAAAACCATAATTATAAAGACACAATAATATAATACATTTTGAAATGTTAATAAAACCACCCTTTTTTAAAAAAGAGTAACCATGGTTCGGTTCATCTCGTGCACCAGCTTTTGACATTGTATAAATACCCAAGTAAGCCTATATGACTTTTTTAATTATATGAACCAGTGCTTGACTGCGACCCCACCTGATGGTAAGCAGTGATGCAATCGTTGATGGTGAGGCGCACTAGATTTATAAAGCCTATTCACTCAAGCCTTGAAGACGCCTAAATTATAATCGGACGGGAAGACCACTGCAGGCAAATTGTTCCAATCTTTTAATGTACACAGTATAAACAACAATAAAAAAAATAAAATCATTTTGACATTGTTTTAATTTTAATTATGTACAATTATACATTGCCAATTAAGATTATTTAAGAACAGATTAAATAATTAAATTAAGTACTCGTTTTAATAAAAAAAACCTCCTTCCTGACCTTGACAGTTCAACCCGCAAATGCTTACGTAGTCATACACGTGACTTTCCCACAACGTGAGTTACATAATTACATAAACCTGTGTCTACATTGTTCACACAAATAATGAGTGATTATTATTTCTGTAATGTCCATTATTTTTATTTACTTTTACATCAAAATATACTTCCACTGTCTTCTCCCCCTCCCGAGGGGACAAAACAGGACACATCACAATCACAGTGGAGAGTCCCCTATTTAGAGAGTGGCTGGAAAGATACCACGAAATTCTCACTTGGCTTGACAACATGGCCAGTTCGGGAGGTTCCTGCTTCGGACTTCATCGGAAGAAACAGCCGGTTGTCACAATCGTGCGAGTAACCCAGAGGATAAGGTATGTTTCTTTTTTTCTTTTTAAGGTAGTAAATCATCATATAACTTCTCTTGCTCTGGGTGGAGCAAGAAGGCGTGTCAGACTTATTAACTAAAACCCACTACTGTTCCTTCAATTGCCCTTTACATTCCAGTGCCGCGGTAACTCTTCACAGCATATTTCATAATTGCAATAGATATCAGTTTTCATCCTCAAATAAAATGATTCATCATCATATCAAAATGTAAACAGGGAAATATTTGTACCTTTCAACTACTCAATAGTGCAGTGTTCATGTATTATTACATATGGCGCAATAATAATTGTTTATTAATGTCTTAATAGCTGTCACGTGTTTTGTCATGTGCGTAATTTGACATAAATGTCTTGCAATATTTCGGTAACTTACTGTTACACAAATGTCATGATTCTCACGTTAGCGATTGAAGGGTTAAAGACTAACTACATTTATTCAGCTCATTTCAGCTTCCCTCTTTGAGGAGTGGCTGGAAAGACGCCACGGCGTCCTTACCTTCTGAATTAATCAGATCCTCACTGGACATCGCAAGTTCGGGAGGTTCCTGCACCAGATTCATGTGGAAAAACGTCCGGGTGTTACCATTGTGTGGACTGCCCGAAAGATAAGATGTTGGAGGTGGGCCCTGTTTAAGCAGAGTACTGCTGTGTTCTCGTGGGGGCGATCGGTGGTAATGACCTCTCGAGCTGATGATGCTAAATAAATGTACTTACTCTTTTATTGTTCGAAAGACTTATAGTGGCCGTCACAAACAGAAACTGCATTAACACAAGTTGGTTCACCCACCTATTGAGCAAGAAGATCTCTTTGGTGATTTTCTCGGAAAAAAGACCATATCTGCTGGCTGGATCTTGGAAAATAAGAATCAGCGACGTGATAGACCCAGGACGAGATAACGTGACGGATTAATCTCCTATCTAAAGATGAGCCCGATTCCAAGAAAGAGAAAGAGAAAGGGGAAAAGAGGAAAGCAGGCTTTTGCTCTGCACTAGGACATAACAGGCAAATATATATTTACCCATTTCACCTAACACATTTTATTGAGCATATAAAACTTTTATCCAAAAACATTTAAGGATAAAAAAAACACCTATTTCCTGGAACAACTTTTATGAAATATTCGAATGAGTGAGGGAATTACTGAATGCCAACAACGTTATCTATATTTTTTCAAGTTACCTGTTTATCAAGTATTGCGTTGGATTGCGTTCAATAAAACAATAAGCTTTTAAATCATGCTCATGTTGACGATAAACGGATCGGGAAGGTCCCTCTTAATGTTTTTTCATATGGATTTTCACCATCAGAGGTGTAACGTGGGCTAATTTAGATATGGGTGACAGTACATCAGCGAGGTATTTTTCTTTCTAAATTCGAAAAGGAGACCTACCGCTTTTAAGCACGCAATTTACTGTTTCTCACATTTGTGCGCAAAAGCTTACCCCAACCACAATTTATTACATTTATATTGTATCAGGCTGGGCGCGACCCCTATGAATCTCATATCAACTCTTTATTTATATCTTCGTAAGTATACTGAAAAAGCTTAAAAACTCATGAAAATTTGTCATTTCAGCACTCAACTCCATAACACCCTCGCCTACGGTTCAGGCGAAATCAGCCACGGTCGCGATGACATTCTCCACTTTTATCATTTTCCAACAAAAAAAGATTGCACGTAGCGGAGATGAAAATGTTAAGATGAATGTGTGGTGTGACGAGAATGTATTAAGTGAGAAATGAGTATATTACGGAAGTTTGAAAGTGGAGCCAGTGACTGAAAACTTGAAAGAGAATCGTTTGTCTTGGTATGGTTATGTAAAGAAGAGGGATGAAACGCATGTTGCTAAAAGAGTTATGAGTTTACATGTGGAAGGGTTGAGAGGTAGAGGGAAGCCAAGAAAAAGATGGATTGTGTGAGAAGTGATATAAAAGAAAAGGGAGTTAGTGATAGCGTGACGAGTGACAAGACAGAATGGAAGAAATAAACGTATTGCGCCGACCCCAAATAAAACGGGATAAGAGCAGAATGATGATGATATTAGTTCCAATCACGCAAGCATAATTACGTAGTAATAATTAAATCTTATTATTTTACCCGTAGTGTAGGTATTTTACCTGACTTATAGCATGAGTTTGGAATCCGACATTAAACGTCATGGGTTTCCAGTAAAGTTATGAAAATTTAAATCACGCAGGTTTGTAGGTACGTCATATTTTCATGGCGGTAAGTCCCCTCTTTGAGGCGTGGCTGGAAAGGCCTCACGGCGTCCTTACCTTCCGCATGACGCAGGTCCTCACCGGACATGGTTCGTTCGGGAGTTTCCTGCACCGGATTCATGCGGAAGTGACGCCCGGGTGTCGCCACTGTGCGGAACGCCCGGAGGACACGGTGGAGCACACAGTCGAGGTGTGCCCTGCTTGGGCGGAGCATCGCCGTGCCCTCGTGGGGGCGATCGGCGGCGGAGACCTCTCGCGCCGGGCCTTGGTTGAGGCCATGGTCCGGAGCGAGGAGGAGTGGCAGGCGGTCGCCGACTTCTGCGAAGCAGTAATGCTTGCAAAGGAGGAGGCCGAACGCATCAGGCAACGGCGTTACCGCCGCCGCCGTCGCCGGGATTCTGATCCCGATTTCCGGCCAACGTAGACGCGGGCTTGTGGACAGTGAGCAATGGGTAGCTCACTGTCCGGCCGTCCGGTAACCGTCCGGACCAAGCCCAAGTCGTCGACGGCGCGCACTGTTCCCGCGCGCCTCAAGGAGTTGTCAGCAACAGCAGGGACCCAGCCGGGTCGAAGCCTACTGGGGCCAGGGTTATCCGAAAGGGCGCTCGAGCCCCGGTATGAAGGCTAGAAGGAACGGGGTGGGTCTTTTAGTCAGTAAGAGTCTGACACTATCTCCCGCTCCGCCCAAGGGCGGGGAATGTCAATGCATGATTTTTCCCACCATAAAAAAAAAAAAAAAAAAAAAAAAAAAAAGGTACGTCATATTTATGACGTTATAGTTGACTTGGGATTTAAGGAAATTGAAAGGAATGCAGTAAATCCATGAAATAGTTTTGTGATGACAAATGACGATGTAAGCTTGGACTACATTAGACTGACGCACACGTGAAACACGCCTGATTTGTACTTAGAACGACGTCGCGTGGCGTGTATCAAGTGCAGCTCTACAAGTCTAGTTTCCATGTAAAATATATGGAGACCGACTCGCTCAGATCGCCGCAGGTGGCACACATGTGCGTAATCCATAAAATATTTTGATGACAAATGACGATTTAATGACTTCGAATATTGCGCACGTTGGGTTTAGTCATTGCTTGTTCCATTACTGTGTTAAAACAGGCCTTTGCCCCGATGTAGCTCGCTGTCCAGACCAAGCCCAAGTCGTCGACGGCGCGCACATTTCCCGCGCGCCTCAAGTAGTTGTCAGGTCAAAGCCTACTGGGGCCAGGATTATCCGAAACGGAGCTCGAGCCCCGGTATGAAGGCTAGAAGGAATGGGGTGGGTCTTTTAGTCAGTAAGAGTCTGACACTATATCCCGGTCCGCCCAAGAGCGGGGGTTGTCATTGGATGATTTTACCCACCATAAAAAAAAAGAAAAAAAAAGTAAATTATGATAAGTTTTTTAAGTCCTAGAACAAAAGATGTATGATATTAAGTACCTACGATAGTCCTTTGAGGGTGCCTTTGTTCTATAAATAACTCAGTATAGTCCACACTTCGTCTATGGACTACAACAAACGCGTCACGTGTCGACTATCGGCCGACACAACTCGGCATAATATCACGTTTACACTGAAGCTTATGTTACCGACAGCTGTCAAAGACAGCGTCACTTACCTAACGTAATGCTCTTCTGTGGACGAACTGAAGTAGTCTCGTGTAATTTTCCACTGAAAAAATATTGCATAAACTTAGATAAAAAAATAGAAAGAAAGAAAATACCACAAACTTTGCTTAGTTTGGGATTAGATGGCGTTGTGGAATATTATCAAATTTTTTTCTTGGATTTCTTTTTATTCTAAAATATTTTTTGATTATTTTAGGATAAAAAATCCGTATTAAAAATAGCTGAAATCGATTCAATAGCCGATTCTAAACAAACTACTTTCAATAGGAGCGTTTTTTTATATTGTATGTTGTAGATACCCCCTTAGATTAAGTAAACAACATCTTTTGACACAGTTGATCAAACAAATTGCCTTTTAAATATATGAAAAATATAAAGTATCGCGAAAACATATATTATTATTTTTTTTGTATTTTTTAGGGTTCCGGACCTCAAAAGGAAAAAGCGGAACCCTTATAGTATCACTGTGTTGTCCGTCCGTCTGTCTGTCCTTCAAGACCTTTTATATCGTCTGCGGTCCTTCAAGCTATAAAAAAAAAAAAACATATTTCAAAGTTAACGAATAAAAACGAACAGATTGGTGAATGTCACATGTCTTCGAATTTTTGGTTCTAAGTCATGCCGGTTTCCTCACGATGTTTTCCTTCACCATTTTGACACAGTGTATTAGATTGTTAATAAAGGCTGTTATTATTATTAATAATATATAGACAAGCTTGTCACTCTTTCTCTCTCCACAAAAACCGGGAGTTATTTGACGGGAAAATATACCTCAAAAAGAAGGAAAGACTAAGAAAAGCAATTATAATATAACATCCGACTCTACGTTGCCGTAAATGTTATCACGCGATAAAAAAAAAGTTATTTAAAGAATATTACAACATTTTCTACAGGCATTTGGGTCATAAACTTATGAATGACGAAGGTCCTTGAAGATCTACGTAATTTTTAGACGAATTCAAAAGATTTTATAACTCACTAATTTGCCTGTTAACTAACAAACTCACAAAAGTTTTGTAATATCAAAATAGAAATACGTCATAATTTCATGAGGGGTAGAAGCTATGGCGTAGGTCTTTTCTTTAGATGGTGAAATATTACATTAATGTATAGTCGTGACTCATAAGAAAAATCTTATGACGATAACTTGTTTAAAAGTGTTAGGTAATTTTGTAAAACCATAAGAAATTCATGAAAATTTTAGCTGGCCTTGTAAATTTCCCATTACTGGGACAGGCACAAAATAGATAGGGACAGAAATCAATCTATGTACACACAAAGCGCGCTCCAGCAACGCACACATAGACACCGCTCACGGACACGATATCCCGGAGCGTCTCGGCCCGCTCGTCGAACAGCTCCGACTCGTTTGAGCGTTTGCTCATTAGTGTGCGTCCACCGAGCGTAGGTATAAAAAGTGAAGTACATACATGAGATTGTCTTCTGTACCTATCTATTTTGTGGCTCAGGCCACTTCTTTAAGAAAGAGAATGGGCCGTAATCCATCACGTGGGCCAAGTGCAGATTTATATTAACCTTTCAAGAAAACAGACATCATAGATTGGTGGATGTTACATGTCTTCATGTTCTAAACTTACGTAAAACTAAACAAAACCTTCGTTCTACGGTTTTAAATGAAAATCTCGTTAAACGGTATTTACGTAAGTACAGTTTCTTTTTATTCAAATTCTAAGATTATTTTCAGTACCTTACCACGGCAAAGTTTTGTTATTTTCATCTCAGAAACCTCACAAATTTTCCTCATTTGTATCAAAGAGGCCTTAGTAGACCGCCATGAGTCGTGGCAAAGATCCGAAAAAGGAGTATTTTTGTTGTATCTCAAACTCAAACATTTTCTACGTCCCGTCCCCTGCGTTACGTCGTCCGCCGAAACGTGACCGTTACGAGGGCGGACCTCTATCCAGCGACTCACGTGCAACCATACAAATGTCAGAATCACATGACCACACGATACTGAAAATGTAACACAGCGGTACAAACGCAGTCGAAAAAGGACCAAAGTCAACACGTGCCGCATACAATTTTCATCGCTAAACGTTTGAAGATTTCAACCATACCGTTTGTTATGGAGGGTTCGATGTTGTAGTTCCAACGTTTTGTTTTTACTGGGATTTACTTTTAACAATGAATAAATGAGTAGTTATATAAAATGTTTGTATCTTATTGTGACAGTTTTAACAATGCTTACCTAACCATTTTTGCCATATTAGTTACTTTAAAATGATTGAATATTTTTACTTAGTTTTTGGCCAGGATTATCCCATTTTTTTTCTCAAAAGCTTGGTTGTCCTAACGTTTTCTTTGTTTAAGGAAAATCTTGCTTCTTTTTTTTTACTACGTCTGGGGGCTAAGTGATGGGTAAGTCATCTTTGTAAAACTTTTTTTAAATACGTCCGCCAGGAAGTACGCATTTTCTTGACGCGTGAGTTTTTAAATAATTCGGAGGGAGCGGGATTTTTTTGAAGGAATCATTAGAAATGAAAACTCGTCGAGAAACAGGAAAATCTGAATTTCATTGGAATAGTCCACTGTTTTTTTTTTTTGTTGCAGAGAGAAAATGGCGACGCTTGTGGAAGGCATTTGTTCATCCTTAGAGGTTTCTCAGCTGAAATGATGGTGATGATGACGATGATTAAATGAAGAGTTTATTGATGATCTCTGTACTCTATACCATTTAAACAAACCTTTGTCCGTTCAACTACATGGTGGACATTCATTTTTTGACAGGCCTGTTGGTCTAGTGGTTAGTGACCCTGACTGCTATGCCGGAGGTCGTGGGTTCTATTCCCACCCAGGACAAATGTTTGTGTGATGAGCACGATCATTTGTTCTGTGTCTGGGTGTATTTATCAATAATATGTATGTATTTAGAAATATATAAGTATGTTTATCAGTTGTCTAGTACCCATAACACAAGCTCTGCTTAGCTTGGGACTAGACGGCGCTGTGTGATAGTTGTGCAATATTATTATTATTATATTATTCCCACCTATACGTACAAAGCGTTTTGGGAGCACATTCATTATGCGTACAGCTAAGGAGTGGAATTCCCGGAGTCTGTGTTTCCTGATAGCTATAACCTAGGCTTTAAGTCAAGAGTGCATAGATTGCTTCTAGGCAAGCGTGCTCCATCGTCGGCCACATCATCGCTTACCATCAGGTGAGATTGTGGTCAAACGCGAGCCGATCAATTATATAAAAAAAAAACTGATTTTAATTTTAATAGTTAGTTGTTACTTGCATCCATCACATTCCCACGACTCTTACCAGATTTTTGGCCCGACATATGGGAAACCTTCCAACGCTGCGTTTTCCAGGACACTCCAGAACCTTTTGGTCCCATCAACCATCTGTCCCAATTAAGTATGGAAATTCTTCGAGATATGGCGACCGTGGTTCCCCTGTGGTTATCTTAATTCCTGATTCGATCACACAAGGAAACTCCAAGCATAGCCCTTTCTATTACCCTCTGAGTGACTTTAAACCTTATGATGAGGCCCATTAGTTACATTATAAGCAAATTTACTACCGCTAGGTAAACTCTAGGATAATCCGATAATTCCTAGGTTAAGTCAATAAACCCAAGGCTACATTATTATATATTCTAGGCGATATTACGGAAACGCTTAGTTAATGACTACATGTAATCGACTTACCTTATTAAAGCCTTGTGAAAGAGGAAAAGTATACACTATTTATAGCTTGTGGTAATGTCAATTGTAAATAAGTATAGGTGCCATGAAATGTTAATAATAGGTATAGAATTGTGAGTTTATTTTTTGCACTAGTGCTTCATATTCGTCTTTGAATCGTATCTCTTATGTTAAATAATAATGTGTGATTGGCAATGAGACTTGCCTAGCAAAAGCATAAACAGCCCTATAATGTGCTTCTGCTGGGACTCGATCCTTACAACGGCGAGCTACCCAATGCTCATCGTCCGCAATTCCACGCCTACGGTAGCCTGAAATCACGCCCGTGGATTACCGCCTTCAGCGACGGCTGGGGCATGACGATATCTTACTGCTTATCTGAGACTGCCAGTGGTAAATAGCGCCATCCTAAATTAAGGTGGATGTGTTCACAAGTTGCTAGAGCTTAGCTATCTACCTTAAGCTATCAATACCCTTCCTACATCACGCTCACAACTGCCTATAGTACTGTCTCTGTAGCGGTAGGGCCAACATCCTCCAAGATATTGAACTCATTATCAACAAAACACCTTTACATAATAGTCCGTACTGATTCTTGTCATTAATTCTTCGATCCAATGTCTTTATATTGGGTCTTCGGCCCTCATAAGCCTAACGCGCGGGGTGGCAAGGATTACATAACTTAACTAAAATGAGAACGATTCATTACATAAAGCACCCATTTGTTACTCATCCTTGGAGCAAAGTGGAGTAGATCGAAGCAGAGTGGAGAAGAGCGGAGTAAAGGGAAGCAGAGTGTGGAGGAGAATGGAATAGAGCAGAGCAAAGTGGAGCAAATCGGAGCAGAGCGGAACAGCACAGAGACGGAGTGAAACAAAGGCAAGCCCAACGGAATGATGCATAATTATTAAGATCGAAGTTAAAGGAAGCTGAGCAATGCTGAGCGAAGTTAAGCAAACTTCGACCTCCTTCCTCCTTTCTTTTGAACGAATCTGTGCTATACTACTGCACTCTTGAGAGAATTAAACAGACACATTGCTGAGCGAAGCGAAAATTAGCTGGGTTAAATTGGCCGAGCTGAGCAAAGCTAATCAAACCAAAGCGAAGCTAAACGGAGTCATACAGAAATCGAGCAATCACAGAAGCAAGACGGTTGTGATTGGTCAGTCCTAGAAAATCTTCGTTCCTTCTGAAAAAAATCGCGCTTCAATCATATAATAATTACAGATTCTCGTCAGCCATTCTCTGACCTGTCGCAGGGTCGGTGTAAGGTCCTCCGCCCGCATGCAGCTCACACGTACGGAAGCGAGGAAAATGGATGTCAGCGATGATATCGTTCGACCTTCGATTTGACATTGAGTTAGGTGATAGGATAATTTTGGAAGAATTAGCAAAATTGTAATGTTTTGAAGTAACTGTACCACGTAATTTTTGAAAATTCAAACTAAGTTGGTTGGTCATGAAGTAAGGTAGCCTAACTGCGGATAATCCGAGGTGCAGGAAGCCTATCGCTTAGCATAATCAGCATTTATAATGTTCCCACTGCTGTGACTCAAGCTCTAATAGTGGGAATAGGCCGTAATCCACGTTATGGTTGCCAGATGCCCGGAATTTCCAGGATTGTCTCGGATTCCGAAAAAATTAAGTCTTTAAAATAAAATTAAAATAAATGACAATAAGCTAGACGGCAGGCAGCTAAGTCTATTTAATCCGTTGAATAAATATACTTAGCTGCCTACTGCAAGGGGTTTTTTTTTATTTTTATATCCGATTTTTTTATTTAGTTTATATTATTATGATAATATCATAATGTACTTGTTGATTACCTACTATAAACACAGAGTTCTCAATTTTATATATTTTAAATGGTGATTTCTCTCAAACTTCTTTTAGCTGGACTAATAAAAGTATAAAGAAAAATAAAATGTAGTTTTCTTTTAAAAATAAATACTTACATATTAACTTAAAATCCCAAAATTTATATTTATATATTCATAGTTATAGCCACGGCCCGAACTGATGCCCCGGACTCGGTAAGGCCTGATCTGGCAACTTCAGGCCCAGTGCAGGTTGGTAGACATCACGTATGTACTCGTATGTATCATTAAATTTTTAGTTTCCTGACGATGTCTTCATATCTCACAGACTAGCAAAAATATTTTTAAACACTTCCATAAATTACAAGAATAATAAAAAGATCAATGCCTTCCTATCAGGAAGTAGCTCAAAGTTGCATATTATTATGCAAGCGACCACTTCGCCAGCATGACCTTCTGTAAGGTCAGTGGCGAGGTTCTCGATAAGGATGACATGTTTAACTAACTGGTTTCATTATTATGTTACGTGTGAGTCAGGGTCAGAGGCCCTACCACGTACTCTTAACGCGATCCAATTTACGACGGAAAGTAAACTTTTAAAGAGATGGAGCTATTTTTTTTTATTGAAAGAACAAATAAAGAAAGAATCTAAAAAAATAATATTGTGGATAGGTTCACGCTTGACCGCCATCTCACCTGATGGAAAGCGACGATGGAATGCGCTTACCTAGAAGAAACTTTTTCACTCTCGACTTAAAGATTCCCGTGTTGTAGCTATCAGGAAACACAGACTCCGGCTGGGAATTCCACTCCTTAGCTCCACGCACAATGAATGTATTCCTAAAACGTTTTGTGCGTGTCAGTGGGATGTCCACCTGTACCGGTGGCGCATCGCCGTACGTCTAGTAGTCCGACGATGGAACGTTGCCACTGCTGGGGCTCAGGCCTTCTATCTACGAGAGTCAATATGCCGTAATCCACACGGGCCCTGTGCGGTTTGGTGAATGTCACATGTCTTCGAGGTTTTGGTTTTAGGACATACCGATTTCCTCACGATGTTTTCCTTCACCGTTTTGAGAGCAGTGGTGATGAAATAAATTTCACAAAGCAAAGCGTCTGGCAGGGTTTGAACCCACGACAAACTACTCGTAAGTCAGAACCGTTACCGCTCGGCTACCACTGCAGTAATACAACATTGCTGGAACTTGGCCTGCACACTACCGTGCGCTTAGATTATACAGATGGAGTTTTTTTTTACATTATTTTTAGTATATGCAAAACTTGAATATAGTTTGTTCTGAATCTGTTATTGAATTGACTTCAATTTTTTAACACTTTTACACCATGTTATATGTTTTTCAACATATAACATTTTTTTTTTTTAACAACACAGGTCACAGCAGGTTATGGAGCATTAGGTTCCAGTGCATAGCTGGGCACAGGAGCAAAACAAACCCGCAGTCACCCGGATGGTCCAGTGACCATGTATTTGTGCGAACAACCGGATAACATAACAAGCTTATAACTTTGTGATTTTTCATGATACCGTTATGAAATTTTGTACATAGATTCTTTACATAAATACACGTGTTCTGGGATTCGCATTATATACTAAAACTAATGTTTTATAGCGTATAAATCTCCATCCTTCTTTCTCGCTCGCACGAATGATATTGTAACGCGTCATAGTAAGGTCTCAGCACATATAATGTTTTATAAGTTAGGTTTGAAAGGTTATGCAGAGCAGATCTTTGGTGTGAGATAACACATGTCAAGAAGAATCTCCGGATGGTTTTTTTTTAAGGCAAGAAAAAGAAAGCGCCGTCGAGGCCGGCCTAGAAAAAGGTGGCGGGATCATTTGGACACGTATCGCGAGGACGGCGCAGGAGAAGAAAGTTTGAAAGGACTTGGAGAGGCCTTTGCCCAGCGGTGGGACAGTAATGGCTAGTAAAAAAAACTTCACCCATGTTCCTTCAGTTGCCTTTAGCTCCCCGTAACTCTAGTAGTTGACCCTGCTGGACCTCCTACGATTTTGCTGACATCTCTTTGAGGCGAGTGTAACACACTACGTGCCGTCAACAACTCGAGCTTGGTGTGGAAGGTTACCGAACGGCCGGTTACGGGGTCTAATAAGCCCCTTGCCATCATAATGATAGTTCTCAATGGGTCTAAAACGCCCCGTACCGCAGGAATGATCTTATATCTTTGTGGTCTGGTTTCTGCACTTAGTCCTTATCGGATCATTGACCGCAGGAATGGTTATAATACAATCATGACAGCCGCTGTCCACGCGTTAATCCCCCAGAAAAAGAGAAGAGGAGAAATTCCCTCTTAAAAACATTTCCCTCTCACACCGATCCCCCATTTCACGAGAACTTGACCGCATACAAACAGTCATGATGATACGCAAAACGTGACCATAGCCGTGCCAAGTAATCGTATTACACAATGATATTACCGGCCTTGACTATGAATAGCGCACTCTCTTCCCGTGGGTGGGTCGCGTAAGATCTGTTATATCGGATTGCAGCTATGCAGTTATGGCATCGAATGTTGCTAAACGAATGGTAACGAGGACTAAGCCCGTAGTTTCCTTGCGTGATCGAAACAAAAATAAAGATTTTTTTTTTCTTTTCTTCCACATAGCACCAAGATACGCCAAACTTAAGTGGCAAGGGGCAGGACACATTGATTGCAGAACAGATTGTCGTTGGGGCCGCAAAGTTCTGGAATGGCGACCGCGTACCGGAAGACGCAGTGTTGGAAGGCCTCCTATAAGGTGGACCGATGATTTTTTTAAATGTTGTAGGATGTTTACATAACGTTTAATAATTTAATGATGTATAAATAATGTTCAATTAATGTTTAATCATTTTAAATGATAATTTTATTACATTAACTAATATTTGTATACCAATTATTGGTGAAACATGTAGAACTTATGTACTGAATTCAACATCCTCATTACCATGTTTCTGGCAAATAAAGTACTTTGACTTTGACTTTGATGACCTTGCGAAGGTTGCGGGAATCCGATGGAAGCGGGATGCGCAGGACCGTTCTTCGTGGCGGCACTTGGGGGCCGCCTATGCCTATGTTCAATAGTGGACGTCTATCGGCTGAAATGATGATGATGGGTCCAACTTGAAAGTTTGTGGTCCAACGCGAGAGACACTTTATTATGTATAGTTTATTTCATCAAGAGGCAGACCACGCAATGGATTTTGATGCGTTTTTTTTTAATAGATAGAGTGATTTGTAAGGAATATTATAAAGAAGGTTTAAAAATGTATAACACATGCATGTACTATATTTAGTAGCTGGAAATTGAGTCACACCACCCACAGCACACCAACAAAAACCTCTTCCCTCCACAACACAATTCACTAACACGAAACCTCCCCCGCAACTCTAAGGAGGTTAAAACCTCAGATTCCCAAATCAATAAACTTACTCAGGACCGCCCAAACTGACAGGTACACGTGCTTATCTACCCCACACGTGGTCTCGATCGTACTTCAAACGTGACCAATGTTTCAGCCAAGTACTCAATACTTCACAACAGTACATTACCTAACTACTTTGTTGTCTTAGGCTAAATATAGAGCCGTGTCTTCGCCATGTGAGGAATTGTGAACTATATTTATACCTATTGTAATAGTAGCAGTACCAAACTTTATTGAGATTTGTAATGACCAATTACACTTTATTTTACAACTAGCTTTTACCCGCGGCTTCGCTTGCCTCTTTCTCCCCTTTTCTCAGTTTTTTTTAATTAGTTCGTCTCTAGGGTTCCAACTATCTCTGTGCCAAAATTCATCAAAATCGGTTTTGCCATTTAGGCTTGAAGACGTAACAAACAAACTCACTTTCGCTTCATAATATTAGTAAGGAAGTAAGGACTTTAGATGAAATATTTATACTGATTTTTTTGATTTGGCAAAGGTTTTTTATACCATATTAATTATCTAAGAAAAAATGAGGGGTGGGTGTAAAAAATAGCCTACGACAAAGAAGAAAGAAAGAAAGAATAATACTTAATTTGGCGCACAAACATGCACACACAGACCTACCAAAAATACACAGAAAAAAAACGATGAAGATAAGAATCCTCCATACAACCTTTAAAAGCCCCTCAAAAGAAAATATTTTTTAGGAGCGTGTATACAAATAAGACAATAGCCAATATTGCCTATTTTTACAGAATAATAGATTTGGATGGAGAGGGAGAGGGAGGCGAAAGAATAGTTGGTTGGATTGTGTGAAGAAAAGGGAGTTAGTGATAGTTTGACGAATGACAGGACAGAATGGAAAAAAAAAACCTGTTACACCGATCGTAAGTAATATGAAATCAGGTCAGAAAAAAGAAAAATAGATTTATGAAAAACTAGCTTTTGCCCGTGGATTCGCCCGCGTGGCATTAGGCTCTTAAGGAATCGGGATAAAGATTGTGCTTGTGCTACTACATCTTACCACAATCACACCCACCTAGTAAACAAGAAAGAAACCTACATGACCCAACGCACGCGCACAACAATTACATTTAACTAGATAACACATAACATTATATCTAATGCATATAGTGAAGATATTACATATAATAAATAATAGGAAGTGCATATTACGTCGGGGTTCTTGATAAAGTTATCGCGAATGTATTGCGTAATGAAAACACATGCAGTTGGCTCAGGTCACGTTTTATAGATCACTAGCGACTCGCCCCAGCTTCATGCGTAACTGAGGTTGGGTGTTAGATTAATACATTTTGATACAAGTCCAGAAATTATACGTGTATTAAACTACATTTTTCCACACACTTGAAGAAATGAATAAACGGGGGTTGACCGACGAATCGTGGGGGTCGACGCGTGCCCAGCCTGATATGATGCACACCTAGAGGTGTGCGGTAGATCGCATGCTCCACCGTGTCCTGTGGGCTGTCCACACCGTGGGGACATCTGGGCGATTCTTCCGCACGAATCCATTGCTGGAACCTCCCGAACTTACATGTTCGGTGAGAACCTTCATGCGAAAGGAGAGGACGCCGTGTTATCTTTCCAGCCACGCCTCAAAAACCCCTCTTTCTCTTTCTTTCCGCCATATTTATGTTGGTAAGGCGTGCCCAGCTTTTGGTTGCGACAGTCGCTGACACCCTTTCACAATGAAATCTCGCCGGAAGTCTGTCCGCCATGCCGCAACTTGTCGTGGCAGCGGAGTTCGCTCTGGCGTTGCATCTCCACGCTCAAATCGTGCATGTGTGCAAGGACTGTTGCCTCCAGACCCCATAGTGGCAGATAATAAATAATTTATGATACTGAAAAAACATAACACAGTTAAATACCCAAGTAAACAACGACAGCGTACATACTGCGCGCGGTAATGCTGTTACTGCATTACCGCGCGCGTTATGCATGGCATGAGAGGCGGCTTGCGCTCGGAATAGTAGGGGTGAATTCGGACAAACGAACTTTTTTAAAAACGTGACTGATGTAGTCCAATCTTCGGTATTTATATAGGACAAGGTATTTTTTTTAATTTTCCCTATATCTTTTTTCAGGTCCCTTTTCCGGCGACTTTGCTACTTGCTGTCATAGTATGAATTAGAGTAGTAATTATAAGCTTTGATTTAAGGCATATTTCAATTCTGTTGGATTTACGCCCATTTTGACTATCGTTCTTTGTGCTAAGTTTCAATTTTGTTAGGAATGCTTCTAGGGCGTTGATGAGGTTGCCACGCTGCAATGCGTCCGGCATGTTCGTAGAGACAAAGATTGATGACATTCACGCCATCATGAGCAAGTGAAGCACCTTTCTTATGCGCAGAGTACGCATAAGCCCCAACAGCATTCTGATCATGGGTGAACCCCGTCCAGAACAAGCCCGAGTTTTCAGCAGCGCTTCTTGTTCCACGCATGCTTCAACGAGATGTCAGCAAAACCGTAGGGGCCCACAGCCGTGACCTGCATGGGCCATGGGTTGACTTTTGAAAGGGAAACCCAAGGTCCTAGAATGCAAAGGGCAACTGAAGGAACATAGATGTAGTTTTAGTCATTAAAAGTCAAACATGCCTTTCTGCTGCGCCCTAAAATGAGAGATTGAAGTCATTAGATGATTTTCAAAATTATTATTTTTTTAAAGAATCTTTATTTAATTCATTAAACCCCAAGCGAACGCTTCGCACACCTATTGTCTTTCTATTGTGTCTGTAATTTCCAGGATTGAAAGGTTAACTCATCAATAAGTGTTGGCTAAAAAAGGTACAAATTATCTACTAGCTTTCTAAAAAACATGTTGAAACTTAGGCACCTGTGTGTTAAACATGATCCTTACACCATGTCTATGATAGTTTCTTTTTACTTTGTTAAAACAGTGCTGGCACGTGATCACAAATCAGTTCTTACTACATTAAATGGCGCCGGAACAGCAATATCCGTGATTCATTAGCTAAGGCAACTCACTCACGTGTTTTGTGCACAGTTAGACCAAGTGCACGATAAAATAGTCACGTGACTTAGACTGCTACATTTTTCTAGCCCTTATCTAGGCATGGACAGCGAAGTATGGTCGTAGGCACCGAAACTGCAATGGTAAGTCACCTCTTTGAGTAGTGGCTGAGGAGGCGCCACGGTGTCCTGTCCTTCCTCATGACACAGGTCCTCATCGGACATGGTAGGTACGGGAGGCTCCTGTTCCGGATTCAAGCAGAAGAAACGCCCGGGTGTTACTATTGGGCGGACCTTCCTGAAGATACAGTGAAGTATGCTTCTCTGTATCGGTTATTGTAGGGTCGAGATATGCCCTAGGGTGAAGCATCGCTGTCTCCTTGAGGAGGCGATTGGCGGTGACGACCTGTGTTAAAAAAAAAAACTAGAAATAAGTTTGTAAGTCTAGAAATTTTCGAAACGTCGACGGTTCGTAGTGATCCACGCGCATCTCAAAGAGATGTCTGTAAAACTGTATGGGCCTAGAAGGGCCGAAGCCTGTTGGGGCCCCAGCAGGCTTCGGCCTTCCATGGGTTGATTTCCGAAAGGTAAACGCGGGGTCCTGAAACGCAAGGGGAAGTAGAGTCAAAGGTGTAATTTTAGTCAGTATAAGTCTGACACAGCCTCCTGCTCCCTTAAAAAAAAAAACTGCAAGATTGTCTGTAAAAAATGCTTTTAGCGATAACATTAGTAATTTCATTTCTGGTGTATGAGTAGACGACACTGTTAAAGAGTTATGAGTATTTATACATGTGGATGGGTAGAGAGGGAGAGGGAGGTCAAAGAAAAGATGGATGGATTGCGTGAAGAATGATATGAAAGAAAAGGAAGTTAGTGATAGCATGACGAGTGACAGGGTAGAATGGAAGAAAAAAACGTGTTGCGCCGACCCCAAATAAGATGGGACAAGGGCAGGAAGAAGAAGAATAAGAAGAGTAGACGATACTGTACTGTACTAGTGTCGACACTTGGGGGAGGCCTATGTTCAACAGTGGACGTCTATCGGCTGAAATAATGATGATGATGATGATGTATGAGTATATCTATCAATAGTCTGTCCGATAGTGAAAGTTTCGTGTAATTCTAATGAGCAGTTTCTTGTTTCTCATGAATTTCAGATACACAAATTTTAATTTTCTCTTTTCGCCTCTATAATTCGATTCACGTGCACCTGCCTACCGAAAATGGTTGTATAAAACTATAATTATATTTATATATGTTAATATACACAGTTTATTTTTTTATTTACGCATTCAGGTAGTTTTTCAGTTTAATTATTGCCTAAATTATTACGATAATCTTTGTTTTATTTTTCTTCAACGGTCATATAAAATTAACCGAAAACCTCATATTTAGTATTCATAATTAAAAATAATCGTTGATATGAGATAGAGATCCGTTCGAATCAAGGAGGAATCTTGATTTATTTATTTATTTAAAGATATAAGTTCACAGTGCAGAACCAAAACAATTCTAAAATCTTAAAGACTAATAAACAAAACTAACAAACTAAATTAATATGTTAAAATGGTCACCCATCTATCGACTGACCTCTTCAAACGTTGCTTAACCTGGAGCATTGTTTAACAATTTTGTTTCAACACTTACACTACTACGTACAACTTTAATCTCCAAAAAAAAAACCATAACTCACTCCGGTACAATTTCATTCATGCAAGTTTTACACACATTCACAAAACCGATAAATTGAATGGTTATTTGAAAACATACATGAAGTAAGAAACTATTTTGTAGTAAGAACCCTAAATAAAAAAGGCAATAAAAAGTAGTACTATATTTTGTACTAGCTTTTGTCCGCGGCTTTACCCGTTACATAAAAATAATATAGCCTATCACTCAGCTTTCTATCGGTGAAAGAATTTTAGCAATCGGACCAGTACTTCCAGAGATTACCTCCTACAAACAAAAAAAAAATTACCTCTTTATTATTACCTACTCTCTATATTAGTGTAGATACTTTCGTTTAAGTTTTTAACAGTTTGTAAGAAGATACGTACTTAATAATTTTTTTATAATAGTGTTTTAGTCTAAGAGTTAAACACAGTTTAGTCAAAAAAAAAAGACTGCGGGACTATATAATTGAAGGCACGCTTAGTGCTGTGGTTGAGCGATTGGCTACTGCACAGAGTGTTGTGGGTTCGATTGCCTTACGGAACAAATATTTATATGGTACAAATAGTTGTTCTGGGGTGCGTATGTGCTGCAAGATTAACTCCTAGTAAGTTTAAAAACAACAAAAAAGAGACACAGGAGTGCCAAGGAAAAATAAAGGAACACAAGTGGTTTTTAAGTAAAAATCACCATTCGCCCCACCCTGAACAGGAGAAGTTATAACATCTGATGATTTCTCACCATCTGACCAGAAATGGGACCATGCGTGATGTGAAAGAGAATCCTGGGGCCCAGGAAAGAAGGCAAAGAGGAAACGGGAGTGGGTTTTTGTCAGTAAAAGTCTGACACGCCCTCCGGCCCCGCCCAAAGCGGGAGATGACGTTAAATGATTTCCTACCTATAAAAAACCATAAAAATAGAGCCTGATTAGAAAAAAAACACATAGTGAAAGAAAACTGGCGATAATAAATGATAATGAGATAGATAACAAACTTCACAATACCGAAACTTATTCCAAGTCTCCAATCAATGTCAATTATACAGTGACAACAAATATAATGAACCCATTTCTCCCAAAAAGGGTACAGTGACAACCCTAACCTATCGCATAATAAGCGCAGCGCGGGCGCACGATCATACACACGTGAAACAAGCGCGCACGTGCGACAACATGCGCTCATACACTCATCCATACATTATAAATGGTGTAAGCAATAACACCCATACATATTAAACAGCCAAATTTTCTAGAAAATAAGAAATTGTAATTTCCCAAAAAAAAAAGTGAATTTTCATGAATTTAAAACAGTGTTTTTTTAGCAACAGGATGTTATGGCATCCATTTTGGTGGTTTCTATTTAAAGCTATGGAGTCGTTAAAAGAATATTAAAATTTATGAATGAAGATATAAGAATAATACTTTTTCTGATCAAATATAAAAATCTTATAAATTATAATGGAAACCTATTAACAAAATGGGTCATCAATGAATCAGGATTGGTTTCTGCGAATTTTAAGAGGAAAGGCTACTGGTATCTGGCTATCTCACCTGATGTTATAAAGCAGAAAATGTATATATGTGTATTTGTTTCTTACTTCTTGGCACTCAAATGGCTGAAATAGCACTTAAGATACTTTTTACCCCGGGAGCATATTCCTCTGGAACAATTGTATAGTTACAGAACACAGAAGACAGAACAAGCAGAATCTAATTGACAGTATTTAAATATATATTGATTTAAACTCGTTTTAAAAATCCACTTGCAAGATACCTAGTTTGTATTTCACAGATCGAGGTAGACTGACAACCTTTTGATGGTTGAAATTCGATGGATGTAAGACGTATAAGACTGGTCATCGTAGAGACACTTTGAGGATGTTCATGTCAAGCAGTGATCTTCTTTAATGGTGATGATGTATGACAGTTTTGATCAGCTTGTAATGCCCCATTTCAAAACAAGAGCCTCTTCCCAAACCACTATTCATCTTCTCAAGAAAAATCTTAATCATCAAATCGCTTACTCAAATCTTTCCTATATCCTTTCAAGTTTTCTCATGTTTTCTCTTCAATATTGATAATTGATATTTAAAAAAAAAAACACTTTTAGATGTCATTTTTTTTGTCATTCAGTTTAAACTAGATAAGGCCGGTGTTTCCTAGCTGACTACACTAAGAAGAAACACCGAAACAAAATCAAAGGTCGAAGTCTGTTTTAAAGTTCATACATTAAGTAAAGAATATGTAATATTCAAATCATATGAGAACCATGCAAATTAGTGTCTCAGATGGTCTTTTGAAGACAGAACCATACAGATATGAGTGGACCTGTCCAGTGTAGTAGTATACTACTACTACTAATTCATTAAACCCCAAGCGTTCGCGCCCCTATTGTCTTTCTATTGTGTCTGCAATTTCCACGATTGAAAGGCTAAGGAGCTCAACGACTATTAATAAGTCAATTGTGTCCATTCAACCAGTTTAACCAGTCAAGAAAACTTCGAAAACCTACCTCAAAGGCCAATAAACGATAGCCTTAGCATAACCAACAATGTTTTAAATATCTACAAATACATTAATGTCAATGCTAAGGTTACCCAAGGAAACTACACTATTATATAACTGTGAACGTGCTCCGGTCGTTAATTCTACGGTTACGCCTCACGTGGACCTAGACTTACAATCGACGCGTGCTTCGGTTGGGTCATGTGTCTCAAGGAATGGTCACGAGTTTTCAAAGACTGTGGGCTAGTAGTTCCTGGGAGGAATAGTATTAGCGGCCTTGAACACTTGGCCTTGAGAGCAGTGGTGACCGTGTGGTAACGGCCTTGTCTTACGAGGAGTAAGTATGCTTGAAAACTGGATCCCTGCTGGAAGAAAGTTGTACCATCTCGCCTGATGGTAAGCGATGAAATGATCGACGATGGAGCACGCTTGCCTAAAAGTAACTTATTCATTCTTGACCTTAAGACCCCTATGTTTGTACCTATCAGGACACAGATACCGGCAGGGAATTCCACTCCTTAGCCTTCCCAAAACGCTTTGTGCGTATGGGTGGGATGTCTACCACGTACCGGTGGCGCAATGCCGTGCGACTAGTGATCCGATAATGGAACTTGCTGGTAAATGCTTGAAGATTCTATACATAATGGAAACAGTAATGAAGAGATCCGTAGTAGAACTCAGAATACAGGCACAGCCCGAAGAATTACCAAAGAAATATGGTAATGGACACTGCATTTTTTTTAAGTTCAAAAATGACCTAATGACTTTCTCCTGCTCTAAGGTGGCTCTTAGGGCGTATAGATATTTACTGACTAAACCCACACCAACAACCTTCAAGACCTTTCTTTTTCAGAAATTCCCCATGACCCTATCAGGCATCGCATCGGCCCTGTTAGGTCCCTATTGTTTTGCTGACGTCTCTTTGAGGCCCGAGTGGAACACTACGCGCCATCAACGACTCGATCTCGGTTCTTCCGGCTTACGTGTGGACGGTGAGCTATAGAAGTCAGTGGATGGGATGGCCAATAGGGACGGAAGATTTTGAACTGGAGACCATTTATTAGAACACGCAGCCTCGAAACTGTTCCCGTCTGATTATAATTTAGGCGTCTTCAAGGCTAGAGTGAATAGGCTCTTAATAAACTAGTGCACCTCACCACCAACGATTGCATCACTGCTTACCATCAGGCGGGATCGCAAGTCAAGCACCAGTTTATAACAGATAAAAAAAAGGCTGTGATAAAGTGACATTTGAACTCCTCCAATCACTGCCCGTATATGGCTGAAAATATGATGCATTTGCTCCATCAAATGCAAAGTTAGCACATATGTATACAGTACATACAATTGATTGATATAATGATCACTCAATAATATATTGCGCTCCTATTTATTTCCACGTGATAGTTCTTAAGCACATGTGCATCAAAATAGCAACTAATATAGAATATCTATGTAGTGGTGCAATTGCGTAACATGTGTATAAACACTTGGAGTACATTATGTGTTCATTATATTACGTGTGTTTTATTATTGTTTATTTTATTATAGGGTTATGTTTATGCTGTGTTTTCGTAATATTTAATTTGCTTTTTTTATTTAGGTTTGAACGTGCGATTTATTTTATTTCAGATATCTTTTTTCCCGCTTTTGGTGTCACGAGAAGGATTTTCAGACATTTACTGAGTAAAACCCACTGCCGTGTTTCTTCAGTGGCCTTTTGGGAGGGCCAATCGGGGGTCAATAGTCATTTTTATTGTTTATGGATTTCAGAAGAGGTCATCAATCAATGCTATGTTACTTATTTCCACGATCTTTGGATAAATACTTTACTTATTTCATAGGGGCCCAGTAGGGTCGAAGCCTACTGGAGCGAAGGGTCTGCTTCTGAAAGGAAGTCTCGGCACCGATATGAAAGGCAACGAAGCAACAGGGTAGGTTTTTTAGTCAGTAAAAGTCTGACACTATCTCCCGCTCCGACCAAGGGCGGGGGATGTCATCTGGATAATCTTTAACCACTGGAAAAAACTCTACTCCGGCCTCATCTAGCATTATTTGACGAAAAAAAGAAAAAAAATTGACGTGTAAAAGTGTTTTTATAAAACCTACTTGCAAAATAAAGATCATTTATCATTTACTTAGTTCGACTTCTATTAATAACAAATCTATTCTCTATAAACTGACAAAATAACAATTATCATTTGTGCAGTCTTCAAACCGATTGGTCACACTATCGATAAGCAGAAGCCTGTGAGTTGTCAACGTTATATAACAATCGATCTTTGATACTCATACTGTATGAATAGTTACGTTGCAATAGTGATGTGCCTTGTTGTCTTAAAATAAAATAAAAAATATGTTGCCCCACACTAGAAATTACTTCTGTATTTTGCATTCATCATCACGTTTTGAGAACACATTCATTGCGCGTGCAGCTAGGGAGTGGAATTCCTTGCCGGAGTCTGTGTTTCCTGATACCTACAACCCGGGAATCTTTAAGTCGAGAGTGAATAGGTTTCTTCTAGGTAAGCGCGTTCCATCGTCGACCGCATCGTTGCTCTCCATCAGGTGAGATAGCGGTCAAGCGCGAATCTATAAACAATTAAAAAAAAACACGATTTCAGCCGAAAGACGTCCACTGTCGGATATAGGCCTCTCCCAAACACACAACTAACTGTCCCGTGCGTATCGCATCCATTGCATTCCAGCAACTCTCACCAGGTCATCGGTCCACTTTGTGGAAGGCCTTCCAACGCTGCTTTTTCCAGTACACATCGCCACTCTAGAACCTTTCGGCACATCGCATAAGCATACATAGCATAATCAGCCTTTTAATGCTCTCAATGCTGGAATTCAGGCCTCCTCTCTAAGAGAGGGAATGGGCCGTGTACCACCACGCGGGCCCAGTGCGGTTTGGTGAATGTCACGTGTCTTCGAATTTTTGGTTCTAGGACATGCCGGTATCTTCTAGACCCCATCGACCACATGTTAAATTTGGCAATTCTTTGGGCTCCGTCGGTAACCTAGGTTTTCTTGCGAATATCTTCATTTTTGACGTGATCACGCAAGGAAACACCGAGCATAGCCCTTTCCATTGCTCTTTGAATGGCTGTGACCTTGGAATATGCTTACTTAGAAGTAACCTATTCACTCTTGACTCTATATATTCACTCATTTTCGGGTGCGCGGTCGTCACTAAAGAACCTTTCGGCCCCATCGACCATCCGTCCCACGAGCAATGTGCCCTGCCCTCTGCCATTTAAGTTTGGCGATCCTCTACTAATATCTAATGATGATTCAGTAGACACAACGGATCTTGAGCGGTTGCCCAGAAGTCAAGTATTCGGTCTCTTTAGTGGTGCGAAGTGAGACGCGGGGGCGAGGAGTATTAGTGATTGGCTCGCCACGCCATCGCGTCATAGACGTCACTCCTCATTCGTTTATCTGCGTTGCTCCATGTATCTAACAACGAAGACGATTGGCTCGCCTATGTATGGAATGCGCAAAGCGATCCCCATTCTGACGCCGAGCGCTCAAGATACATTATGATTACTGTAAATGATGTTTATTTTGCAAATAGTTTATAAATAACATTTTTACATGACAATTTTTTTTTAACTAGTTAAAGTCGGTGTTTCTTAACTGTCTTCCCTGAGAAGAAACACCAAAACTAACCTAGAGGTCAGTATCTTTTAAAGTCCATTCAATACATACATACATATGTAATGGTCAAATCTTATGAGAATTTGTAAGTATTCGTGTAACTCAAATTAGGTAGCTAATCGACAAACAATGTCATAACTATATATAGAACTATTTTTTTTTTCAGTTTTTTTGCATAGGCATATAAATAGTAAATAAAAGATGTCCGCTAATTGTTATGTTGACCACATCACTACATAACGTAATCACGTAACACATTATTATTATTGTGTTTGTTGTGGAAATAACAGATCTGTATCTTTAGTTATGTACTTGCTTTACGTAATATTTAGCACCATTAAACTATAGTTCTCTCAAAGCGCAACACATTCATTATACGTACAGCTAAGGAGTGGAATTCCCTGGTGGAGTCTGTTCCCTGATAACTATAACCTAGGTCTTTAAGTCAAGAGTGAATAGATTGCTTCTAGGCAAGCGTGTTCTCGTAGCATTAATATAGGTGAAATGCTGAAATCTGTCAATTTGCCATTATGTTACAAAAAAAACGCAAGCCTATCTTTAATAAAATAAAAAAAAAACTATTCTTGTGATTTGGAAAAATCTTCGTAACTCAATTTGGGAATTGAACTGTTTTCATGTGTAAATTTGTACGGAACCCTTTTTTTTTTTCGATGGGAAATATCATCTTATGACAACCCCCGCTCTTGGGCGGAGCGGGATATAGTGTCAGACTCTTACTGACTAAAAAACCCATTCCGTTCCTTCAAGCCTTCATACCGGGGCTCGAGCGCCCTTTCGGATAACCCTGGCCCCAGTAGGCTTCGACCCGGCTGGGCCCCTGCTGTTGCTGACAACTCCTTGAGGCGCGCGGGAACAGCGCGCGCCGTCGACGACTACGGAACCCTCAGTGCGCGACTCCGACTCACTTTTTTTTTGTTGTATTTCTATAGATGTATTTAGTCATAAGAAACAACTAGATATTGTTACTTAAACAATTAATAAAATGATTCTAAGCATTTGTTCAGTCAATTTACTTGCTGCTTCAGGGGGAGGGGTATAAAAAATTGGACCAATATGCCTCCTGGCAACATCCAGAATTATAATCTGCAAGCTTTTCTGAGTCCGAAATCACTCACAGAAAGCGGTCCTCATATTTAGCATACTCAACTACCTATGGCGTCTGCTCCATTACCCTGCAGAGGGACACAGCAGGCTCATAATAGCTAAGGAGTGAAATACCCTGCCAGAGTCTGGGTTTCCTGATATCTATAGTTAATGGTTTTTCATCTAAAATAAAAAGGCATACAGTCATAAAGTTGACAAATACAGGGTTCAGATCTAAGCATAAGTATGAAAGGCAATGAAGGAATGGGGTGGGTTTTTTAGGCAGCAAGAGTCTGACACTATCTCCCGCTCTGCCCAAGGGCGGGGGATGTCAACTTAATGATTTTTACAAACCGAAAAAAAAGGTCTAAACATATCATAGTTTAAAAAGATTGCATTTCGGGGAGTGTGCGTCGGAATCGTATAGCCTAATTCCATCAAGCCCTTTCCATTATCGGATCTCCAGGCGTACGATGCACTACCGGTATACATGATGGACGGGATCCATATACACAAAAGGTTTTGGGGGTACATTAATTGTGCGTAGAGCTAAGGAATGGAATTCCCTGCCAGAGTCTGTTTTTACTGATGCGTGCTTCATCGTTGACCACATCGTCGTTTGCCATCAGGTAAGACAGTGGTCAAGCGCGAGCCTATAAATAATAAAACAAAAAAATAGGAGATACAATCACGTTGCCATGATTCGCTATACGTATACATAATTATTATGTATGAAATAAAAAATAAATGAATTAAAGTTGGTAATAATTTCCAAAATCTGCATAGCAAATTTAAATCATATTTTTACGACCGTAAGCAGAATTTGTTATTTAACAAAAATAAAGAGGAAACGTGATTCGATCACGTTGTGTTATTCAATAGGATCTGCGATAATTGAATTAGTATTTTGTACGTCATTTTGTACTAAGACTGTTATTGTGGACTATAGTAACTAGGAAAATAGATCACACGGCTAGGGTTGTCTATCGTACTCTAATTTAGAGTATTGTACTCTAATTTAGAGTGTTGTACTCTAATATAGAGTATTGAACTCTACTTTGCTGAAAAATACTTTATAATCTCAATACTTTCAGTCAAATTGTAAGGAAAGATGGTAACGAACTCAAAAAGCTCATCATGACCGATAAAGTGGATGCCTCGTGGTCGGAGCCCAATATGTTGGTCCGACCAGATCTTCACCGCTCTTGATTCTACGCTATACAATGAACTTAGCACCACCAGAGACAGAAACAGATAGAGGAATATCGTTCGAATGAAAGTGATGAAGCAGGGAGGTCACGACCCTCAGCATTGAGGAATACGACGCAAGGAGGAGGACTTTGTAATTTAAACTTTGTTTGTATTAAATTAAATCCCGTTGTTTCTGTAAAACTACTAATTGTTAGCTTCATAACAAGTAAAACAATTTAGGTTTCTCTTTTTTCTAAAAATTTTTTCTTTCAAATTCAGATATATTATCTACATTTTTTTTTTTGTTGTTGGTAAAATCGGCGGAGCGTGAGATAATGTCAGACTCTTAGTGACTAAAAGCCCACCCAGTTCCTTCTAGCCTTCATACTGGGGCTCGAGTTCCCTTTCGAATAGCCCCAGTAGGCTTCGACCCGGCTGGGTCCCTGCTGTTGCTGACAACTCCTTGAGGCGAGCGGAAACAGTGCGCCCGTCGATGACTTGGACTTGGTCCGAACAGTTACCGGACGGCCGGACATCGAGCTGCCCATTTCTCACTGTCCGTAAGCCCATCAGATATCTACATAATACGTAGTGTAAGGGACAGCCCTCCACAAACTTTAAGGGCTTGCTCAGTAGACGAAACTGAACAACCTTCCACAAGATTTTAGATCCAGACCTGGACCTTACCCTCTACTGTGATCTCTCTCTATTACCCAATGGTTTGCTGGAAGAAAACTCAACTTTGAGTTAAGGTTGCCTTTGTACATGAACTCTCTACAATAAAGAATTAAGATTTTTTTCAGGAAAGGAAAATAAAAAATCGGCCTCTCCATACAAACTGTCTAATCAAGCTTTTAATTTTGTATGGTGAGGTTTTTTTTTTGTTTCCTGATTGCATACATGAAACATTCACCAACCCGCACTGGGCCCGCGTGGTGGATTACGGCCCTTTCCCTCTCCTAAAGAGGCCTTTTTTTATGGTGGGAAAAATCATGCATTGACATCCCCCGCCCTTGGGCGGAGCGGGAGATAGTGTCAGAATCTTACTGACTAAAAGACCCACCCCGTTCCTTAGAGGCCTGAGATCCAACAGTGGGTACATTAAAAATCTGATTATTGTATTTTATGCCTTCATACACCGTAAACAAATCAGTACCTACATAAACAGAACAAGCAATTTATATCCTTTGAACGTAAATCCGAAACAACCTTCAAAAAACAATTATTAGATGCCTACAATAACAATGGAAAATTCACAATAACAGTATGTTAATACAATTATGGTATTTTCCTACCCAACTTGAAGAAAATATTATGTTATATTCAGCTTATGTTATAACAATGGAGTATTACTATGAGAACAAATCTATTTACGTTAAGTTTTCGAGGCGTACTTTGAAAATCTATACCATTCCTTACTTAAACTACACTAACATTGTAAAGAGGTAAATCATGTTTTTATATAATATTATATAATCTACAACTATAACACAACGCCGTCTAGTCCCAAGCTAAGCAGAGCTTGTGTTATAAATACATACATATTATAGATAAATTACACCCAGACACAAATGAGAATGACATCACACAAACATTTGTCCTGGGTGGGAATCGAACCCACAACCTCCGGCGTAGCAGTCAGGGTCACTAACCACTAGATCAGCAGGCCAGTCAGTTTTTATGTTTATAGAAGGTAATCTCTGGAAGTACAGTACCCCTAGCCAAGTTGATAATCTGCAATCGTTAACGCCAGTAGAAAACTTCAAACGTATGGGAATGACGTCATCTCAACGCTCAGTCACGTGGCGAGAACAAAAGAATTGGGGGCGTGGCCAACTCTAGGCGTTCGACGCAAGAGAAACGGTTTTAACTTTTAAGCGTCCGAAAAGCGCGCGGCTGGCCTTTCAATCAATTTTTTTGCGAAATTTTGATAGATTTACATAATATGCAATGTTCACTTTGAAGAATATTTAACCACCAATTTGTATGTGTAAAAATGATTCTAAATATCCAAGCCGTTTCTAAGGAATAAGGAAAAGTTGCGAAATTGCTAAATATTTTTTTTAGACAAAAGTATTAATAGCACGAAAATATCAAATCTTGATAATGTTGTTCATGAATCTATAATAAACATAAATTTTTTTCAAACCTATTAACCTGGCCGTTACCGCGAAGTAGTTCAGAAAGTCACTGTTTTGCTACTTGCAAAAAAAAAACAGTTTACGTACATTTAATAATCCATACAAACTAGAATATTCCTCACGTGATTACAACTGCGTCACACAACACTAGAGGTTTCTCAAAACCATGGCCATATAATAGCTATATGTAACGTACTTAATTAAGTTCAACCCGTACTTCGCTAAGTACGGCGTGTACTTATACGGTACTTTGTTGTTTTCACGTGTTACAAACTAAACTAATCATTGTTTCAGTTTTCACCTAATTTCTAAGAAAATTATTCAGTTTGAAGGTAATTTGAAAATGGAATATTTCCTTGAAAGTGTTGTTATAAGGTTACAGTTTCATGGTTAATTGGGAATTAATATTATTTCCTTTATTTCACTTCTGACATATTAATTACATGTTTAAATATTTCAAAAATAAAAAAAATAAAAAAAAAATAAAGTAAATCACCGGTATCGGGAACAGGGTTCAAGCTACCGGTGGTCCGGGCTTCAGATCAACAGCTTTACGTGCTACAAGTCCGGCTTAATAAGTGGGCCATCGTCTGGTCAGGAGCACCGCACTCGCACTGGGTGTCGGAGGGGTCTATAAATCATCCAATGACATCTCTCACCCTGGGGTAGAGCGAGAGGGCGTTCCTTCTTTACATTCGTTTCAGGGCCCCTGGGTTCTATTTCGCACAATTCAGTAGGCCAATACCCTGCCGGGGCTGTCCTGTACTGTTCTGGTAACATCTCCTTGAGGTCGAACGCCGAGCTACCCATTGCTCGCCGTCCGCAAGCCTACGCCTAAGGTTTCAGCGGTTTCAGTTGCGTTTTGTGTTTCTATTATACTAAATAACATTATTATTCTTTATATGATATTATAAAGAGGTAAAATTTGGTTTTTTGTTTCTAGTAGGTAATCTCTGGAAGTATATCTCTCTATCTCCTTTTTTACTGAGATAATTTTTATTGTTCTTTTGTGTATAATATTTGACTGGTCTACACTGTTCTTACATAATATCTATCAATATTGTAATACCAACGACTTTTTTAAAAGAGTAACCACGGAGTTTCTTGCCGGTTCTTCTCCATAGGAAACGACCAATTTGGAACCGTACACTAGCTTCTGACGTTTTATAAGTGCCCATGTAGGCCTATGTGAAATAAAATATTTTTGATTTGATTTGATTTGAGTACCGGTCCGAATGCAAAATTTTTTTTCAAAGACATAAATCTTTCTGGGTAACATAGGCAAAAGCTACTTTCGAATAATCTCGTAGCCTGATACGTCATAACGGAACCGTTAGACTACACTTGAGTTTTGTTATTACTAACAATAATACAGTAACAAAACATAACAAACACTGGTGTGCAAGCACCGTTACCACACGTGTGTGTAAGTGTACAAGCCTGAAACGTGACTGAATGTGACGTAAAGAGACTTATACCCCTGTCGATGTACAGTTGTATAAAGTTCTGTAGTTGATAGATTTTTTTTTTTTTCATGGGTAAAAATCATCCAGATAACATCCCCCGCACTTGGGCGAAGCGGGAGATAGTGCCTATAAACTACTACTTTAACTGTATAGTGAAACGACTTGGGTCATGAACAATACTATACTAACACGTACAAATTACAATGACTGTTCTATACAAAGGTTAGTTTAACACTGCCTAATAACATCTTAATATTTGATGGAAGCACTGGGTCTTGCTACAGTTCCCATGCTTAAGTCAAGAGGTTAACGGATGTTTTTGTCGAGTCTCGGGGTTGCGCAGCCCGAGCACTTGAACTGCCATGCCGATCCCGTGACGTCACCCAGCATTCCAACGTCGTCGCCGCCTGTCGATCATCCTCAGCCTCGCCAGCACAGCGATCGCCAACAGTGCCAGACTTTTACTGACTAAAAATCCACCTCGTTCATTCGTCACCTTTCATACCGGGGTCGAGCCTTCCTTTCAGTAATAGACCCTTGACCCAGTAGGCTTCGACTCTGCCGAGCCCCTACGATTGCTGACAACTCCATCAAAAGTCAAATGAAAATCGAAATTAAAAAAAGACTTGAAACACGGGTAGGTTATACTAAAAGAGAACTTAGAACGCTTTTTTTACGCAGAAGTATGTTTAATTGTTTTAATTGTTTTCTACTATCACGCATGTGAAGTCACTTGCAGTAGCTAATATAGATAACATCATCATATCAGCTGAAAGTCCACTGTTGGACATAGGCCTCCCCTAAGCGTCACCACAACGACCGGTCAAGTGCGTCTCGCATCCATCGGATTCCTGCGACCCTGACCAGCTCATCGGTCCACCTTGATGGAGGCCTTTCAGCACTACGTCTTCCGGTACATGGTCTCCACTCCAGAACCTTTAGTCCCCATCGACCACCTGTTCTGCGTGCAATGTGCCATTGCCACTTAAGTTTGGCGATTCTTCGAGCTGTTGGTAACCTTGGTTCTCCCGAGCACAGCCCTTTCCATCGCCCTTTGGGTGACTTTGAGCCTTCTTATGAGGCCCATTGCAAGCGACCACATTTCGGAACCATTAGTCATAACACGTCAGTATAGATAACAACGCAATGTAACCTCAAACTCCCTACAACCTGTGGTGTGTTACCCAACTATTAGACGTAATACGATTGTAGGCTATTTTATTACCGAACAGCGTATGTAAGCCTGTGTGTCGCACGTGATCTCAGGAACGTGAGCAGGTCTCGTGCACACAGTTGTATAGACGTAGATAGTACACGTAGAAAGTTTCTAGATAATCCTATTTGGATATTACGATTCGGAACGATGTTGTGGTTGTTTTTTAAGTTTTTTTTTTATCATGATTATTTTATTTACTTCAAAGAGATATTTTCGTCGTCTGTTCAAATACGAATCCTCAAGTTCATCGGGCATATCAACCGTAACGAGTGGAACGATTGGTGGTGTAAGAGAAAGTAGAGGGCAGAAGGTCTCGTGGACGCTCTCCAACACAACAGACCTCATGAAAACCGTGACACACTGCAGCATAAATGAACGCTTCCAAGCCGCCAAACACAGAGCTGCATGGCGTCGTATTGCGAGAGAGCCGTTAGTGCAGGACTCGACCGAGACGTGATCACGTCCACTCTATCAAGAGGGAACGGCCGAGAACATCTTATTTTTGGCAGGCCTGTTGATCTAGTGATTAGTGACCCTGACTGCTATGCCGGAGATCGTGGGTTCGATTTCCACCCTGGACAAATGTTTGTGTAATGAGCACGATCATTTGTTCTGTATCTGGGTGTAATTTATCTATAATATGTATGTTAGAAATATATAAGTATGTTTATCAGTTGTCTAGTACTCATAACACAAGCTCTGCCTAGCTTGGGACTAGACGGCGTTGTGTGATAGTTGTGGAATATTATATTATTATTATTCTCTTCACCTCCTGGGCTCCCCAATTTTCGATGAATCTTTTCCAACTTTCATTGAACAAAAGATACAAAATTTTCATGACGTCTCGGAAAGACTTTTCAAAATTAACATGCATTCGGCATTCACACTCATTCGATACTGCTGTTTTGGGCCTAAATTTACGTATAGCCTTCGCGCTTCCCATCTTTGGAAGCACCCACAACTTTTAGAAAAAGTCGATCAAATTATTAGGAACACATTATCTTCAATTCTAAATGTGGCCTTGGACGACCGAGCATGGCAGCAAGCCACGCTTCCCATCCGGCTAGGTGGCCTCGGCGTCCGCAAAATTTCTAGTATAAGTTTACCAGCTTTCCTCTCCTCGGTGCACAGTACTGAAACATTAACCAGGAATATTTTATCTTCCTCACTGGTTGATGTTAAGGTACCGTGCTTGTCCGATGCGTTGAACGCTTGGAAAATGGCTTGTCCCAACACGGATTTGCCCGACAACCTGTCCTCACAGAGACGGTGGGATGTGCCGCTCTGCAGTATTGTACGGAATAACCTATTAAATACGTCGTCAAGTACTGCTGAGCGTGCGCGTCTGCTGGCTGTGGGGGAATGGGAGTCGGGCTTATGGCTTCAGGCACTCCCGTCATCCACCATAGGCACTATGATGGATGACGCCTCGTTTCGGCTAGCTACCTGTCTACGCTTAGGCGCACCTTGTGTTGCTCCACATCGGTGCCACTGTGGTGAAGGTGTCGACAGCCTCGGACACCATGGCTTGTCCTGTTGCAGGAGCGCAGGCCGCATACCACGACACGCTAGCATCAACGACATTATTCGTCGAGCTCTTGTCACCGCCGGGGTACCTGCCGTATTAGAACCAAATGGTTTGGTACGTGACGATGGGAAGAGACCAGATGGTATGACGTTGGTACCGTGGAAGGTGGGTAGGCCTCTGGTGTGGGACGCTACCTGTGTCGACACCCTTGCGCCATCCCATATTCCAAGTACGGCAGGCTGTGCTGGCGCTGCCGCTGCTGCTGCTGAGACCCTTAAACGGCGCAAGTACTGTAACCTTATTGGTAATTACAGTTTTGAGCCGTTTGGGGTCGAAACACTTGGTTCGTGGGGTCCGAGTGCGCGTCTCCTTTTCAAGGAAATTTCACGACGACTGATCGACACTTCACGTGACCAGAGGGCTGGCTCGTTCTTCGCCCAAAGAATTAGCATTGCCATTCAACGTGGCAATGCTGCCAGTCTTCTGGGCACATTTCCGGAGGACAGCGATGTGGAGGAGTACTTTGACGCCTGAGCGTACTTTGTCATTTTGTATTATATTTATGTACATAGTTAGGTTTTAGTATAAATAGTTTATTTAGTATTTAAGTTTTTTATGTACATATGTATATTATAATTAATAAACCATTATTATTATTATATTATATTTACAACATTATTTTCAGTATATACGAATCCTGAATATTGTTTGTTCAGAATTAGCAACTGAATCGATTCCAATAATTAGGGTATATTTTTTTACCAAAAATATTTTAAAAAATCACACCACCGACACTAAGTACAACACAGGTCATGGCAGGTCATAGCGGGCATTAAGTGCCTCCGCACAGCTGGGTACTGGAGCAAAACAACCCCTCAGTCGTTTAGATGGCCCGGTAACCATGTATTTTTGCGTACAACCAGGTAACATAAGAAGTTTATAAGTTATTTTTCACCGTACAGTTATGAAATTTTGTAACGAAAGAAAGGACGTTGGTGCGTTTTAGACAGTAAAATCTAATGGGTTTAACAGAATTCTCGTTCCACTCTTGTTCAATTCAGTACCCCTAGCCAAGTTACCAATCTGCAATAGTTAACGCTAGTAGAAACTCTTCAAATGTACGGGAACGATGTCGTTTCAACGCTCAGTCACGTGGTCAGAACAAAAGATTTGGCGGCGCGGTCAACTCGAAGCGTTCGAGGTAAGCAAACGGTTGTTACTTGGCTAGCGGGGCAGGTTCCGGAGTGGCAACCATGTACCGGATGACGCAGCATTAGAAGGCCTCCCAAAAGATGACTGATGACCAAGTGACGGTTGTGGGAATCCGAGGTATGTGAGACACACAGGACCGGTCGCTATGGTAACACTTGGGGGAGGGCTATGTCCAGCAGTGCGTCTATCGGCTGAAATGATGATGATGAACCAAGTGACAGCAGGTTGTGTATAGCTGGTAATTTGAAAAACCTGATGTTACATCATAACAACAATTAGTAACACAAATATTATGTAAACCCCTAAATCCTTAAATATTGACCTTGTTTACCTCTAAACAAAAACATACAAAATCCTTTTGTTAGTTTGTTTGTCAAAGGCGTTTCCGATCTGAAAACAGTGAACAAAGCATGTATTAACAGTATTGTAATTCATATTAAAACAATACATTTCAAAAATATCGGTATTATGAAATTACAATAGCGCTGGTAACTTATTAAGTAATTTTAAGTCTTCACTTAAACTCGTGATCGGCTTTACAATGGCTGAGTATATTATGTATTACTTAATATCTGAAGAATTGTTATTGTTGACAATGTTTCAGTACCTAAGTATTATGTACAAAGCGTATTAGGAACATATTAATTTAGCATACAGCTAAAATGTGGAATTTCGAAAATCGTCAACATCGTGAATTAAAATGTACGTGCATCGAACAAGTTGACTCGAAATTCAAACCGGCCATTAACAAAAAAAAATAATTTAGAATAAAATGTACTTAGTGACGGGAGCGTTATAGAAAATTGTAACTAGAATCTTGGAGTAGTGAATTTTGTTTGTTTAATGAACTTTTTTTTTTATTGTTGATAGGTTCGCGATTGACCGCTATCTCACCTGATGGAAAGCAACGATGCTGTCGACGATGGAACGCACTTACCTAGATGAAACCTATTCACTCTCGACTTAAAGATACTTGTAAATATAATACTTATAATTCTCTAACATATGATTTGGTCGACCAAATTGTCTTTTAATTATCTCACAGATGGTGTAAAAAGTAGAGTATGCAACACGGGGATAAAGCTGTCTTTGTGTTGGGCGGCTTGAATTCCTCACTTCACTCAGGTTTCTTTATTAATTCCCTCGCAATGCTCGGGAGTTAATTTTATAAATCCCTCACTGTCGTTCTGGTTTCGTCCGGAATTCAACATGCCGCCCGCGACATAAAGACACTGCTTTATCCCCTAGTCACATAAACTACTATTATATGTTGTGTAGTACTTATAACACAAGTTCTGCTTAGCTTGAGACTACACGGCGTTGTGTGATAGATGTGGAAAAAAAAATACTCTATGAGTTTGTGAGCCACTGTAGCTTTTTGGAACATTCCCGCAAATCACACATTCCAAGGGTTAACTTATCTTTAGCTTACCCTAACTAAACACGCACCCACGTATTCACAATAAGTGCCAACACAGCACATGCGTCTGCGCATTCCAATTACATGTAAATATAATACGTGCTATATTATTACAAGCGAAACTAATTATGTCACGATCTAGATAAGTTTTATCTTAATTATTTAACACGTTCACTGCGCCATCATTTTCAAAGAACTTTCAGCTGGTGCTTTAGAGACCTAAAAGATCTCGAAACTAACCTACCTTTTGGTGCGTTTGAGACTTATTCAGTCTCCTAAAGATACAGTTTTGAAAATAATTTATATCTTCTAAAAAAACAATGACATATATTTTGAAGTTGTTGTGGGTGAAAGATAGCCTACTGCTTTATATTTTGCTAGGTTCGCACGCTGTTATGACATTTGAATAAACTACAAATACCAAAAAAAAATTTGATATCGATTGTATCTCGTAACGCAACCGAAGATAGTTCAAATTGTGTAGTAAGTAGTGATGGGAATAAAATAATATCTCAGTTGTCGATTGAAAAAGTTTTATTAATAATGCAAAGTGTTTCTCATTAAAACATGTTAAGCACATTGATTGCTTGCATTACGCGTACATGGTAACAATTCGTTTAGTTTTTTTAGAAACGTCAGTTTGCTGTTTAATGTGCGTCGTAATCTTTCGTAACAACCCACAGAACGTCTTTTTTGTCGCCACGTTGGAAAATAATGATCCGTACATCTTCCTTCGGGGAATGCTATAATATAATGCATTATAATTATAATGCATTTTAATATAACTATTATTATATTATAAATAGTATACGTCATCAATAATATGGTATTATTGTTACTATTTTTTGGACTGGATATCGTATTCTGAAACACACTAAATCGTTTTCCAGTACATGTCCTGATATATATTTTCATTACTTAGCTGCGTGAGCTCCAACTTAAAAGCACTCAT
The DNA here is from genome assembly GCA_929112965.1 of Mythimna albipuncta. NCBI lineage: Eukaryota > Metazoa > Arthropoda > Insecta > Lepidoptera > Noctuidae > Mythimna > Mythimna albipuncta. Next base: position 10,664,644 of record OV815983.1, on the reverse strand, counting down.
TATTTATCAAAAATAATGAACATGTAGGTATATACGCGAGTGTTATTTCCAAAACTTGCGAGCAACCTCCACGTCGATGCTAGGACAACACTAAAACGAGTCACGCAGCGCCCGCGCCGCTCACACTCACTCTCTTGCGTCTACGAGGCGTACGATTCCACGAGTACCGACATATCTCCTAACGCAAGGAATGAAAATAATTACAGTATTGTGCGTTAGGGACCTAATCCATCTCTAATTTATTTTTTGATATCCTTGAATTCATCTTTAAGTGGGAAGCAAATATGTATATTTGTCTTACTCATATTTAAAGAACTTGACACGTTAGACCCTCCCGCAAGGAGTGAAACAACACGATTATTTTCAACGCACAATACAAAAGTCCTGCAAGAGACCTGATAGATCTCGTAATGCAATGAACGTGTTAACAGATAACAATATGATTATTTAATTCATACCTGACTAAAATTTGCTTGTTTCTGAGGTGGGAATATATAATAATTCCTTCCGCTCTAGGTAGAGATATGAAGTGTCGGACTTTTACCACAAAATAGATAGGTACAGAAGACAATATCATGTATGTATGTATGCACTTTTCATACCTACGCTCGGTGGACGCACACTAATGAGCGTTTGAGCCGGAACTGTTCGACGAGTGGGCCGAGGCGCTCTGAGATATCAAGTCCGTGAGCCGTGTCTATGTGTGCGTTGCTTAAGCGCGCTTTGTATGTAGATTAACTTCTGTACCTATCTATTTTGTGCTAAAAGTCACCTGTGTTCTTTTAATAACCCTTTACGTTTCAGGGTTTGAGGGTCACGGTACCTCTTTTGAAAGATCCCATAGCTCTCTCTGGCATACAGATTTAACGATTTTTACAAACAATGATTTTTTTTAAGGGTGGAATTCATCCAATGACATCTCCCGCTCTGGGTGTAGCGAGGGCGTGTCAGTATTACTAACTAACCTGCTGCTATGTCCTTCAGTTGCCTTTTGCATTGTAGAACTACGGAAATTCCCCGCAGTCGTAACTAGCGGGCATCGGCCCTGCTCGGCCCCTACAGTTCGCCGACATCTCTTTGAAGAGCGCGTAAACGAACGCGCTGCTGACGATTGGGTTCGGTCCGGTTAATTACCGGACAGCCGGACGCCGCTACCCATTTCTCGACGTCCGCAAGCCCGCTTCTACCTTTTTTTTATGGTGGGAAAAAATCATCCAATGACAACCTCCGCTCTTGGGCGGAGCGGGAGATAGTGTCAGACTCTTACTGACTAAAAGACCCACCCCGTTCCTTCTAGCCTTCATAACGGGGCTCGAGCGCCCTTTCGGATAACCCTGCCCCAGTAGGCTTCGACCCGGCTGGGTCCCTGCTGTTGCTGACAACTCCTTGAGGCGCGCGGGAACAGTGCGCGCCGTCGACGAATTGGGTTTGGTCCGGACAGTTACCGGACGGCCGGACAGCGAGCTACCTATTGCTCGACATCCGCAAGCCCGCTTCTACCTGGCTGGTAGTCGGAGTCGGAACCTCGGCTGGGACGTGAGTACGTTCGTTACTTAAGTTGCCAACTCATAATGTTGGAGATGGAAACTTAAAAGATTATAATGATGCCTCGATAAGTATTTATACATGTTTGTTAACTAATTTGATAATATCCGTAACAAATAAAATTAAAGTATCATGTAAATATTAGATATATATTAGTATAAGTAATAGATAGGGATTTCAGCCATATCTAATTGCTTTTGTATAGATAGTTTGTTTCGGTAATTTCTGAAAGTACTGGTCCGATTGTGAAAATGTTTAGATTTCCTTTGATTTTCCGATAGAAAGCTGCTTTATTCTTGAGTGCCTTATGTTATATATATGCTGGCAAAGCCGCGGGAAAAACTAGTAAAATAATGGAAACTTTTATTTTAGTTCAAGTTAGTAGTTTTTTTTCACATATAAAATTATATCAAATAAGAACTTTATTTCAGTATGTATATGTATCTATAATACACCCGATAAACATACATTCAGCCGAACATAGATCCTCCTCCTTTTCGAAGTCGGTTAATAAATAGGTACCTACTTTTAAAAACTGCAAATGCGTACCATTTTTATAAAGTTATGTTTTTCCAAGTTTCTCTACTTCCCATAATATTGAATCTTATACTCTAATCTAGTTATTTGATTAAAATAATGCACTGATTATACAAAGTTCCATTCCATTAAAATTAAAATTGTATTGTTGAATTAAAAAATGTCAATATAAAAATGAAAACTAATAAAAATAATAATCGCAAACGTCAATAATAATTATATTTTTTTAATATTTTTTAATATAGGTACTTAAAAAAAATGTAAATAAAATGTATTAAAAAATAATAAATGGAATTATAATATGTCAATAATACCTAATCCTGTGGAGTATGGAAAACCTTTTTTAACGCGGTCGCAGTCTCAAATTAATTACATAATATATTATGTAATTAATTTTAGCATTTTTTGTAAAAACGCGTTATCTCCTCATCGTAGTCTTCTAGTATCATATCCAATCCAACTTCAGGACCATAATAAAAATTGCTTACGCAAACAAAAAAGGAGCTCTATCCTGACTGTACTTAACCCTAATCTAATTCAAACATTAACCGATTATAATTGATTGATAACTGCTATCTGTTGTGTAATAATCGATTTACTTTACCGAGTGTTACATCATATTATATAAAACCATGTGATCTTGAACGAAACATAGCTAAATCGATACCTCTTACGCATTTAGTTGTAATACCATTTTTTTTAAATATGTGTTTTATAAAAGTAAAATAAATATTATTATTTCTTATTTTTTCAGAGCATCCTTTGCTAGAATAGAATAGAATAAACTTTATTGTACACCAAAATAGTAACAATTTCACAGAAACTTAAACCTATGTGCACAGTGGCGGTCTTATCGCTGAAAGCGATGTCTTCCAGACAACCTTGGGATGGGAGCATTACTGTTTCGTAGAAGTTTCGACCACCTGCCATTCCTCCTCGCTCCGGACCCTGGCCTGCTCCACTCAAGCGGGACACACCTCCGCCGTATGCTTCACGGTGCGGTGTCCTTCAAGCGATCTGCACTGTGATGATTCCCAGGCTCGTACTCGCGAATCCGTTGCTTTAACCTCCTGAACTTACCATGTTCGGTGAAGACCTGAGTCATGCGAAAGGTAAGGACGCCGCATGAGGTGACTTACCGCCATGATTATAGAGTGCTCAAGCTATTTTCCGGTAACATAAACATATATTGAGACGTCTGCAAACTTATAAGCTAAAATTTTTACCAACAATCTGTATATTTTATTTTTTTATTTGGCGGGCTACGTTGTATAAGTTATTATTATTCCGTTTATTTTAACATATTCATTACATTTTTAAATATTTAATTAAAAAATATAGATAAAATATTTAAAATATAAGAAATAGTATCCCACCGGTAATGGTAACAAGGACTACGTTACTAGCAGCCAGGGCTCCAGAGAAAGGAATATCCTTGCTACACGAACTGTGTCCTGCTTCCTGAATCAAGCCCTTCATTCAGCCACTTAGCGGCCCGTCTGGTAACTGTCCGGACCAAGCCCAACTCGTCGACGGCGCGCACTGTTCCCGCGCGCCTCAAGGAATCGTCAGCAACAGCAGGGACCCAGCCGGGTCGAAGCCTACTGGGGCCAGGGTTATCCGAAAGGGCGCTCGAGCCCCGGTATGAAGGCTAGAAGGAACGGGGTGGGTCTTTTAGTCAGTAAGAGTCTGACACTATCTCCCGCGCCGCCCGAGAACGGGGGATGTCAATGCATGATTTTTTCCCAACATAAAAAAAGCCACTTAGCGTTCACGACTTTGCTCTGTGAGCGGTAGCTAAGCGCGGGGCGGCGAGCGGTAACATCAAGAGTATAAAAATGTTTGAAGCACGTCACGAGACGTCGCTCATAGCGAAAACGCGCGCGATTACCGGTGCTGCCCCGCTCGCCGCGCCGCGCTTCCCTAAGACCGAAGTCGTGACCACGCGAGCCTCCTAAAGCGCGGGCCACACAGAAGAGACGTAAGACGCGACTTTTTAAATTATATAGAAGAGACGGAGCGGAGACGCGACGCAGTCAGCATTCAAGAGTCTGATTGGGTGAGACGAGAGAGTGAGACCGCTCGCCCGGCGCGGCGCGGCTGGCATACCACCCCGCGCCCCGTCTTCGCCCCCGCCGCATCCCATCCTCATCTCCACCGCGTCCGCGCCCCGTCTCTCCAGTGTGTTTCGCGTCGCGACGCTTCTATACATTTTGTATCAAAAGGACGCGGTAGAGACAAATGTCCGCGCCCCATCTGCGTCTTACGTCTCTTCTGTCTGGCCCGCTCCTAAGACCGAAATCGTGACCACGCGAGCCTCCTAAGTTATTATTATTAAATAGAAATACCTACATTAAACTCTTGGCATATTGTATTAGTTACCTATACAAATTTACTCAACTCTTACAATAAAACTTTAACTAATCGTTAAGCCTAACGATAACGGTAGTAATAACAATGTACAGTTATTGTGACGTAGACCGTGTGTAGCAATGCTTATAGTATTACATACTTAAGAGGCTCCTTTTTCACTCGTTTATCGTTAACATCGAGCACGGTTTAAAAGCTTGTTATTTCATCTAACGCAATCCAACGATGTTTGATGACGAGGCTACTCAAAAAAAGAGAGATACCGCCTGAAAACTCTGTTATCATTCGGTAATTCTGTGATTTACTCGAAACTTTCACAAAACTTGTTCCAGGAAATACGTGTTTTTTTTTAACCCTTAAGAATAATGGAAATAATTGTCATTATTCAGAATTTTGATTAAATATACAAGGCTTTTATTGTTATATTTTTTTGGCTTTTTTAATTTTTGTGCACCTTATGAAGAGTCAAAGTTCGTGCAATATAGCAGGTTTTCAGAAGTCTTTACTGGATTAGTCTTACCCAAATTTATAAATTGATTTCTATAGAATCCTAGATAATATCTATAAGATATCTATTTTTCCAAAATATTTAATAAAAATTAATAACGTTAAAATCGTGTAAAAAGAGTGAAAATGTATGTCGTATTGCATCCCCTTAACTTAAATTCGTTAAATACCTACCAATTATTTAAATATAATAAGTTTATCTATTAATTATTAAGTTAATGTTGGTCTTTTCATTGAGACACTGAGAATTGAGAATCATAAAATGTACAACTTAATCACACTGATATTTATAAAGACGAAAGTTAGTGAGTGTATGTGTACGTTTGTTACCTCTTGACACTCGAACAGCTGAACGAATTTTGATGAAACTTGGTGCATGGATGGACCATGTCCTACAACACCACATAGGATAGAGATTTTTATCTCAGGAAACCGAGAGAGAGACAACGCAATTTTTGTTTTTTAAATTTTAATATGTTTGTCATTCGGAACAGATAGTTCCGAATAATCAACAAAACTGCTAGACCGATTTTGAAGGGACTTCCAAGTCTGAGCTCCGTGGGTGAATATGGAGAAGACTAGACATTTGACCAGTTTATTTTTGACTACGCATGAAATGTTGCGATCCGTAATAACCTACTAGCTTTTGCCCGCGGCATATTCCTTTATACTCGTAATATTAGTGTAGATTTGGTACAGCCGTTAGACGCACAATGTTGATGTATTTTAAGTTTCTGTACTAGAATTGTTATCTCATTGTGTGTACCTAAGTGCCTATTCTTCTTTCTTTTTTAGGGTTTCGTACCTCAAAAGGGAAAAACGGAACCCTTATAGGATCACTTTGTTATCCGCCCGTCTGTCTGTCTGTCTATCAAGACCCTTTATCTCAAGAACGCGACGTATCAAGTTGAAATTAAAACCATATACTTAGGTCTGCGGTTCCTTCAAAAATCAAACTTCTAAATTAAAGAATATAAAAGATACGGCCGTTTATGTCGCAAAAAACGTACATTTTAAAATACTCTCAAAGATCGAAATTCATAGGGTACTTCCTTTTGACCCAGAGTCCTAAAATTTGACATAAAGCAAGGTCTTATATCACAGGTATAGGATTAAATCTGAAACCGTTTTGTTGTTACTTAGATCACAACAAAAAAATTCTTGCAATTTTTTAAATCTTCGAGACGCCATTCGGAAATTGTAGTTTGCACAGAACCCTCAGTGCGCGAGTCCGAATCGCACTTGCCCAGTTTTTTCTTTCTTTCTTTCTATCCTTCCATATGCCTCTTCCAACTGCGACATTTACCACTTGTAGATAGTTCTCCACAAATTAATGATCGACCCTTAACTCTCAAGCTAACTTTTATCAAAATTAACTCCAATTAATTAGTATTACTTAACGTACATAATTATAAATAATAGTTACATAAAGACAACTAATTACAACGCTGATGACTAATAACATCACATTGAGATGTTTGTTTGTTTTTCAATAATGTAATATTAATTAGCTTTTTCAAGGTGGGAAAACATCTAGTAACATCTCTCGCTCTAGATCGGATCGAGAAGGCATGTCAAACGTTAACTGACTAACACCACACCTACGTTCCTTTAGTTGCCTTTTGAATCCCAGAACTATGGGTAACCCTTTTAAAATTTACCAATTGCCCTAATAGGCTTCGATCTGCTGGGGTAGGGTCCAGCAGCGTCGGTTTTGCTGACATCTCTTTGAGGCGCGCGTCCTTGACGACAGTTACCGGACGGTCAGACAACGAGCTAACCATTCCTCGTCCTTATCGTCTTTGGATGGAGTGACAGGATGGTTTTCATCGTCTTTGGATGGAGTAAGAGGATGTGTCTGACTTTTACTTACTAAAACCCATCTGTGTTCCTTCAGGGCTGCGGTAACTCTTCTGAGTAATCCCGCAACCCCGACAGGCATTCAGAAGGCCCCGTCAGTTTTACTGACAACTCTTTGAACATGGACCCGGTCCTTAAGTGACGGCAAGCTACCAATAACTCACCGTCCTCAAACCCAGATTAGAAAACACCTGCATTTCTCTAACAATGTCAATCAATTATCTAGAACTGAAACCTAATGATGTTTACCAGAAACCAAGATATGTTCAGGTCTCGACCCGGAAACTCGTACACTAGATTACATAAAACATTGAAGTAATTGGTCCATATTATTTATTATTTTGCACGCCAGTGTACCGTGTGTGTCGCTTTATGTAACCAATTGTATTCATATGTATGGAAAAACGTGTAGTCAATACATGTGTTATCTTCTTATGTATGTTCAATGAAACGTGAGTGAATTTACCAAACATTTATGTATATTTTTTTGTAAATTACTCAAATATTAATAACTAGCTTTTGGCCGAGGTTTCGCCCGCATACATAGAATATAGCCTATAGATGTCAGTCAAAAATAAAGCAGCTTTCTGTCGGTGAAAAAATTTTAGCAATCGGACCAGTACCTACTTTCAGAGATTACCTCCTACAAACAAAAAAACATAAAACAAACTTTAGGTACCTTCTTTATTATATTAGAGTAGATAATATTCTGCAACTTTCACACTACGCCATCTACTCTTAGTCTCAAACTTAGCAGAGCTTATGGTATGAGTATTATACAACTGATAAATATACTTATATATTTCTAAATACATACAGAAAAATTATACCCAGACACATGGCAAATGATCGTACTCATAACACAATTTTTCTTGGGTGGTAATTGAACATTAGAGTCTCGGATTTTACTGACTGAATCCCACCAGTGTTCCTGGGCTACCGGGGTAAGTCTTCGGACTTGCGGACGGCGAGTAATGCGTAGCTCGTTGTCCGACCGTCCGGTAACTGTTCAGACCGAGCCCAAGTCGTCGACGGCGCGCACTGTTCCCGCGCGCTTCAAGGACCTGTCTGGCAACAGCAGGGGCCCAGCTGCGTCGACGCCTACTGGGGCCAGGGTTAGTTCGAAAGATAGCTCAATCTCCGGTGCGAAAGGCAACGAAGGAACAGGAGTGAGTTTTTAATCAGTAAAAGTCTGACACTACCTAGATTTTCCCACCGCGAAAAAAAATCCAGAGTAAGTTTTTCGAACAATCCCGAAGAGGGTTTGCTTTTGGACACGCCATAATCATGGCGATAGGCGATAGGTACCCTCTTAGAGCAGTAGCTGGAGAGGTACCACGCATGACGCCGCTCCTCACCGGACATGGTAAGTTCGGGAGATTCCTGCTTGATTCAGGCGGAATTGTGCGGACCACCCGGAGAACACGGAGCATACGGGTTGACATAAGTGAAATATTGAAAAAGGCAAATTCATTGACCTTTACGTGTTCCTATACAAAACAGTATAAACCGGAAATTTATATTTTATAACCTTAATAAATATTTATTTGAAATTCACATAACTTTTTTCATAAATCTATGCTAAAACTATTGCAAGAATTACATCCGTACGTAATACTCGTATAAAACATTTTGGTGTTACCAACAAAACAAAAAAACATACAGCCAATCTAACTTCGACATAACATCTCATCATCTTCCTGCCCTTGTCCCGTTTTATTTGAGGTCGGCGCAACACATGTTTTTTTCTTCCATTCTGTCCTGTCACTGGTCATGCTATCACTAACTCCCTTTTCTTTCATATCACTTCTGACACGATCCATCTTTTCTTTGGCCTCCCTCTCTCTCTCCATCCGTCCACATGTAAACTCATAACACTTCTACCAACATGCATTTAATCCCTCCTCTTCACATGACCACACCAAGACAAACGATATCCTTTCAACTTTTCAGTGGCACCACTTTCAAACTTCCCCTAATTACTCATTCCTCACTTTATCCATTCTTGTCACTTCGACATAACACTGTTATCAATTGCAATTTCAAATAAAAACGTGCCATTCCGTTGCACGCTAGTGTACGTATAACATAGTTGAAGGGACAAAAGCGTGCGAGAACGTGATAGCCTGGCAGCCAAGGTCACCAGTTCACCACACCACTGTTTCACGTGTATACTAATCCACTTATGTGTAATTCGTTAAATACTTATTACATTACACTTCCTGAGGTAATTCGAGATGGAATGTTGTAATTTTGTGGCGTTTTAATTGATTTGTAATGCAGCGTGTAAAGGAATTTGAGATTGTGTTATGTCATTTTGTGCGTTCACGTGTATGATTTCAAGAATGCTTAGATGTTTCAAAGCCTCTGATTTACAACTTTATTTTTAGTTTACCTGAATATAGTTTGTTCAGAATCAGTAGCTGAATGGATACCAATAGTTTTTACACCATGTTATATTTTTCCTAAAAAAAAAAATGTCATAAGTTGGACTCCACTGACACTTAAGTGCAACACAGGTCACGGCAGGTCATAGCGGGCATTAGTAGCTAGCAAACAGCTGTGTGCAAGTGCAAACCACCCTTCAGTTACCTGGATGGCCCGGTGGCTATGTATTTTTGCTGGCATTACAAGCTTATAACTTTGTGATTTTTCATGGTCCAACGAAATGTCCCGTGTCACGTGAATGTGTTGTATGGAGCGCAAAGTTTTGGAAGACTGGGCAACGTTGCAGTGTCATGTAGATTGACAAGCAGGACAAAAAAATCTTATTTATTGTTATTTTACATATTGCATATCTATTGACTTATTTATTAGTTGTTTTAGGTAAACTTATAAATTTATAAAAGTCCACTAATGTCAAAACGATAAAGAATAACTCTGTGAGAAAACTATCCAACACCTTTGGGCCACTATCTCGTGCGGCCATCTTCATTTCTGATTCGATCACGCAAGGGAACTCCGAGCATAGCCCTTTCCATTTCCCTTTGGGTGACTTTAAGCCTTCTGATGAGGCTATGTAATAGAAATATTCATTAATATTATTAGTTAAGAAACTGGTAATATAAATTTCTTTTTGACGTAATAAGCATTTGTCAAAACGTTTCATTCCTGATCGACTAATATTACTTATGTATAAATCTATCGTATCAAAACAACATATTTTTTGCCGATCTTTTTTTCACTTGGTGCAGTGGTTGTTTACGAGTTTCTATAAACTACAGACACGTGACTGGCTGAATTATGTATGACGACAAAAAAAACTATGACCTTGTGTGGACATTATAATTATATGTCCTTATGTAATATACGAAATCAGGTTTTTGCGATAACTTCACCGGTGTTTATGTGAATAACATAGCATAGAATTATCAGCCTTTTAACGTTCCCACTGCTGGGGCTCAGTGATAAATCGTCCAAAAAAATGTCCTTCTAGAAGCTCTTCTGGAAGGACTTTTAAAGTCCTGCTAGCAGGACTTGATTTTATATGAAATTTGACGCACGTCCTTCTGGCAGTACGCCGACTGCTGGCAGGACGACTCAGACGAATCATTAAATCAGGGGAAACAAACATTTTGAACTACCAACTTTTAATTATTTATTTATTTGAAATAAACGAAAAGTTATATTGTTGTGTTTATAAATAACAGTAAGGTAAGGTAGGTAACATATATTTATTTTTATAATATATTGATATGTTTATATATACTTTTGGTAGGTGCTCAATGTTGTATTTACGATTGTAGAATTCATTTTTTATTTTATAAAGTATTATACCATTCAATACTTTACCGCGGTTTCGTCTACGTGGACGCGGGAAAAAGTTATTGTGTTTCTTTCTATATATATCAGCTGGCTTTCTGTTGTTTTTTGTGGTGTACAAAACGGTTTTGATAATAAAATGTCGGCCATAACATTAAGATGTTGCAAATTCATTACCAAATTGTTGACGACTCCAGGCGTTATTCATTCCCGACGCATCGTAGTACGATGCTAGCAAACTCACGCGATCTCCACGTTTAAATATCGTAGCCATTTCGCTCATACTAATGCTAGAACGATGAAACAAACACTCCTACAATCAGAAAGAGACTGACTATCTACTTGTTTTTTTACAAATCCTGCCAGCTGGACCGTTCACGTAATATTCATTAAAAAAGGTGCGTCCTACCGGAAGGACTGAAAGTCCTGCTAGTAGGACGCTGGACGATTTATCATCAGGCCTTCTCTCTAAGAGAGGGAATTGGCCGTAATCTACCACGCGGGCCCAGTGCGGGTTGGTGAACGACACATATCTTCCAATTTTTAGTTCTAGGACATGCCGGTTTCCTCACGATGTTTTCCTTCACCGTTTTGAGAGCTGTAGTGATTAAATAAATTACACAAAGTAATGCGCCTGGCTGGATTTGAACCCGCGACCCACAACTCGTAAGTCAGGTCCGTTACCACTCGGCCACCACTGCTCACTATATGAATAAAGTTCTTGTAAAGACTTACGATTTTCATTGATTCTACCTCGGTATCGAGTAAGAGTTCCAGGTGCTTCCTCGTCGACTTGACGCCGATGTGAACCCCTTCTACCGTTATTTGAGAACCTGATGGTGGCGCGTTCCGAGGGCCATGAACACAGTGCCACCTCTAGTCCCAAATGCCGGATTCTCTCCACGACTGTCACAACCCCGCGTGTCGCTAGTTCAACCGCCGCCTAGTTCAACTCTTCCTGTACTAAGACCAGCGAATCGTCAGCGTATCAGACCTCCCTAACCCTGCTGGGCAGGTTGTCATGCAGCACGTAGATGTACCCGATGTTCCACAAGGGCATCTCTCGTGGAATGCCCTGCTGGAGTCAGTGTGTCCTATCAGGGCTACAACCTAGGGGTCTTTAAGTCAAGAGTGAATAGGTTACAAGAAAGCGTGCGCCATCGTCGACCACATCGTCGCTTAAACTAAGGTTGAGAGGACTTTAAGTAGAAGTCCCGATACTTGATATTATAAAGAGGTAAAGTTTATTTTTTTAATTATTTTGTTTGTATGAAGTAATCTCTGAAACTATTGGTCCGATTGCTAATTTTTTTTTTCACTAATTTAAAGCTGCTGCATGCCTAAGTGGCATATGAACGCGGGCGAACTCGCGGACAAAAGCTAGTTGTCTTATAAAGAGGCTAAATCTACAAACAAACACGTTCCAGACATCGCTCAAATCACGCGTTTAAAAGGACAAATAGGTTCACGTGCTACCAATGGCTGCCATAGTAAATTAATTTACTCTCCATTATTAGGGTACAAAACAGACTTTTGTATACAAAACAATGTTAAAACAAGGTTCAATTAACATTGTCATAGTCGTAACAATATCATCAGCACAACGTGATTTTGATCACGTGTATGGTTTACACGTGACTAAACTTATTCTGTAGTCTGTTATACAATTTTTCTTACTATCATTACATTATCATCATCCGTGAATATTGATCTAGTCAAACTTTTGCATCCATTGAGGGTTTTTAATACAAAATTCTGTCGAATTCTCGTCATTGCTACGCAGTGTACTGTAAAATGGTTTTGAGGTACATTGATATTTTTATAGTTTTTGGTGGTGGTGGGCAGGTTTTATTTTGTTATGTAACCAGTTCTGTTGTTACGACATAGGGACACGTTGGACTATATAATACAAATGTCGTAAATAATTAATTTTTCGGGATTATTTTGAGATGTGAAATCCATTCTGAAAATAAGGTTCGAAAGGCAACGAAGGAACAGGAGTGGGTTTTGGTTCAGTAAAAGTCTGACACTATCTCCCGCTCCGCCAAAGAGCGAGGGATGTCACTGGATGGATTACCCACCGATAAAAAAGAAGTTCCAAAAAAAAAAGAAATCCATAATGAGTTCTCCTGTTCCAGGGCGGAGCGGGAGGGGCGTATCAGGCTTTTACTAAATAAAACCTATCTATATTCCTTCTTTGCTCTACGTTCCACGTTGAGTTTATTGCAAACAAGACAGATAGACAACGTGGAAGACTTTATTTTATAATATAAAAAAAAATACAAATGTTTTCATTTCTCTAGCTTCTGACGCACTTATAAATCGTCAATGGGTAGCTCGCCGTCCAGCCGTCCGGTGACCGTCCGGACCGAGCCCTAGTTATCGACGGCGCGCACTGTTCCCGCGCGCCTCAACGAGTTGTCAGCAACAGCAGGGTCCCGGCCGGGTCAAAGCCTACTGGGGCCAGGGTTATCCGAAAGGGCGCTCGAGCCCCGGTGTGAAGGCTAGAAGGAACGGTGTGGGTCTTTTAGTCAGTAAGAGTCTGACACTATCTCCCGCTCCGCCCAAGAGCGGGGGATGTCAATGTGTGATTTTTCCCACAATAAAAAAAAGGGGTCGAAGCCTACTAGGCCATGGGGTGTGCGAAAGAGGGTAATATCCTTGTAGGCATAAAATTTTTAAGCATAATGTTGTTTGGCATAATCTTGTCGCATAACTTTTTTTAGAATAATAATAGGTTAGCATAACTATAAATTAGTCTAATATGTTTTGGCTTAAATTGGCGTTGCATAATTGACTTAAAGTCATAATATTAATTTACTGTCGATGTTTTTGTGGCGACGTATTATTGATTACTGGGTTAGGTTAGGTAAGATTAGGTTTTTTTTTTGTAGTAGGAGTGGGAAATCCATCATGAACGCCCAATAATAATCAGTAAGGTGAAATAGTATCTACAACTTACCGTTTGGAATTATCTTTTAGGGTTTATTAGTTTTATTCCAAAGAACATTATGTGTTTTTATCATTATGCATTTATAACATTATGCTTTATAAAATTATGCTTAATTATTATTATGCTAGCAGTAATTATGGCAACAAGCATTACGGAAAAAGTTTTATGCCTAATAATTTTATGCGTAATGATCATTATGCTGAATTTTGTTATGCCAATGTAAATTATGGCAATATATTTTGTGCTAATTATTAGTAAACCGCGAAGGAGAACCTTCCCAGGGTCCTGAAACTTAGGCATAGAAGGAACATAGGAGTGAGTTTTGGTCAATAAAAGTCTGACAAGCCCTTTCACTACGCCCTAGAGTGAGAAAAGTCATTGGATGGATTTCCCACCTAAAAAAAATGCATATTGAAGGAAGATATTTACCACAAAAAATAATGAAACGTCATAATTATAATTAATTTAATTAACAGCTAATATTGAAAATAAACACTAATCACCTGAGTATTACCGATGACGTCAAGGCCCCATCGTCCGATACAAACGGAACAAATGTCACGGTGACGTATCACAGAAATACCTACCACAAAAAAGGGTCAATATTAGTAATAGTAATAATAATAATATTCCACAACTATCACACAACGCCGTCTAGTCCCAAGCTAAGCAGAGCTTGTGTTATGGGTACTACACAACTGATAAACATACTTATATATTTCTAAATAAATACATATTATAGATAAATTACACCCAGACACAGAACAAATGATTATGCTCATCATACAAACATTTGTCCTGGGTGGGAATCGAACCCACGACCTCCGGCATAGCAGTCAGGGTCACTAACCACTAGACCAACAGGCCAGTCAAAAAATATTGGCACTCTTATGACGAAAATGATGAAATTTAATAAATAAATTACGAATTAAAATGGCATGTTGCTTTTCCGAGACGAACATGTCTAAATATGGTGACGCTTGACAAATAACGTCACGAATAAACTTATTCATAAAGATAATAAGTTTTTCCAAAGTCTTGCGGCTTTGCACCGTCAAGCAATAATAATAATACCCGTTATTTCAGTGAAGGAGACTGCGGTAAGTATATTAAAATAGAATCCAGGAGTGACGACATAATAAAATTAAGGAGAAATTTATTGATTTACAAAGAACACAACCCAAAGGGTTTTTTGTAACTCGATGGAGAAATTCAACTAATTCTTCCTAGTAATATATAGTTATACGATTTAGGGTTTGGGTCCCGGGACGTCTCGAAGTCTCGGGAATTTTCGTCATTTTAGTTGTCTCGAGTCCCCGGACTTTCGGCTCGAGACTCTAGACAAGACAAGATTGTCTTGCCGGAGTCTGTGTTTCCTAATAGCTACAACCAACAATAAGTCGGGCATGAATAGGTTTCTTCTAGGTAACCGCGTTCCATCGTCGACCGCATCGTCGCATCAGGTGAGATAGCGGTCAAGCGCGAACCTATCAAGAATAAAAAAAAATTGTCGAAATTGTTATTGTCGGATAAAACTATTGCAGCTCTGATTAAATTAGCGAAGAAGTCTAATTAACATGTTAGTTGATTATTTATAAGACTGGTTGTTATAGTCTGTTTTACTACATATTAAGATTAATTAATTTTACTCGTAAAACAAATCTGTGATTATGAGAATTAACAATCACATTATGACCGATGATTATATTACAAACTTAGTCCAGAAATTATTTTGTAGAACCCTTTTGTCTTTTTTGTACAAAAAGTGTTCTTTCCATCAAGTTCAAAATAATTTTCCTAGAAAGTCCTTTTAAAGTTCTACTACTAAGTTAGAGGGGGGGGACATATTGTTTTTTTACTTTTGGAGCAATTATTTCCGAAATTATTGACATTATCAAAAAATGAGTAAACCCCTAAACATTTTTAAATACCTATCCAACAATATATCACACGTTAGGGTTGAATTTTAAAAAAAATCACTTCCTACTTTACATTTAGGGGGGCTACCCTAATAAAACATTTTTTTCCAATTTTTATTTTACCACTTTGTTGGCGTGATTGATATACATATAGGTACCAAATTTCAGCTTTCGAGTGCTAACGGTCACAGAGATTAAGCAAGGACGGACAGACGGACAGACAGACAGACATGGCGAAACTATAAGGGTTCCTAGTTAACTACGGAACCCTAAAAAGAAAAACAAAAAAATTACTTCGAAAAGTCCCGAAGTCCCGGGAATTACCGGAACTTTGATTGTAAGCTGTCTTGTGTCCAGGGACTTTTAAATTGTCGGAAAATCCTAAACCCTAATACGTATATTCATTATCAACGACGTTTTAGCGTACGAGTTAATTAAGGGATACATTCATGAAATGCGAGTAAATGCCAGCAAGAAAAGCGTCAAAAAAATGCAGGTGGGAAATGCGTGGAGGGAAAGCATGCAAGGAATGCATACACGGAATACATGCAAGAAATGCATGCAAGGACTGCATGCAAGGAATACATGCAAGGAATACATGCAAGGAATCTATGTGAAGAGTAAGTTCAAGAACGCATACGAGCAATAAGTGCAAAAATACTTGTGGGGTCTGCGTATCAAAAAAGCTTGCAAGTAATTCGTGTGTGGAATACATGCAAGGAATGCGTGTGCGGAATGCATGCAAGGAATGCGTGTGAGGAATGCATACAAGGAGTGCATGCAAGAAATGCATGCAATAAATGCCTGTGGGAAATACGTGCAAGAATGCTATGTGGGGAATACGTGTGGGTAAAACATTCAAGAAATGAGTGCATGAAATGCGTATGGGGAATCTACACAAATATAATATAGAGACAGTTTTTTTTTATTTATGTTTTTTTTTGTATTTGTAGGAGGTAATCTTTGGAATTTCTGGTATGATTGCAAAAAAAATTTCACCGATAGAAAGCTGCTTTATTCCTGAACGACATAAGCTATATTTTCTGTAAGCGGACGAAGTCGCGGACAAAAGCTAGTATTATATATTTCTTTTATACTATGCACGTAGATATAGACAAACTCTGCCTCGGTTGGCGATTAAGTGCCGCTGAGCTTTTTTACTCCCCTCTTTACTAGATGCGCTTCCTCCAACTCTGCTTGTCCAAATGCCACACCACACCATCGTGCAATTTAATGCATAATCATTTACTTAAACCTCAATCTCAAAATGTTTTCTTTAAAATAAACCATTTACATGCGCTTTAGACCACCAACACATTCTTAAGTACTTCAAGACCTTATATGATTTATTGTGCATACAGCCAAGGAGTGGAATTCCCTGCCGGAGTCTGCGTTTCTTGATAGCTACAACTTAGAGGTCTTTAAGTCAAGAGTGAATAGGTTGCTTCTAGGCAAGCGTGCTCCATCGTCGAACACATCATCGCTTACCATCAGGTGAGATGGTGGTCAAACGCGAGCCTATCAATAATAAAAAAATGACTTTTTGGCATAAGCTGATGGACTAGCCACTGAGCTAAGTTCACTCAAGGCCAACTGAAAATACGTGACCTCTAGCTTAACTCATTGAATGCCGTAATTAGAGACACAATAGAAAGACAATTGCTTATGTCGAACTGTGTAACTTAAGACATTCAAAAGGTTAAAACCCTGAAACAAGCAGATTGCAAGAATAAAACAAAAAATGAAAAAAAAATTACTAATAAAGAATTGTCAAGAAAACGGTCAATCAGAAAAATTAAGCTAATTCCATATTCCGTAAATCTCTATGGAGAAGAACGTGCAAGAAACTCTATGGACACTCTTTTAAATCATGTTACGAATAATGTAATTACCATTTCTTTGATAATGAAACTAGGACGAATAGATAAAAGTCTTTTTCTAAATCACTTTATCTGTATATCGTTAAAGTATGTAGGTCATTACAAACTTTGTCATAGTGGAAATATATGACTACATTAACTTTCAAGGGATTTCCCTTAAATAAAGGATAAAAGAAGAGGTTTAAATCATCTTCTACGAGTACAATTACTTCTTCCACTGTAAAGTGAGAGCAGTGGTGCCCGACTTATGAGTTTTAGGTCGCAGGTTCAAACCCAGCCAGGCGCATTACATAGTGTAATTTATTTCATCGCCACTGCTCTCAAAACAGTGAAGGAAAACATCGTGAGGAAACCGGCATATCCTAGAACCAAAAATTCGAAGACATGTGACATCCATCAACCCGCACTGGGTCCGCGTTGTGGATTACGGCCCATTCCCTCTCCTTAAGAAAAATCTCCTAAGACGAGACCTGAGTCCCAGCAGTGGGAACATTTTAAAAACTGGTGATGATGATGATAATTATGAATTAACGGTACGATGAACAATACCAAAGAAAGAACATTTGGGTAGGGTTATAACGTACTAAAACTGTCAGAAATTACTGAAAAAAAAAGACGTGTGGCACTCGGGGACTGCCGTGGTAAAGCTTTGCATAGCATTTTTTATCAACTTATGCAATTATAATTATTTATTTATTTTATTTATGCAGTATTTTTTTTCTTTGATATTAATTGAAGTTACACTTTTTGAGCGTGGTGACCGATAAGAAAACAAATGAGTGGGGGTGTTAGGTTATTTTCGTTACAGAATTTCTGGATTCGGTCTCCACGCTCAAGGCCCGCGATAGAAGCTATGCAATAGCTTAAAAAATCCTGAGTCTAGATCTCGTAACCGTAACATGTGTAACACTTTAAAATCATACATAACACGGCTAAGTATATAATCTATCATATTATCTATTAGATTAACCTACATTACATCATTCAAGATAAGTAGTTGGTTAGATAGCACAGTATGGCGTTAGTTACAACATTTATTCTTGTAATTTTAATTTTTTTCGTAAGAGCTTATCTTTCCGGTACATCATAATTATTGTCAACGTTAATTAGTGTCTTTTTTTAAATGATATAAACTAGTACTTGACTGCGATCCCACCTGATGGTAAGCAGTGATGCAATCGTTGGTGGTGAGGCGCACTAGTTTATTAAGAGCCTATTCACTCTTGCCTTGCAGGTACCCAAATTATAATCGGACGGGAAGACCGCAGCAGGCAATTTTTTCCAGTCCCTCGATGTACGTGGTATAAACGACGAGGCGAAACGCTTGATCCGGATCTTAGAGGTTTCAACAATATAAGGCAACATAACTGTATAATTAACCCTTTAACCGTAGGATTGGTCCGACGTTTTTTCGTGTTCTATACGCCATGGTCGTGTATTTGTGACCGCTATGAGTAGCTCGCCGTCCAACAGTCTGGTAACCATCGGGACTGAGCTCGAGTCATCGACGGCGTGTAGCGTTCCACGCGCACCTCAAATAGATGTCAGCAAAACTACTAAATAGCTACTACTGGGCCCATGGGTCGAATTTTGAAATGTTTACCCATGATCCTGGGATGCCAAGGGCAACTGAAGGTTTAGTTTTAGTCAGTTTAAGGGAGGCCATGGGTTCGCTTCTGAAAAGAAAACCCGGGGTAGAACGGTTAGTTCTTCTCCATAGAGATCTACGCTTTGGAACGTGCAATTTAGCTTCACTTTTCTTGGACTGGCCGACATGTTACTATTCAAAATTGCCTGCAATTTTGTTTTTTTGATTTTTTGGAAGGTAGATCGACTGGAGTGGATACTCAACTCTCACCCACAAAAACAACTCAACCCTCTTTCTCTTTCTCTGTCTTTCATTACCAAGAAACCATAAAGAAAAAAGTTCCAAACATAAACAAAAATCCTGCAGCTACATTTTATTTAAATGTCAAGCGATTTTCCTTAAAGGAAACCTAATCTCGACCCCTCCTTATATAAGGAAGTCTTTGAAACAAAAACTTTCATTTTAAAAGACGAAATTAGCATTCGCCCATAGAAGCCAATGTAAAATTTTCAAACTGCTCCCAGACAAAATTCTATTTGAATTTTTCCGTTGTATAAGAAACTTTTTCTTGGTTTCTTTGGCAAAAACTTCGTGGGGCATGTGACTGGATTTCACGTGGCTAAAAAGAAAAAAAAATCTGAATACTTACATAAACGTCAGTCGGCTTGAAAAAAAAAGTTTGGAAAAAATTTCCATGTAAAAATAATAAGCCATCAAAAGACGGGAACTCGTACAAGATCTCATCGTGTTCGGTAACATTCGATTCACTTGGCTATGGCACAAACTAGATAGGTCCAGAAGTCAATCTACATACAAAACGCGCTCGAGCAACGCACACATAGACACCGCTCACGGACACGATATGGCTCAATCGCCCGGTCGCACTCGTACAGTTCGACGCAATGCGCTGACCCTAGTGCGATCACCTAGCGTAGGCATAAGAAGTGAAGTACATACATAAGATTAACTTCTGTACCTATTTATTTAGTGGCTATGGTCTCGTGAACTGAAAAGAAAAAAGTCGCAAGGTTTCGAATTAAAAGTCTGACCTGCAAATAGATTGACCCTACCCCTTTTCCAAAAATGCTGTAACTGCCTTTAGGGCGTTTTTCGTTTTCTAATCCTGGTTGTAATGCGGTCATAGTGTTGTACAATTCTTCAAGGTTTTCCCGAAAAATAATCCCAGAGGTTGTCCCAAATCTAACCTTTTATTTTCGTAGAGTTTTATTCGGAGTGGCCAATCATTTAATGACGTCTCCTGCTCTAGGATGAAGCGGGACAGCGTGTCAGACTTTGACTGACTAAAACCGCACCTATGTTCTTTCAGTTGCCTTTTTCGTTCTAGGCCCTACAACAGAACCGTGTGCTGAATTGGACCTACAAAGACGCAGTCCTGAGACTCACAATGTTATTTAATTTTTAATTCATATTTGTTCCTACATTGTGCGTATTTGTGTATGCCAAATCCATTTTTTTTTTTCAAATTCTTTAATAGAAGAAACGTTTTCGACACATACACAGCATAACGGTAGCAAACACAATAATATCGTAAAGTATAAAATTCATAAGCCTGCAATACATGTTGGCCAAACGTTGCCGAGTGAAGACCAATACCACAGACAGTCTTGCCTTGTCTTGCTATCGCTCGGTGTTACTCACCTAGTTGGTTGAGTAAAGACAAGCGCCAACGTGTATAGACCTCGTTTGGCGTAGCTTGTCACAACTCGCAGCCACTCGCGATCACTTGTCTGACTTAGGAGCGGTGTCGATTTTTCTGCACAAATCAAAGACCCAACATGTGGGCGTCTCCTCAAAACTCGTCTATGTTGGCCATTTGCATTGGTTTCCTTCAAACTTGCCAAACGTATAGACAGCGCTTGCCTTGTGTCGATTTGCCTGAATTTTCCTAGGCTCGAGTTGGTCTAAGCTCGACCAACGTGTATTGCAAGCTTAAGGCCATGTTTGTACCTACAAGCAAATTGCATGCGATTCGAGTACGATACCACAAGCATAATCACCCTTGTAATATTCCCACTGTTGGGACTTAGACCTCCTTTTTGGGAGCGGGAATGTGCTGTAGTGTACAACCTATTTGGATTTTTTTTCTACCGGTACGAAAGAGCGACAATCAAAGTAATGCGTCACGGATATCAAAGTTACATAATTCAAAACTTCTGAAACAAAATCCTAAGACGCAGCCCTGAATTGAAATGCAGAAATAGACCGAACGGGGGCTCGCCCCTATTATATATATTGCAATATTCTTACTACGTCATATTCAACTAAAAGTTAGTGCATAACGTTTATGCGTCTTTTATATAACGTCATTTCGTTCATAATGATATTTATTTACGTCCTAATCGACCCTTTTCTTATGAAAGTAGGTTTATGAGCGAAATAGTTACTTTGAATTTCAATTCTTTTGTTTTTGTCAAGTCTTTGAGAGGTTTTTTCTTTCGATGGGAAATCATCTAATGTTAATGTAATGTGTCTATGTGGGCGAGGGTGTGTCAGACTTTTACAGACTAAAATCCACTCCTGCTCCTTCTTTGCCTTCGTTTCATGGCCCCGGGGTTCACTTCCGCACAACTCATGGCTCCAGTAGACTTCGACTCTACTGGGCCCCTACGGTTTGCTGACTTTGAGGCGTTTTTGGCACACTAAGCGCCGTTGACGACTTCGGCTTGGTCCGGACGGTTGTCGAACTAATAATATTCCAAAACTATCACACAACGCCGTCTAGTCCCAAGCTAAGCAGAGCTTGTGTTATGAGTACTAGACAACTGATAAACATACTTATATATTTCTAAATACATACATATATAGATAAATTACACCCAGACACAGAACAAATGATCATGCACATCACACAAACATTTGTCCTGGGTGGGAATCGAACCCACGACCTCCGGTATAGCAGTTAGGGTCACTAACCACTAGACCAAAAGGCCAGTCGACTGCTGTTATACCCATTGCTCGTTACTAACTGTGAGCTACCCATTGCTCGCTATCCGGAAGCCAACGCCTACGGTGGCCGGATATTGGGATCGAAATCCCGGCCGCTGGGGCGTGAAGGCCCACCTCTACCGTATGCTCCACCGTGTGGAATTTTTTTTATAACTTATAAGGAAGTAGATTTCAATTCAGGAACAAACCTGTAGACTTCGTAGAACTTCAACGATTAGTAAATACAATTGCGGTTAAGTAATTAATAGGTTGATGATGATGAATTAATAGGTTTATTATGTCAGAATCATAGAAGGAAGCTCAGATTAACTATGACGTAATTGGGGCAGGATGTCATTAATTATTGCTATGTTTTTACCATAATAAATTGTTGATGTGTAACTATACTAACTATACAGGTTATGAATCTTTATTTTCTTAACATTTACAGTCTTTACATATTTATAAAACACTGGACAAGTGTGTAAAATGTCAAGTTTAATTTCCGAAAGGAATCTCGAAGATATTTCCAAATCGCATTTATTTATTGTAACGTAATAAAAAAAGGGGAACTATAAAACGAGCGACTAAAAAAAAAACTTAGCGACTGATGATGAGATACTGTTTTAATAACTTGAGCGGTATGAATTTAAGTAAGCGACACATTAACTAAACTAACAACAAATATTGATTAACAATAAAATCCAGAACGAGCTTACTAAAAGTGGGTTATTGAAATCCTAGTTAAACGATTAAATTAGTATGTGAGCGACTAAAATAATAAGTGAGCGACTAGAAATAAAAATGAGGTTTTAAATAAGGAATTTACGCTAGCAAATGTTTTCATCATTGTCTAATTATCTAGTCGCAGGTAGATTCATCATTTGAACTGGGTGAAATAGGTTAGGTTAGAACTGTGACCTACCGCGCGTGAGCCGAATGAGCGAAGCGAGCGGTGCCGCGGCAGCGGCCGGCGAACGCCACGACCAAGTTGCTCACAGATTTTATTTCACCATTTTTTAATTATTCGGGTTTTCGCAATATCCGGATTATCAAATTACCTTGTGACATACATAATACACAAATATCGGTATTTAGGACATTCGATACTGTGTACATTTATATTTAGGACATTCGAAACACTTCATTTAAGATAAAATGCCGCTCAGTATAAATAAATCATTGGCCAAATCTGGAAAAAAATGCAGGACAAAACATTGACACTCAAACAACTATTAGGTCACTCAAATATTATGAAGCTTCTTATTTTGTATTTTAAGTAACTCAAATTAAAGTTTGTAAGTCGCTGTTCTATTGATTTCTCGTCACTCGCAGTCAGTCGCTCACTTATTATTTCTATAACCCAAAATAATTATTTTTGTCACTTAAAATTTTATTTTACAGTCTCTCGTTTAAATACTACCCATAAAAAAATTACAGTTTTCAGATTTTTTCTTATACTTTTGCTATGAGCCCTTGCTCTATGCCTTTCAGGATTCTAGGTCAACGAGTATGATTTTTGATTTTTGATTCCCTTGAGAGTGTTGAAATATGCGTTTTTTGCGACATATACGGTCGTAACATTTTATTACTTTTCTTTTTCTCTTTTCTAATGAAGTTGTGTAATATCATACAATATGTTCATTTAAATAGGTTATTACAAAGTTTTATATTTTTTATATTGGTAAGTATATAATTATTACATATACTGTTTGATTAATTTTGAAGCTACTGCTTACAACGCAGACTTCGATCCATTCTAAGGTTGTCTGGTAGATATCGCTGTCAGCCATAAGACCGCCATTGTACCCATAGATTTAAGTTTATAAGAAAGTGGTGTTACTTTACGGTGTACAGTAAAGTTTCATCATTTCAGCCGATAGACGTCCACTGTTGGACACAGGCTTCCCCCAAGTGTCGCCACAATGAACGATCCTGTGTATCTCGCATTCATCAGATTCTCGAAACCTTTTCCAGGTCATCGGTTCTTGCGTCTTCCGGTACCCGGTCGCCACCTCAGAACGTTTCGGCTCCAACAGCCATCTATTCTGCGAGCAATGGCCCTGTCCATTGCCACTTAAGTTTGGCAATTCTTCAGGCTATGCTGGCAACCTTAGTTCTCCTGCGAATAACTTCATTTCAATAAAGTTTATTCTATCCTATTTCTATTTAATCTAAACGCGGGAATTTGATGAAAAAAAATCTGCAGAAATGTTTCTGATTTACTGTTCTGGATCCAGCCATTTAAACAAGAGATCCGCAGTAGAATCAAGGTAACCGAAATAACCCCCATAAATGGATATAGGAAACTCCCATTAATTAATTAAAGTATTAATGCCTATGCATCGCATTGTTGCACAATTTGTTCGTTCTTGGCATACGTGACAATTGTCATGAGATGACTGAAACCAGGAAATCTTACCATATGTACCAACCCAAAAATAGTATTGAAAATTTTTTTAGAGAATACATGTGATATTACAATTACTCTGAGAAGCTGAAAGTCAATATGAAAGTCTATGTCCCGTGTGTGTCACCAGTAGTGATATATGGCTCTGAAACATGGCCACAGACAAAGGCCTCATCAGATGGCTTAAAGCCACCTAAAGACCAATGGGGAGGCCTATATGTTACATAATACAAATTGATAGCTTTCATGCTATTATGCGCAAGCGATGCCCCTCCATCATGCGCAGGATACACATTAACCCCGATATCATCCTGAAGACAAAAGCGAACAGGTGGGACAGCCCCATACTGTAGCATTGGGTACGCCTGCATGCACACGGGACGCGTTTTTTGGCAATTTGAAATTTTCTGCAGATGGGGCAATCTCGCATGTGTGATCATGTGTGATATTAAAAACACCTTAATGCTTTGATCACATGTACCGAGTAAACGGGCGAGGCAGTGAAATAGCTCTCGGTCGAGTCATATATTAAGAAATTGGCACAGGCAGTTCAGTTCG
Source organism: Mythimna albipuncta (assembly GCA_929112965.1). Lineage (NCBI taxonomy): Eukaryota > Metazoa > Arthropoda > Insecta > Lepidoptera > Noctuidae > Mythimna > Mythimna albipuncta. The sequence continues at coordinate 10,639,809 of OV815983.1, read as the reverse complement.
TTGTGGTGACACTTGGGGGAGGCCTATGTCTAACAGTGAACGTATATCGGCTGAAATGATGATGAGTTCAGTTCTATTGAGACTACAATTCGGCAACTTCAAAACTTTTGAACAAAAAATATCTGAAGATAAGGCGCGCGCGGCGGCATGACGACAGTCATGTGCGTAGTGGAGAGACAGAGCATGTTCAGACCTGCCGAGTGATTGAGCGAGACAGGGGAAGCAGGAGGGCACTCGGCCTAGTAAGTAGAACGTGTGTCGAGCTACTGTCTCGCCACTTTGCTCGGCCAAGCGCTCGGGCGAGCACTCGGTGCTGTGTTTACACGTACCGAGTACTCGGCCGAGAGCAGCTATCTGGCCCGTTTACTCGGTACGTGTGAGCAAGGCATTTGTTTACGCTAAGATTCGTATACTACTATGTAGTTGTCTGGCATTATTGCTGAACTGGACCTATTTGGCGCCGCCGTGAGACACACATTGTTAGTTGTCTCTCTTTTTTTTTAATAGATATATAACAATTTATTAGTGTCTACATGTTGTTACTACATTGTGTGAATCTACGAGTGTGTATGCCAAATAAAATAGTTTTCTTTCTTTCTTCTTCTTCTTTCTGTATTATATCCGCAGTGGGTTCCTACAGAAGGAAATCGCTGTCCAGCCAGCCCACAAATATTATAAAGCATAGACAACAACCAACCTACAAAACGTGACTCCTTAGTTCAATTCACTCGAATACCTAGAACACTAGAGTTCTAGATAATAGCCCAGTCCATAGACTCGTGTTACGTAACGCGACCTTGTCCATTACATAACCGTCACGTGTCGCTTGCGTAACAGACACGTGCTGCGCAGGCGCACGTGGTGCGCGCACGCGGCGGTGCTTGTACGGTGATTATTGGTGTGGTGATTTTGTGGTTGTGGTGATTTGGGTAAGGGTGGGGGTGGGGTGTAATGGCTTGTAGGATTCTTTGTTGATAGGCTTTTTTTTAAGTGGGAAATTGTCTGATTCAGCATCATCAGACTGATACTGACTAAAACCATGGAGCCAGTAGGCTTCGACCCTGTTAGCCCCTACGGTATGCTGACGTCTCCTTGATGCGCGCACGAAACACTACGCGCCGTCGACGTCTTGGACTTGGTCCGGACGGTTGCCGGACGGTCGGACGGCGAGCTACCCATTGCTCACCGTCCGCCAGTCGCAAGCCCGCGCCTACGGTGGCTAGAAATCGGGATTGGAATACACCTCTTTTGCTAGCATTACTGCTTCGCAGGAGGTGACCGCCTGCCACTTTTCTCTTCGAACCATGGCCTGCACCAAGGCCCGGCGCGAAAGGTCATTGATGCCAATCGCAAGACACTGACCCCTAAGTTTTTTTGGGTATTTGTTCTCAGTATTAGGTATATTTATGACAACTCTAAATTAATTTTTATTTTGTATTTTATAAGTTAACCAAGTCAAAGCGTAAAGCAAGCCATTGTACGTCATTACCATTGACATTAAGATTAGGAGTATACTACTCAAAAAAACCGGCCAAGTGCGAGTCGGACTCGCCCATGAAGGGTTCCGTAGCAGCAAGTAACATAATATAGAAGTTCTTGTAATGTGTTGTAACTTTGATCGATGTTTTAATAATAGTGTATTTTTTCGATTTATGACGCATTAAAAAAAAACTACTTACTAGATTTCGTTCAAACCAATTTTCGTTGGTAGTTTTTATAGTAATGTACATCATATATTCTTTTAGTGTTATCATTCTCTTATTTTAAAAGTTAGAGGGGAGGGGACACACATTTTACCACTTTGGAAGTGTCTCTCGCGCAAACTATTCAGTTTAGAAAAAAATGATATTAGTAACCTCAGTATCATTTTTAAAGACCTATCCACAGATACCCCACACTCATGGGTTTGATGAAAAAAATATTTTTGAGTTTCAGTTCTAAGTATGGGGACCCCCAAAATTTATTGCTTTTTTTCAATTTTTGTGTGAAAATCTTAATGCGGTTCACAGACTACATCTACTTACTAAGGTCCCCGTGGATCGGCGCCAACGATCTCTCGCGCCGGACACAGGCCATGGTCCAAAGCAAGGAGGAGTAGCACCTGATCGCCTCCTTCCGCAAAGCAGTAATGTTAGCAATGAAAGAGGCCACTCGTGCACGCGCAAGGGAGTGACCCTAACACCCCAGCCGCCGGGATCCCTAACCTGATTTCTGGACACCGTAGGCGCGGGCCTGCAGACGGCGAGCGGTGGGTAAAAATCATCCTCATCAGTAAGCGCGTAATGCCGTCAACCACAAGAAATGGAGAGAGAAATGGATCGCTCAACATGCCGCAGCCTTGTAGGCAAACAACGGCGGGCGCCGCACTCCTGTTCATCAACAGCCACAACCACTCTGACAAGAGTGCCCGACTAAGAAGAAGAAGAAGAAAAATCATCCAGTTGACATCCCCACCCTTGGGCGGAGCAGAAGATAGTGTCAGACTTTCACTAACTAAAAAACCCACCCCTTTAATTTGTTGCCTTTCATACCAAGGCGGCTCAAGGAGTTGTCAGCAACCGTAGGGGCCCAGCTGGGTCGAAGTCTTCTGGAGCCAAGGGTCTGCTTCTGAAAAGAAGATTCGGCCCCGGTATGAAAGGCAGCGAAAGAACAGGAGAGGGTTTTTACTCAGTAAAAGTCTGACACTATCTCCCGCTCCGCCCAAGGGCGCGAAGATGAGGCTAGAGTGAATAGGCTGTTAATAAACTAGTGCGCCTCACCATCAACGATTGTTTGTATCACTGCTTACCATCAGGTGGGATCGCAGTCAAGCCCTAGTTTATATCAGATAAAAAAATATGTCATTGGATGATTTTCCCACCTACAAAAAAAGACTAAAACTAGTTTTCTGTACAAGAATAGAAAACCAATCCATTTTAATTATTTTCTGCTCACATCTAAATATAAATAGGAATTTCCTTTCTGAGAAAGCTAACAAAAATGTATGTATTATCAGTTTATCTATAAGTGGCGATTGAGGAAAAAGTTGCGATAAATAACTATAGATATTAATAATAAGTTTACTCGTAATGACGTCACAAAATATTACCAGCATTTTAATCAGAGTTACAAATTACTTGAATGTCTACTTGAATGTTCGTAATCTCACGTGCTAGGAATGCACGTGAATTTTTTTATCTGCAAGGAAATAAAGAAAACGGCTTACTGATCGGACACAGTTTAATTAGACAGTGTCCGAATTGACACATTTTTATTTCAATATTTTTTTCACTGACGGTTTAGACACACACTGTTTAGTATGTGATATGTGATATGATGAAAGTTTTATGATGATGATCTCGCAATCTTGGAACGCAAAGGGCATCTGTAGAAACACGGATGGGTTTTTCCTTTAACTTTATCCAAGAATCGTCTAAGTAACTCGCTATATAGATAGAAAGCTGCTTTATTCCTGAGAAATATGTGAGTGACATATGCTATGTTTAGTGAACGCGGGCGAAGCTGCGGGCAAAAGCTAGTGTGATTATAAAAGTAAACAAACATTTCATAATAAACCCTTTGGCTCCATTCAATGAACACAAATACGCAGCAATCATTAAAATTGGCACCGATACCGGATGAAAACTAAGGCGGTTACCACACTGGCACGCATCATGCTGCACTTTGCGTGTCAACTGTATAGTCATTGGTGTCAACGCACGCGCGTACTTGCGGGAATGTAGATTTGCATCTTCATGCGGGTTTTTAAGCACTCACGCGCGTAGTTACGTTTTGTACTGACTCATTTCATCCAGAATCACGCACGGCACTACGACTCAGTGTGCCATACATAGCGTGTCGCCCCGCACCCACGTAGGCGCATGTTTCTCCGTTTATAGGCGCGCGTGGATGCGTTTTCTGTGTGTTGGACTGTGCGTGTTTTCTATACAAACGGAGATACAGCGTACAGCCAAGAGCCAAGAAGTGGAATTCCCTACCGGAGTGTTTCCTGATAGCTACAACTTAGGGGTCTTTAAATCAAGAGTGAATAGGTTACTTCTAGGCAAGCGTGTTCCACCTCATCGCTTACCATCAGATGAGATGATGGTCAAACGCATGCCTATCAATAGTAAAAAAAAGATACTTACAGGCAACGTTAAAACACGCATTCACGCGCTACGCTGCGTGGTGCGTGGCAGTGTGATAATCGCCTAATAGAAATGTCTGGCGTCCTCTCAAAACTCATATTGAAACGTGGGAGACTATAATTGGCATATTATCTCATATGATTCAGGAAATGAGTGGCGTTCCTAGGAAATTTCTGATCGGACTGTCGTTGGCAGTGGTTTGGTATTGGGTACTTTGTCTGTGGGCTTTCCCAAAAGATCGGTAGCGGTTAAAATACCTAAAGTTCTGGGCACGTGTGGTTTTCAGAGTAAAAGAAATAATTGTTTGGCTTGAAGATGTTCAAAGTGTGGACTGCGTGATTGTCCGAAAAGCACACTGAAACAATTTGCCTGCCGCGGTCTTTCCGTCCGATTATAATCTAGGTGTCTTCAAGGCTAGAGTGAATCTTAGTGCGCCTCACCATCAACGATTGCATCACTAATTACTATCAGGTGGAATCGCAGTCAAGCACTAGTGTAGATCAATTTAAAAAAAAAGCATTTGTTATTACAGAAAAATGTCGAAGCAGACTACATAATAATTTAATTTGTAAAAAAAAAAAACCGGATGAAATAGTGTTTATTATAATGCTCTCGACTGGGTTCAATAATTAACTATTTAGGGTCACTATTGTTCTACCCAAATTATTGTTCTGGAAAATATCGTGAGGAAATCGGCACAAAAAATTCGAAAACATGTGACATTCACCAAACCCGCCCTGGGCCCGCGTAGTGGTTTACAACCCATTCCCTCTCCTAGAGAGGAGGCCTGAGTCCCAACTGTGGGAACATTATAAGGCCGACTATGCTATTGTTCTGCCATGAGATGTGGTATAAAATCTAATATATGAATATCTCGTGTCATCATGTTTGTGGTCTTCCTCCTCCAAAAGCCTCGACCGATATTTTTTTTTTTGTTTTTTTTTTGTTTGACAGATATAAAAATAGGTCGTAAAGCATTATTCATCCGTCCACCGTCCAACTTTTAGTCACGATTTTAGTAAGTATTTTGGTTTCAATGTATACTTACGTTTGATTTAATTTCACACTTTTAATCCTATTTTAACAAAATATATACATAAACATGAATCACCTGAGTATTAACTAACTTCAAGCAACCTAACTACGTACTTATGTATATATCTTTATATATGTATATAATTCTTCTGTACATGTCTTTGTCTCCTAACTCCTAAACGGATTGACCGATTTGAATGTTTGGTGTGTATATTTGAGAGATTCCCTGGATGGTACGAAAATACAATTGAACCTGTGTTGGCGCTGCAAACGATTAATTTTTTTTTTCTAACAAAAAACACAGTTTTCAGACAGAACAACGTCTATCGGGACCGCTAGTATAAAATATTTTTGCTCTCTTAATGACTAAGGGTAGAATTAAACGATGGCTGTACCTATAAGTAGATATGACCAAAAAAACATGGTTTCTAATCATGGTAAAGATATTTACAAAAACCATTAAATATATCTTCTGTATAAAAATGAACTCACTTACGATCCAGCTTACCATAGATAGGCATAACGCGAATAAACTTTATGCAACATCCCGTAGTGCGTTCCCAACTTAACCTGAACTGCGGCGTAAAAAGGAACTATAAGAATAAGTACCGCAACTTTATTTATTTATTTACAATTTACTTGTACAACATTACAGTCTAAACTAATGCGTTGTACAGAAACAAGTAATAAAAGAAGAAAGTAAAAAAAAAAAGAAAACATATATTACCAGTAATATAAAATATCCCACAAAACCAAATAAGACAACGTTTACTTATTTTTCATCCATTCTCTCACAAAACTTAAGACATTCACGACACACATGTATCCATCTTCCAGCAAGCAAGACACACTCTGGTGTTAGAGTCAGAATAGCAAGCACAGAAAGCGCACGAACTTTGAGTTGGTCTTTGTAAGAGGCGCCACGAGGAAGTGTCAACGTATCCTGGTCATCCAATGTAGTTCACTTTTCGCAGTTGGCATTGTTTCAAGCTCCTCAGTTATGTATTGCTCATATATTTTCCACGTAATTTTGTTCGTAATTATTGGGCAATACTTGAAATCATCACTTGTATTCAGATCGTAAACGCAGACGTTTACGGTTTGCGTTAAAGGTTTACGGTTTGCGTTTAATAGCATAGCATAGCGTAGTCGGCCTTATAATGTTCCCACTGTTGGGACTCAGAGCTCTCTATGAGAGGGAATGGGCCGTAATCTACAACAGCCAGTGCGGGTTGGTGGATGTCACATGTCTTCGAATTTTTGGTTCTAGGACATGCCGGTTTCCTCACGATATTTTGAGAGCAGTAGTGATAAAATAAATTACACAAAGTAATGCGTCTGACTGGGTTTGAACTCGCGATCCAACCTAACGGTAAGCAGTAATGCAATCGTTGATGGTGAATCGCACTAGTTTATTATTTATTTTAAGACACCTAAACTATAATCAGACGGGAAAACCGCAGCAGGCAAAATTTTATCTACTTAACAAGTTTTACTAAATAAATGTGTTTTAAGTATTACAAGAAAGACAGCCCAGTACCTACATCCTTCTAAAAGAAAAAAAAATACAATACGCATAACATAAGAATTGAATCCAGGACCTCACGCACTAATTAAAAAAAACCGGTCAAGCGCTAGTCGGGCTCGTGGACTACGGGTTCCATACTGCCTGTAGCAAAAATAGCCAAAAAAATCATGTTCGTTCATTGAGAGCCCCATTTAAATATTTATTTTATTTTATTTAGCTTCACTTTTTTGACTGACCGACATTTTGACAATTCAGAAGTACCTGTAATTGGTCTATCCTAACTAATATTATAAATGTGAAAGTGTGGATGTTTGAATGTTTGTTACTTAATCACGCAAAAACGGCTGAATGGATTTAGATGAAATTTGGCATCCATATAGCTTTTGACATGGAAAAAGACATAGGCTACCTTTTATCCCGATTCCTTAACTAATGCCACGCGGGCGAACCTGCGGGCAAAAGCTAGTTTGTAATAAATGTTTGTGATTTCTGAGTATTCGTTGTTATAACAGTAACAGAAATACATCATCAGTGAACAAATCAATTGTTTAGCAATCATTTCTCATGAGATACAGCCCGGTGAGAGACAGACACAGCGGACAGCGGGGCCTTAGCAATAGAGCCCCGTTTATAGCCTTTGAGTACGGTACCCTAAAAAGGTGTTAGAACAATCACAACATATTTTCCACTTAAATAACTTAACGTATAATCGAACCCGGAACAAATCATTTTAATCTGGCGCTAAACTGTTACACAAAAAAATAGATAATAATATAAAAGTTTGACAAAAAGTAGTCTGACTAGAACTCAATGTCATGACGGTCACTCATGACAAATCGAACGTCATGGACCGCCAAATATGCATAAAGATCTTTTTTTAACATTTTTGTCAGACGGATTTTGATTGACTACACGCATACCATTAAGAATTATAATAATATAATATTTCACAACTATCGAACAATGCCGTCTAGTCTCAAGCTAAGCAGAGCTCGTGTTATGAGTACTAGACAACTGATAAATATGGCATAGCATAGCCGGCCTTATAATGTTCCCACTGCTGGAACTCAGGCCTCCTCTCTAGGAGAGGGAATGAGCCGTAATCCACCACGCGGGCCCAGTACGGGTTTGTGGATATCACGTGTCTTCGAATTTTTGGTTTTAGGACATGCCGGTTTCCTCACGATGTTTTCCTTCACCGTTTTGAGAGCAGTGGTGATGAAATAAATTACACAAAGTAATGCGCCTGGCTGGGTTTGAACCCATGACCTACAACTCGTAAGTCGGGGCCGTTACCACTCAGCCACCACTGCTCTTGATACTTGATACTACACTCATAAACATACTTATAAAATTGTAAATTACACCCAGACACAGAAAAAATGGTCACAGTCATCACACAAACATTTGTCCTAGCTGGGAATCAAACCTACGAACTCTGGCATAGCAGTCAGGGCCACTAACCACTAGACCAACTGGCCAGTCAAAAAATAATAATTCAAAGACGCATCAATCCACCGCAGCTTCCACGCGCGCCTCAAGGAGTTGTCAGAAAACCCGTAAGGGCATAGCATGGTCAAAGCCTACTGGAGCAAAGAATCTGTTTTTCAAAAGGAAGAGTCTAACACCATCTCCCATTTCACCCAAGAGCGGGGGAATATGTCTCCGCCCTAGAAGAACAGAGAGTGCACTAACGTTTGCGCACATCAAGTATGTGCACTATAATATTTCCTGCGTACTTGGCTACTCTCTGTTAAGATTGGCTACCGTGATTGAAATACGGCCAGGAGGATTTCACTATAGTAGAGAAAAGACATGAATTACAAAGAAATGTAACAGCCATGTAAAGCAGGGGCGGGATCAATAGCAGGTATATCGATTTAAAATACTTAAGCATAATGTTCCCACTGTTGGGACTCTGGTCTCCCCTCTAGGAGAGGGAAACCCACGCGGCCCAGTGCGGTTTGGCAAATGTCACACGTCTTCGAATTAAAATACTTACCGTCATGAAACCTGTTATAAATATAGATGACTTAATCATCACAAAATTTTGTTCATCAAATTGTAACTGCGACACTGATGACGCTAACGATTACGTCACTGTTTAAAAAATTCAGGATTTTCCTCACATAACAGGTAAATGTAATTTTATATGCAACACATATGTAGTACACACATTATATGTGCATCACAAAATAGTGGTCAAACGCGAGCCTATATCATCATCATCATTTCAGCCGAAAGACTTCTAATGTTGGACATAACCCTCCCTCAAGTGTCGCCACAATGAACGGTCCTGTGCGTATTAAAAAAAAACCCAAGCAGCCTTATAATATTCCCACAGCTGAAATTCGGGGATATGGGCCGTAATCCACTAGGCGGATCCAGTGCGAGTTGGTGTCTTGAAATAATATATATTTATATACATGCAGGTTTATAATAATATATATTTATATTATCCAAATATAAATTTGTTCCCTTGTTTTCTTATTAATCTTTTTTTTTATGGTTGACTGGTAGAGAATGCCTAAGGCATTAAGTCCGCCTTTGTACCTTTATGTTGCATGAAGTTTTACGAAATAAATAAATACATTTTAAGTTATAGCACATGCCAATGACCTCACGATATTTTCCTTCATCGTTTTGAGAGCAGTGGTGATGAAATAAATTACATATTTAATGTTCCGCAAGGGTTTTCGCGGTTTCAAACCCTGGCTGGGTTTGAAACCGCGAAAACCCTTAAGTCCAGGCTGTTAGCAGGCCACTAGTGTTAGTAAATAACATAATGTTTCTTATTATTATTATTTAATAGGATCATGTTCGACCACCATCTCACCTGATGGTAAGCGATGATGTGGTCGACGATGGAGCACACGCTTGCCTAGAAGTAACCTATTCACTCTTGACTTAAAGACCCCTACGTTGTAGCTATCAGGAAACACAGGCTCCGTCAAGGAACTCCACTCCTTGGCTGCATCCATAATACAGTGTTCCCAAAACGCTTTGTACGCGTATAGGTGGGATGTTCTATGAGTAGAAGCGTAGCTCACCGTCCCGGCCTCCAGTAACCGTCCGGACTAAGCCCGAGTCGTTGACGGCGCGCAGCGTTCCACGTGCGCCTCAAAGAGATGTCAGCAAAACCGTAGGGGCCCAGCAGGGTCGAAGCCTACTAAGGTCATATGATAACTTCTGAAAAGGTTATACATGGTCCTAGAACGCAAAGGGCATCTGAAGGAATATAAGCGTGATTTTAGTCAGTAAAAGTCTAGCACTCTCTCCGCTTCAACCTAGAACGAGAAAATGCAATAGATATGATTACCAACCTCAAAAAAAAATGAGTCACGTTCTCGCCTACAAAATTAACGACGCAGTATATCGATACGTAATATATGCCCATAATTATGTAATAACAATTAATGTTTATGTATTTCCTAGTACAACTAAAATGATCCGGTTTATTTAAGAAACTAATTTGCACACACATATTTTTGTTTTGACGTCATTCGCAAAGCAAGGGTGTGATATTCTGCGAAGCTATAAAGGACCTCTGCAAGACTTAGAGAAACCCTCCGTTGAAACTATGAACACTCAGAGTAATATATACTTAAGGCGTTAATCACACTGCCACGCACCCCGCAGCGTAGTGCGTGAATGCGTGTCTTAACGTTGCTTTTAAGTATCTCCGTTTGTATAGAAAACACACACAGTCCAACAAACTAAAACTGCATCCACGCGCGTTAATTTTAAGAAAAGTTGCGAAATTGCTAAAATTTTTTTTGACAACAGTATTAATTGCACGAAAAAATCAAATGTTGATATTACTGTTCATGAATCTATAATAAACATATATTTTTTTCAAACCAATTAGCCTAGCCGTTACGGAGGAGTAGGCCTCAGAAAATCACTGTTGTATGGCACTTTTCGGGCGCTTGGCCCTTATGTTGGCGATTCTTTGTGCTATGTCGGCAACCTTAGTTCTCATACAGATATCTTTATTTCTGATTCGATCACGCAAGGAAACTCCAGACCTTTCCATTACCCTTGCCGGTCATGTAAATCCCAGTTTTTATAACTATCATGAGTCAGAAATACTATGCAATTATTATCTTTTAGAACAGCTTTATCATCTGATTTGTAAAAACGAGTATTTTGATGTAAATATTATGCAATTCAACGATCAAGCTATGACGGTACAAAAGTAGTTAGTGTTCGAGTCCAAAGTCTGGAGTACAATCCACAAACTAATGGTATGTTTTTTTCATGCTATCTTCTTTATATTCAATTAAAGAGTACTAGTCAGTAAGAGTAGTCAGGACCAATTATTTAAGTAATTAAATAATTGCTAAATACTTTTGCCCGCGGCTTCGCCCGCATAAAAAAAACATAGCCTATGTCATTCAGGAATAAAGCAGCTTTCTATCGATGAAAAATTATCGCAATCGGACTTTCTGAGATTACTTCCTACAAACACAAATACACAAAACATTAAAAAAACATTATTATAAATGTAGATTGATACTTACGATAATTTTAAAGTCTAAATCATTGAACGAAAATGTTCAAAAGTTAAGGGCCAAGCGCCCGAAAAGTGCCATAAAACAGTGATTTTCTGAGGCCTACTCCTCCGTAATGGCTAGGTCAATTAGTTTGAAAAAAATACATGTTTATTATAAATTCATGAACAACATTTGATTTTTTTTAAATGTGTTTACATTTGTCAAAAAAAAAATATTTAGCAATTTCGCAACTTTTCGCAACTTTTCCTTACTCCATAGAAACGGCTTGGACCTTTAGAAACATTTTTACACATCAAAATTGTGGGTTAAATATTCTTCAAAGTGAACATTGCATATGTAAATCAATAAATATAAGAGAAAATGGATTTAAAGCGCTTTCCGGGCGCTGCTAGCCGCAAATAAATGCACAGATTTGCGTACTGCCGCCTAGGCGAGTGCGAGAGTTGCGTTCACATAATTTCGGCCAGATGGTTCAAGGGACTATACGCCTTAAATTCATTTAATAGCGACACACAATCTTCGAAAGGACGCCACAATGAAAATAGTACTTTTTGATACATGTGCAGAAAGTTTGTCACAGTGACCGAGGCGGAATTCGCGCGAGCCGTAGGCAAGTATGTTTATCGAGCCGAGGGCTGCCGTGACAAATTTGCACATGTATCAAACAACTTTTTTCAATACACTTACAAAGAAATGAACAAACGGAGGTTGACCGGCGACTCGTGGGGGTCGACGCGCGCCGAGCCTGATGCAATAACATTGTGGCGGGGGCGAGCTCGCGCAATTTTCTGCACTAGTGCGGAAGAGAGACTACATATTGCGTGCCTAAAAGCAGTGTGATAAGAGCGGGTTTTCAAGTGCATTGAAAAATAATTTTTCCTCTTAGTAACCAAACCTGAATTAAATTAAACAGTACATATAATGAATCAATGGTATTCATTAATTGGAGTTCTTTTCCTCAAAATGACATTGATAATATAAAATAACAAACTGACTGCAATACGGAATTTCCTGAAAAATCGTTCGATGCTCGGGAATATCGGGAAACTGTGCCAAGAGCAAATACGTTGAGTAATATGCAAAAAACTATTCACCTAAATATTTTCCTAGTGAATTGGGTTTTTAAAAGTAAACCATCATTGCCGTTTTCTTTTTATACTTTCAGTATGACTCTTACGTTAAACTATTTGAGATTGTAGACTCACGCTTTACCACTGCCTCACCTGATGGAAAGCGACGATCATACTTACCTAAAATTAACCTATTCACATTGTTATTATCATTCCACTTATTTATTTTTTGTAGATACCCTACTTATTATATTTTAAAATATTTTTGAAATTAAAAAAAAAAACATTAATATAAAAAATAGTAGCCCATCAGCATCGGGAACAAAGTCCAAAGGTGGTCAGGGCTTCTAAGCGAGGAATCTCCTAACAATACCCGTCGTGACTTTCTGGATCAAGCCCTTGATCCAACTACCCAACGAGAGCCTCCTCAGATGTTGGTCGAGGCCCTTGGCTATCAAACCACTGGCTGTCACGACTATCGCTACAATGGTTACTGTGTCCACTTCCCACATGTCGACAACCTCTCGAGCCAAGTCAAAACAGTTTGTTATTTTTCTCAGCTTGTCAGAAATTCTCGTCATGTAGGGTTACCATATCTCAGGATTTGTTCTGAGATTTCAGGATTTTTGGACTCTTCTCAGGAATGCGCCCGGATTTTGCAAATCTTATTATAATTTTCAATAAAATACAGCTTAGGTACACTTAAACGTTAAACAAATTAATAAAAATAAAACTTAATAAAAAGTTAAATGGACTAAAATTAATCTTCCTTAAGCAAAGGGGGGTTCCCACCAATTTGAGTGCGATGTGCAACGCATGAGTTAGATCCACAGAGTGAAAATTCTCAAACTGTAAAAAAAAACTCAGGATTTTTCAATGAAAATCGGTCCTTTTCTCCGGACTTTTAATTTTTTACCCTATCGTCATATGGGACCACTATATCAACAATCATTGTGATTATTATTTTTTAGCTTAAAGGCTCGATTATGACGCCATATCATAATTGCACAATTATTATTATTCACAAGGATGGTGCCTCTTTTATTTTAAACTTGTCGAAACCTGTTGGTGACGTGTCCGCGAATGCCTCGTGTTTTATTGACGTAAATATGTAGATTAAAGACAATGGACATTTGCGTCTATAGCAAGTAAGTTGTGTAATAATAAAGGGGTGACCAGTTGGTTATAAACCAACTTCCCAACCACAGAAAAGATAAAAAAGGTTAGAAAGGAAATACTTTCCGATTTCTACTACGAGTGTCGCCGCTGGTCTTACATCCTTTAACTCCACTACGGGCAATAAACCTATACGAGCACGTATTACGCAACTAACGCGTAGTTGAACTATGAGCATTGCTCTGTCCGGACCAAGCCCAAGTCGTCGACGGCGCGCACTGTTCCCGCGCGCCTCAAGGAGTTGTCAGCAACTTGCAGGGGCCCAGCCGGGTCGAAGCCTACTGGGGCCAGGGTTATCCGAAACGCGGGGCGCTCGAGCCCCGGTATGAAGGCTTGAAGGAACGGGATGGTTTTTTTAGTCAGTAAGAGTATGACACTATATCCCGCTCCGCCCAAGAGCGGGGGTTGCCATAAGGTGATTTTTCCAATCGAAAAAAAAAAATCCATGTAGATAGCAAGTTGTAATCGATGACCTTCAACGCCCTTGGTTGGGAGGCGCGTATCCCAACCACAGAGCGTGTTGGCGCGTGGTTCGTGTTGCGGCTACATGGATGTATCCATGTAGCCGCAACACGAACCAAGGTCACTTTGGTTGGAACGCTAGTTTGCAATCGTCTGGTCAACTCTTAAGGGGCCGGCGACCGATGAATTTCCATACAAACGTAATACCACGCTCATTTGCAGTTGGAGCATATTTCCAACATATTATGATGATATTCGGTTATAGACAATATTTATCTAGGTTCCTACGTCGAGAATATTAGAAATATTGTTATTTTTAATACAGGAAAAGCCAAATGGCATGTTTTGCCATTTACGCTATAAAAATGTGCGAAATACAATTTGCTTAAATTTCTTTTTGTTTTTTTTTTTAAAGTAAGACGTAGGAACCTAGATAAATATTGTCTATAACCGAATATCATCATACTATGTTGGAAATATGCTCCAACTGCGAATGAGCGTGGTATTACGTTTGTATGGAAATTCATCGGTCGCCGGCTCCTTAAAGAACAAAGCTTTTATGAAAATGCGCTTTTAAAGCGCTTCAATTCTTACGACACATTATTTTCATGCTGTTTTTTTAAGAGTAGGTACTTTACAAGTGATTCACAAATAAAATTTATCATTTATCATGGCATAAATTAGGTAGTACTAATAAGATTAAGTTTACGGATATGTAATAGGACAATACTTATGTATTGCGTACCATATATTTGATAAGACGACCAAATATTATTTGTATGTCGTCACCATCATCGTCATTATTTGTACTGATAAACGTCCAATGCTGAAAATTGAAAAATAGCCACTCAGCGGATTCTTGGCTGACGTAGTCATCGGTTCACCATGAAAAAGTCTTTTTTTAAGCTGGGAAATCATCCAATGACTTATCGCGCTCTAGGGCGGAGCACGAGGGGGTATCAGACTTTTACTGACTAAACCGCACCGCTGTCTCTTTTTTGTCTAGCGTTCCAGGATCTCAAGTTTTCCTTTCGGAAGTCAACAAGAGAAAGCTTTAAAACAACTTACAAAAAACACTTGCTCGATAATAGGAATAGCTCCTATACCGTTAAATTTTAATCGTTTTAATCCCGTGGAGGGTCGATCCGGTACATGAAACACTATGGCTTCTAAAGATAAAATTAAAAATAATGTACTTTTTTTCAAAATCGTATTAATTTACGCATGTACGAAATTAATTTCTTTAAGAAAACGTCAGCTGAGTGAGTTCAATGACCTGTAGTTAACAGTCGGCGTTGCGTACAAACTACCTACTACCTACCTACTCATTGAACTCGCTCAGCTATCGAGTGTGTATATCGTAGGAGCGTTCACAAATATATGTAAACTCACTAATCGACATTTGAAACGCAAAAGGATCTAAGCGACATTGAGTAAACTTTACAAGTTAAGAAATTGTTTGTAAAAAAGTCGGATTTAGATACTATTACAATGATTTTATTAATATCTAAATCTGTCTATTTCATTGTTATTTACTTTTTTTTTTCTAAAAAGTTTAACTTTAAATCACGCTCCTGTAAAGTTTACCCAATGTCGCTTAGATCATTTTGCCTTTTAAGTGTCGTATTGTTAAAAATCCTTGAAATTTTGACTTTAAAACAGCTCGAACATTTTTGAGGCCATCTAAGATAGCTTACTTTTCTTATCATGAAAGTTTCGGGACAATCCCTTTCCTTTGCGGCTATATTTAACAAAATATCCTTGTAAATTAATTATTTGAAGTAATTTCACCAACAAGGCCATCGGTTTGTTATCAGAAAACGTTCGATAAGGCTAATTAGGTAATGTTTAATAATAACATTTTGAACACTTGAAGGTCGTTAGAACGTAGGTAGTAAAGATATGTACTGTGTTATATTTAAGATAACAGCCAGGCCCCCCAGTATGTTATTAGTGTAGTCAGCCTTATAATGTTCCCACTGGTGGGACTCAGGCCTCCTATCTAGGAATGGGAATGGACCGTAAGAACCAAAAAATTCGAAGACATGTGACATCCACTAACCCGCACAGGCTCCACGTGGGGGATTACGGCCCATTCCCTCTCCTTGAGAGGAGGCCTGAGTCCCAGCAGTGGGAACATTAATAAGGCTGATGATGATGATGATGCTGATGCCAAATATAACACTTTATCATAATTATAAGATCAGTGGTAGTGATGAGACCCAGTGGTAACGGCACTTTTTTTAGACCGAAAATCATCTAATGACATCCCCTGCTCTTGGGCGGAGCGGAAGATAGTGTCAGACTTTTACTGACTAAAAACCCTCTCCTGTTCCTTCTTTGCCATTATTCCAGGGCCCCGGGGATCTTTTTGCATCACTCATGGCCCCAGGAGGCTTCGACCCCGTTGATGGCAAGTGTCAAGTTGTAAGTTGTGGTTTCAAACCCCGCCAGGTACATTACTTTCATCACCACTGCTCTCAGAATAGTGAAGGAAAACACCGTCAGGAAACCGGCTTGACCTAGAGCGCCGGACGGCTCCGCAAGCCCGCTCCTACGGTGACTGATAATCGGAATCAGGGGCTCAGCGGCTGGGGTGTAAGGTCCATTCCCTCACGCGTGCACACGTCTCCTTCGCTAGCATTACTGCTTCGGAGACGGAATTGCACCTCCACAAGTAATAACTCTGGTGCTAAAGGGTTACTCCCTTTAGCAATTTTATTATGTAATTCTATGCTATTCATCTTTTTAACCGACTTCGAAAAGGAGGAGGTTCAATGTTCGGCTGAATGTATTTTTTTCACCGGTATCTCGGTCAAGTGTGGACCGATTTTGAAAATTATTTTCTTTGTTGAAAGGTTATGCTTCCAAGTTGGTCCCATAGGGATATTTTTATGATCTGATCACAGCAAAACGGTCGTAAAAAGTAAAATTGTTTTGTTTATACGTGTAGTCGATGACTGACTGAAGGAAAAGGGGGAGGGGATGGATGAGGATGTATCGGAGTGATCTGATGATGAAACTAGAAGGTAAATTAATGTAATCTAACCGTGTTTCGGATTATTAAAATCGTTATAGTTAGTTGCATTTTTTTCGTTGTAGCCAGAGTAGGATGCACTCTGGCTATAAGGTATTTAAGTTTGGCTGAGAGGTACTTTTTAGTGGTGGTAACTGGTAACATAACTAAAAAGTGTAAAAAGAAAAAATTTTACACAAAAAAAAACAACTGACTTCAGTCATCGGTGTCAAATAACGAAGAGACAAAACTATAACAGAAACACCGAGACTTCCGAAATTAAAGTTATTTTATGTTTTTTTAACATTGAAAGTTTTCCATCGTTTACACTTCGGGGAGTGTGCACTAGAGTTACACAATTTAATTCCGCCAAGTCCAATCCATCATCGGACCACAAGACGTACGGCATTGCGCCACCGGTACATGGTGGACATCCCACCTATACCTACGTACGAAGCGTTTTGGGAGTACATTCATTATGCTTACAGCTAAGGAATGGAATTCCCTGCCGGAGTCTGTGTTTCCTGATAGCTATAACCTGGGGTCTTTAATTCAAGAGTGAATAGATTGCTTCTAGGCAAGCGTGCTCCATCGTCGGCCACATCACCGCTTACTATCAGGTGAGATGGTGATCAAACGCGAGCCTATCCATTATAAAAAAAAAAGTCGGTTGAATTTTTTTTTACTTTTTTTATTGTGCCTGTTGTATCACAGCGGGCCCTAACAGAATATCTGCTAGTGCAGCGTTTTTTATCATTGTAAATATAGTACCTACACACTGAGTTAGGTGCCTTTTTGGCCTCACACAGATTAATGTTTTCATTTCCTATTGTGTATTTTTAGTTTATAATACAACTGTGTGAGGCACGAAATTAAACGTTTTCCTAACCAGTTGCATTGTATTTGTGTCGATTAAATCATTTTAGTTCAATTCTAACTACTGAACTGCCAATTGGCAGACGGTATTTTTTTCAAGCTTAGAAGATGACAAGCCTAAAAAATGTTAATTACCTACATCTGCTCCCTAACATCATAACAGTGTTGACAAAACCGAAAAGTTTTCCACGAATTCCAACGGACATTGATATGACTAACGCATTTCAGTTTTATGCGCATAAAAACAAACGGGACTATTATGAAAACAAAATTTTCGTATGTACCTAAGTACTAATAATATCAGATAAGGTAAATAAGACCAAAACATGTCGCAATACTGTAAATCAATTGCGCAGTGTCTGTAGTAGCCCTTATTGATGAAAAACCCCTTATTTACCAAGGCATAAAGTCGAAAATCCCTCAGCTATAGGCTTGTAAACACAGGTATTATCTTGTGCGGAACTGCAATGGCTTATGTGCCATCATTCTAGACTATACTTCTAGAATGAAACATTATATGACCTTTAGAATTGTTTGGATTGCATAATATTGTTTTCAAACAATGTAAGTTGGTGTTATGTAATGGAAAACATTGCGATAATGTGATTATGAGTGTGGTTCATAATGTGACTAAAAGGTCATTAGTTTAAATTTTAATCCTGTGTTACATAACGATTAGTATTAGGGCTTATTGGAAAGGGCTGTGGGAATGTGAATATTTGAATGAGTCATTACAGCCCTAGAACATGTGTGCGGTTTTAGTCATTTAAATAATTTAGGGAAATAAATTGGACGACGTACATTTTAGGAATTAGGTACCTACTAACGCCTACCGCAGCGTTCGGAAAGCTGCGCGATATCTTCTCGTCCAACATACCACAGTGTCTCAAGACGAAATTCTTTTACGAGTGCGATGCGTGTTGCCAGCGATGACATATGGCTCTGAAACATGCTTTTTTTTCTTAGTGATATAACCCAGTGCTTGACTGCGTTCCCACCTGATGGTAAGCAGTGATGGAATCGTTGATGGTGAGGCGCACTAGTTTATTAAGAGCCCATTCACTCTAGCCTTGGAGGCACCTAAATTTTAATCAGACGGGAAGATCGCAGCAGACAAATTGTTCCAGTCCTTCGATGTACGTGGTATAAATGACGACGCGAAACACTTAGTCCGAACCGTAGAAGTTTCAACAATGTAAGGCCATCCCCACATTGTTCGATGGTAGAAAGGAGATGGCAGAATCAAGTTATGCAATTGGTTACTTACAATGAGCCTCATCAGAAGTCACTCATTGGGCAATGGATCTTTCCAACTCTCTCTCTTTCTTACGAGCTTAGAACTCTTGTTAAGCTCGAAGTGTTCTTGCGTGATTGCATCAGGAATGAAGATATCTGCAGGTGGACAAAGGTTGCCGACATAGCCCAAAGAATCGCCAAAAAGTGGCAGTAGGCAGCGTATATGCTCGCAGAACTGATGGTCGATGGGGCCGAAAGGTTCTGGAGAGCGATTATTTGGGCTACTTCGGTAACCTTAGTTCGTTGTATGTTAAAATACTAAAAGAATAACAAGCACTGATTTTCTCTCATCACACTATTATGAAGTCGAAAATTTGTCTGTGTGTCTATTTCTGTGTGTCTATGTATATTTCGATGAAACTTGGTTTACTGATAGACCATGTCGTAGAATAGTAGGTACATAAGATACTTCTTACCTCGGGAATATACTCCTTGGGGATAATTTCCTACTATTACTTGGCCAAAACCGCAAGCAATAACTAAGGGCCAGGCCACACGATGCGGTGCGGCTCCGGCGCGGCGCTTGAACGACGAATCGGCGGGCACATGAGTGACGCCACCCCGCTTATACGGCCCGCGGATTCGTCGCTCAGGTGCCGCGCCGCACTGTGTGGCCTGGCCCTAGTGCCCTAAGGTAGGCGCCAGATAATGGTCACTGACCCTCCTACATTTGTTGACATTCTTAATTTCAAAGACATAAGGCTGTCTTGAATGAAAGACATCTATCGTGATTCTTTATATGCTCCTAGTATGAAAAGCAATTCGTTGTTTGTTCTGTCGGTACCTACGCAGAGATATTAATTAGTTAGTGTGAGTTAGTGCTCACATGATAGAAGCAACCAGTAATTTGTAACCAAGCATTATATATAACACATAATATGATATAAAAGAGTGTCCATGGAGTTTCTTGCACGTTCTTCTCCATAGAGACCTACGCTTTGGAACGTGCAATTTAGCTTCACTTTTCTTGGACTGACCGACATTTGACTATTCAAAAGTGCCTGTAAATGGTCTATTTGAAATAAATACTTTGACTTTGACTTTGAAATTAGGAAAAGGTCAATGTACTTTATTTTAAGGTTAACTGGCGCCTTCTGGAGTAAAAAAACGAATTTGTAATACGTGCTATCTCTCACATATGTTTGCCTTATCATCCCATTTATTATCCATATGAGGAATTGGGTTTATCCCAAATTAAACCCAAATCCTTTATGGGTTACCGCTTCCAATAATACCTAATTATGGGTATTTATTAACTAACTACTTATACCTAAATGTATTTCTACATTAAAACACATTCACACACCACTTAAGTGGCAATGGGCAGGGCACATTGCTCGTAGAACAGATGGCCGTTGGGGCCGAAAAGTTCTGGAGTGGAAAACGCAGCGTTGGAAGGCCTAATACAAGGTGGTCCGTTGACCTGGTGAAGGTTGCGGAAATCCGATGGATACGGGACGCACAGGATCGTGCATTGTAGCGACGCTTGGAGGAGGCTTATGTCCAACGGTGGACGTCTGTCGGCCGAGATGATGATGATGATGACACATTTAGCAGTGGTGATCCAGTGGTTATGGTCCCAACTTTTGAGTTCATAGGTCACAAGTACAAACCCAGCCAGGCACATTAGGTACTTTGTGTAATATACTACTTTCAAAACTCTGAAGAAATACATCGTGAGAAAACCATATTGTCCTAGAACCAAAAATTCTAAGACATGTGACATCCGCTAGTCTGCACTGGGCCCACGTGGTGGATTACGGCTTATTCCTTCTCGTAGAGATAAGGCCTAAGTCCCAGCAGTGGGAAGCTGGTTATGTTAAAGCACATTCATTTGCCTAGACTACCTACGTGCCAAGATTGGCAGCATTGCCACGTTAAATGGCAAGCCGATTCTTTAAGCAAAAAACGAGCCAGCTCTTTGGATCGGCGATGTCTTCTTCTTTTCGTGTTGATGAAGTCTTACTAAAATAATTTTCTGGCCAGTATTTGGCAATTTCTACGTTGGTATGGTTATGTGAAGAGGAGGGATGAAGCGCATATTACTAAAAGAGTTCTGAGTATACATAGAGATGGATGGAGGTGGAAAGGAAGGCCGCAGAAAAGATGGATGGATTGTGCGAGGAGTGATATGAAACAAAAGGGAATTAGTGATAGCTTGACGGGTGACAGGACAGAATGGAAGAAAAAAACGTGTTGCGCCGACCCCAAGTAATATGGGATAAGGGCAGGAAGAAGATTTGGCACTTCTACGGCTCTATTATTGGCCTCGTATAGACCCTGAAAACTATAGTATCGGTCAGTAGGTGGGAAATATTTTAAATAAAATATATTAATGAAATATATTTCGTTTTTTCCTAATTCATTGTAAATGTGTCTGGCTAGGTTTCCTCGTTGTTGAACACCTACTTCTGAAAATTAAAAGTTATTCGGTATTTTTTCATAGATCGATTATTTTTCATTTATGTTTTTATTATTGTGTTTTTCTGTTACATTTAATTGTATTTTTTTTTGTTGTCTACTAGCTTTTGCCACTTAGAAATAAAACAGCTTTGATCAAATATTCTTTACAATATTAGTGTAGATTGTATTGTTTATTAAAAGTTTTTTAATTTACTCTTTTTTTAGTTTTACCAAAAATTCGAAGACATGTGACATTCACCAACCCGCACTGGGCCCACGTGGTGGTTTTCGGCCCATTCCCTCTCCTAGAGAGGAGGCCTGAGTCCCAACAATGGGAACATTATAAGGCCAACTATGCTATGCTAGTTCTAATTTTTAAAAGGCAACCGAAAGATACAGATGAGTTTCAGTCAGTAAAAGTCTGACACGCCCTCTCCCTCCTCCACACAGCGGAAGAAGCGATGAAACCATTGAATGATTTCTGAACTGCCCTGGTTTTGGCTTAGTTTGTGATTTACCTCTTTTAAACAAATAACAAAATATTTATTTTACAGTATTAGTCTATAACACATGATAGGGCAAATTCCCACCACGCCCCCCTACGTATGACATTGTCACTAACCGCGTGGTGGGATATTTTACACGTAAAGTTTTTGATTTAAAGTTATCCTGTAACGTGTGCGTTTGTGATTGTGCGTAGGAACACAGAATGGACACATTATCATATTTGGAATAATTTGTTGCCTGTTATGAACGTAATTACCAGATTGATTGCGAAGTTGGGGGCCAGGTCGAAACCTACTGGGGCCAGGGTTATCTGAAAGGGCGCTCTAGCTCCGGTATAAAGGCTTGAAGGAACGGGATGGGTTTTTTAGTCAGTAGGAGTCTGACACTATCTCCCGCTCCGCCCAAGGGCGGGGGTGGTCATAGGATGATTTTTCCCATCGGAAAAAAAAGACTGATTGCGAGGTGAGTTTTTTTTTGTATACATAATACTGGGTCATGGGGACCTGGACCGCGGTCGCAATTACCACCTATATTTTTTGTAGTATTTTGGGACCACAAATAAAATAAATACAGCTTTTTTGGTAGAAATCTTTAATGCCTTCTTCCTTGTGGTCCCAAAATACTAATAATAATATTTGTATAAGTGGGAGTTTGGATCGCGGTCCCAGTCCAATAAATGCCCCACGACCTGTAATTCTTCTATAAGTGTGCTAGTAACAAACACAAGAAACAAGCCTGTCAATTTGGTTCTAGGACATGCCAGTACCCTCATAATATTTTCTTTTCCCGTTTTAAAGCAGAGGTGATGAAATAAATTACACAAAGTAATGCGCTTGGCGCAATAAGAGGTGGTGAGACGGCCTGGATGCCTACTGCAAGGGCTGATTCGAGGAGGCTCAAGAAAAGAATACCTGGAAGACGTTGGGGAAGGCCTTTAGCCAGCTATGGGCAGTCATCATCATCATTTCAGCCGACAGACGTCCGGTGTTGTACAGGCCTACCCCAAGTGTCGCCACAATGAACGATCTTGTGCGTCTCGCATCCATCGGATTCCCGCAACCTTTACCAGGTCATCGGTCCACCTTCTAGGAGGCCTCCCAACGCTGCGTCTTCCGGTGCGCGGTCGCCATTTCAGGACCTTTCGGTCCCAACGGCCATCTGTTCTGCGAGTCACTAAGGTTTGGCGAGTCTTCGTACTATGTGGAAAATATTGGCTTTTTAAAATAAATGCGCCTGGCCGTATTGAACCTACGACATACGACTTGCAAGTCGGGGCCAATAGACTACTACTCTGCATGAGAGTGTGTCTACTTGGGATAATTTTTCTACTTTCACGAGGGTAAAGCCGGTGGCAAAAGTTAGTATTTCAATAATTTTTATCAATATAATCCCCTTATCGGTAGAAATCTCAGCCATCTATTTGTTTATCTATTTTGAAATAAACTATAAACATGACTACTTAAGTACTTATTTTGTATTTAATGAGGAAAATCCAAGTTTTCACGATTAAAAAGCTAGGTAAATCTGGTTTTTGAAGCATTTTTGCAAACGATTGCTTGGGTGTTAAGAGAATAGGTAGGTATCACGTGGCGTGACGTGAGCTGAATAAAGACAAAGAGAACTAAAGGCCTACTACGAACTTTTAACGCGATCAGAACCACTGACAATTAGTGTACGATACTTAAACACGTGATTGTGCTCATGGTAGCAAACAATTTTCATTATGGGAGCAAAGCCAAAATCGCGAAAAAAATCTCAGTTGTTCAGTACATGCAAACATAAATGTACTGAACAGCTGATTTTTTTTTTGCGATGTCGAGTTGGTCCCATAGTAAAAGTTGTTAGTTATCACGAGCATAATCATGTGTTTAAGTATCGTACACTAATTAACAGTCACCCTATATAGGATGTCTAGCTCGCTCGCACGCCTGACGTTTTGATACGTTATTGTAAAGCCTAACTGACTGAAAATTTGGCTGATACAGGTTGCACAAAAGAAAAGTTTTATTTAATTTTATCCAAATTGGTTCAGCCGTTCCAGCGTGACGCAGTAACAAACACACAAACCCAAAAACTTATGCCTTTATACACAAAATAGATAGGTACAGAAGTTAATCTACATACAAAGCGCGCTCGAGCAACGCACACATAGACACCGCTCACAAACACGATGTCTCGGGAGCGTCTCCGTCGTCGGCTCGTCGAACAGTTCCGGCTCAAACGCTCATTAGTATGCGTCCACCGAGCGTAGGCATAAAAAGTGAAGTTCATACATGAGATTGTCTTCTGTACCTATCTATTTTGTGCTTAATACTTGTAATGTTGGCCTAATTCTAATGTTAATAACCCTTTGCCATAAAAAAAAAATGCTCAAGCTTTAAATACACAAAAGTCTGGAAAAACTAACACAATTTAAATGGCATGTGAAACAGCGGACATATTTTTTTCAAGTCTGCACTCGTGCGGAAAAATATACGTGTGGTGTGACACGCGTGAGCTAAGGCAGAGAGAACTAAGGCATTAAAATGTGATGTACTTCTACCGGATGCGATGCAATAAGGCATTTCATATTATTAGAAGTAACTCATATATTTACGATCAAACGGTTTTCACTATATCCTGTTACGAATAAAAGAATATCGCAAAGTTATTACGAAACCGGTTATTATTGTTTTATCGTTTACAATTCGATAAACCTTATCGGAGCTATTTGTCATAAGGTCGTTTGGGTCGCCACGAGAAAATTGTTGAAATACCTCCGAGGTTTAACTGATAAGAACTTTTTCTTGGTCTACTGATTTTCCTGTTTTATTTGTCCGGAAATAATATATAATAATATTCCACAACTGTCACACAACGCCGTCTAGTCCCAAGCTAAGCAGAGCTTGTGTTATGGGTACTAGACAACTGATAAACATACATATATATTTCTAAATACATACATATTATAGATAAATTACACCCAGACACAACAAATGATCATGCTCATCACACAAACATTTGTCCTGTTTGGGAATCGGACCCACGATCTTCGGCAAAGCAGTCAGGGCCACTAACTACTTAACCAACAGGCCAGTCAAATACATACAGAATAAGTTATGATTATTATCCTTCCAACCGAATTTCGGTCACGGTAGCCAATCAGCAAAAAAAATTGCCAAAAATATATATTACTATCGTATTATTTTATTTTTATTTTTTTATTTGGTATATTTGGCCAAATTTATATAGAGAAACCTAAAACTACCACGCGGACGAAGTCGCTGACATAATCTCATCATCATCATCATCATTTCAAATGATAAATGATCTTTATTTTGCAAGTTGGTTTTATAAAAACACTTTTACACGTCAATTTTTTTTTTTGTCAATTAATGCTAGATGAGGCCGGTGTTTCCTAGCTAACTACCCTGAGAAAAAACACTGAAACAAACTCAGGGGTTTCAGCCGATAGACGTCATAGAACATAGGCCTCCCCAAGTGTCGCCACAATGAACGATCCTGTGCGTCCCGCATCCATCGGATTCCCGCTACCTTCACCAGGTCAGAATCTAATCAATCTAAATGTTCCCTCTACTAAGCCGCATAATATTGTATCCTCTATTTTTTTGTAATGCGTGAAGTGTCAGACTTTTGCACATAGATTTAAGTTTCTGTGAAATTGTTACTATTTTGGTGTACAATAAAGTGTAGTCTATTCTATTCTATTCTATTCTGTTCTATTCTGTTCTATTCTGTTCTATTCTGTTCTATTCTGTTCTATTCTGTTCTATTCTGTTCTATTCTGTTCTATTCTGTTCTATTCTGTTCTATTCTGTTCTATTCTGTTCTATTCTGTTCTATTCTGTTCTATTCTGTTCTATTCTGTTCTATTCTGTTCTATTCTGTTCTATTCTGTTCTATTCTGTTCTATTCTGTTCTATTCTGTTCTATTCTGTTCTATTCTGTTCTATTCTGTTCTATTCTGTTCTATTCTGTTCTATTCTGTTCTATTCTGTTCTATTCTGTTCTATTCTGTTCTATTCTGTTCTATTCTGTTCTATTCTGTTCTATTCAGTTCTATTCTGTTCTATTCTGTTCTATTCTGTTCTATTCTGTTCTATTCTGTTCTATTCTGTTCTATACTGTTCTATTCTGTTCTAATCTGTTCTATTCTATTCTATTCTATTCTATCATCATCATATATCATATGTCATAGTCCTTTCCCAAGCCTCGTCCTAATCGGCGGTCATATACGTCTCGCATTCTTAAACAGGTCATCGGCCGACCATGTGGGACCTTCAAATGCTGCATCTTCTAGTACGCGGGCGCTGACCTTTCGACCCCATCAAGCGTCTTTTCTGCGAGAAATGTGCCCCTGCCAATGAGCAAAGCATCGCTAAACTTAAGTGGCAATGGCCACTTGGGCACGCCACAATTATGGCGGTAAGTCCCCTCTTTGAGGCATGGCTGCAAAGACCTCACGGCGTCCTTACCTTCTGCTTGACGCAGGTCCTCACCGGACATGGTAAGTTCGGAAGGTACCGGATTCAAGCGGAAGTGACGCCCGGGTGTTGCCACTGTGCGGAACGCCCGGAGAACACGGAAGAGCATACAGTGGAGGTGTCCCCGCTTGGACGGAGCATCGCCGTGCCCTCGTTGGGGTGACCGGCGTCGGCGGCGGCGGCGGCGATCTCTCGCGTTTCGAAAGATAGCTCAGCCGGTATGAAGGCACGAAGAAACGGGGTGGGTTTTTAATCAGTAAAAGTCTGACACTATCTCCTGCTCCGCCCAAGAGCGGGGAATAACATTAGATGATATTGCAACCGAAAAAAAAAAGTGGCAATGGCCACCCTGATTCTTTTGCGAATATTCCATGAATCGAAAATACAAAACAATAATGACGTCAAAATAAAAGTACCCATTATGACGTAGTAAGACACAGCGTCATGAATCGAAAATCTTCGGTGAGTCATCCATACAATCGGGTATCCAATCAAAAACATGGTTCCAAAAAGAATGTTTTATCTGAATCACGACCAATTTTCCCCAGTATTTTAGCGTCAGACCTCACTACTATATGACTAATTCTAGACCGGCCTCCGACGTAAAAACCAGTCTTCACGAACGAATCTCGAAAGATAATGTAATCAAATCGATGTTTCTGTACTTTGATCGCAACATTTCTTATTATTATTTAGCAGGTTCTTATGAATTTGATAATTAAACACGTGAATCTATAATTATGCACACACGAAACACACAAAGCGTTTTGGGAAAACATTCATTGTGCGTACAGCTAAGGAATGGATTTTCCTGCCGGAGTCTGTTTTTCCTGGTAGCTGTAACCTTGGGGTCTTTAAAGCAAGAGTGAATAGGTTATTTTTAGGCAAGCATGCTCGACGGCGCGCACTGTTCCCGCGCGCCTCAAGGAGTTGTCAGCAACAGCAGGGACCCAGCTGGGTCGAAGCCTACTGGGGCCAGGGATATCCGAAAGGACGCTCGAGCACCGGTATGAAGGCTAGAAGGAACGGGGTGGGTCTTTTAGTCAGTAAGAGTCTGACACTATCTCCCGCTCCGCCCAAGAGCGGGGGATGTCATTGGATGAATTTTTCCCACCATACAAAAAGGAAAGAAAAAAAAACCGGCCAAGAGCATGTTGGGCCACGCTCAGTGTAGGGTTCCGTAGTTTCCCGTCCATCACAATAAGTGTACCCACTTAAGAGGTTGAAAAAATGCTTGCATATACACTTATATAAACTTAGTCCAGAAATTATTTTGTAGAACCCTTTTGTCTTTTTTGTACAAAAACTTTTCTTTCCATCAAGTTCAAAATAATTTTCCTAGAAAGTCCTTATAAAGTTCTACTTTTCAGATTTTTTTCATATTTTCTAAACTTATGGTTCAAAAGTTAGAGGGGGGGTCACATTGTTTTTTACGGAGCGATTATTTCCGAAATTATTGACATTATCAAAAAATTATTTTAGTAAACCTCTATTCTACTATACTCTATTTTAAATACCTATCCAACGATATATTGACGTTAGGGTTGAAATTAAAAAAAAAACACCTCCCACTTTACATATAGGGGGGCTACCCTAATAAAACATTTTTTTCTAATTTTTATTTTACCACTTTGTCGGCGTGATTGATATACATATTGGTACCAAATTTCAGCTTTCTAGTGCTAACGGTCACAGAGATTAAGCGAGGACGGACAGACAGACAGACGGACAGACAGACATGGCGAAACTATAATGGTTCCTAGTTGACTACGGAACCCTAAAAAGGCAAGCATGCTCCATTGTCGGCCACATCATCGCTTACCATCAGGTGAGATAATGGTCAAAGGCGAGTCTATGCGTAATAAAAAAAAATCACCAACACTTAAAATCGAAAAGAACAAATATTGATATAGAACACAAACGTGCTGCTTATTTCAAATGAAATTACTTCTAGTAAACCTGCAAGAGAATCGTATGAGAGATGATTTTATTTTTGCTGATTTTTCTTGAATTTACATTACCTTGTTTATGCAGAACACGTTAACTGTGCGCGGTAAGAAAAGAAGAAATGCATGTTTTTTAAAAGGTAGTACTGAAAAAAAAAACCGGGAGCAGTGGGGGCCGAGTGATAACGGCCCCGACTCACTAGTTGTAGGTGTTCAAACCTAGCCAAGCACATTACTTTGTGTAATTTTTTTTATCACCACTGCTCTCAAAAACGGTGAAGGAAAACATCGTGAGGAAACCTACATGACCTAGAACCTAAAATTCGAAGACATGTGATATCCCGCACTTGGCACGCGTGGTGGATTAAGGCCCATTCCTTCTCCTAAAAAGGAGGCCTGAATCCCAACAGTGGGAACATTATAAGGCCGAATATGCTATACTGAAATGACAAATGACTTCTCCCGCACTAGGGTGGAACGAGAAGCATGTCGTCCCGATCCGAGTAGGCCTTCAGTCTCAAAGTTATTTCAAGATTTTACACATCAAGCAAAAAAATATGTCGGACAAAAATAGACCTGTCAAAAGGTGAAACAATGACCTGGTGAGGAAGGTCGTGAGTATGATGGATGTGAGAAACAAAGCAGGTACTAGGTAGGTGTGACGACGTAGGTGTACATGTATTTTTTATTTCAATTTTTTAGAAAACAACTCACTTTGTCAAGATTAAAAAAAAAAAAAATTAAAATTTCTTTATTTCAGACCCAATAGTCCATAAATTGTTAGTGTATTAGTAACAGAAAGTGCTTATATACTATATTAGCATTGTTAGTAACCTATAGCTTCCACCCAGTGTCTCTGGATGGAGCAATCCGGCCTATCAGCAATCATTTTCAGGATGCTGTTACGACTGTTGCGCAAACGTTGCAGTAAGGAAAACGCTTTCTTACGCATGATGGCATGAAAGCCATCCGTGTGAGCCGCGGCAAACATTCCCGACGCACTACAACGCCACGGCAACCGCAACAGCATCCCGAAAGCGTTATTATATTGTACGCGCAGGACGTTGTAAGCTCGGTTTGTATAAGACACCCACAGGCCGCTCGAGTAGAAAGACTGACAAAACGCCTTAAATAAACTAATTTTGACGTCTGCCGTGCAGCGAGCGAACCTACGGGCGAGCATATTACTCCGCACCGCCATTACCGTAGTCACAAATTTTTGGATCTCCCATCTAAAAAATCTCTTGTTTTATTATTATTATGTATTATAATCCAGTGCTTGACTGTGATTTCACGTGATAGTAAGCAATGATGCAAGTGAATCGCAAGCAGATATGCAATCGTTGATGGTGAACCGCACTCTTCTACTTCTTCTTCGTGTCGATTTGACTCAAAATTTGTCCGACCAATATTTAGCCGACTGGACATCTCTGTCGTTGGCTTCGTTTAATTCAAAAAGGGTTCAGGTAGTTGTGCAGGGCAGGAAAGGAGGTGACACATATCCTCTGAAGGAGCTCCACACTGGCAATGTATTTCAATTGTGAATCGCACTAGTTTGTTAATAGCCTATTCACGCTGGCCTTGAAGACGCCTTTATTATAATTGGACGGGAAGACCGCAACAAGCCAATCGTTCCAATCCTTCGATGTACGCGGTATAAACGACGAGACGAAACGCTTAGTCTGTACTATAGAGGAGTTAACAACGTAAGGACGGATACTCGGATTATCCGATGGTAGAAAGGTCTACCGTGGCCAGGGTTAGTTTCGAAAGATAGCTCGAGCCCCGGTATGTAGGCTTGAAGGAACGGGATGGGTTTTTCGTCAGTAAGAGTCTGTCACTATCTCCCTCTCCGCCTAAGAGCGGGGGTTATAATTAGATAATTTTCCCATCATAAAAAATGGTAGAAAGGTGATAACGGAATCAAGTTATGTAATTTCCGCGCACACTCTTCAAAATGCATCCTGTAGAATGTATTCTACAGGGTGCATTCTAGAAATGATTCTACAGGATCCTTTCAGGTTCCTTTCTGTAGAAACGCCTCCTGATTTTGGACTCCTATCTAATAAATCTCATTCAAGTAAAGCCACGAATGCATGCGCATTTTTGTTTATAGGCTTTTAATTTTTTTTTTTTTATCTGTTATAAACTAGTACTTGACTGCGATCCTGCCTGATGGTAAGCAGTGATGCAATCGTTGATGGTGAGACGCACTAGTTTATTAAATCCCTAATTAAATTATATATATATAAAAGGAACAACTGACTGACATATCAACGCACAATCAAAACTACAAGGATTCCTTTTATGACGTAGGCGTGCACTAAGAGAGAATTTTACAAAATACTCGCCATATGGGGATGAAACAGGAGCCCAAAGTTTGTACGGAGTAACC
Source organism: Mythimna albipuncta (assembly GCA_929112965.1). NCBI lineage: Eukaryota > Metazoa > Arthropoda > Insecta > Lepidoptera > Noctuidae > Mythimna > Mythimna albipuncta. Next base: position 10,608,971 of record OV815983.1, on the reverse strand, counting down.
TATTTTCACGCGGGCAAAGCAGCTTGTAGAAGCTAGTCAGCTTATAAGTAGTGTTCCCAGGTCCATTTGGATTAGAATCGGGACAGATGGTAAAACAAATCGGGATTTAGAGTTTTAGATCGGAACATTTTTTTTTAATAAAGATTTTTTTAGGTAGTAAATCATGCAATGACTCCTCCGCTCTGGGGTGGAACGAAAGGGCGTGTCAAACTTTTACTGAGTAAAATCCAGATTTCTTCAGTCGCTCTTTAAGTTTCAGGGTATTTGATTTATCGGGACACTTAGCGTCCCGATCAGGTGCAAATCGGAACGCGTCCCCAGACCCCTAAAAATCTGGACATCCCGCGCAAATCGGGACGCCTGGCATCACTACTTATAAGCCACCTTTCTTTTATCTATTTTAATGCAAGACCACACAACATTCGAACGAGAATGACACACATTTTGACATTCACCTACTAATTAATGTTTATTTATGTAAACACAAACAAGACCCCCTACTTTTACAAGAAAGTAAATGACGCATCAAAATTTTCAAGTTCGTGAAAGTTCTTTATGACTCAATAAAGAAGAAATATATAAATGTACTCAAGATTAAATGCTAACTACGAAGAAACTGTTTGAACAAATAATTTTTATTCTATTTGATTCATCGGAACTGAATGACTCACTTGGCGCCAAATCTGACGCACGGCCATCTTGGAATCGTTTATTTTTTTTCTGAATGTCAGTGACGCGGTGACGCGGTTAGTTATTCTGCCTTATGTAATACGTTTTGTTTATATAATCCTGACGTAAAGTTAGTTCTTCTTGTTACAAGATTATAACCTGATTATGTTTATAGATAAAATTGTAGACTCAAGTCACTCTTCTAGTGATTGTGTGGCGTCAGTATTGTAACATCACTTTGATAATTGATTGATTGATTCATAGCTTAATTCCACTTGATATAATAGTAAATTCCAATGTTGAGAGTCTGTCTACTGAGCCTTTTCCCAACTTTGCTGAAGTCGGTTTTTAATCTATAATGGTATGCAGCTGGAAACCAGAAAATTAGGATTTCACAAGCTCCCCTGATACTTTACGACCCGCGACCGGCCAGCGGTAAGAACAAAAGTTTGAAAATCTTTGAAGCACTCCATTAGACGCCACTCCCTCGCTGCGCCGCTCCGCTCGCCACGCCACCCAGCTCACCGCGCCGCCCGAAGTCGTGACTAGACCATTAGGTATGTTTTGAAAAGCTAAACAACATATAGCTCCTAAAATCTGCCGAACTAATCTCAAGATCTAGATTACGACAATATAATTTTCCTTATAGATTAAATTTCTTTATCACTTTCATATTAAAATTACACAAAAAGATAATATGCAGTCGGATATTTGGCAATTAAAAGATTACTTTAATCTCGTAACATATTCCAATCTTTTGTTTTCGCTTGTAATAACTTTGTTTTTTGACGCAATCACATATTATATCGGTATCATATTATGAGGTAAGAAAAGTTAACATATCTATAATAACTGATATTTAAAATTGTATATCTATACACGCCCCCTTTTTTTGAGTGTGTAAAATCATCGGCTTTTTATTAAGTGGTAAAATAGTCTACCGAACCGCCGCTCTTGGGCGGAGCGCGAGGTCGTGACAGACGTTTACTGACTAAAAACCTACTCCTGCTCCTTCTTTGTCTTCGTCCCAGGGCCCGGGTCTAATTGCCCAACTGTTCACACTGCCCGTATATCATCGGCTAACTTAAGTCTGAGCAGGAAGCTCTGGGTGAAGCAAAAAAGACAGACTTGTACTGATTATAATCCATCTGTGTTCCTTCAGTTGCCATTGGACCACAATATCTCTTTCGAACTATCCCACAGCCCTATATACAAGTCATATTTTTTCAAATCGTGTAAATAAGTTTTCACCAAACACGACAAGACTAATATTGCAATAGAATCCTCACAACCCATATTCTTCATACCGAAGTGGTTATAATATATATATAATATCTAACACTGGGTCCATGCCTCTTCTTCTCGAATCGATAGTTGTCGTTTCCCTCAAAATATTTGGGCCTAAGAGATGACCATGTTTAGAGCGGCATCAGTGATATTTTAGAGAACTAAAGAGCAGATGTAGGAACACTTTGGGCATTGTAGTAAGAAGCGCAATTGCACTGAGTCCCAATTGGGCTACAATAATCACTTGATGACCATCGAAGAAAGGCGTAACCCAGAACTTTGGATAAGGAGCAGGGCCCGATCTAAGAGGGGTCAAGCCGGGCATTTGGCCAGAGCGACAAAAAATGAGAGGCGGCAAAATTGACTTATATCCAACCTAGCCATTACCCATCCACGCCCAAGTTGGCAGGTTGAGAATTTTATGTTCCACCTTGCAACCTGGAATATTGTGGAAATATTTAAGACTCATGATTAATATGGTTTTGTGTATGTAAAGGACGGCGAAAATTAGGCTTGATAGCCATAAAATTGGGCTAAATAGCCAGATCGAGCTCTGATAAGGAGATACCCTAAGCCTGAACAGTGGCCACAATCACATTCCCACCGATTCTTTGAACCTTAAATTCCTAGAAACTGTATAAAAAAACACGTAAACACTTACATAAAGACACATGCGTTGTCAACGCTTAAATACATGACTCGATCACGCATCCTGATAACAAAATCTCACACTTACTCATTGTTAAACAAAAGAATAACAATCTCTGATATTACATAACATACGTCACTATGTACTGTTATCTTGTTTGATAGGAGTTGTCTCTACGGTAACTGTTGGGGCGCTTGGGGTCATAGATTGCAATCATTGGGGGCTTGGCGACATCTGAGAGGTCAATGGTACTCTGCAGTGACGTGAAAAGATTTGGTAAGCCCAATTAAATATAGCCGCACTAGGAGGCAGCTTGATCGCTGTGCCTGCGAGTCACACTGTCGCGGGAGCTAATTCTCCTGTCCGTCGCACTCTCTCTATAGGTACTTAAGTAAACACCATTATTTCGTAAATATTTCCTTAATTTTGTTAAAATGTAATTAACTTTTGAATTGGAGCAGTATTGCATTTGACTGAGATGTGTTCGTGGGCGAATGGAAGACGATCATGTTGGGAGTTTTGTGAGAATTTAAGAGTAAAGAGAAGAGAAAGAGAGAGAGCGAGAGTGAGTGGGGGTGGGTGTGGGTGAGTGTGTGTGTTGGTTAGTGAGTGTGGGGTAGTGAATAAGAGTGTGAGTATTTTATGTAAATTCTTTAACCAATGTTTATTTATTTATTTAAACACACACAAACTCCAAAAATTAAATGAACAAATACAGTTAAAAGAGCACAAAGGAACTGCTTATTTCAAGTCACTTTTCTTCTAGCAGATCTGTGACACGGAGTTGGTGTTATTGGCGGATAGCCGTTTTTGTTACATTATAATAAATAAATAAGCCTTTTGTTTCTTTCGCTTGACTGCTATCTCACCCGATGGAAAGCGACGATACGGTCGACGATGGAACGCGCTTACCTTGAAGAAACCTATTCACTCTTGACTTAAAGATTCCTAGGTTGTAGTAACAAATAACTTAAAAAAAGGAATCTGAGATGCCAAAAGGTTATGCCTGAAAAATGTTGGAACGCGTTGATTGTGAAGTGATGAGGAGGACTAAGGTAAATGTCATAAGAATAGATTTTAATATGAATATGGATGGCTGTAAAAATAATAGTAAATCCTTAGAATCAATTGATGAACACTGTTGGAGATAAAACCTTCTTGCAAGCTTCCTAAATTATATGAAAAAATATGACACTTCTATTTGTCACTTGTCTTCACTTGTTTCTTGTTCTTTGTAAAATATATTGTTCACACCGAAAATTATTAAAAAACTAATTTGCATTGAGCATCCAGTCATTCATTTTCATCAGAATACCCATAATTCTCGCACATGGTCCTTCGAGCCGGATGAAATATAATTAAGAAGATCAGCGATTATTTTCAAGAAAAAGAATAGAGACTGACTTCCACGCTGAATGGAGGTTCATGAGTTCACTGCTGGAGAACTGGATTGATTTCAAGCAAGTTAGTTAGTGGTGTACAGTTATAATTACGCTAATATCGTCACCCAACACTCAGGTAGTATATATAAGTAGTCATACTAAGGTCAGTACTATTTTATTAAATTACCAATTATATTGTGTTTGAGTAAAATCATTAGGTACTTTGTTGCATTGTGATTAGTATTTTATTCAACAGCAATGTTAAGTTTAAACTCATACTTTTAACAGTATAGTTAGCTATTTTGCTACATTATTAAACTTACATTATATTAAGCTGTAACTAATTACATAACTACTTAACAGTGGTATTAATTTTTAACAAGTATCTTGACATAATAAAAATATTTGAGTGTTAGATATTAGTACAAGTCATTGTTATAAATTATAGTTAGCAGTCAGAAAGGGCATAGACTACAGCTAGGCGTATAATTATTGAAATTATATTGTTGTTTTAATTTTTATATTCCTGTATCAATGCCAGGTTGACAACACTCGTCTCCCAGAATGTCTGAGGAAAAGGATTTAATTAAGAAGCGAGGCAGCTTCAAAGGTCGCTTGACTAGTTTCCTCAATTTTCTGGACTCATTCAAGGACAAGGAGCTATCTAGCTGTGATGTGTCCGAGTTGCAGTTGCGCATGGGCAAGATAGAGGCGTTGTATGAGCAGTATGATGAGGTACAGTTACGTCTAGAATGCATTGTTGACGACATCAACTTACAATATTCTCAGCGTTCCGAGTTTGAGTCTATTTATTATAAAACCTTATCTAGAGCCCAGAATATTCTGACTGACTACAATAAAGATAATAAATCGATGGAAAGTTGTAAAAGTACTCGTGTTAGCATAAAGCAGCCGGTTAAATTGCCAACGATTCAGTTACCAAAGTTTAGCGGATTATATTGTAATTGGCTTGAATTCCGCGACACCTTTACTAGCCTAATTCATTGTAATGATGACATAGACGCAATCAATAAGTTTCACTACTTGCGAGCATCACTTGAGGGAACAGCTGCTATAGTTATCAAATCCATTGAGTTTTCTTCAAGTAATTACTCTGTGGCATGGTCATTGTTATGTGATCGGTTTGACAACAAAAGATTACTGGTTCAGAATCATATAAGTTCATTATTTACTATTGAATCAATTACAAAAGAATCTTCTGTTGCCATTAAGAATTTGATCGATCAGTTAAATAAAGACTTGCGAGCTTTAGAGTCATTAGGGGAGCCTGTGAAACACTGGGATACACTTTTAATCTACATTGTCACACGAAAACTTGATCAAAAAACCTATCGTGAGTGGGAGGAGTGCAAAGGTAGGATAGACAAGGATGGCTTAATCACGTTTAACGCATTTATGCAATTCTTACGCAATCGAGCCGACCTCATCGAGACCCTGGAACTCCCCCGCAATCATTATTCGCAATCACCAGGTAAATCAGGTCCTAAGATCAAGTCAATGGTAGCACAATCTCCTATCAATTCTAGCACTGACTCAGCTTCTAAACCTTGTCCTAAATGTAATAACAACGATCACACATTAAATAATTGTCCACAGTTTCTCGCATTGAGTAACGATGACCGTCTCAAATCATTACCTAGTTATAAGGTATGTTTTAACTGTTTTCGTTCCGGACACTATGCTAACAAATGTAAAAAACCAGGCTGCAAACTATGCAAACGTAGGCACAACACATTAGTTCACGTACATTCTAATGGCACTGTATCGAATACACCTAGTGGTAATTCGATGAATAACTTGTCTGCTACGACTGAAACGAATAACGTAGCTTTATCCGCAAACATTGCATCTCCGTGTGGTCATACGCAACGAGATGTGTTGTTATCAACCGCTTTGATCAAATTAAGAGACCACAATGGGTGTGTGCATCTCGCTCGCGCGGTGCTCGATAGTGGTAGCACGTCTTCACTCATAACAGATAGGTTGTGCAATAAACTTAACTTAAAAACTAGCCAGGTAGATAGATCAATCCTTGGAATCAATAACGTCACTTCGCACGTAGGTAAAATATGTCGGGTTAAGGGTACGCCATTAGATGATAGCTTTGTATTCGAACTAAATTGTTTTGTTCTTCCGTTCATTACGAGTAGTGTTCCGTGTCGTCAGATAAATATTTCTGATTTCGACTTACCCTCGAATATTACTTTAGCTGATCCTACTTTTTATAACCCTGCCGATGTTGATATTTTAATCGGCGCTGATCTTTTTTGGGATTTGTTAGGATCTCAAAGACTAAAGTTAGGTACCGGGAAACCAATATTATGTGAAACCCGTCTAGGATGGATAGTTTCCGGTCCAATTACTCAGAATACTATCTCACTGCTGACGAATGACGTAAAGTGCAATATGTCTAAAATGGTTGCCGACAGCGATGGTGACTGGGAAAACCTCAAGTCAGAATTGACAAAGTTTTGGCAATTAGAGGAGGTGAATGCGAAGTCTTCCAATTCTTATATGCCTGAAGAGAAATTGTGTGAAGACAATTTCGTTACAAATACGACACGATTGTCTGATGGTCGTTTTTGTGTTCGCATCCCCCTTAAGAAAGATCCTTCAATTTTAGGAAATTCTTTTAATAAAGCCACACATTGTTTACATTCTTTAGAGCGTAAATTAAAGGTTAAGACGAACTTTAGTAGAATGTATCATGACTTTTTGTCAGAATACGAGTTACTTGGTCATATGACAAAAATTAATAAACCTAATTTATGTTTGGGTTATTTTATTCCACATATGGGAGTTTTACGCGAGTCGAGTACCACGACCAAACTTCGTGTTGTTTTCAACGCTAGTGCTTCTACTTCGACGGGAGTGTCCTCTAATGACCTACAGATGGTTGGGCCAACCGTACAGGACGGTCTATTGTCTATACTTCTTCGCTTTAGAGTCCACAAGTATGTTTTATCTGCGGATGTGGAGAAGATGTATAGACAAATAGTCGTCCACCCGTCGGACAGATATTTACAACAGATTGTTTGGCGTGATAATGTTAGTGATCCTATTAATGTTTATCAATTAAACACCGTCACGTACGGTACGGCCAGTGCGCCATTCCTTGCGACACGATGCCTTAAACAAGTAGGACTCGACTGTAGGAACCCTAAGATATCGGAAATCATCCAACATGACTTCTATGTCGACGACTTGCTGACCGGAGGGGATGACTTAGATGAAGTAAAGTTCATTCGCACTGAAGTCACCAAAGCGCTTGCGTCGGCATGTATGCCATTGAGAAAGTGGAAGTCAAATGATTCTCAATTATTGTCGAATGCTGTCCCTGCGTCATACGATTTGAACATTGGACAAAATGAGCCAGAAAAGTTGCTTGGTCTCTGTTGGCATATCGGCACTGATGAGATAGGGTTTCCTATAGGTCTGACTAAATCTTCGACTAGGTACACAAAGCGTGACTTGTTATCCGTTATTGCGCGAATCTTTGATCCCTTAGGTCTGTTAGGTCCTATTGTTATTACTATGAAGATCTTGCTACAGAAAATGTGGTTAGATAAATTATCATGGGATCAACCATTACCTAATGAGATTTGTAAACAATGGGAGATTATTATTAAATCTTTACCTCTTTTAAATCATGTTCGCATTCCGCGACTTGTAGTCTGCAATTCATTTACGGAGTTAGAACTCCATATTTTCACAGACGCGTCTGAGTCCGCGTACGGTGCTTGCGTCTACATTCGCAGTGTTAATGCTAAGGGTGAGTACATGGCTCGCTTGTTAATGGCAAAGAGTCGAGTTGCTCCCATCAAGCCTACGACAATTCCGCGACTGGAGTTATGTGGTGCGGTAGTCGGTTCTCGTCTTCACGAGAAGGTGATGAGCTCACTTCGAGTGAAGATCAGTCGGGTTTATTGTTGGACTGATTCAACCATTGTCTTGGGATGGTTACAGATGATGCCTACCAGACTTCAGCCCTTTGTGCGCAACCGCGTTGCTGAGGTTTTGGATAAGTCGGGTAACTGTACTTGGAGGCACGTCCCAACAGATCAAAATCCAGCAGACCTAATATCTCGTGGCATGGATATTAGTGATCTGCAGGAGTCAGATCTGTGGTGGAAAGGACCAGATTTTTTAAAACTAGATTCGTCTGAATGGCCTTCTCAAATTACGAGCCCAGGACTACAATCGTTACCGGAGACTCGACCTAAAATCATATTACATGTTGTAAACGATTCGAAACCTGAAGTTTTAATTGATTTTAGGCGTTATTCCAATTACACACGGCTCGTACGATCTGTTGCCTACGTATTACGATTTATTAAGTCATGTAGAAAGCATTACCCTAAAACCAAATACTTGTCACATGATGAGGTACAAGATGCACTAACTCTTGTCATTATTAAGAGTCAGATTCAGTCATTTTCTGAATACCAATTATTTTTGAACAAAAAGAGTTTACCTAAAAAGAGCGCCCTTCTAAAGTTTAATGTTTATTTAGACGATAATAATGTAATGCGAGTAGGAGGACGTCTCGATAACTCTAATTTTGCTTATAGTAAGAAACACCCTATTTTATTACAGTCCACTCATGATTTCACTAAACTATTATTTAATTTTGAGCATAAAAGGCTGATGCATGCTGGCCCACAATTATTATTAGCTTCCATTAGGGAAACTTATTGGCCAATAGGAGGTCGCAAGTTGGCGAAAACCTGTTATCATAAGTGTGTTTTGTGTCACCGTATGAAGGGTAAGGTTGTAGCTCCCTTAATGGGTAACTTACCACGAGAACGCCTTCGTCCAGGTTATCCCTTTGAAAGCACAGGCGTTGATTACGCTGGCCCTATTATGTGTGCTAGTCGCCAGGGCCGTGGATGTAGGTTAGTAAAGGTGTATGTCGCTATTTTTATTTGTTTCACAACCAAGGCCATTCATTTGGAGCTCGTTGGTGATTTAACTAGCAATAGTTATTTACTGGCTTTGTATCGGTTTATTTCTCGGAGAGGTAAACCTGCTGATATTTTTTCCGATAACGGTACCTCATTTGTCGGTGCATACAACGACCTTTCCAAATTTTTAAAATTAAATAGTTTGTCCTTGGGTGAAAGTGCAGCAAACGACGGAATAAGGTTCCATTTTATTCCCGCCTACACCCCACATTTCGGTGGACTCTGGGAGGCGGGTGTCAAGTCAGCAAAGTATCACCTTCAGAGAGTGTTGGGAAATTGTAACTTGACTTTTGAAGAGCTGTACACCACACTAACCAAGATTGAAGCCATCTTGAACTCTCGTCCATTGACGCCGTTGTCTTCAGATCCTGCAGATTATACTCCGCTCACGCCAGGACATTTTCTTGTGGGACGGCCACTTACTTCCTTGCCGCAACCTGATTACCAGGATAGCTCTGCCAATTATCTGTCTCGTTACCAGAGGATCGAGCAGCTTCGCCAGCATTTCTGGAGCAGATGGAGCAAGGAGTATGTTGCAGAATTGCAACAACGCTCCAAATGGCGTTCCTGCAAGGATGGCTTGATGCTGAACTCCTTGGTGGTGATCAAGGAAGACGATCTTCCTCCGTTGAAGTGGAGACTTGGACGGATCGTGGCTGTTCATCCAGGAACGGATGGTATCGCCCGTGTAGCTGACATTCGGACGTCTACTGGAGTCGTTCGACGGGCATTCAACCGAATCTGCCCTTTGCCTGTGTCTTCAGAATCTGGTTGAAACCATTGGTTTCAACGCCCGGGGAAATGTTGGAGATAAAACCTTCTTGCAAGCTTCCTAAATTATATGAAAAAATATGACACTTCTATTTGTCACTTGTCTTCACTTGTTTCTTGTTCTTTGTAAAATATATTGTTCACACCGAAAATTATTAAAAAACTAATTTGCATTGAGCATCCAGTCATTCATTTTCATCAGAATACCCATAATTCTCGCACAAACACTTTTATTATTGGTGTGGGAAGTGGTCAATTTTTTTTTACAAATTGAAAAATATTTTTTCTATTTTTTTTTTATATAGTGTTATGTCATCTTAGTTTTAGTCACACATTTAGTATATGTGAAAACTTGTAAATGGCCGTTTTTTACCTATTTTAAGTTTTACTGTAACAAGTAGCTGTAAGTTTTCCGAACAGTAATAAAACAAAATAACTTCTCCCGCTCCGGGTGCAGCGAGAGGGAGTGTTGAACTTTTATCGACTAAAACCCACTTGTGTTTTTTCAGTTGTCCTCTGCGTTCCAATAACGCCAACCAGATTGGAAGAAGTTAGATAATTTCCCACTTCAAAAAATAGGCTTTCTTCAAGAAATTAAATTTTATTATCTTCAAAAAAAAAAATTGTCTTTCTTCAAGAAATTAAAATGGCTACGTGATTTGTCGCACGTAATCCATATAAAATGTTTTATCACTTTCGCCACTAAAAAATCCAAAATTAATCATCTATACCTACCCACTCAGTTTAATTTAACTAGTTAGTTACCACCTACCTATTTTATCTGGATATGAGGAAAACTAAACAATACCTAAAGCCCGGTACAGACTGCTGTAAACGTAGCATGCAATATACTCGTAACATGCAGTGAAAGAATTTGCCGTTAACATCATGGCGATGTATCATGCAATGTAACAGTCGTCATATCAGCCGAAAGACGTCCAGTGTTGGACATAGGCCTCCCCCAAGCGTCGCCACAACGACCGGTCCTGTGCGTCTCGCATCCATCGAATTCACGCGATCCTGCCCAGTTCAGTCCACCTTGTGGGAGGCCTGTCAAGGCTGCGCCTTTAGGACCTTTTCAGAACCTTTCGTCCCCATCGACCATCTATTCTGCAAATTAATTTATTACACACATAGCCATCGAAAAACAAATAAAAAAATATCATGGATCGGGAGAATTAGGTGGCGGTAATTTTATTTGTTTAAGTATATTTTTGTTACGCAGACCCCGATGAAAAAAAAAATCTTAACAAAAATTTCGTACCTTTTGTATTGTATAATAGTCGTGATACAACATTGGAAAGGGCATTTCTAGCAGAAAATTGTTACACAAGATGTAGTTTTTTTACTCGACTTTTTGATATTCGGCTTGGCCGAAGCCTTCGCTGGTTTATGGTCAAAAACAAAAATATAGCCGAATATCCTTTTTTTGTCCGAAAATAGCCGAAAACCAAAACGAATATTCGGTCGGTAACTAGTATCATAACAGCGCAGCAGTCTGTGCCCAGCTTAATGTATTTTTAAAGTATCAACATAACATGCTATTGATAAATCGTCGTAAACAATACATTTAGGTAGGTTTTACATAATTTTTGAGATAACGGACGAGACGAAATTATCATTGTAGTCTAGAAAATAATGTTGTTTTGATATTTCACTTGTAATTGTTTCATCATTTTAATCGTAAACTGTTCACCGATTACATACTTTGGGAGGAAGCCAGTCAAACTATAGGAACATGTAGATTATGTATTCAAAGGCCGAAGTCATGATCGTCGATTGAGCTGGACTTATAGAAAGGTTATCCGAAAGGGCGCTTGAGCCCCGGTATGAAGGCTTAAAGGAACGGGATGGGTTTTTTAGTCAGTAAGAGTCTGACACTATCTTCCGCACTGCCCAAGAGCGGGGGTTGTCATAGGATGATATTTCCCATCGAAAAAAAAAAATCTAGACTTATAGAAAATATGGAAGGATTTTGTGAGGAGTGAAAACGAAGAAAATGGAGTCTCAATGAATTACATAAAGTAATGTAACAAAATCAAAATAAACAAATAAAACACAAAAAAACTACACGCGACCGCTTCCCTTCGATCCGCTGAACCGCACCCACGTGTGATTGTGTGGTTGGTCACGTAGGCTACCGCAACAAAGTAATAACAATCTGTTCTATACGCACCGCTTCGCTTCGTGATCTCTTTCGCGTCCACGTCCACCCGCGATCACGTCGGAAACTTAGTTACACTTCACGCGACTACTTCATCATCATCATCATTTCAATCGAAAGACGTCCACTGTTGGATATAGGCCTCCCCCAAGTGTCGCCATAAAGACCGGTTCTGTGCGTCTCGCATCTATCAGTAAGTCATCGGTCCAACTTGTGGGTCGTCATCCAACGCTGCGCCTTCCAGTACCTACGTGGCCACCACTACTGAACCTTTTTCCCTATCGAACATCTGTTCTGCGAGCTTCAGGCTATATCGGAAACCTTGGTTCTTCTGAAAGAAGACTTAGACTTTTACTGATTAAACCTACCCGTGTTCTTTTAGTTACCCTTAACGTTTCGCGGAAGCTTAAGGATCGCGGTAACTTTTTGGAATAACCCCGTAACTGAGCGACTGTAGTTTAATTAGGTAAACCAGTTAAATACACATGCTGTATAAAGAGTGACTGGTAATTAGTGTACGACACTTAAACACGTGATTGTGCTCATGATAATAAACAATTTTTACTATGGGAACAAACCTGAAATCGCGAAAAAAATCAGCTGTTCAGTACATTTATGTTTGCCTAATTGCCACGTGTTTAAGTATCGTACACTAATTACCAGTCACCCTATATTCATTTTCCTATGCGATTTACCATAAATACTACGTGGGTGTGGACGCTTACATTACCTCCACCATTTCTCCTGCCTAACTATCTGCAATCTATAGGAAATTCATAAGGAAAACATTGGCTGTCCAGCCCCCTATGACGAGCCTCTAGCGTAATAATTAGACGGAGTTATACACCGCTAAATTTTAATAGTTTTAATCCCGTGGAGGGTCGATCCGGTACATGAAACACTATCGATTTGTAAAGATAAATTTAAAAAATAAAATAACTATTTTTCAAAACTCGTATTAATTCACGCATATCTTTAAGAAAACGTCAGCTGAGCGAGTTCAATGACCTGTAGTTAATAGTCGGCGTTGCTTACAAAGTACCTACAGGTCATTGAACTCGCTCAGCTGAAGAAAAAGTTCTTAAAGAAATTAATTACGTACATGCATAAATTAATACGAGTTTTGAAAAATAGGTAATTTATTTTTTAATTTTATCTTTACAAATCGATAGTGTTTCATGTACCGGATCGACGGATTTAAAACGATTAAAATTTAACGGTGTTTAGAACGAATAACAGTATGTTAGCAGCGACACGTCATAGTAGGGGGTAAATCGCCTGCGGAATTGTGCGAAAGAGTAAAGCTGGAACTGCATTAAACTGACGCACTCGTGAACCACTCCTCATTTATACGTAGAACGGCGTCGTGTGGCGTGGATCTAATGTAGCTCTACAAGTCTAGTTGCCATATAAAATGTATGGGGACCGATGCGCCCAGATCGGCGTATGTGGCACACGAGTGCGCAGCGTAGTTGTAGATTAGAGCTGGAACTACATTAGACCAACTGCAACGCGCACATGGACCACGCCTCATTTGAACGTAGAACGACGTCGCGTGGCGTGGTTCTGTTGTAGCCCTACAAGTCTAGTTTTCTTATAAAATTTCTGGAGATACTAACGCGCCCAGTAGCCTAATTCACGTAAAATCAAACAAGCCAATCAATAATAAAAAAAAATATAAACATAATATGTCATCAGGTGATTTCCTATCCACGTTTTTCCCAAAAACATTATCCTATAAACATTACAGATGACGTTTCTCCCAACCTTATTTCCTTATACGCCTTACTACGCATTTAATAAAACGTAGAATAGACATATATCATGCTAAATATCACGTAGGACTACGGGATTTTTGAAGTTACCTACAGTGACCGTAGATGAGCAAAGAGCAAATGAAGAAAGGGGACAAAAGGTGGGTTTTAGCACAAAATATACATATAGGTACAGAAGTCAATCTACATACAAAGCGCGCTCGAGCAACGCACACATAGACACTGCTCACAGACACGATGTCTCGGTCGTGTCTCGGCTCACCCGTCAAACAATTCCGGCTCAAACGCTCATTAGTGTGCGTCCACCGAACGTAGGTATAAAAAGTGAAGTACATACATGAGATTGTTTTCTGTACCTATCTATTTTGTGTATTTTTAGTCATTCACCGCCTTATTCCAAAACGCGATCAGAATGGCGTGTAATTCCTGGATTATTACTAGGTTTAAGACCAAAGGTAGGTAGGTTTTGATATTGTAATTTGGGTATAAAAAATTGGGCAAGTGCAAGTCAGACTCGCGCATTGCGAGTTCCGTGCAAACTACAATTCCCGAATGGACTCTCGAAGATTTTTCCGAATTGCAAAAAAATATTCTTTTATGTGACGTAGGTTTTTTTATGTTGGGAAAAATCATCCAATGACAACCCCCGCTCTTGGGTGGAGCGGGAGATAGTGTCAGACTCGTCTCTTACTGACTAAAAGCCTAGCCCGTTCCTTCGTGCCTTTCGTACTGGGACCGAGCTTCCCTTTCGGATAACCCTGGCCTTAGTAGACTTCGACCCGGCTGGGCCCCTGCTGTTACTGACAGCTCCTTGAGGCGCGCGGGAACAGTGCGTGCCGTCGACGACTTGGGCTCGGACCGGACAGTTACCGGAAGGTCGGACAGTAAGCTACCCATTGCTCACCGTCCGCAAGCCCGCGCCTACGGTGGCCGAAAATTGGGATCGGAATCCCGGCGGCAGCTGGGGCACTGTGAGCACCGCCGTTGCCTGATGCTGGCTCGCAGTACTACTTCGCAGAAGGAGGCGACCGCCTGCCACTCCTCCTCGCTCCGGAACGCACAATTTCATCATCATATCATCATCATCATTTCAGCCGAAAGTCCGCTGTTGGACAAAGGCCTCCCCCAAGTGTCACCATAACGACCGGCCTTGTGCGTCTCGCATCCATCACATTCCCGCGACCGTCGTCAAATCATCGGGCCACCTTGGGGGAGGCCTTCGTACGCCTGCTTTCGGTATGTGGTCGCCATTCCAGAACCTTTCGTTCCCAACGACCTCTCACCAAACTTAAGTGGCAATGGGAAGAGCACATTGCACGCTAAACTACAATTTATGTTTATTGAGGAAGGAGTGGAATTCCCTGCCGGAGTGTGTGTTTCCTGATAGCTACAACTTAGGGGTCTTTAAGTCAAGAGTGAATAGGTTACTTCTAGGCAAGCGTGCTCTATCATCGACCACATCATCGCTCACTATCAGGTGAGATGGTGGTCAAACGCGAGCCTATCAATAATAATCTGTTTCTACCCGTGAGAACCTGTAATTGGCTCAATGTTTCTTATACTGTTGTTATCCATTTGTATAACTATTGGTTCCGGTATGATTAAATAAATAAATAATAATAAAGTATTAGTTAAGATCACATGATGGGGGCAACCCATATTCCCACCACACCCCCTTATTATGACGTTGTCACTAATCATGTAGTGGGTATTTTGCAAATCCAACTGTTGATTTCAAGTTATCCTGTAACGTGCACGTTTGTTTTTGTGTGTAGGAACACGTTATTATACCACATTAATTTTAGTATATAATGTGAAACCCGAAATGTGTCAAGTATTTTTAAATTATGTAAAGAATCACATTTTTGTGTAAAAAATCTATGTGCAAAATTTCATAACTGTATCATGAGAAATCAGACAGTTATAAGCTTGTTATGTTACCACACAAATACATGGTCACTGGGCCATCCAGGCGACTCAGGGATGCACACAGCTGTGCGCTGGCGTCTAATGGCCGCTATGACCTATTAGTACCTAGTGTTGTACTTAGTATTAGTGATGTCCAACTTGTGACCCATTTTGAATGTATTTGGGAAAAATTTAACATTTTTTTTTTTATTATTATTATTGATAGGCTCGCGTTTGACCACTATCTCACCTGATGGTAAGTGATGATGTGGCCGACGATGGAGCACGCTTGCCTAGAAGTAACCTATTCACTCTCGACTTAATAACCCCTAAGTTGTAGCTATCAGGAGACACAGACTCCGGCAGGGAATTCATGGTATAAAAATGATTGGAATAGATTCATTTACTGATTGTAAACCAACTATATTCAGGTTAACGTTTCACTAGCTTTCGACAATCGCAGTCCCCATGTAGCCGTGATGATTTCACAGCTCAAAAAGAAAAATGCTAACAATCACGTAACACACTGACTACTTGAAATTAAAGCGTAAATCCTACACTAATTAAACATGATTTAATTAATATTTTGCCCCATGTTGTCATTAAGACAGGTACATTTTGTGTTTGTAATGCGCAAATTGATTTCATAGACGTACATTTTTGTTGGAAAAATGAGTTTCAATATTTTCCGTTTAAATTAATGAGGACAAAGTTTATCCATTGCTGTATTGAAGGCACGTCCACCTGGCCTAGTCATATTATTAGTTTTTTGGGATAGGAATTTATCAAATAACTTCTCAGAATGGAATGGCAGTTTTTTTTTCCTGACTAAAGTCCACCTGTGTTCCTTCAGGTGCCGATATGTCTTTTAAACAATCTTGTAGCCATAGCAAACCTCAGCAGCAGTAGGGGCCCAGCCGGGTCGAAGCCTACTAGGGTCTGGGTTATCCGAAAGGGAAGCTCTGCCCCGGTACGAAAGGCAAGGTGTAACGGGGTGGGTTATTTAGTTAGTAAGAGTCTGACATTATCTCCCGCTCCGCTCAAGGGCGGGGGATGTTGTTTAGATGATTTTTACCCACCAAAAAAAAAGCCCTAGCAAACTCCTTCACATTGCAAGTCCTGTAAGGGGGTGCTCGTTGATTACGTTGTTTTGGGGAGATCTCATATGAGAAGAGGGTTTTGGTAAGTACTGTGTTAATTGAGTGGACTGTTGGTCTATTGGTTCGTGGCCCTGACTGCTATGCCGGAATTCGTGGGTTCGATTCCCACCCAGGACAAATGATTATGTGATGAGCATGATAATTTGTTCTGTGTTTGGGTGTAATTTATCTATAATTAATATTTAGAAATATTTAGATACGTTTATCAGCTATCTAGTACTCATAACACAAGCTCTACTTAGCTTGGGACTAGACGGCGTTGTGTGATAATTGTGGAATATTATATTATTATTATTCGCAATAACAGTGTATAATCCCATAATTTGGATTAGTAAAATGTTTCAACAACTTATGTATGTTTTTTTTTTAATATAGCACAATCAAGCACAAATAAAAATATGCATACCAAAAAGATTAGACGGGAAGAGAAAGAGTTTTACCAAATTTCACAACATCTCACTTCGAGGAGAAGTAAAGAGGCGTTCTTTAATTACGTGAGATAATGTGGTTGAGAATTTCATCAAGTGTAACCCACTAAAAATAAGGTAGTTATTCTCTCAATAAAAATCTAAACAATATGTTAAACAACAGTGTTTTACTGAGAAGCGTCAATTTAATTTATTTATAACCCCACAATAGACAAATGTGCGCGGTGATGTAACCTCAGATAGAGCGCCGGAAATGCCGAACAGTTTTAAAAGCAATGTCACGGACTATACCATAATAAATATTGTTTTTAACCAACATGTTTTGAGGAAAATTCTCAGAAATACTGGGTGTTCGTTCTATCGTTATTTAGGCATCCACTCGTTACATCCACTGGTAGGACTTTTTGTGAAGGGACTTATCTGGGGAAAAAAACACCCACTATAACCCTTTTTTATGGTGGAAAAATCATCAATGACAGCCCCCCTCTTGGACGGAGCGGGAGATAGTGTCAGACTCTTGCTGACTAAAAACCCACCCTGTTCCTTCAAGCCTTCATACCGGGGCTCGAATTGTCTTTCGGAACTAACCCTGGGCCCGGTAGGCTTCGACCCAGCTGGGCCTATACTACCCACTACCATACTCACACAATATACTTCTGTTACCCAGAATTAGTATATATGTATCAACATCTAGTTTAAAAGCGGCAAAGAAACTCCAGAAATGTTTGAAAAAGTTTCCACGGCTCTGTAGTGCAAAGGGTCACTGAAGGAACACAGGTGGGTTTTACTCACGCCTTCTCACTCAACTCAGAACTAGAAAATCGTCTAATGAAATTTTTCGACCTAGGGTGAATTGACAGGGCATTTAATACTTTTATTGACTAAAACCACACCTATGTTCCTCCTTTACCTTGCGTTCCAAGACTCCGAGTTTCATTTTCGGTCAACCAACGTCCCCAGTGGGCTTCAGCCCTGCTGGGTCTGGAGATGTGCCGTTGCCGGCAATATTGCCGTAAAGTGGGAATATTGGTGGGAATATTGCCAGCAATATTCCCATGTTGTCGGCACCAGCACATCTCTAGCTGGGCTCCTATAGTTTTATTGGATATCTCTTTGAAGCACGCGTGAAACACTGACGCGAAGAAGCGCCGAGTGGACGGCGCTCGATCTGAGCGATTACCGGACGGTTACCGGACGGTGAGTTACCTATTAGTCGTTACTGACGGACTAATTCATCATCACACAGCTCATCCACTGAACGAATTCTGCTGAAATTTGGCACGAAGATTTTATTCATCTCTAATTCAATTGTTATTTCGAAACTCTTCCTAATCTTTTATTATTGCCATAAACCTTTAAAGATCTATTAACTTGCCAGTTTGCAATCTTATTAATATGTGACCTTCATAGTCTAGTCGCAGGAGAGAACTAAGAAAGGATTTTCCAAAATTCAGCCCCTAAAGGGAGTCCAAACTTTGTACATAACCTATATACACGCGGTGCGACGAAGCAAATTATAAATAAAATATGTATTTTTAAAATATTTACAATATTATTATGAACATAAATATTACAGCTATAGGTACCGTAATAAAACAATGTAATATAATTTTTCCTGTCCATGATTAACTGTTATTATGAAACACTAAGATGACTCTCTTTATTATAATTATTATGGCGTGTTACAACGTACCATACCTACTTAGGCACATGGTATTCTGATTTCCTCTGGGTACACGATTCAGCGATGGAAAGGGCTATGTTCGGGGTTTCCTTGCGTGATCGAATAAAAAATGAAGAGATCCGCAGGAAAACTAAGGTTGCCGACATAGCACAAAGAATTGCCAAACTTAAGTGGCAATGGGCAGGGCACATTGCTCGCAGAACAGATGGTCGTTGGGGCTTAAAGGTTTTGGAGTGGCGACCGCGTACCGGAAGACGCAGTGTTGGTAGGCCTCCTACAAGGTGGACCGATGACCTGGTGAAGGTGGCAGGAAACCGATGGATACGGGACGCACAGGAACGTTCGATGTGGCGACGCTTGGGGGAGGCGTATGTCCAACAGTGGTCGTGTATCGGCTGAAATGATGATGACGCGATTCAGTGTATACTATATTCCCTAAAAATCAGCTCTAAAAGTTCCCTCTGCTGAGACTCTAGTCTCTCCTCTAGGAAAGAGAATGGACCAATGGAATTTGGTATCCACAACGCGGGGCCCAGCGCGGTTGGTAGTTGTCACATGTCTTAAAAATGTTGGTTCTAGGACATGCCGGTTTCTTAACGATGTTTTCCTTCACCATTTTGAGAGCAGTGGTGATGAAATAAATTACACAAGGTAATGCTCCTGACTGGGTTTCAACCCGTCTCCAAAATTATTATGAAATAACAATAATTAAACTTTCAGAAACCGTCAATTTGAGACACAATAGAACTCATAATTCGGGGCCATGACGACTGGGTCACCACAACTCATTCCCGAAGAACACCGTAAGGTTATACCACCTAGAAAAAGTAAATATATGTAAAACTTCAAGGATTATTCAAAAGAGTTGAATACAAATGGCAACTGAAAGAACATGGGAGATCTTTAGTAAGTGCACGTCTGATATTCCCTCTCGGTTCACCTGGGGTAAGAGAGATTATTCTGGGGGATGATTGCCCACCACATAAATATGCTGAACTTTTTTAATATTCCTGATTTTTTACGTTTTTTATTTTATTTTATTAAGTACTGAGTTTTAGGACACGTCGGTTTTCTGCCGATGTTATGTCACCATTTAAAAATCTGTAAGGAAATAAAATACCGAACGGAAAGTGCCTACGTTCGATTACCAATATGGTTGACAAAAGGACAATTTATTTAGTAAAACAGTACACCATTGAAAACCTTGTAATGACGTTAGAATCATGTCCGAATTCAACGTAGGCACAATAAAAATTTTACAATCTACCCACACAATATTCAGGGGAATACCTTTTTACCCTCTGGTCTCGATAATGCCAGATAAGTTTACGCAAACATGTCTGTCTGTACAATCCTTTGTTTAGATTTTATCAAAACTGCCTGATATCCGTCTGATAATACGTTCAATGTCGTAATAACCTACAAATGAGGAGTAACGCTAGAACAACCAACTCACACATGTCACACGCCTGTAGCCTGATTCACGTATAATCAAACAAGCCAAATATCGTTGAAGTTTTATAGTCGTTCGATCGAAGTCCTATCCAAAAGCGGTATTCACGATCTATCGACTTATTTCCAGTTACATTAATAAATATTCTACCAGGATAATGTAATACTGATTTTTTTTTAATCGACGAATTTTAAACGACTTTAAAATCGGTGTCGTTCAAACTCGATTGATGGATGTGAATACGGAAATGGTAAAGGTAGAAGAACTACACTGCGCTCACGTAGGCCTCACTCGCCGATCTGGGATGTCTTAGCCCCAACTATGCTAAATTTAAAAAAGAATAAGATCAGTTCAACCTCCAAATACTAAGATAATTATTATCCAATAATGCGACTCCAAAATATCTAAGTATTTTTTGAACTAAAGAACTTTCCTTAAAGTCATTATATATTTGAAATACCGGATAAATTAAAAACATAATTAATGGAATTTTAATACGTTTTCCGTTCAACAATGCTTAATCTGACCTGAATTCATTTAGCCTATTCCCTGTAGAATAAAACCTAGGTAAGTATATTTTCCTCTTTGACGTAATTATATATACCTGTAAAATGCAGTCAACACAATCCCAATGAAGTCCCATTTAGATGATGATGTTATATAAACCATAATTGAATGACATCAATCAATTACTTATATTCAAATTTATGACATCAATCAATTATATTCAAATTTTATATACCTATACCTACCAACGTAACGTTAAATGCGCAAAACCTGAAAATAGATTAATGAGAATAACGAGCAAAATCAATTCATCCAGTTAATTATGTCACAATTTTCAAAAAAAATCTTCTTTACAAATGTTGCTCTGTCTATTTACTAATATGTCAAGCCATCGCGTGCGCAAATCCGTCCAAATAGGTAAACAAACACAAATGGTTTCTGTCCAATTATTTTCTTACATACTAGCTTTTACCCGCAGCTTCGCCCGCGTACAACAAACTTTACCTCTTTATTATACACCGTTAAATTTTGATAATTTTAATCCCGTGGAGGGTCGATCCGGTACATGAATTAAGTTAGTTTATTGTTAGGTTGTTGTTAGTGTTGTTGGTTGGTTGTCGTTGTCGTTGTTGTTGTTAGTTGGTTGTTTTAGTTATTTTTTGTTAATTTATAATCTTGATGTGCATGAAGTATATATAAATAAATAAATAAATGAATCACTATCGATTTGAATGATAAAATTAAAAATTAAAGTACCTTTTCTTGGTAATAGTCGGCGTTGCGTACAAACTACCTACAGGTCATTGGACTCGCTCAGCTGACGCTTTCTTAAAGAAATTAATTTCGTACATGCGTAAATTAATACGAGTTAAAACAGGTACTTTATTTTTTATTTTATATTTACAAATCGATGGTATTTCATGTACCGGATCAACCCTCCACATTAGTGTAGATAAGCGGGATAATAATACTTCTTATTTCAAAGCAGATACGAATTTTAAATAAAGTAAAACAGCACATAAGACTTTAAATATTTTATTCATAATTGAATTAAAAATCATTTGGGGTGTCTAAAGTTTTGCGCATATAACGTTACACGCTGTATGTATCTTTTTATGTTGTTCACAATTTTCTACCTTAATTAATTTACTTACTTGTACTTTGACTTGTACTGTATTAATCTATACATATAAAATTGAAGGAGTATCATCATCATCACCATTTCAGCCTAAAGACGTCCACTGTTGGACATAGGCCTCCCCCAAGTGTCGATGTCTGCGTCTCTTTTTTTTTTACCTGCACATGAAATAATATTCGTTACCTATAAAAAAATTAATTTATAAAACATTGTCTCTGGCTTTTTGTTTGGTTAATCCCCGAAACAGCTAGACCGGGACTTTCACTGACGAACACTTGATGTCACAAGAAATAACTTAGGCTACTTTTTCCGCGAGAACGGGATTTAAAACTAAATAAGTCTTCGAAACGGATGAACAAAATTTGACGGGAGTTTCATTGGTATATAACTAATGTTATAAAAGAAAGAAAACAGAAACAAAGAAAAATATTTTATTTTGGCGGAAAAAGGTGCAAAATTTGAGATTATTATTAATAGGTTTCTTTTAGGTAAGCGCGTTCCATCGTCGACCGCATCGTCGCTTTCCATCAGGTGAGATAGCGGTCAAGTGCGAACCTATCAACAATAAAAAAAAAAATAAAAAAAAAGTATACAAGATAATTTTCAGTTTATGCGAAACATGACTATAGTTTGTTCAGAATCAGTAACTTTTAATTTTTAAGATTCAAGTTATTTTTAAACCGTGTATAAATCTTTTTCCCAAAAATATTTAAAAAGGTCACAAGTTGGATACCACCGTCACTAAGCACAAAACAGGTTATGGCACGTCATAGCGGTCATTAGGCGCCAGCACACAGCTGGGTGCGGGAGCAAAACAACCCCTCAGCCGCCCGTGTGGCCCGATGGCCGGTGACCATGTATTTATGTCGCCAACCAGCAGCCCGATACACGTAATGAAAACCGTAACGATATCGTAGCGATTTAGTCGTTTAGACCATTTCCGTATTCACATCCATCAATCGAGTTTGAACTACACCGATTTTAAAGTCGTTTGAAATTCGTCGATTTAAAAAAAAAATCTGTATTACATAATCCTGGTAGAATACATGGTAATGTAACTGGAAATAAGTCGATAGATCGTGTTTATCGTGAATACCGCTTTTGGATAGGACTTCGATCGAACGACTATAAAACTACAATGACATTTGGCTTGTTTGATTTTACGTGAATCAGGCTACTGGTACCGAAACTGATTTATATCTTTGTGATTTTTCATAATACAGTTTTGAAATTTTATATAAATTAATAATATAAATTCTTACATAAAGTACTAGACAGGTTTCTTTTTTATTGTTGATAGGTTCGCGCTTGACCGCTATCTTATTATTATTTTTTATTATATGTTATAATTACTTTTTTTATTTGATGAGTAACTTATGCTACAATTCATTTTCCCGCAGACGTGAGACTAAATTGACGAGGGGAAACTTACGTAATAATGAGGCCAGGTGAATGAGGTTGCCAGGTAAATTATGTTACCAGAAAATTGATGTTTGTTGAACATACGTGATGAACGAAGAGTAGACGAGATGTCAAGCTAACTGAAGCGTAGAAGAAGTAATAAGGAATTCTATTTTGTTACAACATGTAACTGGAATATATAATTCATACAATTACCACTCCTAGACCACTCCTTGTTTTATTCTATTCTATTATATTCTATTCCTTTCCTATACACCCCGATAAGAAAATTAGGTTCATAAGGCGTTGAAATTTTTTTTAATGCATTTAGGGAGCGTTTTTTTTTTTATTAAAAACTTGTTACATGGGTATTCAGTCGTATCCTATTAGATTTTTTTTATTTTTATTAATGATAGGCTTGCGTTTGACCACCATCTTACCTGATGGTAAGCAATGATCTGGTCGACGATTAAGCACGCTTGCCTAGAAGAAACCTCTACTCTCGACTTAAAGGTTTTGATTTCAACTTGATACCTCCAAGCGTTCTCGAGATAAAGGGCTTGACAGACAGACAGACAGACAGACAGACAGACAGACGGACAGACGGACGGACAACAAAGTGATCTTATAAGGGTTCCGTTTTTTCATTTTGAGGTACAGAACCTTAAAAAGTGAAGTTAAATTGCACGTTCTAAAGCGTAGATCACTATGGAGAAAATCTTGCTAGAAACTCCATGGATACTCTTTTAAAGTCTGATATAAATAAATAATAAAAATAAAAATCTTTTATTCTCAGGCATCGTTGGCCCATAGGGTTGTTAGTATTACAAAAAAAACAACTTACAAAACTATGTTAGTAATAGTAAAACAAAAAATAAAACATAGAACAAATACAACAAAAACACAGCATCTACTTTGAGGAAGATCTATCAAGCGGCATGTCTGACATGTAGCTTGATAAACCTATCCTTTGTAGGACCGTCCAACCTTTCCGAGAAAACCCTCAGGACGCTGTTTCCGCTATCCCTTAACCTGCGCATCGTTGACGCTATCTTTTTGCGCATGATCGCGAAATAATCGTCAGTGTGTGCATCAGCGAACATCCCTGATGCACTACACCAACTCGGAAGCCTCAACAGCGCCCTGAAGGCATTGTTATATTGAATGCGCAGTGCATTGCCTGCTTTTTGGGTATGATTAGCCCACAGACTGCTGGTGTAGAATATTTGGCAAAACGCTTTGAACAAGGTTATTTTAACCGGTACTGAGCACCCAGCAAATCTGCGAGCCAGCATGTTTCCCCTCACAGCCAACGCCCTGCGCTCTCTTTCCATGTCAGCGTCATCTTTGAGATCATCCGTAACAATATGTCCCAAATATTTAAATTTTGTTACCCTCTGCAAAGGTGAACCATTTAATTGTACGGGAGGAACATTTGAAGGACTTTTATTTTTTCCTCTAAACACCAACAGTTCACTTTTTGCAGGATTATATGCCTTAGACCGAAGAAGAAGAAGAAGAAGTCGTTGGAAATTCATCTAATGACATTCCCCACTCTTGGGTGGAGCGGGAGATAGTGTCAGACTTTTACTGACTAAAAACCCACTCCAGTTCCTTTGTTGCCTTTCGTACTGGGGGCTGAGCTACCTTTCGGAGCTAACCCTGGCCCCAGTAAGCTTCGGCCCAGCTGGGCCACGCAGTGGCTGACAAATCCTTGAGGTGCGCAGGAACAGTGCGCGCGTCAACGACTTGGGCTCGATCCGAAACATTTCCCACCATAGAAAAAGCCTAACATTAATAACCAAAATAGCAGTTATATTGCTAAAAACTACTCAAATAACACGAATGTTATATGAGTGAGACGACCTAGTCATGACGTCATAACTGCTTTATGTACTTTTTCACCCAAATTATCGTCATGTCAATGGCCGAAGCTTCCGTTAACATACAAATGTTATAAATACATATGTATATGAATCGTTCGTATCGAATTCACGTTTTTTGTAACTGTGAGAACATGATCGATAAGAATTCGACGGTTCTATTTAAATAGCTTTACTGTTTGTTTAGAGCAGTGGTTGAGTGGTGACGGCTCCAACTTACGAGTTGTAGGTCCTGAGTTCAAACCCAGACAGGCGCATTACTGTGTAATTTATTTCATCACCACTGCTCTCAAAACGGTGAAGGAAAACATCTCAAATCTCAGATTCAGATATTTTAATTTGTAGAACATATGTAGGTAAACAAAATTACAGATGTGATGTCAATATAAATGAACACTACGTCTTGCCGTCATGGCGTACAAATGTAAGACTAAAAATCCTCTCCTGTTCCTTCTTTGCCTTCGTCTCAGGGCTTCGGGTCTCACTTTCACACTGCTCGTGGCCCCAGTAGGCTTCGACCCTTCTAGGCCCCTACACCAAACTGCACTAGACCCGCGTAGTGGATTCCAGCCCATTCCCTCTCTTAGAGAGGACACCCGAGTCCCAGCAAAGTCGATAAATGAGCGCAACCCTATTGTAGTCTCGTTCCATCGCCCCTGCACTAGCATCTTTGCGTAAGGTCCTGAGTTCATTTCCCGAGTCGAGTAAAGTGTGGCAGTGGCAGACGATGGCGGCGCGCCGCAGTCCTGCTCATCATTAACAGCCACGACCACTCTGACAAGAGTGCCCGACTAAGAACAGAGAGATTTATAGATAGGCTCACTCTTGACCACCATCTCACCTGACGGTAAACTATGATGTGGTCGACGATGGAGTACACTTCATCATCATCATCACTTCAGCCAAAAGAAGACGTCCACTATCTACCATAAGTCTCTCCCCAAGTATCACCATAACAATCGGACCTGCGTGTCTCACATCCATGAAATTCCACATACACAAAAAAAATTGAGATTATCCAAAATCTTTGTTGCTCAATTCGAGTTGTTGATGTTTATACGGAACCCTTAGTCCGACTCACACTTGCTCAAATTTTTTACACATCTCCAAAAAAAAGAATTCATGGCCGTTACACAACCCAAATTTCATTTGTCATGATAACTATAAAAATCTTTATGTAACACAGATGTAACAGATAAAAATGTCACTATCCAAAAGTATTCTAATAATATCAATAACAGGCGTTCCGATACATTATATGGGTCACGATTATTACAGCCAATCAGCATTCGTTTATCAGGAACGTTAAAAATATTTGCATGCGTCCACGCATATAAAAAACCCGAGTTTTTATCGTCAAACGTATTATAAATCGTAAACATTCATGTGACATAATTGTACTAAAAATAAATCGTAATTATTATTTGTGGAGATAAGATATATACTGTGTATATATCGTCACCTTTGTACTTTAGTATCAACATTAAAAAAACCTTGGTTTTTCTGTGATTTCTTGGTAAACTTCAACACCTTATTGTTTTCAGGATTTGATTTCCCAAAAAATCTTATCTTAGTAGAAAGACCCGCTTCTTCCCTTCTGTTTATAATTTAGGTGTCTTTAAGGCAAGAGTGAATAGGTTCTTAATAAACTAGTGCGCCTCACAATCAACGATTGCATCACTGCTTACCATCAGGTGAGATCGCAGTCAAGCGCTAGTTTATACAAATTAAAAAAAATATATATCTTCGAATTTATGGTTCTAGCACATGCCGGTTTCATTTCGATGTTTTCCTTTACTGTTTTGTTAGCAGTCGTGATGAAATAAATCACACAAAATAAAGCTATCTGGGTTTGAGTTTAACGTGAATAACAATAACAAAAATATTTTGTTAAGAATAACTAGAATTCTCTTCATGAATTTCAGGAAATAATTTTGTTCTTTGTTATCGGTGTTACGTATTCTTATCGGTTTCAAGGCAGAATCTTTGATTGCGGTTGCCCTAGATTCGTTTCAGCTGAAAAATATAACGGTATTATTTATTGCATGAAGGTTTTTTTACGAGTAATATAATCATTGTATTGTTTTCTTTCCAACTGTTCTTCTTTTACATAAATATTGTAATTTTTTTGAGGTGGGTAATCATCAAATCATGTCAGTAATATCCTAAAAGGCTAGTTGCCTTAAAAAATGTAATTAGTCCGTCTTTTAGATTATTCAAAAATAAGGGACACGTACATATTTTTTTTATTTGTAAATTAAACCAAAAATGTCAAAGATTAAAGCCCATTAAAGTTGTAACGTGTAACATCACGCCGTGCTGCTTTTTTCGCACGCGGTGACGTCACACGTAACTTTAATGGGCTATAGCTTTGTTATTTTTGGTTTAATTTACAAATAAAAAAAATACGTATCCCTTATTTTTGAATAATCTAATTATGGACTAAATAAAATGAAATTATTTTGACCCTGGAAACTTCCTTAACCTTTCAATTGTGATAATTACAGACACAATTGAAAGACAATAGGTGCGCGAACGCCGGCTTTTGCTTGGGGTTTAATGAATTAAGCATGTAAAAACGTTGGTTCCGGTTGTCATTCGCAGATCTTGGACAATCGTTACAGATAGAAGCCAGAAAGTCTGATCATCAGTCTATCCAAGAAGTATCGTGTTGCCAAGAACTGGGTTGGTAGGAGCTCTTATAGGAAGTCGCTCCATATAAAACACGGGTATTCAGCCGCATTCAAACAGGATGCGGCTGTTAGAAAAAGCTATTGGGACAAGGTTCCTCAAGGAGTTGTCAACAAACCGTAGGGGCCCAGCAGGGTCGAAGCTTACTGTGGCCAAGGGTCTGCTTCTGAAAGGAAGACTCGGCCCTTGTATGAAAGGCAACAAAGGAACAGGAATGGCCTGTTGGCATAAAATTTTAAGGCATAAATAATTTGGCATAATGTTTTCGCATAACTTTTATTAGCATAATATACTGCTGCATAATAATATTTTAGCATAATGCAAAGGTAACCCAAAAGGTAAGTGACGGGGTAAGATAAGGGGGGAGGGGGGTAAGGTAAGGTAGGTAGGTAATGGTAAGGTAGGTTGTAAGTTAGGTTAGGTTAGGTTTATAACGGCGAGAGTCAATAATGTCTTAGATAAACTAAGAAGGAAGGGATCGAAGTGCGAAGTAGCAATATTTATGGCCATAAGCATTATGGCAAAAACATTTATGCCTAATAATGTTATGCGTAATGATCATTATGCTGAACTTCGTTATGTCAATGTAAATTATGACAATATATTTTATGCTTATCATTAGTAAACCGTGGGTTTTTAGTCAGTAAAAATCTGACAAGCGCTCCCGCTCCAACCAAGAACGGGGGATTGTAGTAAATGATTTCCCCACAAGTGCAAGAAAAGAAGGAGGTCGAACATCAAAACATAGTTTGGTACAGTCATCTGCTCACTTTCCTACTTTCTTTGAACCTATTGTTTCCCCCCATGTGTTGTTAATGACAAATTGCTGCCAATAATGTTTTATTCTCAGAAAAGTACATTTCAGTCGATGACACACACACATATTGTCGTACATAAATGTGTAACGAGTTACTCTAATTTATCAATCGACATTGCATAAGATTACTCCAATGTCGTTGCTTATCGAACACGCTCAAGGTACCACGTTTGTGTTATATACTCGTGTGTAGGTACTACTTATATATGTATGTATAATGTCCTTCAAAATGTACCTGTTTTTTTAAGTGCAAATTAATCAAATATGCGAGTTCAAAACTCAAGCTCCAATAGTAAATTTTGATACAAGTGCAGAAAGTTGGTCGTTGCGATTAAGGAAGACGATGGAGCCGAGCGCTGCAGTCACAAATTTGCACATGTATCAAACAACTCTTTTTCAATACACTTATGAAGAAATGAATTAACGGGGGTTGACCGGCGACTAATGGGGATCGACTCGTGCCCAGCATGATACGATAAATGTAATAAAATTGTGGCAGAGAAGATCACGCGCACTTTTCTGCACTAGTGCGGAAAACAGTCTGTTGCGTGCCTAAAAGCGGTGGGATAAGAGCGGGTTTTCGAGTAAGTGTATTGAAAATTATTTAGTTCACATAGGCCTACATGGGCACTTATAAAACGTCAGAAGCTAGTGCAGGATCCAATTGGTAATTTCCTATGGAGAAGAAACAGCAAGAAACTCCGTGATCCTATGGAGAAGAAACGGCAAGAAACTCCATGGTGATGAAGCCTACTGTCTAATAAAGGGCCCAGCAGAGCCGAAGCCTACCAAGGCCATAGGTTGTCTGAAAGGCAACCCTGGGGTCCTCGAATGCAAAGCAATAAAGGAACTTAAGAGTGGGTTTTAGTCAGCAAAAGTCTGACCCCCCCACACCGCTCTAAAGCGGGAGAAATCATTGGGTGATTTTCAACTTAAAAAATAAAATGAGTGTAGTACAAATAAAACATTTTGAACTCTGTCACTATTCAATGACAAATGTCTCATCCAATCCTATTAGATGAGTCAAAATACTAAATACTACAATTGGTTAGTTCAACATCGGATCAAGATGAAATACTAAACCACACACAACCACGATAGAAATCTGCGCTCATCTTATAACCGCCTACTCCAATGTCCTCATCGTACTGACTTTCCTCAAAATTCATTCTTTGTTCAAGCTATTTCTCTGTGATATGCACTCCCTCAGAAGATCAAGATGGCAACAAACCGATTAGCATTCAAAACTAAAGTTCGAGAGCTAATTGGTAAGAAGTTAATTCGTAATGTTGTTGAAACCTCTACGGTCCGGACCAAGCGTTTCGCCTCGTCGTTTATACCGCGTACATCCTGCCTGCTGCAGTCTTTCAATTCTTTCAGTCAATCAAATTCTTTACAATTTAGGTGTCTTTAAGGCAAAATTTAATAGGCTCTTAATAAACTAGTGCGCCTCACCAACAACGATTGCATCACTGCTTACCATCAGGTAGGATCACAGTCAAGCACTAGTTTATACCAATAAAAAAAAAGTTGGCAGAATTATCATCACAACGTTAATGTTTTCCAATTGTCGATCTGAACCAATTGTTTGACTATATTAGTTAGGTAGGTATGTAGTTTATTAATTTGAGTACATATTGTATTATATATATATGGCTTATTAGTACTTATGTCTATTTTTGTATTCGTCTTCTCTCTCTTATTTATTACACCTACCACTATTTTTCCCTCAATCACCCAAAGGTAGACTGGCAGAAAATGCCTAAGGCATTAAGTCCGCCTCTGTACTTGTGCAGAAAAGCATTACATAAATAAACATAGACATTCTGATTTATTTTTAATACCATTACTTCAACGAATACTAAAAAAAATCAAGGATCTAAAGTACAGTCAGTCAAAATGCTTTGTACAGGACATTTAATTGAAATAAAATACAGTGGCCATACAAGGTCAAGAAAATACCGCTAATAATATATTATGTGGTCATAATCACATAATCCTCCTTTACCGTCTTATACCAAAATTGATTCACCATCTTGAATCATTATCATCTTCTTGCCCTCAAGTCCTGTCACCCGTCACGCTATCACTAACTCCCTTTTCTTTCATACACTCATCACACAATCCATCCATCTTTTCTTTGGCCTCCCTCTTCATCCACATAACACAACATGCGTTTCCTCCCTCTTCACATGACCATGCCAAGACAAACGATTCCCTTTCAACTTTTCAATAACTGGTGCCACTTTCCCTCTAATCCTCTAATCCGCCATCTCGGATCTAGTCTTCCGATGCTTCCAAAAGATTTACCACTAGCCTTCGAGTCATTTGACGACCTATAATCAACTGTCAACCCTTTAATGCCCAGAATAACTACAAGGATTTAATTGAAATTTGTGTACTTATATCTTTATTATATGGGATACAAAAACAGTAGGCATGTGAATAAAAAAGAAACGGGTTTTTCTTTTTTTCAGAGGTGTTCTTAAATTGGAACAGTGGTGGTGGTAGTGATAATTTTTGTAACAATAATTATATGGTACATATACACATATACACAAGGTATCTTGCATTTTTTCGGCTTATACTATGGAAAATAAATCAGCGGAAATACTCGCTTAGGTTGGTGTTCCCAAATTGGAACGGCGAGCCAAAATGGTTTAAAGGAATGAGGGATGTATAGTTCCATCCCTGGTCCTCGCTCGCACGCTTGACATTTTGACACGTCATGGCGCCAGAACATTCTAAGTCACAATGACATTTCAACTAACAGAGATCTACAATAAAAGAAATTGACGCACACAAAACATTACTACTTTTGAACAACACATTTTTCATCGTATTGTTTTATAATATCTAATGAGCATTCCAATCTCCTAACATAATGTGGACTGAAACAAATGCCGTGGCATGCAAACAGCATACAAATGGATATTTAGTAAACTATTATTTCTATTGTCTATTGAGCTTGACCTGTCAACATTGTTGTTTGTGTATCATTGTTGATACTAGACTCAAACCTGTTGTATAAGCCCTCGTAGGGTCTTATTCAAGTTCTGTTACACGGCATTGCGTTACTATGAAGTTGTAATGGTGAGACGTCTCTCACCATTACAACTTCATAGAGAGTAGTGAGAGTAACGCAGGGACAAAGGACGCGAGACTAGTGAGGTGGGTCGGGGAATTAGTTTGTAATTGGATTGGAAAACTTGTGTGGGTTTAGGAAAATTTTAGAACTCGGCAAAAAGTATCAAACTCGAGGTTGAATTATCGGGTTTGCAGCTATCGTTCGTAAATGTTGAGTTTAACAAAAAATTTCTTCATTGATATTTTTTTATAACTTTAAATTCATCATCATCGTTTCAACAGATATACGTCCACTGTTGGACATAGGCCTCCCCCAAGTGAACGATCCTGTGCATCTCGCATTTATCTTTGTATACATAATTATATATCATTCTTCTGTACCTCTGTTTGTAGCTATCTCCTCCTAAATGGCTCGACCGATTAGGATGTAACTAAAAATGTGTACATTTAAGTGGGTCTCTGGATGGTTGAAAAATATAATTGAGCCCGGCAAGTGACGCTGCATTCACGTTCTCAATTTTTTTTCTAACAAAAAGCTATCTTTCTGACAGGACAATGTCTGTCGGGGACCACTAGTATAATATAGATTCTCAGGATAATGTAGTTTTCATCTGTCTAGAACATTTTAAAGGAAAAATTTACTTCTATAGGCAATTAAAATGACGATGATTTCTGCGTTTCATTGTTTGTGTCACACACAAATTGACATTAGTGAATTGTAATATAAGTAGGTACTACGACCACTCATAATGATACCATTAAAAATTATTTCCCCTTTTCCATGAAAGAGTGGTATCATAACAACATAACAAAAATGACTCACCAATCGTAATTCAAAAAAAGAATCTCCCATAGACCATTTCCAAGAATACCAACCTAACATTCGCGAAATAGCTAAGACATTATGACGTCATTTTTCTAACATGGCGCCGAAACAGCAGATGACATAACAGAAACAGGTATTTTTATTATTATATTATGTAAGATTAATTGATAGTCGTTCACGTGATATTAATAGGTTCTACTATTATCACGATTATTAAATTATGTTTCCTTGAATCTTATTAATTTGTTTACGTGTGGGTTTGATAAAGCGAATTAAATGAGATAGATAATATCGGAGGACGGTCGCTTTTGTTTTGACGTTCATTTGAAGGTCGATTGTGTTTTTTTGCACAAGGATATTTAAATTTGTTTTGGTTGATAACATCAGAAGTGTCAGAAGCTAGGTCTCTTTGGGTGGTCTGGAGTGGCTTATGCGATCAACTCAGGGCTTTATTCTCTTATATTACACACGTCATTTCAGCCGAAAGATGTCCGTTACCAGACATGGGCCTCCCTCAAGTGTCACCACAATGGCCGGTCCTATGCCTCTCGCTTCCATCGGATTCCCGCGGAACCCTTCCAAAGGTTCTGCTTACGGTACGTGAACGCTACTCCTAGAACCTTTCGGTACCATCGACCATCTGTTCTGCGATCAATTTGGAAAAAACCGACGAAAAATTCCACCACTGGGGAGTCCAGACTCATTTACTGGATCCACGGTTTTCGTTTGTGCGTCGATATCAAAGACAACCTGTATAGGGTGACTGGCAATTAGTGTACGATACTTAAATACGTGATTGTGCTCATGATAATAAACAATTTTTGTTATGGGAGCAAAGCCGAAATCGCGAAAAAAATATCAGCTGTTCAGTACATTAGGCAAACATAAATGTACTGAACAGCTGATTTTTTTTTCACGATTTCTGGTTAGTTCCCATAGTAAAGGTTGTTGATTATCATGAGCACAATCACGTGTTTAAGTATCATACACTAATTACCAGTCACCCTATATACAGCATGTGTATTTAACTGGTTTAAATAATTAAGCTACAGTTGCGAGAGTAACGGGGTTATTCCAAAAAGTTACCGCGATCCTGAAACGTTAAGGGTAACTGAAAGAACACGGGTAGGTTTTAAAATCAGTAAAAGTCTAAGTCTTCCTTCACCCAGATCGCAGGAAGTCATTTGTTGAGATCCCAGCCAAAATAAAAGTATAACCTTACTTCAGACAGATTTATAAGTTATGTGACCTTTAAAACTCATCAGATTCCCAGAAATAAAAAAAAAGAGTTCTACTATTTTCCTCATCAAAAACAGAATGAGTATACCGCCATTAATTCTTACATAAATATTCCAGGGTTAGCACTGTCATACAAATTCCTCTAAATGACTAAACATACAGTTTATAT
Source organism: Mythimna albipuncta (assembly GCA_929112965.1). Classification (NCBI taxonomy): domain Eukaryota; kingdom Metazoa; phylum Arthropoda; class Insecta; order Lepidoptera; family Noctuidae; genus Mythimna; species Mythimna albipuncta. The sequence continues at coordinate 10,574,898 of OV815983.1, read as the reverse complement.
GAAAAGAAAATAAACGATTTCATGCATTAGTTGGCAATACCGCGAATAAAACTATAGTATGAATGAATGAAAAGTTGCCGTAGCAAATATATAAGGTAAACTTAATGTAGTACTGCTTTCATTGTGGTTTTTTGTAGGTACATAATAGACTTATGAATGGCATTCTTGATGGGTCATGTCATAAAGTATTGTTGACGTCCTTTCGACCTTTCGCTGAACATATAGACTAGGTTCTACCAGCGGCTCCGCTCGCGTAAAAGATTTGTCCATACAAATTTGGATCCCTGTTTCATCACTTTGGGGGGGTTGATTGGTAAATTCTTTCGGCTGTGTGTTGCACGGTCTGATCTAGCTATTTAGCCATTCCGGGCAAAGAATTTTCGCCACCTTTTACATACACAAAGCCATATAAGTCATGAGTCTTAAGTCTTAAATATTTCCACTATCCAACCTGAAGTAGGTTGGAAGGTGGCACATAAAATTCTCAACCTGACCACTTGGGTGTGGATGGTTAAGTTGGAAGATAGGAATAAGTAAATTTTGCCACCCCTCATTTTTTTCCGCTCTGGGAAAATACCAGTATTGTGTCCCCCCCCCCCCTTACATCGGGGTCCTGGTGTGCTGATATTTGAGTCGGTCAGTTTCTTCTTATATGCATAATTATAATATAATTTCGTACATGCATAAATTAACACGAGTTTTGAAAAAAGGTACTTTATTTTTTAATTTTATCTTTACAAAGGATTAAAATAATCAAAATTTAACGGTGTAAATAGATTTCACTAACTAGTTAAATCATGATGTAATTTACAGTAGGTACTACAGTTTACGGCTTTTTTTTCATTGCACTTTTTGGTTGACTTTTAGCAGTAGGTACTAGAGTTTAGGGTTTTTTTTTCATTGCACATTTTGGTTGACTTTTTCCGGTATTAATTCTTAGTGTGGGTATAGTACGAATTATTCCTGTATCGTGGGTGCGTACAAAACTGCAATCTCACATACACTTACACCCAGAACCGGAACGACAGTCAGTAGGCAAAACAAACAGATATTTCTTCAAACAAAATTATTTAAATTTGTTAAAAAAAAAAAAACTTGACTAACTTTAATTTATAGATTGGTTCAACTAGCCAGGTCAATTAAAAAATAAATTCTTCATTAGGTATGGAGTGTCCGAAAATACCCCATTTATTTTCTGCGATTTTTGACAGTGTAGGAAACAGGATTTTTTTTCTACCAGCTATTTTTTAAACTTCTTTATTGTGATAGAATGATCATAAAAAAAATCCTTGTATGTAAAAAAAATATCTTCTTAAAACATTCGTGCATAATATATTTTAATCGCAAGTGACAATTTACATTATTTTTCTTATGAATAAACTAATAATAGTTCCATATAAAAAGAAGCTCTTTTTATGTGGAACTATTATTAGTTTGCAAGTGCAAAAAAAAAACTTATCCTCAATACTTAAAAGAAATCATCATCTCTCAAAAATCGCAAAACACGATATCACGGACATGAGGATTAAATATTTTTTATTAACGTTCTTATTTGGACCATACTGTACACAAAACAAAAAAACTTAACTAATTATAAGTTTAAACTATTCAAAAATAATCTAAAATATTGATCACCAGTTTTCAACTATCAACCTAAAGATACAGTCAGTACCTAAGGAAAGACGTCCAATGCTGGACATAGGCCTCCCCCAATTGCCCCTAAAATATCATTTTTTTAAATGTCGCACCTCCGTCAAATAGTGTCATAACTCCAAAAAAAAAAATTGTTTGCTGATAAATTTTATGCTATTCATTTTAGAATTCATCACACTTTAAACTCAGATAAGTAATTCCATATTTGTAATTCAATTATTTGCTCACAGGTGACCCATTTATATTTCGTCGTATCCCTGAATTCATCATCATCATCACCATCACCAGCCTTTTTAATGTTCCCACTGTTGGGAATCAAGCCTCCTCTCCAGGAGAGGGAATGGGCCATAATCCACCACGCGGGCCCAATGCGGGTCCATCCCTGAATTACCTATTAGAATTTTAAGGCCTTTTTCTCAATAATTTGATTTTTAAGTTGTGGCACTATTTGAGCGGAGGTGCGATGGATAATCGTACCTAGACCGGTACACAATTACACATAAACTTACAGTCTAACTTTCACCCACCGTAGGCGCGGGCTTGCGGACAGTGAGCAATGGGTAGCTCGCTGTCCGGCCGTCCGGTAACTGTCCGGACCAAGCCCAAGTCGTCGACGGCGCGCGCTGTTCCCGCGCGCCTTAAGGAGTTGTCAGCAACAGCAGGGACCCAGCCGGGTCGAAGCCTACTGGGGCCAGGGTTATCCGAAAGGGCGCTCGAGCCCCGGTATGAAGGCTTGAAGGAACGGGATGGGTTTTTTAGTCAGTAAGAGTCTGACACTATCTCCCGCTTCGCCCAAGAGCGGGGGTTGTCATAAGATGATTTTTCCCATCGAAAAAAAAAAAAAAAAAAAAGTCTAACTTTCACAAAAGAAAAAACTTAAAATATCGCAAATGAAACCTAATTTAATTTAATTAAAACGGCTAAAATACCTTTACAAATGTTCTATAGTTGAATCCAGCTCAGTATAAACCAAACAATACGAAACTCACATGCTTTAGCAAACATTATAGACTTGATGAACGACCAGCGCCATCTAGTAACAGCGAACCGTAAACTTAACGCGACTTTTCGTTTTCGTGAAAATTAATATGTAAACAAGAAAACTAAGTTGTTATTGTGTTTTTTATCAACAAAATGGGTTGTATTTTTTATTATTTACGTATATGAAATTATGTAAAAACTCGTATTGTACAGTTATTTAATGTTTAAAGTGAATGTCTTGAAATCAATGACTCTAATTTTAGTGTAGCTAAAATTTGAATGTAGTTTCGATACTTTAAGTTTATTGGATATTACAAAAGACTGAATGAAAACCTACCGTATAATGTTCGCCTAAGTATGTCACAACTAGATGCGACTTGTTTATCATTCAAAAAATAAGAAACAGGATAACGCCTAGTCAAAAAATCTAGTAATATCGTAAGTAAGCAAAAAAAACGCACTGTTTTCAAACCAAAATTCTCGGAAACTGATGAATAAATTTAGATTTTATGCACACGTGATGAAATGTATTTACAATGTCAAGGTGAAGTCCTGCTCATGTTTATTTTGTTTGTTTTTTTTTTTAAATTATATATTTCAAATACATTATTTATCATAGTTTTGGTTCTATGTGAGACCGGAAATGGCTTAGAATTATTTTATTATGATATTTTTATTTTTTATAATTTTTTGCACTTGTAAGTTCATAATAATGAATTAAACAGGTAATAAGAATTTTAAAGTGACCAAAGACACAACATTAGTGAGAAAAAAACTCTATTAAAAAAATAATTATTATAAGTATGTAGGTATACGAAAAAAAAGTAAGTTCTTAAATATATACAGCTTATCCTTACTTAGTTTTGTAGCTAACACCCTTTAATACAGACAATAAAAATCAAGCAGGGTAAAGTTCATTGACCCTCAAATTTGGACAACACTCGCAAAGTATGACTCGTCAAACCACAGTGGCTTAAAAACTTCCCCTATTAACTATTTTCAAGAACTCATTAACTATTTCTTCTCTTAATACTCGGAAAAACCAAGAAAAAACTTCCGGATTCTTCTCGATTTCCACAAAAATGATTACAATCATAATATAACTTATCACCTCTTAATCTGCAGACGAGATAACATAATCAATTTGTCATAATAATGAAAAACACTTCAGAATACAATAACAAGAAAATAACCTTAAAACATAGACATAGACAATCAATCACCTCCATGATGACCGATATTATGAAGCTATGACGTGTCACGCGACTCACGCTTGACTGTTTCGCAATAGTTCCTTTTTTGTCGTAATAATAATGAGTAATATATAATTCGAACAATCTAGTTGGAAAATGTTTTATTTACCTACCTACGTCGGAAGCTGGAAAAAATCCAGACATATAAATAATAATTATTTACTTAAACTAAATATTGTTTTTTTTTTGAGGAACTTTGAGTACAGAAGGTACTATTTTGATGCCTAAATGGCTTAATATGCAGGTTATCATAAAAATAATAATAATAAATCAATCTTCGCAGCCATGCCACGGCGTAACGCGTAGCGTCCAAAAACAACAAACAAAACGCAACTACGCAAAATGATATCCATTATCTTGTTTACGTATTCCAATAAAAATAACTCAGACAGAGGTAACAAAGAAAGATTACAGATAATCGTCAAAATAGAACACATTGTTGCGAAATAAAACAAAAGACAAAACTCATTCGGTTAAACCATACCAGTTCAGTTAAAAACGATCAAGTTACTGTAATCGAACCAATTTTTTAATTTACATTTACTCAACTACCTACATTGTAATGTTGACAAAACCGTCCGAAATCTTACAGTTTAAATTACGCCATATAATTGCCCAAAACTAAAGCTAACGCTTTATCAATCGATTAAATTATTTCATGGAAAACGCGACAAACACATGACTCAACAGCGAATTAGCTAAAAAAAATCGGATACATTGACTCAATACTAGCTAAAGTGATTACACGGACAGAGTTGGGCCGCGTTACGTAAATGAGCGCACACTAACACAACTTGCGCCCACAGAGACAAATACACGCACACATACAAGAGCGCGCCTGTGTGAGTGCCGCAGGCTGGGAGTCGGGCGACCCCACTACAAAATTTAGTCGCACTCGAGACTTCTTACAGTACAGACCTGTCCAAGCGAGTGGAGTTACACAGCGCCATACGCAGTGGATATTTCGTCATAACAAATATTGTGATAGTGACAAAAATAATTTAGGACGTGAAGTGGGAGTGATACAATTTTTTATTACATTTGAATATTATTAAAAAACTAACTGTGAAGGAGAACGTTGTGAATTACTGTTCAGTGGATTATGACATTGTACCCACAATTTGGATAATTCCGGATAAGGAGTGCGAAAACACCGCAAATATTTTTGTAAGTATCTTTTTAGATTTTTATTTTGTATTTTGACAGGATTTTGCAAAAACTGAATGTCGGATTTTATTTTGAACTTGTTTTTTAATAAATTACAAGTTCAAAATATTTTTTAAAGAAGAACCAAAATTGTCCACTTCCTCAACCATTTTATTCAAAATCCCTTAATTCCCAAAAGATAACAAATTGTAGACGCGAAACAATAAAATTTGTAATATCAAAATTAAAATTTCCGAAAAAAATACAAGTTAACAGTTTAAACCAAAATTTTCCATTTCCTCAACCATCTTTATTAAACTTCCCTTAATTCCCAAGAAAAGCAAATAATAGACGCGAAAAAATAAAATCAGTAATAAAAAGTTAAAATTTCAGAAACTTCAGAACTTTACAAATTAATCATAGAATCAAACAAAATAAAAACGTTAATGTAAACAAACATAACTTTTCCAACCCGAAAAGGAAAGTTCATGAAAAATGCGCATTTAAAGTAACCGTTTGGAAAAACAAATCCATTCTTACTTTGGAACATAGAATTTTCTTAAAATCTTTTCTCCGAATTTGAAATTCAGTTGAAACATTATCGCTGAATAATTCGAAATTTATGAAAATGCAAGCAGATGTTTCATCAATTTTTTTCGGGTTTCCTCGTAAGTACCGAGTCATTGACTTCGCTTCCAAATTTGTTTACTGATCTCCTGAGTAGCGTGCCAAAACGCCAGTGTTAATCATTTTATTTGTTGAATTCTTACGTTCTTGAAGATTCTCAATGACGCCCCTCGGCGTTTCACCTTGTTTTAATTCTTTTGTTTGCATTTCTGCTTCCTCGGTAATTTCGTCACCGTTTCGTCTGTTTGTGTACGAGCACAACTCATTTTACAATTGTTTACGTGTTCTATCCTGTGTTTTCTTTTATCTAAGTTGTATTACGAAAGACAAAAGACGGTATCTGATAAAATTTAAATTGTTCTGATTTTGAAAAATGCTGCGTCACAGTGACTATCAGATTTTTTTAAATATTTTTTTTTTAATTTTGTAAGTGTTTGGTAAAAAGCAAAATATGGTATGTAGTGATTTTAATTGCGGGATTGCGTTGGTCGGTGTTGTAAGCTGCCTGGCACGGTTCTGTCGTAAGCTATTGTGAGTCGCTTACACAAGTGGTTCAAGGTTCCAATCGGGCGTGCATTCGCCCGCGGATGTACGGAAACTTGTTTTTTTTTTTTGTTAATATTGCGTTTAGATATTGTTACAGTTGTATTAAATTAATTTTTTTTTTTTTAAATAGTAGGTAAAAGATATTTTTTTAGTCACTCATACCCGCGACTGCAATATAAGTCGACTTGGCAGAACAAAATAATTTAAATAAAATAAAAGTCCTAAAATAAAAATTAAACTCAAATCAGAACCAAATTCATTACCCTCGTTAAACTTTGAAGAAAACAAATATATTTTCTTGCACATACCGCATACATCCATTATATTTTTTATTAACAAAAAGAACAAAAATACAATCAACCCCTAACCAATAAAACCTATTCCATACCATAAACAACGCAATATGTCTCTCTTCCCACCCCTCCCGCCTGCCACCTGTTCCATTACATGCAGTAGTCGAGTGCAACAATCGATCCGCCTCTAAAGGTCGCCAATACATGACGTAACGGGGTGGTTGTTGCGCAATCAACTGCAATAAGACGTGCCAGACACCACGTATTAAAACGTTAGAACACAAATCGAACGAGCCCGCGATAAACTTCGTGCGACTTCGGAAAAATTCGCGAGTTCAATGAACTCCACGTGTCAAAGTGTCAAAGATGGCGAAAATTCGTAAAACAAACGTGGGTCGCTTCGTAGACTTTGGTTTTAAAAACAATTGATGGTTTGTTTAGTAGAAATGTTTTGATAGTCGGAACCAATGGCATTTTATACTGTTAACTAAACTTCCTTAAACAAAAATGTATTAACTGTCTGCGTGTAACAATTGAACACAAAGGCGTTACTAATAAGTAAATAGATTTATCACGAAATGCATTATAGGCGTATGATGTAATACGGAACTAAGCGCAAGGTTGGACGGATAGCAATACTGAAGACTGGTAAGGCCACGTTTTAATCGCATATCGACATGGAACTTATCGGTATCTGATCTGTACGACTGAGTCATTCGTTAAACGCGCACAATGATAGATAAACACATTCTGACACCGTTAACGAAGACCATCACCTAATTAGCCGAAAAGCTTTGTAAATATTGGCAAAAGATAAAGAATCTCCAGCCAGGGTTACCAAACTTATAAATGAACGGCATTGGGATGTAACCCTCGGTTTATTTGCCTGGATTATGCTTTTCATACAACGTATGGGTTATGTAAGTAGATTTTTTTTCACGCGCAATAACAAGAGCGATAATTTCATTGGCGCGAGGACAAGCAAAGATAACTTGACCTATTTTTTTTATCTCGCTGACTGCGTAACTGTAACCTACTTAGTGATGCGCACGTGAATGTATACGACCAATTGCGGTGAAGTGGACCATCGTGACGTGGCCATTGTGTGGACACCAGCTCCCAAATGTAAGTGATTGATGAGTTGAAGGCTGATACGAATGTGACGCAACTGAACGACAGGAAACTGGAACGAATGCTGAAAATTCTTGATGCATCCGTAATCTGTTTTTGTTTTTCTGCTGTCAAATATATATTTGTCTTACTGGGAATCCCCATGAGTCAGTAATGATAAAGACAGGCGATATTATGACTGACGATAATAGCTTCCAAATATTATCTTGCGCCGCGTGACCTCACAGCATGGAACAAAACAACGCACTCCTCTTTCAGTATTTCCGCGAACAAGGCCTGTTATGTAACTCTAGCTGCTACATTCGACGAATCTAGCACAAGGAAATAGGTTAAGTGTTTCTTAATAATGTAGCAATTAGCAGGTAGAGCAAGGCCAAATAACTAGGTCTGTCTTTGTTATAAAAAATGATTCACTGAAACACCTGTTATCATTGTTATCTCTTATTTAAAAAGACAATTTCTACCGGAAAAGCGGAAAGGCCTTGGCACATTTATAAATCGGAGTTACGAAATGTAACCTTGACACCAAACCATTATCGTGAGCCGACCGATAGAGGCCGTCGCACAGAAATAACGCTCCCGCCTTTAATTGGGTCTTACGCGCGAAAAATCGGTCAAGTATACATAATTTCTGCTGTAAAATTGTCTGAAACGTACCCAGAAGACGACCTCTAAGTCAAAATAACTGCAACACATCGCTTCTAAGACATAACATATGACTCGACGTATAGCAAGTTTTCAAAACATTCACATCTTGACATAATTCATAACCACAGACAATGAGCCATTGGCGCCAACAGGAACGTCATGTCAATTATGCAACAGTTTTTTTTATTCCTTGCCAAGCTTCCATCGAGACTTCTTCCGGAAAATTATAGAAACATTTCTCACAGTTCTATTCAAATTTTTGAGCTAAAAGGTAAACAGACGCGACTTCTAACAGTATAATAGCAAAGAAATTATACTTGATGTTAAAAACATTTCTATCATTTCATAGTTGGCGGTAAGCGTCAAATCAAATATGGCCGCCGTCCCACTTTTCCCGCGCAATAAACGGCAAGCGCGTGGAAAGTTACCGCTGTACTACTTTCTCTACTTTTTCCAAGATGGCGGCGATTATATATTATTTAAAGTAAGGTCAAGAGCGCAGTTATTTATTTCAAAATCGTCACAAATGCTACAATTAAACTTGACTTTGCTTCGACGTGTTCAAGTTATTCATATGGCTTCTTTAGTATTTTTACGGTTCAAAGTTCTAGTTTACGGTTGATGCGCATAATGACATTGACTTTGGCATTTGGCAAAGTATTTAGTTTATAAAGCAGTAGTGTGACTGAGATTTTCCGCTCGCGCCAATGAACAGAAAAGCGCGCAACACGACGTAAACTCACCCACGTATTTCATCAAAACAATAGTCCCACTGTCAAAGCCAAGGGCAACACCATTAAAGGCAATTAATAATTAAATTTCACGTTCTTCGATCACGTTGCAGTTTATATAACTATGTAGAGAAGAGCAAACGTGCTTGGGTTGGTTCGTTGCGCAACACAACGTGAGGTTCAAGAACACACGTGCTGATGGCCGCGTGACCTGAACGCGCTCTGGCACGTGTGATGCAGGTAGGACAATCACGCCGCTAAGGTCACCAGCACAGGGCTGTCTCTATGAACTTTGACATGGACTTCCCCAACTTCGAAGCCAAATACAAGTTATCGGAATTCGGGTAACTGAAATACGATAACAAAGATAAGCAGAGATATCATATGGGGTCATGTGAAGTGTAAATAGTGATTTACGTGACATGATTGGTTAGATTTCTGCTGATTTAGAATTAGTTTAAAAAAAGGATGAGGTCATCCATTTTGTGATGGCTATCCGATTAATAAGAGCAAAATCAAGCATTTTATGGTAATCAATGTTTATTATCGCATATACCTACAACAGACATTTCCATTAGCCGCACGAGACAAGTCTATTTCTAATTCAAATGGTCATTCTAATGACATAATCATAGACAACCTCGTGTCCTAGCACGTGCTATAGTCTATGACGCTACAGATAATGTATGCAGTTGCATTATTATGAAACCGTTCGTGGAATTTCAACAGGAACAAAACAGAATTTAACACTGATCGTATTTAGCATTGTGTAATACTCTAAAATAGAACAATGTTAATAAACCACATTATCAGTGTTTGTGAAATTAGAGGACTTCGTACAATGACTCAGAGGATGACACCTCACATCATTACAAAGCACGTCAGATAAAGAAGTACAGGAACCTTTTTAGCTGTTTCGTTCTACACACGTGACTCAACAACTCAAGACACGAAATATAATTTATGCGAATATTTAAGCGAAATAAATTGAGTTTTTTGTTCTTGTAATTGAAGTACAGGTTTCGAGGAAAACGTGTTCGAAATTAATTAACGGAATAACTATGAACCTGTCAAAGTATTTGAGCAACAGGCGACAACCTTATAAGAAAATAAATACACATTACTTTCCATAATAGAAGTCACTGATCTAAAATCAATACAAATATACGATACAGTGCACACGTGACGCGTTTAGGAATAAAAAATCCATAAACGGTAAGAACTATTCTATATTTAGCAAGAGGGGATCGACACGTGTTTAAAAACAAACGTGTCCCGAGACCTACGGGCACGTGTCTTATTGCGTAGGTCGTGCCCTATCTTCAACGTGACTAGCTGAAAGAAATGAAGACCTGAAACGGTATAGGCATCAATAAGTTGAAATAATATCCTCATTTTACAGATTAGACATTCCATTACCAGTTACGGTAACTAAAACAGCAAACATATCGGTATTTCTTCGCACACTATAAACGAAGCCGATTTTTTTCCCACCAATCCTGAAGCCAGACGAATCTATTGACTAACGGTTGCACAATACATAGCTAACAACTATCAAGCGGGTTTTGACAATCGACAGTTATCACTAATCAAGAACTTTCTCGCGACGTGCCCCGTTACCCGAAAACTGGGACTGTACGGTACAACCGAAAACGGTTTTTATGCTCTTCACTACCGTCTAAAACTCGTAATACTGTTATGAAACAGCTATTAGTGTGCCGTCATCATTTTAGCGGTTAAATTTGGTTTCGATGTGATAGTCAAGGTTGGGTTTGATTAATGGGATGGGCCGTTTGCGTTAATTGGCTCGTCAAATATTTGACAAAATATTCCAGTTCTTATAAACATTGCAGTCACGTGAACTACTTACTAAATTATTATAGGACATAAATAACGACAACAATAGCTCATAAAACCCATAAAAGACGTTCAGACATAAAGCAACAAAACACAGAACGTGCCATAAACAAATTTCCTTATTAAAAAGCTATGACAAAAAGTTAACAATGCATATATTTTTATAACCAATGCTAAATAGGAACAGCTCGGTTTGAAACGGCGTTTAACTGTCAGTGCGCCGCCAAGCGTCACCGGAATAACGGGCGGTAACATTTTTCTGTTAATCTCTTTGTAAATGGAGCAAAAACATCATAATTTACTGTATAAAAACGCTGCTTTAGACAGCCAATCGATTGCTAATTATGCAGCAATCGAATTTCAAAATTTTGACGTTTCAATTTTGAACAAGGTCAGCCATGTTCGAACCATAGACTGAACTAGGTTTATTCGTTGTAACGTCCCAATTACCAATAAAGTACCGTACTACTGTTATGACGAAACATTTCTCATGTATTACGATCACGAATACTGTTTTAAATTAACACCTAATAAAGTGGGCGGGCTGAACAGGGCAGCCAACAAAAAATGTTTGAATAGTTATGTCTAACTGTATAATATAGTATCTAATATTGAAGTAACGGAACTTGATTTTATTAATTCAAATGAACGTTTAACGCGACGAAACCTAGTTTCAAACTGATTAACCTTAATCCAATTTAATTAAGAACAACAAAGATCTCACTGTCATTTTTCAATAACAATGTATACCAATTAAAGTTGGCGCAATTATTTGAACAGTTAGGCGGAGTAACGGGGCGCCAGCGCATCTGGACCGACCTACTGACACCAATCTGGTCGTGTCGTGGAACGGAACGTATCAATAACACAATCATACACTTTAGCGTGCTAGATTTATAGTGAAAAAAAAAAACGAAAATATTTTTCCCTCTGAATTGGCAATCATAGTTTTAACAATTTTGTAGTAACCATTACGTCAACTATATGAAAAAAATTGCAACATGAAAAAATCAATAACGAAACCACCGGATATCGGTTCGAAGTTTGAATTTATTTAAAAGCACATTCGAAATTTAAATCAAACGTTTAGTGTCCTGCAAAACGAACACACGTGTTTTGACACATTATAAAATTTAAACTTATGGGAAAACGTATAACTTTCTTAGAAAAATAACTCTCACGTTGCCTGAATTAAAACCGCATGTTATCAAACGTGAACGACATTTTTTTTCAGTGCACAACCGAGTGCAACTCTCATTGTTTTAAAATCATTGAAAAAACAATCAAACTTAGTCGCCACAATAGGCACTTACAAAATGATCCATACCATTGTTAGTTTCGGATAATAAAGTTGATAACAATGTGCACTGGTACATTTTTTTTACACTTCCTGCATTCACACTTTGATCGAATATGAAATCGATTAATGTAAATCGATTGTCCTAATGAGAAAAGTCGTGTGTTACATGACGGTACAAAACGATATTCAGCTAATTTTAGACCACGCTCAAATCAACGTGATTCTTGCTGAACGTAAATGTTATTGTTTATTTAACCCCAATCAATCAGTTATAAAAACGTCACGTGTTTCAAGCATGGTAAGGAATTTCGAAATACCAATCTGATCTAAATTTGTCTATCAGATAAAATAATCAACCTTGGTATAATTTGTCGTGTAATCAACCGTCTTCAACTTTGAAAAGCGTTCTGCAATCGCTCTATTTTTGCATTTCCACCGTAACGTTAGCAAAAATCTATGTTCGGCAATAGGAAGCGAGTTTTGTAACGGAATAAATCCGGTGTAACCTTAAAATTGGATTGCTAACAATGTAACACGCTAAAATTAAGAAACACGACTTATTAATGAGTTTGGCTAACATGAAGGGAGTAAAAAGCGTTGAATGTGGCAACATTATTTCACAAAGGTGATCCACGTGCAACAACTTTGCAGCGGCGGGATCTTGCGACATTCAGTTTTTGCAACCGAACGATTTTGTAACAGCGACATTATTTAGACAACTGCAATGGTTCGCGAATTTGTTTTTAAACTGTAACTAATTTAACCTTTTGCTTGTTTCAGAACCACAGTGATAATTCGTGCGGACCCGTCGACGTCCGCCGAAACATGGTTGCCGAGTTCATCCTGAGTCAGCAGCAGCTGTTGAGTGGAGCGGGTGGCGGGGGCCTGGGGCCCGCACCGCCCCCCTCCCGCGCGCCGCCGCCCAATCGCGGCCGCCAGTCCGTGTCGCCCTACCCCATGGACCACAGCCAAGGACCCATCGGAAGCCCTGGCGATCCCAACGACTACTCGCCTTTTGAATTCAACAAACGCAAAGAATTCTTCGGCCAGCGCAAGCAGAGGGAGTTCATCCCCGACAGCAAGAAAGACGATGGCTACTGGGACCGTCGCAGGAGGAACAACGAAGCCGCCAAGCGCTCCCGCGAAAAGAGGCGATTCAATGACATGGTCCTGGAACAGCGCGTCGTCGAGCTGTCCAAGGAGAACCACGTGCTCAAAGCACAACTTGATGCGATAAAAGAGAAGTACGGAATCTGTGGAGAGACCCTGATAAGCATAGATCAGGTGTTGGCTACACTGCCGACTTGTGACCAAGTCCTGTGTGTCACAAAGAGGAGCAAGCTCACCACCAACACGCTATTCCCCGCACCGCCGCCACCACCCCCGGCACAGCCTGCATCTCCTCCATCGCCGCCACCCCAGCGCCAGCCAGAGCCTTACCAAGAGAGGCTACCAGCTCCCGAGGCATACTACCCACACCCCGCACACTACGAGCCCCCGGGCTCCGTGCTCAACCTGTCTAGATCTCGCCGCGTGCCCTCGCCCTACGAGCTGAGCTCCCTGTCCGGCTCCGGAGACGAGACCGCCGAACAATATGCGCCCGAAAACAATGGGCTGCCGCTAAAACTTCGCCATAAATCACATCTGGGCGACAAGGACGTCGCCAGCGCCCTGCTCTCCCTCCAGCACATAAAGCAGGAGCCCGGCCCGCGGTCCTCGCCCTCATGGGACGGAGAAGGCTCCAGTGATGAGCGCGACTCCGGGATCTCCATCGGGGCGGAGTACAGGCCGCAGCGGCCGGAGGACCGGCTGGCGGCCGAGGAGGAGGATGCGCACCTGAAGGCGGAGCTGGCGCGGCTCGCCACCGAGGTGGCCACGCTCAAGAACATGATGCACCAGAACAAGTCGCGCGCGCACGAGCACTGAGCGGCCGCCGCCTGCGCCTGGACCGCGCAGCCTCCCCCCGCGCCCGCGCCGCGCCCCGCTCGCCGCGCCTCGCGTCGACACGAGCTCGTACAAACTGTCTCCCCTCCCAGTAGATGAAGTTACCACGTTGTAAAGAGATGAATATTATATTTGTATCATATTGTGCAGCTGTAAGCGGCTAAGCCGCGACGCCTATTTGTAATCCTTCCTAGTAGTTGTATGTCGTGGTCGGTGTGTAGATGTACTCGCGTAGGGTAGACAGCAGTAGTGGACGTCGTCGTAGACGCGCCTCCTGGACCCTTTCATATGAAAATGAGACTAATTATTTTCGGTTTACAGACTTTTCGAACAGATAAAACTTGTCTACTCAGTGATAGGATATAAAAAAATGCATTTTTAGTGATGAGCTATGTATGTATATGTAATTAAGTTAAAGAAGTAGATCTGTTTCATCTTTTCGAAGACTCGATAGTGAAAAATCGATGGCTAAAGACTATGTTCTTATAAGAAGTAGTTCGTAAGTTTTGATCTAAGTAAGTTTAAGTCCAACTTAGATGGTTATTTATAAAAATTAATGTATATTTCTCATTTCGGATTGCCCCGTTAAGTTTTGAACCAAAAAGATGATAGGTCCTCTGGTTAACTAATGAGAAATCGCAAATAATTTGTAAGACATAGATTCTACATTAAATCCTATAATAACAGAATGTATTGATAACAAAAAAAAAAAAAACAAGAATACCAGTGCCTTTGACAATACATACATACCTTTATAAATAGCTACCTAAAGGAATATTTTTGTACACTTATTAGAAAAAGAAAAAAAGAAAATGGCGATTTCATCTTTCGGAAACCATGGTCGTTACTACGTGTTCTCTCAACTTGCAGCAACTCGACAGTTGGTTGTTTCCTTTTGAAAAGTGAATGAGAATGCTTGGCATTAGTCCTTCGTTGCGAGAAGAGACTTTCGAGTTGTTGTGAGAAGTGGACTCGTGGTAGACACAAGAATAAATTTTATAAATGTATCGAATCCTAAGAAAGCTAGCTCGCAAGTATTTCAGTTGTATTGTAAGTTACTCCTAGTATTGCTCTAAAGGGCATGTGATAGGACTGAAGAAAGGAAGTATACTAAGTATTTATTTATTATTCGGACCGAGAAAGAGGATTTTACAATTTATTATCTTTGTATAAGAAACTCTATACGATATGAATAAATTGTGTACATTACAATTATTTTATGAATTTTATTTCTGTTATGTCCTTACACACAAATACACACACATTACATAAATCCACCAAGACACAAAACGTGTTAACTACGAAATAAATAAAGTTACCGCATTGGACCATTCATTGTGGCGACACTTGGGGGAGGCCTAGGTCCAACAGTAGACGTCTTTCGGCTGAAATAAAGTTACTAACTGTAACCCGCGGTATCACCCGCGTCTTAGTACTTCTATTGGTTGCAGTATTATATTATATAGCCCATAGCCTTCCCTTATAAATGGGCTATCCAACACTGAATGATTTTTTCACTTCGAACCAGTAGTTCCTGAGATATCACGATCAATCAAGCAAACAAACACGTCAGTTATAAAATATAAAAAATATAAGTAAGTATATATTAAAGCAACATAGCTACACTGGAAAGAGCAGTGGCAGCCTATTGGTTACGGGTAGGTTCAAACCCAGGCAAACGTTTTACTCTGTGTAATTTATTTCGACACCACTGCACCACTGCACTCAAAACGGCGAAGGAAAACGTCATGAGGAAATCGGCATGTCCTAGAACCAAAAAATCGAAGACAACTAACAATAGGCTAGTTGCTGTAAAAAAATTAATTAGTCCGTCTTTTAGATTATTCAAAAATATTGGACACGTATTTTTTCTTTTTTCGATTAAACAAAAAAATAACAAAGATATAGCCCATTAAAGTTACGTGTGATCCGACGTCACCCCTTGCGAAAAAATACAACATGGCGTGACGTTATCTAAAATACGGACTAAATAAGATGTAATTATTTTGACCTTGGAAACTACCCTATTCACCAAGCCGCACTGAGCCCTCGTGGTGGAGGGGAGACCTGAGTCCCAGCAATGGGAACATTATAAGGCTGAAAATGCTTGCCGTTGTTAAAGGTAAAGACACCGATAAATTTACAGGCACATGAGACATTTCAACCATGTCTCCAAAATTGGCAACGCCCTTGTCACTACCGGTATCTACAGAATGATTACGAGACCGGAGATCATCTCTTTTCATCAATTAAAATGTCTCCCTTCAGCATCATCACAAGAAAAGTATAAAACATCACTCCAGGCTGCTACTGTGACAGCCAGGGCTGCGGATGACGAGCACTGGGTAGCTTGCCGTCCGGCTATTCGATAAGGAGCGACGGCGAGCCGTTGACGGCGTAGTGCTCCTGGCGTACCTCGAAGAGATGTCGGCAAACCATAGGGAAAAGATTCTGAAAGTTATACCGTGGTCCCGGCACAGGTAACTTACGAGTAGAGTTTTGTCAGAAAAGGTCCCAGGACCCAGGGCCCGATCTAAGGCGCAAAATACACAGAAGCGATGAAAGATTCGGATACGATGCGGATAAGAGACGGATACGGCACCGATGCGACTTAAATTACATATAAAAAGCAAAGATCTGCTTAAGATCGTTATTATACAGGCTGACTTTGTTGCAAAACATGTCCTCTTCAGAAGACGAAGATGCGTTTGCTGTGCTCCAATTTATGAATATACAATATGTGCATAGACAAAGGTCTTATTGGGTGCATCCTGTATGGAGTTTGTCACAAGAACATAGATATTTTATTCGCATTTTTCGTTTTGGTTGTTCAAACTTGTATTCGTACTGTATAACAAGCGATACTTGCTCTTCGCAGGGCGGTCGGTCGCAACTGTAAGCGAGGTGGCGCGGATTCTCAATTGATAAATCCGCACCGCATCCTTTCTGTTTAATTTACGACGCATCTTTTTCATACATTTTGTACGAATAAAATTTGAAGCGACAACAAATCCGATCCACAACCGCATCGTATCCGAATCTTTCATCGCTTCTGTGTATTTTGCGCCTAAGGGGGGACAAGCCAGGCATTTGCCCAGAGCTGCAAAAAATGAGGGGCGGCAAAATTTACTTATTCCTATCTTTCAACCTAGCCATTAGCCATCCACACCCAAGTTGGCAGGTTGAGAATTTTATGTGCCACCTTCCAACCTACTTCAAGTTGGATAGTGGAAATAGACTCAAAACTCATGACTAGTTTTGTGTATGTATAGAACGGCGAAAATAATCTTTGCCCGGAGCAGCTAAATAGCTAGATTGACCCCTGCTAACACCCCTCTCGCTCCACCAAATGCAGAAAGTTCTTTGAATATCCCACCTCAAATAAAGCATATTTTTTAATGATACAAACTAGTGCTTGACTGCGATTCCATCTGATGGCAAGCAGTGATGCAATCGTTGATGGTGAAGCGCACTAGTTTATTAAGAGCCTATTCACTCTAGCCTTGAAGACACCTAAAATTACAATCTAACGGGAAGACCACAGCAGGCCAATAGAGTAGTTTCCAGGGTCAAAATAATTACTTTTTATTTAGTCCGTATTTTAGATTATAAATAAATATTGGGCACGTATTTTTCCTTTTTTAACAAAGATATAGCCCATTAAAGTTACGTGTGACGTCACCCCGTGCGAAAAAATGCAGAATGGCGTGACGTTACACGTAACTTTAATGGGCTATACACCGTTAAATTTATATCGTTTTAATCCCGTGGAGGGTCGATCCAATATGTGAAACATTAACGATTTGTAAAGATAAAATTAAAAAATAACAAATCGATAGTGTTTCATGTACCGGATCGACCCTCCACGGGATTAAAACGATTAAAATTTAACGGTGTATATTTGTAATTTTTGGTCTAATTTACAAATAAAAAAATACGTGTCCCTTATTTTAGAATAATCTAAAAGACGGACTAATTACATTTTTTACGGCCAATAACCTATTGTTCCTGTCTTTCGATGTACGCGGTATAAACAACAAGGCGAAATGCATTATAACGCTGATACTGTAAAATTCCGGACAGGAGAATCCAACCACAATTTTCCTGGCAAACCGAAATCGAACTCTGAACCTATAGAGTAACGATGACCACTAAATCAACAACAACGTTCATGGTATTACGACCTTGAAAATATACATAGTAAGTATACACCGCTAAATTTTGATCGTTTTAATCCCGTGTAGGGTCGATCTGGTACATGAACCTATCTATTTGTAAAGATAAAGTTAAAAAATAAAGTACCTTCTTTCAAAACTCGTATTAATTTACGCAGGTACAAAATTAATTTCTTTAAGAAAACGTCAGTTGAGCGAGTCCAATGACCTGTAGGTAGTTTATACGCAACGCCAACTACTAGCGTTCCGTAGTCAACTAGGAACCCTTATAGTTTCGCCATGTCTGTCTGTCCGTCTGTCTGTCTGTCTGTCCGTCTGTCCGTCCTCGCTTAATCTCTGTGACCGTTAGCACTAGAAAGCTGAAATTTGGTACCAATATGTATATCAATCACGCCGACAAAGTGGCGTGATTGATATACATATTGGTACAAACAAAGTGGACAAAGTGGCGTTAAAATAAAAATTATTAGGGTAGCCCCGGGATATGTAAAGTGGGAAGTGATTTTTTTTTTATTTGGACCCTAACGTGTGATATATTGTTGGATAGGTATTTAAAAATGAATACAGGTTTACTAAAATCATTTTTTTATTATGTCAATAATTTCGGAAATAATCACTCCAAAAGTAAAAACAATGTGTGTGTCCCTCTAACTTTTGAACCATAAGTTTAGAAAATATGAAAAAAATCTAAAAAGTAGAACTTTTTATGGACTTTCTAGGAAAATTATTTTGAACTTGATGGAAAGAACAGTTTTTGTACAAAAAAGACAAAAGGGTTCTACAAAATAATTTCTGGACTAAGTTTGTAGTAGGTATAGGTAATCGTTTATGCAAGCATTTTTTTAAACTCATAAGTGGGTACACTTATTGTGACGGACGGGAAACTACGGAACCTCACACTGAGCATGGCCCGACACGATCTTGGCCGGTTTTTTTTTTAACATAGTTTCTTTACATATAAATACTTGACACGTGTTACGGGTTTTGCATTTACTAAAACTAATGTTTTATTAAGCAAAATCAAGAGAAACGTAATCAACCTAGTTTTCAAATCAATAAGTCAGTAAAATTGATATCGTGTTAAATCGATTAAAAAAATAAAGGATTCTGCCCACTACACCGTAAACCGTATCATAACATGTCCATGACTACGAACGTAACAAGCATGGGATACTAGGCATGCCTTTTAAATTCAGTCGTTTATTTCCCGCTAATTTTGAATTGCTCAATTTTCACATTTGTTTAAATTTAGAATCACAAAACTATTGAAATAATTAGGATTGATGCAACTATTTAGTCACAGCGTTGTTTTGAATCTATTAAGTCGCGCGCAAAAATGAATCTCTCTAAGGAAAACGTTCGTGTTATAATTTTTTACAACATTCGAAGAGGCCTAGCTCGGATTCAATTAGTTCGAGGAGTTCAGATCTGTATTTTATGATGAAGCTCCTTATCTACGGACTATCAAACGCTGGTATTTAGAATTCCAGCGTGGAAATACTAATGCAAGTGACAAATCTCGTGAAGGATGTCCAAAATCCACCTTTACTGAAGAAAACATCGTTGCTGTGAGACAACTGATATTCGAAGATCGTCATATGACATATCGGGAGATAGAGGCGTTAATAGGCATCTCAGGGACAACCATTCAAAAGATCTTGCATGAGGAGCTTAGTGTGTACTTAAGAAAGCGTTTTGCTTTTACGACCATCATGCCAGTGTAGTGTTTTACATAGAGATTTACCTGTTTCTAAATATGGTTTGACCGATACCTACCTGTACCGATCCGTACCGACTTATCAGAACCGAAAGACCTGTGTCATGTTTGCACCTTAATGGGCATAGTCCTTTATTCTGCATTGTACGAATTGTAACTTAATTATTACGAAACTATTTTTCATATTGAGATAAGCAAAAAATAACGTTGCTACGCCGTTCTGTGGTGGTGCCATCAGATTCCTTACCACGTGCTCGAAACGTGATCCAGTTTACGACCTAAACTGAACTGAAAAGGGATAGAGCTATACAGAGTGTATAGCCATCCCTCTTACTCTCATGCACGCCTGACACTTTAACACGTCATGGTAAAGCCCCAGGACCTTACTCAGGTTTTTGACACCAGCCTAGTTTTCTAGGATTCTTCTGTCCTGAAGTCACTCACACATCAACGCCCAGTCCTAACCCTTATGCCTTGATCACACATACCGAGTAAACGGGCGAGACAGAACAGTAGAGCAGTGGCGATGACATAAATTACACAAAGTAATTCGCCTGGCTGAGTTTGAACCCACGACCTACAACTCGTAAGCCGGAGCCGTAACCACTCAGCCACCATAATAAAGTAATACCAGAAATCAATAAGACAGTTATTATCACAACCTTGTAACAATGTATAACAAAGGATCAAAGTTAATCGTCATCACTGTCGGTGACGTCATCGTCTAATTGAGTTTTCTTAGAAAAGATAAAAATAACTGGAGCATCGTGTTATATAGGTAGGTAAATAATGTAAAGCGTTTATGTAAATGTAGTTACATTGCATGATGGGTTTTACCAGGGTTTGGTATGCCTGACCTCTAAAAATTATTGTACCGATAGTCATATCAGAAAATGGCATAATAGTCACACGCCTCGACCTACATCTTAGGAGGTTTGAGAGTCCCTGGACCTCCAGTAATAATACAAATTCGGTGATCATTACTGACTGGCCTATTGGTCTAGTGATTAGTGGCTCTGACTGCTATGCCGGAGGTCGTGGGTTCGACCTAGTTTCCTACCCAGGACAAAATATTTGTGGGATGCCCAGGATCATTTATTCTGTTTGTAATTTATCTATAATATTTAGGTTTATACCGATAGTCGTATCAGCGAATGATTTAATAGCCAAGAACGTCGACCAACATCTTAGGTGGCTCTCGTTAGGAGGCTGGATCAAGAGCTTCATTTAGAAAGCAGTAAGTACTTCTGCACACGACTCGTATCCTCCTTACTAGGAGGTTCCATTCTCTAGAGCCCTGACCGCCGGTAGCTTAGACCCTGTACTCGATACCGGTGGGATACTGTTTTTTATTATTGAAATATTTAAAAAAAAAACTGTTTACAAGTACCTAGGTATTAAGTGATTAATTCATTAAACCCCAAGCGAACGCCGGCGTTCGCGCACCTATTATCTTTCAATTGTGTCTGTAATTATCACAAAATAAAAAAATAAAAATAATATAATCGTCCAGATCTAGAATAGCCAAGTACACAGGAGATATTATAGTGCACAAGTGCGTGTGCAAACATAGGTACATTCTCTGTTCCGGTACTCTCATAGTATGGGACGGGAATCCGATACTACCAGAGAGAAATTAGGCGCAGGACCAATGGATATATTTTCTGAGACACAGGGGTATCACACAATCACTTCCAAACTCCTACAGATTTAGTTTTTCTAATACCTATTATTAGAAAAAGCACTTTTTACCAAATCCGAGAATTGAACCCAGGACCCTAAACACGAGAGCCCCTTTGCGCCCAGACTGATACGATAAATTGTACAATAAGAGCTCGCACAATTTTCCGCACTAGTGTGGAAAACAATCAATCGCGTGGCTAAAAGCGGGTTTTTGAGTGTACTGAAAAAAGTTTGTATTTAAAAGGAAAACGTCTAACATTTCATGTGACACAAACCTTCATCTACTTAGACGCTAATTACAAACAATTAGTGGATACGTATCTGTGAGAACAGCTCAGTAACCTGCTTCCCCAGTTGGCGTGCAAGCAGCGCGTGAAGGTAGCACTGATAGCATCTGCCATGCGGATCAAGATGGCAGGAATTCTGTGGCAGTGACACAAATACGATATGAATTTACGTCGAGTGGAAAGGTGGATGGAGGATCCTTATGGACTTGGGGATTGTTCGATGCGACTGAAGGAACTGGTGTGGGTTACAATAAAAAGGCTTACATTTCCTCTCGCACCACCCAGAACAAGGGAAGATAGATATACTCGAAACACGAAGACTGTATTTTCCCCACGTGCAATTCGAATACACACGCGTAGAAGCGGCGTATAAGAAGCGTAGCAGCCGCTTAAACCTCGTGTAGGTTCTCGTAGACCCGCATCGACTGACGGAGAAGCTGTGTAGAGTGTAGGACTCTCGTAGGACCGCTTAGACCCGCGTAAGCTCGCGTAGACCTCGTTCAGGCCCGCGTAGACCTCATGTAGAACCCGCGTAGACCTCATGTAGAACCCGCGTAGACCTCATGTAGAACCCGCGTAGACCTCATGTAGAACCCGCGTAGACCTCATGTAGAACCCGCGTAGACCTCATGTAGAACCCGCGTAGACCTCATGTAGAACCCGCGTAGACCTCATGTAGAACCCGCGTAGACCTCATGTAGAACCCGCGTAGACCTCATGTAGAACCCGCGTAGACCTCATGTAGAACCCGCGTAAACCTCACGTACAATTGCCAAAACGGACCTTGAGCGCTCGGCGTCAGAGTGGGGATCGCTTTGCGCATTCCATACATTGGCGAGCCAATCGTCTTCGTTGTTAGATACATGCAGCAATGCAAGGAACGAATCAGGAATGGCGTCTATGACGCGATGGCGCGGCGAGCCAATCACTGACATTCCCCGCCCCACGTCTCACTTCGCACCACTAATGAGACCGAATATTTGACTTCTGCGCAACTTGAAGCCAGCGCTCAAGATCCGTGACGGCAATTGTAGAGCCCGCGTTATAGATCATACTACGCATATAGTGACGAACACGGCCTACGCTGAATGAATACCGACTATTTATTTATTTTAATTAATAACAACGGTAGAACAACCAATTACAGTAACTAAACAAAAAAAAAGGAAACAAAAAGTATAAATAAGTAAAAAAAAATAGGGGAGTACACATGCCACCAGATGGGGTTGATTTATACAATTCCTTATTTCCTGGAACAAAATGTTCCATAATATCTTATTTTCTTCACCTTTTTACATAGAAAAAAATAAAATCGCTTTCTGTATCTGTCTGTTTCTTCGCTAACTCCTCATAAAACACGTAACGGATTGTGATGCCGTTTTCACTAATAGGAAGAAATTGAACGGAAGATTAAAGGATAAAATTTGCACCCGAACGAGGCCGGGATAGACCACTACTTTGAGATAGAGTGTATATTAAATGAAAAGTTGAGCATTTTTTCAATCGCAACAAAATGTATCATTGTTCTCATTATGTTATAATATTGCCCATCCAACTAGGTGATTACGAGATTCAGGCCTTGTGTTCAATCTTGAAGGAGGCAATCATTTCCGAGGAAATGTAGACAAAACAAACGTTCAAGCCTTGGTTTAATGTTTTTAATGACTTCATATTATGCATCTACATGATTTTTAGGGTTCCGTAGTCAACTAGGAACCCTTATAGTTTCGCCATGTCTGTCTGTCCGTCTGTCTGTCTGTCCTCGCTTTATCTCTGGGACCGTTAGCACTAGAAAGCTGAAATTTGGTACCAATGTGTATATCAATCACGCCGACAAAGTGGTAAAATAAAAAATGTTTTATTAGGGTAGCCCCCCTATATGTAAAGTGGGAAGTGATTTTTTTTTTAATTTAAACCTAAACGTGTGATATATTGTTGGATAGGTATTTAAAAATCAATAGGGGTTTACTAAAATCATTTTTTGATAATGTCAATAATTTCGGAAATAATCGCAATAAAAACAAAAAACAATGTGTGTCCCCCCCCCCCCTAACTTTTGAACCATAAGTTTAGAAAATATGAAAAAATTCTGAAAAGTAGAACTTTATAAGGACTTTCTAGAAAAATTATTTTGAACTTGATGGAAAGAATAGTTTTTTTACAAAAAGATAAAAAGGTTGTACAAAATAATTTCTGGACTAAGTTTGTAGTATAATCGTATATGCAAGCATTTTTTTAAACTCATTAGTGGGTACACTTATTTTGACGGACGGGAAACTACGGAACCCTACACTGAGCGTGGCCCGACACGCTCTTGGCTGGTTTTTTTTTTCATGACGTGGGTACGATCTTTTGATCACGATCGTGTCTGATAAATCTACTTCTACACCTCAGACCTACAATCTACACTAATATTATAAAGAGGTACAGTTTGTTTTTTTGTTTCTAAGAGGTTACTCTCTAAAAGTACTGGTCCGATTGCTATTTTTTTTTCTTTAGGTGGAAAAACCACTTTACTGACTAAAAACCTGCTCCTGTTACTTCTTTGCCATAGTTCTTTTTCGCATCACCGCATGACCCCAGTAGGCTTCGACCTAGCTGGGTACGGGCCTAGCAGGGTCGGTCACTTGAAGCGCGCGTTGACTGTTATCTCTCTTAGGGGCGCGTGGACAGCAGGGACCCAGCCGGGTCGAAGCCTACTGGGGCCAGGGTTATCCGAAAGGGCGCTCGATCCCCGGTATGAAGGCTAGAAGGAACGGGGTGGGTCTTTTAGTCAGTAAGACTCTGACACTATCTCCCGCTCCGCCCAAAGGCGGGGGATGTCAATGCATGATTTTCCCACCATAAAAAAAAAGGTGCGCGTGGAAAACAACGCACCGTCAACTCTGGCTTGCTGGGCTACCATGACGTTCAAAGTGAGATTGTTTTATTCTTATTCCAGTGTTGGTAAGAAACAGAGCTATACATGCAGGTTATTTAACGCCATCTCTTCATCATCATCATTTCAGCCGAAAGATGTCCACTGTTGGACATAGGCCTCCCCCAAGTGTCGCCACAATGAGCGGTCCTGTGGGTCTCGCATCCATCGGATTCCCGCAACCCTTACCAGGTCATCGGTCCACTTTGTAGGAGGTTCCAACGCTACGTCTTCCGGTATGTGAAACCCTCACTGAAATAAGAATGAAACAATTTTACTTTGAACGACATGGTCCTTACTGGACCTAGGAAACAGACGCTGGTAAAGAGTTCTATCTTCTGGCTAAAGTCATCTCATTACAATCCTCTAAATGAAAGCCAACATTGATTAATATTCAGACAAAAAAAAAAAACTGACCTAGCCTAAATTGTTTTTTTTTCTGTCTAGAAGTATTATTAGCTCACGCATCCAGACAGAAATAAAAAGAGATGTACTATCGCAAAAAAAGCTTGCGTCCCCAAAACTGTTTTACAGACTACAATTTACGATTGATTTTTTTGTAAAGTAGGTACCCACTCTCTATCAAAGACACTTCCGTATGACCAACGCTAAGTTCATTTTTAATTATTTTTTTTATTTTACGCAGATATATGTAATGATGACATAATTAATTATTAAAATGAACTGATAATATAATGACAATAATAATATAAATACATAATAATTATACAATGTAATGATGACATAATGAAGTTAAATTGAATTATTAATAATAAATATATTATAACTGAAAATGTAAATTAATACATAACATAATATAATTAATCAATTCAATGTATTGATGACATATCTAGTACTTAAAATGAATTGATATACTTACTTAAACTAAATTAATAAATGAAACCTATACTAAAATAATAAATTAATGGTGGAAATGTAATGGATAATTTAATGCATAGTATGGACTAAGTGTCTGAAACAAAAAGATTTTATTTTTATTTTTTATTTTTAGTAATTATAATAACTCACACAAAGAAGGAATATTTCTAATAATATCTCCTCAGGGCCAGGAACCTCTGAGACTCATAAATGACCCTGCGTTGAGTTGAGACACCTCGCCTCGTCCAGATAACCAACAGAGAAAGACCCTCCCTAATTAATCATCAGACGAACGAAATGTCTCAACACAGGAGCATGCACATCCTCTGCTATGGTTTTCAGGATGCTGTTGTGACTTCCCCGCACCCTCCTAATAAGCGACCCCACTTTTTTTTCGAATAACTGCATAAAAGTCATCAGTACGAGCCTACGCGAACATTTCGGAGGCACTGCAGAAACTAGGAAGTCCCAACATCATCCTGAAGACTTCGCTTAGTTTTCTTTTTTAATTTCAGTCATTTTTTTTTTTAAGTTTTTTTGTCAACTTCAAATCAATTTAAAATACATACGATGTCAAATAACCTCGATTGCAGAGCTGTAGACGTAATTTAACTATTTTTAACACGGATAGCATTTTAAACACATCATGAAATCTATGTGGGGATCTCGGTCAAGGCGTTTGTAGCTTTCTTCTCCATTATCAGATCTTCAAAATGTATTGAGGCTTATATTGAAGCTGACGGTATGTAATTATGGATATTGTTTTCCTTTTAATGGGTCCAGCTTTTTAGAATCGGAAATTAAATTTATCAATTATTTATTTATTAGGTAGTACATGAGTTGTTATAGAGACACTGATATGACATGAAGTATATCTTGGTCGATAGATATACAAAGTGTAAGGGACCGCCCTCCACAAACTTTAAGGGCTTGCTCAGTAGACGAAAATGAACAACATTCCACAATTTTTGTCTTGCCATACAAATTGTTCAATCAAGTTTATCATTTTGTATGGTGAGGCTGATTTTTTTTCGTTTCCTGAAAAAAAAAATTGTGGAAGGTTGCTCAGTTTCGTCTACTGAGCAAGCCCTTAAAGTTTGTGGAAGGCTGTCCCTTACACCTTTTATTTGAGCATAAAATTAAAATTTATAGGTAAATACATAAAATAAATCAATAATGTAAACTACAAATGTATTAGATTAAATCATATATTATTATTTTATAATTATATTCTTTTTATTTATTATTTCGTCCTTGTAATATAAACAATAAAGTAAACAACATTATATGTAACATTATTGATTATATTACAAAGACAAAATATTAAAACATTAAATAAATTGCATGCATCCTTAATAAAATTATAAAAACATAAGCTTTTCTTTTAAAAAAACTTTGCTGCTTTAAAAAGCATTCATCTATCAACCACTCAAATCAGGATGTAGTAATGAAGGTAGACGCATTAATAACTTTCGATTAGCGAATTTTAGTTAGGTTTTTTTTTTAAATCTCTTATTATTACTAGCTGTTACCTGCAGTTTCATCCACGGTTTTGATAACAGCCCCTCAGCTATGCAACACTAAATTATTTTTTTAATACGAATCAGTCAGTTCCTAAGCTGAGCGCTTTAAAATTAACATTGAAAAAAAATCAAGAAAATCGGTCAAGCCGTTTTTTATATATTTAAAGAGCATTAGTAATAGAGGTACTATTTACTTATATACTTTCAACTTGACCGCAAAAACACAAAACCACAAACCTACATTATTTGTGTTTAATTCTTATTTGTTAAACAACAAACCGATAGTCTTTTCCTTCTTTTATTTCTTAGCTAAACACATCATCATCATCGTTTCATCGTTTTCGACATAGGCCTCCCTCAAGCGTCGCCACAACGAACGTTCCTGTACGTCTCGCATCCATCGGTTTCCCGCAACCTTCACCAGGTCATCGGTCTACCTTGTAGGAGGTCTTCCGGGTACACGGTCGCCATCCCAGAACCTTTCGGCCCCAACGGCAATCTGTTCTGCGAGCAATTAAATTTAGCTAAACACATATAAAAGTAAATATTTTTTTTATGTTATATTATAGGCTTGCGCTTGACCATTATCTCACCTGGTGGTAAGCGATGATGTGGTCGACGATGGAGCACGCTTGCTTAGAAGTAACCTATTCACTCTTGACTTAAAGACTCCTAGGTAGTAGCTATCAAGAAAGGCTAGCCAACTCTAACTATATTTGTAACTAGCTTCTGCCAGCGGCTTCGCCCGCGAGAAAGAAGAACAGATATAGAGTTATTTATAAGAACAGGATATATATAAGAACAGATATACTAACAACTTTGCAGGCTAAATTCATCCCGATTTCCGGCCACCGTAGGCGCGGGCTTGCTGACAGTGGGCAATGGGTAGCTCGCTGTCCGGCCGTCCAGTAACTGTCCGGACCCAGTCCAAGTCGTCGACGGCGCGCACTGTTCCCGCACGCCTCAAGGAGTTGTCAGCAACAGCAGGGACCCAGCCGGGTCGCCTACTGGGGCCAGGGTTATCCGAAAGGGCGCTCGAGCCCCGGTACGAAGGCTAGAAGGAACGGGTTGGGTCCTTTAATCAGTAAGAGTCTGACACTGTCTCCCGCTCCGCCCAAGAGCGGGGGATGTCATTGGATGATTTTTTTCCCACCATAAAAAGGGACTAAATTCATAATTCAATGGTTTTACGGAAAAGATAATAGAATTAATATGCGTTACGCCTACACAATGCTATTTTTATAGAAAAGTTACTCCACTGGTGAAAGAATTTTCAAAATCAGTCCAGTAGTTTTTGAGTTTATTCATTACAAACAAAAATCATATCTTTACAATATTAGTACAGACTTGCGTTCAATCGCTTCATTGACCAATTTTTTCCTTACCTACATAATTTACTTGCGTTCTTAAACCTACAATATTTATTACATCAAGTTTTCACCTATTGCAAAAATGTTTTTTACTGAAAAGTACCTTAATTATCCTGTCCCCTTTGCCAATGTTAAGAGAAATTGAATCATTTTGGTTCTGGGTTTCTACCCTAAACAATATTATTTACCTTTTATTGGACAGGTAGTGAATAGGTAGTTGTATGTCGGTAATTGTTATAAACTAGGGCTTGACTGCAATCCCACCTGATGGTAAGCAGTGACGCAATCGTTGTTGGTGAGGCGCACTATGGGGCCAGGGTTATCCGAAAGGGCGGTCGAGCCCCGGTACGAAGGCTAGAAGGAACGGGATGGGTTTTTTAGTCAGTAAGAGTCTGACACTATCTCCCGCTCCGCCCAAGAGCGGGGGTTGTCATAGGATGATTTTTCCCAACGAAAAAAAAAATCGAGGGTACATTGTTGACACCTCTACGGTCAGGACAAAGCTTTACGCCTCGACATTTATACCGCGTACATCAAAGGACTGGAACTATTTGCCAGCTGCGTCTTTCCGTCAGATTATAATTTAGGTGTTTTCAAGGCTAGAGTGAATAGGCTCCTAATAAACTAGTGCGCTTCACTATCAACGATTGCATCACTGCTTACCATCAGAAGAGACCGCAGTCAAGCACTAGCTTATATCAATTAAAAAAATATATGGGAAAAGAGGTTAATTTTTTATAGAAACCTTCTAATTCTAAAGATATCTTTTTATGTTTGTAGGAGATCTCTCTGAAATTACTAGTCCGATTGCGAAATTTTTTTCATCGATAAAAAGCTGCTTCATTCGCTAAGTGACAGCCATATTTTGTGTACGCAGACGAAGCCGCGAGTAAAAGCTAGTCGAAAGTAAAAAAAACGTACAAATTATTACGTGTATAGGTGTTTCAGACGTAATACGTAAATGTTAGATCAACAATTGTTTGCCTTGGCCTAATTAACAGCTCCGCGGGTGATCGATGGATCGCCGGGAAAATGGTTGCTGTAACCTGGTTATTGTTTTATCGGGGAAGTTTTATTCAGTCACTGTTTTATTTAGCTGCTGAATATATCTAGGTAAGACGCATAGGCGTATACAGGGCCGAGCTTACGTATGGTCTAACGCCTACGCCAGAAATGTTGAGCTTTTTTTTTAAGACATCATAATCATCAGCATCTGCCTTCTTAATCGCCAGGATTCCGATTCCGATTTCCGGCCACCGTAGGCGCAGGCTTGCGGACAGTGAGCAATTGGTAGCTGGCTGTCCGGCCGTCCGGTAACTGTCCGGACCAAGCCCAAGGCGTCGACGGCTCAAGGAGTTGTCAGCAACAGCAGGGGCCCAGCTGGGTCGAAGCCTACCGGGGCCAGAGTTATCCGAAAGGGAACTCGAGTCCCGGTATGAAGGCTAGAAGGAAAGGGGTGGGCTTTTAGTCAGTAAGAGTCTGACACTATCTTCCGCTCCGCCCAAGAGCGGGGGTTGTCATTGGATGATTTTTCATACAATTAAAAAAAATCTGCCTTCTTAATGTTCCCACTGCTGGGACTCAGGCCTCCTCTCTAGGAGAGGGAATGAGTCGTAATACACCACGCGAGCCCAGTGCGAGTTGGTGAATGTCACATGTCTTCAAATTTTTTGTTCTAGGACGTGCAGTTTTCCTCACGATGTTTTCATCAAGAAATCATCGAATGACTTTTATTCCTTAAACACGCCTATGTTCCTTTTTTGCTGTGCATTCCAGGACCCTGAGTTTCCTTTCGGAAGCCAACCCCATGGCCCCAGAACCAGGTTGCTACTTGCTAGGCTACCGATTCCAAATTCTATGATGGACGCCAAAATACTGATAACTATTATTATTATTACATTTATTCCTTATAATCACATATTATTTACATTTTAAAATATTTTTTTTAATAATATCATATAAAAAAAAACATGGGCAAGAGCTCCTGAGAGAGGAATCTTCTAACAATACGCGCCGTGTCCAGGAGTACTGCTTTCTGGATCAAGCCCTTGATCCAACTGCCCAACAAGGACCTCCTCAGATGTTGGTCCCCCGCCGTCACGACTGTCGGCACAATGATTGCTCTATCCTCCATCAACTGTTCCATCAATGTTATATCAACTTTCAATATACGAGTATATATACATACATATAGTATAACAAGCTCGTGCCCACGACCAGCAGCTATATATCCCACTTCAAATTTTGTTCAAACGTATTGAGGACTTCTAAACTGTAGTTTGAAAGCTCGTTCTCACAAGAAAATGAAAAGAAGCCTAAATTACTCCTTGTAACAACAGCTTTCCGCCAGTGAAAGTTCCTTTAAAATCGGTCCTGCTGTTTCGAAGATTAGACGGAACAAACAGACAGACAGACATTTTTAAAATTGTTTTTTTTTTATTATTATTGATTGGCTCGCGTTTGACCACCATCTCACCTGATGGTAAGCGATATTATGGTCGACGATAGAGCACGCTTGTCTAGAAGTAACCTATTCACTCTTGACTTAAAGACCCCTAAGGGCTATATTTCACCAGGACACAATGACGGCGAGACCAGTCGCCGCTACCAACAAGATGTATAGAGCTCTATAGAGAGTTACTCACCTGATATCCGTTTGGTTGTGCAACCAGTTTAGTGGCGCGACCTACTCGGACGTGTGGCGACTCTGGTGTCTAGTTTGGTAGATTAGGACTATATTTCACTAAGACACCATGGCGGCGCGACCAGTCGCCGCTACCAACAAAATGTATACAGCTCTATAAAGAGTTACTCACCTGGTGTCCGTTTGGTTACGCAACCAATTTGATGGCGCGACCTACTCGGAATTGTGGCGACTCTGGTGTCTAGTTTGGTAGCTTAGGGCTGTATTTCACCGAGACACCATGACGGCGCGACCAGTCGCCGCTACCAACAAAATGCATACAGCTCTATAGAGAGTTACTCACCTGCTGTCTGATTGGTTGCGCAACCAATTTGGTGAGGCGACCTACTCGGACTTGTGGCGACTCTGGTGTCTCCAATTTGGTAGCTTAGGGCTATATTTCACCAATCACCATGGCGTCGCAACTGGTTGCACCGCCATAGTGTCCCGGTGAAATATAGCCCTAAGTTATAGCTATCAGGAAACACAGAATGCGGCAGACATCTCCAAAACATCAAATACATCACCGTCTGCTAATGACTGTTGACAACTTTAATACGAATTTCAGCGTGAACAAAAACAAAGGTAAACGATTCGTTGTCGTATTTCCGTCGGTAACCGGGTTAGTGTTACGAGGCGTAGGTATTTGCAACCGGGAATGTGATGTCACCTAATAATAGATTAGTGAGTAACGGATAGTTATCTTTGAGTAGAAGTAGTCGTTGTCGCGCCTTTGATGCGTCCGGCCCAGTGGCGTAGCTACTAGCTAGTACATGCTAGGCGCAGTGCTAGGTACATGCAGGCTAGGCGGGCCAGTGCCGCGTGGTCCTTAAGGTCGGGGGGCCCCCAAACCTTGATTAAAAAACCGCTTATTGAATAAACGAAAATTTTTTAAAAAATATTTCTGTTGATATTGATAGTGAATCAGATAGTGTGACCACTGCAGTATTGGTTGAAAAGCCTACTCGTGAAGATTCGGTAACTAAGCTGTGAAAGATATCGTTGGCGACCATGTCTCCATATCACTGAGTGTGCATGTTAATGATAAATCTTCTTATAACTTGGGATTTATTTAAAAGATAAAGCAGCGTATATATTGATAAAGCCTAAACAATTTAGTGGGCCCCAGTTTGTTTTTGGCCCAGGGCCCTTGGTCATCTAGCTACGCTACTGGTCTGGGCCTCATATTGACATGTTAAAATGTCAGGCGTGCGAGCGAGAAAGACAGATAGACTAACGATGTATATATACAAATTATACATCGTTAGTCTTAGTATATACGAAACCCGGAACACGTGTATAATATTAATACTCAACACTTTATTACATTCCATATTGTGTACATAGGTGGTATTACATTTTCAAGATCAATATGGAGGGTCCATATTGATCTTGAAAATGTCAATATGGACCCTCCATATTGATCTTGTGTCGGGCACAGTACAGTTAGGAGAGAGGATGAAGGCTAAATTACAATGCATGGAATTTATTATTATTGGCAGATCTACCTAATAGGTGTAGTTATGAATGTATATAGTGTAATGTTGTAAATTATGTTATATTATTATGTTTATTTTTTATCTTCGTTATTATTAAATTGTATATATGCATTATAGACGTAATTCATTACGTCTATAATGCATATACTAAATTAATAAAAGAAACCTATACTAAAATAATAAATTAATAGTGGAAATGTAACGGAATAATTTAATGCCTAATATGGACTAAGTGTCTGAAATAAAAAGTTTTTTTTTTTTATAATATATATACAATACCTACTCTACCCTACTCTAGCCTACCAAACTTCACATAAACCATCTACTAAATAGTCCGAACAAAGCCTAAATAAACATTTAGTTCGGATAGGTGAGCCCGTTCTTGAGTTATTAAATTACAACGAAAAGTGGCATTGATTTTTATATACAATAGATTAATTAAAGTATTATGTACAAAATTTCATAATTGTATCATGAAAAATCACAAATTTATTATTATAAGTTATATATATATAAGTTATTTCTTATGTCAACATCAACATAAATAAATAGTCATCGGGCCATTCAGGCGAATGAGGGATTATTTTACACTTGCACCCAGCTGTTTGCTAGCATAATGCCCCCTATGACCTGCCGAAATCATTCATTGTACATACAGCTAAGAAGTGGAATTCCTTGAATCCCTACCGGAGCTTGTTTTTCCTGATAGTTACAACTTACGATCTTTAATTCAAGAGTGAATATATTACTTCTTTGCAAGCGTGCTCCCTCGTCGACCACATCATCGCTTACCATCAGGTGAAAAAGTGGTCAAGTGCGAGCCTTTAAATCAATAATACATTTTGATACAAGTGCAGAAAGTTCGTCATTGTGACTTGTGACCGAGGCGAAATCGCGAGCCGTAGGCGAGTGTGTTACGGACCCGAGGGTTGCAGTGACAAATTTGCACGTGTATCAAACGACTTTTTCCAATACTTACAATTTTTGTTACGGTTGGAAAAAATATCCAATGACAACCCCCGCTCTTGGGCGGAGCGGGAGATAATGTCGACCACTGACTGAAACCCACTGCTATGTTTCTTATTAGTATTGTATTCCAGGGCCAGGCTTTCCTTTTCGAAATGAATCCATGGCCCCAGTAGGCCATTTTTTTTTTCGGTTGGTGAAATCATCCATTGACAACCCCCGCTCTTGGGCGGAGCGGGAGATAGTGTCAGACTCTTACTGACTAAAAGACCCACCCAGTTCCTTCTAGCCTTCATACCGGGGCTCGAGTTCCCTTTCGGATAACCCTGGCCCCAGTAGGCTTCGATCCGGCTGGGTCCCTGCTGTTGCTGACAACTCCTTGAGGCGCGCGGGAACAGTGTTTCCAATACACTTACAAAGAAATGAATAAACTGGGATTGACCGGCGACTCGTGAGGGTTGACGCGCGCCCAGCCTGATACGATACATTGAGGCGGGAAAGAGCACGCGCACTTTTCTGCACCAGTGCGAAAAACAGTCTATTGCTTGCCTAAAAGCGGAGAGATAAGAGCGGGTTTTTAAATAAGTGTATTGAAAAATAAATTGTTTAGTTTCGTTATCGTTAATGCTTTGTTTGCATTACAATAATTACAACTAATCTACCTTACAGCTGTTATTTATAACGTCAGCTACAAATATTATCAACATATAGATTACATGGCTACGTAGGGTTATTATTGCATAATGATTTTAGTTGACATGTAAATAAATTTCTTATCACTATGTATTTGTGTACGGGGAAGTCCCTGAAGTTTGATGTGTATTCCAAGATAGGTATAAAGGTATTGTTGGGAACTTTAAGTATTTTTAGGCTTTAATAGTATCTAAGACCAGATCGCAACCCCGTCATGGGCACGCCACAATTATGGCGATAAGTCCCCTCTTTGAGGCGTGGCTGAAAAGACCTCACGGCGTCCTTACCTTCCGCATGACACAGGTCCTCACCGGAAATAGCAAGGCAGCGGAAGTGACGCCCGGGTGTCGCCACTGTGCGGAACGCCCGGAGGACACGGTAGAGCACACAATCGCTGTGTGCCCTGCTTGGGCGGAGCATCGCCGTGCCCTCGTGGGGGTGATCGGCGGCGGAGACCTCTCGCGCCGGGCCTTGATCGAGGCCATGGTCCGGAGCGAGGAGGAGTGGATATGGCATATATGCATGGCAAACATCCAAATCCGTTCAGCCGTTTTTGCGTGATTAAGTAACAAACATCCAAATATCCAGACTTTCACATTTATAATAGTATAGTAATAGTAATAGTGTAGTAGTTATAGGATAACACAGTTTTCGAATTTTACCCATTTCTTTACCTAAAAAAAAAACTTAATACAGGAATAATTGCCGAAACCCACTCTGTCTCACAAGAGATTGGGTGAGATTCACCTTCCTCCAAAAGCCCTTACGTTTTTACCCTGTTGAAAGTAAAAAAAAAACTACCTATATCACCTGATAGAAAGCGACGATGTGGTCG
Organism: Mythimna albipuncta; assembly: GCA_929112965.1. Lineage (NCBI taxonomy): Eukaryota > Metazoa > Arthropoda > Insecta > Lepidoptera > Noctuidae > Mythimna > Mythimna albipuncta. Next base: position 10,539,561 of record OV815983.1, on the reverse strand, counting down.
ACGATGAAACACGCTCCAAGCAAGCTTCTCGGTAATAGCTATCAAGAAACACAGACTACAGCAGGGAATTCCACTCCTTAGCTGTATGCACAATAAATGTGTTCCCAAAACGTATTAATAGCTACAACCTAGGGGTCTTTAAGTCAAGAGTGAATAGGTTACTTCTAGGCTATCGTGCTCCATCGTCGACCACATCATCACTTACCATCAGGTGAGATAGTGGTCAAACGCGAGCCTATCAATGATGCTGCCCTCAAACCTCAGGAAATAAAAATCCTTATAACTCATTTAAACTTTATTTTACTAGAATAATTATACAATGACAATAAATTATATACATTTACAATATTATATGTACTACGCGTTCCAAATGAGAATAGGAACGCCGGCCATGTTGTGACGTTACGTCTTACTGTCAAATCGAAGAAATTGAGTAGGGTGCGCAAGAAAAGAAATTAGTTAAATTTTACTTTAATTTAATTTATTTACGAATCATGATCGAAAAATCTCTGATCAAAATCCAGTTCTTCAATTTTGTTGATCTTTACGTAACTGTGTGAAGTGTCTGAGTAGTGGCGTCATCACCGTCATCATCACTGCTGCTTTCCCTTATAAAATAAAACATAGATAATAGAGGTTTTTAATATTTATATCACAACTGTTGTTTTAAATCAAAATAGGCATTATTACCAGTATTTATAGGAAAATTCAATCTGGATTCTCAGTCGCACGAAGAAACACCAACAACGACGATAAAATGGCAGCTGGCAATTTGAATTTTGAATTTAAAATGTAGCCAATAATGAAACTAAAAAGAAAGTATGTAGTATAATTTGTTAAATAATTGTTATGAATAACTTTTCTATCTATTTCTTAATATGACTTGACAAAGGGTCAGTAACAAAATCATTAAAACGCAAATAAGCTTTTTTTGCAAACCGTACTTTTCAATCAAAATTTGACAGATCGAGTTTATTGACTTTCCTATTCTCATTTGGAACGCATAGTACGAAGATTTTTTGTTAGGTTTGGTACACATTGAGTCAATGTAAGATAAGATGCGCATGCACAATTAGGAAGCTGTGATTCACGAGATACACATTTACTATGAACAGTAGGTTAATTGTTTATAAATAGATGAGATAATGGAATCTATTTTAAGAAATACTAAGAAACCGAAATAGTGAGCTAATTGTGTTTAAATTAGTTCTGATTCAGTAGATAAACTTGTCTTATTGGACCTCGTCTTACTTGAAGAGTAGCATACAACATTGCAAAGCATAATCAGCCTCATATTTTTCCCACTGTTGGGACTCGGGCCTCTTCTTCAAGGACGGGATAATTCCCGCCCAGCCCTAGCCCAGTGCGATTAGATAGATGTCACACATCAAGATTCGGTTCTAAGACATGCCTGTCCTCACGATGTTTGCCATCACCGTTTTAAGAGCAGTGGTGATGAAATTAATTACACAAAGTAATGTGCCTGGCTGGGTTTGAATCCGTGACCTACAACTCGAAATTCGGAGCCGTTACCACTCTGTATTACAGTAATAGACTTTTTTTGTGATATGTGGCTTGTAAATGCATTAGGGATGTTCTTCATTTCTATCGACAATTAATCAGAACAAAAAAAAATATATAAAGTGCATTCCGTCCACTCTGTCACGCAAATTTAAACAATAAAAGTAAATTATTATACATTTTAAATCTCTTGAATAAATGTTATTTATTTTAGTAATAAACTTAAGGCAAAAAAGGGTATTGCGAAACTTAAAAATTTCAAATAAATTTGATATTTACATTATTTTACGAGGAACAAGTGGACTCAATGTGTACAAAACCTATAATATCATTACAATATTCTATTTAACCTAGCTTAGCTAGGAGATCACATAGTTTGACGATATTATATTCAATACATTTAACAAACAATTATTTAATTAAATAAATAGGTACACGTGTATTACTATGAAAAGCATCACATCCAAAAGATTTGTTCCATTATATTCAGTGTCCTGTTAATAAGAGTGATTTATCAGAAAATACACATGATCCATCAAAAAACAAACACACGACTAATACAAAAACAACGTCAAACTGCAAGTGAGTAATTGGTTCCAAATATTAAATCAATATAAGAAGCTTTCGTTTAAATATTTTATTTAAACACTTATAAATACGGATACATTTTATGTTAAACACAAGCACCTCTGCTTATCCTCACGGATACAGCATCAAACATTTGTCCTTTCAATCCGTTAAAGAAATTAAAACTAACAACTGTGCTGTTAGCGTTAAATTTTTTTAACACGTCTATACCGCGCAGCGTCCGCGCTTCTTCTGACAAAAATTTCACTGTCGAGCAAGCATACCCTGTTGCTGTCTCACTCGCACTTGTCGTGTTGGGGTGGGGATTGCTCGGCTGGACAGTGAAAGGGGTAGCTTCACTCAACCGAGGCCGGTATCATTTCCCCGCAGCCCAAGTTCTGAGGAGCATCCAGTGTAGGAAGTGGGGCAGTAGACCCCCGAAGCCTGGCTGAGCTCAGCTCGTTACATTGGACCCAGAGCTCCAACTGGAATTTTTAACAAAAATAACATACATTATAATTGAAATGGTTTAGGAGTTTTGTGTATTACGGTCGGTTTTGAGGTATCATATCGTGGTGTCATCAATTTCGACTTACATGTCTCAGTTTTGAGCAATTATGGTAATCATTTTCCTAACTAATGAAACAATACAACAAACTACGTTTACAATACCGTGTTACTTTTCTAAATAAATAACGAATTAAATCTAAGTAAGTATCTAACTATCATCTTCTTCACACTTTCTTCGTTTAGGACTACAACCAAATCTCGATTCGTGTTTAAACTATATCTAGCTATTTATTATTTTACATTCTAAATACATAGCTATGTTGACGACTCTAGGATTAAGATACTCATATGTAAATAGGTAAGTACACCTTGTCATTTATGCTGCCTAATTATTAAATATCTAAAAAAAATGGCTTCGACTCTCGTCCTCAGTAAAACTTACATATTCGTCATCTTTTTAGTTAAATATTTTCAGCTCTTTCTACACGTTTTAGCTCTGGCCAAACCAAGGATAATCTCTCACGAGAAGCTATTGCGACTGCACCAATTAAATTCCCAAGTTACGCCACAATTTGCACAATAAACTAGTGCGCTTCAGCATCAACGATTGCATCACTGCTTACCATCAGGTGGGATCGCAGTTAAGCACTATAATAGTTTATATCATTAAAAAAAATCATAAATAAAAAATCATAAAAATGAATCACCTCTGTCTCGCATTGGACATAAATGAAGGCCGTCGATGTGTTTTAAGTATTTCAAGAATAATTGAATTTTACAGTAATTTCCACAGAGTGATTGAACGTTCTTAATTGGAATTGGAAAAGTTATGTAAGGTAGGTGTACCCACATATTAAAAACTCTTGCCAGCGGCTTCCCCTCATCAAAGTAGGTTTTTCCATACAAACTTTGGACCCTGTTTCCCCTTTAGGGGGTGAATTTTAAAAAATCCTCTCTTAGTGTTCGCCTACGTCATAAAAGGAAGCTTTGTTCAAAATTTAATGTTCCTAGTCCCAGTAGCTTCGGCTGTGCGTTGATGTGTCAATTTCTCCTTTATATACTTTAAAAAAAAAAAAACTGTTATGACAATTTACACCGCGTGTATTCTGTAACACGCAACTGGTTGCTAGTCGTAAAGCTGTAGGCGCCAACAACCTCCATACAATTTTATTGATACAATGATAGTCTAATATAGGAAGTTTGTGATAATATGACAAATGACAGGACAGAATGAAAGAAAAAAACCTTGTTGCGCCAACCCCGTCCACTAATTCCGTCTTACATCGATCCGCATCAGTTTGGCCAGAGCATTAAGTCCATAGACTACGTACCTCAGGAGGCATCTTCTCCGGCGGATGCCTGCAGGTTCCTCCACAGTGCAGCTGCAGCAACAGCTCTGCTATGGCTGCAGCAGAGGTGTCGATAACACGCTGCCGGCACACGGCTACTGCGTGGACGAAGCCTCCGGGACCAACGAATTCATGCTCCATGAAGACTGTCTTGTCATCCCAGTATATTGCCTGAAAAAGGAGAGAAAAGGGATATAAATTTCAGTTCTTCACGATAGCATAGCATAGTCGACCATATAATGTTCCCACTGTTGAGACTCAGGCCTCCTCTCAAGGAGAGGGAATGGGCCGTACGTAATTTACCACGCGGGCCCAGTGCGAGTTGATGGATGTCACATGTCTTTGAATTTTTGGTTCCAGGACATGCCGGTTTCACCGTTTTGAGAGCAGTGGTGATGAAATAAATTTCACAGAACAATGCGCATGGTTGAGTTCAAACCCTCAACCTACAACTCGTAAGTCAGGGCCATTACCATTCGGCCACCACTGATCTCGAGGATTATCCAAAGAATAAAACAAAACCCACCTTAGAAGTAATAGTAAACTTGGTGAAAGGCTTGAGGAACCTCCTGTATCTGATGGTAGCAGCAGCCTGGACCACAGCTCCACCAGCAGCCTTAATGTTGTTATACAGACCAGTTCGCTCGTAGAAGTCTGCTCGAGCGAAGTCGAGCTCCCGAAGGTAGCGTGCGTTGTTCATGTGGTACAGCAAAGTGTCTATATCGTTCATGAGACACCAGCCTGGAAAATTTAATAAAAATTGTTGAAGAAATAGTATTACGATGAAGAGGTCGTGGGAGTGGAACACGTGAGATGCGACTGGCCCAAATGTAAAGAGTAATTAAAGAAACATAGGTGTGGTTTTTGTCAGTAAAAATCTGTCTCGACCTCCCGCTCCGCCCGGGAGGTCCCGGGACAGGTCGGACTACAGGTGTAGTCCAGTTGTACGGGACCCATCAAGTACAACTGGACTACAGAACTGGTCCATCCATAGGATTCCTGTGACCCTTTCCAAATAATCGGTCCACTTTGACAGACGCCCATCTTTTTCTTCTGATACTTATATATTTACCTTTACTTAATCATTGGCACATATTCAATCATCGTTCGCCTATCGATTTCCACATAGCAATATATATTAATTCCCTAGATACCTGTAGGTATTCATACTGTATCTGACTTATTGTATATAAAAAAGGTAAAGTCCTGACTCGCTCACGCTCAGCCCAAACTCTTGGACCTAGAACGCGGAAATCCTTTTCCATGCGTATAAAGAATAAGAAAAGATTTATCAAAAGATACATAAAACGGGGGTCCAAAGCTCGTATGGAGAATACTTCTTTCACGAGGGCCGCTGGCAGAAGCTAGAGAATTAAACTTGTGGTGAATCTTACCATGAATTTCCGTAGTATCCATAATGCAGGACTTCTTCTTAAAGTACCGAGCTTTAGCAACCGTGTACATCATCCTGGCGAAGTAAGCGACGTCCAGACTGCTGTAGAGTATCAGGGCGCCTGCCACCACAGCAGCCGCCCATCCTGGCAGGCACACCGTCCACATATTGACCTGGAACAGTTCACCATCATCATCATCGTCATTTCAGCCGAAAGACGTCCACTATTGGACATAGGTCTACCCCACAACGGTTGGCCCGGTGCGTTTCGCATCCATCGGATTATCGTAACCCTTATCGGTCCACCTTGTGAGAGGCGTACCGGAAGACGCGGCGTTGAAACAATTCACTGCTTTCAATTAACATCAATCTACATATAAACTTGAATCAGAATAAGAGGGCCATACCATGATGTATAAAAATGCCAAGCGTGTGAGCGATCAAGGAGTTGTCAGCAACAGCAGGTCGAAGCCTACTGGGGCCAGGGTTATCCGAAAGGGAACTCGAGCCCCGATATGAAGGCTAGGAAGGAACGGGGTGGACTTTTAGACAGTAAGAGTCTGACACTATCTGCCGCTGCGCCCAAGAGCGGGGTTTATCATTGGGTGATTTTTCCCACCACAAAAAAGGCGTGTGAGCGAGACAGAAGAATATATTATATAGAATATAAATTATCTTATCTATCTTTTTAACAGTTCAGCTTTGGACTTGGTGGAAAGGTGTGGAAAGAGGCTACTTGTTGATCCAGATTTGGTTAAATCCAATTTACAAACTAGCCAGCCTTTCGATATTTTACAGGATGCATTTTGGTGAGTGTGCTCTAGCTTAACTTGATTCCGTCATCTCCTTTTTACCATCGGACAACCCATCGAACGGCGAGTATCCACCCTTACATTGTTGAAACTTCTACGGCTCGGACTAAGCGTCTCGCTTCGTCGTTTAAACCGCGTACATCGAATGACTGGATCAATTTCCTGCTGCGGACGGTCTTCTCGTCCAATATAATTTTGGTCTCTTCAAGGCTAGAGTGAATAGGCTCCTCGTCATCAACGATTGTATCACTGCTTACCATCAGGTGGGATCGCAGTCAAGAACTGATTTTTATCATTTAGAAAAAAAAAAAAAAAATCGCTAAATGGATCACGATAAGAGCTCGTGATAGGGACTCTGGTCTTGGGTAAGCGTGAAAGGCTGGACAGCTTGGCATTGCAGTAACTAGACCGACTAGATTTTTTTAAGGAATTCCTCTTGCTTGGTTAGGTTAGGTTGAAGCAGACCAAATAGCATCATAGCATAGCATAATCAGCCTTTTAATGTTCCCACTGCTGGGACTCAGGCCTCTTCTCTCTAGAAGAGAGGATGGGCCGTAATCCAGCTCGCGGGCCCAGTGCGGTTTGGAAAGCAGACGAAATGCTTTCAAAAAATGTACGTTCCGATTCCGGACTCGAAGTGCACATTCTTACTGAAGTATTATTTTCGATGCTGCTATCTAAAAAATACTTCGAGTTTAGACTCAGAAAAGATTACGTGTATGTGTTCTTTCTTAGGAATCTTTTTTTCGAGTGAATTTCAGTGACTGTTGTAATTTAATCAATCAAGTCAATCGCCGAATCCATCTCGGCTGGGCAGAGTTTACATAAGCTTAGACGAAAGTTCATGACTAGTGCGTGTTGCCAGTGATGACATATGGCTCTGAAACTCGGTCGCTCGAACTCGAACAATGGACCTCACCAGAAGGCCCAAGGAACCCCAAGGGCAATGGAAAGGACTATACTCAAAGTTTCTTTGCGTAATCGTATCGGAAATAAAGATATTCAAGAAAACCAATATTATCGACATAGCCCGAAGTTTCACCAAACTTAAGTGGTAATAGGCAGGGCACATTGCTAGCAGAACAAGTCGTTGGGGCCGAAGGTTTCTGAAATGGCAACCACGTACTGGATGACGCAGCGTTTTAAAGACCCTCCACAAAGTGAAAAAAATTCACCCCCGCTCTTGGGCAGAGCGGGAGATAGAGTCAGACTCTTGCTGACTAAAAGACCCACCCTGTTCCTTTTAGCCTTCATACCGGGGCTCGAGCTCCCTTTCGGATAACCCTGGCCCCAGTAGGCTTCGACCCGGCTGGGTCCTGTGGCTGACAACTCCTTGAGGCGCGCGGGAACAGTGTGCGCCGTCGACAACTTGGGCTTGGTCCGGACAGTTACCGGACGACCGGACAGCGAGCTACCCATTGCTCACTGTCCGCAAGCCCGCGCCTACGGTGGCCGGAAATCGGGATCAGAATCCCGGCGGTGGCAGCGGCGGTGAGAACGCCGTTGCCTGATGCGTTCGGCCTCCTCCTTTGCGAGCATTACTACTTCGCAGAAGTCGGCGACCGCCTGCCACTCCTCCTCGCTCCGGACCATGGCCTCAACCAAGGCCCGGAGCGAGAGCACACCTCGACTGTGTGCTCCACCGTGTCCTCCGGGCATTCCGCACAGTAGCAGGCGGTCACCTCCATCTGCGAAGCAGTAATACTAGCAAAGGAGGAGGCCTACTGCATCAGGCAACTACGCTCACGCTCCAGCCGCTGCCGGGATTCCGATCCCGATTTCCGTCAACCATAGGCGCGGACTTGCGGACGGCGAGCAATGGGTAGCTTGCTGTCCGACCGTCCGGTAACCATTCGGACCAAGTCCAAGTCGTCGACGGTGCGCACTGTTTCGCGCGCCTTAGGGAGTTGTCAGCTACTGTAGAGGCCCAGCAGGGTCAAAGCCTACTAAGGCCAGGGTCTACTTCCGAAGGGGAGGCTCGGCCCCGATATCCGGTAGGCACCACGGTAGCCAGTAAGAGTCTGACATTATCTCCCGCTCCGCCCAAGGGCGGGGAATGTCACTTGGATGATTTTTACCCACCTAAAAAAAAGTATTCTATAACTGATACACGATTAAAATAAACACGGGGTGAACTCAAATTGTTTCCAGCAAGCCCTAAAAACTACAAAAAATCTTAAGAATGCTTTTAACAATTTACTAATTGCCAAATAGTAATGGGGCGCATAAATTGATCCAGTATCGGCCATTATATGAGTAGCCATTCATTTTATTACCAGCTTCATTTATGGAAAGAGCGTTTCTATAAATACCAAGCAGAAAGTGTTGTCAAGGGTAAAACCAATCGATATGGAGGGTAAATTACTAATGAACTGGAAGCTTCCAATCTACGTTTATATTTAAGTAATAAGTATGTTTATTATTAACTTTCTTATCAACGCAATACCTATATTACTTTGACATGTATTTATAAAGAAATAACAGATGGAAATTTTTACCAAGATAGGAAGGTCCCGAGATAGGACTAAACCGATCACTACCTATGAAATTAGCTTTTTAACGTTATATTTGAAGAATATTTTGTAAGGAAAGTTTTGATTATGAACGTAATGGCTTTATCAGAGTGGGGAAAGATCAAATAACAGATGGACGAACCGTGTGATAGATAACTTAGCAAGGGTTGGGTACTGAGATAGATATCAAAAATAAAGATTTTTCGAAGACAAAGACACGCCCGTTTTGCAAATAGGTACATTATTGTATTTATTGCCAAGCAGACTGCAAAGTAGATCCACAAGCTGTGTGGCCGTGGCGTCCCCACGCCAATCTACTAACACGCAAAACCCACTTTAGTTCATATAGCAAGATTTCGAGTCTTGTTTAGCGGCTGTTTTAATTATACGCAAATTGATTATTAGTGTATGCTGTAGTGTAAAATTGGTGTAGTATTATGTTTCAAATGTCTACATTACTGGACATTATGTAGATAGATTGAAACAGGCACGATTTCGTAAAAATAGAGCTGATAATATTATTGTACCTAGTAGGTATTGATTACTTCAGGGTGACTTACTGAGAAGGTTAAATCGATACCTTTGCTGCCAAATACTGAAAAAACATTAGAAATGTTACAATCGTACTCTAATGGAAAATAAAGTGACTGTATTCTGTATCTAGAACTAAATTCTTTCTTCACTAGACACTGAAAAAATGCTAAAACTGTGCGAAACCGAAAAAAGATAAAAAGAAAGGCCATGGCAATGTTGTATTCCTGTTGGTAGGTCAATTATTTTAAGGATAAAGTGTAAGCAGTGACTGTCTCTACTGTCAGGGCTAGTTTAAAAAAAAGAAAATTAATTACATTCTCTAAGTAATTGAGCGTCAGTACTTTTGATAGCGATTAAGAGAAGTCTTGTTATACAATTAGTTCCGCGAAAAATTACAACTGGACTATCATCGTAGGAAATCACATCATTTTATCTGAATGGAGACTTACTACGTTATTAATGTACAGAGTTAACAACGTGGGACCTAGGGTACTACCTTGAGGAACACCAAACAAGATACGGAAAAAAATCTTCTTTGAAGGCTGCCTAAATTGGTATATTGGCATTGAGAACTCAAGCAGCCACAGAACTAGTAGAGGTATATTCTTTACGCCTATTGCTTCTAGTTTCTTTGAACGAAACCCTGGTACAACAATATCGATAGCTTTTGCCAAATCAGTTACTGCCACAATATTCTCACACGCTCCTTTTTCTTATGCATGTTATTATTATGTATTTATTGGGTAAACTTGATTGGTTACACTTGATTTGACTCTTGTGAAATCCAGCCTTCCTAGCAGACGCTATTTTTTCGTTTCTCTATATTTTGGTTTTTATCATTTCAATAGTTTTAATACAGCCGAGTAAGTAAATCAGTAATCATCTCACCGCCTATCCAGGGGCCCAAGTCTGCTATTTTTATAAAGTCGTCATTCCAACACGATTCCATTGTCATTTTGCTATAAGTTCGTAATCTGCTAATATTATAAATTAGCAGATTACGAACTTCGGTCGACCACTGATCGGTCGATGTTGTCGTGATAGAGTTGTGATAGAATGAGAATATCGAGCTTATTAAAAGCAATTTCTGCACAATGACGTTCTAATGATAGGTCACTGATCAAAGGAACTGTTAAAAATTTTTGCAAATTACGGCATACGTCAGACATTCATTTGTCAATATGTACGAGATTACCATTTATAATGGTAATCTCACTAGCCACTACTTTCAGTGGTTGACCATTGGAAAGTCATAATGACGCCATTAAATTAGTCGATTATCATCAATTATGAAATCAATGATAAACCATTCTGACCACGGATATCGATATCTATGATTCTGACACTATTGTAATAGCAGACTTGAGGCGCAGGTGAATGTACTTATACCTACAAGAGAGCGAATGCCACGGTTCGTTTGGGGCTTAATGAATTAAGACTACGAAAAAGAAGTAGGCAGTAAAGCATTGCGTGACCGATGGAAATTGGAGGAAGGCTTTTTCCTAGTATAACGATTCGGGCTAGTAATAATGTCTTTTTGAAGATCGGACACTATGTAACACTACGGGGTTTTCGTGATATGAATTCTCGTTAGCGCCTGATAAAAAATGATAGCATGTAGAATAAGAACAACATCTTGCAGTTACACTTAAATATTTATGACAGGCTTGGAGAAAAGAGCGCAAAAACACGTATTCGGCTTCTAATTTCAGCGACGTTTCAATTAACTTACATAATGTATTGAATAAATGATTAAAGCTATTCTAAACGCACATTCAAATAAATTTCAGTTAGGTATTACAATTCTCACACATCAAGGCCAGTGGGAAATGAAAAGTCATTAATAAAAACTGAATAGTTAAAGAAGGGATTACATATTACAATTACTTTACAAATGATATTGAAACCTGAAGATACCGGAAGACGGTAAAGCCTTGGGCAATCTGTAAAAGTAAAGAATCAGAAATGGATACGAAAAACATAAAAGTTTACTCGTAATATTCACAGGGAAGGCTAGGATAATGTATATGTGGATAGGCTTTCATACTTTTCATGTATGTACGTGCATAGCGCCCGGATAAGCTCTGGCTAGTCGGGATGAAGCGCTACTTTATCGATCAGCTGTTGTATGGCCTACTATGACAGTTCCGCTAGTTCATATAAAAATTAAGGCTCATATTGCCCTTTTATCTCATCTATCAGTATAATAGCAATTAAACCATAACTACACTAAGTAAAACAACGAATAAAGAAACTTACCTTTGGCCTCGAGCCGGCAAAATTCTTGTAAAAAATTAAAACATCATATTCGAAAGAAAACTATTGAATATCCATCACTAATAACTTCTTTACTTCAAAAACCACCGATTAATTATGATTTAAACAGTTTTAATATTCAAATTATTATAAAACTTGATAAATACAACCTCGGAGGCGATGTCAGTACGAATTTTTTCACGCACAAAATAAAATGACAGTTTCCCATGCGCGCGCATACCGATCGATACATCAAGGAGCTCTGTTGACGGTTGGTTGCCGGTTGCCGCGAATTTTGACACCTTTTTTTTAATTGCTGGTCTAATGAAAATCTAATAACGGATGTGTTTTATAAGATGCATTTTGGTGAGTGTACGCAGGAATTGCATGACTTGATTCCACCATCTAAATTCTACCGTAGGACAACCTGACGAACGGCAAACATCCACCCTTACGTTGTTGAAACCTCTATGGTCCGGACCAAGCGTTCCGCCTCGTCATTTATACCACGTACATCGAGGGACTGGAACAATTTGTCTGCTGCGGTTTTCCCGTCCGATTATAATAAATTTATGTGTCTTCAAGGCTAGCTTGAATAGGCTCTTAATAAACTAGTGCGTTTCACCATTGCATCACTGCTTACCATCAGGTCGGATCGCAGTCAAGCACTAGTTTAAATTTCGGTATGAAGGCTAGAAGGAACGGGGTGGGTCTTTTAGTCAATAAGAGTCTGACACTATCTCCCGCTCCACCCAAGGGCGGGGGATGTCAATGCATGATTTTTCCCACCATAAAAAAAAGGGTCAAGTCAAGTTATTGAGTTCCACAGCTAAAAAATCCTCACTTTCAGTTTTCTGCCAAAAACATTACATAAGTACCTACCACTTGTGTAATGTTTTTTGGTAGAAAACACAGTAGTATGTAATCACCTTATGTATGTATCCACAGAGTTATACCTACCTAGTTCAAGTCAGCTCTAAGTCTTATATCCACCACGTCTATGTATCAAGTCAAGACATTACTTTTTTTAACTGACTGGACCTGGTGATAATCGCGGAAACCACTAAATGAGAACCAGACTAGGTTTTGTAGCGAAGCCTGCTATGTCCGGTGAAATCATGAAGGTCGGTCTAGGTACGTGGGAGCGTAGCACAAGCGTAGCTGAGCACTATCGTAGCACGAGCGTAGTACTAGCGTAGCATGAACGTAGCACTCGCGTAGCACGAGCCAAACTCAAATTCTTGTAGTGTAAACCGACGTCTGACTCTATAGGAGTCCAGCACGACTGACACTACAAAAAGCACGGCTTGTGCTCCGTTTGTGCTCAGCTCTTGCAGTGGAAATCCACCTTGATGGTGTCAATGCTGAATGCTTTAGAGCGAGCCATTTAGTCAGGCATTGAGAGGGCTCTTTCCTGCCTGTGTATCATCAGCCTGAGTACTATCGCCAAACTGGGCATGGATTAAAAGCTTGTTGGACGCTCTTAGGATTGAAAATTTCTTAACGCCTGGTAGTATATGACACGCAAAGTTTTTTTAATAGCTAATGACTTATTCACAGGCGTTTATAAAAACACATATTTTTCTTTTGAAACTAAAAGAGCACATCGCATCGCTCCAAAGTTTCAATCAATAGATGAGATATTAAACCTGTTTTTAACATTAAGCTACACCTAGGTAATTATAACGCTTTTACAGTTTTCCTCTATGCGCTGTAAAACAAAACGGTGTAGGTACCTACTTTTGTGTAGGCGCCTATTACGTTTAGCTATTTGCTGATTTTAGTAGAAACTGAAGCCTAAGCCTAAGCCAACCTTGTCCAATTTCTGCTTACACCCCATGAGAATAAAGCGTAAGTTTATGTTGGTATGTAACATGCCTACCATTGCCTACGGTTCTATTTGCGCTAAAATGTAGAGATAATTGTTTTAAAAATGTATTCTAATAAAACTGATAGTTACCGTAGTGGATAAATCTAAAGAAAAATAATGAAGGTAAACTTAAATGTCCACATTTTATCTCGAAATTCATTTCCAAGTGCCGCTCAAAACGCAAAGTAAGTATACAATCTCTTTTACGGTTCGACATTTTGCGACGCACAATGAACACGAAAACTGAACAACCAATCTCGTTTACCTCTAAAACTCATCAGTTTATCTGTAACGGAAGCTCAACTATCGCTGGCGTTTTAAATGCCCGATGCAAGGCACGGCGAGGGGCGAGGCGCGACGACGCCGTGTCGGTGACCTCGCGCCGTGCCTCTGTCTCGCTCACTCTTACGTACAAAGATAGTGACAGCGATACACTGTCCGATCCGAGAAATGGATAATCGTAGCAACCGTCAGCAGTGACGTGTCAGACGAAGGAGTGTAAACAGCTCGTAATTAAAAAGTTTTAGTTATTATTTGAAAAATATTTCAAAATGAGGGAGTTTAAATATAATGTGATCGATTTAATAAGTTACGTGAGGGATCGGCCGTGTTTGTGGGACAAAACTATTGAAAATTATAAAGATCGTACAGAAAGGCGAAGCGCTTGGGAAGAAATATTCAACAATCTAGATGAATCGTACGAGGAACTGGCCCCGGAAGAAAAGAGGATAACGGGTAATGGAAACAAACATCTTTTACAAAACCAATTTGACTAGTTTTTGAATCTCTTTGACTAACTTTACATGAAATGTATCGAGTCGTCGACTTTTTTGCCATTTGAAATTTCCTCTCAGCCTTTTCACAGTCGCCGCACGCGCTTGCCAGTAATGTGACGTTTCACAAATTTTCACGATATGCCAAACAAAATAAAGAGTACCAACTAGAGATGCGCCGATGGCAATATTGCCACCAATATTCATACTTCGGGCAATATTCCCACTAACTTTCCCACTTCACGGTCATATTGCCGGCAACGGCACATCACTAGTACCAAAAGAGGCCCTACCACAAGCTCTTCATGCGATCCATTTTACTACCTAAATTGAACTGTTAAATGGATGGAGCTGTACACCTTTTAAGTATAGCTCGACCATCCCTCAGTCATACAAGTTATGGTAAGACTACACAGAAAAGAATGGAAAATCTCTGTGTTCCTTTGATCAACTAAAAAGTTGGTTATAGATATTTGCGATTTGGATTTATGTGAACTAAGTTAAAATATTGGTACTACCTATTCTTTATAATGTCATAAGTAGACATTTTCATCATCATCATCATCATTTCAGCCGATAGACGTCCACTGTTGGACATAGGCCTCCGCAAGTGTCGCCACTATGAACGATCCTGTGCGCCCCGCATCCATCGGATTCCAATCTTCACTAGGTCATCGGTCCAACTGCTTGTACAACTTTATCTATACGCATCCATTTTTTTGACGGCCCGGTTGGCGCAGTGATTGAGAGAATGGCTGCTGTACTGCGTGTCGCTGGTACCAGTTTCGATTTTCGCACGAGACAAATATTTGTATGCCCCACAGATAAGTGTACCGGGTCTGAGTGTTTTGCTTCATATGAGTTTACATGTTCGTCCATTACAAGTTACAGTTCAATTCACGAATGATGGCGGCCATGAAGTTAGCCTTTGCGAACGTTCGCGCATACTACACTCTTCTCGCACACGCACGTCGCCATTTGGTTCCTAAAACACGTTACTGCGCAGCCTTCCGCGCAAACTTCACGGCCGCCATCATTCGTGAATTGTACTGTAGCTATTGGTAGTTAAACTGTGAGCATTGCCCTACTTTGTGGGACGCCTGCCCCGCTCACAAAGTCATTCTAACCTCTTTCATCCTGTGAGCAAAGTAATGTCCTGTTGCCCACTCCATGGTTTTCATGTTTTGACTTTACAATTATTAAAATCTTTTTGTTTCAGGAGAAATGGTCCTCCACAAGTGGACAAATATTCGGGATACATTTCTAAAAAGCCTCAAAACAAGGATGGGCAGGCCTAAAAAGAAATACCTGCTTTACGATCATTTACAATTCTTAACCAAAGTGCTACCAGAAAGCGAAAGACCATCAGAATTAAACAATTCGAACCCTGCTTTCATGAAGCAGGAAGAACTAGATCCTGGTTTTAGTATAACTGCTGAGATAGAGCCAGAATCTTCTACAAGTTTTGCTGTAAGTAATGAGTCAAGTTTTGGGAACAAAAAGAACACCAAAGCTAGCGATTTCGACGATGCAAAGTCGACAGACTACGCCAGTGCCAGTGAAGTCAGCTACAACCGAAAAAATGGTCGCGTAAAACGAAAGAATCGATTCATATACGTTGACGACACCGATTCTGGTTCTAGCAGAAAGAAAACTAAAAAGACTAGTACAAATAATGATGATGTATCGGTGAATGATCAATTGAGTGCTATAGATTTTGTTGAAGTTGACAATAATGACCCTCGAATAATGAATGAAGATGAGGCGTTTTTCGCGTCATTATTGCCAACAATTGTAAAGTATACTGAAGATGAGAGACTAGAGTTTAGGATCGAAGTGCTTGGTATAATGAAAAAGTTAAAGGAGAAGAGAACTTGGATGGCGGAGTAATAGTTTGTTTTGCGGCCCTACCACGAGGTTATAACGCGGTCCATTTGACGACCTAAACTGAACTGTTAAAGTGATGGAACTGTAGTATAGCGTGTATAGCTCCAGTACTCTTGCTCAGGGCTGTATCAAGAGTCGAATTTGAGGTAGGGCAACATTGGTTCCAGGTAGAGCGGATTTAAAAAAATTATCATGCCTCGAATCACGGGCTCCTAAATCAATCACCATGTATGTTTAACGCTAACCTCTAGGTCAGTCTCTAGATCAGACTGATCGCAAAGCCAAACCTATTCGTAGACAAAACAAAAATCTGTGACAGAGCACGAGCATGGATCATGGATATTAAATCCTCAATTATGAAGAACAACAAGTGAACAAGATGGTTGAACTTCCAGATGTGGATGTAGAGTTTCACGTCCGAGTGAGAGTGAGGTAGGGCATTGTGATTTCAAGGTAGGGTATTGTCCCACAATGCCCCCTCCCCCCGGGCTACGGCCGTGTTTTTCACTCGCACGCCTGATATTTTTGTTAAGCCCTTGAAAGACAGATGAAGCTATCCTACACCCATATAGCTCCATCTCTTCGGCGGTTATCACAGTGCCATATCACCGCGCACGTGAAAACGCACCTAAGCACATATTTGTGTAGATCTACTAGTGTAGATCTGCATCACCGTGCGTGCTTTTTACACACTCACGCGCGTAATTGCGTTTTGTAGATTCACGCAGGCTATGACTCATTTCATACAAAACCACGCACGGCACTACGAGACTCAGTGTGCCATACCTTGAGCCTCGTCCCGCACCCACGCGCGTATGTGCAAGTTTCTCCGCTTGTAGGCGCGTAATCTGCATAAACAGTTTATTTTACGTCGTCAAATGGATCGAGCTCGTGGTAGGGACTATGGTTTAGTTACATAGAAATAATGAGCTCCTTTATACTTTTAACCTTTTGAGCACCAACCTATGCCTAACATGATGTTGTGTCCTCTAGCGCCAAGGTATAAATGTTTAACGAAAACTATAATTTTGCCGTTTCCAATTCCTATTAAAATAAAAATCGAAAGATTAGGGTAATAGTTAAATTACGCACAAAAGAAAATAAAGCATTTTTTTCACAACACTTTTGTCTTCTATACAATACCGTGGCGCTCAAAAGGTTAAAAAAAATGTAATTGTAAGTAAATGAAGACTGAATAAATATGTATACCTATAGTTATAAGCATGATGCTATTATGTTTATTATTATTGTAATAAATAGTAGGTAAAGAGAATATTATAAGTTAGCACGGCATTCGCGTCAGCCATGTCACTTTTTTTACCGCCTTCCAAAAAGTAAGTTTTGTATTCGACTTAAATAAATGTTTGTTTACCCACGATTTTCTCTAAAGGTTTAATTTTTGTAAAAATTCTTTCTTATACATCACATTTTGACCGTCAGCCGATGTAGTGTACCATAATTATATCGGTAATTTCTGCATGATCACTTCAAAAAAAATTTCGTTTAAATCCTGTAACGCGGCGCCAATCCAAACCCTTTGAAGTTTTCATTTCGAGTGCAAGCAAAAATGAACTTAGTGGTAATCAGGCGGAAGTGTCTTTGGTGGTACTTAGTATCAATATCAATAGAACACAATGACGATATGTGTAATAACTACCTGTGTTTCAGGCATTATGTGAATTTCACTGTAAATAAACGGCTTTTGTAAGTAGGGTGCTCGTATTATTTTATCTTATAATTTCTATTTGAGTGTTAGTAAACCTATAAACACACCAACATTACAAAGCCAAAAGTTTGTTTGTCACTTCTTCACGCTCGACCGGCTAATCGGATTTCGATTCTAAGGCTGACCGCTGCGTTACTCGGGCACCCGCGCGGTCTCATACAAAAGTGCCCCGTCTGGGAGCCCGAGCGGGCCCGCAGCCACGCCCCGCGCTCGCACGAGCGGTCTAGGCACGCACGGAGGAAAATATCTTTTGATACTGAAAAGATAATTCTGGAAGTGCACCATAGCCCTATCATAGAATCAGGTGAATAAGTAATATAACGCAAGATGTATGAACAGCGTTCTGCGTCCGCCAACAGGACTTGTTGCGGTGCCCGTCGCAGGCGCCTGCGTAATGCAGCGTCGGCCTTAACTTTTTATCCCGAGAATATGTTCCCCTGGGCAAATTTTCTACTTTCAAACGGGTGAAGCCACTGCAGCACTGGTACTAGCTAGGTACCTACTACTGGTAGTACCTAGTCACACTAATATTATATAGGCGAAAGTATGTTGTGTTTTCCTTCTTCACGCTGGAACGGCTGAACGGATTTCGATATAACTTGGTAAACGGGTAGAACCACATGATACTTTCATAGGATTATTCCTTGGGATAATTTTCTGCAGTCACGCATGCGAAGCAGCAACTAGTAATATTATAATGGCGAAAGTTGTATCTATTTATGTGTAACGGATTCTGATGAAATTTAACCGAAGGATAGACAAGTCGTGGAATAGAACACAGAATACGTTTTCCCAGGAGTCTCCTCCCTGTGGATATTATTTGTACTTTCACACAGGTCAAATGGCCAGTTGAAACTAGTCTCTAATATAAAAATGAATCGCTAAATGTGTTGCTAAGCACAACCTCGGAAACAGCTGAACCGATTTCGCTAATTCTTTTTTTTTTGTTGTTTGTTATTGTGAGGAGAAGGTTCTTCTGCAATAAAAAATGAACATTAGGGTAGTGTAGGGTATAGTAGAGTTGAGTAGGGTAGAGGGAGCGAAGTCGGGGTGCAAAAGGCAGTAAAGAAATAAATAAACTCCCCAAATGTTTAATAGATAAGTTTTAATGATCATTTTTTCTGTAGCACTTTTAAAAATAATGTTTACAGTATGTAATCACAAAAACACAATCCGTTTAATAAAAATAATGATGAAACTCCTAAACTTTAATTATTAGTTTCCCTTTACAGCTAATAAATTTAAACTTCTAAGTGAAAAATATAACAAAACGCATTTGAAATACTGTATTTTTCCATTCAGACAATAATATCGGAGGTACGACGCTACCTACAATATTATACGAACAATAACAACTTGTTGGAATATATAAAAAATTCGAACCTTATTTTTTAGAAATGGCAGATTTTTTTTCTTCCAAAACGAAATAATACATACGTTTCAAAAACTCTCAGACAATAAGTTAGTCGTAATATTGGATCAGTTTTATTTTAGTGTCTTTAGCGGAGGCAGTGCAAGCCGACACGCCTCGCAGCGGGCGTGCGGCGCTGTACTACTGCCATCACATACGACCTTACGACTAAATTAAGTTGAACTATGGGTTCATAAACCACCCATCGAGTGCACATAATTACCCCAATACAATTTTCACTATACGACCCAAAACAGGTCGGAACTCACTAAATTCACTAAAATGTAAACACCCCCCGTTCCACTATTTACAAATTCGAAATGAATCTTGCTTCTAGACGCGGGTAGTTTTGTTTTTAAATATTTTTTTTTTTTGATAATTTTTCACACTTTATTCTGTAGTTATAAGATACAACTGAACCGTTATTATCGTCATTATCTATTATGGCGTTTTATATACACAAGCTGTAGAATACTGCAAGGAAAAGTAATGACCGGCTTACAGCCGTTCCGGGTAGCCAGCACGCAGGCGGGCCAAGGCCGGGCCTGCCAACACGTATAACGCTATATCATATCGGTACTATAGTGACTAGACGGTCCCCTAAACAAAAAATTGGGGATCAAAAGTTTATTTACATGTTTTACACTATGGATATCAAATTCACACTAGCTTAACACATTGCTACTATTAAATGTTTATATATTTATTTATTAAATACAGCGATATTAACGCCCTTTGGAAACGTAACATAAAGCACAGGTGAGTATAGATAGCCACGTAAACTATTGGCACCCAAGTATTTTGATAAACGTAATCTCAAAAATAATTCAAATCACCCGAAGTTAAAGCTTCCATCGTCTTTTATTTAAAAGTTCACTTTGTGCTGTGTCACATGGAAGTCGCTTACAACTAAAACTATGCGCATACACTACAGTATTAAATCAAAAATATATATTGGCTCGAATCAAAATGACAACGCGCTAATGAATCGAATCGTTCACCTCAACATCAGTCTAGCATCGTTATGAAGGGCTATGTTATAAATTAATACATCTACACAGCTAAAAGACGATTAAATTCATATTTGAGTATGGCTGTAATCACTAACGGAAACACTTACGTCTATTAGAGGTAACCTATAGAAATACAGTTTTATACAGTTACATATCGATACAAAATATGTTTATGGATAATATTTTACAAGACGAAAAAAAAACAACAGTACAAAAAGAAAATCATCATTTCGTACTAGAAATAAAAACGAATTTGAACTTATCGGTGTCGTAACTTAGAAAATAATAACACGTTAAGGAACTCACGAAGATCGATTAACTTCAACAAAAATAAAATCGCGTATCGAATCTGGGGTGAACTTAGCTACCGGTTTACTTATAAAATTATATACAAAACAATTTCAACAACTTTTTTTCATTATATTATACACCTAAAGAGTGAAACCTCGTCAGTGAAGAGATCGCGTTTCAGTCTGGCGCGTGGCAGACGGAGTATAATATTCATAATGCCACAGCCTTTAATGTAGAAATCGGTAATCACAATGTGTCGCAGTTCAGTTAGTGGTGAAGTCAATGTTGGGTTTCCTCTGGCGGGGCTTCTTGGGGCGCGGCGGGGCGGGCTCGCCGTTGCAGCAGTGGCAGCCGCGCTTCACCACGCCGCGCCCCGACGCGCGCCGCCGCGTCTCCAGCGGCGCCTCGGCGCGCGTCTTGCCCGACACCGAGTACAGGCGCTTGGGCGGGTACGTGCGCAGCGGCGGCGCGTGGCTGTCCGACGCCGACGAGCCGTCCGCGCTGCCGCGCCGCTCGATCCCCCGCGCGTCTTTAATCACGGAGTCCAGTCTCATGTGAGCGCCTAACCCGCTCGAATCTGTTGAATTGTTCTCTTCGAACGACGGACTCTTGCAGCATTTGTCGCTATCGCTGCTGAAGTCCAACGGTCGTCGGGTCTCTCGTTCTGAAGCGGAGTTTGACTCCCAAAACAGTTCTGTCCGGTCGGGAGATGACTCATCGTCGTCTACATCGCCGAAATCTCTGTCGTCTTCCATCATTTTGGCGTGGTGACTTGCCATGATGTTATCTGACTCATCCATGAGGAATCTAGAGGTTTGTTCTCTCTTATTGCCATAGCAGACACGTCTAATGACTTGTGTGGTGTTGTTTCCTGTAGCGTGTACGATGTGAGACGCTGTATTTGAGAGATGCAACTCCCTGTTATCATTGAGAATGCTGTCAAATCTTGTTAAACCATCGTCTTTGACGAGAACTGATGATAAGTTGATGTTGGTATGATGTGGTCCGGGTAAAGAGTTGATCATGTTGTCGATATCGGCGTATTTGACTGTGTTGTGCACGCCGCTGCTCTCAGCGGTAGCCTGCGAGATAACGGTGGTTTGAGGGGCGGTCATCAAAACGGTGCCGGGCGCGCGGTTCGCGTGAAATATCGTTGATGTCACGTGTCGACCTTTTAGACCGCTTATCGTGAATGGTTGGACCTGGAATAATGTGAATACACGTGTCAATTAAAAGTAATTTCGTAGTCATAACACATGTGCGAAAGGTAGTGTTTCTCAGAGATCAAGCTGGCCCAAGACAAAAACACATTAATTGCTTCGAAACGCTTGTTACAACATAATATGCAGAAAAGAAAAGAAGAGAATGTAAAATGCAAGGGCAAACGAAACGATTTTTTTTCTTAGTGACATAGGCTTGTACTTTAGGTACGCGGGCGAAGCTGCAGGCAAAACCTAGTAACTAATAAAAAGCTCACCTCTCCCTCATCAGTAGGCTCACTATGGAAGGTAGTGTTAGGATGTGACCGCGCAAACTCCTCCTGATCCAACGCTATAGTCGCCTGCATGCCGTCCTCACTCACGGTGACGATGCCGACGTCTTCCAGCCCCGCTATGCCGAGGTCTGACCGACCGTCGTGCATGTCTGCACGAGGGAGCAGCTGATCAGTGGCTATCTGGTCGTCTAAGTCCGGCTGGGGTATACTGCTGTGGTGAAAAAGGGGTTGGGCTGGAAAGAAATAGAGTAATTGGGTAATTTTCTGAGTTAAATATGTCTTGTACACAAAAAATAAATCTTTTTCTAAAAACTACATAAAATCTATAGTACTCTAGAAATTTGAATTTTTGTTTGTAATGAATAAACTAAAAACTACAGGACAGATTTTAAAAAATCTTTCACCAGTAGATTGCTACTTTATTACTGAGTGACATCGGTTATATTGGGCGGAGCATCGCCGTGTCTTCGTGGGGGCGATCGACGGCGGAGACCTCTCGCGCCGGGCCTAGGTTGAAGCCATGGTCCGGAGCGAGGAGTGGCAGGCGGTCGCCGACTTCTGCGAAGCAGTTATGCTCGCTAAGGAGGAGGCCGTCCGCATCAGGCATCAGCGATCTCACCGCCGCCGCCGGGATTCCGATCCCGATTTCCAGCCACCGTAGGCGCGAGCTTGCGGACAGTGAGCAAAGGGTAGCTCGCTGGCCGGCCGTCCGGTAACTGTCCGGACCAAGCTCAAGTCGTCGACGGCGCGCACTGTTCCCGCGCGCCTCAAGGAGTTGTCAGCAACAGTAGGGGCCCAGCCGGGTCGAAGCCTACTGGGGCCAGGGTTAACCGAAAGGGAACTCGAGCACCGGTATGAAGGCTTGAAGGAATGGGGTGGGTTTTTTAGTCAGTAAGAGTCTGACACTATCTCCCGCTCCGCCCAAGAGCGGGGGTTGTCATTGGATGATTTTCCCCACCAAAAAAAAAAAACATCAGTTATATATTTTTTTTTTATTTTTACGGCAAAACCACTGGCAGAAACTAGTTAGTTATAAAATGACGCAGCAATAAGCATTGAAATAGTATGAGGAAGAGTGCTACAACCCTGAAAATATGATTGTTACTCTGTAAGACACCTAATTTAAACCATTTATTGGGTTCATATCACAATGATTCTGCAAAAGAATAAGTACCTTCATTAGTGTTTATATTTATTTCATCATTTTATCTTCTACTTACGCGTGTGAGAATGGTGTCCATGATCTTGCGTATGGTCATGCGCAGGCGACGCAGCGAACAGTAGCTCGGCTTCCGGAAAGAGTTCCGATGCAGACGGGGAGTCCACGCCGAGATCCTCGCATTCCTCCGACAAGGATTTCTGTGAAATATACTCCTATTCGATACATGCGTATTTTATTAATAAAACAGAAATAAAACATAGAAAAATCATAATAAAAAAGAAGGTGAGAAAATAATGTTATGAATGTTATGAAATCAAAATCAAAGCATTAATTCATTAAACCCCAAGCGAACGCCGGCGTTCACGCACCTATTGTCTTTCCATTGTGTCTGTAATTTCCTCGATTGAAAGGTTTTCAAATAGTCCATTTGCAGGCACTTTTCAATAGTCAAATGTCAGTTAGTCCAAGAAAAGTGAAGTGAAGCTGATGGATAGCTGAAGTTCTTCTGCTTGTATTTATTGTAAGGAGGCAAAAAAAATAAACGTTAATAAGCAGAACGTCATGAGGAGAAACGACGACCCTCTCTATCCAACTCATGCGCCACGTTTAAGGTGGATACTCCAGATTAGTCCGCGCAATCAAATTTTTCTTAGTTTATTTGCATTTGGTAACCTTATTTAATGACGTTTTCATGAAATAGCTATTCAAAAGGGTTAAACGAACTGAGACCACAAAATATATAGGTACAGAAGTCAATCTACATACAAAGCGCGCTCGAGCAACGCACACATAGACACCGCTCACGGACACGATATCTCGGAGTGCCTCGGCCCGCTCGTCGAACATTTCGGGCTCAAATGCTCATCAATAGAATAGAATAGAATAACTTTTATTCGGTACAGACACAGCACAACGGTTTTAAACACAAAGTAAATAAGAATAAAAGTACAAAGTACGCCGAGCGTAGGTATAAAAAGTGAAGTACATACATGAGATTATCTTCTGTACCTATCTATTTTGCACTGAGATTGTTGTATTGGTGATTTCAATATAATAATTCCATGAAAAAATACGTGTTATGATCGCAAATTAAATTTTAATCAACATATAACTTGACATTAAAATGTAAAATGAAAAAAAAAAACTTAAGGAAATTTGAATTTCATGGGCTAGATGAAAGTCACAGGTAAACTCGTTAAAAAATGAAAGGCCCGATTTGACATTTGAGAATGTAACTTGGAACGAAACTGAAGAAACAATAAAATACTAATTAATTAGAAGTGTTTTAATGTAATTACATAATGTAATATAGACGGTTACATAATGTAAATAATAAAAACATCGAATATCAAAACGGGTTTTTTCATTTTTTAACAACTTTACGTGCCATGTTTGTTTTTCTAACGCATTATGTGCTCGTTCTTTTTCATTGTGAGATTTTTTATTTGGTATCCTATTGGTTATTATCTTAAAGAATAAAACGACACGTTACCTGTAATCGCAGCTCATGTTCCAGTATAGCATATTTATGACGCAAAGCGGCGGCAGACACGTGAGTCAGACGATGCTGTCTATGGTGCGTGCCGTCCTTCTTCTGCACGACCTACACCAGAAAATATAGGTTAGTTTTGTGTATAACTTACAAAATTAAAGAATATATTTTAGAAGGAAGTTTTTTATTTTTCTTTCTACTATTGAAAGCGCCTGATATACAACTAGAATCAAAATGAGTCTTCACGGAATAGATTTTTTGGGAGTATTACAAATTTTCATACCTTGTTTTTAACTTATTTTCCAATACAGACGAAAGAATATGTAGTATTTTAAGCATGAAGCTAGTGATGAATCGTTTTCAAAGCCTACAAAAATGATATACCTGCCCAACAAAATGAATGGTTCCGATGACGGCAAAGCGAAGCTTTCCATTTTAAACACATTTTTAATAATAACAATTATATACCTTATTACTAACACATTAAGATTGAATTCCACAACAACTAATGAAGGAAACTTTTCAATTACAATGAACCGAATGAAAGGGACATGCGTTATAATGCGGGAAAAGACTTGACAAATGGATAGTATAGTTTGGATAGACGTTTGTTCATCATGCAAAAATTATAATAACTATTCGCTAGAAATTGTTGTTTAAATGAAGCTTACTCCTAGATCGGGAGTTATGACAAAATAAAAGACAAAGACTATTAATGAAGAGGGGAGGCAGTAATTAATAAACACCTAATAATGTATCGTCCATGTTCCATCCGGCGAGGCCAAGTACATCGTGTAGAAGTGAAGTTTGCGAATAAGTACTTTTCAATAGGTCAGATCATTTTTATTCAACGAATAATAATATGACTGTTTGACATAAAACTGCCACATTGCCATATTTATTTCTCAATTAAAAAGTTGTCTAACGATTTACAAATTAGTATTCATAGTGTATTCATGTTAAGAAAATACTTGTGACTCATCGTTCGCCC
This sequence comes from Mythimna albipuncta, assembly GCA_929112965.1. Classification (NCBI taxonomy): domain Eukaryota; kingdom Metazoa; phylum Arthropoda; class Insecta; order Lepidoptera; family Noctuidae; genus Mythimna; species Mythimna albipuncta. The sequence continues at coordinate 10,513,995 of OV815983.1, read as the reverse complement.
CTTGACCAATAAGATCACAGTAAAATATAAAGCTGTGTTCACACTGACCAGTTGAAGTAAGCCCTTCAGACAGTACGGTCGCATATTATCGTTTAAAAAAATGCTATAACCTCACTTATTTGTAAAAATAAAAGTGAACATTCTGAGCTTAATAAAATTTTAAAATTATTATTATTAATATTTGAAAATACTGTGTAGTGATTTTTTTCTGCAATATGTTTTAATATTTACTTCGGTATGAATACGCTCTTCATTTGAGTTGCACTAATGAGTCATTATTTACTTAACGCGAATAGACTATAGTTGAAAACAAATATTTTTATTTATTCAACTTTGCTAATAACACTGTGAAATCAAGCTATGTTTTGAAATTTAGCTTTTTCGGTACTTACATACAGGTCACAACAGTTCTGTAGAATTTAAGAAATTTTCATTAATTAAGTGACAGACAACGCTCTACAGAGTCTCTTTCTAATGAAATTGGTCGTATCGACGACTGGGTACTACACTTTATATTTCGACACTCAAAACGTCACATCTACACGATGCAAAACCAAAACGGCACACCAACGAACGAAGAGAACAGCTGACAAAAATAAATCGATGCGTGCATTCTACTAAAGAGGCGACTAAGTCTTTAGGTTATCAGCGTCGGTTCTACGATACGGTGTACCTGATGGTAGCCCTTATCGTCGACATCTGACGCGTCAATATCGTAGCCGCAACGCGGCGAATCGTCGTGCGAACCGACCATGTACGACCTTTTCGAATCGACGTCGAACATCTTATCAAATATCCTTTGCGCCTCCATATCGGGACTGTATCTATCTGGGATCGGGTCCTGAAGTTGCAAAATGTGTGTCATACACGATTTGGACGGTTTTTTTAAATAAAATTTGGAACTATGATTGGATATCATACATATATTAAGAGATATAGTTCCAAAGTACAAAAAAAAGGCTACTTACAAGTACGGTGCGATCCATGTTGTCAGTTCGGACGACTTCCTCGTAACTGTAGTCGTGTGGGTTGGCCGTCGCCGGGAGATGCCATGGCTCTCCTTCAGGACTCGACCCTCGCTCTGGTTTCACTTCCTCTCGACTTTCAGTTCTCCAGGGGGAACTGTTGGCTCTCGTCTCTATCAACTCGGGTGGTGTTGGAGCAGGAGCCGGCGAAGCAGTGCTGTCTGGCGGTTGTACTGTCGTCGCCGTGGCCAGGTTGAATGCTTGGAGGTTATGAAGCGCTGCAGTTGGTAAGCGAACGTGTCGCACTCCTGGTCGTGTCAACACTGGCTTCAATCCAGCCGGGCCGATAAGACGTTGTAGTAGCAAAGCGTTTGTCGCTCCACCCTCTCCACCACCGACTGTTAACAACTTCGGGCCTCTATTTGTGACAATTGCAATCTGCTGACCACCTTTGATCATAGATACGGGTAAGATGTAGTTGGCAGGCATCAGGACGGCTGTGGATGGTTTGCCAGCCGTTCCTCTAGCTACAGTGATCGTTTGACCGTCTGCCACGATGACGTTTCGTGGTTGAGGTTGCGTTGGTCGAGGGCTCGGCGTCGGCGGAGCAGATTGTGCATTCGAGTTATCGTGATCAAACGTAAGCTTCCGAACGACCTTACGTGGGCTGTCCTGTGGTGAGTGACTGTCAATACAACTTTCGTTGCAATCTCCTTGAGATGTGCCACAACTACTGTCTTCTGATCCCATTGTCCTGCAGGAATCGTCTGTAGGACTCAAATCCCGATTTCGACGGTGACTAGAGCTCTTCTTTCGTTTTGATGATCCTGGATTCGACGGCGGATTTGTTCTTCGCCGAGGCGCCGGTTTATCCTTATCCGGAGAATTTTCTACTTGTTCTTTGTACTCGGCTAGTATGTATAGAATCCGTTGCGTGGTTTGCTCATCCTCCGCTGGCTTTTGAGTGGATGGCTTTGGAGGTGCTGGTGTGTTTAGTTTTAATGTATTTGGTGGATTAGATGACGCTTTTGGTCTTGATTTGGACTTAGAGCTGGACTTAGATTTTGATTGAGCAGGCGCGTCTGATGATGTTGACGGTTCACTGGTGACCGTGTGAGGAATCTGTGACGATGATGATGGAGATGAGTCTGCAATCCCTGAAGAGTCTGGAGACCGTACGAAGGTAGATGTGGTAGGTGTCGGAGTTGAAGCTGGGGCTGGAGTTGATGCTGCTTTTCTGTTCACATAAGCGACGTTTAAAGGTTGCGTGTTTCCAATAGAGTAGAGAACTTGATGTTGTTTATGAGGCGCTGGCGTTGACCGAGAAGACTCTGCGGCCGCTGCACTGGTAGAGGCTGCAGCTTCCGCAGCTTTTTCTTTCTTCTTTTTAGATTTCGATTTCGGCTGTACCGTGCTCCTTTCTTTGACTTGTTCTAAGACCAAGTCGAACTCTCTGAGCTGTTCCAACGTTGACGAGCTCATGGATTCAGTTGAAGACTGACTTTCACTCGCAGTAGCCTTTACAGCTGCTGGTCTAGGAGTTGGCGCGGGTGCTGATGTTTGTGTTGACGTTTGCGGTGTGCTTGTTTGAGGTTGAGGTTGAGCTTGAGGTTGAGCTTGAGCCTGCGCTTGTGGCAGTCTTATAGTCTGCTGTCCAAGTTGTGGAGCTGCTGTTAAAACCAACTGTTGGTAAACTGGCTGGTTCGTCCCAGAGATGACATTGCGCTGTATTTGGAAGAATGATGGTCTTACAACTCTTCCACCAGATACCATTTGAGGTGCTTTACTCAACATTGGCAGCTTTATTCGCATTTGTGTTAACACTGGTTGTGGCTGAGGCTGAGGTGTATGAGCGTTGTCACTCGCTGGTCCCATAGTATGGGTATTATTTTCTTCAGCACCGTCTGTATTGGAATGTGTTTGAGTTTGTGGCACAATCTTAATAATTGACGGTTCGATTTCGCCCTGTTGTTTTTGGTTTGATTCGTCGTTGAGCTCTGAACTAGGTACTGTGATCAAGTTTATAGTTTGCCCACCTGCAAGATTTACAGGTATTTGTCGAGTGTAGATCACGCCACCGTGTAGATTCATTGGTGACATAGTTTGCTTTAGTTGTTGGACTAAGTTGGGCTGAGCTTGTGAAGGCTTTCTCAACAACAGAGGTGGGCTTCCAATCTGACTTATATGATCTAAGTTCATAGCGTTATCATTTGCTTGACAGTCCGGGTTTTCGTCATTAGGTGACATTGCACTCCCATTGCTAATTTCGCTCTTCTGACTGCCATCTTGGTACACTTGTTTGCCAAAGGCTTGTCCGAATTTTGGTAAGCTCGTGCCTTTCTCAGAACCAGGAGTTTTCGGTGACGAGTTTTGTATGAATTTTGCGTAATTTTCTTCGTATATGGAACGTGATTTTATTTCAGCGTCTTTGCTGTTAGCAGCGTTATGTGTAGGACTAAGATCTTGAGAGTCTATTTGTTTTGGCTGCGACGGTTGGAGATTAGGTGTCTCAACAGGTTGTAGTCTTAATACCATGCTACGTTGATGTGGTCCATTTAACTGTATAGACTTTCCATCAGCAGATTTACAAACAAACTGCACCATTTTCTGTTCGTTTCCTCCTTGAGCATTAGTTAGGTTCGTTAGGAGGTTAACTCTTTTAAGCAGCTGTCCTGTGTTAGCGTTCTTTTGATTTCCGGTATTGACTATATGGAGTAGCTGATTTCCTTGTTGTAATCCGCCATCGACTAATGACAGCCCACTAAAGGAGTTGGTTTGTTGTGCTGGTGATCCATTTGACGTTGGGCCAGTTGGCACAGTCTTGTTTTGCACAATATGTAAGACAGGTGTAGAATTTGGTGCATTTATAACTGACTGCTGTGTGTTATCAACTAGAGTTATTTGTTGGTGGTTCCCCGAGGCACTTTTTCCTTGCACAATATGCAGAACTTGGGGCGTATGTGAGTTTGACGATTGTTGATTATTTTCTGAAGCATTTGTCTGGTTCAGTGGCGGTGGCAGTATTTGGGCTAAGGCCTGTTGCAGAGACATGGCATTGATTGATGTGGTTTTTTGGAAGTTGTTCGAAGATTGACCTGTAGTGACTGTGCCTTGCCTTAGTTTTTGTGATATCATATTGACAAGAGCTTGTGCTCTGTTGTTATTTGATAAAGCTTCAACAGAGGAAATTCCCGCTGCGTTCATTGCATGAGCAATTTGATCTGATTTGTCTTGTGAACCATTCTGTTGCTGTTGCAGCTCTTGTTGTTGTTGCTGAATTTGTTGTTTTTGCTGAATTTCCTGTTGCATTTGTTGTTTTTGCTGTAACTCTTGTTGTTGTTGCATCTGTCGTTTCTGATGTAACTCCTGTTGTCGTTGCATTTGTTGTTGCTGCTGTAACTCTTGTTGCTTTTGCTGTACTTCTTGTTGTTGTTTCTGGAAAAGCTCTTGCTGTTGTTGCAATTGTTGTTTTACCTTTAACTCTTGTTGTTGTTGCAACTGTTGTTTCTGCAGTAACTCCTGTTGTTTTTGTAGTTTCTGTTGTTTTATTTGTTGTTGTTTTAGCTCTTGTTGCTGTTGTTTCTGCAGTTTGAGTTGTGCCTGTTGCTGTTGCTTCAATTCCTGTTGCTTTTGCTGTTGTTGCTTCAACTCTTGTTGTTTCTGCTGTTTTAGTTTTAGCTCAAGTTGTTTCTGTTGTTTCAGTTCTTGCTGTTGTTGTTGTTTTAATTCTTTTGCTTTTTGTTGCTGTTGCTTTAACTCTAGTTGTTTCTGCTGTTTCCGCTCTAGCTGTTGTTGTTTCATTTCCTGCTGCTGTTGTTGTTTTAGCTCTTGCTGTTGTTGCTTCAGCTCCTGTTGTTGTTGTTGCTGTTGCTGCTTTAGATCTTGTGCTCGCTTCAGCTCTAGTAGATGCTGCTGATGCTTTTTCATTTCTTCCTGTTGCTCCTGTTGTTGTTTGAGCTCCTGTAAACGCAGCTGTTGCTGTTTCTGTTCCTCTTCTTGCTGTTGCTTCAGTTGCAGTTGTTGCATCTCCTGCACCTTTTGTTGTTCTTGTTCTAGCTGCAGTTGTTGCAATTCTAATTGCCTTTGTTGAAACTCTTGTTGCTGTTGCAACTGTTGCTGCTCCTGTTCCAGTTGCTGTTGAATTATTTTTTGTTGTTGCTGATACTGTTCTTGTTGCTGCTGTTGCTGATATTGTTCCTGCTGCTGCTGCTGATGTAACTGTTGTTGCATTTCAAGGTGTTGTTGCTTTAGATGTGGATATGCCTCAGGTACAGATTGCTTATCTGTATAATTGTACATCATTGTCACATTAGGATTGGGCTCCAGTGGGGTTATATGAGAATAATCAACGTTGTTCATCATGTTCTTGTCAAACAATGGTGGATACTCACTACTTCCGTAATTTTCATTTATCTCTTCTTTAATTTCAGGTGCCTCTTCCATTTCTATTTTGATTTCTGGTTTAATATCAACATCAACTGTATAATTACTACCCATAGGATAGTCCATGGCTTCATGACCATGAGGAGGCAAGGGCATTGACTGGATATGTTGCACGTATTCTTGTGCTAAAGGTATACTTAAATCAGCAGTCGTAAGTTCTGTATACTCTGTTTTTATAAGTGACTGATCATCACCGGGGCTGTTTTCAGCAGAACATTGAGATGGACTAACATTAGACACTTGAGTGACCCTTGGATCGCATGTCACTGGGTTTTGCGCGGCTGCGCTCACTGGTAGCTGACCGACCTGAACAACTTGCACAACAGCTGCAATCGGTCGAGGCTGTACAAAATCAGGGTTTGTAAGTCCATATGGAAAGTCAAACAGTCCATTTAAATCCGAATTGTCATCTTTTTCTTGTTGTTTCATAAGTTCGAAACTTAATTCAGACATAGTTCTCTTGAAAAAGGATCTAACTTTATCTTTCATTTGAATGCATCTGATGTTAGATTGTAACTTATCTATTTCTTTTTTATTTATAAAATTAATTGTAGTATGCACACGTTTACAGTTACCATAATTTTCGGACAGTAAAAGCGGCTGAGTTTGTTTTACGTCCGACAGAGTCGCAGCCGAAAATTTTGTACCACATCCGTCCTCCAAATTTTGTATGACTCTGCCGGACCCCTCACCAAAACCCATATTGAAATTAGTTTCAATGACATCGCAAGATTGATAGTCTGATTCGTCGAAATTTGAATCGATTTCTTCGGCCAATGTCTGAGTATTTGGATCAAGTGTTGTATTAATTTCTTTTTCCATATCAGTAAACAATGTTTCGTCCTTTACAGTTTCAGATTGCTCGACATCGCAAACGCCTTTTATAGGCCATGACTGTAGTATTTCTTGAACATCTATGTGTTCTTTGTGGAATGGTCGCGAGTAAGAAAATTTTACGGAACTGCAATATTCAAGAAGTTGTTTGAATTCTTTACTGTATGCAACCTCTCCCATCGTTGTTGCGGTAATTTTAGGGAAGTCTATATTCTTGCCTTTTCTGTATTTTTTCTGATAAATCTTTACGTCTGTCATGTCAATTTTGCGCTTCCTAGAGTTCACTTCACCCAATAAATAACCAAAAAATAAGCCATGTGGATATTTCTTGGAATATGTTATGGTGGGGACATTAAGTCTAATATCAATTTCGTCTATTTCACCATCGATACCTATTTGTTGTGTTATCAGTATAGTTTCTTCGGGCGATTTCTCATCTTCGCAATCCATTGAAATCGATCCCGATGATTCATTCAATGGGGTGTTATTTTGAAGTGTAGTTAAATTCGTATTTTGAATAAGTACAATTCCCCGTGGTTCCGATCCTCTCAACTCTTCATTTCTGGAAGAAGCATTTCCTTCGCTAATAGCACTTGCGAGAACTTTTTTAGCCATCTCATCATCAAGGATTTCATCGCTGCGCATATCAACTATTTCTTCAATTAAGTAATTATCGTCCATTTTGTTCACACCGAATCGAGCATCTTCTTTTAATTCTATTAGAACTTTTTGAGATTTATGAGCAGTGTTTTTAAGTTCAACTTTATTATTAAGTACAGTTGTAGTTTCAGATATTGTGGGACTCAAGTATTTATTAAGTACTGTGACACCTTTATCATGAGACACATTCAATTCGGGTGTTTTATCTTCTTTTCTACCGATAGTTTCATCAATTTCATCAACTTCTAAATAAAAATCTTTTTCTATGGTCTGTTCTATAGTTGTTTGATCAGAGTGCCTGGCAACATTTTCATCTAGTTCTTCGCAAATTCTATGCAGACTTATCTCTGTATCTTCGGTTTCCTTACAAACATTTCCAATAGTAATTTCTGTCTCTTCTAGCATACTGTCTGTGTCTTCAAACATACTTCTCAACGTTGATTCAATCTCTTTGAATTTTCTATCGATATCGTCACAATTATATTCCGAATCTTTTCCGGATATTTTTGGTTCAGTTCCTTCTAAATGGTCATCAGTATGTTCATAGATACTTTCTTCCACTGACGATTTCTTGTCAAAGTTGCCTAAAATGTCTTCTATGACCACAACTGGCGCTTTTAGCTTTATATCGATTTTCTTTGTAAAATCTACGTCTTCAAGTTTCATGATAGCGTTCTTTGATATATTTGTTTCATTTCCTGTTTCTATAGCTTTTATTTTATCACCGCCATCAAAAGTATTTTCTGAGACTATGTATGCTCCTTTCAGTACGATATCAGTGTTGTTACAAAAATCTTCAGAGATAATTTTTGCCCCTTCCATTTTTGTTTTACTTTCTTTCCTTCCTTCAACATATATTGTCTTTTCTGATTGTACCAACGCAGTGTCTTCAGAGTTATTTTGTAAGGCCATTTCTGACTTTGTATTACAGATGTCTTCGATTATTGCTTCCGACTCTTTTAAGTTTGTATTATTTTTTTCTATTACTGGCAGTATTAGTTTTTCATCAGCGTATTGACAAACTACTTCCATAACTATTTCAGGCTCTTCCAAACTTGTATCTGTTTCTGAATGTTTTGCTTCAATATCTTCACAAGTAATTGATCTAATTTTTGTGACAGCGTTGCTACAAATGTCCAATTTATTATCTACTTCTTTTTCACTTGGCAGTACTAGTTTTTCATCGGCGTATTTGCAAATTACTTCCATAACTATTTCGGATTCTTCAAAATTAATATCAGGTTCCGTTGTAGATTCAATATTTTTGTCCGCGTCTTCACACACATTTTTCGTGGTTCTTACAGTTTCAACCAATTTCCTATCAGTTGCGCCATAAATGCATTCCCTTGCTATTTCCGACTCTTCTAAACATTTATCAGGTTCATTTGGTATTTCTGTTGTTTCTATATTTGTGTCGGCGTCATTACAGTCATTTCCCGAGAGCATTCCTGACTCAGCCAATATTGTACCAGCGTCTTTGCAAACGGTTTCTATGGTAATTCCTGTGTCTTCTCGATTTATTACAGCTTCTTCTAAATATGTCGTTTCAATTTCTATATCAGCGTCTTCACAAACGCGTCCCGAAGACAATTGTGGATTTTCTACACTTTTATCAACTTCGTTTAATCTTTCTGACGTTTCCATATTTGTGTCAGCGTCTTCACAGACATTTTCTAAGGGTATTTCTGTGACAACGTGGTCACAAACGCCTTCTAAGTTATTATCTGGCTCTTCTCGATTTGTATCAGCGTCTTCTTCTGAATCTGTCGTTTCAATCTCAACGTCAGCTTCATCACAAGCACCTCTCAAATGGATATGTAGTTCAAAATTTTTATCAGTTTCGCTTAGTCTTGCTGATGTTGCCTTAATTGTTGCAGTATCTTCACAAACATTTTTGGAGGATATTTCAGACTCAGCCAATATTGTGACAGCGTCGTCACAAACGCCTTCTAAGTTAATTTCTGGCTTTTCACGATTTGCTTCAGTTTCTTTCAGATATTTCGTTTCAACTTCAATGACAGCGTCTAAAGTACGTACCGAAGGCATTTGTGGTTCTATTGTTTTCACATTTATTTTAGTGTAATCACAATTATTTTTAGGCATTCCTGACATAACGAATTTCGTGTCAGCATCACCACAAATACCATACATGATTTTTTCAAGTTCTTCGAGATTCGCATATTCGCTTACACTTTTCGGAGGCTTTTCCGACTTAGTCGATTTTGTGTCAATGTCGTCACAAATACTTCCTACTACCATTTCCTCAAGATTATTATCGACTTCATTTGTTAATTCTGACGATTCCATATCTATATCAGTTTTGTCACAGATATTTTCTGTAGACATTTCTAGCTCAGCCAATTTTGTGTCAATGCATCCAGTAACATCCATGGCGATTTCTGGTTCGGCAGGTATAGCATCAGAGTCTCTTTCTATAGTTTCTAATGCAATGACAGCATCTTCGCAGACATTTTCCATATGCGTTTCTGCACTCGTTGTGTCAGTGTTACTAGGCTCTTCTAGATTTAAGTTAGGTTCTTTTTCTAATTCTATCGTTTTAATTTCAATGTCAACGTCTTGGTAGACATCTTTCATTGGCATGTCTAGTTCAATCAATTTGGTGCCAGTGTCACCAAAAGTGCTTTCCTCGAAAGCCATTTCTGTTTTGTTAAGTTCCGCATGGGCTTCTCTTTCTTTTCCAGTAACTTCTAACATAATACCTGTGTCTTTACAAACCTCTAATGATGGCTTTGCCATTATGTCATTGCTGCAAATGTCATGAACTTCTGCATCTTCTACGACATTTATTTCGGTATAAGTATCTTCACCGAAATTGTCTATAGACGTTTTTGGTTCAACCACTTTTGAGTCAGCGTTGCTGTCTGATTTTAAATCGGAGTCCTTATCCGTTTTGATATCTACAAATATTGTGTCAGTATTTTCAATATTTACGGCTGCCATTTCTGATCCGGCAAGTTTTGTGTTGGCGTCACACGTAACGTCATCTGTGACAATTTCTGGCTGCTTTTTATTGGCTTTAATTTCGGTTTTAAGCTGTTCCAAACCAGTGTCTTCACATATATTATCTATTGGAATTTCTAATTCTTTTTTTCTAGTATTAGCGGCTTCTGTTATCTTCTCTGGTTTTGTTTCAGCACTTTCACAAATACTTTTTGTTTGCATTTCTAGCTCTGCCAATTTTATTTTGGCGTCTTCATAAATATTTAGTTTCAATATATTTGGCGCTTGGCAAATATTAGCCATGGTTATGTTAGAATTTACCGTTTCGGATGCAGCGTTGGTACAAATATCTTCAATGACCATTTCTGTCGCTTCCATCTCTGTTTCCTTCACTTTGTTAGCGTTTTTACAAATATTTTCACAATATTCCTCAGGCATATTTTCTATGTCCAGTTGAGTAACTTCATGTAACGATATATCGTCGGAAAAATTTACAATTTCAGTCGATGTTTCGGCGCTTACATCTACTTCCTTTGATATTCCATGAGTGTTATCAGTGTTTACACAAATATCTTTACCGTCTTCTTTGGATTTTTCTTTTGAATCCGATAGAACTTCCAATATTAAATTGCTATCTACAGCAGTATTTATTTCAACATCTAAACTAATATTATAAATTTCAGATATTGTATCTTCATAAAAATTTTCTGAGTCTTTTGACACGCCGTCTATAACAAATTGAGGCTTTTCATTGTTAATATAAAATTCAGTCTGTGTTATACCTGCTTTATGTAATATAGACGCACTAATGTCATTCTCACTTTCGTCAAAGCAGGAAGTTCTAGAGTCCAATTCAATAATATTGTTTTCAAATGATGAGTCTTCAATTGTTTTCCCGTGTACAGTGTCACTATCCTTGTTGGTTTCTTTAATAAGTTCAGAGGTATTATCAGTTACAGAATGTTTATTGACAAAAGCAGCGTCATTTCGTTTCTGGACTGGATTCTCCCAAGTCTTAGCTATTTTACTGTCTGTTACAATGGTCTCAAGAGATTTTCTTTTTCGAATTGGTGTAAAGCGTTTTATTTGTTTCGTTTTCAGTCTAGCAGCATTTATTTGATCTATTAATGTATCATTATTGAAGAGCTTTAATACTAAAGCTTTGAGTGACATTACACTGTTTTCATTTGGTAAAAGATTGTCACAAATATTTACTGTATTATATCTTTCGATACTTTTATGATCTTGTCTTGTACTATGTTTATGTTGAGAATGAATCATAGGCTTAGAGGCCAAATATTGACCGTCGCACGTCGGTATATCATGAGTTGCAACTTTTTCCATTGTTATTTCTCGATAATTACTAGACAATGATGCAATTGTATCGTATACTTCCATTACTGGTGAATTACTTCTGTCAATTTCATCAACAGTATCTAGAACTTTGATTAGGTCACAATTGTCGAGAATCGAGAAAGATCCACAGCGCGATATTGGCACTACATTCATTACAGAATCTTCAAATACATCATCTTCCATGTCAATGTCAATTAAATCATCAAACTGTTTATCGTCTTCTTCAATAGTTGGTTCAGAGTAGTTCGGAACAAGATCATCACATCGAACTAATGTAATGAAGCACTTTTTAAGCAATTTCAGATTTTCATATTTCCTGACAAGTTCGTCGCATCTTGTTAGACTTACAAAACATTCTGGCAGTTTTGGTGTTTGCGACGAAAAATCGCTGCTAACAGAATTTCCGCCAGCAGTGACGAGAGGTGTGCCAGCCACGGAAAAAGACAAGTCGTCAGATTGTATTGAATTTTCGGCGAAATCTTCTAAGCCAAGGTCTTTAAACAGTAAGTTTTTGAATTCATTGATCTTTGCGTCGACTGGTATTGGGCTCTTCCTTTGAATTGGTTTAAAGAGTTCGACTGTCTTATCTTTGAGAGTTGTAGGTACATCTAGGTGTTCTAAGAGTGGCACCAATCCTATTATAGTATTTTCTTCATTACTCCTGCCAAACTGGTTAACATCTGCGTCGTCGTTAGATGAATCGTCGATTTCAATTATTTCTACTGGTTCTTGCTGAATAGGTTTTGTTAGCGTTGATTTAGCTATTAGATGGATTGGTTGAATGATCTGTCGATCACTTGTTTGCGCGATGGGTACTTCGATTTTTTCAACAACAAGCATCGGTTGAATATCAGGTACAATCATAAGATCAGACTGTATAATAGGTCGAACACAAGATGGAATAATATATTCATCGCTTTGCATTACAGGTAGAGCATCAGTCTGAATCACAGGTGTCACATCAGATTCAATCACAGGTTGACCTATAGGCTGATCATCGGTTTGAGACACAGGTTGTACTATAGGTTCGATTGTAGGTTGCACATTAGGTAAAATCGTGCATTGGTTGTCAAAATGAATTTTTGATTGAACTTCAGGTTGATTTTCAGCCTGATTAGGTTGTTCTTCAGCCTGACTAGGTGGTTCTTCAGACTGAATAGGTTGTTCTTCAGACTGAATAGGTTGTTTGTCAGACTGAATAGGTTGTTCTTCAGACTCGATAGGTCGTTCTTCAAACGGAACAGGTTTCTCTTCAGGCTGAATAGGTTGAACGTCACTCTGTATCGCAAGTGGTGAATCAGAATTAATCACAGGTTCTATAACAGGTTGATCTTCGGGTTGAATTGTAGGTTCGTCAGGTTTATTTATAGGTTGAGTGTCTACCTGAATTAAAGGTAGCAAATCAGGTTGACTGACCAGTTTAACATTAGGTTGAATCATAGGCTCATTTTCACACTGAATAATAGGCCGTTCGTCACACAGAGTAGTAGTATGTACTGTAGACTGAAACACAGATTGTATTTCAGGTTGAATGTTAGGTTGTGCATTACACTGAATCTCAAGTGGTGCAACTGGCTGATTCACAGTTTTAGCATCTTCAGTTATAGGTTCAATTATGGGTAGAACTGTAGATTCGACTAAAGATTCTTCTACATTTTTTGTTGGTTTGTCTGTTTGAAACGAGACAATAGGTAGACCTTCTTTCACCAGATAATCATTAGCTGAAGCTTCAGTTGTCTCCTGATCCTCCGACATGTCCAAATACTTGTTCAAATCTTCTCTTTTTAATTTTACAACACACTTTTTATTAAATAACTTCTGATGATTTTCCAGTACGTTTTTCGCCATCGTTTGTATAGGATATTTTCCAAATTCAGTATTGAAATATTGGCGTTCAGTTTCTTCGTCTGAGTCACTAAGCAAATCTATGGTTTCAAGGATGCCTGGGGGGTCAGCAGGTCCATCTTTTACACTAATTTCTTGTATTTGGGACGCGACTAATTTGTCTGACAGTGACTTTGAAGTTGTTGACATTTGTTTTATATTCAAAGTGTATCGCTTTCTTTTAGACACGTTGCTTAAAAGAACTGATTTCAGTGCAGGGTCGGAAAATAATGTGTTAGTATCAACATTCACTTGACCGTGAACGGTCGCCTTGAATACCTTTCCACAAGGCAGTTTGATCCGCACGCATTTCTTATTTGGGTCTCCCGTATTTAAGTGCGGCATGTCTTCTATTAATATAGCGTTCATATAAGACTGTGGAATCTCATCTTTTTTTCTAAATACCCTGTTTTCTTGACTGTTGATTTTACCATCTTTTAAAAGGACTCTACTTTGATTCAATGGTTCTTTACGTTGTTGTTTATTTTGATCGTATATTGGTTCTTCATCATCGTCTTCGTCAATACAGATGATATCTTCCTCAATATGTTTTGCATTATCCCCATTTTTAGCTTTATCGTTTATTTTAGGGTCTGTAGTATTTTCTTTTGGTGGATTATCAGGTGTTTTAATTTCGGTAGTTAGCGTTTCTGGCTGAGCAGGAGCGCTTTCATTCGTTTTATCTGAACTAAACATGATTTCATTGCACTCTAACTCTAAACATTGATCATTAGAAGTTTCTTTTATTCTGTCTTCTAATTTCTTCACATAACTTTCGATTTCTTTTACGATTTCAGTATTTGTTATATTTTGTTTAGCCGTGTTATTTTTATCCATGTTCTCAACGACTGGCTCTTTAATAGTTTCAGTTATTTTGAGAGATTTGTCATCCTCTTTATTTGAATCTACGTCATTCTCTTTATTTAAAACTATTTCATTATTTTTGATTGCGTTTTCTTCAGTAATAACATTATTAGGTTTATCAACGATCTCACTAGGTAAAAGCTGATCTTGTGTCACATCATTTTCTAAAATATTTGAACTTGCACTTTCAATTTTTGTGTCCTCCAATGTACGATTTTCTTCAATATCTCCTAAAATTTCTTCGACATTAGGAATTTCCTGGAGAGGTGGTATAGTTTGGTACGGAGACATTACCTGTAGGATTTTGGTAGCTATAATTTCATCTTCGATATCCATAAGATCTGTCATTTCATTTGGTATTGCTGCCTCCTGCGGTTTTGGTTCTGCATTTTCAACAATCGTGAATGCGCGTTTAGCGTTTCTCTTAGGCTGGATTTTAGTGGCTTTCTTCTTAGCTTCCACTTTCTTTATTGTTTTATTAAGAGTCTTTTTCGTTATTGGTTTCTTAGTCTCTTTACGCTTATTTATGATATCTCCGTTGGTAACATTTTCAATAGTTTTGATCGCAGTTTCAGTAGGTGTAGGAGTTGTAGGTTTTAGCCTGACTTTCGTTTTCCTAGGCACTGAGACTTTCTCAGGCAATTCCGACACCATTTTTACGTCTTTATTTGAAGATCGTAATAAAATGCGACGGCAAGAAGAGGTCCCCTTATTTTCTTTGTAATTTTCGGTGCTGTTTGTTTTATCCAGTTTATCAACTTTAGCGACTACTTTTGCATCAACTGACTCTTCCACAGTCTTTACTTTGCTGTTAATAGTCGGTTCTAATGCGGCGCTTTGAGTTTTATCGTCATTTCTAATATCAGAAGTAGATTCAACCTTCTCCTTATATTTTTCTTGGTTTACACGGGGAACTTTTAATATAATTTTTAAAGATCTAAGCGGTGCATATGTTAGTGGGATTGCTTTATTGTCACTTCGATGACTAATGTTACGATTTATAATAGACATGCGTTTCTTTTGCAGTCGTTCCTGATCTTTTTTTATTACCTCGTTCATCAAATCTCGTTCAAACGACTTTCTTGTTTGGCTTCTAGTAATCTTCGGTTCGGTTTTCTCAACAGTAAGCTTTTGTTTTTCTTGTACCTCAGACAGTACTTTCCTCTCACACACATTTTTATTGGAGTTTATATCGACCTTTTCTAATTTAGACGTAGTATCGTCATTCGGTTTATCAACTGAATTCGCTTTCGATTCTGATTTGGCTTCTTTCGAGTCATGGATAACAGTCTTGTTTTGAATTTCGTCATTTCTTAATTGTTCTTTATTTTTAGGAGCTTGAACGTCAGTTACAGGTTTATTAGTAACCGTCGTCAATGGTGCCTGAACTGGTGTCGTTTTAGCTACTGTAATAGCACTTCCTATGATCAGTGGATTCACAACAGGAGCGGCGAATTGAGTCGTTTGATAAAGTGCCATGTTTTGCTGGCTATTATACGTGACATATGTATTTTGAGTTACATTGTTCGCGGGACCCGGAGTTTGAACCATGCAAGGCTGGTAAACTATATCTGATCCAATTAGAACTACGTTCGTTAGAGCAGTTTGTCGGGGCACTGTCGCCACAAATGTGCTTGCCTGATCAACTGTTCGCTGTGGATCAGTACTGGTGTGTAAGATTTGCTTTCTGCTATGCTTAGGAGGTGGAACCACACTTTGAGGCATTTTGTGAACAGCAATAGATGGCTGCACATTCGTCGTATCATTATTTTTGTATTCAACATTTTTAAGCACCGATGACTTCGCTTTACTAAATCCTGGCGGATATTGTTTTGGTATTGAAGAATCAAAAGCAGTCTTTGGGACATCACATCTGACTTGTGGCTCAGATTTCTTATGGGTCGGTGTAATATTAATCACTGTTGGATTTAATCGTTTTTCCTCTTGAGTCACGGGTATGGTAGGTTTATTTATGCTGTAATGTTTGTCTTTCAGGCCAAGCATTGGTCGTGTATAATTGTCCTCATCAGAAGACAACTCGCCGATTTCTTGTCGCAAATCATCATCCATTAATTCTTCAAGAAGATCATAATCAGAATTGGGTATTCCTGATATGAATGGATCTTCTTCTTTGTAATATGGAGCAGTAAATTGTTTCTCGTGAGGTTTAAGTGGTAATTTTTTGAGAACGTCAGTTTGGTCTTTTGTTCCATGGCTTGGTCTTTTTTCAGTCCGAATTTGTTTTGGTGTTTCTGGTTGTATCGGCCTAGTTACGTTTGGATTGGCATGAAGTACAGTTGTGTTTACCAAAGATTTCTGAACCACTTTCGCTGGTGTCTTAGATTTCCTGATAGTTTTGATTACACTCTCCGTGTTCGATCGACTCAGTACGGGAGGATGTGAACTCTGTTTTACTGTATGTGAACTCTGTGACACGGTATGTGAACTCTGTGTCACGGTATGGGGACTCTGCGTCACAGTAGTTGCCTGGGTCGGTTTCGACTGACCTTTTGCTATTACGTTTGTCATTTTTATGAGATCTCCAGTCGAATTAGCCTTTACTATCCTTTGGTTCCGCAAACTTTCTTCGACTGTTTTTTTATAGACCTCTTTGTTCAAAGCCATATCAAGGGCGCTAGGGCCTCTGCTCGGGGTTTTGTGAGACAGTATGGCATCCATTACCTTCTCCCAATTCGTTCCTTCCTTAGGTTTATCTGCAGCTTCAGATGTGTGCTTATTGCTGCTTTTAATTTCAATGTTACTTAATATTTCAATCTTTTTAGAAGGCTTTGAGTCTATGGTCTTAGTACAATTAAGTTCAGTCTTGACCATGTTCAGAGGTTTTGTCTGTGGCAATCTTAAATCAAGGTTAGCGTTTGAAGGCGGTTTTATGCTTGGACTAGGTTTCGTTAGTTGTTTATTATTGACGTTGCTATACGTTATGTTAGGGGCATCCAAAATTTTGTGCTTGGATGACTGACTAGTGCAAGGAATGGGATGGTTTGTTGTAGGCAAGTGGCTTGTTATTGTTTGTGGAGGCTGAACCTTCTCCTTGACATGCTCTACCTTCGACCGATTCAGTTTAGTCTGCTGTCGCAACAGAGCAAGCAAATCATTTTGATCCTTCTCTGTTAAAGACGAGAACTTATTTGGTAACGACAACGTTTCTCGTAGTCGTTCAGCTTGTACGTTTTTGTATACATTCTCAGGCGTTGTAGATGATTTTTTAGTAGGGCTGGACAGCAAATTGGCAATTATGGGATTTTGTTTTGCTGCAGAAGATAAATGTTTTGCCGTATTACTTACAGGCTTTTCGATTTTTTTTAGTATGCTCTGACTGTTTTCTGGGTGTTGGTAGGCAGATCTTTCACTTTTAGATGAATGCGGCTCATTTTTAGTTTGCATAAACTTTGCTTTTAATTTGTGTTCCTGTAAAATCCGATTGATTTCCGCATCAGTAGGGGGGGTTTGCAGCGTTTTACTCTGATACTCTATTAAGGCGTCCACAACTTTTGATTTGGTACCATTAACTTTAGGGTCAACTTTATTTTTGTGTAAATAACTGAGGCGCGAAAACGTGTTTAAATACTCAGATTTCTTTTGTGATTGTTTGGCACATTGTGGAGATGTCTTAGGATCAGCCTTGGTTGTTGGTACTACAGGTGTCAACTTGCTGACAGGTTTAATTTCTTTTTTCTTTGCATTATTTGCGTGAGCACCTGCATTAATAGACTCCTGTAGTTCTTTGAGAAATTTGTGAAAATTCTGCTGACTTGGTGAGTCTGAATTTTTTTGTCTGACCGGCACATTAGAACGTGACGGAGTGTTAGCTTGTGTTTGAGACGTTTTATAAATATCTTGCAACTGTTTTTGTACATTAGGGTTTGGTAACCTAGCTGCACTTGTCTGAGAGTTATTCAATAAACTGTTGTTGGTCTTGCCATAATGTATGACCGGCCTGGCTATTCCAAACGTTTTAGCGCTCAACAGGTTGTTGACTTCATTCCTTAGCTCACCGAGTTGATCCGTCTGTGTTTTGTTCATGTAGACCTTGGGATTCTCTGGTAGGTTTGCTGTAAGCTGAGGGCTGGTTACAGGAGTTCCTGGAAAAGAACTTGGTGATGGTACTACCGTTGGTGTAGTAGCTCCTTGGTTGTAAGTGTATGTGTGTACTACATTTGGCTGTAGATTTATCCTCTGTTCACTCTCAATGGCTTTCTGTCTTCTATAGTGTAAGAGTTTAGTCAGGCTTTCTTTAACCAGCATATTACTTGGTGATCCAGTCCTACTGTGTGGTGAAGTCGGTGATTTATGTCTAGTCGAGTCATTTTGACTTGGACTCTTACTATGATACACAACGGATGCACTGGCCCCGACAGTGCCGTTGGAAATATGGAGTTCACTATTCTTCGCCAGTACATTTTTATCCTGACTCTTTTCTGGTGACTTTATTTCGTCCATAGAAAATAGGCCATCGTATAGAACATCAGTCTCGTTGTGTTCTGTTAGGATGGAGTTTAGTGAAGACCTTCCTTGGCTATCGTAATCACTGTCACTGACTGAAGGTGTGTTGGTGACACCAGAAAAGGCTGGCTTTTTCGTCGTGTTAGCCACTTTCATTCCTACAAGACTGGATAAAGAATTCTTCACTGTAGTAGTAGCAGTAGGCGGTAGTTTTTCCTTCTTTTTCTTCTCTTTTTTCTTTTTAGGTTCTTTTTCTTTCTTCTCTGTGCTTTGGTCGTCGATTGCTAGAGGATCTTTGGGTTTCGCCTTCGACTTTGATTTCTTAGGCTGTTTACTTCTTTCCTTGCTGTGTGGTCGTTCCTTCTTCTTCTCTACTCTCTTAGCTTCTGCGACGAGACTGAGCGGGTCAGAGTCGTCTTCCGAGGACAAGAGTTTTTTAGTCTTTTTGTGTGATTTCTTTGTTTTCACTACTGGCTCAGATTCTCCGTCGGTTGAATGTGCACTTTCCGTTCTTTCTGGGTCGTCAGCGTCTTGCCATATTTCCTCTGGTTCTTGGTATTCTTCGACTAGATGCTCGTAGCCTTTTGAGAAAGTTTTATTATCAGATGTGGTTTTTGGATTATATATTAAGAGACATTGTTTCAGTTAATTTTTGTTTGTTTTCAGTCAGTTTAAAATTTGAATTTACCCTGGGACACGCGTAACTTAATAGCGGTGACGAAACATTTTCAGTTTGTTCATCTTTATTCTGTTACAGTACAATTCACGAATGATGGCGGCCGTGAAGTTTGAGCAGAAGGCTGCGTAGTAACGTTTTTTAAGAACCCAATGGCGACATACGTGTGCGAGAAGAGTGTAGTATGCGCGAACGTTCGCAAAGGCTAACTTCACGGCCGCCATCATTCGTGAATTGTACTGTACCCTCCTTTGTATGAATTTTTAAGGGTTATCAGTATCCCTTTTCATAAAATTTAAAAGGTATTTCTAACTTATTTAATATTTTTTATTTATTTATTTAGTACATGGAGAACTTACAGCTAATAAATCTAGACAAAAAAGGAGAAAAATAAATAATGAAAAAATGAGTCAAACGAGCGAAATTTTGTCTTAAAAGTATGAAAATCAATATCATGAATGAGTCATACCTTTCTCAATGCCATAATACATGTCGGATTCATCGTCCTCCTCCTCGGGCAGGTGCTGAAACTCTCTGGGGTCCAGGTTCAAGTACTTCAGCTCTGTCGTCAGCGCGCGAGTGCCGTAGTTTGTGCGCTCCATGTACGTGCGACAGTTTTCTAGAAGTAGCTCCCTGGAAGATAGAAATTAAAATTGCAAACTTGCGATTTTTTTTATATATAAACATGTGCTTGACTGCAATTTCAACTAATGGTAAGCAGTGATGCAATCATTGACGGTGAAGCCACAAAATAGATATCTACAGAAGTCAATCTCATGTATGTACTTCACTTTTTATATACCTACGCTAGGCGATCGCGCTAGGGTCAGCGCGTTGCGTCGAACTGAACGAGTGCGACCGCGCGATTGAGCCGAGATATCATGTCCGTGAGCGGTGTCTATGTGTGCATTGCTCGAGCGCGCTTTGTATGTAGATTTTCTTCTGTACCTATCTATTTTGTGATGAAGCGCACTAGTTTATTCGGAGCCTATTCACTCTGGCCTTGTAGACACCTAAATTATAATCGGATTTTGAAGATCGCAGCAGACAAATTGTTGCAGTCTTTCGATTTACGACGAAGCGAAACGCTTAGTCCAGACCGTAGAAGCCTCAACATGTAAGGGTAGACACTTGCCGTACTTCGGGTTGTCCGATAGTAGAAAGGCATTGCCAGAACCAAGTCATGTAATTCCCGCAGACACTCCAAATGCATCCTATCACCGAAAGGCTAGCCAGCCGTTGGTTGGTTGGCTATTTCAGCAAATAATGCTAAAAAAACATGGTGTATATCGAAATAATGAAGAATTTGGACCAAAAAGTAGAAACCAGTATTAGGTCACGACATAAATGATAAAAAATTAGAAACAAGAACATATATATATATATATATTCTTTATTGTACACCGCGTGAACAAAAAAGATACAGGACAGACATTATTCAAAATAAGTGTACAATGGGCGGCCTTATCGCACAGGGCGATATCTTACAGACCACCTTTGATTTGAAGTTGATATAATCTTACAAATCTTTATATATATAATTCTTCTGTGAGTGTGTATGTCACTGAACTTCTCTCAAACGACTGGACCGATATTGATGAAATTTTTTGTGTGTGTTCAAGGGGATCTGGGAATGGTTTAGATTCACAATTTTCACGCGAGCGAAGCCGCTGGCAGAAGCTAGTTTTGTATAAAAACAGCAAGAGAAATCATGGTTTACATATTATGGAAAATATAGATGTTATAGGAAAACGTAATAAAAGTAATAAATAAGTTGATAGCTTATCTAAGAATAAGTTGTAACCATTTTTTTTTTTAAATTGATATAAACTAGTGCTTGACTGCGATCTATCATTCACTGTATCGTCATCGGACACATACAATAGCCATTACATTACGTACCTAAAGGATAAAAACGGAACCCTATTACTAACAATTCGCTGTCTGTCCGTCTGTCTGTTAGCAGGCTGTATCTCAAGAACCGCGATAACTAGACAACTGCAATTTTCACAAATTATGTATTTCTGTTGCCGCTATAACAACAAATACTAAAAATAAAATAAATATTTAACGAGCCACATACGACAAACGCGATTTTTTTGCCGAATTTTCCCAAGGTCGGTACAGAACCCATCGTGCGCGAGGCTAACTCGCACTTGGCCAATTTTATTGTCAACTCGAAAACAAACCTGAAATGAACTTGTTTGTTGTCCAGACAATAGGCTAGTTTATAGCCCATTAAAGTTACGTGCGCCTTTTTTTTTTGTTTAATCGAAAAAAGAAAAAATACGTGTCCAATATTTTTTTATAATCTGGAATATGGACTAAATAAAATATAATTATTTTGACCCTGAAAACTACCCTGTTGAAGGGGTAAGTGGAAAAGGTGACTACTGTTACGATTCTCTGGTAATATTTCTGCTGTTAGCACATTGCAAATCTGAAATATATACTTGATTGACAGTTAAAACCTTTGCTAGCATCTGTAAATACATAACGAATTAGAATTGGGGTGTTTTAAATCCATGGATCAATTTACCATCAGTTAAAACCTATGTTCATGCAAAAAAGTCGGATTTGTCAGATAACACCTTTGTCCTCCTAACCCTTCAATTATTCGTTACTAACCTGTCGGTATCCCAAGAAAGTGTCTTTAGCCTAGGTCCAGAAAGCAGCACCGCAATATCCGTGCACAGCTCAGGACTGATCCCTAGGGCTTCGCCCTCAGCAAATATCGCAGTGGAGAGCACATTGGCCCGGCTCTGCGTGTGCTTGAGGTTCAGAGTCTCTGACGTCTTCACGAAGTTGGTCTGCCCGCGAGAATCGCTGGCCCAACTGCCGAATTCTTTGTTGGGTTCTTCTTTTGTTTCTTGGTCGTCCTGAAATGACGGATAATAAAATTCAGAATATTTTTTTTGTTATTTAGTACATGGAGGACTTACAGCTAATGAAACTAGACACCTAAAAAAACCTTAATCACTAGAAAGCCAATTACAAGTCCAGACAAAACTTTAATTTATGAAAGCCAAAGTAAAAAAAATAATTCTCAAATATGTTGTGCAAAATAGATGATAATGTAAATGTTGGGAGGAGACGTTATGTCATATGTGCTGGGGCTAGCCTGCCAGCACTAATGCGCCAAATCATAAGGCTCGGCTGGCTTTGGTAATCATCAGACGGCATCCTATTTCGCAGCTTACCAGTACCAGCGGCGGCAACATAGGCGCCGCCTTGATCCTCTCGTACATGGCGGGCGTGGGATGCACGGAGAAGGCGGTGAGCGTGCACTCGCAGCGGATGCGCTCGCTGGCCGACAGCAGCGCGCCGAGCTGCGTGAACCACGACGCTAGCGTCTGTTCCGCTGAACGGGCTTCCGCTTCCTGTGAAAGATGGAAGATGTTTGTAACATTTTATTCCTTTCTGTCGTTGTTTTAAGGAAAGCAGAGTACATTTCCATTAAGTTGGCGACTAAAACCATAGGGTGACCCACCGGAATAAAAACTAGTTTTAAATTCTAATGCCACTCGCATCACCGTTCCAACAGCAGTATATTTATAGCTCATCCATGAGGAAACACATGTGCCAACCGCCAACCCTAAAATAAGCCAGGTACAATAGGTCACCCCATCCTTTCTCCAAGAGAGAAGGCCTTTGATCCAGCAGTAGGAACTATCATATCACTTGTGTCCCACCGCAGGACACAGGCCTCCCTTCTGTACTTCCACTCTTTTCTGTTCAATCCTTTAGGTAGGTGTAGGAGACCAAATCGTCACGCCATCTCTTTCTGGGCCTACCGTATTGTGAGCTAGTTATGAATAAAAGTAATTATACCTTTTCAGTCTTAAGTTTGAGCCTCTCCAGTTCGTTCATGCCAGCGGTGATCGCTCGCACGTAGAGCTCACACACGAACGGCTTCATGTCTTCTTTGCTCTGTAAACAATGTATTTTATGATGAGATATATAGGGACCAGCAAATATTAGTACAACAGTGTATTATATATAGTGTAATATAATATTATATAAAAAAAAATATTACTGTTTTTTTAAATATTATTCAGTCAGGGAGCGCGCGCAGCAGTACAGCGCCGTGCGCGACGCGCCGCTGCACACTGGTACTAGCATGCAGCGCGTTATGTTACCTGCGCGTCCACAGCAGCTGCCAGCGTGTGCAGGTGCCTGGCCGTGGCAGCCGGCGCCGCCAGTGCGCGCGCGGCGGGCGGCAGGCGCGGGCCCAGCGCGCGCACGAGGGAGCGCGCGCAGCAGTACAGCGCCGTGCGCGACGCGCCGCTGCACACTGGTACTAGCATGCAGCGCGTTATGTTACCTGCGCGTCCACAGCAGCTGCCAGCGTGTGCAGGTGCCTGGCCGTGGCAGCCGGCGCCGCCAGTGCGCGCGCGGCGGGCGGCAGGCGCGGGCCCAGCGCGCGCACGAGGGAGCGCGCGCAGCAGTACAGCGCCGTGCGCGACGCGCCGCTGCACACTGGTACTAGCATGCAGCGCGTTATGTTACCTGCGCGTCCACAGCAGCTGCCAGCGTGTGCAGGTGCCTGGCCGTGGCAGCCGGCGCCGCCAGTGCGCGCGCGGCGGGCGGCAGGCGCGGGCCCAGCGCGCGCACGAGGGAGCGCGCGCAGCAGTACAGCGCCGTGCGCGACGCGCCGCTGCACACTGGTACTAGCATGCAGCGCGTTATGTTACCTGCGCGTCCACAGCAGCTGCCAGCGTGTGCAGGTGCCTGGCCGTGGCAGCCGGCGCCGCCAGTGCGCGCGCGGCGGGCGGCAGGCGCGGGCCCAGCGCGCGCACGAGGGAGCGCGCGCAGCAGTACAGCGCCGTGCGCGACGCGCCGCTGCACACTGGTACTACCATGCAGCGCGTTATCACCACCTGAGAAAGGCCACAAAAGAAAAATATGTAACTACTGTAATTTGGGACTACTATAGTCTGTCGTACTGCTGTTTACAAGCAGAATGCTGCAGTGACATATTGCTTAACCTTTCTGCTGCCAACAGATCCGTCTGGATCGGTCTCCCTACTCGTAGTTCTCTAAGTCTACTCCCAGCCTGATCCCAGCCCTAGTAGTACCCAGCAGGTTTGGCAATACAGATTAGCAGACTGGGACGACATACTGTCTTTCTTTGCATGTTACCCTTAGGAGTCGACTTGCTTTTCTTCGGATAATGCTACGTTATGCGCAAATACCGTGACGAATTTGTTGCGGCAGGAGGGGAAGGGGGGAGTACTACATTTCATTCTTTTGCTGCTCTTTTTGCGGAATCGGATCTTCTAATACTTTTAAGTATGTAGAAAACAGCACTGTTGCCGAGAGATTCGTGTCCGACGCACGAGGTCATAGATCTAGTCTTGGCTGGTGACATCTATACATGGTGGATATCTTACCCCTACATGCAAATCGTTTTAAGAACTTTATTGTGCGTACCGTTAAGGAGTTGAATTCCCTACCAGAGTCAGTATCCTGATAGTCTGTTACAACCTAGGGGTCTATTAATAAGTCAATAGCAAATAGATTACTTCTAGGCAAACATGCTTCATCATCGACCACAAATCATCGCTTACCATCAGTTGAAATATTGAGACTTAAAAAGGAAGTTCAGTTTATCTATAAGAACCAAGGCAGAAAAGTATAAGACGAAACAGTTATTGTTTACAATAGCATAATTATTGCATATTAAACAAAACATGAAACATGACTTTTATGGCAAATGCATGTCGGAACACACATTAAAAGAAGTCGTTGGTATTCATAAAATATGCAATCACTTACATATTCAGGTACTTGCTTTTTATTTATTTATTTTTAATTACAACGGTCGGACAACAAATAGTATAAGTAGCAAAGGAGGAGGCCGAACGCATCAGGCAACGGCGTATTCGCCGCCGCCGTCGCCGGGATTCTGATCCCGCTTTCCGGCTAACGTAGACGCGGGCTTGCGGACAGTGAGCAATGGGTAGCTCGCTGTCCGGCCGTCCGGTAACTGTCCGGACCAAGCCCAAGTCGTCGACGGCGCGCACTGTTCCCGCGCGCCTCAAGGAGTTGTCAGCAACAGCAGGGACCCAGCCGGGTCGAAGCCTACTGGGGCCAGGGTTATCCGAAAGGGCGCTCGAGCCCCGCTATGAAAGCTAGAAGGAACGGGGTGGGTCTTTTAGTCAGTAAGAGTCTGACACTATCTCCCGCTCCGCCCAAGGGCGGGGGATTTCAATGCATGATTTTTCCCACCATAAAAAAAAAAAAAAAATAGTATAAGTAAGTAAAAGTAAAAACAACACGTACATCAATCCCTCTCACAGTACTTCTGACATGCCAACAAAATCATCTTCCATTCATTCTTTTAACTACTGGTTTCAATATAACATAATTTATTTGACCGAATAGGTCAAAAATTTAACAATATCTCAATAACTATATAAAGTTCTGAACCCTACCAAGTGGACGTGCATTAACAAGAAGTATCGATCGTATTGACCGCGTTACCTATTGTAGAGCATACACTGATGAATTAATAACGTATTCGTCGAGCTCCTGTACCAAAATAGCGCATTAGACGGTAAAGCGTCAATATTCGATAACCTCTATCAATAGATTTACATTGCATGTATAATCACAATAAGCAAAATTGGCCTCATAATGTTCTTACTGCTGGAATACAATCCTCCTCTCTAGGAGAGAGAATGGGTAATCCACCACGCAGGCCCAGTGCGGATAGGTGGATATCTTTGAATTTTTGAATCTAGGATTTCCTGACGATGTTTTTTTTTTCGCCGTTTTGAGAACAATGGTAATGAAATAAATTGCACAAAGTAATGTAACTGACTACATACAATTTATTATTATTTATTTATAGCTGGAGAGTTTGAACGCGCTAATCTCAGGAACAACTGGTTTGGATTGAAAATCGTTGGGTAGCCCATTTGTCGAGGAAGGTTATAGGCTATATAACATCACGGTAGGATCCACGGGAGCAGAACAGGTACCAAAGACGCGGGTGCAACCGTGGGAGACAAATAGTATAACATAATATCTGACCTGTATTCCATGTGAAAGGCCAGGCAGAAGTGTAACCACAGTTATTTAAGTCATAAGTCATTTATTTCATAACAATGGAGTATTGTGTTGAAAATAAAATATAAAAAATAAACATTAAAAATAAACAATTTCACTGATAGTTTGAAGGAGAAAAAGAAATAAAAACATACAATATACTACAAAATCCTAATAAAATAACAAAATATTAAATATATAGATATTATATTTGTTATTTTATTAGGACATATACATTTATATTTGTCTAATGTACTAAACAGCTGATTTTTTTTCGCGATTTCAAGTTAGTTCCCATAGTAAAAGTTGTTGGTTATCATGAGCACAATCACGTTTTTAAGTATCGTACACTAATTACCAGTCACCCTATATTTTCAAGTCTCCTGTAATTGGGGCAAACATATTGCTATCAACCAAATAGAAAATAATCTAAAGTTACTTATTCAATAACTGAGTTCAATAAGAACTGACCTGCGCTATAAGCGTAGCAGCTTCTTTAGCGTTCTTCCACAGTTTCTTCTCTCGGGGCGAGGTCTCGAGCCGGCTCTGAAGCCTCTCCACTAGCTGGTAGCCGTTCCGGAGGGGCGTTTGTTTGGCCTAGGATAAACAACACAGTTAGAAAAGTTTCTAGGATGAAGGTCATTATCATTGCTCTATTAAATATGAATATAGAGTGCATATTGAGTATTCAAAAATTATCCTTTAATCTCAGCTGTTTATATCCCAAACGTCTCAGACACATTAGAAGACAAAATGAATCTACGTGTTGCTGTAATGTTGCCGTGTCTGCAACTTGTCCCTTAACGGATCATCTCCACGAACGAGAAAATCGAGGAGATATTATCGTCGTGCCACGTATTTCTATACACACTCGTCAGAACGTGTCTCCACATGACGATATTATCGCTGCGATGCAACGAATGGCTGAGCGACCATCTCCACGAGCGAGACTCGCGACGAGTCCATGCTTCTATCGACGGGTAGTCTCCACAAACGAGCGATTATTCCGTCAGCGTGGAGATGGTCCCTAACATTTTACAACGCATTCACGTGGCACGAGATATGTTGTTGGACAACTTGACAGTCTTGTTATTGGGGAACGTATTATATACTAAGATCCTAGAGCAGTGAATTATGATGAATTAGATCTTATTTTTTTTTCCCTTTCTCATCTGGTACCTACCCAGTACCCCTAGCCAAGTTGATAATCTGCAATCGTTAACACTAGCAGAAAACCTCAAATGTACGGGACTGACGTAATGTCAACGCTCAGTCACGTGGTCAGAACAAAAGAATGGAGGGCGTGGCCAACTCGAGGCATTCAACGCAAGAGAATCGCAACAAAGCAATTGTAACTTGGCTAGAGGGGCAGGTGCCCCAAGGAGGAGCACCACAAGCACACATGTATTAAAGCACATGAGACGCTACTGACAACCCAAGGTTTCATCCATGTATAAATAAGTTATGTCATATCGCTCCGGGATCTTATACTATATTGTCCTCTAGTAAACCTGAGGCTTTATGCAACAACATAGAATGCCAGCAAACAGACATAACGTACTGGCCTACCTAATATGGCGCAATCTTCACCTAAAACAAATTTCTATACGCGAAAATCTATGCAATTACCAAACGAGCATAATTTTGCCCATAGTAGGCTACCTGGGTATTTGAACGTCTAAGTGGGGTTTGGGCAAACGATACCTGTTTAAGGACGAGTAGGAATGTTAAATTTACATTTAAAAAACGATAAATAAATAGGGGCACGATTTCACGAATTGTTAGCTTCACCACAAAATATCCCAATCTACTGGTATAGCGCCAATTTTCTTGAGGATGACATGTCCAAGGGCTAACATCAGAGATATATAGATATATATCAGCACTTTACTTACCAGTTCGATACATCGCGATCGTTTGTCTCCTTTGTGCAGCAACACAAACTCCATATCAATCAGCAACTCCCACACGTCGACCGTGAAACCCGCTTCGGTCTTCAGGATGTCTTCAAACGTCGGCTTCTTGTCTGCCTTTGGTTTTTCTGTAACAGAAAAGTATATAAAGTATAGTGTATAAAGCCAGCCATACACACTAGGGTATACATGCCAAGTTAGCCTGTACAGGTGAGTTGTACAGGTAAACCAGTCTATATGTTCCACAACTGTGTAGATTTCCACACAAGCTTACAAGACAGGTAAAACTGTGCAGTCAAACCTGTCAGGTATATACTAGCATGTATGGCTAGCATATGCCCTAGCATGTAGGTAAACTCTTTAACTTATCAGTCGATAAGGTAAGAGTTTTTTCCCTCATCATCATCTGCCTGGCCTTATCCCAGTGTGCGCATAACAGTTCATATACACTAGGAGCATATTGCCAACGGCAGAGGTAACTGCTGCCTTCGATAAGGGGGCAGCGGTTGCGGTCAACCTATAGAGACAAATGACAAATACGACTGCTACCGCTGATCTTCGTTTGTTGGAATGTTGATGGGCGAATTCGAGCGTCTCTCAGCTGAAATGATGAGGAAGTTACCTTTGACATCAGCGGACTGGTCAGCGTCGCTCCCTGCAGGCGGCGCACTGGCGCGCACGCGGTCCATGACGGCGGATGATAGAGACAGCGCTAGGTCGTCGCACTTCGACGCTGTTAACTGTCGTAGCCGCGTCACGAACATCACGCCGCGTTCCTCCTTCAGCCATTCTAGTACTGCAACAACGGAGAGATAAAGTTATTCATCATGAACATCAATTTGTAGGTAAACTATGACAACCCTCTGGTTGACCCTTTACGAATGTGTGTGATATTGTGAACTGAAACTTGTGCTCAAAAACCAATAATAAACTGATCCACTAACCTTCCTCATCAGAGGGCGGCTCCCCCCTAGGATCCAGCAGGACCCTAAGCACAGGATGGCCCCATGGGTTCCCAAGGATCTTCTTGAACCACTCTCCCCTCGCCACCAGCTGTGTCTCCCAAGGCGGAGGACCTGCATCTCTGCTGCCTCCCGAACGATTCTTGCACTCCTTGATGAAGGCATTGATCGCTTCTTCAAGGTTTTTGTGTTCTTCTTTACTTTTTGGCGACTGCCATTCTGTCTGTTGTGTTATATGAAAACGTTAGTAAATTGACAAGGACATAAAAAAGGGGATGATTTGGCAACAATAAACCTGGATATCTTGTGAGGATTACCAAAAATAAAAACAATCCCAGAGGATTGCATTCCATTGGACATGGATACACTTTTCAGGTTAATTTAAATTGTTAACAGTATTGAAATCTTAGTTTAATATCAAGTGAAAATCCCGCAACTTTTAGATGTTGCTCTACTGTTCCAAACCACGGAATTAAGGTGGATCTACGTCAGAGAAACCTAGCACGAGCGTAGTGCGAGCCGAGCTCGAATTCGTGTAGTGTGGACTGACTCTAGAGGAGCAACACTACACGCATTTGAGCTCAACTCGTGCTCCGCTCATGCTCGGTTCCTCTAGCATAGAACCACATTTAGGATAGTCAATTTTGATCATGTCTCACCTGCAGCACAAGCCTCGCGGTGTGCCTCTGTAGCCAGTTCAGCAGATGCGGGTGCGTCGAGGGCGCCGAGTGCTGGCAGAGACTGTGAATGCGCCGCCAAGCCTCGCACAGGTGTTGCGTGCGTTCGTGAAGGTCACAGTCGCTGGTCAGCCCCGCCTCGAGCGACTGTTAAAGGACATTGATATGTTAAAACACTTTAGATGACACACAGAATACAGCTTCTAGATATTTGAACACACACCAGATACCACTGCATAGCGTTGCATAATTAGCGTAATAATATTCTAAATGCTAGAAAAGGGAATGGGCAGTAATCCACCACACGAGCTCAATTTTTTTATCAATTGATTTTGACAGACTGGTGATCACACGTCTTCGAATGTCTGGTTCTAGGACAAGTCGGTTTTCTCGCAATGTTTTCCTTCATGAAAACCATGATAGAGAGCAATGGTGATGAAGTAAATTACACAGTAGTGCCTGGCTAGGTTTGAACCCGTGAACTACAATGCTTAAGTCGGGGTCGTTACCACTGCGCTACCAATGCACTTCTCTCATTTAGATACGACGGAAATGTAATTCTTTCATGGAGCCCTGACTGCCCTGACCACTGGTAGCTTGGACCCTGTTCCTGATACCAGTGGGATATTTTTTTTTTATGTTATAAGCGTTTTTTTAAATTATATTTTTAAAGAAATTTAAAAAAATGTATTTAATAAGTTTGTTAGATCTGACAATAGGTCGGGGTATTTTGCCACCCTACCCCACGCCCCATTTCTTTCTTTGATAATTTACATGGCAGAGCAATGTTTTCCGGCTAAGCTACTATATAACTAAGACTAAGAAACACTAAGTTTATCTTATTTATAAAAAGACGGTCAAGGTCAATTCGGCAATTAAACACATCCACTGAACCAAGCTCAAATCGAAGTTATAAAAAACAGTATGATTCATTTATAGTTCTTGTTTCAGTAAAGGATATTTTAAACTAGGCAGTTTTTTTTAAATTAAGATGCTAAGCTATTATTGATTAGATAATTAAAGTTTATACACTCGTTTATTTGTTGAATTTATAATTCCAAATCAATCTGAAGTTATCAAATTTTAAAACGACCCGGTTTTTATTATTATTAATAGGCTCACGCTTGACCACTATCTCAACTAGAAGCAAACGATGATGCGGTCAATGATGGAAGCACGCTTGCCGAAAATTAAAAGTAACCTATTCAATCTGAACTTTAAGACCCCTAAGTTGTAGCTATCAGAAAAGTTAGCGCACCCGTTTTATAAAATGGCAACTTCATAGGTGACCTAATAATCATTTTACCCACATCTCTTTTGTTTATCATATATATCTCTTATCATATATATATCTTCCAGTCTAAGTAGATGTAGCTAAATACCAATATTTTACATGGAACACCAAGGTTGGCGACTTAGCACAAGGAATCGCCAAACTTAAGTGAGCAGAGCACATTAGTCGCAGAATAGATGGTCGATGAGGCTGAAAGGGGAGGGGTTGGAGAGCCTCCCACAAAGTAGACCGATGACTTGGTGAGGGTGGGGGGAGTACGATGGATACGAGATTGGACTGTTTTTACTGGCAAAACTTGAGGGATGGCTGTGTCTAGGAGTGGACGTCTTTCGGCTGAAATGATGATGATGAGGTGGATCTGAACTCCACATCCCAGTAACGAGTTAACATGACATCCCTAGGTAAGTTTTGTGCCAGATTTTCTGAGTTCTGACTACCCA
Source organism: Mythimna albipuncta (assembly GCA_929112965.1). Taxonomy (NCBI): domain Eukaryota; kingdom Metazoa; phylum Arthropoda; class Insecta; order Lepidoptera; family Noctuidae; genus Mythimna; species Mythimna albipuncta. The sequence continues at coordinate 10,482,549 of OV815983.1, read as the reverse complement.
TAATAACTATAAAGCTGTTCATAATATCGTTATAGCAAGGAAATGTGACGTTCCACATCTCGAAAACAGTATTAAGTTTATAAAACACACACCATGCCATTCAAACTGGAATACATAACAAGACACTATAAATATACATAGTGACAATGATAACTGTTCAACATTAACTTACGAACTAGCGTACTTGTTGTTTTGTCATAGGTATCATTAGATACTTTTAGTAAAAAGAAGTAATAAACAAGAATATTAGACTTCCGGGATTTTGTGAAATCCCTGATATCGTCATTTCCCTGCGATATACATAAATGTATACCCTGAAGTAATAACATTACATAGATTATTAGCTTTTGCCCGCGCGGCTTTGCTCCCGCTCTTCCCTACTCCACCCTACTATACCCTAATCTACCCTGCCCTATCCTATTTTATCCTACCCTACTCGACACTACTCTACCCTACCAAACTTCACATAAACTACCTACTAAATAGTCCGAAAAAAGCCTAAACATTTGGTTTGGATAGGTGAGCCCGTTCTTGAGTTACAAAATTACAATGAAAAGTGGCATTGATTTTTATATATATAGATTCTCAAGTCCATTTATATATATAGATTCTCAAGTCCAGGCTTTTAGAGTCATAAATATAATTAAAAAATAAATAAACGAAATGGCAAATTTGACATAACAATCTAAAATCATGCAACGTCTAGAACGATTCAACTAAATCAAACTGTTCCTATTGTAATACTGCAGCTGACTTTAGTAATAACAAGTCAACTGCAAGTCATGGTTTCCATTTACAATGAAATAAAACAATGGAATATTTAATTTAAAATAGTATCATCATCATTTTAGCCGAAGGACGTCCACTGTCACCATAACAACCGGTCCTGTACATCTCGCATCCATCGGATTTTCATGACCCTCATCAGGTAATCGATCCACCTTGTGGAAGGCCTTCCCTGCGTCTTCCGTTACGTGGTCGCCACACTGGGACCTTTCGTCCCCATCGACTATCTGTTTTACCATCTGTATAGCATAGTCAACGTTATAGTGTAATGCTGGGAGTCTGTTCTCTTTTCTAGCAGAACAATTGAACCGTAAACAAGGGCGTAATGCAGCAGCAGGGCCTTGGTTCAAGCCATGGTACGGAGCGAGAAGGAGTGGCAGGCAGTCGCCTCCTTCTGCGAAGCAGAAATGCTAGCAAAGGAGGAGGCCGACCGCATCAGGCTACGGCGCTTAGTAGTCACGAAGGAACGGGGTGGGTTTTTAGTCAGTAAGAGTCTGACACTATCTCCCGCTCCGCCCAAGAGCGGAGGTTGTCAATAGAAGATTTTCCCACCATAAAAAAACAAGTGTCAAAAAAAGTCTTTAGATTTTTTGACACTTGGAAATGTTTTTTCACTGTTTTCCTTCATCGTTTTGAGCGCAATACAAATCGTACGAGTCTGTACCCCTGGGCTGTTTACTGTGACGGCACAAATTGTGACTGCCGGGTACAAGTATTTAACATGACGCTTTTATGCCCAGAGACCTTACCTGAGTATAAAAGCGTGATATTAACTACTAAAGGTTGTTATCTGTCAGATATAAATACAGAATGATATAACAAAAAAACATAGAATATTATTATTGATAGTGATAAAGTAGTTTTATCATTTGTAGAAATCCCAGTGGCTGTTTGTTTTGAGTACCTACTCTGCTCAAGTGCTTTCAATCAAGTTGTACTTTTTTTTTCTTCTTTGGCAACTGAGCCGGTGTCGACTATTCTGCCAGTGTCATGTGGTAACGGTAGCACCCGACGTGAGGTGAACCGTCGAACTTTGCACTTTGTGGTAGATCTACAATATTAGTGGCTGGCTAAAGTTGTACTTGTATACAACTGAATAAAATGACGTTACAGCAAACATTTTTTCAAGTTGACGGGCGTATATGGCCAAATTCGAAACTATAAGGACTCGATTTTGAGACTAATTATATGCAGTTTAGTTTTTATCAATATAACCCCACGACTTCTTTCGAGTGTTTTTCGAAAATCGCTCTTGTACATAATTTGCCGTATGTTTTATGTTAGTTCCTAGAATTTGATAGCTTTCATCATAATCAGGCCAAGATAGCCTTTGCTCAGTATTTTCAGATATTCTTTAATATTGGGGATTTGGAAGTTAGTGATAGTATGATGGGTAAAATAACACGGGACAACTGCACAGGAAGATGATTATGATGGCCATCCACGCCCATTCTTTAAAGATTCAAACTGTAGAGTATGCATTCATTGCATTGGTCCTATAGTGTTTCCAAACATAAAAAATTTGAAATTTTGATTCAAAATAGATAGTAAGACATAGATAGGTAAATATGTTTCACATTACTTTTTTCTTGAAACAAATTAATTAGTTATGCAGTATATTTTTATTAGACAAAACTGATACAATCCCATCATATAGGGTCGGGTGCAGACTCATCATTTGGAGACCTTCTTCAAAGGTAAGTTTTGACCGAAGGGTGTCGTGTATGGACGATTTCGTGGAAGGATACCGACCTCGAAGCGAAACATGATACTGTCACTTCGCGTGCTGATAATGATTTTTAATATGCATCAGTTAATTATTTTGCAAGATTATTATTTGCGTATTTTGCCAGACAATAAAGTTCATTCAAAGACGGAGAAAATATACGTGCGCGATTACGCCTCTTGACTGAAACACGTATGAGAACCTTAAAGGTAGCCATTGACGATACGTCCATCAATCCAAATGGAGTGGACGTCTTCCAAAATCGTCTCGTGAATGTGATAAACGTATGGCAATCAAATGGACATCTTCCAGCGTTGGATTTCCAAATGGATTGAAATCCATGTATCCAATCCAAATGGACGCCATCCGCGTCAATGTCAAAAACGTGCGCCACTCATCTTGGAAGCCGTTCAAATCGTCTGTGAATGGGTAAACCTCGTCAATTTTTTTTGCGATTTTTGGTCCCAGTTTATGTTTTATGTTGACGGAGGGCACATGCGCTGTAATGCTAGAAAGGTCTGAGCCTATGAAACCAGGATTGTTTTATTTATAATGATGTCTACGTCTGCACGTGACTTTGTATTAGAAGTAATTGAAAAATATAAACCACACCCATGTTTACGGCAAGTGAAACACTCTCACGACGGGGAAAAGAGCAATGCAGCCTTTCTTACATTTTTTTTCTACGTCTTTTCTGTCTTTTTATCAAAATACCTAATGCTGTTTTCACAATTAAAAAATCCATTGTCTTAATTCTAATCTTCGAGGTGGCGACGCGTACATTCAAATGGAAGTAAGTCAATGTGCCTTCAAACTGAAGTACCTCCATGAGGAAGTATTCCATTTAGAAGCATTTCCAAGCAGACGTATCATCAATGGCAAAAAAAACTTTAAGTATCACCGAATTTCCTCACAGACACACTGGTGAGCTGGATGGAATGAAACCGGCCAAATGGTGGCTGCTGCTACGGGTCAAGCACAATAGTCCATCTTGAACTAAGTACAGGAAACCAACTTAAATAGATACATAGTCTCCTCTATTATATGTTCAAAGACTAATAATAAACAGTACTTTATTGTTGTTTCAGACAATTTTACAATAAATCAAAACTTCTCACAAACTGCATGGCAGAACTATGCTAAATGGCTCGGTAACTAAAACATTAATATAATATAATATTCCACAACTATCACACAACGCCGTCTAGTCCCAAGCTAAGCAGAGCTTGTGTTAAGGGTAATAGACAACTGGTAAACATACTTATATATTTCTAAATACATACATATTATAGATAAATTAAACCCAGACACAGAACAAATGATTATGCTCATCACACAAACATTTGTCCTGGGTGGGAATCGAACCCACGACCTCTGGCATAGCAGTCAGGGTCACTAACCACTAGACCAACAGGCTAGTCAAACATTAGATTGAACATTTTTCCTCTAGGAGTTTAATTATTTAGACAATACTGAACATGTTTTGACCAGATCTTAGAAGTTGATCAATTCATGATATGGCCAACTAAAACTGGCCAGATCGTTGAAACGTTAACATTTGATGATATGTCAATCCTCTTTGCCCATATCATTGATGTAGGATTTCTATGAAAATAAAAGATCTAAATAAAGAAAGTAGGCCAAACAAGGATTGAAATATCATCAAACTTTAACGTTTATAACGATCTGGCCAGTTTTCCTTGGCCATTTACATATATATATAAAAATCAATGCCACTTTCCGTTGTTATTTTATAACTCAAGAACGGGCTCATCTATCCAAACCAAATGTTTAGCCTTTTTTCGGACTATTTAGTAGATGGTTTATGTGAAGTTTGGTAGGGTAGAGTAGGATATAGTAGGGTAGAGTAGGTTAGAGTAGTGTAGAGTAAAGAAGAATAGGGTAGAGTAGGATAGGGTTGGGTAGAGTAGGGAAGAGCGGAAGCGAAGCCGCGCGGGCAAAAGCTAGTAGATAAAACTAAACAGACAATTATTTATTTATCTGCTAAGTTCAAAAGTTAAACACTTATTATCGCTTTCAGAAGCCCCTCATACTGATACAGGTTAAGTTTATCTCGGTTAATTTTTGTCGGAATATACGATTAAGTTTAGCTTTTGAACTTAAGGTCAGACAGGCAGTCAGTCCATGTGACAATTATCTGTCTGTGATAAATGTCTGTAGCCAGTCTAATTGGATTAGCTAGAAATATATTAGACTGAAGCACATGTAGACCACGCATGGTTTGTTGAACGACGTCAAGTGATGTGGATCTAGTGTAGCTCAACAAGTCTAGTTGCCGTATAAAGTGTATGGAGAGCGACGCGCCCAGACCTGAATACGTGGCACAGTTCTACCTTAATTATTATGTTAAAAAAAATACATAATCTTTCCAAAAAGTCACTCATAAAAATAAATAAATACACATCATCATTTCAGTCAAAAGATCTCAACTGCTGGACGACCTCAGTAGGCCTTCCCCAACTGTCGTCACTGTGGTCTCGCATCTATCGGATTCCCACGACCATCACCAGGTCATCGGTCCACTTTGAGCGAGGCCTTCCAACGCTGCGTCTTCCAGTACACAGTCGCCATACCAGAACCATTCGACCTCATCGACCATCTGTTCTGTGAGCAATACACCCTGGTCACTGCCACTTAAGTTTGAGATTCTTTGGGCTATGTAGAAGTAACCTTGGTTCTCCTGCGAACATCTTAATTTCTTAATCGATCAAGCAAGGAAACTCCGAGCATAGCCCTCTCCATTGGATACCTTTAAACCTTCTGATGAGGTCCATTGTTACCACGTTTCAGAAGCCATAAGTCATCACTGACAACATGCACTCGTCATAGTTTTGACTGGCCTGTCGGTCTAGTGGTTAGTGGCCCTGACTGCTATGCCAGGTGGTCGCTATGGAGGTCGTGGGTGCGATTCCCACTCAGGACAAATGTTTGTATGATGTTCATTTGTTCTGTGTCTGGGTGTAATTTATCTATTATAACATACTTCAAAATATTTAGAATATAAATATATAAGTATGTTTATCAGTTGTCTAGTACTCATAACACAAGCTCTGCTTAGCTTGAGACTAGACGGCGTTGTGTGATAGTTGTGGAATATTATATATTATTATAGATTTTCGTCCAACCCACTGTGGTGAGTCGGACGAGACAATACCGCGAAGTTTTCCGAACGCTACCCTGCCGAGTCGAAATAAACATACAACATAGCAAAAGCACTTACAGGTCAGTGACCTTTGAGAGAGCGCTTTACGAAGCTTCAATGGAATGTTTACAACACAACTATCGGAATTTTCCAGCAACAAAATAAACCTTTCACACATTTTTCAGGTAGCCTGGAAAAGATCGCGGAATGCGATAAGGCTCGCCAATTTTATATATTTTTTTTATTACTTCTTCAATTGTGTGATCTTGTATCTTGGTGTACAGTAAACTATCTAAGTATAAATAAATAAAATTGGACTGTCCGTTTGTAATATAAATATTTTTTTTTACAATTTTTGTCTGTCTGTTTGTCCGGGCTAATCTCTGAAATGGCTGGATCGATTTTGACGGAACTTTTTTTGGCAGGTAGCTGATGTAAAATAGGCTACTTTTATTTTAGAAAAATAAATTCAAAACCCAGTAGTCCACGCGAACGAAGTCGCGAGCACAGCTAGTAAATATTAAATGTGATCAGTTCCTTTCGAATATCGTATTTAGAGACATAATAGACAAAATGAGACACTTAGGGTTTAATGAATTAACGTAAAACTATAAATTTTAGTTTAATGCAATGGTTTTAATGTGTTTTTAAATGTATAATTGAGTGATGTAATTTATATTAGTAATTTCAATTTAATTTGTAATTTATAATATGAGAACTGTTTCCTGAAATAAAATGATTATATTTTTATTATTGAAATTTGCTTATCCGAATATTAGCTATTTAAAATAACCAAATGTAAGCGAATATAATTCTGTTTTCACATAACACACCCTACCTAAATACTATCTACAGTCACACATAGACAAATCAACTGAATTAATGAAACTTAATGATTCATAGTAGACATATTATGTAAACATGGGAAGCAACAGATTTTAAAGAATGTTATCAACTTATCATAATGACTGATAGACACATAAAAAGGAATCAATCATGAGATTATTTATTACAAAAACAATATTATTACATGATTTACGAAGTTTTAGTAGTAAAACTTTATATGGTCACGTGTGAAGAGGAGGGATGAAATGAGTCCTTATGTACATGTATATTTACATAAAGGATTAAAGAATAGATAGATGGATTGTGTGAGATGATGATAATTATGGTAGAAAAGGGAGTTAGTGATAGTGTGACAGTTGACAAGACAGAATGGAAGAAAAAACATGATGCGTCGAACCTAAGTAACATAGGACATAAGGCAGGAAGATGGTGATACTTGTAGACTTATTAAAAGTGCTTAATGATTAAGAGAAATAAGTAGAAGATGGTGATAGTTGTAGACTTATTAAAAATGCTTAACGATTAAGAGAAATAAGTAGGTAAGAAGTCATGATCTATCTCAATTTTGATGACATTGTGTAACTAAATATAACCTCTTTTTTGACAATAAGAACTCTTTATTTGTCATGAATGTAGTTCCTAGAGTCTGATACACACGTCTTACTAACTGTGGGCTTGTAAAACACAGTATTGGGGCACGGTATCGATACAGGGCTGCGGTAGCCGACGAAGTTCGTTCCATCATCGGGCCACACGACGTACGGCGTTGCGCCACCGGTATATGGTGAACATCCCACCCATACGTTCATACGAACAAAGGGTTTTAGGAACAAATTTACTGTGCGTACAGCCAAGGAGTGGAATTCCCTGCCGGAGTCTGTGTTTCCTGATAGCTACAACTTAGGGGTCTTTAAGTCAAGAGTGAATAGGTTACTTCTAGGCAAGCATGCTCCATCGTCGACCACATCATCGTTTACCATCAGGTGAGATGGTGGTCAACTGCGAGCCTATAAATAATTTAAAAAAAAAAAAAAGGAGATGGCGGGACAACCTGGATGTCTTCCTTGAGACTTGGAAAGAGGAGGCGAGGAATCGTGATCGTAGCAAGGAATGGAGAAAGGGCCTTTACCTAGCTGTAGGACAATACGGGCTAGTAGTAATAATAGTGTTAAATCTATTTATATAAAAATCAATGCCACTTTTCGTTGTAATTTTGTAACTCAAGAACAGGTTCACCTATCCAAACCAAATGTTTAGGCTTTGTTCGGACTATTTAGTAGATGGTTTATGTGAAGTTTGTTAGGGTAGAATAGGGTATAGTAGTGTAGAAGTAGGGTATAGTAATGTAGAGTAGGGTAGAGTAGATTAGGATAGAGTAGGGTAAAGTAGGGTGGAGCAGGGACTTAAAAACACCTTTATAAAGGTTACAGAATTATAAGTGTTACATGTTGAATTTGTAACAGAATCAAATATGTAACACTTATTAATGTGTTTTCAATGTGTTAACCCAAAAAACTTACAAAAGTGTAACCCTAACATATCTGTGACAGATATAAAAGTGTTAACAGTGTTAATAAGTGTAACAGGTAAACGCAGGGTTGCCAAAGTTACAATTTACAAAGCTACACTAAAACTGATTATTTCAGTTACACATTTTAACACTCATTAACACATATAAACAGGTTACAGTTCGATTCGGTTGCACTCCATAACACATATAAAAGGTTACAGTTTCATTCGGTAATATTATTGTATCTATTACATTTAAAAGGGTTTTTATGTTAAAACTGTTTTAAAAAACAGTGTTAAAACACTTTATTACGGTTACAGTTTGAGTCGTTGGGGTGGAGTAGGGAAGAGCGGGAGCGAAGCCACGCTAGCAAAACCTAGTAAATTATAAATCATCTCAGAAAGCCAACAAGATCTACTAAACCATAAGCTGACCCTTAAGTTAAAAAGTCTGTGTAATTCAAGATAAGGTCAGCAACCTAACCTTTCCCTTAATTTAAGGTAAAGGTAAGGTTGCTGGCTGGTTAATGCTTAAATTTTGGGAAAAGTCACTGAACTGTGAGGTAGAGATAAATTCAACACTATTATGTAAAGGTTACATTTATGATAGCAGTGGTAACCCAGTGATAATTGCCCCGACTTATCGAGTTATATGTTGTGGGTTCAACAATTGCTTTACAGTTGCCAAAACGGATCTTGAGCGATCGGCGTCAGAGTGGGGATCGCTTTGCGCATTCCATACTTTGGCGAGCCAATCGTCTTCGTTGTTAGATACATGCAGCAACGCAGGGAACGAATTAGAAGTGACGTCTATGACGCGATGGCGCGGCGAGCCAGCCACTGACACTCCCCGCCCCCGCGTCTCACTTCGCACCACTAAAGAGACCGAATATTTGACTTCTGCGCAACCATCGTCGCTTTCCATCAGGTGAGATACTGGTCAAATATAAGCCTATCCCAAATAAAAAAAAGATGTTTATTTATTTCTCACACAATAAATGCTTTAATTTTGAAAACAATAAATAACACAACCCTGGTATCCTCTTAGGGTTTGGTACTGTGATTTCACAACAGCCTCATCATTCATCATCATTATTATAGTCAAAAGACGTCCACTGTTGAACATAGGCCTCCCCCAAGTCTCGCCACAACAACCTCACTGAATATCAAATAGACTTATCAAAAATAAAGTATCTAATGAAGAAATAGATAATATGAAATATGAAGATGAATAACTATAAAAACACTACTCTCAGAAAGGTAAGGAAAATATTGAAAGGAAATCATTAAATGTAGAATCAAAAATTCCAAAATATGACATTCATCAACAAGGATTGGGCCCACGTGGTGGATTGTGGCCTATTTATTCTCCTACAGAGGAGGTGAGTCCCAGCTGTGGCTACATCCCACAGCTGGGACTCACACCTCCTATAAAGCTGATTATGATTACACTTACATTTAAAGGGGATTGTTCAAAGGTAGCCTGTGAAATAAACCTTAAGTTTCTAGCATCATGCAAGACAGTGTCAAATTATATTTTGATTTGAATATGACTGGCATAATACATATTTGTTTACAAATTTATAATCATTAAAACCATCACTATAGCCCTTTCAGCTTGTGTTACCCTAATGAGTAACTGTTTCTAGAAAAACTTATTTAATTCGGAAATAAAAAACGCCCATCCTGCAAAAAAATGCAAACTAGCACAGGCTGTTAAGCCAACAAACTATGTTTTTATTATTATTTTAACTATGAATCATCATAGACATGTGCTTTTAATAAAATTAAGTAATAGTACAGTGTTATCATTTATATGATAAGGAATTTGGCACTCATATTTGTTTTGGCAATGTTTTTGAAAACAAACAAAATAAACGGTATTTTTCAGGTAATAAGGGTGTTTTTTCTTTACCACTATATGGGTGTATATTCTAGTAAAAAATAGGTAATAGTCATTTTATTGACAGTTAGTGGTTTTATGATATGACAATTTTATGATTGTATTAATGGGGAATGTGATTTTCAACAACATAAAATGGAATAAATCAAGATTGTCTTTTCCGGAGACATATAATGTTGATCTCTCCTAAGAAGTATTTGTATATTCCAGTTTAACCAAAAACACTAAAATATAGCATGTTTGAAAATGAGACATAATTAAAAACATGATAGCAAGATCATTATACAAATCACAACTGCGGACATAGCAAAATAAAATATACTCAGAATGTAATCTGAACCGGCTAAAATGTGCAACACTAGTGCAATGTAATAATACTAAAGCAGTATTATTTATGTCCAAAAACGCGAGTCAGGACAAAAGTTAAGCCTAGTCTAATCAAACAGCTGATACATCCATTAACTCCTGTACTTCCCACGTGTAATGGGATCGACGCAAAAATAGAACCGACATATTTTTTTTACTTAAATAAATATTGAGGAGCTACGTGACTCCCCGATGTTATGATATGGCTGTCCGTCATCATTACCTACTGATGATTACAAAGTACCTAGGTACATGATCATTCGTCTCAATTACAACTTACACGTCAAATTACAAGACTAACTACTTAGGGTGCGAAATGAAATATTTTACCACACAAATACACATCAATTTCCATTATTATTGAAACACAATAATTATAACTACCATGATTTTTCACTGTGCATACCCTAGCAGCATCTATGGGACTTAGACATTCCATAAACTTTTTACGACCCAATTATTGTTTCAAACATATTGGTCTCGAAATAAATCGTGTATTTTATCGAAAATAGCAAATAGATCACCGAAATATACGAAAACAAGAGTTTACAGAAGACAAATATGGCGGCCACAGTGAACTTTACCAGCACAACGGCGTCGCGTTATGTATGGTAATCTTGATGATTATAAGAATAAAACTTACCTTATAAAGTTCAATGTAATATGTTTTGCCTTTTGGGCCACTTGTTAGATTACTTTTCACGTCTTTTCCATCATTTGTAGAAGTCATTTCTTACGAAAATATCGCGGGGAGACATTTATGCGCTTGTGTTTTCGTAATTGTACTGTCAAATTCAGTGTTGCAACGCTAAAATAAACCAATAAATAAATAATATTCGTAAAACAGCAACCCCAAAAGTACAACTCACGTAATCTGCACCATAAAATAAGGCAGCTTTTTCACTATCTGGTATTTTAATTTAACTGTGTATTTACAGACGCACTCAGTGAAATGAAATATTTAAATAGAGATTAAATACATAAACGAAAGAAAACATCGTGTACAGCAAAAAGGGATGTTCTACTGTGTTATTAGAAGTGGCGCCCACAAACAAGCGTTTGATAAAAGAAAGCTATTGCCCGCAGCTTTGCCCGCGTACATAAAATATAGCCTATGTCACTCAGAAATACAGCAGCTTTCTATCGATGAAAGAATTTTAGCAATCGGACCAAGACTTCCAGAGATTACCTCCTACAAACAAAAAAAACAACTTTACCTCTTTATTATGTATATATTCATTAAACCCCAAGCGAACGCCGGCAATTGTGTCTGTAATTATCACGATTGAAAGGTTAAAGTGTAGATAAAAGTATAGCATGAAAGCCTAATACCCTATTTACATGTGGGCCCAGCCTCGGCCAATCGCCATCCCTAGCCAGCATGTAAATGAAGTCTTGGTCATGAAATGACATGAACGACGTAAGCTGGCGTCGATCCGGGCTAGTGTCAGTTTTTGCACAAATGACACAGATCAAAGGAGCTAGCGGCCGGCGTTTGCGACACGTTTATGCTACGTTTACATGTAGGCCCAGTCTCGGCCAATCGCCATTTTCATGACGGGGTTTCCCTGATTTTACAATGGCTACACAATAGCGATTGGTCGAGGCTGGGCCATATGTAAACGGGGCAATGTTTATAGACTTTCTAGACTTGATATTAATGTTATACATGACTTGATTCCGCCATCTCATTCCTACCATCGGATAACCCGTCGTATGGCGAGTATCCACCCTTACGTTGTTGAAACCTCTATGGTCCACTGAGCGTTTCACCTCGTCATTTATACCGCGTATGTCTAAGGACTGGAACAATTTGCCTGCTGCGGTCTTCCCGTCCGATTATAATTTGAGTGTCTTCAAGGCTAGACTAGCTAAACTAGTGCGCCTCACCATCAATGATGCATCACTGCTTACCATCAAGTAGGATCGCAGTCAGGCACTAGTTTATATGAGATAACTAAAAAACTCCTAAACTAAAAAACTTCAGTCCGTGGCTTCTCCAAATATGTAATTCATATTATATAATATTTGTTTCGGTCAAAGATTTTATACATCCTACTATCCTACTAGACTTATAAAATCTTTGGTTTCGGTCAATGTTTTAGATAGCAGGTATAATATAAAGAATTTTGATACTTTTAATTTATATTGCGTTTCGACAAACTAAAAAAAAAATCTTTTCAGGCTTGGGTTAAGATATAGTACAGATAACTACTTATAATAAAATTAAAAAAAATTGACAAATGCGAGTTGGACTTGCGCACTGACCTTATTAATAAAAACAGTCAATTTCCGAATTGAATTAGGAAGATTTTTCCGAATCGCAAAAAGAGTTTATTTTGTGACGTCAATACATAATTATAGTTTTCAGGATTTTTTCGTATACTTGTACCTTTTGCTTCATGTTAGATTTCAAAATTCTATGTCGACGGAAACCACCCTATGAATTTCGTTTGCCTTAATAGTGTCGAAATATACGTTTTTTGCGACATAAACGGCTGTAACTTTTTTTCTTTAATTGAAAAGTCTGACTTTTTCACAGCTTCAAGGGGCCGCAAACCTAAGTTTATGGTTTTAATTTCAACTCGATACCTTCACATATTCTCGAGACTAAGGGACTTGACAGACAGATAGACAGATAAACGGACAACAAAGTAATCTTAAAGGCTTTCGTTTTTTTTTTAAGTTACGATACCCTAAAAAGAAGGTCCACAAAAAGAAAAAAGTACACCAGGAGAATTAAAGTAAAAATGCGTTTAATCGTTCAAGTACATCGGGCATTAAAAATAATGTATTTTCTTTGTTGTAGCTAAGCGATTAAAGAAAAAAAAAATCACATCTACTTAAACAAATAGTAAAATCAATTATTTTTATAAACACCCTCACCTTCGGCTCGGGTCTAAGTACCGCCTCTGTAAAATAGTAACCAATATTACACACTTATATCATTTTCAAATCCATATCTAGTCATAACTTTGATTTAAACTGTTCAGAAATATATTTAACTAGCTTCTACTTGTAGTTTCGCTTACGTAGTATCCTACTAATATCGACTTAAATGCGTATGTACCGTATTGTGTTCGAACGTATCACCCTCTACCTCTTCCCATGGATGTCGTCAGAGGTGTTTATGAAACATCAGAGAATGGGCAGCAGCATACTTTGTGCGTTGCAATAACCACACTGCCATCATTAACCTACTTGCCAAACATGGCTATTATGGCATACCTTCCTCCCCCAAAATGAACAGCTAAACTAAAAAATGGGCTTTAATCCCCGACTTAGACCCTTGACTTCGATAGTGGTCAAGGCAACGGCGAGGCAAGGTATGCTAAGAATCACCGAATAAGATTTGGCTTCCTCTTTAAATGGCTCCAAAACGTGGTCATATATAGCAACGCTAGGAAGATCTAAATTCTAATACTTTTTTATAGTGTAAGAATCAAACGAAGTACCAACAATGAAGTGATACCATACCATATTGTATTATTAATTATATCAACAAAATGTACATATTGAAACCTTGTGAAAAAACGCAATTTTTTTTTACGTCTCATAAGCAACTTATAATATTTTGCTCCCATATTTTTAACAGGCGCCGAGGCTTTTGAGCTCGTAAGTCGTAGCTAGATTTATAGAAAGAATAAACAGGGTCTACACTTATAAATTGTGAAATAAGCAATTTTTGGCCCATGTACGTTTAAGTACATAGTTATTACTCTACATAATGTTTGAATTCTCATATTAAGATAAGCAAATATAAGCTATTTTTAGTGTAGCGACACCTATTGGCGCCACATAAGAACTACAAAAAAACGAAATTCTGCTTCTCCGCGCAATTTGAATATATTAGGTATACGACTGCTCGAAATTGTCTAACGGGCAGTTGCCCAGTTGCCCACTAGACGTAACACCCGTCTGGTCGGAGGATCGTCCCTTTTCAATTGAGGTATGTGGGATTTTACTCGCTGTTCTGCATAGCTCCAAAATGGTAAGGCCCCTGGAAAAATGATGTGGATTTCAGTAAAATGTAACAGACAATTTATTCTAGGAAGTTTACCAAAAGGCTGTTTTAACACATTCGTTGGCTGCCAAAAATAAAAATAAAATATTAGATATTGTTTGGCTTAGCGCGCACTGCCTTGCGGTGGAATGCGGTGCGTATAAAAACGCATTTACTAGGCCGCGCACTGCGGTGAAAGAAACGCACGTTTTGTCATTCGAAGTTAGGGTTGCCAACCATGCTGTTAAAAACAGTATTATACTGTTTTTCACCACATTATAATTTTTACTGTTCAACAAAAATAAAATATACAAAATACTGTTTTCAGCACCATAATGCTTGACACTATACTCGTCAGTGTTAAACTTAGACGCTCACACAATTTTTTTGTCAAATCATATTATTACAGCTTCGGACACGAATCGAATGAGCTCCTCATCTATTATAATTTTAGTTTTAATTGTGGTGAGGCGTATAAAGTTTTTAAAAAGATTGTAAATTCATAAATTGTGCGAGAAGCTCTAAAAATTATGTATGTATCAAATTTTTTCTAAAACACTGTTTAATATTCTTCTTATATAAAAAGTACTTTATTTCTTGTAAAAAAGTTGGTAACCCTATTCGAACTCCGGCTGTGGTGCGTATAATTCACGAATGATGGCGGCCGTGAAGTTTGCGCAAAAGGCTGCTGCAACGTGCGTGTGCAAGAAGTGTGTAGTACGCGCGAACGTTCGCAAAGGCTAACTTCACGGCCGCCATCATTCGTGAATTGTACTGTATAATAATTTGTCATCGTTATAGACTACCATACAAGAGGATATATTTGTTATCACATAAAAAAACAGTACCCAAACAGTATTGGGTACATTCCATAACGACCTTAAGTACTATGAAGGGCTTCTTTTTCCGAAGATATAACGATCTAGGTTCTTTTATAACCTGCAAATAAAGAAGTTTTTCTGAGTCAGGTTCATGTTATCATGTATTGATTCATGCTCCAAGGTCTGAATGAAATTCATGGCGGTAAGTTCCCTCTTTGAGGCGTGGCTGGAAAGACCTCACGGCGTCCTTACCTTTCATATGACCGGACATGGTTCGTTCGAGAGGTTCTTGCACCGAATTCGCCCGGACGCCCGGGTGTCGCCACTGTGCGGAATGCCCGAAGGACACGATGGAGCACACAGTCGAGGTGTGCCCTGCTTGGGTGGAGCATCGCCATGCCCTCGTGGGGGCGATCGGCGGCGGAGACCTCTCGCTCCGGGCCTTGGTTGAGGCCATGGTCCGGAGCGAGGGGGAGTGGCTGGTGGTCGCCGACTTCTGCGAAGCAGTAATGCTCGCTCTGCGAGGAGACCGAACGCATCAGATAACGGCGTTCTAACTGTCACCGCCACTGATTTCCGGTCACCGTAGGCGCGGGCTTGCGCACAGTGAGCAATGGGTAGCTCGCTGTCCGGCCGTCCGGTAACTGTCCGGACCAAGCCCAAGCCGTCGACGGCGCGCACTATTCCCGTGCGCCTCAAGGAGTTGTCAGCAACAGCAGGGACCCAGCCGGGTCGAAGCCTTTTGGGGCCTGGGTTATCCGAAAGGGCGCTTGAGCCCCGGTATGAAGGCTAGAAGGAACGGGGTGAGTCTTTTAGTCAGTAAGAGTCTGACACTATCTCCCGCTCCGCCCAAGGGCGGGGGATGTCAATGCATAATTTTATCCCACCATAAAAAAATAATAATAATAACAAAAGAGCTGAATGAACTTTGTTGAAATTTGGTACAAGACTGCACCACACATTCTGGAATCCGATATACATATAAGTAGAATATTTTATAACC
Source organism: Mythimna albipuncta (assembly GCA_929112965.1). Classification (NCBI taxonomy): domain Eukaryota; kingdom Metazoa; phylum Arthropoda; class Insecta; order Lepidoptera; family Noctuidae; genus Mythimna; species Mythimna albipuncta. The sequence continues at coordinate 10,466,423 of OV815983.1, read as the reverse complement.
CAATCCCGGGTAGTGCATAAGTTCTCCAATGATTTCCTACTTACCTGCAAAGTCAATAACAGAAACTGGTAAAGTTAACGCTTTCATAATGAAACTACTGAAAAGATTTAGATAAAATTTGGTACGGAGTCAGCTTGAACCCTACAGAGGGACATAACATAGGCTACTGTTGTTTATAGCCTCGATTTCAACTTAGCATTCGCAATATGGGGCGGTTCAAATATTATGCAATATTTTTTTTATGCAATTGTCAACTACCCCCTACCCTTGTCAGCCAAAATAAGCAAAGCTGTCACCGCCCATGCTTACATTTGTCAATATGGTCTCATTATTAATTATATACGCTTCAATTATTAATAACAATATCATAAACTTCCTCCCACATCCTTGTCTTCAATATTCTGTCCGAATATTCAGGTACTTACACGATACAATTGCCTTAATTAAAAGTTCAATATATGTATAAATCTGCGATCGACGCTCTTACCTCCGTTACCGGAGAAAGGCCAGGTTACGACATAGCTGTGTTGCCTCCCAACAGCAACTGAGACTGAGTGCCTCAATGCGTTTTTTTCTTCCGTAATGTGCGGCACTTCATAGATCTATAGGCGATGCAAAAAACATGTGCTGTAGATTAACCGCAAATTTGTAGCGAGAGGCCAACGATGACTTCACCACATGCGTTTATTTCACCGCAGTGTGCGCACTTCTATGGCACTCTAAACTTCACAGATTATGCGTTAGAAAAACGAACGGTAGTGCGCGCTAGGCCTTTTATCCGCATTCTTACGATTAACAAAGAAACACCAGGGTGTCCGTAAGATTAAGCAATATGGTTAAAGACTTTAGCTTTCCTCTTTGGGGTTAATTAAAAAATAAACAAAAATATTTTTTTATGTTGGCAGTACTGTAGTACAAAGCAAAGCGAGTTGTGTCAAGAATTACTGCGTTTTTTACGAAAAATAATCTCAAAATATAGTACGAAAATGTAAAATTCATTGTTAATGTAAAGTTAATTAAGTATGTAATAAATTCATTCATATTTTGTTTAGTTATCATCATCACCTCCGACGTGCTCGATAATAAAAATTGATGTGTCAAAGTGCACGGGAATAGAAGGGAAGATAAATTATCGCTTTTTAAGCTTAATTGGACAGTGTATTTTATTTTATTAGCGTTATTTTGCGTTCAAAATGTATAATGAAGTGTAATTGAGGGATTTTGGCGACAAGGGTGGAATAGGGCGTGTGATCCGACTTGGCACATCTGGCGAGCCTTTGGTATCATTTCCCTTCCTCTCTCAATAATTGGCAAACTATTTACTGTTGTCTGATGTTCTAAACCCACTCTTAGCAATTCTTTTAACACATAAATCTATATTTCTAGAGATTATCTTTCTTTAAACGTAACATTTATTCGAGCCAAGTCTCCAAAATTTAGCGACGTTAAAATAAATGATTAATTTCAGTGATTATAAAATATTAAATGTAAATATCAATAAGTTCAGTGTTGATAAGCGAACAGTCTGCTTAGTGTTGTGATGTGTGTATCAAGTAATTATAATATTTTAACATATTGTGAACCAATTTAGTGAAAAACTGGTAAAATGGCTAAGAAATCGGATAATACCGGCGGGAAGCTGGTCACAGTTTCTGTCGTCGGTCTTTCTGGTAAGAAAAACATTTATTTTTAATATTTTATTTCATGTCCATATTTACTTTGTTTTTTAGAAAAATAAAACCTTTTTTTATATTTAGCCACCTAATTATTACCAAAATTCAGTCATAATACCCATTACCACCATAATACTCCCAAAATTGTCATATAATGCAGAGACTGTTCTGTTTTTAAAACTGGAATGATCTTGACCTTCAGTGCTTACATTGTTATTGCAGATATGCTGTACTAATGTTCTATTCATAGACTATTATCATTCCTTTTTATTAACCTGTTATTATTGCCTATTGTTTTTATCATGTAATTGAATTAATAACTCAGGATTATCAGGAAGCATAAAATCCAATTAGTGTTTTTATAGCTCATACAATACCCAGAGACATATAAGGAACTGATCACATTAAGTTACCGAATCAAAATCTAATTAGATTTTAGATAAATTATATACTTATTAAGTTGCTCAAATGCTTCTCTGTTTTCTTTAGTCTTGGATCATGTAATTTTAGTATTATTACATCATCATTAGACTGTGATTATCTACTGCATATAATAATAATAAAAAGTAATAATATTTTTAGATGCCTATTCTTAAGATATCTATAATGTTCTTTAAATCTATGACTGCAATGGAAGTCTTGTTGACAGTGATAACTACCAGACAGTCTTAGTACGGAATATAAGAATCTAATGTGCATTTAAGTATCTTCTTCTTCCTACCCTTGTCCCATATTACTTTAACGGTGGGCACAGCACAGTTTTTTTCTTCCGTTCTATCCTGTCACCTGTCACACTGTTACATACTCTCTTTTCCTTCAATATTACTCCTCACACAACACTATCACACCAGTACCTAGTTTAATTTACACAACTGTACATGATACTGGCAGAAATTGCCGAAGTCTACGGCACATTGCCATAAAATTAAAAAAAAAAAAACTATCCATCTTTTCTTTGGCCTCCCTCTCTCACTCCTTCGATCTACATGTATTAATTTGAACGCCGGTGTTTGTTCTCTCATTGTCTTTCAATTGTGTCTCTAATTACGGTATTTAAAAAGGTTAAAGTGAATTAAAGTATAATAACTAAGAATCCAAATAGCTACCATGTTTTTTTTTTTATAATGGATAGGCTCGCGTTTGACCACAATCTCACCTGATGGTAAGCGATGATGAGATTTTTATGTAATACTAGCTTTTGCCCGCGACTTCGTTCGCATGGAATAGTGACTTCCGGCAGATAGTACTGAATTGATACCAATAGATGGCGCTGTATGTCCGGAATAAATTTTATTTTTTATTTTATTTTTTATTTTATTGTTTGTAATAAAAACTATCCTATGTCCTTTCTCAAGTTCCAAACTATGTCTATACCAAATTTCACACAAATCGGTCCAGTAGTTTAGGCGTGAAGCAAAGACAGACAGACAGACAGACAGAGTTACTTTCGCATTTATAATATTAAGTTTGGATAAGTTTGGATATATTATACATATAAATCTGTTGCTGCTTCTAAAGCTACTACCCACCTATGAAACTGACTATAACCTTGAAGGAGAACAATAATTTTATCTTATCTATCTATAATTACTGAGATTATGTCCAGTAAGTGCTGTCTTCTTGTGTTGTCTTTCACTTGATAAAGAATGGGTTTATTAGAACAGAATTTAGTAAACATCTTTTTCTCTGTACTTCTATTAGTTACAATGTTATACCAAAAAAACTACGCTCAGATTGAACATAAAGTATTTACAAGTCAGATTTCAGTTGAATTCCTGTAACAATCTTTCAAACAAAGCAAAAGGTACATACCTACTTGTAAAGATCATAGCTGGTTCTGTATTTTCTGCCTATCTTATTAGTATCACTAATTCCAAGCAAAGTGTAAACATTTCTAATAGAAGTGATGCGTGCTCAAACAATGCAAAAAATTTGAAGAAGCAAAGACTAAAAGGAAAGAGCGGTTGACATTTGCTTTTCCCGACTCAATTATATATTTGATATTTACTAGCTTTTGCCTACATAAAAAATAGCCTCTGTCACTCAGGAATAAAGCAGCTTTCTGTTGATGAAAGAATTTTAGCAATCAGACCAGTACTTTCAGATATTACCTCCACAAACAAAAAAACAAACTTTACCTCTTTATTATATTAGTGCTATTATAATAATGTAGATTATTTGGTATTGTGTAGTAATTTGTGCTAATATTATGTTTTATTACTGATGTTTGCACACAGCCTTAAATGTGTCTCCTGTAAGAAATTACCAAATGCAATAAGACCGCCTATTGTAAACTTGTATCTATAAATGATTGTCATGTATTTTTTTTATGCGGTGTACAATAAAGAATAATTTTGTCAACAATGAACTGTCAATACATCAAATCTCAACTCTCATCTCCGATAAAGAAAACAGGAAGTAAATTTCAACAATGTTTACATTTAAAACGGTTTACTAATTTTATCATGACAATATGTGTGAGATAAATGCTTAAGCAGTTGTTGTCTGATGATTATCATATGTAAACGTGACATCATCTGCTATTAGGAAGTATCTTATCTCCGGTTATGTACATTGTGGTGTTAGGTAATATTTTATCAGAGTTACAAATGCAGATGAACTTACAAGTGCATCAAATCATCATTCTCTACCAAATTTTTTAGGAGTAATGAATAGCCGTTGGTTACTACGTTAAAAAGACTGGCCAAGTGCGAGTTGGACTTTCTCACGAAGGGTCCGTACCGTCCTTCCGTCTGGTAAAAAAATAGCGTTTGTTGCACGGGGATGCATCCTTAAATATTTATTTTATTTTGTTTTTAGTATGTGTTGTTATAGTGGCAACAGAAAAACCTACATAATTTGTGAAAATGTCAACTGTTTAGTTATCGCGGTTCTGAAAATGTCAACTGTTTAGTTATCGCGGTTCTGAAAATGTCAACTGTTTAGTTATCGCGGTTCTAGAGATACAGCCTGGTGACAGACAGCAAAGTCTTAAGAGTCCTTTTACGTTTCGGCTTTACGCAAGTTTAGGTATTTTACGCACCGAGCGCTCGAGCGGACGGCTAACTGCGCCACCGATACTTTCATTCATACTTCTCGCTCGCACTTAATACGGCGACTAAACGATCTGGATTTTCCGTACTTAACTTAAAGTTTCTTAGGATGAAGGTTAGTAGGTGGAAATTGTTGACGTGTTATTTCAATTTTATAAAATGAATTTATATTAATTGATTTTTCTTATATTATTTTTTATGAACCATGTTTACATAATTTTTTTAATTGTTATGCAGTAATCGATTATAATATCTACAGTCAATAGCATTAGTATTAATTGTATATATTATAGTAGTATGGTTGCTGCAACGTATTCTAATAAATAAATCAACCAAATGTAATAGAATAGAATAAACTTTATTGTTCACCAAAATACTCGTAGTAACAATTTCACAGAAAATTAAATATTATTAATAAAATATATTTAATTAACAAATATATTAATTATAGAAAGAGAAGAATGAAGAGAGTATTTTTTTAATTATTACCCGACAACGGAGGGAACTTACGATTTTGACAGGCTATGTATGTATGTATGTTTGTGAGTATGTTCATTTGTTCCTTATAGCTCCTAATCTACTTATCAGAACTCGACATATGAGGTATCGTTAGAACAGTCTTAATCGTTCGCTGAACATATGCTGTGTGACGTGTCACAAAAAACGATATGGCGCCCTCTAGCGGACAAAAAGTAATGTGTTAAAAATAAAAATGGAGATAAATAAGCCGTGTTTGGTATCATTTGAAAGGGCTTAAGTTGTGTATTTCCAATATGTTGCTCAAATTCAAAGTGACGCCCTCTAGCGGACAAAAGATAATGTGATAAATGTTAAGATAAATACACCGTGTTTAATATCATTTGAAAGGGCTTCACCGGTACTTTGCAAAAATTAAAAAAACAATGTGGCGCCCTCTCGTGGTCAAAAAGTTTTGTGCAAAAAAAAAGATAGTCTCCTAATGATGTCGTCCTTTCAGTGCGTGCCTGAAGGTTAGCAGCGTGGCTGCCCATTTCACTTCCTTCTCCTCTCCTCCATTCACTCTCAAATTATGAAAAGGAATGGAAAGAGTACAGTTAAACAGCGGCTGCCCTCTCTCATAAAGTGCACCTCTCAAATATACGAGGTCTGCACTTAAATCTCGTTGCAGTCCATCACCACCTGGAGACTGAAAAAACTAGCTCTACTATTCCTTACGGAGACGCAGATCAGAGGTCCGTCCGACGTGTCGTATCTTTCATACCCAGGGTTTACCTTGGAGCACAACTTCAAACCACTCGCGGGCGTATGTATGTATGCCCGGGACGACATCTGCTATCGGCGTCTCCGCAATCTTGAAGACTCCAGGTTCTCAACGCTTTGGGCTTTGGTCGCCACAGGTCTAGATAAAATAATCTACGCTTGTGTTTACCGTTCGCATAGTGGAGACGTCCGGGCTCACACAGCATCTGAGTGAGGCGGCAGATGCGGCTCAGCAGCGGTAACCTTCCGCCCAACTGGTGTTACTGGGGGACTTTAATGCGCACCACCAAGAGTGGCTTTTCCCATACCAGGATTTATATTTTGACAGTACTATCGGTTTCAACATCCTTGAAAAACATGAAAACGACACCCATATCAAAAAGTACATAATTTTTTGGAACCGCCATCTTGGATTCACATTTTGACAGAACTATCGGCTTCAACACCCTCGAAAATCATGAAAAAGACACCCATATCGAAAAGTTGATATATATATAAATCAACTTTTCTAGCCCCCCCTTTCACAATGCACGATAAGGAACTTCGTTCCAATCGCGACTATCTGGTATACTAATAATGTGTGAACTTTGCACATAATGAATACCGTTAGAAAATAAATACAAAGATCAAAAACGGCGTTCGTAGTTCACACGCACACAACAGCAATGCGGTAGCGTCTACGCGACAATCGGCGCACACAATGTTAGTATCGGAACGAAGGCGCGCGGGAAATAAACTGACATAGGTCCGACCTCGACAAGCGCTCGCGCGGTACTAGTCGCGGATGGCTGGCGCAGTGAAATATATAGTATTTTTATTTATTTAATTACAAAATAATAGAAGCGATTAAAAAAATAAAAATAATACTATAGTTTAAGCAAATGTTGTTGATTATTTTGGTATAAATTTTACGCCTAAATAATGTAGAACTTTGGAGATATTGGGGCTTGTTTCGAAGCCTTTTCGGTCGATAATTGAATTATGTAGATTTTTTATTTTTTTACACAAAAGGCATTTAACCAAAAACTACTCAATAATTTTTGAAGTTAAGGATATTTGACAGCTAATTAATATTAGTTTTGGTGGTAGATATTCAGTAGAATCTCCAAATTAGAGCTGCCAAATCACGTCTCCGTGAGTTTTTGCCTAAACATGCATCGGAAGAAAGTTTATTACTAAATAATTAAACAAGTTATCTAAAATCGGTTAAATAGTTAATATAGTAGAGAAAACAAACTATTTTTGACAATAATTGTTATTTCATTTAACGAACGTAAAACATACAATTTCAACGTCGAACACTTGCAATTTCGCGTTTTTTTGTAAAAGGCCTCTTAACAGGGTTCCGTCTTTACGCTTTGGGTACGGAACCCTAAAAAGGCCCAGTTTGGAGCATATTGGTTAGATAGTTTTAAAGTCTATAGTGGACACAAGTAGAAATTATTTTTGCATTTCATAAATAGATAGAATGCGTACAATTGCCATCACGGATCTTGAGCGACGCAGAAGTCAAATATTAGGTCTCTTTAGTGGTGTGAAGTGAGACGCGGGGGCGGGGAGTGTCAGTGATTGGCTCGCTGCGCCATCGCGTCATAGACGTCACTCTTAATTCGTTTCCTTCGTTGCTGCATGTATCTAACAACGAAGATGATTGGCTTGCCAATGTATGGAATGCGCAAAGCGTTCCCCACACTGACGCCGAGCGCTCAAGATCCGTGATGGCAATTGTATCTTGCTTGTCCCAAGTTACGTCGCTCATGGAATCTTAAAGGTTTCGGTTTGAGGTTTGTCAAAGCCCAATGGAGTGTAGCGTTCTGAGTGTCAAAAGAACCGACAATAAGAAAGGCCACACTGCCCTTAAAAACAGGGATTACAGACAGGAAAAAAGGCTGCGAGGCTAAAATGGAATTCACGTCAGCTGCATGCACACTAACCGCTGAACAAGAGTCTAAACAAAGTCTGAGCCTGATGATGGCCGACGCCGGCGAGGCCGTGAGAATAGGTGACGAGATCACCTAGACGCCTAGGTTCGAGTTGGCTGGTGAAAAGAATACATGGAGGAAGTTGAGGCAGGCCTTTGCCCAGCAGCGAGAAAGTACAGGCTAAATAATAAATAAGAGATTGGTGCAACATGTCTTCAACACATTATAAAATTGCCGAAACGGATCTTGAGCGCTAGGCGTCAAAGTGGAGATTGTTTTGCGCGTTCCTTACATTGGCGATCCAATCGTCTTCGTTGTTAGATACATGCAGCAACGCAGGGAACGAATCAGGAGTGACGTCTATGACGCGATGGCGAGGTAAGCCAATCACTGACACTCCCCGCCCCCGCGTCTCACTTCGCACCGAGACCGATTATTTGACTTCTGCGCGAATTGAAGCCAGTGCTCAAGATCCGTGACGGCATATCATCATCTTTCTGTACCTAATTTATTAGAAGCAGTATATTTCCTTCCTTCATATTTCCCTAAAGATTGTCAGGTCACTAGTCTTACAAATACAAATCATTTATTTATTTCAATTATATATCTGTTATTTTCCTATTCTTATCCACATTCATGACGTGATACCACTGATGATATAATAATATGGCTTTGGAATGTGGTCGCTTTCAATGGGCTTAATCAGAAAGCTGAAAGTCACCCATAGTGGAAAGGCCTGCCGCGGTCTTCCCATCCGATTATAATTTTGGCGTCTTCAAGGCAAGAGTGAATAGGCTCTTAATAAACTAGTGCGCCTCACCATCAACGATCAACGGTAGCATCACTGCTTACCATCAGTCGGGATCGCAGTCAAGCGCTAGTTTATATCAATAACAAATAAAAAGGGGATATGCTCGGAGATTTCTAGCGTGATTGCATCAGAAATAAAGATATATGCAGGAGAACCAAGGTTACCGACATAGCTCGAAGAATCACTAAAGTTAAGTGGCAGGAGGCAGGCGTTGCTCCCAGAATGGTACTGATGGTCGATGAGGCCGAAAGGTGCAGGATTGGCGATCGTGCACTTTTCTTTATGGTGGGGAAAATCATCCAGTGACAACCCCCGCTCTTGGGCGGAGCGGGAGATAGTGTTAGCCTGACTAAAAACCCACCCCGTTCCTTCTAGCCTTCATACAGGGGCTCGAGCTCCCTTTCGGATAACCCTGGCCCCAGTAGGCTTGATTGAATGAAACGGCGCCAGCGATCGTGCACTGGAATATGAAGTGTTGAAAGTCTCCTAAAAGGAGTACCAATGACCTGATGAGGGCCGCCGGAATCCGGATTCGAGACGCACAGGACTGTTCGTTGTGGCGACACTTGAGGCCTGTCTAGCAGTATACGTCTTTTGGCTTTATGATAACACTGGGATATTAATAAAAGATACCCAAGTTGTTTTGGTTGAGGTTAAAATAAATAAGATAAATATGTACCTATGTGAAGCATTTTTTTAAAGCGCAGTATTTCTTGTTCAGTCACCAGTTTGTTTTTATTTTAATCACACCTTTAGGTGTCCTAAATACTTTCGGATTTAGCTTAGTGATAGCAAAAAGGTGTCTTATCTATCACGATATTTGTTGCTGTTTATTTTAAATCATTGCATGGTATTTGAAAAAGTGTTGTGGACAATATAGGATGCCTAATGTATGGAATAAAGTTAATAAACATAACGAAAAATGATCAGTTTCTGCAAATACAGAAGGAAATGATTCAATAACTTCTCCCGCCCCACAAGGGCGAAAGGGAGGGTTAAAAATTTTTACTGACTGAAAACCGCCCGTGTTCCTTCGGCTGCCCTATACGTTCCAGGGCCACAGGGCCAGGGCCGATGCTTGCCAGGACTGCTGTATTATTATTTGGAAGAGTCACCGCGGCTGTGGAACGCAACTAAAGGAACATGGGTGGGCTTTATTCAGTTCGCTCCCTCTCGCTCTACCAAGAGCGGGACAAGTGGCAATTCTACCATCGGACAACCCGACGTACGACCAGTATCCATATGTTGCTGAAACCTCTACGGTCTGGACTAAGCGTTTCGCCTCGTCCTTCGTTTATACCGCGTACGTCGAAGGATTGGAACAATTTGCCTGCTGCGGTCTTCCCTTCCGATTATAATTTGGGTGTCTTCAAGGCTAGAATGAATAGGCTCTTAATAAACTAGTGCGCCTCGCCATCAGAGTTTGCATCACTGCTAACCATCAGGTGGGATCGCAGTCAAGCACTAGTTTATATCAATTAAAAAAAAGTTATTTACCGAAGGAACCACATAAAACAGCCATATTCTTGTACTTGTTAATAAATCATCGAACAAAGACCAAGAAAACCAAAATCCATTAAATATCGAGCTTAGAAATCAATGGCTATACAATCAGATTGAAGAAACGAGGCCCCCATTCAGAGTATTAGAGCAAGTGATCGTCAATAGTTTGTCTATTGTGGCATTGTTATCTACACAACTTCCTGTTATCAAGCGTAGGTGTTGGATTGTTTGTTTGCCACAGAGAAAGTTGATAAAATTCTGTCATATGGATGATGGGTATGTTGTGTTTGATTTTTGTCAGCGGGTTCGATCGCGTGAAAATCCTACTCTTATATAGAGACTGACCAAAGCACCGGTTTCGGTAAAAAAAAAAACTGGTTTCGGCTGAAGTTATAATTTCGGCCTAAAAGGGCCTGGATATTCGGCTCAATCCGAACTAAGCATCTTTGAGTTGACGGTTGTGATAGATCACGACTGACTCGTTGGTCTGTGTGTGTTAAAATAAAATTATTGCAATCGTCGATTAATTGTTTTTATTATTTTACTAGCTTTTGCCCGCGCGGCTTCGCTCCCGCTCTTCCCTACTTCAGCCTACTATACCCTACTATACCCTACCCTACTCTACTCTACCCTACTCTACCCTACTCTACCCTACTCTACCCTACTCTACCCTACTCTACCCTACTATACCCTACTCTACCCTACTCTACCCTACTATACCCTACTCTACCCTACTCTAACCTACTCTACCCTACTCTACCCTACTCTACCCTACTCTACCCTACTCTACCCTACCCTACCCTAATTTTATTTTATTTTCCATAAGAACCTTCTCCTCATAATAACGAACACAACAAAAAAAAAATTAGCGAAATCGGTCCAGGCGTTGTTGAGTTATGCGCTTACCAACACATTTTGCGATTCATTTTTATATTATATATGAAAGTATCTCATCAGACTATATCGACTTATAGTTAGAACAAGAATAATTATTTCGATATGGCCGACATAGCCTGAAGAATCGCCTAACTTAAGTGGCAGTGAGCAGGGCATATTGCATGCAGAAAGATAGGAGTTAGGGCCGAATGGTTCTCGACTGTGTACCGGAAGACGTAGCATTGGTAGGCCTCCCACAAGGACACCTATGACCTGGTGAGGGTGTCGGGAATCCGATGGATGCGAGACGCACAGGAACGTTAGTTGTAGCGACACTTGGGGAGGCCTATAATCAACCATGGATGTATTTCGGCCGAAGTGATGATATTCAGGTTTTCTGTTACCACTTTAGTATCGGTTTTGGCCGAAACTGAAAGTGGAGCCGAGTTTCGGTTTCGTCTGCAAATTGTATTTCAGGCAGTCACTACTCATAAATTATCCCCAGGGAACCTAATACTGATAGGTACTGGGATCAAACTTATTCTATTGTTTGTGATTGATTAACTAAAGTCCCAAAACAACAAACTTTAAATTAAAATTTTGATGTCACTTGGAACTAACATCCAGGTGTGTGTACGTCCGATGTAGTAGGGCGCGAACCCATTGCCATCAAATTATTTGTGAACGTTATTTCTTTGAAATTTGTTGTCATTTTTAATATCTCTCACTATGTATTTTCAAATGTAATAAATGCCTGCGTAATGTGTATTGAACACATCTTTCGGTAGTCAGCAGGCCTAGTCAAGTTACGACCTTTTCGTTACGATTCTCTTTCATCGATCGCCTCGAGTCGGCAATGCCTCTGATTCCTTTGATTCTGTTGTACTGACCACGTGACTGAGCGTTGAGATGACTCCATTCACATTTGTAGTTTTCTACTAGCGTTAAAGATTGTAGAATATCAACTTGTGTAAGCCCTGAGAACTGCTACTAGCTGTCGATTTCTGTAGCGAATCGGTGACTCTGGCCTCTTCTTCGTATTTCTAGCGCAGCGCAAGATTTTTGTATCCTAATCCTTAGCCACTTCCACGGTCTCGTCGTTACATATAATATTATGTCACTTTAGCTGCATGTTTTGAGACATACAGAACAATGTAGGGTTGTGAGATTATTCGAAAGTGTCACCGCAGCATTGAAATACAAAAGCCAGCTGAAAAAACACAGGTGGATTGTTGTTAATATAAATCTTACACTCCCGTTCGTTTCACCCAGAGCGGGAGAAATTATTTGATGAATTCCCATCTAAAAGTAAGAGGGATAGCATAAGTTTCACATTCACTGACAAATGTGGTTCTTATAGCAGAATATGCTGTGTTCTATCATTACCATCTAAGGCGTCTCAGTGTTTTGTGTTATCCTTTTTTACTACACTAGTATGTATAAAACCTAAACTAAGATGCTGTTCTATGTCGCTTGAACTACTTCAGATCATTCGTAGTATCTATTAAAAAAACATTTAAAAATCTTTAAAAATTAGCCCACCGGTATCGGGAACAGGGTCCAAGCTATCGGTGGTCAAGGCTCCTAAGACAATTCGTGCCGTGTACAGGAGTACTGCTTTCTGGATTAGACCAGCTGCCTAACGAATTTTATTTCGCTGATATTTTTCTCTACAGTTTGGTCTCGATTCTCTCTGTCCTTAAGGAAAATAAGGGCACTGGTGTTTACGTTTTACTAGGTTAATTGACTCGCTGCAATAATTTATTAACATTTATAATATTCTCGGTTAATTCGTGAAATGTCATAGCACTCATGACTTACGCAAGAACTGGCATTGAATGGGGTCAATCGTAAACTGGGTTAAAAAGTCGGTTCATCAGACCATGTTACCATTCATTCAAGTAACGTCTTCATGGTATCGTCTCCCTTGGTTTTATTATCATTTTTATCGTCATCCTGCCCTTGTCTTATCTAATTTGGGGCGCACACACCACATTACACTTCTTTTTTTTTCGATTCTGACCTGTCAACCGTTACAATGTCACCGACTCCTTTTTAGGGTTCCGTAGCCAAATGGCAAGAAACGGAACCCTTATAGATTCGTCATGTCTGTCTGTCTGTCCGTCACCGCACTTGGCCGGTTTTTCTTTCATGTTATTTCTCACACAATCCATTTATTTATTTATTGTATTCGTTACGTACATCACGTAAACCAAAAAGTGCAGGACAAACATTCATCCATTCATCTTTTCTTTGGCCTCCCTCTCCCTTTCCATCCATCCATATACACATCTTTTAATTTTTGTATAGCCGAGTATGTTGTTGGCCCATTCACTGTCTTGTAGGTAGATAGCCTTTTTTTATTCTGATGTGGAAAATTATCAAAAAACTTCTATCCTTTTTCTGTTCCTCTTTATTATGGATAGGCTCGCGTTTGACCATTATCTCACTTGATGGTAAACGACGATAAGTTCGACGATGGAGCGCCGTAGCCTAGAAGTAATAACCTATTCACTGTTGACCTTAAGACCCCTAGGTTATAGCCATCAGCTTGCTTAGAAGTAACTTAACAGTCTTGACTTTAAGACCTTTAGGTGACCTATCAGGCTATCAGGAATCAGACTCTTTCAAACGATTCCAAAGCAGCCAGCCTACTGTTGTGATTCACTTACGCAATTGTTCGGCTCTAACACAAGCTCTTAAACGCGATCCATTTTAAGAACTAAACTGAACTATTAAAGGGATGAAGTTATAATGGGGTGTATAGCTCCATCCTTCTTCCTCTGGCAAAACCCTCATCATCCTCATTTCAGCCGATAGACGTCCACTCTTGGACATAGGCCCCCCCAAGTATCGCCACAATGAACGATCCTGTGCGTCCCGCATCCATCGGATTTCCGCAACCTTCGTCAGGTTTTCTGTCCACCTTGAAGGAGGACTTCCAAAGCTGCGTTTTCCGGCACGCGTTTGCCACTCCAGAACCTTTCGGCCCCAACGGCCATCTGTTAAAACCTCAGCCCTCACTTAAATTCTTGATCGATTGATTACGTACTATTGTTAAGACATTTCTGTATCTACTTACATTTCAAGATAACTCATATCTCTAAATCATCGATTGACCGATTTACTAGTACGTTGAACTTCCGATCAAAGCCAGGTAGATAAACATTGACAGCCCAATGTGACAAGTTTCAATTATCAAGTTCAAAGCAAATCAACACTGTTTGAGATGATCGGTAGCGGGGTAATGGCGTTTGTGTAAATACACCTTATACACCGGTGGGCTGGGGATTTTTAGAACGAGTTACAATGGGTTTGGAATGCAAACTGAAGAGACACGGGTGCATTTTAATCAGCAAAGTCTTCTTCTTCTTTTGGTATTCATGGACTCTGATTTTTTTTTCTGACAGGTATTTGGCATCTTGTATAGCTCTGTTATTGGCCTCGTATAAAATCGTGAAAAGTACAAGAGGTTGTGAAGGATAGGTTCCAACCTGGCACTGTGTTAGAGATGGATCGACGAAGCCCCATTTGGCCCGGCCCAGCTTTTTTTTTGGTGGGAATATCATCAATGACAACCCCCGCTCTTGGGCGGAGCGGGAGATAGTGTCAGACTCTTACTGACTAAAAACCCACCCCGTTCCTTCAAGCCTTCATACCGTGGCTCGAGCTGTCTTTCGAAACTAACCTTGGCCCGGTAGGCTTCGATCCAGCTGGGCCCCTGCTGTTGATGACAACTCTTTGAGGCGTCGACGACTTGGGCTTGGTCTGGACAGTTACCGGACGGTCGGACAGCGAGCTACCCATTGTTCACTGTCCGCAAGCCCGGACTTGGCCCAGCTGGGTCCGCAGTCAAAAGTCTGACATTACTCGCTCTGCCTAGAGTAGGAGGACTTATAACTACTTGATAATAATATTCCAACGTCAAAAAAAGTAACGGTATAGGCTTCTCAATGGCTCATCTTCATTCTGTTGAAAAACTATCTCTGTTGTACTTGGATATCTTTTGGCTGAGGTTAAAAAACAAGGGCTCTCCAGGAGCGCGTCGGGTTCACAATATCGTTCAATTCTCGGAAAACACCTGGATAAGGTACTCACTAATGTCACCAGGAAGTAGGGCAAAAGAAAGTGGTGTTTGTATACCAGCCCAGCACTTGATGACCCTGAGCTGAAGCAATGAAGGATATAAAGGGATAAGCTCAGAAGCCAAGTCCAGTTAACAGTTATGCACTTTTATCTTTTTAGTCCGGCCTCGAATGCGCTTTCTGTATTGACAATTTATTAATTCTTTTATCTTCTTTTTCAGGTACTGAGAAGGAGAAAGGGCAGCTCGGCGTAGGCAAGTCTTGCCTCTGCAACAGATTTGTGCGGACACACGCCGATGATTATAACGTCGATCACATATGCGTGTTAAGTCAGGTAAATATATAAAATAGCTTATTAAACCCTATAATGTTCCCATTGAGATTAATTCTAGGATCTGTTCACGACAGCAAGCTTACTACGAAGTTTCATAAGAATCAGGAGGCTAACTTTTAGATACTGTTTTTTACACTGACGTGCCGCGGTACGGCTTAGTGCCTGTACGAGTTTTAATCAACCGGAAGACTGTGGTAATAGTATGCCCTTGAAGGCGTCATTGTTTCATAGTAGGAAGGGTGGTTTTCGTGCACGAGAATAGCTTGACGTGATGAAAGTATTGGCCTGGTAAAAACGCTAGTTAAAGCGTGGTGACTGCTCTGGATACCTTAGACGAAATCAAAGTAAACTATCTTCACTCACTCTTTGATTAGCATAACATAATCAGCCTTTTGATTTTCCCATTGCTAGGACTCAGGCCTCCTTTCTAGGAGAGGGAATGGCCCGTAATCCACCACGCGGGCCCAGTGCGGGCGGGTTGATGTCACTCGTAATCATAGACATATATAATCCACCACGCGGGCCCAGTGCGGGTTGGTGTCACTCGTAATCTCCTTTCTTATATCTATGCTCGTAATCTAAATAGAGACGTACGGTGTTGCACCACCGGTATACGCTGGATATTCCACCCATACGCATAAAACGTTTTGGAAACATTCATTGTGCGTAAATCTAAGGAGTAGAATTCCCTGTGGGAATCTGTTTCCAGATAGCTACAATCTAGCGGGCTTTAGAGTGAATAGATTATTTCTAGGTTAGCGTGCTCCATCGTTGACCACAACGTCGCTTATCGCTGCCGAAATCAAACCAAACTATCGTCACACTCTTTTGATAATCACTCGTAATCTGAATAGAGATGTACTTGTACAGTATTGCGCCACCAGTATCAGTATCTTTTGTGCGTATGGCTGGACATCCCACCCATACGCACAAAGGATCTTAGGAACCGTTACTGGTAAGGACTGATTTTTGACTGAAATTCCCAGCTGGGGTCGTGTTTCCTGATAACTCCAACATAGGGGGTCTTTAAGTCAAGAGTGTATAAGTTACTTCTAGGCTATCGTGCTCCATCGTCGATCACATCATCGCTTACCATCAGGTGAGATAGTGGTCAAACGCGAGCCTATCTATACTTACTATCTACACTAATATAATAAAAGGTAAAGATAGTTTTTTTGTTTGTAGGAGGTAATCTCTGGAACTTCTGGTCCGATTGCTAAAATTTTTTCACCGATAGATAGCTGCTTTATTCCTGAGTGACATAGGATATATTTTATGTACGCTGCTGATGACGGCGCGGGCAAAAGACCTTCACAATCGCAATGTCCGTCTTTTGAAGAAGTCTAGTCTCTATAAAACAAACAAACGCTACTATTACCTTTTAAACCAAACAAATACTTACCTGTCCCCTTACAAATATTCTGCCCTTGCGTGGGGTTACACCGACCCCTACGCACTGAAACTGGACACTCCAATGCACGATGACACAAACTCAGTCAATTGGAAAATTGTAAAAAATACGGCCGTTTTAAAAATAGCCACTATACAAAGAGTACGTTAGCAGCGCTGCCAATTATATCGGTAAACTCGCTCTTTATAACTTTCAAACTTGTAAACGATTCCCAGTATTTAGTTCTATAGACTGTCCTTTGTCAATCAAAAAGAAAAAACTGGTCAAGTGCGAGTCGGACTCGCTCACGGAGGGTTCCGTACCGTTGCGTAGCAAAAAAAAAACGCAAAAAACAACGCAAAAAAAAAAACAGTTGTCCTCCCATACAAATATGTATTCAATATTCTGTTCTTAGTTTTTGTTGTTAGAACAGCAACAGAAATAGGCACTTGATCATCTGTTCAATGTTTTAGCTATCACGATTCATAACATGGTGATAGATGGACAGACAAACAGACTGACGGACGGACACCGCGGTCTTAGTAATAGAGTCCCGTTTTACCCTCTGGGTACGTAACCCTAATTAGCTACTGTCGAGGTACTCATAAATTAATTTCGACCACATTCCAGCGCCATTTGTCGTGATAAAAACAGTCGTTTGATATCACTTTAGTATACCAAAGCATGAAGGGAAATAGCCCTTCATGATGTTAGCTTTATTGGTCACACTAATATTATATAGATATATGCAAAAGTTTGTGAGTAATTTTTTTTTAAATTGATATAAACTTGTGCTTGACTGCGATCCTATCTGATGGTTAGCAGTGATGCATTCTCTGATGGTGAGGCGCACTAGTTTATTAGCCTATTCACTGTCTATATGTGTTTATTTGTTACTTTTTTATGATCGAACGGCTGAGCGAACTCCGATCCTCTCAATCCTCCAAACTTCATAGGTGGATTTTGGTCAGTAAAAGTCTCGCTCAATCCAGGGCAGTAGAATTGATTTGATGATTTCCTTTAAAATAAACTCTATCTGAAACTGGTAAAGTTTTCTCTTCAGTGTCATTATTACTAAGGTCTTTTTCATCCAATGACATCTCCCGTTCGTTTGTGTCAGACTTTTACTGACTAAAAACCCACTTCTGTTGCTTCATTGTCTGTCATACCAGGGCCCAGACAACTTTCAGAAGCAGACCCTTGGCCCCGGTAGGCTCAGTTTGCTAACCACTTTGAAGCGCGCGTGGAACAGTACGCGCCCTTGAGTGGGCTCGGTCCGGACGGTCGGACGGCGAGGTACCCATTGCTCGTGAGGGCTGCTCCCTCGCGCGTGAACGTTCGGCCACTTTCTTTGACACAGGGGTAGGATGACCGCAGAACAAAAATATCAATATATACATCTTTAAGATAAGAAAAATGGATAGGTAGACATTGTATGAATCCGATAACTGTCACCCGCACAATCCTACAGTAACTGTAGTGTACCATTGAATAATTCATAAATTGACGTTGGAAGTGTGACTAAAGAAAGTCATTACAAATTGTGACAAAGATCTTAACGTCCGCAATTCAGAGTAGACGGAAGATGTCCATTGCTGAACATTATTATTGTGTTCGCGAAGTTTTAACTGACTCAATGAAGTGTCCATGGAGTTTCTGGCACATTCTTTGGCATATAGAACATTTTATTTTGCTCTGAATGGAGTGACCCGTAGTGTCAGACTTTTACTGAATAACGCCTATTTGTATTCCTCCCGTTTGCCCTTCGCTTTCCAGGATCGCGGTAATTCTTTCGAAAAATTTCGCAAACCCAAGGCTATATAATTTTTTTTTTTTATAGTGGGAAAAATCATCCAATGACAACCCCCGTTCTTGGGCCGAGCGCGAGATAGTGTCAGACTCTTACTGACTAAAAGCCCACCCCGTTCCTTCTAGCCTTCATACCGGGGCTCGAGTTCCCTTTCGGGTAACCCTGGCCCCAGTAGGTGAGGCTATATCATGACTTACCAGGCGGGCGTATAGCGCCATCCCTTTAAATGTTCACTTTAGGTTGTCAACTGGATCGCATTAAGAGCTTGTGGTAACTCTGGTCTCCATAGCGATTTCCGTTGTGTAACGTGCCGCAGCGCCCGCAAAGCGCTTTAAATTCATTTTCTCTGCGAGATATTGATTGATTTACATATGCAATGTTCACTTTGAAGAATATTTAACCACCAATTTTTATGTGTAAAAATGTTTCTAAAGGTCCAAGCCGTTTCGAAGGAGTAGGGAAAAGTAGCGAAAATTTGCGAAATTGCTAAATATTTTTTTTTGACAAAAGTATTAATTGCACGAAAAAATCAAATGTTGATATTATTGTTCATGAATCTATAATAAACATTTTTTTTTTCAAACCAATTGACCTAGCCGTTACGGAGGAGTTGGCCTCAGAAAATCACTGTTTTATGGCACTTTTCGGGCGCTTGGCCCTTAACATTGGCTGTAATTTTTTAATAGAAATAAAAACTAGGGTTCTTTAAGTCAAGAGTGAATAGGTTACTTCTAGGCAAGCGTGCTCCTTCGTCGGGCAACCATCACGTGAGGTAGTGGTCAAACGCGAGCCTATCAATAGTAAAATGCCTCATTAGTCCCCTAAATAAAGATATAATGTATAACTTTATACCTCTGTGGAATAACTAATGGAAGCGAACGGCTATCCCGCGATCTTCACCGAACTAAAAACATGCAATGTTTACGTAGCCCTAAATAAATAAAACCTCTACAGTTATGGCTTCTCCTTTATTCACTAAGATATTCGTTTCTCTGGCTTTGCAATGAGGCTCTCGTAGTTTTTATTATTCGTTTATTTCAAGGACTCAGCTAGATTACAATCTAGCTATCTGTGTCTAGTTTTAGTGTTATTTTATTGGAATAAATAATTCCGGTTTCTGGGACTCTTATCGTGTTTGTGATCGGTAGTAAAAGCTGGCTTTCGTTTGAAATATCATCGATTGACGTTATAAGGCCCTAGCACATATCATGTTATACAATATTATTTTTAGTTTATAAGAAATCTGAGTATAATTTGTTCAGAATCAGTAACTGAATCGATTCCAATAATTTTTACACCATGTTATACTTTTTTCCAAAAATAATTTAAAAAGGTCACAAGTTGGACACCACCGACCCTAAGTACAACACAGGTCACGGCAGGTCATTAGGAGCTCGCTAAGGAGGAGGCCGAACGCATCAGGCAACGGCGTTATCGCCGCCGCCGCCGCCGGGATTCTGATCCCGATTTCCGGCCAACGTAGGCGCGGGCTTGCGGACGGTGAGCAATGGGTAGCTCACTGTCTGGCCGTCCGGTAACAGTCCGGACTAAGCCCAAGTCGTCGACGGCGCGCACTGTTCCCGCGCGCCTCAAGGAGTTGTCAGCAACAGCAGGGACCCAGCCGGTTCGAAGCCTACTGGGGTCAGGGTTATCCGAAAGGGCGCTCGAGCCCCGGTATGAAGGCTAGAAGGAACGGGGTGGGTCTTTTAGTCAGTAAGAGTCTGACACTATCTCCCGCTCCGCTCCAAGGGCGGGGGATGTCAATGCATGATTTTTCGGGAGATGTCAATGCATGATGATTTTTTTTTTTTTAAAAAAAAAAGATCATTAGGAGCTAGAGTCCGTCTAATGAAAGCGTGACCTGAGACAAGGAGGTTACAACCAAAAATTTTGAATGTGGTATTATTGAAATAGTAGGAGAAAAAAGTTTTGATACTAGAGTATTTTTTTGTATTTATAACAATTGTATAATAGTTAAGCCTAGTCAAAATCATGTGTGTAGACTTAATTATTTGGTGGGTGTATGGTAAAGGTCAATAACACACAAAATGTTAGTTATTATCCCAAATTATTTTATTTTATCTGATCTCTCAAATGTCGCTATATGGCGTGGCTGGAAAGACCTCATGGCGTTCTTACCTTCCGCATGATGCAGGTCCTCACCGGACATGGTTCGTTCGGGAGATACCTACACTGGATTCATGCGGAAGTGACGTCCGGGTGTCGCCACTGTGCGGAATGCCCAGAGGACACGGTGGAGCATACAGTCGAGGTGTGCTCCGCTTGGGCGGATCATCGCCCTGCCCCCGTGGGGGCGATCGGCGGCGGAGACCTCTCGCTCCGAGCATCAGGCAACGGCGTTATCACCGCCGCCGCCAGCGTCGTACCCAATATCCGGCCACCGGGCTTGCGGACAGTGAGCAATGGGTAGCTCGCTGTCCGGCCGTCCGGTAACTGTCCGGACCAAGCCCAGGTCGTCAACGGTACGCACTATTCCCGCGCGCCTCAAGGAGTGGTCAGCAACAGCAGTGGCCCAGCCGGGTCGAAGCCTACTGGGGCCAGTGTTATCCGAAAGGGCGCTCGAGCCCCGGTATGAAGGCTTGAAGGAACGGGATGGGTTTTTTAGTCAGTAAGAGTCTGACACTATCTCCCGCTCCGCCCAAGAGCGGGGGTTGTCATAGGTTGATTTTTCAAATCGGAAAAAAAAATGGCGCTATATAATATTCAAATAATATTCTTTATTTAACATTTGGCCTTCTGGCAAGAATACCAAGTGCACAACAACCGCGATAGTCAAATAAAATGGTCAACATGATTTCAACTTCATCACGTCTCGCCAACACTAATGTGTTTCATGGTTGTTGGGTTGGAATCGATTCGTTTTAGCATAGAGAATATTCAGATCTTTTGGGATTAGTCAAGTGGGAACATGTTTTATATTCCAATGATTGTTTCAAATGATACGGATCGACTCGTGAGACACAAAAAGTTCAACAGCTCTCAAACTTGAACTAGGAATTCATTCACTATTTCCTTCACTTTCGCAATTTTAACTTCAGTTGAAGATTTTGATGCTCTATCAGACAAAATGAGGCAAATCTTTCATTACATCTCAACTGCTTTTGAACGCATTCTACCACTCACTAGCATGTGTTTTTGATTAAATCGATTCACCAAAAGCCTTCTTTGTTTAATGTTTTTGTCCATTATGAAATTCGCAATATGTCAGATTATCTAAAAATATAAGAAAAACTAATTATCATTATATCCTAAATATAACTATCTAATAATATTAGTCGACAAGGATCAAGATTATAACGTCATACTAACTTAAAAATTCTGAAATCGTACGTAAACATTGTTGGTTTTCATTGAAAAGACCTTCTTTCTCTTCTTGTTTTTAATTGAACTTATTAACCATAGTGTGTAGCAGTTTTCGCACGTTACTGTTTATTGTTTTTCCCATAATTAAGCAATTATTCTTGAAAAATAAATATCTGTTTACAAAACTGACAATTGCGACCATAGACTTTGACGTGATTTTTTTCGGCAAAACAATGTTGCCAATTTAATTTAAAAAAAAAACTCCAGGTTACGCTTTCAGTAGACGCACTCTAGCAAACAGCTGAGTGCAAGTGCAAAACGACCCCTCAGTCGCCTGAATGGCCCGCTGACTACGTATTTTTGCTGACATAAACAAGCGTTTAATTTTATGATTGTTTATAACACATTAATGAAATTTTGTACAAAGATTCTTTACATAAAAATACCAGATAGGTGTTTCAGGTTTCGCGTAAACTAAAAAATAATAATTGTATAATAAGCTTTGGCCAATTCTTATCTATCACTAGCTGACCTGGCAAACGTTGTTTTGCGTTTTAAATGTTAAGGGTGGACAAACCTTATCACTAAGGGGTATGAAAAATAGATGTTGGCTGATTCTCAGACCTACTCAATATGCTCACAACATTTTATGAGAATCGGTCAAGCCGTTTCGGAGGAGTACGGGAACGAACATTGTGACACGAGAATTTTATGTAAAAGATTTTATGTAAAAGATCAGACGACTGACATGCTGAAGTGCAAGACAAAGTGCCTTTTCTGGAGTTGAAAGTTGAAGACAAGACACCTTCGTACTTCGTAAAACACGTAGGAAAAACCGTTACTCCTGTGCTTGATCTTTCTCCATTAATATCGGTTTGCCGTCCCATCGGTTTATGAGAGTATAAAGGAACAGAGAGTGCACCTGTGTTTATGCACACACTTGTGCTCTATAATATCGTCTGCGTACTTCGCTAATCTCTGCTGAGATTGGTGGTTTTCTGTGTACAATAAAAAAATAAATAGTTCTTCGAACAATAGCCTTATTTATAATGTGGGAAATCATCAAATAACTTCTTCCTCTCTGGATGGAGCGTCAGGGCGTGTCAGACTTACTGACTAGTAAACATCCACTTGTGTTTCTTCAGTGGCTCTTTGCCATGCTTAATCAAACAATCATGCGGTTCTAGCAGGCATCCACCTCTTGGGCCCCTTCAGTATAGCTAACAAGTCTCTGAGGCGCGTGTGGAACACAAATCGCCGTCGTTTCAGGCTTGGGTCTTATGGGACGGCGCGATGACAAGCTGCCCATTGCTGGTTATCCGTAAATTCGCGCCTACGGTGGTCTGAAATTGCCCTACGACTCCTGACATCCGAGACGTCTCTTGCGGAGGCGGCTGGGGCGTGAGGGTGTCCTCCCTCACGGTTTCGGCCACTTCCTGTGCTCGTATTATTCGTTCCCTCTTGTCCTATACCATGTCTTGAACCAAGGCCAGACGCGAGAAGTCGCCGTCGTCGATCGCCTCCACGAGGACACGAGCGGTACTTGTCTGTCGTGGGGCAGACTTCCTTCCACCTTATCGTCCAGGTGATCCGCACAATGGTGACTCTTGGGTGACGAACTACAGCCTGGACCAACAAGTTAAGGCGTATAGTCCCTTGAACCATCTGGCCGAAATTATGTGAACGCAACTCTCGCACTCGCCTAGGCGGCAGTACGCAAATCTGTGCATTTATTTGCGGCCAGCAGCGCCCGGAAAGCGCTTTAAATCCATTTTCTCTGCGAGATATTGATTGATTTACATATGCAATGTTCACTTTGAAGAATATTTAACCACCCATTTTTATGTGTAAAAATGTTTCTAAAGGTTCAAGCCGTTTCGAAGGAGTAGGGAAAAGTTGCGAAAAGTTGCGAAATTGCTAAATTTTTTTTTTGACAAAAGTATTAGTTGCACGAAAAAATTAAATGTTGATATTATTGTTCATGAATCTATAATAAACATATATTTTTTTCAAACCAATTGACCTAGCCGTTACGGAGGAGTAGGCCTCAGAAAATCACTGTTTTATGGCACTTTTCGGGCGCTTGGCCCTTAACGTAGTATGCTTGGCACGAAGAACTCTCAGTATGTGATGGATGGTCACCTATTCACGACGTTTGTGTAGCTCGACCTTCGATCGACTAGCCCTTTTATTACGTAGCCACAAGTACTGTAAATACTTACCAAAAATTATTCTCTCCACAGTCTGACTTCAGCGGGCGCGTGGTGAACAACGACCACTTTCTGTATTGGGGCAGCGTGCAGAAGGAGAACGATGACCAGGAATACAGGTTCGAGATTGTGGAGCAGACGGAGTTCGTGGACGACGCCTGCTTCCAGCCGTTTAAAGGTTAGTTCTACTGCTAGAACTGAGTATGGAGGACGAAAAGTAGGTAGATGAGAGGTCCGTGGTAATGTAGCCAGGCTCTAAGCAGTCGTGCTATTATTAGGTCTAATTAAATGCTAAACGACATCGCGGCAGACCAAGACGAAGGTAGAGAGATAAACTTGACTCTTACCGGAGAGACTGGCCCGCAATGGTCGCAGACAGGTCAGATCAGTCAGATGGGGAAAAGGGACAATGAGACCTTTGCCTAACAGAGGGACCCAACGTGCTCGGGATATACTGCCACCGCCATAAATATCTATATTCGATCGTCAATAATAGTATTGCCAATGTACCGGTGTGAAGGGGCACTGGCACTAGTGTAAATTATATATTCATGAGATATTCGAGCTTTGTTGAATGTCAAATTCGCGATGCATCCGTGATTTTGATTACTTACGTAAATTTTGTGTAATTTGATCCTCTTGTAGTAATTTTAGTAACGTGTGAATTTGGTATTTGTTCTCACAGTTTTGTTTTGTTGACAAGTAAATTGAGTCAGAGGAAGATACAGGTATAATACAAGAATAATGCTTAAATATATAGTACAATAAATATTTGGTCGTTCACACTAGAATATAATTATAATTTAGGTGTCTTCAAGGCAAGAGTGAATAGGCTCTTAATAAACTATTGCGACCTACCTTCAACGATTGCATCACTACTTACCATCAGGTAGAACGCAGTCAAGCACTAGCTTATATCAATAAAAAAAAAAAGTTCTTTGAATTTTTATTTTGAAAACTTATAGCACTTAAGAAAAATCAGCTTGTGTACTATTTGAAGAATTAAAAAAAAAGTATATATTCATATCTTATCATCATCATCATCATTTTCCTACCATTTTTCCGTTTATTCTGTCTTGCCACCCCTTTTTTTTTGGGGCTGCACCTGGTTTGCCGAAAACTCCTTGAGGCACGCGTGGAACAATACGCGCCGTCGACTTGTTGGGCTCGGTCCGGACGGTTACTGGACGGTCAGACGGCGAGCTACCCATTGCTCGCCGTCTGCAAGCCCGCTCCTACGGTGGTTGGAAATCGGGATCGGAATCCTGACAGCGGCTAGGGCGCGAGGACCGTCGCCCCTCCTCTTCGCTTCGGACCATGGCCTGTACCAAGGCCTGGCGCGAGAGATCGCTGCCGCTGATCCCCGAGGACAGGGTGGTGTCCTGCCACCCGTCAGGCTATCACTAACTCCCTTTTCTTTCACATCACTACTCACACATTTTTTTTTGCAACCCTTTTACTGAAACTTTTTTATGAATGTAATTAAATTGAAATTTAATTAGTTTCCCTCTAGCTATGGTAAGGCTATCAAACATACCTCCAAATAATTTAACAAATGCCTTTTCTGTTACAGTCGGCAAAACCGAAGCCTACGTAAAGAGATGTGTGGCCACAAAACTTCAGTCAGCTGAGAAGCTCATGTACGTGTGTAAGAACCAGCTGGGCATAGAGAAGGAGTATGAGCAGAGACTGATGCCGGACGGGAAGTTGTCTGTGGACGGCTTCCTGTGTGTCTATGACGTCAGTTTAGTGCCCGGTCGGACTTGGGAGAAACAGGTGAGTCTGTCAAGTGACCAAAAAATCATCATTTCAGCTGAAGGACGTCCACTGTTGGCTCCCCCAAGTGTCGGCACAACGGTTTTGTGCGTCCCGCGTCTATCGGATTCCCGCCAAACTTAAGTGCCAGTGACATATTGCTCGCAGAATAGATGGCCGCTGAGGCCGAAAGATTCTGAAATGGTGACCGCGTACCGGAAGAAGCAGCGTTGGAAGGCCTCACCAGCTGGACTAATGAATCCGATGGACGCGGACAAAGGAATAGTAGCATAGATACATACAATGAAGAAAGAACTACTTACGTAGAAAGTTACATTATACATTAGATTTAGGTATTCACTATGTTGTAGTTTTATTATATCTAGAGATACTGTCTTTCTAGCTAAACGTTATAATACAGCTATGCCATTAACCAACCTTTGTTTCATTTCCAGAACGAAGTCCTAGCCGCGATCCTCCAGAACATCCTGAAGCTAAAGAAGCCTGTAGTCCTGGTGACTTCGAAGAACGACGAGGCTTGCGAGCAAGGAGTGCGGGAGGCGGAGAGACTGGTCCAGCGGAAGGAGTTCAAAGGCAGCATCCCGATAGTGGAGACTTCCAGTCATGATAACGTGAATGTGGACCATGCGTTCGTCTTGTTGGCGCAGATGATTGACAAGTCTAAGGCTAGGATTAAGGTAGGAGGGAGAAACATGATTTGGTTTGTATTTTTAGTTATTTAATGAGGGAGAGGGAGGCCAAAGAAAAGATGGATGGATTGTGTGAGAAGTGATATGAAACGGTCGTGTGTGATAGTGTGACGGGTGTCAGGACAGAATTGAAGAAAAAAACGTGTTGCGCCGACCCCAAGTAATATGGGATATATAGAAGAAGAATGATCCAAGGATATCACCATAATGCGGACAGCCCTTGTGGAGGCATGAGGACGGGTGACGTCAGCGCCGCGCCCTGGTTCAGGGCATGGTCGGAAGTGAGAGGGATGGGGTGCGGTTGCCTCCTCCTCGGTGTTTTAGGAGTAGTAGTAGATCGACAGACCCGAAAAGCTACCTTGTTTTACACTAGTGATAGCGAAAAAATACTTTGGTTAAGTTAATTGTGTATTGAGAATTTTTAATTATGCATAGAAAGTTTGTTTCGTACAATTTGGAGCTTTCAAGTGAAAGTATGCATACCATGTTCAAACTTTCTATAATGTCATAATGTGTCATCAATTAAAACACAGAAACCATTGTTGAACAATTACAATGGTTACGCCCCCCTCTTTAATTATCTCTGGAAGCTTGTAATCTATACATATAAATAAAATTGGAGTGCCTGTTTGTAATATTGAAATAAACGCTTTTTACTACATGCATATGAATATATATGTGGAACATACACCTAAATTTTTTTTACAAATTTTTTTCCGTCTGTCTGTTGGTTCCGTCTAATTTCTGAAATGGCTGGACCGATTTTGACGGGACTTTTGGCAGGTAGTTGATGTAATATGGAGTAACTTAGGCTACTTTTATTTTATCCACGCGAATGAAGTCGCGGGCACAGCTAGTTAGCAATATAATTATTTATTATTGTTATTATAATGTTAATAGTCGGTAAGCTTTTGTAAAATTTATAATAAATAAAACCGCACCTCTGGAATAGTCCCATGATCGACGCCATACCATAAAAACTCAATGTTTTCGTAATATAATACTTATCTAATAATGTATATTTTTTCTCAGGTGGCTAACTATGCAGAGGCTTTACGAATAAGAAGAGAGACGCTAGACTTCGTCACCGAAGCCTTCACCCAGCTCATCAGGATGCATGTCCAGGATCATAAGTAAGTTAAAAAGGTTTTATGCCAGTAAATTATATGAAAACATGTTTTCTTAAGCCCACTGTCCACTGAAGCGTAGCTTAGCAGCGTCATAGGGTAGTTTTCAGTGTCAACATAAGTACATTTTATCCGTATTTTAGATTATAAAAAAAAAATTGGACACGTATTTTTTCTTTTTTCGATTAAACAAAAAATAACAAAGTTAGAGCCCATCAAAGTTACGTGTGACGTCACCCCGTTTGAAAAAATGCAGCACGGCATGACGTTACAGGTAACTTTGATGGGCTATATCTTTGTCATAATAATAAAATATTTTATTTCGTTTGATTAAATAATTATGTTCTTTACAGAGAAATGTGGTCGGCAGCTAGCAAGAGATTATGTCATTATCCGGAATGGATTAAGTTTGTGCAGCAATTTGGAAATGATGGGACACAAGTAAGTCGGCGTCTAATTTAAATAGAAAACATATTATCCCTGTATCGTAAGTGTGTTCAGAAACATGTATACTCACATACAACGACATCCAGAACCAAAACAAATATCGCTTATACAAAACTATTTGTTCCGTGCGGGAATCGAACCCGCGACACGCAGCGCAGCAGCCAATGCTCATATACTGCGCCAACCATGCCGGAACACTTGCCTGTCTTGTGTGTTTCTTTGTTTTTAAAATGTTCTTATTTTATATAGGGTGACTGGTAATTAGTGACCGATACTTATACACGTGATTGTACTCATGATTACAAACAACTTTCCCAAAGAAACTTTTTTTTTTACTCATTCGTTTTATCACAATAACAAAACAGCTGTTCGCTCAAATTCGCGCGTGCGTGCCTGCTACCTCTCAGCTGTTAGCCGCGTAACGCCGTTGTCTCAGCGCGCTCGCGCCGCTTGGAAACCCACCGGTGTATGTAACCAGTGTAGGCGTGTTCCGGTTAATAATCTAAGTTAAATAACGAGTATAAAAAACGTTTCTTTGGGAAAGTTGTCTGTAATTATGAATACAATCACGTATATAATTATCGGTCACTAATTACCTGTCACCCTATATATTTGTAAAAAGTAATATGATATTCATTTTGCAAATAGGATAAATAATACTTATACATGATATTTTTTTTCGTAGATTTCGCTTTTTCGCGTGCAATTGTAACGTTGAGTCGAGATATAAAACTAGCGGGAGTGTGGGGAAAGTCGAACCACGGAAAATGCTTTATTTAAAATACAAATAATTCTTTACATCTGATCTTACTTTAACGCAGAAGAAGTCGCAGGCAAATGCTAGGACCAATATAATGTTTACGCTGAAACAGAATAATATTATTCTTATGATTTTCTAGATGGCTTACAATTATATTTTTTTTTTTTCATTTTAATCAGCCTACATTAAATACATATTTTTTTTTGTATGAAGTTCGAATTAAAACCTCATACATTACAGAACTTAGAGCTAAGCAAGATAATCTAGTCTTCTGCTAATTTAGCCCATGTTTCACAGGTGGTATACCGTCGTCATATTCGAAGACTGAAAGAAGAACGCGCAGCCAAGAAGCTTCGGAAGCAGCTGGCGAAGTTGCCGCAAGTTCTGTCCAGGATGCAGCTACCTACTGAGGACTTGCAGGAGAAGTAAGTTGTTACAGCGTCATGCTAGGGCTTGTGATACCCGTTATTGTCGTGATCGGATTACTCCTCAGAACGCCCTTATACCTGTATACACATAGAAACACTCATAGCCTAACAACTAGGCGGCGAGCTATGGGTAGCTCGCCTTCCTGCCGTCCGATAACTGTCCGGACTAATAGCGAGTCGTCGACGGCGCGTAGTATTCCAAGCCCGTGTCAAAGAGATGTCAGCAAATTGTAGGAGCATAGTAGGGTAGAAGCCTAATGAGGCCATTGGTTGTGCGAAAGAGAATCCCGGTGCTCTGGAACAAAGGCAAAGAAGAAACAGGAGTGGGTTTTAGTCAGTAAAAGTCTGCCCTGCCCTCACTCCCCGCTCAAGAGTGGGAGTAGTCAATTCGATCACCATAGCTGTTGTTTTGAAGCGTTACTATCTATCTATCTAACTATCGGTCTTTGAAAATGGTCAGGTAATGGTCAAAAATAACTAATTTGCGGAGGTTTTAACCACCAATCATCAATTGCAGCGACTGGCCCATGGTAGTTCGTCAGCTGCGAACTCACCGCGACTTCTCAGTCTACTTCAGCGAGGGACGGCATCAGGACTCAGGCTCCGAGTCAGGATCTGATCTGGACAGTCCTCTAGCCATAGATACCACGCTCCGGGTCGGCGAAAGAGCCAGATATCAGGTAAATAAATAACAAGAGATCCAAAACAAACGTTAAAAAATTGCGAGTAAAAACGATTTTGTTAGAGTCTGTCTAAAAAGTCAAACGACTTGGGTAATTATTATGGTAAAATGAAATCTGATGTAGTCAACACTGGTTCAATTATCAAGGTTGATTAAGAGGTCTTGATCATTGTTTACTAATAGAAGAACCTTATAAAAAGTATCGAATATAAGTATATAAAAAAATATTAAATAATCTTTCAATCGTGTCAATTAGAGACACATTAGAAAGGCAAAAGAAGACAGCGCGGACGCCGGCGTTCGCTTAGGGTTTAATAAATTCATCATCATCATCAGCCTTTTTTAATGCTCCCACTGCTGGGATTCAGGCCTCCTCTCTAGGAGAGGGAATGGGTTGTAATCCACCACGCAGGCCCAATGCGGGTTGGTGAATGTCACATGTCTTGGAACTTTTGATTCTAGGACATGCCAGTTTCCTCATGATGTTTTCCGTCACCGTTTTTAAGAGCAGTGGTAATTAAATAAATTACATAAAAGTAAATTAAAATGGAACTGGGTAGGTCACATCTGCCGCATGCCGCAACAAAATTGGGTGAAAGCAACTACTGACTGGACACCGAACAGCAGGAGCCGGCGACGCGGTAGGCCCAGAAGGAGATGGCGTGACGATTTGGACTCCTACATTAAGGATTGGCCAGAAGTGGCTAAGGACAGAAAAGAGGGAGGCCTTTGCCCTGCAGTGGGACACAACGGGCTCATAATAATAATAACATAAAAGTAATGCGCTTGGTAGGGTTTGAACCCGCGACCTACAACTCGTAAGTCGGAGCTATTACCACTCGGCAACCACTGCTCTCGAATTTATGTATTCAATATTATGCAAAATTCCCAAGTCTTTTGACTTTTTAGACAGACTATACACTGTTATTTTATGAATAAATTTTCCTATTGATCAGTTCATTTGATAGAAATCACCATTAAACTTCATCATCATCAGACTTTTTAATGTTCCTCTTCTAGAGTGAAGGCCTGAGTCCCATTACACTTATTCTGCACTAACTATTGACAGCGGTTTCGTCCGCACGATAGTAGAAAATTATCCCAAGGGAACATACTCCTGCTACATCCTATGTACCACTCTAAGATATCGTCTACTTCTTATACCAAGTTTTATCGAAACCTATTCAGGCGTTCAAGCGTGAAGTAGTTACAAACATACAGACACAATCATTAACTTTCGCTTTTATTAGGCTCGCGCTTGACAACTGTCCCACCTGATGGAAAGACAGTGTGATAGAAGTGTGTGGATTAATGTAATAGTGTGATGGAAGAGGAGCAACTTAACTAAGCATGCTAAGCACCTCATAGGTCGCTGAATACAGGGCAAAGTACTAAGATAACTCTACCTGAGTTACAGTGAGATTGTCCATTCCAGGTCATTCCTGGTTATACTTATGGAGCTGAAGTGAATCGAAGAATAAAAAGTGCTTATCTTCTGTCTCATTCTCTTCCAATTTTGTTTTCACGTCAGTTTAAAATATGTCCATCACTAACGACCCTCCCAAACTTTGCACGGGTGTAGAGAGAGATCTTTGAAATTTTCATATATTCTCTACTATGATAATCATATATTTCACACCTGATCCTTCCACATGAATCACTCTATCTATTAGTAAAAACTGCATGAAAATGAAAGAAGAAAAGATATATGGCGCCGACCGCAAACAAATTAAAGAATGACAAAAGAATGATGACGCTCCGTTATTTGACTTGTAGTCTTATTTGCAGACTCTGGGTCAATCGCAGAAGATCCCTTACGAAATACTGGAGTCCAACGAGGCGGCTGCCGTCTTCAAGACGTTCTTACATGAAGCCCAGGAGGAACATAGGAATTATGAGTAAGTTTTTTTTTATCAGCAGTTCGTTCTCAAGACACCTTTCTATAGAAAAGATTCGGCATGCTCTTGGTTAATTTAACTGACTTACTGATTAGGCTCCCTTTCCTCTATGAAAAAAAGGTGCCCCACACTAGGAATAATTTCTGTGCCATGTTTCATGTTTATGAATCCTCACGAACATGAAAACTTATATACACAAGATACCCAGATCCAGAACAAGGCCATACAAATATTTTTTTCCGTGTGGAATACAAACTCGCGACACAGCAGCGCAGCAGCCCATCGCTCAACCACTGTGCCAACCGTACCGTCAAATTAGTCTGACTAGTTGCGACTTGCAAGAATAAGTGTACCTAGGTGTTGAAGAAACTTGGTCATTGCCATGCTGAATCCCAGTATTTTACATATAGAGACTGACAATGTGGTAGAGATAACGGTGGCCTAGTGATAACAGCCCCGACTTGCGTGTTATGCCGTTATACCTAGGCAGGTGCTTTACTTTGTGTAAATTGTTTCGTCTCAATACAGTGAAAGAAAACATCTTGAGGAAACGTGTGCGATGTGAGTGCGTGAGCGACGATGGATCGACGATGGAGCATGCTTGCCTAGAATTAACCCATTTATTTTTAGAGTTTTCTGGGTAGTGGATTAGTGCCGAAGTCCTCGCATTGAGAGGAAGCTAAATCCAATTTACAAAACCTCGAGCACAGACGTATGGTAGCCAGCCTTTCGGTATTTTACAGGATGAATTTTGGAGAGTGTGCGCGGGAATTGCATAACTTGATTCCGCCATCTTCCTTCTACCATCGGACACCCTTACATTGTTGAAACTTTTTCGGTTCGGACTAAGCGTTTCGCTTCGTCGTTTTTACCGTGTACATCGAAGGACTGGAACAATTTGCCTGCTGCGGTCTTTCCGTCCAAGGCTGGAGTGAATAGGCTCTTATTAAACTAGTGTGCCTTACCATCTACGGTTGCATCACTGCTTACCATTAGATGGGATTGCAGTCAAGCACTGGGTTATGTCATAAAAAAACCCCGAGTCCCACCGGTGGGAATATTATAAAACTCTATGATCGCCTATCTGCTTTTATTCCCATATAATCATCTTCCCTTCCCCTACTTCAATCTTCTAACAAAATCTCCACTTTCAGATGGTGCCAGCAATTCAAGCGTCTGCTAGAAGAGACGGGTTACGTAACCCCAGGCAAGCAGTTGTCAGAAGTTCGGGTGCTACTGATGGGGCGCGAGTGCTACGAGGCTCTGTCGGACGAGCAACAACAGCGGGTCTACGACCAGCACCAGCGGCAAATACAGCGCCGTGCCAAGGACAACTTCCAAGTGAGTGGATGACACTAGCTTTTATCATGCTAGCTCTTCACTCTCGTCGAGGTTAGACGAGAGAGTACTAGCACGAGAGTGTATAAAAATACTAGCTTCTGCCGCGGCCACGGCTGCTTACATTTTGGTTATTACGGACGCGAAATCAAAGTCAAAGATGAATAAAAAGTAGCCTTTGTCCACCTTGAAAGCAAAGTTCAGAGTTCAAAATTGGAATTCAAGTTTCTTCCCAGTAGTTTAACTGTGAAAGTGTAACAGACAGACAAACTTACTTACACTTTTAAAATATTAGTAAGGATTGTGATACCATTTTACAACTGGCTGCAAATACTTATAACTTCTACAAAATATACCATATTGTGGACAGGAACTACTACTGGAGCATGCAGATCTGTTCTACCACTTCAAAAGCATATCGCCGACGGGGACGATCACTCAGGAGGACATCAAAGAGATCACTGACGTACTTCAGGATGATTTTAGGTGAGTTTATCAAAAGATATCCAAGTGTGACTTTGCGAAGGTGGCAAGAATCTGCCGCATTCAAGAAGCACATTGGCATTTGTGGTGGTGACGAACGGAATGGGGAAGATTTTTGTTCTATCTTTAAAGCGGTTATTTCAAGTAAATCATTTAACCTAAACCATTTAACCTTACCTACTCCTAAAAAAAGTGTATTATTAATAAAAACGTCTTATCCCCAGTATGAATACGCCTTTTACTTTTCTGTTACACTGATGAATCACTATTTTCGTAACACGACTGTAGTAGTGGATCTCATAAAATACTGATGATCAAATTAAGTTCAAATAAACCCATATTTGAGTTTATCTTCTGTATTCTTTAAATGTTCAGTAACATTGCATCCTTTATATACATATTTAACAGTTTGCAATTTCATTGCTTCAAAAAGTCACTACAAATATCTTGCTTTTTTTTTCAGATACAAGATGCTAGACCGCATGGAGCAAGACAGGAAGTTAATGTTATTCCAACATCTAGGCTTCGTGCACTGTCCTATGCGAGAGCACTGTCCTGCCGGCACCAACTGTCTAGATGCTACTCTACCGGTCATACTGAACACTAGAGTAGGGTAAGTATTTTTTTTTATTGTATTCATCAAATAACTCCTCATGCTTTGTGCGGAGTGAGAAGGTTTATGGGATTTATACTAAGTAACGGCCTGTTTACGACTTCGGTCTTAGAGCACGCTCGGCGCGGCGAGCGGGGCGGCATCGGTAAGGGGGGCGATTTCACTAACGGCCTGTTTACGACTTCGGTCTTAGAGCACGCTGGGTGCGACGAGTGGGGCGGTATCGGTAAGGGGGGCGATTTTACTATGAGCGGTGTCTCATGGCGGACTTGTAACATTTTCATACTTTTAATACTGCTCGCCGCCGCGCGCTTAGCTACCGCTCGCCGCCTCGCGCTTAGCTTTCCGCTCACTGCGGCAAGGTCGTGACCGGGCCGTAAAACCCACCTATGTTTCTTCAGTTAACATTCCAGGCCAGCGTTCACTTTTTCGAACAATCTCGTAGCTCAGTTTTTGAACATAATTTATATATTTCATATCCTAGAATGATCTTCTGAAAACTCCACTGGGTTTTTAGGAGATCGTAACCCATTAAACTCTTGATGTCCTTTAAACATATACATACACACACACACACACATATTTTATGATGATTTGTGGATGATGAGGTGGGCTGCAATATTGTTACCACTCAAATGACTGATGTTTGTATATTTGTTATATTATATATTGTGGCTGTTAATTGTCCCTAAATAAATAAATAAATAAATAAATAAACGTGCATAAATAACATTAGGAACTGGCTAAAACAGACTATAATCATAATAAAAGAACAGAGAGTGCACTTGTGTTTGCGCACGCACTTGTACACGCTGCAATATATCCTGCGTGATTGGCTAAGTACTGTTGAGATTGGCTAACCTGATCGAAATTCAGTCGGGAGAATAATAATAATGAGTCAGTTCGTTCAACAGGTCATTGACATCGGCAGGAGAGTCACAGTGTCACGCGGGCCCCCCGGCGGCCCCCTGGGCTCTCACTACAGACTCGAACCAGATCAACGTCATCATACTAGGTGTAAGTACTTCAACATACATATTACATCTTTACCCTTCTACGATCCTTAAGGGTCTTAGCAGACCGGGATAGTATGATTTAGAATTTAGGTTGAGAATTTACGATGCGTTTTCCAGCCGCATCCGCCACGGTTGCGGGCCCGTAGCTTCTGTAAAATAGAGATATGTACAGTACAATTCGCGAATGATGGCGGCCGTGAAGTTTGCGCAGAAGGCTGCGCAGTAACGTGTTTTAGTAACCAAATGGCGATGTGCGTGTGCGAGAAGAGTGTAGTATGCGCGAACGTTCGCAAAGGCTAACTTCACGGCCGCCATCATTCGTGAATTGTACTGTATGTAAAAAATTAAAACAGCTTTTGACGGTCGCGGTGTGCGCGGTTGTTAACGGCCCGCGCGGCGCCGGTGCTCAGCTAACAGAATGTCGCGCCGCGGCCGTCGTCGTGTGGCGCGCAGTGCTCTGTGGGGTATAGACATCCGACGCCAAATCTCAAAATCTGTGGACGCGCCCACTACTTTTTAAGCCTTCTTATTTAATTTCTTCTGTAAAGTATTGCACAACAGCTCGTGTCTGAAATGTATCCATGGCGGTCTAGAACTCAACTGATAAGTAACTGCGACCACTACACAAAACTTCGGCCTCATAAATATAGAAATAAAATAATTGTTTCCTCCACCACGACAAGCGCGAGTGAAAACCACTCAGTCTTAGCCGCCAATCAACGCACACTAGCCTAGTTCAGATACTGCGGCATAACAGCGCCTTGTCAAAGCATGCTGCATCACGTCGAAGTAGGTCACAACAGCTTCTGCTGCTCAAGACACATTTTTTATTTATTTGTATAAAACTAATGCTTGACTGCGATCCCACCTGTTAGTAAGTAGTGGCATAGGTAGTGGTACAATCGTTGTTGGTGAGGCGCGTTTATTAAGAGCCTATTCACTCTAGCCTTCAAGACACCCAAATTATAATCGGACGGGAAGACCACAGGCAAGTTATTCCAGTCCCTCGATATACACGGTATAAATTGGTCCGGACCGTAGAGGTTTCAACAACGTATAGCCTAACGCCTACGGCTTGTGCGGATTCCGCCTCGGTCGCAATAACAAACTTTCTGCACTTGTGTCAATTTGATACAAGTGCTATTTCATAACAACTACTCTCAAAACGGTAGAGGAAAACATCGTGAGGAAACCGGCATGTCCTAGAATCATAATTTGGATAGAAGACAAAAGACATCATCGTCAACCTGCACAGCGCCTGAGTTACAGTCCATTTGCTCATCTAGAGAGGCAGTTAGAATCCCAGCAGTGGGAACATTATAAGGTTGCGACCACCTCCTTCGCATCCTTCGCATGCATTACTGCT
Organism: Mythimna albipuncta; assembly: GCA_929112965.1. Lineage (NCBI taxonomy): Eukaryota > Metazoa > Arthropoda > Insecta > Lepidoptera > Noctuidae > Mythimna > Mythimna albipuncta. Next base: position 10,429,570 of record OV815983.1, on the reverse strand, counting down.
TCGCAGAAGGAAGCGGCCGCCTGCCACGATTCCTCGCTCCGGAACATGGCCTGTACCAGAGACTGGCGCGAGGGGTCGTTGCCGCCGATCGCCCCCATGAGGACACGGCGGCTCTCCGCCCAAGAGGGCCACTACCGTATGCTCCACCGTGTCCTCCGGGCAATTCACACTATGGGACTCAGGCCTGGGTATTTCTTCTGCACGAATCAGGTGCAGGAACCTCCCAAATTTACCATGTCCGATAAGGAACGTCATGCGGAAGGTGAGCACGCCGTAACGTCTGTACAGGCATTCCTCAAAGACTTACCGCCATAATTAAGGCGTGCCCAGCACTGGGTTACTACAGTCGCTGTCGCCATTCCATCATAAGATCCTACAGGACTTTTTGTAGGTCTTGTAGCGGCACGGTTAAAGGCTCTCTTCTTTGAGCTCAGAGTGCCGTATATTATCCCAATCTGCTGACTAGAGCAGTGCTGGCCAAGTGGTAACGACTCCGATTTACGAGTTGTTGGTCCGGATTCAAATCCAGCCAAGCACATTACTTTGTGTAATTTCTTTCATCACAACTGCTCTCAAAACGGTGAAGGAAAACATCGTGAGGAAACGGGCATGTCCTTGAACCAAAAATTCTAACAAATATAATATTCCGTGCGGTGGATTACGGCCCATTCTCTCTCCTAGAGAGAAAAATCCTGTGTTCCAGCAGAGAGAACATTATAAAAGGCTGATTATGCTTGAAGAACGTGAATCGTAGTCAGGTGGAAAGAAGCACGGTACAGACTTCATCAGACAGAGATCTGAAGTTCCAAGTAGTGAGGAAACTGTTACCGTTTACTAGTCCTTGGACTCCACTTGACAAACTAGCACCTAATTTGGTGATGCGTGCGTTTCTAATAGCTTGGACATACGTAGCTTAGTTTGATCGGTTCTTTTGTACAGTACGCCCGACGGGTCTTAGCGAGCCTGAACATGGGCTCTGCGCATTTCTCTCTCTCTTACGTCGTTCATGGCAAACGAGTGTGAGAGAGGTAGAACCTATGTTTAGGCTCGCCAAGATCCGTTGGGCGTAATGTAATCATTTGTTAAATGTAAGTTAGCTCAAGCTTGGTGTAGCAATCATCTCGGTATGGTAGCTGGTAGCCAGCTGTATGAAAGGAACTAAAAAGGCGAACGATTGGCGGCAAATGTTTAGTTGTAGATTGCTGAAAGTTGATGTTGAATAATATGGATGTCCAAATCTATGGTGGCATATTAGAAATCTGCGCGCGGTTAAAACGTATATAACAACCCGATATCAACAATCGGGCAAATATCTGTCTGCTCCGTGAGTCCTCCCTTTTTAACGAAGGTTCAACAAAGGTTTGCGGGACTTTAGCCCTTGTTACGCATAAACTTGAATTTAGATAATTACTAAACTGGTGTTATTATCATGGTCATTTTTTAATTCTTTCATCAGGTGGAGGGCATTGCTGGTGAATTCGGCAAGCGTCTCCTGGCCGGCTGCGACTCGGAGCGGCGCGTGTGCGTGTCGGGCCACAGCTGGCGCGTGGAGCAGCGCGTGCGCACCGACGACTTCAGCGCCGACACCACTTGTATAGACGACTTCGCGCCTAATGGTAAAGCTTCCAAAAGCGTCTCCTGACCGGCTGCGACTCGGAACGGCGCGTGTGCGCGTCGAGTCGAATGAAAATTCGACTAGGCCGAATTACGACCAAAATTTGGAACGAAATAAGCTCATCCCGACTTTGTAGACGCAGCGTGCTCGCAGCCTAACACATAATGGACTGAGGACCTGTAGAAGTCGGCGACATGTACAGGACTAGTCGCTGTGGCGAGGCCTAAGTTCAGAAGTGTACGTCTTTCGGCTGAAAGATGATGATAGAATTTACGTTAGTTTTGACTTTACGTTGCAGATTTGTACTTAAGTTTCATAGAAGCCAGATTTCAGCCAGACATAAAAAAATCTGTCAGTTAAAATATATCGATGGTGCTGCCACGCACTGAATTGATTGAAATCACAGCAAAAATCTACCCACTACATACCCTAAGTAACTAGTAAGCTGAATGCTAAATGTTGTCCACACAAATGTCTTTGATTTTGTTCCAGGATATTTCTGCGTATACCAAGATCAGGAGTCCTTCGAATACATCAGAGGATGTGCCGAAAAGACTCTTCTATCAAGCCTAGAACAAGAAGACAAGTTGCCGTTTCAAGTAAGTTTAATATCAATTCTCTCAAAACTGGTTTCTAGACTCCGGCCTCTTCTAAGATGTGGCACGACGTTTGGTTCTCCGCTTTCCTCATTCTATCTGTTCTAGCTGACTTTGCTTCCATCTCTATCTCGATACTAAAAGCTAAATTTTAGGTTATCTTTAAAAAAAGAACATCTTTGTTCCAACAGCTATCGATACTTCCACACAAATGGCCGGTTCACTGCGATATCAGCTTATAAAATTAAGCTTAATAATGTTCCTATTTTGGAGGTGTGTGGAACAAATTGTTAAATCCCGCGAATATCTAGCGCTATCATGTGGATACTTCAAGCGACAGTGTGATGGCCGACTTCGACGTGGAACATACGCGCACGCGGGGGCACGGTTGGGTCCCAACCAGTTTTAGTTTTACCATTGTAGAACGAAATTAAAACAAAGTATGTCTTTATCATCAAGTCTTTCACATTCGAACTTCCTCAAGGCGACCTCATGGTTGTTATGTCATCCCGGGAACTGCCCGATAGATGGTTTCGGTCTGTATACCTCGAAACTGGTGATCCTCGACTATAATGAAGAAAAAATGTCAGCACCCACGGCTTCAAAAGGTATCCTGACCACCAGCATGCCTACCTGGTCATTCCTGGTCATCACCCTCCATTTAAAATGCACTTCTCGAAACCAATTTAATTTTTTTTTTTCAGGGCTTGCCGTTAGTGGTGATGTTTGTTCAAGACGAAGGTATGGATAAAAAGGAACTGACGAGGCTGCAAGAGGAAGGACAGAATTTGGCTGACAAGTAAGTTGGAAGAAATATATCAAGGTTTATATCGAGTTATAAAGCTTAGGCGGCTGACTTCTTAGGCCCGTATTAATAAACGATGATCAACTCCGTCCTCAAGTGCGATATCATTTGATCCCCGATTATACGGTGTCAGAAGCTAAAGATTATAATGCTAATTAATAAAAACATAAGTACAGAATCTCTGTTTAAGCTCATGTCATATCATGCTCATGCCTAAAAATAGATTTGTTAAGCTGGCAACATTAAGCACGCCCCCAGCTACGCGCCAAGTTATCTTGCTCGCGCTCTAGAAGTGCTTTTTCAAAAATTTACTTCGAATTTTGACAGTGTATAGCAGCTACTTTTTTTAAGCTACGGCTGTAAAATAGGGAGATAATTTAGATTTTATTATTGACAAAACACAGACGATTGTAGCCCTAAAGGTTCAAGGTCTACAGTCCTCGGACGCGTAGCTTCACAATCGCGTATTCGACATTATACGCTTGGTGTACGCCTGCTCACAGAATACATATAAAACTACGACAAATAGTTCCCTTAATTTTCACTATCACATGAGCGAAGCCGCTGGCTGCAGCTAGTAACTTCATAACACTATCATCTAAATTTTTGGCCTGGCTGACAGCTAATCTCAAAAGGCGCAGCCTTGCGGACAGTGAGCAATCGGTAGCTCACTGTCCGGCCGTCCAGTAACTGTCCGGACCAAGCCCAAGTCGTCGACGGCGCGCACTGTTCCCGCGCGCCTCAAGGAGTTGTCAGCAACAGCAGGGGCCCAGCCGGGTCGAAGCCTACTGGGGCCAGGGTTATCCGAAAGGGCGCTCGAGCCCCGGTATGAAGGCTAGAAGGAACGGGGTGGGTCTTTTAGTCAGTAAGAGTCTGACACTATCTCCCGCTCCGCCCAAGAGCAGGGGATGTCAATGCATGATTTTTTCCCAACACAAAAAAAGCTAAGCTCAAAAGGAATTAAATCAACCGCAAACAAAGTTGCACGACAAATATGTTTGTTTAACCATTTAACTGTTTCGGATTGGTCCGACGATTTCTATTGTGTCCTATCCGCCAGCGTCGTGTATTTGCGACTGGCTACTCCAACTCGTTTGACTCTTCAATCTCCTTAAGTGACAGAAGAGCTGACTGATCTGGATTGATATTTGGTCGTGGATGTGCGATTTTTGCGGAATAAACGTGTACGGTTCGTACACTTGCAAGAGTTGTTGTTGTAGAGGTTGGAGTGCGTAGAGAAAAGATCACTTGGTTTCCGTAAGGTTTATTCCGTAAGAACACTGTTTACAAAGAAAACTGTTGACGATTCCTTTCCCTAATTTTAGTCACCGCGTAGCAGTAATTGCACTCACTCGATTTATTGTAATGTATGTTAATTTATAGTAATAAAGTGACGCACGTCGGGTGTAAGACCCAGTGTCAGCAAAATGTACTGTTTAATAGCCAGTTTCTTCATCTAAAGTAACAGCCAAAGTAACGTCATAAAGTAAAAGTAACGGTCAAATTCGTTTCTTCACAATTTTAACTGTTGGTTTAACTGTTACTTTTGCCTTTAACTTTTACTAGTCATTAGGGGGCTGCTAAAGCTAAAGTCACTGTCATTTTGATAAAGTTGTAGATTATTTAGGTTTCACTAATATGTTATCACGAACTTCGTCCAGTTGGTTGAGGCCATGGTCCGGAGCGAGGAGGAGTGGCAGGCGGTCGCCGACTTCTGCGAAGCATTAATGCTCGCAAAGGAGGAGGCCGAACGCATCAGGCAACGGCGTTATCGCCGCCGAGGGCGCGCGTCGCCGAGATTCTGATCCCGATTTCCGGCCAACGTAGACGCGGGCTTGCGGACAGTGAGCAATGGGTAGCTCGCTGCCCGGCCGTCCGGTAACTGTCCGGACCAAGCCCAAATCGTCGACGGCGCGCACTGTTCCCGCGCGCCTCAAAGAGTTGTCAGCAACAGCAGGGACCCAGCCGGGTCGAAGCCTACTAGGGCAAGGGTTATCCGAAAGGGCGCTCGAGCCCCGGTATGAAGGCTAGAAGGAACGGGGTGGGTCTTTTAGTCAGTAAGAGTCTGACACTATCTCCCGCTCCGCCCAAGGGCGGGGGATGTCAATGCATGATTTGTCCCACCATAAATAAAAACTTCGTCCAGTGAAAGTTCAAGTTCGTCAGACGATGAACTTATCGTTAGTTATTTAACGTGTAGACGTAAAAAGTTTAACGTTCTCAAAGATCATTTCGTAGGTATGGGACGACGCTGATTTTCTGTTCCGATACAGAATTTCAAAGGAAACAGTTACATACCTCAGCCTGTTGTTACAAGATAAACTGACGCCAACCACAGAAAAGTAAGTTTATTTTCAGTTTGTATTTAATACGACTACGTTAAATTAACTAATGTACAGTACGGTCGTTCTATCTTGGCGAGTGTAAAGTTAGGCTCTGCGACCTTTAGCGCTTGTGTACCTAAACGTATAAAAATAACGGTAAAAAAAAAGCCAATAACAGTTGTTAATAGCAATAACAACAACTAATAGCATTTATTTTTTTAAATCATTTACTTATGTTATTATAATTTATCAATTCAATTCTAAAAACATTCGTTCATTGACGTTCATATCCTCCTCCTTGCGTCGTATTCCTCAATGCTGAGGGTCGTGACCTCCCTGCTTCATCACTTTAGCCTTTATGATGTTCTTCCATCTGTTTCTGTCTCTAGCGGTGTGAAGGGCATTGTACATCGTAGAGTCAAGAGCGGTGCGGATCAGGTCGGACCAACGTATTGGGCTGCGCCCGCGAGGCCTTTTCCCATCCACTTTACCGGTCACAATGAGCCTTTCGAGGTTGCCACTGTCCTTTCTTGCAATGTGACCGAAGTATTGCAGAACCTTGCGAAGACACTCGGACGATAGCCGTGAGGCGATTTTAAGTTCTTGTAAAATGGATACGTTAGTCCGAAATGCTGTCCAAGGGACACGGAGCATCCTTCTCCAGCACCACATCTCAAAGGCGTCGATGCGTTTGCGGTCTGCAGCTTTTAGCGACCAAGTCTCAGCGCCATACGAGAAGATCGAGAAGACTAGTGTCCGTACCAGTTTGGTTTTGGTTACGGAGATGTTGCGATCCCTCCAGACTTAACTAAGCTGAGACATAGCGCTCTTAGCCATGCCAATTCTCCTGCGAACTTCCCCCTCGCACGACCCATCGTTACTAATATTGGAGCCCAGGTAAATAAAGTGGCGTTCGTATAAACAGAATCAAATGACATTCGACTTTTTGACACTACTTGACAGAAGATATTGCGATGTTGTCATGCGTAAAAAAAGCTCCCCACGTTTTTTTGGGGTAATTAAGCCGTTTGTGTTATGGTAACTCTATTGACTTTTAGTTTAGCTATTACTTGGATGAAGAAACTCATTTGCTATAATATCAGTAATAGTCAAGTAAAAGTTAATACTTTTACTGATAGTTTTAGTTGTTGATGAAAAAACTGGCTGTAAGACTACAAAATGCGAGCGTGTATGTTGGATATATCCGACGTAGGTGTTTAAAAAGTTAATCTCTCAACTAACTAGACCATATTCTTTCAGCCTACACTGTTCCTACATGGAAGCTTCAGTCAACGAACTCGGGACAGAAGCTCTAACATCGGACGCCGTGCAAGAGTTAGTGCGAGCCAACAGAGAGAAGGCCAGCTACGCGCATCTCTATAGAGACGTTATTGTGTGCTTCGATTCTGACATCAGGTATTTATCCTAACCTTCACGTCTTTGATCTTAGCGGTAAGCGGCGCGGCGAGCGGGGCGGCAGCGGCAAGCGGGCGCGGGGCGCTATGAGCGGCGTATCGTGACGTACTTCAACAATTTTCATGCTTTTGATATTACCGCAAGCCACCTCGCGCTTAGCTATAGCCGCTCACAGCGGTAAGGTCGTGAACGGGCCGTTTGACTTCACTGCCACGTCAAAAAACCGGCCAAGTGCGAGTCGGACTCGCCCATTAAGGGTTCCGTAGCAGCAAGTAACTTAATATAAAAGTTCTTGTAGTTCGTTGTAAGTTTGATTTGATCTATAAGGGTTCCGTTTTTTGCCATTTGGCTACGGAACCCTAAAAAAGCGAAAAACTTGTTCACCTAACCAACGGGTTGGATGAATTGTTTCGAGAAAAAAAAAAGAAAGGAAAAGGATAGTATGGCCGAGCCGTAATTTTGCTCGACCTGGCGGGGTGCCGTGCCCCCAGATTTTGATTATCGACTAAGATCCGTACGAGATTAGACACCTTTGCATCCCACTCAAATGTTGTTCTAAAGGCATTTGAAACCAACGTTACCTTTCAGAATAATGGTGTGCATGTTCTGCGACGACCCGTACTCGCCCGAGAGAGTGCTGAGCCCGCTGCTGCTGCACCGCGCCTGCTTCCTTACGGGAGACCGGTCCATAGTCATCGAAACGTTTCTCGGAGACTCCAAGAGAAAAGTTGAGGTGAGAACATATTAACTTCGTATTCATAAAGTATGTGATGATGTGCCCGATGAAGGAGTACGCTTACCTAGAAGTAACCTTTTCAGCCTTGACTAAAACTGTGGTATACGGGGGTGAGGAATAAAAGTCAAGCGTTCCACAACAGAACTATAATTTGACTGATCATGTACAACTTAAATCTACCGACATACTTACTAATTAATTATTAATACAAATCTACCTACACTACACTCCTCCCTACTAAACTAATACTTATCAACTAACAACTTAATAGGTAACTTATACAATAACAATACTTATTCTAAACCTTATAATTATGAACCTTAAACCTACACTGTCGAACGGTACGCTGTGGAGTCTGTGGCACTTGAGGCAAGGCAACCTGAGTCTCAGCTGAGGCCTGAACCTCTACAGGTGCATCCTCGGTCGGCTGAGCCGGCGACGCCACTCAACGCGGCGACCCCACGCGGTCCGGCGACCCCTCCGACTGAGCCCGCTCACCACTACCACTGCAATCCTCCTCCTTATCAGTCATCTGAGAATCTGTGTCTGATCGTTCCGTAATACTAGGACCACTAGATGCTAGGGACAATCTGCTCCCTGTTTTCCTACGTAACTGATCAATATGTCTATGGACTAACTCCCCATTTTGACCCTGGACTCTGAAGTCGCTCGGACCCCGACAGTCTACTATTCGACCGGGAACCCATCTCTCTCCTTTTAAGTACTGTCGATACCATCACCCCCTACGCTCCTGTTTGCTCCCTGAGCAGATTCAGCCTGGCGTTGTTGCGCTCGATGCACCTTATTATCCCTATCCGGTTTTATAGTATCCAGTCGAGTGCGTAAACGCCTGCCTAATAAAATCATTGCGGGGCTTTCTCCTGTTGTTGAATGTTCTACATTTCTATGATGTAGTAAAAATGTCCACAATGCCCTGTCTATGTTGTATTTTTCTGAAATAGCCTTTTTAATAACTCGTTTTATTAGTTTAACTGCATTTTCTGCTAATCCATTTGAAGCGGGGTGGTATGGGGCTGTAAAAATGTGTTCTATGCCGTTTATTTTTGTAAATTCATGAAATTCTTTTGATGCAAACTGTGTTCTGTTATCACTAACTATTTGCTTAGGTAAACCCCATCTACTAAATAGCTCAGTTAATTTATCTATGAGACTAAAAGCCGAAGTGCTTGAAACATTGAAAACTTCCAACCATTTAGATGTGGCGTCCACTACAACTAAGTATGTTCTGCCGCTTATTGGTCCCAAATAGTCAATGTGTATGCGGCTCCACGGTCGATTTGGCCAGGGCCACATGCGCGGCGCCTGCCGAGGCGGCGCGTCCGCCTTGGCTGCACACACTTCGCACGCTCGACACATGTGTTCCACTGCTTCATCTACCCCGGGCCACCATACATAGCTACGTGCTTACGCCTTTGACTTCACAATTCCCATGTGAGGTTCATGCAACATTAATAACACTTTCCTTCTACACGCTTCAGGTACCACTAACCTGTGCCCCCACATAATACATCCCAATTCTTCATACAGTTCATTTCTCCTATTAAAGTACGGTTTCAAGTTGCTCAAGTCACATTCATCGGGCCAACCGTCTCTAATGTAACTTAATATTTTTGACAGTTCCGCATCTCGTATTGTGTGTTGTTTGATCTCATTATAATTTAATAACAATGACTGTTGCACAAAATGCAAATGGGTTTGCTCCGGCTGTGCGGCCGTTGTCGTTGATTTACTCGATACTAGCGGTAACCTAGAGAAGCCGTCCGCTCCATTTTGATCGGTGCGCACGTACTCGATATTATATGAGTAAGCTGATAAGATAATAGCCCATCTTTGCATTCGGCTCGCCACCATAGTTGGTATTCCTGTATTTGGGCCAAAAATTGACACTAACGGCTTATGATCTGTACGTAAAGTGAAATTACGACCGTATAAATACTGATGGAATTTATTTACACAAAATATAATCGCTAGCGCTTCTCGATGTATTTGTGAGTAATTTTTTTAAGTAAGTGTGCGCGACGCGTATGCTATCGGCCGCTCGCCCCGTTCGCTTGGCTGTGAGAGAACCCCTCCTATACCGCGCGCGCTCGCGTCACACGTCAATAATAGTGGTTTTTTAGGGTCGTAATGAGCCAATACCTCCGCTCCCGCTAGTATTTTTTTAATTTCCTTAAAGGATTTCTCGCACTCAATGGACCAGTGCCATTGTTTACCTTTCTTTAATAGTTCATAAAGGGGTACTAACATACTGCTCATATTTCGAACAAATTTCCCATAGAAGTTTATGATTCCTAAAAATGATCTTAATTCCGTTATATTAGACGGGCGAGGGATATTAATTATGGCTTCCACCTTGGCCGGGTCTGTTTTAATTCCCTCATTACTAATAACATATCCCAAATATTGCACTTCTTTCACTAAGAATACACATTTACTACTTTTTAACTTTAACCCGAAACGATGTAACCTATAAAAAACCTGTTCTAATGCTTCTAAATGTTCTTTTTTATTTTTCCCTCCTATTATCACATCGTCTAGAAATATTTCGACGTTAGGGATCCCCTTCAATAAATTGCACATGATACGTTGGAAAATTCCTGGACTTGAAGATAGGCCGTATACTAATCGATTATACCTATAAAGACCCCTATGTGTGTTTATCACTGTATATTTCTTTGAATCATCTAATTCTATTTGATTTTTAATTTGCTCCGCTCAACTTTACTATTAAATCCTCAATTCTAGGTAATGGATAGCGATCAGTAAGTAAGACTGGGTTCACGGTCGCTTTATAAGCGGCACAGATTCTCGGCGAACCGTCAGGTTTATTTACCGGTACGAGCGGCGAGGCTCAGTCGGAGCAGTCAACGGGCTCGATATCGCGCAGCATGGCGTCCAGCTCGGCGTCGAGCCGGCCGAGCAGCGCGTAGGGCACGGGCCGTGCGCGGTGGAACACCGGCGTCGCGCCCGAGCGCACGCGCAGCGTTGCCTTGCCTCCAGTGTACAGCCCCAACCCTCCGCTGAACAATTCTTTATATCTGTTTAACAATAAATTAATCTCATTAGGCATATTAACTTCTTTCCAATTAACATTGTTACAATTGCTGAAAACGGGTATTTTTATTTTCAATTCCGTTAACCATTGTCGGCCCAGTAATGACGTGGTACCTTCCCCAATTACAAATAATTCAAGTTTTTTTCCTGCAATCCCCGTAAATTACAGTCGGTTTGAACATTCCTATGGGTTTAATTTTTGAGCCATCATAAAAATTTAATACTAAATTACTACTTTCTAATTTATGATTACGGAACCCCTTTTTATATGTTGCTTCACTAATGCATGATACCGCAGTACCAGTGTCGACCTCCATAGGAATAGTAACGTTATCAATACATATGGGCAACCTTACCGCCTTGTAATCGTTCAAGCATAGGTGATGTAACTCCTCTTCTGTCGGCCTCTCCTCCAGCGGATTTTCACACGCATCCCCGTAGTACGCTGCCGAACGCCTGGAACCTGTGCCTCTTTCCGCCTTCACCGCCCTGTCCGGGCACACGCGTCTCAAGTGTCCCGGGTGCCTGCAGGTGCTGCAGACGTAGTTCCGAAATCGACACTCAGAATACGAGTGCTCCGTCGCTCCGCACCCCGTACAATTCGACCCCCGGCCGCAGCTGCCTGCACCGTCACCGCCGCGGCCGCCAGCCTGCGGCCGCCCGCTAGTCGCGGGGCTGCGCCGCGCCCCCGCCGCTGTCGTCGCACTCCGGCCGGCGCGCCCGTCCCGCGCCGCCCGCTGTCCCGCGCCGCCGCCATCCCGGCTGTTGCCGAGCGCGTGCACCGCCTGCCCCGGCAGTGCCACGCCGCCAGTTACGTCACCTCCGCTGACCTTCGACTCCACCGCGGCCGCGTCCCGTTCTGCCGCTTCCAGCGCACTCGCCAGCCTTACCGCGTCCGTATATGATATTGTGTCGGCTTCTGCGAATAGTCGTTGTCGAATTGTGTCACTTTTTAGGCCGCAGACGAACTGATCCCGCAAATTTTCGTTCAACCCGTCTTTGAATTTGCAATGTCTTGCGAGTTTCTTGAGCTCAGCAATGTACCCTGCTATGTTTTTGTCGCTAGCCTGTCTCCGTTGTCGAAACCGATAACGTTCTGCAATTACCGACGGCGTTGGTTCCAAGTGATGACGTAATAGCTCGACCGCTCTGTCATACTTCAACTCCGCTGGCTTCTTGGGACTTGCAAGGTTATACAACAGTTCATACGCTTCGTCCCCCATAATGGCTATTAACGTAGGCAATTTCGTTTCGTCTTCGATTTTGTTGACTTTAAAATACATCTCCAGCCGGTCTACATACACCGACCACGTGCCAGACTTTATGTCGAACTCCTTCATTTTGCCAATCGACATCTTATTGTCTGTTCGTTCACTAGTTATTCGTAAACAGTAAAAGCGCTACTCACGTAACTACGAGTCACACGCGAAATTATTCGAATTTTGAAATCCTTGTCGCCACTGTGGTATACGGGGGTGAGGAATAAAAGTCAAGCGTTCCACGACAGAGCTATAATTTGACTGATCATGTACAACTTAAATCTACCGACACACTTACTAATTAATTATTAATACAAATCTACCTACACTACAAAAACATATAACATGGTTATATGTTATATATAGTTCAGATATTCTAACATTGAAATCTGTTCAGTATTTAAGTGTGTGTGCCTACGTACCTTCTATAAAGGATGTCGATAAACATCACTGCATTACTTCCTTTTATATTTTTTATATTATTGTGTTGATTTGTGCGTCTATTTAGGCGGAATAAACATGTTTTCTTTCTTTCTTACTATAGAAGGCGCCAGATAACCGTGGAATAAAGTACATTGACCCATTTGCCTAATATCTCCGCGTAGGTAACCAAAAAACAAACAATGAATGGCTATTCATTACTAGGTCGTGTAAAGGATCACGATACGTGTCGATTCAAAACAGCTTTATGTCTTTATTTACGTTTTTGAAATTAAGAATGTCAACAAATGTAGGGGGTCAGTGACCCTTATTCCACTATAATCTGGTGCATACTTTGGCATGCAGTTGTTTCACTTGACTATCCTCATACTTATATAAATCAAATTTTGCAGGTTATAATATCGAGTTTCCACGGTGCCAGTCAGTTTAGAGAAGAACTGATCCACGGATTCATACTCATTTATTCAGCGAAGAGGAAGGCTAGCTTGGCTACGTTAAAGTAAGTTCTGTTTTAGCATTATTATATAAAGGTATTTAAAACTTAAATGTGTTTGAAATGACAAACGCTATCCGACGATTGAGAATAATATTCCTGTTACTTTTTTAGGTTTATCAACATATGAAATTGATAACAACACTGCAGTGTAGTCTTTTTAACTTAAGAGTTGACCGGTAGAGAATGACTTGTGGCATTAAGTTCGTCTTTGTACTTCTACAGTACTATAAAGTTTAAAGAACTGATTGAACGCTACTACGCGAAAGGAAGGCGTATCAGTAGCAGGCCTCTTACAAGATGGATCTATAACTTGCGCACAGGATCAGTCGTTGTGGCGACGCTTAGGGGAGGTCTATGTCCAGCAATGGACGACTTTCAGTTGAAATGATGATGATTAATCGATGAAGGTAGAACTACATTGGAGGCACAAGTGTGCCACGTACGTCGATTTGGGCGTGTCGGTTTCCATACAATATGACGACTAGACTTGTAAAGCTACATTAGATCCACGCCACGCGACGCGACTCTGCGTACAAATCGTGTGTGGCCCGTGTGTATGTCGGTCTAATGCAGTTCCCGCTTGAATGTTTCTTATTTTTCCTCCCAGTGCGTTCTCAATGAACATCCCGAACCTGCCGATACAAATGGTGGCGGTGACGGACGGCGGCGGGTCGGCGGCCAGCGCCTTCTTCGGCACCGACGTGGGCCACGCGCTCATCACGGACGGGAACGCCACGGCCGACCGCCTCGCCGCGCACTTCACCACATACACCTCCAGCGCCGAGAACAAATGTGAGTCCTAGTTACATGAAAACTATAAAAAAAAGTACCCTAAGTTAGTTTCTCCAAGGTAACCCGCTCTGGCTTGGGTGGAGCACCGCCGTATCTTTGCTGGAGCTCACGGCGGCCTCGCGCTAGGCCGTGGTCCGGTGCACGGTGGTCGCTTTCTTCTAGCAGTCATGCTAGCAAAATAGGACAAAGAGATATGAGGACGTATGACATATGGCTTTTTCCCAACAATAGACTCCTTTAGACTGACCTGTTCGGATTTACGGTACCTGGGGTCGCTAGTAGCTAGTAGCTAGTACAAGAGGACGCTGAGATAAACCGAGACGTGATCAAAATAGGATGGATGAAATGGCGACAGGTCACTGGAACAACTTGTGACCCACAGGCCACGGGCCCTTCAAGTTGAAGGGGAAAATCTACAAGTCCGTGATAAGACCTGTCAGACTGTATGGATCAGAATTTAGGGTTGTGAATTAGGCGGATGAAAAAATATTGCATATAACGTCGTTGAGATGGATGTGTGGTTTGACGAAAATGGATAAAGTGAATAATAAGTATAAGAGGAAGTTTGAAGTGGCGCCAGTGACTGAAAAGTTCAATTAGGGAATCCTTTGTCTTGGTATGGCCAAGAGAAGGGGTGAAACTCATGTTACTAAAAGAATTATGAGTATATGTATGTACCTCTGTTAGTAACGTGCTTTGCGAGTATAAGATGGAGAGGGAGATGGAGGCCAAAGAAAAGTTAGATAAATTGTGTGAGAAGTGATATAAAAAGGGAGTTAATGATGATAGCGTGACGGATGACAGGACAGAAGTGAAGAAAAACGTTGCGTCGACCACAAATAACACGAGACAAGGGTAGGAGGATGTTGAGATGCATTTAAACTGAAATAATTATATTGCAAACAACTAATCCTTAACTATGCATGTCTAAATCCGTTCTTATCTTCCACAGCGGCCTTCTACACGCCATTCTTCAAAGAAGTGTGGGAGCGCAAAGGCGAGATAGAACGCGCCTTCCGCATGGAACAGCCACACAACTTGCCCGACGTGGCCGCTGCTAGGCCAGCCCCTCCGCCTCGGAACCACTCTTATCACCTCAACCATATGTAAGTTCATATTTGACACAGAAAACAAGGCATAAGGGCCAACGCTGCGTTTAGGCGTATAGTCTCTTGAACCATCTGACCGAAATTATGTGAACGCAACTCTCGCACTCGCTTAGGCGGCAGTACGCAAATCTGTGCATTTATTTGCGGCCAGCAGCGCCCGGAAAGCCTTTTCAATCGTGATAATGACAGACACAATTGAAAGACAATAGGTGCGCGAACGCCGGCGTTCGCTTGGGGTTTAATGAATTAAATCCATTTTCTCTGCGAGATATTGATTGATGTACATATGCCATGTTCACTTTGAAGAATATTTAACAACCAATTTTTATGTGTAACAATGTTTATAAAGGTCCAAGCCGTTTCAAAGGAGTAGGGAAAAGTTGCGAAATTGCTAAATATTTTTTTTTGACAAAAGTATTAATTGCACGAAAAAATCAAATGTTGATAATATTCTTCATGAATCTATAATAAACATACATTTTTTTCAAACTATGTTTTCACCACCATTAACGGTGTGCATGTAGCCGTGTTGATCGAGAACTTCAATGTACAATTACATAGCTGCGCGGGCGCGGGGAGCCTGTGAGCTGCGACTTAGTAATTTTTGTATGGGACCGCGTGACGCAGCCGTTATGACATAAACATGGTGGTAGCGATGGAAGCAACAGCACTTTTATGCTTATCCGTCACAAAGAACATACTCTCGTGATAAAAAGTATCCTTTGTACTATTCTAGGACATCTTCTACCCATGTAATAATGTAATAATCATTTCATAAAAGTTAGTTCGAGCGTGTAATAGTGACAAACATACACACTCTAAAAATTTTACCTTTAGAATATTAGTATCGTTTGCGTACCACGCCGATCTTTCAATAAACTTCCATGTAAAAGTAAATTATACATTCTTTCCACTAGGAGAGAACATAAGCTGACGAACTCGCTAGACTTGCTGATCGGACCCGAATCTCGTGCAGACATCGACTCTGAGTACAGTGACACGCTCAACAACTCCAAGAACAGAGGATTTCTCAAAGGTAACAACTTTGTTCGTACATATTCTCTGCGAAAATGTACGTATTTATTTAAAGGAAAATGCACAACAACAGTATACATTATTGTTGACAACAATATGTAATCTTAAAGGCTTTCTTAATTTTTTTATTTATTATTGATGTAAACTAGTGCTTGTTTGGAGGTATGGGAATAGAGAGTAAAGTCCCACATACTTCCTTTTAAAAGGGAAGATCCTCCGACCAGCGGCCGTATTATGACATCTTAAAACCATCATGTTTTCTGTGTGAGAAAAGGATAGTGCTATTCGTCCTGTATAGCTCCGTCTCTTTTTCACACCGAAAACATGATGGTTTTAAGAGGTCCCAGACAGGCGTTATAGTCTGGTGGGCGACTGCTCGATAGATGATTTCGGGCTGTCGTATATGTTAAAATCGCGCGGAGAACTTTGATTGCGCGATGCAGGATTTAAATGGCGCCATAAATGTCGCTGACTGTGTTCCCACCTGATGGGAAGCAGTGATGCAATCGTTGATGGTGAGGCGCACTAGTTCATGGTCTATTCATAAAACTTTACGAGCCCTTTTCGTTATAAATTATCATTATGTGTCATAGGATTGTATAGTCAGGTAGTATTTATCGACTTTTTCGCACATGATATTGGTTTTTTTTTTTGCAGTCAAGTAAAAATGTCGGTGCATAGTAGTCTCAGTATTCAATATACAGTTAGATACTGAGATAAGAATGAAAATGTTTTTCATAAATACGGGTATCGTCTCTACACATAAGTGTAATTTTCATCGGTCGCTCTTATACGTATGAAGAACTTTAACTACCATTTTACTTTTACAGGTTTTAGCGTATACCCACCACCTAGTACCCCACCGGAACCCGCCCCCCCAGATCACAGGATGCACGCAGATTTATCACGTAAGTCATACTAACCCACCTTTTATTTATGTCCATTATATCTAAGTAGTAAATAAAAAATACATTAATTGGTAAGGCAACAGCGATTGAAAGAATGCAGTATCGAATGTAATTGTCATTTTATAAAGTTTAAAATAAAATAATATTATGTGTCGCTGTTACCTTACAACGCATATATTAAGTCTACATCCGAAGTCTTAATTGAGTAACGCGTTGCATTGACTTTGACGTGCGTTCTGGTGATATGTACAGTACAATTTACGAATGATGGCGGCCGTGAAGTTTGCGCAGAAGGCTTCGCAGTAACGTGTTTTAGGAACCAAATGGCGACGTTCGTGTGCGAGAAGAGTGTAGTATGCACGAACGTTCGCAAAGGCTAACTTCACGGCCGCCATCATTCGTGAATTGTACTGTATTTGAATTTAGTTGGTGCATTGTTTAATACGAATACTGACACATACATGGTCCACTCAAACCTGTGTGTTAAAAGCTCTTTCTTCAAAATACCATCTTACACACTAATCGACATGGTTCTCGTATGACTCTACCATTACATGTTTGCAGTATTTGACTTTGAAAGAGACCTCCGAGTTTGTTTTGGTGTTTTTTCTCGGGATATTCAGCTCCATATCATGCAATAATCTTGCAACACCCCAGCGTTGTCCTTGGGTGCACTTGCATAGTCAATATAGAGAGATATGTCGGTTTGTGTAACTTTACATGTAATACATATCTAACGGAGGCTCTGCAAGTAGTCTTCGGTCCCTGACATATCCAGGACCTAAGGGTCCTGAAATATAAGTCGAGCCCATAAATATCTCACTGCTAGGTAATACCTTCTGCTCATAATAAAGCGTATGATTGTCTGAATGAACAACGATCTCGCTGTGTTATCCCCGCGATCCGACTCACGATAACGTCGTTGTTAGCGCGTCAACAGTCATTCCTAGTGACAATAAGCGCGTCCATGACGCGTCCATCAACGATTTGTTGGGTACATAAGGGTAAAGGTTAAGGGTACACTCACTTACAAAAGTCGATAGGAATTCTTAAAACGTATTCGTTTGACGTTTAGTTTGACTTACGACCTTTTATTTTCAAGTTTCGCCAACAAATGATTGAAATTCACAATTTCATCAACTTAGCATAAGTCAAGATGGCCTAGTGGTATAGGCACACAGATTGAAGCGCAAATCAGTGTGCCGCAAGTTCAAATCCCACGCAATTATTGACTTTTTGTAAGTTCTTACCCGATTGGAAGTTATGTATTTGCATTACATATATTAAATTATTCTTTAACTTGTTCACACATTTCTTAGAGTTAGAAAGGTAGATCACAAAAAATCTAAATAAAGAATTAGATTTCTGCGAGGTAGACATGAGTTTTAACTTGACCGAAATGAACTGTCGTTTGGTTGTAGTTGTTGGTTAGTGACGTGTGGTTGACAGTATTGTAATATTCGCAAAATGCAGGCTAATATTAGTATTGAAGTGAGGGCGACTATCATTGGGCTGCATAAAAGTGGTTTTAATAAAACACAAATATCTGAAGAAACCGGACTGAATGTGAGTATAATAGCTATTAATGAATTGTAACTTTATTACAAATTAATCTTCTAATTAAAACGTATGCCATTTATGAATCCATTCATCGTATCTATAAGAGGTTTAGAAGAGAAATACGTAAATCGTTGGGTTTATTGGATTGGTTATTGGATTAATAAATGCAGTTTTATTTTAAAATTATATTCAATAATTATGATTATTAACATTTTATATAATGAAAATGAAGTGAAGTAGGTATAGCTGCCTAATATATATATTTTTTTTATTTTAGAAAAATACTGTAAATCTTTGGCTAAAAAGATATGAGGAAGAAGGTAGCCTTGCTAGTCGAAAGAGAAGTGGGAGACCGAAGCTTATTAGCGAGGCGCAGCGACGACATATGGTGGACGTATACGAAACGAATGGTTTCGCACCAACGAGACATTTTGCGGAATTATATGACACCTCGATGGATACTGTTCGCCGTGCACTTCACGCTGAAGGCGTGCATCACAGAAATCCTGCTAAAAAGCCGTACTTGACAGAGAGGCACAAACAAGAACGATTACGTTTCGCACTAAATGTTTAATGTCAACTAAACTAAAGGGCCTACCATTTTATTTTAACATATCTGTGATTATTCGTTAACAAACACTGTATTATATTGTGTTTACTTTCGTTTAAAACAGCTATATCTTTTAATTTGTGCCATCGCCTCATCTTAAGAATGCAGTGAACTCGCTATCAATTTTGTTGACAATAATCATGAGTCTATTTTGTTTTTTATTCTTCTACCCGCACTATTATAACATAATATTATAGTTCATTTTATTTTGCTCATCTAATTGACGATTATCTTGTGAGAACTAAAGTTCTTTTAACAGAAATTGAGGTTTAGTTTCAATCTTCTTTTCGTCAAGAAAATGAACAATTAAGCTATGACCTCAATACATTAATTGTGACGTTACACAAAAATAAAATGTTTACAAAGTCTAAATCATAAATCACTTTTCAATAAATAACTGGATATAAACAATTACCTATATTTTATTTTATTAAAATTTGAATATCCGTTCATTGTTACGTTATTCATAATATGAATGGTCTAAGTGGGTATACTTCCAACAAACAATCTTACGCGTAACATAGATAACGGTTACAAGATAACTTTTTGCTATTCGACGTCACAATTCTCATAAATGTTTAATTTGTAAATATAAAGCATAAACATTTTTATTAAACACGTCTTTTTATTTCCACCTTACAACATCGAAAAGATGTAACAACTAAATAATTGCAAATTACGAATGTGATTCTTCTTGTGGTTAATAGATCACATTCGTAATTTGCAACTATTTAGTGCAAAAAATGCAATAGTATTTTTCATAGAAATTTAAAAAAATGACTATATCAATATAGATTGGGAATTTTCAAAGTAAGAAATAACTGCAACGGACTGACCATGATTTGAACTCGGGTTACGTGATTTGCGAATCCAACACTTAGTTCACACGGCTACCAGCACATGACGTATTTGCGCGAATTTTATCAATGCTATGGTAAGAACAGAAAAATAATAATGTTTTGCTCAGTGCGACGACAGTTCCTTAGTGTGTGTTATCTGTGGAATGTGGATACTCATACATGCGCACACATACGCATCGCGCTCGCTCGGTTCATAGCAATGTAATCTTTAACGTTCCTATGGACTTTTGTCTCCTTACTGTACATAACACGTTACTCAACTGAGACAGATGTATACTCTGTTCATTTTATAATGGTTTCCGTGACGCATCCAAAAACAATTTAATTACATATTAATATACCCTAACACAGCACGAAGTTGTAGTAAGCAATTGAATGTATAAATCTTTCAATGAATTTCTGAATTTCTAAATTAAGCATTTGACATGTGTCATGCGACCCATTTGATAGTGAACAGACTATAGTAAAACAAAACCATCAGAAACTACAACCTCTGAATATAAATAAACGTACAAATGTTATAACGCAGCGGACCTCAACTGTTCGGAGGATTCCCTCAGCACCCATGAGTCAGGTGATTGCATGTCGAACGATTATCAACTTTTTTACTGTTGAGGACGGTATCTTTTTGTTTGTAGATAGATAGGCCGTTTTTTTTTGTATACTTTTGTGGGCTGCTCGGGCGCAAAAATTTCAGATCAAGATTTGTAAAGAGAGTCGTATAATAGTGGTAAGGAAAAATATTTCCAGAACTAAGTGTGACTTTTATATCGTTGGCAATCTTTCAGGGGAACTTAACAGTTTTTTTTTTCATATTTTTGAATTCCCGTAATAATTTTTGTTCAAATTTCTTAGTATTTTTTACTTCCTTTTTTAATGTTAAGCTCATGCTTGCTCACTATCTAATCTGAAAATAAGTGATGCTGTGGCCGGGATGGAACACGCTTGCCAGGAAGTAATCTATTAATTCTTGACTTGAAGACTTCCAGATTATAGTTATCAGGAAACATAGAAGTTTAGAATTCTGTTGAAAATAATTAAATGAATTGAAAAATATAGAGCAAGGAAAGAATTTTGGACATTACAGAAAGTTACATTTTTTCTAGTATAATAAAATTATTTTAATTTTTATTTATTTGGGAAATGAACGGTGATACATTACAATTTTACAATAAACAATACACCGCTAAATTTTGATCGTTTTAATCCCGTGGAGGGTCGATCCAGTACATGAAACGCTATCGATTTGTAAAGATAAAATTAAATATAAAGTACCTTTTTTCAAAACTCGTATTAATTTACGCACGTGTGTAAGAAATTAATTTCTTTAAGAAAACGTCAGCTGAGCGAGGCCAATAACCTGTAAGGTAATAGGCGGCGTTGCGTACAAACTATTAAAATTTAACGGTGTATAATTCAATAAATGAGATAAATAAACAACCAACAAAATTTTCCACATTATATAAAAGAGTAAGTATTTAAAATTAAAAAATGTTATCTTACAAAGAATTTTGATTAGGTCTATACAAGAAGTAATGATTCTAACAAATTAGACTCAATAGCTGTACGCACAACAAATGTGTTCCCTAGACGTTTAGTTCATGTAGGTACGATGGTCTGAAAGATTGCCAGTAGGGTAAATTCAGTATGTAATGTATAATTTTTGCGCCCAAGAACTCTACTCGTATTTTTTTTTTCTAAGGAATGTCTTTTGCATGAAAACTTGTATTATGTACGATTTCCACCGAACGCTATGTTTTGAAGGAAATTGAAACGACTGTAAAGTGTGTAATTGAAAAAAAATAAATAAAACTGTTTGGAATCTGCGCGCACGCCGCTTTAACTGGTCGGCTACAATGCAAATATCGTATTTAACTACATCATGGTTGCATTAATTTCCTTTGTGATATGTGACTAAAAAAAATAATAGCCGAACGACTCCATATACAAGTTTAAACAGTTGCCGAGGTCAATCTGTGGATGGGTGACCATCTTCACATACCAAGATTCCTCTGCGCCTTGAAAAGCACTTGTAGCGACATCTATATCGCAGGTCAGGCAGGTCGCTTCAATTTTCTTTGTCATTGCAAAATACACGATGTGGTCTGTAGAAATCGCACAATATTTTTGTAGATAAGTAGATTTTTAAAACAATCCCATTTTATATTTACAAGAGTTTTATTTATGTTTTTTTATTTTATTTTAGGTAATGTTTTGTTTGTAAATAGAATATGTTTTAACATTTATATGTATATTATTGTAACAATAGATTTGTAAAATAGTGATACAATATCTTTTTTGCATGGTTGATTATATAGTGGGAAATACTGTTAAATGTCATTATAAACAAACAAGGTACATATTATTACAGATGCATTGCATTAATTACAATGTTAGGCCTTGAAAAGAAAGAAAACTACTAAATCTATTTAGATACCCGTATTTGTGCAATTAATTCAAGTTATCACACATTTTTTTATAAATAATAATATCATATGACGTATGAATATATATTGTTGTTCGTTGGTCTCGCTAAAACAAAAAATAAAACGGAATTGAACAATTTGATTATATTTATGTATATATTTTTGTTTTGTTAACTCTAATGCAGGGATGGGTTAAATAAAATAAGGGAAAACCATAAAAAACTTGAAATCTCCTTGTACTAATTTCATGGGGACGGAGCCGCGTGGGCAGTTAATTAATAATAATTCTGGACATCCCTTTCTGTATGCAGATGGTGGAGGTCTATGGCAGCCAGCTAGCTACGGACACCGCGCCTTCACGACGGGCCGCACCAGGCCGCATCAACCTCCGCAACGACCGCGACACTCGCAGACTTTAAAGGTAACTATCTATTTCTTGCTCTTGTTTATGAATATTATGATATAAATTGTAGTTTATGATACTGTAACATAATAAAAGTGGGAACCGAATACTTTTCCCAAATTTATTTGTTCGATTTTCAATTTACTGAAAACTATTGACTGACATCTTTTTTTGGTATACTACTCTGTCAAGAAAGTACCGGGAAAAGATCAATAATACACAAAATTTTTGTTATTCATCCAAATTTATTTTATCAAAGTATGCCCCATCAGAAACGATACACTTACGCCAACGAATAATCCAATCATCAAAACATTTTTCTCGCCGCGAATTCTCCTTTATGTCTTTTACAGATTGAAAACGGGTGCCACGAAGTGGTAATTTGAGTTTAGGAAAAAGATCGAAGTCACAGTGTGTCTTCTTGAGTTGCCTAGTGTTATTGCGTTTTCGACTTGTGTCAAGAGTGAATAGATTACTTTTAGGCAAGCGTGCTCCATCGTCGACCACATCACCGCTTACCATTAGGTGAGATAGTGGTCAAACGCGAGCCTATCCATTATAAAAAAAGAAAAACTGCAATTTCTAAATTTAGTTTTTTAACTAGGCAATCCTTTGTAAATCTATGCTATACTATATTCTTCACCTAACCATTTTCCTTTACTAATACCGACCTTACTAATGAGTGATAGATGTCCGTTTTCGCGCAGCAACCCGGCAAGTTGGACATGAACAACTACACGATGGTCAGTGATGCGCTGCAGCACATCACTATTGGACCTCCGGCGCATTCTAGATCTGACAGAAAGGTAAGGGATACTTTAATATAGTATTTTATTTTCAGTATTTCTTACATTATAATAATAAAGTGGCGAATCGCCAAATGACAGTGAGGTGTAGCCCGATTCACGTAATGAAAACCGTAACGATATCGTAGCGATTAAGTCGTTTAGACCATTTCCGTGTTCACATCCATCAATCGAGTTTGAACTACACCGATTTTAAAGTCGTTTGAAAATCGTCGATTTAAAAAAAAAAATAATTTCATTATCTGGAATACTTATTAATGTAACTGGAAAGAAGTCGATAGATCGTGAATACCGCTTTTGGATAGGACTTCGATCGAACGACTAAGAACGATATTTGGCTTGTTTGATTTTACGTGAATCAGGTTACTGCAGAGCACATTGCTCACAGAATAGATGGTAGATGGGGCCGAAAGGTTCTGGAGTACTGACAACGTCGGAAGGCCTCGTACAAGGTGGGCCGATGACGATACGCACACGATCAGTCGACGATACGCACACGATCAGTCGACGATACGCACACGATCAGTCGTCAGTGTGTGTTGGACACAGGCTTACCCCAAATATCGCCGCAGTGGAAGTCTAACGGTTGAAATGATGATGAATAAAGTGGCAAGAACATTGCCAATAATTTATACCGTATATTTGTTGTAGACTCAACGCACTAATTGGACTCACTCGAGCGGTCAACAAGGAGGCCATCACCATCATCCTTCAGGAGTTAGTTCCGAGACTGAATTGGACGCACAGTATGCACAGGTAATTTGTAAATACTTATTTATTAACATCCAGAGCAAAAATGTTCTACTTCTTCTGGTACTCAAAAGATATTTTTCGGGTTCTCTAGGTTCAAAATGTCCGAACCATTTTAATTACTAATAATTATAAGAAAATCAGTTTGGATGTTGAGGGTGGTATCCGAAACATATTTCTTTTAATCGATTTGGTTGATCTTCCTTGTCAAAGCATATCATGTTGATAAACACATTATGTATTTATTTATTTAACAATTCATGTACACACTTAACTTATATAAGAAAAGAAGACAGAAACAGAAAAATAGGTACATAAAAAAGGTAAGGTAAGGTAGGTGGTATAGGTAAGGTGTATATTAAATTATTTCAAAAATTACGCTTGGTTCTTCTCTAAAGTTGTGTTACTATTATGATTTATATTATTTTTGCCGTCTTTGACGTAGAGTATTGGTGGCTCTGTGCTAATGATTCCGACTTACGAGTTGTACGTCGTGGTTTCAAATCCAGGCAGACGCTTAACTTAGTAAAAGTAATTTGTTTCATCACGATTGCTCTTAAAACGGTAAAAGAAAACATCGCGAGGAAACCGAGTGGAATTCTCTGCCGGAGTCTGTGTTTTAAAGCTACTACCTAAAGGTTTTAAGTCAAAAGCAAATAGGTTGCTTCTAGGCAAGCGTGCTCCATTATTGATCAAATTATCGCTTACCATCAGGTGAGATAGTGGTCAAGTGCCAGCATATGAATGATTAAAAAAAAACTGCATGTCCTGGAATAAAAAAAATTGAAGACTGTAGCATCCACCAATCTGCACTAGGCCTGTCTGCACTAGACCATTTTCTCTCCTGGAGAGAAGGCTCAAGTCCCAGCTCCGGGAACACTATAAAGCTAATTATTATTATTTATTTATTTAACACTATGCACATGGGTACAGAGGCGGACTTAATGCCTTAGGCATTCTCTTCCAGTCAACCTTTGGGTGATGCGGAGAAAAAGTAGTGGTAGGTGCAATAAAAGAGTGAGAAAAAGGCAAATACAAGTATTCATATACTAATAGACCATAGAATAGATATACTAATAAACCATGGAATAAATATATACAACTGTACAATATATACTCAAATTAATACACTACATACATGCACTAAAATAGTCAAATAATTGGTCTAAATCGACCATAGAAAAACATTAACGCTGCATTAATTATGCTTATACTTATGTATCTTTGTCGCAGATCAAAGAAACAAACGAATACATGGACGCCCCATCTATGATGAGATTAAGAAGACATCGGAGACATGAGAAGACGCCGTTACATCAGCCATGTGAGTATCGATTTTTTTAATGCGAATGCGACTTTTTTTTTATGTTGAGCGACAATTCGTCCCCGAATATATGTCAGGTTTTATCTACAGAATAAATGTAATTTCTCTTTTGTATATTTAGATACAGTCAATAGTTAAAAAATACGTTATACACAAAAAGCTAAAGCAGTTATAACCTTTTTGCAGAAGAATATTAATGGTTTAAAACGGATTTAATCAATTCTGTATTGAAAAACCGAAATTGTATTTTAAACAAGTAATTAGCAATTTAGGTTTTTGTAGAAGAACTCTTCTACAAAGAAAGTTTAGATTAGCTTTTGGTGATTGCACTTTTGACCATTGATTATATTTCGTTGGAAAGTTCTGTTGTTTTTTGTGTAAATATAATAAGGTAGTATCCGGGGTCAAAATAATTACATTTTTTGTATTTCAGATTATAAAAAAAAATATTGGACATATATTTATTCTTTTTTCGAATAACCCTTCATATGCCGTAATTAGAGACACAATTAAAAAGTAATAGTGTCTCGCGTGGATCCACGTTCCGGACACACAAAGGGTTAAACAAAAAATAACAAAGATATAACCCATTAAAGTTACGTGTGTCGTAACCCCGTGCGAAAAAATGCATCATGGCGTGACGTCACACGCAACTTTTTGGGCTATATCTTTGTCATTTTTGGTTTAATTTACAAATAAAAAAATACGTCTCCATTATTTTTGAATAAACTAAACGACGGGCTAATTACATTTTTTACGGCTATTGGCCGTAAAAAATGTATGCCTATTCAGATGTTTTTTTTTTGTGTTGGTCTTGTTATACCTTATTCGTTAGTCAATAAACAAGTGATAATAAGTGCAGATCTGCCCCTAGCGTTCTCGGAGACGGACAGCTCGGGCTCCAGCTCGGGCTCGGGAGGCGGCAGCGCGGGCGCGGCGCGCGCGCACACCAGGCGGCGCCACAACGCGCACCACGCACCCCGCCACTACAAGAAGAGGTCAGTAACACTCCAGCGCTCTCGGAGACGGACAGCTCGGGCTCCAGCTCGGGCTCGGGAGGCGGCAGCGCGGGCGCGGCGCGCGCGCACACCAGGCGGCGCCACAACGCGCACCACGCACCCCGCCACTACAAGAAGAGGTCAGTAACACTCCAGCGCTCTCGGAGACGGACAGCTCGGGCTCCAGCTCGGGCTCGGGAGGCGGCAGCGCGGGCGCGGCGCGCGCGCACACCAGGCGGCGCCACAACGCGCACCACGCACCCCGCCACTACAAGAAGAGGTCAGTAACACTCCAGCGCTCTCGGAGACGGACAGCTCGGGCTCCAGCTCGGGCTCGGGAGGCGGCAGCGCGGGCGCGGCGCGCGCGCACACCAGGCGGCGCCACAACGCGCACCACGCACCCCGCCACTACAAGAAGAGGTCAGTAACACTCCAGCGCTCTCGGAGACGGACAGCTCGGGCTCCAGCTCGGGCTCGGGAGGCGGCAGCGCGGGCGCGGCGCGCGCGCACACCAGGCGGCGCCACAACGCGCACCACGCACCCCGCCACTACAAGAAGAGGTCAGTAACACTCCAGCGCTCTCGGAGACGGACAGCTCGGGCTCCAGCTCGGGCTCGGGAGGCGGCAGCGCGGGCGCGGCGCGCGCGCACACCAGGCGGCGCCACAACGCGCACCACGCACCCCGCCACTACAAGAAGAGGTCAGTAACACTCCAGCGCTCTCGGAGACGGACAGCTCGGGCTCCAGCTCGGGCTCGGGAGGCGGCAGCGCGGGCGCGGCGCGCGCGCACACCAGGCGGCGCCACAACGCGCACCACGCACCCCGCCACTACAAGAAGAGGTCAGTAACACTCCAGCGCTCTCGGAGACGGACAGCTCGGGCTCCAGCTCGGGCTCGGGAGGCGGCAGCGCGGGCGCGGCGCGCGCGCACACCAGGCGGCGCCACAACGCGCACCACGCACCCCGCCACTACAAGAAGAGGTCAGTAACACTCCAGCGCTCTCGGAGACGGACAGCTCGGGCTCCAGCTCGGGCTCGGGAGGCGGCAGCGCGGGCGCGGCGCGCGCGCACACCAGGCGGCGCCACAACGCGCACCACGCACCCCGCCACTACAAGAAGAGGTCAGTAACACTCCAGCGCTCTCGGAGACGGACAGCTCGGGCTCCAGCTCGGGCTCGGGAGGCGGCAGCGCGGGCGCGGCGCGCGCGCACACCAGGCGGCGCCACAACGCGCACCACGCACCCCGCCACTACAAGAAGAGGTCAGTAACACTCCAGCGCTCTCGGAGACGGACAGCTCGGGCTCCAGCTCGGGCTCGGGAGGCGGCAGCGCGGGCGCGGCGCGCGCGCACACCAGGCGGCGCCACAACGCGCACCACGCACCCCGCCACTACAAGAAGAGGTCAGTAACACTCCAGCGCTCTCGGAGACGGACAGCTCGGGCTCCAGCTCGGGCTCGGGAGGCGGCAGCGCGGGCGCGGCGCGCGCGCACACCAGGCGGCGCCACAACGCGCACCACGCACCCCGCCACTACAAGAAGAGGTCAGTAACACTCCAGCGCTCTCGGAGACGGACAGCTCGGGCTCCAGCTCGGGCTCGGGAGGCGGCAGCGCGGGCGCGGCGCGCGCGCACACCAGGCGGCGCCACAACGCGCACCACGCACCCCGCCACTACAAGAAGAGGTCAGTAACACTCCAGCGCTCTCGGAGACGGACAGCTCGGGCTCCAGCTCGGGCTCGGGAGGCGGCAGCGCGGGCGCGGCGCGCGCGCACACCAGGCGGCGCCACAACGCGCACCACGCACCCCGCCACTACAAGAAGAGGTCAGTAACACTCCAGCGCTCTCGGAGACGGACAGCTCGGGCTCCAGCTCGGGCTCGGGAGGCGGCAGCGCGGGCGCGGCGCGCGCGCACACCAGGCGGCGCCACAACGCGCACCACGCACCCCGCCACTACAAGAAGAGGTCAGTAACACTCCAGCGCTCTCGGAGACGGACAGCTCGGGCTCCAGCTCGGGCTCGGGAGGCGGCAGCGCGGGCGCGGCGCGCGCGCACACCAGGCGGCGCCACAACGCGCACCACGCACCCCGCCACTACAAGAAGAGGTCAGTAACACTCCAGCGCTCTCGGAGACGGACAGCTCGGGCTCCAGCTCGGGCTCGGGAGGCGGCAGCGCGGGCGCGGCGCGCGCGCACACCAGGCGGCGCCACAACGCGCACCACGCACCCCGCCACTACAAGAAGAGGTCAGTAACACTCCAGCGCTCTCGGAGACGGACAGCTCGGGCTCCAGCTCGGGCTCGGGAGGCGGCAGCGCGGGCGCGGCGCGCGCGCACACCAGGCGGCGCCACAACGCGCACCACGCACCCCGCCACTACAAGAAGAGGTCAGTAACACTCCAGCGCTCTCGGAGACGGACAGCTCGGGCTCCAGCTCGGGCTCGGGAGGCGGCAGCGCGGGCGCGGCGCGCGCGCACACCAGGCGGCGCCACAACGCGCACCACGCACCCCGCCACTACAAGAAGAGGTCAGTAACACTCCAGCGCTCTTGGAGGCGGCACGACTGCTGTGTGCAGTGGCTGGCGTGATAATATTCTGCTCTGTAATAACAGCGTGCCGCCGAACATCAAAAGGAGTCGCATCGATAACAAAAAGCCTAACCTTTATTTTTTATTTATTTTGGGGTACATAACCGATCGCAGCTGAATAGTACTTTACATATACTTCTCTATTCAGATTCTGTGCTATATTCTTAGATATCGCTATATATGGATCGTTTCAATATCGATCACTACGACGAGTCACTATTATTTTAACGTGTATACACTATGTGCGAGAATTATGGGTATTCTGATGAAAATCAATGAATGGATGCTCAATGCAAATTAGTTTTAATTATTTTTAGTGTGAACAATATATTTTACAAGAAAACAAGTGAAGACAAGTGACAAATAGAAGTGTCATATTTTTCTTTTAATTTAAGAAGCTTGCAAGAAGGTTTTATCTCCAACATTTCTGTGTATACACGTTAAAAAAATACGTGACTCGTCGATGTCATTCAGCTTAGCCACGCCCCTTCACCAATTAGATCAAATCAAAAATATTTATTTCAAATAGACCATTTGCAGGCACTTTTGAATAGTCAAATATTGGTCAGTCCAAGAAAAGTGAAGCTAAATTGCAATTTCCAAAGCGTAGAGAAGAACGTGCAAGACACTCCATGGACACTCTTTTTAAATCATATCTTGAGTTACATAGATCATGGTTACATATTTCTTGTCGCTTCTAATATGTGAGCACAATGTAGTTAAGTAATAATAATATATAATTAAAAAAAGCTAATTAAAAATAGAAACTGAATTAAACCACTGGCAACTAAGAGGTGACCAATCTCAACCAATGGCACCCGTTCACGGGCATGACACGTGACACATCATAGTAAAATAGAAACCCGTGGCTTACTTTAACTGGTCACTGTTCATAGTAAAGACGCTCTTTTGTTGTCAGTTTTATAAATGTATACCTAACTTAGTCGTAAAAATAACAGTGAAAAATGTTATAATTCTAAACAGATTTTAAAATAAAGACAATTTTATTATTTGCAAATGCTGTGTTCTGAAAAATTTTAATATTAATGGTCTAATTTTTACCCTAGTATGAATACGCCTTTACCTTTCAATTGTACTGATGAATCACTATTTTCCTAATGCGAGTAGACACCATATTAATAAAAAAAAGCAATGGAAAAAAAATATTGGTAAAGAAGTCTAATTTTTAACGTTTATCTAATCTCCACAGATCGTTAGGCAATCTGGTAGCCGTCCAAAGTCCTCGCGTGCCGAAACTGGGCATGTTCGTGGGACCACCCGAACTGCCGACCGGATACAGAGCTAGGACGCAGGAGGATAAAGGTAATTTTATGAGATAATGAGAGATTTCTTGTAAGGCGGGATATCGGAGAGACAAGTAAACACTGCGAGAGTTGGATCAATACTACCGATTATTAAGGCAATACATAATTAACCTTTTGAATGTCTTATGTTACACAGTTCGACATAAGTCATTGTCTTTCTATTGTGTCTCTAATTACGGCATTCAAAGAGTTAATTAGGTTAATAATAAGCACAATAAGGCTGTAGTCACGTGGTGGCAGCATTGAACCATCTGCACGTCCATCGCTGCGCGGTGTGCCCAGATGATATGGCGTAGCATACGTTGGAACACCTCCACGCTTACTGTACTCAGCTTGGGCGTAGTAGCGCCGTGCTTCAGAGAGCAGTGGATGAGTGGATTAATTACATACTGAATAAAATCTATTAAAAGCAAGCAGCTTTATTTTACTCTGTTGTTTTGATATTTATAATGAATTAAAATTAAACAGGTTTAAATATTGTCAATTTCCTTTTACGTGATAATTGTATGTCTATTTTCTTATTTGTCACCGTAGCTGCGAGCGAGTCCAGTGAAGGCAGTTCGGACGGTGAAACGAGGAGGCCTAGGCCTCTGCCCCCACCGCCTCATCATGAACCACCACATAAGGTAAACTATACTAAACACCTTAAATTTACCTGTCACCTATTTCTTCGGTATTTTTCTTGATCGATGTTTATGCAACTACCCACGATTACTAATATTAGAATTTAAGTATTTTAAATTTCTGTCAACTTTATTTATTTACTAGCTTTTGCCCACGCGGCTTCGCTCCCGCTCTTTCCTACTTCAGCCTACTATACCCTACTCTAACCTACTCTACTCTACCCTACTCCACCCTACCCTACTCTACTCTACTCTACCCTCCTCTACCCTCCTCTACCCTACTCTACCCACCTCTACCTTACTCTATCCTACACTACCCTACTCTACCCTACACTACCCTAACTTTAATTTTTTTTTCCATAAGAACCTTCTCCTCATAATAACGAATACAACAAAAAAAAAATATTGTGAAATCGGTCCAGGCGTTGTTGAGTTATGCGCTTACCAACACATTTTGCGATTCATTTTTATATCATAGATTTAAACTTCATGTACAGTAGTGGTACATTGGCGGACTTAATGCAACAGGGCATTTTCTACCACTAATTTTCGCCTGAAAACCTGTCCAACCTGTTTAGGACCGTGCCTAATCGTGCTTCAATAGCAGGATTAGGTACGGTCTTAAATCCAAAAAAAAGTAATTGGTCGTTAATAACTGCCAAAAATCTACAATTGACAGCCGAGACGAAAAGTTTACGTGTGCTTTCCAAACCATCCTACGTTGAAACGATTACACTTAAAAGAGAAACTTGTTCTACAGATGCTATCGGGAGAATATCCATCATCAGCGCAGGACAATTCTTCGTCAAGCGCAGCAGACACGCGGCGGCGTCACCATCCGTTCAGCAAGCATGACCGTAGGCATAAGGTAACGTCTAAGCCTTGTGTAAACTCATCTGATTAGAAACACAGAATGCATGCACCAAATCAATGCTCCAATGTAGTAGTTGATGTTATCATGTTCCTTGTTTCCGGGACAGTCTGCTGGGCGTACCCACATATTCCGCTTGGTAGCTTGCGTTTGATAGGTACACATATTGAAAATGCTGTCTATGACTCACCGCACCTCACCTTTTTTGCTCCATTACACACACATACTCGTACATTTACATTACATTTTTTTTTTTACTTATTCACTTTGCTTATTAACCTTGCTTATT
Source organism: Mythimna albipuncta (assembly GCA_929112965.1). Taxonomy (NCBI): domain Eukaryota; kingdom Metazoa; phylum Arthropoda; class Insecta; order Lepidoptera; family Noctuidae; genus Mythimna; species Mythimna albipuncta. The sequence goes on along the minus strand of OV815983.1, from coordinate 10,397,537 downwards.
ATTTTGTGCTTATTAACTTTATATATTTATCTACATTTCACTCAAAACCACTCTGAGCGTCCGAAGGTCACCACAAGGATCCAGCATAATATCAGCGTCAGGTATTTTTGCCTGACTCATGCTGAGCTGGACTCCCATTGGTGCAGCGTGACATGCACACCGCACTATGGGTCATCTTGCAATTTCTCATTTTTTTTTTCTTAGTACCTACATGTGTTATTATTTTATTTTTTATTCTTTCCTTTGTTGTTGTCTATGTGCTTAGTTTTTATAATCTGTGTGCTTTATGTATTTTGGTGCATGTTTTGTGCTGTAACCAATAAAGGATTTACCTATCTATCTATCATCTTTTTGACTGGCTTCTTGGTCTAGTGGTTAGTGGCCCTGACTGTTATACCGGAGGTCGTGGGTTCGATTCCCACCCAGGACAAATGTTTGTGTGATAAGCTTGATCATTTGTTCAGTGTTAAGGTGTAATTTATCTATAACATGTGTGTATTTAGAAATATATTAGTATGTTTAACAGTTGTCTCGTACTCATAAGACAAGCTCTGCTTAGCTTGGGACTAGACGGCGTTGTGTGATAGTTTTGGAATATTATTATTATATTATCTCATAAACGGCTTGGTGACGGCTTCGGTCTTAGAGGCTCGCGGTGCGGCGAGCGGGGCGGCATCGGTAAGTGGAGCGTTGCCGCTATGAGCAGCGTCTCGTGGCGTTCCTCAAACATTTTGATAATTTGGATTTTACCGCTCGTCGCACCGCGCTTAGCTACCTCTCATAGCGGCAAGTTCGTGAACGGGCCGTTATATTATTCCAAGCATATCCCATGTTATCTATTGTCTTTTATACAAGGTGTAAGGGACAGCCCTCCACAAACTTTAAGGGCTTGCTCAGTAGACGAAACTGAACAACCATCCACAAAAATTTTTTTTCTGGAAACGAAAAGAAAAATCCGCCTCACCATTCAAAATTATAAATTTGATTGGACAGTTTGTATGGAGAGGCCGAATTTTTTTTTGTTTCCTAAAAAAAAATTGTGGAAGGTTGTTCAGTTTCGTCTACTGAGCAAGCCCTTAAAGTTTGTGGAGGGCTGTTCCTTACACCTTGTAGATTTATTTAATATTTTTTCTTAACCTTTCAATTGTGATAATTGCAGACACAATTGAAAGACAATAGGTGCGCGAACGCCGGCGTTCGCTTGGGGTTTAATGAATTAATTATTATGAAATAAATTGCATAAACGTGTTTTAGGAATTCTCGAAGAGCAAAGATTCAAAGAAGAATGCGGCACAAGTTAACAACACGCAGTCAGCACAAAATTGGGGTCCACAGGTAAGAGAACAATAAAATTATCATATTTCAGCTTAATTTTTAATTGATATTTACAAATAAGTAAAAAAAACCAGTCAGTTTATACTAGATGAGGCCGGTGTTTCCTAGCTGTTTAGTCTAAAAAGAAACACCGAAACAAACTCTGGGTCAAAGTGTTTTAAAGTCCATACATTAAATATGTAATTGTCAAATCATATGAGAACCATGTAGATTAATTTGTAACATTAATAATATTGGATGAATATATTATATAGGATGTCATAATTTGTTAAAAACGGAGCTCCCGAGAATCCGGGTCTATGCGAGCAGCTCAGGCTGACAGGATTTGCCTTATTTTTTCTGTTTCTGTCATAACAGGGCAACCACGGCATACCTCTGTTCGTAGAGAAGTGCGTGGAGTTCATAGAGCGGGAGGGGTTGGCGTCGGAGGGGCTGTACCGGGTGCCCGGCAACAGGGCGCACGTTGACATGCTGTTCACTAAGTTTTATGAAGGTCAGTAAGCTTTTTGTAGAACTGTACCCCTAGCCAAATTGCTAATCTGCACCTCAACGCTCAGTCACGTGGTCAGAACAAAAGAATTGGCGGCAAGATCTATTCGAAGCGTTCGACGCGAGCGAAACCGTTGTAACTTGGCTAGGGGCGCTGCCATTGCACGCGTCTAACTGCGCTACAACATGAACGTACCCGAACGGATGAGGCGTTTTAGGGGACGCGGGCGCCGGCAGCAGGCGTGAGATGACTTTCAGACATATGTGAATATTACATATCGACGACATTTTTCCCACCATTTTTTATTGTAAAAGTGTCGTATCATTTTCAAAATCAAAAATCAACGGTTCCAAATTTTCCAAATTTTTTAACATTAATTCAAGAAGTTGACGAAAGGTTCGAGTCTTATTTATCTCAACCCCCAACAGTCATATTATTATGAACATAGAACATGACACTGACGTGCAAAATGCAAAAAAAAGACTAAAGAACATTTTTATTTTGTGAACTTTCATAGCGCTTTCACCATAAGATGGAATAAAAAAAGCTCCATTGTAGAGCTCTTTTATTATGAATAGACTCACTTCTGACTCGACATGGTAAGCGATTATGTGGCCGACGATAGAGCATGCTCAAAGTTAAAGTCAAATAGTTTATTGCAAACCAAGTGTACTATAACAGTCAGAAGTCGACTGTCAATCTCGCAACACAATGGCAAAGCAATATTAGTTGTACTTATGACCTTCTTCTATAAGAACGTTTGACAACACTTACACATTAGCAACTTGTTGCCCGCTTATGATTGTTATTACAAATTTCAATGAGTTGCGTAAGCGATACGGTGGCCAAATTGGTTAACACTGCGCCTCGCATGGCGAGTGTTCGGGGTTCGAGTCTCACATCAAACATGAAAAACATTTTTTAAGTATTACATGTGAAATATAAATGCCGAGTTGTTAAATATTCCACAACTAAACGAGAAGATTCTTTCGTTTTACAATAATTTTCAATCTTAGCGTCGTTATCAAAATATGAGGGTAGATTTGAAACAAAGTGAACTTATCACTTTGTTTCAAATCTACCTGCATATTTTAACTACTTTACTAGTTCACATCAATTATTCCACTATTCGCTGTGTTGGTTGGTGAACATAGTTACGAGCGTTTGTGTTATCTTGCTGTTGCTATTTTAGTATTCTTCTGAATTTAATATGCAGGCTAATATTAGTATCGAAGCCAAGGCAAATATTGTGGCCCTATATTCGAATGGCCTTAATATATCTCAAATATCGAATGAAACCGGTTTATGCGTAAGTTTATTTTTTTAAATTTTATGTGATGATACCTACAAAATATAATGGTAGACCTAACTCGCTTGTTGCAATTGTGTAATATAGACTTTTTTTTTAGAGAGAGACTGTTAGGCGCTGGGTGAAGAGATTTGAGGAAGAAGGTAGCCTGAAGAGTCGTGAGAGGAGCGGAAGACCACCTCTTATTAGCCAGCCTCAGCGACGTTATATGGTAGCTGAATATGAGACGAATGGTTTCATCCCAACAACTCGTTTTGCCGATGAGTTCGGCACATCAGTACGCACCGTTCGCCGCATACTCCATGCCGAAGGAATTCATCACCGAACGCCAGCTAAAAAACCGTTTTTAACGCAACGGCATAAAGAGGCGAGGTTAAATTTCGCACGGGAATATTTGGACTTTGATTGGGAGACGACAATATTCACCGACGAAAAATCTTTTAAATCGTCCCAAAAAGGAAGGCTGCATTTGTGGCGTAGAAATAACACGCGTTGGTCTGAAAGCAATATAAGACCAAATACGGAATCAGGCAGAATCAGTGTGAATATGTGGGGGTGGATAAGTGCTCAAGGGCCTGGTGAATTAAGTTTTATATCGACGCGAGCCAACAGTGCCAACTATGTGGAAGTGCTGAATGATGTAATGTTGCCTACGGTGCGTAATATCTACCCCGCAGAAGACTTAGAAATGATAAGTTTTGTGCAAGACAATTGCCCTATTCACCGTGCTAGCATTGTTCGCGAATGGTTTAGCAATCATCCGGAAATTAAAGTTATTCCTTGGCCAGCTCGGTCCCCTGACTTAAACCCTATTGAAAATGTATGGGGTTTAATGGTGCAAAGATGGGAAGCTCGGGACGAGAGATGCCCTGAGCTACTCAAATCCCATTGCATGCAGTTATGGGATAGTTTGCGTGGCACAAATGTCTGTGCAAATATTGTGGCGTCTATGCGTCGACGTCTCATTAGCTGTATCGAGGCTAACGGAGGTCATACAAAATATTAAAAATCCTAAACAGGTAGGGTAATTTTATGTCAGGGGACATAGTGACCGTAACTTAAACAAATTAGTATTTATATTATTGTAAAATTGAGGTTAAGTTTCAATCCTCTTTTCATTGAGAAAATGAATAATTAAATTTAACCTCATAAATGATGTCAGAATTTTCATAATATATGTAACCTTAAATATGTTTTTAACATTCTATACTACAATAATACCATAAGAAAGTGTAAAGGACTTCTTTTATAAAAAAAATAATAATATTACTTATTTGTTTCATTTATTATCATTATTATAATAATAGATTACCTTTAAAATATATTTATTATAATATCTATTTGTTTAAAGTAATTTACAAAAATAAATTATTAAACATTCATTAAATAAAACATAAAAAACCGGTCCATCTTGGATTCGAACTCACATCTATCCCGGTCACACTAGCCTCGTTACCGATCTAGCTAATGTTAACTTACACATGCTTATCAAAATTTTGCATTACTATGACAAAAATAATCAGACGGTGATTAAAAAAAAGTTACTGATATTGTCATCCTTGTCTAACATTGACCACATCTATATTATTACTCGTAGCGATGCTACACGACATGTTAATTTGTTAGCGTTGGAACATCACTCACACGGATATATGCGTATGTGTGTATAGAGCCCGTATAGCGCAAACGATAATGTGCATTGCGGTGGAAGTGGAATTTTGACCTTTGACTGTACAATGATGACATTATATTCGTTTAGTGCTTATGACTTAGCAGCCTAAAAGAAAAAAAATCTATGCTGCCAATTATTTTTTACACCCCTTACTGTGTCGCATATATTTCTAAAAACAAGAAGCGTTATGGTACAATAAAATAACTATTTTATCTCTCCTCAGATCCCAAAGTAGACCTAGATTCGCTAGACATCCCAGTGAACGCAGTCGCGACTGCGCTCAAAGACTTCTTCTCCAAGAGGTTGCCGCCGCTGCTAGATGAGGCCAGCATGGCACAGCTTGAAGATATTGCGAGTAAGTACGCTATTTTGAACATTAAAAGTTACGGAGTAAGGTTGATTTTAGGTTGATGAAGTGAATGTGTCAAGTGAAGTGTACTTGTGAAAAGGTTTTGTATTTCAATAACTTTATTTAAGGTTTATTGTAACTTTGAACGGTAAAATTATAGTAAATTTTTATGTCGGTCTCTAAATAAGGCCATGAAAAACTGTAGAGATGTTAAATTTGAATTTTAACGAATATACGCCCTAAGAAAATAGTGATTCATCGTCGTCACTTAGCTAAAACATGCCCCTTGACCTATTAAATCATAATAAAATAGAAACCCCGTATTCATATTTACTAGTTGAAGTAAATAAAATACCACATCTCAACTCAACATTTCAATAATTATTTCAAAAAAGCTGCTTTATGACTCAATAACAAAAATAGACTCAAACAAGTGGAATAAATACGACCACGTGGCTTAGACGATGTTATGGTACCTCGCAGAATAGAATTCTTTTATTATAAACGTTAATGAAAATTCTGACAATTCTTATTAAGGTTTAAAAATATTACTTAATTTTATTTTTAAAAATACTATATAAATAAAAAGTTTGCTTAATTTTATATTTTTACTCCAGTACGAAAACGCCTCTAGTTTGCAATAGCATTGATGACTCACTATTTTCTTAACGCGTATAGACTGTAGATGAGTTTGTATGCAGCAAATTTTCGGTCAACGAAAACTACAACTAAAAAAAATGTCCGCCCTACGGTTTTCGGGAAAATTAACACAACCAAAGCCAGCTGGCACTACTTGGAAAACAGATCTTTTCTGTGAAAATTTAAGTTTTACGTGAATATCCGACTGGAGGTGTCCGCGAGCGTGTAGTCCCTTATTTTTTTATTTACTTAGTTGTTTTTAGAGAACCTTACTGGAGACAAAAAATATCATTAGCTGTTGCGTAATCTTAATGAATAGTTATACAATTGAAGGCGTCACGCACTGAAAGTTTTTTTAAGTTTTCGTAAATTAGTCTTCATTTCTGTGGTTGAAGTATTAATAAGTAAAGGAAGGGTGTATTCCAGCGATGCGCGGCTGCATCGCGGGCGGCGTGGAGCTGAAGGACCGCAGCTGGCGGCTGCTGGCGCTGCGCTCGCTGCTCAACACGGCGCTCACGCCGCTCGCCCGCGCCACGCTCGACTATCTACTCGACCACTTCGCTAGGTAAGTGTGTACTCCAGCGATGCGCGGCTGCATCGCGGGCGGCGTGGTGCTGAAGGACCGCAGCTGGCGGCTGCTGGCGCTGCGCTCGGCTATCTCCTCGACCAAGTGGTCGAGGTGATAGTAGAGACGTTAGGTAAGTCAGAAGAGTTTATTCTAGCGATGCGAGGCTGCATCGCACACGAGACACAGGTCGACGTCGTTTACGCAGATTGCAGTAAGGCTTTTGATAGAATTGACCATAATAATCTGAAATCAAAGCGTTTAACAACGGTATCAAAGATCTTCTTCGGTGATTTACTTCATACTTTAAAAAAAATAATTCTAGCAGTCATTATCATAACTACATGTCGAGCTGGGTTTCAATTCTTAGTAGTGTTCCTCAAGGTTTCTTACTGGGGCCTCTACTGTTTGTCATTTATGTCAGCGACATACTTGTATTTTGACTTTGTTTTGCTGATATAATATCATCACAGGACGACATGGATTCTCTCAAATGTGGCCTGGCGCGATTTGATGATTGATACTTGAATAACAAACTAGATTTGAATCCCGTTAAATGTTTTATAGTCTCCTTCAGCAGAAAATGGGTCTCTCGCCCTAAAACTTATAAACTTGCAAACGACAGTGTGAAGAAAATAGGCCTCCGTCTCACTTTATTGCACAATGTAGATAAATAAAGACAAAAAAAAAATACTTGTTAATAAATTAAAATTAAAATAAGAGCATGATGCGTCCACAATCTTGTATGTTGGTACTAAGACTTCCAATTCCCCACCCAGGGTGGCGGATAACTCCAAGCTGAACTCAATGGACAGCAAGAACCTGGCCATCTGCTGGTGGCCGACGCTCCTCCCGGTGCAGTTCTCCGACATGGGCCGCTTCGAGATGACGCGGCCCTACCTCGAGGACATCGTGCAGACCATGATCGACCAGCACCCCTTTCTGTTCCGGGGGCAAGAGGCTTTTGTTATGGTGTGAGGACAGTGTGTGAGTATCTTATGTACTAGTAGCAAGTAGGTGGTGAGTTTTTCAATAGTAAAAATGCCATTTTTATAGTAGCTGACCCGGATAACGTAGTTGAAAAAATGGGGGTAACGTATTCTCATACCTACAAACAAACGTATCAATAAAATCGGTCACGCTATTTCGGAATGCGAAGACAAATATCGTGATACGAGATGTTTATAGATATAAAAAAAAATGTTTGATTAGCAGGTTGACAGGTTCTTATTTCGAAATATTCTATGAAAAACTTGAATTTAGAATCCGCTAATCTGTGTACTATATTCTTGAATAACAGAAATCCGATTAGATGTTTCTCATAGTTATGCCAGTCGCGAAAGCGGTAAATCTAATTTTTAATTTCAATTAATTACTAACGCTGAACCCCTCGCGCGCGGGGTGATATTATTATTACGTAATGGCGCGTTTTAACGTAAATCACGAAAAAAAATATTTCTGGATATTTATAGAAAAAAAATATTCAGGCACAAACAATTTTCGTACAAACGTATATACAAAACGACAGTTAAACTTTGATTATGGGTTATATTATAGGGTAAATAGTAAATCGAATTGAATTAAATCAAATTATTATTTGTAAATAAAAGGTCTTCACATTATAAAAATAGATACTATGGGAAATGGCGAGATAGCCCAATAACAAGTGTATTTTACAACTTACTGGCGTTACCTCTAACTCTGTAATGCAGTTTAATGTATGGGAAACAATAAAAACATTTTGATTTAGTACGAAGTTCGCCGGGTCAGCTAGTCTATAATATACTCAATGTACAATAAACACAAGACTTGTTTTTATTTGCAGGAACCCACAATGCATGTTGCATTTGTGATGGATGACGTTTGACGTCGCCGCGCGTCACCGGACGTTAGCGGCAAAATGCGGGCCCCGCTTACCATACGATAGTTAGCGCGTAACTTTGGCTACTCCGTGTACTGTGCTACGTGGCCGTGACGTGACGTCATCTGACATGACGTGGCAGCAAATGACGTCACTACAAGACCACTTTTACGGCGTAATTGCGATTTTATTCGGGACAAATGAGCTCCGATCACATCGCAATGACGTCAATGTTTATTGGCAAGCTATTGTTGTTTTAAAGTAGGTTTTTACTATATAAAAAAAATGTCTGTCGGTATCCAGTAAAGTAAGTACGATAACCTTATTTTTCCATGCGGTTTTTCATATCAATAACGCTTAGTGATCGTGTAATGTCGTTGCTTGCATTTTTTCAAACATTATATTTTTTATTCGGATTATTTAATTTTTAATACGATGGACTAGTAAATCAGTATTTTAAATAGATGTTATTTCAAAATTGTACCGCATTTGTAATAGGTGTAAGTGGAAATGCACAAAAAAGTATTTAAACAAAGTGTTTTCTAAACTTAAGTAATACTGGTATGAATATTTAAACGTTTATATTTGTAATCAATTAATGGCAACACCATGTAATGAGCACATTCCGTTCAGAAATATTAAGTGTTAATAATTATTGGATATTAATGAGTATGATTAATTATAGTGATTACTTAACCATGGGTTTAATCGATCGAATAAGAATTGGTATAAAGAAAAGCTTGCGGGCGCTTGTCTTTTTTTTATATGGCAACAGTTTTTGGTGACGTCATGTGTCTCTTGGTAAGGTTTGGCTAATTCGAGCCAAGTTTGACTTAAGCGTTGTTATAATAAATAAAATAAAAAGTGTTAGAAAAGCAAGGGTTGTTTTGCAAAACCAATTTGTTGTAAATTCGCAGCTAAAACAAAAATTTAAAATCCAAGGGACACGATTAGATTGAGATAAATTCCAACCAAATTTCTTTTACACTGAATATAATGTAAAATTAAATATCGCTTAATCGTTTGTTTTTCAAGGCAATTTATTAAAAAATAATCTTGCCATAATCATAAAACGTATTAATCATTATAAAAATCATTTATTGGAAAACGGTAGTAATCACAAAATGTAATATGGTTGATGCATTTTACGAAGACGTGTTATTATGGCTCTAATGGCTCTTGTTACGAATGTGTTAAGATTTAAATTAAAGTGTCCATTTTAACCCCTAACTTATACTTAATTTGATGCCAGGCTTGATAGCTTGTTGTTGTTTTGGAATAGTCCACATTGTGCCTGAATGGTGAATAAAGGCCCACTCTTTTGCACTGAGAGAAATTCTCGATTTCCACAGAAAACATTGTAGGCGGGTTACTATGTTGTGGAATCGTAATCACTAACACTAGCTGACATTCGCGATTACACTCGCGTTTTGGTCACTTCTCCGCTCCTATCAGTCGTAGCACGATATTATATTATAATCTATAGCCTTCCTCGATGAATTTTCTGTTAGTAAAAAGCGCATGAAAATCTGTTAAGTAGTTTTTAGTTTATCGCGAACATACAGACAAACGCGTTGTGGGAAGTCATAGATAATCTAATTGATTCGTAGTCAAGGCTTTGGTTCAAACTTTCTGAGTTTAAGTGTCTACGTAAAATGCAACAACCATGAAAAATAAAACGAATAAGTATTGCATTTAAAAGGCAGCTTTTTTCTTAATTTTCGAGACTGAATCCATCTGGTTCCTTTGACAATGAATCCAAAATGCGCACTTAATTTTAATAAAAAATTATACTTAAACTTATACTTTATTAGCGGTTGGTATGATGATTCTTTTGAACACCAATGTCTTGTAAGTCCTTCGATATTTCGGGTTAATTTAATATTATCCTTATATTTATTTAGTGGTAAACATGAAAAATAAAAATACTTAACTAATTAAAACTACATATATACACAATAACTCTTACCTAAATATGGAGTTAAAAAATTCCTCCGTATCGCTGTCGACTGGAAGCGTAACCAAAAGACTGGCGGCATTGCCACGTTGTGGTAAAAAGTATGTTTAATTGATTAGATTCAGTCTTCGTTGCTCCTTGTTCTCCAAAGTTGAAACTGGTTCAAAATACCTTGACATTTAAAGCGTTTTGGGATCTGTGGAATTGATCGTAAGATTTAGGCACACTGTCCACGGACGCGTAGCTTCAGAGACGCATATCTTCATAGACGCGTAGCTTTATAGATGCGTATTCATCATTATACGCTTGGTATACACCTGCTCACAACTTACATACAAAACTTTGAAAGTCTGTCGACGAAGCGGCAACGTCGAGCTGTGAATACGCGTCTAGAGTCTGTTTAAAAAGTCAAACGACTTGGGTAATTATTAGGGCAAAATGAAATCTGATGTAGTCAACACTGGTTCAACAATCTAGGTTGATTAAGGCCCGTATTAATAAACGATGCTCAACTCCGTCCTCAAGTGTGATATCATTTGATCCCCGATTATACGATGACAGAAACTCAAGATCTTTACTAATTAATAAACACATGAGTACAGGATCTCAGTTACCAAGATCAGCTCCTCAATGCGCTGTACTCAAGCTTAGCTTACGTGAACGATTACGACACATTGGCTGAAGTTTAAAATAAAATGCCTTTTAATGGGAATATAAAATACCGAATGTTGAACAAATCTGTTTTTTTTTTATTTACTTGGCAATCCAAAAGAATTTGAAGCATTTCTTACATCAATTTTTGATAAACGATATCGCAAAGGCCATAAAATAGCATAATAGTACTCTCTATTTCGTCGTAATACCTAATTAATTCGACCCAAAATATTTACAAACTCCATGTTGCTGCGATAATCACGACCTCAAGTCCCGGTCGGTCTACACTCATGATCTGGCAGCTCAAGTACAGAGATTGTTGTAAACTTAAGTTTCGAGTTTCGTTTATTAATCAGACAACACTCGGCTAATGCCGTAAACCTAAGCTGAGCTTGAGCTCGAACTTGACCTTGAGCTTAAGCTTGTGAATCTCGTTTATTAATACGATCAAGACCTCAAGCTTGGTATTAAGTACGAGTTCTTGGGCTGAGGAACGTTTATTAATACGGGCCTTAGAGATCTTGATCATTGTTTACTAATAGAAGAACATTATAAAAAGTATCAATGATTAAATATTATACAAAATTCCCAAGTCGTTTGACTTTTTAGACAGACTATATGAAGCTACATGTCAGTGGTACTGAAACGCTTGGTCTACTGAAGGAAATAGGTGGGGTTAAGAGAGAAGTTGAGAGGAGTAAGGCCTTCGAGGGGACATAACTAGAGAAATATGAATGTTTTATACATCTGTGTATCTTTCAAAGGAATTTAACCTTTGGAATAGCTTAATTACAGACACGATAGAAAGGTATTGAGAGCGAACGCCGGCGTTCGCTTAGGGTTTAATGAATTAAACGTGATATTGAAGGATTTTTACAAGGATTGGTGTTTAAAAATTATATAATCTACCACAATGTATAGCGGATGGCCTATTTTGTATATTAAGTGTTAGATAGACTGACGTAGCGATATGTGTATCTCATTATTGTTTAACACTTTTAAAACTATGTACACTTTCTTTATATCTTCCATATTTCCATACTAATCTTATGAGAGTCTTTTTAAATAATTTGTAAGTCGTTGGTGACTGATGATGATGGTAAAGTAGTGATAGATTCACACTTTTTAGGGTTCCGTATCTCGTAACAGTAAACTATTGGAAGGTTTTTAGGTTTTGTTCAAACTACAAGAGTTCGCTGAAAGCCTATGCACACGATGTTTCTATACAGACGTGTGTTTGAGGAACATTCTATATAACAGGCAGCTCAGGTTAAACACATCTCTTTTTCATTGAAGCTATTTTGTCCGTGCAACTACGTTTCGCGTATATTGCTGTATCAAGTCATGGTGGCCGTTTTGACGATGGGTAAGGGGGCAATTTCAATTACTTATCAGGCGTTGTGTGGGTATACTGTAGGTGGTTAGGGAGAGGTGATGGGGTAGAGGCTTGATGTATTACAGGGGGATGCGTAGAGAGCATTACGTCCTCGAACAAGATTCTAAGCTTCATAAAAAAGTCTCGAGTCCTGGTTGAACGACAATAGGAGGTCATATTTAAGTACTGCTTCTGTTCATGGAATCAAAACAGAACTTTCTTCGAGGAAACGTAGTAAATTCGCAAAAAATAACTATTGTTTCTATACTAATTTTATTTGGTTGATGATAAGTTTGTACACGAAGTACTGCGTACAATATTGACTGCTCTACTCTGTTATTTTTCATATAGAAACATTGTAGAATATATTTTTTTAAAGAGTAACGTGCATTTTTTGCCGGTTCTTTATACGAAACGACCAATTGGAACCAAGGTTCTGTCGTTTTATAAGTCCATCATCTCTCTTACCTTTTCTCAACTAGTTCGAATACCTGTTTTATACGGTGCGACTGCCTATCAGACCTACAGAAACCAGTTATTGGGCAACACAATATCCATGTAGGCATATATGTATTAAAAAAAAACGTTGAATGTGAATTTGATAAGTCTAATTCTCTTTTTGCTGATATTTTATGACTTCATTGAAGTAAGTTGTTAATTTTCATTGGTAGAAGCAGTATTTAAAATAATTATGACCACTCAGTACCATTACACTCTGCAAATAACTTATTTTTGCGAATAAAAAAAAACAATTTACTCTAAAAAGCATTCTTAAATTGGATACGGAACCCAACGAGTAAAACTCGCCCTTCGAATGTAAATTAAACTTAGTTTTGTTCAAATTATAATCTAATGAGTATTATCGGTTGCGAAGTTCTGCCATTAGACGTTAAGAATCGATGTGCACTTTAAATTATACTTTTTAATTTCTAAAACATATATTTCTCTATTTCAAAAACTTATTTTTTTTTTAAATGTATTTGCTATTGTAATGTGAACAGCTTACTTATTTCAGTGTTTAAAGTACATTGTTATATTTATAATGTATTTTTTTTTATTATTATCTAGGGTGAATGTAATAGTTATCGTCCAAGTGTTGTTTATTGGCATTTGAAGTTGAACTAAAGAAATTAAGTCAATCTCTTTCATATTTATTTTCGCGATACCAAAATCACAAATCGAGATTGATACATATATATATTTCTGTTATTTTAAATGCCAATCAATAACACAGAGTTTTCTACCTTATTTTACGTCTTTATAAAACAATACGTCTTCAGCTAATATGAACCTTGTTACGTATGTTGTAAGGTAGATTTTACTCAATTCCATTACGTTGATTTGCAAAAGCAATTTCGGATTTGTATTAAGCGTCGCGAGTAAACTATATGTAACTATTTAATAAGTATATTTAATATATTAGGTGTCTTCATTAAGCATAATTAAGAATGTACGTAAGTTTTTAACGATATAATGTCATTATATCTCTGTCTCACTCGCACGCTCGCGATGTTCGTCCGGCCGCCAGTGTGCGAGGGAGACAGCAATCATGTCCATTAGGGGAATGATGTGAGGGAATTTTTTATATTTTACTATGAATCGAAAAAGACATAGAGCCTACCTGTGTTTAAATATTATTTTTCTAGAATTTTTCGCTTTTCTTGTAGATCTCACTGGCGGTGTTACACCCTATATTTTTAAAGTTTTATTTTTTTAAACGTAAATTTTCCCCTAATGTTTTTTCGAAAATGCAATTTCTATATAAATATTCGATGTAAATATTGTACATTCATTCATTTTTATTATTTTTTTGCTTAATTTATTTATTGAGATATTTTTTTATCAAAGAGTTTTAAAGCCATATATTTGTTACTCCATGCAATATTATGAGTGTTTTTTTTAAGTTGTAAACATTGAATTTTTTAATTTTATTTTGGAGCACATGTTTTTCTAATGGATTTCGTGAACGTGCCATTTATTTTAAACGTGCGGTGATTTCGGAGATTCCTAAAGTTTATTGTAATGTCATTTTTGGTAGTAAACGCTTTTACGTTCTAAATTCTTTCCTGTAGGTTCTTAAATGTTCTACAGTAGGTATCAATGTACGCTTAGCCCTGTGCCCCGTCGTTGCCTGCGTATTTGGTCTACGTGACTAGATATTGAGTGTTGTGGGAAGTTGCTTGAGTTAATGAGTAGGATAATATTATCTAAGGAGTGAGATAACGGAGATTGTGACGAGCGAAGTTTTGATATTTTTGCTCTTGCCATTGTAGGATAAGAGTGGGGGTTCCAGTTAAATGTGAGGTGTGGTCTTGAAGCGTAAGTTTATGAAATAACAGTATTAAAAAGCATTTGAAGTGAAAACTTGAATTTAAATTCAATTCAAGGCGAAAACAGTATTTATGAAACTCAAAACTGCATTTAAATCTTGGTATTTTATTAGTGAAGCCTTGATGTCATATTGTGAAAAACTTGTTGACTGGTGTAAAACTATAAATCAATTCAACAAGAAATGAATGTAACCCTATGAATTTTTGGGATAACGAGAATATCATCAAAGTATTTCTTTTTATACCAAAATACAGACTTAAATGACATATATTCGGTATGTTAATTATATATACATACATTAGGAACAATGTCTCAAAAGTGAATAGTTTTCTTCTAGGTAAGCGCGTTCTATCGTAGACCAGGTGAGATAGCGGTCAAGCGCGAACCTATCAACAATAAAAAAAAGATGTATTTTCCAGCATCACTATTGAATATCCGTGCTTCATAGACCCCCAAACAAATATTATAATAGTAGTGTGATCAATGTTGTGATATTATCGGTCGTGACTGCAGGCGACAGCGGTGCGCAGGCGCAACCATTTTGCTCTGCGTCTCAATTGCTGTAAAACACGACTCAAAAGGAATGTGTCATATTTTATAATAAATAATCATCTATGTAATGAATTTGTTGTTTTATTTTTACGTGCTGCCTCTACTTAGTGAGGCAAATACCAGGCCGGTATTTGCTATCGACTCCCTTGGATTTGATGGAGTATTGGGAGCTAAAAACGTGTCAAACCCTATTTTTAATCGACTTTAAAAAATGAGATGATCAGTTTGGTGGCAGTGGAAACAGTGTAAATGAAGTGGAGCTGAAGTAAGCGGACTTTCAAATAAAAGAAATAAACACGTGATCATCGAGCCGGGCAGAAATAAGTAGTGTCGAGCGGAGAGCGCGACGCATCACGAAACAGGTAGCCATAATCCACGCCGTCCAGCTCCGCTTCAGTGAAAACGCACCCTTAACCCTCGGTCCGTCGCGTGGGGTCTTTGAAAGCCTAGGTGTTAGAATTATGTAAAATTAACACATTCAAAACTATCCATGATTTATGATACTTTAGATACCCTTCGAAACTGGATTATAGTTCATGTGCATCACCGCTAATTTAAGTTCGCAAGCCTGCGCTGTAAGATATAGACGTGTTTTGTGCGCGCGGGCTTTGAAAGACCCCACGCGACGAACGACGTAAGTAAAAATGTATGGTTGATTTCTTGTGTAACATGGGTTTTTATTATTTTTTTACTCTTTATGATTAATATGAAGTTGTATATGACTTCTAAAATGTGTGAGAAAGAAAATGAAACTGATGATGTTATGATAATGAGGATGAAAATGAAATCGCTTCATGCCTGGACGAAAGAAGTAAGCATAACTCGGATTCGGAACAAGAATGTGACGATTTGGTTCCTACAGAAGAACATCAGGAATCTTTGGAGGAACCGGATCAGGTTTTAGAGTCGTTGAATGAAAAGCACATGAAGTTGGGAAGTTCATAAAGGGATGATGATGAAGAGCCCTTGATAAACATTCATCACAGAACTTTTATACATCAAAAAGAGACAAAAAATGTTCTATGGATGGTAAGAGTTTTAGCGGATCGTGTCGATTTCGCCAATACATGCCCATGCCCAAGTACATCGGCAAAATAGGGGATCAAGTGGTTTTCTCTGATGAATGCCGTTACATTGTACCCAAAAAAGTTGTAAATGTGCATCGGAAAGCTAGTAGAAGGTCTATGTTTTCAAGATACGTGCCCAAACAACAACAAATGCCCTTTTCAAGAGAATGAATGAAAAAACACATACCAAAGCGGTATGTTCAGTCTGTGTCTAAACCAAAAATATGTCGGATTTCATTTCATAAAAGTTGTATATTTTTTTTGTTGGTTTAATCTAAATTTTATGTTAAATTGTTAATTGGTCTAGTGTGATATCATATAGATATAATATAATTTAATGTTTTTTGATTTAGTACTATTAAAACAAAAATATCTGCGAAATGATCTCAAAGAGTGAATTTGTATGTTCCTAATTTTATTTTGTAAGAACAGATAGTAATTATGTGAATACTTTTTATTAATTTGCTGTAGTTTTATTGATATTAAATAAAAAATAAGAAACTGCCAAAATAGTACGAAAAATACAAGTTATAAAGGATATCATATGTGTTATACTGTTGGGTCTTGAGGGACCCCACGTGACGAACCGCGTTATTAAAAATGCGCGACGGACCGAGGGTTAAGTAAGGTCGGTGGAAAGGCGTGCAAAGAGGCTAATTGGTGATCCAGATTTGGTTAAATCCAAACTTCAAAGCCTTGAGCACAGGCGTAGGGTAGCCAGTCTTTCGGTTTTTTACAGGATGCATTTTGGAGAGTGTGCGCAAGAATTGCATGACTTGAATCCGCCATCTCAATTCTACCATCGGACAACCCGACGTAAAGCGAATACGTTGTTGAAATCTACGGTCCGGACTAAATGTTTCGCCTCGTCATTTATACCGCGTACGTCGAAGGACTGGAACAATTTGCCTGCTGCGCTTTTCCCGTCCGATTATAATTTTTGTGTCTTCAAGGCTAGAGTAAATAGGCTCTTAATAAACTAGTGCGCCTCACCATCAGAGATTGCATCACTGCTTACCATCAGGTGGGATCACAGTCAAGCACTAGTTTATATCAATTAAAAAAAAGGCCAGCTCATGGTGACGATAGTGCCACCACAGTCGGACCTCACATTATGTGGCGATCAAAGTTTAATTTTGAAGGATCGTAAAGTTACTGATGATTATTCCGTATGGACACCACCACCCAAAAATGTCCAGCAGGTCTAGGGCTGCGGAAGTGTTCCAAAAAGTCACCGCGAACGCAAATGGCGACTGAAGGAACACGAGTGGGTTTTAGTCAGTAAAACATGATATTACCTCGGTCCATTCAGAGCGGGAGAAGACAGGTGCTCGAGCGGACATTATTGGGAAATATGGGCGTTTTTCAAAAAAACATTGCACACTGAATTTGTCTTATATCGTGAGTGCGTTCATAAACCTGTCTTACACCAATATTTGTTCCGTGCGGGAGTCAAACCTCACGGGTTCAACTCACGCAGCACCGCAGCCAATCATTCAACTACTGCGCCAACCGAGCCTTACATCATAAAACAGTTTATTGGCCAGACCACCCAAGAAACAGCCATTGGCCCCATATAAGGTAGTACAATTCGGATGTTCATATCCTTGCGGACGAATAAAACAACAGTAGAATATTTTGTATAAAATTTATTATTCATTCAACAGGCATGCCTTACATACAACACCAAGTGAATCACAGTTTCCTTTACATTATGTACATACTCGTGCAAGTGACGTCATCGATGGACATCTTTATATTCTAAAAATTATGCTACAATAGATACAATTTGATAGACGTATCAATCAGTTTAGGGAGAACACATTAGGTATTTTTTTTTAATTTAGGTATTGAAGTTTGAAAAAGCTATTGTACGATTTCCTAATGTATTGGTACCTATAACGGTTTCTGAAATCTTAATCAACACAATAATCGCAAATATTGTTAAATCTTATGTATTTTGCAGAGATTTATTGATGGAGATAAGTTTTTAGAAACTGGGATAGGGACAATAATCTTATTTTATTTTTTAGCATGCGCCGTACGGTCGAAACATGTTGGCCGCTCTGAAATTGGCGTTCCAAACCACAGACAAGATGAACGAGGTTAGAAAGGAAATATTTTCCTATTTGTACTACAACGACTGTCGTGAATTGTCTCCCATCCTTTAACTCCACTACAGGCAATAAACCAATACGGACGCGCATTACGCAACCAACAGACCACGCACACTTAGATCGCAAGTTTGCTATTGGTTGTGTCAATTTTGAGCATGATCATATGTTGAGCTCCGCCCACAAGGACATTCTAACCTCTTTCATCTTTTCTGTGTTCCAAACTACTACGCATACGCAAAAATACGCAATACGGCCATCACCATTATATAATAGCCTCTTCATCATTTTAACCCCTCGAGCGGTAGGGGTTCCTTGACGAAAATCACCAAAAAAAAAAAAAAATTATTTTTCCTTTAAAAATGAAATATTATATACATAGAATAATATGCATAGAAACCAACATTTTCAGCCAAATAACTTTCGTACAAACGTGTGTAAAAAACGAAAATTAAGCATTTTTCAAGGACATCCAAGTTGTACAGACGTATGTACAATCGGCGCTCGAGGGGACATCATCTTTTTTGGTTGAATATGGACCACTGCACCAAAGCCAGGAATCTCAGGAGTCAGTCGTCCAAGCGAGAAAGGAATGGAGCTATACACCCAATATAGCTCTTCAAATGCTCTTAACATCATCGGGGACATTGTTTTGCACTGCAGATTTCTGCTACATTTCACTATTGATCTCTTATGATTCTCACCTTTTGAGAAAACGCCAACCCATCAAAAATCACCTCATAAGATCCAATTCTGCTACTAATTAAATATGAATTTTTCAACTGTCTTCAATATTGCGATACTATACATTTATAGTTTTATGATCCCCCCAGTACCCCACTCCGTTCAAACGCAGCCAGCCCCCCAGCATCCGCACCAGGGTATAGACCCGTCGTTGACAGGCACTGACAGTTTCCTGACAGACTTGTGCGTGCAGGCAGAGTTCAGAGAGTTGACGGAGGAACACACGCTGTTGGTCCTCTCGTGTTCCGAGTGGGAGGTCGTCATCTCCTGGGAACAAAAATGGTGGTTGCAGAAAGAGAATGTGGGTTTGGGAGTGTTTTGGCGCTTGCTGATGAAGTTTTCGATAAGTCTGGTATCTTTTGATATATCAAATTGCTTCTCCCGTTCTGGGTCCACCCCAGAGCGAGACAATTCATCACAAAAAAAAACAAGAGGATGTGTCCGTCTTTTATTGACTACAATAAGGAAGGTCATCCATCAACGGCCAGGCGCGGGCTTGCGAACAGTGAGCAATGGGTAGCTCGCTGTCCAGCCGTCCGGTAACTGTCCGGACCAAGTCTTAAGTCGTCGACGACGCGCACTGTTCCCGCGCGCCTCAAGGAGTTGTCAGCAACAGCAGGGGCCAGCCAGGTCGAAGTCTACTGAGGCCAGGGTCGAAAGGGAACTCGAGCTCTGGTATGAAGGCTAGAAAAAACGGGGTGGGCTTTTAGTCAGTAAGTCTGACGCTATCTCCCGCTCCGCCAAAGAGCGGTGACAACCACCGCTCATTAGATGATTTTTACCACTATAAAAAAAAAAAAACTCAACGGCCAGTCCTCGGTAAGCGCAGCTTAACTTCTTGCAGATGTTATTTTTTTAGCCGTGGTTCCTCTTTTTCTGTTTTTAAACTTTTCTCTGTCATGTTTTTTGATATATGAACATCCAAACGTGACCATTGCCTAACCGATCTTTGGAAAATAGTTATTAAAAGTACTGAGCAAGAAATTCATACCAGGCGCCTTTCATCAGCAATTGACCAAACACTCCTGAAATGATTAACAGATAAGAAGAGCAAGAGTTTACCAGATAGAATTTAGTTTGATTTGAAAATAGTTTGTTTTACTGATAAAATAAGATAATATAAATTTTAGATAGCATGACTTTTCTTTATCAATAACTTGAGAGTCATATTCGTAAAGCCCACCAGGTTTGTCTATAAGATACAGTAGTTCATTAGAAACCAGGTCACAAGAGAAAAACCTAGTTTGAAAATTAAGATAAAAACTCGTTCTAAAGGGTTTTACCTGATAACTATCCCGCTTGTACCGCGGGCCTGAACTTGATGACGACAACGTATTCCTTGGCTTGTGTCTCGTACAGTGTTTGTGCTTCGCTATATCTGGTACCTCCCCTTCAATCAGCCTCTCATTGTCACTCTCCACTGTTCCTCCGTTCTTTGCAGCTCCATTCTTCGTTTCTTTCTTCTTATCCCTTCTTTTTCTTTCTCGCTTTTTGAAGGTCAATGAAAACCTTTTTCGCTTTTTTATCTTTGGTGAATCAGGTCTTTGGGGAGCAGTTGATTTTTCTCTATCAGATCGACTCGTGTCATCGTCAGGCGGTGGCACTTGAGATTCTGAGTCGGTTTTCAGAGTTAATTCTGTTCGTGTCGAGGAATCCGGTTCACCAGATTTGTACGCTACTTCTTTCTCAAGGTTAGCGAGCTCCATTCTTCGTAATCTCTTTGGTAGTTTGTTTACTGTCGCGTATATCGGTTCTTCGTTTTCTCCGACGGGTGCTGATCGTGATCGGGAGAAGAAGTCGAATTTCTTTGGCTTGACTGGTATTCTTCTTTCAACGAAGACTACCGTACTAGCGACCTCTGTCGTCGTTGTTTGGACATCGTCCCCAGACTTCGGACTGGGGCTGCTCGGAATGGGCGTAGCTCTCGGATAATCGTACGTTAGTTCTATGTTTTTCTCAGTGACGTACTTTTTTGGAGGCTCCTGTTCCTCAACAATTGGTACGCCTGAAATCTGTACGTTTGTAATCGGTATTCCTGATACGGGTTCCTTTTTCTGACAGCAGCATTTCTGTGTGATCCGCCTTGTATTGCACATGAATACTGAATTCTGCTGTATGAACGTGGTCTGAATGGTGGGTGAGGCCTGAACTTCTCCGAGGAGGTCTTCGACGTTCCCGCCGGTGTGGAAGCGGGGAGGTTGGTAGGGGGCGATGACGAAACCTGATGGTGGGGCGGCGACGTGGTAGGGGGGAGAGGTAACGGATTGGAAGAACCTGGGTACCTCAGGGGGCGCGTCGTGCACCAGTACGTCGACCACTCGCTCGTGCCCATTGTCCGCTATATTTGGCTGCTTATTGTTCGTGTTTTGCGTCATTTGTGCCGGTTTCAGAACGTTTGGCATCTTCCGCGGAGCCTCCTGTTGGCATTCATCGCATGTGCATGGTGACTCGGCGCCGCTCTGGAATTACAAACGGAAATTATAAGAATTTGCATCTTGATGTTTGTCAAAACCTTGGCACACCTTTTTAACCTTTTAACCGGCTGGATACCTAAATCTGACTAACGCTCTCGCTTTTATTTCGCCAGGGTCGCACTTCTACGACCAAATACTACATATTGTCAGCTCTTTGTTCACCTATGGGAGTTGAAGAGCTAAACGAGATTGATTACCACACGACCCTGGGGAATAGAACAACGAAAACACTCGTCGTACCAAACCGACGCAAGCGGTTAAAATTGAAAAAATAATGAGAAACTTGAGATTTTGACGAAAATAAATGTTAAAACGTTTCATTAACAGTAGAATAAAGAAAAACAGTTAACATTTAGCGGGCTTTCGCCAAAATAAACACAATAATTATGTTGGCCAGAGAGAGAACTCGAAAACACTAGAAGCTACCGACATTTCTTTATAGTTTTATTACCTTCAAATGGGTAACAAATTAAAGGTAGTGGTTCAAAAACTCTCAGGAAGTTCATCAATCTACACTAATATTATAAAGAGGGTAAATTTGTATTTTTATGTGTATGTTTGTCATGAATAAACTCAAAAACTGCCGTTTCGATTTCAAAAATTCTTTCACCATTGAAAAGCTACATTCATCCTGAGTAACATAGGCTATATTTATTACCCGTGCGAAGCCGGGACCGGCCGCTAGTATAATGTATTTTATGACTGAAATATATTAAGGCACCCGAACCCTGCACCCTGGGAAACGAGTCAGTTTCCATCTTTTCCTTCTTTTGTTATGAGGTGGTTTCTTCCAGCCAGACTTTACTGACTATAATAGCCAATCTATGTTTTTTCATGTGCTCTTTGCGATCTAGCGTTGGGGCAATGCTTCTGCAGTTCCTTTCTCTAAATCACACAGCCTAGTTCAAGTCCTGACGAGTATAGGCACAACAAGGTGGTCTGAAGATGAAAAGCTTTTCTTTATAGTTACAGTGATACGCAGAAAAATAACCTAGCTTTGATGCAGCGTTGCTATAACTACTTAGTTCTGCTGGGAACTTAGCTGCTGTCTAGTTAACGAGACAGATCACCGGATCAGGATTAATAAAGAATAACGGATCTTCCAGAAGAAAAAAAAACACACTTCCTTCTGCCAAGCACTAATGCTAGCGAAGGAGGTGGCCGCACGGGTGAGAGAACGGCCTTCTTCACGCCCCAGCTGTCTGGATCCTGACCCCGTTTTCCAGCTGCCGTAGGTGTGGTTGTGGGCTTACGGACGGCGAGCAATGAGTAGCTCTAGCTCGCTGTCCGGCCGTCCGGTGACCGTTCGGATCGAGCTCGAGTCGTCGACAGCGCCTAGTGTTCCAGAGATGTCAGTAAAACCGTAGGAGTCCAGTAGGACCGAAACCTATGGTGGCCATAGGTTGGCTTTCGAAAGGGAAACATGGCGTCCTGGAAAGTAAGGCAAAGAATGAAGATATGAGTGGGTGCGTCAATAAAAGTCCGACAAGTACTTTTTTTTAAATTATTATTGATAGGCTCGCGTTTGACCACTATCTCACCTGATGGTAAGTGAGGATGTGGCCGACGATGGAGCACGCTTGCCTAGAAGTAACCTATTCACTCTAGACTTTACGACTCCTAGGTTGTAGCTATCAGGAAACACAGACTCCGGCAGGGAATTCCACTCTTTAGCTGTACGCATAATGAATGTGTTTCCAAAACACTTTGTACCACGCCCACCAAAAAAGATGCAGTATCTATTCTTATCCGACAATGTAAACAAATAACAAACCATAGTAACAATAATGCCAACATCTACATCCCTGAGACTAGTCACCAAGGTTTGTGATCGTTCCATCTGTCGTTCAGAAATATCCAGTCATGACCCGATTCGCGTCACCCACCCAATCTGTCGCATAGTCGTAAAACATCTGAATTTGTCTTAACGTTTCGGATTATAAAATTAAATTAATTCGATGTTGGATATATTGAGACCTTCCCACGATTTCCTCGTGACTTTACAACGTGTAGATCACGAACTTTACATATGCCAATATCTTTTAGCGGTCAATGGCCTAGTAGCCAAAAACATCACAGTTTTTTTGCTCTATTGTACCTTAGACGCGGGCTTGCGGACTGCATGTATCGGGTAGTTCGCCGTCCAATAAGGTCCAGGCCTGGTCAGAGGCGAGCTGTTGTTAATTAATTACTGCTGCTAATTTTTTGGGCAAAGGACGAGGCAGACCTCTGGTTACGGAAAGTGTCTATCAGTCATGAAATTTCCTTGTAAAAGATACGCGCACTCGGACCCCATGGTCCAAGCGTTTCGACCCCTTACAGCTCAAATATTGTTAATCAGTAAGTTAAAAGTATTTTCGTCATTTGAGGATCTCAGTAGCCAACATTATTTACGAAGTATGTTAGAATATAGATATACCATAACATTATTGCAAAGCAGTCTTCATAAAAGACTATCAATATTTAGTACGGCTCGTGAATAAATAATGTATCTGTTATTGTATCGAGCGTTATTTGATTGATATGGGTCTATAAATGTGATTGTCTGGTGTCTGGCCCAGCAGACATTACTCCGTTCAAGGAGGCTATTCTTGTTGTTATGCTAGTAAATATTGGGCTGCGGGTTTGTGGCCGTGGAATGTAATGGTTGTAGGAACGCAAGTGGATTTGTGGTCAGTAAAAGTTTGACAGTGTCGCTCCAGCCAGAGCGGGATGAAGTTTCTGACGATTTCCCAGTATTGAACTAACGTGTCTTTATAATATTCAAACACAAACACTCTACCTACTTAGGTAGGTACTGAAAGTGAAATAGTTTCGATATTATCGAAAAGATAAACATTGAATACAGTCTTATCACATTTTTATTTATTTTTTTTATACTAAAATATGGAAACCCTTTCACTCTGTCTTCTCACAGAACTGCAAACTTTCTAGTAATATCGTCTTCCATTCATCAGCACGGTGAAAGAAAACATCGTGAGGAAACCGGCTAAACCAAAAATTCGAAGACATGTGACATCCACTAACCCGCACTGGGCCCGCGTGGTGGATTATGGCCCATTCCCTCTCCTAAAGAGGAGGTCTGAGCCCTAACAGCCGCCCGGAGGACACGGTGGAGCACACAGTCGAGGTGTGCCCTGCTTGGGCGGAGCATCGCCGTGCCCTCGTGGGGGCGATAGGCGGCGGAGACCTCTCGCGCCGGGCCTTGGTTGAGGCCATGGTCCGGAGCGAGGAGGAGTGGCAGGCGGTCGCCGACTTCTGCGAAGCAGTAATGCTCGCAAAGGAGGAGGCCGAACGCATCAGGCAACGGCGCTATCGCCGCCGCCATCGCCGGGATTCTGATCCCGATTTCCGACCAACGTAGACGCGGGATGTCAATGCTTGATTTTTCCCACCATAAAAAAAAGCCCTAACAGCGGGGACATTATAAGGCCGACTATGCTATGCTGTGCTATTCATCAGCAAACAAATCCAATCCAGGTTTGGTCTTCGTGAGTGAGTTGAGTATCGTTAATACACGCGGTAGCTATAGGAGAGAAAGATAGAAGTTCAGTACAACAAAATAGGACATTGGTATGGAGTGCTGAGGACCTAGTTCCCGTGCTCCGGAAAGAGGTTTCCATTAGGAAAATGTACATAACAAGCGCAAGTTCGATCATCTATGGAGTACTGCTTTCATCTTTGGGACGGATTTACCAAATATAAGCTGCATGCACTTGAGACAATTGAGAAGCGAGCCAAGAGGATCATTTGAAATGATGCACTCATCGAGTGGAAGTCTTAGCATCGAAGTCAAGTTGCTATTCGGTTTTTTACCGGTTGCATTTCGGAGAGTGTGCGTCGGGATTGCAGAGCCAAATTCTGCCATGCCCGTTCTATCATCGGATCACCCGGCGTACAGTGATACGCCACCGGTACATGATGGACATCCCACCTATACGCACAAAACGTTTTGAGAACACATTTATTGTGCGTACAGCTAAGAAGTGGAATTCCTTGCCGGAATCTGTGTTTCCTGATAGTTACAACTTAAGGATCTTTAAGTCAAGAGTGAATAGGTTACTTCTAGGCAAGCGTGCTCCATTGTCGACCACATCGTCGCTTACCATTGGGTGAGTAGTGGTCAAGTGCGAACCTATCAATAATAAAAAAAACAGGTACTTCTTCCGAATGACAGATATCTTGATGTCTATCGATTGAAATACATGTAATTGGTATAGTAAAATATGTGCTATATATTTTAAGGCTTTGAGGAAACCAGACATAAGGTTGTATAAATAGGAGCCATAGTATATGCCTCTTGAAGCTCCACATAGATTAGCCATTGACGCAATTCCCAATACAATAATAATTTATAATCTTTCATATTATAAGCGCACAAGAGTGTGCGCAGGACCAATGACCAGTACCTTGTAAGATGAGTGTATTCAGTCCATCTACTAATAGGCTTTGGGCTGCCGTTAAGAAATTCATAACAAAAAATCCTAATGAAGAATCATAATGCACCCGGATCTGTGTATCTAACCTAGAACCTCACTTTAAGCAGTCACTGTGAGACGCCCCAGGCAACGGCGCTCTCGCCGCCGCCGCTGGGATTCCGATCCCGATTTCCAGCCACCGTACACGCGGGCTTGCGGACAGTAAGCAATGGGTAGCTCGCTGACCGGCCGTCCGTTAACAGTCCGGACTAAGCCCAAGTCGTCGACGGCGCGCGCTGTTCCCGCGCGCCTCAAGGAGTTGTCAGCAACAGCAGGGGCCCAGCCGGGTCGAAGCCTACTGGGGCCAGGGTTATCCGAAAGGGTGCTCGAGCCCCGGTATGAAGGCTTGAAGGAACGGGATGGGTTTTTTAGTCAGTAAGAGTCTGACACTATCTCCCGCTCCGCCCAAGAGCGGGGGTTGTCATAAGATGATTTTTCACATCGAAAAAAAAAAAAAACTGTGAGACGCCCGGATGGAGCCAGAGTCATATTTTTACTGAAGAAAACCTATCTATAAAGGTTAAACGATGAAGTCAGTATGTGTAAAATATTGATAAACAGTCGCATCTGTTGCATTGAGCTTCTTAGAACGCGTTAGAAGCAATTCTGCAGCTGTACCTATATCTAGTCTGGCAATGAATTTTGTTACATGGACTTTTCAGTAAGACTCAGCACCTGGCCATGATGCATGCACTACTTAGGCAGCTTAACATCATCATCATCAGCCTTTTTAATGTTCCCACTGCTGGGACTCAGGCCTTCTCTCTAGAAGAGAGAATGGGCCACACGTCTTCGAATTTTTGGTTCTAAGACTTGCCGGTTTCCTCACGATGTTTTACTTCACCGTTTTAGAGCAGTGGTTATAAAATAAATTATTATACAAATTATTGCGTCTGGCTGGGTTTGAACCAGCGACCTACAACTCGGTAAGTCGAAGGGACAAGCGATTATTGATAAAAAAAGAAGAAAGATCCAACATTGTGCTCAGTGTGTACGGTATCTACTTAAATGATAACTGATAAAGAATTGCGGACACAAACTACACTGCTCAGGGTTCAAATATATTTGAATATCGAATAGAAAGATGATAAGTTATTACGAAATAGAATATCGATAATCTTGTACATCCGGCTGAACAGAATCCAAACTAGCTTAATGAGAATAAACCTAAGCCTGACAATAACAGCGCAAATGTGGAAACTGTAGTCGAATCAAGACCTGTATAAACCAACATCATAATCTTGCTAAAAGTAGTTTACATGTTTGAATTGGAAACAATTCAATTCATGAAAACGAAAGTACCTAGTGATTCATCACTCTGTTATTGACAAGAACTCAATCAATAATAAACGTACGAGTAATTTAGCACGGGTAGAAGAATTAGATTAGTAAGTAAACGATGTGTCAAAAAGGGAACACTTAAATGCATTAATTGAATAAATTGTTAGATGATCTTAGCATGGAAATCGAAAAAGAAGAGACGACTTTGCGAAAAATAAAATGCTTTCAAAAGACCCGAAAACAACAGAAGAGTTGAATGATCAGGTATTAAAAATAAACACAACAGCAATGACCAAATTCCAATTTGACAAAACAACAAAAACTCACAAAGATCACTCAAGGATTTCCACATAAATGCACATAAAAACGAAAAAAAAACGGAACATATATTTATAAAAAAGGTGTAACTAAAGGTACCTTCATCACAAACTGTCACTCGAAAAATCACGGACCGCCAAGCGGCGCTCGCGCAGCTCAAAACGCTACTGAGTTTATTTATAAAACAACATTACGTTTGTACAATATTTTCTTAGACATGATTTTCTTGGCCGACCTTGACTCATTTCCTATCTATAAAGCTAAAATATTTTTTGGATGAACTGCGGCCTGACTGTCGTATCTTGTTTGATAGATAGATAGATCTAATCTATCTAGACTAGCTTTTACCTGAGGCTTCGTCCGCGTAGAAGTCGAAAATTGTTCTAACAGGACTTTTAATGTTTTTTTTTTATTTCAATACAATACGTAACTCGTCTTCCATAAATTCTGATAAAGAATGTTCATGCAAAATTTGAAGTGGATTGGACCAATGAATTACGTTGTCCCATTTAAACATTTGCCCCCCCTTTTCACCTTCTTAGGGATAGAATTTCGAAAAATTCTTTCTTATCTCCAAGTTTCAGGTCTTTACGATTAGCGGTCTAGACAAAGCAATTTACAAGATATTATACTCTTTGTTGTACACCATAAGAAAATAATCATAGGAACTTAAAATTAATAGTCTGTTACAATGGACGGGTTATTACTAAAAGCGATTTTTTACAGACAACCTTTGGATGGATTACTGTATCTTGGCGAAGAATTTTTAGATAAAGGGTATTTTTTTATAGCTTTTGGACTCTTTCTGTAAATGGCATAGAAATATGACGCTAGTGGCGATTCAGGTAAAAGCGCCACGGTAGCCTTGCAAAACCCTAATGATTAGCTATTTCATGAAAAACTCATTTAATAGGGAAAGACATACTGAGAGAGTTGTACTGATGACATTAATGATTACAATTGTTTAAATAAAAACGTAATACGCCCGTCAATCAACATGCAACTTGACTCTGACATGTAAAATGCAAAAAACTTAGTCAAATTTTAATTTCGTGGCTTACCTTTGAGCTTCTCCCCTAAGTGGTCTTAATTGTCAAGAGTAATGATCAAATTGCTCAAGAATGAAAAAAGAAAAATAGCTCAATGAAAAAAGCATCTTGTTTATGTCATGACTTTCTAAGGCTATTTATGTTTCCTGGTCCCTTTTGTTGGTTAAACGAGGTTCCATCTGGTGCACCAGTAACCTAGTAAGTGCTAACAAAGTATCCATGCAATATTAAGATCTACTTAATATTGAACATAAGAAATAGATCACGGTCTGCATTCAATAATCATAATAACTAAAAAAAAAACAAAAAATCTTGCAGATTCCCTTCTTCTTAATATTGAACATAAGAAATAGATCACGGTCTGCATTCAATAATCATAATAACTAAAAAAAAAAACAAAAAATCTTGCAGATTCCCTTCTTCTTAATATTGAACATAAGAAATAGATCACGGTCTGCATTCAATAATCATAATAACTAAAAAAAAAAACAAAAAATCTTGCAGATTCCCTTCTTCTTAATATTGAACATAAGAAATAGATCACGGTCTGCATTCAATAATCATAATAACTAAAAAAAAACAAAAAATCTTGCAGATTCCCTTCTTCCAGATATCCTGGTCAAGGGAATTTTTAAAAAGGGAAGTTTTTAAAGTGAATCATGTGTTTTTTTAGGTGGAAAAATCATCCAAAGGCATCCTCTGCTCTTGGGCGGAGATATTGTGTGAGATAGACCTTTCCTTCGTTGCGTTTTGTTTCGCAGCGCTTAATTAACTTAAACGCCAACACGATCTTACTACAGAAATGTACAAATTATCAAAAAAATTGCTCGCGTCACTGCCAAAACGAAGATTGCCTGAAAGGCTTTTTTTTCGATGGGGAAAATCATCCAATGACAACCCCCGCTCTAGGGCGGAGCGGGAGATAGTGTCAGACTCTTACTGACTAAACGAACCACCCTCTTCCTTCTAGTCTTCATACCGGGGCTCGAGTCGGCTTCTACCCGGCCGGGTCCCTATTGTTGCTGACAACTCCTTGAGGTGCGCGGAACAATACGCGCCGTCGACGACTTGGGCTTGGTCCGGACGGTTACCGAACGGCCGGACAGCGAGCTACCCATTGCTCACTGTCCGCAAGCCCGCGCCTACGGTGGCCGGAAATCGGGATCAGGATCCCAGCGGCGGCGGCGAGAACGCCGTTGCCTGATGCGGTCGGCCTCCTCCTTTGCGAGCATTGCCTGAAAGGCTTGCAACATTCTTACGTTGAATGTTAATACCGAATGTGAAACCGAAAAAAAGGCCCACCATACGGTCTCAGTGTTTGAACTTCGGACTGCGGTACTCTTCAAGAGTTACCGTGACCCTGGATCTCCGAGGGCAACAGAAGGAACGTAGGTGGATTTTATTCAGTAAAAAGCGACACATCCTTTCATTCCACTTAGAGCGAGAGAAGTAATTGAAGTTTTTCCTTAAAAAAAGCGTTTTAACTCCAAAACAGCCCGAAATATCTTGATAAGTTTTCACTGAAACCCAATAAGGAAATACGTGTTCTCCATGATTCAAGCTCAAATATCCGTTGTGCAAAATATGACTAATTAGTCCCGTAAGTGTCTAACATACTCCAGGCAGCTTTAGTCTGTTTGTCAGCCGGCTATTTGCGTCGTGTCGGCTATTCTCGTCAAATGGTTATGGCTCGTGGAAACTGATTAATACGTCAAACATTTTGATGGTTTTCTTGAGCTTCTGACGTAAGTAGAGGTATGTTAATTATGAAATTATTTTGTGATGTTTTGATGTGAAAACACTTCTACGGTCCGGACTAAGCGTCTCGCCTTGATGTTTATACCGCGTACATCGAAGGGCTTTACCTGCTGATTTATGCGGTTATGTTTTATTTTTTTAATAAAGTAAACTTTATTAAAAAAATAAAATAGTGCGATTTAGGTTCCATCAACGATTGCATCACCGCTTACTATCAAGTGTTATTATTGTTGTTATTATTGCTGACATAATTTTAATTATTTATTTTCTCCTTGATATCTTATACAATTGAAAATTAACTTATGTACTAATTTTATGTGTTTATGTGTTTTAAAATCAAATGTTATATATTAATGTAGTGACTATCTTTAAGTGTTACAGCACTTGAATAGTAGTAAGATATATAAAATAATCCTGTAAATTCCCAGTGCCTGTAATGTTGGCGATCCTAAATAAATAAATAAGTGGGATCGCTCTCAAGCACTGGTTTATAACATTAAAAAAAGGTTTGGTAAACTAAGGTCAAGGCTGCGGGATCAGCACCACGTTCATAGTTCCTTGAACAGATAAATAAGCTTCCTAGTTCTCTAACATAAAACCTCGGATAGTTTGAAACCTGGACTCAGAAATAGTCACTTCTAACTTTGTAGGTCGAGTGCTCGTAAAACAAAATCAATAGGTATCAATCAAAACATACTCGTATATTGATAATATTGGTATTGTCACACCAATGACAGCTTACGCACAAATTACTGTCCATTCCAGGTTGCCTGGATGAGATCGCGTACCTATATTTATATTTTAGTTTATTTTTTGGAATTATGTTGGTGTACAATAAAGAATAATTTCTAAATTAATAATGGGTAAAGAGTTCTGATTAGCTTTAGAATATTAAAGTGGCGTAACTAGCATTTTTTACGCCCGGTGCGAGCTTCTCTAACTGCGCCTCTAGAAAAAAGTACAATACGAACAAAAAGGACTATTAGATATTTTTACACCGCTGGCACCGCCCTAGTTACGGCACTGATATTAACCTAGGTTGAAGTTTATCTGCTGGGCAATCTGCCAGTTCCATTGCTTCGTTGAAATGAAGGAAATAATTGCTGATGTGTAGAGATTTCAGTAAGTCAAGTCATAAAAGGCGTCATGAAGAAGAATTGTCAATAATCAGTTTTTAGAAAAATAGGTAGATAAAATTCGTATAATTCGTTTGATAAGATTAATTGGTAATAACCAAATCAGACTTTCCATAATTATGTTACCAAATTGCAACAAAAGTTACTGTTGATCGAGTAGTGAATTTGTAATAACGAAAGCATTAGTTAGTTTCTTTCAAACTTAGTGGTCGCGATATGAGAAACAATTTTCAGGATATGGTTTGTAGTGTCTGATCGAAAATCTGATTGAAAAGCATTATAGAATACTTACCAAAAAAAAAACGACAGAATAAAGATGAAACGTACCTACGCACATTAGTGAAATTGTGGGGCTGAATGAGAACGTGACTAATGTAATGTGTGTAATAATGGTTCATTAGCTTCTGCGAACGACATCACCCGCGTGAAGGTAGAAAATGATCCCAGAGGGAAAAGTATCTTATGTATTCCAGGACATGGTCTACATCCTCGTGGAGACCAATCAATCAATCAATCAAAAATATTTTTATTTCACATAGGCCTACATGGGCACTTATAAAACGTCAGAAGCTAGTGCACGGTTCCAAATTGGTCGTTTCCTATGGAGAAGAACCGGCAAGAAACTCCATGGTTACTCTTTTAAAAAAGTGGTTGTTTTACAATATTGATAGATGTTATGTAAGAACAGTGTAGACCAGTCAAATATTGTACATAAAAGCATAATAAAAATTTTCTCAGTAAAAAACAAAGTAAGTCGTAATAGGAAGTAGTCTAAGTGTCTGAACACACTATGCCGAGGATACGCGACGGAAGTTCGGCATGATTACGCGTGCAATGCTATTTGAATTACTGGCGGCACATTATGCCGAAATTACGTTGCGTTATAGCGTACAGCCGAACTTCAGTCGGGCGTAAGTTCAGCGGAAATTCGGCGGCAACGTATTCTGTAGAACACACATTATACGCGACTGAAGTTCGGTTCGATTGCCGACGGAGATCGGGAGCGGGGAGCAGCGGGAGGCAGGCATGCCCCCGTCCGCGCCCGAAACACTGAATATACACACAAAATTGCGCAACTGAATTTCTGCCGCGTAAGTTCGGCACTTATGGTGTGTCATATCAGCCGAATACGTTGGAACGTAAAATCAGCCGCGGAACTTCGGTCGCGTACGTTCGGCATAGTGTGTTTAGACACTTAGAGTTCGTGGAGTATACAGTGTTCTCACATTTACAATACAAAAAGAGGCTACATATAAAAAAAAAAAAACAGGAATAATATAATAATTACAACTATCAATAAAATATTAACAAAATAAATTATTGACTGGCCTGTTGGTCTAGTGGTTAGTGACCCTGACTGCTATGCCGGAGGTCGTGGGTTCGATTCCCACCCAGGACAAATGTTTGTGTGATGAGCACAATCATTTGTTCTGTGTCTGGGTGTAATTTATCTATAATATGTATGTATTTAGAAATATATAAGTATGTTTATCAGTTGTCTAGTACCCATAACACAAGCTCTGCTTAGCTTGGGACTAGACGGCGTTGTATGATAGTTGTGGAATATTATTATTATTAAATTACTAACAAATTTATGACAGTTGAAATAAAAATAAAAATATTGCAAAAGCAATGGGTCAGAGAAAAAAAAAATGTATATATAATTATTAAAACAAAAGTGGAGCAGTTAATAGACAAAATATTGATGATTTACCAGGGGGCCACATGTGCAGAGGTAGTCATTGCCAAACAAGCGTGTCCTCGACATAGTCTTTAACCTTGTAATATGCTTTTTCGGTTAGGACACGCTTGATATGACTTTTGAATTTTCCCTCATTAAGTTCTGTTACCGCCTTTGGCAGCTTATTATAAAAGCGAATGCTGTTGACTAAGAATGACTTGCTAGTCTTAGCTAGTCTCCATTTGGGTAAACCGGACCCGGCGGAGACCTCTCGCGCCAGGCCTTGGTTGAGGCCATGGTCCGGAGCGAGCTGGAGTGGCAGGCGGTCGCCGCCTTCTGCGAAGCAGTAATGCTCGCAAAGGAGGAGGCCGACCGCATCAAATTTTTATAACGGCCGTTAGAAGTTTGATTTTTTCACGGCTTGAAGGGACCACAGACTTGAGTATATTTTAATTTCAACACGATACCTCCGCGCGTTCTCGAGATAAAGGGTCTTGGTAGACAGACAGACAGACAGACAGACGGACGGACAACAAAGTGATCCTATAAGGGTTCCGTTTTTTCGTTTTAGGTACAGAACCCTAAAAATTAAATTATTTACTATTTTTTCTAATTTACAATGATAGACGAGAAAATCCGTAAGTAAACTAAATCTATAAGCGCAAATATATAAAGTCAAAGTTATTTATTTACAATTAATGCGGTACGAAATACAGTAGTATACAATTTTTTTAGGCAAATACTATTTGCCATCAGTTGGCGTACTTATGGCATGCAAAAATTAAAATATTTTACACAGTGCTTCAGTAGCGCTGTTTAATTTTTTTTTTAATTAACTTGCAACTAAAACAAACAAATAAACGCAAATAAACGTTTTTCTTTCTTTTCTCTCAACTCTTTCTTTCTTTTCTTTTCAACAAAATTTAACTCGCAACTCTACAAAATTTAACACAAACGATTGTTCTTAAGAACTAAAAATATAAATATTTCTTGTGAAAATGTAAATTGGCTTCAACTGTACTTATTCTAGAGTCACTTCCTTTAAACCAGTAGACAATAGTGTATAAATACCTAATTTCACTTTTCCGTGCTACTTTTAGAATATCAGTAATACAATAGATAGAAGCAGGTCAATGTTATTTGCTGTGTTTTCGACATTTTCAATAGGTACGACATTGGGGTCTTTTATAATCTGAATTAATCCACACTAATAATATTTTAAAGAGGTAAAGTTAGTTTTTATGTTTTTTTTGGTTTGTAAATCTCTGAAAGTACTGGGCCGATTGCGTAATTTTTTTCATTGATAGGTAGCTGATTTATTCCTGAGTGACATACGCTATATTTTATGTACGCAGGTGAAGCCGCGGGCAAAAGCTAGTTGATAAATAAGAGTACACTATGCAAGGGGTTTTTACAGAAGGAACAATAAAGGAAAAGCCGAAACCATGAGATATGTCCATGTGAATTGTCAGACACAACACGTTGGCATGAAGAAGGAGTAAGGGTCTGGGTATATTACTTACATAAATATGGCCTGCAGGACAGATGTGCTAAGGGACAGTAAGGGTTCTGAAATGGCAAACACATACCAGAAAGTGGTGCAAAGGTTGGCTTCTCAATAGATAGACTGGTGACCTGGTGATGGTCGTAGGAATCTGCTGGATGCGAGAAGCAGAAGACCGGTCCTTGTGGCAATGCAAGTGGGGAGGCTTTATCCAGAAGTTGACGTCTTTCTGCTGAAATATGGCCTAAAGGTATACACGTTAGGGTCTATACCTGACAGGTTTACCAGCACAGTTATACCTGTCAGGTAAGCTTGTGTGGAAACCTGCACAGTTTTGCAACATGTACGCTTCGGTTTCTACCTGTAAATTCAAGACTACACGCAAATCTGTCGGGGAGACCCTAACTTGTATGACTACCTTAATATCTATGACCCATCAATCTTCAAAGAGTGAATTAGCATCTAGGTTCATTCGCTCTACCATAGACCTCATCCATGGCTTACTATAATATCTAGCAGTGGCGTAGCTACCCCGAGGGGAGCCCTGTATCAAATGTTTTTGGATGCTTTTTTCCAACTGGATAAGTTGTATCAACCTATCCAGTCTAATTCTGGACTAGGGTAGGTTATTTTTTTATTGTGATCTTATGTAGAAAATTCTAGAATGAGCGGAGTCAGCTATAATATTGGAACATTATCATTAGGTACTAATTAACTATATGTCTCCAAATAAGAAGAAAATTTAAGGTTGCGGATAAGATGTTAGGAATTATTGCACTTTGGGGCACTTGTAGCCCTAGGGCCTCATATCATTGATACGACGGTAGCTACGCCCTTGCTATCTGGTCAAATCAAAGCATGCTCATAAGACATATTTTTTTCTTCTCTGTATTCATTTGCAATCAGTCGTTGACAATAAGCCAATTTGAGAAGTGCGTGGTGTCAAGCTAACTTTGCCTTTCCCAGCTGAGATAGCTCTTCAATGGAAATAGCTGAACCTGGTTTAGTCCCAGGATCTAGCGCCGTTTCAAGCTGGACTGCTAAAACACCAAAAAATAGATCATAATGATGATGACGTTTCGGTTAACTGCCTGATGGCCTATACGTTTGATAACCATCAAACACATACAGAAGGCAGTACTCCTCGATACTGTCTTTGGAGCTCTGACCACCAATAGCTTGGACCCTTCTCCTAACATTGGTAGATTCCTATTTTTAAATGTTTTCTGCTTTATGAATTTACTGTTTTTAAGAAAAAGATGATAGTGATGCTACTTACCTTGTCCTGTTCCCCCTCCTCAGGCACGACGCTCAGGTCATGGAAGGCCACTGCTCGAACTGAATCATCCACGCTGGCACAGTCCGGGCATGCACTGCATACAGACGCGCTGTCCTGCCAAGCGATAATGTGCTTTATTTACTCCACATTTAATGGTCGTTTTACTTATGCTACCGTTGTTATCACTGCATGATGTATAAAAAACTACTTCACGATACTGAGGAGATTCGTAAAAGTTACATAAAATATTTTTTAGTTGGTAATCTGAGAATTTAGAGCGACGGTAGTTATTGGTCAACCATTTTTATTATAATGATGAATGAATAAACAATAATCGCGAAAAGTAGGCCGCTGTGTTTGCAAATTCTTAACGTACGGAATCTAATACGGCAGAAAGCGACCAAAACCTTTTTGCTCGATATGCAAAAGAGGCCGAAGTACTTTCAAGTCCAAAAATATAAAACATCAACAACGTCAATGTCAAAAATAATTTTTCGGCAAAGTATTTTTTTAGGATAAATTTTTAGAAAGTAACCTTTAAAACTTTTAAACAAAACAAACCTAATGAATTTTTTAGATTTACCCGTTGAAGTGGGCGTGATAATATTTAATTATTTAGATACTAAGACAAAAATCAATGTCTACAATAGTTCCGAGCATGTCAGGGAGTATTTTGCATCAGGATGGTGTCACCTAAATAGTGTGGTTCTCTCAAGGAGTACCATAGCAACTGTTAAAACTTTAGACGAAAAGTTATTTATCAACCTCGGAGAACATATCAGAGACCTGAACCTGAGTGGAGTACAAGACCTAACCGTACAAAACCTAAAGCCTCACATGGATAAATTTAAAAACCTAAAATCCTTAGATATAACCTTTACTAATATCTACCTACCAGATATAGGAGAAGTGTGCCCAGTAAGTGTTAAAAAAATCGCCATAAACTACTTCAAATGCCCCAACAGTTACAAAAATGAAAGTATGCACATAAAATGTAGAGAAATATTTAAAGAGAGGCAGTTTGAAGTGATACACTTTGTAATCTTCGAATTTGTTGTGTCAGCGTCTCCACTGAAATTCCTTAAGGGCGTTCCTCTAATAAAAGACTTGAAATTAACTATATCTGACAATTATAAAGACTTTTTCGATTTAAGCCACCCTGAATCGAGTAGTTTTGATGCATTTGACATTGAAACTAATTTTAACAAGCTTACATACATATTCAGAGACTGTGCTGTAACCCACAAGCTGTCCACACAATTGGATGGAGTTTCTAAGTTAGATTTCAGTCGATTGGAGTACATTTTTATCATGTATATGGAGAAAGTTACAATTTACGTGTCACCAGTATTTGCAAGTATGTTCACAACATGCTGCAATGATTTACAAGTTGAAGTTAGCGCTTATTTACCGGCAAACTTTATGCTTGATGGCAATATTATTTTCAAGGCCTGGAATAAAGCTACGAACAACTTTGATGATATTTTTTTCAGTAAATTGCTTTTGGAGTTAAAAGATTACTTTCCTACGTATGTTTGCATGCACAACCAAAAAAAAATGCAAATTGTCAAGGCTCCGAGCAGTTGGTACTGCATCGATTGTTGTGAGAACTTTGAGAAAAAGTTGAACGATTTACCAGACAAGGTAACATTAACAGATTTCTGTCGCCATGACGGCATTGTAAGGAGATGTCGGAGGCCAATTAGCTTATCGAAGGAATGCAAAACGACAAGGCACTTAACGTTTTTGAGGATAAATAACGTACCGCTCAGGAAGGACTTCTTTACTAATTTGTTTACTGCTTGTCCCAAATTGGTCACTTTAGATATTTATGTTGAAAAGTATGGTATGATCCGTGGGTTTACAGAGTCTTTGTCAAAAGCGATACATATAGCCAAGTTGAAGAATTTCATGTTGACCTCAGAAGATATTGAATACGAAATTATTTTTGAGATACTGAGTCACTGTGTCAGTTTAGAAAACGTTCATATTTGCGAGTATGAGAGAGCGACTGAAGATGTTGAAGTGATTACAACCAATATTGTGAATTTTATAGAAAAATGTGTGAATTTGTACAGTTTATATATAGAAGCGGACATGACTGGAGAAGGCCTGACGATGCTCATGGCTCCTCTTAGAATAGCAGCGCAGACTCTAGAGAGGGAGTATCTTTGTGTTGAAGTGTGCGAGTCATATTGTGGTTGGAATCCATTTGTAGATGTGTTTAACCCAAGCCCTTTACATATTCTTAACTAATGTTTTGTTTGATATAACTCTGTTGACGTAAATAAATATACCAATATCATGTTGAATAGCAATTTTTTATTTTTTTCTATATGACAATTAAACCATTAGAATCAATGTCTAGATAATGTATATGTCGCAGGGAAATGAGGATATAAGGGATTTCACGAAATCACCAGGGATATCACGAACTCCCGGCAGATGTCAAATATTCTTGTTTATTATGTCTTCTTACTGAAAGTATCTAGTGATATGACAAAACACCAAGTTATCGTCAGTGATAATGAAACCCCTGAACCCGTGAAGACCCTGATATCGTCATTTCCCTGCGACATATCAACCTTTATGCGCAAAAGCTGGCCCGTCTAACAGAAGTCAACCCAACAACCCATTTTTACTTTAGTAACTGTGGTCGACTCTGACTTACCATTAACTCATATTTTTGTTAGCATGAAGGTGTACCATGTGGTAGATTTTCTGATCAATCAGATGATATATGCCCTTACTTACTAATTTCATATCCTGCTTTTATAGGATGGAACAGAGTGTAAAATCCCACAAATCTCTCGTCCAGACTGCTATTTTGTCTGGTACGGGCTATTGCCCTATAGTTGATTTTGGACTGTTATATATGTTCTAATTGAGCCGATGAAGAGCAGTGCGGGTTGGTGGATGTCACATGTCTTCGAATTTTTTGGTTCTAGGACATGCCGGTTTCCTCACGATGTTTTCCTTCACCGTTTTGATAGCACTGGTGATGAAATAAATTACAAAAACTAATGCGCCTGGTTGGGTTTGAACCTGCGACCTACAACTTGTAAATTGGGGCCGTTACCACTCGAACATCATTCAGTCTCATTAGAAATAGATTCTAAAATATTACGAAGTAAAAATGCAACGTACGTCCGAGTGTTCCGGCGAAGATCGTCGGTCTCGCAGCATGCTGTCCAGGCGGTCGTACTCATAGCGAAGAGCCGATATCTCCCGCTTCAGCTGGTCGTTCTCTCGCTTCAGCTTCTTTATATCCGATTGACCTGAAAATTATTTATTTTGTATTGGTGTACGAAAAAAAATTGTGATTTCACAAGTTTTCTTATTCAGATCCTGTGCCCGTGATTGGTTTTTTAGGGGGTGTAAAAAGGGAGGATCCTTCTATGTTTGGCTTCTTTTATATATGGTCACCGATATCTC
Source organism: Mythimna albipuncta (assembly GCA_929112965.1). Lineage (NCBI taxonomy): Eukaryota > Metazoa > Arthropoda > Insecta > Lepidoptera > Noctuidae > Mythimna > Mythimna albipuncta. The sequence continues at coordinate 10,358,130 of OV815983.1, read as the reverse complement.
GGTCAATTGTGGACCGATTTTGAATATTATGTTTTTGGTTGAAAGGTTATGCTTTCAAATTGATCTCATAGAAATATTGTTTTGATATTGCATATCATAATCTTACACATAACATAACTATATCTTAAACTTCGAAGATATGGAACAGAATTCCTCATAGGATCACAGCAGAACTGTCGTGTCGTAACAAGTAAAATTGCTTTGTCTGTACGTTGTTGTTACAATACGATGACTGGTTGAAAGAAGGTTCCCCTCTGGAAGGAGATATATCGAAATGATCTGATGACGAAACCGGAAAGTAGGCACCGGGACTGTGTATTAAATTAATGTAATCTAACCGTGTTTGGGAATATTAGAATTGTCGTAAGATGCACTCTGGCTATAAGGTCCTTTTTGGCTGAGGGGTACTTTTCAGTAGTGGTACCATAGCCAAAAAGTTTAAAATAAAAACTTTTTACAGAAAAAATACAACCGACTTCAATGTAAAAAAAAAAAACACTAAAACGTGCAAAATAACTTTAATTTTGTAAGTCGGTTTTAAATAACGAAGAGACAAAATTACTATAGAAACACCGACTTCCGAAATTAAAATTATTTCGCTCGTTTCAGTGTTTTTTTTTTTACGTTGCAGTCGGTTGTATTTTTTTTGTAAAATATTTTTTTATTATAACAAGTTATCAATATTTTGGCATTCATCATAGAAATTCAAATCGGTAACACGACATGCTGAAGTCAGGAGGTTGACACGGCTACACAGCTCCCCCCCATATACGCCATGTGTTTGTTAAGAAACAATTTCATTACCTCGTTCAACTTCGGCGTTGATGTTGATAGTTCGCAGTCGTAGCTCTTCGTTCTCGTATAGCATGCCCCGGGAGGACTTCCGGTCCAACCTGCGAGCAAATATCCTGTTAAAGACACGGTCCTAGCCTGGGCATCCCTTCTACAGATCCTGACCGAGATTCTTTCAAACAGAGTTCATATATTTTTTCCTTTTTTTTGCGAGACTTCTTCACATAACCGTCTGCGTGCAGTAAATATTTCTTAGTGAAGATGTATGGTCATGTTTATGTCTGTTGGTATGTCGAATGGCCATGGGAATGACACATGAAATGGCTGCATGATATCTATGCCTGAAATTGGAAAACTTAAGTGGTTAGCTATACACGGACTACTCAAGCTGTTAGTCAACATACATAGACTTCTTGTGCTTGTTCTCGATAGCTTGAAGCTGTCATTGAGTTCTACTAGTCGCAATTTCGAATCAGTAGCTTCATAGATTTTGAGAAAGAAACAATGGCACTAACCATTTGGTAAATCATGTTTGTATGGCCAGCAGGGCAGCATACAGTGAATTGATGTTTTAAAATTAACACCATGTAGGTACTATAACATTATTCCTATGTGTAACAAATTTTCAACACAAACATTTGACTTTGGTGTTGCCTAATTGGCGCTTCATATTCCCATTTCCCATTTACTCAAACTCTACTTTAGCCGGAAAATCTGTCAAAATGTGGCAGGAAAGTAGGATTTGAGAGTTAGTTAAACCCCAAGCCACAAAATAGATAGGTACAGAAGACAAGCTCATTTATGTACTTCACTTTTTATACCTACGCTCGGTGTTCGCACACTAATGAGCGTTTGAGCCGGAACTGTTCGACAAGTGATCCGAGACGCGACCGAGATTGTGTCCGTGAGCGGTGTCTATGTGTGCGTTGCTCGAGCGCGCTTTGTATGTAGATTGACTTCTGTACTTAACTCGTACTTTAAAACCGTTTGCAACGCAATCGCGGCTTGATGCTGTCCGTATATGGCTACCCTAAGATGTCCATGCTTACAAATGCGACAATTTCAACAGAAGAAGACAATGCATGTTAAAATTGATTCTTAACTTAAGGGCAGGCCTTCTCGTCACTACAATGCCCTTAAATCATAATTAGATGTAAGTATAATGAAAGCAGATGATGCGACGAAAATGCAAGCGAAATAGGAAAAAAGTGGTGCAGTACAAAATGTGACATGGAAGGATTTGGTGTAAAATAATAACTTTGAGGTCTTTTATAGGCGTCCACTGCGGAATATGGTAAAAAACCTAAGACTATTTATTTATTAAAACTTCATGCAACACAAGGGTACAAAGGCGGACTTTTTAATACGAGTATTATAGTTCTTATGTTACATTATATTGGCTTTAATGAATCTTCAATGCTAGAGTGAATAGGCTCTGAAAGGGCCGGTGACGGATGAATTTCCATACAAACGCAATACCACGCTCATTTGCAGTTGGAGCATATTTCCAACATATTATGATGATATTCAGTTATAGACAATATTTATCTAGATTCCTTTCATTTCAAATAGACCAGTTACAGGCACTTTTGAATTGTCAAAATGTCGGTCAGTCAAACAAGTGAAGCTAAATTGCTGAAAGAGAAATCTGACGTATGCCTATTTTGTCCAACGTCCATGCCCAGTAGTGGACTACAAGAAACTGAAAAGAGAATACACAAAACGTAGTGCGTTCCAGCCTCAAGAGTGCTAACAGAGACATTCCTTTCATACGCCATTTACAGTGCACATAATAGGGACACCATTTTACCCATCTTCCTCCTCCTGTAACTCTTTGGCCCTTGCCATGGATCTCTTGAGTCTCCACAAGACGCGTTCTTCTGCCAATTGAAGCCAGAAAGTACCACCGAATCTCCTGACTCCTCCCATCCCTGGATACGCCCCATACACCTTGTGTCTGTCTTAAGTTTATGAATGTTAGGCACTGGAATGTAGAACCTAGGTCTCTTCCAAATGTGCACTATAAACGGGTGACGTCATGGTTTAAGATGGTGGAAAGTTAAAGAAGCTACTACTATGGAGTCATGCGTGGATTGGCAATGGTGGTGATAAGGTGTGCTTTTGTATTTGTATTGGGAAAGTCATTGGCTGAGACATTATTTGTAAAATCGACATAAAATAAATATCGTTGAGGTAGAATGCGCTCGAGTAGCTCGTGCCATTCAATTTCAATTTTCTCAGGTTTTTGCAATTTATGGCACAGAACTTACTAAATTGTATATTATTACAACCGGTCAAGTGCGAATTGGATTCGCGCACGAAGGGTATATACATTTTTTTAGTGTAATAAATCATCTTGGATGTATGGGAATAATGATGTGCTGTTGCTGGCAATATTGCCGTGAAGTTGGAATATTGGTGGGAATCATCATCTTCGTCATCATCTTCCTGCCCTAGTACCGTTTTATTTGGGGTCAGCGCAACACGTTTTTTTCTTCCATTCTGTCCTGTCACTCGTCGCGCTATCACTAACTCCCTTTTCTTTCATATCGCTTCTCACACAATCCATCCATCTTTTTTTTGGCCTCCCTCTCCCTCTCCATCCATCCACATGTAAACTCATAACTTTTTTTAGCAACATGCGTTTTTCCCTCCTTTTCACATGACCGTACCAATACAAACGATTCCCTTTCAACTTTTCAGTCACTGGCGCCACTTTCAAACTTCCCCTAATATACTAATTTCTCACTTTATCCATTCTCGTCACACCACACATCCATCTTAACATTCTCATCTCCGGAATATTGGCGAAAATATTCCACAGCAAAAATAGCCCATCTCTATGTGGGAACCCACTTTAATATTTATTTTATTCTGTTTTTTGTATTTGTTGTTATAGCGGCAATAAAAATACATCATCTGTATAAATTTCGATTGTCCAGCTATCACAGTCTGGTGACAGACAGACGGACAGTGGATAGCATCCCACAGTTTTACCCTTTGAGTACGAAACCCTAAAAGCAGTTATTTCCCACCGCACTAAATATAACAGTAATGAGATCATACGGATTATTAATAGCATTACCATCAGATGTCACATTTTCCTGAAATAGTCATTGTGACGGTTAACTTGACCGCAAGATGTATTGATGGTCTTATCAAATGCTTACCTAAATAGATACCGAACCATTTTTTTTTTTTAATTGATATACATGCACTAGTTTGCGTGACTGCGATCTCATCTGATGGTAAGCAGTGATGCAATCGTTGATTACAATAAAATTACACGTTCACTACAAGAACTTTCTGAGTAAGAGAGTGAGCTGCCTTCTCTCTGACTCAGTGATAGAAAAACCATCACGCGCACCATAGAAATATAAAAAACATATCTATGACGCGCACGGATCCAGCGCAGGGTTTGTGTGAATGTGAAAAGTTGTCGAATCCATGGTTCTAAGACGTGTCAGTACACGTATCTTTATGCTTATACATCAGTAAATTAAAAAAAAACTCTGAACTGTAAATTGCAAAAAAACGTCAGAAAACTTTGAATTTCGTAGGCTAGACGAGCGCACTCCCCCTTAAATTCCACGCTAAGATCTTTTTTACATAGTATGGGTATGACAGCAGGACGAAAATATACATCTTTAAGATGAGAGAAAAGGGTAAGTAGCTACATTGTATGAAAGTATAACACTGCGCGCAAGTGTACCATACTGATCTGGTCGCGTCGGTCTCCATACATTTTATATGGCAACTAGACTTATAGAGCAACATTAGATCTTCGCCATACGATGCCACGCGACGCCACGTGACGCTACGCGACTCCACGCGACTCCACGCGACGCCAAATGACGCCACGCGACGTGACGCGATGCGACGCGATGCCACGCGATGCCACACGATGCCACGCGACGCAACGCGAAATCACGCGATGTCACGTGACGCCACGCGACGTCGTTCTACGTACAAATCAAGCGTGTTACACGTGTGCATCGGCCCAATGTAGTTCTAGCTTTAATCTGACAGCTGTCACCCACACCATCCTACTGCAATTGTGTAGTTATTCTCTCTTCTAGTGTTGACGGATATGTGTCACTAGCACTCACTTTCGGTTGGGTTTGACGTTGACATCTTTCCTGCGCGTGCGCAGCATGCTCGCTCCCGTCATGCCCGACATCTTGCCGCTTATCAGCCATGCGAGGAGTAACACCTGGAACAATAGATAATAATATGGTCATTTATATATATAGATATAAAACGAGAAACTGGCTGACAAACATCAACGCACAGCTGAAATGACTACCTAGGACTAGGTGCGTGAAATTTTTTACAAAGCTTCCTTTTAATATTGTAAATGAGTAATAAGAGAGAATTTTCCAAAATTCACCCGTCATGGGGTGAATTTTGGAGATGAAGCGGAGGTCTAAAGTTTTTATGGAGAAACCTATTTTCGCGCTGGGGTAAGTAAGCTAATTTGTCTACACCGCTAAATAATCGTTTTAATCCCGTGGAGGGTCGATCCGGTACATGAAACACTATCGATTTGTAAAGACAAAATTAAAAAATAAAGTTTCAAAACTCGTATTAATTTACGCATGTACAAAATTTAAAAAAAATACGAGAAAACGTCAACTGAGCGAGTTCAATGACATGTAGGTAGTTTGTACGCAACGCCGACTGTTACCTACTTTATTTTTTAATTTTATCTTTACAAATCGATAGTGTTTCATGTGCCGGATCGACCCTCCACGGGATTAAAACGATTAAAATTTTACGGTGCAGCGGTGTATAAATAAAATGTCTCAGACTTCTGAAGATTCGATATTTCATAAAACTCACAAGGAGTAATAAATATTTTAAATACTCTCTTTAACCAATTATTATAATGTTTCTGAAAACAGTTTAAAGGTTACAAAAGACGTCAAATCAAGATTTGTTTCATACAAAATATTTTTTGGGATCACTTCTCACTGGACGACACATTGCTGGGTTGTGGAGGTCCGATAGGCACCATAGCCATATACCATCAGTTATTCTTGAAGCCTACCAACTATTTCTTTTTTTATATGACATAGTACTCGTACCGTACCTTTAATCGTACCGTACCTTTAATCGTACCTTTAATTGTATAATATATTTGAGCAGGTATTTAATTTGTAATTAATTATAGCAATTAGGACATTGTTTATGATTTAACCAATGACTTTTGTTAAAAATTATTATTATTGTATTTGATAAAATTATGTAATGATTTTATTTATTCTAGAAATTAATTTAATGTAGTGCTACGGGTTGTTATAATTATCAATCTGTTCGACACAACTATGTTGTTATGAAAATAAAAATAAAGATACTACTACTATAAACTATTGCTTGACTGCGATCCCACCGCGATGGTAAGCATGTGATGCAATCGTTGATGGTGAAGCGCACTTGTTTAAAAGAATCTGTTCAATAGAGTGGACTGTCTTTACTCAACTAACTCTTCAAGGTACTAGCTTTGAATACTTAGTTGAAAAAAAGCGGCAGTCCGCACCTGTTTTGTTAAAAAATACGAAGTTCCAATCATGTTATTTATCATTTTACAAAATAGGTGTCGTCCCGTGGACTACTAGGTAGCAAGCAAGGATGATTGACTTGACGACACGTTTCTGATACGACACGTGATGTCCAACGTGATGTGCGTGGATTTAGTAACGTAACAGGGGCAAGTTATCACGTCACAAGGTCTTGACTACATGGCTTCATATAACGCAACGTGTGGCTTCCTTTAATGTAAACAGAAAACCCTTGCTTGCATGATGACTAGGTAACAGTTGCGTAGTATAAAATATAATCTAATTGGTTAGTTAGTCTATCATATCCCACTGCTGGCAGAAGGCCTCCGTCTCCTTTTTCCACACACGTCTGTACTCGGCCATTGCGGGACAGTCCCTCCGCTAGTTCTCAAACTCATCTCTTCTCCTTCGCCTTGGTCTGCCGCGATGTCGCCTTGCGTTTGATGGGACCCAACAAGTAACTCTTTCAGCCCACAACTCATCCAACATGCGGTAGACATGTCATCTAATTGGTACACATGAAAAAAAGATTGCAGTTAGCTGAGATGAACAATTTGGCACAGATGTGTGGAATGACGAGAATGGATAAGGTGCGAAAATTTTAGTTAGAGGAAGTTTGAAAGTGGCGCGACTGAAAAATTGAAAAGGAATTTTTGGGAAAAGAATGTCTTGGTATGATCTTGTGAAGAGGAGGAATGAAACGCATGTTACTAAAAGAGTAATGAATATACATGTAGGTGGCTGGAGAGAGAGAGGTCAAAAAGAAGACGAATGGAATGTGTGAGGATTGATAGGAAAGAAAAGGAAGTCGGTGATAGCGTGGCGGCTGATAACGGAATAGAAAAAAAAATGCGCCGAACCCAAGTAACTTGGGACCAGGGCAGGAAGATGATGATGATGGTACACATGAACATGATTTTCGATTTCCAGTGTACACGAATGCATCTAAATGCCCATCTGACTTCCAAAACCCAAGAGTGGTGGTACCTGGAGTAGATAATTCTTGGCAAAACTGGTGTTAGATATTCTGGCTTCCAATCACAAAAGACAATCAAAGATCTATCAATAAGAGCCGGGACCAATAGCTTAACATGTTTATCAAGATATGGAGAAGTCTCCGTATGTGTACGGTAATGGAGGATCACCTATCTATATGCACAAAACGTTGTGCGTACAGCTGAGGAGTAGATTTCCCTGCTGGAGTCTGTTTCCTGATAGCTACAATCTGGGTACCTATCTATAAGTCAAGAGCGAATGAATAGGTTACTTCTAGGCATGCTTTCTCCATCTTCGACCACATTGTCGCTTTCCTAGCTAATAAAAAAGATCTCAGCAAGCGTTGGTATAACCTTGAAAGTAACCTTGCACTTAGCTGTTTTTAATTAGCCACGAGGTTCTCTCCATGTGACTTCCTTTAACGTAATCAGAAAACCCCATCTTGCGCGATGATTTCAACTCAACGTGTTTCGTTGCGTGGCGTAAAATAGTGTAATATAATAGTGTGGCTTAGAAAATTCATTGGTTATTTATTAATCAATACGGTTGCAATACTTCCGCATATGATTGTGTGGTAAATACACGACTTACTGAAATCATACAGTCTACGTACCTAATTATTGCTATACATGAGAAAATTAGCTATTATTAGCTAATGTTAAAACTATAACTTACTTTTTCCTGGGTGGGAAACACCGAAATTTTATCACAGATAAATTAGTTGTGATATGTGCTAAATATAGGACAGCAAAGACGTTCGATGTGGCGACGCTTGGGGGAGGCCTATGTCCTACAGTGGACGTGTATCGGCTGAAATGATGATGATGATAGGACAGCAAGTTGCGGATGCATTTTTCAAATTTCTGGATTTTCTTAATTTTCTATAAATTATAGCTTAGGTACACTTAAAAGTCAAACAAGCTTTAACAAATTAATAAAAAACTTGATAAAAAGTTAAATCAACTGATGTGCAACGTATGAATTAGATTTATAGTGTGTAAAAATTCTCAAACTGTAAAATGTATATGCACAATGGTTTCCGCGCGCCTCAAGGAGTTGTAAGCAACAGCAGGGACCCAGCCGGGTCGAAGCCTACTGGAGCCAGGGTTATCCGAAAGGGCGCTCGAGCCCCGGTATGAAGGCTTGAAGGAACGGGATGGGTTTTTTAGTCAGTAAGAGTCTGACACTATCTCCCGCTCCGCCCAAGAGCGGGGGTTGTCATAAGATGATTTTTCCCATCGAAAAAAAAAAAAAATCTATTTGAAATAAACGTTTCTGATTTCTGACTCTTATAAAGTCATCTAACACAATTCTATATGAAATAGGACTTGCCGAGTTCACAGTTTATTCTATATACAATATGCAACCCTTTTGACCCATTTGTAGGTCAACTGAAACGTTGGCGATTCCAAAAATACTTCTCTGTGTACCTCGCATACAGGTGTATTAGTTTTAAGTATCACAAAACTTTCAATTTATAGAGCATAGCGTATAGTAAACCTATTTACTATGCTCAGTAATTTGGACGACTTCAAAATGTCGTGAGAACACCTATAATTTTAGGTAAATTGCGGTGTAGGTACTGCAAATACCACCACGGGGAATTTCCTGGTCCTAGTGAGTACGCAAAGGGCAACTGAAAGATACAAGTGTGTTTTTAGACAGTAAAAGTGTGAAACGCCCTGTCGCTCAGTTCAAGAGTGGGTGAAGTAATTGGATGATTTCATAACTCAATAGGTATTGTAAGAAATTGAGAGTAAATCCTATTTTTCTTGGAATGCTTGGTGAAAAGAAAATTTAGGGTAGTTGCGGCAGTGTGTATATACGTTGATATTATGGGAAAGTATTGTAAGAATTACCTACCTACGTTTTCTATGTGAAGTGCATAGAGCCACCGTAGGCGCGGGCTTGCGGACAGTGAGCAATGGATAGCTCGCTGTCCGGCCGTCCGGTAACTGTCCGGACCAAGCCCAAGTCGTCGACGGCGCGCGCTGTTCCCGCGCGTCTCAAGGAGTTTTCAGCAACAGCAGGGGCCCAGCCGGGTCAAAGACTACTGGGGCCAGGATTATCCGAAAGGGCGCTAGAGCCCCGGTATGAAGGCTTGAAGGAACGGGATGGGTTTTTTAGTCAGTAAGAGTCTGACACTATCTCCCGCTCCGTCGCATAAGCGGAATATGATAAAACAATGACAACTTCATTGGTTAATTTTTCCTTCGAAAAACAAAGTGCATAGAAAAATAATCTTCAAATATGCGTAAGTTTTATCATATTCCGCTTATGCAACTGTTTGCTATCAGCACTTTGTTGGGCGCTTGAAATATTAACCACCGAACGTGCTCTAGATTTTAGACGAAAACAGCTGAGATAATATTTCTTAGCTTGAAACACACACACATACATAAACTTGTTTCTTTTTTTATAGATCGATAGATCAACAATCTACGTCCATTACATTTGTATTACACAATATTATCCGAAGCTGCATTAAGTACTATCTAAGTACTCCAATCAATACTTAGGTACACCTTCGTCTGTGTGTAGGTACCATCAACCCCACGTGCTAGAATTGAATGTGTAGGGTTTTTCCAACTACATTTGTTTGCATCACCTTAATTAGTAAATGGTACTAGGTACTTCCCCGAAAGAACTCATTAAGTTAGTTATTAGTTGGCTTCATAATTATTTTACTGACTAATATGAGCTAGCGCACACTGGTGACTTTTGTCACCGTGACCTTTTGTTTTCTGTCATCATGCTTATGAACCCATGTGGCGCGCGCACTTGAATACGTGACAGTTAGGTAAAAATTGTCAAAATAATTATAGGTCACCACTGCACTAGCGTGCAGCTCTTAGAAATGAGGAAGGATCTTTTACGCCTAAACCACCGCCACTATGGGCCCGCCATAATCATGGCGGTAAGTCCACTCTGAAAAATAGCTGGAGAGGCGTCACGCTGTCCTCAACTAGTCGTAAGTTCGGGAGGCACCTGCACCGATTCAGGCAAAAGAAACGACTGAGTATCGCCAAAGAGCGTCGCCTAGAAACAAGGTGGAGCATACGGTGTGCCCTGCTTGGGCGGAGTACCGTCTTGTCTTAGCGGTGACTTCTCGCTCCGGGCCCTGGTTCACGCTTTGGTACGGAACGAGAAGGAATGGTCGGCGGCGGCAGCCGCCTCCTTTTGCCAAGCAGTAATGCTAGCGAGCGATGCCTACGCATGCGATCGCACGCTTATGGAGCGGATATCCTCATGCCTCGGCTGCCCGCGCCGGGACCCTGGTCCCACTACCAGCCACAAATGGTGCGGGATGTAGGACGACGAGCAATAGGTAGCTTGCCGTTCGGTAACCGTGGTTCCACGCACGCATCAAAGAGATATCAGCAAAACCCTAGGGGCTAAATAGGGGCTAGTGCGTTTGTGGTCCTCCTGACTAGATGATGGCCCACATACTAGAGCGCCTAAAGCTTCCGTACATCTGCCCTTTGGAGGATCTTAAATACGCTACTGACATCACTTTAATTCATTAAACCCCAAGCGAACGCCGGCGTTCGCGCACCTATTGTCTTTCAATTGTGTCTGTCATTATCACGATTGACAGGTTAAACGATGCCACCTACTGGGCCCAAATACTTTGAGGGAAAAAAAAATATTAATTCGACAAAGAGAAGAAATAAGTTTTAGTATCAATTCTAAATTTAGGCAAATGAGCAAATGCTAGTGCGTGATGTAAATCAGCGAGAGAAAACATTTTTTTTCACCATTTTGAGTATAATGAGGCTATGAAATAAGTTACAAAGTAATGCACCATCAAAGACACTTCCGCCTAACCACCGCTAAGTTCAGTTTTGCTTGCACTCGAAACGAAAACTTCAAAGGTTTTGGTTCGGCGCCACGTCGCAGGATTCAAGCGAAATTTTTTTTAGTGATTTTAGTTAGTTAATTTTAGCGAAATTTTTTTTAGGATTCAAGCGAAATTTTTTTTAGTGATGAAAGAAATGACCACGATGGTACCTTTAACAACTGTCTACTACGAATACAACACTACAAGTACTTACAGTGAAAGACAAATAAAAGTATCACTTTTGTCAACTTTATAATTCCGTTTTTCAGCACAACACCGCTTTGTACAGCTAAGTTCAGCGCTCTACATCACTCTATGGCTCTCTAAAGGCTTAATCCAACATACGACACTTGAAATAATCAACTTAATCGCCTTACCTTATTCCATAACAAGATTACAGCATGCTGACTTGTTCGAGATAGAGAGTGTACTGAACCCACCTCGTGAAAGCCACTTCACTTGGCTCATGCGCAGTAAAAAACGCTGACGGACGTCGTAAAAACAGGTATGATACGACGTTCGTCTATAGTAACAATTTGGTTCTGATAGTGTCTTTATTTCCTTGTCCTAAGGGTGGTTTTCGTAGTTCATAAGTGTTGTTTAGTTGACTATACTTTGGTTATGTTTTGGTTGTAAGAATTTGCGTCGTTTTTAATTTCAGATTGATAGATAAGGTCATCGATCAGAATTGATCAGATACCTAACTGTAAGGTACCATCAAAGGCACTTCCGCCCGACCACCGCTAATTTCATTGTTGCTTGCACTCGAAACGAAAACTCAAAGGGTTTGGTTTGGTGCCGCATCGCAGGATCAAGTGAATTTTTTTAAAGTGAACCGGCAGAAATTACTGCGATAGTACCTCTAAAATCAAGCCTTCTTTCACTAAAAAGAGTGACCTTTAATTAAATTAGAATATAAGAATAATGGGATGACCTGTACATTATGACTATTAAAAAAAATACAATAAATAAAGAAACTTTATTCCGACTGTCACAAATAAGAATTTCAAAATATCTACCGAATATACAGATCGAGCATTTGATTCTTCGAATTTATGAAAACGACTTTGGTAAAATATTATTTAAAATAATTTCGTGATTTTTAATAAATGAATAAATATATATTAGATTATAATTATTAACATATATACAACTAGAACTTTGTAAAACTAGAACATAATATATTTCATAGTACACAGAGCTACTCACAAATGCTTGCACTGACTGGACAGGTCCACTTAGAACTGTGTGGTTCTTTCTTCAAAAGACCATCTCAGGCTTAATCTGGTTCTCACATGATTTGACCATTACATGTTTTGCTGTATGGACTTTAAAAGAGACTTTGACCCCTGAGTTTGTTTCGGTGTTTCTTCTCAGGGTAGTCAGATAGGAAACACCGGCCTCATCTAGCATTATTTGACGACAAAAAAAAAATTGACGTGTAAAAGTGTTTTTATAAAACCTACTTGCAAAATAAAGATCATTTATCATTTATCACTGCTTTAATATCATTAACCTTTCGAATACCGTAATTACAGACACAATACGAACGTAGACGCGGGCTTGCGGACGGCGAGCAATGAGTAGCTCGCTGTCCGACCGTCCGGTAACTGTCCGGACCGAGCCCAAGTAGTCGACGGCGTGCACTGCTCCCGCGCGGGTATGAAAGCACGAAGGAATGGGGTGGGTTTTTAGTCAGTAAGAATCTGACACTATCTCCCGCTCCGCCCAAGAGCGGCGGTTGTCATTAGATGATTTTCCTACCATAAAAAAAGTTCACAATGGTTGGGACGCTAGTTTGCAACCGTATAGTCACCCCTTTAAAGTAATTAAAAAGTGAATAAAGTCTTGTATTATGCCGATTAATAGCGCGAAAGAAACATTATTAAAATTACTATGGATTATAGGAATTAGATTCACTTAAAGTCTTAGTGTCTACATCTTTTTTTTCTCCAATTTTCCTTTCACAGGTATGCTGGAAGAGATTTCTTTAGAAATAAGCATCACCTTTGCACTTTTGGTCTGTTTCCTTCTTCTGTTCTTTTATTATTGTGTGTATATAAATTGTTAAATAAAATAAACAAATAAATAAAAGTAAATCTAAAAAACTTTGGTTATGTACAACATTAGTAGTTTTTGGGAGTCCCGCTATCTAAGTAGGTACTTAATACTTATTATTAGTAATTTTAGAATGCTATCAGAAATTCGGTTTTACCACAAAACAATAACAGGTGGGAGGAAAAATAATGTATTTATTATAATAATGTGTAAAATGATGCAACAAAAACAGTTACATACGTGATGGAAGCCCCTATACGAAAATTGTGAAGTTAAACGTATAACTTACCAAATATTATGTAAAGTTTAGGTATAAGTAGGTACTCGCATGGTTTGTAGAAAAATAAAATTATATTTACTTGGTTTATCTGCCTGAGGTTTTTCCTTACTGGGAGTAAAAGACACATATTTTGTGTTTTATTTCATCCCTTCAATACAGCAAAAAATTTGTCTAAAACTAAATACTGAAAAAAAAAATCTGGAACTACTACAGTTGAAGGGATGAAACAAAATACAAGGTGTAAGTGACAGCCCTCCACAAACATTAAGGACTTGCTCAGTAGACGATACTGAACAAAATTTCAGAAAATTCGGCCTCTCCATACAAACTGTCCAATCAAGTTTATAATTTTGTATGGTGAAGGAGATTTTTGTTTTCGTTTCCTGAAAAAAAATCTTGTGGAATGTTGTTCAGTATCGTCTACTGAGCAAGCCCTTAAAATTTGTGGAGGGCTGTCCCTTAAGTTACACCTTTTATGTGTCTCAAAATGATGAATTTAATCAGCTCTAAATCAAGTTTACAAATCCTCATAATTAAAAAAAAAATAGTTTTTAGGTTCTCACAAACGATGTAAATTGCGCATATCGGAGTTTAACTCTTGCATTTGAAATATGAAACACCATAGACTCATGGCATTAATTTAGTCATGTCCAATTTTAAGAGTTTCTACAACAATGTGTCCCGCCTTTGGACCATGAGGAGAAATTAAGGACGCACCCCTCTTTTTAATAGTGACAAATAGTGTATCTCCTCAGTAATCCGAAATGTCACAACTGGTGCAGTGGTTGAGCGATTGACTGCTTTTTTTTCCGATGGGAAAAATCATCCTATGACAACCCCCGCTCTTGGGCGGAGCGGGAGATAGTGTCAGACTCTTACTGACTAAAAAACCCATCCCGTTCCTTCAAGCCTTCATACCGGGGCTCGAGCGACCTTTCGGATAACCCTGGCCCCAGTAGGCTTCGACCCGGCTGGGCCCCTGCTGTTGTTAGCGTGCGCCGTCGACGACTTTGGCTTGGTCCGGACAGTTACCGGACGGCCGGACAGCGAGCTACCCATTGCTCACTGTCCGCTAACCCGCGCCTACGGTGGCCGGAAATCGGGATCAATATCCCGGCGCCGGCGGCGGCGGCGATAACGCCGACTGCCTGATGCGATCGACTGCTGCCCTGCGTGTCGCGAGTTCGTTTCCCGATATTACAGATAGGTGTTAAGGGTCTGGGTGTCTTGTGTATGTGAATTTAACTATTTGTAAACGCACCCACGATACGGGAGTAATTCCTAGTGTAGGGCAATGTTTTTTTTTTTAAAAAAAGAAAAAGTAATAATTACTTTGGTTAATATGTATATTGCTGTTTGTTTTTGTATTAAAAGTATATTTATGTCTGCATCTAATTATTTAAAAGTAGTTTTTGTCAACGGTTTCGTCCGAGATGAAAGTAGAAAACTTTCCCAAATAAATAAAAATATATCTGTTTATTAATTTATGCATATTGAATAGGTTTAATTTTTTTTTTCTAGCGACAATCGCTTGTCCCCTCGAAAACAATATGTAAATATTGTTTTTACGCTTGAAATTTGTAAGTTTCTCAGTTCTCGAAATTTCGTAATAAATAAATATCTATCTCAATACAAATCACCAATCTTATAGTATATTCTGAAAGATCTGTGGAAGTTAACCAGATGGTCAAAAATAGGTACCTAGTCTTAAAGTATAATTTATTGGTTGTACTACGGATTGGTTAACCAATAAAGCAATGAGTAACGGTAGGTAATATTAAATTAAACTCCATTCTAGAGGTAATAGCATCAGCGCATTGTTACATCGTATGGGCAAATACCTCCCTCCACTCTTTTTTTTATTCCCGGTTTTCCGTTAAGTTAACCAGATAGTTAACAATATAGGAACCAATTAATCGTTGCTGTTGATTAACCATAAAAGAAACAGTAATCTACTCTAATATAATAAAGAGGTAAAGTTTGTTTTTATGTTTTTTGTTTGCAGGAGTTAATCTCTAGAAGTACTGGTTCGACTGCAAAAATTTTTTCACCGTTTGACAGTTACTTTATTCCTGAGTGACATAGGCTATATTTTATGTATGTGGGCGAAGCCGCGGGCAAAAGCTAGTGTTAAATAAAGAAGGCCTCTTTTTACAATTTTCGTCATTCATGCACCTATATGTCGAGTTGGATGCCCCTTAATTTTTTTTTTAGAATAATAGGGGCGCCCTATATTTACATTTCTTTTAAAGGTTCGAAATAATGTAGTGACTTGTGCTATAGAGCCGAGCGGGAAGGCGTGTCAGACTTTTACTGACTAAAAACAACCTTCTGTTTCTTCAGGTAACTTTGCATTCTAGCACGGGTAACCCATTCAGAAGTCGACCCATAGCCCTAGTGGGCTTCAGTCCTGCTGAGCCCATACAGTTTTAGTGAGATCTCTTTGAGGCTCGTGGAGCACTACGCGCCGTCGACGACTCGGGTTTACTGGTTACCGAACGACCGGACGGCTTGATACCTATTGCTCGTCGACCACAAGCCCACGCCTACGGTGACCAGTATTCAGGGTCAAAGTCTCTGTGACTGGGGCGTGAGGATGTGCGTTCCCTCACGCATGCGGCTGTCTCATTCGCTAGCAATTGTTACATCATAGGACTCTAACAGGACTGGTAAAGTATGTGTACCTACATATGGTATTAACTTGCCTTTTATGGAATACAAAGGTGGTCCCTCTCCGGGAGCGTTTAATGTAACGTTACAGATTTGAGCATTACATCAGTGAAGGAAGAGAACTGAGCATTACAATGAGTACCTTGCATTGATACAATATGTAATATCGTGATACACCTTGTAACATCAATTCATCATCTCCAACATTTCAGCCGATATACGTCCACTGTTGGAAGTAGGCCTCCCCCAAGTGTCGCCACAACGAACGTTCCTGTGCGTCTCGCATTTCTCGCGATTTCCCGCAACCTTCACCAGGTCATCGGTCCACCTTGTGGAGGAGGCCTTCCAACGCCGCGTCTTCCAGTACGAGGTCGCCACTCCAGAACCTTTCGGCCCCGACGGACATCTGTACTGCGAGCAATGTGCCCTGCCCATTGCTACTTATGTTTGGCAATTCTTCGTGCTATGTCGGCAGCCTTAGTTCTCCTGAGGATATCTTCATTCCTGATTCGATCACGCAAGGAAACCCCAAGCATAGCCCTTTCCATTGCTCTTTAGGTGTCTTTAGGCCTTTGCACTTTGCACATTGTGAGCGACCACGTTTCGGAGCCATATGCCATCACTGGCAACACGCACTGGTTAAAGACTTTCGTCTTGAGACACTGTGGTATGTTGGACGGGAAGATACCGCGTAGCTTCCCGAACGCTGCCCAGCCGAATTGGATTCGTCGATTGACCTCTTTATCAAAATTAGACGTACCCAACTGGACGTTACGGACGGACTGGACTGGAGTTGTGGAAGATTACGCCTACCTCAGACAGATGTAATTTTCCACAACTTCGAGTGTAGTGTCTCCGACCTTGATAGAAATTTGCTCCGCTCCGTCTGCAATTATGGAATCAAATAAAAGCTAATGCTCACAGTCGAATCTATAACGTTACATTACAAGTGAATGCTCGTTAGTCAGGGAGGTAGTATTGTAATGTAATATTCTAAGACGAATCTATAATGTTACATTAGACGTGAATGCTCCCGGTGAGGATGCTCCTTTAGCGTGATATTTTTAGATTAACTGTTTTATTATTCATCATCTTGTAATTTAGGTAGATCCTAATCGCTCCCTGCATGCTGGGGAATTTCTATGATGACAACTATTTATGTGTTAAGAATTGCGAGGTTTTCAAAAAACCGCTTTGAATCAAGACCCGTTTTCGAAAATTACCACGTTCCAATCACAGAATACTTCCGTTGGCTCTCAACGGAAGTATTCTGTGGTACTGAAGTTATGACTAATTCAATAAAATATTTCTGGAAAGGGGGCTTGACTACTGATATGACGATTGACTAAGAAGTGTGGAAAAAGACAAAGCCACAACAATCCCGAATTAATTTGAATAGGAAATATACTGATGGTGAGTCATTGTTATGTTCTCCGAATAAACCCATTTACTCGTATGTACTATTGCAGCAAGATAATATAGGAATTGTGAATAATTTATGAACCTAGTACCACAAGTACAATGTTGCGTCAGAATCGCGCAACACATTTTTATCAGTAAGGCAATCGATAGGTACTCTACTAAATGCTTCGTCAGAACTTTGATACACCAAATTATACAGATAGTACAAAATCCCCCCCAATTAGCTTTCTTTTCGTCTGCAAAATATTACGCAATAATAAATAAAGTTAACGCAATATGACTCTGCATTACACACAAGAACATTGATGTCATCGACCGAAAACTGTGTATGTGTGCGTCAGAATACTCGCCTCTCATTGGTCGACGCGTCCCTCGATAAAGCAACAACGCAATATTTCCACCATTTTAAGTTTCACGCCAATGTTGCTTCGCAGTTGCGCACTACGCTCCGAGACGGACGGATGTCGAAGTTACGGATAAAAGAATATATTAATTTTGCTATCATGGAAAGCAAACATGATATAATGTTTCCAAAAAGTGATAACAGTAGAAAGGATATAGTGGAGTTTGTGAAGGAAGTGGAGAAATATCCGTGTTTATATGACAAGACTTTGCCAGAGTATGCAAATAAAATGCATAATAGGAAAGCTTGGTCGGCGATTGCAAAAAGGGCTAATACTTCAGGTATGTTATTTTTAGTTTGTATTTTTTTTAATCAATAGTTTGGTATCGATTAGTATTGGTTGCGCTAGTTGCAGAGCCTATTATAGAAACTAGGTCATCAGTTGATATGTTTGCATTGTTTTTGGCGCGCTTTTCGATTTGTAGGTCACGCAAAGAATCTTCTTATACTTTGACGTTTTGTCACATAATGAGTTTAGCATCAGCATATTTGACTACTAGTATATCATTGATATAACAACTTTCAATACGTAAATACTTATTAGTTTCGAAGTGACTTGGCAACGGTTTTTAAGTTAACGTTGCATAAGCGAGCGAATACGTGCGGAGATGCGAGTAGAAACTTACATTACAAACAATATTTATTATTTAGTTATAGGTATGGTTTATGAAATACCCAGTTTTATTATGATTAGTAGATTTGTTGTATAATTTTTTTTCGAAAAAGATCCTATTATTTCTTGGAAAGTTCACAGATATATCGGCGATCACCAGGATACGAATTTCTTGAACACAAATTCGTTAAACTTTATTTTTTGAGGCTTGATTGTAATCTACACAATAAATAATATGAGTAATTGTTTTGCTGCTGCTTTTACAATTTCTGGCTTTCATTATAGTCTGCTAAGATATGAAATCTGTTAACAAAAAAATAAACCATTATCTATTAGTAACTCAAGGATAAAAAAAAACTCCTAAACAAAAAATCTGTATTGGTGGTAGCAACGTAACTATACAAGCAGTTATTTTTCATATGCAATGGCCAATGACCAGTGGTGACATTGGTATGATGGGACCAGCCCGCAATGGGGCCCGCGTGGTGGTTTACGGCCTCTCCTAGAGAGGAGGCCTGAGTCCCACTAGTGGGATAATTAAAAGGCCGACTATGTATATGCTTATGATCAAATTGGTAATGGGGTATAGGCCCACTAGTATATTAAACGCAATTTGTGACCGCAATAAAATTTTGACCTTACCTACTAGTAATTACAGTCATTGAATTCGAGTGATAGGTACCTACATTTGTTTTCCTCCCGTCCGAATTTAAGTTTTTTCTTAAAACAAAACGATAAAAAAAAACCAGTATGAACATGTTCAAAATGAATGTTGCAATAGATGACGTCACGTTTAAAAATATAATCTTAGATGTTTCAACATGTGAAATATGATGAAATACCGTAAAAAATAGGGAAGGTCGTTATCATTGCCAAAAATATCATTATCTATGTGTTACAATTGAAAACTTATCTTTAAATAAGAGTCTGATAGATTTTTCTTGTTAGGTTCGCACTTGACCACTATCCCACCTGATGGTAAGCGATGATGTGCTCAATGAGGGAGCATGCTTGCCTAGAAGTAACTTGCCTATTCAACCTTGATACATAGACCCCGGGTTGCAGCTGCACGTATAGTGACAGTGCCAGATGTGGTTTTTTTATTGTATATATCGGGCCGCATCTTAGCGAAAATTAGGGTGAATACTTAGATGATTACTCTAGGAGGAGCAAGATGATAATAGCAAGCAATATGAACTATAACATTTTATTTGGACTATGATCATAGTTTTGACATGATGTATTTTTTGTTACAGTACCGGAATGCCGAGACCGATGGAGAAAAATTCGAATATCTTTCATGAGATCTCTCAAGCAGCAAGCCAGCACCAAACCTCCAATGAGACCTTACTACTTGACAGAAGAACTACACTTCTTGCACCCCTTCCTCAGCATACGACCGAAGACGTATGAAAAAGAAAAACCACTGAATGATGGTAAAATGGATGTTGAATTAGCTGCAGTGGAAGATAACGACATATCTGACGATAGTGCAAGCTCAGTTAGTTTTGAATCGGATCCTATTGAAAATGTCCCAGAAATTAACAGAGATGCAGAAATGAACAGAATAGCAGAAAATAATAGAATCTCAGAAATGAATAAAGTTGCAGAAATAAATAGAGTTGCAGAAATGAATAGATTTGCAGACATGAACAGAATTGCAGAAATGAACAGAGCTGCAGAAACGAATAGAATAGCAGAAATGAATAGAGTCACATACAACGACAATACGATACCAAAAATAACAAATGTGTGTTCTATAGAAAACGGACACGGTAGACAGCATGGTAGTAGAAACAGTTACTCTGATGATATCGAAGGTAATCCAAGGAAGATGTTCCTTTTGTCCATGTTGCCTGATATAGAACAACTAACAGAGCCAGAAATGAGGATTTTTCGGCGAGAGGTGATATCAACGATAGACAAAATAATGAGTGATCGTAGTATAGGTGTTAACAGAATGACGAAGGACAGTATTCTGGGAAATTAAGTGTGTTGAAATGACTAGTTTTTGTTTGTATCATGGTAAAACAAGTATGAAGTTAATATTCAAAACTGGCGTATAACAAACTAATTCACACAATCGATCGCAATTTTTTATGTCAATTCAAAAATATTTATTGTTTGTGTTACGTTGTTGAATGGACGATTTTAAACATACATATTAAGCGTTGGATTTCTAATTGGTTGTGTTTGAAAATGTGACTTAGTGTGTTTCGTAAGTGCAGTTATGTTAGCACTTAAAAAATATATATTTGTCTATAAAAATTTTGTTGCCGCTGTGGACCATCAGTGTTCTAACCAATACTGAATTACTTGCAGTATATTTAAAATTACCAGTATAAACCAGTATTTATTATAATCAATCTGTCTACATCATCATTCCTTAAGGTTAGACTATTTCCAACAATGTTGGGACGGCTTTCTGTCTAGCCTACTTTACATTGTAAACTATGACATTTAGTTGACATAATAATACACATTGTATAGCCCATTGTTTTACCTGACTACGGTAAAGGATATGTTTTGAATTCCGCAGGCTATGACTGTATATGTAATTTTTTTTAAATATTTGATTGTTGTAACGATTTCTTACAGAACTAATAAATAAATAATGTTTTCAGAACACTCAACTGTAAAAATTTAAGAGATGAAAACATGAAAGACTTTGAAATTAGCATGGAAATAATATATAGGGTGACTGGCAATTAGTGTACGATACTGAAACACGTGATTGTGCTCATGATAACAAACAATTTTTTTTTCGCGATTTCAGGTTTGTTCTCATAGTAAAAATTGTTAATTATCATGAGCACAATCACGTGTTTAAGTATCATGCACTAATTACCAGTCACCCTTATGCTACCGGTAAACTTGATTTTAGTATGAACTCGTCTCGCCTAAGCCTGTTCTCTTTTCAAGTGCGGGCTCCTATTTCTGGACCTTTTTTTTTAAAAAAAAAAAACCTAGGCTAGAACGGGAGCTCAGCACCGCCCCTGCCTAAGTCTAACCTAGCCTTTTCGTGCTAAAACTTTTAAATAAATTAATTTTCCTGTAAGAACTTTTGTGCACTCACTCGCTTTCCAGGTAATTTGTGTGTATCAATATTTCTTTTTATAATGATTATAAAAAGAACACGAATACTTACAAAATACGAATTGGTCGTAAGTGAACAAACGCCCTAACAAAATACAATTATATTAATGGAACTGATTTCAGTATGATTTTCCGTAGTTGGGTTTTTCAACCATAAAACTAATGTCCGAAAACAAAAATAAAACTATTGCAAGTATTAAAATGTGCTTTATTTTTCCTTATTTAGGGAATATGATATTTAATCAAAATTCACGGAAAGACGTATTATATTAAACTGAATCATTTTCAGTGTCTGTTTCTGGCATGTCTACCATCAAGGATTTTAATTTTGATAACACCAATAATATTAGTCGCTAAATAGTCAAAATTTGTCCCTAAATATCAAGATTTGTTGGCCACTGCTTCAGAAGTTATAAGGATATTATTATAATTGGCCGACCTGGAGAGAATCTCCCTAGCCTGGCCACATTTATATTTCAAAAATTAGGGCACCTAGTGAGGCTCTATTTTCTCCCATAAGTCGGCTAATTAATCTGAATCAGTAGCCAAATATTAGAATTTGTCGGTCAGTGGTTAAAAAGTTATAAGCTTTTCTTCGTGGCCAACCTGGAGAGAATCTCTTAAGCTTGAGCACATTTATATTAATATTTCTTTTAGTTAGGTACTCCTTGTTACCCAGTGAAGTAATTGATTTAGTTTATACGTATGAATTTTTAAAAGTTCCACTATAATCTGTAATCAAATTTGATTCGTCAATCATGTTTAAAATCCATGTTTGCAATAACTTGAAGTGTTCCTGTTCCAATAATCGGGCACAAATCCAGCCTAGCAGACATAGATGAATCTAATGCCATGTTGCTCGACTCGGGATTTGAACCCTTTTTTTTATGGTGGGAAAAAATCATGCATTGACCTCCCCCGCCCTTGGGCGGAGCGGGAGATAGTGTCAGACTGTTACTGACTAAAAGACCCACTCCGTTCCTTCTAGCCTTCATACCGGGGCTCGAGCGCCCTTTCGGATAACCCTGGTCCCAGTAGGCTTCGACCCGGCTGGGTCCCTGCTGTTGCTGACAACTCTTTGAGGCGCGCGGGAACAGTGCGCACCGTCGACGACTTGGGCTTGGTCCGGACAGTTACCGGACGGCCGGACAGTGAGCTACGGGATTTGAACCCTGATAGATGGCATGCCTAGCATTTATATATATAAAAACGCTAGATGGCGCTACTAGGAGAAACACTTACGTCTAGACAGCTCCGTATTAATTAATTGTTCATAAATAAATCTACGTGAATATTATCATATTTCTACCACCATAGTAAAGCTATAAGAACAACAAATAAGTGGAAGTGTTATCTATCACATCAGTGCCCTAAAAGTGTGAAAACTCAAATCACCCATCAAAAATTAGCTCTCAGTTATATGACATATTTAAAGTGAAATTAACTGTTAACTGTGCTCAAATCACCGATGACAAGATTAAAAGTGTACGGCCACAGCAAGTTACAATCGAAAGAGAAGAAAAAGAGTCGAAAAACATCATACGGCAAGTACAAAAATTTTGTGCAAAAATTTTGTGGAATGTCGGTGAAATGACTCAAAAAGTATAACGTTTTTATTATTTAAAAAATCACTGCTGCAACAAGGTAACGCACAATTCAGATTGATTCACAAGGCACAAGTGGTCTAGTTGGTACAGACGGTACACTACGTGTAAACTGTCTCGGGTTCGATCCCAGCCGACTACGATAATTTTTGTGTTTGTTAGAGTTTCTAAATATTGTTCATCTATAACATGGCGAATAGAAACATTTGCGCCGGGTGTATGACTATAATAAAAACTAAAGAATACCTGCAATGTTCAACTTGCAACTTGCGGTATGATCTGCTTTGTTCGAATGTTACCGTCAAGGGATTCAAAATAATGAAGGTCGCAGATAAAGCAATCTGGAAATGTCAGAATTGTATAAGCCAACTACCAAAAACAAATAACATAGACACACCGGTAAGATCAACGCGAACCGATGACAGCCCTACAAATTCAGTCGATGGCTCTAAACAAAGTCCGATAACACCGGTTGATACCACGGCCACAAACCGCTTCTCACAAGATTTAAGTTTATTAGGCAATACCCAGTACTCAGAAGACAGAGAAACACCCTGTAGCACAATTATTCAAGAGGAACAACTAACTTTAAAGAATTTAAGCGAATTGATAATGCTTCGTTTACAAGAAAACAATAAATCTATTATAAAAGAACTACAAAACACTATCCAAATAGAAATAAACAAAGCAATTAATAAAGTTAGAGAGGAAATTCAAAATAAAACAGACTGCCTTTCAAAGGAAAACAAGCAAAGGCAAGAAGAAATTGAAATGATAAACAAAAAAATAGAGAATTTATCTACAGAAAATGAAAAACTAACGAAAGAAATTAATGATTTAAGAATGCTAAAACCGGAAAAACACCTAAAATATACAGAGAATAACTCGAAAAAAATAGTACTCTACGGTTTCCCAGAGTATTATAATGAACCAGATTATGATCAGCAAGGTAGATTAATTGATCTCTGCTATGAATACCTCAATATTGACCTTACAGGATATATTGAGGAAACCTACAGACTAGGTAAACATTATAATAAAAACCGGCCTCTAGTTATTGAACTCCTTAGTAAACGAATGGCTAAACACATGATAGAAAATAAGCAGTGCCTCCAAGGAACAAGATTATTTCTGTCAGAGTTTCTTGATGATAATGCAAGATCAGAAAGAAAGGAAATGCGTGAAGAAATGCTGAAAGCAAGGAAAAAAGGGTTGTATGCAATAATAAGAAACAATCAGTTGTTTATAGAAGGCAAAAAAATAGACATACATAAGGAGCATACCAATACCTATCCAAAAAATAACACTGAACTTAGCCAAACTCAATACTACATACATGAGGACAGTGTTAGTCATACATTTCGAAACTCCAGACCAACAATTTAAAATCTTGTTTCAAAATATTCAAAGCATTTACAACAAGCAACATCTTTTAGAAGCTTTCATCAATGATAAACCAACCTACAAAGCAATATGCATGTGTGAAACCTGGTTAACTGAAGACAAATTAGAAACTTTGCAATTTACTGGATTTAAAACTGCTGCATCCTATTGCCGTCGTTCTCGAACTGGCGGCGGTGTCTGTATTATATTAGACGATGACTTAGAATGCATAGAGTGTTGTGATATTAGAGACTTTACGGTTGAATATTGTATAGAAGTATGCGCATGTAAGATACCAAAACAAAACCTAATAATAGTCACTATGTACTGGAATAGAAAAGAGGAAGATATTTTTACCTGTCAACTGAAACAAATAATGCATTATATAAATAACAAATACAAAACATTTAACGTCATAATAGGAGGAGATTTTAACATCAACATTTTAGAAAATAGCGCAAAATCAAACCAATTGATAAATCTTATGCTAGAGTATAAATTTGTACAACACATTAAAGAACCTACACGAATCTCACAGTCCACGTCAACATGTCTAGACTTGATACTCACAAATTTTGATGATAATACCATGTATACAACTGTTGAAGAACTAGGATTTTCGGACCACAGCGGAACAGTTATACAAATGAAACCAAAACCACAAACTAAACAATCAATTATGTTCGTCAATAAAAGACTTTTTAATGGGATAAACATACAAAAATTCAAATCTAAGCTAAAAATACAAAACTGGGATACTATTATACAGCCAAATAAAAATGTAGACGAAAACTATCAGTCATTTCATAATACACTGACAGAAATCTTAGAAGAATGTATACCTATATGTAGACTTAAAATAAAAAATAAACATAAAAATTATTGGTTAACCACTGGAATAAAAGAATCTTGCAAAAATAAAAGATTGTTAAAAATTCTGTCTCTAAAATCAAATAATTCTGTTCTTACCACATACTATAAAAAATATGAAAAAATCTTAAAAAAATCTGTACAAACCGCAAAAAAAATTCATTTTATTAAAAAAATGAAAAAATCAACAAATAAAGTTAAAACCATGTGGAATATCGTAAAGGAACGAACTAACAAAAAATACAAAAAAGATAAACAAAATATAATTTTACAAACGACGCACCCAGTAACTGAACCTAAACAAGTGGCTAATATATTCAATAACTTTTTTGCATCCATTGGGGAAAACACCAACAAAACACCGGGTTATAAACCCAGAGAAACCTCAGTAATAAACCCTACTGAAAATACCATGTTTCTTAGCCCAGTCGACGGATACGAAATAAACAAGATTTTGAAAAATCTAAAAAATAAAAACAGCCACGGCATAGACGAACTCCCACCATCTCTTTTTAGGCAATGCGCCGACGAACTTACCTTACCATTATTTAAATTAATTAATCAATCTTTTGAAGAGGGGACTTTCCCCAATCAATTAAAAAAAGCTCTAATAAAACCTATCCATAAAAAGAATGCTAAAACAGATCCTAGTAATTATAGGCCCATTGCCCTTCTTCCCACAGCATCAAAAGTCTTTGAACGAGCAATGTGCGATCGTGTGTACTCTTTTTGTGAAAAATATAAGATATTTGACGACTGCCAAAACGGATTTCGCAAAAACCGGTCTACAACGCTAGCAGTGTACAAGTACATCCAAGAAGCTTTAAATATAATTAATAAAAAACAATACGCAGTAGGAATATTGCTAGATATGACTAAGGCCTACGACAAGGTGCAATTTAAAATATTACTGAATAAACTGTATGGTATAGGAATACGCGGAAAAGCCTACGATTGGTTCGTGTCATATTTGAAGGATAGAGAGCAAAAAGTTGAGATCGAATATTATAATCAAGTAACTAGAGAAACACAGCTCATAAGATCTGATGTTAGACATATACATGCTTCGATCCCCCAAGGAAGTGTTATAGGATGTCTCCTTTTCCTTATATACATCAATGACCTTCCCAAGACCATAGACGGGCCATGTGTACTGTTTGCAGATGATATTTCTATCCTCACCTCATGCCATAATAGTAAGAATCTAGATGAAAAACTTACCACTATCCTAAACAAAACAATAGACTGGATGAGTGAGCATAATCTCGAAATTAACTTTACAAAAACAAAATTAATAACCTTTTATCCTCGGCAAAAAGCACAAATAAACATAAATTTTACATTTGACCAACATAAATTAGAAACCGTTAACAATTTCACCCTCTTAGGTTTAACAATAGACACACACTTAAACTGGAAAACACATATACAGAAAGTTAAAACAAAAATTTCAAAGTTCTCATATGCCCTTACCGAAATTAAAAAGTCGACAAATTTACAAACCGCACTAGTCACATACTATGCTTACGCCCACGCTTGGTTTAACTATGGCATTATTTTATGGGGAAATAGCACAGACGCTCCCTCCCTATTTACCTTACAAAAAAAACTGATACGAATTATATGTAATATAGAACCAACAGACAGTTGCAAGCCATATTTTCATAAACATAAAATTCTCACCTTAGCCGGTATTTACATTTTAGAGTTATGTAAACTAGTCCGCAAATATCCCGATTTCTATAAAACACGACAAGATATGCAGACAAAATATTCATTACGCCATAAAAACAGGCTCAATTTACCTCCCTCCCGCCTTAAATTGCACTCTTCTGGTCCATATTCAATGTCAATAAAGATTTATAACAAATTACCGGAAAACATAAAACAAGAAAGTAAAATAAATATATTCTTAAAAAAATTAAAACAATTCCTAATTGACAAAACTTTTTACACAATCGACGAATTTCTAACAGATAAATCAAATAATGAATAGATTAATAATATTTTTATTTTATTTTTATTTATTTTTTATTTGACATTTTATTTCGTAATTTTTATTGACATCACTTTATTTTTTATTTACTATTATTATTATTTTGTACTTATTAATGACATAAAAGATTTTTTTTTTTTTTTTTTTGACATATTGTTAACAAATTAATGAAATCTAATTGTATTTTTTTATATATTTGTAATTTTAATTGTGAACAATTTGTGCATTTTTTTTTTTTTTTTTTTTTTTTTTTTTTTTTTTTTTACCACATATTGACTTATTCACACATCAATTTTTTTTTTTTTTTGTCTTGACATATTGTTAATTACTTTTTAATGACATAAAATTGTATTTTTTTTTTAGCATGTTATTTTATAATTATCAATGTGAACAATTTGGACAATTTTATCTGAATATAATAATTAGTTAATAATTTAAATTTGAATAAAAAAACTAAGTTTAAGTATACTCTTAGCAATACGATATAAAAGATGTACAGATGAGAAATTAAATAGGTACTTATATTGGCGCTCTTCCTCTCTCCTACTATTTATAATGTTGCTGTGCCCGACAGGGTCCATAATTGTTTCTATTTTTTTATTATGTATCACCTGACATGTACATTATGGATTGCAATAAAGATTTGAGATTTGAGATTTGAGAGATTTGAGATTTATAATTATACGCTTCTAACTTAGTGTACTACATTAATATAATAAAGAGGTAAAGTTTTTTTTTTGTTTTTAGGAGGTAATCTCTGGAAGTACAGGTCCGATTGTAGTTTTTTTTTTTAATTTAAAATTTGCAAGATTCGAGGCAGAGGCCTTACGCTACGGAGTTGATATAGTGAGCGTATACCCTTACAAGTCCTTATAAAGAATACTAACCGCAGGAGGCGAGGCGGTGCGGAGTGGGTGCCGGGTGGCTCTAATGAGCTGTGACCTTTATTCACGAGCGACCGGCTATATTTTAAGTACGCGGGCGAAATCGCGGGCTAAAGCTAGTAATAAATAGTTTGCTACTTCGCTAAAAACTGCAAGTCATTTATTATGACTTAGTTCAGAATTATAGCATTTTTAAGCTTAGTGAAACATCATTATAAATTTGAAATACAATGATTTGCAAAGTTGCAATTTACGAGTCATAATCATAATGCGGTGACTCGATAAAAAATCTAAGCTTGGTTAAATGGTTAAATTAGTATTGCTTTTTTTTGAGTTTCAGCGTTTTTGTTTATTACTAATGTCCCCGGTCTTGACCTCAATCTCTTATCTACCAATTTTGATATTGTTTTCACAATAAGTATTCTATTTTTGCGAAGGAGTTTTATGACACCATATTTTAGTTTGGAGTTGTCTTTAGTGTATAGAAACGTTAAACTCAAGGTTTATATTCTATAAGAAAAAATTATACTAAAAGTCTTATAGTATGTAGTCTAAAAATACGTGGTTTCGAAGATACCATCAATCATAATTAATTTAAATACTACTCAAATACTGTCATCCGTATGACAAATTTTTACTTTTACGATGTTGCCAAACTTCGCAGTTGTGCAAATAATAATACCTATTACGCATTTACACGGTCATATTTCACATTAACAATCATAAACTTATCGAATTATTATGTATGGAAATGAAAACAAAAAAAAATGAAATTTGAAAAATAATTCATGTGGCAGTTGATTCTTTGATATGGTCTCATTTATAGCCCATCTCGGGATATAAAAAAGTGTTTGTAATTATTTAATATTAAAGTGATTTTTGTATAATTATAGATAATCTGGTTAGTTAATAAATATTTTTGTTCATGCATATTTCTTGTTCAGAACAAACATTTAATGTTTGTTCCGTTCTAACCTGAAACAACTATCTATGGACCACACAATGCTGTTTCAGGTGAAGTGTTGTGTATGAGTTATTTATATTTATAAAATCATGTACCATCAAATATACTTCCGCCTGACCACCGCTAAGTTGATTTTTGCTTGCACTCGAAACGAAAATTTCAAAGAATTTGGTTTGGCGCTCTGCGCCGCAGGGTGCAAGCAATTTTTTTTTAAGTGACCAGGCAATGTTGTCATTGGATTTACCCACCATGTTTTCACAAAAATGTAGGTACTGAATTTCAGTTTCACATTTTCTTTTATATTTAGTATGTGGAAAATGATGTTAGTTGTGCATTTATCATTTCATTTATTGATATTAAAAAAGTTTAAATTGTATAATTTACAATAAAATTCTAATGTAAGTATCACTGTTTATTTTCCTAAATAAATAAATGAAAACATTACAACTGTGTTTCCTTAACCTTTTAAGTATCTTATTACTTTCTTTAAACTTCTAAATCAACATAAAGACACCTAGACCCGGAACCACTAAAAAATGGGGGACGCACCATGATAACCTGCGAAATTCATGACTTTTTCTTGAAATAGTCATTCAAAATAAGGGTTAAGTGAACTGAGAGGGTTGCATTGATGATTTTAATGATTATAATTCCGTAAATAAATATGTTTTACGACCACCAATCATACTTTAATCAGCATACAACTTGTCCTTCTTCTATCCTATGCCTCTTCTTAGGTAAAGTTTTATCTCTATACCACAATTTATTAAAATTGGTTCAGCGTTTAAGACGTGAAAATCTAACAATTAGACAGTATTTTTCATATTTTAAATATTAGTACGCATATGTCTTTACGACATATCCATAATATTGATGCTAGGAATTTCTCGATGTTAAATTGTAGTTATATTACCTATTTGTTATGTAAGTAAGACCGAGGAAGACAAAGTAGTCCTATAATGCAATAAAGGGTAGGTCGTGTGACCATGCGGCGTGTTGCAAGTATTTTCATATTATTTACTAGGATTAGTAAGTTTCAAGTTTATTAATCTAACCTAAGGAATAAAGTTCTCTAAACACCCCCTAAATCGTTCTATGGAGATAGTTTCGAAAAAAAAAATCCATTTCATTTACTTGCTTTAATATTTATGCAAATTTTTAAAGTATACGACTACATCATGAAGCGAAGCCAGTTTTGGCTATGTGTTGATTTGTCAGTCAGTCAGTTTCTCCTTTTATTGCATAATATATTATAGATTACCAGAGCGTAAATAAGTATTTAATGATAACGATATAAGCCTATCTAGATTATTTCATGATAAGAAAATCGTTAATTATTTTTAACATCGCAGTGTAAGAGCTTCGTATTATTCTAGTGTCAAAGTTAATGTGATACTTACTACTAGGTACTACTAACGTAGTTTGACGATTTTTTAATTGTTGGTCGATGTAATTTCAAAACCACGAATGATATCGATTAGTTTTGCAATTATTTAACCCTGTCTCCAAGTAAAATAAACGATGATGAAGAAAAAAATGTGTAAAACTTTAGGGTTTGGGCGTTATGATAAACGCCCAATTCCTAAAGTTTGTTCCAATTCGAACAGACAAAGACCTGCTTGCTGAATTTGTATGTTCAAAATAAAATTTTATGAATGTTTTGGATATGAAAACTATTTTGAAATATTTATGTTTATTTTATTTATTGATACGTAAAAATTTGTGTCAAAAAAAGGAAGTTTTGACGAATTGTTAGTCTTTTTTACAGATTTTTTTCTGAACCTGTTGTATTTTACATAACTAATTTTATCTGTCGAGAGCTGGATTGATAATGCTAGTGCAGAGTGAAACTTAACTATTGTAATACTTTATGTAAACCAATAAGCACCACAACTGAACGGATTTTAGTGCAGTTCTTACTAATAGACAGAGTGATTCATAAAGCTGGTTTGAGTGTATATACATGCATATTATAGAAGAAAAAGCTGAGAATTTCAAAGATTTCTAACATCCATTTTTTTTTTCGATGTCAAAAATCATCCAATGACAACCCCCGCTCTTGGGCGGAGCGAAAGATAGTGTCAGACTCTTACTGACTAAAAAACCCATCCCGTTCCTTCAAGCCTTCATATCGGGGCTCGAGCACCCTTTCGGATAACCCTGGCCCCAGTAGGCTTCGACCCGGCTGGGCCCCTGCTGTTGCTGACAACTCCTTGAGGCGCGCGGGAACAGTGCGCGCCGTCGACAACTTGGGCTTGGTCCGGACAGTTACCGGACGGCCGGACAGCGAGCTAATTTCTAACATCCCAGCAAAACTGGGGCAGGTCGCTAAGCAAATAAATAAAAGAAACATTGGCTGGTCACCCTACCGCTTGCTTTCCATTCCAACGTCAAGATGTCAGTAACAAATGAGTTCTATTGTATCACTGTCTGGCACTAACCAGTGTTATCTTAGTGCCATGACACTATTGTGGCACTAAAAGTGCTAGAGACAATCAAGTTAAAGGTGGTATTGTTGGTGTTAAAGGTGAACTTATAGAATATTGTTCGGCTAGTGTTAAAGTGCTTCTGTTTTAAATATAGGCAGTTAGTCATTACTACAAACTACTACTAAATTAATGCGTGTAATAGATGATAACTTATACCTTTTTGTGTGTTAATCATCTAAATAGTCAGACCTTTGCTGACTAAAGCTCACAGAACTTGTTCCTGTAGTTATTGGTTGTTTTCTAGATCGGGGGAGATCTTGTGAGATATAGATAGATATATAGTATGTAGAATCCAGGATATACATATATACTTCTATTTTTAAAATGTACAAATAAATGCGACTCTATCCCGAACCCGTTACTGATCTTATTTTTATAGTCAAAAGTAAAAAAAAAAACGAATTCTCAAAATTGTCCGTGAAAATTTTTCATAATTGGTAGATTCATAATAGAATCAATCATTAATAACAATAGCTACTAGAAAATACTACGCGCAGTGTGTTCCCATTTTGATCATCATTTATTCATTCATAACCAAAAGCCTTTACAATATTTTCATAAATTGAGTTACATTTTGGGATAAAAATAAACGCTAATAACTTTGTTGTTTATGAATATTATTTATTGCGACTTTACTTAAATAATAACAAGACTTTTTCTAACAACCCTTTAAATATTTGTAGTAATTAAAAATTAGTGGTGTCCGGTGATAACATTTACCTGAAGAGAAATAAGTTGGTTTGGCACATTTTTACATTAATCTAAAAAAAATATTCTATAATTATAGAACGTGTAGAAAAAAAATGTTAGGTTCATTGAATATTGAAAAATCGGCTCTAAAAAGGAACAAAGTAGCTTTATATCAGAGAAAAATTTGCAATCGAGGACTCTCATACCAAATAACCAACAATACAAATAGCATAATGGCATGGCATATCCATAGCCTCAATAATATTAGTGTAACTACTTATAGTTAGATGTTTTACATTTTTTATAACAGCAGGTAACTATATTATTAGTCAAACGACGGTCTCCGAACTGCCCAGAAACATACTAAATATTGAGATAATAAAATAAAATTATATGTTTAACGTGTAAATCAATATGCAAAAATACATAAGATATCGGCTCGTAAAATATAGTGGCTAGTAGGTTTACGAGAGCTATCATAGCCTGAGTGGATAGCCTATAAAACTTGCCATCGATTTTATGAAAATGTACCTATGTTTTATGAGTTTACTGGCTTCCCGCGGCTCCGTTCGTGTCAAATTAGTACTTACCACTTTAGAAATTATAGCCTACGTGTTGATCTAGGATATAAGTTATCCTGATAGCAAATTTCATCCAATATCGAACCAGCCCCCCTAGCCAAGTTACAAACGTTTCGCTCGCGCCGAACGCTTCGAGTTGACCTTGCCGCCAATTTTTTTGTTCTGACCACGTGACTGAGCGTTAAGACGACGTCATTCCCGTACATTTCACCCTATTGCAGGTTCAAAACTGGTTCACTGCTAATAATCTGGTTCTAAATGGGAAAAAAAACTAAATGCATAAGATTTTCCTTACCGAATGTCAAAAGTAGTGATTGTGACATTGTATTGAATAATGAAAAACTAGAATTTGTTGATAAAACGATTTTCCTGGGGATTACGCTTGATTCAAGGCTACAATGGGGTCCTCACTTAACTTCTCTTGCAGGGCGGCTTAGCTCAGCTGCATATGCTGTTAGAAAAATCCGCCAATTTACGGATGTTGATACCGCTAGACTAGTCTATTTTAGTTATTTTCATAGTGTCATGTCGTACGGTATCTTACTATGGGGACGGGCTGCTGACATCGAGTCAATCTTTATATTACAGAAAAGAGCCATCAGAGCGATTTACAATCTCCGCCGGTGCGATTCTTTAAGGGAACTGTTTAAAGATATTAACATAATGGCAGTACCTTGTCAATATATCTATGAACATAATGTATGTTAGAAAAAATCTTCATATTTTTAGCAAAAGAGGCCATAGACATAATTATGTTACAAGAAATAGGGATCAATTAGTTCAACCAGGTTTCAGACTGGCTAAAGTGGCCTCTTCTTTCATGGGGTACTGTTTGAAATGTTATAATAAAATACCTCCCCACATATTAGAACTCAATGAAACGAAATTTAAATCTTGTATTAAACGCACACTATGCAGACAAGCATATTATAAGTTGGAGGATTATATTCAAGATAAAAATGCTTGGCTCAATGCTGGTCCAGCTCCACTACCACTAGGGCGTACTAATTAGTTGATTAGTTGGAAACTAATATTATTATTTTTTAATTTGAAAGACATAATTGTATAATGTAGAAGCACTTTTTCCAAGTTTGTGAATGTGAAGCACCATGGAGCATTTTTATGAGGTTACAACTTTTTTTTTGACATTACGAGCATGGCAGTTGAGAGTTTGTCATGCTCATTCAAATGTCTCGCTGTTGGTGGCACGTGTTATTGGGTCGTTCAGTTCCCTTCAAAATGGTTGAGCTGAGTGGGGCTGATGCACGCGTCATGCTCGTGAATGGGTGCCGTCAGATGGGACTGGTCATCTCTTAGCTGCCAGTGGTTTAATTCAGTTTCTATCTTTTAATTGTTTTACATTTTTATTTCACTATCGACATTGTGCTCACATGATAGAAGCAACAAGTAATATGTAACCAAGCATTATATGTAACACATATATGATTTAAAAGAGTGTCCATGGAGTTTCTTGCACGTTCTTCTCCATAGAGACCTACTCTTTGGAACGTGCAATTTAGCTTCACTTTTCTTGGACTGACCGACATTTGACTATTCAAAAGTGCCTGTAAATGGTCTATTTGAAATAAATGCTTTGATTTGATTTGATTTGAAGCTTTCTACAAGCGTTAACTATTGCAGATTAGCAACTTGGCTAGAGGTACAGCACCGCGATCGTGAACGAACAAAATAAAAGGCAAAACACTCTCTGTTTGGGCAATAATTGCTTCAGCCTAATATAGCATATAATGTTCCCACTGTTAGAACTCAGGCCTCCTCTCTAGGAGAGAGAATGGGTAGTAATCCACCACGCGAGTCCAGTCCGGGTTGGTGAATGTCACATGTCTTTGAATTTTTGGTTCTAGGACACGCCGGTTTCCTCACGATGTTTTCCTTCACCGTTTTGAGAGCAGCAACCTTCTATAATATACTTAAACTATACAAAAGCATTTAAAAATAGTCCGGAAATTGGATTTTTTTATTCTTTGAGTGTGTGATGGATGAAAAATTCCTGTAGTCAACCCTCTTCTCCTCCTTTCGGAAATGGATATTTATGTTTAAATAATTGCCCCAAAAAAGGAGAGTATAGTCTGTCTAAAAAGTCAGACGACTTGGGAATTTTATCTAACATTTAATCATTCAAAACATATTTATATTTGATACTTTTTATAAGGTTCTTCTATTAGTAAACAATGATCAAGATCTCCTAATCAACCTTGATTTATTGAACCAGCATTGACTACATCAGATTTAATTTTACTCTAATGTCGTTTGACTTTGAAAAGGGAGTTAGTGATAGCGTGACGAGTGACAGGACAGAATGGATGAAAAAAACGTGTTGCGCCGACCCCAAATAAGATGGGACAAGGGCAGGAAGAAGAAGAAGAAGAAGTCGTTTGACTTTTTAGACAGACTCTACTGTTCTTAAAGTCCACGCGATCGAAGTTGTAGGTATCAGCTAGTATAAACAAAAGGAAAATAATATGTAGTTCCTATATCTGAACAGTAACATTCTCGAAATTCAGTTAGAATTTATTTCGGTACTAACTGTATACTCAACTTTTCACATAAAACCTCCATTTATTTATTGAGAAACAAAGTTGCGCAACATTGTATTGTATTATTTTAGCAACATCGTATGTATTCGTTGGGAAACAAAAACCAACATTGTATTTCCAGTATAATTTGATGTTGCGGGTAAGGTAACAATGTAGCACATGTGAAATGCCACAAAACAGTAATGCAATAATGTAATCTAAGTGAAGAAGTACAAGGTAGATATTTGACTGTTAACTTTAGTGATATGAGTGAAACAATGGTGCAAGACTTTAAAGTCGTCAGTGCTTCTATGCTCATCACTCGATTCAACAGTTTAAAAAAAAGGGTGAGTCTTTGAACATGTTTGTAGAAAAAACCGCTAGATTTTTAGTGTGATTACAGAGTTTATTTTAATAGTAATTTTTCTACGTTTGTTAGTTCCTTTAAGTTAAAAACTTGCAAATGAATTGTAAAAAAGTTACTCCTAATCGATTTTTTTTATCGTGGGAAAAAATCATCCAATGACATCCCCCGCTCTTGGGCGGAGCGGGAGATAGTGTCAGACTCTTACTGACTAAAAGACCCACCCCGTTCCTTCTTGCTTTCATACGGGGGCTCGAGCTCCCTTTCGGATAACCCTGGTCCCAGTAGGCTTCGACCCGGCCGGTGTCCATGCTGTTGCTGACAACTCCTTGAGGCGCGCGGGAACAGTGCGCGCCGTCGACGACTTGGGCTTGGTCCAGACAGTTACCGGACGGCCGGACAGAGAGCTACCCGTTGCTCACTATCCGCAAGCCCGCAAAGAGACCATCTGTTGTTCCACTTGTTTTTATACTTTGTCGTAAAGGCTGGAAGTAAGTCTAGCTGTATAGGCATAGTATTGTATTGTGTGCAGTTTAGTCTTGTTTTTAGGGCTTCGGACCCAAAGGGTATAAACGGGATCCCTATTGCCGTCACTCCGCTATTCGTCAACAGGCTGTATCTTATGAATCGTGATAGTTAGACTGTTGAAATATTCACAGATGATTTTTTTCAGTTGCCGATATAACTGTTGGGGTTAATGATTTACCAAAGAGAAACTTCGTTTTAAAGATTTCGATAATAACTGTTTTGTTATCTTTTTCTTTATATTGGAAGGTGTGTTTCAGTAATATCACGTGAGACGTGTGCTCCTAAGCAAGGCTAGTGGAATACAGTAACTATAACCATACTAGGGATTTCAGTCAAGTGCTGACGAGGGGCTTAGACCAATTAAATACAATATTTATGGTTTAGAAAGAGAAAGACCATAGTGTTGAAGCAGGATGGATTTGTTTTTGTTACTTATATTCCAACAATAACAACAAATACTAAAAACAGAATAAAATAAATTCATCATCATTAGCCTTTTTAACGTTCCCACTGCTGGGACTCAGGCCTCCTCTCTAGGAGAGGGAATGGACCGTAATCCACCACGCAGGCCCAGTGCGGGTTGGTGATTGTCACATGTCTTCGAATTTTTGGTTCTAGGACATGCCAGTTTCCTCACTTTCACCGTTTTTGAGAGCAGTGGTGATGAAATAAATTACACAAAGTAATGTGCCTGGCTGGGTTCGAACCCGCGACCTACACCTCGTAAGTCGAAGCCATTACCACTCGGCCACCACTTTTAGAGGAGAAAAAAATATGTACTTAGATAAAAATATGTTGTCTTTTTTAACTCAAAGGTTGACTGGTAAAGAATGCCTTGTTGCATTAAGTCCTCCTATGTACCACTACTGTACATGAAGTTTAAAATAAATAAATAAAAAAGACATGTGGCACTCGGGGACTGCCGCGGTAAAGTTATAATTATTTATTTATTTTATTTATGCAGTATTTTTTTCCTTTGTTTTTTTTTTTTTAATATTAATTGAAGTTACACTTTCACACATTGAACGCTCAAAAAACAAATGAGTGGGGGGTGTTAGGTTATTTTCGTTACGGAATTTCTGGATTCGGTCTCCACGCTCAAGGCCCGCGATAGAAGCTATGCAATAGCTTAAAAGTAATGTTATATAAATAATTATATACCTCTGAAATGCTTCATCACTTCAACTTGTATAATATTCCTCCATCTGTTTCTGTCTCTGTGAGAAGGGCATTGTGTTGAGAGAGTTGATTATGTACGATTTAAGTAATATTTGCTGTGCCCGCGACTTCGTTCGCGTGGACTACAGGATTTTGAATTTATTTTTTATAAAATAAAAGTATGTTACTCTTTATTACATCAGCTACCTGCCAAAAAAAGTCCCGTCAAAATCGTTCCAGCCATTTCAGAGATTAGCCCGGACAAACAGACAGACAGACAAAAATTGTAAACAAAATATTTTGGTGTATGTACCGTATTTAGATTCATATGCAATTATGCATGTAGTAAAAAGCAGTTATTTCAGTATTAAAGCAGACACTCCAATTTTATTTATATGTATAGATGTATAGAACAGATGTCAGATGTTTCATTTATGTATATCCATCCATCAGTTTCTATGAAAACTTCAACTATATCTGACGAGCCTGGTATTTCCTTTTTTAATTGTACCTACGTATTGCTTTGTCTCAATCCAGACAGTGTAGAGAAAACAGTCGTTCTTGTTTTACTTCTGGCGAGAACCTAGTGCGCATGCGTGACCAGAATAACGTTATCACGATGTCTAGACTCACGTGTTTACCGGTTTCTATATCAGTAATGATTTGTTTAACCACAAAACTATGGGTTTTGATCTGATTTCTAAAACCTAGGTAAAGAAAGAAGCACTTTTATTTGGCACACAGATACACAAAATGAAGTAATTAAGAAATTATACTTATAAAAATGTTTGTATGTGTGTAGGTAAGTAAGTACTTATCTCGTTTTCAAAAATTCTTAACCCTTAGTGTTTTAATTGTCAAGTAAATTATTCAATGATTAACTAACCAGTTACCTACGATGTTTCGATAGAAGTAAATACGATCAAATGTTTACGATTATAGTGCATATGTTGCTACATATTATACCTATTACTTTGACCAATTTATTAAGTTACTAACAAAGAATTAATAATAGAAACTGAGTCAACAATATAATATATAATCTACACAGTGTGCGTACAAAGTCCTAAGTATAACTTCCATTTTCATTTTATTGAACTTTGAAATTATGAATCAAGCAATATCAGTTACTTTATCAATGAAACAAGCGCAAACTCTATCGGTATCTCTATTAAAAATTGCCAAAAATAAAATCTCCGCTCAGTTCGATAATAATCAGCGATTTATACGCTTTTAGCTATAGTCCGCGTTGCGTTATCGAGCGAAAACAACTCGACATGAATGTACGCCAACGTGCTGAATCGCTCCTACTGCGCCCATTGTTGTTAACCGGTAACGACCACGATATCTCCACGCCTCCAAACACGTCGAAAAAATCGAATAAAGCAATATGCATTACGGTCAAACGACGCGAGTGAAGTGTGTGAGCGAAACGGTAACACGCAATGGATAGCGAAGTCTGAGACGTGACGGAAATGTCGCAGTCGAAATAGCGGATTAAACCCGGCGAGGCGTATCACATCGAGAGGGGAGCGAGGCGTCGAGCGAAGAGGACAGCGATACATTCGGAGCGGGCGACGGAGCGAAGCGGACTCGACCGACGGGCGCACGGGAAGGGCGCGGGCGGCCGTCGTCAGTTCCGCGCCGCGTCTCGCTCGCAGCGCCCGTCCTCGCTGCCGCTCCCGCCTGCGCGCCCGCTCCACA
This sequence comes from Mythimna albipuncta, assembly GCA_929112965.1. Lineage (NCBI taxonomy): Eukaryota > Metazoa > Arthropoda > Insecta > Lepidoptera > Noctuidae > Mythimna > Mythimna albipuncta. Next base: position 10,318,646 of record OV815983.1, on the reverse strand, counting down.
TCCACAATGAAGTCGAAAGTCAAAGGTGCTAGGACCAAGAACATGGACAAGCTGATAGCAGCTGTTCAGGCACGCGAATGTTTATGGGATAAAAGCTATAGAGGGCATCGGAATCGGTTTAAATTGGAGCGGTATTGGAATGAGGTGGCGGCTGAGGTTGGGACTACCAGTGAGTATTGAGTAGCGTTTTTGCGTTTCACTCGCTTGAAGGTTAATGGCCGACAGTCGACGGAGCGGGCTGGCTGCGCTATTGATATTGTTCGTTTGTTTTGGTTTCGCGTCACACTCCACCAGATGGCCGCGATATGGTTATGGCGGGACATTTGATGCGACGACGGTCATTAATCTTCTGTAATTAGAAGTTGGTCTGGCATTGTTATTAATTTTAGATAGTATGCTACTTTGTGTGCAGAAGTGGGATTTGGTTGCTAGGTAACATTTTCTTCTATAAACATTAGGTAAACTTTAAACGCTTGGGTAAAAGTAATAAGCATTAAGTATGACGATCTTGACCTAGAAGGAAAATGATTTCAAGTACAAGGCCAATGCGATATCAGTATGATAACTTTACTGAAATCTTATTTATTTACCAACTTAATGGATTCTACTTATCTATCTTTTCAAAATCATAAATAATGTTATGTAGATAAGACCTTGGGTATTGTTTTTTTTAACTTAACTATTTAACAGCAATACTTATGGTTTTTGGAAAAAAGAATATATTTGTGCATAAATAGTATAAAGATTTGATATAGTGTACGTTTATGTAAATGCGGGACAATCTATAGCACACAGTAATGCTATAAATATGACACACAGTTTACTAAAAAGTTATGTTAACAGTAACAACGTCCAGCTAACTAAAACAATAAAAAATGGTTTCAAAAAATTTACTTCCTACCTTAAAATTCCAGGTCTGAATTGCCGCAAGAAATGGAAGAATCTCAAAGATCAATGCCGAAAGGAAATGAAGAAAAACCCAACAGAATCCGAATGGCCACACTTTCAGAAGCTCAAGTTTATTCACCATCAGTTTATGGCAGAAGACGAAGAAGGAGACGAAGATACTACAGATGAGGTCTTCAATTCCTTGGACGAGTCCATCAAACGGCCGAAGTTAGGATACACGATGAGGAAGAAGCTGCTGATGAATAAGAGAAGAACTATTGATGTGGATATGAACAAGCTGATAGATTTGGTTAGAGTTAGGGAGATCATTTGGAACAGGTCGTTGAAGGGACACCACAATTGGTACAAACTGGATGAAAGCTGGAAAGAGATTGCACAAGAATTGGATTGTACACGTGAGTATTTTTGTATTTAATAATTTAAGATTAGTAATGATCGGGTTGATATAGTCCGTCTTGATTTGACCTCTTCAAATAAATAAAGAGAAAAAAATATTTACAATTCAGATCTAGTCGCAGCGAGTGTAGGTAACATTTTTATCCAGAGTCTCATGATAATCAGAGTTTCATGACACACTATACATTTTTTTTTTTTTATATTACAAATCACATATCAGAACTTGGTAAATTAAATTTCTATTTTATAGCCGCAAAATTAACAAGAACCCTTTGCAAATTAAAGGTTGTTAAACTGAAACTTCGGTCATAGTTTCTCTAAGTATCCACTTTATGTCGGGGCTGAAAATGGTAACTCGTTAGTTACAGCTATAATTTCAGTATTGCCGACAAGTTTGACTATAAGAATTATTACGGAGTATAATTTCCAAAACAATTGATTAAGTTAGTAAAAGTCAATAATGATATTCCCTTTCCGCATTGTAATAAATTGTAGATTTAAAAAATGTAACATACAAAATGATCAACTGTAATATCATTTATATTTATATCTCTCTTATGAAAACACAGAAATTAGCACATTTATAAATGTTGTTCCAAGTCGAAACATGTATGCTACTTTGATCAATAAATCTTTACATAGAAGATTTAATAATACTAAAAATCAAATCTATTATTTTTTAGGTGACGAAGCCAGGCTTAAATGGAAATACCTGCGAGATCAAGCAAGGAAGGAAGTAAGGAAACCAATGGGATCCGACTGGGAGTACCTTCCAAAACTTCAGTTCCTCACAAACCAATTCAACGATTACGAAGGTAACGAGATAACTGATGACCAATACACCCAAGACTATGATGCTGATCAAGGCAGCAGTACTTTCTACAATATAGAACCTACAAATGAGGTTAGTGTCAAAGAGGACGACTTTGACGAATTTGACACAAAGCCAATCATAATGGAGACTGATTTTTACGATGATGACGATGATGCTCAGAAAAGCTCCACTGCTGAACCCAGTGAGCCAGCCAAGGATGAAGATATAGGCTTCTTCAATAGCCTTCTGCCCCACGTAAAGAAGTTATTACCAGCCAAAAAGCTGATGCTGAGAATGAAAATCCAGGAACTGGTGTATAATACAGTCTATAACGAAACTTAGTTTAAGATATAGATACTTAGACAGAGTAATGAGAATATTAAAATATCTTTTCTGACCGACGTCGAGAGTTAATTTTTGAGATTAACCTGAAAGAAAAAGAGTTGCCTTTGAAACCGATAGAATATAAAACTGTTTTGTGCATTATCTCAAATATTATTCTTGTCTGATACAACACTACATTATTTGTGCAGACTTGTTGATATAGTAAGTAAGGAGCATAATTACGAACGGTATAATTGAATATATTATTTTTCTGAGCATGTATTTGGGAAACATTAAGCTCTATTTCTGTCATGGTTTTTTGTATATCTTTTTTGTCGTATTACTATGGTGTTGCTATTATGATTAGTATTTGGCGATAATGTGTAAAGATTTATGAATGTTGTGTGTTCTCAATCAATGCCAGCATCTACCTATAATACTGGTTTTGGTTACACAGATAGTGTCTTGAGAATAAAATTATTAACAGTAGTTCTTTTCAGTAGTTTTTGATTTCAGTAGTCAATCTCTACTTCTTTGGGAAAGTATTAAAAATACATGATAATACGGAAGACGAAAGGAAAATTAAACAATACGTGTTTTTGTGTTGGAATTACAAATATGTGAAATAGAGATAAATTGATATTGCAATATCCTCACAATTACATAATCGACAATATGGTTCTTAATTTTTACATTACTGATTAAAAAGATGTGAGACTTAACGAGATTACATATGAAAATAAATATATAGCAGTTATAGAAAGCAGGAGGGAATGTTAATAGATGAAAATAAATCCACGATTGTGATCATAGCATAACATAATGTTATTTGTTTATAGCTCAAATAAAGCAGACGAAATAGTAATAAAAATACTTAGTATTTTAAACAATATAACACCAATAAAATCATATACATTAGAAAGATCTTGTAATATTAGAAGTAAACCAAACTATTTTATTACGCTTTCACCTTGAAGGTCCCATGTCATACTCAATCTATAGATGATCTTCAGAAAATAATTTTAGAGATGTACTTAGAATTGGTTTATTTTGCCAAAAAACGTGCCCAACAGTATTGGCCAGATATATACTACTCGTATAGATATACCTAGCCAATAATGTTGGGCACGTTTTCCGTGGCTTATATTGTATTTATTACATTGCGGCCAAGGCTTAGGCATAACACATTGATAATAATCTATCAGCGATAATTGTTATCAGGCGCTTTACTTTGTAATTTATTTCATCATCACTGCTCTCAAAACGATGAAAGAAAACACGTGAAAAAAAACAGCATATCTATAATCGGAAAATACGAGGCTACCAACCCGCACTGGGTCCTTGAACATTACATGGCTGACTATGCTTTTGAATTTTTAACAATCTTAATCACTGATAGAATGTCGTTTTGTCGAAAACCCTAGGTTTTAATTTATCAGCTTAAAGATTGGGTATGATATGAGATACAGACCTCTAAAAACCTTAGGATCCGACCATATGAAGGTATTTTTTGAAATTAAAGTATTATGTAAATGCTTAACGATATGGCCACCATTGTTAACTCTATAAGCAAAGTTAGAAAAACATTTACGTATAAGAGCTCTACTAAAATTATTTGTAAAGTCCCCATTACAGTTGATCCGCGGAAATTTGATAAAAATTAGTAGGACGATTTGTTGAATTTAAAAGGGAGTGGAAATTTTGAGTCAGGCTATAAATATAAAAAGGTAAGATCAAATCTATAATGTGCTAGTGCATTACAAATATGATATGGGACTTGGTGAATTAAACAATACAATAAAAGAGCATGAATTGTCTTCTAAAATTAAAGCAAGCCCTCAAAAGAAAATAACTGAAAATATTAATATTCATTAACTCATCGAATGCCGTAATTAGAGACACAATAAAAAGACAATTGCTTATGTCGAACTGTGTAACTTAAGAAATTCAAAAGGTTAATTACGTATTATACAAATATCGGATTATAAAAGATCAGATTACCGCGGATTAACTGTGTTGAAATTTATCATTCCACAATGTTTTAATTTCGTAGTTTTAGTGCATTTATGCTAAAGAATGTGTATATGCATAAATAAATACTTAAAGACTTAAGTATGTGGTTTTCTTTTCTATACTATCTTGACTATTGTCTCATGTTATTTGGGTGGTGCAACATGTTTTTTTCTTTTATTCTGTGTTGTCATGACAAGTGATTAGACAGAATGGTAGATCGCTAACACTAACTCCCTTTTCTTTTAATATTATGATATTGAAAGAACGTGAGGTATGCCTTACGCAATCCATCCATGTTTTCTTTGACCTCACTTTTGCTCCATCCTCATTTATATTCATAACTCTTTTAGCAACATGCGTTTCATCACTCCTCTACACATGACCATACCTAGATAAACGATTCCCTTATAACTTTTCAGTCACTGGCGCCATTTATAGGCTTCCCCTAATGTGTTCATTAGCACTTTATCCATTGTTCTCAACATTCTCATCTCCGCTTCACTCTTGCATCTTTTTTCATCCGTCCTTTGCACAGCCCAACATTCTGATCCATACAGAATTACAGGTCTTTACACTTTACAGGTCTTATTTATCACTAACTTATAGATTTTACATTTTAACTTAAATGGTATCGGTAAGTCGCAACTAGCCGAGTTTGTTTTATGAATACACTGCCCAAAATGAAATATTCTATCAATCTTTCTGAATATCGTTAAAATGATAGAATGCAGAAGATCCTACTTGCCTACCTATTTACGAGAAAGTATGGAAAACATCGTATGAAATATGTAAATATTTAATTTGTTCTTAAGGTTATATTTAGCAACCAGAGACATTTCATGTTATCATGTAAACTTTTAACGTTTCATGGTTTTATGTCTAGTCTACCAATTTTGTTTTTCTTTATTATGATTATATTAGTGATGCCTATGGCTTTGTGTTTCTTGAAACTTATAGTCTGCCAACGTTGTTTTCCTTTATTATGATTATTAGTGATGCCTATGGCTTTGCGTTTCTTGAAACTTATTATAGAGCTTATTGTGCCTCTCTTCAGCGTGAGACATTGTAGTTTGGCGAGGTTATATATCGATATGTCCGCTTGTATCTTGGTCTTGATGTAGGTACAGTTTATCGGCTAATAACGTTGTGATCGATTCCGTACTTCTCAGAAGGTATGTCTATTGTATTTTTTTATAGAGTCTATCTACTTTCTTTTTTCATCGAAGCATTTTCATAAGTTAACGGATTAATGTATCTGGTTTTTGTGTCTTCAGTTGTGCTTGAAATAAAGGCCACCCAGCAAGTTTCCTATTCCGATTAAATCCTATAAGCGGTCTGAACAGACTGTTTTACGTCACAAGCATACCACTGTGCCCTGATTTCCATCAGCATCCGATATTATGCATCCGTTGAAAACGTAAACACAATTAAAACCTTATTTCGTGTTCTCATTGATTCCATTTGCATTGTTATGCGTTCCGTGACAAAATATCCGGTAAATAATTTCGTAATGACCTAAATCCAGATGTTTTTAGCTTGTTACATCATTAGCAACTGTTTTGACTTGAACCTCGTTGGCTCAGTTATTGTTTGTGAGTTACGCTCAATTTATAATGGTAGCTAAATGTTTGGGTTGCGCCTAAAATCACTTTAGTATATCGATAGGTGATTTGTGTAACGTCAAAGTCGAGGACAACATCTGTAGTAGATGATTTTGGGTTGAAATTAACATTTTGGTCCTTTTTTTTTTTTTTTTTTTATGGTGGGAAAAATCATGCATTGACATCCCCCGCCCTTGGGCGGAGCGGGAGATAGTGTCAGACTCTTACTGACTAAAAGACCCACCCCGTTCCTTCTAGCCTTCATACCGGGGCTCGAGCGCCCTTTCGGATAACCCTGGCCCCAGTAGGCTTCGACCCGGCTGGGTCCCTGCTGTTGCTGACAACTCCTTGAGGCGCGCGGGAACAGTGCGCGCCGTCGACGACTTGGGCTTGGTCCGGACAGTTACCGGACGGCCGGACAGCGAGCTACCCATTGCTCACTGTCCGCAAGCCCGCGTCTACGTTGGCCGGAAATCGGGATCAGAATCCCGGCGACGGCGGCGGCGATAACGCCGTTGCCTGATGCGTTCGGCCTCCTCCTTTGCGAGCATTACTGCTTCGCAGAAGTCGGCGACCGCCTGCCACTCCTCCTCGCTCCGGACTATGGCCTCAACCAAGGCCCGGCGCGAGAGGTCTCCGCCGCCGATCGCCCCCACGAGGGCACGGCGATGCTCCGCCCAAGCAGGGCACACCTCGACTGTGTGCTCCACCGTGTCCTCCGGGCGTTCCGCACAGTGGCGACACCCGGGCGTCACTTCCGCATGAATCCGGTGCAGGAAACTCCCGAACGAACCATGTCCGGTGAGGACCTGCGTCATGCGGAAGGTAAGGACGCCGTGAGGCCTTTCCAGCCACGCCTCAAAGAGGGGACTTACCGCCATGATTGTGGCGTGCCCAGCACTGGGTTGCGATAGTCGTTGACGCCATTTCCCCATGAGATCCCGCCGGAGCTCTGTCCGCCATGCCGTGACCTGTCGCGGCAGCGGACTTTCACCCCGGCGTTGCATCTCCACGCGCATATCGTGCATGTGTGCAAGGACTGTTGCCTCCAGATCCCACGGTGGTAGGCCAGCCAGAAGGCTCGCCGCTTCGCGGGAGACCGTGCAGTATCCCCGCACCATCCTTATCGCCATGACCCTCTGGCAGGCGTTCAGTATGGCCGCCGGTTGCTTTTTCAGCGACGGCGCCCACACCGGCGCCCCGTAGAGGGCCATGGACCGAACGATCCCCGCGTAGAGCCTCCGGCAGGAGGCGTCTGGACCCCCAAGGTTGGGCAAGAGCCGCTTGAGCGCAGCCCCAGCCCGGCTGAGTTTGGGAGCCAGACGTCGGAAATGCTCTACGAAATTCCACCGGCTGTCGAGGACGAGTCCCAGGTACTTCATCGTCGACCCGACACCGATGTGAACTCCTCCTACCGTTAGTTGGGAACTCAATGGCGGCGCGTTCCGAGACCGGCGACCGTGAAAACACATCGCCTCGGATTTGTGAAGCGCCACCTTGAGTCCCAACTCCTGGATCCGATCAACGACCATCGCAACCCCGCGTGTCGCTAGAGCGACCGCCGCCTGGTACGACTCTCCCCGCGCTAGGACCAGCGTGTCGTCTGCGTAGCAAACCACGCTGACCCCGTCAGGGAAGTCGCCGCGCAGCACGTAGTCGTACCCGATGTTCCACAAGGGTGGCCCTAGTACCGACCCCTGCGGAACACCGCACGACATCTCTCGACGTTTCCAGTCTCCCTGGTGACCGGGGTAGACTATAAGTCTCTCCGACAGATAGGCCTCGACCACTCGACAGAGGTACTCGGGCACCCGGTGGTACCGGAGTGCCCTCCGGATCGTACTCCAGGGCAGGGAGTTGAACGCGTTGGCAATGTCCAAGGACACTGCCACGACACACCTGCCCCGGGACACCGCATCCCCCGTCGTGAGGGCTCGCACGCGCATGATGGCGTCCACTGTAGAGCGCATCCTGCGAAAGCCGAACTGTCCGTCCGAAAGGTCCGGCCCCACCCGTGTTAGGCGCCCGACGAGGCGGTTTGCAATGACTCTCTCAAAGAGCTTGCCCACCTCGTCGAGCAGCACAATGGGCCGGTACGCGGACGGAGAGTCCGCAGGGCGCCCTGGCTTCGCTATGAGGACCAGTTTCCCCGTCTTCCAGCAAAGTGGGAACTGGCCCCTCTCCATGCATGCGCTGAAGAGCCCTCTCAGTCGAGGCCCGAGAGCCTCCATGGCCAGGACCCAGGCCCTTCCAGGCAAGCCGTCGGGTCCTGGGGCGGTGTTTTTGGCACTCAGCCTTCGCACCGCCACTCTCAACTCTACCTCGGTCACCTCTGGAGCATTGTCGTCATCGTCGCTGTTGCGGTCCGCGTCAGACACCGCTGGCAGTGGAGGCGGAGCCATGGGCGGGGGGGAGTGTTCCCCCCGCGCAGGGAACAGAGCGTTCACCGCACCCTCTACGATCTGGGGCCGGAGACTCTGAGTCAGTGGGGGAGCCCAGGGACGGAGCTTTTCCCGTACCAATTTGTACGGGCGCCCCCATGGGTCCGCGTTCAGAGACCCCAGCCACACGTTGCGGGCCTCCAGTTTGGCCCGCTTGATCTCCGTTCGGAGGGTGCGTTTTGCCGCTCTGTATCCCTCATACAGCTCCGCCTCTCTGGCCTCCGCATCCGGCGGGCGGATGCGGCGACTGCAGTGTCTGGCGTACCGGCGCCGCGCGTGACTGCATGCGTTGCGCAGTGCAGCAATCTCCGGCGACCACCAGCACACCTGGCGCTTAGCTCGCCCTGGACGGACTCGGGGCATTGCCGCGTCGCAGATTTGTGACATGGCCTCCCGGAACCACTCCGCCTCGACGTCTATGTCGACAGGCCTGTCCGGTGCTTGCACCCAGGCCTGTACCGTCGCGGCTTCCAGGAGGAGCTCCCGGTCCATCTGCTTAAGCGCCCACCGCGGACCGCAAGGGCTCTGTCGGACCGGCGTGGCCGAGGTTTCGGCGGAGACGTCCAACCGGATGTACCGGTGGTCAGAGTACGTCTCCACCTCCTCCATAACGCGCCAGTCGACGACACGCGGCAACAGAGCGGGGCTGGCGAACGAGATGTCCACCACTGATTCACCCCGCATCCGCGCCAACGTGGGGACAGAACCCCGGTTCAGGACGACCAGGCCCAGCTCCAAAGCCCAGTCCTCCACCATCTGACCCCGTGGGTTTGTGTACCGGGAACCCCAAGCCGTATTCCAGGCGTTGAAGTCCCCGCAAACGACCACGGGGAGGGTACCGAACCCAGCGACGACGACATTAAGCTCCATAAGGGAGACCTGGAGTTCGTCGAGAGATCTGCTCGGGGACAGGTAGACGCCTACCACTGCAATGTCCCCGAACCGTGCTGCCACGCAGCCCCGTCCCCTCGCAACAGCCTCGAGGGGCGGGGTACCGGCGGCGGCCGACGAGATTAACGTCACCGAGCCGTCCAGGTCCTGAACCCAGTCTCCACGGGGGTGGACGTAGTACGGCTCGGAGACGACGGCGACATTTATCGACCACTGCGCCATGCTCTGGAGCAACAGATCCTGAGCGGGGGCGCAGTGGTTGATATTCGCCTGGAGGAGACGAAATGGGGCCGTTATTGGCAGTCCATCGTCTCCTCCCGAGCCCTTCTAGGGGGCACTGCCGCGGCGGGTGCGGCGGCGACTGCGGCGGGTGCGGCGGCGAGAGCGGCGGGTGCGGCGGCGATAGCGGCGGCGGCCAAGGAGGCGGCTGCGGCGGTGAGGACGTCGGCTGGGATGGGCCTACGGGCCCTGCCCTTGTCCTTGGCGGGGGGGTCGCAGGACCTGCCCCCAGCCCGATGATTGGCCGGCCTGCCTGCCGCCGCACATGCGTAGCAGTGCGGCGGAGCACGGCATTCTGCGGCCTTGTGACCGGGCTGGCCACACTGGTGGCAGCGGTCGCTGCGGTCCACCTCCGCGGCGCAGTGGGCGCCAACGTGGTGCCCCACTTGGCACCGGAAGCACCGCAGAGGTCTGGGCTCCAGCAGTTTAACCTGCGCGGAGACCCAGCCCACCAAAAGCCGTCGGCCCTCCCCGGTGATGGTCCTGGCCGCCGCAAACATTTTGGTCCTCGTGCTCATTATCATGATTATCATTTCTACCGAAAGAGGCATCGTTGTGTCTTGCATCCGTCGGATTTCCCGCGACCTTTACCAGGTCATCTGTCTACCTTTTTTTTTTATGGTGGGAAAAATCATGCTTTGACATCCCCCGCTCTTGGGCGGAGCGGAAGATAGTGTCAGACTCTTACTGACTAAAAGACCCACCCCGTTCCTTCTAGCCTTCATACCGGGGCTCGAGCGCCCTTTCGGATAACCCTGGCCCCAGTAGGCTTCGACCCGGCTGGGTCCCTGCTGTTGCTGACAACTCCTTGAGGCGCACGGGAACAGTGCGCGCCGTCGACGACTTGGGCTTGGTCCGGACAGTTACCGGACGGCCGGACAGCGAGCTACCCATTGCTCACTGTCCGCAAGCCCGCGCCTACGGTGGCCGGAAATCGGGATCAGAATCCCGGCGGCGGCGGCGGCGGCGATAACGCCGTTGCCTAATGCGTTCGGCCTCCTCCTTTGCGAGCATTACTGCTTCGCAGAAGACGGCGACCGCCTGCCACTCCTCCTCGCTCCGGACCATGGCCTCAACCAAGGCCCGGCGCGAGAGGTCTCCGCCGCCGATCGCCCCCACGAGGGCACGGCGATGCTCCGCCCAAGCAGGGCACACCTCGACTGTGTGCTCCACCGTGTCCTCCGGGCATTCCGCACAGTGGCGACACCCGGGCGTCACTTCCGCACGAATCCGGTGCAGGAAACTCCCGAACGAACCATGTCCGGTAAGGACCTGCGTCATGCGGAAGGTAAGGACGCCGTGAGGTCTTTCCAGCCACGCCTCAAAGAGGGGACTTACCGCCATGATTGTGGCGTGCCCAAGGTCATCCGTCTACCTGGTGGTAGGCCTTTAAAACCACCATCGACCACCTGTTTTGCAAGCAATGTACCTTATCCACTGCCATTTATGTTTGGTGATTCTTTGGTCTATATCGGTAACCTTGATTCTCCTGCGGATATCTTTATCTTTCTGCGTTGCATTCATCGGATTCCCGCGACTGTCGCCATCACGTTTTGGGAGGCCTTCCAACAGTGCGTCTTCTTGTACGCATCGCTACTCCAGAACCTTTCGACCCATGCGGCCATCTGTTCAGCGAGCGATGTGCCCTGCCCACTGCAACTTAAGATTCGTCGAATCTAAATTAATTTTTTGGGCGAATTATCCTATAAACTGACAGACACAGAAAGCGGCTTTATTTTATAACGAAGAAGAAGATATTTGTTTCCGCTTTGATTTATTTCAATAGTTTCTGATTGTCTATTCTGTGATCTGAGCTCGTTGTTTTAGCCTGTTTGCAAACGTTTATAAAATAAACCACGAGGTGTTTATTTTTCTACGTTTGATTGTTTGGCTTAGTTAAAAGTGCATCTGTCTGTTTGCAAACACTCGAAAATTTTGAAGAACTAATCAGTTTTAATTAAGAACTAGAACGTGTAGATTCTGAGTCATAGTTGACGTAACGAGTTGAATTTTATTTTAATACTAGTTCTACTCGCGTCTTTGGTTATTGCTCTGCTTCTAATGGAACAGTAGTGAGATGTTATATAGCCTTTTGCCTTTCTCGATATATGGGCTATCCAACATTAAAAGGATTTTCAGTAGTTCCTGAGCCTAGCGCGTTCCAATAAACAAAACTCTTAAACATAAATCAGCTTTTTAATGTTCTCACTACTGGGACTCAGGCCTCCTCTTTTTAAGAGAGGGAATGGGCCGTTATTCACCACGCGGGCCCAGTGCGGGTTGGTGAATGTCACATGTCTTCGAATTTTTAGTACACACAAATGATGGTTTTTGTAAAAAACTCTCTATAACTTCATCAATATCATCACCATCATCATCATCACCATTCCAGCCGAAAGACGTCCACTGTTGGATATAGGTTTCCCCAAATGTCGCAACAACAACTGGTCCTGTGCGTCTTGGCGACCCTCATCAGGTCATCGGTCTACAAGGACCGACCGTTATAGGTGTTACGTGCTAAAATTAAGCTAGACCGAGGGTGACTAATAGAGATAGATGAAATAAGAAGATATTTCTACTCCATGCGACGCCAAACAAAATTGACAAATGATCTAGAAGTCTTGGGGATTGTTCAAAAGAGTTACCGTGGTTGTAGTGTCCATGGTCAAAATAATTACCTTTTTTTAGTCCGTATTTCAGATTATAAAAAAATATTGGACACGTCTTTTTTCTTTTTTTCAATTAACGTCCCACGTAATTTTAATGGGCTATATCTTTGTAATTTTTGGTTAAATTTACAAATAAAAAAATTCGTGTCCCTTATTTTTGAATAATCTAAAAGACGGACTAATTACATTTTTTACGGCCACTGGCCTATTGAAGGAACCTAGGTGAACTTAAGTCAGCAAAAGTCTGACGCTTCCTCTCCCCACTCAGAGTGGGAGAAGTTAAACACTTAAACATGAAGGTGGAGAACCTCTCATTTATGAGTCTGGAACTTTATGAATTTCTGTACTTTCTCAGTTATTTCGCCTCAGTCTAATGGAATCGTTTAAATCATTCATAACCCGTGGGAAAACATGCGCAGGCGGCGATGGCCGTCCGGGAAACGATACTACACTTGCAGAATAGTAAAATATCGCACCTGTCTTAGAGTTGAGGAAACATGAGCTTTAGTTTGTATTGTTCTTTAGAAATTTATTGCTAGGTTTGTTATGAATTAGTATTCATAACAAGTATTTATTGTTTGGTTCGTTCATTGAGTGTTAGTACACTCAATGAACGAACCAAACAATAAATACTTTTCAATTTCTAAGTTGACCCTAGCTTAAACCTAATTTTTAGACAAAAGACGTGTTAAGATTGTTTACATTTAGTTAAGTACCTAAAAAAATGGAGTATAATACTAACTACAAGGAAAAGAAAAAAAAATCAGTCTCTCCACACAAACTGTCCAATCTAGTTAATAATTTTGTATGGTGAGGCGGATTTTTGTTTTCGTTTCCTGAAAAATTTTTTCATGGTAGGTTCTTCAGTTTCGTCTACTGAGCAAGCCCTTAAAGTTTGTGGAGGGCTGTCCCTTACACCTTTTATAATAAATAAACAATACATAATTACCACAGTAGCGAGGAAACACAGTGCTCACATGATTTTTGAAAAAAAAAATCGAGTTTATGTATGATGAATAGGATAATTTCTCTCTTATCTTCTGTAATGGCATTTTCAGACTAATTAGACTTCACCATCTTGCAATTATATATTGCAATAGTATATTCCACATAAGGTGTCAATCATTTTCAGTTTGAACCGATGGATTTGCTACAAAGCGGATTATGGATGCGCGATGGGTATATCCGGATCGTGTATCGACTAGATAGCCAATCAACATACAAATGCCTGTAAAAAAAATCTCTACAACACTTTTATTTTATTGGTGTTAGGTTTGCGCTTGACCGCTATCTCACCTGATGGAGAGCGACGATGCAGTCGACGATGGAAAGTGCTTACCTAGAAGAAACCTATTCACTCTCGATTTAAAGACTCCCGGGTTGTAGCTATCAGGAAACACAGACTCCGGCAAGGAATTCCACTCCCTAGCCGCACGCACAATGAATGTGTTCCCAAAACGTTTTGTGCGTGTAGGTGGGATATCCACTTTGCATAATACAACTATTATTTTATCTGAAATAATAGTTGTATTATTAATTCGTTTAGTAATTAATATTACATGTTAATCACAAAAATGGCCTGAACCGAGCCCCTTAATTTTTAAATATTTCAATATAAAACAAAAAAAAAAACATTTAAAAAATATAAAAAAGTAGTCCAACGGTATTGGGAACAGTTAATTTTATTTTTCATGCATTTATTTATCTCAGGTCCCAGGTACTTCTGGAAGGCATACGATCGAAACCAAATTGCAATGGTTTTTTAATAAATTTTCATAGAACGTGATACCGACCGATGATTATTCCTGTACGCGCCACGCTTTTGTGCGCATTATTATTATTTACTAGCTTTTGCTAGCGGCTTCGCTCGCGTACATAACATAGTCTATGTTACTCATGAATAGAGCAGCTTTCTATTGGTGAAAAAATTTTAGTTATCGGACCAGTATTTTCAGAGATTACCTCCTACAAACAAAAAACAAATTTTACCTCTTTGTTATAGTGTAGATATATTTACTACTTTCTGTGCCCCCGACTTCGTTCGCGTGGACTACAGGATTTTGAATTTATTTATTTTTTTAAATAAAAATAGCCTATGTTACTCCTTATTACATCAGCTACCTGCCAAAAAAAGTCCCGTCAAAATCGGTCCAGCCATTTCAGAGATTAGCCCGGACAAACAGACAGACAGACAGACCGACAAAAACTGTAAAAAAAAAACATTTTGGTGCATACCATATATGCATGTAGTAAAAAGCAGTTATTTCAATATTACAAACAGACACTCCAATTTTATTTATATGTATAGATGTAAGTATAGATATGGTTTGAGTATTCATTTCTTTTTTCAAAAAGGATATATTTTGATGAGAATTATTTAACAGATACGTATTAGTCCAAAGAACATAATGCGCTATGTCTGGACAGCACTTGGCCCAACTCCCATACTGGGATGGTCGCTGTCCTTTCAAGGAACTTTTACAATTCCCCACGGCAGACTGATAGGCAGTAGATGCAGCAGTCAGGCCTGTTGGTCTAGTGGTTAGTGACGCTGACTGTTATGCCGGAGGTCGTGGGTTCGATTTCCACCAAGGACAAATGTTTGTGTGATGAGCACAATCATTTGTTCTGTATCTGGGTGTTATTTATCTATAATATGTATGTATTTAGAAATATATAAGTATGTTTATCAGTTGTCTAGTACCCATAACACAAGCTCTGCTTAGATTAGGACTAGACGGCGCTGTGTGATAGTTGTGGAATAGTATAAAAAAACTAAGCCATTATTGTCCGCCTGTCTCTCTGGTGCGGAATCCTAAAAAGACAAAACAAATATTTTTATTACCCAGGCCTCTTTAGTTTCTGACAGGTATTCAAGAACAGAATGACATCTTTACCTTTCCCCCATTACATAGCGGAAATCTCAGTTTGTATAGAATGAATGACCAGTCGAAGGAAACATGACTGAAAGTCTATTACTGGTCTGGACTGAGGGACTATTTATTTCACACCTACCCGCAAATGTGTAGATAGTAATGTACAGATTGCAGAGATGTTGATTGAATCGATTTCAGATAATAAAACATACTAAATAATATCCGTAAGATATTATTATATTTTTACAACAATCAAACAATGCCATCTAATCTCTAACTTTTTGCATAAGCCCGTGGGAGGTACAATTTAATTCGTCGATTCGTCACTAAGCGTTCGATTTTATTTGAACTTTGAGACCATTTAAAGATAATTGCAATAGGTTAGACAACTGATAAAAATATTATATAAATTATTTAGATAAAAAAAATAGACACAGAAAAAATGTGCTCATTGCACAAGCAATTGTCTTGGGTGGGTATCGAACTCACGATTTTTGGTATAAGAGTTCGGTAGAGAGAGCCCTGCAGAGCGAGAGAGTGAGGGAGGGGCATTTAAATCGACTAAGATCGTGTTTTAGCACGTAGAATTTCATTGCTACGTTACACAGGGTTCTACGTAGGCGATTGAAACCAACAATTGATACTCTATTGCTGTAGCCTACGTGATAAGTGCGGTGCGGCAATGATTGAAGCGAAGCGAACTCTAAGCCACCGCGTCACCTTGAATTGTCATCATGAACTGGATCGGATCGCTTCGCAATCACAATGGCGTAGATTAAGAGCAGGCAGGTACAATTCCTTCAAAACTAATTATATTAATTTAAGCCGAAAGACGTCCACTGTTGGACTTAGACCTCCCTAAGTGTCGCTATCATGATAAATATCATAAATTAGAGAAACAATAGAAAGACATTGAGTTTCATTGAATATAATAAAAACAACATTAAAACCTCAGATATTGACAAAGAAACATAAATATATTAATTGAAAAGCTCTCCATAAAACTGGCGACAGTTAATTGAAATGGAACGACACGATAAAACCGTCCACGCTTCGCTTCGAGAGAACAATATTGACAGAAAGATGGTTGGAAATAGCTGGGTTTTTATAGCACTATGGATGGTTTATTGGAAAATTAAACGCGACATTTTCAGATTTAAGCTTATATGCTGAAAGTATACAATAATTGTACTATATAGGGTGACTGGTGATAAAACTTATCACAATAACAAAACGCGGTTGACAGTTGATCACTCGCAGGCGCGCGCGCCATTTTCAATCAGCTGTTTTGTTATTGTAATAAAACCAATGAAAAGAAAAAAAAAACTTTTTGTTTGCCGGAAAATGCCCAAACATTTTCCGTAACAAAAAAAATGTCAAATCAATCAAATCAAATCAAAGCATTTATTTCAAATAGACCATTTAAAATTCAAAAGTGCCTTTGAATAGTCAAATGTCGGTCAGTCCAAGAAAAGTGAAGCTAAATTGCACGTTCCAAAGAGAAGGTCTCTATGGAGAAGAACGTGCAAGAAACTCCATGGACACTCTTTTAAATCATATTATGTGTTACATACATATAATGCATGGTTACATATTACTTGTTGCTTCTATCATGTGAGCACAATGTCGATAGTGAAATAAAAATGTAAAATAATTAAAAGATAGAAACTGAATTAAGCCACTGGCAGCTAACAGATGACCAGTCCCATCTGACGGCACCCGTTCACGAGCATGACGCGTGCATCAGCCCCAAACTTTAATGGGTATAATAAAAAAGTTTCTTTGGGAAAGCTGCTTGTAATCATGAGTGCAATCTCTTGTTTATGTATTGCTCACTAATTACCAGTCACCCTATATATAACAATTCGAATATACGTTTTGACAACGTGATGTCATGACATGTGATGCATTGATAGAGCTTATAGCCTACAGCGAATCAACCCCCTTTTTTTAAGGTGGGAATTTATCCATTAACTTCTCGCGCTCTAGGCACAGGCTTCCCCATTTGGAAGTTAATGACACCAATAGGTTCGGCCCTAAGGGTTCGATGAATCAAACCCCATAAGAATTATTATGGCAATCTTCATGTTCCATTTTTTTTTATTGATGATTTAATTGTAACCATTTTTTTTTTCAGAAACTGAAAGCTATATTGTGACAAAAACTGTCTCCATTTTCTGTTATCTAGGAAAACCATAACCATTGCCGTACCATAGTTTGCCAGACGGGCAAAATAATGCAATATGCATTCAATAGAATATAATTATGCAAACGTATAAACATTATTTGTAATCGTAAACAGAATATTTGATGCATGATGCATCAGTAAGATTTAACGATATTCATGATCTTATAACCTATCCTAATATGTTCAAGATTTAAGATATATACTAGCTTCTGCCAACGGATTCACTCGCCTGAAAGTAGGAAACGTAACACTTCAAAATCCAGTCTAACTCTATACTAAAATTCTTCAAAATATTTATAGGAACAGGACCGGGTATTGTCTAAACGTGTTGTACATATATATCGATGGTCTACACTTGGGGGAGGCCCATGTCCTGTCTTAGATTTCTTTTGGTTGGTTCGGGTTTTGAAATGATGATGTTTTTTAATGATTTCATATTTATCATAGTCTATTTATTTTATTATTATTAGCAATCTAATTTAATGATACTTATTCTATTTGAATTATTGTTATTTATTGTGCACACCTTCCACAGTGTTGTCTTTTTTAATCAAAAGTTTGATTGCATGAAAATAATGCCTTGCTGCATTAAGTCCACCTATGTACCACTGCTGTACATACATGAAGTTTATACGAGTATAAATAAACAAATTACTTACAGGTTCGGTAGTTTAGGTGTGTGTTACCACACCTAAACAAACAGACTTACTTTAACATTAATAATATTAGTATGAGTGTAACTGACCCATATAAAACGGTTGCAAACGCAATTTCCCCAACAAATGCTTCCAAAGCAAGCAACTTATCGACGAATGCATTAAACTGTCAATTAAACATTAGGGATCGAGCAAAACTAAAATAAACAGATTATTTAACTCCCATACAATTTATACTGTAATAGATCTTTCAGTATTATGTCACCTCCTCATACAGCATGGAAAATCTATGAGTAAGCAGTGAGTATGAAATTCAATATTCGTGCCTGTGTAGTGTGCTTTTGGCATAAGTTTTTCCTAACATCTTAGTCAGAACTAGCTACTGCCACCGGCTTTGCACGCATGAAAGTAGGTTTCTTCATACAAACTTTGGACCCGGCTTCATCCCATTAACCTTTCAGATACCGTCAATTTGAGACACAATAGTAAAACAATAGATGCGCGAACCGCGTTTGTTTGGGGTTTAATGAACTAAAGCATGAATTTTGAAATATTCTCACGCCTACGTCATAAGAGGAAGTTATGAGCAAAATTTCACGCTTCAGTTTTGGCTGTATGTTGACATGTCAGTCAGTTTCTCCTTAATGTGCATATAGAAAATTGAGAGTGATTGTCACTGTCACACACACACACCAATGACACGCTTAGTTTCTATAGTAAGTTTTTAAATATTATGACGTTAATTGCCGTAGTTCTATATCTCAAGTATCAATTTAACTGGACAATATGTGGAAACATCGATACAGACGCGATCACGGTAAAATAAAACAGAGAATTTGAGCTAGTTAATTCATTAAACCCCAAGCGAACGCCGGCGTTCGCGCACCTATTGTCTTTCAATTGTGTCTGTAATTATCACGATTGAATGGTTAAAGCAACATTTTACGTCAGGCTGACATTTGCTGCCACATACAGTACAATTCAAGAATGATGGCGGCCGTGAAGTTTGCGCAGAAGGCTGCGCAGTAACGTGTTTTAGTAACCAAATGGCGACGTGCGTGTGCGAGAAGAGTGTAGTATGCGCGAACGTTCGCAAAGGCTAACTTCACGGCCGCCATCATTCGTGAATTGTACAGTACTACAAAACCATTACAATGTGATAAATCTGTACTCTAATGTAAAACAAAGTAAGTTTATTCAGTATAAAAATGTAATGCACAAATCACAGAACAGATGAATGCGGTTAGAATGGCCATGTGAGCGTGACAGGCGTGCTACAAAGTAGGGCAATGCTCATAGTTCAACTACCAATAGCAAACTTGCGATCTAAGTGTGCGTGGTCTGTTGGTTGCGTAATGCGCGTTCATATTGGTTTATTGCCTGTAGTAGAGTTAAAGGGTGTGAGACAAGCGGCGACACTCTTTGTAGTACAAATCGGAAAGCATTTCCTTTGTAACATTTTTCATCTTTTCTGTGGCACAAACACTGCGAAACCAAAAGAAAAAATATAATGTAGGCACGAATCGATAAATCGAGATCCGAATTCGCGAGCAATCGAATCCATCAATCGAACATTGCACCGTATAAACTGCATTATCCTGTACTCAGGTCATTCAACTCCTGGATAATTCTGGGTTTTAGATGCTGTGTTGATGGAAATGTGAGTAAAAGGATGGGTTTATGGAAAAACAAGGTGCTGAGTGTATTGGCAATTTCACTTGGTTGCAAGATAATTTAGATTGCAGCAGTAAACATAAATTGAAATGATGCTTGATCTAAGACCTGGACGCAGCGTTGGAAGGCCTTCGACAAAGTGGATTGATAACTTAGTTAGGCTGAAATGACGGTGATGATCGTAGTGTGGTGGAATGTATCTTTCTCCCACATTAAAAAAAAAAAAACTTAATATAAAAACGTAATAAAGCATCACCTTTTTGCCTATTTTTTTTTTTGTTTATTTCTTCTTTCTTTTATTATAATATGTGTATGTGTGTGTAATAGATGAATAATGCCTACTGTAAGTTATTCTTAGTGCATTATTATAGTAACCTCTATTATCAGGTATGGTATCTATATTTTACTAATTAATAAAAAACTTTTTACAAAAAAAAAAATTCGGAAGTCGGTGGTTCTATAAAAGTTTTGTTTCTTCGTTATTTAACACCGACTTCCGAAATTAAAGTTATTTTATACTTTTCAGTGTTTATTTACATTGAAGTCGGTTGTTTTATTTTTGTAAAAAGTTTTTTATTTTACACTTTTTAGTTATGGTACCTACCACCACTTAAAAGTACCTCTTAGCCTAACTTAAATACCTTATAGCAAGAGAGCATCTCATGACGATTCTAATAATCCCAAACACGGTTAGATTACATTATTTCCCTTCAGGCTTCATCATCAGATCAGTCCCATACATCCCCTCCCCCTTTTCTTTCAGCCAGTCATCGACTACACGTAAAAACAAAGCAACTTTACTTGTTACGACAGTTCTGCTGTGATCCTATGAGGAGTCCTGTGCCATATCTTCGAAGTTCATGATCAGATCATAACAATATTTCAATGGGACTAAATTGGAAGCATAACCTGTCAATCAAAAAAGGAATTCTCAAAATCGGTCCACAGTTGACCGAGATATCATGACGCATTGTTTTTGTTATATGTATGTATCTAAGTATGTTTTTACTATTGTATATATTTGTTTCTCTTCTGTTTTGTCTATTTATTAAGTTGCACCTGCCATGTTATGTTTCTGCACCACCCTAAGGTCGACTGGCAGATAATGCCTAAGGCATTAAGTCCGCTTTTGTAGTTTTTTTTTTCGTGCATAAAGCTTTAAATAATAATAATAATAAATAAATAAGATATCGGTGAACATACATAAAAAAAAACATACCGAACACAGAACCTCTTCCTTTTCGAAGACGGTTAAAAAAGGTTTCTATCTCACATATACAAAAAACTATTCCCGATTGCTTTCATGTAGGAATCGAATTGGCGACCAGTACCTAGTGAAGCGCACAGGCAATAACTCTGTAACTGCGCTATCAGATGTATTATTTGAACATTTTCCACGCTCTGTGAAGAATTTCATATTCTAGCAAAATTGCTGCACTTTCTATGTAATATGTAGATCATTTGAGCTCGCTTATAGTACGTACACTAAGCAAAATTGCTTGGTATACGGGCATAAATCTCTACAATATACAATTACTATAATTTGCTTGCTACGGTCTTCCCGTACGATTATAATTCAAGTATCTTTAAGGCTAGAGTCAATAAGGTCATAATAATCTAGTGCGCCTCACCATCAATGATTGCATAAATGCTTACCATTAGGTGGGACCGCCAGTAACTATTACTTGTTAATATCAATAAAAAAAAAATTTTTGAGATGCTCATGCTTGACCACTGTCTCACCTAATGGTAAGCGATGATGTCTTTGACGATGGAGTACGCTTACCTAGAAATAGCTTGATCACTCTTGACTTAATTCATTAAACCCCAAGCGAACGCCGGCGTTAGCACAACTATTGTCTTTCTATTGTGTCTGTAATTTCCACGATTGAAAGGTAATACTGCTAGGTTGTAGTTATCGAGAAATACAGACTTTGGCTTAGGATTTTCACTCCTTAGCTGTACGCGCAATGAAAACATTTATTGTTTATGGGTTGAGTTTTTGCATAGTAATAGAGACGTATCTAATCTATCATATTTTAAATAGCACTTCTATAATAGAAAAAAAATGCCTGACGTGCCCTCTCGTTCCGCCCAAGGGCGGACGATGTCATTGGACGATTTCCCACCTAAAAAAAAATGCTTCATCTATCTACTACTTTTGACAGCTGTACTTTGAAAAATATTAAACCCAGCTTATTAAAATTGTATCTTTTGAATAAAGCTATCTGCTTTAAGATCCTTGTAAAGTGCATCCCTTGGGGACAGGTAGTAAATAATATCACTGTACTCTAAGACCTGACCTCCTTTAACATTGTAAACTTGAGTTGATTCACTTGGTATAGTCCTCCTTTTGATATGAAGTTGCTATCTATCTCAGGCTACAATCGAAAGGAAAACTATGGGTCTAGAACGCTAAGGGCAACTGAAACTCAGGTGGGTTTTAATCAGTAAAAGTTCTACACGCCCTTGCTCCACCCTAGAGCGAGAGAAGTCATAAGATGACCTCTCCCGCATCATCATTCATCAACATACTTTTTCTTTTCATTCTTATGATAATGATGTAATGTTCATGTGATATCTAACTTAATAAAAAGTGGAATAGTGTTGGGTCCACATTATTGTATGGAGAAACCTATTTCCATGTAGATGAAGCCGCTTGCAGAAGTTAGTTTTTTTTTTCATATAGTATTTATAAACTAGTGTTGGACTGCGATTCCACCTGATGGTAAGCAGTGATGCATAGTTTCTACATAAACTTTGAGCTGAACTAGAATGTTGAGAAATGTCAGATTCTTATTAAGTTAGATTTTTAGTTGCCTGAGAAGGCTATCCTTATTCATGGTCCAATCTATCTTTACCGAAATTCTTCAAAATCAGTTCATCAGTTGAGGCGTGAAGACATAACAAACAAATAAATAGACAGAGTTGCTTGCGCATTTACAATTTCTGTATGTAAAGAATACAGCAGTTTAGCAAATTAAAGTTAAACCCTTGCTTTTAAGCTTAACCGTCTTCAAAAGTTTCGGACAAACATTGTGATGGTGTATTTATAACATTCAGAAAGATTTAAATCCTTTCTGGGAGATAGTATCTACGAGAAAAACACTTATTAACTTGTAACAAAGATAATTTGTGCAGTTTGTTCTGAATTCAGTTTATAAATTAGTCTTTTATTTCTTGGGATAAAGGGTGAAAATAACTAATTAGGAAAGTGAATGGTTGGGCTTTTCTGAATAAATTAATTCTATCTACAAAATAAATACGGTCCTATTTCAGCTCATGTTCATTACAATAAAGAGTAAAGAACTATGAAATTATGTAAATTAACTCTGTAATGAATACTGAGAGACTAGCTCCAGCCAGCGGGTTTGCCCTCATGAATTTTGAAAATTATCCCAAAAGAACATAACTATTAGACGAGGGTGATTTTACTCGCTGTCCAGCCGTCCTGTAACTGTCCGGACCAAGCCCAAGTCGTCGACGGCGCGCGCTGTTCTCGCGCTTCTCAAGAAGTTGTCAGCAACAGCCCAGCCGGGTTATCCGAAAGGGCGCTCGAGCCCCGGTATGAAGGCTTGAAGGAACGGGATGGGTTTTTTAGTCAGTAAGAGTCTGACACTACCTCTCGCTCCGCCCAAGAGCGGGGGTTGTCATAAGATGATTTTTCCCATCGAAAAAAAAGGGGTGATTTTATAAAAATGTAAACAGTAACTAATAGAAATAAATATTGAAGCACTTTTTTATTTTTAGGCAAGCGTGCTCCATCGTCGGCCACATCATCGCTTGTCATGGTGATGGTGAGACAGTGGTCAAACGCGAGCCCATCTTGCTGGCGCATAGTAGCATGAAAACTGTTGCTTCAAGCCTCTGTAAATATATCCAACATACTACTACACTATTGGAACAGCCCCAACAGCGACCTGCAGGCTTAATCTTGAGTTCAATTCCGATCGGTCAACATTGAGATTGTGACGTTTCGTACTCTTGAATTCAATGCTAGCGCCAAATTGGTTCTAAATTGCGTGACCGTTTTGAGAACTAAGTGAAATCGTATATGTTGACAATATTGTTTTCAAGAGTGAGTACCAAATCACATAACGTCGAAATTGACATTGCAATCCGATTGACTTTAGATTGAAATTAGAATTAATTTGGAGAGTAAGCCTGCTGATCGTGCTATTGTACTGAACGCAGATGGTATAGTAACACCATCGACTGTACGAATAGAGTGAAAAATAATATCGTAGATAGATTTCAAACGGTGAAAAGTAATTATAATTCAAACCGGTACGCAACCTCCATACAAACAGACACACAAAATAATTTATAGCCAACTAGCATTTCCTCGCGGCTTTACCCGTGTACATAAAATATAGTCTAAGACACTTAGGAATAAAGCAGCTTCCTATCGGTGAAGAAATTTTAGCAATTGGTCCAGTACTTTCAGAAATTACCTCTTATAAATAATAAAACAAACTTTATCTCTTTATATTATTAGTGTAGGCTAACGCAAGAAAACATAAACCAGTCAGGTTTATGTTACGTTAAAGACTCGGATCAATTAGTCACATTTACGATCAATTCCCAAACGTTTAGTCATGGCGTATGACAGGCCATTGTTATTGGAGATATTATTACGATTTACGGAACCCGCCTGGCAGACACCCAAGAGGTATGCGGCTACCACTTCACAAACTTGAGTGATCTCTTTGTACTGGGTTGAGACACTAAACGGTGATAATTGTTTGTGAATATGTGCAAGAGCATTGTTGGCCATAATTAGCCCAGACAGGCGCGCAGTTTACGATGCAGCTTGCTTTTTTTAGGTCGTAAAATCATCCAATGATATCCTCCGCTCTTGGGCAGAACAGGAGATAGTGCTAAAACCCACTCCTTTTCCTTCGTTGCCTTTCATACCGGGGCCGAATCTTCCTTCAGAAGCTGACCCTTGGCTCCAGAGGCTTCGACCCTGCTGGGCCTCTACGGTCTGTCTTGAGGCACGCGTGGATCAATATGTACCGTCGACGTCTTGGACTCGGTCCGGACCGTCGGACAGCGAGCTACCCATTGCTCTTGCTTTTAGCTTCCATACTTTCCGAAGTCTACGTAATGGATGTTTACTCATCCACAGACCGAACCCAACAAGAGTCACTTAATTTTAAAGATAAGATCTGCACGGTTGTTAGAATTTAGAAAAAAGTCGAAAGAAAACAGGAATAATACCAACCGAATAGGAATAGGACCAATTATTTGACTATTTTAGTGCATGTATGTAGTGTATTAATTTGAGCACATATTGTATCGTTGCTGAAAAAGCAACCGGCGGCCATACTTAACGCCTGCCAGAGGGTCATGGCAATTCGGATGGTGCGGGGATACCGCACGATTTCCCGCGAAGCGGCGAGCCTTCTGGCTGGCCTACCACCGTGGGATCTGGAGGCAACAGTCCTTGCACACATGCACGACATGCGCGTGGAGATGCAACGCCGGGGTGAAAGTCCTCTGCCGCGACAGGTCGCGGCATGGCGGACAGAGCTCCGGCGGGATCTCATGGTGGAATGGCGTCAGCGACTATCGCAACCCAGTGCTGGGCACGCCACAATTATGGCGATAAGTCCCCTCTTTGAGGCGTGGCTGGAAAGACCTCACGGCGTCCTTACCTTCCGCATGACACAGGTCCTCACCGGAAATGGCAAGTTCGGGAGGTTCCTGTTCCGAATTAAAGCGGAAGTGACGCCCGGGTGTCGCCACTGTGCGGAACACCCGGAGGACACGGTGGAGCACACAATCGCGGTGTGCCCTGCTTGGGTGGAGCATCGCCGTGCCCTCGTGGGGGTGATCGGCGGCGGAGACCTCTCGCGCCGGGCCTTGGTCGAGGCCATGGTACGGAGCGAGGAGGAGTGGCAGGCGGTCGCCGACTTCTGCGAAGCAGTAATGCTCGCTAAGGAGGAGGCCGACCGCATCAGGCAACGGCGCTCTCGCCGCCGCCGGGATTCCGATCCCGATTTCCAGCCACCGTAGGCGCGGGCTTGCGGACAGTGTGCAATGGGTAGCTCGCTGTCCGGCCGTCCGGTAACTGTCCGGACCAAGCCCAAGTCGTCGACGGCGCGCGCTGTTCCCGCGCGCCTCAAGGAGTTGTCAGCAACAGCAGGGACCCAGCCGGGTCGAAGCCTACTGGGGCCAGGGTTATCCGAAAAGGCGCTCGAGCCCCGGTATGAAGGCTTGAAGGAACGGGATGGGTTTTTTAGTCAGTAAGAGTCTGACACTATCTCCCGCTCCGCCCAAGAGCGGGGGTTGTCATAAGATGATTTTTCCCATCGAAAAAAAAAAAAAAAAAAAAAAAAAAAGCACATATTGTATAGTTGTATATATTTATACTATGGTTTATTAGTATGTAGCGACATCTATGGCGCCACATAAGAACTACGAAGAAAGTACGAAATCCTGCATCGCGCAATCAAAGTTCTCCGCGCGATTTGAACATATACGACAGCCCGAAATCATCTATCGGGCAGTCGCCCACCAGACCATAACACCTGTCTGGTCGGAGGATCCTCCCTTTTCAACGGAGGCATGTGGGACTTTACTCTCTGTTCCGCATACCTCCAAAAGTATATCTATTCTATGGTCTATTAGTATATCAATTCTTGTATTCGCCTTTTTCTCACTCTTTTATTGCACCTACCACTACTTTTTCTCCGCATCACCCAAAGGTTGACTGGAAGAGAATGCTTAAGGCATTAAGTCCGCCTCTGTACCCATGTGCATAAAGTGTAAAAAAAAAGTTTCATACAACGCCATCTAGACCCAAAATAAGCAGAGCTTGTGCTATGAGTACTAGACAACTGATATACGCTCTTTTAAATTTTGAAATACATATGTATTATAGACAAATTACACCCAGTCACAGAAAAAATAATCGTGCTGAGTAAAGAAACATTTGTTTTGGGTGAGAGTCGTACCCACGACCTCCAGAATAGTATTTCGACAGAATGATTTTATGTTAGGTAAGTTTTGTTAAGAGATGACTCAGATTTAATGTGACCATCATTTAATGGACCATTAAACGCTCCTTTCATCTTCATATAAATGAGAATTTGTTTAAACCTATTAATCTCTTTAATGTATTCAACCAATGGGGTTATTAACAAACTTTGATGTTGCGACTTAAAAGTTTATTTACTTGATATTGTCATTCAAGAACTATTGTTGAGGAAAATGGTAATTTTTGGCTAGTTGAAAGTTTTTTTTGTTTTTCCTTTTCCTTCACTTGCTTTTTGCATATAAGGGCAACGGTAGATACCTCTTTTGAATAGTCTCATAGCTCTTGCAAGCACAGGGGTGCTATTCTCTAAGAAAGCGCAGCGCTGGCACAGCGACGAGTCGTCAGCGCAGTACATTGAATTAACAACCCAATGCCCCTTTACATTGGATTGTTAATTCAATGTATTGCGTTCACGACTCGTCGCTGTGCCAGCGCTGCGTTTTCTTAGAGAATAGCACCCCTGTACAACAGTAAACAGTGACACAGAACAGGTGTACATTGGAGCTGAAAGGTTCTGGTGGTGCTTGTACCTAACGTCTCCTATAAGGTGGACTGAAGCAGTGATGAGGATTGTGGAAATTCGGTGGATGCGAGATGCACATGACCACTCGTTGTGGTGACACTTGAGAAGGCCTATGTCCAACAGTGGACGTCTTTTAGCTAAAATTAGCAGACATCGGCCCTACCAGGCACTATTTTGTAATTTCTGTATTTTAAAATATGACAGTATCATTGATTCTGTCATATTTTTGAGGTCAGTTAGAGACATGCATTAAAGATAGGACGAGGAAACTGTGGATTGTAGATAATTAGATATAAGATCTTATTTTATGGTTCTCCTTAATTTTATGAATTTGTATTTAAATATAACAATGAATGAACTCAAGGTGAGTTAGCTAATCCTGTCCTCAGTATCACAAAACTTATCTTTGCATTTTATTTTTGACAATTTAAAACAGTGATGTCGTCTATAATATACTGACTTTAAGGAGCTTCAAAGCCCGTTTGAAAAAATGGCTTATTGATCAAGCTTCCTATTTTTTTTTTTTTGACGGATTTATGGCTAATTTAATTTAACTTTGACGATTGATTTTTAATTTAGACTGAATATTATTGACTTTATTGTAATTCATTTTATTTTAATTTGTGATTTGACTTATTTGTTTGTCTTTTTTTTGTATTTTCTTTGATTTGTGTGACATTCTTTATTATTGGACATTATATGTAATCATTTGTTGACTAAGTATAAAATAACATTCTGTGGCCTGTAAGAATTCCTTACCAATAAACTACTGTGTTACTTTTTGGTGTACAATAAAGTTTATTATATTCTATTCTACTATGACTATAATGTCCTTATTTTCTTTCTTACCAGATGCAGCTGAAAAAACTCGTCGGTATTCAGCTGGTTGATTTGTTAATATCTTTAAATCCAAAGTCTACGGAACCAGATCAGATGTGCGTGAGTATTTACGATACTCACACACTGACAACTAGTCATTGAGCCAGATCGTTACATTTTGGCGCCGGTTCAACTGACCAATGACTTATCTTTATCGATTTCAACGAACTACGATTTTCGGAGATAGCCAATGAGTGGGTAGGTTTTCTTTAAAATTGGTCTACTTTAATTCATTACCAATTTGTTATCGATGTTTTGGAACGAATTTACGCTGTCCGCCCACGTCAATCTTTTTGTAGGACAGATAATCGGGCCGATTTTGTATATTTGTAACATTGTTCTGTTTTCTGACCAACTTTTTGTAGGACGTGTGGGTTGCACTATTGCTATCAGTGTGTTCTATTTTTCTCCTACAAAAAATCGGTCAACGATTATCGGACGTGGGCGTGCAGCCTTATTCTTTGGTTTTGTCGGTTTTTCATTATTTAAAAGGCATAAGGCTTAGCTCATAACGAGACGTAATACGATGCAACAAGGCTTGAAGGGGCTAGTTGTGCAGCTTGACATCGTGGGATATGTTTTTTTATGTGTAATAACACAAGCGGTTACTAAAATGTTTTTTTGTTATATGTATCTAAATTAATATAATAAAGAGGTAGAGTTTTTTTTGTTTGTAGGAGGTAATCTCTGGAAATACTGGTCCAATTGCTAAATTTTTTTCATCGTTAGAAAGCTGCTTTATTCCTGTGTGACATATGCTATATTTTATGTACGCGGGCGAAGCCGCTGTCAAAAGCTAGTAATTAATAAAGTTCTATATTGAATCGCTATCTAAAATGGGGCACGAACCATCGTGTTTCGGTATGAACTGACCCCAAAATGTAGGTAATTAGAGAAAATATGTCTGTCATTCAAAAAAATAGACCATTTGCAGGCACTTTTGAATAGTCTGTCAGTCAGCCCAAGAAAAGTGAAGCTAAATTGCATTGTTATGTGAAGTAGAAAAATGAGTTCTCTTTGTCTTTTTTGTAAGTCTTAGGTACCTAAAATCTAGGGTCACATAGCTCCCTATTGTCTAAGAGTAAGCACTATAAAATTATTAAGCGTGAATAGGTTAGTTTTATTAAAGCGTGTAAGCGTGTTCAATCGTCCTTTTCCATCTGGTAGGAAATTGGTCAAGCACGAACCTGTCAACAATAAAAAAAGTACATTGAATCAAAGTTTTCCTAACTCAAAGTTGACCCCTCTTCAAAAAAGGTCAAGAGCATTAGTCACAACTATAAAAAACCGTAGCGACCATCGCCTTGACACGAATCGAAGTCCAGCGTCCCAAATTGCCTGATCCCTTAGTTTTCTAGATAAACACGTAGAGACGGACATATAATGTATACATATAATTTTTTTTTTGTTGGGAAATCATCAAATGACTTCTAGGGCGGATCGGGACACCGTAGGCGCGGGTTTGCGAATGGCGACCAATGGGTAGCTCGCCGTCCGACCGTCCGGTACCGTCCGGATCGAGTCCAAGTCGTCGATGGCGCGTATTGTTGTACGCGCGCCTCAATGAGATGTTAGCAAACCGTAGGGGCCCACCAGGGTTGAAGCCTATTGGGGCCACGGGCAGTGAGAAAGTGAAACCCAGAGCCATAGGACGAAGACAAAGAAGAAATAGGAGTGGGTTTTTAGTCAGTAAAAGTCTGACACACCCTCGCGCCCGCCCGAGAGTGGGAGACGTCTCTGGATGTAATCATCCCACCTTAGAAAAAACTGGGCAAGTGCGAGTCGGACTCTCGCACTAAGGGTTCCGTGCAAACTACAATTCCCGAATGAAGTCTCGAAGATTTTTCCGAATTGCAATTTTTTTTTGTGACCTAGGTAACAACAAGTTTTCAGATTTTTTCCTATAGCTGTGGTCTTATAGACCTTACTTTGATTATTAATGTATATCTAATTATTATATGAATTTTGTATGCTATTGTTAGCTATCATAGTGTTAAAAAATTGTTATTTAAGACCTTAATGTTACCTATGTTTATTAATGAATAAATGAATATGAATATGAATATGCTTTGTGCCAAATTTCAGGATTCTGGGTCAACGGGAAGTACCCTATGAATTTCGATCTTTGAGAGTATCAAAATATACATTTTTTGCGGCCGTATCTTTCTTATTCGTTAACTTAGAAGTTTGATTTTGTCACAGCTTGAAGGGACTACAGACCTGAGTATATGGTTTTAATTTCAATTCGATACGTCCACGCGTTCTTGAGATAAAGGGTCTTGACAGATAGACAGACAGACAGACGGACAACAAAGTGATCCAATAAGGGTTCCGTTTTTTTCCTTTTGAGGAACGGAACCCTAAAAAGGGTGGATCGGGAGGGATGTCAGTTTACTTTATAACTCACTCCTATGTTCCTTCTTTCCAGGACCCCGCTGTTCCCTTTCCAGGACCCCGTTGTTCCCTTTCAGCCAACTCATCGCCCCCGTCGTTTTCGACTCTGTCAAGACCCCACGTGTTGTTTACACCTCTTTAAGGCTACTGTAGTTATACTTGTAACTATGTTTACTCAACAGTTAGTCTTGAAAACTTATGGTCAGCTGTAATGGGAACTAAGAGTTACAAGATTCCATTAAAAGATAAAATTATTAGATAAACTATAGCATTCTCCTGTGACTCTTTAACATACAAAATTGAACTCTAAACAATCAGACTCAGGGTTGCTATTCAAGTAATGCTTCTACAATTTGCATACTAACAGGAACATAGCTTTCAGATTTAATGTTCTTGTCTTAGTAATTTTGGCTTTGTTTTGTTTGTCTTTCAGTAACTCCTATATCTGTTTCGTAGCTCAAATCTGTTTAGTCTAAAGGCTAGATATAAAAACAAACTTGAAGTCATCAGCGTACGCACTAATTATAATAGAAAATTGAAAATGTACCCAAAGCAATAAGAGAAGAAACGATTGCATCACTGCTTACCATCAGGTGGGATCGCAGTCAAGCACTAGTTTATATCGGATATAAAAAAAACTTCGTTATATTTACGACTAAATTAAAAAGGCTATATAATTATTAAGCAAATATCATTATAGTGTTATCGAATATTGAAATTATAAATCCTTAAAACACGTCTGAATAGAATAAGCAGAACTGTTAAATTATTATCTATTTCCTTTATATGACTTACATACAATTTTCATTTTTAAATATTGACATTATTAATTATTAGATATTATTACAATATTATATATTAATTAATAATTTTATACATAATTTAATTAGATAGTAAGATACTTAGGTATGTGATAAGTTCTCATCTCGGCATAATATGTAGATATAATTATGCTTCTTCTGCTTGTGTCCATTTTTTTTTTTTATGGTGGGAGAATTCATCCAATGACAGCTCCCGCTGTTAGGCGTAGCGGGAGATAGTGTCAGACTGTTACTGACTAAAAGCCCATCCCGTTCCTAAAAGGAACGGGATGGGCCTTCATACCGGGGCTCGAGTTCCCTTTCGGATAACCCTGGCCCCAGTAGGCTTCGACCCGACTGGGCCCCTGCTGTTGCTGACAACTCCTTGAGGCGCGCGGGAACAGTGCGAGCCGTCAACGACTTGGGCTCGGTCCGGACAGTTACCGGACGGTCGGACAGCGAGCTACCTATTGCTCACTGTCCGCAAGCCCGCACCTATGGTGGCCGGAAATCGGGATCTCCGCCGCCGATCGCCCCCACGAAGGCAGCGCGATGCTCCGCCCAAGCAGGCGCAGGGTTACCTCGACTGTTGCTCCATCGTGTCCTCCGGGCATTCCGCATAGTGGCGACACCCGGGCGTCACTCCCGCAAGAATCCAGTGCAGGAACTTCCCGAACGTGCCATGTCCGGTGAGGACCTGCATCATACGGAAGGTAAGGACGCCGTGAGGTCTTTCCAGCCACGCCTCAAAGAGGGGACTTACCGCCATAATTGTGGCCCAGCACTGGGTTGCAATAGTCGCTGACGCCATTTCACCATGAGATAAGCCTTAAGGAGTGCGATAATGGACCGGACCATGGCCTGTACCAGATCCAGACGCGAGAAGACGTTGCCACCGATCACCCTTACGAGGACACTATGGTGCTCCGCCCAAGCGGGGTACACCTCCACCGTGTCCTCTAGGCGGTTTACACAATAGTGACTCCCAGGCCTGCTAAGGCTTTGGGAATGTTTCAAAGATTGGTAGCTCTGGAACTCAAAGGGCAACTGAAAATACTTCAAGGAAGGTTTTAGTCAGAACAGTCTGACCTCTCGCTCTGCCCCTAGAGCAATAGAAATTTTTGATTATTTCCCACCTCAAATAGAAGGTCAATATAATGTAGAATACCTACTATTATTCCATGTATTTTTAAATTCCATTCACAATATAAAGTAAGTTTCCTATACGAGTACTACAAGTAGTTATAACCGCGGCCAATAAATATCTTTTCACTAAACAATTTATTTCGTAAGTTTCCTTCAACAAAAAACAAAAACATCTTCAGGAATTTAACCGATCAAATTCCACCAGTTTCTTAATACGACCTTAAAGAAATATACGCTTGTTTATGTTTAGGAGTATTCTTAAACGCAACGCTTTTAGAATGTTTGCTTGTCCTGCCTAATCTCGAAAACGGCTGGATCTTCATCGTGATTGCTCCAACGATTTACGACACTAATAACGTAGGTATACCTATTAAACCAACTTGATATCATCGTATAATTTTAAAAACCTACAGAAAAACTCTGGGTCGTGGAAAATTTATGATGTCAAAGCTACTAACATTTAACATTTTCAGTGTTAAAAAAATATGTTGGTCGTAAAGAAAAAAATGTTTATTCATATCTCAAGCGTCGGTACGAACTAAAAAAACCACAAAAACAAATAATAAAAAGAAACGTTTTAACACACGTTGTCAACGAGATTTAAAATTAAAAAGCTATTTTTGTAAAAAAAGATTAGTCATGCTCTTAAAAAAACGGGCGTATTCTGGATTCACGGCGGTATATCTCACCACCATCTCACTCGAAAACGCATTTTCAAGCGAGATGACAGATATAACAAATTCTGCGTAAGTGAACAGTGAATTATTAGATAAACACAAGTGTCTGAATAATGTAAAACATTCTTCATGTATTGTGAAAACGATTATTGTTTTGCATTAATTCCGTTTTGAAATCTATGAGTTAAAATTGTTTATTTGAAATGAGTGAAAACTTACGTGATGTTTATTTTGAGGTTATGTAAGCTAGTAATAGGGATTGTGTAAGCGTTGTATTGTTTTAGCATGTAATTTTGTTAAATAACACTTATTGGTAAGTATGTTGGTAACCCCGTAATACTCGTAATAATCATGAAACTTTATATGGGTTCTGTAAAGTTTCTTATTACTACGCAGTTATGTTTATTGGCTCAATTAATCTAAGTTTATATTATTATGCTAATGGGGTAAAGGTTTAATATGGTAAAAAGCTTTTTTATTTAACAGCTTTTTTTATGCATAGGCTCGCATTTGACCGTTATCTCGCGATGGTGTGGCCGACGATGAAGCAGTTTGCCTTGAAGTAACCTATTCACTCTTGACTTAAAAGCTAGCAAAAAATGCCGAATCAATTAATTAAAAACATTCCATTAGATTTGCCATTGCCATCATTGTATTTGACTTGCATTACACTACTCTAACATCTCATAGACTGTTGATTTTACTGATTGATTCCGGGGAAATAGAAGATAGAGAAGCTAAAATGTGCTAAATGACCCGTTTATTTGACAGTGATGTAAAACGATTTCTTCATTAAGAAAATCGTTTAAAGAATTTTCTAAAATTCATCGATGTTTTGTGAATGCGATGGTAGGAATAGAAATCTGGGAGATATAGAATATTTACTTATTACTTATCGTCATTTATATGTATTATAGAAATAGTTAATTCTATATGTAGAATTAGACGTTCCATGTTGTAGTTGGCCGTTTTGTGGAATAGTGTCATTAATTTAGAAAATATAGCCTTTGTCATTCATGATAAAATAAATAAGATACTGGTGGAAAAAAATTGAAATCTGTAAACATTGCCTTGCTTTGCCTTGTGCAATAAGACCGCCTATTGTACACTGATTCTATTGTAAATGTTTATCCTGCACTAAGCTAAGGTGTGCAATAAAGTTATGAATAAATAAAAATAAATAAATAAACATTTGAGTTTATCAACAAACAAAAAAACAAGTCTAATAAATTTATATCAAATATTATATTGACGACAACACTAAGGCTGCCATCAGGCGGACCGCATCGCAGCAACCGCACGCAGTCCATATTCAACTGCATGCAGTTTGATCTGACTTTGCGCAGTTGGCGCCACGCATCTAGCCCAGGAGCTTAGTGTAGGTATGATTTGAACTTTAATAACCTTAAAATAAAGTTGACAATGTCAATATGCGTTTGCTCTTTGTAATTAACTGCACACTGACTGTATGCGGTTAGCGATGGACAGCGTGCGTCGACACTACACGACTGTAGCCGACCACGTAAAGTTGAAGGCACGACTGCATGCAGTTGATATTGACTTCACTCGACTGCAGCCGACCGCGTGCAGTTGATATCATGACTGCATGAAGTCGAACGTACAACTGCGTGCAGTTAAATATATCGACCGCGCGCTGATGCTGGAGCTGTTTGATCTTTTCAATTCAGTCACTTATTCTCCGGAATCAGGCGCCAATATTTTTAGTCGCTACGATAAAATGACAAACGCCCAGAAAATCACATCAAAGCACACTCAGATGTAATTATTTATGTAACGATCTGAATAATAATTGACTAAGACATTAAAATTTTACATAAATATGTCATTACGCTTTTTATATCTGAGCTGGTGTTTTATAGACTGAGAATAAAGTGTAAGTGGTACAGAGATACCATGATCACTAATCTGTTTATGTATTCGCATGGCATAATATTCAGGATTATTTTAAACCCAATGCCAATAACGTCTGTGATAGGGCCGCAGGAATATTTGAAAGAGTTACCGTGGCCTTGGAACGCAAAGGGCAACTGAAGGACACAGGTGGGTCAATGAAAGTCTTACACGCTCTCTCACACCACACTGCTACGGTAGAAGCAATTTGATGATTTACTCGACAAAAATTAGCTTTATGAAGTTTAGCTAGGGACCTCATTATTATGGATTTATCAATTTTAATACTAAAAAATTGAAAAAAGAAAGTAAATGACGACTTGAAGGCTGAGGAGTCAAGAGGGACAAGGGGAAGCCTTGCAACGCTACATATTTCGGTACGCGATCACCACTCCAGAACCTTTTGGTCTCATCGCATCGACCATGCGTTCTGCGAGCAATTTATGCACCGCTACTGCCTCGAGTTTGGTAGATCTTTGGGTTATGTCACTAATTATGGCAGCGTTGAAAAGCATCTCAGAAGGGAACTGGTTACCGGGAATCCAATGGATACATAGGGCCTGTCATTGTGACGACACTTGAGAGAGGCCTGTGTCTAGTAGTGGACGTCTTTGTGTTGAAATACTGATGATGTCGATGATGGACACTATAACAGATTTGCAAAAACCACTTGTAACAAAAAACAAAAATCATAATTTATTTAGCTAAAACTGAAAAGTATGGACACACTCGGTCTGCAGTTCTGCACTGTATGAGAATTTAGTGTTCTAAATAAAACTTCAATCCTTCATAAAAACCAAATAAAACATAAGTGAGGATTTGTGAATAGTTTTCACAAATTCAGCACAATGTTATTCCACGTAAAAATGTAAAACATATATCATCTAGTGTTAGTATTTTCTCATATTAACACATTGAGAGTTCCAGTTATTTGACCACGACTTTCAGTTTTTTTTTTGGGGAATTATAAACCGAGCGACTAAAAAAAAAACTTGGCGGCTGATGTTGAGATTCTGTTTTAATTACCGACTAAATTAATAAGTGAGCGACTAAAATAATAAATAGGCGACTAAATTAGTAAGTGAGCAACTAGAAACAAAATTGAGGCTTTACATAATGCCACCATTGTCTAATTATCTGGTCTCAGATAGATTCATCATTTTGAACTGGGTGAAATAGGTTAGGTTAGGTTAGAACTGTGACATACCGTGCGTGAGCCGAGCAAGTAAAGCAAGTGTTGCCGCGGCAGCGGCCGGCGAACGCTCCTACCAACTTGCTCGCAGATTTTATTTCACCATTTTCTAATTATCCGGGTTTTCTCAATATCCGAATTATCAAATTACCTTACAACATACATGATACATAAATATTGATATTTAGGACATTCGGAACACTTCATTTAAGATAAAATGCCGCTCAGTATAAATAAATCATTGGCCAAATCTTGAAAAAAATGCAGGACGTAACGTTGACATTCAAACAAATATTAGGTCGTTCAAATATTATGAAGCTTCTAATTTTGTATTTTAAGTAACTCAAATTAAAGTTTGGGGGTGCCACGACAGAAAACCTCCACGAGTGCCCGCAGGCTGTAGTTCGCTTGCGGATACGTCCGGAGCGAAGGCCAGTCTGCGGGACGGTGCACCCTGGGAGGCGGCCAACGACCCCCTTGGGTATTGCTACCTAAGGGGCCTCGATGGCCGTCTGCGAATGTTCTGTCTGTCGGAACACTTCAACGCGTGTCCCTCTGCTATAGCAGAGGGCACAGTGGCGAAGTAAGAGCGGGCTCGGTGTGCACTCACACTGCCGCCGAGCAGGCAGGAGGAAGGCTTGCTCCCCCTTCTGCCACCGTTAGTCTCGTAGCCCCAGAGATTGTCCAAGGTCATGTTTCTGACTTTTGATGGGGGACGAGGGTCTTGGCTTAACCGCCCGGGCCGCGAGGAAGACAACCTCTATAAAAAATTACCCCAAACCTCCAAGCGGCGGCGCACCGTGAGGGAGGTTGTTAGCTTGACTAATGGGTAGCTAAATTAGTCTCTAGTGCGAACCACGTATTTGAGCCAGTACAACATGAAAAATACTCGTGGGAACAAAAATGGAACCTTCAAAATTTTTCACCAAACCAACGGAGAGTGATGCGCGGTCGGAGTCCGACGCGGCATCCGGAAGGAGCTCGGAGGGCTCGGAGAGAGAGGAGATTGGGGGAGACCCCGGAAGATATTCGGAGGCAGAGGCTGTGGGAGACCCCGGTGGAGGCCCCGGTGGCGACCCCGGTGGAGACCCTGGAAATGACCGGCGTCTCTTCAGGAAGCGCTCCGCGTCCAGGAAGCGCTCCGCGTCGAGGGACGGACTGTTGTCGTCTTCTGACACGGACGGAGACAAAAGATCGGCGCCGAAAATAGCTTCGAGCAGCCGCGGCGTGGGTCGAGCCCGTGGGAAAGGGAGGCTAAAGGCCTTAAACTCCGCCCAGCGAGCCGACAGGCTTGCCGCGGAGGGACGCCACCCTGGAGCGATCGGCGCTCAGACAGACGACCTCTCGGAGCCATCCGGCAACGAGAGGCAGGCGAAGGAGGACTCGGACGGGGAGTCCATACGTAAGCTGGCCGTCACCCTTTTGCGGGACATGAGCCGCAAAAGGGAAAGGACGTCCAAAGAGAGGACGGCGCAGCGCCATGCCAAGTCCCTCAAGGAGGCCTTTGATGCCTCTCTCAAAAAGAGGGTGGCAAAGCTCCGGAGCGAGCTCCAGGCCGAGCTCCGGGCTGAGATCCGGGCGGAGCTCGCAAGAGCAGGCCACCAGGAGCCAACGGAGGGGGGGCGTAAGCAGGGGCACGGGCAAAGTCGCCCCAAGGCCCAGCACGAGCCGGAGAACCAGCTGCTGACACTGGTGCGGCAGGAGCTGGCTGCCTTTCGGCAGCAACAGCAGCAGCAGCAGGAGCAGTTCCAGCTACGGATGCAGCAGCAGCTGTCCGTGCTGGAGGGGATTGTGCTGCGGCCTCCGGCCAGCGAAAGGCGACGTCTTACGCCGCTGCTGCGGCCATGGCTTCTGTGCCCAAGGCGGGCCCGTCGGGGCAAGCAGGGCACGGGGCCGCGGCGTCAGAGCCTGCGAGGCCAACCCCGACGGCTACGCAGCAGCGGCGGCGGGGGAAGCCAGCAGTTCCCCCCTTCAAGGGTAGGGCGGCGCCCAAACCGGCAGGACCTCCTGCCGCGGTGGCGACCAGGCCGCGTCAGCTGCCTCCCCCCGAAGAATCCTCGGCTGGCGCCGAATGGACGGTCGTCGGCGCCGCGAGAAAGGCGGGCAAGGCGGCCAGGTCGGCCAAAAAGCGTGAGAGGCGCCGAGAGCGCAAGAAGCGGGCCATGGCGGCGAGACTTCGCGCCCCGAACTCCGAGGCTGTGGTGATAACACTGCAGCCAGAAGCGGAGAAGAAGGGCGTGACGTATGACGCCGTCATGGAAAAGGCGAAGCAGGCGGTGCTGCCCCACCTTGAGGAGCTCGGAGCCGCTGGGGGCTTTCGCATGAGGCGCACGGTCACCGGGGCCCGAATCCTGGAGGTCCCCGGTGCGACCAGCGGCCCTGCGGCTGATGCTCTGGCCGCTAGGATCAGAGCGTCCCTCGATGCGGAGGAGGCCCGAGTGTCCAGGCCCACCAAGTGCATAGACATGCGCATCATGGGCCTGGACGACTCAGTCAAGGTGGACGAGGTGGTGGCCGCCATCGTCAGGGCGGGCGGGTGCACGACCGATCAGGTTCGGGCGGGCACCATCCGCGCTGACGGCACGGGCATGCGGGCGGTGACAGTTAGCTGCCCCGTTGCGGCGGCCAGGACCATCACCGGGGAGGGCCGACGGCTTTTGGTGGGCTGGGTCTCCGCGCAGGTTAAACTGCTGGAGCCCAGACCTCTGCGGTGCTTCCGGTGCCAAGTGGGGCACCACGTTGGCGCCCACTGCGCCGCGGAGGTGGATCGCAGCGACCGCTGCCACCAGTGTGGCCAACCTGGTCACAAGGCCGCAGAATGCCGTGCTCCGCCGCACTGCTACGCATGTGCGGCGGCAGGCAAGCCGGCCAACCACCGGGCTGGGGGCAGGTCCTGCGACCCCCCCGCCAAGGACAAGGGCAGGGCCCGTAGGCCCATCCCCGCCGACGTCCTCACCGCCGCAGCCGCCTCCTTGGCCGCCGCCGCTATCGCCGCCGCACCCGCCGCTCTCGCCGCCGCACCCGCCGCAGTCGCTGCCGCACCCGCCGCAGTCGCCGCCGCACCCGCCGCGGCAGTGCCCCCTAGAAGGGCTCGGGAGGAGACGATGGACTGCCAATAACGGCGCCATTCCGTCTCCTCCAGGCGAATATCAACCACTGCGCCCCCGCTCAGGATCTGTTGCTCCAGAGCATGGCGCAGTGGTCGATAAATGTTGCCATCGTCTCCGAGCCGTACTACGTCCATCCCCGTGGAGACTGGGTTCAGGACCTAGACGGCTCGGTGACGTTAATCTCGTCGGCCGCCGCCGGTACCCCGCCCCTCGAGGCTGTTGCGAGGGGACGGGGCTGCGTGGCAGCACGGTTCGGGGACATTGCAGTGGTAGGCGTCTACCTGTCCCCGAACAGATCTCTCGATGAACTCCAAGTCTCCCTTATGGAGCTAAATGTCGTCGTCGCTGGGTTTGGTACCCTTCCCGTGGTCGTTTGCGGGGACTTCAACGCCTGGAATACGGCCTGGGGTTCCCGGTACACGAACCCACGGGGTCAGATGGTGGAGGACTGGGCTTTGGAGCTGGGCCTGGTCGTCCTGAACCGGGGTTCTGTCCCCACGTTGGTGCGGATGCGGGGTGAATCAGTGGTGGACATCTCGTTCGCCAGCCCCGCTCTGTCGCCGCGTGTCGTCGACTGGCGCGTTATGGAGGAGGTGGAGACGTACTCCGACCACCGGTACATCCGGTTGGACGTCTCCGCCGAAACCTCGGCCGCGCCGGTCCGACAGAGCCCTTGCGGTCCGCGGTGGGCGCTTAGACAGATGGACCGGGAGCTCCTCCTGGAAGCCGCGACGGTACAGGCCTGGGTGCAAGCACCGGACAGGCCTGTCGACATAGACGTCGAGGCGGAGTGGTTCCGGGAGGCCATGTCGCAAATCTGCGACGCGGCAATGCCCCGAGTCCGTCCAGGGCGAGCTAAGCGCCAGGTGTGCTGGTGGTCGCCGGAGATTGCTGCACTGCGCAACGCATGCAGTCACGCGCGGCGCCGGTACGCCAGACACTGCAGGCGCCGCATCCGCCTGCCGGATGCGGAGGTCAGAGAGGCGGAGCTGTATGAAGGATACAGAGCGGCAAAACACACCCTCCGAACGGAGATCAAGCGGGCCAAACTGGAGGCCCGCAACGTGTGGCTGGGGTCTCTGAACGCGGACCCATGGGGGCGCCCGTACAAATTGGTACGGGAAAAGCTCCGTCCCTGGGCTCCCCCACTGACTCAGAGTCTCCGGCCCCAGATCGTAGAGGGTGCGGTGAACGCTCTGTTCCCTGCGCGGGGGGAACACTCCCCCCCGCCCATGGCTCCGCCTCCACTGCCAGCGGTGTCTGACGCGGACCGCAACAGCGACGATGACGACAATGCTCCAGAGGTGACCGAGGTAGAGTTGAGAGTGGCGGTGCGAAGGCTGAGTGCCAAAAACACCGCCCCAGGACCCGACGGCTTGCCTGGAAGGGCCTGGGTCCTGGCCATGGAGGCTCTCGGGCCTCGACTGAGAGGGCTCTTCAGCGCATGCACGGAGAGGGGCCAGTTCCCACTTTGCTGGAAGACGGGGAAACTGGTCCTCATAGCGAAGCCAGGGCGCCCTGCGGACTCTCCGTCCGCGTACCGGCCCATTGTGCTGCTCGACGAGGTGGGCAAGCTCTTTGAGAGAGTCATTGCAAACCGCCTCGTCGGGCGCCTAACACGGGTGGGGCCGGACCTTTCGGACGGACAGTTCGGCTTTCGCAGGATGCGCTCTACAGTGGACGCCATCATGCGCGTGCGAGCCCTCACGACGGGGGATGCGGTGTCCCGGGGCAGGTGTGTCGTGGCAGTGTCCTTGGACATTGCCAACGCGTTCAACTCCCTGCCCTGGAGTACGATCCGGAGGGCACTCCGGTACCACCGGGTGCCCGAGTACCTCTGTCGAGTGGTCGAGGCCTATCTGTCGGAGAGACTTATAGTCTACCCCGGTCACCAGGGAGACTGGAAACGTCGAGAGATGTCGTGCGGTGTTCCGCAGGGGTCGGTACTAGGGCCACCCTTGTGGAACATCGGGTACGACTACGTGCTGCGCGGCGACTTCCCTGACGGGGTCAGCGTGGTTTGCTACGCAGACGACACGCTGGTCCTAGCGCGAGGAGAGTCGTACCAGGCGGCGGTCGCTCTAGCGACACGCGGGGTTGCGATAGTCGTTGATCGGATCCAGGAGTTGGGACTCAAGGTGGCGCTTCACAAATCCGAGGCGATGTGTTTTCACGGTCGCCGGTCTCGGAACGCGCCGCCATTGAGTTCCCAACTAACGGTAGGAGGAGTTCACATCGGTGTCGGGTCGACGATGAAGTACCTGGGACTCGTCCTCGACAGCCGGTGGAATTTCGTGGAGCATTTCCGACGTCTGGCTCCCAAACTCAGCCGGGCTGGGGCTGCGCTCAAGCGGCTCCTGCCCAACCTTGGGGGTCCAGACGCCTCCTGCCGGAGGCTCTACGCGGGGATCGTTCGGTCCATGGCCCTCTACGGGGCGCCGGTGTGGGCGCCGTCGCTGAAAAAGCAACCGGCGGCCATACTGAACGCCTGTCAGAGGGTCATGGCGATAAGGATGGTGCGGGGATACTGCACGGTCTCCCGCGAAGCGGCGAGCCTTCTGGCTGGCCTACCACCGTGGGATCTGGAGGCAACAGTCCTTGCACACATGCACGATATGCGCGTGGAGATGCAACGCCGGGGTGAAAGTCCACTGCCGCGACAGGTCACGGCATGGCGGACAGAGCTCCGGCGGGATCTCATGGTGAAATGGCGTCAACGACTATCGCAACCCAGTGCTGGGCACGCCACAATCATGGCGGTAAGTCCCCTCTTTGAGGCGTGGCTGGAAAGGCCTCACGGCGTCCTTACCTTCCGCATGACGCAGGTCCTCACCGGACATGGTTCGTTCGGGAGTTTCCTGCACCGGATTCATGCGGAAGTGACGCCCGGGTGTCGCCACTGTGCGGAACGCCCGGAGGACACGGTGGAGCACACA
This sequence comes from Mythimna albipuncta, assembly GCA_929112965.1. Classification (NCBI taxonomy): domain Eukaryota; kingdom Metazoa; phylum Arthropoda; class Insecta; order Lepidoptera; family Noctuidae; genus Mythimna; species Mythimna albipuncta. Next base: position 10,276,302 of record OV815983.1, on the reverse strand, counting down.
GTCGAGGTGTGCCCTGCTTGGGCGGAGCATCGCCGTGCCCTCGTGGGGGCAATCGGCGGCGGAGACCTCTCGCGCCGGGCCTTGGTTGAGGCCATGGTCCGGAGCGAGGAGGAGTGGCAGGCGGTCGCCGACTTCTGCGAAGCAGTAATGCTTGCAAAGGAGGAGGCCGAACGCATCAGGCAACGGCGTTATCGCCGCCGCCGCCGTCGCCGGGATTCTGATCCCGATTTCCGGCCAACGTAGACGCGGGCTTGCGGACAGTGAGCAATGGGTAGCTCGCTGTCCGGCCGTCCGGTAACTGTCCGGACCAAGCCCAAGTCGTCGACGGCGCGCACTGTTCCCGCGCGCCTCAAGGAGTTGTCAGCAACAGCAGGGACCCAGCCGGGTCGAAGCCTACTGGGGCCAGGGTTATCCGAAAGGGCGCTCGAGCCCCGGTATGAAGGCTAGAAGGAACGGGGTGGGTCTTTTAGTCAGTAAGAGTCTGACACTATCTCCCGCTCCGCCCAAGGGCGGGGGATGTCAATGCATGATTTTTCCCACCATAAAAAAAAAAAAAAAAATAAAAAAAAAAATTAAAGTTTGTAAGTCGCTGTTCTGTTGATTTATCGTCACGCGCAGTCAGTCGCTCACTTATTATTTCTATAACCCAAAATAATTATTTTTATTACTTAAAATTTTGATTTAGTCTTTCTTTGAAATACTACCTGTTTATTTTAATTCACCATAAAGTAAACACAATTATTTCTTAAAATCTTCTTAGAATTCATAAGAAATATAATAAACTTTTATAAAGGAGCATTCAATCTACGCACACTTCTAAGACTGTAGGTATATTACAGATTAGAACTAAAAACTTCTACAGATTTATTATATTTTTAAGTATATAGTTTATTTGGCTACAGTACAACTGTAAAAGGAAACAAGATAAACAATTTTCTACATAAGGACCCATATGCAATGAAATGCGTACTTTAGATACTTGAGTTTCCATGTTTGTAAACCATCAGTGTGTAAGATAAGTAGACCTTTGTTGTGTGCGTTCCTCTCAAGATATTGTGAAATGTATGCAAAGTGATGCTGAAATGTAGGGCGCAGGGATTATAACGATAAGACTGATGTAACTTACGACAGAGAGTCAAGTGGTCCGGCTCGAAATGTTTGGAATAAATCAAATATGTTATATGATTGTCATAAAGAAATTATGATTTAGCTACCATTAAAAACATATTTATATTATAGGCCGCAGAATCGATACGTTGGTTCGAAATACTTCCTGCATTTCGAACCAACGTATCCATTCTGCGTGAACTAAAAATCTTTTCGCGGTTGTCGTTTTAATGTTCTTAGTGCCTTGTTGCATTTGTAAGTGCACCTACTATATATATATATAATGTTTAAATATTTTATTCTCTTCGGTTGGATATCTTCAAATAACTTCTTCCTCTTGTGGTGTAGCTAGAGAGAGTATCAGACTTTTACTGTCTAAAACTCGCCTTGATCTTCCAACGTTCTACTAAACTTCAATATAAATGAAATTATAGTGTACAGATTAGGTTTAGGATATGCAAAATGCTTCAGATTTGGAGTTATGGACACCAGTCCATTATTGGGCACGTTATGCAATGCAAGAGGCATGAAAATAAGTACAGTATTTATTTTTGACGCCTGTATCCTGGCACTACCAACCTGTCGAGGGATAGCATTCCGGATATAGAAAGTTATGTGGCTTGTACGTGAGTTTTATCATTATGCAGTGTACCTATTTTCCAAGTCACGACGCTGTCAAGCTTCTAATTATTATCACTCACTATCGATACTTTATGAATAGGGCCCATTGTTAACAAAATCCATTCTCCTTTGTTTCCTTCTTTTATAATCAGTAATTTATGTTTTAGCTCTCTATTAGACATCATTTTAGTAATCACCCTTTTTAAAATTGTCTTTTTTTCACAATTCGTCTATAACTTTTGACTCCTATTCTTATAAGCGGCTCATCTTTTTATTTCTTAACTTATTAACTAAGTGATAACTATTCACCCCTTTCCTGTTATAGTTACTTACATTTAATCCATTCCCTTGATCATCGTCTACTTTTATTACTACTCACATTAGTTCAAAAAGACGATGATAACTTTATCAGCAACGTTTCGGCCGTCAGACGTCTACTATTCGATGTAGGCCTCAAGCGTCGCTACATAGACCTGTCCTTTACATCTTTCATCTGTCAGATTACCGTGACCCTCATCAGGTTCCCCTTGTGTTAGGCCTTCGGACTTTACGTCTTATAGATAGATAGGCTCGCGTTTGACCATAATCTCACCTAATGGACTTTTGAATGTATTTAACTTCTGTCACATCACATGTGATTCCTCAGTGTTTTTAGGGCATGTTAAAGAACTTCAAACGCGACAGATGATGACGTGGGCATGGAAAACAGTGGACTAGTTGTAAATATAGCGGGTGTTGCGCCTGCACGGGGTCATTGGCGTGCATCTATACTAGGGTTGAGAGAAATAGCTGGACTAGTCCAGTGAGGGCATTCTCAGACCAGTATTATTAAATGATTAACGTTTGAGAGTTGAAGTGCTGATTAGACATTTTGATTGATGTTAATTTAAAATTTGCCAGCTTTAAATCGGTCGTAGATACCGATAAATGTTATTGACAAGTGAAATTGTATATTACAAAATAGCATTGAATTTTAAAAAATTTCTCACAATTTAATAATAACAATAGGTACAATAAATAAGGGTGAAACTTATAGTGGGTATAGAAAGCGTAAAACCTCAGGGACAGACATGACAAAGATGACAGGACCCAGAAGTATGCTAACGATAATGACAGACAAAGTGAAAGGCAATGATAAAATGATATGGATTGAAAGGGGGTAACTGCTGAGAAGACTAAATGGAGAAAAGATGGTACGAACTTAATATAGTTTAAGAGGAAAGATAATAAAGAGAATACAGATGTAAATACCTAGTGGACATCTGTTACGATCTAACATAGCTATTATATCCATATTGCTAGACATAAAATTGTCACTATCTCTCATCGTAATACTAGGTCATCGACGTATGAAAATGGGTTACTTGGGCTATAAACGTCAACGCACAGCTGTTATCATGCAGATGGTAGCTTTTGCCAACAAGCCGAGATTAGTTGCAATGATCCCGATTATTATCATCATATTTATTTTATCTGCGATCTGCGGTCATTTTCTTCAAAGCTTTGGTGATGTGGTGACGTTTGAATGATTTTAAATGCCCAATTCACAGATAGTTTGATCCTCGAGTACATACTTTAACCTCTTAAAACTCGCATACGTATTGGTAATATGCATACTTACAAGTAGAAAGATATTTTTTTTTGAGGTGGGTAGTACCTATACCATTAAATATTTTCTCCTACTCTAGTGTGGCGTGAGAGGGCGTGTAAGGCTTTGACTGATTATAGAACCCACCTGCATCTTTCAGTCGCCTTTTGCGTTCTAGAGTCATGGTCTCTCAAATCAGGTCACGGTGGTGCTCTGCCATCTACATTATGGCAGTTTTGAGTACATTTTGTGGCCTACCCAAATGTCATTTCTTTGCTATTGTTCGTTTTATCGTTGAACTCCGTAGTAGTCCTGAGTTGAGCTACAAGAATACTGACAAATGCTTGGACTGACTGGACATGTCCACTCAGAACTGTGTGGTTCTTTCTGGACTCTAATCTGCATGGTTCTCATAAGATTTGATCATTACATGTTTGCTGTATGGACTGCATAAGAGACTTTGACTCCTGAGTTTGTTTCGGTGTTTCTTTTCAGGGTAGTCAGCTAGGAAACACCAGCCAAAAAAAATTTGACGTGTAAAAGTGTTTTTAAAAACCTCTTTGCAAAAATAAATATAATTTATCATTTTTCACTTGTTAACACTAATTCCGTAAAAAATTAACACACTATTTCCATATTCCACCAGAAATCCGCACCAAAAGTGTTTCAAACATCAAAAACAGTAACTTACACAGGTAGCCTTTAGAATCGCTCGTAAAAGTCATGTAAAGTAATTATCTGCTAAAATTTATGAGCACTGAAATGATTCGGATGTACGGAAAAACTGAGCACGGAATATTAACTGAAAACAGAGAAGCGGTTTCATGAGAATGTTTTTTTGAAGCGACCATATTTTAATAGCATTTTAAAGGTGAAAAATAGAGGACTATGACGTTAGCTTAGATAGGTTGGCAATAAATTATAATTTGTCATCACTATTATTATCATATCAGTCGATAGACGTCCATTGTTGGACATAGGCCTCCCCCAAGTGTCACCATGAACGATCCTACGCGTCCTGCATCTATCGGATTCCCGCAACCTTGACCAGGAACCTTCCGGCCCCAACGGCTATCTGTTCTGCGAGCAATATGCCCTGCTCATACTCTTCGTGCTATGTCGGCAACCTTGGTTCTCCTGCGGATATCTTCATTTCTGATTCGATCACGCAAGGAAACTCCGAGCATAGTTCTTTCCATTGCCCTTTGGGTGACTTTAAGTCTTCTGATGAGTCCTATTGTTAGCGATCACGTTACGAAACCATATTGTAAATTGTATTTATTTATTTATATTATAAATTATGTACACTCACATGTATATGTATATACGTAGAAAAAGATACAACATAATAAAAAATTATACAAAGGTACTGCTTATTTCAAAAATAAATTTCTTCCAGCAGAAAAAACAGCGTTTTACCCAACTTCGAAGGAATTAATTAAGTGTCTTATTTTTGCTAAATTGACAATACATAATCTCCGACATATTTAAACATGTATGTATAGATGAACTTGTTACAAAGTTGCCCTAAGAACAGACTCTTACAATATCAATAAAACGAGTGGTGAGGCGGTATCTTACAATCTATCTTCCTGTAATTACCAATATGTTTGCCAAATGAGGCTTTTACAGTCATTTTTGATACATTGTTACTCGATTACTGAGATAGATTGCTGTATACGGGGAAAGCCTGTATGCTCAAGAAGTTTATAGATTTCTAATGGCCCGTAACATAAATTGCAGGATAAATGGGTTTCATTTGGGTTTTGTGTGAAACTAGTGAAGTTGTAATTTCGAGATGCCATTAGTAACAAATTGTTCATTAGTAAATACTCTCTCTCTATATTCTACTACGAATTTAGGTATCAGTTATATTATAAAGGCAAAAGGTTGTATATGTAAACTACTTTAGGCTCAACGGCTGAACGGATTTTAATGAAATTTTGGCTTACGGATTCACGATGTCCTGAAATATGACAAATGCTTCACTTTATTCCTGGTGTTTGTTCCCTTGGAATAATTTTCACCTTTACGACGGTGAAGCTAATGTACAATGTACCATCGATCCTGTGAAATGTACCATCTCGTTCATGTCTGCCTGATCACATAAGACTGCTTTACATGTTGGTCGAGCGTTGCCGAGTGAAGACCAATACCAACATTTGAACAGTATATTTGCCTTGTCTTGCTGTCGCTCGGTGTCGCTCGCCTAGTTAGTTGAGCAAAGACATTCGAAAACGTCGGCCAACGTGTATAGACCTCATTTGGCGTAGCTTATCACAACTCGTAGCCGCTCGCGATTATTTGCCTCACTTCGGAGCGGTGTTGGTTTCTCTGCACAAATCAAAGACGCTCGCGCGCGCTTGCCCAACATTTGGGCGTCTCCTAAAAACTCGTCTATGTTGGCCACTTGCATTAGTTTCCTTCAAGCTTGCCGAACGTGTAGAGGGAAGCGCTTGCCTTGTGTCAATTTTCCTATATTTGCCTAGGCGCGCATTGGTCTAAGCTTGTCCAACGTGTATAGTAGGCTTTAAAAAAAAAATCGTTTGAATTCTGCGGCGCGGCGTCAAACAAAACCCTTCAAAGTTTCCGTTTCGAGTGCAAGCAGAAATTAACTTAGCGGTCAGGCGGAAATATCTTTGTTGGTACATACCTTGACCGTTTATTTAATGATATTAATTAGTTCTTAACTGTGATTCCACTGGAAGGTAAGCAGATATGAAAGGTGGTGTTTTCCATTTTAAAGTGTGTGTTTAAGATAAGTAGGTAGGTAGGTTTACAAATATTGAAAGCATTTCAATTTTCGAGGATTACCAACACAATCGTGTTTTGAGCGGTGTCTTTGTGTGCGTTGCTCGAGCGCGCTTTGTATGTAGATTGACTTCTGTACCTATATACATATTTTGTGGAATAGATAAATGTTCTGTGTGTGACTGGTCGGATGGCCTTTTCTGAGTAAAATCCAGCTATATAGTTCTGTAGACTTCAGTTGACTGATACCCACCCGTGTCCCTTTAGTTGCCCTTTGCATTTCAGGGCCCGATAACAACAAAAAATACGCGGGGTTTAAGGCTCAAAGAACGGAAAAGTTTGATGAATTTTTTTTCATATATTTTTTTAAATTTATTTTTGTTTAGTGTTTTATTATCCATTGATTTCTGAATTAGTAAAAAATTTAGACTGGATATATGAATCAGGTTTATATATTTTTAGGAGTACCTACCTTTGTTCAGTCAAAGACCAAAAAAAAAAAAGTAAAATGAGTGAGTAAACACGCATCTTTTTAAAATAAATATGAAACACATCAAATACTCGTAAATATAAAACTCCCAAAAAAGTCCAATTTATAATTTCCGTTTCGATTAATGATAGAATTTACGTCGTGATGATAAATATTCTAAATCCGCTTCATTCTGGCACAAAATCAAGGAAAATTCTAATAGTTATATTGGGTATATTAAAAAATGGTGGCCTACATAATATTTGTTTCAACAACATTGAAATGTTACGTCGTAAATACAAAACAAATAAAGTTGTTATTGATATTATTTACTAGTGGAAGTTTTTTCATTAGAGTTTCATAGTTGTTCGGGCTGTAGGAACAGCTACGTGTGTATGTACATATGTAGTTATTTTATCGTTGATATTAAGACAAGATTGCTTAGTTACGAAATAAAGATGCTAAGATGTGGGTATGACTAGGCTTGTCAGAGTGCAAAACGAACCCATTCCAGTAAGCTTCAAAGTCACACCAATTTCCGATAAGATGACATAAAATCGGATGGAATGGACTTGACGTGTCCAAAGACGTAGTGAAGACCGGTGAAGACTGAGTAGTTCAAATGCTCTACGCCTACCAGAACAAGAGAAAAGAACTAGAGGCCACTTACCATCGAATCATAGAGAGAGATCTCAAGAAAGCTCAATTTATTACTAGTACGTATTTACAAGTCAAGATCATAATATTTTTATATAAAATATTTGAAATGTTTACATATTTTAAAAACCAATGGAGCTCTTGACGCAGGGAAGTGGGAAATAATGGGACCAGGGAAATAAGAAGAATAAACTGAAACAGCATTAATAATAAATCATAGAATATTTTATTTATAGTTAGTAGTAAAACTGGAATAATAATAATAAGTATATAACCATATGGTGAGAACGGAGCCCTCGCGAAATAGAAAATGTCATAGAAATAGGTAAATAATTCACTTTTTTAGATTAATTAGTAATTTACAAAAGGTTACTTCTTAAAAAAACATTAGGTATTGAAATGTCGTCCTTTGCGGCTCTGGCAGTCTTCAGAGCGATCTCTATCATTCATGAAACCGCATTTTAAAAGTTAAGTAGGAATGTTGTTGATCCCTTGTCAAATGGTTTCCTTCAATTCAGATACGATACATGTATTACTGTTGTACAAACTACTCTTCTCTCTTCAGAGCTCACACCATAGGTTTTTTTCGGTGTAATCTGTACACCGAAAAAAACCTATGGTGTGGGCTCTGGGAGGGGGATGAAAAAAACAACCCAATGAGAATTTTCCGAAATTTATCCCTAAGGGGATGAACCGGGGATTTGAAGTATGGGGAAACCTATTTTCACGCAGGCAAAGCGGCTGGCAGACGCTAGTTTTTTATTTTCATTGTTGATAGGTTTGCGCTTGAATACTGTTTATCTTTTATTATTTTGAAGATAACGGGCTTTGCATCTCCCGTAGTGTAGGGTATGTAGTCACTGCGACCTAAATGGTCTATTGTGACTCGCCACCTTGTTAGAGTAACTCTTTCAGCCCGGAGGCTTCCAAGAAATTTAGAATACTCCTAGCTTTTAGAGTTTTAATCTCCTCCGGGCGAATAATGCGTCGGCCCAGATGGACACTGCGTTTGTGGATAAGGAGCCTGCATTCACACAAAAGTTGCTCAGGCGTCTCCCTCTCCTGATTACTACTAGTACCTTAACCACTATCTCACATGATGGAAAGCGACGATGTGGTCGACGATAGAGAGTGCTTACTAAGAAGTAACCTATTCACTCTTGACTTAAAGATTCAATTTGTTGTTATGTTGTGCATCTGGTATACGATGAGTACTCAGCAAAACAATTCCTACATAAGTGTATGCAATTACTTATCTTCCAGAATACAATAAAACAGTAAAAATAACAATGTTGCAATGAAAGTATTATGATTGTTTTTATTGAACAGTAAAATTTGTGGAAAGCGGTCGTGCTTGTGATTAATTTATTAGCCATATACTTTACGAGCAGAGCAAAGCGTGTTCTTAAACGTCATTAATATATTTTTATACTGATCTGGTGTAAAATTATGTGGGACATTCAATAAAGACTGTCTTATTTTCATGAAATACATGTCGCTACATATAGGCCACATGCCACAACCACAAACTCCGTCACGAGAAACTAGAAGCGGCCGCAAAGGAAGCTGAAGCGCGCGACAGCCACATGTGGTTGCTATTTTTAACCGACTTCTAAAAAAGGAGCAGGTTCTCAATTCAGATGTTTGTATTTTTTTTTCATGTATATTCGCGCATAACTTCGTCGCTTGCCAATCGATTTGAAAAAATATTTTTTTGTTGGAAAGGGGGACTTCCCAAATGGTCCCATAGTCACCAAGTTGGGATCTGATGATGGAATCTTGGCGAAATCGAGGGAACTGGTCAAATAATATAGGCAACCATAAAGTTCTTTGGGTATTTTCATCAAAGCATTTACAGTAAAAAATGAAATTTGATGAAGTGGAACTTGTAAAGAAGACCAGAAATGTGTTAAATAAGGAACAAACAATATCGAGAAATACCGACTTCCGAAATTAAAATGATGGTTTTAGTGCTTTTTTAGTGAAGTTGGTTTTTTTTTGTAAAAAGTTTTTTTTTTAAATCCATAAACGCAGAATAATGGACTCTTGCAAAGGTTTAAATGCGCGAGTGGCATGTTACGGCGTTTTGTATTGGCGTTTAGTGACCGGTTTAGGCCACAAGAAGAGCGCAGCGGCGAGTTCTAACGCGTGGTGGCCACTGGCGTCAACTGTGTGCGGCGAGTCCGCATAAAATGTATGAAACTTCATGAAATATGCCAGATTCGGCGTTTTGTGGTTGTGGGTGGTGGCCTGTGTGCGGCGACTCTACGTGTTAGACGACGTTTAAAAGTAGCGCCAGCGACTGAAAAGTTAAAGGGGAATCTTTTGTTTTGGTATGGTCATGTCAAGAGAAGGGATGAAACGCATGTTACTAAAAGAGTTATGTGTATACATGTGGATGGATAGAGAGGGAGAGGAGGCCCAAAGAAAAGATGGATGGATTGTGTGAAGAATCTCTGAATGATCTTGGAGTATTTAATAAATAATTGATGACTTCAAATAAGCATAGTAAAACCATATAATAATATATACTGGGAACGTAATTTTTAGGGTTCCGTACCCAAAGTGTAAAATGGAATCCTATTACTAAGACCACGTCCGTCTGTCCGTCTATCACCAGGCTGTATCTCATGAACTATGATAGACAGTTGAAATTTTCATAGTTGATGTATTTCTGTAGCCGCTATAACAATAAATAGGTACAGAATAAAATAACTGTTTAAGGGGGCTCCTATACTACCGACATCTGCTGATGCTTGGTATCTATGGGTATGCAGATGATAGCACAGGTGTAGAGAGAAACGTGCCAAGTGGTCGGACTAGAAAGGAGCTAATCCGGTCCGAAAGAGAGGCTATAGAAGAGTACGAATGTCTCACTTCAGGCAGTCTCCGAGTGGGGTAAAGCCAATCTGATGGTTTTTGTAGATAATGGCTTGAACGGTACTAGCGTTTTATTCAGTTTGTTTCTGAGGCATAAATGTTTAGATAGTAAATTATAAAACCTTAATTGGCTGTAACATTAGTTTATCTTTAAGTAAAATTTTTGTAAAAGAGCTGTGGATTTTGTGAATAAATAAATAAATAAATAATGTACAATAACTCGCGCGCGAAGGGTTCCGTACTTTTCGCACGCGAGTTCCACTCGTACTTGGCTGGTTTTTAAATTACGAGCTGTAAAATATGGTGGTAAAAGTATTCCCTCTGCCTGAAAAAGGAATATAATTCACATACAGGGACATAATTCGACATGAAATCTCTTTTGTTACAGCACTAAAATGCTAAAACCTCTCAGTAAATATATCCGGTCTCATTATATTTTAATTCAGACATCATTTACAAAGGGAACACAGCCAAGCCAAAGAGGCGTCTGTGCTGTCACTTGAAATGCTAGTCCCGTAATGGGAAATTCCGTAGCGTGTATTCCTATAACCTATTTACATAGAGAATGGACTGAGTATTATGACTTCTTGAATAAAATGTAATATTTTTTAACTAGTGCGCCTCTCCATGGGCACGCCACTATTATGGCGGTAAGTCCCTTCTTTGAGGAGTGGCTGAAAAGACTACTCAGCGTCCTTACCCTCCGCATGACGCCGGTCCTCACCGTACGGGCCCAGCAGGGTCGAATCCTATTGGGGCCTGGGGTTGAAAAAATACATGTCGAAAACCTAACAAATTTTCATGACTTTACCTATTAGAAAACTCTGAATTCGCGGGGAATTTCTGGAAAGGAAACCCGTACTCCTAGAACGCAAAGGACAACTGAAGGATACAGGTGTGGTTATAGTCAGTAAAAGTCTGACATGAGTTTCGCTCCACTCAGAGCGGGAGAAGTCACTGGATGATTCCCACCCTTAAAAAAACCTATTAGAAAATTAATCACACTGCAGAAAGAAAATGAGTGTGTGGAAAATATCTGACATCTTTAGACAGGTTGTAGAGACAACTAACACAATCACAACTCTAGAAAAAGACAACTGGCTAACTGATAAAACGATCATTTTGTCTCTCTCACACATTTCTTTCCATGTTTCTTAATGCCTGGGGAATATTATGTAGAAAACGCTCAGTCCATTCTCTATGTTAATACTCATAACCACACGAGTAGTAGAACCTTTTTCATAGTGACAGGGCATTGAACTTTTGCCTGAAACAACCAGCTATTTAATTCAGTACCCTTATCAGTATGTAACGTGTTTTTATTACAAAGGTTTATGTTACCAACTCGTATATATTTGTTATATTTTGTTTTATTTTGGGAGTTTATTTATTTTAACTTTTAGTACAGTGGTGCATAGGCAGTAATTGGGCTGACAGTTTCAAATATTTATTTTTTGAGGCATATTTTCTATTATTTTAATTCGTGCCCTATTCGACAGAGTCGTGTCTTTGCTACTGGGCACTCCATCGCGTTTAGCTTTTCAATCCCCATAGGTGACAGAAGAACTGAAGAGATGGAGAATTTGGTCGTGGATATGCGACTCTGGCGGAATAAACACGAGAGTGTTTGTCGGATATATCCGACGACTGGTTCAAAGAAGAAGAAGAAGAAAACTATTTTATTTCGCATACACACTCGTAGAAAGTTGATCCCAAAAAGCAATGTAGAATAAGATATTAGTGTTTAAGAGGAAGTCAGAAAATGGCACCCGTGGTCGAAAAGCCGTAAGGAAATAAGTATCATTGAACGGGCATGTGAAAGGGTGGTGGGTGAATGTGGAACAAATCCTCGAAAAGTTTCTAGTATGAATATGGATGATGGTGATACGAGTAGAAGAAGGGCAAATAAACATTGAATTAATTGTTTCAAAGACGATGTGGCCCGAAAGGAGGAGATGATTGAGATGACGGAAAATAGGTGAGTGAGAAAAAGAAGACATGCTGTGCCGACCTCGAATAAATCGGGATGAGGGTAAAAGAATGATTGAAACTACTTTTACTGTCTAATACTGAACATAGTGTATAGCCTAGGGTAACAAAGGTAATAAGTTCTATGTCAGATGAGTACTTACGTAATGGACCCGAGCAATACTCCTTATTATCTACTCGAAGACAAAATTGGGTTTAGTGAAGCATTTGGAAAAGGTCAAAATTAGACAAGAAACCTTGACCACAACCAATTGTATCAATGGAATTCTAATATAGTGACTAATCACACTCTTAGCCACCATGAAAAGTCAAGGAATAAAGTAGCTGTGACCAAAATCGGTATCATCATCATCATAGCTTCACGATGGCATCATACCTTGTAGATAATACAGTGGATTGCAATAGGTCAAGTTGATAAGAGATGTATTAAAGATAACATAGCACAAAGTTGTGGGAAGCTACCTCACTTGATCATTATCATCACAAGTTCAGTCGAATGACGTCCACTGTTGGACAATACATAATGGTCCTGTGCGTCTAGCATCCATCGGATTCCCGCAACTAGGTCATCACTGCGTTTTCCGGTAGGTGGTCGTCACTCCAGAACCTTTAGGTCCCAGTGGCCATCTGTTCTGCTAGCTCACTTGATAAAATCTCTCAAATCTTTTTACAAAATAATGTGGCCAATCCACCCGTAGTAAGACCTCTATTTATAACAGAAATACCTTCATGACGCTATAAATAAATAGTTTATTTGGTATCGAACTCTTTACGCAACAAATTTTTTCGTGTTCTCATTGAACAAGGTTGAAGTTCCCATAGAACTGCTAACTAGAACTTGACCTGATTGTCATGGGATAGTTTTATGAGTTAGTGGTTCAAGAAATATTAAATAAGTATATTTTGGGATAGTAATGTTAAGTACCTGATACCGTAGATAAGATCCTTGCAAGGATCACCAAGTACTTTTTGAAGGCTGAAACAAAGACAGGAGAAGGTTTAAAGGATAATATTAGAACGCTGCAAATATGAAAAATAATTTTTATATAGCTAGACACTAGAAAGATATTTCCAAAGAAGTTCGTGTGAAAGTAGATGATTAATAAATGGAAGATATGTACGATTCAAATCTAATAAAAATAAAACCCCGGGAGAAGGAAGCGCAGAACCTACAACAGATAGCCAGACTGTTATGGCGTCTGCTCTTACGTGAGTTCATAAAATAATGTAAGCAGTAAAACATGTTCGGTGCATCGTTGAACTACTTCTTACTACCTCTTAAATCTTCGCTAAAAGCAGCAATGATAGAAAACTATTTGGACAGCGGTGCCAAAACAAAAAAAAAACCTTCATTCGACGCATGCATAATTGTATCCAATTGTAACATAAACACTGGCGGGTAATTTATTAGTACATAAAGCTGTGATGAAACTACCCAAGGTGCCAGAGCTGCTATCCAGATATTTATATTTTAAATGTTTATTTGATTTTTCATATATTTCCTGTTTTTATATAGAACTACGCTAGATTGGTGTGCTCTTTATAGCCCAGTTGATGTTCTTAGAGTAAAATTAAGTTGATTTATGAAAATAACAGTAAAGGTGTCTGCTCCTTGATTTGTTTACGATCAATGGTAGGATCTAGTAGATCGAAGAACGAAATAATGTTTGTTTGCTGACAACCTGATGAAGATTTAGATCTAACTGTCATGTTATATTAGATTTTGTGAGTACTGTTAAAAAATAGTAAGTAAGAAACATAAGAGGATGTGATGAACTTTTAGTAGCAAACGTCAAAGATTATTAAACCGATGACCTTTGAAAAATTAATGAGTGACAGTAGACGAAGACAGAGCTGAGTAAAATGTCACAGGAGAAGTCTAATCCAGGAAAATGGACGACTAACTAATGAGAATTAAAAATAAACGATGACCTAGAACAAACACAGTGAAAATAATATAAGTTGAAAATAAAAACCCAAAATAACATAACAAGTAAGAAAAGCTACCAGACTTTGTAAAGACAACCTTGATACTTTAAAAGCGGGTATTCACCTCCACAGCACAACTTCTAAAGTCCCTAAAGCAATTCTATTGTCGACATTCATGTCGGAAACATTACCAGTTGTAACCGTAATATCCTTGACAAAGGGCGAGTTTAGTTAAGTTTAACTGTTACTGGTTTAGTTCAGTCTATTATAGGGTTTAGACCTTATGCTGTAATGCATTTTATTGAAGTGAACGATGACAAATTTCCACCTACATATATCAAAACAGGTATAACCTGTTTTGATATATGTAGGTGGAAATTTGTCCTTTCTGTATATCACAGTTCATAAACATGGTCCTTCTTCATAAACAACACGGTATGCGTACACTACTTTTATAATGTTACGGTGAAGATAATTCAATTTTTGTTCGTTTATTTGATCCAAAGTAGATAATGGATGGAGTAATTCAGAAAAGTTTTTCTTTTGATCCTAAGACAAAACATTTATTTCTAGGCAGAATACGAGCAACCTACACACGGAGTAGTACAGACGGAAATGTTTAGTCTATAGTAGAAGAAGGCCAAAGAAGTTCGATGTAGTATGTTAGAAATGATTTGAAAGTGTAAATGAAATGAAAGATGGCATGACAGCTGAGACCAGAATAGAAGAAGAAAACTTGTTACACCGACCCCATGTAACATAGGAAAAAGATAAAAACATGAAAAGATAGAAACATGATGTTGAGTCAACGAACTGCGCCTGTGAAATCTAAACTCCCTAATAGACGCCCTGAACAAGCTGAGAAGCCTAATCTGCTTCTGTAGAGAGGCAGGTTGGATGGAATAAATGAATGAATGATGACTGTTATGGCACTCTACAATGGTCCATCACGGACTGAGTACGGAATTCAAAACCCCAAGGATCAGATAGATAGATTTATTCTTTAAGTACACCAAAAATAAAAATTACAAAAGGAACTTAAAATTAATAGGGTGTTAACAATGGGCGGTCTTATAGCTAAAAGCGATTTTTTACAAATAATATTTGGGTGGATTTGAAAGACCAGGATAGAAAGATGACGATGATGTAATGATGTAGACGGAAGATTATGTGTTTTTTTCTCATTTTAATTTCTTAGATGATCATGGTTTAATAGTTTTCGAAGTTAGTCTAGTCCTTAATCAGGTCTGCAAACAGATAATATTCAATCACCACTATCTAAAACAATATGATTATTTACAACCAATCTCCTACGTGAGTAAGGCCAACCATACTATGACTAACATAAAACGTATGTGCAATGAAAAGACTATAAAACAGCGTTACTATAATGTTTAGACGTTCAATGGATGCTGATTATTCAGAATTTACATTCATGATTAGCTCTGACGTCTTTGAAGTATATTGTTTTTGGATTTGAAATTTTTACGACTGGGTTATGAGGAAAATTAAGATTATTGTTTGTAGTAAGATTAGAATATTTTTCTACGTCATTATAATCATTACTGACTGCATTTAGTCAGTCAGTTGTGTGTTGATTGGCCAGTTAACAACACACAATTCAAACAACAGAACTATTTGTGTTGAAATTAAGATACATATAGTTAATAAGACGTAAACATGCATTTTTATTTATTTATTAAAACTATGTGCACAAGTAAGTACTGTACAAAGGCGGACATTTTCCTAAATTTTGTTCAGTTTGTCGGGAGAAATCTTCTTTCACGCGGGCAAAGTTAATGGCAGAAGCTACTAGATAAAAACATGCTTCACTAAGGATTTAGAGTATCTGAGGATTATATATCAGCGGCGTGCAAATAGTAAGGTTATTTGGTATTTCCAAGTAATAGTGGCGCACTACTAGGGGTTGTCGCAACGACCAAAAACTGCCCAACAAATAATTTTCATAAAAAAACTGTTGAGTTTCCCTTGCGGAATTGCTCTGTTATCTGAAGTTCGGATACACATACCTATACAAACTTATGTCTTCATAATAATAATGTAATGCTACGGTGAAGATTTGCGCAGGCTAGAAAAATTAGATACAGGCAAGTTGAATAGTAATTAGGGCTTTCAAATACCGGATTTTTTCAATACCGGTACCAATACCGGTATTAGCATAATTCAATACCGTGATCACGGTATTGAACTCAAGTTTTTTGTTTTTTTTTTTTTTTAATTTTTAATCTAGTGCTAGACTGTAAACCCTTCTTTAGGAACTTTAATTAGGACATTAATGAAACCATTTAAAAACTTTTTTTTAGTTTTCGAATCAATCTTTATTCTCTCTTAACCGTTCTAATAAGGTTCTAGTAAGCATGGCGGTGCCGTACCTATTGTTAACCGGCGCTTAGCAAATAAGGTAGGTTAAAAGGTCTGCGTAAAGTTATGCTTACTTGACGCTGTCACTTGTTTACGACAATTCTAATAAAGATCAAACGCAGTTCTAATAAGGTTCAAGTAAGCATGGCGCTGCTGTATATCTATTGATTACTGACTGATACATTCGATAAGTACCTAGACTGCCCTTAGAAGTCAGCAAGTGTCAAGATTCGTGTCTTTCTTATTATTATTAGAATATTTCCCATGTACTTGTTGTATTTTTATTATTTATCTTCATTGTGCTCACCTAATAGAAGCAACAAGAAATATGTAACGAAGATTCATGTAACTCAATATGAATTAAAAGAGTTTCCATGGAGTTTCTTGCACGTTCTTCTCCATAGAGATCTACACTTTGGAACGTGTAATTTACCTTCACTTGTTTGACTGACCGACATTTTCACAATTCAAAAGTGCCTGTAATTAATATATTTGAAATAAACGTTTCTGATATCTGATTTCTATACCAAATTGCCAATTAAATGTATAATCTTGAACTTGTTTTTCGTACACGAAAGTAGTTAATAAGTACTAATTAGGCAAAATTAATAATAATTGAAGTTGAAAACAAAGATGTGGCTTTGTTTTCCAAACCGCCCAAATTTTAAATTTTTACTATTTAATTGTAGACCTAATGGATAACGTGATTCGTTAAAGTAAAAATGACATTAATCAAAGAGGAAAATGCCACAATTTTAGATGCTTTAATCTGTTGTGAATTCGTGACACGTCATCAGATACGACAAATAAATACGATCGCGGGATCCATTAAGAATTAGACAAACCCCAGTAAATACAAGTATTAATATTACAGGTGTTGTCATGTTGCTCGTTAAGATCACAAACTTATCAAAAATACACAATGACCAAGTTCACATGCACATGTTACCCGAGCGCCTTTGCGATACTGACTAACAAAACAATGACGTCTTATAGGGCCTATTACACTAAGCGTTATTCAGATGGTTTTAGTCTATGGTTCGACGTATCTAGTCTATGGGTAACAAGGGTCAGACTGTCTTACTCGGAAAGAAAAAAAAGACGAGTCTGAATATCGTGTGCTAAATAACGCATAGTGTAATAGGCCCTTTAGGCTCGCTCGACTCAGAAACAGGTCTCAGCAAGGTGCGGGCGGGTGAGCTGAAGATAAGAGTTGGTGCTAAATACAAGTGTGAGAATAATATTACATCGTAATTTAGTTATATTATATCATACAATTTCCTGCTACTTATTACAACAAAACTCAATAAAAGATAATAATAGATTGTAATACCGTAATCACGGTATTGGCTCGTCAATACCGTGATTGAAAAAAGACCAAAATATATCCGTGATCACGGTATTACGGGATCCCGTAATACCGGTATTGAAAGCCCTAATAGTAATGCTATCTAACTTGATTATAAAGATCATTAGATAGATAGTGCTCATTAGGGATACCATAAAAAATATGGTAGGAGTTTGAAATGAATAGGGTGTAACAGTGAACGGTCTTATCGCTAAAATAGAACGCCATCGGACAGACAACCTTTAGATGAATTTGACATTAAAATAGCTCTAATATTACTACTTGTATTTTATAGTCCAAGTTTAGTACCGGAAGAAGCACGTTTAGGAGCATTACGTTCAAAGATTTGGATTCCACACAACATTAACAGGATGTTTGCCGTTACGAGTTTCATAGTAATTTGATTTGGTGAACTGAAATAACTTTGTATGTTTAATTGCAAAATTGGCGCCTTGATAGTCTAGCGCAGACCGCGAAATTAGCGCAGATTGCGTATTCTTTTATATATTACTCTTCGCATAATCTATTCATCTGTTCTTTGGCCTCTCTCTTTCTTTTCATCGACGAGTAGATACATACAAAACAGTTTAAAAATATTTAACTTTAGGTAACCCTGAGAAATATTTTTTCACCATAATATTTTGCACTAATCCTGCGTTGTGTTTGTATAAATGTATTATTTCTCCTAGAGATAAAACCTGGAAACCAGCATTGGGATCTTTGTCGGCTAATATTGAACTTAGATAATTTATTTAGAACTATTGACTTATTTGACATTTTTTTTTTATGTTGGGAAAAAATCATCCAGTGACAACCCCCGCTCTTGGGCGGAGCGGGAGATAATGTCAGACTCTTACTGACTAAACGACCCACCCTGTTCCTTCTAGCTATCCCGGGGCTCGAGTTCCCTTTCGGATAACCCTGGCCCCAGTAGGCTTCGACCTAGCTGGGTACCTACTGTTGCTGATAACTCCTTGAGGCGCGCGGGAACAGTGCGCGCCGTTGACTTATTTGACTTAAGATCCTGTGTCCCCTAGCTGAGGTGAGGGCATCGACAGTAGTCACCCATCGCAACCCGTCTTGAGCTTTACGTTTCACCCCACTCCATATCAGTCTCATGGCCGTTGCTTCTACCAACACGGTGCGTCACCAGATTTGCCAGTCTAACGATTGTTTAGGTATGTGATCAGAATCCCTCTTAAGCGTGAGACCCATCCATCTCCAATAATGACGTTTGATCTGGTGGTCGATCGGGCTTTCGTGACATTTCTCCAACAGCTCTACGTTAGAAATGGTATCGGGTTAGTAAATCCCGAAAATGCGACGAAGGCATTCGTTTATGAAAACCTGAATTTGGCGTGAGATCCCTTTTGTCACCTTCCACGTTTCGCATCCAAAAGCAGCACGGATTTAACATTGGACCCGAAGATTTTGTGTTTAACCCTTCGAGTCAATTTTCGTGATTGCTAGACAGGTCTCAGCGGTGTGAAGGTACCACGGACTTTGACGATCCGAGAAGTGACATCTTCAGCACCGCCAGCTTCTGCCACGACACTTCCGAGGTATGTGAATTTGTTGACACGTTCCACTGCCTCTGTGCTGATTAGCAACGGCAAAGAATTCTTTATTCCTGTACGCATTTCCTGGGTCTTCTGCGAGTTAATTTTAAGCATGAACTATTTATCAGATTGAAAACCAAATTATCCCATTCACTGAGATATTTCTGTTACTTTTTCAGACTTTTAAAACATGTTTTTTTATTAGGAATAGGCTCACGTTTGACCACTATCTCATCTGATGGTAAGTGATGATGTGGCTGACGATGGAACACGCTTGCCTAAAAGTAATCTGTTCACTCTTGACTTAAATACCCCTAGGTTATAGCTATCAGGAAACATAAACTCAAAAGTATTTTTATTCCAAAAAGTGACTTCAACCCAAAAAAATATTGCCACCCATTCACTGTCATCCCATATTTAAAGCTATGATTATTACCATGATAAGTCGAAGTCATTAGAACAGAATAGTATTTCATTGTAACAACATCGACACGATATTGCAACAGATATCAAAGCGATTGCCATCACTAGCGTAGTTCCAACAGATATGCATTCCATTGCTGTGGCAAGTGCCAGATTATTGTGTCATCCAAATATATATGCTGCATTGGAATCTAGAACAATACATAATGGTTTCGTATTCACAATAAATATATTTGAAGACTACACCGGAAAAATAATTGTTGTCTTTTTTTGAAAACCTGTTTTTGTGTGGTCTTCTATTGTCTTTTGGCAGCTGGGGACTTAGTGGGAAGGCGTGCAAAGATGCTAATTGGTGATTCAGATTTGGTTATCACCTATCTACAAAGCCTGGAGCGCATGCGTAAGGTACCCAGCCTTTCGGTATTTTATAGGAAGCATTTTGGAGAGTGTGCGCAGGAATTACATAACTAGATTCCACCATCACCTCTTTACCATCGGACAAACCGACGTACGGCGAGTTTCCACTCTTATATTCTAAATACTTCTTCGGTTCGGACTAAGCGTTTCGCCTCGTCGCTTATGCCGCGAAAATCGAAGGGTTGGAGCGATTAATTTGCTTGCTGTGGTCTTCCCGTCCGATTAAAATTTAGGTGTCTTCAAGGCTAGAGTGAATAGGCTCATAAACTAGTGCGATTGACTATCAACGATTGTATTACTGCTTACCATCAGGTGGGATCGCAGTCAAATACTAGTTTATATCATAAAAAAAGCTTTTAGATGAATGACCTTAGACATTTCGTTTAGAGATTGAAATCGATCCTTTAGAGAGAAGAGGGAAAAGAGTACCTGTATTGTAAAAAAGGGAAAGAATGTGTATACAACAATTCAGACACATACAATGTAACTCAATGAATTATCTGTGTCAACGTTATTCTTTGAATCTTATTCGTAGTTCATAAGATGGTTATTTGTAGCAATCAATCTTGCGTCAACATCGTTCTTATGTTATCTCGGTCTTTTCTTAGTTTGTTTTGGCGGTTCAATATGTTTTTCTTCTTATTATATTAGTCTTATTATGTTTTGATAGGCTAGCGTTTGACTACTATCTCACTTAACCTCAAGCGAGGATGTGGTTGACCTGTTGAGCCATAATGTAGATAATTTAATATTTGAATGACAAAACCATGTCCCAGTGTGCGTAGCGTATAGTTTTGGTGTACGCCTGCCAGCGTGAAGCTCACTTACAAAACTTTGAAACTGCGTTGACGATGCAGCAACGACTCGATGGTACAACCACAGAATATATAGGTACAGTAGTCAATCTACATACAAAGAGCGCTCGAGCAACGCACGCATAGACACCGCTCACGGACACGATATCTCGGAGCGCGGCTCAAACGCTCATTAGTGTGCGTCCATCGAGCGTAGGTTTAAAAAGTGAAGTACACACATGAGATTGTGTTCTGTGCCTATCTATTTTGTGATACAACGTTGCTGTTTTGTCGACTTAAGCGCATAATAACGAATACACGTCCATGAAGCTACGCGTCCGTGGACAGTCGGCCTAACATATAAGTAACTTGAGACTGGCCAAAGGAAAAAAAAAACAAAATAAGTCTCTAATAATAATCTTACATTAAATACTCACTGATTAGCGAATTCTAAATTCAAATACACAGTTTTTTTTTAAATAAGATCCGTTACTGCAAACTAATCAATTTATTTTAAAAGTAGGTTTATAGTTTGAATTTTTTGGTTTCCGTGATTTTTCATTATTTGTAAATTATGCCTTCGAAAAGTAGAATGACCTAGGAATGTTTTTTACTGAGAACAAGTTCTTTGACTTTTTTTTTGTTAACAAATAA
Source organism: Mythimna albipuncta (assembly GCA_929112965.1). NCBI lineage: Eukaryota > Metazoa > Arthropoda > Insecta > Lepidoptera > Noctuidae > Mythimna > Mythimna albipuncta. Next base: position 10,254,734 of record OV815983.1, on the reverse strand, counting down.
AACCATAGCGATTTGTTTTCTTATAGATTTGTTATTTTTAACTAATGTCTATTTAGGCTAAAAAACTAAGAGCTGTACAGTAGCTCAAAACCTTCTGCTTGAATTTTTCATCACTTCTAGGTTCCAATTTCTCAACTAAAATATTAAACTTGCTTACATAACTAGATCAATACAGTCAGACAGAAACACACACATATATCGATGTAACAGGTGACAAAGAGCAAACGAAAATATAACTTCAGAATAGACACTCCAAACATAAGTACTGACAATCCAACTGTACACAGTCTACTTGAAACTAACACATAAAAATTACCTTACATTTTTTTTATGGTGGGAAAATCATCAAATGATAAACCCCGCTGGGCCCCTGCTGAAACAACCTGCACAGAAAACCGTATGAAAAAGCATTTTGCTTTATTACATATTGTACCACATCTTCTTCTTCTTCTTCTTCCTGCCCTTCTCCCATTTTATTTGGGGTCGGCGCAACACGTTTGTTTCTTTTACATATTGTACCACATACGGACTAAAAAATTAAAAACCTGCGACGTGGTCTCAGAGTTCTTTTTCACGATTAGAGTTATAATAAAATGCTGAGGTGGTCAGTCACCTTTTCGGTGTGGGCACGCTCGGCGCACTTTGTACTTTTGTTATTATTTACTCCGTGTTTATAACCATTGTGTTGTGTCTGTTCCGAATGTATTTCTATTCTTTCTATCCTATTCTACATACAGCAGTTCGAAATAAACTATCGGTCAGTAGCCCGGACCAGTCACAATCACAATACCCATATGGTCGAAGTATGTCCCTTTTCAACGGAGGTTTATGAAACTTTACACCCTGTTCAGTATATTTCTAAACTAAATTATTCCTAGCTGTCGATAAGCTATCAATCATTACTTTAAACGTTTGATTTTGACAGAACAACGTCTGTCAGTTCAGTTAGTTTCTGAATATAACGCTATAGACGTCTATTATTGATTTTGGCCCTTCTGCCTTTACTTTTTTCTTACGGCCGTTGTCTAGGGCTGACACTAGAGCTATTTGCGGCGACAACCTTGACACGCAGTTGCCACACAAAACGAAACGCGTTGCGTTTTATTAGGGCATCCATATCGAGATGTTACAATAGTCGTATAGACGTCGTTAGGGAATCACACTAATGTTATAAAAGCTAGTTTGTATGTATGTAACACTTACATACAATGACACTATTTTAAAACATTAATACATTACACACTACACTGTCACTCACATGCACTCACACATACACCCGCAGACTCTAGATTAGGTTAATTTGTATAGATTATGTATAAAATTACAACAGGTCTTGTTTTACTTTATTCTTCAATCATCATTTATTATAGTTATGGAAGACCGGAGTCTCGTAACACAGGCATTGCCTGCCTAAAAGAAGGCTCCAATCATAAATTTGTAAATCTTGCTTTACCAATAAACAATTATTATATTATTCTTTTTTTTTCCCCGCAGCTTCTCTCGCGTACATAAAATATAGCCTATGTCATTCAGGAATAAAGCAGCCTTCTATCGCTGACAAAATTTTCACAATCGGACCTGGTACTTTCAGAGATTACCTCCTACAAACAAAAAAAAAACAAACTTTATCGCTTTATTTTATTAGTGTAGATATTATTATGTAAATATATGTGCGTGTTCATGTATATTTGGATGGAACTTGACATATGTAGTAGACTATGTCCTGGGATAAAACGTAGGATACTTTTCTTCCTAGGGATAGGTTCCCAAGGCTGGCTACCCTACGCCTATGCTCAAAGCTTTGAAGATTGGACTTTCACCAATTAGCCTCTTCGCACGCCTTTCCAGCGAGTCGATAGTAATGAGCGAAACCATTGGCCAAAGTTAGTGTTATAATATAATTTTTAGTATACACGAAACCTGAAAATAGTTAGTTCTGAATAAGTAACTGAATCGATTCCAATAATTTTTACACCATGTTATATTTTTTCCTAAAAATATTTAAAACAACAGGTCAAAGCAGGTAATAACAGGCATTAGCTGCCAGGCCACAGTTGGATGTGATGACCGAGAATTTCCAGGAATCTTACACCCGTGCAAAGATGGAACAGGTCATTAAGACTCTATATTTTGTTTATCTAAGTAACCACTTCACAGTAATGTGTTCCAAGGAAAAGAGGGTACATCAGTCTTTTAAGGTGAAATTAAACCATGCTCAAGTTAAGTACACTAGTTAAAAGACTAGTTTCGGCGAACAAATGTTCAACATTTCAGATATTTTTATTAGTTTTGTGTTACTCTCAATAGAGTCCAATGAGCAATGGTGGCCGAGTGGTAATAGCCCCGACTTACGAGTTGTAGGACGAGGGTTCAAACCCAATGAAGTGCATTACTTTATGTAATTTATTTCATCAACACTGCTCTCAATACGGGGAAGGAAAACATCGTGAGGAAACTGGCATTCTCTAGAAAAAAATTCTAAGACATTCATCAACCTGCACTGGGCCCGCGTGGTATCCACCACGCGGGCCTTTTAACTTAAGGCGTTATACCACGATATGTTTACTCTCGTGTCACAAATTGAGATACCACATTTTGGCTTCTTAGGGCAATAGGGTATCAAAAATGAAGAAAAATATAATACACCGTATTTCAAACCTAAAAAAAACAAACAGTGCTACTAAAATATTTCTCAAATTTTTAATGTACACAAGGAGAAAAACATTTTATTGTACGTTTCATTTTGACAGCTGAGATCTTTCCAACAGAAAATACTCGTGAACGTTGTGAACTGAAACCGTCTAATATTGTAAATAAAGAAAAACGTAAAGTATCTTCGCTAGTACATTTGCCGTATCTTTTTTCGCCATTCAAGGATTTGCTAAAAGCAGATCTATATCATCACTCACTGTAAGCTAGATCACCTCAAATCTCATATCATATATTTTTATAAATTGTTCAGATTTGAATATTTGTTGTAATAAGTAAGATTTCGCTTTCAATTCCCATCTTTTATTTTTTTATTATTTATCATATACTTTATTGTACACCATTACACATACAAAAAAAAGGAAACTAAACACACAATGGGCGGCCTCATCGCATTCAGCGATCTCTGCCAGGCAACCTGGAATGGACAGTAATTGCCTGGACAAGAAATGGGGCTATTAATATATATTATAAAATAAATACACAGATATATACATATGCTGTATAATAGATACATACATAATTATTGAAAACTAAATACAGTGTAAATGACACGACAGGTAATATTCCCCTAGTCTTTTAAAAACAGGCAACAATTGAGCGCGATTAATTGTGTCTGGTAATTCAATCCACAGATGACTTTGATTATTTTTTATTAACTACATTGAGCTCACATAGGTAATAGAAGAATTATTATTTATTTATTTATTTTTATTATTTATTTATTTATTTAACCAGAACGACAGAATGCCAATTACACTGATTACAAAAGTTACAAATTATGTAAAACCTAATTAAAGAAAATATAAAAAATAATATAACTAAATCTCTTATTCAGTCTTCTCGCAAATCGCCAGACATTCGATCAATATCTCCTTCCATTCATCAGCGAATAGATCTAGTCTAGGACTGGATTCAAGAAGAGCGTTGAGTGCGATTAACATTCGCGGAATAGGTGACATACGTCGTGCAACCGTACGGCAGCGCGGCACTACAAATAATTTATGCCGTCTTGCCCGGCAATAGTTATCAGGAACAATAATTTTACACAGCTCCCCATGCAGACTAGGCGAATCAATTTTTCCGTGTATGATCTTGCAAGCTGTTACAAGCTGATCAAAGGCTCGTCTAACCTGGAGTGAAGTAAAACCCAAACAACCTAACAGAAACTTGGTTGGATATAAGTATGGATAGTAACCAAACCTACGTTTGTAGAAATACCTTAAAAATGCTTTTTGGACTTTTTCTATCATAAGGGTATAGGACTTCTCATGTGGATTCCAAACACAAGAGCTTGAATCAAGTTTGCTTCTAACAAGCGTGTTATACAGAAGTCGGATTACTTGATGGTTTGTAAACTCACGACAGTTTCTAAGGACAAACCCCAACCTCCGAAATGACTCTTTGGCTAGAGAAGTAGTGTGATCATGAAAGTTAAACTTAGTATCGAAGATAACACCAAGATCTTTAGTCGTCATCACTCTTGCTATTTCTACATCATTTATAGTATAAGTGTATTGCACTGGGTTTTGTGAACGACTAAAACTCATAATGCTACATTTAGATGGATTGAAATTCATTTTGTTAATCACTGACCACTCACTTAAGGCGTCAATATCTTTTTGGATGGCTACACAATCTGCTAGAGTTTGAATCTCAGAGTATAATTTTAAATCGTCGGCATATAGTAAACATTTGGAGTGGTTTAAAACTTGTGGAATGTCGTTTATCATTATAAGGAATAGTAAAGGTCCTAAAATTGAACCCTGACTGACTCCTGAACGTGTGTTGTACGGCTGAGAATTGTATAGGCCCAGTCGTACATACTGTTGACGATCACGGAGATAGTCAGCGATCAATATAAGGAGACTGGGAGCAAAACCTATGGCGCTTAATTTTTCTATTAGGATGTCGTTATTGATTCTATCAAAAGCTTTTTGAAAATCAAAGTACAATACATCCACCTGCTTTCCTCGGTCCATACTGGTAGTGATGTAATCGGCTAATGTTACGAGGTTCGTGTTAACTGATCTTTTGACGCGAAAACCGTATTGTTCATCACATAGATGTTTGTTGACTTGTCTTAGAATCTCTTTGTGTAAAATATGTTCAAAAACTTTGGCAGGTGAAGAAAGGATGGCGATAGGTCTGAAGTCTTCAACGGACGTCTTAACTCCTTTTTTAGGAATGGGTGTAACCCTCGATACTTTCCACTGGGATGGATATTTACCTGTACTGAGTGCTAAATTATAAATGCAGCATAAAGGTCCAGTAAAGTATTTCTTTAAAACCTTTAGCATAGAAGACGGAATGTTATCCGGCCCAGCTGAACTACTGAGCCTTAGCTTATTAATGCTGCGTTCAACGTCTTCAGGGGAAATTTGAGCTATGTTTATGTTATTGATATAATTGCTGTTCGACGTAGTATCAGAAGTATTGATTTTATTGGCATCTAGCTCAGGAAAATCAGGAAGAAAGACACTGGAGAAGTAATCTGCAAACGCATTGGCTGCATCAACACCAGATAACGTTTCGCCGTGGTGAATGACAGTAGATTGAAAGCCACCTTTACATCGTAAACTTGTAATGTACTGCCAAAATTGTTTTGGGTTTTGTTTTATATTGTTTTCGATGTGATGTAAATGGGACTTATAAGTGTAGCGACATCTATGGCGCCACATAAGAACTACGAAGAAAGTACGAAATCCTGTATCGCGCAATCAAAGTTCTCCGCGCGATTTGAACATATACGACAACCCGAAATCATCTATCGGGCAGTCGCCCACCAGACTATAACACCTGTCTGGTCGGAGGATCCTCCCTTTTCAATGGAGGTTTGCGGGACTTTACTCTCTGTTCCGCATACCTCCAAACTGGTGACCCTCGACAAAGAACGTCAGCGCAGCCTTCGTGCAGCTACTACTTCGTGACGTCATCATCACTTCCTCAAGCTTTCGAGCAGCGAGCCTTACAGCCAGCACCCACGGCTATAGAGGGTATCCTGACCACCAGCATGCCTACCTGGTCATACCTGGTCATCACCTTCAGCCTCATCAGCGACCTTGGCTTGGCACACCGCACCTTCGGCCAGTCACATGAAGAGCCATGAACAACCTCTCCTGGTCGACGCCAACAGTCAAGCCCTACGTCGCACAAGCACCGCTCCGACTCACTGGAGCCAGCAGCACTACTCCGACTCACTGGAGCCTGCAACATCGTCCCGACTCACTGGGACAGCACCACCCCGACTCACTGGGGCATCATCCCGACTCACTGGGACATCATCACCCCGACTCACTGGGGCATCATCCCGACTCACTGGGATACCAACACCCCAACTCACTGGGGCATCACCGCAGACAGTTCCGACTCACCGAGAACTATGCGGCATCGGTTCCGACCCACTGGAACCAACCTACGCTGGCCTGGCACGCATCAAGAACCATCGATCTCCGATCTCCGGAGGGGAGTGATGTAGCGACATCTATGGCGCCACATAAGAACTACGAAGAAAGTACGAAATCCTGTATCGCGCAATCAAAGTTCTCCGCGCGATTTGAACATATACGACAACCCGAAATCATCTATCGGGCAGTCGCCCACCAGACCATAACACCTGTCTGGTCGGAGGATCCTCCCTTTTCAACGGAGGTGTGTGGGACTTTACTCTCTGTTCCGCATACCTCCAAATAAGCAATCGAGATGCGTTGTTTAAGGGTTCGTCTAAATGAAGAGAAAGCATTATAGTCAGTGGAACAACGAGATTGTTTCCAAGTCTCATGTAGTTTAGATTTATGGGCTAAATCTTTAATTATGTCGCGAGTGAACCAGACCGGATAACACTTCCTGCTGAATTTACTTCTCTGTTTTTTGGGCATACACTGGTCAAATATTTTATACACTATTTCATAAAAACTATTTATACTGGTAGCTGTGTCAGGCGCCAGAGCTACAGATGTCCATTGTTCCTCCGCCAATAAAGTATCAAGGAGCTCATAATTACACTTGTTGAAGTTCCAATCTGTAGACCGTTCATTGTTACTGGGTTGTAACGAATTGTTATGGGAAGCTGTGCCGAAATTTATATTAAAAGTTAAAGAAACAAGAAACATGTAACTAAGATTATATATTGTAACTCGTAATGTGATTTAAAAGAGTGTCCATGGAGTTTCTTGCACGTTCTTCTCCATAGAGATCTACGCTTTGCAACGTGCAATTTCGCTTCACTTTTTTTTGGACTGATCGACATTCGACTATTCAAAAGTGCCTGCAAGTGGTCTATTTGAAATAAATGCTTTTGATTGATTTTGATTTGATTTTGATCTGCCGCGAATCATATTGATTGATTCGCGGCAGATTTGGTGACTGCCCCGGGTTCTCGCGGATTCAAATTCAATTTGAGCCTTGCTGAATGAAAATACAGGTGAAATTTTTTTTTGTAGAAAAAACAAGGTTGTATGTAGTGTGAAAATAACAATACCAATATTTATAGAAAGAGGAAAGATTTGTATTTTTCACCAGGAGAATGATACATATTACTATTTTTCAATATACATGCTTGCTCGAAAACCCGCCATTATTCCATCGCTTTTAGGCACACAATTTACTGTTTTTTTTGCACTGGTGTGAAAAAATCCCACCCTCACCTCGAACTCTCCTTATCCCTCGCCTACGGCTCGTTGCGCATTTCGCCTCGGTCGCAATGTCAAACTTTTTCCACTTGTATCAAAATGTACTATTTTATTACCCACTAACAGAAGTTTGTCCAATAGATTGTGATCACCAATTTAATTTCTATTGCTAAGCTTGTTAAAAGCACTTCTATCATTATATATCCATGTTTCAAAACAGATTTACTAATCGATTTCAGTAAACCACATGTCTGCATCATCAATGTATTTTAAGCCACCTATTTCAGTAACAATTACATCAAATACATCAGAGCAGCTGAAAGCGTCTTAAATTGCAATTATCTCCTTAAAAAGATGATCAAGAGTACAATGACCCTTGTCCTATCTGTAACGCAAGGTTTGTTCACCTGAGTGACCTATAAAACTTATTTGTTTGCGTTATGAACCGGTTCGAGTCTAACGTTGGTTTCTGAGTAAACCGTAGTTGTATCTGTTTTTCATCCTGACTTAGTTGAAAAAGTTGATGGTAGATTGATGATGTTATGACTTGTGGATCAAAGTAAATTATTGGTCAGATGAATCAATCTAAGGCTATGTTACGATGATATTAACGCAGTGTCTAAACAGTTTCATCTTTGTGGATATAGAAAACTAGTGTGATTATTATCTCTTTGTTACTCACTCACAAATGCTACACACGCACTCATCCCTCACACTCACACAATAGGGTGAGAGACACTGTCATGTTTTCTCTTCTAAAATCAGTGTCTTGTTCTGGGTATAAACTCAGCGAAGCTCGTCGGTAGACCGGAAAAAAAAAACATACTTACACCAACCCGCAGTAAGCTTGCATCAAGCCCGCAAGGTGGATTGTGGCTCATTCTCTCTCTTAGAGACGCCTTAATGCACAGTGGGGACATAACAAGGCTGATTATGTTATTATACTCATAGACGTGTGGTGGATAAAGTGAGAAATTATATTAGAAAAAGTTTGAAAGTGGCGCTGGTAACAAAAAAGTTGAAGAGAAATAGTTTATTTGATATAATCATGTAAAGAGGAGGGATGAAACGCATGTTAGTCAAGGTGTTATCACTATACATGTGGATAAAATGAGAGAGACAGATGAAGGAAAGAAAAGATGTAGATTGTGTGAGGTCTAAGGAGAGATATGAAAGAAAAGGATTAGTGATGGCATGACGGGACGGAATGAAAGAAAAAAAATATGTTGCGTCAACCCCAAATAACATGGGACAAGCCCTCCTAGCCAAGTTACAACCGTTTCGCTTGCGCCGAACGCTTCGAGTTGACCTTGCCGCCAATTCTTTTGTTCTGACCACGTGACTGAGCGTTAAGACGACGTCATTCCCGTACATTTGAAGCTTTCTAAAAGCGTTAACTATTTCAGATTAGCAACTTGGCTAGGGGTAAAGGGCAGAAAGATGTTGATGATGATGTTATTTATTTATTTAACAATTTATGAACACACAATAATAAAAGAAGAAGGAAACAGAAGAATAATACAAAGGTGATGCTTAATTCTAAAGAAATCTCTTTCAACATACCTGCGAAAGGAGAGTTAGAGAAAGTAGAGAGATAGAGTAGTCTCTGTTATTTTACTGATATGTAAGAAGACTACGCACAGCAGTGGACGGTATCGGCCTAGCAACGTGACTCTACGTTAAGAACGATCCTGTTATTTTTAGCGTCTAATTACTGTTTTTAATTAGTCTTTGGCAGTCTGTTTAACTAATAAAAGATTACACGTATGATGTTATGCGAACGTTGTTTGTCTTTAGTATTCATTATTATGCTGATAATTATATCATACAGTTTTTAATGTTCCCACTGCTGAGTCATAAGCCTCTTCTTTGTGATAAGTAATTTTTAACTCTGGTAAACAAATATATTATCTATATGTTTTTATTTTTTTAAATATCTTCTTCAATAACGAAGTTAAAGCTTCAAAGCTGCTGACAAAAGATAATTCCAATATGGTATTTTACTTCAAAGGCCATGACATGCTGCCGTCACAGAGAACGGCATTTAGCTTGAGAGATAGATATATTTGTTCAAGATTGTTATATGTCATCTGCTTCCTACCAAATTTTGTTTTTTTTCAATGGTATAAACCAGTGCTTGATTGCAATTCCACCAGCAGTGATGCAATCGTTGTTAGCAATTCGCACTAGTGTAATAAGAGTTTACTGTTTTCACAATTAGTATTCTATTTTTAATTGAATATTTATTGGTAAATTGGTTATTTAACAAATATTTTTTTCATTTATATTCTCTATTCATCAAGCGGGTCTCTCTGAATATTTGTTTCTAGGGTATGCCTTAGTTCATACTCAACTCTTGCTGGTATACTTCTTTATTCAGCTTCAGTTTAATAGTCCAAGGCTTCCGGATTGTCCGAAAGAGTTGCCACTTAACTGAAGGAACACAGGTGGGTTTAGTCAGTGGAAGAAGGTATTTGATGATAGACATAGACATTGACATAGTCTGCCTTATAATGTTCCCACTATTGGGATTCAGACCTCCTCTCCTCTTATTTGATGATATTTCACCAAAAAAGTAAAATTACGGAAGTTCTTACCTACCTAGCACACCTGCTATTATGTGCCTATATGTTTAAACTCACCTTTGAAATTGGTTTTAGCAGAAACAGAGGAGTTTATGAACGATTTTACGATAATTCCTAAACCTTTACGGCTTGTTCTGTAAATGGACCAAAAACTTTGCCATTAAAATTCACACTGAATTAAAGGAATCGAATCAGTCATACAAACTTTACGTAGGTATAAAGTTTATGATCCATAATCACACAAAATGACTGGTTTCCTTAGCGATATTTTCTAGTTTAGTAAGCATAATCCTTTGTATGTTCCCACTGTTGGGACTCAGGCGTCCTCTCTAGGAAAGGTGAATGGGTCGTAAGCCACCACGCGGGCCCAGTGCGGATTGGTGAATGTCATATGTCTTCTTTTTTTTGGTTTTAGGACGTGCCGGTTTCCTCACGATGTTTTCCTTCTCCGTTTTAAGAGCAGTGGTGATGAAACGTTTTCTATTTTTCTACATAGTTAAAAACTTAAAAGACATTTCTTGCCTAAATCAAAATAAAATGTATTGCAAGTAAATTGTTGTATTGATAATATCCATACAAAACCTCATATGAACCCGCTGGACCGCTAGGAATTTCTGAAAAGCAAACTCTTGGTCCTAGAACGCAAAGGGCAAGTGAAGGACACAGGTGAGTTTTAGTCAGAAAGCCTGATACATCCTGTTACTCCATCCTAGGTAAGAAGTAATTTAAATTGTATCTCATTCAAAAATTTTCATAGCCCTAGTGGGCATTTTTTTATGGTGGGAAAATCATCTAATGACATCCCCCGCTCTTGGGCGGAGCGGGAGATAGTGTCAGACTCTTACTGACTAAAAACCTACCCTGTCCCTTCAAGCTTTCATATCGGGGCTCGAGCTATCTTTCGAAACTAACCCTGGCCCCAGTAGGCTTCGACCCAGCTGGGCCCCTGCTGTTGCTGACAACTACTTGAGGCGCGCGGGAACAGTGCGTGCCGTCAACGACTTGGGCTTCGTCCGGATAGTTACCGGACGGTCGGACAGCGAGCTACCCATAGCCCTAGTGGACATCAGATCTACTGAGCCCTACGGTTTAGCTGACATCTCTTTATCCCTCGCCGCACAAAGGTCACCAGCTACAACCACAAAACGCTACCACGGGCGTATTTCCTGTAGGTTTCATACATTTTATATGGACTCGCCACGTGCTCGCCACACACGGTTGATGCCGGAAGCCACCACATGCTACAAGACGCCGCTGTTCACTTCTTGTGGCCTGCACTGGCCACTAAACGCTGACACACGCCATTCGCGTATTTAAACCTTCTTCGACAGACTAGAGTCAATCGTCGACGGCGCGCACTGTTCCCGCGCGCCTCATGGAGTTGTCAGCAACAGCAGGGACCCAGCCGGGTCGAAGCCTACTGGGGCCAGGGTTATCCGAAAGGGCGCTCGAGTCCCGATATGAAGGCTAGAAGGAACGGGGTGGGTCTTTTAGTCAGTAAGAGTCTGACACTATCTCCCGCTCCGCCCAAGAGTAGGGGAAGTCAATGCATGATTTTTTCCCACCATAAAAAAAAGACTAGAGTCAATCATACTACGGTGCGGTTAAAAAAACTAGCAGCCATTGGCCACAAGTGGCTTGTGGCCGCTTCTAGCTTCTCGTGGCAGCGTTTGTGGCTGTGACACGAGGGCCATGTGAGGCAACACTAAGTCACTAAGGAACACTACGCGTCGTCGACGATTCGGGCTCGGTCCATAACGGACGGCCGGTCAAGGTTATGCCCTGATCACACGTACCGAGTAAAAGAGCGAGACAGTAAAATGTTGCTCGGCTGAGACAGTCATGTAAGCGAATTGTAGAGATAAGCGCTCGGACGAACACTTGGCACTGTGTTTACACGTACCGAGTACTCGGCTGAAAACCACTCACTTACTCGGCACGTGTGATCAAGGCATAAGAAAGAGGATGTTCTTACAGAGTTTCATCTTACAAACAAAACACAAACAATCAAGTTAACCGCTTTTAAAACATTAGTTCGCTTCTTTATAATATTAATCACAGACAGACATGAAGAAACATTGATTTACCTACCACCAGACTCATTACAATTCTTGCCAAGTCAGACCAATTAACACAGTTCAACCATAGGTAGGTACAGTTACGAGCATAAATGAGTTACACTTACTTACGCAAAATTAGGCGCTTATTGAAAAAATATGAAAGGTTTTATTTGTTAAAGTAAAAGTTAAAATAGTTTATTTAAACACAAATTAGCATAAATTAAGCAAGCAAGACACTAATTTGTACTATTGAACGCAATACCTAATGTATTTGTTTTTTCGAATTCAATGTTTGATTTGAGAACAGAGGTTTAAAAAAAAGGTTTTCACTACATTATCACACTTGTACATAATGGTAATCAAAAAGTTTTGTTACAAGCTACTTTATATACTTAAGTGTAGTGCAATAATAGTCACTTTCTGACCAAGTGTGTCGAAAATTTTATTTGTAAATGTTATTCCACGTTTATTTGGCGCCTACTTTAGCATATCCAGTGGTAAAAATAAGAGTTAATTTTTTTATATACCCGATGTTTAATAAGTTAATGATAAGATACTCTACACCGAGACATTATTCAGTTGCTTGTACTTATTAACTTGCTAAGGTACTTTTTTAGGGTTCCGTAGGCATAAAAGCTCTTAGTGAATGACATTTATGCTTCTGACTGTACCTACTGGTACAACTGAGGAATATGAAAGTGGGACAGAGGTCTACCATGACTTTCCTAATTAGGACTAATATTATACGAAGGACTAATTATGTAATTTCGTCTGTTTTGGACGGACGTGTTGATTTTAGAAATCATGCAAAACCTTCACGGGTTGAATACGTTCAAAGGCTTTGAGTTCTAATTTTATTATTACGGGTTGTGGGTCCTTACCATGAAGTGTTAGTCCAAACCAGAAAGAGGGATGGTGCAATACACAGTATACACCCTATGAGAGTAACCATTTAGTTTCTTGCCGGTTTTTCTCCATAGGAAACGACCAATTTGGAACCGTGCACTGCTTCTGACGTTTTATGTGTGCCTTATGTGTTTTTTTTTTTTTGAATATTGAAATGTTTTTGTAATTTTATACATATAGCTCCAACCTTTGATGACGACCTAAACAGTTTAGCTTAGGTCGTTAAAATGGATCGCGTTAAGAGCTCGTGGTAGAGCCTCTGTTCTGTTTGCTTGGAAGGCAAAAGCCTATTTTGTGGTAAAAGGGTCGTTTAAATTCAATTAGAAAGTCGGTGTTGCTTCTTGTGAAAAGTGTTCTTACGAGATAATGTAAAAAGTATAGAGAAAGTAGGTTTTAGTTAGTGCTCATAAAAATATCTGTTTATTTGCATTACGAGTAGGTATTGATCATGGTTTGTGGTAGCCTAAAAGAAATCACGGAATGCAATAAGGCCACTCTTGCATGTATTTAGTTTAATTTACATTTTTGAATTATCTTGGTATACAGTAAAGCATATACATAATAAGCTAGATGCCGTCAGCTGCTACATTAGCGAGATAGTAGAAATTTATCCCAAAAAACATACTCCCAGGATAAAAAGTCATATATACTAACTCATCGCTTACGGACCATCAAGCTATTTTACTAACAATACAAAAATCCTCACCTAGAATAAACTGCATGCGTAGTTGTACAAAAATTAACATGATTAATCTAGAACATGACATTCGCGGTATTGACTTTGACCCTGTTTACGAAACTTATGATGCAAATATTTCTTTACAGTACTTCATACACTCGCTACAACATGCAATAAGCAAAAATACAATTACTAAAATAACGTCTAGAAAGTATAATTCTATTAAACCGTGGATCACTCCTGGACTCGTACGTTGTATACGACATAGAGATAAACTACACCAAAAGTCGAAACTTGCACCTGATAATGAAATACTTTCTATTTCATATAAAAGGTATAGAAACTTTTGCAATAATCTTTTAAAAAAAATTAAATATCAACATGAGAAAAACGAACTACAGAAGGCAGGAAAAAACAGCAAACTTGTATGGAAATTTATTAAAACTAATACTTTTCGATCGAAAAATTCTGAACCTCCCCTTGAATTACTGTCAACAGAAATAGATCCAGTCGAAGCCGCGAATAAAGTAAACAGTTTTTTTGCTAACGTTGGCAAAACCTTGGCTGAAAAATCCTTGAACCATAGTAGTTCTTCCCACCAAACGTCAACGCCTGTGTTCAGCCCTACGAAAACATCAAAATCCTTTGTTTTATTAGACACTGACGTCAATGAAATTTTAAGGATAATTACAGGGTTAAAGGATGACTGCGCTGTTGGATGGGATAGTATTCCTAATAATATACTGAAAAGGTTTAAACACCTTCTTGCTCCTCCATTAACACATATTTTTCAGTCATGTTTGTCTAACGGAATTTTCCCCAAACCGCTTAAGAAGGCAGTAGTTACGCCAGTTTTCAAAGCGGGAGATAAAAACTGTGTTAATAACTATAGACCGATTTCAGTACTAACAGGACTCTCAAAAATTTTAGAAAAAATTATAAATAATAGATTAATAGAATATCTTGAAGTTAACAAATTGCTTTCCAATAACCAATTTGGGTTTAGACCAAAAAGATCAACTAACCAAGCAGTACACAGACTGTCTGAATATATTAGTACCAAACTAGATAAGGGCATGCACACCATTGGGATTTTTCTGGACCTCGCTAAAGCCTTTGACACAATTTCGTGTTCTATATTACTGCAAAAGCTCGAAAAACTTGGAATAAGAGGCGTGCAACTTCAGCTATTCTCCGATTATCTTAGGGACCGCCAGCAATGCGTTAAAATAGGGTCGTACAAAAGTTCTGAGATGAAAAATAGTTGTTTCGGAACACCACAAGGAAGTATTTTGGCCCCTACGTTATTCTTAATTTACATTAATGACCTATGTAGTTTAGTCCTTCATAATGGGCTAATATTATCATACGCGGATGACACAGCTCTACTATTTTCCGCTAAATCTCAAGTTGAAGCGTATGAACTTGCCCAAAACGGTTTTAATATTGTGTCTAATTGGCTTCATCAAAATCTTCTAACACTAAATATAGATAAGACTAAATACATTTTATTTTCAATGAGAAACATTAATATACCGCTTACGAACCTAAACCTATTTGCACATAATAATTGCAAGCATGCTGACATTGCTTGTAACTGCCCTACTTTAGCTAAAGCTGATCACGTAAAATACTTAGGTGTTACGATTGACACAAATCTAAACTTCCGTAAACACATCGAGTTACTATGCACAAGAGTGCGTAAATTAATGTATATTTTTAAGAACCTACGTCACATAGCCGACTATAAGTTAATTAAACAGGTTTATTTGGCTTTGTGTCAATCTGTTCTCACCTACTGTATTACTTCATGGGGTGGAACTGCAAAGACTATCTTACTTCCTCTAGAACGTGCTCAAAGAGCAATTCTAAAGGTTGCAACCTTCCGCCCTTTTAGGTTTCCCACACATCAGCTATACACTGCATGTAAAGTACTAACAGTACGCCAACTATTTATAATGCACACTGTACTATATCAACACTCTGAGCTTCCTTTTAACCCAGTACCTTCAACCAGGAGGAGGAAAGATTTGGTTTGCACTAAACCACAGACGAAACATGCATTTGCACATAGATTTTATGTATTTTTAGGACCTTTTTTATACAACAAGTTTAACAAATTATTGGATATTTATAGTGTAAATTATATTAAATGTAGTACATTGGTATTGGACTATCTACTGAATCTTAACTACACAGACACAGAGAAACTGCTGGAAGTTTTAGTATGATTGTACGTTTAGTTTGTAAGTTGTTTTTCTGTAATTTCTGTCTACGTGCACCCGTAGTGATAGTCTTGTAAGTGATGACCCGAAACACAGGTTTTATAAACCTAGCTCGGGAAAGTCGTAATTATACCTTTTTAGTTAATAAAGTAAATTTTCCTGTAGTTTAAATATTTGATAAGTCATTATTATACTCGTAGTTATTACTTGGACACAGCATAATTGTTTAAGATTTACTTGTGGCTGTTACATGTAACTATTTTGTGTAAAAAAATGAAATAAAGATTATTTATTATTATTTATTATTATTATTATTTATTATACTATTCCAGGCCAGCGTCTACTAGTGTGCCCATTCAAATCCATTCGTTAGTTTAACAGACATATACACATACACACTGACAAATTTTTGCCGGTATAATATTAGTGTGATAGTGTGATAAAATTGCGTCAATCATCCGTTGGTCTAGACTAATTTAGCAAAATGTGTTTATGTTACATTAGTTGAGATATTTCACGATGGAGAATTCCAAACAGCAAAATCTGAAACCAGAAAGTGAATACAGCAGCCTGATTTACGTAATGAAAACCGTAACGATATCGTAGCGATTTGTCGTTTAGACCGTTTCCGTATTCACATCAATCAATCGAGTTTGAACGACACCGATTTTAAAGTCGTTTGAAATTCGTCGATATAAAAAAAAAGTCTGTATTACACTGGAAATAAGCTGATAGATCGTGAATACCGCTTTTGGATAGGACTTCGATCGAAAAACTAAAAACTTCAACGATATTTGGTTTGTTTGTTTTAACGTGAATCAGGCTACAGGTACGCGTTTTGAAGGTGGCATTGTAGAGATGCCTATCACAACACATCTTGCGGGACTTTACATCTTGTTTCGCATACCTCAAATATAAAATGTAGTTTTTTTTTCAATTGATATAAATAGTGCTTGACTGCGATCCCAGGTGGGATGATGGGATCACATCCACATTGCATCTCTGTTTCCCATCAGGTGATGGGAAACAGTGATGCAATGTGGATGGTGAAGGTGGTGAAAGCTGCCTTAGATCTTTTTGTAAAATGAACTGAAAAAAAAAATCACAGAACTAATACTAGTATTCTACCATTTATCGTTTTAAAGCAATGTTATAAAAGTTACGTTCACGGCTATGAAACGGTTTCATTAGGTTAGCAACCCCATAGCGAACTTTATGACTGAAAATGTAGGTTTTACGTATATATTATGTTTATTTGCAATGAACCTAGTTCAGTAAAAGCTATATTTTGACCTAATAAATACCACACCTGTGATCCCTCAAGGCATAAGCATAGGTGAGGCTTAACTCTAATTATAAGTTTCATATAGCTGATAAAGACATCAAGTCGTTAACGGCGCGTGGTGATCCACGTGCGCCTCAAGGAGATGTCAGCAAACCGTAGGGGCCCAGCAGGGTCGAAGGTTACTGGGGCTTCGGGGTGATGTGAGAGACCTTGGGGCCTGAAACTAAGACAAAGAAGGAACAGGAATGGGTTTTAGTCAGTAAAAGTCTGACAGAGAAAAAAAAGGTAATAAAGACATTGTGAGGAAACCGCCATGTCCTAAGACCAAAAATTCAAAGACGTGATATTTACGAATCCGCAATGGGCCCTCGTGGTGCATTATTGCCATTCCCTCTACTAGAGAGGAGTCTAAGTCCCAGCAGTGGGAACATTATAAGGCTGATTATGCTTTAACATAGGTAGGCGTAGATGCTTAAAATAAAAAGAAGACTGAGAATTTTGACACAAAAAATTATAATTGACATTTTAGCTGATCTGAGACTCGAACATGAAAGTCCACTTCGATAATATTACATTGGTATCCTATAGCGCATAATATAATGTATCTCAGTTACAAAAGGATAGAAGACTTAGTTGCTATCGCGGGCAGATTCTGGATGAGACATGCACAGAAACTTTTTTTTTTGTAAAGTGAAATCAAAATCATCCGTTGTAGTAGTTGTAGGATACCTTCCAACGCTGCAACTATCGGTATGTGTGGTTACCACTCTGGAACCTTTCGGCTCTCTCTCTCTCTGTTCTGCGAGCAATGTGCCCTGCCCACTGCCACTTAAGATTAACGATCCTTCGGGCTATATCCGTAATCTTCATTTCTGATCGGATCACGCAAGGAAACTCCGAGTATGACCTTATCCATTGCCCTTTGGATGACTGATCCCATAGTATAAAACAAAGTCACTGTCTAACGCTGACTGTGTCTCCGCTTAATTCTTCTAAACCAGAGAACTGATTTTGGTACGATTTTCACAAATATAAAGAGCAATAAACGGGGAAAATTTACCTAGATATAATTTGCACCTGTGCAAAACCGGGGCAACTCGCTAGTACTACGAAAACAGCGCGGCAGACTGTTTTAAACGACGTAATAAAATATACCAGTATCGTAGGCGGCAGCTAATTTAACATACGAGTATAATATATTATTATGTTAGTACGCTCATATAGAAATAATAGACTTCCTTAATTATATCCATTTAGAGTTAGGACAATAGCATTGATTGAATTTAGAAGGTCACCCAGAGTAGTATATACTAGCTATGATAGTTAATGTATATCTATTATGTTACTGACAGGGTTTTTATTATTGATAAGCTCGCGTTTGACCATTATCTCACCTGATGGTAAGCGATGACGTGGCCGACGATGGAGCACGCTTGCCTAGAAGTAACCTATTCACTCTTGACTTAAAGACCCTAGGTTACTTCTTGACAAGCATTCTCCATCATCGACCACATCGTTGCTTACCTTCAGGTGAGATAGTGGTCAAACACGAGCGTATTCATAGTAAAAATAAAGATGTGTATATGTAGGTGCAAAGCTGGACCCTTCGGACTGGGCAGGAGCCGCTTTAGCGCAATACATGCCCTGCTCCAGACTGGCTATCAGAAAAATGCTCCATGAAGTTCCACCAGCGTTGAAGACGAGTCCCGTCGACTTGACGCTGATGTATCCACCCAGAGTAGAAGTCTGATACTTTCCCGCGTAAAAAACAAGGTGTTATATATGTACAAGATCCCTTTTGACAGACAACATAAGCTTAAAGATAAGATTTTGTAGGTTATCTACCGCACTGGCCAGTTGGATCTTAGTAAAAAAGCAAATTAAACAGGAAGACAGCAATGCTACAGATCTGAGTGACGCACGCGCCGCACATTCTAACCCGACACGTTTCTCATGTTTACAAATGTAATTCAAACACCGCAAACTATTCAGTTTCCTACACTTTTAACATATACACGCAGTAAAAGAAACGTTTTTCTGGAGAATCAGTTAAAACTCTTTGAATAAATAAAATGAAGTATCTTTGCTAGATAGTTCTGGCTCCTTCATGTCGGTAAACTTGTGAGAATTTGTTATGAAGTGGTGAAAATATTAACCAGTCGCTTATGGGGTATTTTGATAACTGTGAACACTAATATAATAAAGAGGTAAAGTTTTTTTTTTTGTTTTTTTTTTTTGTAAGGTAATCTCTGGAAGTAATGGTCATAATGCTACAATTTTTTTACCGATAGAATGCTGTTTTTTTCATGAGTGACATAGGTTTATGTACTCGGGCGAAGCTGCGGGTAAAAGGTAGTATTTTATAAAGCATACCAGTTATGCTGTATAAAATACTTCTAGCTACTTTTGAAGTATCATGCTAACCAGAATCATTTATTCGTATACAAAGACGATAGTTAAAACAAAATCTTAAAATTTCGATAATGCGCAAAACATATTTTGCCAATTGACATACAAATTGTTAAGAAAAAAGTATTATACTACTAAATTAAAATATATATTCGTCACAATAATATTATGAAAAAATGGAGTGATAAAAAAAAATTATATTGGTCAATTGCTTCTATTTTTTTATTGTTCTAAGTTCTTTAAGCCATATATTCGTATGGAGTATTTTCATTTAGAGTATTTCGATCGATTTGTTATATAGTGACACAAAATTCATGGGGATTTTTGGGGGAAAATTGTGTGTGTTTGTGAGTGTATTTTCGCGCCTTCAGAGTAAGAAAGAAAAAGAAGAGCACAGCTCTTGTTCTTTTATGGTGTTATGTTTTAAAAATGTTTTTCGACATCGTAAGAACGAAAAAGACATACATACATATTTCGGTATCACATAAACTTAGTTGTAAAGCTACAAAAAGGCCAAGTCGCATTTGCAGTAATAAAAATTAATGATCATGGCTCCTAAGTCCAGGTTTCCCAAAACTTTACTGCGGATATTTTCATCATTAGACAGTGACGTTTAATATTTACCTACACTAACCTCTGGCAGTGGTTTTGGCTGCGAGAAAAGCAACTCTCAGTATAAAAAGTATCCAATTTTTATTCAAAACTTTTCAGCTGTTAAGTCGTAAAGAAGCCAGAGTTACTTTAGCACAAAATTGTTAATCAAAAACAAACTAACCATATTATATGAAGATGACTTAAAGGACTTCATAGCCAATCCAAAAATTAAAAAAAAATCTATCCCCTACTGCCTACGTAAGTGTAACGTGTTTAACTAGATGAAAATTAATTATTGGAAGTAGGAATCGTTTCGTTCTCTTTATGCTGTACCTAAAGTCCTAAGTGCTAGTAATAAGGATTTAATTGCTCCGTCTCGTTTCGCTGTTACTAATGTTATGGGAAAGCAATGATACTTAAATATTGATACTTCGTAAAGACGTAGAACTGGGACGTTAAAATCTGGTATAAATTTTATGTTCAGGACATTAGGGAAATAGGTCTCTCTTGGTAAAGATAACGTAGCATTTTAATGTTTTATGATGCTATTTGTAATCAAGTTTGTTTTTTAATTACTATAATAATTTAAAGAGTTTTTTTTTTTCAATTTGGACATTTTATTTTGTTTTGGAAACAAGAAAATGTTTAGATTTTGCTAATTTTAAATTGATTTGCAAAAAAAACAACTCAGGTTTATAATATTTGAAAATCGAATCAATATAAATTATCGAATGAAAAAAAAAATATTTTGAAATTTGAAATTCAAATTTCGAACAGCTGATTGTTATTGTCAACAAAGATCTCGAACTCATGTAAAATTTTACATTCCGGATTTTTCACACGTCACAACGTAGCCGTAATTCACCGTCCTTATTATAAACACACAAAAAACGTAAACAATCGTAAAAGATGACTAAAAAAGTGTAAACAAAAAAATAAAATTATACATACCTGAATCTTAAAAGAACTCGGTGAAAAACAGCCGAAGAAAATCCAAGAAAACCAAGAAAACACACTTTTAAAAACAACAATAAAATCCACCACAGATATCACTAAACAGACGACGATATAAAACGAAGAATGGAAGTCGGAGACATCGTTTTAAAGACCAAATGGAAACCGATGGGATAAACTTTCGAAACCGCGACCGCAGCGTTACTGAACCAACTCACAGCATGTACAACAGAATACGTTGGATTTTCACTCATAAAAATAACTCAGAGTACCTAAACGTTGATGAAAAACATCGCTTTTCCGTGTAAAGCTTATCAACGTGCGTTAAAAACGATCACTCGACACATTAGGTTCATTCATACCCAATTTACGCGCCGTTTTTTTTTTCGTGTTTTTAATTTAATAGCTATCATTAAACGTACATCACTGAGCACTGATTAAAAATTAGTTCTATTTACAAATTTTCACGCGCGCCCATTTTCTTTTTTTAAATCTGTCATCAGCACATGACAAATGCGCGCGCAAATCACTATCAATTTTTTTTTTCTCAAGGAGTTTTTTTCGTTCAGCCTAGTCGAGATTTTTGTACGCGTTTATCGTACGATATCTTTGACATCGCGTGTACGACTGGCTAAAATTAACGCGTTGGTGCATCGCGTTCGGCCGTTGCCGGCTTCGGTCGGTGATGCGCTGTCGATCGATCGATGGATCCAGAGATCGATATTGTGCAGATGTTTTGTTTTTTTTAGGGTTCCGTATGCGATTATTTTTGGAGATTTTGTATAGCATAGCATTATATTGTTTCGGAGAAGAATTTGGGTTATAAAGTGTCGATCAGGGAAAATATGATTTTCCCTTTAATTGCAAGAAAATAATGGGCGTAAATATTTTTTGATGATATAGTAGAGCACTGTTTAAGATTTGCAATTTTGTTTTTAATGTTGTGATTTTCTAGTGAGTTGTAGTGGTAGTTTAGCCGGTGTTAAACACAAATAAAGACAAATTACAGCTTCGAGAGCTGCCATTGTTATTGATGGCTTCTAGTGATCATAGACTATGACAAATGTCTCTGGTCCGTACTGGCAAATTATCTCGTAGGTTTTGACGTAACTATGACAGATTGCTATTCTTTCTGATGTTTTGTTTACAAATGGAACAATATGTATTTGTTAGGCAATTTGCTATTTACAGAATCTAAAGTTGTCAAAAAATATATGGCCCGTTTTGACGTTTGTCAAAGAGAATACTTAAATATGCAAAAAAATAGTCACAATACATTCCATCATATGTTATTTAACCCGAAAATATTTTTGTATTATTTTAAAACACTTTGTGTAATTATAATTGCTATCACGGATCTTGAGCGCTGGCTTCAAGTTGCGCAAATATTCGGTCTCTTTAGTGGTGCGAAGTGAGACGCAGGGGCGGGGAGTGTCAGTGATTAACTCGCCGCGCCATCACGTCATAAACGTCACACCTGATTCATTCCCTGCGTTGCTGCATGTATCTAACAACGAAGACGATTGGCTCGCCAATGTATGGAATGCGCAAAGCGAACCTCACTCTGACGCCGAGCGCTCAAGATCCGTTTCGGCAATTGTAATTAAATATTGTTTCTTTCAGTTTCGTTCCAAGTTAAGGTCTTTTTCAAATGTCAAAACGAACCTTTCATTTTTTAACGAGTCTATAACAAAAATATACGGACTCCTTTCTTCAATCTTATGGGTTTTTAATTTTAACTCAGGAATGCGGATCTCCTTGTATTAATACAAGCGTAGCGTTGCACCATGTGATGAGAAATGAATTATGATTGATAAATATAATCATGTCTATGGCATTTTAATTAAGTGATTGAACGCAAATAGTATTGAGATTAGGGCACTGTGTTTTTTTATTATGTTTTTGATTGTAGGTGAGAATGATTCACTGTTATTTGTTTTGATGCGTGTCTTATGATTGACTTCGAGTGTTGAGTAATGGGAATTAATTTGAGATAAATAGCATCCTTCTTGTTTGTTACATCAATTTGTTGCTACAATCTGAAGAGATTGAAGCAGTTAATTGATATAACGTTTATAGAATTACATTCGAATGAACAAAGGTTTATCAAAGAAGTATCATGTTGACTAGTAACTGGGTTTTTTTTATGGTGGGAAAAAAACATGCATTGACATCCCCCGCTCTTGGGCGGAGCGGGAGATAGCGTCAGACTCTTACTGACTAAAAGACCCACCCCGTTTCTTCTAGCCTTCATACCAGGGCTCGAGCGCCCTTTCGGATAACCCTGGCCCTAGTAGGCTTCGACCCGGCTGGGTCCCTGCTGTTGCTGACAACTCCTTGAGGCGTGCGGGAACACTGCGCGACTTGGGCTTGGTCCGGACAGTTACTGGACGGCCGGACAGTGAGGCCTAGTAACTGGCCATAACCCAGTTCTGATAGGCAGTCGTTCCATGATAAAAACACCGGTAATGGATATTCAATCGCATCCCGTTAGACTAAAAACCGACCCCAAGCTAGTTGAGAACTGGGGCCAGTGTTATCCGAAAGGGAACTCGAGCCCCGGTAGAAGGCTAGAAGGAACGGGGTGGGCTTTTAGTCACTAAGAATCTGACACTATCTCCCGCTTCGCCCAAGAGCGGGAGTTGTCATTGGATGATTTTTCCCAACATAAAAAAAGCTAGTTGAGAAAAGGCTAGGCAGGTATTGAAGTCCGAATTGTTATTTTTTGTTTGTTATAAACTAATACTTGACTGCGATCCCACCTGATGGTAAGCAGTGATGTAATCGTTGATGGTGAGGCGCACTAGTTTATTAAGAGCCTATTCACTCTAGCTTTGAAGACACCCTAATTATAATCGGATGGGAAGACTGCAGCAAAATAAAAAACCGGCCAAGGCCGAGTCGGACTCGGCCATGGAGTGTTCCGTAGCAGCAAGTAACATAATATAAAAGTTCTTGTAGTTCGTTGTAACTTTGATCGATGTTTTAATAATAGTGTATTTTTTTTTTAGAATTATGACGTATTAAAAAAAAATATACTTCGTATCTCGTTTAAACTAATTTTCGTTGGTAGTTTACATGGTAATGTACATCATATATTTCTTTTAGTTTTATCATTATATATATATATATATTTTAGAAGTTACAGGGGGGACGGGACACACATTTTACCACTTTGGAAGTGTCTCTCGCGTAAACTGTTCAATTTAGAAAAAAATGATATCGGAAACCTCAACATCATTTTTGAAGACCTATTCATAGATAACCCCACCACACGTAGGTTCGATGAAAAAAAAAAATTTTGAGTTTCAGTTCTAAGTATGGGAACCCCCAGAATTTATTGCTTTTTTTCTATTTTTGTGTGAAAATCTTAAAGCGGTTCACAGAATAAATCCACTTACTAAGTTTCAACAGTATAGCTCTTATAGTTTCGGAAAAAAGTGGCTGTGACATACGGACGGACAGACAGACAGACAGACATGACGAATCTATAAGGGTTCCGTTTTTTGCCATTTGGCTACGGAACCCTAAAAATATAGATCCGGTAAACGGATCTTGTCTGTCAGTCTTCCTAATTTATTTATCTGTCTATCTATGACAGCCTAATTGCTTCGATTTAGTTATAATTGTACTTTTATATTTAATCCAAACGCGCGTGATGTGAATAAATAAATTTGGAGAATGGGATCACTTTTAATAAAACCATTCAACCGTAGATATGAGCTGAATACACAAATATGTCACCGGAAAATTGACAATGCCGTCAAATTGGTTGCATTTTAGGGTGTGTGCCTCGGAATTGCATAGCATAATTCCGCCAAGCCCGTTCCATCATCGGACCACTAGGTGTACGGTGATGCTCCAGCGGTACGAGGTGGACACTCCACCTATACGCACAAAACGTTCATTTTGCGTACAGATAAGGAGTGGAATTCCCTGCCGGAGTCTGTGTTTCCTGATGGTTACAACCTAGGGATCTTTAAGTCAAGAGTGAATAGGTTACTTCTAGGTAAGCGCGATCCTTCGTCAACCACATCGTCGCTTTCCTTCAGATGATATAGAAGCGCCAAGCGTCAAGCGTGAACCTATCAACAACAAGAAAAATGTACAATATCGCGAGTTTTAAAATATTTTTTTAAGAGGCTCTTTTTGTTTTTTCTTTTTCTCACCTATCAACATCGAGCTTGTTTTGTACAGTTAAGGTCATAGCTCACTTACATGACTCTGCTCCCACCCGGCAAAAAGAATATCATTCAAATATGGGCTTTAAATATTGCTCTTAAGATATACTTTACATTGGCATCATAAATTAGCAGACAGCTTGCTGTCAGCGAGCTTACCACCGTCAGACTGCTCGGTAGTTGACGCCTCGCTGACCACACGTTGTAGACGAGCAGTTGCCGCTCATTCGGTCAGTATTTACACAAAAGCGAGAGCGGTCGGCAGGTGGACAGCTGGCCGTCTGCTCGCTGTCGCTGCGTGGACTGCTGGGTGTCTGCTAGTAGACGCCGGGTGGACTGCGAGCATTCGTCTTAGTTTAGGGCGGTGTTGGGTGGGAGTGGTGTTGGAGCAGAGTCGTTTAAGTGTGCTATGACCTTTATGTTTCTGCACAACCCTAAGGTCGACTGGTAGAAAATGCGTAAGGCATTAAGTCCGCCTTTGTACAGTGTATATTACTAGTGCATAAAGTTTAAATAAATTATATTACAAGCAATCAATAAATAAATTATATTAGAGAGCAGTGGTAGCCGAGTGGTAACGACGCCGACTTAGGTACGAGTTGTAGGTCGCGGGTTCAAACCCAGCCAAGCGCATTACTTTGTGTAATTTTTTGCGTCACCACTGCTCTTAAGGCTTATAGTCCGTTGAACCATCTGGCCAAAATTATGTGGACGCACCTCTCGCACCCGCCTAGGCGGCAGTTCGCAAATCTGTGCATTTATTTGCGGCCAACAGCGCCCGGAAAGCGCGCAGCTAACCTTTAAATCCATTTTCTTTGCGAAATATTGATTGATTTACATATGCAATGTTCACTTTGAAGAATATTTAACCACCAATTTTTATGTGTAAAAATGTTTCTAAAGATCCAAGCCGTTTCGAAGAAGTAGGGAAAAGTTTCGAAATTGCTAAATATTTTTTTTAGACAAAAGTATTAATATCTACACACGCACGAAAAATCAAATGTTGATAATATTGTTCATGAATCTATAATAAACATATATTTTTTTCAAACCTATTAACCTGGCCGTTACCGAGGAGGAGGCTTCAGAAAGTCACTGTTTTATGGCACTTTTCGGGCGGTTGGGCCTTAAAACGGTGAAGGAAAACGTCGTGAGAACCTAGAATCGAAAATACGAAGACATGTGACATTCACCAACACGTACTGTGCCCGCTTAGTGAATTACGGCCCATTCCCTCTCCTAGAGAGAAGGCCTGAGTCCCAGCGGTGGGCATATTATAAAGTGGACTAAGTTATGAGTCTGCCATTTTCCGGTGACATACGAGTATTATATTCGTACATTCAGACATTATGAAAGTTCAATCGACGTCGGCGGAAGTCATGACACAGACTGTTATTCGTCTACAAAGTTTATACGTTTTCATTCTGACGTATATTTGTCAGACAATTTTGCGGTCATTGTACTCAGAAATACCTCTGATTCAGTGAATTATCTGTGTAGGCGTTTTTTTTTTATTTACGAGCATGTAAAACATATTTTTAGGGTTCCGTAGCCAAATGGCAAAAAACGGAACCCTTATAGATTCGTCATGTCTGTCTGTCTGTCTGTCTGTCTGTCTGTCTGTCTGTCTGTCTGTCTGTCTGTCTGTCTGTCTGTCTGTCTGTCTGTCTGTCTGTCTGTCTGTCCGTCCGTCCGTCCGTATGTCACAGCCACTTTTTTCCGAAACTATAAGAGCTATATTGTTGAAACTTTGTAAGTAGATGTATTCTGTGAACCGCATTAAGATTTTCACACAAAAATAGAAAAAAAGCAATAAATTTATACATCACCCCATACATAGAACTGAAACTCAAAATTTTTTTTTTCATCAAACCCATGCGTGTGTGGTATCTATGGATAGGTCTTCAAAAATGATACTGAGGTTTTGAATATCATTTTTTTCTAAACTGAATAGTTTGCGCGAGAGACACTTCCAAAGTGGTAAAATGTGTGTCCCCCCCTCTAACTTCCAAGATAAGAGAATGATAAAACTAAAAAAAATATATGATGTACATTACTATAAAAACTACCAACGAAAATTGGTTTGAACGAAATCCAGTGAGTAGTTTTTTTTTAATGCGTCATAAACCGAAAAAAATACACTATTATTAAAACATCGATCAAAGTTACAACACATTACAAGAACTTTTATATTATATTACTTGCTGCTACGGAACCCTTCATGGGCGAGTCCGACTCGCACTTGGCCGGTTTTTTATAAAAGCTTCTCCCAATGGCTTCCACTGCGTGAACATCGATAATTAATATAATATAATAATAATATAATATTCCATAACTATCACACAACGCCGTCTAGCTTCAAGCTAAGCAGAGCTTGTGTTATGTGTACTAGACAACTGATAAACATACTTATTATAGGTATGATCGTGTTCATCACACAAACATTAGTTCTGGGTGAAAATTAAACCCGCGACCTCCGGCATAGCAGTCAGGGCCGCTAACCACTAGACCAACAGGCCAGTCATTAAAATTAACCGAAGGAAATGTGCTCACAAGATAATAAGGCCATAAATTTCCTATTTATTGTATACAGGATAAACATTTGCAAAAATTAAGTATGAGCGTCAATGGCCAAGTGGCGGCCCCGACTTACGAGTTCGCGAGTTCAAACCCAGCCAGGTGCATTACTTTGTGTAATTTATTTCATCACCACTGCTCTCATCGTGAAGGAAAACATTGTGAGGAAACAGGCATGTTCTAGAACAAAAATTCAAAGATATGTGACAATTTATTCTTTATTTATTTATTTATACTTTATGCACACAAGAGTACAGAGGCGGACTTAATGCCTTAAAGCATTTTCTACCAGTCAACCTTAGGGTGATGCAGAGAAAAATAGTGGTAGGTGCGATATTAAACATACAATCACAAATCCGCCCTAGGCCCGCGCGTGGTGGATTGCGGCCTATTACTACGGGCTATTCCCTCTCCTACAGAGGAGGCCTGAGTCCCAGCAGTGGGAGCATTAAAAGCTTTATTCTAATGTAACAAACCCAGGTGGATCGCTAATATCTGGAGGACGGCACAGCTAGCGCAGTAGTTGTACGATTGACTGCTACGCTATGTGTCGGGGGTTTGATTTCTGCACGGAACAAATATTTAGTGGCCTACAGGGAGGTGTTATAGGTCTGGGTGTTTTGTGTTTGTAAGTTTACGTTTCTGAACGCACCAGGGGTAATTCCTAGAGTGGGGCAAAGTTTTAAAATATTTTTTTTTTTTGAGTTGGGAAATCATCCCATGACTTCTCTCGCTCTAAGGCGGAGCGGGAAGATGTGTCAGACTTTTACTGACTAAAACCGCAATTATATTCCTTTTTGGTTTTGCGTTTCAGGACCTTAGGGTCTCCTTTTGGAAGTCAGTCCATGGCTCCAAAAGTGGGGTTAACTACTTTGGCTTTGAGGAAGAACTCTGGGCCAAACTCGTTTAACAATAGAAACACAGTGTCCCGTGTTCCTCCGAGTTAATAAGCTTGGGTTAAAGTTATACCCCAGGGCCAAAGAACCCCACTTTACGTTACTTAAAAATGTGTAAAAGTAAAAAAGGGAAAGTGTTCATAAGCCATCAAAAAATTTGTTCACATCGCTGTAAATGGGAAAAGTGCCCAAAAGCCTCTTGTTTAAGTTAAGAGGGACCAACTCGAGTTTTCATACAACCGCTCTTACGTGATTATGATGTCATTACACATATTTCTTCGGATATTTTGGATATACAGAGTTTAGTTTCAATTGAATCTTCACGTGACCCAAGGGCTGACCTCGGTCAGTGATTAAGCATTGCCATACAACGTGGCAATGCCACCAGCCTTTTGGGCACACTTACATGTGGAGGGGTTTTATGACGTCATATTTACCTAGGCCTTTAGTGTATATATTATTTTTAATTAAGTGTGTTTTATAATTTAACCTTTCAATTGTGATAATTACAGACACAATTGAAAGACAATAGGTGCGCGAACGCCGGCGTTCGCTTGGGGTTTAATGAATTAAATTGTTTAATTCTTGTCCTAATAAAACTAATAACTTAGATATACAGATAGCCAGATATCTTATGGATATTATCTTGGCTTCTATAGAATTTAAAATATATATTTATGTAAAAGCAATCCAGTAAACATCTCTGAAAATCTGCTATTTTACGTGAACTTTGGCTCTCCTTAAAAATATAAAAAAGTACATCTATAGAAACCTTGCACATTTAATTGAATATTAAACATGTATGTCCTGGAACAAGTTTTGTGAAATATTCGAGTAAATTACGGAATTACCGAATGTTAACAGTTTTCAGGCGTTATCTCTCTTGTTTTGCGTTGCCTCTTCATCGAACATCGCGTTGCTTGCGCTATGCCAGCCATACACGGTCAAACCTGTCGTCCAATCGGTATGACGCTATATGTTTGATCAAACAGATTTGACAGTGTGTGGAAGTGATAACACATACATAAACGGTCAAATCGGTTTGATCAAACATGTAGCGTCATACCGATTAGACGACAGGTTTGACTGTGTATGGCTGGCATTACAAGCCTTTAAACTATTATTATTATTATACATCTTTATTGCACACCTTAACTTATTAAAGAATAACATTTAACAAAAATAAGTGTACAATAGGCAATAGGCTATGGTCGATGTTGACGGTAGACGAATTGAAAAGGACCCTCTTAAGGAAATGTAGCTGAAGGCATAATGGTAGGCAGCTTTTCCCTAAATTAGGTTTGGGCTTTCGGCCTTAATGTATGCACAGCAATAGTACGTTGACTATTTACGAATGAATTTATTATTCTGTTTGTCGATAGATAGGATTGGATTAAATGATAATTTATTCAGTATGTATATTCAGAAAAATAAAGTGAATTTGGTGTTTGTAGAACTTTGGACATAGATTAGAATGGATAAAAGTAAGAGAATTGAATTCGGATTGCCATGTTCGTGTAGTAATTGTATCAAATAGGTTAGGTACTTTTAATGGATTAATTTCCTACCTAAAAAATCTTTTAATGTAGTCAAAAACCTGAACACGTACCTAGACTATACTTACCTAAGTGTATTTTTATCAGTTGTCGGTTTTAAACCAAAATAAAATAATTAAAAGATATAAAAAAAGGTGGAATACTTTAATGGCGCCCGAACATAATATTAATCTCCGAAACTTTTTTCTCCGAAGGCTTTTGGCTAAACGAAATACTTATTTTTTTCATCGTCTTGCTGGACTACTGATTTCTCCTGATTTTATGTCCGTATTGTCATTGTTATCGTTATTATGTCTTCAATGATAGCCAAATCCAAAAACCTCAAAAATAAGGAGTTTATTTTCTCTTCAATTACACTGTTTGCAGCTAATTACAAATCTTCCCCCAAAAACAAATAATTGACGCATCCCTGTCATTCTCAACTCGAATATCGTATTTCTATCTGACACCGATACCCTGTCAAGCGATCCCTTACAAAATACCATAGAGTAACCCTAAATTGACATTTATTTGCGTGGGAAAACATTCAGCTGTTAAGTTCCGTTGTTCTTATTTCAAAGAATACGAACCATAAATACTTATTGCGTGGAATTTTCCCAGTATTAATATTATCCTCAGTATAATAATCTATGGCTATAAGTACCATTACGTTCTATTTTTGTTTCATTCATGAAAATAAGTAAAGCGCGGTGATTATGGAGTACTGCCAGAAAACATAAATATATTTTTATTTTTGCGTATCCCTACGTTTTTTTTTCAGATAAAGGCCAGGATTTGTTTTGCTGTTCGTTTTCAAAACAAGAGCATAACCATTTTGCATAGCTAATATTTTGTGACTTTCTAGTTATCCAGCGGTTCGGCCAATTTATGTTTCGAATTTTATTTTTGTAAATAGCATGATATGTAAAAATCCTCTTTTTTTCCAACATAGAAGGATGATTGATTGATAACATTACCGTAGGTCTGTAAAATAAAGGAACAAAGGTTTTTATCGCATGTTTCGTGCCAGACACTTGGCGAATATAAGAGGGCAATCGAAAAAAATAGTGACCTTGATCGTCACTTTGGAATGTTCTTTATTTCAAATGTTTTATGGCCAATGTCTTTTGAAACTCTCTTGATCTTTTGAAAACACACTGGCCACTCATAGTCAATCAAGACTGATAGATGACCAAATCTGTACCTCGGTAAAAACAGAACTCACATAGGATTATTTTGTGGTCCGTCTGTCAAGATCCCTTTTCTTAGGAACGCGTAGAAATAGAAAACTGAATTTTATGACTAGTATTCACCCCCTTAGAAAAGTGAAAAAATTTACCTTCTAAATCAACACAGTTAGACCCATATTTTAGCATAGCGTATAATATTCCCACTGCTTTGACTCTAGTCTCTTCTTAATGGGCCGTAATCCATCACGTGACTTATTGCGGATTGGTGGATATCTTGTCTTCGATTTTTTGGTTCTAGGACATGTCGGTTTCCTCACGATGTTTTCCTTCAGCGTTTTGAGAGCAGTGGTGATGAAATAAAATAACACAAAGTAATGCACCTAGCCGAGTTCGAACACGTGATTTATAAGTTATAAATCGGAGCCGTTTCCACAGGGCCACTACTGCTCTATACTCTCAACTCAACTCTATGAAGAGTCATCATCATCATCAGCCTTTTTAATGTTCCCACTGCTGGGACTCAGGCCTCCTCTCACCGGCACCGGTGCCGCTGCCGCTGCGGCATGATGTGTAAACGGCCTTAGAAACCAAGCCAAAACATTAAAAAAAAATATATACAATCACCTTAGTAAATAATTAAGCAAAAAAACTGTCCCTCTCTAAAATAAATTCACAAGGGTGTTTAAAAGCGTAACAATGCCTGTTTACAGTCCATGGATATCTTCAATCTTTATTGAAGGGCTTTAAGTATCACTTTAACCCTTTCGCTTCAAGTAGCAGGGCTTATAGATAGACAGAAAGGTATTTATTTTAAGTAGCGGGTTTATTTTTATCGGTTTTAGGTTACAACGTTATGGGGAGAACAGTGGTGGCCGACTGGTAATGGCTCCGACTTACGATTTGTAGGTCGCGGGTTCAAACCTTGCCAGGTGCATTACTTTATGTAATTTATTTAATTACCACTGCTCTCAAAACGTCGAAGGAAAACATCGTGAAGAAACCGGCATGTCCTAGAATCAAAAAATTCGAAAACATGTGACATTAACCAACCCGCACTGGAACCGCGTGGTGGATTACGGCCTCTTCTAGAGAAGAGGCTTGAGTCATAGCAGTGGGAACATAAAAAAGGCTGATGATGACGTTATTAGGGTTACCTATTTGTAAGGACTTCTACAACTTTTTTTTATTGTTGATAGGTTAGGTGCTTGACCGCTATCTCACCTGATGGAAAGCGACGCGCGACGATGCGGAAAGTTACGACATCTAACATAATAAACGCGTAACTGGAAAGTAGTACGTTCCGAATCGACTACTGAATTGATTTCAGCTGTGGTTAACTTATGTAATTTATTTTTCCTAAAATAATAATCAAGAATTATTTTGAATTAAAATATTATAAACTTTAATCTGAATTTTTATATTTTAATTGATATTGTAATTACCTATTTTAATTTTAATTCTCAGTAAATACCTAGCGTGTTTGTGTGTGTGTGTGTGGATACCAATACCGATAAGCTATCAATGTTTCAGATATTTTTTGGCTATAATTAGGATAAGTAATTTCAGTTTAAAAATTCTAGTGCTAGTGTTACTTATGATTGCAACTTATTTTTTTAATCAGGGTGTATAAAGGTCTGCCTTATTCTAGTTAGATACATGTAGTATACCTACCTATAGCCTGAAGCTTGAAAATTATAGTCGTTTATAACAACAAGATTCTTTTTTTTGTATGCTTTATGGATACAAAGTTTAAGGGGGACCTAATGCTACAAGGCATTCTGTACCCGTCAAACCTTTGGATTAAACACACACCGAAATAACTTGCTTAACCTCACGGATGTAAACCTCTGAAAAGGGCTGCGGGATAAGGGTCTGACACGCCCTTTACTTTCTCCCAGAGAAGTTATTTATTGACTTACAACACAAAAAAGACATTCCTAGAGACCTTCCAAGATACCTCTTGCTAAACCTTTTTATTTGATATGAATATGATGGGGTTCCATAAAAAATAATTATTAATCCCTATTTGGGAGTCCGCCATATTAGATTTAGCGTAATGTACCCGTGCATTATCATTCAATCTTTGTATGTAAAGTTCTTGGAAATAACTGTTTGTTGTATTTAACTGTTCCTGAATTTATTCCTTTTATCTTCTGAACTACAAAATATACCTTGTTTCTACAAAATTCTAACTGTAACTAAATATGCTCTTCAGGGTGGTTTAAAAAAATAACTACGAAGGGGATGGCTGTGTCTGTGTTCGCTCGTTTCGCTCGCTCACTGGACCCCTCCATTTCCTTCTAACCTAACATGACCAAGTCGGGGTGCTCCAAGTCCCTAATTGTAAAAAATCCATTAATATTTTTCCCTTTTAAAATTCAGCATTAAAAGTCGTCGGCCAATACTAACTAACAAAGTAAATTAAATAATATACACTTGCAAAATTCTTGCACTAGACTATTTATACTACCGTTACCGTATTCTTGTCCGGATTCCAGCCCCTATGTCCGGTGCAGACACCACTCTTGAATATTCAGTGAGGAAAGAGTGCGGACAGTCATAACTCGCCTCCCACCACTCGCGCCAGTAACTGTCTACTGTCATGTTTCACTTTATGTGCAGTGTGGTTTTCCGTTGTACTGTTGTATTCAATTTAGACCGTAGTTTCAGGTGTTAAACTGAAAAGGAAGATTTATTATTCTTTTTCTAGGGTCCCGTAGTCAACTAGGAACCCTAATAGTTTCGCCATGTCTGTCTGTCCGTCCGTCCGCGGATAATCTCAGTGACCGTTAGCACTAGAAAGGTGAAATTTGGTACCAATATGAATATCAATCATGGTGGTAAAATAAAGTAACTACGCCAGTAACTATCTGCTGTCGTGTTTCACTTTATGCGCGGTGTTGTTTTCCGATATGCTGTTGTATTTAATTTAGACTTTAGTTTACTGACTAAAACCCAGACTTATGTTTCTTTTCTGCTTTGCGTTCCAAGTTACCGACGTTCCCTTTCGTTCCTGCTGGGCGTTTACGGTTTTGCTAACATCTCTTTCTAGGCGCGTGTGGAACACTACGCGCTATCGATCATTGGGCGTTTAGTGGACAGTTGGACGGCGAGCTGCCCATTGCTCGTCGTCCGCAAACCCACGCCTAGGGTGGCGGGAAACCGTAGTCGGGATCCCGGCGGCTATGGCGTGAGGAAGTTCGTTTCCTCACGCGTCGCTGCTGCTTTTGTAGCAAATCTACACCTTTATAGACACGTCGAAGACGATGTTATAATTTACATTTAATAAACTTTAATGTAAAAAATACTTAAATTAATTTAGTTAACAATAATTAAACAAATTAAACAACAAAATAAACTTAAATAATTAAAAATAACATATAAACTAAATGCCTAGCTAAATATGACGTCATAATACTCCTCAGCATCGCTGTCGACTGGAAGTGTGCCCAAAAAGCTGGCGGCATTGCCACGTTGTATGGCAATACTTATTCTCTGACCGAGGTAGAAGCCAGCCCTTGGATCACGCGATGTGTCAACTAAGCGTTTTTTATAATTCTTTAAAAAGTATAAGAGCACTCGGACCCCATGGCCCGAGAGTTTCAATCCTTAACGGCTCAAAAATATAACCGCCGACGAGGCTGTTACATTTCTGCCACTTGAGGTTTAATAAACTAACTTTTGCTCGTGGCTTCGCCCGCGCTCATAAGCCTATGTCACTCAGAAATAAAAGAGCTTTCTATCGGGGAAAAAAATTTGGCAATCGAATCAGTACTTTCAGAGATTACCTCCTACAAACAAAAAAAAAAAAAAGACGTGTGGCACTCGGGGCCTGCCGCGGTAAAGCTATTGCATAGCATTTTTATCAACTTAGGCAATTATAATTATTTATTTATGCAGTATTTTTTTTCCTTTGTTATTAATTGAAGTTACACTTTCACACATTGAATTGAATTTTGATTGATTGTTCACTCATTTGTTCTCTTATCGGTCACCACCACGCTCAAAAAACAAATGAGTGGGGGATGTTAGGTTATTTTCGTTACGGAATTTCTGGATTCGGTCTCCACGCTCAAGGCCCGCGAAAGAAGCTATGCAATAGCTTAAAAACAAACTTTACTTCTTTATAATATTAGTGTAGCTGAATAATCACAAGCCCCAAACCTTTCTCACTAATTATTATTACGGCGCTATAATACATTACAGCAGATTTTAATTTTCAGACTCTTTATTATATCTATTTATGATACGTATGGCTCGTGAAAAGGGAAAAAATTTAGGAGTTAGTCCTAAAAAATAATTAGTGTGTTTTAATTACGAGAGACGTATTTAGACAGGGTGTAGCGGCCGCCGTATTAGCTGTACCAATGATACAGGAACCTCCAGCTACAGGACCCCCGAATTCTGCAAAAAATCGAAACATATTATCCACAACATTAAATTTTATTATAGATAAGAGTTCCATAGTGAATGAATAACTACACAACACAATTGCATGACAACATAACTACATGACAGCATGTTTTTCTTTAGTGGGTAAATTCATCCAAATGTCATCCCCCGTCCTTGGGCTGAGCGGGAGATAGTGTCAGACTCTTACTGACTAAAAAACCCACCCCGTTCCTTCTTGCCTTTTGTACCGCGGCCGAGCTTCCCTTTCGGATAACCCTGGCCCCAGTAGGCTTCGACCCAGCTGAGCACCTGCTGTTGCTGACAACTCCTTGAGGCGCGCGGGACAGTGCGCGCCGTCGACGACTTGTTCGCCTTCCGCAAGCCCGCGCCTACGGTGGTCGGAATTTGGTCTCGAAATCCTGATTTTCGTCGACCGCCTGCCACTCCTCCTCGCTCCGGACCATGGCTTGTACGAAGGAACGGCGCAAGAGATCGCCGCCACCAATCGCTCTCACGAGGTCATGGCGATGCTCTGCCCAAGCGGGGCACACCTTCATTGTGTGCTCCACCGTATCCTCCGGGCGTTCCGTACAGTAGCAACTAGGGCTTTCAAATACCGGACTTTTTCAATACCGGTATCAATACCGGTATTAGAATTTTTAATACCGTGATCACGTGATCACGGTATTGAACTCAAGGTTTTTTTTTAAACTAGTGCTTGACTGAAACCCTGTCAAACCTTGTTAAAGTTCCTATGAACTTTAATTAGGAAATTAATAAAACCATTTAATTCATTAAACCCCAAGCGTTCGCACACCTATTGTCTTTCTATTGTGTCTGTAATTTCCACGATTAAAAGGTTAAATATTTTTGTTTTCGAATCAGTGTTTATTCTCTCTTAACCGTTCTAATAAGGTTCTAGTAAACCATACTGATTGTTTACCGGTAATTAGCAAATAAGGTAGATTAAAATCATAGATCTGTGTAAGGTTTAGGCTTACTTGACGCTGTAACTTTTTTAAGACATTTCTAATAAGGTTAAAACGCAGTTCTAAGGTTCAAGTAAGCATGGCCCTGTCGTACCTATAGTTTACTGGCTGATACATTCGATGCGTACCTATACTGCCCTTAGAGGTCAGCAAGCGTCAAGACTCGTGTCTTTCTTATTATTATATTAATATCTCACATGTAATTGTTGTACCAAACTACCAATTAAATGTATAATTTTGAATCGTTTCTTCGAACACGAAAGTAGTAATACGATAAGTACTAATTAGACAAAATTAATAATATTTGAAGTTAAAAAAGAATGCCATATCCAAACAGCTCAAATATTTAATTTTTACTTTTTAATTGTAGATCTAACGGATAACGTGATCCGTTAAAGTAAAAAGTGATATTAAACAAAGGTGAAAATGATACAATTTTAGATGCTTCAATTTGTTGTGAATTCGTAATTCGACATTAGTTTTTACAAAAAAAAATACGATCGCGTGATTCGTTGAGAATTGTGTCAAAACCCATAAAATACAAGTATTAATATTATGTACCATGTTGCTCGTCAAGATTACAAACTTATCAAAAATACACAATGCGATACTGACTAACAAAACAATAACGTCGTATAGGGCCTATTACACTACGCGTTATTCAGACCATTTTAGTCTATGGTTCGACGTATCGCGAAGAGTTGGCGCTTAATACAAGTGTGAGAATAATATTACATCGTTATTTATATTAGATAATACAACTTCTTACTACTTATTACAACAAAACACAATAATATATATTAAAGATTGTAATACCGTAATCACGGTATTGGCTCGTCAATACCGTGATTGAAAAAAGACCAAAATATATCCGTGATCACGGTATTACGGGATCCCGTAATACCGGTATTGAAAGCCCTAGTACCAACTCCCGGGCGTCACTTCTGGCTCCCGGTCCTACAATTTTGTAACTCGCTCCGATCGTTCTAGCATTCTCTTGAAAATTCAAAAGTGCCTGAGGTGGTGTATTTAAAATAAATGCTTTAATAAATTGATTGATTGATAGTCTTACTTATATGGATTAGTGCCGTAGTCTGATTAAGATAGAAAAGAGTTTATCCTCGTCACAGGATCTATAAAAACAATGAAGGAAAAGATTACCACAGGACATTGTCGCTATTCATGTCCCCTGATATCATATAAGCGCTTCATATGTCAATGCAGACAGTATCATTAAATCACAGACACGACGGCGCTACAATAACAAAACAGTTTAAATCCTTCGTAGTATCTTTTTGTTTGTATATGTCCAAGCTTAGGTACATAAGTAAGTCTGTAATCTGGATTATTTTTCACCTTTTTCAGCATAGCCTTTCGCCTATAAACGCCATTGTCTGCTCTGCGATTCTGTAGTGAGCTTTGTAGGCCCCTCTCTGTCTGATATTTCCTACCAACTGAGTCTACAATATCGATTGTATTAATACATAGAACTAAACTAGCTTACTTAGACATCCAGTACCGAGAATCGATACCCCTAATAACATCCTCTTGTCCTGTAACTGAGGGGGAGGTAGGGGTCACGTTAGCGTGGTAATGATACACGCAAATCACGCACACATAGACACTCCCCCGCGCAGTCGCAGTAGAATCGTACCACCCCACCCAACTCACTTGCCCGAACCGGCAAAATTCTTCTACACCCCCGTGGTGAACAACCAAACGCAACAACTTGTACGAAAAACATATATTTTAACCGTTTTAAACGTTTCTATTTATATCTATAAAGCAGTGTATAGTTTCAGCTTTAATTGTCGCTTAGTGTTTCGTAGTATTAGCGCCCATTTTCCAAAAAAAATCAACAGTGAAGCGTCCAATCACGGAATTTGAATACGGAAGGAAAATGGCGGAGCGCGAGCCGCGCATTTCATTTCGAATATAGAACTCAATCGATATCTTAATTATAATTCTTTTTTTAAATCTTTTCTGGAGCGAGAATGCTAGTGAGGACTTTGAATTGACAATTTAGTACGCGTGTGGTGGGACGTTGAAAAATCGATATTTCGGCGATGCCGGTTTGATTCAAGGGTAGTTTTACGCTGTCCTCATTCGCAGACTGTTGTACATGTCACAAAAGAAAGAAGAGGAGTAGATTGGCGTCGGTGGAGGTCGACATGACGACGGAAACAGCGACGCCGAACCAGGTAAGTTGTCTTGGTGTGATTTTGCCGCAATGTCGCGGCAGGCGCTGGCTTTAGTGCGTCGTGTCAAGGACATTGGCCTCCAGAATTTGGCCACCTGGGGGTTATGTAACCGTCCACTATTTTAGTTTCTTTATAGCTTATAAAACTGGTATTTTCTTAATTTGTGCGAATATTTTCAGCTGCTTTTGAAATTCAATAGCGGATCTTTTTTTCTAAGCAGCGTAAAATAAAATCATGGGTGTTTAACTATACCCGTGAATTTATTTTACTTTTTTATCATTTTGTGGCTATAAAAATGTTGTAATGGGAAACTTTAAAAAAATAACTTTCTATTCGAATTTAAAAAATAATGTGGCGAATCAAAGAAATGGAACTGTCAAGTAGCTGTTTGAATATCCAATTGTTTAATTTTGTTTTATTTATTTTCTATTTTTTGTCTGGGTATTTTAATTAGGTAGGTACCTATATGCCAATGAAGAAACTGTATTGTTTCTTCAAAACCATAGCAGCTAAAGCTGTTATTCTTATTTATTTCTAAGATCGTTACTAAATAGGTAACAGATTTATTCTAAATAGTTTAAAAAATGAGTTATTTAATTTGTTAATATTTATTTACTAAAATTCTAACAGTCTATTGTGATTTTTTTTAATGATCAAACTAAGCATACAGGAAAAGTATGATCAGGATATAGACCTAGATAGAGTACGTTGATCAGACGAAGCCACTGATAATAGAAGATAGGTACCTGATTTATAAAATCTATAAACTAACCTGCAATTACCAACCTATGAGAAGCAGTTTCCACATATTTAAGGCAGACATTAAGGTATCATCATTTCAACTGAATCACGCCCACTGTTTGACAGAGGCCTCTTTCAAGTGTCGTCACAACTACCAGTCCTGTTCGTATTTTTTTTTTCGGTTGGTAAAAATAATTTAAATGATATCCCCCGTCCTTGGGCGTAGTGGGAGATACTGTTAGACTCTTACTGACTAAATACCCCAACGGGGTGGATTTTATAGTCTTCTTGTCCTTCTTGCCTTTCATACCGTGGTCGAGCTTCCCTTTCGGAGCTAAACCCTGGCCCCAGTAGTCCGGTTTATCTGGTATCCATGGGATTCCTGGTACCAGGGCAGCAGTACACTTTATAAGAGGCCTATCAATGCTGTGTCTTTCTGTACGCAGTCGCCATTCCAGCTATAGAATATTACGGGCAGTGGAAATATTATATGGCTGACGCAACGACTTTTGTAGTCGGGGTTGGTAGAACATGTTTTCATGTACCGTTCTTTTCTGTTATGCCGGCCATACATGTTCAAACCTGTCGTCCAATCGGTATGACAAAGTCAAATCTGTATCGATTGGTATGACCAACATGTTGTCATACTAATCCACTCTTACATACGGTCAAATCTGTTTGATCCAATCGGTAGCGTCATACCGATTGGACGATAGGTTTGAACTAGGGAATGAAGAACCGGCGCTCTTCTTGCGTTCCGGGATTTTCGGGATTACTTGTTGAAGGAACCGGGAGAACCGGGACTTTTGGGTACTTTTTTTACCTACTGCTGGTATTTTTATTTTAATAGGTCTTTAGTATTTATGTATGTACGTAAGTAATGGAAACTACATAGTATTAATTAAAAATTAACAAAAATCAACGATAACAGAACCATTTAATATTCTTTGAAAAAATATTTAACAGAAGAAAACAACAAGTCAAATCAGCATTTAACGCTCGCTATTATTAAAAATTATATACCAATATCAATCAACAAAAACATAGTTACTTTCCATAAAACAAAATAAAAATAAATCTTCTTAATTCTAATATAAACCAAGTCATCATCAGCATTCAGCAGTTGTCACATCACTGAGACGCTTATCTTTAAGGAATATAAAATAATAAAATATAAAAAAATTATAAAGGAATGAAATTAACAAAGTATGGAAACGTTCAATTATTTAGTACTGTCTTGCTCATTATAATGGGTTCTTAAAAGAATAAGTGCGTCTAAGCTCTTATCGCTTAAGCGTGATCTTATTTTGTTGCACAGTAATCCTGCTGCAGAGAACATCCTCTCGGGCTCCACGCTGGTCGAAGGGATCGTCAAAAGGTGATCATAAGCCAACTATAGAAAATGGCCACGATCACCACCATTTTCAAAAAGAGCCATTTCTATTCTAATTGTATCATCTCTGTGCAGATCATTATTTTTTAGATTTCGTGATGAAGGCTCTTCAGGTAGATGAACAGCTATCGAAGAAACGCTATTTGTGCGTGTTAATAGTTCAACAATGTGGCTGTGCATTTCATCGCTGTCTGGTCTTGGGTATACGTCGTCTTGCACAGTTGTAAAATATACTTCTGGGTTGTGCAAATATTGTAGGACTGTAGTTTCTAGTAGACGGCGTGCAGAATATCTTTATTCAGGTGCCTCGCCCTCACCGCATCGCACGCGGCAAAACGCGGGAGTTTATAACGAGGAAAGATTTTTTGTATGTATGTAATCGATAAACTCCGAAACTACTGAAGCGATTTCAAAACATATATCATCTTTCATTAGAAAGCTACATTAACTCTGAGTATAAGTGACATAGACTGTTTTACCGCGGGAAAACGCCTTATTCTGACGGGAAAACAGGCAGCAGTAACAAGCACCGGGTAAAGTATAATGTACATTCTACACTATTAGGTTAGGTATTACAAAGAGGAAAGATTTGTTTTTTTTTTGTACCTACAAAAAAAAACAAATCTAAAATCAAATCAAAATTCTTGGTATGTAACAAATAAACTCTAAAACTACTGATTATATTTTAAGAAATCTTTCACCACTAAAAAGATACAAGATCCCTAAGTAACAAAGGCTACTTTTGACCTCATTCGCTCGGAAAAACATGTAGCAGCGGGTGAAACCGCTAAGTGGACCTCTAGTTTAAATAAAATCTTAGTAAGAAATCTTTTATTATGAATATATGATATCTGAATGGGAAAACTCTCTTCTTAATTTTATACTTTTCAACTAAGTCCCGAAGATTCCGAAAGTCCCGGGACGAGGTGTGATCGTCCCGGTTCTTTAGTCTATACAAAAATCCCGGGTTTCCCGGGATTTTCGGGACCGGGATTTCCCGGGACCATTCTCTAGTTTGAACGTGTATGGCCGGCATTAGTCGTCACGTTATAATTTTTTTTTTTTGGTACCTGCCAGTTCTGTCTTACATAAGCAAAAGCCTCCCTCCACTATTTTCATACTTCGCGCGCCCTGGCTTCCTCTTGCCAGTTCTGGTAGAATCAGTCTAGTTCGTCGCGTCATCTCCTTCGTGGTCTGCCGCGACCCCGTCGTATTATTTCTTGCTTTAGGTAATAGATTTTGGACTTTGTCTTGTACAACATAGAGTTCGTTGTTCCGGAATTCGATATAGGTATTTGTATTCTGTTTTCAAATATACGTACCTTGTGTTACCATGACGTGTTAAAATGTCAAGCGTGCTAGCGAGAAAGAGGGGTGGAGCTATACGCCCTATAAAGCTGTATAACAGTTCAGTTTAGGACCTCAAATGGATCGCGTTACGAGCTAGTCCGTATCTAAGGCCCTACGCCTTGGATACGGGCGATATTTTTTTTTTTGACGTGGGATATATTTAAATACCTTCTCCTAGTCTGGGTAAAGCGCGAGGTAGGGACAGACTTTTACTGGCTAAAACCCATTTGTTGTTGAGGTGTCCTTTAGTTGCCCTTTGTACTCCAAGTGGCTATGGTAACTTTCTAGAATAGTCTAGAAAACCCAGGTCTAATTTTTTTGTAGATTACTCAAAAAAGAAATCAAGAGAAAGACTTTTAATAACGTCGGTTAATCAGTTTGTAATGTCGAAGGATTCTTTTGTCTGAAGCCAAAGCTTAGTTAAATTAATTTGGGAGCTATTTTAAAAACAATTTTCTCGAGGAAAGCTTTGAAGAAAATTCTTTTAAGTTACGAAACCCAATGCCTATTGGGTTAAGTAGGTACTTAACCCTTAACCCTTACAAGTAAGCATTCTTTGTCATTTTGGGTTGTGGGGCTCTTTTGACCAGGTCAACTTCCACCTATATTTGGACGGGAGGGCGTGTCAGACTTCTACTGACTAAAACCCACTCCTTTCCTTCTTTGACTTCGTTCCAGGGACTCGGGATTTTCTTTCCAGGGCCCCAGTAGGCTTTTACCATGCTTGGTCCCTACGAATGACGTAACGTAAGCTACTTGTGTTATTTTAACCTAGGCTAGTGTTTTAAACATCAATAAACCTCCCAATTAACAGCTTAGAACTCTATAAAGGCTGTACAAGTGTGTAAAACACAGCTTTAGGCTGCATAAAGGTATCTGCTTACGCTTATGGTTGTATAAAGATATTTAACTAGGAAGTGTATTAACGGCTCGGAATACAAGCTATGTAATTATAACACCTATTTTACCTGCGTCCAG
This sequence comes from Mythimna albipuncta, assembly GCA_929112965.1. Taxonomy (NCBI): domain Eukaryota; kingdom Metazoa; phylum Arthropoda; class Insecta; order Lepidoptera; family Noctuidae; genus Mythimna; species Mythimna albipuncta. The sequence goes on along the minus strand of OV815983.1, from coordinate 10,211,274 downwards.
TGAGACAGAAGCCGGTCCGAGCACAGTTAGACAAAGGCTAGGTATTGATTGACTAGAAATTATGACACAGGTGGAGAATCTTTGTCATGGCGACCAAGACAGAATTCACCCAAATCCTAGGCGAGGATCTAATGGCCTGTTCACAACACCATTTCCGGCATAGCAGTCAGGCCAGTCAAGAGCTCCACAATTGCCCTGCACCAAATTCTCGTGCCAGCTAAACAAGCCCAACAATTTACCGATAAAATAATAATAGCCCGTAATAAATCTGTTCCTGAAGGTACTGTAACCTGATTAGGGGTGCGGCGTGTGCGTTGAAACAATTTGTCAGGCCATTAAGCCCGACCTTGACTCCATCGGTAGCCCCGCACCAGTAAGGCTTCGGTAAAGTGCTTACATACAATACTTTACTGTTAGAAAGGATTTGATTGGATATAAAAGTGCATGAAGTTGTTGTGTAGAGAGGCAGGCAGTTGTATGGTTTGAAGAGGTTTTTTAATCTTTTTATTGATATAAACTAGTGCTTGACTGTGATCCCACTTGTAGCCCATAACGATATCGTAGCGATTTAGTCGTTTAGACTATTTCCGTATTCACATCCATCAATCGGGATTGAATGACACCGATTTCAATTAATTAAACCCCAAGCGAACGCCGGTGTTCGCGCACCCAAAGTCGTTTGAAATTCGTCGATTTAAAAAATAAGCTGTATTACATTATCCTGGTACAATACTTATTAATGTAACTGGAAATAAGTCGGTAGATCGTGAATACCGCTTTTGGATAGGACTTCGATCGAACGACTATAAAACTTCAACGATATTTGGCTTGTTTGATCTTACTTGAATCAGGCTACTGATAGGTGATGCAATCGTTGATGGTGAGTTTTTCACTTTAGCCTTAAAGACACCTAAATTATCATCATTCTCGTCATCTTTCCAGAGGCTCCAATTACAGGGTGACGGTAGTACAGATGAAATCGTGGTAAATATCAATATCATCATGACATTCTCTCCCTTCTTCATCTTTAGATTGTGTGAGTGTTGTCAAGGCACCCACGGCAGAAGTAATTCCTAGTGCAGAGAAATATTTTATAAAAGAAAAAGAAGATTTGTCTAGAAGAAAATAAAATAGGTACGTGTTGATCTAGCTTAATAGCAACACTATACAAGCTTGAGTAAATTGTTTATCGCATAAGGAATGAAGATAATTGCAGGAGAACCAAGGTTACTGACGTAACTCGAAGAATTGCCAAACTTAAGTGGCAGTGCGTAGGGCACATTCCTCGTAGACCAGACGGTCGATGGGGCTGAAACGTTCTAAAGTGGCGACCGCGTACTGAAAGATGCAGCGTAAAGGCCTTCCACAAGGTAGACCGATGCCCTGGTGAGAGTCACGAGAATACAATGGATGCGAGACGCATAGGACCATTCGTTGAGGCGACATTTGGGGGAGGTATATGTCCAACAGTGGACGTCCTTCGGCTGAAATGATGATGATGATGATGAGTAAATTACACTGTCCTTAGGAATATTCTATTAGGAACTTTCCCAGACATTCTAGAACACAGCGCGAAAAAGTTACGTAACACGACCCAACCTTGACAAGTGATAACACCAAAAAAATAACCAGCGCACACAGAAAAATGACCCTTTCACTAATCCCTTATTAACCGACCATTAAGGCGTATAGTCCCTTGAACATCTACACACACATATCAGCACACATACTCGTCAGTAAGTATTGGTTGATTTACATATGCTATGTAGATACCTACATTCTGGAGAACACTTAACCAGCAATTTTTTGTGAAACCATAATTTCACAATTTGAAAATATAGCCTATGTCATTCAGGAATAAAGCAGCTTTGTACCGGAGAAAAAAAAATAGTAATCAGCGTAGGTGGCGGTGGTGGTACGTGCGTTTAAATTATATAATATAATGGTATAATATAAAGTGTAGAAGATCAAAAGCCGTTTGGGAGGAGTAGGGAAAACAAGCGAAAACTTATTATATTGTAATTTTTTTTTGTTAAATTTTTAGTCTAAAAAAAAAACATGTCGATAATATGTGTATATGAATCTGTAATAAACATATATTTTTTCAAACCTATTGACCTAGCCGTTACCGAGGAGTAGGCTTCAGAAAGTCACCGTTTTATGACACTGCAAGGCCCTGCGTTCAAATTTGAGTTTGGAGAGTTAACTTTGATCATAGTTTAGTAAAGTTTTTTTTTCATAGTGTAAATAACTCTACCCTGGCATTTTTGAACGCGAATGAGTTCAACTGTCAATGTCAAGTATATGGCCACTTACTCCAACTCACCCTGCTCAGAGTTAGAGTAAGTTGGGTTAACTCTAGGGTAGCTACTCGAGTTATAAAAGAACCCTGGGTTGCAACTCTACCCTACTCTGTTTTTTTTTGTAAGCAGGGTTGAAGCTAGGGCCTTAACGTAAATTAGGCAGCTAAATATGGCCGTTAACTTGCGTTTTAATTAAATGAAAGTTAAATATGAACTCATAACCGGGCGTCATCGAGGTGTTGTCAAGGTTCAGCGACTTAACGATCTGTCGTCATGATATTAATCGCTAATTAGATTGTTTTGACTAAACACAATATCGGGCTTTGTGGTAGGGTTGATATTTTTCAGAGTGAGTTAGGACCTATGTTTGTATCTACACTGATATCCTATAGAAGTAAAGTTTGTTTTTTTGTTTGTAGGAGGTAATCTCTGAAAGTACTGGTCTGATTGCTGAAATTATTTCACCGATAGAAAGCTATATGTATATTCTGTGCGCGGATGAAACCACGGGAAAAAGCCAGTGTTTTATAAGAGCAGTCAATGAATGAATATATTGTAATATGTTAATATTGTAAAATCATTTTTTTTTTAAAGAGTAATCATCGAGTTTCTTGCCGGTTCTTCTCCATATTATCAAACGACTACTTAATTAGAACGTTTTGACGTTTCATAAAATATAAAATAAATTCTGTTTTTTTTTTTGTGTATGTTTTGTCACCGGATTTGGTATTTCCTGATAGCTCATATCTTTGGGGTCCTTTAGTCAATTGTGAATAGGTTATTTCTAGGGAAACGTGAACTTTACACTGACTAAAACCCACCTGAGTTCCTTCAGTTGCCTTTTATATTCCATAGCCACGAAAACTTTCGAGCAATCCCGTAGCCTGGGTTAACATTTTAACTGTAAGCAATACATACATATATAGTAAGAATCCTTGTATATAAAATAATTAACTTATATCATTTAGGTACTAGGCGATTAGTTTTTCAAACTTTACTTACTATACCCACCTGTTTTCCTTCAGTTGGCCATTGTGTTTCAGTGCGACGAACCTCTTCTCTTTCTCTCAGCTCAGACATTAGAGTCTCTTCAAGGCTACGGAAATCTTGGGCTGAGGAAATCTTTGAAAGAGATACTTTCAAACATTCTTTAGCCCAGAAAATTTCAAACAGCTCAGTCTCAATTATAGAACCAATCATTGACTCGAAGATAAATTACAGAGTGTTTACAAGTTTTCTCGAAGTTTGCGAGCTTGATATCATTTAAGATGGAGAATCTGCTAATTGGTTCAAATGGCTTCCCTTTTAAAAGCTACTTAAAGAGGTACAATCAAACTCAAGTCCTCTAAACAAAGTTAACTACTTATAGCTTAAACAGTTATTAGGTAACTTGCCTTTACTGGTTATAGAGACGTACGGCGTTGCGTCACGGGTACATTTGACGCAACGCGAACAAAGTGTTTTGGGAACACATTCATTATGCGTACTGCTGAGGAGTGGAATTCCCCTCTGTGTCTCCTGATAGCTATAACCTAGGGGTCTTTAAGTGAAAAGTGAATGGGTTGCTTCTAGGCGAGCGTGCTCCATAGTCGGCCACATCATCCCTTACCATCAGGTGAGATAGTGGTCAAACGCAAGCCTATCCATAATAAAAAGTAGGTTGAATTTTCCACAAGTGAAAATGTAGAATTAGGCAATTAGCTAGGAAAATATTAGGAGCGATCTAGGCAATTAATTAGGCAAAAATCGGGTTTGACCTAAAAGCCTTAATAGCTCTTTATTTACCACATTACTCTATTTACAATATTATGGAAACATGAATCATTTTTAGAAAAAACTGGATCATACAGAGTTTTTTTTATTGTAAATATTTATTTCGTATCATGTAGACTGATCCACATAAATTGTCCTCTCATATCTAACAATATTATAGGTTGCAGGAATTAAGTAGGTCTACATTACAGTTAGAATTAATATTTTACTTTAAATCGGATTTTTGTTTTATTTATTTATTTATTTAACTATTTATGTACACACATGGAAATACATGAAAAGAGGAAGGAAACAGAAAAAATAGTACAAAGGTGATGCTTATTTCTAATGAAATCTCTTCCAGCATACCTGCGTTTTATTATTTGGTAGGCTCCCGTTTGACCATCTCACCTGAGTGACGATATTTCGTGTAGCTCAAATTCCAGGGCTGATAAGGAGCTCAACGATACATATGTAAATAATATGTAAAAGTGGTATAAAAATATAAATATTCCAAGTACACTGACTTGTAAGGCGATGTTAAAACCGATAACTGTTTCCCCCTCGGTTATTACCAAGATTGCGTTCCTAAATAACAGTGCTGCCAACATCTAGTTAGAGTGAAAACTCTATGGTTTATGCATGAGGAGTGCGGTTTTTTGAAAATTTCTTTTTTTAAATTGACTTTTATTGTTATAGCATGAAAGTTAGTGCCACAAGGGTGCATTTGAAAAGAATGTCGGAGTGAAAAGTATTATCTTATATGTAGTTTGGCAAACTTGAATACAACTTATGGCGGCGGACTTAATGTCTTAAGGCAATTTCTTCCAGTCAACCTTTGGCTAATGCAGAGACAAATTATGGTAGGTGCAATATATATATATATATTGTATATAATAATATAGACTTATACATTCCTATAGATAAAATTTAGATATTACAAACAGATACGTAAATTTATTTATTGTATTAAAAATGGTGTATAGCTAATACCTATTTTCCGCGCCAATGGCCATTCTTCGTCGAGATTGACCACCGCTGTGACCGGAATTCGGTCTGGCAGATTATACAGAATTCTCGGATTTAATCTAAGGCAGTGTCATTGGATTACGCTTAATATTAGCTTTGTCACAAACTCGATGATGTCACGTAAAATAGAGAGAGGTACATCGTTCGCCGTATTGAATACATCTGCATGAAGTTTCATAACCTTATTTCCTCGTTTGTCAGTTTTTCTTAGAAAATACTCTATTTCTACCATAATTTAAGTAAGTACCTACATTTAGTTACTAGTTTTTGTTAGGTGTTCCGGTTAAGTGAAAGTAAAAAAAAATTCAAATGGGTCATAATTCCGGGATAAAAAGTATCCTACGTTAGGACGTTGTCCTGGAATAGGTTCCAGGGCATTCTCTATCCTAGTGCCAAATCTCATACAAATCCAATCACTCTTTGTGTCAAGAAGTAATTATACATATCGAACCTTTATTGCAAAAATCAACTATCTGTTATAATATGTTATATTATTATGTTCGATCGATTCTGTAAGTTATTGACTATTTTCCGAAGCCATCTTTAAATAAGTGTCGTAGCTAATAACCAGTTTTACTTGGAAATTCGACTTGAAGATACGAATCGATAGCTGTATTTAAGGCCCAAGCGCCCGAAATTTAAAAAACCTACTGCCTCTTGAAAGAGCTCAGAGAGCAACTTTAAAAGTAGCCAATTCCCTTCCCTTTCTCTATCCTACAGATCAGCTATACAAATCTTGCAACGTCCTTACAGTTCGCCAGCTTTTCATTATGCACTTAGTATTAAAACAGCACACCATGCTTTCCTACAACACCGAAATCACTAATAAGAGACGGAATGATATTGTTTGCGATTCTAATGCATCCTCAAAATATGTATTTGTAAAAAGATTTTTTACTTATTTGGGTCCATTTATATACAATAAATTAAATAGAAAATTAAGTATCTACAATTTAAATAAGTATAACTGTAAAAAGATGATTCTTCAATATTTCCTAAGCATATCTTATACTGAGACTGAAGACCTACTTACTGTTTGTAAATAAAACACGCCGTATCTCTCAATATACTGTAGATTTAGTTAGTTCTTATATTAATCATATTTAGTGTTAATTTATTTTCTTTGTATTTAAGCACTGTCTAGCCTGAAGCACAGGTTCATCCTAGTTTAGGCATATAAGCAACTATGTTCTTTATGAATGAGCCCTATGTAATAAATAAACGATTTATTATTATTATTATTATTATTTGCCATGAAACAGTGACTTTCTGAAACCTACTCCTCGGTAACGGCCAAGTTTATAGGTTTCAAAAAAATATATGTTTATTATAGATTCATGAACAACATTATGAACATTTGATTTTTTCGAGCTATTAATTACTTTTGACAAAAAAAAAAAACAATCAATATTTCGCAAAGAAAACGGATTTAAAGGTCAGCCGCGTGCTTTCCGGGCGCTGTTGGCCGCAAATAAATGCACAGATATGCGTACTGCCGCCTAAGCGGGTGTGAGGTTGTGTCCATTTAATTTCGGCCAGATGGTTCAAGGGACTATAAGCCTTAACTTAGTTTGGGTAAAAAGTGTTATTTAGATATTAAGTTGTTTTTTCCAATAAGGGTACGATATACACTCACATACATACGAACTTTAGCATTTATAATATTATTGTTATTCTCTCATTTCGGTTAGACCGTCTGTATGGGCATATCAGATTAGCCGTCAGGACTTTATCCCCTCAGATAAGTTTACTATTGTTTAGCTATGGCGGATTTATGTCCAAAGTGAAATGGGGTGAGTCCGTTCATTCGACTGGATATCAGTCTTGGGTTGTGAATATTGATTTTGCAATATAATTTAGCTTTTACTGGTGATTGAAAGTTATGCTTAATATCATGTTAATAATTTAGCCGAAGGAGAGGTGGATTTGGAGCCAGGGCACAGCAATGACAGTTTTCTACGACTTAAACCAAATGACGTTTTTCAACACACTCATAAACTTGATGAACAATTGTTAACAATTAACAATTATTTTTTATGCGCCTTGGTAGGTGCTGCCTGGCGACTAGTGAGGGCTGTCGCGCGGACAGCCCGTCATAATAAATTGTGGCTGGGGCTGGCCTCAATTTTTCGAACTTATGCGAAATACAAAACATTGCAAGCTTAAGGGATGGGAGGGTAGAGATAGCAGCAGGTTTACGTGTGTTTTAAAAAAAAAACTTGATTTCCAATTCACAGTTTCTGCATAATGAGAAAAATAATTTCATTTAAATTAAAAATCTACTTTACTAATCATAAAGATCAAAATCGCGCAGAACTTCGTGAAGTTGCCGCTTCATCAACAGAGTTTCATAGTTTTGTGTGTAAGCTATGGAGGCGTACCTACACCAAGCGTACAACGACGAATATGCGTCTACGAAGCTATGCGTCCCTGCTCAGTAGACTGCTAACCTAACCTTAATCTTCTGGCCCCCTAGCCAAGTTTTTCAAGCCACAACCGTTTCGCTTGCGTCGAACGCCTCAAGTTGGCCACGCACCCATTTCTTTTGTTCTGACTACGTGTCTGAGCGTTGAGATGACGTCATTCCCGTACATTTGAAATTTTCGACTAGCGTTAACGATTGCAGATTATCAACTTGACTAGGGGTACTGTATCGATTGCGTCGTCTAAACGTGTCACCTGTAACACCAATATCGTTTCTATTTCCATCGAATAATATGGCAATAAGTGTCAATATTCCGTGTGCTCTACTTCTACTTCGCTGGCCGCCCCGTGACGTCATCAAGGGATGATATATGTCGCATTGTCCTCGATCGTAACACAATGGCAAAGTTTCCTTTGTAATACGTCCGATGTTTTATTGTTAGTGTTGAGTATGAGGGCAAAGTTGTTATTATTTGTGATGCTTTCTGGATTAAAATATAGATACATTTTGTCTACATTGGGGACGTCCATTACTTTACACTCCACGTCCATTTGGAGTTATTACTTACTTGAGATAAATTTGATGATTTTTAAACCCTCCTCGGGTTTACACCGCTAAATTTTAATCATTTTAATCCCGTGGAGGGTCGATCCGGTACATGAAACGCTATCTATTTACCTTTTTTTCAAAACTCGTATTAATTTACGCATGTACGAAATTAATTTCTTTAAGAAAACGTCAGCTGAGCGAGTTCAATGACCTGTAGTTAATAGTCGGCGTTGTGTACAAACTACCTACAGGACATTGAACTCGCTCAGCTGACGTTTGGAAAAAACATTATCATTGACGCTAAGAAACAAACATCGAAACAAACGCAAAGGTCAAAGTCTCTTTAAAAGCAAACATGTAATAGACAAATCATATGAGAACTATGCAGATCAGTGTCTCAGATGTCAATGAAATCGTTTTCTACGAATGCAATAGAAATTGTGCAATTTGCTAAAACCGTCAACCATTTGATAACAAAACCACAATACCACAAAGCGTTTAGTAGCAATAGGTTTGTTAATTCACAACATGGGTAAATATAATCATGGGTATATATAAATATTTAATGAATTATTGTAGTGAAGTTATTTTTTTTTATTGATTGGTTCGCGTTTGACCACTATCTCACCTGAAGGTAAGTGATGATGTGACCGACGATGGAGCACGCTTGCCTAGAAGTAACCTATTCACTCTCGACTTAAAGACCCCTAGGTTGTAGCTATCAGGAAACACAGACTCCGGCAGGGAATTCCACTCTTTAGCTGTACGCATAATGATTGTTTTTCCAAAACGCTTTGTACGAATGGGTGGGATGGGATATCCACCATGTACCGATGTCGCAACGCCGTACGTCTAGTGGTCCGATTTGAAAGTAAATATAAATATGGAGTGTATTTTAATATACACAGAGCTACAACTGTTCGGTAGAGTCACAGAGACCCTGCAAAGCAAGGGGCAACTGAGTGCGTAGTGCGAGTTTATTTTACGTTAATGCGTTTGACACGTTAAAATTTAATGACATTCGTCGCTCCGATTGGCCCTCTCCGATGAGCCAAACTTTAAAAACAAGTCGCACTCAGCGCATTGAAAGAACACTGGTGCGTTATTGTCAGCAAAATTCTGACACGTTTTCTTGCTCTACCCAGATCAAGAGGAGTTGATATTGGATGAATTGATGATTAATCAACCCAAAAAAATTAAAAATAGTCAAGAATTGGAATAGTAGACAAAATTTTCCATAGCGTTTTATCTTGTCATCTAAAAATATTTCATCAAAAATTACCGGTATGGTACAGTCAGTCAGTTCAATAATAATTATCTCACAAAATTATGTCTGGGAATTATAAAATAATATTTTTATTAAAGGTTTAAAAGTTTGTATTCTGTCAAAAAATCACAACATTTCCTTCCTAAATTTTAATCAGAACTACCCTCTATTGAAATTCGGTTGACATTCCTTGTCAGTCAGTCCCTTTTGGGGTGCATAATGAAAATGCTATGACATGAGCGATGTATTTAAATTTTATTATAGCTTCAAATATATATGTAAATTACTATCTTTTTGAAGAAAATTATACCGTGTACCTACTCAAGATGTGTGATAAAGAATTTTCAAAAGGATATAAAAGATGGGGATACTTCTCTTTATACGACGTCACTGGCAGTCATGGAACGGTTTCTTTCGCTTCTAGCAGCAACCAGTAGCCAGATTCACGTAAAATCAAACAAGCCAAACAGATGTTTTTTAAATCAACGAATTTCAAATGTCTTTAAAATCGGTGTCGTTCAAACTCGATGTGAATACGGAAATGGTCTAAACGACTAAATCGCTACGATATCGTTACGGTTTTCATTACGTGAATCGGGCTACTGATTCTGATTTTGGCCTCGCCACTAATCACGATAAAACCAAAAAGATGGTGGTGGATAGTAAGACGCAACCTAATTTACGTGAAATAGCCAATTGCGAAGTTGTCCAGAGTTATATCTACCTGGGATCCACCATCAGAAATACTGGAAGTTACGAAGAAGAAATCAAAAGACGTTGTGCCATAACACGATCAGCCGTGGAGAAGCTCACGAAGGTGTGGAAAGATCGCCGTATAACCAAAAACACCATGGTTCGCTTAACGAGATGTTTAATATTCCCTATTTTCCTGTATGGAGCTGAAACATGGACGATCCAACAAAAGCACCGTTTTTTCGATGGGAAAAATCATCCAATGACAACCCCCGCTCTTGGGCGGAACGGGAAATAGTGTCAGACTCTTATTGACTAAAAAACCCATCCCGTTCCTTCAAGCCTTCGAGCGACTCGAGCGCCCTTTCGGATAACCCTGGCCCCAGTAGGCTTCGACCCGGCCGGGACCCTGCTGTTGCTGACAACTCCTTGAAACAAAAGCACCGTCAAAAAATTGACGCTCTTAAGATGTGGTGCTGGATGCGTCTACTGAGGATAAACTGGACTGCTTACCGCACTAACGTTTCCATTCTGAAAGAGCTTCATATCAAACAAAGACTTTCATCGATTATGGAACCGCGAATCTTTAAACTGTTTGGAGAGCTCTTTAGGACGTTTAGTGGTACAGGGTAGATTAAAGGGCTAACGTTCTCGCGGTCGCTCACCTACCAGATGGACGGACCTCATCAAATCATGTTCCCTTAATGAATGCACACGCAGTATCATGAATAGAGAGAGATGGAGAAGTCTCGCAAAAGCCGCAACCAAACTACCAGACAATCTATGACCACGACCTCTCCGCCAGGAGTGTACGCCTAAGAAGAAGATAAAAGATGGGGTTATAACAGCGGGTTGGCACTCTTCCAATTCAATATTTATTGTGCTTTATTATTTGTTTTAAATTCCCTGCCGGAGTCTGTGTTTCCTGATGGCTACAAGCTGGGAATCTTTAAGTCAAGAGTGTTACTTATAGGTCGCTTTCCATCAGGTGAGATCGCGGTTAAGCGCAAACCTATCAACAATTTAAAAAAATATTAAGCTTATACACACTATTTTTAAAGACTGAATCCAATACAATAGTGGTTCCCAAACACACAAAAATAATTCGTAAATCTTACGGCTAACATTTACCTAAATATCTAAAACGACACCAAACTCAAAAAATAAATCCCTTGTCCTTATTATGACATTATTTGTTTTATTTCTATAAATACAGTGATGCTACAGGAAACCGAAAACCCAAAGAATCCAATAAATAGTTATTACAAAAAAAAAAGAATAACGTACCTTTAATCCAAAGCATATTTGAACTTATAGGTAATTCCAAGTCAATTCAAAGATTCAGTTCAAAGTAACCCGTATTAAAAATCGGCAATTTTTACGAGTAAATGAAACAAATACGTTTATAGAAAACTCTTTGTCTCATGTTGTTGTTATTTATTTTATTTTTTAGAAATCAAGAAAACTATTTTATTTGGCATATACATTTTACTTGTTTGTTTGTTCATTGTGTGCAAAATAAACATTATGTTCTTTCCTTCTTTTTTCTCATGGAGATCGTCAAGATACAAGTAAACCCCGCTACCAATTAACATGAACACTTCTTGACATCCTTCCAAAACCCTATTTGTTCGCAAGATCTCGATAAAGGATGCCCGGAGGCTGTGGGCTGAAGATCGATATCCTGAGAGCGTCCGGTATATATACCGTATATAACGTATACGTCACGTGACCCATTTGAGCTAACTTTGTTCTGTGGGCTGCTAAGAAATGATTGTGTGGTTTAGAGCTTTATATCGGTTAGTTCTTGGTTTGGAAGGATCTGGAAACTTGGCTTTGTCTTTGACATAGTACTATTTAATTGTATGTTTGATATTAGTTAAACATAGTATGATATTTGATTATTTCTGCTATTGATTCCACAATATTCCACAACTTTCAAACAACGCCATCCCAAACTAAGCATAGCTCGTGCAATGAGTACTGGACTGATGAACATATTATATTTTTTCTAAATAAATTTATATAATAGATAAATTACACCCAGACACAGAACAAATGATCATGTTTATCACACAAATATTGTTTTGGTAGGATAGGAATCGCAACGGCCACCGGCAGTGCAGTCAGGGCCATTGATCACTAGAGCATTATAGACCAATCAATAGATAATATTATTTTATCAATACATGAATTTTCAATTATTTTTTATGATGTACTTAGATGTATATGTAAAAAAAAATACGCTAAACGTAATTCCAAAATTGAAAAGGAAGCTTTTCGAAAAAAATCACAAAGAAAACAAAGTCCAAATCCACACAATACTTTCGACGTTAAAAAAAAAAACATTTAAAAAAGGAATCCCTTACAAAACCGCGCCAGCCGCCATTGCTATACCATAGACAAGTCGCTATTTGTCAAGCGTCAACTGTTTGTAAAGTCTGTGGCTCGTGAAACAGGGAGTTTTGTTTACGCTACCACTCATTTGTCTTTCTGGCTGTACTTATGTAGATACTTTGGCTTTTTATTCTTGTCTGGCTGGTTATAAATATTTATGATGGTTTTAATGACATTTTGTTGGAACATAAAAGTATGTTCTCTAGTGTATATGTGCTCTAGTGTTTCATGTACTTTTTATGTTACTAAGGTGAAACTTTATGGCCCAATCACGCTAAAGAACGTTCGAATAGTCTCAATCTCAGCTTAGCCATAATAACCACATTGGTTATTTACACTAATATAATATATATATAATAAAGAGGTAAAGATTGTTTTTTTTTGTTTGTTAGAGATAATCTCTGAAAGTCCGATTGCTAAAATTTTTTCACCAATAGAAAGCTGCTTTATTCCTGAGTGACATAGCTAGTCTCAAAATATAATAACATCAAAAATGTTTATAACAGATTGAACTTTTTTTTGGATGAGAAATCATCCAATAACTTCTGCCACTCTGGGTGGAGAAAGTGTATTCCTTCGATTGCCCTTTGTATTACAGTTTTTCGGACTTAATCTTTCAAACAATCCTACAACCCTAGTAGAACTGATAAATCCTGAAATTTGAATGTGAATGGTCATGGTGAATTAGGTAATGATACCTAATTAATCAAACCGATGGATGCGGAACAAACAGGAACGTTCGATGTGGCAACGCTTGGGGGAGGCCTATGTCCAACAGTGGACGTGTATCGGCTGAAAGATGTTAATGATGATGACCTAATTAAACCCTCGATTTTTTATTTATTTTATTTCTTTATGATAATCATCATTTATTTATGCCGAAAGATGTCCAATGTTGAAAGATGTCCACATCGACCGGTCGGATGCGTATCACATCCATCGGATACCCGCTATCCTCATCACTTATTCCAGTTCTTAAAATCTTTAAAAATCAGATTCAGATCAGATTTTTTTGTTTTAGTGTAGCTGAAAAAGGGTATGAGGAAGTAAATGTACGTAAAAAAGAAAGCTTCCTCCCCCATTTGTAAAACATTAACAATTTGTTGGCAATTACTGTCGTCGAAGTTTTTAATGGGAATGAAATCATTTGTCTTGTCGACTGAGTTGTGTCGCCTCTCCTTTACAAAAGTTAATATAAAACATTAGTTTTAGTATGTATATGAGAATTCCGAAAGTCTTGTGTAGTATTTTATGTAAAGAATCTATGTACAAAATTTCATAACTGTATCATGAAAGAGTTAGAAGCTTCCGTTACTTGATTGTTCGCACAAATACATGGTCATCTTGCCATTTGGGCCACTGAGGGGTTGTTTTGGTGGTGTCTATGATCTGCTGTGAACTGTGTTGTACTTAATGTTGTTGGTGTCCGACTTGTGACCTTTTTTAAATGTTTTGGCAAAAAAACAAGGTGCAAAAATAATTGGAATCCATTCAGTTGCTGATTCTAAACCAACTAGGTATATTCAGGTTACGCATATACTAAAAATAATGTGGCATATCTGAATGTCTTCATCATCATCATCATCATTTCAGCCGATACACGTCCACTGTTGGACATGGGCCTACCCCAAATGTCGCCACATCGAACGTTCCTGCGCGTCCCGCATCCATCAGTTTCCTGCTACCTTCACCATTCGAATGTCTTACGAAAGCTAAATTTTGGTCTAGATTTTAGTTGAGGCTGTCTTTATGAAAAGTTTTGGACGTATCATTTTTAAAACTACTTCTTTTGACAAGCTAACTTTTTTTTGTGTATTGTGAAAGCTTCCTTTGTAAGTAACAGCGTAGGCGAGACAGTACTTTTGTTGTTGATATTTGTGATATCAAAATATATTTGGGTAGGACTTTCTTTTCAGACGTTCATATGCTAAATATAATTCGCTCATGTCTGATTTTGTTAGCAATATTTTCTGAACATAAAGGGAATGTATCTTTAGTTTCTTCATTTCACCCATCATTAAGACACTTTTTCTTTTCCTTTATTTTACTTCTTTCTGTGGAATTGTGTAAAATATATTATATGAAATATTTTATATACATAAAAATTACCAGCTTATGTGTTGTTTTTTATATTTGCTACTAGTTGATACCATCTGCTTCATCAAATTTTAAAGTTCATCCAAAGGTTGTCTAGTAGATATCACTGACAGTCTTAAGAATGCTATTATACCCATAGATTTAAGTTTCTGTCAAAGTTACGTTACTACTTTGTTCTACTATCAAGATTATTTTATTCTAACATGTGATCTATTTCTACAGTACCCTCTATTTTAAGAATTTTTTTCTTCTTCTCCCTTTGCTATGCTACGTGGATCCAAAACAGTTTTTTTTTATCCAGAACTCGTCAAGCTTCATTAATTCGATTCTTTTCTATTCATTTTTCACTGTTACTGTTGATTCAGGTTTTCAACAGTTGCAGTGATACTCGTTCAGTGCCGGATTAACCCCGTAGAAAGAGTAGCAAATACTATAGGCTCCGCACATTGAGGTTGGCCTCTTTTGGATGTAAAAGAATAAGTCAAGATAGCTGTATTGCTTAATGTTCTTCTGACACTAACACCGGAGTGTGACTTGTTTGTTGGGAGATGGGTATATGTGTGTTATGAATGTCTAAGATTTTGTAAGAGGCTGGATGATAAATAAGTAAACCTTGTTTTACGTAATTTGTTTTGTGAGATATTTTATATATATTTTCTTTTATTTCTTAGTTTCTATTGAGCAACGCTTTAAATATTGTCTGTAATGTTGTACAAGTGCTTGTAAATATTAACTCAAACCACTTTGAGATTTTTCATCAAGAGTTATGGATCCATCTTCACATAAGGACCCTGGGGCCTGTTTGAAAAATTTTAATTCGTTACCACTTATAAAGATTTAGAGGCCCTACAGTTTTTTTTTTTTTTCGATGGGAAAAATCATCTTATGACAACCCCCGCTCTTGGGCAGAGCGGGAGATAGTGTCAGACTCTTACTGACTAAAAAACCCATCCCGTTCCTTCAAGCCTTCATACCGGGGCTCGAGCGCCCTTTCGGATAACCCTGGCCCCAGTAGGCTTCGACCCGGCTGGGCCCCTGCTGTTGCTGACAACTCCTTGAGGCGCGCGGGAACAGCGCGCGCCGTCGACGACTTGGGTTTGGTTCGGACAGTTACCGGACGGCCGGACAGCGAGCTACCCATTGCTCACTGTCCGCAAGCCCGAGCCTACGGTGGCTGGAAATCGGGATCGGAATCCCGGCGGCGGCGAGAGCGCCGTTGCCTGATGCGGGCGTTCCGCACATTGGCGACACCCGGGCGTCACTTCCGCTTTAATTTGAAATAGGAACCTTCCGAACTTGCCATTTCCGGTGAGGACCTGTGTCATGTGGAAGGTAAGGACGCCGTGAGGTTTTTCCAGCCACGCCTCAAAGACTTATCGCCGTAATTGTGGCGTGCCCATGACGGGCCCTACATTGGCTCAATCGGGCACTATACTCGTGCCAAAAATAAAAATATCGGCTATTGGCAGTCAGCCTGAGCTCGACACGTACTTTACTTTAGCATTAGGGGACAAGCTTCAACCTTTGTGTTTCTTAAAGACACCCTAAACCATTGCTCATGTTACAGAACAAAGTTGAGACTTCAAAAAGCATCCGTCAACATTACAAACTGAAGTATATTTCAAAAGGAAAGTCTTTTTGATTGATTTCCTACAATCCCTTCCTGTTTTGTTTGTCTTTAATTTTGTTATGCAAGGTTTTTGGTTTTTGCTTGTGAAGCAAAGTTTACTGATGGATGACCTTCAATCTAAAATATTACTGGAATATCACTTACATTCTCGCTTCTCTCTCATTCTTCAACATTGTCACCTTCTGTTTTATACACATTTTCTTTCTCTATACTTTCTACCTATAGTTAGGTAAAGCGATGGCTAAAAAACCCTAGAGGTTTTAAGCTTATTTCGTTTCAAAGCGTGGCGTGAAAGCATAACAGACAGAGTTTCTTTTAGAGTTGTTCATTAGTTTAGATTAACAATAGATGACGTGTAAAAGTAGCGGAATGAGCCGACTGTACAGCATAATTTTTAGTTTATATGAAACCTGAATATAGTTTGTTTAGAATCAGTAACTGATTGGATTTCAATATTTTTTACACCATGTTATACCTAATTTATTACAAAAAAAAATAATTAAAATGGTCCCAAATTAGACACCATCGACACTAAGTACAACACAGATCTCGGCAGGTCATGGCGAGCATTAGGCGCTAGCAAACAGCCAGTTTCCAAACTCCTCAGTTGCCTAGATAGCCCGCTGACTATGTATTTTTGTGACATAACGAGCTTATAAATTTGTCATTTTTCATGATACAGTTATGAAATTTTGTAACTAAGTTTTTTACTATTATTATTTTTTATTACATTATTTTGTATTTTTATTACTAGACACCTGTTTTGGGTTTCGCATATAATAAAATTAATGTTGTATATAAAAAAAGATTATGGATAAATAATAGTTGGGTCTATACATGTATGTCTTATGTCTACGGAAGGTGATAAAACCCAGGGACATTTTCGACCCTTCGACAGGATATTGAACGCCGGACCCTTGACAAAGCACAGACGGCGGTTCAATTTTGTCAGAATAGTTTACCCCTAGTTAAGGGTAGTTATCGAATTGTATTATTTTGTCTATGAATGTTGATGGCTACGATAGGAGGGTGGAATCGAAGGAACGTTTGATAGACATGCACTGTGTGATAGATGATATGGTTACTTGGTTAGATAAGAGGTGGCTTGTTTTTGAGGTGGGTTTTCAGAGTGTCATTCTAAACTTTCAACATTCAACCGAGAAGTGCATGTCGAAGAAGGGTTTTGTCGAAGCAGTGTTCTTCTTAGGTGTGTGTTGTCGAAGTTTGTTCTGTCGGATTAATGCTAGTCGAATATTATGTTCTGTCGAAGCAATAAGTAGTCGAACTATTGATTTTCGAAATTAAGACTGTGTAGAAATAAGTAACTGTCGAAGTTCAGAATGATACTCGAGATTTCAAATTATTTCTCCTACTTGGGGTGGAGCAAGAGAGGTGTCAGACGTTCACAAACTAAAATTCACCATTGTTTCTTCAGCTGTCATTTATGTTTCAGGTACAGGTGACTTGAACTTTCATTTGCGAGTGTATGTTTGTTACTACTAAATGTTCGAACGAATTAGGATAAATATGGCACATAGGCAAATTGTAATAGTATACAGGGTTATTCTACCTTTCAGGACTATATTACTAACATCATAAACAACAACTTTTGTTTTATGAATTTAAAAAATTTTTCATAATTTTAGTTCATCAGAGTTTCATTCAAAAATAAAAATATTTAAATCGAACGTTCTAAACGTTACGAAGTCTATGCGAAGCAAGCGATAGTACAATAGCAAAGGCAGCAGGGATCGGGTGGCGGGGGTGCTTGATGCGCTTTTGTCGTGTCATACAGACGTAGGTAGGTTTAGCAAAATATTGAGTTGAAATTTGTTAGATAGAATAACGAGATCTCGAAGGTTTGTTTTTGGTAAATGTATTATGTTTTGTAAAAAGTCATAGAACTAAAGTTGTTGTTTATGATGATAGTAAATCAGTCCTGCAAGATTGTTAGTGTTTTACAAATAATCCTGTATAGGTTTTTTATCCCAAGATTGTGTTTCATTGGGATAATTTTCTATTTACACAAGGGCGAAGCCACAGGTCACATCACGCTGTTTTTTTTAAGGATAAAGTTTGTGCGTGAGTTTGTATGTTTGTTACTTCTTTACACTTGAACGGCTTAAGGCCCAAGCGCCCGAAAAGTGCCATAAACTACTTTCTGAAGCCTACTCCTCGGTAACGGCCAGGTTAATAGGTTTAAAAAAATATATGTTTATTATAGATCCATGAACAACATTATTGACATTTGATTTTTTCGTGCTATTAAAATTTTTTTCTAAAAAAAAATATTCAGCAATTTCGCAACTTTTCCCTACTCCTTCGAAACGGCTTGGATCTTTAGAAACATTTTTACACATAAAAATGGGTGGTTAAATATTCTTCAAAGTGAACATTGCATATGTAAATCAATCAATATTTCGCAAAGAAAATGGATGGAGCGCCCGGCTGAGCTTTAAGGTCAGCCGGGCGCTTTCCGGGCGCTGTTGGCCGCAAATAAACGCACAGATTGGCGTATTGCCGCCTGGGCGGGTGTGAGAGGTGCGTCCACATAATTTTGGCCAGATGATTCAAGGGACTATAGGCCTTAATGAATTTGGTTAAAACTTGGCACACGGGTAGACCATAGGATACCTACTTTTCATCTCGGTAGTAAGTTACTACCCTTGGGATACTTTTCTACTTGCCCACGGGCGAAGCCACTGGCAGAAGCTAGTCATACTGTATCTTCTATTCAAACTAACATCAACGTTATGAAGCTTATTTGACCTTTCGAAGTAAGAAGGACTTAACATAGACGGATTACAAGGCACGTGGCCGACATTTTTCTCTTTGAAAAATCCGGTGTTACGTCTATAAATCCGACAGTCAGTCTTGGCTAAGACCACAGATTCGCTAGTAATTGGGTTTTATAGGTCAAATGCCAACGGCATGATGCAAAATCTATACGAGAGATCTGACTTCTATAATGTAGGTATTTGGGAAAAAGCGATTTTATTTTGAGTTAGGAAATCATCAAATATATCCTCCCATTCTGAGAAGAGCTAGAGTTAGAGGGAGTGTCTAAAACGCCTCGTGCTCCTGTATTTTTTTTTTAAATTTCATTTCATAATCACTGAATACAAATCACATTTTATGTTAAAAACCACAAAACTATTTAATGGCTAGTGATAGTGAGTAAAATAAATCGATTAGACATACAAGTTAACCTCGCCACTATTTAAATTATTTTTTCCGTAAGGCGGTTATCACACTGCCACGCACCCCGCAGCGTAGCGCGTGAATGCATGTCTTAACGTTGCTTGTAAGTATCTCCGTTTGTATAGAAAACTCGCACAGTCCAACACACTGAAAATGCATTCACTCGCGTTCGCAGATCACGCGCCTACATGAGGAGAAACATGCACTCACGCGCGTGGGTGCACGGCGAGATGCAAGGTATGGCACATGAGTCTCGTAGTACCGTGCGTGATTTTGTATGAGTGCGTGCCCGCGTGAATTTACAAAACGCACCTACGCGCGTGAGTGCGTAAAATACCCGCACGATGATGCTGATCTGCACTCCCGC
The DNA here is from genome assembly GCA_929112965.1 of Mythimna albipuncta. NCBI lineage: Eukaryota > Metazoa > Arthropoda > Insecta > Lepidoptera > Noctuidae > Mythimna > Mythimna albipuncta. The sequence goes on along the minus strand of OV815983.1, from coordinate 10,191,564 downwards.
AAGTTCGTGTGTAGGTGCGTTTTCACGCGCTACGCTACGTGGTGCGTGACAACCACCTAAGATGTATACTTCCCTCAAAAAAAAAAACATACATGACATTGCTTGTTGCACCACAAACCTTATGCAACTTTTAATAAATTAAATCCAACCTTTAAACACTTAAACACAACTATAAAAACTAAAAAAGGCGTAGAAACTTTGATCAACGATCGTCCAGTGACAACGCTAACACTAACTTTAAATAAAAGTCCCTTTTTTCCCATCAATCACGAACACCCCTTACCGTGACGTCACGATATGACGTAGGCGATATCGTCTAGAAGGTACTTACAGAGATATGACGTTGGCCAGTGGCCCTCAACCTTTTTTCTGATCTAGGGTTGATGTCTAAGTTTGCTCGGTGGTCTTTCGGCTGAAATAATGATGTTGACAATTTGGTTTAAGTTTCTATCACTTGTATTTTATTTTCTATGACAATTCTCGTTGCTTTTGAATTTAAAGAATACCTATCTACAGAGGTGTGCTACAAGATTTGAAAGTGGTTACCCTTGGATTTTTTGTTGTAAGCAGGAACCAAAGTACCAGTGTAAATTGAAAAAAAATAGAAATTCAAAACTTGTAGCGCTTATATAATATGTAGGTATTCTGTAAATTTCAAAATAACAAGCAATGTTTCGTCGGAATAAAACTTAAAATCACTTCTTATCAATGTCAAAATTTAAAGTTTTCCAATTCTACAGTAAGTACATATACTGCACAATTGGAAAACTTTTAATTTTTCACCCTTCGTGGGCAATATTATTTTTAGTTGTTGCGGAAATGCCAATAGCAACATCCATTTGTCAAGGAATTTCCACACAACGGATCCATTACGGTGTTATGACAACGTAGAAATACGATCAGAAACATTTAGTGACAAACGCCAGTGAGTGGTTCGTCAACCATAGGTTGACAACCACTGGCGTAGGCGATATTGCCTAGGAGGCACTTACAATGACATTTACGACCCCTAGTGGCGATATCGATTGCTTATATAGAGCTCTTATGAGTCTATTTGGGTAATAGCCGCTCGAGGTGGTCACGAAAGGGATTATTTGAGGTGTCGTGGTATTTTTTTTTATGGTGTAAGCTAGAGCATGACTGCGATGCCACCTGATGGTGCGCTTCACCACCACAGATTAAATCAAGGTTATAGTCGACTCTTAATAACCTAGTAAGCCTCTTAAGTAAGCCTCCTAATAAGACTCTAGCCTACCTAAATTATGAATGTTTGGTTCAAAACAAAGCTAGTATTTTTTCAGTGATTGCCTTTGTCAAAAGTCCAAGTGATAATAAATTAACCTGAGCAGCAGGGTGCTTTAGAGGCGTTAGATATCGGTTTATATTTTTTATATTAGTTATTATTTCTATTTTTTTAATTATTTTACATTTTTATTTCATTATCGACATTGTGCTCACATGATAGAAGCAACAAGTAATATGTAACCAAGCATTATATGTAACACATAATATGATTTAAAAGAGTGTCCATGGAGTTTCTTGCACGTTCTTCTCCATAGAGACCTACTCTTTGGAACGTGCAATTTAGCTTCACTTTTCTTGGACTGACCGACATTTAACTATTCAAAAGTGCCTGTAAATGGTCTATTTGAAATAAATGCTTTGATTTGATTTGATTTATAGTTTATTATTTTACACAATTTAAAAAAATATTTGTTTGACTTTTGTACTTAGTCTATTTTATTTTATTATACTTATTTCAAAATTCTGTATTTTATTTTGGTTGGTCTATCCAATGTTCCGTGAGTGTGACCTGCGTTTATAAATATCACAGCAGTCAAAATCTCTTTTAAAGTTCTTACAGCAAACATGTAATGGTCAAATCATATGGGAACCATGCAGATGAGTGTCTGACATGGTCTTTTCAGGAAGGAACTTCTGCTTCCTTTTGCATCGATGGATTTCTTTTCCCTCAAGTTATTAAGCCCAGTAGGTTCCTCATCAGTGGTGTTTTTAGGTCCTCCATAGTGCAGATGTATTCACACTTTGGGCACTCTAATATTCTTTTCATTTATCAAGTGCACTCACTCTTGACATTTATGACCCCCGCTGGCATTATTGATTTCTGTTTTGTCGTATGACTTGATGAATTTAACATCCATCACGTTTGTATAGCTCTCATATTTGGGCTATTCGCTTGGCAGTGATGTTGCCTTTTAACTTTAGAGATGGAATGTAATATAAACTATATGTTTTTATTTTTTAGGTGGGTAAATCATCCAATGACATCCTCCGCTCTTGGGCAGAGCGGGAGATAGTGTCAAACTTTTACTGATTAAAAACCCACTCCTATTCCTTCGTTGCTGGGTCCCTACGGTTTTCTGACAACACCTTGAGGCGCGCGTGGAACAATGCGCGCCGTCGACGTCTTGGGCTCGGCCCGGACGGTTACCGGACGATCGGACGGCGGACTACCCATTGCTCGCCGTCCGCAAGTCCTCAGTGTAACTATATCTGGACCTTCGTTTAGAAGTGGGTGTGTTTTTGCTAGTATTCAAAATACTCAGCTGTAGAGATCTCTAAATATTGAAACGGCGTATAATCAAATCGCGTAACCAAAAAAAAATATCGACACAACCCAAGCAGTCAGTAATCTAAGCAAACACGTCTATTGATTCACAAATCACTAAGGGAACCCTCTTGCACACAGAGGGTGGCACCCCTGACTAGGGGTGTGTTATAATTGCTCGCGTGCATTCTGTGCTCTGCAAGCAAATAGGGTTGCTGACTTTTTGTTTTTTTGAATTAATTTGAGATATGTTTTTTGATGAGTGTTTTTGAATTCTTTGGATGCAATCAATGCACGTGACTTTATTAGAGTCTCAATTGAAGTGGAGGTGTGAGTTTCAGGTACTTTTTAAATTCATATTAAACTAGTACTTGACTGATAGATAGATAGATGTACTAATTTGCGTAGATGTAAGTAATTAATACAATTTGGTGTTACAATAATTTGAAATCCTTGTACATTTTGCCTTATGGCATGCAAAATTTACTCACTTATAACTAGGTACTACAATTATTCTATTTACTTAAAGCTATTCATAACTTAATGCTACACAAACATATTAAATTACTTAGATAGATTTATCATTTAGGAAATCCGATACTGAGTAATAACATTATTTTATTAGTAATTCTTTAAGGTATTTTTTAAATCGTATTAATGGTTGCTCTTTAATTTTTTGGTATATGGTTATAAATAATAGGAGCTATACACATAACACTCTTTTTTAATAATGCAGTTTTGTATGTGTATAACTTATCTTCATATTGTGTTTTTAAACTTGTAGCCCTGTTTCTAGTATTCTTTAAAGTTGGAAATAAGTGACCATTTGTTTTAACAAAAAGGGCTATTTCTAATATATACAGACAAGGAAATATTAATAAATTGTGTTTTTTGAAAACACTACGATCCCGCCTGATGGTAAGCAGTGACTTTGATAGAGGCAAACCTTTCAGGTATAATAACCCTAGCGTGTATAGCTACCTAAGACACCTAAATTATAGTCGGACGGGAAGACCGCAGAAGGTAAATTGTGAAAGATTATGTTTTATTATTTTAAAAAGACTAATTGCTAAGAAGGGAGATTGCGCTTACCTCAACTATTTATATATATAAAAGAAAGTCGTGTTAGTTACACCACTTATAACTTAAGAACGGCAGAACAGATTTGGGTGAAAATTGGTAGGGAGGTAGCTTAGAGCTAGGAGACGGACATAAGATACTTTTTATCCCGTTCGACAGCGTTCCCGTGTGACTTGACATGAAACGTCAGGGGTAGAGTAGGGTAGAGTAAAGTAGGGTAGAGTAGGGTAGAGTAAGATAGAGTAGAGTAGGGTAGGGTAGAGTAGGGTAGAGTAAGGTAGAGTAGGGTAGCGTAGGGTAGAGTAGGGTAGAGTAGAGGAGGGTAGAGTAGGGTAGCGTAGGGTAGAGTAGGGTAGAGTAGAGTAGGGTAGGGTAGAGTAGGGTAGAGTAGGGTAGAGTAGGGTAGAGTAGGGTAGGGTAGGGTAGAGTAGGGTAGAGTAGGGTAGAGTAGGGTAGAGTAGGGTAGAGTAGGGTAGAGTAGGGTAGAGTAGGGTAGAGTAGGGTAGAGTAGGGTAGAGTAGGGTAGAGTAGGGTAGAGTAGAGTAGAGTAGGGTAGAGTAGGGTATAGTAGGCTGAAGTAGGGAAGAGCGGGAGCGAAGCCGCGCGGGCAAAAGCTAGTTTTTTATAAAGGCAAGAGAATAATATTGTTATAGAATTTGAGCATTGGTTAAGAGACTTGCAAATCGAAATAATTAATCAACTTTTTTTTATTTGAGTGACGCTTTATTGTTCCTATATTTTTTTTTACCAAAATATTCCTCAGCATATATTTACGAGTTTATTGAATAAAAAACAAAAGATTTACCCAGACAAACCTACTTAAAAATCATACACACATCTACTATGAGCAGAATTAGCTTCGACAATGCTTTATTTACACACTAATATTATAAAGGCGAATGTTTGAATGTCACCATCAAAGACAGTTCCGCCTGACCACCGCTAAGTTTATTTTTGCTTGCACTTAAAACGAAAATTTTAAAGGATATGGTTTACAGGACCACAGGTTTCATGCGATTTTTTTTAAAGTGATGCCGAGTGACCGCGATGGTACGTGTGTGTGTGTGTGTGTATGTTTGTCCACTTTCACCATCTCATTCAAACGGCTCAACGGATTTGGGTCCAATTTGACACTGAGGTAGAAAATGTCTTAGCAGATAATAAAGGATAATTTTGTCCCAGGAATATGTTCCCGTGGGATAATTTTCTAATTTTCCGCAAGAGAATTCTCTGGTTTAATTTTCTATTCATTAAACGATTATTCATAGACTTTCACACAAGTCTGATCAAAGTAATTCTGAAGTCTATGACGAAAATTGCTTTTCATCTCAAACTTAATTACTAAATGTATCTCATTAAATACTTTGGAGCTTCAAATTAAACTAAGTTTGAATATTTTACTGTGAAATTCTTTGTATAACTAGTGCAAATGTTTGTGTCGCAGTTTCGGTATTTTCACGTGTTTTGTTACTAAAACGTTAGTAAATTGGAATTACTTAACAAATTATAAAATGTAAAAAGCACTATCGATCAATTTAATAAAAAAACATTAGGTATTTAGTATATTTTGATAGTTATTTCTTTTTTCAATTTTAATATTATAATTATGAGTAAATAAATATGATATGTGAACTATCAATTTAGTTCAGTTGAGTTTCGTTATGAAGGTTAAATTGATCGGGTCTTAAAGGGCATTGCATGAAAGTGTCCCCACCTACCAACAGACTTGAGACAGGTGTCATTCGAAGCGTCTAGTTAAATAGAGTATTTTTTTATTATGGCGACACATCTCTAAAGTATGGGGTTTAGGTTTTATAAAGCATTATAGTTTAACCTAACCTAACCTAACCCAAGTGCTTTTGACCTTAAATATACTCTTAATATAGTACTGTCATATATTTTTGAATGTGGCTTTGAAAGCTTTCTACGATTCTGCAAAAATATTTCACAAAGGGCGTTGCGTGAAACTGTCCCCAAATGACACCTGTCTCTTGTCTGTTGGAGGGTGGGGACGGTACCCATACAAAATCCGGCGCATCCTCCTTTCAATATTTTATCAAAGGATAATTTTGACAATTTTTTAAATCAATAATCGAGAGTATTTAAATACTTTGTACTCTAAAGCTTCCAGGCTTAAGTTTTCTATAATTTAATAGTTTTTTTTAAATCCTATTCTGTCCAGTTTTGTAACAATTTTTAAACCAATTTGTTACAACATAAAACTATTTTTTTTTACTTCACGTGACCCTAACTAAACGCTCAGTAAGACCTTTAAAGTCCATTATAGCTATACAATAGCTATTAATATGAATGAAAATATAAAATTTCTTTGTGTTTTGCACCCCTCTAAATAGGGGTGCAATTTCGCTTGTAGAAAGTCGATGACAAATCGATGATTTATGTCTTCTAAATGTAATAAAAGTATTCGTATAATAAAATGACATTAATAAGGTTAAGTTTTTTATCGAAATGCTGTAGGATTTTAGTACTTATATGTATTGGTTTTTGTGGAATTTAAGAAATACTCAACTTTCAACCCGTTGTATAGCCGGAACGCGGATCCACGCAGGACACAATAACTTTTCAATTGTGTCTCTAATTACGGCATAAGAAAGATTAAGGATTAAATCAGAAATCGGGGGTATAACTTGTCTTCAAATATAAAAATACAAAACATAAAATTATTGTAAACCTTTGTGACAGTCTGCTTAATATTTATGTGTTAGTGAGGAATATCTGTATCTGAACTAGATAATTAAATCCATACTCATCGACATTATAGTGGCCAGTTATCTATTTTACTGTAGTATTTCTTTATTTTTGATACAGTCTTTTAGTCTTTTTATTCTCTTTCCATCATTCTATCTCATACTTGGACCATCCATCTTTCTTAAACAGTATCTAATAATATTTTCTACGGATAAGCAACAGCCTACGATCAATCAAATCAGCCTATTTCTGTCAAGTTTCGCCACAAGTCCCGGTTTTTTGCTCTCCAGTCTGTAACAAAGTATACATAGATGTGTATATTATTAGATAAGTTATACATAAATAATATTTACTAACCCGCATTGGGCCCGCGCGGTGGATTACGGCCCATTCCCTCTCCTAGAGAGGAGGCCTGAGTCCCAGCAGTGGGAACATTAAAAGGCCGACAATGCTATACATAAATAAATACATATACAATTTGTAACACAATAATGTTCAGAATCGGTCACTAAATTCGTCGAAGGACTGGAACAATTTGCCTGGCTGTGATCTTCCCATCCTATTATAATTAAGGTGTCTTCAAGGCTAGAGTTAATAGGCTCTCAATAAATTCAAATTAAAATACTTTCCATCAGATGGGATCGCAATCATGCAAATCATTTCAGTTATTTTTTTAAATAGCAATTTGTTTAATCAATAATTTTGGATTTGTTTTGATAAACCTTGATTGCATCACTATTAGAATGTGAAGCGATGCCCATATCGTTTGCCTATAATTAGGATACAAAACACTACCTAAGTGTGGTCGAAGCCTACTGGGGCCAGGGTTATCCGAAAGGGCGCTCGAGCCCCGGTATGAAGGCTAGAAGGAACGGGGTGGGTCTTTTAGTTAGTAAGAGTCTGACACTATCTCCCGCTCTGCCCAAGGGCGGGGGAGGTCAATGCATGATTTTTCCCACAATAAAAAAAAAGTGTACCTACTTAAGAAAAGTTTCATAGCTTGAATTTTATTATTGTAACTTTTTTTGTAATGGGATGTTTAAGGGTGTGTTTTATTCCAGTTATATCTCGTTTAGTAACAATATAAGCTCAATCTGTTATTATACGGAAACCCTATCTTAATATATATAAATCTTGTGTCACAATGTTTGTCCTCAATGGACTCCTAAACCACTTAACCGATTATAATAAAATTCGCACACCATGTGCAGTTCGATCCAACTTGAGAGATAGGATAGTTTAAATCTCAAATTATAGTCACAATTTTAATTTATTGCTCCACAGCAACGCGTGGCCGGATCAGCTAGTACATTATAAAGATAGTTTAAACTGGAAATATATGGCTTGATAGTACCATATGTTGTCCTGTTACCCAGTCTGTCACTATAAAACTGTTATCAATAACTTTTTTTTAACACTGATAAAAAATTCACGTTTTAATGGGTGTTTATCATGCACGTTCTAACTGAATAACGTGATAACATCGTGTCTGTGACATATGGGTGTGTACGAACATAGTTTTTTTTAAATATTTTCTCTATTATTTAGTATGGTCATAGGGTAGTTGTTAACCTAAAATCATTGTTATTTCACACAAGGTCTCCCAATGGTACGGAACCATCCGTTTACGACTGTGCCTCGCACTTGACCAGTATTTATTAATTTAATTTTTAATGTATACTTTTAGAACCCTTTTAATTTTTAATTAAACTTTTTTTTTTAACCTACCACAGTGTTGTCTTTTTTAACCCAAAGGTTGACTGGTAGAGAATGCCTTGTGGCATTAAGTCCGCCTATGTACCACTATTGTACATGAAGTTTAAATAAATAATTACACATTTTAACTTCTAAACAAAAAGGGCTCGCCGCGTTTTGCTGTGTTACATACATATATACTATGTATATTATATAGGTACCAACAAAGTTTGAATGCTTTGTGTTTGTTATTTCAGAATGAAATATGTTCTGAATCATCATTGTCATTATAAATTCAGCCAAAAGACGTGAACTGTCGGATATAGGCCTCCTTCAAGTGTCACCATAACGATCGGTCCTGTGCGTCTCCCATCCATCGGAGTTCCACGACCCTCACTAGGTCATACAGTAGGGGCCCAGCCGGGTCGAAGCCTACTGGGGCCAGGGTTATCCGAAAGGGCGCTCGAGCCCCGGTATGAAGGCTTGAAGGAATGGGATGGGTTTTTTAGTCAGTAAGAGTCTGACACTATGTCCTGCTCCGCCCAAAAGCGGGGGTTGTCATTAGATGATTATTATGAAAAAAAACCCTCACTAGGTCATCACTGGTCTATCTTGTGGGAGGCTTTCCAACGTTACGTCTTCCAGTACATGGTCGCCACTTCAGAACTTTTCATCCTCATCGGCCATCTGTTCTGCGAGCAATGTGCCCAATGTGAGATTCTTCGGGCTATATCGGTAACCTTGGTTCTCCTCTTGGTCTGAAGTAATAAACTTTTGTAACTTCAAAGCATGAATAAGTACCCCAATGGCGAGTATTAGTTAACTCGCCATCCGACCGGTCCGGACCGAGCCCAAGTCGTCGACGGCGCGTAGTGTTCCAGGCGCGCCTCAAGAAGATGTCAGATGTAAAGCGTAGGAGCCCAGCGTCAGCTGAGTGAGTCCAATGACCTGTAGGTAGTTTGTACGCAACGTCTACTACTACCTACAAGTCATTGGACACGCTCAGTTGACGTTTTTCTATAGAAATTAATTTCGTACATGCGTAAATTAATACGAGTTTTGAAAAAAGGTACTATTTTATCTTTACAAATCGATAGTGTTTCATGTACCGGATCGAGCCTCCACGGGATTAAAACGATCTAAATTTAGCGGTGTATAGTATATTAACCTCTCGCATGCCGTAATTAGAGACACAATCAAAAAGCCATTGTGTCTCGCGTAGATCTGCGTTGCATACAACGGGTTAATATAGTCATTAGTTGATTTACTACATAAAAAAAGGTATTTTCTTGCTTTATTATTTTGTCCACTTCAAAGACGTCTAACCCTCCCTATATTTTACATAGTAATTAAAATATTCACGCCATGCATTTTGGTGGTTAAAATAAAAATAATTGGTTGTGGTTTTCAAAACCCCCCTTTTTACAGCTCGTTGAGGTTGGTATGAGAAACCATTCGACTGTTAATTTTATGGGGTTGGCAGCATTTGAAGTTGAAATACTTGAAATATTGAGTGTCAGCCAGTGGCTTGAAGTCTGATTGAAGAGGGAGGGAGGGAATAATTACTGTGGTTAAGATTTTAGGGAGATATTTTGTGTTTCTTAATTCATGTGGAAAGAAAGTTGTGGGGAAAGGGTGCAAGATTTTTAAACCTGCTTTTGAGGTACTGAAAACAACTTACGAAATGGGGGTGTTCAAAGAGCTATTCGTATAAATCGTTAGGGGGATATAGTCGTGATAATTATTCATAACTAGTTTTTTCCCGCGGCTTGGTCCGCGCTCATAAAATACAGCCTATGTCACTCAGGAATAAAGCAGCTTTCTATCGGTGAAAAAATTGTAGCAACTCGATCAGTCCTTTTAGAGATTACCTCCTACAAACAAAAAATAAACTTTACCTCTTTATTATATGAGGTACCTACTCTACTTTGGGCAACGGCACCCGAGTGAATGGCACCTGAGGTATTCCACTTTGGGCACCCATAGTAGTTAATAAATATCATTTTATTTCCTTCAAAATGGTACATTGTAACAGAAGTTCTACATTTTGCCTAAGACTAAAACCTTTGTGAGAGCTGGAGTCTGAACTAGGTTCGAGACCTGAATAACAGATCTCTAGGCTCACACCCTTTTAAGTATAATCGCATTTTTAAAATTATTATATCTAAGTATGCATTTAAGATTGGAAAAAAAAAATGTTGAATTTACTTTAAAAAAAATACCTATATAAACACATCGTACAATCCTTTGTTCGGCAAAAATCTAAAATCTTAAAGGCAAATGACCACATGTCTTTCGCACCTTGCACCGGACGGAACACTATGTAAGCGGCTCTTCTACTCTGTCACCATTAGGATATGATGAAATTTACATTGCTTGTTTTGCTAGGTATTTGAAGAAGTGTTACTTATGGTGAAGACATAAAGAACACGAAGTCATTCGCATTCTGATTATTTTTTTGTTCACAAGCAAGCTTAGAGACATAAAGGCGCCTGCCCAGATTTGACATTGTGTTCGTAAATTACATAAATATATTTCTTAATAATAAACTTTGACCTAACCTTATACTGGGTACTTACGGTACACGTGCTTGTGAGTAAGCAATATGGATTTAAAGTCGAGGAAAATATTTAACAGATAACAGATCGATTTGCTCTTTCCAATTCAATACAAAAATCTTATTAATTTTTTCTTCTTGAATTTATAGACTATTTAATTTGATAGTTATTGTAATTTGCTAAGTATTTATTTTCCTGGATTTACTTATTTCTAATGATTAGGTTTCTTTACGACTTACGAAGAATTTTGAGAAGTCAAAATAAGGATTTCTTTTTTTTGTATCGATGGCCAATCACTGTGCTAAATATAAGCAAGATGATCTTGCTCTTTTTCTAAAATAAAATCATTGAGGTGTCGAGAACTTTGTATCTAAAAAAGTGCTAGAATTATAAAATACCTATTGATTTCTTACGGGAAATAATATCGTCACTTTGAATATGTCAGAATATAATTGTTTTTTTTGGTTAGCATTAAAAAAATACCCAGGACGCTATTTCACATAAGAAACCAGTAGATATTTTTTCCTTCTGGCACCTAAAACTTTTGTGTACGATTACAACCATTGTCCTTGATTGCACATAACCCATATTCATACTTCTGCTCAGCATGGTAGCTGGCTATCAGGCGAAGTCAGTCAAAGCAGCACGACAGGCTTATACGGCCGTCGTAGAGAGACAATAGACGCGCTAGGACAACTGCAGCTGCCGTGCGACGCAGTCGTATGGCTCCTGCCGGAGAGTACGGAATGCTTCCGGTACCTAAAGTCACTGCACCAATCCACGCTACATTCCCAAGTATGTACAACTTTTGGGGGATGGAGCAAAACTGCTCAATATCCTTTCTAATTTGATTTATTTGGAAATGTCGCAAGCTAGATTCATCATTACATCCAAATTGGTTTCTGGATCGATGTGGCGTCCAAAATTGGCTTTCGCGAAGATACAGGTCATTGGCCCTTGTGTGGGTGTTATTGAATATTGCGACTTAGTGATTTTGTTAGAAGGTAGGTAGCAGCGTTCTTCTATGCCCCAATGAACAATATTATTGTTGTCTTATATTGTATTTAATTTAAGTGTTGTACTTAAATGTCCAATATCAATTCTTTTATCCGCTGTGTCTTTTGATTTGCTTTCCCTTCAGCTGACCCTTGTACTTTCTTCTTTCTTTCATTTTGAATGAATGGAGTAATTAAATAAATGCCTTCATAATCTGTAAACTTGCATACCTGTATTCCATACTAGCTTTAGCCCGCACAAATGCCATAATAAAGTAATGATTCTGTTGGAACTTATTCATATATTTTACTTTCTTATGAAACTGTTATACGCCATACATACAATCACATTTGGAAAATTTATGATCGAATGAAAGAAAGTCAAAGAAGCAGGAGGATTTAAAAGTGGTTAGAGTCATTAGATATTTATAAAACTCTTCTGTAAGCTATGTTTACAGTCTTGCTTTGCTATAATATAATATACAAGTCAAGATTAGTGAAGGGCATCCTTTGACGTACTTATTCTATTCAACCCACCTCTCTCTAAAAACAGATCAAGCTTCCCAGGTTAGTGTATCTCGTTTAAGAATCTGAAGTATGAAGGCTGTGGCTGTCGATCTCTGGCCCAGTTGGTCCAGAGGGCGTCTGGAACGTGTTTATGGTATTTGTGAAGCATGCACTCACAGAGATTTGCATGTGCTAGAATCGGAAGGGGTTATTGTAGAGGGAAACAGTTTCGTCAATGCTAAAACCTGTAAGAATTTTCTACTTGATGATAATTCTCTGCAGTGTCTGACCCGAGATCTGTTATACAACTTCGAAAAAATTGAGACACTGAATTTTAGCTAGGTGCTGACAATTTCACGTCATTTGTTGGAGAAATATATATATAAATGGTATTTTATAAGGTATTTCGCTGCCTTCAATTTCCGAGAGATTTAGGCGTTTAAAAAGCTCAGTCACACACCCAAGAATTTTCTCGGTGTCTTAATTTTTCTATAGTAGGAAATGATTATTCCTCATTAGTCTCAATAGAATTACCAAGAGGTTCTGGAACAGTGTCCTCATATAATTTTAAAACTACTTCGACAAAAGCTTGATCTGGTGTATTTCTATTCAACTGATCTTGTTTATCGATAGTCAAGTGCTGATTGTGAACTCACCATCAGATGACCTTTTCAATGAAGCATTCTCGTGTCAGCAGTAGTTCGTTCCGTCATCAAAAGTAGAGTTTGTTTGTTTGTATGTGCTTTCCAGATGTCCTGCAGGGTCTAATTTACCGCCTCTGATCATCCATTTACCAAAGTGTATTAACTTCATACAATAAAAGAGCAATTTATCTATCTGTCTATTGGAGTCTAGTTTTCACACTTAATCTTACGTAGACCATTATGCGTGGGCCATGGCAGCCATCCTTTGGCGGGCTTATACCACCCAGTTCATATCTCCTTAAAAACAGATCAGGGTGCAAAAGTTTTTTAAGGCATCTGTGACGGAATTTGGATTTTTAAGTCTGAAATAAAAAAAAAAATATTATTATAGCCAATTTAGTGTGATTCGTAGCCTACGTGGTGAACAGACCGATAAGGATTATTTATGAAAATTAAAATAGAATCGGTTTAATAGTTTTTGTGTAAATCGAAAACATCGTTCTACATCAATACTCTTTTATTATACACAATATAGATTTTTATCTCACCAAAAAATCTTTGTCTACCTTTTCCTCATCTTACCCAAGGTTGTGGCAATAAATATAATAAGATACCATTTCAAGGAGCGATAATCATAATAAAACAGTTTCTAGGTGCCTATGACGTCACGTCGCCATGGGGATGTATTTTATTTGCGCGGCCTTGTCTGTGTTATGTTGTCATAAATATTATTAGGTATGACGATAAATGTATGTTTGCTTTCTAAGTGCCTAAGTTGTCAGCAACAGCAGGGGCCCAGCCGGGTCGAAGCCTACTGGGGCCAGGGTTATCCGAAAGGGCGCTTGAGCCCCGGTATGAAGGCTTGAAGGAACGGGATGGGTTTTTTAGTCAGTAAGAATCTGACACTATCTCCTGCTCCGCCCAAGAGCGGGGGTTGTCATTGCATGATTTTTCCCATCGAAAAAAAAGTACCTATATCAAAAATGGTTTTATTAAAATAAAGAACATTGCCCCGCATTAGGAAAAACTCCTGTATCGTGTGTACATTCACGAATATGTAAACTCACATATTCATTTTAAAGGTTAATCTTTATTTTCATTGTCCCATGCTGGGCGCCAAAATTTTTCATAGTAAAGTTGTTGGGCGCCAAATAGTAAAAAAACTCCACAAGATTAGGTAATATACTTCAAAATCAACTTATTTCTTCAGATTGATTAAAGCATTATATTTTGTGTATATTTTAGTCTCAATCTAAATAAGTTTTCTTTGCAATTAACTTACCTATATAAAGTTAATCTAGGTTACTTTGCAAATATTTGTTACCGTTATTTACTAAGTCTCTTTGACATAAAAATCTTGTGCTAAGCGACCTCGTTTTAGATAATCTAATAAACTATAGCGAAAAATATAATCAACGTTAAAACGTCTGTCGTCTATGTTTGTCTTTATTTTTAGTTTGTTTAAGCTGTAAGTCCTTCAAGATGTAATAAATAAATGAAACAGTAATCAAAATCTATTTAAATACTTTTTTCAAAGCGGCAAAACATTAAATACCTAGCTTGAGCAAAGGTTTCCTCCAGACTTCTACTGACTAAAATCCAGCCATGTCTTTCAGTTGCCGTTTGCGTTTCGCCTTTTTCGAAATACCCCACAGCCCAAATCTTAGATCTATTTGGACTAAGCTATAGCCTCATATTTTTAAGCCACGAGTTATTCAACTTCAAGTTACTTGAAAACTGTAGTTAAACCATGTCATTCCACTATTGCCACCCTAACCCATGGATTTCTCGGAAAGCTTAAACGATTTATAATGTCATTCACTTCGGGGAATCCCTGTGAATAACAGAAAGCGTTATAAAAATACAATATCGGGAATAAAACAACATTCCAACATTAAAAACTGATATTATCCACATAATATGATTAAAGGGGGGACAGGAGAGCGTGTCAGACTTTTACTGAGTAAAACCCACTCTTTTTTCCTTCTTTACCTTGCTTTCCGGAGCCCCGAGTTTTCCTTTAAGAACCGAACCCATTGCCCCAGTAGAATTTGACCCTACTGAGCGTCAACGGTTTTGCTGACATCTCTTTGAGATACGCATGGGACGCTATGTGCCGTTAACGACTCAAGCTCGGTCCGGACAGTTACCGAATTACCCGTTGTTCACCGTCCGTAAGCCTACGTCTACGTTGGCTGGAACTCGGGGTCGGAATCCCGGCAGCTGGGGCGTGGGAAGACCGTTCTCTCACGCGTACGACTGCTTCCTTCGCTAGCATTATTGCTTCGCAGAGCGAGGCGAGAGCCTGCCAATCCTCCTTGCTCCGGACTATGGCCTGTACCAGGGACCGGTGCGAGAAGTCACTGCCGCTAATCACCCCTATGAGAACACGATGAATATCCGCCCAAGCGGGGTACACCTCCACCGAAACCACCGTATCCTCCGAAACCTCTCTAGGATGTCTTGATCGATTTCTAGCCAAACCGTCACATCCTCTTCGACGTGATCTTTTTTAAATAGGTATTAAATTGAAAAGAAAAGGAAATAAATATTAAAGAAGTTATGGTCTACTGTCTACTTATATTTCAACCATTTCAAGCAACTCCGACAAAGCCTGAAATTGAGGGCGATTAACAATACAGAGCCTCCTGTTTCACGTCTGAAGGCAGATCAATACAAGTCTAGATTTATCCCACACGGATTTAGATACCGCCCGTCGACGTTCAATTGAATCCCGTCGATTTTCCTTCCGTTGGATTTCCTGTGCGATTTATTTTTAAAACGGATATATTTCATTCTGCTTTTCAATTGGTTTTTATTTTGGAAATAAATCACTTGATGTTTTGTTGGGTTTGTAATATTATATTGTCTTGGGTATAGTTTCATTTTTAAGATTTAACAACATGCTAATTTATAGACTAAGATCCCAGATTGATCTGACATAATTTATTTTCACATGGATGAAACCTTAGATTATCTGTAACGTCTCATGTGATTTGAATACCTGTGCGTTTATGAAGCTCTCCTTGTGTCCCCTGGGCAGATACCAGGGGAGAAAAGTAACTAAAAATAAGAGTTCCTTAACTTAAATTTGTATGGCTGATTTATTATAAATGAGTGGAGTTGTTTTGTTCTTTAACATTCACGAAATATAATGCACTAAATTGACTTGTCTTTTTTTAGCCAATATTTTTTTTTTTATATTTATAATATATTTTTATTACCTTTTACCAAGTCTTCATATGTCACTAAAAATTTGTAACCTTTAAAAATGTTTTCCATCCTATAACTTTTCTGGCTAGGTAAGGCTTACAGTTTGACTTTATACTTTTGACCTCTAGCCCCGGATCGATCCAGGCTTATACCAGACGCTTTTAGACAAGGCCGTCGCTGTATAGGCTGACCTTTACCGTAGTTTATAACAGCAGTTAAAATCTTATATACCTTCTTCAGGTTATGTAAGATAAGTTTATACCTTGCTTAGCTACTAGCTGTTTATTCTTTGCTCACTGGCTGTGAGTAAAGTTTTCTATAATTAGGTTTGTTTTATTTTTATGTAGCGACATCTATGACGCAACATAGGAACTAAAATTTGAAATCCTACATAGTGTTCTCGGCGTAATTAGGACACATGTAACAGCCCATAATCAACTTTTTGCCTTGACCAGATAAAACCCCTGTACAGTCGGAGGATCCTCCCTTTTCAAACTGTGCTTCTTCTTCTTAACGTATCGATGGCAAAATTAGTTAAATTCCTTGCCTGGTCCAGAAACAAACTTAAACCTGTTCTTATGCTGTTACACAGTAGAATATTGAAATAATGCTTACTAGCTTTTGCCCGCGACTTCGCCCGCATACATATCATAAAGCCTAGAAATAAAACAGCTTTCTAACAATAAAAAAAATATAGCAATTGGACCAGAGATTACTACCTACAATAAAAAAAAAACAAACTTTACCTCTTTGTAATATTAGTGTAGATGTTCCTTTTTTGCTATTTTGTTACCCTATTTAAAATAGTTGGTACGAAAGCCTTACCAAACGTATAGACTATCGGATTAAACTCTGAGACCCCAAGCATTTAAATAGGGAAAAATGGAAAGGTTGCTTATTTTCGAAAGTTACAGACTACTTTATGAAGAATTTCTTATTTACATTCTTAGATACAAAACCAATAAATAAAACGCTCAAAATTTTAATAATCTACGCGGACTTTTAATAATCTTAGTGTTCAACCGAATAGCGCCAAATCACGCGCGAACGCTGGCGTTCGCTTGGGGTTTGAGGGGTATAAAATTATCACAATCCCATTTACGTTCTTATCCATATCCTATCACGAAAATCGCTTACATATACATGTGAGAGATCCATAATAAGCGGTATAATATGTATACATATATACCTATGTTATTTTTTGTCTTTTATCTTTATCATAATGCAACAAGAATAAAGCTTTAAAAGATTTTTCAGACTCCGCTGTCTAGAAGTGCTGCGGTCTTTAAAGGCTATCGACACTCCTCTAGATAATAACAAGATAATATCATGGGCAACCTTCTTTTGTTTTTCTCAACTCTCAAAAGATGCCTTTTTCAAAATTGTCTACATAACAGAAAGTTAGATATTACTTACCTCAATATCCATCCATTGATATAACATTATATTTATTGCAAAATGTAAACATGATATACGAGGACTACTGTTCTCATTCTTTATTACTCACAAAAATCTCATCATCATCTTCTTGCCCTTGTCCAGTATCATTTCGGGTTTCGACGACTCCAAATAATACTGGATTTTTTTTCTATTCTGTTCCATCAATTAAGATTGTTCCAAAACTTTTTTTGTTAGGGTTAGTTAGTGTCTACTAACTAACCCTTCTTGTTTGCACACAATTCACTGCTATTTGCATCTGTATGCTGTGGTACCTACCATTTACTTTTTCTCTAACCAGAATGATATTTTTGTTATCATCAGTCAGTATTACTTTCCCTTCCTGACGGTTTTAGATTTTCTAACAAATCACAGCTTTAAACGTCACAGTTAGCAATGTAGATCGCTTATTGTTGTCGTTTAAATATGGTGCACTTATTCTGTTATTAATTTCTTATATGTCAGCATTATCTTTACTATCAGCTTCTTCTAGTAACAAATCTTCATATTTTTCTTTATCCTTTTCATTACTTAAAAGCTTTTCTATCTTCAAATCCTTAACTCCCAATCAATACAGTTTCTCATACAACCAGAAGGGTCAGGAATCGTGAACATAAACCACTAGTCCCTCGAGAGTTCTTTTTTGTACCTTCGATGGCTTTACCTTCAGGTTTGAAGGTAGTGACTTTTTATGTATTCTGCTCAAAATAAATTGGATTGGAAGTATCGAATTTGGAATTCGGATCACTTTTTTTAGGTCTTCCGAAGTTATATTGAGTTTTGAATTTATCGTTGACTACCATGCTGATATGTATTGATCGATCTTATTGCTAAAGAACGATGGAGGGCAATTCGTTCAAAGTTTGTAACATATGCGTAAATTTTTGATATGTCTGTTGCTATAAAACTTCAAACTGTATGAAGGTATATATATTTTCAAGTGAACTTGACTTAACATTGAACCTTACTTCTTCACTATTAAAGCCTTTTTTGTTTGCTGTTACATCATCCTGAAGAACTTCTACCCCTCTTTGTACTTTGTTCTACTGTGTCTTTTATATTTTCCAACTTTGTATTTATCTTGCTTCTTCAAACAAAGGCCTGTTATTTTTGCATTAACAGTTAGACAAAGCCTTTCTTGCTCAACTGTATTTTGTGTAAGTCAAGCAACAGGGTAACTTATATCTTTAATTTTAAAGTCGTCATTTCCTCAGCAACTATCAGACGTGACTTTAAACCATGCATGCTAAATTAACCCTTTTCGTTTAATCTTTAAAGTTGTATTTTCTTTGTCATCAGGCGGACGCAAGCACCGCATTTCTGCGGGCTGCGCGCGCCGGTCAGATCGAAAAGATCATAAGCCTTCTGGAGCAGGGCGTCGACATCAACGTCAGCAATGCTGTAAGTATATACGTGTAATGACATGAAATAACATCCGTGTGTGTCTTGACACTTTACTTGATTGGATGGGCTCATGGAAAGTGAAAGTAATAATTTTATCTATAGTCTTCGTCATTTCTTCCACAAGACTCAGCTTTTATTTTAGAGAAGAAGAAGATTTGAAAATCTGCTATTTTACCTGAACTTTGGCCCGAAAAATATAAAAAGTACACCTATAGAATCCTTACACATTTAATCGACATTTTGAATGATAACAAATTTTCTTAAAAACTTTGAAGGATTTTAAAGAACACGTATTTCCTTGAACAAGTTTTGTGAAATATTCAAGTAAAACACGGAAATACCGAATGCCAACAGAGTTTTCAGGCGTTATCTCTCCTTTTCGCGTTACCTCTTCATTAAAAATCGCTTTGGATTGCGTTAGATGAAGCAACATGCTTTTATACCATGCTCGACGTTGATGATTTATTTATTTATTTATTTAAACTTCATGTACAATAGTGGTACATAAGCGGACTTAATGCAACAAGGCATTCTCTTCCAGTCAACCTTTGGGATAAAAAAGAGATCACTGTGGTAGGTTTGCACAATAAACAAATATGAAAACGGAAAAAAAAAATAATAAGTTATTTATATATAATAATAGAAGATAGGCGATTGAGGAAGCTTTGTAAGAAGGAATAACGAAATTTTATAATATATTCACCATGTACAATTTACTGTAATTTATAAACGTGTATTTATAAATGTATTTTACCTACGTGTATTTTTCCATGATTTTTTCCGTGCCGTCACGTTTAACATACCTCGACAGTTCGTCACTTGCCGACATGTAGAGAGCCTCTAAAAAGATCATGAACCCGCTTATGCCCATGCATGAAACTTGTGTAATTACAGTGGCGTACCATGCACATGTACGTTAGCAACGTCGTGTGACGTCATTTGACATAAGCAGCACTCGAGACGTGGGCGCCATCACCAGCGTCATTACACGGCTCGTCGTATTTACATTTACTTTTCGTCGTGTAAAAGACAATGACATTATGGTTAGACATTATGGAATTATCATGTTTTGTCCTGTCTCTCCTCATTATATAGCATAACTAGCTTTTTCCCGCGACTTCGTACGCGTACATAAAATATAGCATATATTATGTCACTCAGAATAAAGCAGCTTTTTATCGGTGAAAAAATTTCAGCAATCGGACTAGTACTTTCAGAGATTACCTCCTACAAACAAAAAAACAAACCTTACCTCTTTATTATATTAGTGTAGATAACATAATCAGCCTTTTAATGTTCCCACTGCTGGGACTCAGGCCTCCTTTCTAGGAGAGGGAATGGGCCGTAATCCACCACGCGGGCCCAGTGCGTGTTGGTGAATGTCACATGTCATCGTATTTTTTGTTCTAGGACATTTCAGTTTCCTCATGATGTTTTCCTTCACCGTTTTGAGAGCAGTGATGATGAAATATATTACACAAAGTAATGCACCTGGCTGGGTTTGAACCAAGTTTGTTCATAAATTGGGGTGGTTACCTCTAGGCCATTACTATCTTCATTCGGAGCCGTTAGTACTGCCTAGATACAATCATTGGTAATGTCTATAACTTCTCATTTGCCATCAAATACTGCAAACACAGAACGTGTTACATCCGCTTTCTAATAAAAATCTGTATTCTGTATCAAACACAAATTACTTTCAAATGTTGACATTGATAAATTCACAAAAACGTGCGAAGCCGCGGAAATAAGCAAGATTGCGTAAAAAAACATATTTCTTGGCCGTAGCCAATTTTCCTCTTTTTTATCTGAACATCATGAAAAGTATCTACTTTGTACACAATTCAAGGAAAAATACAGACGAAAATATTTGACCCGATGTCCTTGATTACGTATTACAGTTTGTCTTATGTATTTCAGACCGCCTGGGTCTCGTTTGGGCGCTCTACTTTATATAATGTATTTTTTCACCACTGTCAAGCACTTTCGGAGAACTTCGATAGGAAATTCTGTGACATGAGATTTTTATATTATCATCATTATTTCAGGCAAAAGACGTCCGCTGTTGGACATAGGTCTCCCCCAAGTGTCTATAATGACCGGTCCAGTACGATTTTTATACGTTAGACATAAAAGAATTATAGGAATAAATCCTGCATATTTATAAACGCTTAGCTGTATAACCTCTTCTTATGATCTCCGTTTCCTTTTCTAAGACGTACATTACACGGTAGGTTTTGCTGTCAGTTTTGCCACAGTCGAAACCTAGATTGACGAAAAACCTACCCTCTAATGCGTTGCATGAAGGTTTTTAGTACTGATTGACCCCAGGCCAGGGCCTCAAGTCTGCTATTACAATAGTGTCAGAATGGTCTATCATTGATGTCATAATTGTCGATTTTGACAAGTTTGGTAATCTACTAATTTAATAGCGTCATTGTGACTTTGCGATGGTCAACCACTGACACTCCATTGAAAGAAATGGCATAGAATGGTAATCTCGTACATAATGACAAATTAATATCTGACGTATGCGGTAATCTGCAAAAATTTTGGCAGTTCCTTTGATCAGTGACCTACCATTACGACGTCATTGCGCAATTAGTGCTTTTAAGAAGCTCGATATTGTCATTCTACCGCAATTCTAATATAAGACCATTGACCGGTCAATGATCGATCATTACGAGTTAGCAGATTACAAACTTTTAACAAAATGACAATGGGATCGTGTCGGAATAACGAATTTATAAAAATAGCAGACTTGGGCCCCAAAGGGCGTGTTAGACTCTTACTAACTAAAACTCACTCTAACTCTAAGGCCACGGTAACTCTTTCGAACAATCCCGGAATCTGCGATCCTCTTTTTTTTTTTAATTGATATGAACTAGTGCTTGACTGCGATCCCACCTGATGGTAAGTAGCGATGCAATCTTTGATGGTGAGGCGCACTAGTTTATTAAGAGCCTATTCACTCTAGCCTTGAAGACACCCAAATTATAATCGGACGGGAAGACCGCAGAAGGCAGACTGTTCCAGTCCTTCGACGTACGCGGTATAAACGACGAGGCGAAACGCTTAGTCCGGACCGTAGAGGTTTCAACAACGTAAGGGTGAATATTCGCCGTACGTCGGGTGGTCCGATGGTAGAATTGCGATGGCGGAATCAAGTCATGCAATTCCTGCGCACACTCTCCAAAATGCATCCTGTAAAACACCGAAAGGCTGGCTACCCTACGCCTCTGCTATCTTAGTAAGTAAAGCAAAAATATGTTTACTTTGTATTTTATATTTCCCAAGCAAATGATACGTAAACAAATAAACATTATTCAAACAAAGAAATTACATTTTTCTTTCTGATATGACCGCCTATAAAGACATTACTAACAATCGTGTATTAATTTGCGAAAAAAACTTTACCTCGTCAACGCACTTTTCTTCAAAAGAAAAACAACCCTACAGTTTTACAAATAAAGTTTATTTTTACAAAATGTTATTTTGCGCGTAATTTATGACCGTTTTCCGTACATTTGGGCAAGGCACGCGATTCTGTCACGAATACAGATATCATACAGTGTAGACGAATGAAATGTACTGACTGAACAAATGTGTGCGAAATTTTGTCAGTCAGGTGTATTTTTAACAGACTTCGTAAAAAGATAGTAGATATATGTATTTATGTATATATTATATAAGTATGTATTTATATATGTTTATGTATTAGGTATTTTATTCACATTGTTTATTTATTTTTTTAAATTGTGCACTGGATCTTACCCTCTACTGTGATTTCTCTCTATCACTCAATAGTTTGCTGGAAGAAAACTCAACATTGAGTTAAGCTCGCTTATGTACATGAACTCTGATGTCCACATATTTTGTTATCTAGCATGGTGTACAATAAAAAATTAAAGAAAGAGGAGGTCCTCAATACGTCATCTAATTACTTCTCACGGTCTAAGCTGGAACGAGGGGGCGTATTAGATTTTTTTGTAACTATAACCCACATGTTTAAGGTCATAGGTTAGGTCAGGGTGAAGGCAGTTGCCTTTTGCGTCCCAGGATCACGGTATCTCTTTCAGGAATTCCCGTGGCACCGCACTATGCCAGCATGGTGAAATTGTGACCCTTTGTCACAAAAAGGATGCCTGCATCCCAGGATTAGGAACACTATTGTTAGTTTTCTAGGCAATCCATGTTAGTAAGCGAAGAAAGCAAAATCTCAATAAATCTGCTATGTTTATTTTTTTCAATTGATTAATTATGTACTACTTCTTCCACTTCTTCCTGCCCTTGTCCCATTTTAATTGTGTACTATTAACACAAAAGTTTAAAGGATGTGGATACCCGTTTTGTGCAATTTTATTTCCATCATTTCCTTCTCGCTAGGTACTAAATAAGTTTTTTATCAAATCATCCTTTAAAGTTTAAACTATTTATATGTAACTTGCATAAATAAATATTTTTCTTTCTTTTTTTTCTTTGCAGGAAAGGGTAGCTCCTTGCCCAGCTTATTTATTTACCCTTCAATAACTTCTTTTTCCAACCACTTAACTTACACATGGTTTACGTAGGTTTACCTTTTAGCTTTGGCAATTTATATTTCCATGATTACAACCTAAAATAACACCATAAAAACTCCTTTTCATTACTACCTATAGAGCAGTGGCTCCCAACCTTTTTATGGTCTGGGACCACTTTGATTCCTTCGTTATTAGTAGGGGTTGGATGTTTAGAGGAATTTTGAACTATGTCAATCTAAAAAGAAAATCGGCCGATTGCAGCAAAACGGAAAAAAATCAAGTTTTTTGCATGGTAGCCACCAATTATCATATTTTTAGTATTTATTGTCATAGCGACAACAGAAATACATCATCTGTGTTCAACTGTTTAGCTTGTAGTTCATGAGATCTAGTCTGGTGATAAACAGACGGACAGCGGAGTCTTAGTCTCGTTTTTACTTTGGGTATGGAATCCTAAAAATTACTTTTAGGGTACCTCTGTAATATATTCTTCTAGACTAAACGGCGATATAAAACGCCATCACACGCTACTCGCGCATTAAAACCTTCTTCGTCAGAGTCCATTATAATAATATCA
Source organism: Mythimna albipuncta (assembly GCA_929112965.1). NCBI lineage: Eukaryota > Metazoa > Arthropoda > Insecta > Lepidoptera > Noctuidae > Mythimna > Mythimna albipuncta. The sequence goes on along the minus strand of OV815983.1, from coordinate 10,167,656 downwards.
TACAGAGCCATCATACTGCGCAAATGACTTAAAAAAAGTAGCAGCGCTTCAACTTCTCGTGGTGACGTTTGTGGCTGTCACGTGTGTTCTATGTGCGGCGACCTTAATATTTATTTTATTGTTTTAATTTATTCATTGTTTACTAAATATTAAATATGTTTGCAATAAATTGTACTTACAACACTAAACACACACTGCAATTACTTCATTATTCTTTTGGATGACCGATATTTTAGGTCTTACGGACCAGCAGTGGTCCGCGGCCGACAGTTTGAGAACCACTGCATAGAGCTAGCGTGCCAAGTCAGGGTGGCGTGCCTCAGCAGCTGTGATTGCGTGACGTTCTCTATGCGACAGACCGACTGGACGTATTTTATTATATGAGTGTGATTAGGCAATGCTGTTTGTTAATAAAATACTTGGGTACTGCTTGGCTGTGTAATTTTTTGGCTGGTTTTAGGCTTTTGACGCTAGAGTTATTGATAGAGTACTTTTATAGTTGATGTCATGAGTTAGCATTACTTAACTTGACCCCTCGGGCGCCCCAGGTTATCATTATTAGATATGTAATTGCGCGTTTTACGCAAAAACGCACACAGAAAAAACTTTTTCTGGATATTTCTAGGAATAACCAAGACATAGAAATTAAATTTTTTCGGCTAAATAAATTTCGTAACGTGTGTACAAAACGACAATTAAGCGTGTTTCAAGGTCATTGAAGCTGTACAGACGTATGTACGTGGTCATATGTGGTCAAACGCAAGCCTATCATTAATAAAAAAAAAAAAAAAAAATGTACAATTGGCGCTCGACGTCTCAGATCTTATACTTTTTCAAGTAGGCAGTAAGTTGCAACTATTAATAACTGAACAATTTCATGACAAAAACATACCCAAAAACCTACAGAGAACAGTTGTGCGCAACATTTGAAATCTTCCGAAGGAACATACTCGTCGAGTCGAGGCTTCAAAGTCTTGAGCATCGACGCAGAGTCGCTAGCCTGTCGGTTTTCTACCGGTTGCATTTCGGAGAGTGTGCGTCGGAATTGCATAACCTAATTCCGCCTAGCCCGTTCCATCCATGGATATCCCACCTACACGCACAAAACGTTTTGGGAACACATTCATTGTGCTTGCAGCTAGGGAGTGGAATTCCTTGCCGGAGTCTGTGTTTCCTGATAGCTAAAACCCTGGAATCTTTAAGTCGAGAGTGAATAGGTTTCTTCTAGGTAAGCGCGTTCCATCGTCGACCGCATCGTCACTCTCCATCAAGGGAGACAGCGGTCAAGCGCGGACCTATCAACAACAAAAAAAATACTCTTGTTATAATCATGCGTCACACTGTATAAACAATAGATTTATTGATTTTTTGCATTACTTATAATCTTAATCGCGTTAAGATTAGACATTCAAAGAAATCTTTTTGACTGTCAGTTCAACCGATTTTAACTTCTGTTTCGTAGGCATGGGATAGGATTACATAGAAAGCAAAAAAGTGGTTACAATACCAACTATTTACTGCACCCGCCATTTGTCATGCCACCAACGTAATAAAAGTCAAAATCGGTTGAACGGACAGTAATAAAAGGTTTTCATAAATGTATAGTGTTGTTTTGAACAGAGTATAATCATCATCATATCAGCCGAAGGACGTCCACTGTCAGATAAAGGCCTCCCAAGCGTCGCCACAATGACCGGTCCTGTGCGCACGCTTCCATCGGATTTATATACTAATGAGATTTTCGTCAAACCTTTCAAAAGTCACCCTTATATAAAGGTGTAAGCTTCTTACTTGAAAATCCTCACAGGCAGTTCTGAATATGAAGTGGTGTCTAAGTTTTATACTGGTGGATATCATTGTAGGTTTCAAACACTCACTTTTTGTCATTTCTTCTACTCGACTTAACTTCGACCTACCCTCTCATAATCATAATTATACTCAACTGAGAATTTTTCTCTGTCGTGGCGACTGAGGAGAGTGGCTGTTCGAAACGACTTAAAAAACGTCTTAAAGAAAATGTTTAAAGATAACCCGCGAAATTTAACGTTACAACGGTTTTTTTTTTGTCATTTGTGGCTATTTCATAACCATTCAATAACTCACTGAAAGGGCTGCATTGATGATTTTAAGATTTTTTATTGTACGCTTAATTAAACATAATTACTTACATTCATGATAAAAAAATATAAAAACCAAAAAAACATACTATAACCACTATTGTGTGTTGTTCGCGCGCCTCAAGGAGATGTTAGAAGTGTGTTTTTATGATAAAATTTTCTACAATCACGCGAACTAAGCAGCTGGCAGAAGCTAGTTGTTCAAAAACCTCTTTAATCCAAAGAGAATCCTTCAGATAGTATCTTTCAAAGTATCTTTACAGGTTCTTTGGATAAGGCCCTTGACCCAATTCCGTATATCCTTGAACTCATCTCTAGGGTAACCAAAGTAACCTACTGACCTATTTCCCGATGTGTTTTAGTTGCCTTCAAGGCTCATAATATTGACCTTGCATCGAGTTTTCATTCGATATTCACGCGTAGTTTGTTATTGGGCCCCAGGCAGGGCCAAGGATAGACGAAAATTGTTTATCTTTACATATAAATAAAATTGGAGTGTCTGTTTGTAATACTCGTATTGAAATAACTGCTTTTTACTACATGCATATGAATATATATACGGCACATACACCAAAATATTTTTTTTTTACAATTTTTGTCTGTCAGTCTGTCTGTTTTTCCGGGCTAATCTCTAAAATGGCTGGACCGAGTTTAACGGGACGTTTTTGGCAGGTAGCTGAGTAATAAGGAGTGACATAGGCTACTTTTATTTTAGAAAAAATAAATTCAAAATCCTGTAGTCTACGCGAACGAAGTCTCGGGCAAAGCTAGTAAAATATTTAATTCAGACTAAAATAATGTCCATAATTGGTAATAAAATAACATAGGTCTTAATATCTATGTTAGTATTGTTAGTAACAAGGGTCTTAAAACTGTGTTAATATTGCAGCATTCATGGTTTCAAATTCAATAAAATGTCAACAGTGTCAAAAACAGTAATGTCATGAAATTAAAATAAAATAAAACAAAATACAAACTGGAAATAAGAAAAAATATGAAAAAGCGTCTTAAAATTGCATAGCACCGTTTATGCATAGCAAATTCAAAATAAATGATAAGATAATATTGGTATGTCAGTAAATGGAAAAACATGATCACAATATAAAGGCCTTAAATGTATCCATGTGTTTTTATGTAATAGTCCTATTTGAACTATAGGGGCGGACGCCTTTTTTCAATGACATATTTCGCCTTTGGGCGGAGCGGGCGGGCGTGTCAGAATTTTATTGACTAAAACCCACTCTTAAATACCTTACCTACCTATAAATGCTGCCTTGCATTCTAGGGCTGGGTTTTCCTTTCAAAAGGCTTCGACCCTTGTTTACTGACATCTTCTTGAGGTGCGCGTGGAACATCGCCGTCGACGGCTTGGGTTCGGTCCGGACGATTACCAGACGGTCCACCAGCCCGCGCCTACGGTGAAGGGGCGGACGCCTACGAGCATCTTAATTGCCCCACAACTTTTTTTTATTGCACGTTCATACAAACCCGTAATTGATTAGTTGCGGAGACAAAGTTATCTGTCATGCGCTCTCTTTATGTAGCTAAGCAGAACGAGGAGCTCCACTTGGCTAACATCCAACTCTTAAAGAAAAAGATTCAATCCAAAAGTTGACTGTGATTTTTCAAGTTGAATAAAAATCCATTTTCTTCAAAATTTTTGGCAAGACGTGCTTAACTTTTTACATTACTGCACCAGTAAGAAGATCAATATTTATGTGTTTTTCATAACTCTCTCTCTTCTATTATGAATAGACTCGCGCTCCTGATAGTAACTGGTGATATGGCCGACGATAGATCATACTTTCCTAGAAGTAACCTATTCACTCTTGAATTAAAGACCCCTATGTTCTAGCTGTCAGGGAACACAGACTCCGGCAGGACTTCTGTGTTTCGGAATTCCACTCCTTAACTGTACGCATAATAAATTTGTGTGTACTACTAATAAATATTAATAACAACTAGGTAATTTGTCATCCTTTGGTATTGAAATACTGACATATTCTTCTATAATAGCATCAATCATTGTTTCAAATAAGGTATCTACTTAAATGTCCTTTGGTATTGTTTGTCGAGTGTGAGCTCCTTACTAGTCCTAAGTTAAGCTTTGCGAATGCTAGCACTGACCGGATAGGTCCACACGGAATCTGTGGGATTCTTTCCTCAAAAGAATATATTAGACACTAATCTGCACGGTTCTCATTATGATTTAACCAGTATATATTTACTGTATGGACTTCAAAAGAGATTTTGACCGAAACAAATTAAGAGTTGTTTCGTAAATTTTTTCGTTAATCTTTACCCTGAGAAGAAATACTCTCAGGGTAAAGATTAACGAAGAAAATTACGTGTAAATGTGTTATTTATAAAATATTTGAAAAATAGACATCATTTATCATTATCATTTATCTCAGAGCCATCTGACATAATGCGATCACGCCACATCACGCCTTAACATTTCCATTCCTGCGATTAAACGCCCCGTGCGTTTAAGATCAAAGTTTAAAAAACTTTTTAGTTTTTTAAACTTTGATCTTTAGCGTTTTTGATAGATGCGATACGAGGTCAAAGTTACCCCATATTAAAGTAGATACACCACTGTATTCTGTTTTAATGGGGCATCTTATACCTATATGTATTTACCTCTTTCCTAAACTAAACCAAATTGAAGTTATAGCCTCCGCATGGCAGAGAAGATTATGCTTTTTTAGCTACATCACAATTAAGTTATACCTCATTCGATACAAGGACTATTAGCCCCCGACTGATCGATATGAGGCGTTTTAGACCTCGTTGCGCACTGAACGTGATAAGCGTTCTAGAGATTTTTCCGCCATTTTTACTCTGAAAAAAAAAAATATGATTTACATAATCTGATTATGTTTGATCGTGACACGAATGGTAAACAGGCACATTACCATACTGAATAAAGAAACAGTAGCTTTACAGACATTTCATACATATAAATTACATGCCCTAAAATGTAGGTACATTATTATTAGTTCCTGCAAGTGACTTTGCTTGAGTGATAGGATTTTTTTTCCAAGCGAACGTACTTAAGGGATAAAAAGTATATTATTTATTTATTTAAAATTTAAATTTTGTAATTTTGTATTTGTTTTATTCCAGTAGGTACACGGTCTATTCATGTGCAAAAATTCATCCAAATTTGTTCAGCCCCTAGAGTGTGAATAAAGAATTATCATACACGTAATCAGCCTTCCACCTTTATAATTAATAATTCTAAAATTAGTGTTATGTAAACACCGTGCTCAGTCTCCAATACCTCGCACTTTGGCTGCACTGGATGATCTCTTATCCAACAAACGATTTGTTTGCGGATGAATGGAAGATGATTTTATTGGCATCTCAGAAGTACTGTGACAGGAATTGATGTACGTGTTGTTTATACAATTAATTAATTATAATAAATAAATAATTTTATAATCATTATTTTTAGATTAAGTTGCAGTCACTGAGTATTTTGTACGAACTCCGCGCGGGTCTATTTCGATTTCGAGTTTTATTTATATATATATATATATATATATATAACTATTCAAGAGTTTTTGTTTTGCGAGTCCCTTTTAAAAAACAAGCTTTACTATTTTTTGTAACATTCAAATATTTCCGTGACGTGATCTCTTGACATCGAGACATACACGTTTGAAATCGTAAGTTAGGGTCAGATTCGCGATTTTTTTTTTAACGAGCCAACTAATTTAGTTATATCATGTTTTGATTGTAGCCCGGAGGTTGGTCATAAAGTCAATTTTAATCATATAATTTTTCATGGTGTTCTCTTTTAATATTTCTCGATTTCCAGAGGTTTCAAAGTTTGTATGCAGGAACCTAATTTCAGGCGGGCGAAGCCATTAGCTGAAGCTAGTCAACATATTAATTAACCACTTAGATCGATAGAACTGTTTTTAATACACGAAAAAATATTAGAGCAGGAAGAAAAATACTAAATGGCACAGTCTACAATGATAATACTAACTACAACCCTTTGTCCCCAGAATGGTCTAAACGCTATCCACCTAGCCTCGAAGGATGGCCACGTGGAGGTCGTCCGTGAGCTACTGGACCGAGGTGCTGCCATCGATGCAGCCACCAAGAAAGGCAACACGGCACTGCACATCGCATCCTTGGCGGGGCAGGAGGCAGTAGTAAAGCTGCTTGTGCAGACCGCAGCCCAGGTAAAGTATGATGATTAAACTCCTGATATTGTCCCACAGCTGCGGAAAAGGTTGCGTGATATGAAGTTAGTGTGTGCTATTGAGGTATGAATGATGAAGACCTACACCATGTGCTGTAGACCTGTCCCCTGAATCAAGAAGCCAGGTGTAAGATGAATGAGATCAGTCAAGCAGAGGCCATTCCGGTCTACTACAGCGATTTAGTGAGCTCATCGGCGAGCTTCGAGAGGCTATGGGAGTTCGCGCACGCGTGGCATGCCACCCGGAACAAAATGGAGGGAAAGGAATCCCATTAAAAGATACCGATACCATCAAGATCAACACGGCGAGACGGTGACGAAGTACCTTCGTCATTTGTAGTGTGTGGTTGCGCAAGCCCATTAGGGAGAATGCAGAACGGGATAATACGCGTACTTTAGACAACTAGAGTAGACATCACTCCGTAGGATAACACACTATCTCACGGATGCTTTGGTGATGTCTTGTAAACGTTACAGGCTGATTTAACCCTATCCTTCTTACCATTTCTATCAAGGATAAAAAAGAGACACGCCCACATCGATATATTTACTACGCACATATAAAATAATGCACGTTCATATGGACTCTGATATTTGAGCAATGCGCTAGTTGTTGAAATAGGCACGTAGACAAGTAAATATAATTTGCCCATGTTTGCCTAGCTGGCAGAATTTTTTCCCAAGAGTAATAACTTTTAGCTGGTTCAATTTATAGTTTCTAGACATAGGTATGTCCCTAAGGTTGTTTGTTAGCAGTCACTTTATGTACTTTTAGAAAGCTAAATAATGTTTTATTGTCATGGTCTGCCAAAAGTTCTACTTAAAACGACAATACCATGAAAACATTGAAATTGGAACCAATAAAAGAGCATATGCATGAGAAACTAAAGATGAAAGACATTTTATTATGCCAAAACGGCCAAACAAATTCAATAATGGCAAACAAAAAGATGAACATTGCCAAAAAACGAAAAACGAAGCAAAAGTTCAAGGGTAAACGTTAAAGGAAAAGATAAATAAACATACCATTAAAGAAACTGGAACGAGTAACATAAGCGAAAGTAATAAATCAAAAGAAAAGAAATATTGGTCGTCAGCAGCATCTGGTCAGACTGAAAATCGACGCAAACAAACTTTGAGAAAGGATATGATGAATCATGTGAACAACAGAAACGACCTATCAATTACAGAAGATGAAATTGCTTTTGGAAGTAATAGAATTTGGACGAAGGATCCTTCGCCTATGACTCAACGTTTTTAGATGAAAGGGGTAATTCTTGCTTGAAAGCCGGTTTTCCCATACTGAGTCACTTGGCTACTTTTTCCTATTTCTTTCCAAAACTATAATATTAATACTGCAATCTTTTATAAATACCATCTTATCATAATATTTTATCTTAGATACTGTTTAAATAAATAACGGTAAAATCACGGGAAATATTAACGTTTAATAGGAGGGTCTTTTTTGAGATGGCAAATCATCCAAAGACTTCTCATGCTGTATGCAGAAGCGATAGGGAGTTTCAGACTTTAAATGACTAAAACCTACCTGTGTTCTTAGGGAGGAGGAAAGAGGTCGTCCTAGAACCCAAAAGCATTCTAGGACCACGGGAACTCAGTCAAATATTACCGTAGCCCTTGCGAGCATCGGTCCTACTGGACGCTTACAGTTTAGCTGACATTTCTTTAGCCTCGTACAGACATCGCAAGGCGTGCATCGCGAATGGTTCGTCACGCATGCCTCAACCTGAGGCATACGACGGTACATTTATGCGTGCGTCCCGAACGACACATGCTCAAGCTGAGCACGCAAATCACCACGCACGGTGTTTGTCAGTAGAAAACGCAAACAACACCTATCCGTCCACACGAAGCGCACCACAGAGTACATTTTTATATATAGAAAGAGCGCACGGCTCGTACTGAGGCGGCGCTCGCAACGACCGTATGACGCGAATGCTCACTGTGAGCACACACGTCCACACAGCCCAAGGCATGCGAGACGAGCCGTTCGCGACGCACGCCTAGCGATGTTTGTACACGGCTTTAGAGGCGCATATCATGTGGAACACTAAGCGTTGGCCGTCAAGTGTTGATCTATACTTTCTATTTCTATCGTCTAATATTTTCATTTATCTGTTTCATTAGTCGTATTAACACCTATGGATCCAAACGTGTATTCATTCAGGAAGAATGAGTAACGCATTGGCAATGAATTATCTACGACAAGGGTGATCATTTGCTTTGTCTCGACCGAAGGGCAACTGGACACCCCCTTGTATATTTATTGCTGAAGCTAATGGCTGTGATAAATAACTATCTACATTTATGGCCTCATTGATTATTACCTTAGCTTTGTCATTGATTGAATCTATTGTAAGGTTAATTACATTGATTTGAAATCCAAGCTTTATCAGTGTTTTCAAAGCTAAAGCTTCTTTATAAATACTTGATATCATCATCCATGGATTCAGTGATAGTTGACAGGACATAGATATTTAAAAAATCGTAATATTTAGGAGAGGATTTAATCAATCAGACGGTCAGCTATTTTGTAAATAATATGTAGATAACATCGTTAGTAGTAAATATGTTAGTCCTATTGACTAAAAGCCGATATTATTTTATTGTATACTGCTATTTGTTATCCCTATTAAATAAAATAAGAACTATTAATTAACTGAAGTAAACTTTATTATTATTTCTCAAAATAAAATCATTCGGAGAATTGCATTATCTGTCTGTATGAAGTTTTGTAAGCAATAACTGATATCCATAATAACACAACCTGCAAAAACACTTCACCGATCGTCAGGTTTAAAAATATTATGAAGAATCTGTTGCACAAATATTAGTGGATACTTGAATCCATCCGTTTGGGCTTAAGTGCAACGTCATAATTCACTCATTTAAATTTGGATTTTGAATTATGATCATCTGCACTTCAGCAGACTGCCGACGAGAAGATTTAAAGTGTTTGCCGTTTAATTTTTTTCTCCATCGGAATTTTCAACATTACTGCTAAATATTTATAACATTATTAGTATATCCGGCCATTTGAGCTAAAGTTTGTTTGAAAAGTAGTAAAACACTTAAGGCCTTGTAATATATTATGCCGTAAGTTTTTTTTTTTTTTGTTATTACTGATATGCGCGACATATAGACGTAATCATAATCAAGCTCCGTAACGTTGTCACTCACAATGGGCCTCATCAGAATGATTGAAGTCACCCAAAGAGAAATAGAAAGTGCTATGCTCGGTGTTTCCTTGCGTGATCGCATCAGATGGAAATGAAATGGAGATATCCGCAGGAGAACCAAGGTTTCTAACATAGCCCGAAGAATAGCCAAACTTAAATGGCATTGGGCAGGGCACATTGCTTGCAGAGATGATGGATGGGGACGAAAAGTTCTGTGGTGGCGACCACGTACCGGAAGACGCAGAGTTAGAAGACTTCCCACAAGGTGGACCGATGATTTGGTGAGTCGCGGGAATCGGATGGATGTGAGAAGCACGTTTACACCTATGGCACACACACACACAGACACGTGACAGTGGACGTCTTTCAGCTAAAATGGTGACGATGATGCGCTCTATTGTAAACGTTAGACCAGTACCTCTACCATGAGATTAAAGCAATAGTATTTGTTGATACTCGATACCGATTACGTAAATATTTTGTATGGCAAATTTTACAGCGCCTCTAGCGGTCACTTACGGAACCATTTGCCTTAAACACATGGTAGCGGTACAGTTGTTGTGATTGAACCTTCATCTGTTTCATAAATAATTTTCTTTCCCAGGTCAACATCCAGTCCCAAAATGGCTTCACCCCACTTTACATGGCTGCACAGGAGAACCACGACGGCGTCGTGAAGTTCCTCCTCGCTAATGGAGCCAATCAGAGTCTTGCCACTGAGGTAACGTATTAGATGAACATTAAGTTTATAATTAAAAAAAATGCAGCCTAGGGAAAGTTTTAAAACAGTAGAGGTTGAATATATGTTTAAAATAAAGAAATTATAACGAAACTCGTCGGAAAACTTAATGTAGGTTACCTATCTATTTTAGACAGCCACTCATAACCCTTTCATCTTCCAGGATGGCTTCACTCCTTTAGCAGTGGCCATGCAACAAGGTCATGAGAAGGTGGTAGCCGTTCTGCTGGAAGCTGATACACGCGGTAGGGTTCGTCTGCCTGCACTGCACATCGCTGCTAAGAAGGATGATGTCAAAGCTGCTAATTTATTACTTGAGGTTTGTGGAGCTTTAAATGGAATTGCTTATTGGTTGATGACTTTGTGTGGTAATAGAATATTTAAATGTTTATCTCTGTAGGTGTACTTTTTAGATGCAAAATAATAAAACTCTTTGGAGAAAACTAATGGTGACGCTCCAGTGTTTTAATTATCTGCTCTATAGCAGAGCCAGAAAAAGCCAGAGTGAAATGTAGAAGCAGTTACCATTACCCGGAATTGTTCGTACTCTTCACACTGGATTTGAATGGCGGAATTCCAGTTGATAAAGACATTACTTCAGATACATTTGTGCCGGGATTGTTATATATTTCTACGATGTTTTTGATAGAACTTTATAATTCAACCACTGTGTCTAATTCCTCGAGAGTGAAATATTAGCCTCATTTCACATTTCTTTATTCTTATATTCTTTATTGTACATTTGTTTGTTTTCTTTTTAGATCTTTTATTAACTGTTATATTAATCATTGCATCAATGACGTTCATTTCTTTATTCTATCATTATTTTCACTAACGTAGGTTCTGCTACTAATGGATATTCTTTCATCAACTAGAATGAACACAACCCCGACGTGACTTCAAAGTCAGGCTTCACACCACTGCACATAGCTGCACACTATGGCAATGAATCAGTAGCCAGGCTCCTGCTGGCTAAAGGAGCTGATGTGAACTGTGCTGCTAAACATAATATATGTCCACTGCACGTCGCTGCTAAGTGGGGTAAGTTAATACCAGTACTGATAATAATTTTTTTTTGGTTCTGATGACTGATTTTTGATGCAAGTTTTCCCTGGTCTTACGCGTCTTGCATCCAGCAGTCCTTATTGGACATTTGGGGATTCTTTGGGCTATGTCGATAACTTTATAGATTTATTTATTTATTTATGTATCCTTTATTGTACACCAAAATAATAAATTACACATTTGAGCCTTATATTTCTTCTGCGGACATCTTCATTCCTGCCATGCCTTAAACCACCACCAACATCTAATACGCCTTCTCCATCATCAGGAAAAGACAACATGGTGTCCCTACTGTGTGACAACGGGGCTAACGTGGAGGCCCGCACTCGAGATGGACTGACCCCTCTGCACTGTGCCGCGCGGTCAGGACATGAGAGGGTCGTGGAAGCCTTGCTGGATAGGGGTGCCCCTATCACCAGCAAGAGTAAGGTAAGGACTTGGCAAAAACTTTAAAAACTTTATAGTTTTGTTGAAATTCAGTTTTTTATGTGCTATCAGTGTGTTAGTAATACACATCCATTTTCAGTTTTCCAAAGTTTGTTAATCCCTGTTCTGTCCTGTTCTGTTGTGGTTGAATTGTTATTAAATCGTATGAAACATTGATTATCAATTTCAAAATTAAAATAATATGTCAGCCGGTATTTACGAGTAACTAGAAAAAAAAATAAACAAAAAGAAAATAGTGTTAATTGGCATTATAATAACGGAAACGCCTTAAAATTACACAAAAAGTACAGTGAATAATGCCAAAAGGCCTCTGCTCAACATAACACCAAATGGTAATACAACCGATTGCATCGCTACTTACCATCAGGTGGGATCGCAGTCAAGCACTAGTTTATCTCAATTAAAAAAAAAAAACCATTTGACGTTGATTTTCAGCAGCAGCCCATGAATATGAATATGACTTTGGCACATTAAAAGGAAAGAAAGAAAGAAAACTATTTTATTTGGCATACACACTCGTAGATACACACAATGTAGTAACAACATGTAGACACTAATAAATTATTATAATTAAAAAAAAAGACAACTAGCAAGGTGTGTCTCAAAAGGCTAGGAAATCAACTTCCAACTCAAGCTTGCGTTATTATTTTATTATCTTTTTTTTTTGAATTTTTTACCGTGGTCCTCGAAATTAGCCTCGCCTGTGGCCCTTGCGAATTCCATCTCCGTCGCAATAACAAAGCTTCCACTTGTACAATTGCCGTCACGGATCTTGAGCGGTTGCGCAAAAATCAAATATTCGGTCTCTTTAGTGGTGCGAAGTGAGACGCGGGGGCGGGTAGTGTCAGTGATTGGCTCGTCGCGCTATCGCGTCATAGACGTCACTCCTGATTTGTTCCCTGCGTTGCTGCATGTATCTAACAATGAAGACGATTGGCTCGCCTATGCATGGAATGCACAAAGCGATCCCCACTCTGACGCCGTGCGCTCATGATCCGATTTGGCTATTGTATGAAACTGTGCTATTTGTGTCCCCCTGTAGAACGGTCTGGCCCCGCTGCACATGGCGGCGCAGGGCGACCACGCGGAGGCGGCGCGCGTGCTGCTGTCGCGGCGCGCGCCCGTCGATGACGTCACCGTGGACTACCTCACGGCGCTGCACGTCGCCGCGCACTGCGGACACGCCAAAGTTGCTAAACTTCTTTTAGACAGGTGAGGTTTTGAGAACAAGCCAACTATTTGTGTCCATTCCTGCCCCCCTAGCCAAGTTACAACCATTTCGCTTGCGCCAATCGCTTCGAGTTGACTTTGACGCCAATTCTTTTGTTCTGACCACGTGACTGAGCGTTAAGACGACGTCATTCCCGTACATTTGAAGCTTTTTACAAGCGTTAACTATTGCAGATTAGCAACTTGGCTAGGGGTACTGGACATAGGACTTTTCATAGTGTCAATACAACGGTAGATGTCAGTAAAACCTAGTAAGGCCAAAGCTTATTGAGATCATGGAAAGACTTCTGTCATTGAACGTGGTCCTAGAACGCAAAGGGCAAATGAAGGAACATAGATACATCGGTACGTTAGGTGTGGTTTTAGGGTGAGTTACACCATTTAACTATAACGATAACCAAACCATAACCATGAAACGGCCTCCTATTGGTGAATTCGACGATTTGACGATTTTAGTCAGTTAAATTCTGATGCGCCCGCCCGCTCCCCCCTAGAGCTGGAGAAGTAATTTGATGAGTTTTTTAATGTGCTAAACATTAAAAAAAATCCCTACCTATGATTGGTTCATCTTGTGGAAAAATAATAAACACCATAGTCTATTGAAAAGTAATGAACGTAATTAACATCAATATATTTGTCGAACTACCCTTTAGAGCTCAATTACATTTAATAGTACCAGTATACAATTTTATTCGTTGTTAGGGTTCCAAACGCTAAGGTCCCCTTGGCATCCCCAAGGGGACCATAGGATCAGACGAAGAAGAGGCATCCGTCCGTCTGTCTGTTTTTTCATTAACAGACCGTATCTTATAAACTACAACAGATAATAATAAAATTTTCTCATACGAGAAACATTATTTTGTCACTGTATTCACACCCTTCATGAGTGAGTCCGACTCGCACTTGGCCAGTTTTTTTTTTTTTGTGTTTGTTACGATATCACGAGCCATCCCGATTCACAAGTCAATGGGTTTGATATATCTACAAGAAATAATAAAACCAAATAAACAAAAGAAATTCTTTCGAATAATTAAGTAGATTGAATAAATCGAAATCGTCATTTTGTTGTCTTTCTTTCAGAAATGCGGACGCGAATGCCCGCGCCCTGAACGGATTTACACCCTTGCATATCGCATGCAAGAAGAACAGGATCAAGGTGGTGGAACTGCTGCTCAAGTATGGTGCAAGTGAGTACTGTTTTAAGCATTCATTGTTGATTCTATTGTTTTATAAATATGACAAAAAGAAAATAAAATCGAACAAGGACTTTAAATTTTCCCTTTTCTCGTCATAAATAAAGCAACTTTCGATCCTAACAAAGCAAGTTAACAAGATGAAAAAAGAGTCTAAATTAAATAACACGATTGATCTGAAAAGGAGAATCTATAATATTAAAAAGGTTTTGGAAAGCTTGACTTGACTTGGCCACTGATAAAATGCCAGAAGCTAGTGCATGATTCCAATTGGTCGTTTTCTACGGAGAAGAACCGGTAAATCCACGAACGGTGAATTATTAGTACCAGAAATATATGGTTAGCATTTTTTTTTGGTGGTTAAAAAATTCCCAGCCCTTGGGCCGGGGCTGAGCTAGCTACCTTTCGGAGCTAACCCTGACCCCAGAAGTATAGTCAGCAGAAAAAACTTCGGCCAGTTTTTCATCACCTACCTACTTACCCTTTTCCAAATATATGAGGTAGACTTCTAGTCAAGTTGCTGGGCATAAATATTTTACAAATAGAAACGGCCTACTTTACTTCCACAACTCACAAACTTGGTTATCACAGTCCTCTTGGCTTACAACAAAGGCTTATTCAAACCCTAAAGGCCATTACGCTAGGGTATACCTGCACAGTTATACCTGTCAGGTAATCTTGTATAGAAACCTACACATTTATTATTATTATATATGCTTTATAGTACACCACATAAACAACAAAAACAATACAACACAACAACAACAACAATACAACACAACAACACAACAACAACAATGTACAATGGAGTAACATAAACGCTCCAGTTTACCTGTACAACTCTACTGTACAAGCAAACCGGTCAGGTACACCCTAGCGTGTATGGCTACCTTAACATTGATTCTCTTCCAACAGGCATACAAGCAACAACAGAATCTGGACTGACGCCTCTCCACGTGGCCGCGTTCATGGGCTGCATGAACATCGTGATCTACCTGCTGCAGCATGAGGCGAACCCTGACGTGCCTACCGTTAGGGGTGAGACGCCGCTGCACCTGGCGGCTAGGGCTAACCAGGTAATGTTTGATGACATCGTTATCTAACTGATAAAGTACATTGAAAAAGATCTAGGGGCTGTTACGTTGATCAGGCCCAATCCGTACTGGAGACCACAGTCTGCATGCTATCCACATTGCTGAAGATGGGGTAACATGGTGAAATATAGTCCACAAGAAAGTTATACGTCGAGATCACGACCCTCAGCATTGACAATAAACGACGCAAGTAGGACAAGGATGATCTACCAGATCGGACAGTGAGCAATGGGTAGCTCGCTGTCCGGCCGTCCGGTAACTGTCCGGACCAAGCCGAAGTCGTCGACGGCGCGCACTGTTCCCGCGCGCCTCAAGGAGTTGTCAGCAACAGCAGGGACCCAGCCGGGTCGAAGCCTACTGGGGCCAGGGTTATCCGAAAGGGCGCACGAGCCCCGGTATGAAGGCTAGAAGGAACGGGGTGGGTCTTTTAGTCAGTAAGAGTCTGACACTATCTCCCGCTCCGCCCAAGGGCGGGGGATGTCAATGCATGATTTTTCCCACCATAAAAAAAAAGGATGATCTACCACATTCAGAATGAGGTCACCCTAATGTGCTTTTAGAGTTATGTGAAACAGGATGCAAAACCTCGCACTCGCTAACCTCTGTTGAAAGGAAATCCTTTGACCAGATTGTTTAATCTGGTCAAAGGATTTCCTTTCATTCACGTAAAATCAAACAAGCCAAATATCGTTGAAGTTTTATAGTCGTTCGATCAAAGTCCTATCGACTTATTTCCAGTTACATTAATAAGTATTCTACCAGGATAATATAATACAGTTTTTTTTTAATCGACGAATTTCAAACGACTTTAAAATCGGTGTCGTTCAAACTCGATTGATGGATGTGAATACGGAAATGATCTAAAAAACTAAATCGCTACGATATTGTTACGGTTTTCATTACGTGAATCGGGCTACTAGTACCCTATAATTAATTTCCGATTGTTGTAGTCATATATATATATATCCTAATCGCACGGGAAACTCTAATACTGTAATGCAGGGTTATCTAGCTTAGTTCCCAAGTAGCGACGATAGATGTCGCTTTGTGCCTACCATCAGGGGGAAACACTGCTGCTTCTGGCGGCTAGTTTAACTAGGTAATGTTTGATGATATCGTGATCTATCTGGTACTGGTGGTGTGGGGGAGGGGGAGTAATTGGTCGACATCCATCTCGTTAGCTCTTCTATCAACTTTCTAGATTGAAGAGCTCATAAACACACGACCCTAGAGAGTAGGATACGAAAACACTCGCTGGACCAATACGATGTAAGCGAAAGGTACCATCAAAGACACTTCCGCCTGACCACCGCTAAGTTCATTATTGCTTGCACTCGAAACGAGAACTTCAAACGGTATGGTTTGGCACCGCACCGCAGGATTCAAGCGATTTTTTTTTAAGTGATCAGGTAGCAATGACCACGATGGTACCATTTGAAACTAATGACTTCCACAAACAGAAACTCACTCTACCACATCTTCCAGACGGACATAATCCGCATCCTCCTCCGCAACGGTGCGGCAGTGGAAGCCAAGGCCAGAGAGCGTCAGACTCCGCTGCACATCGCCTCACGACTGGGCAACGTAGACATCGCAGTCTTGCTGCTCCAACATGGCGCTGATGTCAGGGCTATGACGGCTGATCATTATAACCCGCTGCATATTGCTGCTAAACAGCATAATCATGATGTAAGTATTGTGAGAACCTGGTACCTTCAGCTCTGGGCCGCGGAGGATATTATGGGGACAAAAATGACAAAAGTGTAGTGTGAAAGGTCCTCGCTAGATGGCGCTAAATTCAACATTTTTACTTAAGCACTTGAGTTCCTGCATGTCCCAGAACCAAAAAATTCGAAGACATGAGACATCTACCAAGCCGCACTGGGCCCGCGTGGTGGATTACGACCCATTCCCTCTCCTAGAGATGAGGCCTGAGTCCCAGCAGTGGGAACGTTAAAGGCCGATTGTGCTATGCTTTGCTCCTAGACTTAGAAGCAAGAATAGTTACAATTAGATTTCATGCAATAACTTAACTAAGTTCGATAAAATGAAATATCAGGTTTTAGCAAATACTATTGCCTTGAATTAATAACGCTTCCGTACGCTGAAAACAAAATAATTTGAGTTTAGCGCCATTTAGTGAGCGCGTGGCCACGTTTGGGCCCGTCGCCTTCACCGCCGTGGTCCTGCCAAGGACTTAAATTAACCTTACTAGGTTGGTTACCTTTGAAGATTGATAAAGAAAAAGCGTTATATTTAGTGATTTATTCCGTTCTAAAACCAAAAATTAATACCACTTGTATCTATATAAAATCATATTTATTATCCATTCCGAGCAAATACAAACAATTTGAATGTGGTACTATCAGCTCAAACATAATCAAAATAAAGTTTTCTTATATTTTTACGTACCTACATTAAATTTTTTTCACATTGAACTGTTTTTTTTTTCAATCAAATATTTTATACACACATGCCATTTTTACTGACTGTATGAACTGTATCTCATATCTAAGGACATGTTTTTGAGTCTAAACAAATACCAGTGGTATCAGTTGTGGTATTAAAATAGGATAAATCCATTTATTTCTTTGAGTTAAGTTCTTTGAAACTAAAACTAATTAAACAATGATGTCTTGACAGGTGGCAGCAGCACTGATTGAACACAACGCTCCACTAACAGCTACTACCAAGAAAGGGTTCACGGCTCTGCACCTAGCCGCCAAATATGGCAACTTGAAGGTAAATATATAGTATTCCACAACTATCACACAACGCCGTCTAGTCCCAAGCTAAGCAGAGCTTGTGTTATGGGTACTAGTCAGCCGATAAACATACTTATATATTTCTAAATACATACATATTATAGATAAATTACACCCAGACACAGAACAAATGATCATGCTTATCACACAAACATTTGTCCTGGGTGGGAATCGAACCCACGACCTCCGGCATAGCAGTCAGGGTCACTAACCACTAGACCAACAGGTCAGTCAAAATAAAAAGACATGTGATTGTTCCTAAAACGTAGTTAAAGTTGTCAAAAAATAAAAGGCTTCTATTATTATTTTATTGTTTCTAATGATAAATGATAATTATTTTGCATATAAATTTAAAAAACACTTTTCCAAGTCAAATTTTTGGCTTTTTATTTATGTATTATATTTTATTTGTTATTTATTTTCACATTGTTTCTATAAGTTGTTGTACACTTTCAACCCGAAATCTTGTTCCTTTCATTTCTGTCCATCCAAAGGTTGTCTGGTAGAAATTGCCCTGTGCAATAAGACCGCCTATTGTACACTTATTTTTGTTAATTATTATTCTTTAATAAGTTAAGGTGTGCAATAAATATATATAATAATAATAATAATAATTTTTTTTTCGTCAGTATGTACTAGATGAGGCCGGTATTTCCTATCTGACTACCCTGAGAAGAAACACCGAAACAAACTCAGGGGTCCATACAGTAAATATGTAATGGTCGAATCACATGAAAACCATGCAGATTAGTTTGAGATGGTCTTTTAAAGAAAGAACTATACCGATTTGCAAGCATTTGTCAGTATTTGCAAAGCTCAACTTAGGACTACTAAGGAGCTCAACGACTTGACGAATATTGTTCGTCAAGGAAAATGACTTTCTTCTTTTTAATACTAGTGTGATTTTCCGCCGTTTTCTCTAATCCATCGTCTCCTCTAGGTGGCAAACCTCCTGCTAGCCCACGGCGCGTCTCCTGACCAGGCGGGCAAGAACGGCATGACTCCGCTGCACATCGCTGCGCAGTACGACCAGCAGGCTGTAGCGACCACGCTGCTGGAGAAAGGAGCTGATGCTAAGGTCAGTTTGTCAAATATTTTTGCTAAAAATCCAACTACTTGTTCATAATATAGATATCTATATACAGGGTGTAAGGGACAGCCCTCCACAAACTTGAAGGGCTTGCTCAGTAGACGAAACTGAACAACCTTTTACAAGACTTTTTTCAGGAAAAAAATCGGCTTCTCCATACAAACTGTCCAATTAAGTTTTTAATTTTGTACGGTGAACCTGATTTTTTTTTCAGTTCCTGAAAAAATGTCTTGTGGAAGATAGCCCATGGATTTTGTAGAGGGCTGTCTAATACACCCTGTATATGTCTACCTCCGTTAAGTCATTCTAAACCACGCAAAGAATTTTGATACCGTTGAAAAGAGCGATAATTGTAGAAAGTTTTCGTATACAATAGGGAATATGCACGCATTTTTTATATTTGCCTTATATGCTAGTTTGCTTAAAAAACAAACATGAGAAAAAAATTAGAATATGTTCATCAATAACAAAGTTTTTAAGCTTCAATGTTGCTATTATGAAATGCCCGACATGAATCTAGACCATGACGTTTAAAGTAAGTTCATTTTAGTCTTATTTCAGTGTTGGTGAGAGATGGTGCTAGACAACCTGTATAGCTCTGTCTCTTACCCACACTGGAATAAGAATAAAACAATCTTACTTTGAACGTCATGGTAACCCCACTGGTCTTTGACGTCAAAGGTCCTGATGAGGAAAACATTATACAAGAAATCAAATATATTTCTACTAAATTTCTGAGGGGCATTTTTTTGAATGATAGAAATCACTTTTAAGAGTGATAGAGCCGCAAAGGATAACTGATTTTGTAAATGCATACATAAATAACCTACCACAGTGATCTCTTTTTTAACCCAAAGGTTGACTGGGAGCGAATGAATTGTTGCATTAAGTCCGCCTATGTACCACTACTGTACATGAAGTTTAAATAAATGTATTTATTAATTTTTATGCTTCTACAAAGGTATATTATTTCTGAGACAGCCAGTATATAGATTAATGTATTTGTTGATATTGCAGGCTGTAGCCAAGAACGGGCACACTCCGCTGCACATAGCAGCTCGCAAGAACCAGATGGAGACGGCGGCCACGCTGCTGGAGTACGGCGCGCTCACCAACGCAGAGTCCAAGGCGGGCTTCACGCCGCTGCATCTTGCGGCTCAGCAGGTAGTAATATAATCTTCATATATAAAAATCAATGCCACTTTTCGTTGTAATTTTATAACTCAAGAAAGGGCTATCCAAACCATATGTTTAGGCTTTGTTCGGACTATTAAGTAGATGGTTTATGTGAAGTTTGGTAGGGTAGAGTAGGGTTTGTGGGGTGGAGTTGGGAAGAGCGGGGCGAAGCCGCGCGGCCAAAAGCTAGTAATTATAAAGGGTATAAGGGACAGCCCTCCATAAACTTTAAGAGCTTGCTCAGTAGACGAAACTGAACAACATTCCACAAATTTTTTTTTCAGGAAACGAAAAAAAATATCGGCCTCTCCATACAAACTGTCCAATCAAGTTTATAATTTTTTATGGTGAGGCGGATTTTTTTTTCCGTTTCCTGAAAAAAGGTGTTGTGGAAGGTTGTTCAGTTTCGTCTACTGAGCAAGCCCTTAAAGTTTGTGGAAGGCTGTCCCTTACACCTTGTATTTATAATATAATATTTCACAACTATCACACAACGCCATTTAGTCCCAAACTAAGCAGAGCTTATGCTATGAGTACTAGACAATCGTAAAAATCTTCTATTTCTTACCAAGAGTACCTCTAAAGGAAAAAACGTAACCTTTTTAGGATCACTTGTTTGTCAGTCTGTCTGTCTGTTACGACCCTATATCTCGGGAATGCTTGGAGGTATCTAGTTGAATTTAAAACCGTAGGTCTGCGGTTCTTTGATGCTACGA
Source organism: Mythimna albipuncta (assembly GCA_929112965.1). Taxonomy (NCBI): domain Eukaryota; kingdom Metazoa; phylum Arthropoda; class Insecta; order Lepidoptera; family Noctuidae; genus Mythimna; species Mythimna albipuncta. The sequence continues at coordinate 10,146,605 of OV815983.1, read as the reverse complement.
AGAAATCAAACTTCAAAGTTAACGAAAAAAAAGATACGGCCGTTAATGTCGCAATAACGTCTATTTCGACATTCTCAAGGGAATCAAAATTCATAGGGCAACGGACTTCCGTTGGGCTAGAATCCTGTAATAATGGCATGAAGCAAAGTCTTTTTTTTTTTTTTTTCGATGGGAAAAATCATCTTATGACAACCCCCGCTCTTGGGCGGATCGGGAGATAGTGTCAGACTCTTACTGACTAAAAAACCCATCCCGTTTCTTCAAGCAAGTCTCATAGCACAAGTATAGAAAAAATCTGGAAATGTAAATTTGTGGCTACGTCACACAAAAAAAAACTTTTTTGCAATTCAGCAAAATCTTTGGTGGTAGTAATGGATTTCCATTCGGGAATTGAACTATTTACGTAGAAGTTTGTACGGAACGCGAGTCCCAATTTATTAAGACCCTATTGTAGCCTCTAGCCTTGCAGATAACTAAATTGATAATTACGAGATGATCGCAGCAGCTAAATTGTTCCAATTCCTCGATGTGCACGGTATAAATGATGTGGTTATACGCTTAGTTCGGACCGTTGATGTGTTAACAATGAAAGATCTGACACTCGCTGTACGTCGGCTTGTTTTATTCTAACTGCGTTTTTATCATGATTATTTCGTTCCCAGGGTCATACTGAAATGTGCTCATTGCTCTTGGAGCATGAAGCTGAGGTAGACCAGCAGTCCAAGAACGGGCTAGCAGGTCTGCACTTGGCTGCTCAGGAGGACAGGGTGCCGGTCGCTCAGCTACTCGTCAAGAATGGAGCAGAGGTAATACTATAATATTATTTTAATAAACGTAGTAACATCTCTCTCTAATAATTTCATACATTTTGACATCTCTCTCTAATAATTTGACATTGAATATTACTTTGAATTTAATCTACACTAAATTTTTAGATGACATGCCATAATATATTGTAAATTTTATTCGTACTAACTCACATATAACATAATATTTTTTCATTCTTAAACATATATGATTATGATTATGTATCTACCTACCAAATAGTTGCACGCCACACGTAGCAGAATGTGACGAGACTATTAATTTATTTCAAGACCATAATTATGTACCATATTCTGACTAAATAAATGATTTGATTTGATTTGTAGGGATAAAACATTTAAAGATATAAAAAAAAATTTTTCAAGTATTATTTTTAATGTTATTTTTTTTTATGCGATGCCGTACCTAAAACGTTCTTAACCATCAATTCCCAGCATCCTGACTCTGTGTTGGTTGCCCACAGGTGGACATCTGCACGAAGGGCGGCTACACTCCGCTGCACATCGCGAGTCACTACGGCCAGGCCAACATGGTGCGCTTCTTGCTTGAGAGCGGTGCTTCTGTCAAGGCTCAGACTACACACGGGTAAGATAACTCAGAAATCAGAAACGTTTATTTCAAATAGACCAATTACAGATACTTTTGAATTATCAATATGTCGGTCAGTCAACAAAATAAAAGTGAAGCTAAATTGCACGTTCCAAAACGTAGATCTCTATTGAGAAGAACGTGCAAGACTAATTGTTTTACTACATCATTTAGTCAAAACTGGTACAACGCACAGGACCAGTCGTTCTGGCTACACTAGGAGGAGACCTATAATAGACGTCTTTGGGCTTCAATGAATCATCATCACCAGATGATGATGATATGGCTAACTATGGTCAACTGTACCTGTCAAACGTGAGATATGTTCTTTGCAATTTTTTTATGTTTTTGTCTCTTGAAAAAAAAGGGGACCCTTAAAGGAACATTTTGTTATCTGTCTATCTGTCACTCTGCCTGTGTATCAATACCCTTTATCTCACGAAAGCGAGGAGGTATCGAATTAGAATTATAACCATATATTCAAGTCTGAGGTCCCTTGAAGCTGTGAAAAAATCTAATTTCTAATTTATCGCACTTGCCCAGTTTTTTTAAACTATGATTAATCATAGTTTCATTCATACGTTTCATTTATTGCGATTAAAATATTTATGATAATAATATTTATATATTTATTCTCACAGATACACAGCACTACATCACGCCGCTCAGCAAGGCCACATCAATATCGTGAACATCTTACTGGAACACAAGTCAGATGCTAACGCCACTACTACGGTAAGACTAAGAACTATATGTATATGTCGCAGCCGTATTGTATAACACGCCGGATTGAAAGACGTCGTCGTAATATAATACTGCTACCTTACTTTCAGCCGAATTGTAGTGGAGATACGTTCTATAAAGTGACGTTCAACGCTTAGCTGTATTGTCAGTGTGTACATATATTCACACTACACTGAAAATACAAATACAATTATGTAAAACCGATTGAAATAAAAAGTCGGGTGTAAACTAAGCAGTGGCGGATCAAGCCAGCGCGGGGTCTGCAGCAAATTCGATCAAGGGGCCCGTTGTGTACCTAATATACCTATTTGGTACTATTATTCTCACACTTATTGTCAATAACCCCGATTTTATTATTGGGCAAGAAAGTACGTTAATGAGGGAAATCTACGAGGACTATCATTTTCAAGGAAATAATCAGCTATATTCGGATTTCAATATACATAATTTAATTTCACTAATATAACGAACGGCGAAGCACTAGAATAACGCGCGGGGGCCCTAAATGAGCGGGGCCTGTAGCATTTATTCTTGTTACATGGCTAATCCGCCACTGAAAGTAACCTAACACGAAGGGAATAACGGTGGCTTCGTTACCTCATAATACGGCGTGTTATATGATACGGCTGTGACATATATACAATCTTAACCAAAAGCATCCTGAAAGATTGTTTGTCCGTCAATACGATAGTAATAAAGAAAAAATACACACAAGTTTTATGCTGTTTATAGAAACTAATTTTAACTTTACAATTACAAACAAACATAAATAATTTCAGACATTAATAACAAAGTAATATCATGTGTTTTTGGTTGACCTTGATCGTTGTGACGAAGAATGCAAAGACTGAGGTCAAAATACTTGCTTTATCTATCGTTTTAAATATAATTCTTCTGTACGTGCGTTTATCACCTAACTCCTCCTAAATGGCTAGGCCCCGGTATGAAAGGCAACGAAGGAACAATGTGGATTTTTAGTCAGTAACAGTCTGACACTATCTCCCGTTCTGGATATAGGGGATGTTATCTGGATGATTTTTACTCAACGAAAAAGAAAAAAGAAAGCCCGATTAGGATGAAATTGTGTCTGTATATTTGAGTAGGTCCCTGATGGTTTGAAGGTGGCGCTACAATTGGGTTTTGGCAACTTTCACACGGGACGTCTGTAGAGACCGCCGTTACTTTCTCATATGAATTTAAAATACCGTAACATATTTTTTTAAGGAGGAAAATCATCTAATGACTTCTCTCGATCTAGGGTGGAGGGAGACGGCATGTCAAACTTTTACTGACTAAAACCATAAGTGTGTCTTTCAGTTGCCTTTTTTGTTCTAGAACCACAGGTTTCTTTTTCAGAAATGTCCCATATCTGCAGACCATTCCATTATAAAATAATTTTTATTCTACCAATCAAAAAGATCTTATTTCAAGACTTCTTTTGGGTTAAAAAGACTACACAGCAAAGAAATGCTGGAATATTTCTTTAATTCTTTTTCACTTGTAACCAACAGAATGGCCAAACCCCTCTGGATATAGCTTCCAAACTGGGCTACGTAACCGTGATGGAGACTCTCAAGGAAGTGTCGGAGCCATCCATCGCACCCGTCTCCCAGGAGAAGTACAAGGTCGTGGCTCCGGAGACCATGCTTGAGACCTTCATGTCTGATTCTGAGGAAGAAGGAGGTAAGAACCCTAGTCTACTGTTATTGTCATCCAAACCAAACGCGTATACGAAATTTCAGGAAAATCGGTTGGAGATAACTGTATTAAATTCAGTTGCAAGATTCTACCCATACATGCTAAGTGACAAGGTAGACTAAATGAAAGTATGTATTGATAAAGAAGGTTATTATTATTCGTCTTGTATAGTGTTGTCTCTCTCACACCTTCTCTCTCTCTCTCTCTCATAAAGGAACCACCTCTTATTAAGGCTCTAACTACCTAAATCATTGTGGTGGTAACTAAAAGTGGAAAACAGCGTGACAAGTTTAATTAATAAAATCTTAGCATATACTTTAACTTAGAATGCTTTCAATCAATGTCACAATAGTGTCAAACTACGAATACAAGCGGAGAAAGAAACTTTAGATATGTCAAAGACCTATTAAGTGTGTTTGTTATGATATAATTTATCTCTATCTCAACCCTAAGTTTATATGAAATCAATCAAATTAAAGCAATTAGCAATAAAACAGCAAAACAAAAGTTAATCAATAAAAAGCAAAACAATATTTTAACTACCTTATTAAATTTTTAACTGTAAGATACGATCTAAACTTTTGGCATCTCTCTTGTAACCATAAAATAAAATAATCATCGATGAATCCAAAGATGGTCGTAAAATTATTATTTTTGTTGTACACCAGGTGAAGACACAATCCTAAATGACCAGCCATACCGCTACTTAACGGCAGATGACATGAAGTCCTTAGGAGACGACTCCCTGCCTATTGACGTGACCAAAGATGAGAGGACCGAGTCTGCCATGAGCCATAAGAATATTATGGAGTTGTCGCAGGGTAAGTAACTAACCATGCCGTAAAACCTCATAAAGGTTTTTGATTAATACAGAATGGCCGACTTAGAAGTATACAAACATTTTTACATAATGACTATTACCAGATTTGTTTTCATAATTATTATTTAGGCTTCGTGATTTGGTATGGATAATAAAATCTACCAAATTTTCTCAAGTATGTTTATTAAAAATACAATAGGTTTTTTCTTTTCATCCAATTTTCAGATACTTTATTTGGTAGCCTACTATCAAAGTAACGAATATTCTTTAGGTAGTATTTTAGATTAACTTCGATACGTCTCTTTTAAAAGTCCACCGAACAATTTGCATATGTTTAATCTCATGAGCTTTGGGAATAAGTTACGAATATTGATATAAGTTTATTTATCAAGTTTCGTTGCAACTTTAATATATAATTACTGGATATAGTTTTAAAAACTATTGAAAAGTAAATTGAATTTCTTTGTATAAAAATTAAATATCAAATAGCAGAAAAAAAAATATTTGAAATCGAAATGTTACCCAACAAACATCCAGCGGATTTAGCTATCTTCAATTCTATCTCTGTTTTACGATAAACATCATTGTTTATCATAAAACAGTGTTACAAACAAGTTACTGTTTCTCTATAACACCTTTTCATAATAAACCAAAAGATGTCGACTACTGAATACGTGTCTCATATAAAAGCCACAACGACAAGGCTTTCGTTGTCTACAATCATCAAAGCCTAGCAACTCATTGTATTTTAACAATACTCCAGCTAACATTTTGACTAAATCATGTCTTCAGATACTAGTTCTAAAAGCTACGAAAACCAGCCTAAAAAAATATATTTTATACTATCAGAGATAAACGTAATTTTAACACATAAAATATTTAATTATAACTCCAAACTATTCAAAAAGTGAAAAAGCACGTAATTCTTTGTTCAATTGTCAAAGATGATGCGGGGATCATCCCCGCGCGACAATAGAAATGCGCTCATTCAACGACATTTTAGTGTATCACTACATTTTCTTCTGCTTTTTCCTGTGTTATCCCATATTACTTGGGTTCGGCGCAACACGTTTCTTTTTTCCATTCCGTCCTTCACTAACTAATAATAATAATATATCTTCCACAGCCATCACACAACGCCGTCTAGTCCCAAGCTAAGCAGAGCTTGTGTTATGGGTACTAGACAACTGATAAACATATATATTTCTAAATACATACATATTATAGATAAATTACACCCAGACACACAACAAATGATCATGCTCATCACATAAACATTTGTCCTGGGTGGGAATCGAACCCACGACCTCCGGCATAGCAGTCAGGGTCACTAACCACTATACCAACAGGCCGGTCAAAACCACCCTTTTCTTTCATATTATCACTCTTCACACAATCCATTACGTAATTGTGTAAAATCTATTGTCACTATTTTGTACATTCTCTTCCTCCAGGCTCAGTAAACGGCATGCCATACCAGCCTCAACAGGAGGTAGTGGTAAAGAGCATCAGTCGTTACAGCACTGCGCAGGCGCCGGAAGGTTACTGCTACAACGTGGATCCTACACAACCCAAGTCAGTATCACCAACCATTCAAAATATATACCTTATTATAATAATTATTTCTGAGGTCCAAGTATGTCGCCCTGAGAAAAACCAGCTAGTCCTAATCGTGCGAAAAAAAAATTACTACCCATGACTAGGGATTCGACAATCCAAAATCCACTCCAATCATAGTGCCTTGTGGAACTCCATTTTAATTGCTTGAATAATTTGTACTTGAATTGTTATTGTTAATAACTCTGACACTGATATTGAACACGACAACTAACAAGGGTGAATAATTTATTTGCATAAATTCCATTTACAATCTGCTTTTGAACTCAAAGCCCTATCAAAATTCAATATTTGACGTGAACAAGTACACCAAATCATAATAACAATATCAAGATTCAATGATTCATAACACGGAAACGTTAACGTAAACAGAGTTATGTAAACAACTAAAAATAACAAACGAAATATAATGATGCTTTATAAAAGATATTATCGTTTCCAATGAAACAGTTTATGATTGTAACGTTTATTTCAGAACGTAAACATTTATTACAAAATTATTGCGCATGCTTTCCGGGATCTACAGGAAGAAACTACAATGGAAAAAGTGAGTGTTTACTTTCATATATATTTTCGTTAATTTCTTTATTCGTTGTATTGTGTTAATTGACTTTTGTGTTTATGATAATAAATATGCTTTGAGCTGTTGTACTTATTTTGTTTTGTTTTCTTTTATGCCTTTTCTTTTGGATGTCGTTTTGATTAAGAATTTCTTTATCATTACCGACTTTATTATTTTGTGGTTATTTTTAATAAAAGATTGCGTTAGTTAACTATCTGATTCTCATATATGTATTTTTCAGTAATCCACCGTAGTCATTTCTAGTCATTTCATCATCATCGCTTTTCCCAACTAGTTTGGTATTGACTTCCAGTTTAACCAGATTTGGCTGATTACCCGTGTTTGACATGGACCGAACGCCATCAGACCTCCACGACTCAGTTACTGGATATCACGATACTCCTTGAATTCACTGATCTTCAGTCTTTCTGGCGTTTCTAATTACCTAACTGCAAATAAAGAAATTCTTGAGACCTTTGAATCATTAGTCCTTTACTGCTTCTCTATTTTCTATTTTATAGCAGATACATAAGCTAGCTACTCTCATAACTGGTATTATTAGTCTATCATCTACTACTATATCAGTCACTCAGTAGTCCAATATTATACATGCGTGTTCCAGTTTCCTGGTATCATTTCTGGTGGATGCTCGGGGAGGAGCGATGCGGGGATGCCGTGGTGGTGGGGTGCGGGTCATTGTACCACCACTTTCAGCTCAACAGCCCACTAGAATTACTTGCAGGTAAGTTTTATTAATTTAGTTTATTTTATTCGATGCAGGAAATAGAACTAGTAATTACAGTGTTTGTAAAAATGAAACAATTAGGGCCATTTACAAGGTTTCCCTTATATAAAAACTAGAAAGTGTATCCAAAATACAGAATTAAAATTAAAATAAAAACGATCATAATTCTAATCCTGATTTAAACTAAAGACTTTAATTAAACGAGAAGAAAACATTCTATATAAAATATTACATCTGTAATTAAAAAGATTTGAAAAAGCACTGCGACCAGTTATATAAATTACAAAATAAATGAAGTTTGTTTACCGATTGTCTACCAAGTGTACACTTTGTAATCATAAAACGAAAAAATAAATATAACAATGACTCGTTCCAGGTATCTGAAGCCATCACGCATCAACCACATGCCGCCCCTCATGGAGGGTGAGGCTCTCGCAGCCAGGGTCCTCGAGATGGGACCAGTTGCCGCTAAGTTCTTAGGGTAAGTACACCATAATCTAAGAATCTTATAATGATGATAACTTATAGAGTATGTTGATTGTTACTGAAACTCTGGGTTTCGATTCACATAATTGGGTAATTAGCCTATCCTTATTTTGTATAATATTCTATATTAAGCAACAAATTTTACGAAGTTTTATTTATTTTCACTAAGTAGCAATGTCTTCAATGCTACAGTAATAAACTAGTGCGATTCACTATTAACAATTGCATCACTGTTTACCATTAGGTGGGATCGCAGTCTAGTTTATATTATTAATTAATATTTCTGAAACAGTAACAAAATTAATTATTAAATGAAGCAGCAATTAACATTCCAAATATTGTTTTGAGAAAGAGTGGGAGCGTGGTGGAAATATTACGCTCACATTTTTAGACATGTGACGTCACTTTTCATTATACTGTTATTTGACAGGTTCCCCTTCCACCAGATTTGAATGGTTTCTAACTTGGTTAATATTTAATGGATTTAAACATTTATTTGGCTTTTGCTATTTTGGATAAAGTTACTTTTTTATATAAGCCAATAAAAATATTGTCAAGTAAATGTGTTAGTTTTGTGTCCGAAGAATTTGGTTTCGGTTTTGGTTTATGCTATGTTCGGTCAAAAAAAAAAAAGACGTGTGGCACTCGGGGACTGCCACGGTAAAGCTATTGCATATCATTTTTTATCAACTTATGCAGTAGACCTCGCCAACAGCTGCTTAACCCCACCTATCCAAAACCAGACCTCGCCAACAGCTGCTTAACCCCACCTATCCATAACCAGACCTCGCCAACAGCTGCTTAACCCCACCCATCCAAACACAGACCTCGCCAATAGCTGCTTAAGCCCACCCATTCAAAACCAGACCTCACCAACAGCTGCTATTGATTGTTCACTCATTTGTTTTCTTATCGATCACCACGCTCAAAAAACAAATGAGTCCGGGTGTTAGGTTATTTTCGTTACGGAATTTCTGGATTCGGTCTCCACGCTCCGCGCTCAAGGCCCGCGATAGAAGCTAAAGAGAAGCTTAAAAGTTGAAGCTTAAAAGTTTTGAATAGGGGCCCAAAAACTTACTATCTCGTACGTCTTGTGTTATAAATTCTGGATAATCGTTGTTTTATTCACTTATAAGTTATAACTATAAAATCAAGCGCAACTATATCGGTACTTACATAGTTGAGAATAACAATATTGAAACCTTATGTGATATTTTTTTAGTTTTTTGTTTTCGTTACATCAAAAGTTTGGACTGAAATCAGTGATCTGATCGGACAGTAGCAATCCCGTTAACTTCAGTTTTAATTTACTTTTACTTTCAAATCACTAACTAATCAGTTATGTATCTTTAAGCCACTATCAAAATTTATTTTTATTATCTAGTACAGTGGTAGTTAGTTTAGTGGGTATGGGTGGGATATTGGTGGAATTAAGTTGTGCAATTCCAACGCACACTCTCCAAAATGCAACCGGTAGAAAGACAGGCTAGCAACTCGATGTCGATTGCTCAAGAATTTGAAGCTTTGACTCAACAAGTGCATCAATGCCAATGATCCTCGTGACTCGTTTCTCAATTAAATCAAGAACATCAAGCTGGTATCTGGTAGATCCGTCCTAAAGATGAGAGCAGTAATACTACATACACGATAGAACTTGCGCTTGACAAAGTTACTTTTGCTATTGAATAACTAACTAAAGATGTGCAAAAAATAAAAAGCCCGCTGTGACATTTGTATTTTGACTACCTAGTGGCTGGTCCCGTGTAGTGTAGCTACTACTAACATAGCTGAAATGGCTTCTACTACACCGGACTTCATATTATTATTTTCTTGTTTCTTTCAGTTTCTATTCAAATTACATTCTGGGGTCTTTCTCAAATTTCAAAACAGGCCTTTTATTTTTTAACGAGAATAACCCCTTACCCATTTTCCGCATTATCCTTGTAGAAACTACAAGGATAGGATATAAAGGATATATTTACATATGAATTTTATTTGATTTTAATTTGATTAATGTTTCATTTTGATTATTTGAGTTTGATTGTAGGTTTGACATTGTTTATTATTTTAATGTTTGATATTGATTATTTTCTTTGATTATTTTAATTCGATTTTGATATTCTATTTGATTTGAATTAAATATCAATTTAATATAATTTTGATGTATTATTTGATTATTTTAATTTTATTTAATGGTTTAATTTTTACCTATGTTGCTGTGCCCTTACAGAATCCATAAATGTTCCTTAGCTCTAAGCCTATTGTAACATCTTTAATCACATTATGGTATGCAAATAAATAAATGAAATGAAATGAAACTTATTTCACCAAATATTTTTTCTAAACAGACCAGTGATACTTGAAGTACCCCACTACGCTTCTCTGCGTGGCAAGGAGCGAGAGATCGTGATCCTCCGCTCAGACAACGGAACCAGCTGGAGAGAACACAATGCTGATGCCACTGATGACGTCGTGCAGGACATCCTGCATGAAACTCTTGAGATTGAAGGTGGGTTTGATGAGGACGTTTACCAAAATTACGCTTAGGTAATTAAGCAAGTACTACAGAAAATATATATTTTTGCTTGATTGGTAATGGAGTGGCGACCGCGTACCGCAGCGTTGATAGGCCTCCTACAAGGTGGACCGATGACCTACTGAAGGTTGCGGGAATCCGATGGATCGCATCCATCGGGACGCACAGGATCGTTTATTATGGTGACACTTGATGGAGGCCTATGCCCAGCAGTGGACATCTGTAGGCTGAAATGATGATGAGGATGATGATGATGGAAAATCTTTAAAATAATTTCTCTCATTCTAAGCAGAGTGAATGGGAGTGTTAGACTTTTACTGCCTAAAATATCCACCAGCTTACTTACTTATCTTACATTTAGAAGTGCTCATGACAATTAGAAAGGTTTTGAATTTGAATTAAAAAAAAAACCCTATATTTCTTTTTATTCGGTTTTTATTTGTGTCTGTTGTTTTAGTTTTTATGTGTTAGTGTGTACCTGCATAAATGAATTGAATAGACTGGATCATGAAATGTGTTGAAGAGTGTAAATTATCTACCTTACTGCAATTAGTTTTAATTATACTAATAGACATATACATTTAGACAATTCAATAAAACTCAATGATGCAGTTTCTGAAGACGCAACGATGTCATTTCGTAACTAGTGACCTGATTGTAAAAATCGTGAATTCTATTACTCGCTAATAAGTGTCATAAATTAACTGTAATTAAAGAAATTGTTGAAACTCGCGATGCAATTCATTAAACCCCAAGCGAACCCCGGCGTTCGCGCACCTATTGTCTTTCTATTGTGTCTGTAATTTCCACGATTGAAAGGTTAAAGATTACATGTTTTAATTTGACTAAAACCTGTCATTATATCTTGCTTTTACAAGATCCTCCTCCTCCTTATTTCATTGTTTTTGTTTTAATTTCATTTAGGTTTGTCCTTTTTTAATATGAGATTGTACTTACTTACTGGCTATGGACTCTTGGCTGATAAGATTCTTTTTTTTTTTATTGCGTCGTATTCCTCAATACTAAAGGTCGTGACCTTCTTGCTTCATCACTTTCATTTTTTTTTTTTATTGAGATAATCTAGTGCTTGATGCGATGCGATTTTTATGATGTTCTTCCATTGATTCCTTTCTCTGGTGGTGTAAAGAGTTTTATATACCGTGGAGTCAAGAGCGCTATGGATTTGATTGGATCAACGAATTGGGCTGTACCAATTAGGCCTTTTTCCATCTATTAAGATCAAAAAAGCATCATCAACAATCTACCGATTTTCATCCGTATCTTCACTCAAAGGTTCAGTTGAAAACCAGCGTCAGGCAACTGCTTCGTAGTTATCTGGCATTATGCTGAATTTGACCTATTTGTTGCAGCCGTGAGACGTATTGTTGTTTCTTTAATTTTTTTTTTTTTGTTTATGTTTAATTCAAGTGGTGTTACTTTCTTTATTTCTTTCCTTCTTACTGATCTCTATATTCTTCTACAGAAACAAACGAGACGGATGAGAAAGGCTGGGATGCACCGCGTGTCACCAGGATCCTGACGCACGACTTCCCGCAATACTTCGCTGTTATTTCGCGCATACGGCAGGAAGTCCACGCTATTGGACCTGAAGGTTAGACAAAAAAATACCCATCATGATAACGTAGAATTTAATCCATTGTTTGACTTGTAGTGACATCTATGACGGCACATAGCAATCGTAGTGAAAGGAAATCTTGTAGCCACATTTTTAGCAGACAGTATAAATGTTTCACACAGTGCAGCAACCAGTACCGTCTTATCTTTAACTACAAATGATTTATTTAACCTTAAAACGATGTTAGATTAAAAACTTCAAGTAAATCATCAGATTTGCAAAAATGCTTTACTTTAACTTAAAAATGAAATGTTTGAATTAGTTATATTAGAAGCATATAGCATATACTCGTATATGTAAAAACCAGTAAAAACTAAGTTTGCACCTAAACGTATTTTTTTTCTTATTTGCTTTCAAAACGATGACGGAAATCTTCGTTAGGAAATCAGCATGTCTGATAACTAAACACTTAAAAGATATGTGACATATACTAATCTGCACTCGGGTCAGCTGTTGGACTAGAGCCCACTCCTCGCAGAAAAATTAAAAATAATCCGTGTTACAGCCCTGGGAATGTTATAAAATAATTATATTGGCTAATACGCTTATAAGCCAAGCAAAAGAAAATATTAACAAATCTCTTCCAATCTCCAGGTGGCATGGTATCCAGCTCCGTCGTCCCACAAGTCCAGGCCGTCTTCCCGCAAGGTGCCCTCACCAAGAAGATCAAAGTCGGCCTTCAGGTAAACCTATTCAAACCGCGGAAAGGTGTTAAGGACAAAAACCTCAAAAAGATCACAGTCAATAACGTCTCCAAGAAAAAACGCTTCTCTCTTATTTGGTAGTATTTAAAACTTAAAATGTACTCGAATGAATTTAATCTTATAACCTGACATAGTCAGACAAGCTTATGAAATATAACGAATGTTTTCGATACTAGTTCCATTTAATTTTCTTCACTATTAGACTTAGGTACTGTGTTCATTTATTTATTATCGTTTATAAGATAAATTGTGTTCTCATTGTAATGTTAGTCATTAGTGATAGGTTCGGCAAAATATTTTCTGAGCAATTTAAAAATTGTAGTCTTTGTGTTAGTCAATCAAAAGCTTTACACAGATATTTTTTATCTAGGATTTGATATTACTCAATATTTGATAAGAAGTTGTGATTTAGAATATTTTTAGTTACAAGTTTGAATGAAAAGACATTAATTTATTTAACTATTCATCTTAAGATTGTGTCGAACTGGTTCTTAGTAAATGCAAATATAGAACAGTTATAGTAGAATTTAAAGATATAGTGTTGGCGGAAGCTCAAACTATAAGAACATAAGCGTTGTGATTTGGTATACTTGGATTGGAAAGATAAAAGGTTGCAAAAACAGAGGTTTATAAAATAAGGTAATAAAAACACGTCTCTAATCTGATAAAACAAACAGACTATATTTTGCCAAACACAGTCTAGTCATTGCCATATTAAAACAAAAGTACAAATGTGATTGCCAAATTTTTTTACGACAGTTATTTTGTATCCGTTTATTGGTGAAGTATTTTTGTTTAGCAATTTACATTATGATGTATCATCACATATCTTAGACATAAATACAGTTCATTTATATTTTAATAACAATGTACTACGTGATTATTAACAATAATATTAGCTATGACTTGTTTCATCAATTTCTGGGTGTTGAATATTTTGGAAAGATTTCAGTGTCTTCTTAGAATATAGTTTCAATACGAAACGCTTCAATATGTGAAAGAGTTTGTGAAGATTTAAAGGATTTCAATAGATTTGATGAGACACGTCTTCTGCCATTAAAATAAGTTTCTACGTTACTCCTTTAGGGATTATGTCATACCCAATAAATTTAGAAATTCACTTAACTATTTATTGTAGAAGGGAGTTTCAATAAACCATTGACAACAAACTTTGTTTTCAATTTAAGCAAAATTGAATTCTATGAAATCACAAAAGAGTCCAAAATCGTAAGTTTTTCTCACACTGCGGTATTAAATACTGGTTGGATTTTCTCTAGTTGGTCTTTAGGTGACATTATAAGCATGATTGAAATTATAACTATTTCAGAAAATTATTATGAATAACTATGTGTAATTGAATTATTTGAATACATTTTTGTGTGTGTTATAAGTTATTGATATGTATTTAAATCAAATTGGAGTGACGTATGTACTTTAATTAGTTAAGTAGTATTTTAAGGATTGCTAAATTTATTGGGTAATGTCTTTCTATGCTTTTAAGTTGAATTGTTACTTGGACTGTTATGCGATTTTGTACTTTATTTCCTAAAGACCAAACGTGAGACTTGCATGATGTACATATATTTTATTTTGCTGTGTTATTTTGAGCTTGATTACTATCGGAGTGTGTTGCATCTTGTTTTAAAGCGCATGTGTGAGAAATAGATGAAAGTCTGAGTTGACATTGTAATAAATGTGTATAATTTCATTTTATATGCTTTTCCTGTGATTTCATAATGTTCATATTTGCTTAATTTTGCACCGACCGCTCTTCACCACCCTCCTATCATTTCGTTTGTAAGATTATAGCTATTTTTGTAAATATTTTGTAGAAAATAAACTACCACACCAAAAAAAAAAAAACAAATATAGTATAAAATTAATTTCGTTAAAACTTGCAAAACCTCTTCTGCTTTAAGTAAGGTAAGTACAGAATTTAATGTATTATTTTTACACACTGCCTTTTTAATTTTTAACCAACACTGGCATGAAGCTTTGGCGACGACAACGTTTGGTCTTTAGAATATATTTTTATTAGTAATTATAAAAAGACATGAACTTTGGAAATATAAGTGTGACTGCAGTCGATAAGAAAATATAATTATATTCTAATGCCGTACAT
This sequence comes from Mythimna albipuncta, assembly GCA_929112965.1. Classification (NCBI taxonomy): domain Eukaryota; kingdom Metazoa; phylum Arthropoda; class Insecta; order Lepidoptera; family Noctuidae; genus Mythimna; species Mythimna albipuncta. The sequence continues at coordinate 10,131,522 of OV815983.1, read as the reverse complement.
CAAGAGTAACTCATACTAAAAACAGAAAAACCTTAATCTTTTCAGGCCCAAATTATTGATTCAGAGCTTACTGCTAAGCTACTCGGTCGTGGAGTAGCCGTGTCACCAGTAGTTACTGTAGAACCAAGAAGACGAAAATTCCACAAGGCCATAACCCTGAGTATGCCAGCCCCTCGACCTCATACTCAGGGAATGACAAACCAGTACAGCACATCATCAGCTCCAACACTAAGGCTACTCTGTTCCATATCAGGTACAATTAAAATAGTTTGCTTGTATTTAAAAAAGCAAATCTGATTTGTTACTGAAAAACAGCTTGGATGTGTTTAATGGGTATCATCAAATTCCCATTAATATTGAAACCACTTCTTTACTTCAAAGTATAAGAATTGTTCGTTATATCTATCAAGACAATATATATGCTGATAAAAAATATGCCAAAAATGTGTTTCAGTAACAAATAGGTTAACGCCATGTGTTGCAATGGAGTATGGCTTGTGTTTGCTATCTTGATGATATGCTTTGCCAAGGAAAGGTAAGTGTGCCTACAGTTAGGTATTCAGCTTACAAACAATACCCAAACATTGACTTGAATTTGAATTTAGATGTTTATTGCAATTTCATACATATTTAAATAATAATATTAAAAATTAATGATGTTTAGGATACTTTTGGTGAAAATTAAAAAATAAATTGCAATAAATACCAAATACAGATTACGGTCTATTTGCGGGTATTGTGGACTTTGCTTTTAAGTACGCTTAACCAATTTAACTAAAAGGAAATACAATTCTTATACCAATATTCCATTACAACACAATGGTAACGTAGGATAGAGACAAACAGACATCATTACGAATCGATTTGTAGGTAACAAATATAGTTCTACAAGAGATCGGTAGACTATAGATTTTGAAATTTTCAACTTTTTAACTAGAGTATTGATAGTAAATCGGAATTTCATAGTCTTTTTATCTTAAATCATATTGGTTAGTGTAGAACAGAGATTTACGGGTTTAGTCTGACTCCCCATTTTATAGACAGCAGGATGAGCATGTTAATGAGAAATAGCGTAGTTTGAATTCATCTCATTCGAAACAAAACATACATGATAGTGGAAGGGAAAAGAAAGTATTTAAGACAGTGCAAACAAGCCAACCGCTTATAGCAAATACACAAGCAGCTGAGGGACTATGTCCCTGTGTGTCCGTTATGTGCGTGTCTACATTGTCTTTGTTTTCGTGTGTTTGTGTGTGTTGCACGCTCACCGTGTGTGGCGCTAAATAATGTGCTGCCACCTATCGGCGCGCACCATCAGGGGTATTTCGCAAAAGATCTCTCGAAGGTAAAAACATTAGAAATATTATACAAAAACAAAATCAAAATGTCGGTTAAGTTTCGTTTATTTTATTTAAACGTTAATCTGTCTAAAACTCTTAAACTTATCGTGTTTTTATTTCTCATAAATCATTGTTTTACGATACTTATGCTCTTCAGCATCGTGGCTGTTCGAGTATAAATATCCGTTACATTGTTTTTTTCCCTCTATCACTTTTTGAATGCTTTTCCATATCTTGCTTCTCATACATTCTTCCTCTATGCACGGGCTGAAATTTTTACGCTTTGTTAAGTCACGTTCACTCTGTATCATAACCATTCAATGAATCTTGGGACATCAAGACTTTGCACAGCGATACGTTCACAGAAACATGTCGGTATAGAACAAAATGTACAAACATAACTAGAACCAAAGGAACTGCAACGGTATTGGCACATAGTATATGATTGAGACACGTTGAATACCTGTTTTTGTTTAGTATAAGCGTAAAGATACAATATCTCGAATCGGTGCCATCTTCATCCTCATGATCATTCGACGTCAATGTTCCCTTTTTGTTACTTTGCTTGTAAGAATCAGAGATTTATTTCCAAAACGGCCTATCAGTTCTGTTCACATCATCTTCTCTTATTTTGTCTCGTTCCTTTTTCTTGTCATTTTTTCACTGGACACGTTTTTATTTCCATGTTTTGGTTTAGTTCGGTTCAATTTTTGGATTTTATTTCAGTGATTGTCCTTCGAGAGATCTGTTTTCCGAAAACCTGAACAGCAATTTTGATGATTCGTTTTTGATAAAGTAGAGTTCATTTTCATTTTGTGAGACAACAGCACTATTCGTAAGAAACAGGCGACAGTTCACAGTGTGCCACATTATAGTCACTTTTTCATTTTAAAAAGTATTTAAAATGGTACGTTATTTTATTGTTTATTTATTTGTGTGATGTGTTGTCTTTGCTTGTTGTGTGTTTGTTATAGGCCGTTTTGGAAACATTTTATGTTTAGTTTTTTATTGATTTGTTATTGACCTGTCTTTCTTATTTCTGATCTTTCTTCTACATCGGTTACTTACATTATTTATAAAACTTCTGTGTTCTTGTGTTTAGGTTAAATTAACAAAATAATCTTAACTGAGCTCTCTGAAATCTGTATTTATAACTACACTTAAATTTTTTATACAAGTAAAATTAGTAAAATTAGTAGAAAAATAAATAGACTGTATATTATTATGATGAAAACAATACATGTACTGTGTAGATAAATATTTGAAAAGCCTGCTTTGGCATGCATTATAGGGTAGACCCATCATCATGGCAGTTGGAAAATAGCGTTTTAGCCGCAAAATACTGCCTCATAGCTTTCATCTGAACAGACAAACAAAAGAGCATTTAAAATGTAGAAGTATACAGTATATGCAGTATTGCAGAGCATGTATTTAGTTGACTTAAAGCTTATAGGGTATAAAATGAAGTGTTTATGGTGACAGGTGGAACGAATCGAGCTCACTGGGAAGATGTTACGGAGAATACTCCTCTTACGTTTGTGAACGACTGTGTGTCGTTTACTACGACTGTGTCGGCTAGATATTGGCTGATCGATTGTCGACACGTAGAAGATGCTACCAAAATGGCGACAGAATTATACAGGTAAGGCAGAAATAATTTTCATATTATTCTAGTTTTTATGCAAGCACTCGTTGGTTAGATTTTATTTTGGGGTTGTCGACGTCATGGAGTATTTATTTTATTTAATGTTTTTATTTAATTTAGATTTTAACATATTAGTATTACCACATTTCTTTAATTCTTCCGATAAATCCTTAAGCAGGCGTGCTTCTTCAACAAATATCGTCTTTTTGCCATAGTTAGTAACTTTACTAGCTATATTTTGAAACGGAAACTTTTTAGGAAGGCTCTTATCCATCTACATGACTGTCTTATATTTATCAATCTCTTTATTTTCAGGGAAGCCATCCACGTACCGTTCATGGCTCGCTTCGTAGTTTATGCCAAGCGCACTGATGAGTGCCAAGCACAGCTACGCATGTTCTGTGTGACTGACGATAAGGAGGACAAAACCTTGGAGCGCATTGAGCGGTTCATACAAGTTGCTAAGAGCAGGGACGTTGAGGTAGGTGGATCTGGTGATTCTGCTAGTACTGTTGTGGTTTTAGCATATCGTCAGAAGGGTGTCATTATAAGACTGCGTTACTAAGTTCTTAGTAATGCAGTAATGTTGAGGCACGTTGGATCTGGTTATTTAGGGTGTTCTGTTGAGGTTTCAGTATATCATAAAGTGTTGTCATTATGTAATTGGTTCAATTTTTAATTTTGTTTATAGACACAGATCACTATAAGCTTTTGTATAGATTTTAATGACACATTCTTTATGATCCTCCATCCTCTTGAGTCAAAAGTTGAAAAGTCTTGCACAATTTCGAAGTAAAACGTGTAAAGAGGCGCGTTTTTTCATTAAAACTGACTGGCATGCCGTGACAGCAAACGATATGATGCTGTCATGCCATGCCGTGTTGCCTGTACTACGCCACCAATCCACATTTTTTGCAGTTACGCGTATATTAACATTGATATTTCACATCTGCTGGCAGTCCCGTTAGGGTCAAAGTTTAGCCACGAGTGTCCAAAAATATTAAAATTCAACAGGTTCACGAAGGCAAACCAGTATACCTAGAATTCGGAGGCAATTTGGTACCAGTGGCGAAGTCAGGAGAACAACTGTCGATACCCTTCCGTGCCTTCCGGGAGAATCGAGTGGCTTTCCCTGTGATGATCAAGACGCAGGACCTGGAGCCGATCTGCAGGTGCCAGTTCATGAGGGATCCTAAGGTGCCGAAGGGAGAACCTTCGCCAACACCTGTAAGTTATTATGTTATATTTTTGACATATAGTGTCTGCATTTTGTGTCTGATGGAAAATAATCTGAGTACTAGCATCTGTCAACGTCTATATGGGATGCTATCCTAGACCCGAAGCTGAAATTGCACTAGTATTGTTACCCTTTAAACCAGAAGACTATTATGTAGTTTATGATAGATATCACTTTAGTACTAAAAAACGAGCCATGTATGTTCTTGAAAGTGTACTTATGTGTATGTTTGCGTACATATTTGTTACTCCTTCTCGCTCAAACGGCTGAAAAGATTTGGATGAAATTTGGCACACAGGTAGACTATATAGACGGGAATGTCCTGGAATATGTTCATGCTGGAGGATCTAAATGAGCTTCTTATAGAAGCTAGTATGATGTATAAATAATTGGTTCTAAAGTTCCAATACTGGAATAGATCATTAACTTACTAAATGATAAATATGCTAAATACCTACATTATTTCAAAACAGATTGCTGTCCTCAACATCATGGTACCAGATGAAGAGAGAACGTCTCCGATCCCGACTGAAACAGTGCCTATGCGTACGGAGGAGCAGGAACTCATTTGGCGACAGAGACTCAGTGACCCAAGGTGACTTTTAGAGCTGCTTAATAAATCAAAACTTTTCTAGAATCGTTTTTATGCTGTCGAGTTCCCTCTAGGCTTTGTACCTACTAGTACAAAGTTTATGGTAGTAAAATCATGATTGTCGATAAGCAATGACCTGGTGAGGGTCGCAGAAATCCGATGGAAGCGACACGCACATAACCGTTCGTTGTGGTGACGGTCCAACAGCGCACGTCGTTCAGCTAAAATGATAACGATGATGAATGTAACTAAAAATAATCTATAAGATGTTGATAAAATCTACTACAAACAAAAAAAAAGTGTTCAGGATCTTGAAATCCTTAATAATACACTAATAACATTGACTGATAGATAATTATCGATAAAGCGACCAGTTTTGACCATCTTATACCACGCTTTGATAACAATACTTAAGTACCTATATTTTGTAACATTCTTAAAATTCCTAATGGTCGCAGGCTGGAAGACATCTGCAACCTTCTCGGCAAAGACTGGGTGGCATTGGCTTACGAGCTTGGAGTGAGTGTGGCCACCGTCAATCAGATACAAGCAAAGAGGATCACCGCGGCTGAGCAGGCGCAGCTCATGCTTAAACTGTGGAAGACGCAGTCTGGAACTAAAGCTCTTGGTAAGAAATATTACGTAATATTAAAAAAAAAATACCCCTTGATAAAATAAAAAAGCAAATAAATCTTTATTTTTGGAAAGTCTAAATTTTTACATGTTGCTCTGCTAGTAAATTCTTTAGTTGTAACTGATTCAGTCTTAGTGCGTTTCTCTAATACTAAACCTTAACTTTATGACAAAATAAATGTGTGGAACTAACCTCTATCAGCCCGTATAGGTTTTAGGTATAAACGCAACGATACTTTTATAAGCATAGATTAGAAAAACAGAATTCATTGATGAATTGAATTGAAAACCATATGTTGTTACTGTTTGTTGATATACTAAACAAGGTACTTTGCACAGATAACTCGCTAGAACTCGCGTTATGTCGTATTGGACGAGATGACATCATCGCACCACAGTCTGAGTTGACCAATGAACGACGAATCCAAAGGAACATCTACCAAGAAAGACAGGCTTCTGAAGAAATTGAAGCCTACAAAGGTATTGGTCAGTCACCCCTTCTCTCTTTTAATTTCATCCCCTTTAATTTTATATCTCTTAAGGCTTATGCTGACCGGGACAGCGTGGCAAACGGATTTTGTTGCCAGTCAGCGTACACTAGGCGCTTAGATACCATTACATTCTAGCGCTATGCCACGGCATACCGCGTCACGTCGAAGTATGCCATGGCAGATTTCAGTCATAAGTGGCGTTTGACAGAGTGTTGGCGGGTGCCGGAGCATCCTTCGGCATGCTATTGCCTACCGCAGTGTGCCACGGCATTTCGCCGCGAGAGCCCGTGACGCGTCTTTTAAATTCCATGCGATGATATCCCTTTTAAAACAACGGAAGCAGCTATTTAACTAAAATTTCTGCCATATTTCTATCCCTATATGTTTTAATGTCCATTGGTAAAAAATTTAATCCATTGCCATGCTGGGCCGGTCCGCGTAGGTCCTTAATTTTCCTATTTAATACTAGCCAACTCTAATACTTTCAAAGCAGTTTTTCTTTCAGTTTTTTTTACGATATTACGTTTATTGCAGCAGAAGAAGACAATAAACTCAAGGACAGAATATACGATGAAGACCAAATTCCTGAACATAGAGAATCAGAACATGATCAAGACGAAGCCAAGTACTCTCCTGAAGAAAAGTCGATAGTAGAAAAGAGTGAAATAGAAAGAACTCCTACGCCTAGTTCTCATGAAGAAAGTGAGGAAGATGAAGGTATGGCATTTTTTAATGCAATCTCTAATATAAAAAATTGCAGTTTTGTAACTGCAATAAAACAAATCAGAAGGCAATTCTAGGTTAGTAATTGTCGACCCGAATCAACAATAAAATGGGTAGATATATTTTTAATTGTATTCATATTTACGGTAAAAGCGTTTCATAAAGTAAGTGGACGGAGCCTTGTACAAGCATCACATACACGTATACAATGACACACGCGAAAAATGTAATAAGTGAATCTGTTTTTTGAAAGGATTTATTAAGAGAGTTATTCTAATAACACAATTATAGAAACTAAAATAACAAGTATTAATGATTTTATTGACAAGGTATCGTATTTTATATAATTGTTTACGAGTTTTATCACAACCTCCTGAAGTTTTGTGCAGATTTAAAACTAAATCTTATTTAATAATTTACTTTAAATTAAGTCTCAAATCCAATACTAAAAAAAATTACTTTCGTGATAGACGTAAAACGCAGTGTAGCAGAAAGAAAAGAACAAATCACGAGAAAGTTAAGTTCGAGCAAGATTCCGGCGTCAAAACAGAAGAAAGAAATAAGAGAAGAAATCATTGAAATTAAGACTCAAATAAAACCCGATATTAAGAAGTTCCAGGATATTGAACAACAAGTAAGCAACTTCGGTTTCATTTATGACAATAATAAAACATTAGATGCTGTTACAGGATTTCAATATTAACGCGTCTTTTATATCTTATAGGTACTGGAAAAAGACCCGAAATTAGAAAGAACACGGTCAAAAACTTCTCCCGACACAGTCGAAGAAGAAAAAGAGCCCGAAATTCAAGAAGTTATCGAGCCAAAGAAAGAAGAACCTAAGCCAGTAGAACGACCAGTTGAACAGTTCAGAAAATTTGACCCTTCGTCACCGGCGAAACCTACCCCCAAACATTTACAAAGACATATGAGGAACGAGTCCATGAGATTCCCATCAGGCGACTTCTCCAATGTCACTATCACTCCAAGAAAATCAGTGACATCTGAGACTAGTGAAGTTAAAGTAACTGAAACCAAAGATACTTTTACCAAAGAAGCCATTTCACAAAAGGAAATTGTCACGTCAAGGGTAGAAGAGAAATTAGAGGATGGTGATAAATCACCTGATTTAGTAGTAGAAGAAGAAAAAGATATTGCTGAGGCTCCATTGAGAGCTAAAATTAGCTCATTTGAATCAAAAATGTCGAAGGAATCTTCTATTGAGTTACCTAAGACTACAGTTAAATTGACAAAAGAAGCGTTAAAGAAACATACGCTTGAACAGGACCAAGGTATTGAGTATACACAGGAATTTGTAAGAGAACAATCTAAACAGATATCAAGTATGGAAACTCACGTAACCCATAAAGTATCCATTGAAACGGAAAAACATGCGGAAACAGTAAAATCTGTAAAAGAAACGATACAACACTTTGACTCTAAAGTCAAACTAGATGAAAAATCCAAGCCATATCATAAAACAATGAGGACTGACTCTACTTTAGTGCAAGTTTCTTCGGAAGAAGACAGCGAATTTTTGAAGAAATCTACTGACTCTGAGACTGAAACTGAATCTCAAACTACCGTCAAAGTAGACAAATTAGAACAAAAAAGTAAATTTAAAATTGATAGAGATGTATTTGAGAAGAAGACGGATAGCAAAGTTTTTCCTAAAGACACAAAAGACAAAAAAGAAGACCAAGACAAAAAACCAGGTGATGATGACAAAAAAGATGATCAACCTGCGATTATAAAGGAGCAGAAACTAGAAAAACAATTGACTGAAGAATTACGAGCGAAAGTTAGTGAAGAAGAACTAACAGAAGCTTTGGAAGAAAAAGATGTTTCTGTGAGCGATAAGTTAACTCACGAAAAAGTAAATACAATTTGCAATGATTTTTGAATCACATCTGTGCAAAAATGTATTATTATTTTGATAAAATGCTTACTAACTACATTTAATCTTTCAGGTGGAAACACAAATGTCAGTGACCAGTATAAGGTCTGACCTTAGTAGACATACTAAGACGGATTCCATAGCTTCTGAAACATCCGAGATGATCAGTAAGATGACATCACAAGGGTCCCCCATACAATCAGCTATTGACAAAGCCGATTCATTGGCTGATATTCAACAAAGCACAGAGAAAGATTTCAGCTTTATATCTCAAACTGAATCAAAGGTATTCAATTCCAATTCCAAGCTATTTTAATCTATAAATGGGCATTTCTAAAACGGCAGAAGTTAGTAAATGGTTCCAATTGGTGGTTGACTATGGAAAAGAATCGGCAAAAAACTCTTAGAATCTTAATTATTAAGTTACTTCTACATTAACCTTTCAATCGTGGAAATTACAGACACAATAGAAAGACAATAGGTGCGCGAACGCGCGTTCGCTTGGGGTTTAATGAATTAAAATGTTAATAGGTATGAGTGTAGACCACTCAACATTGAATCAAAAATTTGTAATTAATTAGTTTCTTGATTGTAAGTTGGTCAAACTGAGATTTTCTATGTTTGTAAATACTTATCTCTTTCATAGATAAACGTGTTACAAACGAACTATATTAAAACGTTATTAGAGAGCTTTCTTACTTAGTCAAATTTTTTATAATGGCTTTAAAACATATTTTTTGAGAACCAAATGTTTTATAAATTGATATTTGAAACCACCAGGTGTACTCAAAGGATTCAAAACACCGCAGTGACTCTTTAGACGAGACTTCACAGTTCTCAGACTTGGATGACCAAATCGGCACAAGTCCAGCACATAAGCCACTTGTTGACAAAGACTTGGAACCAACTGTTACAAAAACTGAAATTAAGACTGTAACTACTACTATATCAGATAGAAAAGAAACTAGAGATCAAACCTTAGAGTTCCTAAAGTATGAAAGTGAACACAGTTCACAGGTACTTGAATCTGCTTTGGGAGCAAAAGAGGCAGAAAAGGTAATTTGAGCTTACTAGAAGCGTTAGAAACTTGCTGAGCTAATTAGTTAATAGTATTAATACTGCTAGCATAGCTGCGTAGCTTTAACAATTTCTCAAACTATTTTATTTTGATATTATTTTGCTATATAATTATTATTTATTTTTTAGATATCACCAAAAGAATCCCCAGTTATAAGCGCAAAAGCACGCCAATTTATTGAGACAGTACCAGAAGACGATTCTGTACAAGAATGCTTTTTCTCCAAGCGCATTTACTCAGACTCTTTAGAAGACTCGGAACATACAGACTCAAGGCGACACTCAGAAGCCGAATCATTAAAATCAGATCAATCTGATGTTAAAGCTAAAGTATCATCGTCCGATTTTGATGAACGAGCAGAATATGAAGAAACAATAGACTCGGGAAGTGGATTTGGTGACGAGAAGTTTGAAGAAAGCGTTGGTTTCACTTCAATGAGAATTGATCCCAAATCTATAGAACTTGAAAAGCAAGACTCAGGGTCTGACAAAGAAGCAGAACCAGTATTCAAGAAAATGACCCCAAAACGATCTCATTCAAGAAGCGAATCGATTTCAATAACTAAGATAAGTGATTTACAGCTTGACTTAGATCTCCCCAAAGCGAAACCTGTTACGGAATTCCAAATGATTGTAACGGAAGCTGAAGAAGTGGACCGCTCTGACAAAGATGAGTTGTCTGATAAAATATCGTCAGAAAGTAGTAGGGAAATTGAAATGTCCGACCGGAAATCTTCAGAAGGTATTTCAGACAGGATTAGTTCAGAAGATGCTGTAACAGAGAAAAAGACGTCTTCTGAAGAAGATGCGACAAAAGAACGTGAACCTGTGTTAGTACACGGAACAGAAACAGTGGTTGCCATAATTGAGACCGTTAAAGAAAGTGAGCCAGTTGAAATAAAAACTCAGGTTGTGAAAGATGACGCTGCAGGTAAGGAGCAAAATCACAATGTTTCATAAACACAGTTTTCTTACTATGCTTATATGTTCATTATATTTTGGTACAACAATATATTTATTATTTCAGTTGATGTAGTAAAACGCCAATCAGTCACATCAGCTGGCTCTGGATCCATCAGTGAACTGCGTTTGGAAGAGAAACGCTTATCAGATGCTCACAGTTTGACCGAGTCCAGGGACTACACGTTTGAGGAGTCAGAAGATGACATTGCGACACAAGGCACTCACGTCGATATGTCCAAGGAAAAAGTCGTTGAAGTTAAACAGGAAAGTGATTCTAAGACTAAGACTGTGTCAGGTTAGTGTGATCTATGTAAATATAATAAGTTTCAATTTTCGGATATACATGGCTATCTCAATAAAAACTAATGACTTCTTACAGGTAAAACTGATATGTCAAAACTTGCTAAACTAACTCATGGAGACTCATTAGATGACGTTGAAGGTTTCCCGGAAGATCATGTCACTGATTATGTTCACAAACTACCTTATATTGCAGAAATGGGGTAAGATATTTTTATACATTAAAACTGGATGAATTTATAAGTATTATAAGAAAACACTAAACTTATTATTAATTTTAGTGCTATGGCGGAGAAAGATTTAACTCATGATTTCTTAAATAAAGAAAGAGAAGCACAAATTAAACGAGAAACTGTCACTGTTGTCACGGCAACGACCACTAAACCTACACAACCAGAAAAAGACACTACGGTTGTTACCGAAACCGTGCAACCTTTAAAAGGCGTAGGTAGTGTTATTGCCGGGATTGTTCAACCAGTAAAAGAGATCACCACAGCTGTAATCGAATCTATTGAACCTAAAGAGATCTCTGGTATGGTACCTAGTGACTTTGCACAATCAGAAAGCGTAACTACTACTATCGTTACTGAAAGTGTACAACCAGTAAAGGAAACCACTAGTGTTGTAACTACGACACAGGAAAAACTGGTAACAAGTATTGTAACTGAATCTACACAACCAGAAAAAACAGTCACTAGTACTGTAACGGAAGCAGTTCAACCAGGTAAAGTTTTTACCACTATTGTAACTGAAACTCGGCAACCAGAAACAGTAATTACTCGTACTATATCTAAGTCTGGACAACCAGAAACAGTAATCACTCGCACAATAACTGAGTCTGAGCAACCAGAACGAGTTGTAACAACTGTTGTAACTGAAACTGTACCACCAGTAAAAGAGGTAAGAATCTTTGAAACGACACAGTCTGACCATGATTATCAACCAAGAGAATTTGTGTTTACAACAAGACAGACCGAGACATCATACACAACATCCACATCGTCTTTTAAAGATGAACCAGCAATCATATCGGAAACGAAGACTATCATCAAAGATACAGGTAAATCTTCGACCGTTGAAGAAATAATTGAGACGAAAAAACAAATAGTCGTTAGCTCTGGAAGCAAATTTGATGTTTCAAAAATAAGAACAGATACGCTTGGGCACTTTGATGTCGGAGATATAGATGAAATAAAAAAGTTTGTACCCAAAGACTTGGATCTCTCAGAAACTACAGAGATCACAAAAGAGCAAGTAAAGCCAATGATTGATGACATTTTACATAAAGGCACTATTGCTGCGGCAGCCAGAAGCCCGATACTAGACAAAGATATCAAGACTATAACAAAAGAAATTGTAGAGACTGAAAAGAGGTCCTACGATGCTAAGGTCCCACATAAAGAAGAACGAAGACACTCCTGTATCAGTCCAGCTATTTCTCTTGAGAGAATCGCTGAATCAGAAGTAGAAACTGAGGAAGAACCCCCTAAAAAAATTACTAGCATAACTACTGAGACACACAAGGTTACAGAAATGACTACGGAAATGAAGAAATCAGACTCAGCTATGAAACAAATGGCCGATAATATTGAAATAATCATAAAACAGGCATCTGAAGATATCGAGGTTTCTTCAGAAGAACACCCAGTTGAAGATGAAAAAGATATCGCAGGTCGAGTCTCTGTAGATTCTATAATAGAAGAAGCCGTAACAACGGTAGAAGGATTTCTGGATGAAAAAGACGCCAAAGATGCTAAAGAACAGGAAATCGAAGCTAAAAAGGAGATGATATTTGAAGAAACTAAGAAATTTTCAAAGGATAGACCTGGGCTAATCAAATCATTGTCAAGAGATAGCGGTGAAATAGTAATTATGCCTAAGAAAAAACACCCGAGAACATTCTCCGTTCAAAGTTCTCCTGAGGAAGTTGAAGAACAGATTTACACTGATTCTGAATCTGGTGAGTAAAACTATAAACAGAACCTTTTCATATTTTTTGTTTTCTCAGTGTAAATAAATGTCAATTACTCATCTGTTTACTTAAATTATTTATAGATATGGACAAAGCAAAAGTTCTAGAAATTATAGAACCTAGTTCAGATTTAGATGGAAAAACTCCTGCATCTAGTTTCGATACAAGAAAAATTCGCACCGACTCACTTGATGATGCTGATGATTTCCCAGAAAAAGAGGTAAATATCAAAATAATATTTTGAATACTTTTTAAATATATGGACAAAGATTTTATGTCAATTAAAACCTGTGTGCGTACGAATTGTTTCAGGCTGAATTTTTCGGAGAAGATGAAAAGTATATGGAAGATGCACCTGAATCGTTCCAAGCAGTCAAATTCGACGATGCAGCACATGGAGACATGGCTGGACCTAGCACGAGTGCCCACCGTCATGGAGAAGATGATGACAAATTCAGTGACAAGTTTGTCAAGAAAACTCATTTTGTGGATAGTTTAATGCGCTCTGATTTAGTCTCAAAATCCACAACTGAGTCATCAGTTACCACGGTCATATCGACCTTAACAAAATCCTCAGATGAAGATCAGAAGTCGGTGCTTGAAGATGGCACTTCCGCTGACTTCTCGAAAATTAGCGGGGCAGATTTAGTAAAAGATCCTTCTAAAACCTCAATGGAAGCAAAGGAAGATTCTAGAATTGAGGAACAAATGGAAGACCGTGGTACTCCTGACTTATCTAAGAAATCAATAGATTTAACAAAAGACTATTCGAAATCATCAATCGATAGTAAAGATACTTCTAGAGACTTTGCAACAAATGAGTTGTCGAAAGATTCAACGGTGGACTTGACAAAAGACTTTTCTAAAGCTTCCGTAGAAAGTGTTAAGGAAACGTCGAGATCTATCGATGAAAAGACTTTCTCAGAAGACCATTCATCGTTAGACGTATCAAAGACATTAGCATCAGATGCCTCGGAGGGTATCACAGTTAGTAAAGAATTTATTGATGAGGAGAGATCAGTATCAAGGGTTGTTAGAGTTTCAACCAGTTCTTCTCAAGAGACATCTATTTTAACAGAAAGCAAATTATTTAGTGAACATGATGAAAAATCCTATGAAAAAACGAAGCCTTCTGATAAAACTGAACAAGATTTTATTGGTGAAATGGAAGAGAAGATTGCGCAACTGCAGTCAGAGTTCAGAAAAGAAGAAGAAATGGCTGATAAAGAACCTAAAGTTAAGGTTGAAAAACATGTTACAACTAGGGAAATTATTGGCGAAGATGGTTCAAAACAGATAATTACAGAAACGATACAACACATTTTTAAAGATACAAAAGACGTCATGGACGAAAAAGGTGTCACTATTGAAGAATTAAAAGAAGAATTCAAGAAAGAACATACAAGCGATCAGTCTGACGATGCAGATATCCTGAAAGAAGCAGAAGATGAAGTTCCTGATATGAAAGAATTAAACAGAAGATGTTCAAATCTTCTAGAAGATATTTCACAAGGAGCTCTTATTAGAATTGACTCATCGCATGTCACACATGGTAAGTTCTGTCTGCTATACACAACAAAGTATGAGCTTGCCTAAATATGTTTTTTCTTTCTTTAGTTCGTTAACCATCGTGGGCTCCTGATGAAAGACCGTTTCGGTTCTACTTTTTTTAAATTACTATTTAATCCACACTCATCTTGTGTGCGTAAAAATAATTCGAATTTCTATTGATTTATAGATCTTGTGTCAAAGTTCTCCAAAACTCCACCACCATCTCCTGTCGATTTAACCCAAAAAACCAAAACGGAGGATGGTACTGGCGAAAAATCTCTCGGGCTACAACCAAAAGGTAATGTTCAATTTATATTTAAAAATAAAAGAATAAAACAATAAGCAAACGTTCAAAAAAGTTGTCAAAGATCACACGAAACAATATAAATTAAAATAATTCGATTTCTTTAAACCAATAACCTAAATTTTTATTTTATGACAACGTCCTATCTGCGGTGATGATCTTTAATAATTTTACTCCAACAGTGACGTCGTAGTTAGTAACTGCTATATTCAATCACTAGAAACTGCAGCAATCACTGATTCACAGAAAAATAGAACCAACGCCAAAAACACGTCATAACATACCATGAACACAAATTAATTGCCTTCGAACCCTCAAACCCCACTTCCAAGCTTACTTAAATTTTAATGTGCTATATTACTTACTTACTATCCTACCGTATGAGTTGAGTGGTGTTTCAGTGTTCGACCGTCACACAGTCCAAATGCAAAGACTTTGTCACTTCTCTGACCAACTTAAATAAATATATAGTAGCTAGTAACTGCTAGAAGTAGGAGCTAACTCCGTCCTTCAATCTAGGCTCCGACTCTTCGTTCCTGGACGCTAGCCGTCAGTCGCCACGAGCTTCTTCAGCAGGAGACAGTGTCATCAGTGAAACAGAAGCTCATCAGAGTGGTCAGTAACTTGTACTTGAAAACATAAGTTTATTTACAAAATCCTTTACTATAACTGTATCTAGAAATGTTCTAATGACTCCTGACATTTTAAGATTTTTTACAATATTTTAAGTTGTTGTAACGTCCCTTACAATGGATTGTGACAAAATTATTGCAAGCTTTTTGCAGTAATGTAGTGGCAAAGTAGAGTCACAGCGAAACTTTACTCTTGATTTTGTAGTAAACAACCATTATAGACAGCCTTATTTGCCACACTCTTTATTTGTACGCCAATTATCGCATGTGTCGTGGTTAATTTTTACACTAAGGACTTGACTTTGTTTCTAAAGAATTGGGAATGAAGGCAGTGAACGGACAGCACTCGAGTGATAGAAAGCACTAAGATTGAACAAGATAAAATAGATTAAAAAGCGACCCCATCTTAAATAAAAGATAAAAGAAAATTAGTTCAGTTGCAACAGTCACATAATGTATGCAAATATTTGTCAGCACAGTAAATTTTACTTTCTTTCTTGCGGAGCCCTTACGTTGCTATAGGTAAGTGGACCCACGAGCAACCGAAACATCACATTATTTTATTATCGCTTCTTCTGACGGACAACTTGATTTCTCGTATTTAATTCGCCATTTTTTCATCTACTATCATTTACCTTTGGGTAACGTTTCGCTTTGATTCTAAATCTTTATTTATTTTAACCATTTTACTATCATGAGCTTCCATCGCTAATTTCTAAATATTTTCATCACATCGACATTAAACTTGTAACATAAACACGCTTTAGGTGCTTCAAGTGCATAGATGTAAATTCTCAATCTTTTTCCAAATTTTGAAACAGTATGCACTGTAACTTCATAATTTTACCAAATTAACAATTGGATTAATTATTATTACCACGTCTTTAATGTTTAGCACAGCGAAAACACAAAATAATGTAAAAGTAGGAATGTAGCTCTTTAATTCATATAATTGTCATTTTTCTTTACAGAAATACTGATGGAGGCGTCTAAGGCACTGACTGAAGCCGCCAGGCCCAAATCTCCAACTAAACATGTAGCTGATAACTTAACGTTTGTTAATGTCGATCAGCCGACTATTACCAGCGGTGCCATAGAACTTGTTGATCGAACAATAGAAAAAAGCATTGATGTTATTGGTCAAATTAAGCAAGAACAACTTGCGGTTCAATTGGAAGACATGCAAAAATCAACGTCAACTGACACATTCTATAGTGAATCTAGAGTTGAAACTTCATCTTCGTCAGTTCACAAAACTTTTGAAGGCGGTGAATTGAAGTTCCAATCTATTGACCCTGAAGCTGTTATGTCAGATATGGTAGCTAAGTTTGGCACTAAAGATGATTTCAGCACAATATTAACTCATAAAGAAACTGAAACAAGAAAAATATCTGGGCAAGAATTTTTCTCTGAAACCAAACAAGTGTCATCTTCAGACGACGATTCATTGGTTATCAAAACTGAAACAAAACATGAATTACGAGGACAAGAACATGAAATGAAAGAAAAGACCGTAGTTCGCAAAGAGGGAGATCAAACAGAAACATCACAAAAGAAGTTGGAAAAAGCTCATGAAGCAACAGCAAAAAGATCTGATATTGAAACGAAGACTGTTAGAAGTACGGATGATAATGATATAGTAAAGGTTGAACGGGAGTTTTCTGAACAAGGACTTTACACAGGGCGACAGACTAAGTCTGAAGAAAAGATGACTGCCATAAAAGACGAAACAATTAAGAAAAAACATGAAGTGAAAATATCTGAACGTGATTTGTACCATGAACAATGGGGTAAAGAATATTTCACCGAACCTGGCGAGTTAGAAAATATTGTTGAAGATGATGATAGTAAGGCTAGAGTAGCATTTGTGGATTCCACTTTAAAGATTGTCGAAAAAGACGAAGTTGTATCGAGTGTAGAACTATCTGAAAAAGGTAAGGTAGTGAGTTCGACAATTGAACACCACAAAGAAGAATCTGTCATAGAAAGTAAGGAGCATGATGATCTTAGCTCTGATGCTTCACATGCACCGAGCTTCAGAAGTGAACCGACTGAAAAACGGGACTCCTCAGAAACTAGTCCAAAAAGTAAATCAAAATCTTTCAAAAAAGATGATGAAACATATGAAGTGAATTTTATAAAGGAAATCAAAGTAACCACTTCTCCAGTGAAGAGTTCATTTAGTCGAACTGGAAGTCAAGACACACATTCTGAGTCGGAAGCTGCACCCGAGTTACCTCATGATGATAGAACTGGCGATACGCCGAAAAAAGAGAAACTTTCCAAGTCTCCCATAAAATTACCACAACAACAAATTCAAGACCAAGTTTGGGAAGTTTCTTTACAGAAAGCTGATTCATTTGAAGTAGCTGATGAGATACCAAAATCGAAAGTTACAACTAGTGTAGAAACTTCAAGTACTACTACCAAAAGTTCCGATAGTGATACAATTTTAGAAATAAGAACGGTTGTAGAAACAAGAACTGAAGTAACTAAAACATCCAAAACTGACATGTCCCCGATTACATTCGAACTATCAGATGAAATAAGTACGACATCTAAAGACATTATGATAAAATCTGGAGAAAGTGTTGATACGGAATGTATGATAAAGTCTTTGGAGTCACACGAGGGAGAAGTGTTACAGAAATCCATGGATTCTACTGTAAGTGCTGAAACTCTTCATGCCTCCGAATTTTCCACAGAAGCTGATTCAGCTTACTTAACAGGAACTGATCACAGAAGAGAGGAAGTGAAACTAATAAAAGAAAAAAGCCTAGAAGACATTTGCAGTAGTGGATATGACACTGATCTCTCCTCTGCCGAGTTTCACGGGACGAAACTCGAGTCTGAAAGGGTGGATTTCGATTCACTGATGTCTGCTCAACCACTTACAGACTTGTCAGTTTTGGAAAAAACTATAGATGAAGTCAAACAGTCACTTGAAGCAGCACAAGGTGAAATTATTAGTGAAAAAAGTGATGGGAGCAGCAAATATAAGCAGTCCCCATCCGAATTTCAGTTTAAACTGTTGATAAGTCCTGATAGACCTGAAGTCATTACAGAAGAACAACATGATGACCATGACAAAAACATTGTTTTGACTGACAAAGAAGAAAAAAAACATGATAGCCAAAAGCTTGACAGCTCCAGCTCCCCAAAAATAAGTTCACAAGATGATACCACAACGTCTGATGAAGAAAAAGACACAGTTCATGTAAAAGAATCCAGTCCTCCATTAGACAGTGGTGATATTTCAATAAGGTCAGATAGTGGCCCACATTCTATTATTGAAACTGATAGTGAAATTATATTATATGACCGAGATAAATCCATTAGTAGTCTTGAAGTAAAACTTAGGGATCAGAGACATATTAAATCAAAATTGGGTGTTGGAGATAGGCGATCAGCATCAGAAGTTGAAGGTTGGTCTAGTTCAGGAGAAAGTCACTACCATAGCTTTGAACACTCCGAGAGTAGACCGTTGTCTTCTGATGTCGAAGTAATGATGACCGCACAAAGTGGTACTGAATTCGAGACTGCACTTACAAGTCATGACATTTCATCGCAATCGATGAGAACATCTAAAGATTATTTCACAGCTGGAAGTTCACTTGCTTCTCGAGATAGCATGAAGAGCTTAGATTCTGATGGATCAAGTCACGTAGCCAGCATTGATATCTCTGATGCTTCAGAAACTCTGGTACCCTCTGCTAATGAGTTGAAAGAAGAACTAATGGAAAGTAGCACTTACATTGAACAATTTCTACATGAAGTAGAAAAAGAACAACAAAAAGTAAAAGATGTGAGTGATGAGGAAGTGTCTGCTGATGAAGATGAGGGTAAAGTTGATGATATCGAACCTGTGGGTAAAATGAAAAGATCGCATGAAATGAGATTCCAACCTAAAGATATGATACCAGAACATTTCCCAATTGAAAGTGCTTCAGAAATTAGTGCAGAGATTGATGACGATTCAACTAAAGATAAAGATGGTTCTGACACCACAATTTCAAGCCAATTGAAAACCGACGAGATCTTGTCTTCATCTATTTCAAAACTAGACATGCCTTCTTCTCAATCAGATCTAGACTTAATAGAAATTAAAGAAACGGTTATAAAAACGACCACTCATTTACAAGAAGCGATACCATTTTCCATTACCAAAATAGAAAAACCTCAAAGAGAATTTGTTGACGTTGAAAGTGAAATTATTCCTGTAGGATCTTCAGAATACGAGGATATCGTGAGATACGGAAGTATTACACCTGAACCCAGAAAACTTTCAAAAGAAGACATTATTATTACAAAGACTACTATTCATGATGCAGAAAGTGCACCAAGTGCCCCGGGTGAAGCAAGTGGACCGAGCGAGGAAATATGTGAAGTTGTTGAAGAATGTCATAAAAAAATCGTGAAAGAAGTCAGCGTTATTCCGTTCCCTAAAACGGAAGTGCCGCCTAGTCAAAGAGAATTTGTTGATATTGAAGAGGATATTATACCAGTTGGGTCAAAACAGTACGAAGAAATTCTTAAATCAAAAAGTGATTCATCAGTTCCTAAAACTAAAGTTGAGAAGTCTTCGGTAAAAACCCCTGATTCTCAACTGGACAGTAAACAAACTTCAACATCAAGTCTTCAAACACACGATCATCAATCTACACCTCAGACACCTTTGTCAGCGCCGAGCCAAAGTTCTCTCTCAACTGATAATGGTAGAGAGTACGTCCTAGATGATATGTATGACATATCAGAAACTCCTGAGCTAAGATCGGATCTTGCTGAAACCAGCAAATCGGAACTTATAATAACAACCGAAGAAAGATCAATGCACACTTACGAAAAAGAACAGGAGTCACCTACAAGCGATGAATTCGAAATGGTTGATAAACCTAGCGAGATGGATGACTTCGTCGTCATCGAAGAAGTAGCTAAGGAAGCTCAAGAAACTGATACTGAGGGCAAAAGTGTACAAATAAAGATGCAAAAATTTGAGAAACGACACGACACAGAGATTGAAGAATATTTATCTAAAACTTCGAAGAAACAAGATAGCACCAGTAGTGCATCAGGTTCTTTATCTGATGAAGAACTAATGGCTTATGAATTAGAACAAAAGAAATTACAGGCTCAAGAATTAGCAGAAATAGAGGCTGGAAGACGTTGGATACAAATGCAATTTGAAGGCGATCCAAGATATGACTACGAACGAGTACCTCTAGAAGATATCAAGGAGGAAGAAATGACAGATTTCGATGCTAGTAGAATAGGCAGCTTAACATCGCAAAAAGAGTCAATAGGAAGTTACGGTAGCTTTAGGAATTCTTATGGAAGCCTTTCGGAATCAGAAATGGCCTCACGTATAAGATTTAGAGTTCGAGGTGACAACGATGATATTTCAATTAGTTCTTTGCAAGAGTTTGAAAATTTAGAAAGGGCTTTAATGGAGCAGTATCAGCAACATTCCTCATCTTCTGCGGAATCCTTGAATGGGTCTTTACCGAGACGCTACATTCTTAGTAGAAGTCAAGGAGATGATATTTCCGTATCAAGCTTAAAAGAATTTGAGGGTCTAGAATCTGCTTGTTTAGAAGCACTAAAAGCAGAAATTCTTGCGAAGCAAAAAGAAGCACTTCTTATGGCGGATCCTAAAGAAGTAAGCGGTAGTTTCTTAGAACGAGAAAAACGATCGTACAGTGGTAGTTCAGAAAGTAGTCCTCCACAAAAAGGAGGAAGCCCAAGCCAAAAGAGTGGTAGTCCTTCTCAAAAGGGCGGAAGTCCATCGCAAAAAGTAGGCAGCTATGGTAGCCCAACACAAAAGATTCTCACTGAGTCTGCTAGTATAAGAAAGTTAATTGATCAACAAATGGCAATAGAACAGAAACTGCAACAGCAACAAGTGATGCCAAAAGTGATAACAGTGAAGAAATTTGATGATAGAGGAGCATTCTTCGTGCCAGAACCTGAACCTGGACCATCAGAAAAAGAGCCACCGGAAGAAGTTAAAGAAGAATGCAAGAAATCATCTTCTTTTGTTTGCGCAGCAGCACCAAGTGATGGATCTGCTGAATCCATACCAGGAGATTGCGAAGAAATGATGAAGCTATTAGACCAGGAAGAGAAAACAAAGGAAAGCCAGACAGTAACTAGGACCTTCACTGATGGTGGCGTAATAGAAGTTATTAAAACAACAACAGTCATCCAGCAAAGATTTGTTGATGGAAAGAAAGTTTCAGAGATTGTGTCTAGTACTGACGGTGAAGGAGCAGTTGACATACCTGGTAGACCAAGACAACTTGAAGAAAGTGCTATGTCGTATGGTTCAGAAATGTCTTCATCAATAACTTCTCAGCCTTCAGAGTTGGACAGTTTAATGACTGTAATGGAGAGGCATACAGATGGGGGAGAGGTAGTGACTGTTACGCGACAAACGATAACAATGACTGATAAGCCTGAGGACCTAGAGTTCTCAAGGGAGGGGAGTTTAGTGCGTGAGCTCTCGCCCTCCTCAGGGAGGTCGGTGGCTCACAGCGTAATCTCGTTCTCCGGTAAACAATTTACAGATCCCGCTAGTGGCTCATGGAGTGGGCAAGATGAGGAGCTGAGTTCGTCAGGAAGTTTTAGCAGGTTTGTATGATTTAATTTAAAATTTGTATGTTTAATTTAAAATGTTTTATTTGAATTTTCTTAAAGTTATATATTTTAAACTCTGGCAGGCATTTAAAAATTTTGTGTAATTTATATCCAGTGCTCTCAAAAGGGTAATGGAATCATCGCGAGAAAACTAGCATGACCTAGAACAAAAAGTTCTAAAATATGACAGCCACAAATTCACACTGGATTCACTAGATCTGACTAAAGGACGCCCAAATTTCCTAGCAGGAGAAACATTACAATACTGATTTATTATTACAAAAAATGTAGAATCTTGGAGCAACCCTCAAATACTTTCGAATTTACTCTAGGGGTGCCCGTGCAGACCTGATGCTGGGCAGCACAGATAGCCTCGAGGCAACCAGTTCTAACGCGACCCGAGCTACTTACAACTATGAAGTAGACACCCCTATGACAGGCAGTCTTACTTCTGGAGGTGAGTTTAGAAATAGTCAATGATTTTTTGGATTTAGTACGAGATTTGACGATTGTAGTAATATTTTCAAAGTCAACAGACAAGAAAATGAATAAAAAAAAGCATTCAAATTCGACACAACAACCGACTATTGTATGACTTATATTATTTATAGCACTTTTTCGCTACTTGGTTCGCGAGAGTGCTTTCTTAAAAACTTGAACACCCATCAAACAGCATTTTGAGAGCATTTTGAAAAAATAATAATGACAGTCATTATTAATAAATAATATATAATATAATTTTTAAAAACCCCTAAATTGTGCTATGGTGGATAGTTCTGAAAACGAATAGTGTAATCCTTTTTATTTACTATTTATGATAACTTTCAAGTTTATTGGTACTGGGAATAAGATTTTGCATGCGAGCGAAATTTCCCCTGTTCACCCTCTTATAGTTTGAATTTCCAAAACCCCTTAGTACTTACCTACGTTATAAAAGGAAGCATTAGTAATTTAGACTATCCCTAATATGTCAGTTTGTCAGTGTCTTCTTTTTAAATAGATTTCAAAGCTTACCGACATAATATTATGTACATCTGTCAAATCTCGGAACAGTCCTAATCGTAATAAAATAAATAACCATTACTTTATAAAAACTTTGTAACCTTCAGCAATGCTTGTCCATTGGCTTACCAACTTATTCATGACTAATAAGTGCCAAATTATTTATATATTTACCCTGAGAATGACATTTTAATATAATAATAATACTTCTTAGGCCCCTTGCCAACGACGAATTTTTGTAGCGATGCTGTCGCGTGCTTCGTGAGCGCGCGTCAGCATATCTAAAGCGCGTTAGTTGTATTTGCAAGCGCTATAGAAAAATTGCCAACGTGCTACAGCATCGCGACTGTATCGATGCGAACGCGCTACAGCATCGCTTCAAAACATCGCCGTGGGCGAGTAGCCTTATTCCCATCTTAAGCTTACATATTATTAATTTACTTATGTAATATTTCTTTCTTTCTATACAAACTATATAGGGTGACTGGTAATTAGTGATCGAATACTTATACGCGTATTGTACTCATGATTACAAACAAGTTTTCCAAAGAAACTTTTAAGCTATTGCATAGCTTCTATCGCGGGCCTTGAGCGTGGAGACCGAATCCAGAAATTCCGTAATGAAAATAACCTAACACCCCCCACTCATTTGTTTTTTGAGCGTGGTGACCGATAAGAAAACAAATGAGCGAACAATCAATCAAAGTTCAATTCAATGTGTGAAAGTGTAACTTCAATTAATATCAAAGAAAGAAAAAAACAAAGGAAAAAAATACTGCATAAATGAAATAAATAAATAATTATAATTGCATAAGTTGATAAAAATGCTATGCAATAGCTTTACCGCGGCTGTCCCCGAGTGCCACACGTCTTTTTTTTATAACGTAAAAGCTCCTATTACCGCCAGTTTTAGCTGTCTTAGGATTCACTTTAAAAAAATAGAAATAAGCTGTAATGTTAGGAAAGGTGTTATAATTTATAGTTAATCTCAGTGAATTATTCTTTACAATTCAGTACTTAAATTCAATATTCAATAACACAATAGTTACTAAATAATTATTTAATCCAAAAGAGTAGTTGATTCTATTACCGACCCATAGAATGCGGCAAGATTCTATTACCGATTTTTTTGCTTCTTTTACCGACCGCTACGAAGTTGTCATTTCTTCTATACTATTAAATAAAATAAAAATTGTTTTTAAGGTATTTATTATATAATAGTAATAGATAAGAGATCAACATTATTACAATATGAAAATAATTATTTATTGCAACGCTTAGAGCACTTATTTTTAATTATTTTAATTAATAAAAAATATAATCAGTCCCAGAAAACAGTCTTCAAACAATTAAATGCTTACTTTTTAATTGCCTACATACTACCTAATAAGATATTATGAATCAGAACAAAAATATTTTTACCCGTAATACAATCACAAAATAATTTCTCTTGTCACGCAGAGTTGTCCTCGGTATGCCATAGGTTTTTGAAGCTTCATATAAGCTGGTCCCTTCATTTATAGCTTTCTAGTTGAGCAGAGGCGTACTGCTTGCGTTTCTGCGGCTCCATGATTCTTTAAAAGAACACCATCTTTAAAGAGATATAGAATTTAATTCTCGGAAAGAAGCTTGAAATATTTACATGGCCCCCATTCCGTCCCGCCATTTTTATTTGATTTGAAATCATATAAAATATAGCCAATGCCATGAAGCCATGAATGAAACTGGATAGCAAATATTATTTTACATTAATAATATGGCATGTGACAAAATCTCTCAAAACGTCACGTATGCAAGAAATGAGCCAATTTGTTCAAAAATATACCTACATTTTTTTTTTGTGTACTTTAATTTTACCAAATATATCGTCACAGCTGTGAGTCGGTAATAGAATCAAGTATGAAGGTTACAATATTCTATTAGCGACCAATAAAATTAATAATAAACAGATAAAATATCCGCTTTATGGTGTACTGTTAAATTCGATCTCATTGCTATATTTTTGCTTTCAATGTCAGTTAGTTTTTAATTCAGATTATACAGGTAATTTACAGTATAATATCATTATAATAATAGAGATAGTGTCTAACGTTGAATCGAGTTTTACACAGAAACTTTAAGAAATAGCTTTGTCGTTAATAGATCTAACGAAGTAAAATAATTTTAAGAATTGAAAAGCAAAAATTAAAATCAAATGAGGTAGTTTATAATAGATATTATTTTAAAATACTAAATGTTCTCAAAATTTTAACAACGCCATGGGTCGTTATTAGAATCAAGTTTTGAAATTTGGACTCTATTACCGCCTTAAATTAAAACATGATTTTATAACATAAAAACCAATAAAAAGTATTATATTAAGAGTTAGTTTAGAAAACAAATATATACGTTACAGTTGTAATGTGATTGCAAGAAGACAAATCTATTTTTAGGGTGTTATTTTCCTTAAGTAATATTTAGGTGTACTTACGTGGCTAGAGACGTGACACTATGAAAAGTGCGTCCGCTTCGGGCGCGTCCCACTCAAAGTCAAATTATTTCTTTCACTGGCTATTTAAACACACAAACTTTACTCTTATTGTTGTCCAACTAAAATACGTAACTAATTTTTAAGGTATGACTTTTCTGGAACCCCATAATATGTCTAATATGAGTGATTTAAAAATTAGGTCGGTAATAGAGTACACATTTTAGGGGGTCGTTAATAGGAGCTTTTACGTGTAAAAGCTCCTATTACCGCCAGTTTTAGCTGTCTTAGGATTCACTTTAAAAAAATAGAAATAAGCTGTAATGTTAGGAAAGGTGTTATAATTTATAGTTAATCTCAGTGAATTATTCTTTACAATTCAGTACTTAAATTCAATATTCAATAACACAATAGTTACTAAATAATTATTTAATCCAAAAGAGTAGTTGATTCTATTACCGACCCATAGAATGCGGCAAGATTCTATTACCGATTTTTTTGCTTCTTTTACCGACCGCTACGAAGTTGTCATTTCTTCTATACTATTAAATAAAATAAAAATTGTTTTTAAGGTATTTATTATATAATAGTAATAGATAAGAGATCAACATTATTACAATATGAAAATAATTATTTATTGCAACGCTTAGAGCACTTATTTTTAATTATTTTAATTAATAAAAAATATAATCAGTCCCAGAAAACAGTCTTCAAACAATTAAATGCTTACTTTTTAATTGCCTACATACTACCTAATAAGATATTATGAATCAGAACAAAAATATTTTTACCCGTAATACAATCACAAAATAATTTCTCTTGTCACGCAGAGTTGTCCTCGGTATGCCATAGGTTTTTGAAGCTTCATATAAGCTGGTCCCTTCATTTATAGCTTTCTAGTTGAGCAGAGGCGTACTGCTTGCGTTTCTGCGGCTCCATGATTCTTTAAAAGAACACCATCTTTAAAGAGATATAGAATTTAATTCTCGGAAAGAAGCTTGAAATATTTACATGGCCCCCATTCCGTCCCGCCATTTTTATTTGATTTGAAATCATATAAAATATAGCCAATGCCATGAAGCCATGAATGAAACTGGATAGCAAATATTATTTTACATTAATAATATGGCATGTGACAAAATCTCTCAAAACGTCACGTATGCAAGAAATGAGCCAATTTGTTCAAAAATATACCTACATTTTTTTTTTGTGTACTTTAATTTTACCAAATATATCGTCACAGCTGTGAGTCGGTAATAGAATCAAGTATGAAGGTTACAATATTCTATTAGCGACCAATAAAATTAATAATAAACAGATAAAATATCCGCTTTATGGTGTACTGTTAAATTCGATCTCATTGCTATATTTTTGCTTTCAATGTCAGTTAGTTTTTAATTCAGATTATACAGGTAATTTACAGTATAATATCATTATAATAATAGAGATAGTGTCTAACGTTGAATCGAGTTTTACACAGAAACTTTAAGAAATAGCTTTGTCGTTAATAGATCTAACGAAGTAAAATAATTTTAAGAATTGAAAAGCAAAAATTAAAATCAAATGAGGTAGTTTATAATAGATATTATTTTAAAATACTAAATGTTCTCAAAATTTTAACAACGCCATGGGTCGTTATTAGAATCAAGTTTTGAAATTTGGACTCTATTACCGCCTTAAATTAAAACATGATTTTATAACATAAAAACCAATAAAAAGTATTATATTAAGAGTTAGTTTAGAAAACAAATATATACGTTACAGTTGTAATGTGATTGCAAGAAGACAAATCTATTTTTAGGGTGTTATTTTCCTTAAGTAATATTTAGGTGTACTTACGTGGCTAGAGACGTGACACTATGAAAAGTGCGTCCGCTTCGGGCGCGTCCCACTCAAAGTCAAATTATTTCTTTCACTGGCTATTTAAACACACAAACTTTACTCTTATTGTTGTCCAACTAAAATACGTAACTAATTTTTAAGGTATGACTTTTCTGGAACCCCATAATATGTCTAATATGAGTGATTTAAAAATTAGGTCGGTAATAGAGTACACATTTTAGGGGGTCGTTAATAGGAGCTTTTACGTTACTCATTAGTTTTATCACAATAACAAAGCTCGGTTGTTAGCCGCGTAACCGCTTAGTCTCATGTATCTTACCTACAATAGTGATAAGTCAAAGTCAAAAGTCAAAATCAAAGTCAAAAGGTTTTTATTTCACATAGGCCTACATGGGCACTTATAAAACGTCAGAAGCTAGTGCACGGTTCGAAATTGGTCGTTTCCTATGGAGAAGAACCGGCAAGAAACTCCACGGTTACTCTTTTAAAAAAATGGTTTTACTTACAATATGTCTATATAACAGTATTAAAAGGTATTATTTAAGAACAGTGTAAACCTTCTATATTATGGTCTATATTGTACTCAAAAGCACAATAAAAATAATCATTTAAAAAAAAAGTGATAGAGCTCCTGCGCCACTTGCAAATCCATTGGTGTTCGCGAAACGCGCGGTGACCGCGGTGGGCGCGAATAACTGTTTTGTTATTATGATAAAATTAATTAGTATAAAAAAAAAGTTTGGGAAAGTTCTTTGAAATCATGAGTAGAATCACGTGTATTTATTGGTCACTAATTATCAGTCACCCTATAATTATATCCAAACTGATTTATTTTAGTAACAGCATGAGCTATCATATAATCATCTCTTTGTATTTTACAGAAAAGCTTCCTCATCCCCGCTTTTATCTTGAATGATTTTATTTATTTAGTATGTTATATCAAAATTATTTTTATTTTTCTTGAAAATGTTTTTTTAGAATCACGATTTAAAATTCCAATATCGTAATTTTCTGTTTATCAAAATGCTTAAACGCAAAACAGAAAACGTCGTGTTCGATTTTTAATTCGAGGCATTTTTCAAAAAATATTTTTGAGTGAATAAAGATTTCTTGCATTATTTTTATTTATGACCTACATATTGCTACCCCGCCGAGCTTGATACTAATCAGAAAGATAACAGCGGTGCCCCCTCCAGGATCAAATACCATGGTATCGTCCCTGGACACCCTGGATCCGATCACCACCGTCCAGATGGAGAGCCTAGAACACCAATCGACTAGCGAACATTATTCTCATGATTACGAAGTACAGGAACCGGATTCTGACACTGAAAGATTGGTAAGTGGAAAAGAAATTCAAATATTTACACATGAAGGAACGGAGAAGAAGAATTGGCTGATAAGATTTTTACTTGTTCTTAATGTTATTTTTTTTTAATAACTCAACAATCATAGAATAAAAATGTCAAAATATTAGACATATCACGTGGACAAAGCTACTAACAGAAGCTACAATGAGTTACCAGAAATAAATTACCTGATAAGTGGAATTGAGCTTAGACTTTTACTTTCTAATAAAAGGAAGAAAAGATTTTCTTGAAACCCCACTTCACATGGATACTGACGTGTAGTAATAAATCCTAAAAATGTGTTAATACAGAACATAATTAACAGATTCCACTATATGAATATACAGCATTCGAAACTCATATTTTGCTTCCATCTCCCATTCAATTATTTCACATAATATAATGTAATGTATGTTCTCATTATTAAACGTCTTCTAAAACTAAAGTTTGGACTTTCAAACACGCTTAATATCTTCCACTTTCATAATTGTGTCATTTATCGTTATCAAATCTTAAAATAAAATCATGTTAGTTATGTACACCATTTATAATTCAAGAACGGCTGGACCGATTTTAATGGTCTTTGCTTTGTTGGATCCGTCTCCGTCTCGATGATAAGTATTAAAATATTGGAAAGATTTACATACAAAAACAAAAAACAAATATTCCAATTTAACGGTCATTTGCATTGGCTTCAATCATTCCGTCACTCGATCAATACTTTCATTGACTATTAGGTAGTACGAACTTCACCGGATGAACTAGTTTATAATAAAATAAATAACCATGACCTTACATTCTTCAACATTTATTTCCAGGAACTAGATAACCGAACGCCTCGTGCTAAGGAGCGCACCATCATGTTTGACAGCACTGACACGCTCAGCGCTGTTAGTGGTGACGGATCCGTCAAGGAAGCTGCTGTGGAAACACCAGCACCCACCTTCTATATTGGAGACACTCCTATTACAAGAGGTATAGAATTCCATGAAAATGTTATGCAATGTCAAAGCAAATTGAAATAAGCATATGAATTCAAGGAAAGGTACACAAAAGTAGCCTTACTTGTTAGATGAATCCAACTTAATAAAAATATAATTAGTCTTGATACTTGCACAATACAAACCAGAAAGAAAACAATAACTATAGATTCAAACAAAGTTTTGTTTAAAGTTTTGAGAGGAATTATTTAAAAATATATAATTTTTTCTCGTGTAACTCTTAGCAAACTTTTGTTTGCTAACCTAAAGTAGTGCATTGAAAATAAATAATTTAATAATTAATTGTGCTCTTACCACAGTGTCATCTTTTGTATCACAAAGGTTGACTGAAGCCCTACTACAAGTTTGTAACGCGATCCATTTTACGATCTTATTTTAACTGTTAAAGGGATTGAGCTGTAGAGGGTGTAAAGCCTTTTTTCTCGTTTATACGCTAAAAATTGTATGCATTTCTGCTCAATTGATTGAAAATAGCTATTATATTCATTTGCAAGATTTTAACCAAAATCAATTTAAACATAAGCTTGAAAAAAATATCACTTTGTCGGGGCTAGGATATCCTGTTACACATCAGTACGTTTTTCTGCCTCCTTATCTAGGTAATCTGACACAAATTTTCTTGATTCTAAAATTTTGTTTTCCAGGAGATCGACGAGAAGATGATGACAGTCAGCCAACTCTATCTGGAAGCGCTCCAGCTTCATTACCTCCTGCCACACAACCCTCACCGCCCGTACCTGCTCAAAGAAGGTAATAATCTACTGGTATATCGGTGTGTAAGTTATTCCTATCAGAAATAAGTATATGAGTATCCAAAAACAAACTAATAATAAATACTTCTGTAAATAGCATTATGATTTTAATTCTCTCTATCTTCATCTATTTTATTTTATAAGCAATTGACTACATCATACATGCTATTGCTTTCAAAGCATTCCTCTTTTTCTTTATCGCAATTAATTTTCTTTTAAGCTTTATCATTTATTTTGTCAATTTGTGCTTTATTGTATACGATATTATCATTTTAAAAATATGAAATAAGTTTTCAAAATTGTACCTACTAAATATAAAAATATTATCATTGCAGCTGCTATTGTTTAAGTCACTCTCAAGATAATCTCCACAAATAGGTACACTCCTTTATCCTTTACTATTATATTGCTTCTTATTTTCATTTGCTTTTTCACAGTTAATACTATCACCATTATAACCATAGCATCAAGGTTTATTTTGCTTTATTTCGTAATATGATTTTTAAGTGTGTCATTGCTTTATTTTTAGGAATAATTTATGGCATGTAGTGAAGGGTGTATTTTATATGAAATGTTGAAGATTTTAGTATATAAACTCATTATTGACATTGTTACTAGATAAACGATCACTAATATAATATATTATTATATATATATAAACTCTGAGGTACGGATTGTGTTCAACCTTTAAATTAAACTTCGACACATTTCACACTGTTATAGATGACTCAATTTTGTATAATTACAGTAAATAGATTTGCTATAGAGAGCTATAGATTCTACTAGCATCTTCTGCATTTCATAAACAACTATGGGATTTATGTTCCTCCAATCATTTATATTTATTCTTTTCAGATCACTATCAATGCTCTCAAAATCTCCAACATCCAGTCTCGAAGATCCTAAGAAGTAAACGCAATCTTGATTAGGCTGACACATTTCTGTGTCTAGATATTCACGCAAAACACTAACTTACATTTCTTTCCAGTTCCTAGCATTTTGTAAGCTCTTATTCCTAATTCTTGCTTAGGCAATGATGCACTGATTGCTCATAATTTTAACAGAATTTAGAGTCCGTTCATTAGTTTTTCTAACTGCAGTTTCTTTTGAAACTATACTGACTTAAAAACTATATCTTTAAATAACAATGATTACTTAAGACCCAACTATGATAAACAAGTCTGATAGACTTTTAATCCTACCCTAAATATGACAAAATACTGACTGAGACTAGAAACAAATTATCGAGACAACATAATGATTTATCATTATAAAAACTTTAAATGAGCTGAAAGTTCAAATGACCCCATAACTGAGGATCAATGAAAAAATGTAAGACAAAATGAAAACTGATAAAATACTTTATAAATACTGATAGTCGGAAAGAACAAAACAATTTGATGTATTTTAATTAAAATCTACATAACTTCTTTCAAAGTAAATAAATCTACGACTCTGTATAAAGCGTCTAATGTGATATCTACTAAAATGACACTAAAAGCACTCGCAATTAAGTCCAATCTTAATAGTCGACTTCTCAATATATGGAAAGAACATCGGTGTATATGGCCAATGTTTGTCCAACTATTCGCCATATATACCGGACATTTTTGGATAATATTTTGGTACTCAACTTTTGTACTGTACTGTCGGAAACGACGCGGTCCATCTTACTTGACCTGTAAACCTGTAGCTTACTTTTAGACATCCCTATGCTTACTCATGGTGTTAAAAGTGTAGAACTATTAACTATTTTATAAGTAAATTAAGTAGGTATCTGAAATGGATTTTGATAATGCATTGGTAACTTGGAAATTCCGTTCACGTGAAAATAGGCAAACTATAGGATCTCCATATTCGATTCTTGCACAATTTCTTACATAAGTAGATAGATAGAGATACAATATAGGATAAGTATTGCTATTTCTGCGGCCAACTGGATTTTGTTAGCTTTAACGGCTAGTATGTGATGGAAAGGAATCGGAATGATATTAGGAAGGTTTTAGTCCGTTTTGTATTTTCATATTTACCTTGTAGTAAAGGATACTACAGTGCGTTAATAATTTTCTTTATAATTAATCTTATGTAGCGATATTCATTTCTTCGTTTAATTTGGAGATATATTCACCAGTCTAGTCATTTGTTGCTATAGCTTTATTCTAGTCATATAATTATTATATTGTTTTAATCTTTATTTATTCAGGTATATAGGTTTTATTTTAGAAATCTCTTCCGTGTATAGTTGTTGTTATTTCTATATTATTTATTAGACTAAGATTTGTATTGTATGTAGTTAAGATTTGTATATCAAATAATATGAAAACATATTGTTAATCAAATGTAGTATAGAGTCATATTCGTTTGTCGTAAATGTATAAAGACCGTCATACTTTTCAAATGTGTTTTCATATTAAGAATGTCTGTACATTTCAGTTGGTCGTAGACGATATTACTTCAAAGTTAGAAAAATTTGACGGGGCTTGCTCACTTCCAAAAAAATATTATTATCGACTACGTAAGAATTATGATTTATTAATGTGATGGTAATGTTAGGTTTTGGACCTAAAGTAACAAGTTTTGTATGAAATTAGCAACAGTATAGCGTATTTTAACGACAATACGGCACTGTATTACTGAATAATACATTAAAAACGTTGTCGCATGACTTTAAATCAAATGTCGTAAAATTAACCAATTGTCGTATGGTCGGGGTCGTAAGGTAAAAAAAGAAGTCCTAATTGATAGAATAATTAATCTAGATCTATCTAGACATGTTATGGGATGAGACTGAGAAGAAAAAATATGTTAGAAACGACATGCTTAGCTTACACCGCGAGGCTGATTCGAAGCAATTGTTTTTCATATCAGCTCTGGAAGTCCCCTTTATGATTAGTCGTAAGGGTTCGCTTAAATGTAACTATTTATAAATAATAGTTAATTTTTTTTTAAAGTCTGTGTGCTTAAGATGTCGATGTTAAGGATTTTAAGCTAGTGTCTCAACAGTTGCTATGCTATAATATTAAGTTTCAAAAAAAGAAATTAAGTTGCAATGTTCAATTGTTTCACGTTGTATTTGTAATATTGCTGAATATTCTATCGATTAAATAATTATTGAATATTAATAAAAACGCTATGTCTCATATTTATATATCGTGTTTAATTTCTATAAAAAAAACCCAATCACTTAAATAATTCTTATGAGCGTAAACAAAGCTTTACTTTGTATGTTATTAGTGGCTTAAACTTAGATCATTATGAGGGGGCACTTTAAATAAAACGAACGCATTTTAAAAGAACTACTGTTTATTAACAAAAAAAGTATAAAAACCTTAACGAAAAAATACAAACCATTAGCTATAGCGTAATATGAGTATCTACATTATTTAATAATAATAACCCATTCTGAAATATTACCATGCTTCTGCAGTACTTTATTATAATAATAACAGGTAATTGTTTTTGTATGTGTTAAAAACATATTACCATGTCTTTAAAATGATTTAAACACCTTCCGTTTTTTATCATTAAATGTCGTATTTTAAGACAATTTACTGTCTTAATATTTTAAATGTACTATACAGGCGTGATCAAAAAAGCATGGCATTTTTTTTCTACTAAAACACATTGACAAATTGGCACTTTCGTTTGCACAATTTTTGTAACGATTGAAAATTCTTCAAATAAGAAATCTCTTTTAAAAATACCCTAACTAAAAAATTATATGATTTCTCATTCAAATGATTTTCATGTCAAACTTAAAATCTAAAAATGCTTACATTTACTATGGCATTTTTAATAATAATTTCATTTAATCGTTCCGTTGGTTTCACACGAAATATAACAAATCTAGAAATTGAAACATAAGCATTCAACATTTAAATAAGTTAAAAGAATAAATAAGTTAAATAAATTAGATTAAGTCTTTACTTTGGTGGTAAAAAATGTACGCCTCATGATTTTTTTAAATAATATACGTAAACTAGTGGTTGACTGCGATCCCACCTGATGGTAAGCAGTGATACAATGATTGATGGTGAGGAGCACTAGTTTATTAGAAATTACCTTTTTATTCAAGAAATAGCTTACATACTTTAATGGAAGATTTTCATGAATTACTCGTTTTTTTTTAGTATTTCAGCAATTTCAGTCTTTTCAACGCATGATTTAGTATTTTCTTGTAATTTTCCAATATTGAGTGAAAAGGATTTAATAAAAAGGTAGACTAAATAATTATTGCAATTATCGAAAGCAATACTGGTTAAGAAGAAACTGACTGGATCTTGAAGTTCACAGGGAGTCGAATTCTGACACGTCACTTGTCTGAAAATAATTTTAAACATTTATTATAGCTGTTGTGTTATAAACAGAACATATAGAGGAAAAAATATTACGCCGTGATCAAATTTATAGGCTTTAAAATTCTAGACTCTTTTTACTTTCACGTAATTAGAAAATGAATATTATCAAAAATCATATTGTAAAGGTAGATTTATTTATTTATTTATTTATTTATTTATTTATTTATGTACACACACACATTTAAAATCGAAAAGAACAATTATGGATAAAAGAGTACAAAGGACCTGCTTATTTCTAACGAAATTTCTTCCAGCAGACCTGCGACAGGACAGTTAGATAGGATATGTAGACACAGTGTGTATTAATTAAAAATAATAAAAAAAAAAAAAAAACACAAACAAAATATATAATTAACTAAACTATATAGATAGTCCAAAGTCGCACTTTCATGATTTAAAAATACAAATTAACTTTTTTTGTTTGGTTTATTTGGCCAATAAAACGTTACCCCACACGAGAATTTATTCATATAAGTATACTTGTAAGTTTTCAAATAAAATCTTAACTCACATTCACAAGATATAAATATGACACAGGTGACAAAAAAATACCTACAGGTCATACAAATATCTTTTCCCGTGCGGGAATCGAACCCATGACGCGCAGGGCTGCGACCAATCGCTAAACAACTGTACCTTTAACTAACCAGCCTATGTATTCAAAGACACAAGTCGATTGAAATGCTGTACCTTTATTTTTTTTTTTTTTTTTATGGTGGGAAAAATCATGCATTGACATCCCCCGCCCTTGGGCGGAGCGGGAGATAGTGTCAGACTCTTACTGACTAAAAGACCCACCCCGTTCCTTCTAGCCTTCATACCGGGGCTCGAGCGCCCTTTCGGATAACCCTGGCCCCAGTAGGCTTCGACCCGGCTGGGTCCCTGCTGTTGCTGACAACTCCTTGAGGCGCGCGGGAACAGTGCGCGCCGTCGACGACTTGGGCTTGGTCCGGACGGTTACCGGACGGCCGGACAGCGAGCTACCCATTGCTCACTGTCCGCAAGCCCGCGTCTACGTTGGCCGGAAATCGGGATCAGAATCCCGGCGACGGCGGCGGCGATAACGCCGTTGCCTGATGCGTTCGGCCTCCTCCTTTGCAAGCATTACTGCTTCGCAGAAGTCGGCGACCGCCTGCCACTCCTCCTCGCTCCGGACCATGGCCTCAACCAAGGCCCGGCGCGAGAGGTCTCCGCCGCCGATCGCCCCCACGAGGGCACGGCGATGCTCCGCCCAAGCAGGGCACACCTCGACTGTGTGCTCCACCGTGTCCTCCGTGCGTTCCGCACAGTGGCGACACCCGGGCGTCACTTCCGCATGAATCCGGTGTAGGAAACTCCCGAACGAACCATGTCCGGTGAGGACCTGCGTCATGCGGAAGGTAAGGACGCCGTGAGGCCTTTCCAGCCACGCCTCAAAGAGGGGACTTACCGCCATGATTGTGGCGTGCCCAGCACTGGGTTGCGATAGTCGTTGACGCCATTTCACCATGAGATCCCGCCGGAGCTCTGTCCGCCATGCCGTGACCTGTCGCGGCAGCGGACTTTCACCCCGGCGTTGCATCTCCACGCGCATATCGTGCATGTGTGCAAGGACTGTTGCCTCCAGATCCCACGGTGGTAGGCCAGCCAGAAGGCTCGCCTGTATGCTGTACCTCAGAGGTAAACAATAGTAACTCAACTTTTTTTAAAATATGTTTATTTGCACTGTTCAAATCATAAGAACCAGTTCTACGTAATGGTGTAGGGCATCAAGTCCTACGACATCAAGGAAGAGAAATGTCCAATCGTATATGACAAAACATATTGGGTATAAGATTGTTTACTCCTCAGCTTTACGCACACTTAATGTTGTTCTAAACTTAATTGTAATTATACATAATAATTTCATCTAATAATTATAAAAAATACAATTGAGTTTGCGTCAATATCTTTAAAGCAACTATGTCAAAAATACATTTTAAGTTTCTATCCGCGCGTTTTTGCATCTCCTGTAAAATTTACTTTTTGGCTCATACTGTTGTTTACCTCTGAGGTACAGTGATACTCAATTAGGTACATTAAATATTAAGACAGGTACTAAGTGCAAGGATACTAAAACTACAAAGCAGAAGAAAGAAGACAATCTAGAAGTTCTCAAAGAAGATCAAGAAGACAGTGCTGGATACCCACTAGATCTGGTTTGTAGAGGTGCACGTGTGGCAGGAGGAAGGTGGATCCGAGGTCTCGTTCAGCCATCGTGTGCTCCTGAGGAGGTGGTGCAAAGGTTATACAGTGCCATGGAGGAGGTAGCTGGAATTCTACGTATATCTAATATTTCAGAACCATGCTTCATCGATAGAGTTTCATAGTGTTGTATGTAAAATGAATAAACGTCTAAGAAGCTACGCGTCCGTCGACAGTAAGTCTAAGGTCTACCACAAAGGATCAATCAGGACTATGCATGAACTTAGTCATGGATCTATTAGACACACGTTAAGCAGTAAATACTAGTCATATTTTTGTACCTTGTACATGATATATCCTGTATTATGAAAGAGAGGGGGGATACAGTCGTTAGGACCATTCAAAAGTCAAAATCATTTATTTCAAATAGACCATTTGCAGGCACTTTTGAATAGTCAAATGTCGGTCAGTCCAAGAAAAGTGAAGGTAAATAAATTGGTTTGAAAATCGTCAAGAAGTTTAAAATAATTCTTGCATAGAAGGTAATAACGCTATTAACGACTACTAAAGAAACAAAGACTATTAAAGAGCTAGTCATTATGCGCTAGCTAGCCGTTATGCGCTAGGTAGCCAATATGCGCTAGCTAGCCGTTATATACCCGCTAGCCGTTATGCGCTAGCTAGTCGTTATATACCCGCTAGCCGTTAAGCGCTAGCTTGTCGTTATATACCCGCTAGCCGTTATGCGCTAGCCAATAATTTTTACACTATGTCATATTTTATCAAAAAAATATTTAAAAAAGGTCACTAGTTGGATACAACCGACCCAACAACACAAGTCACGGTAGGTTATAGTGGGCATTAGGCGCCAGTGCGCAGCTGGGTGCCGATACAAGACCCCTCAATCACCCGGATGTCCCGGTAACCATGTATTTGTACGGACAAGCAGGTAACATAACAAGCTTATAACTTTGTGAT
The DNA here is from genome assembly GCA_929112965.1 of Mythimna albipuncta. Lineage (NCBI taxonomy): Eukaryota > Metazoa > Arthropoda > Insecta > Lepidoptera > Noctuidae > Mythimna > Mythimna albipuncta. Next base: position 10,093,620 of record OV815983.1, on the reverse strand, counting down.
TTTTCATGATACGGTTTTGTAATTTAGTACATAGATAAGAACATAAAAATACTGGACACGTGTTTCGGGGTTCGCATATACTTAGTATACTGTTGATATAAAATTTATATGATATAGTAAAAAGACAAAAATATATCTACAACTACTGGGAATGGATATTTGGATGCGCTACTTATATTCATACAACAAGCTACGAATAACTTAAAAATATACCTGATGTGTTAGACGTGTTGATGAAGCTGCTCTACCGGTGCTGGCTGGGAGAGTTCCACCCACCGATCTAGCCTCAGATAAAGTCCTGAAACAGACAATCAGCTCACAGAAAATGGCAAAACCACACCAAAACTGTGATGGAAAATAGTATAAGGCTGTATCGTTTATGAATGATGGTAACAAAAAATATATGTTATACTCTTACGCCGGCGTTCGCTTGGGATTTAATGAATTAATTAGAGTTAAACCTTATCGGTATGTTCCTCACAGTGCCACCGCACAACGGCCACATGCCACAGCCATAGGCGCTGCCACGAAAGGCTAGAAGCGACCACAAAGAAAGCTGAAGCGTGCGCGCGTTTTGTATCGGCGTTCACAGGCCAGTGTCGGCCACAAAATTCGAGCTATGGCGATTTGTAGCGTGTAGCGGCCACCGGCGTCCTCCGTGTACGGCGAATTTACATAAAACGTACGAAACCTACAGGAAATAAGCTGGGTGGCGGCGTTTTATGTTTGTGGCTAGTGGCCCGAATGCGACGACCCTTAAGAGGAGGCCTGAGTCCCAGCACTGGGAACATTATAAGACTGATAATGCTATGCTGTGTCGATGTTAATGAACCGTATCAAGGCTGCACAATTGTTCGTAAGAGTAACCTCGACCCTTGAATGCAAAGAGCAACTGAATCAAGGGTGAATTTTAGTCGGTAAAATTTGAATTACATTAGACAGACGCATACGTGAACGCATGTACGTAGAACAACGTCGCGTGGCGTGGATCAAGTGTAGCTCTACAGGTCTAGTTTCCATATAAAATGTATGGAGATCGATACGTGCCCAGATCGGCGTGTGTGGCACACGTGTGAGCAGTGGAGCTCTACTTTGAGACTCAAAAAAAAGGTATTGTTAAAGAAGGATATTCAGTCATTTATTCTGTTCTAAATAAGAAAACTAATAGGTCTTGAACGACTACTTACAATTCTCCAAGTCGTCTCTCAGCATCCGTCCATTCTGACAGATCTTCTTGACTGAAACATTATAAGAACTTATATTATCTATATTTGTTAAATATATATATATATATTTGTGTGCGTAAGAAATCATTTAAAAAACTACTGAATTCCAGTATAAATCAAACAAGTGCTCTCTGGAATAATATGATGACCACTACCTATACTTATATAATATATAAAATATTATAATAAATCAGAAATCGAGTTGTCGAAATATCCAAATTAAAAAGTGTTAAAAATTATTTTTAAATTAAATTATTCCTTATTATTTATTTCACTTAATCATTTACATTTTTTTTAAATCATAATTTAAATGAATTAAAGGTTTAATTATTATTTTTATTTTTTATTTTTGAAAATTTGTTGTTTTATTTGTAATGAAACTCAGAAACTATTAGACTGATTCTAAAAACTCTTTCACCGCTTTATCTCTTAGAATATTAGTGAAAGTGGAAAAAATAGTAATAAAGGCTATATTATATATTTATTAATAAATCTCCCGCTCCGCCCAAGAGCGGGGGTTGTCATAAGATGATTTTTCCCATCGAAAAAAATAAAATAATAATAAATTCAATTTTGCAATCTACAGACAAATTTTTATGAAAATATTACCTGTAAGATTTCCTTAGCGTATTAAATCGAGCTAGTTCAGCCTCTAAATCTCCTTTGGTAACAGAAGACAAGTCATCTCTATCATCCTTCATCGCTGACTCGTCTGGTCTGATCGTGGTGGAGACCTTGAATCCTGCTGACACCAGGGCACCTGGAACACCAGATATTTTTTTTTTTTCTAAAATTAACTGAAGTTAAATGGGAGTCATTTGTCGTGGTGTGGTCATGTAAAGAAGAGAGATGAAAGGCATGTTTCTAAAAGAGTTATGAATATATGTACATGCGAATGGATGGAGAGGAAGAGGGAGATTTCTTTGCTAGTTTTTATCGATAGGAAATGACGTTTTATAAGTGCCCCATGTAGGCCTAAGGAAATAAGATATGAATTTATTATTATTATAATTGAATGAATTCAAGTTTATCCAGGACGTGGCTTGGATTGGCAAGCTTGTATATAGCTGTTAGTCGTGGTTGTTACTCATAGATAGAGACGACAGAAAATTTGACCATCATTCTATCCAAGGAACTGATGATATGAATAGGATAGTAGCCGTAAAAAAATTAATTAGTCCGTCTTTTAGATTATTCAAAAAATAAGGGACACGTATTTTTTTATTTGTATATTAAACCAAAAATTACAAAGATATAGCCCATTAAAGTTACGTGTGACGTCACGCCGCCCGTGCTGCATTTTTTCGCACGGGGTGACGTCACACGTAACTTTAATAGGCTATAATATATCTTTGTTATTTTTTGATTAATCTAAAAAAAGAAAAAATACGTGTCTAATTTTTTTTTTATTATCTAAAATACGGACTATATAAAATGTAATTATTTTGACCCTGGACACTATGCTATGAAATGTTTACTGCTCGTAAAGACTGACAGTATTATTTTTTATTTAAATACCTGCTATATACTGAAAAAATCGAAATTGCCAAAAAAATTTCGCATTTGAAATGTCAAATTCCTTACAAAAAGATCAAATCATACCTTGTTTGTTATGTCTGTCTTTGTTGGCGCTGTATGAAGATTCCAAACTATGTTTTCTCCTCATCTGAAACATAATATTACAATCGTTTTTATTTGTGTTTGAAATTAACCAAACAACTTTCAATTAGTAAGTAAACAAATTATTTTGAAAGTCATGGGATTATTTTAAAGAGTTATGTGACCCTGGAACAGAAGAAACACGGGTGAGTTTTAAACAGTAAAAGTCTGACAGTCCCCCCCCTCGCTTCACCCACAGCGAGAAAAGTTATTTGATGATTTTACAGCCCCAATAAAAAAAAATCCTTCTTTTTACCTCATCATTGGAGCTGGTGGCTCCTGACTCCAAATAGCTAATAAGTTTCGCTTCACTGCTCAGCTCCAAACTCCTCTTTCTTGCGATGTTTTCACGACTGAAAAGACAAAAGACCGAGTCTACTAGAAAGTAACACTTTCAAATAAAGTTACTACGTACGACTATACATACATACATTATTTTATGGTGACTACAATGTGTAGGCATAAAGGTATTGTAAAGTCGCGCTCGACTTATAAAATAGGTAAATACGGGGCTTGAAAGAAATTTTAATAAGTACATTTTAATTTGTAAGAGGAAAAAAATTGTTATTGCGACTGAGGTGAAATTCGCCCGAGCTGTAGGCGAGGGTTTTATAGAGCCGAGTGCTTTAGAAAATCTCTCTTATTTCTCGCCTATGCACACTTCTAGTCCCAGTAGTTTCGCTAGTACGTTTAATCTAAGATCCGATTAACCCCTCGAGCGCCGATTGTACATACGTCTGTATAACTTGAAGACCTTGAAAAACGCTTAATTTTCGTTTTGTACACACGTCTGTACGAAACTTATTTGGCCGAAAATTTTAGTTTCTATATTATATTATTCCATATTTATTATATTATTTGATTTTCCTAGAAAAAACCAAAAAAATATTTTTTTAATTTATTTATTTATTTTATTGGTGATTTACGTAAACACGCAATTTTTCGGGTCATTAAACTCTGGCGCTCGAGGGGAACGAGCTTCACCGGTCTGTTTAATGGATGAAACGTATTCTATGACAAATTTAGTATATTAAATAATATAACGCGGGTAGGTTGCCTAAGAAATTCCTGAACAAAATATTTTTTTTCTAATGCACCAGTGTATATAACGAATAAATTTAATACTAACCGAAAGTATGAAGCCTTCAGAACATAAAAACGTTGGGTTGCCTATTTGTTTCCTGGCATAACTATGGGTTGCCAGGTATAAACAGATATGTAAAAATAGTAATAAACGCTGTTTCGTTACGAATACGATGATATAGGGTTGTCTACAAAAAATCTAGCATGATTATAGTTTGTGCATTTTTCCAAAAAAAAGTCAAATTTTAATTAAAAATAGTTTGGCCAGGAATTTCTTAGGCAACCCGCGTTATATTATTTAATACACTAGATTTGTCATAAAATACGTTTCATGTATTAAACAGACCGGTGAAGGTTGTTCTTAATCGTATCCTCTACTAGTTGATATGTCAATCACTCACTTTCTCCTTTTATATATTTGGATATGGCACGACTGGACAGTCAAAGAAATGAATAAAATATCTATAAAACATACCTGTCTCCATGGTGAGGGTGCAGCCTAGCCCTGGGGATCATGACAGCCGGTGCGGGAGGAGGAGGAGGATCGTGTGCCGGAGGGTCTGACATCACGCACTTCTTGCCGCTGGATGACACTCTCTGGATGATAAAAGTACACGGAGGTTAAGACAAAGCTGATTGGGATAAAGCACTTTCTTAAGAGGCTATCATAAGAGCTCATATATATAAGCGGCATGATGCCGATGGTGGAAGTAACTGTAGCGGTGTTGACAGCTTCCGTCAGTGGCAGCTGTCGATCTATAATGACACTTGACTCACTCGAGAGCTACCGCTAAACTTCGCGCCGGGCCCTGGTTGAGCCGCGCCGGGCCCTGGTTGAGGCCATGGTCCGGAGCGAGGAGGAGTGGCAGGCGGTCGCCGGCTTCTGCGAAGCAGTAATGCTTGCAAAGGAGGAGGCCGAACGCATCAGGCAACGGCGTTATCGCCGCCGCCGTCGCCGGGATTCTGATCCCGATTTCCGGCCAACGTAGACGCGGGCTTGCGGACAGTGAGCAATGGGTAGCTCGCTGTCCGGCCGTTCGGTAACTGTCCGGACCAAGCCCAAGTCGTCGACGGCGCGCACTGTTCCCGCGCGCCTCAAGGAGTTGTCAGCAACAGCAGGGACCCAGCCGGGTCGAAGCCTACTGGGGCCAGGGTTATCCGAAAGGGCGCTCGAGCCCCGGTATGAAGGCTAGAAGGAACGGGGTGGGTCTTTTAGTCAGTAAGAGTCTGACACTATCTCCCGCTCCGCCCAAGGGCGGGGGATGTCAATGCATGATTTTTCCCACCATAAAAAAAAAAAAAAAAAAGCTACCGCTAAACTTCAAAGTTGGAATCTCAACCACCGTCGACGCATTAACAGCAGATACCGACAGCCGACAGTGTCGACAGTTGCCGCCGTATACTGCATAGTATAGAGGCCCTACTACAAACTATTAATGCAATTCATTTGACGACCATAACTGCTGCCGTAGCTACATCCCTATTTCTCGCCTCAGATGTCTCATCGTCTTTTCCATTCAGTAACTGAAGTCCTACCATGAGCTCTTAACGCGATAGATTTGACGACCTAAACTAAACTGTTACGGGATAGAGTTATATCCCTCTTTCTCGCTCGCACGCCTAATGTTTTAACACGTTATGGTATGAACTCTGCTTTATCTTCTCTATAGTCTATTTTGTATAATTTGTAGTTATAACTTACCTTAGCTGGAATATAAGGTAGTGAAGCATTTTGTACACTAGAGTTGTCCCCTGATTCTCCTCTCTCACTGATCAGTGCTCTTCGGTCTTGTCTTTGCTTTGGCATTGCACTCTGGAACGAAAAAATTAGGATTTCAGTCAAATTTGCATTGTGGTGAAACGTGTAACAGGTTTTTTTTTTTATTAATTACTCTTATTAAAATTTTCTTATCTGTCTCCAATAAGTAGTTTTTACCATATTTTCATTTATGTAACATTATATGATTTAATAAAAAAAATATTTTTTATTATTATTACAGCGTATAGTCCCACTCCTGGGCAAAGCCTTCCCTCCACTCTTTCCAATTATCACAAATTACTATAAATTATTAAATAATTTAAGGTATATATTGTATGAAATAAAATAGTGTGGGTAATTCAGGAACGACTGTTTTGTCATCAAATAAATCTTGTAAACTTTTAATTAAATCATAATTATGCTACTCATATTTACTCGTATATTGTTTTTACTAAACTATATGATAAAAACACACACCTGATGTAAACTAGGCATGCTCTGTATACACGCGACGATGGACCGCTGAGGCCGTGGAGCCCTGCGCGCGCGCCGCGAACAAGCCAACACTGCGCACACAGCTAGTACAACAGTCAGCAGCGCACCGCACACCACCAAAGAGATGAGTACCACTGCAAAGACGCAAAAAGATTTATAGAAATAATAATAAATCTCAACATAACCCAAAACTTAAGATTGAAAGATCGATGGACCCAATAATGATTTTTTTCTAATTTACTTAAAAAAATTCTAAATGCTTTAAAAGTTCAAGAACATCAGTTTTTAATAGGTTGAATCAAAATCCACCAAAAGAAAAACTACAGTGCAAAGGATTTACGAGTCTAGAATTTGCTACCAAAATATTGAAATGCAACTATTTTTCTCAGGGTGGTTCGAAAGAGTTACCGCGCCCGGGAACGCGAAGGGCAACTATAGGAACACCAGTGGATTTTAGTCATCTGACACTCCCTTATCCTCCACCCAGAGTAGGAGAAGATATTTGACAATATCCCAAACCTATTTTTCCCATCGGTAAGTTTGGAAGGCTGGCAACTTAAAATGTGGTGTCTGTTGAATATAATATTATTAAACAGAAAACAATATCCCAACTCACCCTTCAGATTGATCTGGCAGGAGCTACCAGCATACCACTGGAAGCACTCACACAGCACCCGACGGTCATCCCGGGAGTAGCACGCACCGTGGTAGTTGCATCTCTCACATCCAACCGGCTCAGCTGAAAAATTCGTTAAAATAATACGTCAGATTTCTTCATATACTATCATCATCTTTTCAACCGAAAGGCGACCACTATTGGATATAGGCCTCGCCCAAGTTTTGATAGGCTTGCATTTGATCACTATCTCTCGTGATGGCAAGCGATGATGTGGCCGACGATGGAACACGCTTGCCTACTTGTAAAAGTAACCTATTCGCTCTTGACTTGAAGACCCCTAAGTTGTAACTATCAGGAAACAGACTCCGGCTAGTAATTCCACTTCTTGGCTGTACGCACAATAAATGTGCAAAACGCTTTATGCATATGGGTGGGATGTCTACCATGTACCGGTGGCAACGCCGCGCCGTACGTCTAGTGGTCCGTTAGTGGAACGGACTTAAAAAAATAACCTTTTCAGTTTTCACTTAAAGACCCTTACATTGTAGCTATCAGGAAAGTCAAATATCACCACAATGTCCGTCTGTCCGTCGTGTGTGTCTTTGTCCGTCTCGCATCCATCGGATTACCGTGGCCCTAACCAGGTCGCCCGGTCCACCACTCCAGAACCTTTCGCCCCATCAACCAGCAATCCATCTTAGACTTCACACTAATATCATAAGGGTGAAAGTTTGTAGGTAATGTGTGGCTGTGTCATTCAGCATTTTTTTGTGACCTCTTCAAGCTAGATGACCTTAAACCTTAGCCTATAAAGACCTGTTTGTAGATAGACTTCATAATTTTTAAATAGCACTGCACACAAAGTAGGTGCCTACTTCGCACTCATAATAATGTCTAATTTAAAATTGACAGCGATTGCATCCGAAGCAGTAAAGATAGTTTTCGTGGTTCAAATATTACTTCTGGCAGAAGATGAAGCAAGAATTATAGCTACTATGCTTACCAGAACATATCCTGCCGGGGTACAGGGCATTGACGCTAAGGTCTGCAAAACCTTCGAGACAGCTGCAAGTGTAGGTGCCACGTAAGTTGAAACATTGCGCGTGTTCTGAACAATCGTGGAACGAACCACTTACACACTCGTCGAAATCTGAAATGCATAATATAAGTTCAGTTATAATACAATCAGTGTGTCAAGGTTTTTTAATTACAGCTATCTACCTGCTTCATTGAAAATTTAAATAGACTTAATTTTGATAATTTATAACGATACTTTATTGAACAAACTAATCCTTGATGTTATTTTATTGATCATACAAATCCCGATGTTGAATGTTGCTCTTATCATTACTACGATTAATGTTTTGTATTGATTGATTAAGATTCAAATTCGTGACTAAGATTTGAAGATAAGGTTTGAAGTACTTGATTTTAACTCAAATATGCTAAAAATAAATGTTGTTCTAAAACTATAATTCTGATATATATTAATATATGAGAGAAAAATATCTGAAAGGACTTAGGGTAAGCATTTGCCGAACAGTAGGACAGTACTAGCTATAAAAAAAAAATACTGACCGCTAACATCCAGTTTCTCCATGAGTTCACTAGCAGCATGCACCTCAGTTCCTCCTAGACTGTAATTGTTGTTCCTCAGGTACTTTTCAATAACTTCCTTGAGTCGGCTCTCATGAGCATTGTCTGAGAGCTGAAAATTACAGAAGAAGATTTTGAGAGCAGTGATGTTTTTGACACATACTGCGATTTATCATTTCTAAGCTAAAGGCAAATTAGTTAGCCGATTATATTTGATGGAGTAATCGAGAGTACTAATAGGGTCTAAGAAAGACTATGACCAGCTATAGACTACGATAGGCTGAAGTAGTTGAAGCCAACTTTAGCTACATTTTAAACTAATGTATCAAAAAACAAAACATACAATGCACACTAGCCAAAATATTCAAATAGCGGAAAAGCTGGCAAATCATAATAGATACGTAACTTTGTCTTTACGTTACCCCATAAATCCTCGAACAATATGAAATTCTTATTTTATTACAACAAAATACAAAAATATTTAACTTCACTCTTGCCTCATTTGTGATACCGTTACCTGCACATAGAAGTCGTTCATAACACCCTGATACAAGTCTCCACCAGGACTCTTCAGCTCAACTGGGTGGAATCCAGTGATGTGAACTCCATGGTACACATCCCTCAAGTCTGACTGCATGATCATCCTGTTGATACCCTCATGGGTGGCTACTGCGAGTGCATGGTACTCCTTGCTTGAGTTGTCAGACAGATTCTCTTGGAATTCCAGGCGCTCGGACCCTTGAGAGCCGAGGGCTAACTTGACTGAGTAGGTATACGTAGCTGGAAAATACGTAACAATTTTGTAATTAATTAAAACATCATCAGGAAAATTACAGTATTAAATGGTGAAAAGAACATTACGTTTCTAACTCTATTTTCAAAGCTAAAGTAATGCTACTAATAATATTTTGGATTGATATCTCAAAAGAAGAAAAAAGAAGAAAAGGTTCTTCAATACTTACGTTTACAGGGTCTATCAGGGAACATTCGAGCAAATCCTGGTCTGCAGACACATTTCATTAGTCCATCGATTCTCTGACAGCGTTCGTTTCTGGAAGCTTTGCAGTCTGGCTGGCATTCCTTACCGTATGCTACACCTGTAAAGTTTGAAATTACATTTTATCATTGTCGTCACTTAATATCTTACTAAGTTACATATTTTTTTGATCTTATACTTACCATTAGGATTAACATTAGTAGTTTCCAAATAAGGTGTTCCAGCCAACAAAATCTCTCCAAATAGAACCTGTGATACTCCATTATTATTCACCTGTTCATTTCTAGTGACGTCATAATCTCCTGTTTCCACGTCATTGCTCAAAGGTGGAGCAGATCCACCATTCTGAGACTTATTCATCACAACGAAGAACGTATCGTTATCATTATCTGGTTCATTCTCATTTTCAATCTTTTGAATGATATTGTCTGTTGTTTCTGAATCCTTAATGATGAGATTATCATGCTCTTCTGACGATATAGTTACATCGTCAAGAGACACTTTAGTTTTTGGTACAATCTCTTGGACAGGAGTTGGCTCAACTTGTATAGGTATATGTTTCGTCACAGTCTCTATAATCGTAGTCGGTTGTACTTGCGTGTGTACTTCCGTCACAACATCAACTATTGTAGATGTCTGCGTATTTGTTAATACAAGAGTCTGCGTAATAGCTCCTTCTGATTGGCTGACTAAACTGGTCTTAGTATGTGTTACTGTTAAGGTGTGTGTAATATTGACAAATCCGATGCTTGATACTGTTTTTGGTGGTTCGGATAAAGTCTTTGTAAGAGTTACTACAGTAGTTCTAAATTCAGTTTTCGTTGGTACTACCTCATCTGATATTTTAACTTCGTTGCCAGCGTGGTGAATAGAGTGTACTACTGGTACCTCTTCGATACTAGGAGTTGGCAAGCTAGAAGGAATTATTATAGGAATGGTAGACGATTCTTGTTCTACTGGTTTAGTGATCTCCAGATCAGACACTGTGGGAACTATGTTTTCTTTAAGAACCTCTGTTGGTCTAATAAAATCTTCTTCGTAAGATGATTCAGAACTTTCAATGATACTTGATGGTATTATAGGAGGAACTCTAGTAATTGGTCGAACAATCTTTCTAATTGAAGTCTGTCTTGTAGGATACAATATTTCAGGACGAGAAAATGTTCTTGTTGGTTTTATTATAGACGTGGGCTTTACAGGCAATTTGAATAAGCTTGTAGTAGGTTTTTTCTCATCAATTCGTACTGGATATGGCCTACGAGTTCTGTTCTTATTACCTAGTGGAATAACCTTCATTTTATCAGTCGTCGGTTCTTCGTGAATTGTTTCTTGTTCGGAATTGTTTGTTTCGCTTAAAGATGTGAGTTTAGTTGTTGAAGTTGATTCTGTGCTTGATTCCTTAGATACCAACTCTTTGTCTTCTGTAACTGGTTTCTCGTTACTTACCTCATCAACACGTTCAGAAGACGATTCAGTCTCATATGAATAAGAGTTTTCAGAAGAAGATACTTCTGCTGAATCAGGTATCCTAGAAGGCTCTGGTGTTTCAGGGAATTGTATAGATGTTGGATTGAAACTAAAGCTTGACGAGAAATCTATGCCAGACGATGTCAACCAGCCCGATGATATCGGAGTTGGGAAGACCACGTTAGGTACTTCAGGAACCATAACAGTAGGAGCAGGTAATTCAACAGGATTAACAACCCTTGATGGGATATCCCTTGGAGGTGGTAGTAGCTGTGATGATGGTTGATCACGGTTGTAAGCAGGCCTTCTCATATTATTCAAGATATCAAAAGCAGGCCTGTAAGTTGACACCTCGTCTCTGTTTATTGGTTTTCTTACAGGTCTTTGAGTAGTCACTCTTGGTGGGATAGGCCTTGGTGGCTTTGTTCTATACGGTGGTGGAGTTCTGATGGGAAGAACTGGACGAGGAGTCAAAGGTACTCTCGTTGGGAGCCTAATACCTGGCGGAGTCCTTGGTGGAGGAGGACTCATTCCCATAATCATCTCATCATTAGTTGATGGCTTGAAATTATAGTCCATAGTTGGCGGTGGAGGTGAAAGGTCAATGATCTCACTCGAAGATCGATTTAATTCCAAGTTAGATAATGTGAACGTTGGTAGCGTTGCTTTTTCTGTGGCCTTCTCAACGATCAATGGTTTTTTATCTTGAATATGAACTGTTGATGTTATAATTGATTCGTTATGCACGTGTGTGTTATTGAATCGGTTAGAAAATGGTCTACTTGGGGGCCTTTTATATCTTATATCTGATTCTGTCACATACACAGGCCTTGAAGAAGAACTCGGTCTGAATGTTGATGGTTTATCCATTTCTTCTCCAATATTCAAATCAATATTGTCTTCATAGGACACGTTGGTAGCATTCTCCATCATTTGATTGATTTGCCAGTGTGGTTGCTGCAATTGATGATCAAGTACCACTGCACTGTTAATAGTAAACGGTTTGGGTTTATTGTACGGATTGGTTTCGTATATTGGTTTAATAGTATTAGATTGGAAGGTCGTTTTATTACTAGAACTAAATGGTTTTTCTGTTTGTGTTCCAGGGTTAAAGTTAACTAAAACTTGATTGCTGTTTTCGTCTTTCTGGACATTCTTTGGAGGATTTAATACTTCGTCTTGAAGGAGAGTTAATTCAGTGGACGTAGTTTTAGAATCGTTGTCTACTTCACTTGAAGAACTGACTACAGGAACTTTCATAGATTCGGAACTGACTTCTCCATCCACTTCCCCAGGGTTTTCAGGTTCCTCTTCACCGTCATATATCTCTTCAGAATTTTCATAAACTGGTTTTATTTTCTCTGTTGTGTGTTGCGATTTAGTTGTAGTAGTTTCATCGCTATTATCTCTAATTGGAATATCATAAGCTGGCTGTCTCATGCCACCAAAGTTGGAAGGAATATAATTAATATTGAAAGGCTTAGTTGTAAACGGTGGGTTAGAAGAGAATGGCTTTTCAGTTGATTGAGGTTTTGTAAAAGGCTTTCCAATGTTGAATCCAGATGGTGGCACATTCTGGGACCAAAACTCGGTAGGTGGTTTGCCAGCACTAGTAATTTTCTGCCCAAACTGAGGTGAATTATTTTTCTCATTATAATCATGTATTAAAGGAATTATCTTACGGGTTGTAGCTTCAACCTTAATATTATTGATATTGTTTTCTTTTAATACACTAGAATACCAACCGTGAGAGTTTGTTGGGATATTTGGTATTAATTTTGCTGGTCTTTTCACATCTCCAGATTTGATATTATCGGGATATTCTGTGACTGGTTTTATATTTTCAGCATCACTTAACGGTGTCGAATAATCGTTCATCATGGGGAAGTTCGCATGACTGTTAAGAGAAGGTGGTAATGATGGGCTCACAGGGTTGTGTACGTTTTTGTCTCCGTAGTTTTGATATTTGATATCATAATTCTGCTGTTTGTTATTATAGATTGGCTGTTTATTCTCGTCGTTCGAATTTATAACTGTTGGTTGCTGGTTCTGATTCTTGTTTGCGTAGTTCTGATTTGTATTACCTTGATTCTGATTTATGTTTCCATGATTTTGATTTTGGCTTTCAATGTTTTTGTTATTAGTGGCATAGTTATTGTTTATATTTCCTTGGTTCTGGTTTTTGTTTTCGTAACTTTGATTTATAATACCTTGGTTCTGGTTTTTGTTTTCGTAATTTTGATTTATAATACCTTGGTTTTGATCTAAAATACCCTGATTCTGATTTAGGATTCCTTGGTTTTGATTAAGGATTCCTTGATTTAAACTTAAAATTCCTTGGTTCTTTTGATTTTGGTTTGCAAAGTTTTGGTTTATGTTGGCTTGGTTCTGGTTATTATTTGCGTAATTCTGGTTCAAATTGTTTTGATTCTGATTTTTGTTTGCGTAGTTTTGATTCAATATTCCTTGGTTTTGATTATTGATTGCGTAGTTCGGACCTAATGTTCCTTTGTTCTGATGTTTGTTGGCATAGTTCTGATATAATGTGCCTTGGTTTACTATCCCTTGGTTCTGATTTTTGTTTGCGTTGTGATTTATGGTTCCTTGGTTCTGATTTTTGTTTGCGTTGTGATTTATGGTTCCTTGGTTCAGATTATTGTTAGCATAGGTGTGTTGTTGATTGTTGTAGCTCTGCTGTTTATTTTCAGAGTTCTGAATATTTCCGTAATTCTGATTTTGATTTCCGTAGCTTCCAAACTTTTTATTTTTGTCTTCAAAGCTTGGTTTTTTATCACCATAGTTACTGTTTTGATTATAATAGTTACTGCCAATTATTGTCGATTCAGCTATGTCCGTTGAACTCTTGTTCCATCTGTTGTCTCCAACAGAAACTTGAGTAACTGGTCCATGCTCGTTAAAAACAATAGGAGGATTTCCAGTGCCTTGTAAATTATAAGATTCTAAAGGTGAAGTGTTATCTTCAACTCGGATGGCAAAGTTTGTTCCAATAGGTATATCTGTGTTGAGTTGGTTTACATGCGTTGATGTTCCAACTGGTACAGCTACGCTAGATCCAATCACTTGTCCAGCTTCATTGTTACTGGCAACATTAGTAGCTGTATTTAAAGTTACTGTATAGGTGTTATCTTTATCTTCACTTACTGGCGGTATGAATGTTTTGTTAGCCATATTAGGAGAAGATATAACAGAGAAAGAATTATGGGTAGGACCCACATTATTCGCTTTCGAAGGTTGCATATTATTTGGAACTTGATTAAAGTTATTATAGTTCGGTGATGCCGGTGGAATGCGAATGGTATAAGTAGGAGTTGGCTTGTTGTTTGGCATTTGAGCAGCGAAATAGATTTCAGAAGTTACTTTAGGTGGCTGTTGCTCAGGCACAGGATGCTGAATATTTAAAAATACTTTCATATCCTGCACAGGTTTGGTATGAACGATAGGGCGAGAACTATAAGGTTTACTCTTGTCATAAATACCATCTTGACTGAAAAATGGTTTTTGTGGTGTTTGTTGCGGTGGTGGTGGCACTGCTAAGAAGTTTTCATACTCTTTGTCAATAACATCTTTTCCATCTTTTGGTTTATCTTTATTTCTTACTTGATTGTATTTATCAAAGTCTCCATTTGCGCCTGTAGGTTTATAAACTTCTGGATCGTAGACTGTTATTTGTGGACCAACTTGGACATGAGTTTCTTGGTTGCTTGTTGGTGGAGGTATCTTATTGTAGTCGATTGGACGCTTGTTATCCTTCCATTTTATTTTCAGGTCGTTCCTATGAGACGGATCTTTGTAAGGTGGTTGATTAGGTTTATAATTGTCTAGAGGTGGATGGGCGTTTGGTTTTCCAGCATACTGTTTGTTGCTATTAGGTGCTACGTTGTGCACATTAGTCATCTGAGGAGCATCAATACTAAAGCTGCCGAAGTAGCCTGGTTCAGGGTATGGTAGAGGATCATCGATGTAGTCTCCAGTTTTATGGGGTTCTGAGGAACCAGCAAATACTAAAGCTGTAGAGCTGCCGTGGGGAATCAATACATTTGCAACCCTTGAAGGTTGGATGTCCACTAAAAAGGGTTTGTTTGATTCAGTGTTGCCTGCCACCGTGTAGCCATCTTCAGTTCTAATTTGTGTGTTTACTACTTCAGAAGAACTTGGACTGTTATCAGCTACCTCTACATTATCCTCATTCACAGGTTTATAGTCTATATGTTGCTGTGTAGAAGCACTTGTAGGTTTAGCTAACGAAGGAATGTAGTCTAAAAATGCTGGTCTGCCATGATTACCTAATATAGGACCAGTATTTTTAATTTGCTCGGTTTTCATTAAATGGTCATGAATACTTGCTGGCATACGATATGGATACTTATCGTTGGGCACAGAGTTGTGAAGATTAAACGATTGCATTGGTCTTGGTATTGGTCTGTTTGGTTTAGTCTTTTGCTGTGGAGGTTCTGGTGGCCTTAAATCATAAGAATCATCGCTGTGCGGTCGATCGCCAAGCGGTTTCTCATTTACAAAATATTGTTCATTCGCTGCTATGAAACTGTCAATAGGCGGGGGATTGACCGAGTTTTGTAATTTAATTCCACTTGCGGCCAAGGTTAAAGGCCCACCCACGGCTGGTTTACCAACAATGACATCGGAATTGGCCGTAATTATTTCACCAGGACTAATGGGAATACCGCCATTAACAAGTGGGCTTTCGTGAACCATTTTAGGTGGAACAATGTGGGCTTTAGGCTGTTTGTGTTCCGCTGCCCACGCCAAATTCTGATGCAATGTAGCATTAGTGAAAACTAGTTGAGATTCAGATGTTTCTAATTCGTCTACTGGAATGTAAATAGGAAAGTTACTGTGCTTTGCTTCTAAATCGTTATCCACTCTTTTATTTGCTGTATAAGCCGTTAGTTTAACAGCAGGCTTGATAGTCGTGGTAGTGGTTTTATTGACGGTATCTTGTCGTTTTATAAAACCACCTGTCATCTTTTCAATTACGGGCGCCAACTGCGTCAATCCTTTAATTCCAAGAGTTCCTAATTTTAAAAGATCGGCAACGACAAACTTGTTTTTATTTGGCTTCTGTGGTTTGTCTGGTTTCGTTTTTTCTGGAACTTTCGTACTTACTTTATTTGTTTTTGGAGGTACAGGGGCTTGCTCATTAGTCAACAATTCGCTTTCTTCGACCGAGTTTGAATCTTTTTCATCTGAATAATCATTGATTACTTCAGTATATTTCTCGACCACCTTATCGGTTGGAGCTAATTGAGAATTACTTTCATATTCATAAGGTCCATATTGAGTTTTCTTATCCATAGATTCTTTGTTTGTTGGTCTTAATTCTAGTTTTGTGGCACCATAAGTCGTCTTAATACCATATTTAGTTGAAGATCCAGAGTAGTCCAGGTTACTATACTTTGTCTGCAAGCCTTCAGTTTTAGTGTTACTACATGAGCAGGAACTTGTGCATGGAGGATTACTGACTTCTGATGGCTGAATAAGATCGAAGCTGTTGCTTTCGTCTTCTTCACTGTCAATCCGTTTATCAATCTTTGGGTAATTGCTCATGAACATGTTAGTTGCAGCAGATGGTTGAATTGTTTTCACCTCCATGTATTTGGTCTGAAATATTCAACGATATTAATTAGTATTGCGGTAATAAATCATTGCACGAATGGTTAAATAAGGAACATTTTATTTGGGCCCTTAGGACTGATTTTGTTAGTGGTCATGTGTAAATGGCGTGAGTAAAGCTTAGGTAACTACTACATTACTAACTACTGAAAACTGTTTTTAAAGAAAAGAATAGTAAGGTAAAACAAATGAGAACTACATAGGCAAAAGGGTTATCAACAAGGTATGAGCCCCAAAAATTGCTGGAACCATTTAGGAATTGACCAACCGGGGTCCCAAATCTTACTTTTGTTGGCTTTAAGTCTGGCAAAACATCAGTATCATAAAGGTTGGTTAAGGATTCAGTTGTAACAACTGACACTATAGTCTCAAACGTAGATATAGCGCTTCTTTTGTTTTGAACAACAGTCGTTAAATATGTGTAGGTCGTCATACATGTCTTGATGATATAGTTATGTTGCATGAGCTGGTGTAAAGGGAATAGTGCGCTTATTTGCTGGCGACTGACGACAGTGGCAACTGCTGATGATAGCAATTGTTTTGAAGCTGAAGATGAGCTGATGTGCGGTTGTAACGTAGTTGCGTGAATGAGCTTTAGTTTGCGCTGAGAAAAAAGCGTAGATGAAGATGAAATGAATGATGATACGTATATTTATAAGTAAAATGAAAGTGAATGAAATGATTTACTTAAATGAGTTCTAAAAGATGATCTACACGTAAGTCATTAGAAAATTATCGACTAACGTAACTAAGTTTCGAACACAAATTAAGTTTAAATATATTTTTTGCAAAGATAACTCGAAATTGTTAGATAAATTAAAAATCACAATGAAATGTCTACCTGTTCTTGCTTTCCATCAGGATTTTTATCCTTCACCAAGACTTCCACACCATTAGACATTATCCTGGTTGCTAGGTTCTTTAGCCTCCTCTCATCTTCTTCTGATTCCTTTTCAACTAAATCCATGTCTCTTCCAGGTCTCCATGGTGTGTTATCATACACTATACCATTTGTATTGAATGCTGAAATGTTAAGAATAATAGTAAGTATTTGTCCCTCAAAGAAAAAGTTAATATTTCATCACTATTTCGATTAATATTATTTCCAATGACTTATGAATTTATGTTTGTAAATATTAAAGCATATTTGAAATATATGTACAAAATAAACTGTAAAAGTTTATAAACTTTTATTAAACATAAAAAAATAAAATCAGTAAGTATCACAATTGTGCAATCGGGTGATGACACAAAAAGCCCTTTCTACAGCATTACATATCTGAAAAACAAACAACATACAATATGTGCAAAGCAGTTAGTAAAAAAAATAATTTCATCAACTAACTAATTCTACAACTTCCATGACAAAAATGACATCGAGTAAAATAATTACAGAGTATTTTGGTAACATGCAGTCGAAATTTAAAAAGCCCAAATGCCCTATTTGGCATATTATCTTGTCTAGACCAAATCACGATATCAAATCAGATCAGGTGTTTCTTCTCATAAATTCTATATATTTATAAGAAGTAACTGACTGACATATGAACGCAAAGCCGAAATTTAGAAGCTTAGAAGCGTCAAATTTTCATAAGGTTTTCTTTTGTGACATAGGCGAGCGAACTCTTAATAGATTTTCCAATATAGTAAGAAGGAACCTACTTTAACGCTAGCAGAAGCTAGTACTGGTATAAGGCTACATATCTACGTAGACTAGGCATTAATGTCAATGGCGAGAACATCACTCACGTTCGGTTTGCCGACGACATAGTAGTCATGGCTGAGACTAAGGAGGAGCTCAGCACAATGCTCATCAATGAGCCTCATCAGAAGGTTTTAAATCACCCAAAGAGCAATGGATGAATGCTATGCTCGGGGTTTCCTTGCGTGATCGAATAAATAATTAAGATATCCGCAGAAAAACTAAGGTTGCCGACATAGCACGAAGAATTACCAAACTTAAGTGGCAATGGGCAGGGCACATTGCTCGCAGAACAGATAACCGTTGGGGTCGAAAGGTTCTGGAGTGGCGACTGCGTACTGGAAGACGCAGCGTTGGAAGGCCTCCTACAAGGTGGACCGGTGACCTGGTGAAGGTAACGGAAAACCGACGGATGCGGGACGCACAGGAACGTTCGATGTGGCGACGCTTGGGGGAGGCCAATGTCCAACAGTGGACGTGTATAGGCTGAATGATGACGATGATGATGGCATATCTGGTTGGACTTTAAGCTATCCCGACAAAATATCTAGGCGAGTGATGACCATAATATTATGTCTTCATTTTCTATATAACCGTCTCTTTCTAAAAGTCAATGTGCCATTTTTACTGTACTACATTTCTAAGCATGAGACTATTGCAATTATGCGGAATCGCGTGTGGTCCTGAGCGTGAGCCGGTGTCGTTTCAGACATTTGCAGCATAATGTTTATACTTTTTACTGTAATACTTATGTAATTTCTATCATGGATCATTTTTAGTAGTCTATTCGTCTATATCTACAGTTATTTCTGTTTTGTTTTTATCACGTACGTTACGTACTTCTACTTCTACGAGTATATGTGCTATATTAGTATTTATTATAATGTTATTTTTAATTCTATTTACATCTTAAATGTTAGTTTAAATGATAGATGCTCTTGAATATTTGTCATGTTTTTGCGAATTAATACCTTATTTAAGTAGAGTGCCATACAATATTTATTTTATCTACTTGTTTTTTTTCAGTTCAAGGTGGGTTTCATTCAAGAACATCTGAACAACACTTTAATATTAATTAATTAAACACTAATTACACTCACCTCCAGATTGGAAGTCGCAGGATGTGGGTATGGAACCATCCGTCATGGGGAACCTTCAGGATCTTCGAGTTTATGGTGGTCCAGTCGTCGTCATCAGGTCTTTTGTCAAGTTCTTAGTCACGTAGAGGCAGAATCTCGTCTAGGCAGGTCTTGTGAAGGTTAGAAGGTAGGATGGAATCATGGAAGTGTGGTGTGGTTATCTGATGTTTGTTTCAGTAGTTAGAGTAAATATGTGTATCAGTTCTGTGAGTAAACGTTTTAGATTGACGTTCATGTTATGTAATTTTAAGGGAATAAAGAAATAGAAAACCAATTATATTTCGAAATATTTATTGTTTTTAATTTTAAGTCGTATTTGCAATGTACAGTCGTAAGCGAAGGAAGAACGAGTATTACAAGGTAATTATGATAATCATAATCTAGACTTATATTCTTAGGCAGTGAGTAATCGTTACCCCACAATTTTACCCCAACACATCGATTATGGTAACATAGGAAATAACATTTTTGGTGAACTTAAAATAACATGTTACTAATATCTAGTCAAGTACAAAAGAGTATTTCGTCCTTAAAACTAAACTAAATCTATAAGGCACTATTCCATAGTTAACTTACTATGATACAATCGAAATAAATAACTAAACCATTACTATACACCTAACCGTTTGTATCGTTCACGAGACATCATCAATTGAACTTTGCCTCAGGTCCCTAGTCGCAGACGGGCTCGTTGCCTTCACAACGAATGTTGGTGACGCGTCATAACTAATATGCTTGCTTACTTCTCCAACTATACTCTCCAGACTTTGCGTTTCTAATTGATTTTCGACTGATACATTGTTAAAATACTTATCATTATCTGAAACTAAGCCACTGTCTGAATAAGATCCGGTTAGTTCACTAATTGTTGGCAGTAAGGATGGCAGTACTTGAACGTTATCGTAATATATGGCTTCACGTTTTCTTACTGTCTGCGTGTCATCGGACACGACTGTTGATAGCACTGTGCTGAATTCACCTGGATGTCTACCTGAGACGTATAGAGTCACTACACTGGTCTGTTTAGGAGGACCGGGATGAGCGGCTGGTGCAGGTTTTGGCCGAGATTTCCTACGAGATGGAGTAGCTGGTGGTGGTGGAGGTGGAAGATCTTCCTCATCCTCTTGGGCATCTTCAGAAAAGTCCTCATTGCTATTCAGGTCAGACAAAATATTCGGTTTAGGACTATGACTATAGATGTCATTGTTGAGATTATTTTGTTGATTGAGATTTGGTGACAGATTCAGATTATTGAAATTATTAAGACCACCTAAAGCAGAAAGATCTGCTTGACTTAGACCTAACAAGGGATTAGCTGTTTGTAGATTTAGAGATGATTGCTGCTGTTGTTGTTGCTGAAGAAGAAATGGAAGTAGTAAAGAGTTCAACTGTTGAGGAGCTTGGGCTAAAGCGGTGGGAGTAGTGACTATTGTATCAGTAACAAATTCAGTTGCCGTAATTACATTAGTTGTAGGATCCACAATTGTAGTCAGAATAGCCTGGCCCTTAAACGTAATCGGTAAAACTGTTTCCCTCGCATCAGTAATCGTTGTTACGTAAGTTGTTGTTCGAGTTTTAAACTCTGTAACCGGAGTTTGTACTATTGGCTGTTGGGGAAGTCCAGGGAAGGCCTGTCCTTGTAACGCAAGTAAAGGATTGTAAGCAGGTTGCTGGTTGCCCAGTAGCAGTTGTGACAGTAGTAGATTGGCAAGAGGAACGTTTGAGTTAATCTCAGGTGCAATAGTCTGTGTAACTGGCTCTACATTATAAACTGTACTAGGTAGGATGTGGGAGAAAGAGGTCTTGCGACCTCGGATGGTGGTAGGCGTGAAGATAACAGTAGTGGTTGGGGTTTCGTGTAGGATATATCTGATGAGTTTCGTGGCTCCATTTTCAGCTAGCTCAGTAGACTCTGCGGCAAGAACAAGTTGTTGATTGCCCAAAGGTCCAATTGTCGTTGATACCTGATTTAGTAGTAATGTTTCTAGACTAGGTGTTGCAGACAGCAAGTTTTTGTACTCAGTAATTTTTCCGTTCACAACTGGTACTGTTACTTCAGTAGGTATTTGATGTGTGATTGTGATCCTTCCATCGTTTAAGATATTTTTGGCGTTGAAGCGTTCGCCGCTGAAGTTTTCGAAAGATGATCTCTGCCTGCTTGAGGCTCTGCTGGTGGTGGTGCGTGTTCGTGGCCTTCCGCTTCCTCCTGAACTACGAGAAGTACTAGTTCTAGAACCTGAGTTCTTATTTAGTCTGGGAGCTTTCGGAACTTTTGGTGGCTTTGGCCTGGATGAAGAAGTGGTGGTCCTTGATGAGGGCCGCGATGACTTTCCTCTTCTGTATGCTGGAGTAGATGCAGTTGTAGTAGTCCTAGTTTCACCACGAACTATAAATGGTTGTCTTCCATTTGATTTAGGAGCTGCCACTGTGGTCGTCTTACCAACGTTAGAATTGCGTCCACTGTAACGGTTACCTGGCCTCACTTTCTGAGTGGTTGGTTCTTCAGTGGGTTCTGGCTCAGGTCGCCGAGTGGTTGTCGTTCTAGTGCCTGGTCTTCGGAAGTTTGTAAATTTTCGGTTACCATAATCAACTTGACGCTTTGTACGCCTTTTATTAAAAGCAAATGGCCTTATTTGTACTATATTTCTCTTAGGTGGTGCAGTGGAAGGTGGTTGAGCAACTTGACGTTCTTTCCTGTCGGATGAATCGTAATCATTATCTTCCTCGAATTCTTCTTCTTCTAAGATTTCATCGCTTTCTTCTACCTTCTGTTCATCCTCTTTAATTTCTTCTTCGGGTTCCGGTTCGGGTTGCCTGAACAAGTTTCGTCTTGGGAACAATGCATTATTTGGTCTCTGTCTGCGTAAAGATAGAAGAGGGTTCGATGTTTGCCTGGTTGTAGATCTTTTAGTAGTAGTAGTCAGTCTACCGCGAGGCGTAACAGCTCTTCTTGATGAAGATGTTGTTGACCTTGGAGTAATAGCAGTGCCAGGCTGTCTGGGAACAGGTGGTCTTCTGAACCTAAGCAAGGGATTATTTGTGGTTCTGGCTGGAGGTTCAGTAATTTCATCTATTGCTTCGGTTGCATTTTCATCTAGTTGAGTTGCGAAAGTTTCATCATTTTGGTCTGGAGGGAATGTTATTGAAGCAGTGGGCTTAATATTTCTACCTGGTGGAAGCCTTGATGAAGTTGGCCTTACTCTTGGTGCCGCTGACCTGTTTATGTAGTCTAAGCTAGCGGGCCTTGCTGAACTGCCTGATCTGAAACCAGTTCTTCGAGAAGTAGGTTGAATACTTCCGCGTACTGCGAATCCTCCTGGTCTTGAAGCCGATGGTACATTACCAGATGGATTATTTGGACTATTATTACCCCGTCCAGGGAATCTCTTGCTAGTGTTAGCTCCACCAGGATAGGCTGTTTGTGGTTTTCTGCCTCCATTATAAGCCCCTGATGATTTCACGGATTTCAAACTTGGAGTAGCAGTTATAACCTGTGGTGTGAAATCTGCACGTGTGATAGTTGTGGCTCCGCTAGCTAATGGCACGCGTTTTGGAATAAATGTAGGACGATTGCGAGAAGCAAATGGTATGATCACAGGCGTAGTGGATGGTTTCTTGGGTGTGAATGTCAGACGTGACTTCTTTCTAGTATTAGAGCTATCATCTTCTTCCTCCTCTGATTCATTCGCAATTTCGGTCGTTGGGTCTTGTTCTGAACTCTCTATCACATCTGGAGTAGGACTAATAACGTTACTTTCAGTTGTCGTGGTAGATAAACTTAAGGTGTTATTTGAACTAGTGTCAATGTTCAATGATTTGTTATCACTTGTGACAACAGTGGAGTCACCGGATATGACAGCTACCTGAGAAAATAATATCTTTTTCTCCCCTTCAGCTGGTGCTGGACCTGGAGTAGAGGGTTTATCTTCAGGTTTAACTTCAGCGAATAAGTTATCAATATACGTGCCTAAAAGGACTGTTGGAGAAGCTGAAGAAGCATCAGGTAGTTTTGTAGGGATGATTTCTTGTTTTACTACAGTTGGAGTGATGTGAGGCTTCTCCCCATTATCTTGAATTAAGTTTTGGTCAGCAGCACCTAATGGCACTTTTCTTCCAACCTGATTATCTTCAACTAGTTTAGTGTTATCAATTATGTTAGTAACAGTTTCTAAACTACTTCTGATCTGAGATGTGTTGCCTGCGTAAAACGTAGTGAAATATGTGTATGTCGTATAGAAAGTGGCTTTGCCATCATCGACTTCCAGACCATCTGAGACTAATGAAGGTTTTATTTCTATTTCTATCTCTTTAGGAGGTAATGGAGTATCAACATCAATAGGTGTAGTGTCAATGGGACTGATTGTAGCAACAGATTGGGCTACAGGTGTAATCACATTTGAAACAATCTCTTCACGGCTTGTGATTGTTGTCGATTTATCTTTGTAAAGAGTAGTCCAATAAGTAAACGTTGTATAATAAGTGATTGGTAAGTTACTCTCTTCTTCAGGTTCCTTGTTAGGCATGATTGTTTCTGTCACTACGTTTGTTATAGTTTCCAAGCGACTTTTCACTTTGCTTGAATCCTTTCCAATATACATTGTCGTGAAGTATGTGAATGTAGTATAACTTGTTTGTAATAAAAGAGTGGGTGATGGTAAGATTTCTTCAATGTTACTTTCTGAACTAATCTGGTCGTCTAATATTATATTGTTACTATCAAGGAATTTCCTTTCTCCCTTGGAAGATGATGACTTCACGTCAGTAACAAAAGAATTTTCAGACTCAAGGGGATTAGATTCTACACTGAACAACATGTCTACTTCTATCGGACTTGGCTGTGGAGTGCCTTCAGATTTGTTATCTTGAGAAGATTGTTCCTTATCCTCTTCCATACTAACGCTAGTTTCCATTGAAGAACTTTCTTCTTGCTTAGCAGGCAGTGCCATCTTCACTTGTTTGCAGTTTCTAAAGTCAAATTGAGCTCTAGTATTTTCCACAGCTAATGGGTTTGCCTTTGTAGGAATCAATTCATCTGGTCCCACATAATTGGTGTACACTTCATTTCTGCTGCATACATTTGCATCTGTACCAACGTAGATAGTCGTAAAGAATGTATAAGTTGTGTAATAAGTTTTTACTGCATCAGGCTTGATACTTGCTACAAAATCGTCACCTAATGACGGTGTGGGAGTCTGAGAGCTATATATATCATCTACTTCAACTGACTCAATGACATCTTTATTCTTAACAAGATCGATGATGCTGTTTATCGCAAATGTTTCCGTTGGTCGGCCTATACCCACACTAGTTGGTGCAATCTCATCTTCATTAAACGCTCCTAATAGTGATGGATCTAGTTTAGAAAGATCAATGGTCGACGTAATAATGTTAGTGACAACCGATTTATGACTTGCTACACTTGAGGTTTGATCACCGAAGAATGTTGTGAAGTAAGTATAAGTTGTGTATAACGTTTTGTAAATTACATCAATTTCATTTTCGTTTTCTTCTGGCTGAGGCGTTGTAGCTTTCTCAGTTGTAGTGGTCGTTTGTTCAGTACTGACTGATACTTCTACATGACTTTGAGTTGTTGTTGTTTTTTCAGTTGTAGTCGTTGTAGTAGTCGTTGTTGTGGGTTCTTTCTCTTCAACGGTTTCCTCGGCTTCTTGGTGATTATTTTCCTCAGTTTCTGTATTTTGTTCCTCTTGAACCGTTGTTTGTACTTGCTCTTGCTGTGGTGTAGTTTTGGGAGCTTCAGTAACAACCTGTGGTTCTGTCGGGGGTCTGTAAGGTTCCTCTGTAACTGGCTCTGGAGCTTTTAATCTGGTTTCAACGGAATAGTTAACATCAACATTAACGACGGCAGTCGGTTCAATGTTAAGGTTGGTTCTACATACGACGTTTGTTAAGTAGCCAATATTACTTTCAACAACTACATCAGATTTAATAGAAGTTGTTGTTTCTGTGCTCTCAAGAGGGATGAAATATGTTGTTAAGTAAGTCAGTGTTTTGTAAGCAGTTGTCATAGTAGACTGTGTTTCAAGACCTTCGGTACAGACCACTTCTTGCGTATCTTCATTGGTGTCCTCTTGTGAATCCTCATGTGTATCTTCAAGTGTTTCGGGAACTGTAAATTTAGACTCAGTGGTCGTTTCTAACTCCTCAGAAGACTCTTCACTATGTCCACTTTCTGTGGTAGTCATAAATTCTTGTGGTATTTCCGTGGTTACATCTTCTTCTTCCTCTTCTTCTTCTTCTTCCTCTGGTTTTTCTGTTACTTCAGCAGCAGTATTTTCAGATTCTTCTTCTGAATTTGTGAACAGTTCGGTCATATCTCTTTCAGTAACAGCTGATCCTTTAGGTGCTTCAAGAATGGTCGATGACGGTGATAAAGTTACCAGTGGTTCAGTGGCTTGTGAGTTATAATCGTTGATGGGTATAACTCCCAAATCATGCGTAATTCTAGTACTTTCAGTAGTTGTCACGGGAGATTCTGAAGGTTGAATTACATCCACATTCAAATCAAATCCATTATTGTATTGAACGCTAATTGAGTCCGGTAATTTATCGTCAACTTCATACAAAACCTTTTTTAGACTTTCTTCGTCATTGAAAAGTGCTTTTTCGGACCTATTCTCGTCAACTACAGCTGGTCCGGTACTTCTGGTAGGTACTGGAGCTTCATGAGCTTTGAAAGTGGATGAGGCAACAGGAATATCAGCGGCTAGGAAAGTGATTTTGGTGGAAAGTTTGTCAATACGATTAGCGGAAGGGAAAACATTAACCTCGTCAGGATTTTGGGGTTTACTTGTTTCGGTATTAGGACTAAATATAATGACAGTGTCACCAACAACGGTCGTGAAGTCGGCGAACCCACCATAAGTGAATGTTTTCTTTGGTCTGGGTTCGCTTTTTTGCCCAAACAACTTCTTAGGTGATTTAGTTTGCTGCGCCACCTGCTGTTGAGGTCGGCGAGACTCTACGTTATCTATATAATAAAAAATCGGAGAGAATTCGTTCTTAATAGTGAACGTCGGTAAATCGTAATTAGGCTTAACCTTAACTACATTTGCTTCGTCTAAAACGTCCGGCTTTGGACGTGGTTCTTCTATTGGCTCAGTAACTGGTTCGTATGCCTTACTCTGTCTATGGTACGCATTTACATTGTCAACTACGGATGGCTCTACAAAGAATTCGAACTTCTTATCGTTATCGATGGTTGGACCGTCAAGGTAATTTAAAGCTTCATTCTGAACATATCGCGGAATTTCTTTTACAGGTTGCACCCTACGACCTACAGGCTCCTCAAATATTTGATTATCAGCCTGACTCTCAGGAGCAGATGGACTCCAGAATTTAAAACTGTCTTGAGCTTGCTTGCTAGCATAAACTATTTCCATTTTGCTGCTAGGTGCCAAATAATCAGTGTTTTTAAGCACAAACTTTTCTGGGTCAATGAAACCTAAATCTTGCTTGACGTTCCATTCTCCATCGAAAGCAGAATGTATACGAGTTGGTTTAACAATCACTGGGTCTTCTACATTTGACGGCTTATTGTAAAGCACAAGAGAAGACTTCGTCAGAAGCTGTGCGTATATGCGGCCGTTATCTAAGGTGGTGCCCAGGATCTGGGTGGCGTACTCCGTGGTGACACCATCTTGGATGAACGTCCTCGCTGTTGATGTCAGTAGGCCGATGAGTGGTTTGACACTGTGGTACCTTCCGATCTTCGTATTATAGTCATTCCTCTTCTGGTTTACGAGGAGGACGGTCAAGTCTGCGGTCAAAAGTCAGGGTCAGCGTCAAGTGGGTAGGATGTCGATGGAGGTGCGTTATATTTTACAAAGTCCATTTGAGTTGTTCCACGACCCACAGGATTAGATTTGAAAGAGAAAGAAAAACATACAATTAATAATGCAATTTAAATAGAATAGGATACAGATGCTAATAGAGACAATTGGCATACAGTTAGCACTAATTTTGTACAGCCTTCTTAAATTTGAGATTCAGGTTTCTGATGTAATGCAAATTAATGTTTTGATTGTATATTTAAAACAATTATTACTAATAACTGTTTAACAACAGGGTGCGTAAATAAATCACATCAAATATTAAAAAAAAAACCTACAAATTTCTATTGCAAAAATCAGAAACCTCTTCAAAATCTAAACAACAAATCGTTGTTTGTTAAAGTAGAAGGAGAAAAAGGTTATAAATAGAAAAGATAAAACAGATAATAGAATTGCAAAATTATTGTCATTTAAGAAGATTTTATTTACTTATATAGCATTCAAAGAAATCATTCAAGCATAGCATATTTTTACAGAAGAATTTCATTACAGTGTAAAGGACGAAAACATACCCCTGTTTTCGGGAACTCCTTCTCTTTTTATTCTTGAGGATTCTATTTGTTCATCTTGGTTTATTTCTGTAACAACGAAATATAATTGTTATAACATTATTGCTATAATAAACGACACAGACACTTTCAAAGCTAAACTGGTTTAGCCTTTTGAGGTTTAATTGGACACTGCACTCATAGTTGTTGAGGATTATAAAATAGATATTCACAGAACAGTTCACAGAACAATAAACTAAATTGAAAGTGAAAACAATAAATCAGAACTGTTAAATATAACTAAAGCATTTGCAAGCATTTGTAAATGTTGAATCACACACATGACCTGAAATTGTAAATTTATGAACCGAAATATAAAAGTAAATAAGTAAAACAAATAAATATCAACAATTACATATCTTTGGCATATCAAATAATTCATATAATAATGCTTTTTTTGAGTATGCTAAACAAGTGTTATATATATTAAAGTAACTAAACGACTAGCTTCTATACTTTGGCAATCAACGCATTGCAGTAAATTTGATTTTGTATCTTTGGCAAAATTAAGCAAAACAACTTTAACGTTAGGAGACTAGTTTACATCGACTAGGTCTATTTCAACATTGAAATCTTTAAATATATCTAAAACCCACATATAATTGTCATTCATTCACTTAACCGTCTCCAAAAGCAAATTATTGAAACCACTTAACGCCTGCTTAAGCAACAACAGATAATAAGCACTAAATGCACTAGTTCCATAATCCGACTTGGCTCGGTTTCATAACGATTCGTTACGATAACCTAGATGCATTGTAGAAAGTAACTAAGTGTAGCAAGGTCGATTGGAGCAGACTCGTAAATTATTTGGTCATAAAAAGTGTGCATTATATCATGATACCTATCTTTGGAGAGTTAAATAAGAAATTATCAATCCATCATCTCAATATATTTCGGGTTGGTGTAACATGTTTGCTTTTTTTTTTGAGTTTCAACAAATGACTTCTCTTTGAGTAACTTGAGAAGTAGTGCCAGATGTCAACTGACCGTCTTTCTTCTGGTACCCTATGCACTCTTAGGTCACATTGACTCTTTCGAACAATCTCACAGCCCGGTTCATTCATTCCTGCCCTTTCAGTCTTTATGGTAATGCAAGTCAGCGCAACCTTATTTTTCTATACTCCTCTATTAGTCACCCTCTCAACGGTTTCCCACATTTTACCCATATCATCTTTCATACAGTCATCCATAGTTTATTTCGTCTTCCTTTTCTCTTATTCACACCATCCTCTTGAAGTATAATCACGGAAATTTTCAAGTACCTAAATTAAAACTATTCACAGAAATGAACAGAAAAATCTCAATTAAAAACCAAAACACAACATTAACCCATTTTCTCGATAAATTCTCACGCAATGAAGAAATTAGACGCCTTGTAAATAAAGATGGTATCAGATAAAGACGTAGACAATAGAACGGTAATATACGTATTTATTAGCGTGCCGGTAGAGACGATGCAACTGATACTGATAATACTATTAAAATCAGTAATGTTTAGATGAAAGATAGAAATAAATAATATGCTGTAAATCTCAATTTTTGCCTAATTTATGAGTTGATTGATCATAATCATTTTAAAATACACATAGAAAAATAAAAACTGACTGCCTGGCATATAAACGCACAGCCAAATCTATTGGACCTAGGGACCTAAAATATTGCACAAGTCTTCATTTTATGACGTAGGCGAGCACTAAGAAGAGGTGTTAGTAAATTCAACCTTTAGAGACTGAAAAGAGGAATTTTTAAAGAGGGATCGACGGTGCATCGGAATTTGTATAGATCTACGCATGTAAACACAACACGCTAGTGATGTAGTCGGGATTTAACAAGAATTTGTGAAAACAGTAAATTATCTTACAATTTGCAAGATGTGTGATATATAATGTTACATATTGTATGGAGATGTTTAATTATAACTGTAATTAAATTATCTAACAAATAACAAATTTCCTAAGAATTTCACTTGCGAAAGTATACATCGCAACCACCGCCCTTTGGGAAAAAAATGTAGTTGCGCAAAACCACAGACAATGGTTGCGGGCAACCAACGATTCGCCATCATAGAAAAAAAGCGGTTACAAATGGTTTTTTCTCACAATTACTGTACGTTTAGACGTTTATGCTATCCCAGCTATGTCTTGTAGATTAGACATGGATAGTTTTATCCAATTCTTTAGAAATAAGATTTTCCTGGGTGATTTTGAAATGAATGAAATGCATTTATATATCTGATGGTAATAGCTTAGCGACTACGGTTAGTTTTGCTAAGATCTTCATTAGCTGTACCTGCGCTCCGATTACTTATATCTATATTCATAATAAAAATATTTTATTAACACTGAAACAAAAGATAAACACCAACAACTAATATCAAAATTCCCCTGTATCGATGTCGACTGGTAATGTGCCAAAAATATTGGTGGCATTGCCAAGCTGTACAGCATTGCTTGGCTGTATGGCATGAAGGATACCTTGGACCTTTGACCATTGTTATTTTTTTTTTTATAGAGGGCCTGATTTCTCTTCTGTTTCCCAGTTTCCTAAACCATTAAGTGGATATGGATTACTAAAGCCGAGTCATAGCCTGCTTCAGTTCTTTTACTACTCTAAATCTATAACTATCTATATAAATTTTATATCTGTAGACACTAATTTCTATATTATTTTTATCTACTGTAACATTAGCAACTTCCGGACCAATAATCAAAGTCAAAGTCAAAATCTTTATTGCAGAACACAGTACAATCAATTATACATTTCTGGATGTCATGTGAATAATTTACTATCAGTACTCAAAACTACATTAACCAAACCAATAAAGGCCTCACCCACCTAATCTATGCCATGATCACACCTGCACACATTGACCCGACCATTTCTACGACTACCCGCATTCCTATCACTCACGCGTTTTCACTGGCACACTCTGTCAGGATGTCAACGCGGAAGCACGTCTCTCGCATAACGATCAGATTGACGGATGTGGGTCACTAGATTGATGACCTAGTACGTGGGGCATTGTATAAGCGTATGAGGTCTAAGGATTTTTGGTTATATGGGTTGGAGGGACACATATTGTCACGTTTTTGTCCATGAATGGGGGCATGGTAGTAAGAACGTTGTTGAGTATGATGGATTTGATCGTTGATTGATTTATAATTTGTTTTTTTTTTCTTTTGTTATTTTTTGCGTTTTGCGTGGAGCGAGAGGAGCGTTTCAGTTACCTTTTGCGTATTAGGGCCACTGTGACTCTTTATAATAATTTCATGGCTCTAAATATTCCATTTGTTGCCGACGGATATCTTGTATTAACCAAGCTTGCTTACCCTTTTAACAGAACTTTTCTTAAAGATTTATACTTGAAGTTATCCTCTGTTGTAAAATCCCTAAAAGCAACATATTCCACATGTAATTTACTAATAGTAAGAAGACCTATGACGAGCAAAGTGTTCTATTTGATAACCAGTCTAAGATTGTACTACCAAGAATTTAGGGGATTGATTCCTCATTAAACATACTAGCTTCTGTCCGTGTCAATACAGGACTAGTATTCTTTTTTTTTTAAATAATACAAACTAGTGCTTGATTGCAATCTCACTTGATGGTAAACAGTGAAATCGTTGATGGGAAAGCGCTTCATTTTAATCTTGAAGATACCAAAATTTATTCAAACTCGTTTGAGCTCAAAGGAATTATTTATTGCAAACATACACATATGCATTTAAAAATATATATAAACTGTTGCCTTTATAAAATTTTCCTGAATACAAAAGTAAAGCTTTCTTAATGAAATAACCCCAAAAACAGGTCAAGAGAATTATGGTGACAAGATAAACAAAAGAGGAGAGCTAACGGTTACAGCTCTCTACATAATAATCTAAGGTTTTTATACAAGGTTATCGATTGTGTCGTGGTTACCACGGTGATCAAGATATTGAAGAAAAACTGATGAAAACTGTTGTTACTTGCTTTGTTTTTGAGGAAACAGGTCAATCTCTGGGTGTTAAATATAGTCTGTAAACTTACACAGAGAATCTTGTACATAATGGTACACTTTGGTGCGGAAATCCGATAACCGGGAATTGAAAAGTCAAAGCTATTAATTTGCGTTAAATGCGGTAGGTACAAGAGATGGTAACTTATTTATTTTTAGCCCAAAGACACATTTCGCCATGAATTGGTATTTAATTATTAAGTATTGAGAGATAGATGTTTAGATATTTCCTTACCGACATTGCGTTAAATTTATGGAAACAAAAACTTTTCAGTTGCCATTTATAATACTTATTTTTTTAATGTTGTTTCAGACATCTGGCGTTTTTTTTTTATATAATATATATATATATATTTATATATATATATATAAATATTTAAGAAAAAAAACCATCAATTTTTTTATGCCCACCTGGCTACTATAGGTTAAGTAGGTAGGTATATTAGTATAAAAACGTATTGTCAAAAAGATAAAGGATTTGATAGCGTATTTGGCACAATGGTTGAACAATTGGCTGGCTGAATTGGCAAACTGTATGGCAATAAGCTTTCTGAACAGGCACTAGGCCCATAAATTTATAAAACCTTGAATTTCTCATAATATGCTAAATTAAGTGACTGGTCCTTTTAGTTACGGTAAAATGATTTAAATATCTACCTACCGTAAATAGCAATTAGCGATCTAATTGGAATTAAATTTTTATTGTGACAAAATAAGTTCATAAATCGCCCTATTTTTATGGAATTACCCTTATATGATCTGCAGATGATAGTGATCTTGGATCAGGGTGTCTTGTGTAAGTTAGTTTTCATGTTAGTGAACGCAGTAATTCTAAGTAGGAGGGGGGGGGGGGACACTCTTAAAAAAAATAAACAAAAGCCAATCTGAGTAATGTCATTATGACAGCTACATAACGTCAACGTCACTTGAATATTAAGAAATGACCTACTGAACAGAACATGACTCATCGGAATTTCCTGAAAAATCTAAACAATTTTACATAACGAGTTAATAGCCCGTGCAATTACTAGAATTTACATCAAATCTTGATTTGCGACTTGCATAACTTCAGCGTGAAAGAATAAGAACGTCTAAAAGTCTTCTTTACACAAACAAAAATGGCATTTCCCATTTAAAAATGACTTCCGGACAACATCAATTCGTACGGCAATCATTTCATACAATACCCCAATTACTCAAAAACACAAAATTGTAACACGCTAATTTGGTACTTCAGACAAACGAAATAAAGACTATAATTGTCTCACAAAAACCTCGTAGTACTATAAACTTGTGTGAACAGGTGTACACTACAAAAGAACTAATTACGCATAGAACTGTCAAAACATTAATTATTTCGCACGCTCTCCTTTCTAAAAAGTTTACTTCTGCATGCTTGATTGGTGTCTAAAGACTTTAATTTCAAGGTTATAAAGTTCATAGTTGGACGGCAAATGAATTTTAAACGGTAAATCAGAGATTCTAAATTCAAAATAAGAGTAGGTAGATAGATTGATGGGAGTTTATTATAGTTGGGAATGTAATAGTTCACTCACTCATTCATTGGTTTGGAAACATTTTCCCGCGAAATTATAAGTTTGTAACTTTTTTCTTAATTGTTTTTAACTTCGCTGTCTAAACCACGAAATATAGCAATTTAAATGAGTGAAAGTATTTAAATTCATAAAGGTTATTTTCATAGTTATTATGACACAAAACAAGTAGACAAATTCTTCATATTCTTACAGATGTTATAAAAGAAAACAATTTGTCTGTCGATTTTATTCGTCTTCCATTTTTACTTTTTATAAAATTTCACTTTTTCTCGTCCCAAAGAAAGTACACTGTTTCTTGTTTTTGTCAGCTTTCGAAACGACGGATTCAGACCCTACAATTTAAAATAAATGATGTTAAGAAAAGAATTAATATTAACAAAAACTGTCTTTTATAGTAGTTTCATTGCCACAATGCTAAAAAAACGTACTTTTTCGGATTACATTTTTTACCGTCTTCGTTCTTGTGTTACCGATATCCGTACCGAATAAGTGCAAAACTATTATCATGAACTGTCAAAAATGAACTAATGAAAAGCTCTTACCTACAAAGTCATCATCTAAACGCTAAAACATGTTTCAAAGAAAATCCGCCATTTTGTAGTGCACTACCTCTTCCTAAGTAGCTTTGGTGTTTCGAAATGAGTCCTCAACTTTTATGGTTAATGGCGGGAAAAGTGTCGTGTAAAAACTTGCATGAGAGAGCGAGATGACAATAGTGATCTGTGTGAGTGTGAGAGAGATGGAATGTGTGTCAGTGGGTGAGCTAGCCCTGTGTCAATGCACTTGCAGTTGCGGTGCTGTGGTGCAAAAACAACTTGTGGGATATGAGTTTTTTTTGTAGACATTCAGAATGATTAACTTGTAAATTACGCAAAAATTTCGAAATGTTATAAAACTTTTTTTTTATGTGGTAAATCATTCAATGACTACTCGGTCAGGGGTGGGGCGTCTCGGACTTTTACTAACTTAAAACCACACCTGTGTCATTCAGTTGCCCTCTGCGTTCTAGGAAAAATTCCCCAAGGTATTAAAATGTATCGACCATTTTGATTTAGTTTTGCTTCGACTGGAAAGGTCAAATATTACAAGTAGGTAGGCAGACTTCTGCATTCACATTAATTTTAGCTCTTGTGTTTAATATTATGGCAAAATTTAATCTTGGAAACTAGACTGGAAAAAAAATCTGCCTAAATAATTGTGTTTTTCTAACGTTTCAATAAATTACTAACAAAATACCCAAACAGCTTTACACCAATAAATTCAAGTCATGGACACATAAAAATGCCGTCTAAAAACTTAATACTTATAAGGTTTTATAGTTTCTAAGAATTTAAGTAATAGATCTCCGTCTCAATCCTTCAATTGACCTGAATTCCTCTTGCTAGCGAATGGATGACTTTAGATCCGTAATTACCGTCTCAAACAAAGTTCTTTTAACTCATTAAATAGATGGAGCAGGGAAGGAAGTTAATATCACGTTGTTGCTATTAATTTTGTGTCTTCGTTTATCTTGGATGATCACAAAGATTCTTGATCTAAGAAGACATTGAAAAAATATCCCGTCCAATTATTTATAATTTAGATGTCTTCAAGGCTTCAATGATTTGATGACTTTCCACCTTAAGAAAAAAAATATGTTTTTTTTAATGGTATAACCAGTGACTGCGATCCCACCTGATGGTAAGCAGTGATGCAATCGTTGATTGTGAGGCGCACTAGTTTATTAAGAATCTATCCACAGCCTTGAAGACACCTAAATTTTAATTGGACGGGAAGTCATGACATTATATACTTATCTTATCGTCTTACAAGTAATTACTCTTATAACTAGCACAAGATAACTGAACATTAGTTCTTAGCCAAAGGCGACAGATAAATAACTCGTTAAATCTTAGTTGACTTAAGGCGTATAGTTCCATGAACCATCTGGCCGAAGTTATGTGAACGCAACTCTCGCACTCGCCTAAGCGGCAGTACGCTAATCTGTGCATTTATTTGCGGACAGCAGCGCCCGGAAAGCGCTTTAAGTCCATTTTCTCTGCGAGATATTGATTGATTTACATATGCAATGTTCACTTTGAAGAATATTTAACCACCAATTTTTATGTGTAAAAATGTTTCTAAAGGTCCAAGCCGTTTCGAAGGAGTAGGGAAAAGTTGCGAAATTGCTAAATATTTTTTTTTTTTGACAAAAGTATTGATTGCACGAAAAAATCAAATGTTGATATTATTGTTCATGAATCTATAATAAACATATATTTTTTTCAAACCAATTGACCTAGCCGTTACGGAGGAGTAGGCCTCAGAAAATCACTGTTTTATGGCACTTAAGAAATTGTCCATGCATAATGTTTGGAAAGGGTATTGAACAAAAATGCTACGAATCAATAGCTTGAAGGTATGGATGGATAACTATCTAGAATGTAATCACTAACGATCATGACATAAATATATGGGTATTATTAAAACTATTAAGGCATTTATCAAAGAATTTATTTCGCAAAAATAAATCTTTGGAATATCTTTTAATGTCAATAAACACTTTGATCAAGTGCAAATAGTTTGTCATTGTGAACGAGTTGGCATTCACCCGAGCCTAGGCGAGGGTGTGATGGAGTTGTGGGATTCAGTGAATTTCAACGTGTATCAAACGACATTTTTCAATGCACTTACGAAGACATAAACAAACGGGGGTTAACCGGCGACTAGAGGATGTCGACGCGCGCCCAGCCTGATACGAAATGTAATTTATGGCGCAGGAGAACACGCGCAGTCAGTCAGATAAAAGTGGGTTTTCGCTTTTAAGTGTATTGAAAATAAGTGATGTGGTTTGCTCAAGCAGTTTAAGTAACAAAAAAAAAAGACGTGTGGTACTCGGGGACTGCCGCGGTCAAGCTATTGCATAGCATTTTTATCAACTTATGCAATTATAATTATTTATTTTATTTATGCAGTTTTTTTTTCCTTTGTTTTTTTTTTCTTTGATATTATTAATTGAAGTTACACTTTCACACAATAAATTGAATTTTGATTGTTTGTTCACTCATTTATTTTCTTATCGGTCACCACGCTCAAAAAACAAATGAGTGGGGGGTGTTAGGTTATTTTCGTTACGGAATTTCTGGATTCGGTCTCAACACTCAAGGCCCGCGATAGAAGCTATGCAATAGCTTAAAATTGTAACAATGTAACGTTTATTTTAAGCTCCAAAATCTTACAACACTGCCAATTAAAATTGCCCAAACTTAAAGAAAAAAAAACATGGCCGCCAAAACAATCGAAAATTCGGCTAACATGTGAATGGGGCAGTGTGTCGCAAGCAGTGTCATCAAACGTCTAGCGGGTAAATAATACATACTATTTAATGTACAGACCATTATAATATGGATAAACGTGAGAAAACCGTTTTGCGAAACGATATAGGTAAATAGAATGATGATAATGATGGTTTTTTGGATGAAACCGCTTTACGTTGTGTTCATTTCATCACCATTGCTCTCGAAACGGTGAAGATATTTCGTGAGAAAACCGGCGTGTCCTAAAGTAAAAATAAAAATTAAGACCAATCATACAACTGGCATTCGGTAAGCGTGATGGATTACGGCCCTTTTCGCTAGAGAGGAGGCCTGAGTCCCAGCCCCAGCAGTGGGAACATTATAAAGCTGATGATTATAGTTATGCTATAGTTGCAAGATGCAGACGCCTTAAGCCAGTATTTTGAGAGAAAAAAACATTTAAGACCCCTCTTGTCTTACCGCTTTTAGACACGTGATTGACTGTTTTTCGCCCTAGTGCGGAAAACTGTGCGTGCTCGCCCCCGCCACAATTTTATTATATTTATCTTATCAGGCAGGGCGTGCGTCGACCCCCACAAGTCGCTGATCAACCCGCTTTTATTCATTTCTTCGTGAATGTATTGAAAAAAGTCGTTTGATACATGTGCAAATTTGTACCAGCAGCCCTCGGCTCCTCGCCTCGGCTCGAACAAATTCTGCCTCGGACGCAATGAAAAACTTTCTGAATTTGCAACAAAATGTACTATAATATGCTTTCCATTTCCTTAGTGGTCAATTAATAATATACGAACTAGTCTAGAAATAATCTGTATCTAATAAATTTAGAAATCTACCTCAAAATATTTCGTCTAAAAATTGCCACATAAAAGCCCCGTTTTTTTATTTGCACGAACAGCCTTTCAAAATCAATTAAAACACGATATCAAACAATATTCTTATCTCAAAAACAAATAACTAAATAATATTTTGACCTAATTCAACACTAGTGTTGCAAAATCGTTACCAGATTGTTGAAACAACCGGTGTCGGTACCGGTTTCAGATAGATAGGCTTTCGTTTAACGTCACTAGTGCTGTAATAATTCACTCGGTATTAAGAAATGACCTTGTTCGTGTATTAGTATTGTCAAAAGATAAAAATCTTGTTACTTTGATGTAAGTAGCTCGATAGTAAATGTCTATTGTATTAGTTAATGAAGTGTGAATTGTATTAATGTATTCCTAAGCTGAGAATAAAATTCAGCAAGAAGAAAGAAAAATTCATGATGTTGCACCTTGAAAAGAAAAGTGACACTATACTGAACTTGTTTTTATAATTGTAATTTTTTGGTAAATCTTAAAATGATTATCACAACCCATTCTCTGTTTGTCAAAGTCTTTGTTTCAATTGTTAATATGTCTCGGTAATTGATTCACAACTTCTTATCGAGTAAATAAGTACACTGAAAACTTTGACTGCGGAAAAAACACCTTTTTAGTTTTTTTTTTTTCGATGGAAAATATCATCCTGTGACAACCCCCGCTCTTGGGCGGAGCGGGAGATACCTATACCTTTTTGGTATAGTGCCAGTTTTGTTCTGGTGCGATTTCTTTTTCGTCCAACTTTATCTTGTCAAACCATTTTACTGTTAAACCATAGACTACCTATTATAACTGTATCGTCAATCAAAAATATTTCGGCAATTGACACCAAAAAAGACGAAACACGGTCCGATCATTATAACGACGTCATTAGAGCTAACCTGCGGCTCTGCTTACCTTTTGAAAAGTAGAGAGTGTGAAAATATAATCATCAATATAAAAATAAGATAATAAAGAATGATATATCGAAAAGAATAAGCGACAATTTGTCTTGGATCTTTGTAATGTTGGTTTCAACGCAAATGTTGGTTTCAACGTAAATATTGGTTTCAACGCAAATGTTGGTGTCAACGCAAATATATTCGTTTCAATACAAACTTTTGTTTCCAAACAAATATTTTACTGTTGTTATTAAAAAGGGCGCCACAATCGCACTAATAAAAGAAATCTGATTCAGAATATTATTATATTTTATTCCACAACAATCACACAATGCCGTCTAGTCTCAAGCTAAGCAGAGCTTGTGTTATGAGTACTAGACAGCTGATAAACATACTTATATATTTCTAAATACATACATATTACTTATAGAAAGATTACACAATATGTACTATTTAATATAGAAAAATAAAAATATTAAAGTGCTAATT
Organism: Mythimna albipuncta; assembly: GCA_929112965.1. NCBI lineage: Eukaryota > Metazoa > Arthropoda > Insecta > Lepidoptera > Noctuidae > Mythimna > Mythimna albipuncta. The sequence continues at coordinate 10,054,746 of OV815983.1, read as the reverse complement.
TTAATAACGACGACAGTATTAGTTTTATTATAAATATTGGTTTCAAAACGAAGATTATTTTGAGAACAAAATTGCAAAAAAATTCTACGAAGAGTCTGCAATGAAAACTCTACAAATTAACTAAAAATTTGCAGGCCCATTAGACGTATCAACGTGACAAATAATTTAAAGTGAAAAATGCAAATTCGTTTCCGAAATGTAATTGAAAACGATTTAAATATTTCGTTCAACTTTAGTATAATTAGTCACGGTATATTAAACAAACTAAGAACAATCGTGACTGCTCTTTGAACTTCAGAAAAACGTGTTTATTTTAACTTAATTCATGTTTATATAAAACCTCGGATCTGTCAAGGACTTTGATGTTGTTAATATGCCGAAACGAGCTGAAAATGGATTTAATGGGTACTAGATTTTCTGGTACTTAATTAGCAGAAGACATCTTGAAGAATCGTGATTTTATCTTTTGGTTTTTGAGATTTGCCGCTACTGTGGGCGATCAATTTCAAAGTCGAAAGTGTATGTGTGTGTAATTGTAATCTACTTCTTCACGCTTAAACGGCTGGACGGATTTCCACCAAACTTAGTACACGGGTAAACCATGTCTTGAAATAGCACATAGGATACTTTTTGTGTTGAATTTATGTTTCCTTGGGTTAATTTTCTACAATAACTCGAGCGAAGTCACAGGCAGCAACTAATATGCTTTATTTCATACAATATCCTTAACACCGTTTAGATACCGTCAATTTGAGACACAATAGTAAGACAATAGATGGGTGAACGCCGGCGTTCGCTTGGGGTTTCATGAATTAAACTAGCTCCTGCAGGTGGCTTTGACCTGTGTGAAAATAAAAAAATATTCTAAGGGAACATACTCCTAGAATAAGAAGTATCATTGGACTATACTTATGTGTGACAATCGCAAAATATCCAGAAATAACCACATCACATAGTAATTTTATGTGATGTGGTTGTTCCTAGATATTTTGCGATATATGGATATTTTGATGCTACAATGACTAGCTACAACATAGAGGTCTTTAACTCAAAAGTAAATAGGCTAATTTTAAGATTCCAGACCAAATCATCGCTTACCATCAGTCGAGATAGTGGTCAAACGCAAATCTATCAATAACAATAAAAAAAAATATCCCCAATCAATTAAACTCAACGGAAATAAGCAATTTCTTGTTTCCATGTTATCTTGTATGTCACGATTTTCGCTTTAAAACAACTGGTTTTTTTTTAATTGACTTCGTGTTTCTGTTATTAAGAATAAATCAAGTTTTACCTCACCTTTTCATAGCAGATGACTAATTGAAGCTATTCAGTCATGTTGTTGATAAAAAGTTGACCAGATCGACCAGGAAGTATCGACCTGTTGAACTTTTTATGATAACCATTTTTTTTGGATGAGTAGCTTCTTCAGTTCATTGCAAAAAGGGGGTTTTAAAACTGGTTTTAGTTGTACAGTCGTTATAAATTAATAGGTTATAAGGTAAATTTTGATTTAAACGTAAAAAAAAACATCGTAAGGAAACTAAACTCCTCGAACTAAAAATTCGAAGACGTGACATTCACCACCCCGCGCCGGGCTCGCGTAGTGGATAACGCCGCATTCCTTATCTTAGACAGGAGACTTGAGTCCCAGCAGTGGGAACAAAGAAGATTGATTACGCTTATGCACATTTAAATGGACGTCAATAATCACAGTTCCAACAAAGCTAAACAAAAAACCAAGGAATGACCGCACAAAATCAACACGGAACTACTCCAATCTTTTTGGCATATTTTCCATAAGATAAACAGTCATTATAGCGAATCCGTTTCGTCCTTGACTGAATTTTGTTATGATGAGTAACCGTGAGGTCATGCAAGTCTGTCGAAATCGGCATTTGTGGCTGACTCTTAAGCGAGTCCAGTTTAACTTGGTCTTTTACTGTGGTTATAGGTATGAATATGGGTTTACGCAACAAGCATTAGGATGCAACTAGTTAAGGGTATTTTTATTATAGGGCGGTTTTGATTACGCATGCGGAATTGCCAAGTGTTTAATGTTATGCGTGAAATATGCATGCGGGATGCATTTTTTTGCATGATGAAATTTTCTGCATGCAAGGCATGCGAATTTCGCATTAGGACTGGACTACTACTTTATCAAAACCTTTAAATGTGCGATACGAGCGTTCAGTAATGTATCGCACAGGTCTCTATCCAGAAGAGCCGAAGCTTACTGCACTTAAGAGTGAGCTTTATGCCTTGATCACACGTACCAAGTAAACGGTCGAGACTGTGCTCTCGGCCGAGTACTCGGTACATGTAAACACAGCGCCGAGCGCTTATTTCTATAATTCGCATACATCACTGTCTCGGCCGAGCAAAATTTTTACTGTCTCGCCCTTTTACTCGGTACGTGTGATCAAGGCATTAGTCGATAAAAGTTTCACACTTCCCGCTCTGCTTAGGAGCGGGAGAAGTCATTGGATGATTAGCTACTTAAGAAAAAGAGAGGTCCATCAAGGTACAGGTCAAGCAAAGCTGGATGCACTCACACGCACATCTGTCGTTATGCGTTTGGTAATGTTAATCAGAGTTTAGCAATCCACTGAATTTTAATAGCTACTTAAAGCTTAGGACATTACGGGATGAATGGCTGACCTGATTAGTTTTTGGATTGGTTGATGACTTCAAGTATTTTGAAAGACCTCTACTTGGTAGATAAGTTATTGTTTACTTCTAAACATGTAGCAAAGGCTGATTCATTAATCATAAACTAAATATTATGAAGCTTAATTTTGTACACGGTTCAATTACCAATAACTTTTTGAAATATCTATTTAAATAATAACAACAATTTAATTGAAATGTGTTGAATGAGCAGAAATTGTACATGTTGCTTTTAAACTGCACAGGGGTGCTATTCTCTAAGAAAACAGCCTTGAGCTCAGCGCTGGCACAGCGACGAGTCGTGAGCGCAGTACATTGAATTAACAACCTAATGCCTCTTTACATTGGATTATTAATTCAATGTACTGCGCTCACGACTCGTCGCTGTGCCAGCGCTGAGCTCAAGGCTGTTTTCTTAGAGAATAGCACCCCAGGTGTCACTGAAATACGTACATGAACCTTAGGATCCCCAAATTCTCTTATAGATGCCCTGAAAAACCTGAGAGGCCTAATTTGTTTCTGGAGAGAGGTGGGCTGGTTGGAATAAGCCCACCCAAGGTTATGGCCGATATGGCCCACGTACAATGGGCGGACCATTGGACTAATTGCGGAAACCATACCCAGACATGAACATGTTGAAAGAGCTAGATAGAAACTAAAGTATTATTCAGTTAAAAAGTTAAAAAAGATTCAATGGTACTCAGGAAATATAACAAATAAATATTGCGATTTATTAAGGAGTTTATTCCAATTACTGAAAGGTACAGATGGCCCGTGGAGAAGAAAGGTTCTGGAGTGACGATAGCGTACAGGAAGATGTAGTGTAAGGAGAATCCCCACAAGGTGGACTAATGGCCACGGTAGGCGCGGGCTTGCCGTCCGGTAACTGTCCGGACAGAGCCCAAGACGTCGACGGCGCGCACTGTTCCCGCGCGCCTCAAGGAACTGTCAGCAACAGCAGCGGCCCAGCAGGGTCGAAATTTAAATTCGAAAGATAGTTCAAGCCCCGGTACGAAGGCAACGAAAGAACAGGAGTGGGTTTTAGTCAGTAAGAGTCTGAAACTATCTCCCACTCCGCCCAAGAGCGGGGATGTCATTAGATGATTTTCCCACTACGAAAAAAAAACCTGATTATGCTTTTTCATCATCATCGTCAGCTGAAAGATGTCGACTGTTGGATATAGAACTCCCCAAGTGTTGCCACAACGACCGATCCGACTAATAAGTTTCCGCTACCCTCACAAAGTCGGCGGTTCACATCGTAAAAGGCCTACCAAGTACCAACACTGTTCGTTCTTATTATATAACTTCGCATAATGTCTTACACCATTTCTTATCATTCCAATCAATGGGATATCTAGAGTAACTCAAACACAACAATAAAAGAATGACCCCACTCACACCGCACCAGTCGACCACTCACGCGTGGTATTACAAAATTATGACCAACGCCAGCGCCGACAAGCGCCATTGAATGCTCGGAAGTAAATGCTTCCTACACTCGCGAATCTCTTGGAAAATGTTACGAAGTTACGCAACGGTGTGATATAAGGTCTTACAAAGTAACCATGAGAGATGTACCATTGTATGAGAATTTCAAAATGTGATAATGTATCATTGGTTCGATGGCTTAATAAGGCTTTGATGGTGTATGATTTTTAATTTAGGTGTATCATGGGTTTTGGTTGTTTATATAAAATGGGGCTTGTTTATTTAAAATATCGCATATTCCTCCGATAGACCAAATCTTTATACCGCGTGGGACTGGAATAATTTGCCTGCTGATTATAATTTAGGTGTCTTTAAGGCTAAAGTGAATACAGGCTCTTAATAAACTAGTGCGCTTCACCATCAACGATTGCATCACTGCTTACTATCAGGTAGGATTGCAGTCAAGACCTAGTTACATCAATTAAAAAAAAATCTAAGTCAATAATAGGCTAGTTGCCGTAAAAATGTAACTAGTCCGTCTTTTAGATTATTCAAAAATAAGGGACAGGTTTTTTTTTATTTGCAAATTAAACCAAAAATAACAAAGATATAGATATAGTGACGTCACGCCGTGCTGCATTTTTTCGCACGGGGTGACGTTACACGTAACTTTAACGGGCTATATCTTTGTTATTTATTGTTTAATCGAAAAAAGAAAAAATATGTGTCCAATATTTTTTTATAATCTAAAATACGGACTAAATAAAATCTAATTATTTTGACCCTGGACACTACCCTATTCTGTAAAGAATAGATCTAATTGTTTGTTTATACTTTTTTAATCCACAGTGTCTCCAGTAAAAATTCTTTAACCAGCGCGTGATGTCAATCATTATCAGAAGCCTTTAAGTCACCCAAAGGGCAATGAAAAGGGCTCGGAATTTCCTTGTGCAATCAACTCAGAAATGAAGATATCAGCAGGAGAACCAAGGTTACAGATGCAGCTCAAAGAAATGGCAAACTAAGTGGCAGTAGGCAAGGCACATTGTTCGATGGTCGATGAGACTGAAAACCCTGGAGTGGTGACCACGCGACGCAGCGTTGCAAGTCTGCCCGGAAGGTAGAGGTAGACCGATGATCTGGTGGTGATCGCGGGAGTCCAATGAATGGGCGAACCAAAAGATCAATCGTTGTGGGAGGCTTATCTCGCTGTAGACGTCTTTGGACTGAAATGATGATAATGGTGACTACTTGATATCATCATCATCATCATATCAGACGAAAGACGTCCACTGTTGGACATAGGCCTCCCCCAAGCGTTGCCACAACGACCGGTCCTGTGCGTCACGCATCCATTAGATTCCCGCGACCCTGACCAGGTCATCGGTCCACCTTGCTGGAGGCCTCCCAACGCTGCATCTTCCGGTACGTCTACATCTTTTACTTGATATAATGGAAAAAAAATACAGATTTCCTATATAGACTCGGGGACGAACACACGGATAAAAGTCGATAAAAAATATAATGTGGTGGGCAGGATTTCCTCTCCCGCCAAAATTAACGATACCTAATTAGCGATACCTACATTCATTGTTGTCTGGGCAGTCAACCCGCTAATTACCTTGAATAATCATTTGTTTACACTCTTTTTTCAGTTAATGATTTTGCCAATCATCACAGTTCAGTTACCTGTTTGTTTCGTAAACATAGGGAATTGTGATGATATCACTACCGATAGGTTCGCGCTTGACCACTATCTCACCTTTTTTTCTAGGTGGGAAAATCATCTAAATGACAGCACCCTTGGGCGGAGTGGGTATCAGACTTTTACTGACTAAAAACCCACTCCTGTTCATTCTTTGCCATTGGTGTGGCCCCGGGGATCTCTTTTCCATCACCCATGGTCCCAGTAGGCTTCGAAAGTTCGACCCTGCTGAGCTCCTACGGTTGCTGACAACCCCTTGAGGCGCGCGTGGAACTGGAACGTGGAAATTCGCCGTCGACAACTTGGGCTCTGTCCGGACAGTTACCGGACGGTCGAACCACTATGTCACCTGATGGTAAGTTATGATGTGGTCGACAGATGGAGCACGCATTCCTAGAAGTAACATAATCACTATAAATTTAAAGATCCCCGCGTTTTATCTATCAGGAAACATAGACTCCTGAAGAGGCAGTGATAACCATTTCCAAAATAACTTTTTCATTACTCATACTCTGAAAGTAGGTCTTTCATCCCTTTTCATCCCTAGGGATGTAGATGTAGTAACCCATTTAACCCCTCGAATTAGCGACCTCGCTTCGCTCGCCCGCCAACTCCTTTTCGGGACGAAATGAGTTACATTCACCCCTAGTGTAACAATGTACTATTCCCACTCAGTATGGAGGGAAATGTCAGACTTTTACTGACTATAACCCTCTCATGTTCCTACAGTATAAAAGAAAATGCTTGTTATCATTTTCAGGTATTGGCATCATGATAACTACATAAAGTTACTCATAATGATTATGTTTTATAGTATAGATAGGTTTAGGTCACCGCATAGGTGTCGTAATGGCAATTACCTACACATATGATATTAGATACCTTTCATAAAACAGTTGAGCTTGTTGGTAATTTGATAATTTCAAGTCGCATAGGCCGGGGAAAGGTTATCTGAGTTTAAGTAACAAATGAAATAAACGATGTGGTGAAAACACATTAAGTACGAGTATCTCTGCTTTTCATGGATTTTCAGTAATTGATTGTTTCAAGAAAACTACTAAAACTCTGTAATTTCTTCTTTTATATATTTCACAACTATCACACAACGCCGTCTAGGCCCAAGCTGAGCAGAATTTGTGTTATGAGAAGTCATTAATTTACCTAATGGTTTCTAACGTAGAACAAGTTTTCAATGAAAAAATTTTTTTCAAAACAAGCTTTTATAGCACGGTCTATACCTATCAAAAAGTTCAAACACGATAGGGTTATCTTATCGCGCTTATTACCGAGTCCCTATGACCGTCTTCCAGCTCCATCTTCAGACCCTGGTTACCATCTAGCACCAAAGTACACGTTAAGACGTACCAAACGAGTTGAAACGAGTCCAAACTCGATGGGGTTCCATCATCAGATCAGCTTCATGTCATAATAATTTTGCATTGTCATCTGATTTACACATGCATGCAAAATTTCAGCTCAATCGGTAACCGGAAAATAGATCAAATTTAATTTCAAAGACTTGTCTACAGACATACAAACATCGTGGCAGGTGAAACTAAATAAAAACTTGTAAAAAGAGCTGATATTTTATTAATCAAGGAATCTTAACCTCACACTTACCGGTCCGGGGGATAAACTAACGATCCCTATTAAATAATCAATAGCATTATATGTTAATGAAACAGAGCGCTTCCCATGCTGGGCCATTGTTCACCATCGTGTACAGGGGAACACTGACCCAGAAGCTATTGTGAGCTGCTGACCTTGTGTCGGTAACAGAGCGGTGCTGGAGGAAACATGGCGTGAATGTGAAGTATTGGAAGGTCTTCCCTCGTATCGGAATGAACCAATTTTTTACCGACTTCAAAAAGAAAGAGGTTCTATGTTCGGCTGTACGAACTTTTTTTATGTATGTTCAATTGTGGACTGATTTAGGCTTTGTTCGGACTATTTAGTAGATGGTTTATGTGAAGTTTGGTAGGATAGAGTAGGGTATAGTAGGGTAGAGTAGGGTAGAGTAGGGTAGAGTAGGGTATAGTAGGGTAGAGCAGGCAAGAGCGGGAGCGAAGCCGCGCGGGCAAACGCTAGTTTAATATATTTTAAAAAATCTACCCAACCTATACAAGAAGTTTAAATAATCTAAACCTGCGATACCAAATTTAAGTAAAATATCAATCATAGTATTTAAATAACCAGTTAAGCACATGCATCGATAAACGTTTAAGTTATGTTCCAAATAAAAGTGATTTATTACTATGAGAAGTCATTAAACTTTTACCACACCATAGACGAGACTAATAGGTACCAGACGCAATCAAAGTTATTTTCACTTTGATTTTAATGACTAGAGTACAAGAATTTAATCGAAAGTGCTCATTTTGGTAATAATTGTCCACTTTTACATATAATCTCCACTCAACAATTTGATTTAAAGCATAATAATCTAGTTAAGTAATGAGAGAAATAACGATCAAATAGATTTACATACTAAAATTTATGTCAATATATCAAGTTGCAATATAAAAAAAAAATATGAGAAGGTATTGCCAATTCCAAAAAGTGGTTACCCCAAATTCATTAAAAAGTAAATCATTGGCATTCCAAATTTAAATCTAAATTTTATTCTATTCTCGCCGCAGACCACAGTGGTCAGAAAGCGACATCCAAGTGAAAGTAGAAAAAAAATAATATTTTATTTAAAAAATTTCACATTCCTAAAAATTTCGTTCACACGCCTAATGTTATAATCTTCTGTTCATGGTCTAACAACCGCGAAATCTTGTTACTAAACATGTTGTCATATCAAATTGAAATATACAACATCAATTTGGCGCACTTTGTTGCCGCCATTTTAAACTTTAGCACACTGACGGACAGGTGTTACTACAGCAAAAAAAAACATTTCAGTGTATATATTTTTACTTGCACAATTATAATGATTTCTATTGTCGGTTTATCTGCAAATAAATTGTTGATGGCATGCAATTAAATTTTATTGTGTAACTTTGAGGTTTGGTAGATAGAGGTTGTCTACCTCTATATGCATGAATCTAAGTCATAACTGATTTTATAACCACCGTACACTGTTATGAGAAATGTTGCTCGTTACGCCAGTCTCCACTTTTAATTAGGTCATCATTTATATAACAAAATTATAAATAAAACTTACTTATTTCAAAATTGATTTATTCCTTTTATAGAAAGTCTATCAGAGAAAGAAGAAAGTTCGTTAAATTTTATAAATCGAATCACATTCCTTCCACGCCTTCGAAATTCAAAATGAGGTAAAAACAAACCGAACTTAACCCATGCGTTCGGAGTCGCATAACAAATTATTACAACTTAGGTTTAGAAATCAACTATATTGTTATAGAAATAAGGGGTAGTTTCGTTTGTTTTTTACTGCTACTTATAAAAGGTGATGTGAATGTCAAGTACAAGAAATCGATTATAGTAGTTTACTAATTTTCGGTCACTTTCGAAGCGTGGCCAATGGCATCAGTGAAAGAGCATTTGCATTTTTAACAAGTCTATTGTCAGTGTCACATATTCTATCATCTCATTCTCAATGTTAAAAAGTAAAACAAAGTATATGAGCTTTTTCCAATCGATCAGTGACAGCCATTTATTTATTTTTTTCATTTTAATTTTGTAATTTTTATTTATCTAAAGCCATATTCATTGTCACGTTTACTATTATAAGTTTTGTGCGTTTTGTTAGAATTGAATGACTTTGCTTTCATAATATGAACAAAAATAAATAATTACATGTAAAATGTAGACTGGAAACTGACCCCAACATAGGAAAAGGCTAGGTATATTGATTGATTCCATGTATTTAGGTCGTAAGCCGAGACGATAGTGAAACTGCATTTTTTTACGTACACCCACGGACACTCTGCGGCACCGTGCGTCAAACTTTACACTTGGACAAAATATTTGAATGACTCTTATGTACTTAACATACTTTTTTAACGACTTTCTCGGGTTATTGCGAATTTTTGTACTTACAACATTTTTTATGAGTAAATGGGTTTTTTTTGTCTTAATGTTTTATATGATTTAAACTTCACCTTGGATCTGTTTAACTGTGAAATTAAGTCAATATTTTCAAGGTCTTTTTAGCAGTATTTTTACTTTTTTTGTCTTTTGTTTTTAGTAATGGTTTAAACATTGCTTTTAATAACTGTCATTTTCTGAACAAAAAAAAAAACAGTAACATTTCAATAACTACTACTCAAGAGAACGCTAAACAAACACCTTGACAAAATGACAACCAATTACCATAAATTCCTCACCAAAAAAAAAACACGCATAAATCAATAACTTTGTCTACAAATACACAACAACTAGCCCACAGTGTTACCAGTTACGTTGCTGAGTTAATTACAGAGCACTATACATCAAATTATAGTCAAGCCGGCATTCTGGGTCAATGTGGCTGATCAGATGTCGATGCCCGAACGTGATCATTTTGAGCTGGCAACACTAAGGTAGTTGGTAATGGAGCCTGATTACAGCTAACGAGGTACTTTATAAGCCTTGATCTTGATTGAAAACGGTGGTGGTAAGTTGGTGATTAGGATAAGTAAGGAGTATGTAGGAATCACAGCAATTGACTTTCTATAGTTTTTAGCTGTTTTGTTTATATTTGTTTCAGAATACCTTGATTTAAGCCTACCTATCGACATAGCCCCAAGAATCGCCATATTTAAGTGGCAATAAGTAGGGAATATGCCCTAGCTAGCAGAACAGATGATCGATGGTGACGAAAGGTTTTGGAGTGGTGACCACGTACCAGAAGACGCAGCGTTGGAACGCCTCTCACAAGGTGGACCGACAACGATAAATGCGAGACACATAAGACTGGTCGTTATGGCAACACTCGAGGGAGGTCTGTGACCAACAGAAGATGTCTTCTGGCTGAAATGATGATGATAATGACCCCTGATACCTTGATTTAAACTAAAATAGTTCTGGAAACAACTTAATGGAAGAAGGTGACCAGTGCCTAAACCCAAAAGAGCAATTTTTTGCAATGTTTCCTACTCCCACCCCCCATTTTTTTTTCTTTGATAATTTATATGACACTACAACGTTTGCTGAGTTAGCTGATTAGTAATGTAGTTTTGTAATTAATATTAATTAATATCAGACGCGAGCCTATCCATAATAAAAAATAACATATATAATGAAAAAGTATGTAAATTCCTGTTCACAAAGTCCTAAATAATCCGTTTTTAAGTTTGGCCTCCTGAACTCAAAAAGTGGTTTCATAAGACCCCGAATGTTTTTTACTGATGTCTAAGGAGAATGATTAGTAAAAAAGATGCGACTTGACCTCTAACCAGGTTCATGTCATTCAGACATCTGGCATGCTACTTAAAAAAAAAGAAAGCCTCATTCACAAAGTTTATTCGTCAACTAGTACAGAAAAAACCGGTTTTCAAAACTTGAATGGAAAGAGTGCCAACGCAAAATTTACTTTCGACAAAATCTTCAACACAGGTTACTTCGAAATGTTGTAACACTAGCGGTTTACTAAAGAAAACTTCTAAATAGTGACGTCTTTCACGATCTTTTAGACCTTTCATTTGTAAATAAAATAAAAAAATACTACAACAAATACTCTTTCACAACTCAACAAAATCGAAAGTGTTTGAAAAGTGTGAATTGGGAAAAAAGTTTGCGCCTGTGCTGGCAATTGTCGACTTACGAGTAGGGTTGCCAGACTATATTATTCGTCAACTAGTACAGAAAAAACCGGTTTTCAAAACTTGAATGGAAAGAGTGCCAACGCAAAATTTACTTTCGACAAAATCTTCAACACAGGTTACTTCGAAATGTTGTAACACTAGCGGCTTACTAAAGAAAACTTCTAAATAGTGACGTCTTTCACGATCTTTTAGACCTTTCATTTGTAAATAAAATAAAAAAATACTACAACAAATACTCTTTCACAACTCAACAAAATCGAAAGTGTTTGAAAAGTGTGAATTGGGAAAAAAGTTTGCGCCTGTGCTGGCAATTGTCGACTTACTAGTAGGGTTGCCAGACTATATTTTGTAATTTAACACACAGTCACTGACTATTTGGACTTGTGAGGATTTTGGTGTTTTTATCGAAGAGTTTTTAGAAGCAAATTCTTTCTTATCTCTTCTTCTTTATAAGAATCTTTATAAGAACTAATCAGTTCTTCTATAATATACACATTTAATAATACTATTTAATCACCATAATTGTGTTATCTAAGCTAAAACAGAAATCTTTTATTTAATGTCTGGTTTTAAAAAAAAATGTGCTCCATCCTTTAGATAACATTGACTTGATACTCTATTATTATATATTAATAATAAAATATTATCTTAATTAGTCTCTTTACTTACCGGTCTTATATAATTACTGTCGTTTTAGACTTAGTCTATTTTTTTTCCTAACCCGGTCCCATTATCAATAACCTTCAAAATAACGGCGCCATATTAGCATAATAGCTATAATAATTACAGAAATGATCGCCCACGCCGCCATTATCCATTGTAAATTGCTTAATATTGATCTAACGACCGTATGTGATGCAATTGTACCAAATTATAAAGATCAATATTGACTTGATGATTGAAATCGAAGGTATGGTGGGTACATTAGTTAAAGAAAGTAGAAAAAAAACAGTTTTATGATAGGAAAGTGAGAGTTATATTTTTATACGATATATTTATAGGTTTTTTTATGATTGATTGATTGTACTGATCATAAACATTATAGAATGAACAAGTTAGTGCGTAAAATGCTTTTGATTAAAAACAACACTAACGTTTTATACGTTTCTTCAAATTGTGAGTGGCTTATACGACATTAATTTTCTTATTTTATCCCAACAATAAACTAGAGACCATATTACTATTTGACAGGTGAGTCAGACAAACATAATTTCCCCGTTACAAGGGAAAAAATTACCTGGCAACCCTAAACAATCGAGGTCATAGTAAAAGCGAAAAGCGCGAAACAGGTTTCGATTCGAATTTTGGGATCATGACAGGTTGTTTTCTCTTGCCCCGAGGTTCTGCAGCCGGCCGATGAGAATGCCAAGCACGAGCCAATGAGTGAACAGTTTATTTATTTCATTGTTTTCACTGGGCGACAGTAATTTGAACTTAGAATGTGATGCCAAGTGCGCTTTTATGAACGTTGGTAACACTGACTTTACATTTTATCAAATAACTAGCTGACGCGGCAGACGTTGTTATTAATTGAAAAGTGGGGTAGGAGGGTAAAAAATTTCTTACGACCTATTTTGAAACCTCTAAAATATACCAGCAAAAAAAAATTGGTCAATCCGTTTATGAGGAATTAGGTGACAAACACACATACTGAAGAATGAAATGAAGAAAAAATTATATGTTTAAAGATACGAATATATTAGACATATTTGACGACTGACTCATACAGTAGTATGAGTCAGTCGTCAAATATTAGAAAAAAAAAAAAAATTTGACCGGTTTGTGTAAAACGCAAAATGTGAAACTTTGCATTGGTATTAAAAATAGCTCTTTTCTTTTTGAAAAGTAACCATTACGTCAAATCTGAGATCCGCGAAAAAGCAATGAAACCACCTCACATTTAAAATAAATAAAAAAGTGATTATTACCGTTGAATTTACTTCATCTAGTTTGTATTGACATTGTTGAAAAGACATTGTTGGGGATTTATATTATAAATCCCCAACAATGTCTTTTACTGAGATATACATATTATGTATATTTCAGTAAAAGACTTTTCTAAACGTAAAAGAAGGTTATATTCCGAGTAAAATAAGAAAATAAGAATTTTGTCACTACATTTTAAATCGATTTATAAACAGAAAAAAATTTGACGCATCACGACAGCAGAAATAAAATTAAAAATAAAACTTGTTGACGGCCAGTCTAAAGAAATATTAAACAGACATATAAAACCAATTTCCAATAGAAATACAACAATATAATCATTACTGGTAACATCAGCGTCAAAGAAGCAAAAGGTTTAACAAAACCTGTAAAGAACCCTAATTAATCACCTTAAAAGTCAAGGCACTCATACTCGCAATGTTTAAGAGTAGCAATTACATTTTTATTTTTATTTCAACACTTGACTTCACGGATTTTAATATAATTTGCAAGTATTTATAATAACTTTTCCTCAACATTGAATTGTTAACTTTTATTTCATTAAATTTTAATAAACAGTGGATTATTTTATTTTCTTTTGATTGTTATGAATAAGAATGATTTGAGCATTTTTATCTTAATTTATTACAAGGAGGAAAGATAGCTCAAGCCCCGGTACGAAAGGTAACGAAGGAACAGGAGGGGGTTTTTAGTCAGTAAAAGTCTGACACTATCTCCCGCTCCGCCCAAGAGCGGGGGATGTCATTAGATGATTTTCCCACCGTTAAAAAAATATGTAAGATTATTTATCGCAACACAAAAAAATAATACACAATTTTAGTTTTCCCAAATCACTCATAATCTCTCAATCGAAATCATTCAAAATTCGAACAGTTTGAATTCGCCATAAAAAAACAAACGATTTCTTTTTTTTTGTTTTATTTCTGATTTGGATAACAAGTCCTTTAGGCCATAATATTATCTTCGTACGAATACAGTTACTTTGTTTTACTAAAAAAAAAATATTAAAATCTTCTAATATTTTTATAGTATTTAGCAGCAACTGTATCGAATCAGCCTTCTTTGCAAACTTCGTTGACGTAATGGACACTAAAATAAAATTCTCAGCTCCATTTTACCAAGATCACGCCAGTTTCAATAATTCTACATTGTCAGACACTTTTTTTATGGTGGGAAAAAATCATCCAATGACAAACCCCGCTCTTGGGCGGAGCGGGAGATAGTGTCAGACTCTTACTGACTAAAAGACACATCCCGTTCCTTCTAGCCTTCATACCGGGACTCGAGCTGTTTTTCGAAACTAACCATGGCCCCAGTAGGCTTCGACCCATTTGGGCTCCTGCTGTTGCTGACAACTCCTTGAGGTGCGCGGGAACAGTGCGCGCCGTCGACGAATAGGGCTTGGTCCGGACAGTTACATTGTCAGACACTTGATATGCAAAACTACACCAATTCTACATCACAATATAGGTACACTAGATATCAATTTACGAACAATTTATTCAGCAATTGGAATATACTCGAAAAAGTCGCGTCAAAAACCTCATTTGAGTGTGACATTCGTTCGAAGTGAACTTTGATCGAATGCCAAATCGATTCAAACCCTTCAAAGTTTAAAAAGTAATAGTAAAATTGATACTTTACAAGCTTTACGATCAGCTTTACAATGTGGTTCTAATAAGGCGTTCGTAGGTGAACAGTTGATACAGGAAACCCAGTTGTACTCAGATGAAAGTAAGGCCGCGGCGAGGTCACTAGACTGGTCTGATCTTATTTGTGTTATTTGTAACGTAAAGGGACTTCGGTTTTGTCCCTTTAGCTTTTAAACACCTGTATTGATTGGTTACGAGCTTTTTCGTAGGATTGTTGAAAGAAATATTGAAGAACTAGCTGATCCGGCGAACTTCGTACCTCCTGACAGACAATGAATGTAGTATATCTTTCGATATAGTCAACCGATTGCGATGAAACAAAGCCTAAGTAATATATCAAGTTACACACAATTTTGTGCGTGAGTGTGCGCAGGAATTGCATGACTTGAATCCGCCATCGCAATTCTACCATCGGACAACCCGACGTACGGCGAATATTCACCCGTACGTTGTTGAAACCTCTACGGTCCGGACTAAGCGTTTCGCCTCGTCGTTTATACCGCGTACGGCGAAGGACTGGAACAGTCTGCCTGCTGCGGTCTTCTTGTCCGATTATAATTTGGGTGTCTTCAAGGCTAGAGTGAATAGGCTCTTAATAAACTAGTGCGCCTCACCATCAAAGATTGCATCGCTACTTACCATCAGGTGGGATCGCAGTCAAGCACTAGTTTATCCCAATAAAAAAAAAAAAATCTATAAAAGTTATCTACGTTGATTTCGTTTTACGTGATGCGCGCACAATTAAAAACTTTTACAGATTTATTATATGTATAGAAAAGGCATGTTTGACACAGATCTTGGAAAAAATTTGATGATAACAAAAATCCAAAATATTATACACCGCTAGGTAAATTTTAATCGTTTTAATCCCGTGGAGGGTCGATCCGGTACATGAAACACTATCGATTTGTAAGGATAAAATTAAAAAATAAAGTACATGTTTTTAAAAACTCGTATTAATTTACGCATGTACGAAATTAATTTCTTTAAGAAAATGTCAGCTGAGCGAGTTCAATGATCTGTAGGTAATAGTCGGCGTTGTGTACAAACTACCTGCTGCGACCCTTACATATTCTTTTGCTTCGTTTACGTTCAATTGCAATTGGTGTTTTGAAAAATAAACGAATTGGTAAATTACGGTATGAATTGCAAGTACAGAATTATTATTTACTGTTTTATTTTACGAACCTGACGTGAACGAAGTCGCGGGTAACAGATAGTAAACCTATAACACAACTTGACATTGATTCTATTCGATATCCAACCATTACATTCCACATACCGTTCAGTATTACTCTCTAAAACCATTAAATCCCCATCAGTAGGTTTTCTAAAACAATCTGCAGCAACACGGATGAATGCCGAAGGCGATGGAAACATTCTTTGCACAGTATAAGATAATAATGTTGGTGATTTCACGCAGAAATGTGGAGGTTGTGAAGAAAGGTAGCGTGGAGAAATGAGATGAGATGAGATGAGCAATGGTTTTGCTAGCTTTGTAGACTCAAGAAATCATATCTTATTTAGGTACAAGGTAAAGAATTTTATTTTCTTTAATTAATTTACCATAGTGCTTGACTGCGAGATTGAAAGTGATGCCAGTGATTGAATGGTGTGTCTTGGTATGGTCATGTAAAGAGGAGGGATGAAACGTATGTTACTAAGAATTATGAGTATACATGTGGATGGGTGAAGAGGAAGAGCGAGGCCTAAGAAAAGATGGATGGATTGTGTGACGAGTGATATGAAAGAAAAGGAAGTTAGTGATAGCATGACGGGTGACAGTAACGCAAATAACACGAGGTAAGGGCAGGAAGATGATGATAATAGTGTTTGACTGCGATCCCACCGGATGGTAAGCAATGATGCAATCGTTGATGATGAGGCGCACCAGTTTATTAAAAAAAATAGAATAAGAAAATGGAAAAAGAAAAAAAAATGGTAGAAGACAACTGATTTGAAGTTAGTTTTTCTTTTTTTATCTGATATAAACTAGTGCTTGACTGCGACCCCACCTCATGGTAAGCAGTGATGCAATCGTTGATGGTAAGGTGCACTAGTTTCTTTTGAAGTCATATTTTTGAAAACGAAACTATATCTTACATAGATTTTGTTTTTTTTTTTTTAATAATGTACTCTGTGAAATATCTTCGTTCATTTTCCATTCCCCACTCAACTACCCACGCAGCTTTACCCGTATCTATCTCTCTATAAAACAGTAATGATAATCGCCAATTGTCCCGTTGATCGGCGCGTGCGCACCTGCCTAACGTGGACATTAGCGGCCGCCTGTCACACCGCACCGTAACTAAAGCGTGAGGAATTGATTCGGCGAACAATAGGCTTGATGAGGATGGACTGTTGGATGATACGGTCTATCTTTTGTATGGTCTTTCTTTGAGATTAGCTTGTAATATTTTAACTTTCACTAATCAGTTGGAATTCTGCTTCTCGAATTTATAGTTCATTTTTCCTCAAAATATATGCTATACAGACACTGCCGCTATAAACATGGCTACCTAATGGCTATCGGCGCCGTCAGTGGGGTTTTTAAGGTCCTCTTAAGTGCCTGTATCCGAATCTCAACATATGAATAACTATGTATTCAGCAATATTTAGTTATATATACCTGTTTGAAATTGTTCTTGAACATTCCATGACTCAATTTTGCGAACTTCGTACTGCTTAACAATCAATGAATGTAGAATATCTTTCGATATGGTCAACCGATTGCAATGAAACAAAGCCTAAGTAATATAACATGTTACTCACAATTTTAATATATAAAACTTATCTACATCCATTTCGTACATTTTACGTGATGCGCGCACAACTAAACACTTCTTCAGATTTATTGTATGTTTATATATATGGATAAGAATTGAACTAACATTATCTATTTCATCTTCTTCTTGAGTCGATTTCACTAAAATTTTGCCCGATAATATTTAGACACCTGGACAGCTCTGTTGCATGATCATACATAAGTCTTCATTCATCATCTGGTATCTTGCATGTTTATAAATTGGTAATATAGTGGATAGAATCCATTGCTACGCAATGGTGTCATTGTAGGAAATGAAAGAGTAATGTTACCGATACCGCAAATATGTGGAACATTTTGTATTTAAACGTTTCCTTTAGCCAGCGAGAATATCGGTATGTGGAGTTATGTGGAGTTATGTTGAGCTATGTGGAGCTATGTGGAGCTATGTGGAGCTATGTGGAGCTATGTAGAGCTATGTGTAGCTATGTGGTGTTATGTCTTAATGACAGCAATTGCATTGCATTTTCTGAAATTGATTTCTTTGAGAGTATCGAAATATAATATGTATGTTGTTAGCGACATGAACCAGCATTCCAGACCATTCCAGGTTGCCTGGAAGAGATCGCGGAAAGCGATAAGGCCGCCCATTGTATGTATGTGTTTTAGTTTTAGTTTCCTTTTTGTATATGTAATGGTGTGCAATAAAGCGTATAATAAATAAATAAATAAATAAATAAACAGCTTCTTCTTCAATCTTTTTTATTCGTTAATTTAGAAGTTTGATGTTTTTACAGCTTCAAGGGACCGCAGATCTGAGTACCTACATGTTTTAATTTAAACTCGATAACTCTACGCGTTCCGAGATAAAGGGTCTTGACAGACAGACAGACGGACAACACAGTGCGCTATAAGGGTTTCGTTTTTTTTTTCTTTTGATATACGGTACCCTAAAAAGGTCTTTTAACAATGATATTTTGACCTCCACTACTACATACCCCACAATTTTAACAGCCGTAATGATACCAGCTCTTCAGCACGCAACAATGAGCCTTTCCCTTCGTATCACACGTAGAATGTTCTAGAGCATCAAATACCAAGGCCAGGTCTCGATACAAGGCAGCTATGCGGAATAGTTTGTACATTGCACTCTTATGACGAGATATTTCGATATAATATGTTATCCGTATTGAGTTGTGTAGTCGTTCAATGTGGACAAAAACTTTAATTAGTCCGGGTTGGTCCAACTTAGTTGTCGGACAATGTCAACACTCAAAAGTAATATTAGGTACTAGCTTTTGCTCACAGCTTCGCTCGCGTATATAAAATATAGCCTATGTCACTCAGAAACAAAGCAGCTTTCTATCGGTGAAAAAATTTTAGCAATCGGACCGGTACTTCCAGAGATTACCTCTCACAAACTAAAAAACAAACTTTACCTCTTTGTAATAAGTGAAGACTACAGTCAAATAAAACATCATTTTTGTTAAAAACTTAGAATCAGTTTGCGTTAATATTTGATTTGAAAAGTCAGAAATAACATTTCCTGGACCTAAGAGATAGTTCAAACGAGTCACTGCAACCCTAAATGAAAAGGGGCAAACTGAAGGCATAATCGGCCTTATAATGTTCCCACTGCCGGGACTTAGGCCTCCTTTCTAGGAGAGTGAATGGGCCGTTATCCACCACTTTCATCTTTTTTGTTCGATAACTGAAAAAAACGAAGGAACACAAATCAAATCAATTTATTCGCAATCCACAAGTGGGTGTCTGTTAGTAAAACTCTGACACACTCTCTTTTCCTTCACCCAAAGTTATTTGATGATTGCCCACCTAAAAAAAGGGTAGACCGGTACGTATGATATAAAAAGGGTAGACCGGTACGTATGATATAAAAAGGGTAGACCGGTACGTATGATATAAAAAGCTTGTTACTTCATCTAACGCAATCCAACGTGATGTTTGACGAAAAGGCAACGCGAAAAAAGAGTGATAATACCTGAAAACTCTGTTGGCATTCAGTAATTCCGTGATTTACTCGAATATTTTACAAAACTTGTTCCAGGAAATACGTGTTTTTTTTAAACACTTAAAAGTTTTTGAAAAACATTGTCATTACACAGATTCTTGATAAAATTAGCTAGGCTTGTATGTTGTACATTTTTGACTTTGACTTTGATTTTTAAATTTTCGAGAAATTATGAAGTGTCAAAGTTCATGCAAAATAACAGATTTTCAGAGGTCTTAACTAGTAACTAGTTTTACACAAATTTCCATTTCCAAAGAAGCCTAGATAATATCCATAAGATACTGTGTTTCCAAAATATCTGATGAAAAATGTGTAATAACGTCAAAATCGCGTAAGAGCGGTTGTATGCAAAACAGTGAAAATGTATGTCGAGATGCATCCCCTTAAGATCGTGTTTCCTAGAACTTTCTACATGTAACTCGTTAACTGCGACTCCCTCTCCCAGAGAGGAGGCCTGAGTCCCAGCAGTAGGAACATTAAAAAAGGCTGATGATAATGATGATGAACTCGTTAACTGAAATCCTCGTTTTATTACCTGAAACAAAAAAAAAAACTTACATTAGAAAAACATACGAGTACGTTATAATTCGTTTACTTATTTTAAGTAAACGTAACTGTATACAGCCACAAACATTGAGTTTTGAGAAGCATTTGAAATAACATATCATTATTTTAGATAACATCATTCTGCAGTATGAATCATATGCAACATTAATAATTTAAAAGTTCTTTTGACAGTGTCAAAAATACAATTGAATGTACATATAAGTAAGAACAGAGTTGACAAAAAAACTTCAATAGAATATTCTAAGCAACTGTAAAAAAAGACGAAAGAAGACAAAATTAAACTGTGTGGTTTAAATTTAAGATTTTTCCTTTATACATATCTATACTTAAATTGATTATTAAGCCTCCCAGATACTAATACACTAATATTATAAAGAGGTAATCTACACTATCTACACATCTACACTAATATTAAGAAGATGTAAAGTTTTTTTTTGCCTTTTTTTTTGAGCTCGCAATAAATGAAGAAATTCTATTTCGGGACAAACGGTATATAAAAATGTCGCAATGTCTCCAAAGTCCTTAAAAATTACACTATGTCCCCAAAATTCCTTAAGAATGTCACAATGTCCCCAAAATTCCTTAAGAATGTCACAATGTCCCCAAAATTCCTTAAAAATGTCACAATGTCCCCAAAATTCCTTAAAAGTGACACAAAGTTTTCTTTTCTACCGATAGTAAAAGTCGTCCATAAATATTCAATGACTGTGCCAAAAGGCAATAACCTCATTGTCTATAGTTACGCCTTTTGAATTTAAACGATGAAGTGAATCCTTAAGTTGACATAGAAAGTTTGATGATCTTTGGGTATTCGAGAAGTAGGTACTTTGACCTGTGACTTAGAGTAGAATATTTCCTTCGTAACACTAATAACAATAACAATCGTTTATGTGTTTAGAAAATAAGGACATAAAATTAAGTGTTTGCAAAGAGTTGTGATCCTGAATTCCTGATAGAATCAACCTTAAATTAGGCATGCAAATATTCTTAAAGATTTGAATCGAGACAAAAAAAAATATGAAATATCTCAACACACCAAATGCAAGGTTTTTTTTTTATAATGAACTAGCTGTGCCCGCGACTTCGTTCGCGTGGACTATAGGAATTTAAAGCTGCCTAAGTTACTCCTTATTACATCAGCTACCTGCCAAAAAACGTCCCGTTAAACTCGGTCCAGCCATTTCAGAGATTAGCCGGAACAAACAGACAGACAGACAAAAATTGTAAAAAATGTCATTTTGGTGTATGTACCGTATATATATTCATATGCATGGAGTAAAAAGCGGTTATTTCAATATTACAAACAGACACTCCAATTTTATTTATATGTATAGATAGGTTCGCGTTTCACCACTATCTCACCTGATGGTAAGCGATGATGCGGCCGACTATGGAGCACGCTTGCCTAGAAGTAATCTACTCACTCTTGACGAAAGAGAATTCCACTCCATAGCTATACACATAATTAATGTGTTCGCAAAACGCTTTGTACATATGGGTGGGATGTCCATCATGTACCGATGGCGCAACGCCGTCTGTCAATGGTCCGATGATATCAGGGTTATCCGAAAGGGAGCTCGAGCCCCGGTATGAAGACTAGAAAGAACGGAACCCTTTTAGTCAGTAAGAGTCAGACACTATCTCCCGCTCCGCCCAGGAACGGGGGTTGTGATTGGATGATTTTTTCCCACCATAAAAAAAGTTGTCCGATGATGGAACTGACTTGGCTAGTACAATATGGATAAATAATGAATGGACTCATCTTCTGAGTCGGTACACTCTTGCCAGAGTGGTGGTGATCATCACTGTGAATCACGATAAGTGATCATCTTTGTAAAGCGGCGCCATTCATCGCGGACTGCAGCTTTCCGGGTGCATTCATAAACCGAGCACTTAGTTGCACCTAGTTTTCTGTCCGTCTCATTGGTGATCTACCACGAGGCCTGGTGCCATCAACTTTGCCCTGCACTACGAGACGCTCTATGGAGTCATTACTACGACGCGATACTTGGCCGAAGAAGGTCAAAATGGGTGACTACACTGTGGATGATAGGCGCTGTCTGTCAGATGAATGGGCTATCCTACTATAAGTAATAGCAATATAGTACAGGTTCAGTTGAAAACCAGCGTCAGGCACTAGTTGTCTGGTATTCATGCTGAACTGGACCTATTTTGGTGCAGCCATGAGGCAGACATCAATGATATTTTTATTTTATTTTAAGTATGTTTTTTGCTTCTTTTATTTTTGATGTGTTTATTGTGTAGTGTGCAGGCCTTGTGATGTACCAAATAAATTATTTTTCTTTCTTTCTATAACTTTTTTTTTCAATTAAAGCTAGTAGTTTCTAAAATAAGCAGCTCAATCAAACTAACTCTTTAGTTTTATAAAGATCACTGAAAAAATAATAATTGTAGAGATGCATAATTGTTTAGTGTTTACGTAAACTAATAATACTCGTATCTGAATAAAGTTATGCAGAAAAAAAAAATCGAGCTCACAATCAAACTAGAATCTCAAGCAATTAAAACACAGATGAACATTGTAATTAAAATCATAACAATTTGAAATAATTACTTTAGTCAAATATTAATTTTAATAATCTTTAAAAAAATAATCGCTTTGTTAATAGCATATTTCCGTAAACACTTTGCAAATATTTGTTAAACTACAAATTATACTGATTTACATAAGAAGTGGCAGTAATTTTAAAGTGGGCAGGGTACATTGCTCGCAGAACAGATGATCGATAGAGCCGAAAGATTCTGGAGTGACGCTCACATACCGGAACATGCAGCGTTGGAAGGCGTCTTACAAGGTAGACCGATGACCTGGTGAAGGTCGGAAATCTGATGGATACAAAACGCACGGGAGTAATCGTTATGACAACACTTGGCGGAGGCCTTCCAGTGCTACGTTTTCTGGAACGTCATCAGAACCTTCCAACCATCGACCATCTGTTCTGCGAGCAATCTGCCCTGCCCACTGCTACTTAAGCGTGTCGAGTCTTCGGATTGTATCTGTAACTTTCTTTCTCCTGCGGAATCTTCATTGTTGATGCGATCACGCAAGAAAACTACTTTAGGCGTTTGCATTGTCCTTAGCGTGACTTTAAACCTCCTGTTGAGGCTTATTAGCCTAACTTTCGGAGCCATATGTCATCACTTTGCCTTATCCAAACTAATATTATAAATGCGAAAGTAACTCTGTCTGTCTGTCTGTCTGTCTTTGCTTCACGCCTAAACTACTGGACCGATTTGTGTGAAATTTGTTACAGACATAGTTTGGAACTTGAGAAAGGACATAGGATAGGTTTTATTACAAACAATAAAATAAAAAATAAAATTTATTCCGGACATACAGCGCCATCTATTGGTCAAGAGTTGGCATCAATTCAGTACTATCTGCCGGAAGTCACTATTCCACGCGAACGAAGTTGCGGGCAAAAGCTAGTACTATATATTTTTTTTATAATGGATAGGCTCGCGTTTGACCACAATCTCACCTGATGGTAAGCGATGATGTGGCCGCCGATGGAACACGCTTGCCTATATAATAATAAAGACAATTTATGTCCTAGAACCAAAAATTCGAAGTCATGTGACATCCAATAACCCGCACTGGGCGCGCGTGATGGATTACGGCCCATTCCCTCTCCTAGAAAGGAGGCCTGAGTCCCAGCAGTGGGAACATTAAAAGGCTGATTAAGCTATTATTACGGACTGTATGTTCTTATGAGAAATAAATTTCTTTAAACCGATTACCAACGACTAATTACGACTCACTTTTAAATAAGTCCAAGCGTGAAACAAATAAGTCTGTCAGAATAAGTTCACGTGAGAAGCTGCGACTCACGTAGCATCTGTTCGCACAGTATTTCATATGTAATCGCGTGCGCATTGATCTACGTGCGTGTGCGTGTGGTCCAAGGTAAACGATGTAGCGACGTAAACCCCTGACAAATAAAATACGATTTTTTAAAATACGTATTCATAGGGAAAACGGGACCCTATTGCTATCACTCCGCTGTCCGTCTGTCTATCACAAGACTGTATCTCATGAACCATGATAACAAGACAAAGACATTTTTTTTTTTGTATTTTTGTTGCCGCTATAACAACAAATACTAAAAACAAAATAAAATTAATATTTACGAAGACTGCCATATAACAAACTTGATATTTTTTACCATTTTTTGCTCGATATTTTTCTTTATTTTCTTTTATTGTTAACAGGTTCGCACTTGACCGCTATCTCACCTGATGGAAAGTGACGATGCGGTTGACGATAGAGCACGTTACATTCACTCTTGACTTATTTAAGTTTAGAAAATATGAAAAAAATCTGAAAAGTAGAACTTTATAAGGACTTTCTAGGAAAATTATTTTGAACTTGATGGAAAGAACAGTTTTTGTACAAAAAAGTCAAAACGGTTGTACAAAATAATTTCTGAACTAAGTTTGTAGTATAATCGTATATGCACGCATTTTTTTATACTCATAAGTGGATACACTTATTTTGACGGACGGGAAACTACGGAACCCTACACTGAGCGTGGCCCGACACGCTTTTGGCCGGTTTTTTCATTTAGAGTCTTAGAAGGTTCCGTTTTTACCCTAAAAAATACTGTAAAAATACCTAAAGTGATAAATTCCTGCATTTAACATTGCATTAGCCAATATCAAGCTCTTAGTGAAACACAAATACCTGTTTGAGATACGGAAGTCATATGGTATGCGCCCTATATAATAACTGGAACTTGTTTGCAAGAGATAAGAAACTAGTCAACTGCATACCAATGTATATAGACTAGTAAAGTATCTAGTTTTAAAGCGGACCTTAGACTCGTGAAGTGGTTGGGAAAACCCTAATATAAAGCTTTAGATATACTAGAGGACTAAATGTCACCACTATGACACTACTACTACGCGCAACGACGTCGACAAAAAAAAAACAACAATTCGACATATTTTTTTTTAACTCGTAAATGGTTGGTTTGTTCGCTTTAGTGCATAGTGCATGTAGCAAGCAATAGATAAATAAATTGTCCAAAAACATGTCCAGTTAATAACATTGCAGTTGCGAGACACTAAGCAATGTCGCAGTCACGTAGATTGAGATTTTTAAAGCCAACTTGATAGCGTTGCGTGTCAAGTTGGAGACGTTTTGCTTACAAAAATGCGGGCAATTTTCTGAATGAAAATTAAATTAAATCTTGAAATACTTTATTATTATTTTTTTTTCAATTCGCAAGGACTTTGACAGGAAAAAGCGCCTCTATTATCTTGAATATAAAACAAGCTCAAAAATAGTAAAAAAATGCTGCCAGTACCAACCTGCATATATGCTGAGATAGGAGCCTTTTTTGCTTTGCGCAGGTCTTTTCGTTATAAATAATATAAAAAAATAAAATGTTTTCTTTCTTTAAATTGTCTGTAAAAAGATAAATAAAAAATTGTTGTCTGTGTTCTACTTGTCTTTTGTAACTTAAACCACAATCAACGCTAATCATAGAGTTGTATCAGCCGCGCATGCGCAAGATAGTCCATTGGCATCACTCTCGTGCACCGCCAACCGTGAAAATGACGTTATCACCTTTTTGCAGACGCAATCGGTTAACATATGATATTATTAAAGAAGAAGTAAGAAATCTATAAGGAACAACGTCTTTTGAGAAGTTTTTTTTCTGAATGTGGAAAGCAGTAGGCCGTAATCGACCGCACAGGTCTAGACGTCTAGTACGGGCTAGGATATATCACACAACATTGTTCTTTTTTATTCTAGGACATAATGGTTCCTCACGATTGGTTTTGATCGTTCGTTATATGAATAACAGAATTCATAACTTCTGATGTTCATTGAACTTCAGTAGGTAGTTTTCCCCGCGCGCCTCAAGGAGTTGTCAGCAACAGCAGGGACCCAGCCGGGTCGAAGCCTATTGGGGCCAGGGTTATCCGAAAGAGCGCTCGAGCCCCGGTATGAAGGCTAGAAGGAACGGGGTGGGTATTTTAGTCAGTAAGAGTCTGACACTATCTCCCGCTCCGCCCAAGGGCGGGGGATGTCAATGCATGATTTTTTCCCACCATAAAAAAAAGTACGTAGTTTTCTAAACTATCATCATCATCACTTCAGCCGAAAGATGTCCACTGTTAGACACAGGCCTCCCCCAAGTGTCCCCACAACGACCGCTCCTGTTTGTCTGTCCAAAATGATTTTAATCTACTAAATTATTTTCATGTACATTTTCAACCAATCAAAGTTCTTCAATAACACCACAATATCATTTTAAACAAACAGGCTTTGTCAATAATGCGTCAGAATACACTCATACTTTCCTCTCAACCTGTAGGGCCAACTCCGTACTTTCACTTGGCCATGCATCTCTAGGTAATATGTAAAGCTCTTGTATGTATGTAGAAAGTATTTCCTTTGGCGAGGTATGGTTGTATATTAAGTACGACTATTACTAGTGCCGTGTTTTTTATTATTATCGATAGACTCGCGGTTGGCCACTATCTCACCTGATGGTAAGCTATCACTTGGTGGATGATGGAGCACGCTTAACTAGAAGTAATCTATTCACTCCTGAATTAAGTTTGTAGCTATCAGGAAACACAGACTCCGGCAGGAAATGCCGCTCACGCAAATGAGAAGAATGCTCAATGAAATATCCTAGTTTTTTTAAATCCAAATGACAATAAAAAAAACAAGTTTTTAGAAAATTTCCCTCCTCTTCCTTGCGTTGTATTCCTCAATGCTGAGGATCCTGACCTACCTGCTTCATCACTTTCACTTTTATGATATTCCTGTCTCTGGCGGTATGAAGGGCTTTGTATACCCGTGGAATCAAGAACGATGCGAATCTGGTCGGACCAACGTATTTCGTTACGCCCGCGAGGCTTTTTTCCATCTATTTTACCAGTCACGATAAACGCCTTTAAGAAAGCTGCGTACCTCTTAAATTGGCTTTTCAAAGTAGGTAAGTATCTTCTGAAAATATTCTCACAATCAAATATTATCAAACAACATAACAGGACAAAGAAACAATTTCACCATTTCTGCCTCTAAACGTGATCTGTCAAACGGATCCCCAAGAGTTACCAGGCTTGTAATAACTCTAACAGACAGACAAGCGCTGTCGCAACGAAACCCCAACAAAAGACCGGAAGATTTTGAAACTGCAAGTAAATAGATAAAGTTATTCGATACATAAACTTGTTGCTCAATGGATGGTCACAAAAACTTCTTATTCGGAACAATCACGAACATAGATTTACGTAAAAAGTGACGGATTTAGAGTCTTTGGTAATGCACTTACTACCTATCCGAAAACTCCGGGGCTCTGGGACGAAAGCAAAGAATTTTAACTTTATTGTGTATGATTTGGGCTTGCGGACGGTGAGCAATAGGTAGCTCGCCGTCCGGCCGTCCGGTAACCGTCCGGACCGAGCGCGTGTCGTCTAACTACCTATAACGACTGTCAAAGATCTATCGCTGATCGTCACTGCCGCCGATCACCCTCACGAGGCTACGGCGATACTCTGCCGAAGCGGAGCACACCTCAACCGTATGCTCCACCGTATCCTCCAGGCAGTCCTCACAATGGTGAAACTCGGGCAGTTCTTCCACACGAATCAGGTGCAGGAACTTCCCGAACGTACCATATCCAGTGAGGACCTGCGTCATGCGGAAGGTGAAGACGCCATGTCGTCTTTCCAACCACTCTTGAAAAAGGGGACTTACGGCTTGCTCGAAACAAACAAAAACAAGGAGTCTACCATCAACTCAATAAGAAGATGACAGACCAATACTTAGCTGTCAGAAACTGTCAAATCTTCTTCCAGGTCCTATGTGCAGAATCACCCCATATAAACCACTGATATTCTGCTACATCTGGGTAAACTGGAAGCCGGTTCCATCATAGTTGGCAAAAAAAAATGCACTCACTAACCAAATATGTTCACAAAAATAACTTTTTTGTGTTTTAATTACAAGATATTTTGAATTATGACATCGTGTTTCGATACGCCTTTTTAATTAAGTATCAGAATTTAAAAACGTGACCTAAAAAGACGATATTAGCGTCTCTAGGAATTAATAAAAAAAATAGGTTTGACTTTGATCGCACCTCTATTATGATCGTGTAAGGTTTTATCATACTTTTTGCTATGGAAGTCTTTAATTTGAAGCTATGAAAATTATTGTGTTTAATAATAGATGGGTTTTCATGACGCCATTGATAAAATACTTCAAATAAAAACAATTTGTTTAAAATGTAATAGGCTAAATTCATTTCTAGTAGAGAAGTTTTTACCAGTTTTTCATCTACAGGACCAAATTTATAACTTCCTAAGTAATCTTTTAAGAGCCATTTTTTATTCTGGACTTGAAATATTGGCAAAAGGGTTATTTTATAATTATAAGTATTCATAAAATTTAATCCGATGGCTGCGAGACGCACAGGATTGTGGCGGCACTTGGGAGAGGCCTATGTGTAACAGTGGATGTCTATCGGCTGAAATGACGATACTTAATTTAGTGATATGATGATTGAATTTAAATTGGAACGTCTTTTACAATCATCTATGGAGATTTTTTGAGCTTTGCACTAGCTTTTGACGTTTTATAAGTGCCCATATAAGACTATGTGAAATTAAATATTTGGACTTTGACTTTGAGTGCAGTATCCACCAGATAATTCATATTTAAAAATATGGCAGTAATAAAAACAATCTATAATGTAACAATTAAACACCCACGCAATTTAAGCCATGATACCTAGTACCATCTAGAGGATAAACTAAGGTTGTAAATACACAATTTTTTGTTCCAAATACCAAACAAAACCGCGTTAAAAAACTAGCGTAAACACACAAAGAATCACCGAATGGCATCATTCTCTAAAATAAATTTAAGGTGGGGTCTTCTTCACGTTTATTTTTTAACCCAGTCACGTCTTCAAACAGATGCTAAAGTCTAAAAACGCAGTGTTTTGTTTGGCTAAAATCACGTTTTAAATGGTCTTTATTTTAAGAAATAAGAAACGTTAGAACCTTTTGCGAATCTGTTGGTCTCACAAAAGGAGAAAATTTTAATCAAATCATTTTTAATCTAGGAAAGAACTGAAGGGGAAAAGTCACACAAATCTCACTAAAGAAAATACCTATGACAAGAAAAATAATCACTGTTCGAATCATATTTTTATAAAGTCAATACGACCACCTTTTTTTATTGATAGGCTTGAGTTTGACCATCATCTCACCTGA